>OU862915.1:32992675-35826841 GCA_917880885.1 Limnephilus marmoratus | reverse complement strand
ATAGATGTTTTTTAAAAATACGATAGCCGGAAAGATTCCGCAACTTTTAATAACAATAAAACATATGATTCTCATATAAAATACGTTAGGAGATGCTGACAAAACTCGAAATTTTCCGAAAAAAAATCATCAAAACACGCGCTCACAGATTCCATCGGAAGTTTAAATATTGCTGGCCAGTTCAAATTAACACGTTTTTCATTCGGGGTAGGTACCTACTTATTTCGGTAGTATTGCAAATATGATGAAAAAAGCAAAGATTGCCGGAATCTAAGGAAATGCGCAGGTACCTACCTGAATGGGTACCTACACAACGAATTAGGTTTTAATGCAATAAATACTAACGTAAGGTTGTTTCGATGATACTGAATAATTGAACTTTTTAAAGTTAATTTTTTACGTTCCGTATTGGTTCTATTCAAGTTCTGTTTTTTATCATTAAAGGCCAGTTACATCACAAAACTGAAATAATTACAGAACTCGAACAGAACTTTTTAGAACTGAAAATTTACTAGAAAAATTTAAAGAATTGTCAATTTTTTTTATTAATTTTTTTTATTTTTATTTTTAAGTGTGTTCTATTTGGACATTGTTAAATAAAAAAAAGAATAAAAAAATATATACATATATATATACATTACGCGTGTTCTAGGTAGGTACTTACATGCGGGGACTTTTTTCATTTAAAAATCAAAACATGATATTGAATGAATTTATTTGTAGTGAAAATTATTTTATGCTCAACAGCATAATGGCGTCGTTTTGGTGAAATATTACAACAAGGTACCTACATAGTACTTACAATTGCAAAATGAAATACAATACAACTACAATAGTGAGCTCCGGCATAATGAAATTTTGCACTGCTAAACCGTGCAACCGATTGTTATTGTTATTGTTAATGGACTATTTGTGCGTAAATAAATTAAATATATACAGCGGGTACCCGGCATGCGTTGCGAGGCCACTTTAACTTCGGGGTCAACTAAACCGTAATGGTTCCCTACCAAGTCCCGGGAAACAACATTATAAAATTATGCACTTTATAAAATTATATACAACGGGTACCCGGCATGCGTTGCAAGGCCACTTTAACCTCGGGGTCAATAAAACTGTAATGTTTCCATCCAAAGTCCTGGGAAACTACATTATAATGCAAGCGCCTGCACTATGTAACATTATATACTACGGGTACCCGGCATGTGTTGCAAGGCCACTTTAACCTCAGGGTCAACTAAACTGTAATGGTTCCATCCCAAGTCCCCGGAAACTACATTATAATGCAAGCGCCTGCACTATATAACATTACATACAACGGGTACCCGGCATGCGTTGCAAGGCCACTTTAACCTCAGGGTCAACTAAACTGTAATGGTTCCATCCCAAGTCCCCGGAAACTACATTACAATGCAAGCGCCTCCACTATATAACATTATATACAACGGGTACCCGGCATGCGTTGCAAGGTCACTGTAACCTCGGGGTCAACTTAATTATAATGGTTCCATCCCAAGTCCCGGGAAACTACATTATAATGCAAGCGCCTGCACTATATAAAATTATATACAACGGGTATCCGGCATGCGTTGCAAGGTCACTTTAATCTCGGGGTCAATAAAACTGTAATGTTTCCATCCCAAGTCCCGGGAAATTGCATTATAATGCAAGCGCTTGCACTATTTAACATTATATATAACGGGTATCTGGCATAAGTAAGTAAAGTTTTACTTCAGTCGTGTGGTCTAAAGCACACTTTTTTTTAATTTATTTTCACGTTCTGTGTTATTTTTTCTTCGATTGCGATGAAACTTTGGGGATTTCATGTGCGCATCGCCTCGATTCTTTCTGTATAAAATAGTGAGCTCTGGCATCATGAAATTATGCATTGCTAAACCATTCATCCGATTGCGATGAAACTTTGGGGATTTTATTGCTGCATCCCTTCGATTCTTTCTGTATAAAATAGTGAGCTTGGGCATCATAAGATTATGCATTGCTAAACCGTTCATCTGATTGCGATGAAACTTTGGGGATTTGATGTGCGCAGGCCGGCAATCGTTTTTGTGTACAACAGTGAGCTCTGGTATCATGAAATTAGGCATTGCTAAACCAATTAACCGATTGCAATGAAAATTTGATATTTAAACGATTGATATTTAATTTAACACACACTCCTCCTCGCTTCATCCACGTTCATACGTCAAATCGCATAGTGTTTAAACCCGTTAGTTGCTTTTGCAACGGGCCCAGCTAGTATATATTAATACACAGTTTATCGACCGCGCACTTTTTCCTTGACGCGAAAAACGACCACTCTGCCCTTTACGTTTCAACCACCTTAAGGTTCACTTTCGGTTGAAGCAAATTCAGACAAGAAGCTGGGAGTAAATTTTTTTCGACAAAATGAAATATATACAGGGATTTATTCTCCTATACGAATCGGCGGCGAAAACTAGAAGCTCTACTCGAATCACTCGATCCGGCTCGGTTGTATTTCCCGCCGACAGATGGCGTTTGAAAAAAAAAAATGACCAAAAAACCCGCTTATTTCACAAAGGAAAATGCTAGGACTATTGACTTGACATAGGTCAGGATCTCAGATGTCAAAGTTTTAGCCTAAAAAAACGGAACTCTCGGCGGTTTGGGTCGTTGTTTTTCGGAAAACGACATTGCCGCCGTAAAACCGATTCCGGGCTAGATGTTTTTTAAAAATACGATAGCCGGAATGATTCCGCAACTTTTAATAACAATAATACATATGATTCTCATATAAAATATGTCAGGAGATGCTGCCAAAAATTACACATTTTCATGTCAAAAACGTGTTCGTAAATTCTTTGAGAGTGTAAAAATCGCTGGCCATATGAAAATTTAAAACAACACAATTTATAACGCGGTAGGTACCTACCATTCCATTGAATTATTGCAAATTCGCCAAGTATTTATTGAGAATAAGCGTAGGTACCTACCTACACCAATATTATTTTTCCCGGTATGTTTGAGGTAGGTACCTACCGGCTTATGAAGAATGTTCTTTCATTTAAATCACTTAAAATATCAAGAAAACAGGATAGGTAGGTACTTAATGCGTTCTCACTAAAATAATGCCGATTTTCGTTGCTTGCCAGTGTTTACGAATGTAAGTGCAGGGTGGTAAAAAAAATACCGTTGGAAATATATTGATTAATTTTGTAATATTATTAATAATGTTTTCTTATTTTTTTTTGTTTTTAGAAAATGGAGTCGGGCCGTTGCGACAAAGATTTTCGCAGCGTATAATTTTTTTTTCAAAATGAGATACGTAGTTTTTTTTTAAATTTCAATACATTTTTCGTTCTGAATAACTATTTATTACGAAAATAGTATTGGCGCGGCTAAATTTGAAAGGTGGACACTTGATAGATGACATTTTCAAAAAATAAAATCAAAGGGTCGATTTAAAAAAAAAAAAAAATTTTGTTCATCAAATTGTGTTTGTTTAAAATGAGTAAGGAAATATTGGCGGACCCTATCTTTTTTAGCTTTCAGCCAATCAGGAGAGAGATTGGAATTCTATTCCGATGTCCAATCAGAGTGGCCGCATAGAGATGTTATTGCTTATTAATTCAAATGACAATATTCACTATGAGTAGGAACTTATTTACTTTAAAATTATGATATAAAATAAAAGGAAGTAATCAAAGATGGAATTTAAAAAAATGCTTCAGTACCTACGTGTATTGGAACTATTTATTCTGTACATTTAACTAAAATTAAATTATAAATTGGTTGGTGCAATTATTTGTTTTGTAAAAATACGTAGGTAACTAGGAACACAGATATATTATGTGTGTTAGTAGGTAGGTACTAGGTATGAGAGAACTTTTATCTTATTTTCTGTCCAAATGAATAGCTAAAGTTTTTGTTTTACACATCAGAAAAAAGCGTAGATTGCTTCATTTACATTCGGATATACATACTAAATTTTACAAATTTTTAATTACTTTTTTTTTTTACAGATGTGTGGGTACCTACTCAGAATCTGAGTAGGCTACTGCACATAACGACTCAGAATCTTCTGATGATATTGCGTATGTTTTTTTTTGTAAAATATGTGATGATATTACTAGAAGTTTAATGGGATCATTTTTTCCAAAAATATGAAATTTACATAGCGCTTTTTTTTGTATTTTGCATTTTAATGATAATCATTCAACGTGGAATTGGAATCGCCACCCCGGGAACCATTAATTGGTTTCTATATACAATATTGAGCTCTGGCATCATGAAATTATGCATTGCTAAACTTTTTTTTTACATTAGCTCCACACAGGAGGCACCGAGGAAAACAATTTCCCTAAGGGCCTATGTCATCTTTGAGGATGCTGTGTGGAGGGTTTTTTAAGGGAAAGGAAGGAGAAGAAGATGTGGGAAGGAAAATGGTATGAGGGGTGGGTAGGAATCTGGTAGTCAGTGTGGCCAGGAGTGACGGACGTTTGAATCTATTCTTCACACTGCGGTGCAAGGCGAAGGGTTGATAGAATCTGGCTGGAGAGATAAACAGCCTTCCAATAATTATGGTATCATAAATAATTACAGAACTCGAATAGAATTTGAACAGAACTTTCACAAAACGTTAAGCTTAACTTGAAAAAATGGAAGTTTTTTTTTTTAACAACCACGCAGGAGGAACCGAGGAAAACAATTTCCCTAAGGGCCTATGTCATATTTGAGGATGTTGTGCGGTGGGTTTTTTTAAGGGAAAGGAAGGAGAAGAAAATATGGGAAGGAAAAGGGTATGAGGGGTGGGTAGGAATCTGGGGGGTCAGTGTGGCCAGGAGTAACGGACGTATGAATCTATTCCTCACACTGCGGTGCAAAGCGAAGGGTTGTGAGAATCTGGCTGGGAGAATCTTATATACAACGGGTACCTGGCATGCGTTGCAAGGTCACTGTAACCTCGGGGTCAACTTAACTGTAATGGTTCCATTCAAATTCCTGGGAAATTACATTTTAATGCAAGCGCTGCACTACATAACATTATATACAACGGGTACCCGGCATGCGTTGAAAGGTCACTGTAACCTCAGGTTTCTTCATATATTTAATTTAACACACACCCGCTCCTCGCTTCATCCACGTTCACACGTCAAATCGCATAGTGTTTTAACCCGTTAGTTGCCGCTGCAACGGGCAAAACCTAGTAATAATTAATATTTGACAAGTTTAAGTATTTCCCCAATAAATGAAGACATAATTTGTCTCGACGCCACCTAGCGAGGGACTTAACACTTACAATGTTTCTCTCGCAAAAATAAAGTTGGTTGTTTTCAGGTGGAAAAAATATAATAAGCAGTAATTGTTGAATGAAACACTAGCATATATTGAATCATTTGGCGGGTACGAGATAAGCCGCCATAGCTCAGTGGTCAAGAGCAATCGACCGGCAATCGAGAGGACACGGGTTCAAGTCCCGTTGGCGTCATGTATCTTTTCTCGGAAGATTTTTCAATGTGGATGAGTGTTTCAGGCTGATAATTATTGCTTATAATAATTAGAAACCTAGCTAACAATAATGTCTCAAATGTTTAAGATGAATTAAAATAATTATTATTCATTTGTTAAAATATATTCTGAAATTCAAAACGACCAAAAAGTCGAAAGACCAAAAAATAAATTTAATGAAATTTTGAAAAAAGGCCGGTCGGGTTAATAATTTATGCAACATTGACATCTCTAACAAAGCAGCCGTGTTGTTTCGGACAAGGGACGGAAACTTCGAACCCAAGGCGGGGAACTGCGTTAAAGGATGGGTTCAAAAGGGTCCACAAATCGTGTCAAAGTGTACTGAATTATAGAAATAATACAATTTAGGGGTAGGTCCTATGCTAACAAGGGATGGGATGAATTAAAACGTGATGGAAAAGACACGGATTCGTATTTTAAGTATTTTTGTTTGTTTGCTGCTGGAAAACGTTTTTATTTAATTATTTGCAATTAGGTTCACACGTAGAGTTATTAGGTATCCTGAAGGCGTATTCTACCATGTAGTTGGTAGCAGTTCCACTTGTAGAGTGGTTTAATTATTTTTTTTTTAAAGTTCAAAAAATTTTAAGGAAAAATGGTGCCGTCATATTCGATGCATCGATGTGAAAAAAAAATTATCCTCGCTGTTTTTGTTTAAGAGTTCTTTAAGTTCAGTCTACGTTGCAACATTTTGAAAACCCTTGTTATCCAAAGTTCCAATATCTTTACAAAGTATAAGGCGAAGTCGCTCCCACTATCTGTACTACGCAACGCAGTTCATGCAGTTTTCACCAATAGATAGAGTGATTTGGGAGGAAGTTTGTCAAGGCTTTGTGTAAATTGATTAAAATATAAAATATATGAAGGGATCGGGCTAGAAAGCGGGCGGTACGGATTTTATATGTATACAAATTAACAGATGACGTTGGTTATAAAGGTTGGGTAATGGCGTTGTCAACAGATGGCGTTATGTTTTGTTAGCTACAACAACGTGTAGCCAGGTCTGCTAGTAGTATTATAAGGACAAATTTGATTCAACATCTGTTCTACTGGCATCGGACATGCAGTTGAATTTCCATAAGGTGACAAATGAACAATACCCGGCAAGTTTGAAATAAAATGGATAGGTGAAAAAAGTTCATAAGATCTACCCCGTTTCTTTCTTAACGAATTTTCGGACGTAGGTAAAAGTTTATACGTTATTTTTTCTTGGTCAAATTTTTATTCCAAAAAGTTACAAGTACTGTAAAAGGCACGCAGAAACTTAAGTAGTACACAAATGCTAACCCTGTACAAATCGCAAGTGCACCTTACGGTTGAATTTTAAAATATCTGAAAAAGCCCACGACTCTGAGCAGAAACGGGTGGTCCGTTTATTAAATTTTCCAATAACAACCGGAATGCAATTTTTAGAGCACAGGCCGACGCCTGTGGGAAAGCTATCCTTGTTCTATCGGTGTTTTAATGGAAGATGCTCCGAAAGACTGGCGTAATTAATTTCTTCAGCATATTAATGCACAGTTGGGAAATTCGCCAAACCGGTGCCCAACATTTGTACCTGATTGAAATTTTTCACATGAGAACTAGTCGCTTCTACTACTAAATTTCGAGCTCAGCTCAGCTGCGGTACAATGTGTGCAGTATTCCTCCCTCCTCCAAAATGGGTTGCCTAGGTACCAGGTTTATTTTTTCCTTTCCAAAAAATAAACAAAAATTTTAACAAAACAAAAATACGACTTCAAAAAATTCACTAAAAAGTAAAAAAAATAATTTCGTATTCTTCTACAACTTAATAATCAACTTACTTTTTCTACTCATCAATATGTAGGTAGGGATTGTTATTTTTGGAGTCGGTGTCAGCCAAGGTAGATTTGTAACTACATACAAAGTTATAGGTGAGATGTGCTTGTGTCGCACGCGCATTTGACGAGGCGAGAGGCGAGAGCGGGGCCGCGGCGAGAGCTGACACCGACTCCAAAAATAACAATCGTACCTGCATATTGATAAGTAGAAAAAGTAAGTTGATTATTAAGTTGTAGAAGAATATGAAATTATTTTTTTTACTTTAAAAAAAAATACGATGGTAACCAATAAACACAGTTTCATTTTCGAATCGAAATAAGCTTTTAAGTTCCATTATCGAGTCATTCGATCGATTTATTTATTTATTATTTATTTTATTTATTTATTTCAACTTAACATTTAAAATTTAATGGATATCTTTCATAATGTCTTTCGAAAAGAGATTTTAAAGTTTAATTTAAGATTTGACAATTTTAAATCCACGGTGAAATAAAACCCTTAAAAATGTCGTCCATAAAACAGCAGTACACCAATTTAGAGAGAACGCCAGCGCATCCGTTGGCAAATTCACACCTGGTGCAAATATGTTATCTCCCTTCTGGAATTTGTGCAGCTTCCTACAATTTACCCTCCTTCCTAGCACCTGAAGCTAGTTCACAACTTGCCAGATCAGCAAACAGTTCTGGAATTCTGGTAGAAATCAACATTTGAATTTCTAAAGTAGCTTCAACTCTCCTTCATTTCAAAGTTATAACACCTTCGTAGTGAAATTATATTATCAGGTTATGTTGACAAATTCGAATTAACACAAAATCTTCAGTAATCTCAACTTCACTTTATGGCTTCATTTTAAGTAAATAGAAACACTTCACACAACGCTTATTTTTTTTAATTATTGTTTTATATCCCCACGGGGATTTAATATTGGGTAAGTACATAAGGTTTACATCTTTTTACCCAAGGGTTATTGATAAACAACAGGTTGCAAAAAATAATGTCTTACATTACAGGGTTTATATTGTTTTTTAAAAGAATTACACACTGAAATTATCAGCATAAATTCTTAGCATAAAAAATGCTTTTATATGTTTTAATCATCGAATTTGTTACATTAAAACTGTCGATGTCATTGGTATATTCGTTTACCAAACTGTGTAGGCGAGGACATGGCGAGTTTGCAACACAATTTGTTGATTGTGATCAATTGTGACATTGAAATAGGTCCTTATGCCTAAGTGTCTTAAATTGACTACGCACGGGAGTTTGCAACAGTCCAGTCATGAATTAATAATTTTAAAATATTGGTCGTTTAACCTTCGCCGAATTCAATCAAAATTATAACATATTTCGAAACCAATGGTTTCTCCATCGAAATAAGATTAAAATAAACACAATTAACAAAGTACGTACAATCTTACAGATAAAATGAAAAATAATAAAATTAAATATAGAAAAACAGACCCATACACAAAAAAAAAACATTACGAAGTAGTGAATACAACGTGATTTGTTTTCACGTAACCCAAAATCGGTTATTTTTCTAACATTTGTAAAATTAATAAAGGTACCTACTTGGAAGGAATAAATTGGTTTATTATTAACTTCAAACTTCATACTGGCAAACTGTTAGTAACTGGAAAATATCAACAGTTTTAAAGTAATCCACAAAATAGCCTCACAAAACTGCGAACATTTTCTTCTAATGATTGTAAAACAGAGTAAGAAGGAAAGAAAATGCTGGTTGATAAAATGATGAAGGAGAGCTGGCAGTCATTGAATCCGCCACTGGGGTGACAAGTGATAACCCAATGCTTATAAAAGCGGCTGAGCAAGAGTTGTTAATTTTTGGTTGGCAATTTTTTTTTCACGCTAACATATGTAAATATTTTATTTGTTCATATGAAGCGGATACTTTGTGATGTGACATTATTAATTTAAAATAAAACAATAACTTTGTAAACACCACTTTTATTTTTATACTTTATGCCGACCGGGTTTCGCTACAACCGTAGCTTCATCAGGGCAGTATAATTCTCTACTAACATTAGGTTACATGTGTGTTATAATATATAATGGGCCGGACTCGTCAAGTGTAGGGGGAGGAAGAAGACATAGATGGAGAATTGGGAAGGGAACGGACGTGTTCTTTATCAATAGGGAACAATCTTAGTATGGGACTTTTATTTAAATTTAGTTGATTATTAATTACCTTACTATTAGTGTTTATGGCTTTCCTAAGCTCAAGTGCCTCTAGATTATCCAACCTTACTCCGATATTGTTTTTATGAATCAGTTTGGCGCCGGCTGTTTGGTCAAATTTATGATCTTTTTCGATCAAGTGGTTGGCGAATTCTGAAAAACCCGAGCTGTGTAGACATCTGAGATGTTCTTTTACACGGGTGTGTATGTTGCGCGCTGTTTTACCAATATTTTTATTCAATATATTTATATTCAATATAAAATCTACCGCAAGCCGACGTTCACCGATATAATGATTCACAATTCATCTAACCATCCCAACTCCCATAAACATTCAGCTTTTCATTCCATGACACATAGATTAGTTACAGTACCTTTATCAAATACTAACTTTGCAATAGAACTATCTACGATCAAACAAATAGCAATAAATAACGGTTACAACCCAAAAATAGTAGACAACATTCTAAATAAAAAATTAAAGAAATTATCCACAAGTAAATTTTTATACAACAGTCCACCTCATAATAATAATATACCAAGTAATAATAATCAACCGTATCAATGGCGTAGAATCCTGTACATCAATAATTTCTCTCAAAAAAGTGTTAAAAATCTCCCATCAGAAATCAAACCAGCATTTTACACTAATAATAATCTAGGCAAACTTTTAATGAACGGTAAGGATAAGGATGATAGCTTATCTCACTCGGGAATTTATTCGCTTCAATGCAGTGACTGCTCAGTTTTTTATATTGGTAAAACAGCGCGCAACATACACACCCGTGTAAAAGAACATCTCAGATGTCTACACAGCTCGGGTTTTTCAGAATTCGCCAACCACTTGATCGAAAAAGATCATAAATTTGACCAAACAGCCGGCGCCAAACTGATTCATAAAAACAATATCGGAGTAAGGTTGGATAATCTAGAGGCACTTGAGCTTAGGAAAGCCATAAACACTAATAGTAAGGTAATTAATAATCAACTAAATTTAAATAAAAGTCCCATACTAAGATTGTTCCCTATTGATAAAGAACACGTCCGTTCCCTTCCCAATTCTCCATCTATGTCTTCTTCCTCCCCCTACACTTGACGAGTCCGGCCCATTATATATTATAACACACATGTAACCTAATGTTAGTAGAGAATTATACTGCCCTGATGAAGCTACGGTTGTAGCGAAACCCGGTCGGCATAAAGTATAAAAATAAAAGTGGTGTTTACAAAGTTATTGTTTTATTTTAAAGTAAATATTTTAGTTCCAGTGACTTCTACCCGAACATGATAAAACTTTTTCTGTTAACATAATTTACATTGTGCCAACCATGACCTAATTAATGTAATACAATTATGCCAACAAGTGTTCCAACGCATGTGCAATAACCTCCACTGAATATGCGAGTGTATATGAGTCGAAGAAACGACCCGTTCTCATGGGCAAATGTCAACCGTGTATAAATGTTGGGCACGCGTTTGGCGTGTTTCCCGACTTTGCACCGGTTTAACAGTTGTGTACTATTAAAGTGTCTGCGGGCCCTGTACAGTACGTCCAGTATTTGTGAGGCTAACTTTACTCTGGCTTCGATGGGGCCCTGTACCTGAGCTGATCACTTAGGGTTACACCAAGCATGTCAATGGAGGGCCTGTTCGGAAGATTGTTTCCGTTGAAAGAGACTAGATTTTCATTTCGATCCCTTTTAGACGTAATCAGACAAGATTGGGTCTTCGAAACATTAAATTTAAAGAGATTATTTTTACCCCAAGAGAAAACACTCTCGAGGTAACCGTCCATTCTTTGCTTCAAAGCCCTACGAGCTGTTGGAGTTTGTGAGCTTTTTGGGAGCTTGTCAAACAAAAAGCTATCATGAACTGTACTGTCATCCGCGTAACAATGAATTAGTGCACATGACAAGAGGTCGTTGATGGGCAACAAAAACAGAGTCGGACACAGAACCGATCCCTGCGGGACACCAACATTTATCGAGTGTGAGGAAGAGGAGAAACCATCGGCTACCGTCTGAATCGACCTCTCCCTCAAAAAGTCGGCAATCCATGTACACAAGAATGCAGGAAGGCTGTTTGTTGACAAGTCCTCGGTGCCGAACCCCATCAAAGGCCTTGGAAATGTCCAGTGCAACCATTTGGGTCTCACCGAAACGTTCCAGGCACCGCCCCCAAACATGCGTCACATACGCGAGAAGATCACCGCACGAGCGGTTCCGCCGGAATCCGTATTGACGGTCGTTAATAATTTTGTTCTTCTTGAGGTATATGAGCAGTTTGTCGTTGATCTCATGTCCCATTACCTCAGACATAACTGATGTGATCGCTATGGGGCGAAGTATCGCTATCGCGGGGCAACTACTTGAATCAATTAAGAAAATCTATGATGGATATCTGTTACAAAACAATTTGTAAAGGTGGTTATGGGTACCACTGCTCCGGGAACCATTTATTAGATAACCAACGCCCCTGCCATTGGCCACCCCAAGTGCTTCGCTTCGTCTGGTAACTTAGTAGGGGTGTGCTAGTTTAAGAGGTGAGGTTTGTCTAGGTTTTTGTGGCGAATGCATTTGTCCGTATACTTCGTAGCGGGCTGGATCTTTAAGTTTATCTTTTTAAAACATTAAACACTGTGTCCTTGTATCGTATACTAATAATTTATAAGCCCACCAATGCTAATTAGAAAATTAATCACTAAATAAAATATCTTAACTTTTGGTTGAAGTGCTCAATGCATTGTATATTTAAGGAGTGATTTTTTTTACCTTAGATCTACATAGGAGGCTCTAAGGAAAAAATTCCACAGGTACTATGTCATCTTTGGGGAAGCTTTGTGTAGAGTCTTTTTAGGGAAAGGAAGGAGAGGAAGTTCTAAAAAGGAAACAGATGTGAGGGTTGAGGAGGAATTTGGGGGTCAGTGTATCCAGGAGAGAAGGACGTATGAATCCATCCTTCTCTAAGGTGATGGGTCGAGAGAGTCTGAAAGATGAAATGCTGGGTAGACAAACCATCCACCGCCAAGACCTAAACAAATCTTACCCTGCTAAATAACCAAACGCAGTGAGCCACATGGGATGACATAAGGCAGGTTGGTGATGACAGATGTTGGTTGTCCAATAAATTGTTCCCGGGGCGGCGGTACCCATACCCGCTCCCCAAATAGCAATGAACCAGAATTTTCAAAATGTGGTTTTAGTTTTAGGGACCACGCAACCCAGGTTTGTTCAAAAGCGGGTTGCCTGCAAAGTCATAACAATTATATCAAAGTTCTTTGCAAAAAAATGATTACTGAAATGTTCCTACATATATCCGATTTTATTACTTCTCTAATATTACGCACCATATGATAGAAGTCTACATTTTTATTTTTAAATCTTGGATTTTTATTTGATTTTTTTATCCCACTAGATGTCAGCACATGTTTAACCTATTTGCTTAGAAACAAAACTCCGCCATATAATATGCACGTTTCTAACACAGCCCGCCATCTGTTGAGCGCTGTGTGGGTTACCTTATTTGAATTTGTAATAAGAACACCGCGTACGAAATTGGAAACCGAGTTGTTTGAGAAGCGATGACGCCATCTTGTTCTGCAGGTGAAAATTTCCGAGATGTTTTCGTCTGTTTTACTATAATAGTAGTAAATTCAGCAAAATATTTTCGTTTTAAAAGTTTTTCAAATGAAACTATTTTCATGCAGATACTTATTTTGTGTGTCTATAAATTTTTTTGTACGTTCCGTTTTCATTTCAATATGGTGGACGTTTTAATGATTAAACAAAGATTAAATTTTATCCGTTGTGAAATCATCGTGTTTTTTTTAACTTTCTTTTGCGCATTTTTTTAAATATTATGGTACCTACCTACCTCCTGAAGAAAGATTGAAAAAATAATTTTCAACGGGATTGTGACATTTCTTTGGTCCAATTTTGTAATTCCTGCGTTTGAATTAAATAGGTAGGTACTCCATACATACGATGCGGCCCTTCCCTTCCTTTTGAGGCGTATAATAAATAATATCATAATAATTGTTATTAATTTTTTCAGCATTAAAAAAAGCTTTAACGACGCCGTCCCAACCTCAGCGGCCAAAAACAACAAAATCGACGCTCGGACCGGACCGACATAACATAAGAATGGTGTTGTTATAACAATAACAACACCATTCTAAATGCTCGTGTGTCGAATGTCGCGTATACTCACCAATACCAGTAACAGTGGATTCTCTACTCCAATCCGCATCCACGATTATTTTTGGAAAATTTTGATATTTGCGCATGCGCGTTAGATCGGCCTGCCAAGTTTTGCCTGAAGCAGTATACGCGTTCCATGGGAGCATCCAACAGGCTGAAAACGACTTTAATGCGCATAGGCATAGTGCACAGAATGGCATAACAAAGCGCGTGGATTGATTCGGTACTTTTTAGAGAATTTGTTCGCTCGAACATATTGAAAAGTTTACTTGAATAACGGATGTCGATTGACACGTTAAATATCTTTCGAATATTTATTTAATTAATTTAATTTTAGAACTGTAATAATTGATCTGAAGCATAAAGGATTGATAGAGCTAATTTGACATACTATTTTGGTCAGTAATCTCATCTTGTTTGTGGCCTAGTCTTTTGGTATTTTTATCTGTTATTAGGTACTCGTAGGTATATACTTCAGCATCGCTTATACAAAAAGTCACCGATCGCCACTGGTAGGTAGGTATAAGTAAAATAAATCTGATTTTATTTGTATTAAAAAGATAAAATTAGAAATTAGAAATACTAGGACGCGAAGACTAGGTGCTGTATTACTTTTAATGTACTTGTATAATGTAAAAAACCCCACTAAAGTAGGAAAATGAAATAAAGAAAATGAGTATAAATTTCGAAGAGCAATTAGTATGCGATATTTTTTGTCAGTCCGTTTTTAGTCAACACAAATAAGCTCGATGGTTTGCCCACGCGAGAACATGATGCCGAATGAAATAACAAAATGACGCGACGCTTCTCGTGAATGTCTTGCGCATGTGTAGACTAAAGTTCGATGTGGCGGAAGTAGCGCCATCTGTGCTTCAACATCACAAATAATTACGTTCCGTTTGAAATACGAAAGACGGATAGATTTGCTCATACAAAAAAAATTTAAATCGCGATTTAAAAATGGGAGGGTTAAAATTTGGGGTAACAGGTACTTTTTTATGCCAAATGAAAAAAAAAATATTAAAAAAATTGTCATAAAATAGATTTTATTTTCTGGATAGGGACACCCTAATCATCTAGCGGTATGAAATACACTTAAAAACCTATTCTCTTACCTACCAAATATACATAAAAATTTCATAAAAAACAGTCAAGCCGTATCGGAGGAGTGCGACCACAAACACCGTGACACGAGATTTTTATATACAAGATATACTACTTTGAGTTATGTTGATGAGTACTCTAAGAGAAAAAAATTTAAAGACTAATCTAATAATATATTCCCTACAACAGGGGTTCCCAAACTTTACATCACCGAGGCAAACTTTGGAAAACAACAAACTTTAGCGACCCTACTTTGGCTTCAATGAACATTGTTGATAGTTGGGGAGTGGACAGGGAAGAAGATTTTGCGATGTCACTAAAGAAGTGGAGATGTAAAATGCTAAATAAGATTAAATTTAATGAACCTGCGCGCTCCGCACGCTTTTCCGCACTATTTATAGTGTAACAATGCAAAACAAACTGTAAACAAAATTCTTTCTTGAACCGTCTCTGCAATAATTACCTATAATATCGTAATGTTAAAAGTAAAGATTTTCAATTGCGAACTGAGTACACAAGAAAAGAACGCATATAAATGTTTTTCCGGCCATATCTTTACTAACTTTTCTGTTGTTTCTGTTATTGATATAATTTGTTTTTTGCGCTGTCCGTTGTCTTATTATAATAACGTCGGTTCGCAAGAACAATCTCGGATGTGCGATTCTGTGGTTTTGCAGGAGAGCTGTTTAATGTTTCGTTTCTGCATTTTTCCGTTTTTGAGATAAAAAATATAGTGTTATCCTGAAATTTTGCATTTCATTTCATTTCGTTAAAAATTTCGCAAGCACAGGCTTTTAAATGGTCAAAAGGGAATGAAAATGAAAATATCCAACTGAACCATTTAATTTTTAGCAGACCTGACTTCATTTTTCGGGCCAGTCGATAAGACGATTATGGTTATAATAACATACCTCATGAATAAAAACTAACGTTAGCTGATAAGTATTTTTCTGCATTGTTCTGTTTTGTAATTTCCACAGCTAATTTTACTGCTTGATTATTGGTCCACTAATTTTCCACGTGTTTGTAAAATCCGGTATGGGCGTACATCAAAAATAATCTTCTTCTTTCGTATGGTGGGGGGTCAGAGGGGGACACCTAGGTCTGCGAGCCAGTCTAGGGCCTCAGGCGTTGCCCTGTGGACCTCATCAATCCCGCCGGTGAATGAATGGAGCGGGCATTCGTTGACCACATGTTCGGTGGTCTGCACCGCACCGCATTCACACATCGCCGACTCTTTAAGGCCCCATCTATGCATCATGTGAGCACAACGGCTATGGGAGCACTTTATCCTATTGATGGCAGTCCAGAGTTTGTGAGGCAATGAGAGCCCAGGCTATCTCTCAGTGGGGTCTTGCACGAGATGGGCATTTTTGACGTTGGCTGATTGCCACTCAAGCTTCCATCTAACTTCTGGGGTGAGAGGTGTTCGAAGGAGTCTTTCTCCTTCCGTCCAGAAGGGTTTTAGAGACTTTAAGCGGCATGCCGGGTGAGAAACGACATCATCGTGCAAGGGTATTTCGCTTTTTTTCTGGGGATGCGAAGCCAACACGCTCAGAACGGCTTCCATTGCCCTGGTTTTCTCAGCAGCTGAATACTGTGCTCCAGTATGGGCCAGAAGCGCCCACACTTCCCTGGTCGACGTTTAGCTTAATGCCACAATGCGAACCATCAGCGGAACCTTAAAATCGACTCCTACTCCTTAGCTCCCCGTACTTGCAAATATAACCCCGTCAAATATCAGGCGAGAGATTGCAACACTGAGGGAATACAAGAAGGCGCTGCAAAAAAGCGAAATCAAAAATAATTCATCATCATCTTCATTCTTGGCTCTAAAACCCCTGGTGGGTCTTGGCCTCCTCAAGAGTCTTCCTCCACTCATCACGGTTTTGTGCCAGCTCTCTCCAATTTACAATTTCCAAGGTGGATATAATATCTTGAGGACGTTGTCGCTCCATCTTAAACTTGGTCTTCCCAGGCTACTTCGCCCTATCAGTCTTGAGTTCAGCAGGGACTTTGGTGCTTGATGCTCGGTCATTCTCTCTACAAGACCCAGCCACCGAAGTCTTAAAGAAATTTTATAAATTTTATGACATTTTTATTATATTATTTATTTATTACAAATAAATTAAAAAATATTATTTGTTTATTACAAATAAATAAATAATATAATAGTTATTGTTCACATAATTCTGTTCATTTCTAAAAACAAGGAGGAAATCTATTATTGATTGTAATTGCGAGAATTATTCATATACTTTTTTTCGCTGCGGATTGCGTCAAAAAAAATAATAAATTGAATGGCCTAATAATTTACGGCGTTTAGTTTTGATGTAACCGTCAAGTAACAGATACCACACCGCCACCGGTTTTATGGATTTTATGTGCCTCTGTAATATTTTTTGATATTAACATTTGCCACTGTAGGCGTGCTCGATGCGTTTTGGGTCTTCCCAAAATCATCTTGCTCTTCAGGAATAGACCCAAAATAAAGCTTTTACGGCAATCGCCGATTTCGTCATACTCATGCCAACCATTTAATCATATCTAAGCATGTATTGTCATATCATACGCAAAGGTGGCGTTTATTTTAAAACGGTGGGCGTATATGTATATATATATATATATATACACACCTTCTGTATGGAGATAATTTATAAAAATACAACGTACACCGCTGACCCCTTTGACACCAGAATCAATATAATCAAAGAAAATAAGGTGTATAAATGTGCAAAAATCTGTTAATTGTCAAATGAATGTTTTCATTATTATTATTATCAACTTTCCTTTGAAAATCGTCTTCAAATAATAATTATGGTATCATGCTACAATGATAATCTCAAGCCAACCGAATTGTGGTAGCAGATAAAGTGACTACGAATCAATTGGACTGTAATAAAAAAAGGTTTTTTCAATGTGACCTATGAAAGAATAGCTTGGTGAACAGTAGACACCGGGAAGGAATCTGACTTACCTTAATTTCCCACAGCACGTAACGTTATGGCACCAAGGAATCACTTGGCTGATCAATGCACAAATCTCCGAACGAATCGATTCTTAAGTGACCGAGATGATAACGACACAGGTTAATTCAATAGACTTCAATTAAATATACTGAGAGATCACTAACAAGTTAATCATTGCACAGTTAATTATTTCTTTAAGAAATTAATAAGGAGTTAATCATTGCACATAGGTTTCTTTAGCCGAGTCGATAAAAATGAGAGTTTTGATCACGGCCCAGGTTATTTTAATAGCAATAGAGAACTCCAGTCCATTTTTTTAAATTTTTTTTAATGAATAATGTTGTTCTAACTTAAATAACTGCATTTTCATTTTTATTTTTAGAGTGAGTTTTAATAATTAAAATAATTGTTAAAGTTTTAATTTTTCAAGATCCCCCGAAAACCACCGTATATATGGTGAATCGTATGACGTCATCACTCCTGAAAAATTAGTATAGGATCGGGCAATCAGCTGATCAACTGCCGCCATTTTGAATTCCGTTGTTCGAAGTATTCTTCCTAGAAGTAGGATTACTATTTTTTTTGTGCAGTAGTTTTTGAATATTTTCAATAATGGAGATAAATTAGTAAGAGGTACCTTTATTTTTTAAACATTATTAAGGCCTAAATAATGTTTCAATAAACACAACAACTAAATCTCTATAAACAGTATGTAAATAAACGAATAAATTAATACGATGGCTTGTGTCATATCATACATTCCCATACAATGACTTTACGGTGATGTCACGACACGTCGAACAGTGACGTCACCTTGACGGCGTGTTTTTACGACCCGATTAAAAATGGACGTTTTAATAATTTTTTAAAAACTCTGCGTTTAATATTATTAAATAAAACTTATATATTCAGAATCAGCATTTATTGGTCTACATATATGAACATATTTTTTTAAAGCCATAATGTTATTCAGTGGTGTTCCTTATTCTTTGGAGTTATTGTTCCACAATATGACACTTAGGTAATATTATGATATGAATTGTTTGATAGGATAGGAATGGAAAGTAGGTTGGACGGAGGAAAGGAAATGTACATTTAGAGAGAGGTTCCTTTAGCCGGTTAAGAACTAAGAGATTAGTTGATAAACGCACTGGTTACTTTATCAGACTGACATTTTCTTGGAGTTATTGTTCCACGATGTCACAGGTAGGTAATATTGGCACGTACTGTCAGATAGGATAGGTATGAAATGTATTTTAGCTGGAGGAAGATAGATGAGGAAGATATTTTTACGTCAACACGCATCATTTTAGATTTAAAACTAAAATAATTTTTTTTTAAAAGAACAACTTTCTTATAACTTGTAAAATTATTCCCATGAATGTAATTTATCATTGAAAAAAGAGATAAAACTAATAATCTAAACAAGACACAGAAAAAGATAATGGTCGCAACTGTTACTCGAACCCAAAACCTTCCATCTAACCGGGACGTACGCTTTTACCAATTCAGCCATTGCCACCTTAAATCAAACCGCTATAATTGTCAATTTCCTATGATATGGAAAAAAATTCTGGAAGATAATATTGTTTATTCTAAAATTTAAAAATATGACATAGACAATTATGATGGTTCTTCTTGTTCTCTTCCATATTTTAGTTTGGACTAGCTTTTACCCGCGGCTTCGCTCGCATGGTATTAGGTTGATTTTCATTGTATTCATTCATTCATTCATTAGTTCACTCATTCATTTATTTATCATTCGTTCATTCCATCATTCGTTTATTCATTCATTAATTAATTCTTTCATTCATTCGTTCATGCATTTTTTCATTCATACATTCATACATTCATTTATTCATTGATTCATTGAATCTATCATTCGTTCATTTATTCTTTAATCGATTAATTCATTTATTAACTAATTCATTCATTCATGCGCACATCAAATCCCCAATATTTAATCGCAATCGGATGAACGGTTAGCAGCATAATTTCATGATGCCAGAACTCACTATTTTTTGCAGGGTTTCCCAACCAGTGGTCCACGGACAACTAGAGAGGCTAGAAGATGGTCCGCGATGGTCTGCCGGTCAATAAGCGAGCCAGTGCGCGGGCGGTCCCTAGTAGGGATGTCAAAAGTGAAAAAAATATCAAAGTATCGATATTTATTAAAATAGCAAAATATCTATGTCGATCCATCGAGGAAAAAATATCGATATGTCGGTCAAATTTTCAAAAGATTTTGCGTTTTTATAATAATAGCTCAATATTATAAATACTAATTTTTATACACAATGTGCATTATTTTAATGTCCAAAAATCTCAATAAAAATGAAGGTATTTTTATCAGTATTAATTTTTATTAGGTAATAATTACAAAAATATCAAAATCTAAAAAGGTGTATTCTAACTTATATGTAAACTGAGACGCATAAGTTAAGTTTGTATGCATCTCAGTAACATTCTATTGGCGTATTAATCTGTCAAAAAGGACTTTGTGTTTGGAAAAAGGAATAGTCAATAATCATAGACAATTGGAAACCAACACATTGTGGAGTGGTTTAGAAAAAAATGGCGAAAAATAGCATACATTTCTATGTATGTACCTAGACATATGAGATAGTATTAGTGATCACAAATACTAATGCAAAGACAATAGATTTGTAAGCTATAAATAGATAAAATTTCAACCACCAGATGTGATAAACCAATACAGGTCCTTTTTTCCGTTCATTCCAGTACGGTTTTGGATTTTAGTGACTTTAGTTAAATAAATAAATAAAAATATCGTATTTGATACAATTTTCGATATTGGATATTTTGTATCGATATATCGGATCAAAATATATCGGCTAAAAATATCGATGTATTGAATTAAAAATATCGATATATCGATACTTTTTCAACAAGCCTAGTCCCTAGTCGAGAAGTCTGAATAAAAAAAAATCGGAACAATAGTCAGTTTATCATTATTGTACCTTGTACTCAGTGACCATTACGGTATTCCGTTTCGCCCCACCCCATCCTACCCCGTTCTACCCCCTCCGTTGTGGTAAATATTCCGCTAGAACCCTATCCCATCACTCCCCTCCCGTTGTGCTATCCGTCCCCGGAGCCACACTTCATTTTTGGCAATTTATATAGGAAGGAATTGGAATAAGGGAACAAAGCAGTTACTCAGTTTCTTATCATAGACAAAAATGATTTAAATTCAAACTGGCGCAATATGTATACATATATTTATATATGTAAAACACTTTTCTCGGTTTACCCGCGTAACGTAGTCCTGAGAAGGACTTTTTAACTCCTGATGTTTCGGACAGATCACACTGTCCATCTTCAGAGGCCTCATGTCTTTAGTTTTTGTCTCAAACTGATAGCTTTCGCATGTTCTCAGGACTACGTTACGCGGGTAAACCGAGAAAAGTGTTTTACATCTTACACCCGTGAAAACCTTAACCATAACATATTTATATATATTTTTTTTTTTGTTTATGTATATGTATACAAACCCAGAAACAAACTTATTTTAATTTATATATAAATAGATTATTATTAATATTACCTTCTTCTTCTCTGAAAAAAACATAGATTTATTTAACATCTCTTATAGCGTACAGTTAGTTATATGTTACCTTATGATGTTGGTTCAGTAAATAACCATTAACCAAATTCCACACGAAGCAGCAAATTCTCGATTTCTCCGGCAGTATATTATCAAAGACCCGCTCCGTAAGTAAATATTTGATTGTATCTCAGCGGTAAGCATGCGTGTTCTCGTATAAATCACCAAAACGGTGGCGGAAAAAAATCTTAAATAAATTATGAAGTTTTCCTTGACACATACAGTAATTTAATGCCCCATTTATACCGGTATCAAAACATTAATACGATTTTTTTTTCACATTCGGCCCTCCTTCGCAAGAGTTATATGATTTTTGCATGGCATTTATGACCATTACGCTATTTTATCGGCTAGGTACTTATGCCGAAGGGTTTTCTAGAAAAATTATTATTCATATTTATGCAAAAAAAATATCATCTCACGAGATAACGCTGCGGAATTTGAGAATTCTGCGTAAAAAGTTAGTGGTTTTCAGTTAGATCTTCACAAGCTTGTGGGAATTTTTCCGCATAAACTAACATCCGTTCGTGCAACAATAATAAACTATTCATTCTGGTATTGAAATCATTAATATCGATTTACTAACATTGAAAGTAAATAAAATACCTTATGTCAGCTTTCTGTGAGTTTTCGTTTTACGGTTTGTATGTGTGCCTACCTACTTTAAGGCATGCCGCACACATCAGACAAAAATCGGTACGAAAACCGGATTGGTTATAATATCGGGGCCACGCCCGTTATCGGACCGGATTGGACGGCCGTCACGGAGTAATGAAAATAGGCCAAGCCTTTCCGCGCCGGCCGTCCAATCGTGTCGGATCAGACAATCGGATGAAAAAATCTGATATTTGCGGCCGGCCTAGATCGTAGGAAATAATTTATCGTTTCTATGGTAACAAACATTACCCAATATTATACCTGAAATATTAATTATGACTAGCTGTTAAAAACCCTCTCCGCAGGTTTTTATTGCTAGGCCCTGCGGGCAGCTTTTAGTTCGACTTCGCCCAGTTAGTGTTGGTGACCATTTTATAGATCCAATATGAACTGATTCCAAAAACAGCCCGTTCCTCGGATCCGCTGTAGCTAGTCACCGGGACAAAGTAACCGAGACAGAGCAATGACGTCGTATGTAATATATAGCAACTTAATAGAACACGTATTACCGTTAATCTTTTGATACCCGGAGAGATACCACATATTCACAAATTCGTAGCAGTTAAACCTAGAGGGAGACGTCCCCGTCCAACCTGCTGACGGAAGTAGCGACATCTTGTGTCGAATTCTTGAATTCGAAATCGAATTAACAGGAGCTATGTGTGATATTCCATGTACACAGATGTTATTTGTGGCGCGGCGCGTATGGAGTGGCGTCCGACATGCACTCGTAGCTGGGTTAACTACACAGATGCTACGGTATTAATAACGTTCGATGTTACTATTATCTAGTTCTGTGAACAGTAAACCTCGCGTTCAAAAAGTAAATAATTTTTTTCTTATTTAATAAATCAAATCAAAAATTTCATCTGTTATCATAATAATAATTGAAAGTTGATATACTTAACAAATTTAACTATAAACCAGTTATTTAATTATTAACCATTTTAATTACATATAAGGGAATATTTACAATTTGTCCAAAGAAATTTCAATATCTCAATGGAAATTCTTTTTTCAACCTTTGTTCATGCAAGTAGGATATTGATCGTTCTGATTTGACAGCCTGTAGTAGGAAACAGTAGAACATTGTAGTATCCAACAAGGCCGCCAGCTTGAAATGGAACCGGAACGTAACAAACAATTTGCTACATGCTACGCTCAGTCGATTAATATAAAATAATTAATATCAAATGATTAATATTGTACATTTGCGGTACGTTAGCGAGTGGTAAATTCTCTCTTGCGCATTTAACAACAACAATTTTTTACCTAACAAATTACTGTTCTAAATATGATGTTGTACGAAAATCGACTAAAACGTAGTACAATAAAAGGTTTTTATTAAATTCAATTCGAGTACAATTAAACGGCCAAATATTTCATTGATCTACTTCTCCGCATTCCAACCCGTCGGATGTAAATTAGTAAAGTTGGACAGATGGCTGAAATACCTTCTTCCTTCCGGGTGTTAATTATTGTCAATGGAAAGGTGGGCGACAGGTAAATTCTTTCTAGAAGTTAACTTCTGTTATTTTATTGGTTATTTTAACTTCACTCTGTCCGAATAAATTATTTATGTAATCGTGCTCTATAATATTTATGGTGGTAAAACTTATTATTTTTTAACACGAGTAACATGTTTGAAATACACACTTAACTGTGGATACATTTGGATCTCAAAAACTTATAATAATATATTATATTATAAAATAGCTGACCCGGCGAACTTTGTACCGCCTCAGAATCAATAACTGTTGTGTTAACTTATTAGCTGAATTAAATTCACTTTTTTTATTAAGTTAAAAACTACGCAATAAAGCAATCATCGCTGTGCAACTGTCCGTGTTTTGTTTTTGTCAGTATCGCAGATGGCGTTATGTATGGTTTTATAATTTTTATGATACTCTTTCTTGTTCACTTACTTACGAGAATTGCATTTCTTTTTCTTTATACGTGTGTGGGAGATTCATAAAAAATATTGTTTTTGTGCAGACATACGTTTACCGTTCATCCCATTTTCTATTGTTGACGTTTAGTGTGTTAGAAAGATGGGCAGCATTATGTGTTTAAGCACAACTATCTGCGCACCGATATTTGACGTTTTTGAATTTTTGGAATTCACTCACTACTCAATATTACGTTTATCACAATATTCCTGCAGCTCTTTCAAAAATTGAGGTTCGTTCCATACAAAATGAGTGAGGAAAAGAATTTTCTTCATAATTTTTTTTCATCAATTTTTCCGATGTTTTAATAGCTATTCTGACATTCGGGTCGGAGACAAATCTAGCAAATCAAATAATCCGAAAATTCGGATTATTTGATTTGCTAGAGTTATAAATGGTGTAACTAACCCGACTTTGTTTTATTTATTAAGATTGCAAAAAAGCAATACAACGCATTTCCTAGTAATCTAAAACGTCCAGAACAAAAAAAATGCAAAAACCCTTAGATAATATTTTCTCAACAGCTTTTTTAACCAGCTTTATTAAGCAGCTTTATTGACGATCTTTCTTTGGATTTCTCTGACTGTTGTATATCTTTCTAAATGTTTTGTTTAGAAGAGTTTATTTCACATGTACGAGTGAATGACACGGATGTGTCGAAACTAGTATTAGATAAATAAAAATTAAGTAACAAATATACGTGCGATATAAAATTATTTAAAACAAAACGTTAGAAATTGTTATATAAGTAGTTAATGCCCGTGAAATACAAAAAACTTTCTAAATGGATTTATGAAATATTCTTCATTTAACTGTATCGTATGTCTAGTCAGTTGTAAAATCTATTGACACTCTTCATTGAACTCTATTTTAAGTTCGTGTTTTTCTGTAAAAATAATTCTCTTTTAATTGTATAATTCTTGTAGTTGAAATATATAGTTGATTAATAAAATTATCCTTCCCGAAATGAGTTTTATTAAACTCAATTATAAATATTATTATTAAAATTTTGTAATATATTTAAATCATTATTAAATAAATATAAATATATTTCATGAGACAGCTGTTTTGCTTTTCAAAAGTGAATTCGAAAAGAATTTAAAGCAACGGTATAAGTCAACGATAGATGATATCTAGTTGGCCTTTATTATTTTTCTTATTTGATCCAACTTAGCAGTAGCTTTTTTTTTCATTTTATAACTAAATCTCAATAATATGTCGTATATCTGAGGCATAGTCCTAGAAGTGTAAATGTCAATTTTCTGAATCGCCCAGGATGAAGATTGTTTATCGATTTATTGGACTGTATCAATTAATTTAGAATTCTATGTTAGAAAGACCACAATTTTACCAATCAACCTGACACAGGTAATCGTAGAATTCAAATAAGGGAGATTTTACCATTACAGATGTAGGCACTTCTAGCAATAACCAACAGGTACATATATGTAGGTAATAATGGCACCAAGCGTAACGAACCGATGATTGTAAAACTGAACCTTAGAAAACAACGAGAAGCAACTATTTCGGTAACCGAAAATGGAAAATAATGCATTTTAATTATTGCGATTCGTTTACAAAAAAAGGATAATTTTACTATTTTTTCCATGTTATGACTGATAATAATATTATTTGTATGTATGTGAAGACGATACTATGAAGATATACATACCTTCATATAAGTTCTCCGAACTGGGCATTTACCAGCAAATCTTGACCGACGGATTACGGCCTCCGAATCAACCTTTTTACCAATATATCGAAATGCTTCAAAGTTACATTCACACCAAAATCATATGAGAATACTGCATGATTAAATCATTTCTAGATCGCTGCTGAAAAATAAAGAATATAAAAGTGATCTCGGGGTCTTTTCGAACTCTTAACTTATCTTTGAGAAACACGTTGTTCATGTTGTCACCAAAGCAACAAAAAGTCTAGATTTGAGAATACGCAAAATTTTCAAAAATCTTCTCTTATCTGATTCTCTACAATTAAAATATTCGTCTACACCTGGAATTATGTTCATAAGTTTGGAACCCGCGCAATATTGTTTATTTTAAGAGGTTAGAAAGAGTTCAGGAGCAATTTCTCAAATTCCTCAATTTTAAATTTCAAATTCCTCAATTTTAAATATTATACAACTCTCACGACGAAAACGAGTAAAAAAAACGACGAAGACGAAAAAATCACGAAACAACTCAACAGGAGGATTGTCGCTGATCAAATATTCTTGTAAAAAATATTAACTCAAAAATTGAATGCGGACAGCAGAGAGATCACCCTTTTCCTATTGATATAATATGCAACACCTATTCTAAAAAAAATATTCATGGAAAGAACATGTAACTGTTAGGGACAGCGCAAAAAGTTATCGTAACTAATTATAAAAATGGCGAACTATGAAAGTCAGCTTAATTCAATACGGAACCTTTAAGCAAGGCTAACTGAAAAACATGTTTAATTAATAAGGTGTTGAGGGTTATAGTTTTAACCCCATTTCCAGTGTAGTATTCTACCATATGTGACCAAGGCAACCACGTACCAAGCCCGGACCTAGCTTTGTATAAAAATTCATGTAACAAAAAAACACTTCGCGTTATTACAATCCTTATTTTCTTTCAGCGGGTCTTTCCCGCATGAAAGGGTTGAACCGGAAGCGCTGTTTCAGATGCTGTGACTTACATTTTTAATTTTTCATCTCAACATCCGGTAGTTTAGGCAAACTCTCACGCACAGATGTCGTTAGCTACTCGTACGACCAAAAGGGCGTCGATACAGATTACACGAGGTAAGATTTTGGAATGTGAAATTGAGTTTATTTTATTTTATTTTTTCAACCGTATTTTATTTAGCTGTAATTTCTTTTACATCTTATAAATAGTGTATACCTATTCTTAAACTACTACTACCTAAAATTTTAACTTCATAACATTGATATCAATTTGGGAGGCAGGTTTGGGTATCGCCGCCCGGGAACATTTATTGGTTAACCAACATCCCTGCCACAGGTCATCGCAAGTGTTTTGCTACGTTTGGTTGTTAGCCGAGGTGCTCGGGTTCATAAAATATTACTTAAAATATGTTCGGGATAACTCTGTATAAGATTGAGGTTCTTTGAGATTACAAGGTACTTTATTTAGGTTTACAATGAATATTTAACTGGTCCAGATGTCCGAAACTTCAAAAGAAAATAGGAATCACTCCTGGAGCCCACCGGTCCATTAAAGCTATCGGCTTTTTCCCTAACCGTTCGTGCATTAGACACGAACGACGATAGAAGATACTTGTCTAAGGTATTACTTATCTGAAATCTGTTGAAACACCTAAAAACTACACGTAACTGATTGTACTATCGAAATCTGTTGAAGGATATTGAAACTACGTGTCTAATTCAATGTAATAAGTCTACGACCGCAGCTCTTATTATTTCCCCAGTTAAGGTATATCGCGAGATTGAAAGGAGCGGGGACTGGAAAGAGATGAGAAAGCAAAAGACGTGGTATATATCTATATAAATATTCGATATTAAATTAATTATAAATTAAATCTTCATCATAACACCGCTAAAGGGGTAATTGAGCAATATTTACCAAGGTTAAACATTAAACAACCTTTTTGTATTTGGCTGAATTTTTTCTAACACTAACTTATCTTTATTATTCTTCCCGTTCACCAACATTACCTGTTTACTTAATTAATCCTTTGAAAAAAAAAGAATACGTCAGGCAATAAAACGAAACGAAGGTATAATTGGGCGAATAAGGGGGGTTAGATCTTTCCGAAGAGGGCGAACAGTGGCGCATCCGTCACAATAAAGAATTGTATGATATACAGGGTGTCCGGGGGTAAAGTGCATTATTAACTTCGGGAGGTGATTCTACATGATAGTACAAGTAAAAAAGAAAAATTTCGAAATTCCAACTTTTAGGGGTGGTTTTGAGGTAAAAAGATAAAATTAGTCCGGCGTGTGCGGCCAGATTTGTTATTTTCCGCTGCTACGGTACGGGCCAATCACAATCGAGTCGGGCGCCCAGCAGGCTCTCAGCAAGTAAGATCGTACTTCACACTATGGATTTTGGATTGGAAAAAAATGTTGGGATTTCGGAAAAAGTTATTAATCTTTTTTACTCCTACCATCATGTAGAATCACCTCCCGAAGTTAATGCACTTCACCCCCGGACACCCTGTATATAAGGCCCCTAACATCTTAGCACATGAGACTCCCCAGGTTGAGATGGGCTGGGCATATACAGAGATTGCCGGATACACGCGTCCCAAAAAGAATTTTGACTGGTCACCCAGGTGAAAAAAGAAAAGTTAAAAGACTCAGACCGAGGTGGGAAGACGAGGTAAGAGGGGATGAATCACAGCTTTTCCACGTACCAAACTAGAAGTCAGCCGCTGGGGACAGGAGGAGTTGGAGGCGAATGTCGCAGGAGGTCAAAGCTCGATATGGGCTGTAGCGCCATCGAAGAAGAAGAAGATCTTTATTCTGTTCGGAATTTTTTTGAAGTAAAACTTCTTTACGCACGCTTGACTTGGGGAGTAAGCTGATGAACGCGTGACGAGAGCGTTACGAAAAGTAAGGCGAACGGTAGTTGAGAGGGAGATATAAGTTAGTGAAGATAGAAAGAGAGAGAGTTTCGTTTCGTATATTACTGTAGGGGCAAGAGAGAGAGGTGCGAGCACACATTTTCTTTCTCTCTTTCTCTTATAGCCAGTTACGTTTCGTATATCTAAGACACAGTGCAGGCCTATTGCCTGTATAACACTGTAGGAGTAAGAGAGAGCAGGGCGCGCGCACATTTTCTTTTTCATCATATAGATAGAGCTAAAGAAGTTTTAATTCAGTCGAGTGGTCTAAAATGCACTCGTTTTATTTTTTTGGTAAGATTTTCGATACTCGTATTTAACGGTTTTTTACAAGTAATTTTTTTACGTTAGATCCACACAAGAGGCCCTGAAGAAAACAATTTCCCTCAGGACCTATGTCATCTTAGGAGATGCTGTGTGGAGGATTTCTTAAGGAAAGGAACAAGGGGAAGTTCTGGGAAGGAAATAGGTATGAAGGATGGGTAGGAGTTTGGAGGTCAGTGTGTCTAGGAGTGTGACGGATGAATGAATCCATTTCTTCAACTGAAGTGCAAGGCGATGGGTTTCTGAATTTAATTATGTAAAATAAAAAAAACTCCAATGGTAGAGTTGGTTAAGAGAGATCCTGGATTCGATTCCGAATTGGGAACATTACTTTATATTTTTCTGTACCTTGATCGTTTTCATGTTTCACTTCTTCACTGAATGAATATTATATTGAAAAATTCACTAGTCCACTAAATTGAATATTGTATTAATTCCTTCAATTTAATTAATTATAATTCATATATGATCCTAACCAAAATACGTAGAACATGTAGTCATCATTTCATTCCCTTTGTAACTACCCTTAATCAGGGGTTATTAAGGCACGTATGCGATGAATTCAAGAGTTCTGATTGTGACGAAATGCGATTAAAATGATTTCGCCTGCGCCGCATCAATGAGATTAAAAATCCATTTCCAGCAACGCTACATGGCTAAACCACTCAGCAAAGGCTTTACCTTTGTTGGTGAAAGCCAAGCACATTTTATACCTGCAGTGTACAGTCACCACACCACCCTCCCTTAGTGTGGCTGTCTTTTTCAGGAAGATAAGAAAAGGTGTAGTGTTCGTCCAAATCACACACACGGCTTTGGTAACCGAGCTTGGACTCGTGTGTTGGAGATTTTAATATGATTACCGCACATGAATTACGACTGGCGGAAGTAAGTGGGACTTTGACGTTCTCAATTTAGGGTGTGTCGTAATTTGTGAGGTTGAACGAAGTGGAGAGTTGAAAGACATGGGACAAAAGAAGATCCGAAGAAGATTTGATCACTTAACATGGTTTGTTATTTTATTGGTGATGCATAAATTCGATTCTGAAATTGACATGTTTTCCATCATTGAGGGGAGATTCAAATGGGAAATTCGATTTCGACTCTATATATAAAATATCCCACAGATGCAATCTTCATCACTGTCTGCTACTCGTTGTAAATTTTTATAATATTTTCTAACTTTTTCAAAAGTTAAATATGTACCTATCTTATTTCTGACTTGATGATTTTTTTATGGTATCTGCAGAGTTTAACACTTTAATAAATAATTTTTCTTATTAAGTAACCATTTTATGATTTGGTTTGACGGCCTTCGTGGTCGAAGGGTAAGACTCTCGACTAGCAATCCGGAGGTCATGGATTTAAATCTTTTTGTAATTTATTATTAATTATGTTGTATTTTTTCATAATTTATTAATATAAAATAACATGTAGTATATTTGCGGCACCTTTTAGAGTAGAAGTTACTTTCAGTATCGCCCCTGATGTAAGACCACCATTCAGAATTTAAAAGTTGCTTTAAATGGTTTTAGTCGTGTTTGGTGACCAGATCTGAATAGCCAGGTACCTCCCCACCCTGCTATTCCCCCCCTCCTTCCCCTTTCCATTACCTTCAGCCTCATAACATACCGGGATTGGGGATCCCATAGTCCCACTGGCTTCAAGCGGGAGCAATTGGGACTCTTGTGCGGTATTCACGTAAAAAAATACGTTTACTTTGGTTTTTCCTATTATGCAAAATAAACGCAATATTTTTAACTATCTAAAGTAACATAACTTAAATTAATATAATTCGAAGGCAGTTGTTATCAGGGTGATACTGAAACTATCTACAACTGTTGAAGATATACACTCGAGCGATGGAGATGTCTAGGCGTTCGGTTTTTGATTCAGCCTTTCGATTTAATTAACAAAATACCTCCAAATATTTATATAAACTGTTAACTGCGGTTTAATGCCAACGAATTAACCTAGATTTCATCATTCATCCCAAATCTAGAAGTTGTTAAAAAAACAGGTAAATTTAAAAAAAATAATTCGAGTGTAGTTCACACGCGTTAGTAGCGAAATCAAAACAATCTCAACCAATTGGAGCCTTGAATGTGAGGTCATCATAAAAGCGGCCAATGAGCGCAGACCTATCGTCATTTCCGTTTCATATCTCAACCAATAGGAACCTAGAAAAGTGACATCATAATCAAAACGGCCAATGAGCGCAGTTTGATGTTTCGCAGATGCTGTGATGCGTAATTTCCGTTTCATCCGAATTCCAATCCACAACGGGGCTAAAGAAGTTTCACGTCATAAATAATGATAGTTTATAAAAAATACCTATCTAAATTTGGAAAGCTATCGCCCTATTGATTATAAACACATAATTGATTATTCGATTTACACACCAATTGCACTATAATATTCGAGCCTGAGGTGTGTAAATAACCCCAGACCCTCTGGGCTTAATACCCAAGAATTATGATTATGAAAAGTCTACTTGCGTGAACAAAATATCACAAGGAATGGCACAAAGAAAAAACTCCAGAGAAAATAACAGATCCACCAACCTTGTTTTGTAGTTCTTGTAGCTGGGAGGCCTCCGTAATTTCATCCAATCAATAGTTAAGTTCAATCAGTGCAATCCTTTTGTGACTTGAAAACTTGCACAAGAGATGAGATTTGTCAATTAATACACAACTCATAAGTTTTTTACAATGACAAGAAAATTTTCCATAAAAACGGACGATGTCAGTCATTTTTTTGTTTGAATTCTATTTTCAAACCATCCAGGTGTCTGTTAAATCCAAAGAGTACCTACCTGTCATCCTTGTGATATAAATATAGGTATTTATTTAAATTTTCGAATAAACTAAATAAACATATTGTAATGCCTAACGATCAATTTTTCGCAAGTAACAAAGATTTCTGAAAAAATAGTGCTGTGAATCGAGCGAAGCCGGGTCGTAACTCATTGAAAAAAGCTAAGTAACGTGTGCATCTTTAAAATGTAAAATAAAAGGTTAGGAAGAAGCATTTCCCCGTCTCGTGCCATTAATCTTCGATAGCGTAGTTTATGCCCCGTGAACAAAAACCTCTCTATCGGAATGCAGCCATGCAAGTATCTGCTTCATGCTGACTTTGCGATGAGCGTATTCCTCCAAAGGATTTAGCGTACATCACTTTAGCATCAAGGCAAACTTTCTCTCCTCCTATTTTAGGTGGTATACTTATTTATTGATGCATTATTCAGCCAATAAGTGAATAGTGATTTATTGGGTTATGTCTTCTGTGGTATTTTTGTCTCCGAAATTATACGTTTTGCTAAATTTACAAGCCAACTTTTCCTTATTTTCAATTTTTGCCATCGCCAGATATCAAAGTTGAATTACTTATGCATTCATTAGAATGTTTTCTAATTATTAGCTTGAAAATATTTTATTTTTAAAAACCGTAACGACAGCAAAATAAGTTTCTAAGTATCTCTAAAATTGACGAAGTAATGAGCTATAAAAGTAAACTTGGGTTAAACTTTTTTTTACAATGGCTCCACACAGGAGGCCCTGAGAAAAATAATTTCACTCAGAGCCTGTGTCATCTTGGGGAATGCTATGTGGAGGGTCTTTTTAAGGAAACTAAGGAGAATAAGGTCTGGAAAAGAAAGAGGTATGAGAGGTGGGTAGGTAATCTGAGGTTCAATGTGTCCAGTTCGCCCACCGCCAAGACCTAAACAAATCTCACCCCATGGACCCGGCTACCCCTTTACAGTCGTAGCGGACCGCCTGGGGTGACCTATGGAAGAGGTTTTGGTTATTTAATGAATAGTTTCCGGGGGGGCACCCATTCCCGTCCCCCAAATGGTGTCTCGTGATACGGGACATGCGAGACATGAAGAACCGCCGCGTGTGTCCTGTGATGTCACAAGCCTTTCAACCTGCCGCAAATATCAAAATTTTGACGGCTCACGACAAATTGAAAAGTTCTGTGCTGAAAATGCTCAAATATGACACAATAATAAAATACGTCTCAGGAAAATCACCGTTAAGTTATAACTTTATAATATTAAGAACTTCAAACATATTTGAACGGATTAAGGGCCCGCAATCCGGATTTGTACCGATTTATTATATATTTCCCTTAAACACGGTAAGTTTTAAAGCTCTTAAAAAAATATATGTTATTCTTGAAGATAATATCTAGATTTTGCCCGCGCCGAAACGCAAATTATATAAAATTCCCACGATAGAAAAAAACCGCAAAGTATGCTCCAAAAATTATTATTAACACGTTTGTTTCAGTTATTTTAAAAGTTACATGTATGAAAAAATTCACAGAGTTTCTTTAAATGCTGTTTAAGATAATACCCGCGAGATTTTTGCTTTATTTTAAACGAGTCATGTTTTATTAAACATTTTCGCAATTTTCGCAACGATTTTATCGCTGTAAATGTTAGCGCTCTCCTCTAACATTCGTAATTTCATATCTCTCCATTGGCCCGGTTGCAGAGCCCTAAAAAGATATTATTCTCGAAAATTCAATTAAAATATCATTATGAAACAAAAAACCTGCAAAGTATCCATACAAGACAATATTGGTCATAACAGGTCAAGGAATTATCTCAACAAACAATAGCAATCTTTTGAGCATAGGTGTTGGGTGGGAATGGTGTCTTTTTCTACCGATATTTCAACGTAAGACGCTGCGAGAAACTATCATCATTAGTTAATTCGGAACCGGTGGACAGTCGGAAAACTCGCTAAACAGTTATACACAGTTGACAGGGCTCTACTCTACAGGTTAATATAGTTGACATTTGTCACATAAGAACGTCTACTGCTCGACTGTGGAACGATTTGCTAGCCTCTGTGTTCCCTTTTACAGTATGATTCTCTTCAAGACCCAGGTTCATTCCTTCCTTTCCAAGTCGAACAGATACGAGAATTATAAGACATTTATAACGACGTTACAAAGATGATATTGTAATGCCGTTATAAACACGACCTGTTAATGGCCGAGTGATCCAAAGCAATTCATGACATCTACGTAGCTAATCACAATAAAAAATATTGCAAAAATTTTTCCATTTTTTCCACTTCTGAATAAAAACTCATTTGATCTAATAACTAATTTTATCCACCCCAAAATAATCATCAATCAATCATCTTTCGTCAGTCATTCTTCCAGAAACCTTTAAAATTTGAGTAAAAAATCAAGTTATTCTTTAATTTCCTCTACTTAATAAAGCTCCGTGAATTTCCGCCGTAAAGAATGTGGCGAGCTTTCTCTAATGGCACTTCTATCAATTGTGGCGCCAATCAAAGCAAAACGCCATTTCATTTTATAAAAGTTCCCCTTAAATTCGATTAGGCAAACTTTGGTTTCCGCGACAACTGGGCTCAATTTAACGCCCGGCCGAGCTTTTAGTGTCGTCAACTTTAATTGTGAAAGACTGTATTGATATTGACGACTATTTCTGCTACGCTGCTAGCCTTAAATCGATTCTATTGATTCCATTGTTTCTAAGAAAATTAGATATATAGTCTTGCAGGTAAATAATAAATGTATTTTCAATTACATTTAAGTATTTTATTTTAAAGTAAATATGTTTTTCATTACATGTTTTTTTTTCTATATTAGATCCGTCCAGCCACGCGGCAGATGGGCAAACGCATTCGCCGCTAATATTTCAAACCTCACTCTTGAACCCGGGAACCCTGTATAATCACCACACGTAGCCAACCACTTGGGGGTGGGTGGTGGTTATCCAAAAAATGGTTTTCGGGGCGGCGGAACCCCATTTCCGCCTTCCAAATTGAAATCATCTTTTCTGTCCTCCAAGCTTGGAGTTCACCTACGTTTTGGAAGAGAAATGTTGAGCGTACCTATTCTTGGCGTATTATTTTAGATTGACAAGGCTTGTAAACATATTTCGACGCCCACGTGCATCAGTACAAGTATTTACGGTTGTGAAATTGTTGTTTGGTTTTAAAATGATTTTTGTTCAATATCAATCATGGGGTGAGGTTTGTCCGGGTCTTAGCAGCGGCTGCATCTGCCCACCAGCAGCATGGCAGGCCGGATCGGGAGTGAATGATTGAGGAGATCATTTGACTTCTCCAGCCGTACTCTCTCGGAACATTGCCTGGACGAATAGATTGACACGTCCGTCATTCCTGGATACAATAAATCCCCTTCCAACTCACCCCTGATACTCTTTTCCTTTCGAGAACTTCCTCTCCTTTCTTTCCTAGAAAGACCCTCCAAATAGCATCCCCAAAGATTTCATAGGCCCTGAGAGGAATTATTTTCCTCAGGGCCTCCTGTGCGGAGCTAATGTAAAAAAATACACCAATTGAGGATGCCATAGTCTCAACGGCTCCAGACGGTTGGAAGAAGTTGGGATTCTTATGTAGTATACACATAACAATAAATCAGCCTCAAAACATAAGTATATAAAAATTTATAAGAACATAAAAGAAATTGTAGTAAGTCAATGCCGTTAGTGATTATCCAATCTGTTCGACTGCTAGCCGAATGTTGCGTGCAGTTGACATTATATAACAAATAGGTACAGAAAAGGTTTTTTTTATTCAAATCTTTTCGCTGATGTGAAAAAGATCTGAAAAGTTATGGATAGAAGGGTTTCACAAAAGTGGATCCGCTCACAATTGACCCCTGGCATACTTATATACAATATGCAGTCGGTTTAGGAAAAATACGGTATAACTAATTGTACAAAATATAACAAAGTGACTCCGAGGGGATGTGCAGAGAGGATGTACTGACGAATAAGAAAGTATAAAACATATTTTCATTTAAATACATTAAGGAAAAATCTACTTGTCTACATTATACTACTGTGTAAACCAGCGCATAAGTCCAAAATATCGACCTTGTTTTATAAATTCGTTTGATATTCATTCCAAATAATAATTAAGGGTATTTTTGAAGTCGATTTAACGTTTGAAATTGGTAAATAATGCACAAAAATCTAATTTTATAGTTACTGATAAATCTAGCACACATAGATTAAGGCAGTCAATGACGGCAAGCCGCATTACACTTTTCACGTTGCTGTGCTTGCTCTATTACCAAAGCCATCTGTTAAATCAAATCCACACCACGCTGCCCGCTGCCCGCTGCCACTTGAACAGATATAATATTATGTATTTCAATAAATTTACAAAAAACCTTGACAAATTATATACCTAAAAACCTACCTCATGAATCACTCTATATATTGGTGAAAACTGCATGAAAATCTGTTACTGTTTAAGTGTGATAATTCACTTTAAACTCATCCATCACTCATTCGTATGTGAAATATTCACTTTAAAACCTCAGTACGTCTCTAAGACGTATAATTATCTTTAAGGTACGTAAAAATAAGACTATCTTTCTAGGGTTAAATGACCCGTTATTATTTTTTTTAATATCGCTCTATAACTCCTCCCACCCTTCGCATTCCTGCTCAGCCATTGAAATCTTTGAATCTATTCTTGAAATTAGTTTTAAGTAAACCCTGATGAAGTAAACATTGCTTACGAAACATGTTGGGTTTTTTAACAATATGGAACTCCAGTGAAAAATATTATGGCTTTAAAAAAATATGTTCATATAGACCAATAAACGTTGATTCTGAATACATAAGTTTTATTTAATAATATTAAACGCAGAGTTTTTAAAAACTTATTAAAAAGTCCATTTTTAATCGGGTCGTAAAAATACAACGTCAAGTTGGCATTACTGAAATGGTTAGTGGAGACGTCACTGTTCCTCGTGTCGTGACTTCACCATAAAGTCATTGGAGGGGAAATATACCGAAATGTAGGAATAACACAAGCCATCATATTAATTTGTTCGTTTATTTACATATCTACTGTTTATAGGAATTTAGTTGTTGTGTTCATTGAAACATTATTTAGGCCTAAATAATTCAGTATCAAAAATAGAGGTATCTCTATTAATTAAAATATTGAAAAACTTTAAATTGTACGAAAAAACCGTATAAACATACACTATATCATAATGCTACCTACTGCTCCACGGCCCAATCCAAATGGCCGCAATCGATAAGCTGATATCGTTTGCCTACACTTTTGTGAGTGATTCTTCGTTATTGATAATATTGATTTTAAAAGCTAAAAAAATATTAATTTCAAATAATTTTTATACCACTCTCCCGTAATAATATTAAAAAATATAAAAATAAAATGAATAAATAATTCCACCTAAATAATGTTATATCGAACGTGTTATTTCATATCATGCATTTTTATCGAAGAGGAAATATTCTTCATTTGAACAGCGCGTCCCCGAAATATTGATTTCTCAACACTTTAATATGAGGTGATTCATGCTCCCAAAAATATAAATTATTTTGTTGCACAACGTAAAATTACAACCTGAGATGACTCACGCGGAAATAGAAATTATTGCATGAATTTAAAATATTGTGAAACCGACTGACCTGCCACTATAAAAGGTCTGCGAAGAAAGCAGTTGACATTCAGTCTTCACCATCAGCGATCGGAATAACATCTGTACACAATTACTACCTGAAGATCCTCGACATCGAAACGCTGCTCAATTCAAGGCGTCAGTCTCGCCGACACCGGTTGGAACTTCAAGACGTCAGTCTCGCCATCACCTTTCGAGGCTCCAAGACGCAACTCTTTCACCTCAAGCACCCGATGGGATAATACCTACAAAACGCTGACGCCTGAGCCCTGACCATCTGGCTCCGGGCTGCTAGCCCGGGGTCCCCTTGCATCGAGCCTTGCATCTCTCTGCCCTGAAGACAACGCCGAAGCCCCGGCCATCCTTGGACTCCTTTGAACTTGCTGATTCTTACCAAGCCCTTGAAGTCGCTGCGCTACCCTTGACCATCTTGCTCCGGGCTGCTAGCCCGGAGCCCCCTTGCATCGAGCCTTGAATCTCTCTGCCCTGAAGACAACGCCGAAGCCCCGGCCATCCTTGGACTCCTTTGAACTTGCTGATTCTTACCAAGCCCTTGAAGTCGCTGCGCTACCCTTAACCATCTGGCTCCGGGCTGCTAGCCCGGGGCCCCTTGCATCTCTCTGCCCTGATGATAACGCCTAAGCCTCACGGCCATCCTTGGGCTCCTTTAAACGCAGACCTACCTGATCATGACGCCACGTGCAGCACGCCCAATAGAATGCAGACCGATACCCTGGAGCCAATCAAGATGTAAGTGGCTGCGACCGCCCTAGCCTAGGATGTAAGCGACGCACTGCCATGCAATGACAAGCCGGCCTACTTAAGAGTTGCTGTGACCGCCCCCGCCTAGATTCCCTTGGATACATAACAAACTCGAGAATATACATCATCTGGAGCGCAGCCCGTCTCACATAGTACACAACCAGCGTCCAGCGCAGCCTACATACTCCGATGCAAGAGCATTCCATCTCACGATGCGTGGCGGAAGATACCCAGCATGAATACTTCGGTAACCAGATACTCTACTGTGGAACTTCAACAGCTGTCAAAGCGAGAATGCATCTCTATCAAGACATTGGAATTGTCGGGCGTCTATGTGTACTGGCGCTTATTGTTTACAGTTTTTGTGCAAGCCTACGGGTCTTGTACAAATGTTTTAACTTATCGAATAGTATCATCTTTTATTCATATGTATAATTATCATACAAAATGACAACACCTGTCAATACACATGCGGTGGTTTTCGGGGGATCTGGAAAAATTAAAACTTTGACAATTATTTTAACTATTAAAACTAACTCTAATAAAAATAAAATATATGTAGTTATTTAAGTTAGAAGGTCATTATTCAATTAAAAAAATAGACAGGAGTTCGGAGTGTTGAAAAGTAACTTTATTAATTTTGAAAAATAAAAATAAGTTCCCTGTTGGATCGAGTCTCATAACTAACCCTTTGAAATATTTAAGTCCACAGTCGTTGAGATCTTTCAGTCTATTGTTGTAATTAGTTTTACGTAAACCATGGCGAAGTAAAGTAAACATGTAAAATTTTAAACAATCAAAAGTGGTTTAACTAAGAAATTAAGGAAGTTAATATTAAAATGGTGGCACACATTTAGTTTGCCGTGTTTGAAGATGACATATATTTGTCTTGCATTCTTCGATTAAAACAGAGAAGTCTTGTCAAAGCAGAGTTGGCGGGTTGTGTTTCCCGCAATTCTCTACTACGCGATTCAATTCCCTCGCGGAATCCATATTATACGCCACGCCTTTACGAAAGTTACCTTATTTCCGATCCAATATAGCTACACGCTACGTTTGCCGACTTGAGAGAAAACGGGGTGAACATAAAAGCTCTCTTATTGTTTCATTTATCAGGAAAATATATATTTTTAAATGTGAACAGATATTATTTTTTGTAATTAGGTACTTAATTAATGGATTCTTGTAATGATGGTTTTCTTGGTGACCCGACAATTGATTCGGCGATAATTGGCCCGTCGACAGTTAATCCCTCTACCAATTGATCCCCCTAAAAGATATTTGACGGCCGGCGTAGTGCAGCGGTAAGGCGCTTGACTAGCATTCCGAAGGTCGCGGGATCGAATCCCGGCGTGGATTAATAATAAATTTTATTTCATTAATTTGTGTATTTCACAATTTATTCATTTAAAATAATATATAGTATATTTGCGGCACGTTCCAGAGTGGAAGATACTTTCAGTATCGCCCTGGTGTAAGACCACCATTCAGAATTGAAACGTTGCCTGAAATGGCTTTAGCCGTGTTTGGTGACTAGATCTGAATAGCCACATACTTCCCCGCCTTCCTCTTCCCTACCTTCTTCCCTCCCCACTACCTTAAGCCTCACAACATACCCCGTTTGGGGATATCATAGTCTCACTGGCTCCAGACGGAAGCAGTTGGGACTCTTGTGCGGTATTCATGTAAAAAAAAAAATTGAAGTGGAACTTCCCTAGCACCGTTAGTAATTTGTAATTCGGTTGAAACGGAAATGCGTCACAAATCAGTTCTACACAAATGCTCAGTTCTAATATAATGCGATAAATTCGCACCTTGGCGCGTGCCTTTCTTAGCAAAGTGTGCAATGCGCCTTACAAGTCTCAGTGGCCATAGAGACAGACATCCAGCGAACGGAGGTTCGAATCCTACGAAATCCAAAAAAAAAATATTTTTGCGAAATCAATATCCAATCTTAAACCACTTTAAAATATAGGCAAAAGAAAAGAAAGCAGAAAGCGACTTCTAGCGACTTTTCAGTTTCACTTCTACCACGTGTGAATTATACATTATTATTGTTTATTCAAGTAAGTTTGCAAAGAAGACATACGGCCGTACAACCAAAGTCGATGCATTTATTTCTGCAAGCGACCTGAGTGAAAAATCGCAATTCAAATATTTTTTTTATCAATAATTTCGACTCCCCGAACGAGCATTTGGTGACGCTATACCGCCGAATAACAAAATAAGTCATACTTACAACTTACAAGTGCAGTCGGCTTACCAAAAAACCTCTAAGGGTTCCTTACTTGCATATAATATAAGTAAATTTATCTGAATACCACACAACTACCCCCAACCGTCAGGAGCCCGTGAGGAGAAGGTAGAAGGGAGGGGAAGGAGATGTTGGAAATGTACCTTACTATTCAGTTATTCTAGACACCAAACACGGATAAAGCCATTTCAAGTGACTTTTCAATTCTGAATATACTATACTGCTATACTAAAAGTATCTCCCACTCTGAAATAGTATTTTAATTCAAAAGCGTCAAGGGTAAAATTATTTGACTTCCCTTTTTCTCGATATTGTAAAAATGTAAAAGTGTTACGAATAAATTACTAACGTGACAGTATACAAAAGCCCTAACTACTTGATGTCTGTAGGATTATAGAATCTCCAATTCTGGAACTGTTTTAAATCTGAAGGAAAAGGAGATATGAAAGAAAATTTAACCATATCTTCGACTGTTTCACCTGAGCGATGTCGAAAGTGTTAGTATCCGTGCCTATCGTGATTGCCTTTGCCCATCTACTGCATGGCGGGCCGGATCCGGAGAGAGAACCTAGACGTCTCCAGCCCCTCCAGGACTCTCTCTACTCATCGCCTTGCACCGCAGTGCGAGGGATGGATTCGTACACCCGTAACTCCTGTACACATTGACCACCCATTTCCTACTCACCCCTCATACCTTTTTCCTTCCCAGAACTCCCTTTTATTCCATTCCTTAAAAATACCTTTCACACATCATCCCTATGAATGACAAGGTCTTCTATGTGGAGCTGACGTAAAAAAATGTTTTTTTAACAGTGTGAAGAAATACCGTAGAAAATAAAACGTGTACACCTATTCGTAATATTAAGAGCGTTTAACCAGCCAGCGGACGAAAATCCACATTTCGTCGAAAGTTGTTCTTCCGATCGTGCAGGGCGGTTACAATGAGAAAGATTAATTATTCTCCGTACCAGCTTTTTTAAATTATAACTCAATATCGAATTTATTTCAATCCAAATTAGCTTTAATTTATACCTTCATCGAAAAATGCTGAAAGGCGTGATGATAAAACTATTAAAATAGTGTACTTTTTGTAGTTATTTTTTGATTGTAAGTATTAATCATTTTTTAATAATGTCTAAATTTAATAAGAATGTTAAAAAAATCTGAAATATATTAGTTTGTAAGTGCGCAAATAAATACACAAATGGACCAATTTTCGTCAAGAAACACATGTACGTACATATTTTTTAATGATTTTATTGAAACTAAAATTAAAATTCTAATACATAACTCTGCTAGATAATGTATTGATTTATTTTACTGCATGATTACATTATTTGAAATGGGTGTGGTATAATACAAAAACTTTTTTGAAAATTTAACAAATCTGCCAACGACCTATGGAATAACCTTATTATACTAAAAATTAAAAAAAAATCTAAAAATTTATTACATAACTATGCTAGATAAAAGAACAATCTTTTGAAATCCATTTATAATTTTTTGTGGAAAAGAGTCAATACGTTTAAAAACTTTTTTGAAAATGACGTATTTCCGGCTTTCTCTGGTAATGCCCTCTTAAAGTACAGAAAAATGTATGCATGCATATTTTTTAAGGTACGCATAAATAACTCAAAATCACGCCAACCGCTTTCGATGATTCTTTTTTTATTGGAAAGGATGTACTTCAAGGAAAGTTTAGGTTCTGATTCTGAGGGATCCATGACAAAGTAACGGAACTCTTCAATTCTTTGGAGCAAGCGATACTCGGCCGAATCTTTTATAGGCTATCCGGATCTTTGAGTCACCTACGTCAAGTAATGTCTTTCTCATATGAGCAGCACGTTTAGTAGGTCTACCCATATTCAGATAAATTAGTTAGTGTACTTCAGATTTACTAAAAATAAATTAATAAACAAAAATTTTAACAAAATAAAAAAACGACTTCAAAATGCACTAAAAAGTAAAAAAATAATTTCGTATTCTTCTACAACTTAATAATCAACTTACTTTTTGCACGATTGTTATTTTTGGAGTCGGTGTCAGCCAAGGTACCCGGCCCGGCGTGTTCACTTGACAGCTCCCCTCCCGCCGCGGCCCCGCTCTCGTCTCTCGCCTCACGCCTTGTCAAGTCGCGCGTGCGACACAAGCACATCTCACCTATAACTATGTATGTAGTTACAAACCTACCTTGGTTGACACCGACTCCAAAAATAACAATCGTACCTGCATATTGATGAGTAGAAAAAGTAAGTTGATTATTAAGATCTAGAAGAATACGAAATTATTTTTTTACTTTTTCGAGCATTTTTGAAGTCGTTTTTTTATTTTGTTAATCAATTATGTTTTGTTGCTCAAAAAATAATTTACCTTGTGCAGTAATTTAGATCGGATGTCGTAATGGTGTTTTAGATAATTTTTCCGGTATTAAATTCTAATTTCCCCATAGTATAAGACTAGATCTATAAAATTTATGACAGCTTGGTTATAATTTTGAACGGCGGTGAACTCAGAAAAAACTCCATACAAATGCGGCAATTTTAGGAGCAGGTACTAAACATGCATCTAAAACATTTGATTGTTAAATAACTCTCTATCACAAAACGATAATTTCAGTATCACCCCGGCATAAATAGGTTCCCCGTTGCACATGCGCTGGTAAGGGGTCGATACTCGGTACAATACACAAACTCGACAACTTGTACGACATTACGAATTCAATCGGGGAAGAGAAACTTTTTTAATGTCGGCCCCGTTCCGCTCCTAGGATAATCGAAGCTATTGGCCAAATTGAAAATGGGGAGATTTACTAGTAGTTATTGATTAAATGACAAAGTTTCATTCACTTCTAAGACATGTATTTTTTAATACATTTTCTCAATTTATTATGATTCGTCACATGTATCTACATAAACTTACTATTTTACGGCCTCCGTGGTCGAGTTTCAAGGCTTTCGAATAGTAATCCGAAGGACGCGGGTTCTAATCCCGGAGTGCTCAAATAAATCTTATTTGATGAATTTGGTTTATATTTGCTTTATTATGTAGCCTGTTTGCGGCACGTTCCAGAGTGGAAGATTCTTTTGGTATCGCTTTGATGTAAGACCACCTTTCAGAATTGAAACATTGTTTGAAATGGCTTTAGCCGTGTTTGGTGGCCAGATATGAATAGCCAGATACTTCCCCACCTTCCTGTTGTTCCTTCCATCTTGTTTCCCTCCCACTACCTTTAAACTCAAATCATACCTAAATTGGGGTTGCCATGGTCTCACTGACTCCAGATGTTTGCAGATGGGATACTTGTGCGGTATTAATATAATAAATTTAAAAATATAAAATGATCAGATGTTTAATCCTTTACTGGAGATTAATCGTACTTTTGATTTTAATAATAAAATAGAGCTGCTACACTGTATTCTTAATGGTATCCATTTAGACAAACTAAAAATCTTGGTAATTAGAAAGAGTGCGTAGATGAGTTTAAATATTATAAATAGGCAAAAAATATTTTCAATTGACCCGATATTACTTGTTCCACTTTGTAAATTAGGCGCCTACTATCCCCCTCCCCCCACCACTCCTTCCTACTCACAACTATCCATTGACATCTTGTAATGCTACATCTTTGCAGACGATACTTACATTATATGTGCTGACAAAAATCCACAAACAATTGAGGAAATTTTACACACAGACCTAAATAACATAATAAAATAGTCCCACGACAATCGCATTATTATTAAAGCAAAAAAAAAAACAAATATATGCTTATACACTCACCACATGCAAGTTGTCAGGATAAGGAATTGTACATAAAAAGTCATTCATATGATTGTTTGCACACAAAAAACCAATCCCTGCAGTGTAATTGCCCAAATATAGAAAAAGTGTTTCAATATACATACCTTACAATAAATGTGAATTTTAACTGGTCAAATCACATTGAAAATGTATGTAATAGATTAATATCCATATTAGAGAAATGTTACCACCTAAAAAACTTTGTGAATAAAAATATATTATACTGTATATACAACGCATTAGCAGAATCAATTAAAGGATACGGAATAAATTGTTACGGATTAACGTACAAAACATACTTAAATAAAATATAAAGAACAACTACAAATCCGATTTCTAAAATTGACATCAGGCACAAAAAAAAGTTCAATTATGTGAAGGCGATTATAAAAAAATGTTCTCCTTGTGTAACGCCCGGTGTAATGTGCTCTCTATACATAGTAGGGTAGATTACCAATTAACGCTAGATGAATTAAATTATTTTGGATGAAAAACTAAGTTTCGCCAATCATATCCACCAAATTGTAAACAAAGGTATGAAAACACTGGGCTCTCAGGCGCGGCCGGTGCCTCAGCGCACTCGTGCAACGAACCGCCAACAAAGTTGAAAAACAATTTACAGCTCATCGTAATCTCAGTTAATGTTATTAATTATATATTTAAATAAAATATTTTTAAAAAATCTTAAAAATAGCAATTAATAACATACTAAATGAAAGAATATTGTAAATAAAAACGGCAAAAACGTTCCACCCGCGCGGTTAACACTGGCTAGGAACGAGAAACCGAGATATAAACCAATCTGCGCGTTTGACCTAAGCGCCCCGTTTGGTTAATATTATTTTATATGCAGCCCATACGCAACATCTCCAGACCGTGGTTTTGACGAAACGTGTCAAGAAAAGTACCCCTGACAGTCCGCCGCACGGACAGCGGAGATATCCGAACGAATTCCGAACGTATGGATCGAGCGGTGTAGGGTTTGAAGAAGTATAATCAGTAAAATCATAATATATTTCTCTTGTAAAATGCAACCTCGGGTCAACGGGGGTCAGCCATGCGTGCGATATTATCTCGTGATAAGAGTGCTGCGGATTTACATACTTGGCATTGACTTTATTATTTGCTTTTTTTGCAGAAAGTAACCTTTAATTTGTGTGCGGTTTTTTTTTACTTATTGCTAACTTTATATCGACGCTCATCGAGCCAGTAAAAATTAAACACCCGCCCTCGTTTGCATCCTGCCACCTACGCTGCTTATTAAAAATGCTTGTGCTTGTGTTAATTATTGTGATATTAATTAATATCCGAAGGTCTTTCAAAATAAATACCTTCTCTTCTTTGCCACGAATCCTCTAATACTAATAGATTTAATATCAAAAGAAATGAACCATAGTGTAAAATAGCAAATAATTTATGATTTCTGAAGTTTTTAATGCAGTGTCCCCGCTTGTAAAGTCGTATCTTCCAAGCATAAACTTTAATATAAATGACGTGTTTATCGGATAACGAATTTGTCAGGTGAGTATATCTGTCTCTGTTTGCAAATAAAATAGGGTGATTGAAGTCTTCGCTCGGCAAAAGGATCGAAGAATTGATATTTTCTATAAATAAGTAAGATAAAGCCTTTATATAAATTACATACATTACATTTTTGATGAAATCGGTGAACCACCAAAAATTTAAGGCACCGGCCGCGCCTGCTTCGTGTTAAGAAAAAGCAAATTTTTTAATTCCATACAAGTCATTAAATTATTATATGTAGGTATATCTAGTTAGAAGCCTAATGGAACATAAATCAGTAGTTTGGTCTCCATCTTACAAAATTCACATTAATAACATTGCGAATACAAAAAAAATTCTGCGTTTTATAAATTTTAAATTAAATATCCCACTAGAAGACTTGAAATATAATTTATTATTAAATATTCAAAAAATACACACACTAGAAGACAGACGTAAAATAAACGACTTAACATTTTTATTCAAAATACTTAACTCTAAATTTGACTGTTGCGAACTACTGCAACTCATAAACTTAAGAATACCGACAGTAACTACACGACAAAATACACTATACTACTGTAGCATTCATAAGCGGAACTACATTGCCCACTCTCCGATACAACGATTTCACACTATGGGAAATCAGTACTTAGGTGATATTGACATATTTAACATAAACTTGGCGAATTTTGTTGATCTTGTAAAAAACTTATTCCAAAACTATACCTATACATTGTTTTTCTGAAATCGCTGTATTTTTGTATTTTTATGACTTGTTTGCTTTTTTATCAAATTTTATTTTTATTATTTCTGTATATGTTTAAAAATAATCTGTCATGAATTATTTGTTCTACCAAAATGTAAAAGCCCTTTGGGCGTTAAGTAAATAAATAAAAAAATAAAAAAATTAAAAAAATAATTCTGGAACACAGAATCCAAAAAACCTGTAAACCACAACTACCCTACTAGGCATAGAAAAGCAGAAATGTTTATTATAAATATATCTCAAAATGAATACGGTGATAGAACAAAAAGGCATACTATTCCGGAAATATTTAACGCATTTCCTGAAAATATTAAAAATTTACATTCCATTCAAAAATCAAAACAAAAGTTAAATCATTCTACCCTAGTAGAACTTGAAAGCAAATAACATTCTATACAAATACCTAGATTGAATATTGATCAAACACATAGAATAATATTGTTTACAAGTATCTAAAAGTTACTGTCATACATTATGTTCATAAACTTTATATTAATTAGTAAGTTATAATAATTACAATTTTAAGTAGGTATTATGCATTTAAGTAATTACTATGTAAAACTTAAAAGTACATATTACTAATTAAATTGGAAAAAATGAGAGATATCTTACCATCAAACTCATTTTTTTAAGATGAAATATTGTAAAATTAAAAACTGAATAAACGTATTTAAAAAAATAAAAAATCTACACGTTTCGTAAGCGTTGACCAGGTAACATGTTGGTTTTTTGTAATAATAAAAAATGATTAAAAACAAGTATTTTATTAATTTTGAAAAATGATAATAACTTCCCCGTTAAATCGAGTCTAATAAAAAAACCTATTTCAAAAAACATTCAATCCAAAACAACATGAAATATAAGGTCCAAGTATAATTAATTTCACCATAAGACCTATTTCTAATATCCGTCCACGCCTAATTGGACACAAAGAGAAGTAAATTCTCGGGTTAATTAAGCCTATTCATTGGACGTATGTATATGTAGGTAATTTAATCTGTCTGAAATAACTAATCAGGATTAACAAAACTAACTAACGATCACGACGTTTCCCCCCACGGGTAGGCAAAGAGGATGGACGGTTAAACAATTCGATCTTCGTATGTACTCCTCCTGTTCACATTCACGCATCGTCTCATACATGCCCTGCTATTATTCTGACTCTTGACAAGGCTCACGTATCTGATGCACTTGGTCGTGCCACGTCTTCCTTGGGCGTCCCCGTCTTCTTCCACCATTCGCATTTGCGTCGTATTCTTCTTACACTCCTTTCCAAGTTCATATGCTCTACTTACTCATTACGCTTTTTAAACTTACTCATTACGCTTACATCAGCCTTCACATTGGGAGGCTGATTGTGGGTAGCGCCCGCGCCGCCTCGGGAACTATTGGATAACCAACACCTCTGCTATAGGTCACCCCATGTGATTCGCTACGTTTGGTGACTTAGCAGGGGTGCCCGTGTTCATGGGTTTATGTTTGTCTAGGTTTTGGCGACCAATGCGACTGCGTGTGGTGTGCAGGATCGAGAGAGACTGGTTGAAGGAGTACTTTTATCTTCTCCAGCCGGAATCTCTCGACCCATCGCCTTGCACTGTGGTTGGAGGGATGGATTCAAGTGTCCATTACACTGATCCCCAGATTCCTATCCACCCCTTATACCTATTTCCTTCAAGCCAGAAATTTCTCTCCTTCTTTCCTAAAATAACCCCCCACACAGCATCTCCTAAGATGACATAGGTCCTGATCTCTGCTCTCTTTCTCATACAATCGTAGATGGTTTTACCACCACAGTACGCCTCAGGGATCTCATTTCTACAGCATTCAGTCTACTTTCATCACTGCCATACATCAGGGTAGGTACCAGCACTAATCAGGACTAGACAATCTGAAATAATAATTGTGCGCAGATGGGCAACATTAATATAAATATGATATTATGAGAAGGGCAAAGGTGACTTTAAAACGACGCAGAAAGGTCAGATTAGCAAATCTGTTGGATTTATCAAACAAATTTGTCATTAAATTCATAATGATCCCACGTATTTTGAGGTAAGCTCCTTGACTGTGAGCATAGAGGTTACGGGATCAAATTAAATAAAATTTTGTGGATTTGTGGTTTTTGGAAATTAATTCGCATAAAAATATTCCATGGTACTCATGCGTGATTTCAGAGTGGGAAGAAATTTAATATTGGGTAATGAGAGATTGCACGCTAGGAACTACAAGCTTCCATCTGACAACAATGTCAAGCGATGTCGGATTCTAGAGAGTATTACTTTCGAGTTCATTATCGCATTACATTACTGAGTCTGATGGAATCTTTTTGTTCCTAGTACATAAGTACTAATACTACTTAACGCTTTTTCTATTGTAATTCGCGTGTATGTACTTTATGGAGCGGGACCAACCCATTCATATTATAATTTAAAAAAATATTTAGAAGTTTTATAAAACTTACTATGTCTGCAACAGTTAGAGCGGTACACAATCCTAATAATTTTGTTTGCTCAAAACTCACATTTTATTAATTTCCCGTGAATTTGTAACCATAATAACATTTATATTTCCATGCCGCACAAGAAATGCGAGTTATTTATATTTTAGATTAGGTAATAAAAATACTACCTTACCATTAATATATTTTACATAAAACAATTGTATAACTTAATAACCCGTTTTTTCAACTATAAAGTTAGCGGTAAGCACCAGAATTTATTTTTCTAGACGATGAATTAATAACTTCGGGAGGACAACATGGAGACACAATTTAAATATTTTTAACACTTTCTTCAGAATTAATTAAAATGAACGCGGCAGAAAGGTCGAATCTCCAGGCCTGTCAAGATGAATTCGACCATACGTTCGAACAATACGCCATGCAGCGGCTTATGTATGTTTACACGCTTTCTTCACTTTCGTCGTTAAGATTCCCATTTTATTTGTCTTCTTCTTCTTTTCTTTGATAGAGCAAATTCGACAGTAGGTCCGTCCAATACACGGGTCGCGAGTAGCAATTTGCACACACGGCTTCTTTACTTACGTTGTTATGATTCTGAATATATTTTAGGGTATATTGTCGTCTTATGCCAGGTCTCTTGCGACCTCCGACGTGAACTTTTGCTTGAATATTTGCTTGAACATTACCATGGAATTTTTTTTTGGTTTTTGGTCTATTGTGAGGACGTACATACGGGTATGCACTGCACCCTAAATGTCAAGATGAGTTCTGATGAATAAGAGATGCTACACCAGGGAAAAACGCAGATTTCAGAGATATTTTAATAAACATTTATTTATCAGGAAAAATCTCTGTGTAATGTCGATTATTACGCTGCCTAAATAAACTATTTAAGAATTTCGTCTGCGTAAATAATTTCGTAATCATCAAAAAACGTCAAGTTCTGATATGGAAGAGATTATTACGGTTTTAGCGCTAAGATTGCAGTTGTTACGTTTTAGTATCAGGGAGAAAACGTAGAATTTAAGTTAGACCATACTACCTCGAAATTTTATTATAAATTATTTATCAGGAATTAAAAATTCCTTCAGTGTCTCTGAAAACGAGGAACTGGGTTTATTTCTGACCAAAAGTATTATTTAAGAATTTCAAAATAACAAGTGTCATAAATTGTTACATAGGTTTATGGGTCCTCTACGTATAAATTAATATACTTTATTCACAGCTAACTTCACGACAGAAATAATCATCATTTACGATAGTATTTATTTACTATTTATTACCGTCACAATTATTATGCTCGCGCAGTTGACATAACCCCAAAAACTCATTCGATTGATTCTCCGTGATTGATAGCTTCGCGCGGTGGCTTTAAAAAAATGAACTAATTCCCCTGCCTGCCTCCCTCGTTTAACCCGGGAAGAGAATGTTTTCCACCGACAACGGAAAGCATGAACATTGCATCTGCGAACAACAATTGTTCAAAACCACGCCCCCATTGACAAAGTTTGTAAGTTTATTTTGAAGTGAATTTTCAAGCAAATGTTCATATCGGAGGTCGTAAGAGAGCTGGCTTAACAGTTACAGTTCGCAAATGAGTAAGAAAGGGAAATATTATAAAAAAATATATAAATTGTAGTTGGGTAAAATCAAGCATCAAAATAACAGAGAAACGGTGCACAAATGTTAATAAAGCAATGAATAAGCCAAGACAGACTGGAGAAATTTTATTTTAAAAGACGGTTCTTAAGATAATGGTAAAAAAAGTTGGTAGCGCCCGATCAAGTGAATCAAATAAACAAATATTCGAGTCAGGATTTGTCAAAAGTTAGAGTAAAAGTTAAGCATGCATGAGAGGATTATTAATTGGACAACGTTGTGTATGGATTCTTGATATAATGATGACTGCCTCACCATAATTTGTTGTTTATCAGTTGTGTAAAATTTAAAAGATGTTTATTAGTAAGGGGGATCCGGGATACACCACATGTCTATATTATGAAAAATTGAAATCATGAAAGAGCGTGAGGACGGCCTGAAGGTCAACGTCCTCTCTATTATGCGCCCTAAATCTTTCTGATTTTCGAAAACTCGCGGCTCCCGGTACCTTTGTTTGGTAACAACAATGGCAGGTAATATATACTACCATACATGCATTCATACATACTACCGAAACCTGTCGGAAACTCTATAGATTTATGATCTTTCTATACTAGATCCATCTATGTCTCTTGCTTAAGCTATCTCTGTGATGTGTGCCAAGATAAAATTGTGTGGTGGTTGATCCTCTCTGTCTACTCCTATGGATAAATGGCGTGATGGACAAATGAGTAGGTTAGTTAAGACTCCGCTACCCAAATTTCTACAGATTTCTTACATATCTCTCTTAAACAAGTAAAGTTTTAAAGCTCTTAAAAATATACATGTTATTCTTGAAGATAAAAAATATCCAGACATTCCCCGCGCCGAAATGCAAATTATATAAAATTCCTTCGTTAGAAAAAAATCGCAAAGTATGTTCCGAAAATTATTATGAATACGTTTGCTTCAGTTAATTTACATATATATTTAAATATGAAAAATTCACAGTGTTTCTTTAAATGCTGTTTAACACAACCCCCGCGAGATTTTTGCTATATTTTAAACGAGTCGTGTTTTATTAAATATTTTCACAATTTCCGCATCGATTTTGTCGCTTTAAATACTAGCACGCTCCTCTAACATTCGTAATTTCATATCTCTCCATCTTCTTTTTTTTAAGCCCGGTTGCGGCGCCTTAAGTCTGATGCACAACTAAGTAATTCGCATCACTTAGTTGTGCATCAGACTTAAGTTTTTGGTTTGAAAATAAAATCGCTTAGAAATATTTTAGATGATTTAATCATATATACCTTAAGAAGAAAACACATTTCCTTTAAAATAATCGGGTAATTATTTGATTGTTGTTTTTTTTTTAAAGCAGAAAAAATAAAGTATTAGGCTTATAAAAAATGCCTTAAAGTTGAAAGTATGTTCTAGTTTCATAGTATAAAGTGGAAAGTTAAATTCATTGACCGATTAAAATATTGTGCCTGTACTTTGCAAAATAAAATAACACCCGCTTATTGGCGATGTTTTTTCGTGAATAAAGCTAAACGGGCGGCTGACGTTAAATGGGAATTTAAGTCTTATCGCCATCTATTTATTTATTTATTTAATACATGAATTATCGAAAGTACATATAGTTTTTTGTGATATTTCACCCTCCCGCCATGTGTTATGGCGGGTGAAGTTTACAGTTTGCAGATATACATTCATTAGTATAGGTTGAAATTTTTCACTAATTGATACTATGCACACAAATTTTTCTACAATAAGAGAGTTTCTATACAAGGTATGTTATTGTTGGCGGCCTGATCCCGAATTTTACACCACGTGATGCATTACCATAATAATAAAAAGTACCCTGGGTGGTGCCAATGAACTCAAGGCTCTTCCACTGAGGTCAGGAATAAGCTTTAAATTAGACATAAAAAACTTTGTTTACTCAGACCGGATACCACTTTTTGCATTGCGGCTACGAATCGTAGATTCCATTGAACTCTCATTTAAATCTCGTTTAAAATGCGTTTAACAAAGGTTTAACATCTATTCAAGGATTTTAACAGGTCGTAAAGGCACGATGATCTTATTTACTATTTGCTCCGGACGTGAAATTGGATGAGCACTCCCCTTAAATGCATCTTGTGATAGAACTTCAACATTTCATTATTCAGCGATTTTTTTGGATTAAAAAAAATCGCTGAATAATGAAATGTTAGTTATTAAGTTAAGTTACAGTGCGTTTTGTTATAATACCAAAAATAAACTATTTGAAAACATTTTTTTCTTACCTGCATTGATATGGCATTTTTGATATATTTTTGAAAATCAATTAATATATCTTTTCTTCGTTTGCCGATTTTTTACAAATTAGATTAAAAAAAACATTTATTTTTCAACAGATTTAATATGTGTCATTTTTACAAAATATTAGGTTCGATAATATAGAAAAAAAATGGTCACAGCTCAGTGGTGCATTCCGGACCCAGAATGTGGTTAGTATTTAGGTGTACTATAATTCAAATTAAATAATGCTTATAATTATGTAAATCAAATAATTTAAAAATCAAATTAATAATAAAGTTACACAGTTGTCGAAACATTATTATACATAGTTATTTCATATTAAGAATTTCCATTTTTGAAAACGATCAATAAAATAACAATAAATAATTTCCATTTTTGAAAACGAACAATAAAAAAGAATCACACATTTTATAAATCGTCTCAATTTTTTTTTCGCTGTTTAATTTATTTTAACATGAAAGATGTTACAATTTTTCTGAAAGTTATATTTTTCTTGTCATCTGAGTAAGAGATTTGGGAAACGGGTATGACTACCCCGGGATCCATTTATTGGATTACAAACACCTCCGTCTAAGATCACTTCAAGTGGCAAGCTAAGTTTAGTAACTTATCAGGGGTGCCTGGGCTTATGTTGTGAGGTTTGTCCGGATCTCGGTGCATCTGCCAACAAACTACAGGCCGGAACGGGATAGAATGGTTGATATGTCCAGCAGGACTCTCTGGGACCATCGCCTTACACCGCAGTGGTGATCCTTTACTAAAAGAATCCTGCACACAGCATCCCCAATGACGACATGAGCCCTGATGGGAATTATTTTACTCAGGGCCCTCCTGGGTGAAATTAATGAAAAAAAAAAGAAAAAAAATTTCATTTTTAAAAAGTCATGAATTTAAAGGTTTGAAAAGTTTAAGTTCTAAGAGTACCTATGTAATGATAACAAAATAATAATAAGTAATTATGAAAGACACTGTACACGTAGGTAATATAGTTGATTTAATGTCGATGAATGCATCGGTAACGTCGACACCTGTGATTCTGTTATGTCAACGAAGCATATAGCTGGAGGCGTCTCGTCTCGTCGCGCTAAGAGTGATGCAATTTCTGACTAGAGGTGAGACTGTTAACGTTGTTACTTATTTACAAGACGGTATAAGATAATTAAATGCTTATGACAAGCAAACATGCTGTTTCAGTAGGCGTTCTTAGAAAACATTTTAAAAATGAAAAAAATAATTACTGACCATTGAGCGCTTTCATAACTTTATCTGGTCAACATATACTAACCGTGTACGTCGACCAGTTCTGAATAGCCGAGTAGTTTCCTCCCCCCTCGCCCCATCATCTTCAGCCTCATAATATTGCCCAATTCGAGATGCTGTAGTCTCACTGGCTCCAGACGGTTGGGAGCAGTTTGGATTTATGTGCGGTGTTACATAAAAAAGCGGTTGCTAAATCAGATAAAACTGAAAGGCGCTGAGTCAGCAGTATGACCTCAGTTGTTATTAAAATCCACGAACATGTGAAAGGCATTTCTAGTTTGTATAATTTATTCAGTGCGTTTATTAATAAAATAATCGCAAGCCTAAATGAGAGAGTTATTACATTTCAAATATAAATATTATATTACTTGAAATGTATTGGATGCCACATAATTAATTAACAAACTAATGTAAAAATCCTTAAATGTTTCACATTGTTAACAGTAACAAACTTAATACCCACTGCTCTGTAACTACATTCATGATAACTACATTCATAGTACCTACTTACTTATTTACATATGTAATTACTGTGTTGCTTTTCTTTTTTTTTCTTTTTCATAATAATAACAAACATATGTTCATTTATGATAGCAAAAAAAATAATAATTTAAAAAAAAAAAAATAATAATAATTAATTACAAGAAAATTACCTACTTTTATATTAATCGTTAAAAATGTTTTACACCACTGCAATACCGGTATGCTTCGAGTATATTTGGAATCACATTTTGTGTGATATTGTGACAATAATTATTGAATATAATATAGCGTGAGCCCAAACACGAATCCGCTGGTTGAACTCCTTTGTAAACAATTACTCGAATATTGATACCTACTTATGTTAAGCCTACTTATCATATCTTTCTAGCTCTGATTATCATTTTATGTACTATATACTTATGATACTGCATACTTGTTATAATGCTCCTGTACAATTTATGTTATATGTAAAAGCTATCAAGGCGTAAACAAACAAATAAATAAATAAAATAAAAGTCATTGAAATAATGATGAACTTTAAAATACACAATAATTTTTTAATCCGTCGAAATTACTAATAACAATAACATTTTATTGATCAATCATTCCCTACGTTCGATTTCTACGTGACCAAGTTAATAAATTTTGTAACAAAAAAAACTTAGTTTTGTTATTAGATATTGAAAAGCTGGAGGCTTACAATAACTTGTTGATTTTGTTGGATACTTTGTTCGTTCCGTAAAAAGCCCTGTGTACTGCTTTTAAAAAAAATATACGTATCTTTAATGTTATGTAATAATTCGGGGAATATAATATTAAATGCCGCTGGCGAAGTAATAAAAGTGCCCAGTTGGACTATGGCATTTCGAATTGGAGTTATTTGTGAGGCTTAAGGTTCTGGGTAACTAAAAGAAATGGGGAACTATACCTACCTCTACAGATCACCAAACATATTGATTTTAAAAAAACTCTGCAGCTCTTATAGAAATAATTGTTTCTCTCTCTTCCTATCATGGTTAGAAATATGTTCTACATGGTGTTAGAAAAAAACACCAAGCTTTACGTTCAAATCTAAAATCAAGCGATATTAAAAAATATTACGAAACTTTGGGAATTTATTATTAATTATTTTTGCATTCATAACCTAATAAAATAAGTGTGTGTATGTTTTTCGTTACCAATAATAGTTATGAAAGCCATTTAAAAAACGTAAAATAAGCCATTTAAAACAAATGAATGTTTATATGCATTTAAAATTTTTATTAAAAAAAATATATAAAATTTGAAACCATATTTCATTATCTTACAAAAACGGTTTTTAATTTTCGGATGCTTTCAGAAATATTTCATTTATTTGGATTTTAATGCAAACCAAAAATGTGTTGACTTACGGCAAAATAGGCCCGAGGCCTGAGGGTCTAATGCTATTTCAAGCAACGTTTATATTCCAAATCTGAATGTCTTTCACCCGTGCAAAACTGGGATTATCTGCATCCAAAATTAATGTGAGCATTTTTTTTAAAAGATGTGCTCTCTTTAAGTACTCTTTACAGATCTTCGACCCAAGCAAACGCCTTTATAGGGGCAGAATTAATGGCACGCCACTGATAGTAACGAATTAAATCTCTGGCAAGAAAATTAGTTTTGAAGTAAATTGCAATTTAACGCGTCTATGCCACGAGCAAAATCGTTTATAACCTTCAAAAGGTTTAACCTTCAAATAGTAACACTACGTTTTTATTATTTGGAGCTTGTTAAGCCTTTAAAAGCTCCTCATTTATTGTAATGTCGTTCAGTAGGCGTTACAATAAAATAATAATAAAGGATCTAATGCGTTTTTCACACTCTGAAAATAATTTCGGTTTTTTGATGACCTTTAAAATAATTTTTTGGTAGTTGAACAGATTTTTTGGTAAGCGTGATCACTTAGTGAGGAGGGAAAATATCACAACAATGTATCTAATCACCGTACAACAAAGCAGTGTTAACAAACAATGTTTAAAAAACTGGTAATTTAAAAACATTTATTTTAGAATTCACTTTTTTATTGCATACAAGAACTTTTTAAAAACATAATTTATTTATTTTATTCAGGTTCTCCATAAAACAGTTATACACTAAAAAATTATGGAGAAGATAACAATTTTTTTTTAAAGTGCATGGGGGCAGTTTAACTATGTTGTGATGTATGTCAAGAGATAGTTACTGAATTCTCTGTAGGTGACATTGAAGATGTCGATGCTCAGTGCACAGTCGTTAAGAGCGTCTAACCAGCCAGCGGACGAAAATCCACATTTCGTCGAAAGTTGTTCTTACGATCGTACAGGGCGGTTACAATGAGAAAGATTAATTATTCTCCGTACCAGCTTTTTTAAATTATAACTCAATATCGAATTTATTTCAATCCAAATTAGCTTCAATTTATACCTTCATCCAAAAGTGCTGAAAGGCGTGATGATAAAACTATTAAAATAATGTATCTACTTTTTGTAATTATTTTGTGATTATAAGAATTTATCATTTTTTCAATAATGTCTAAATTTAATAAGAATGTTAAAAAAATCTGAAATATATTAGTTTGTAAGTGCGCAAATAAATACACAAATGGACCAATTTTCGTCAAGAAACATATTTTTTTTTATTTTATTTTTTTATTTTTTATTTATTAATTTTTAGCATATAAAATATAATGTACATTTAGATGATGTATTAATTTGCTTACATGTTCATATTCAAATATGTTAATACCACTCTTCCATGGAAGCGTTAGCTTGTATCTGGAAGAGTAGTGTTCATTTTTTAATGCTATATTTAAGTTCTTAAATTACAATGTGAATGTAAAAAACAATAAGTTGTAAGTTCGGTGATATGTAATTATAAGTATTTATCTACTATCAAAACAATTTTACTGTTTGGATAATGTATCTAGAATTATTGTAATTAGTTGCTAAAAACAATACAAAATTTAACTTATTTGAAGAACGGAGTATCACTTGGAAACTGAGTTATAAGTAGTTATTCTTGAGATTAGATTAGTCGGAAACTTTTTTTTTTATTTTTGAGATTATCTTTAAAATATTTTTTAACAGTGTTTATTAATTGGATTTTATCATTAATTTTTCTAATTTCATCCGGTAATCAGTTGAAAATAAGTCTTCCTTGATAAGTATAATAATTTTGTGCGAAGGAAGTGTTTAATTTTGGGCATGAAAAAATATATTTATGTCTAGTACGGTTTTCAGTTATAAATTGATACTTTTCTTTTTCTTTTATAATTTGAATCAATGTATTTCTATTGTATAGATCTTTGTAAGATGGTACTTGAAATTCCTTAAATAATTGATCCGTTGGGTAGTCAGAAGGCTTTTTTAATATGATTTTAATTATTAGCCTCTGCACAACTTCAATTGGGGAAAGATTAGTTTTGTATGCGGATCCCCAGCTAATGATAGCATATTGTAAAGTTGATTGAACCAAAGCGTAATATATTAGATATAAGTTTTTTACAGATAAAAAATTTCTGATTCTTAAAAATATATAAATCAATTTTCTAATTTTTTTTACAACTTGACAAATTTGTTCCTTCCATTTCAAATTTTTATCGATAATGACTCCTAAATATTTGATTGTGTTTGTTGTTTTTAAGATTGTGCAGTTTTGGATACAATAATTTTTACTATGTGTTTTGGAATTATGTTGGATGATGATGTCAATGTTTTTAGGGGTATCATTTTTGTGTATTGCAAATGGAATTACAAATGTTTTATCACCATTTAGTGATAGTAAATTTATATCGAAGAAATTCTTTAAAATATTTATGTCTTCGGTGGCTTTAAATGTTACTTTTTCCCAAGTTTTATCGCTAATTATTAGTACCGTATCATCGGCATATGAAGTAATTTGGCCATGTAGTAGTTGAAAAAAAATGTCATTAACATATATGGTGAAAAGGATTGGTCCGATTACTGTACCTTGAGAGATTCCAAAGTCTGATATTTCTTTATCGCTATAAATCTGATTTATTTTTACGACTTGCGGTCGATTTTTTAGGTTGTTCGAAATCCATTTAATTGCATTGTCTTTTATACCTATATTGTTTAGTTTTTTTAGTAGAATCTCATGGGATATACTATCAAAAGCTTTTCTGAGATCAATAAATATACCGGCACATTTTTCACCTTTATCCAATGATTCGTTGATGTATGAGGTTACATTAGCAATAGCATCTTGTGTGCTGAGTGACTTTATAAAACCAAATTGGTTTTTGTGAAGAATTTTATTACTTTCTAGGAAACCGACCAATTGGTTTTTCACAATTTTTTCAAAAATCTTTCCAATGTTTGAGATTAGACAAATTGGGCAATAGTTAGTTACTTGTTGAGGATCTCCAGATTTATAAATAGGTGAAATAATTGTATTTTTATAGTTTGTCGGAAATATTCCCTCTGTTAAACTTAAGTTTATCAAATGAGTAATTGATTTTACCAAATGAATTTTCATGGATTTTAGAAAATGTACTGTAATAAGGTCAAATCCGGGAGACGAACCTCCTTTCATGCCTTCTATTATTTTTAAAACTTCACTTTCTGAGGTTGTTTCAAATTTTGATAGATTATTTTGATTTTGTACATTTTCAATCGTTTGTTTTTTCGGGTTAAACGATTTATTGATATTTTTCGCAAGATTTTTTCCTACATTAGCAAAAAAAGAATTAAAGATGTTTGCACATTGTTTATGTTGAATATTAGCATCTATTATTTTATTTTCATGTTCAATGTATTTTATTTTTTGTGTTTTTTCAGTGTTATCCATGGCTAAGTTGACTGTTTTCCATATTTGTTTATTGTTATTGTCTGTAGAAAGTATTTTATTTTTGAAATAGTCTTCTTTATTTTTTTTGATACAGTTTGTTAATTTATTTTTAAATTTTTTGTAAAAAGTGTATGCTTTTTCATTTAGAAGATTTTTCAATGCTGTTTTATAAAGTTTTTCTTTGTTTCTAATTGATATTATAAGTCCTTGTGTTATCCAAGGCTTAAAAGTCCTTGTGTTATCCAAGGCCAAAAATATGTACGTACATATTTTTTAATGATTTTATTGAAACTAATATAAAAATTCTAAAACATGCGTTTGCTAGATAATGTATTGATTTATTTTACTGCATGATTATATTATTTGAAATGGGTGTGGTATAATACAAAATCTTTTTTGAAAATTTAATAAATCTCCCAACGACCTATGGAATAACCTTATTATACTAAAAATTTAAAAAAATTCTTAAAATTTATTACATGCGAATGCTAGATAAAAGAACACTTTTTCGAAAACCATTTATATTTTTTTGTGGAAAAGAGTCAATACGTCTAAAATCTTTTTTGAAAATGACGTATTTCCGGTTTTCTCTGGTAATGCCCTCTTAAGCAGTTGAGTCGCCCTGCTTAATGGTGCATTCTGATAGGCAGAAGTTCTCGCTTTCGGAGCATGAAAAAGTGCGTGGAATCTCCCACGAGTATACGCGTTAGGAACATATAAGTGGATCTCTTTCAATATTGGCGGATTTAGTATGGTACCGGAGATTAACTTAAAAACTGTTTGCCTAAAAATATTTTTCGGCGGGCTTCTAGGGTGTTAAAATCGAGCATTCCTGTTAAGAACAAAGATGGATACAGGAATGGGTAGAATGCATATTCCCTCATATACAGGTAACGAATAAACCTTTTTGCACTTTTTCTATTTCTAGGATATGGTTTTGTTCAGAAGGGGTGCCAATAATGGAGCTATATTCCAGGATGCTGCGGACAAGTGCTTCATATGTTCTCCAAATTGCAATTCCACTAGTAAATGATCTCGCATTACGAAGAACAAATCCAAGCATTTTTTGGCGCGGGAGACAATGTCAGATATGTGGGATTTGAAAGAGAGATTTGCTTCGAAAATCACGCCTAGGTCGCGAATCTCGGTTTTGCGTGTTAATATACTTTTTTTATTTATTTTTTTATTATACCGTTTGACTTCTTCATACACTGCAAACTTATTTGGTGGCACCATTTTAATTCGAAATTAATAGAATACTTAGATTTCACCACTTTAATTGTTTATAAAAACCGATATGTTTCATGAGAAACGCTCACTTGAAGAAGTGAGTAGTCTAGCGAGTGGGAGGGATTGACTCATACGTCCGTCACTCCTAGATACATTGACCCACAGATTCCTACCACACGTCATAACTTTTTCCTTACCAGAACTTCCTGTCTTCCTTTTCCATAAAAATACCCTCCATAGAGCTTCCCCAAAGATGACATAGGTGCTGAAGAATTTTTCGTTTAGCAAACCTTGAAAAAATTAGAATTTAAAAATTTTACTAAAGTCAGAAAACAGAAATCGACGAATCCTCAGAATGTTTAAATTATTTGAAGTTTGGAGACAGGATTTAACGTACTTGGTCAACATTCTTGGAATGACCAGCTACAAGTCGGGGGCAGAAAATGATTTTATTATTAGCACTGTTTTAAAATCATATATCCAAAGCGCCCTTGAGAGAAACATAATCATATTAGCGGTAGGGAATAGCAAGGACTAAATATTAAAAAATCTATTTTTCTCACACGGACAGCCTTGTTTGGCCTGCTCACGCGTCAGATAACCTTTGATTTATTCGTATATTCACCAGACGGAAAAATCAAAAATATTGTGTATCGAAAAGCACTTCAATAATCGTGGGCAGAGCCCCGCTACTTTTCTTTCCTGATATAAGTAACTTATGGTTACTGCTTCAAGGACTTTAATTTGTTTGATAGAATATGTATACGAACGAAGCTAACCTCCATAATACATCCCTGAATGTACATAGTGTTAGGAAGCGCAGTATGCAAGTGCTTACAAAAGTACAGGACAGCTAAGTGTTACTAGTCATTAGAGACAACAAATGATAATGGCCGCCCCTTTGGGCAGTAGTCTTTATTCCTAAAGAGCCACTTGGTGGTCATTACAAAAAAAGAAAAATAAATGGAATTAAAGAACAAACGGTTTCTTTCTTCGAGTGGAATTGCAACTCATGTCAGGTACTCTATTTAATTGTAGAAATCTATTAATTTTTATTTTTTTTTTTAAATTAATAATGTTATTTTTAAGTTCTGCAAGTATTCCGTTTTTTATTATTTTTGCTACAGTTGTTTCGGCTTACAAAGTCATTGTGAAACTGTGGTTAAACCACTTTGAGACGACTATTTTATAGGATTTCAAATATCAATTTTCGAGGGTTTTTAAATTGATTTATTAGTTAAACCAATTTGCTGAGACACTAATCGAGATTTTCTTAATAGTTTTATAATGATGTTACTACTTTAATTCCTCTTTATGTTACCAATTATATTTTAAAACGTTGGAGTTTAAGGTATAAAATGTTAAAATAGTTAATGCTGAACCACCCGAAAGAACTTATTCAGACTTAAATCACCTGCCAACCGACGAATGTTCTTCAGTCATGAAAAACTTCTGCTTCCAACACTCATTTTGTCTTCAATCTTTTTTATTAACATGAAAACCTGTTGCTCTGCAGCATGCACCTGAGGTAATTTGTTCTAATTTTATTTCCTGTATAAGCTTTTATTCCTTAATTAAATTGTTACAAAAACTATGTTTTTAATTGGTTTTAATTTCAGGATGCTTAACAAATATCGTATTGAAAAAAATTATTAATGGTAAAAAAAAAATTATCAGCTCCACACATGAAGTTCTGATGAAAAACATTCCTTATGGCCCACGTCATCTTTGGGGACGCTGTGTGGAGAGTCCTTTTACGGAAAGCAAGGAGAGGAAGTTCTGAGAAGAAAAGTTTTTTTTTTCTTTTTTTTTTAAAAGAAAGACAAACATTTCCGGGTTACGAATAACCCAACAATGTTTGAAAATCTCCTACTACAACCACAGAAAGCCAAAAATGTTGCTTGTGTTGTGATGGAGGACTTAGCCAGCCGAGGAATCGTACACGCGACGCTCGGGTGGGACCCAAACGCTATGCCCACTCAACCACTGACCAGTCAAAGATATGTCTCTCCGCTCCGGCCTCGCAGTAGGTGGTCAAAGCACCCGCCGCCTAGACCTAGACAAACCTCACCCCACGAACTTGGGCATCCCTGCTAAGTCACAAAACGTAGCGAACTACTTGGGGCAACCTATGGTAGCTTTGTTAGTTATCTAACAAATAATGGTTCCCGTGGCGGCGGTAACCACACCCGTCTGCCAAATTGAGTTTGGTTATATTTGGATTTTCGAAGTCTGTAATTCCGATAAGTGTAATTTAAGAAGCCGTTATTCTCTTTTCATTTGTAATTTCTTCCATTCGGTCCGTCTGTAATTTGGTAATTGGTAGGGTCCCACCACTTTACCAATTATTATAAAATATTAAACTTAATTTTTTTTTCTAATTTGCATAGCGCCGTTTTTGTGAAACATCACCTCATTAATTATCTCCTTAATAGTACAAGTCAAAACTCTTATAAATTTAATAAAACGAAGTTACATTATTATGAATGATCCCAGTGTTCCTGCATAAAGCGTTTCTTGGTGAAATAATTCCCCTCCGGGTCTATGTCATCTTTGGGGATGCCGTGTGGAGGGTCTTTTTGGAAAGGAAGGAGAGGAAGATCTGGGTAGGAAAAGGGTGGTGTGTTAGGAAAATTAGGGGTGGGTAGAAATTCGGCGGTCAGGTGTAATGAATATTGTCTTACCCCCCCCCCCCCCCCCTTAATTATTAAAAGTTTTTTCGAAGACTGCTTCTTCTTAACCAACTCTGTACGTAGAGTTCGTCGCCCATGGTCGTATTCGTAGCCTTGTAGTTCCGTCGCTCAGACTTCTCTCCCCTTCGTTCCTTTGGCAGAGCCTCAACACCCCTTTACGTAATACGTTTTAAGTATACGTGGCGAGATGCTCTCAATTAATCAACTTGTAATTAACCCCTTAACGTTGTGTTATTTTTTTGTTTTAAAGGTTTGATATGGTTAATTCAGTTTAATTAATAATTTGTTTGTGGTAAACCCTTTGTTCTTTTAGGTATGGCGTGTTACAATTCACTAGGGCCCGATTTACAATGATTTGACTCCAGCTAACTTGAAAATAACTAATTCTACCGTTCGTGCAACTTTCTCCCCTGCTAACGTCCGTCTTATACTTGTTTGTTGATGATTATTTCTTTTGAATTAACCCGCGTCATCCCACCTAGTACCTAGTACATAAATATACCTTTATACAGTGATTTAACCCGCGTCATCCTCCCTAGTACCTAGTACATAAATATACCTTTATACAGTGAATTGGGAAGATCCTACCTTTAGTGTAACGCGGCGAATCCTCAGCTATCCTTAGGATGCTAACATATAAAATAATTTGACATTTGTACTCTAGTTACGGATTTACAATCAAAATTCAATCAAAACAGGCCCGGGATGCACAAATTCTACAGTCACAGTTGTAAGTGAAGTTTGTTAGTTAGTTTTGAGTTTGGGTAGGTTTTTTTTGGGAGATTATTAGGGATTGACATGAAACAAAATATGTCTTGCTACAATTGGACTCCTCCATTTCGGCAAATGACTTGGTGAGGTTCAATTAAAACCGCCCGGTCAGCCTCCAATTCCATCGCCTCCAGAGAATATTTTGATGGTCGCAAGCGATGAATGTAAAATCGACATGTTTTGCTTCCTGTCGGGAAAGGGAGTGATGTGTGTTTCTGGTTTAAAGGATGATAGTGGGAGTGTTCTCAACCAATACGCCGCTAAATTATAATGGTGATACTGCTACTGTTGTTTGATGAAATGCCATCTCATATCGCTTGATGTGAGGATCTGCTTCGATTTATGGTGTGGTAGCCGATGTCCGGAAGTATTCAGGATTGCGTGGGTGGCACGAGGTTTTAGATCGTGACATCCTCAAAGCCCAAATGATGATGATGATGCTGTAGAAGTCTTTCAGTATGTCAATGACTAGAGTCCCATTCACTCCTATAGCATTGAACATGAACATTAAACCGAAGTGGATTAGACAAACGGCAATGTCAGGAGGTCGGTGGAGCCGCTCCCCCCCTCTGATCTCGCAACGTTTGAATTTAGTAAAGGTGGATTTTGATGTCATCGACCCACGCCTCTGCAGTCACACAGCTCCCCAACAGTCCCGTTCTCCGTCCAGCACACCGCCTCGAACCAGTAGAAATGATGCTTACGTTTTCCTAGGCACGTTATAAACATGCGTCTGCCTCCAGCCGCGGTGCACATCGGTATTTGATTTGAATGAAAATACCTCCCCTCGCATGACGGAAGCAGGCGTGACGGGGACGGTCCCCCATTTAGCGTCACGGACATCCGCCCTACGATAGGTGATGTCCCAAGCTCATCTCAAATATCAGCTCGAAGAAGGAATGTCAAGCTCGGCTTCCGGGGTGCTGGGCCCAGGAATGAATGGCACCGGGTTGTGAATCCGACTTCCATTCCTTTCTTTCCCCTGCTACGCTTTCGTCCAAAGTACATTCCCAACCTGATGCTGGATGATGCCCTAATTCTAATTTTGGGGAAGATTATGAAAATTTATCCGGTTTCCGACAAAGAGCCGCCGATCGATTGCTAAAACAACTCTGTATGTCATGTTCTCTTCATTCCGCTGACAAGGTAACCCCCACGAGCGTAACCAGAGAGTAACCCGTCACGAGTTTCGTCACTTCTTTTCCTTCATTACGAAATAGTGTAGCCCACCAGCAAATCGTTCACTTCGCCCCCGATCATAACTGCATAAAGTGTAACCTACATTCATGGAATAGGGAAGCTTAACTCAAAATTTACCCCAGCAATCACCAGCTTCAGCGCCGTAACTCATTCGGTTAAATTTGAAAGCAGGAAATTTGCTAAATAATAATAGCAGAGCGCGTCACGCGTGATGTCTGAATACCTAGTGACGGTCTCGTTCAATCGCAAATACTAAAGATTTGAGCTAAAATGTAAACTTCATATAAAATATACCTAATCGTAAAATGCTATGCACACTTCCAAGTGTGCGTTTCAACGAAGTCAAAATGTAGCTTATGTAGGTCTCTACATAACAGTTTTCTTGAGATTCCTGAAGTTTAAGGTAAAAGGTGTGGGGTTTTTATTTTTGGATTGGGAATTCTATTGTATAAAATTTGTTAGTAACCATGCAATGCAACCCTTTTCCAAACCGATATACCTAGTACCTACGTACTGACCTTGCCTAACAAATATCTTTAATTACTGAGTAAATTCTAAAGTATTTTTGAGATTAGGTATTCCTAATTTAATGTAATTCATTATATCCAAATAAACTCCTTTAGTTTTGTTTTTCTGATGTAATGTCTCGCAACACAATCGTAAGATACATAAATACCTCTTGTCCGTTAAAATTAACAAAGCGTCCCCAAAAGACACTCTCCCCTTACAATCATTGCACCTCGGTGGCCCCATTATGGTTATTGATCTGAAAACTTCTTTAGCACCTTTGTTATTTGAAACTTGGTAGAACGAAAAATAGCGACGCCAAACGGAGAGAAAACACGTACCTCCATAGGATTTATTCTGCCGTAGAATGAGGTACTTTAGTCGGTCTCCTCTTTGTGTGGTGCTTCGTAGCCTCCCCACTCTTGCCTCCTTTGGTTTTCTGAAGGTTTCACTTCTACCGCGTGTAAACTGCACAACTGTAATTTTTTTGTTTCTAAAATGCTGACAGCTGTTTTTCTAAATGGAAACTTCTGTAACGCCGTTGTGATTTGAAACTAGATGAAACGGAACGAGCGACACTAAACACATCTATAGGATTTATTATTTTAGTGAAACTTCTTTAGCACTGTTGTGATTTGAAACTAGATGAAACGGAAACTAGCGACACTAAACACATCTATAGGATTTATTATTTTAGTGAAACTTCTTTAACACCGTTGTGATTTGAAACTAGATGAAACGGAAACGAGTGACACTAAACACATCTATAGGATCTATTACTTTAGTGAAACTTCTTTAACACCGTTGTGATCTGAAACTAGATGAAACGGAAACGTGCGCCACTAAACACATCTAAAGGATTCATCATTCTAGTGAAACTTCTTTAACACTGTTGTGATTTGAAACCAGATGAAACGGAAACGAGCGACACAAAACAGATCTATAGGATTTATTATCTTAATGAAACTTCTTTAACACCGTTGTGATTTGAAACTAGATTAAACGGAAACGTGCGACACTAAACACACCTACAGGATTTATCCTGCGAGAGAATGGGATACTACAATCGGTCTCCTCTTTGTGTGGCGCTTCGTGGCCTATCAATCTGCTCTTCGTGCGGTGCTTCGTAGAACAAAATTGAACTAATTTTAGCACTTGGTAACGATATTAAAATAAATAAACTCCACAATTAACGTATTCCTGATAATGTGCATTGGTCTTAAATTCGTCTTTCTCCCGAAGTTCAGCCTTCTGAAGGTTTCACCTCTTCAGCATGTGAATTGCACTCTGGTTCCGCACATTCCATCGGCTAGACAGGGAACCCGCCTAAAATGTCTAGTTACACAAAATTAATTATTAGCTATTGTTCGAAGATTTCCGTACATTCTAAAACTGCATTGAAGTATTATCACTGTAGTGATTTATACGTCCGTTCTCAAACGAAGGAAGTCTCAACGATTTATGACCTTAGCCCAACTTTAAAGACCCATAATATAACCTTTTTTTTGTAAGTACATCTCCGAAAACCAATGAACTTGAATGAATATTTTTCTGCAAGGCCCGCACTAAATATGTAAATAAACTTACCCGAATTCATGATGTTGCACAATAAGTTTCCACATGCACTTTTGCAAAACACAAAACTCATGCAATTATTAGTTTCAAATTGCATCTGCCAAATACAAATTTCGCGCCGAGGATAAGATATCTCTGTCTTATGACTTTTCCTATTTATAAAATATTTATTATATTTATATATTCTACATAAATTTTGCCAATAAACGAATTATCTCCGGTTCACCCGCACCGAACTCGTATTCTTCCGTCTACCAAACCTCGACTTCCCCACACTCTGAAACTATCTCCCTAATCTCAACCAAGCGCTCCACCGATCTACCCCTGACTCTCAAAATCCGTCCGTCCCCGAAACCGAATCTACCCTGACTGTCTTTTTCAAAAACTCTCCCCTGGTTTTCTTCCCCATTTCATCTCCCGTGTGTGGTCCATGCCTTCAAAGCTTAAATTTATTTATTACCTTCTCTCACAAATTCTTCAAATATTAGGTTAAAACCAATATCATCACCGATATATTTAACTTAATGACTGAATTTGTCAAATTAATCACCATTTTCGAAGAATTCTGACGTTGTTCCATGTTTTTTAGTTTTTGTCGCAGTTTCAGAACTTCAAATTAGTAATTAATTATCATATACTTGAAAGCCAGAACACTTTCCAAAACAGAGCCCTGTGACGTACCTAATTGACACGACCCTCACACGTGCACCAAGCCCTTTTCAGTTTTGTAACTAATGTTAAATTCCTTTCGTCTTCGTCTATTTTTTTGTGGCTTTTGTTGGAGATCGCCATAAATTCATCCCTGTTTGGATGTATAAATCATCCCTGCAGATACTTGTGTTTCAGAAATTATTTTTAAGTTGTACAGCGCTCTTTAGAAAACGGCGCCATACAAATTATCCACGTATTATTATTATTATTAAGGCAAGTTCATCACACAGGAGTGTCCAGTAGTGATGGACATATCAAAAGGGACTTCCTCAATCATTCTCTCCAGATCCAACCTATCACGCAGCTAGACAGGTGAGCAGACGCATCCGCCGCCAGGACCCGGAAAAACCTCACTCCATGAACCCGGGCACCCCTGCTAAGTCACCATACGTAGCGAACCACTTGGGGTGACCTATGGCAGAGGTAAAGCCAATAAATGGTTCCTGGGGTGGCGGTAGCCATATCCACCTCCCGAATAGGCGTATTGGTACCTAGCATTCATCTTTATAACTCCTTTCAAAATTTTAATTCCTACCCACAAATATTTTTTCCACCTACATACCTTAATACGACAAAGTATAATTATGTGTTATCGTGTTCACTTGAAAAATAAGTAGTTATTCCTTGATTTTCCTCATTCTTTCCACTTTGCGGGTATCTTTTGAAGTCCCCAACAGTGCATACAAAAATAAAAACAAATTGAAATATTTTTTTCCCTATTGGCAGATCTAAAGAGAAAAATAAATAAAGACTTAAAAAATAAATTTACGTTCACTATTAAAAAGAAATAACATTGGTACTTACAAGAAATTCACAATGCAATTTCGTTATGTAACCAAACCAACTTCCTTTAATGCAGTTTATACCGCCGTAACAGCATTTTATTGCAATGAAAAGACGGGAATGCATTAGATTCAGCACGATGTTTAATATTTTTATGACCGCGCTAGCCAAATTTATTGCACTGTAATTTGATAGGAGTGGTCAACAACCGTATCATTTTATATTTAGTGAAGAAAATAAGCAACAAAATAAAATATATTTAATAAAATGAATACAATATTAGCGAAACTCAATCAAAAATCTGGAGACAGAAAAAAAAAATGGCACCTCTTGGACTCTGGGCCCCGAATCGATAAATTTAGAAAATTTATCCAGACCCTATCTAGATATCTTGAAATGGAATAGTAGGGAGCAGTTAAAATTCTTGTGCGGTGTTCATACAGCAAATGTACTTCAATATTATTCGACGAACTCAACTAAAACACAACAATCAAGTAGAATAACAAGTCTCGTTTAATAAAACAGTGGAGTAGTTGAAGTGGATGATTTATTAATAAGTCATTGGTCGAAAGTTTTCCCTACTGAATAAATACATTTCACGTTATTTACTATTTCATTACTCGCAGTTCCGATCAGAAAAGGGGAAACTTGAGAGAGGAATGATCTTAGTTATATTTCTTTGAAAAATTGTTCGGTGATGTAAGGTAAGGTTGAAAAAAACAATTATTCTTATTTAAATTGATAGCTCTACTAGATCTTATAAAAAAAATGTAGCAAGATAAGTTTCAGATTGAATTAATACGTCATCGTATATAATAAAATGCGGAGTCAATTTGTGGTATCTGACTTTTTCCAAATTGAGTTTGTACTTATTTGTTTTATGAAATACTCACCATGCTAAAATTACTGCTTTTATACTTACATTTACGAATATACTGGTTTTTATCTTCCATCTTGAAATATATCCTTCCGTGCACTATTCTTTATTCTATGGCGACATCCCTTGATTCTAGATTTTTTAATGTTCAATTCAATTATTTATCGGTCTCAATTCCTGGTGTCGCGAAACTGCGACTCTAATGTATCTTTGGCGGTTAAGTGCTGCAGAGCAAAGCCCTATGCATTATAGTGTGGATCGATTTTTTGTTTTTTTTTGTTTTTCTTAGGAGCGGGGTGTGGAATGGATGCTCTATGAGGATACTATTAAAAGTCATTATGACAGCATTAAGATATTTTGAGTGCAAGTACTGCCCCAAGTCAATTCAAATTTTAATAAAACAGTGAGATACTAGAAAAATAAGGATTTAATCTTTGCTCAATAAAAGTAGTTAAAATATAAAGAAAAATTACGTTTCATTTCAGTAAATTATTAGTATAATATTATCTACTAATCAAGAGACAATAAAACTACCATTGCTGCACAAAAAAAAATATGAACAATGTTAAAAAATAAAGTCTAAAATCATAAAAGTTATTGTGTTTTATAGTCCTTCTTCGAATTGAATACTGGCATTATACGACAAGATTCTGGCTTGTTTTGTATCCACCCTTCACGTCTTTCAGGGCCGCAAACAGCAGAGCATGATGCAGTTAAAACTTTGCATCTTTCCGTGGCTTGCGTGTGACAGGGCATCAATCGGAACTTACACAAAATGTTGAATTCGATAATTTCGTGGTCTGCAATGGCATCAATTATTGTCTCGCTAGATATCAGTTTTGTAAGAGGTGGTTCTGATGGTTTTTCCCAGTAGGTCAAGTCAATATAGTCTACTGCGTTGAAATTAAAATAGGTAGCTTAAATATTCCTATTGGAGAGAACCCTGACGTACGTTCCCGGATACTTAGAATCCGTCTCAGAGCCAACTCTCTAATTTGTCTTCGTTCGTCGTTTAGCATACTAATAAGTATATTTTCGCTGTGGCCAAAATACCCCTTTTGTTGAATTACGGAATCTACCACCTTTTTCAAATGCTCTGGAAGGTAACGAGACAATTTTATGGTTTCGTGGAGGTGTCTTGCCCCGTAAACACATGAAGGTTGTGTTTTTATTTTAAACCACATCGGAGCATACACTCTTAGCACAAATTCAGTCAATATCACCTGATTTTCTTTCGGATTCTTGGTTGAAATGTAAAGTCGGAGAATAGTATTGACTATTGTTAACCAACTTGAATGACAGATTTTACCCGGGTTTCTTTTCGCTAAGTTTTCGTTACATTGTCCTTCGGCAATTGCTCGGCACATTTCTAATAAATAAAGCTGATCGATGCTAAGGTCGTCACGGGATTTTGTAATGTCCGGTAAGTTGCATTCTATTGCTTGAAATTCTATCACAGGAAGATGTTCGCAGTTCTTGAGTAACTTTCGGACCTGTTGTCGTTCCATCAAGGTATTCGAAAAGGTGTCTCAAACTTAACTCGTTATCATGTAACTGACAGACCAACCACTGAAGTGAACGATGGAGCTTCCCTTCAAGAAGTCGAATAATGCCAGATTTAGTTCCAGTATTAACTGCTGTTCCGTCACATCCGATAGCCACGATGCACGCTAAATCAATTGCCACAAAATATGCAAACAATTTGTGAGCTATTGTTTTGGCATCACCGAACTTAAAGCCTATGTGGCCAATGTATTGTGAGGTTCTTTCAAAAGACTCGCTTTTGCTTGATCTTGCGCACAAAAACAATTTTCGAACGAAGTACATTTGTAAGCAGCGATATCAATAACGTCTGGCTGCGTCTTTTGAAGTCATCCAGTTTTTTAAGACAACTCTCACTATGCTTTCTACTTTTGTATGGTTTAAGAATGACCCGATATTTTTCATGGTAGTATTTTATTCGCGCCAAAATTGTGCGATGTTCCACGATCGGTAGAGACGCTCGTTTCCAAATATTTTCTATTTTAGTAGCAACAAGTTCACTAGTATCTCTCACCAAATCCTGGAATCGCTTTTCTGTGCTTTGATAAAATATTTCATCATGTCTTCGTAACTTGGTAACACAATAGCTGGTAATTCCGCACAACAACCAAACAAAGGACAGTTTTTCTCACCGCCTGCGTAAACTCATTGTTATTTTGTTTAACTTGAACTCCAAATAATAATTGTAAACTGTAATCACTCAAATGGATGTTCTCGCGATGCTAATTACAATTGTTTACTGATGATTGCAATAACGCATGCAACACCCCCACGGCCCCGCATCCCCGCGCGCGGGAATGCGCGGTGCGCGAGGGAGGCGCAAAAGTGGACTCAGCAATTAGTCAAATTTTCGCAGGAAAATAAATATTATCACATTTTTTTAATTCTATTATTTAAGGCGCGGCTATTTTTATTCATTTTGAAATTTAAAAATAAAAATTAAAGTATTAATATTGACACAAAACTGTTTTATAAAGAGACAATTTTTTACCAGATTTTAAATAATTCAACTGCTTTGGGGCAGTACTTGTTGTAAAAATTTTAAATTGATATTTTGTATGCTTAATTGTATGTACCTAGAACATCTATTCCGTACCCCGCAAAAACTGATTTATAAAAAATAAAAAATTCCATACAATGGCTATCCACCCTAGTATGCAACCCCCGAAGGACCAGTCCCAAAACAACTTGATCGCTAAGTTACATGGGACGACGATATGCGTCCACTCGCAAATCCGATGGATAGTGTCTGTCAATGGTTCAGTTCTGAGCTCTTGGAAATAAGATAAGCCCTGATTGGATAAAGGAAAACAGGACTCACCGTTGCAGATGGGGCCTCACTGGTCTCCAGGTTGTGGTGTACACTTCACAAAATGAAATCTAAATTTTGAAATCGTAATATATTTTGTAGAAAGATATTATGATATATGCGCCCTGTCTGAGATGTTAATTTACACTGAGCTCCGATAAGCACACTATCACCTATCCAAACTTGGGTACTTCCCTTGCAACAATTGCCTTTTTTCATGGTGACATTTAGTATGGGAAGATTAAGAAGGTGGGATAATTTCAGGAATTCGGCATTTGGTACCCACCAAGTCTGCAAAAGCATACCTAACCAATCCCATTTATAATGCGCGAACAATTCCATTGTCTCTAATTTAAAAACGTAGTGGTAAACAATAGATGTGAATCCGATTTTGTTGATATTATTTGAAAGTGAAAAAAAAACCTTATTCGCCCACGTAATAAAAACAAAAATAACATTCTTAGTTACCAATGGCATTATTTATGAATAAAACATTTTCCTTCCTACAGAATAAAAAACCTGCATCTTCCTTCTACCACCCAAGCTGTACTTACCCTTTGATAAGGTGTATGGTCAATACTTACATGTGATATTTGAAACAATAACTCAAGGAACTATCAGTCTATGGAAGTAACAAGTGCAATGATCAACTCCTATATTGATCTCTTGGGTTTTGTAATATCGACGCCATAACATCGAATCTCACAAAAACGTGATGTGTAAAAATTAAGGTCAGGTTCCTTCCCAAAGTACATTTATCACCAAGCTATTCAAAGAGTTGGGTCATTTTGAATAACCATATTTCATTGTTTAGAGTCAATTGGTTCGCAGTCAATACATCAGCGACTAGAAAACCATACTTCTGAATTAAGACCGGTATTTTATACAAATAACTATTTAGGCAAAATTTTAGTCAATCAAAGATAAATACGATAAATTTAGATTGTTCAGCATTTTACACAGATAAAACAATACATCATGTCGTCAATAGAATTATTAAAACATCATAAATGCTTTATAATAATGGATTTTCGGAATTTGCCAATCATCTTATTGATAATTATCATACCTTATATCAAAATATCGGTATAAATATTCTTCACAGAAGTGCTCATGGCAACAGATTGAATAATTTAGAAGCAGTCGAATTAAAGAAAATCGAATTAAGAGAAGCGGTTGCCTCACCCGTTTTGACCCGTATCACAAAAAACTTAATTTTGTATTTTGTAGTTTGATTCATTTTTATATATAAGATGTAGTAAAATCGCTTTTTTAAACGTTTATCTTTTACTCACAATAATTTTCCAAGCTTTCTCTAAAATCATGAAATATGAAAATCCTCAACGACCTTTATTTTATAATTTAAACACAAATAAAATAAAGTAGCTTATATCCGTAAAGGATGTTTGATATACACTTTGATTACAAAAATAATTTTTCAGTTTGGTTGGGTGTTTTGTCTAAATCCTCAATTCTAAAATTAAGATTAATATGAAAGAGATTTGGCCGAAACCAAAAGCCTATTCTTAGTAATAAACGTGACCGACAGACGATATTAGGTATACTTCCCATAAAATAATAAACGCAGATAATTCCCAATCATCCCTTAATGATTAAGAAGTGGTAAGGAATTATTTTTTTAATTTATCTGTTAACAATGAAAATATATAACGTTTAGATGAGACTCATCTTATAGTAGCTCGCAACTTAGGTAGGTACTTATAAAACAGTGTTAGAAGAAGACGAGCTTATTCACTTTATAAGTTCACTCGCTCGGCTGATTTTTAGTTCAGTAATTAAATCCCCAGCTTACTTATTAAGTTGCCTCTGATAACGTAGAGTTCCTTTGAATTATGAGCAGCTTACGTTTTCAGTTTTATGAACGAGCGATGATATAACTTAAGTAGGTACCTGGAAAACATTTTAATAGTCGCTGTGTCATTTTAAAAACACATAAAATAAATAAAAAAACAATTTTATTTTTTAATAGTTATACCTCACAGGAGGCTCAGCCGCTCTTGTCTGGCGCCAGTGCGATAATTGTATCCCCATTTGGGGTATGTTGTGAGGCTAAAGGTAGTGGGGAGGGGAGAAAGATGAGAAGACGAAGGTGAGGAAGTACCTGGCCATTCAGATCTGGTCACTAAACACGGCTAACGCAATTTGAAGCAATTTTGTGAAAAAATTATAATCGATTTTTTTAAAATCAAAAACTTACCGTAATTACACAAAGAAAATCTCGAGGAAAATAATTTCCCCTAGGGCCAACGTCATCTTTGAGGATGCTTTGTGCAGAGTATTTTTGTGGATAGAAAGGAGTGAATCTGGGTCTCGTCTTGGGAGAGACCCATGTTGTAGAAGGGAGAAAACACAGAGCCCAGGAATCAAAACCACAGCCGAGCTGTTAAACTGATTAACGAGTCGTAGAAATGACCCAATCTCATGTGACATATATCAATCGTATACAAATATTGGGTGCTTTTTTTGGTATTTTTCTAGAATGTGCACCGGTGCCGAAGCTGATGGTGGGGTCGAGAGCGAAGGGTCTTTTTATAAAAAGGAAGGAGTAAACCTAGGTCTTGGAGAGACCTATGTTGTAAGAGTAAGGAAATACGGAGGCCGGCAAATCAAAACATCAGCCGAGCTGTTGAACTTAAGAAACAGTCGTAAAACATCCAGTTCTTATCAAAAAGTAGGGCGAGCGTTATGCATATTTCCGTGCATCGATGCTGGAGCTCTAAATATTGCAATCCCTTTGTTAAGATTATTTAGATAAATAACAACAAAAATCAAGTATTCAGTTCACACAGGGTAGAAGTGAAAGCTTCAGTAAATTAAATTATACAAGAGTGGGGAGGCTGCAAAGCACCGCATAAAGGGGAGAACGATTATTTACAAAGCACAAACAGGAGACCGATTATTCTATCTCATTCTCTCGCAGGCTAAATCCTATTTTGTCTCTTTTGTTTTTTTAATTTCAAATCACAACGGTGCTAAAGAAGTTTTCACTTGAAAAACATAATTCCCTTCGGGTAAATTCAATGAACTGTAAGAAGATGACTAGCCCATTTGCACAGCCTTTTTAAGGCTTTCATTTTATTTATAATTTTTAGCCGTGTTATTTTTTATTTAACGTCTATTGTTTCGTTAATCATTTTTGACAAAAAAAATAAAACTTTGAACAAAAAATTGCTAAGAATATGACGTATCACTTCTTTTCGCAAAGCACCACTAATTTATGGACACCGGTTAGCTAAAATAATGAATATATGCACTTGGACCATTGTGGCCCTTTAAACTTACGTTTATCTTCCTGTAATGTGCCATTCTGGAGTTGTCATTTTGTGTATACTACATTGAAAATTTCAGACTGTAACTGGATTACTATTTCATTGAACTTTCCTATTAATTTTTGACGTTATTTATTAGGTGATTTTAAATGCCTACCTATTTTATTTCGATTTCAATTTAAGACTAATTATTTATTTTAATTTTTAAACCAGATACCTACGTATTTTAAAATATGAATTGTTTTACCGAAGAACTAAACGAAACAAACAGCAAAAAGGGTTGTATATTTGATCCGAGTTTCAAAGTAATTTCATAGGTGGCAGTAATAGGTTGATCTTACTAATTATTCTGGAAATACATTATTTTTTTGGAGAAAAACATGGATTCAATCTGATCACCGAAATATCGAGAAATTATTCTAGTAGTCATAATATTATTTAAAAAAAAATATCAGTTATCATCGATATTCTCACGAAGGTGAAGTTAAAAAAAACATACAGTTACCTCTAATTTTGTGGTAGATCTAATGAAAGTACATAGTTTATTTAAACATATAGCTAAAAATTAAGCCCTTCCACCGCAGTGGTAGGCAGAGATAATAAATATTTTGTCATAAAGGTTTTTATTGGCACTACTGCTCGTACTACTGTGTGAGTGCTACTTATTTCATTTGAAAAAAAAAATAAAGCAGCAAGTACATCGTCTCGTGGAGTTACTCTTTTGCAATCATTAAAAAAATCTTGACATAATGCAAAATGCAACCAGTGATTTTTTTTCTGCACACATTTCGAAGTCTTCCTGTGTTAATTTTTGACGCGTCAACTCCGTTGGTTCAAAGTTATAATAGGTAAGCTGCGGCGATGAGTACTGCAGAGACCCATCTAAAAGTCGAATTGAAGAGATTTAAAAAAAATAAAAATTAGTTTTTTTTTTTTAATGTGATCTTGCGTAATTCTTCAGAAATGGCCAAAATTTGTCTTAACTACCGAGTCCCGGCATGCGTTGCAATGCCACTCAAAAAAAGGGGTTTGAGTTTTAATTGTGTTACACAACACGATATTTTCATTTTCCCGACCGGTGCGTACACAAATAAATCAGAAGGTTTCCCGATGCGTGTATACAAATTTACAACTTGCTATCCTCTACTGATACTACGTCTCCTTTCAATCTTTCCCTCTGCCCCTCCCTCGTCCCCCACCCTCTGACGAAACCCTCCCATTCCTTCGTCCACCTACTGGATTTCCCTCCCACTCCCACTTTTTCTCCTTGCCGCTAAATTGTATGACATGCACAAAATTTTCAAACAATTCGCGCACCACCAGTTGTATTTTTATATTCAAACTTCATAACGTCGGAGCTCACCATTTCAAAATTGCATCACCATCGGACGAATGATACAGCGAATAACGCATGCTGATAACTCACATAAATTCACTCTCAAAATAGTAACTAAATATTATCATTGAAGACGAAGAGATAACAATAATAATCTAAATGAAAATATGAAAGAGAACAAGACACAGAAAAATAGAAAAAGATAATGGTCGCAATTGGGACTCGAACCCAGACCATTTCGCCATTGCCACCTTCTATGAAACCGTCATATTTAAAACTGTCAACCGTTATTTAAAAATGTCAATCTCATATTTAAAATTTGAGAATTTACAATATTATCTTCAACTAATTATTTTTTCCATATAACGGGCAACCACCGGTTTTATTAGAAACAATCATTCTAAGAATAGGTTTGTAACCTGGATAGCGTCTCGGATAAATGTATCCTAATTTATTCGTAATATTATGGAACCATTGACTTTTTATAAAAGTATAAATGAATATTCATTTTTATTTAAAAAAATATTAATTAGTGAGCATCGCGTTTGGGTCCCACCCGGGCGGCGTTTTTACAAAACCTATAACGATTCAGTCGCGGTAACGACAATTTACATTTTAAATATACCTCTATATTGGTTATTTTTTATCACATTGCAAAAACAAAAATTGTTATAAAATCTAGATAAAATAATCTTTCTGGTGTGTATATTAAAAATTAATAACTTTATTTCTAAATATTTAAATTTTAATATTATTCCCATATATTGTAAATACACCTCTATTTTGATCATTTTTTATCCCTTTGCAAAAACAAAAATTGTTCTAAAATCTAGATAAAATAATCTTTCCAATGTGTATATTAGAAATTAATAATTTTATTTCTAAATATTTAAATTTTGATATTGAAAATTTAAAGCGACTGAAACGCGGTAGGGATTGTAAATACGCACCCGGGCGTCGTCGCGTATTCGATTCCTCGACTGGCTAAGTCCTCCAACACGACACATTAGCAACATTTTCCGCGTAATGTGATAGCAGTTGGAGATTTTCAAACCGTATTGGGATAATTGTAATCCGGGTATGTTGGTATTAATTTTAATAAAAAAAGGTTTTTTTTTAAACTGAGAAAAACCATCATCGGACTATACGTTTTAAAAAATATATTAATCGTAATTAAAAACGAACATACGTATAAACGGATTAATATTTTGTGATGGTTATTTAATTAGAATCTTAAAATTAAAACCGATTGCCTTTGTATAGATACTACATTGTGAATTATTCTTGGAAGAAGACTTGGCATAGATACGAGTTGAATACGAAGTAACTTCTTTGTATCAAACGTTGTAACTAATAACTTAATTTCGAATATGCTTTTCAGAGGATGTTTTTCGCAACAATCTCATCCAGTCCTCTTCCGAATGATGTAATTCCTAAACAAAAGGTCCTTTCTTGCTAAAGTAATAAACAAAAGTTTGTACTACTGAAAATAAAACTTACGTACTGCATGTTTCCTGAAAGTCCTGTAAGAAAGTTTGCAGGAGTTTGCAAGCATTATTGCGGTAGTAACATTGTTTGTAATTTAACAGGGAAGTTCATTTTAACATTCTATAGTATATAAAGACAAAACCTTGTAAACCTAGATAAAAAATCTAACTAATTAAATAAACATCTCGCCTTTTCATCCCAGGGGTAGGCAGAGTCGATGGACCGCCAAACAACTCGATCTTGACACGCTGCCCTTGCTTCAATCGCATCGATACATCGTTTCATAAAACCATTCTGTTATTCTGACTCATGTCATGACCCGAATCAAGTATTTGGTTCTTTTGAATGGAGTTTTCAACCTTTTCTAACATTTAAATTCGAAGCATATATTATCCTAATAGGTTTCATATCATGGTTCAAATATATCAAGTATTTTTATTGCAATTCTTTTTTTTTACCGAAATTCCATTGTCTCTCTTCAATATTGTAAATGGTTTATAAATCGTAAAATGAAATGCAAATTTCACAACGCTAGAACAAACCATTCGTCAGATTTTTTCAAAATCAGATATCTGCCTTATAGTTAAAATATTAAAAGGTCTGCCTTTATTATCCGGCTTCTAAAATTCTTTTTTTGAGAAGCTTTTATTTAAAAAAAAAAGTGTAACATAAAGTTGCCATATAATCAGTCAGTCAGGTCAGTGGCTGAGTGGGTATCACGTTTGGGCCTCATCTGGGACTTAGCCAGCGCGTGTTCGATTTCTCGGCTGGCTCCATCATGACACAAGCAACTTTTACCGCTTACTGTGTTGGTGGTATGGTTGGGTTATACGTATGTAACCCGGGAATGTTCGTCTTTCTTTTAAAAAAATAGTAATTAAAAAAATAAATGAAAAACAGAACCTCATTTACGTACACTTATAGCACGACTTCGGTCAATATATTTTTAAAAGTTTTTTTCGCTTTGAACAAAATCTTAACTCATAACGGGTACATCGGAAATGAAAATAAAAAATTCTTAACAAATTTTTCAAAAAAAATATGTTACTGCTTCGGATATCACAGAAACAGATATATGTTTTTCAGAGATATCACACACGTGTGAGTAGGCGACGTAAGCATCTAGATAAAGGTTGGCCGTGTAAGCCTATTTCTTTATCGGGCGACCAATTTCTTTCGAAAGCTTAGAAGATACCTAAGCCAGGGTATTTCACGTAATGTCTGCTACCTTTATAAGGTTACTTTTAGGTCAAGAATTTTTAGGTTTAAAACGCCATGTGACCTGATTTCCGCAGTTCGTAGATTTTGTCGAAGGATTTCAGGGTTGAGATAATGTTGGGGCGGAAATATTAAGTAAATTTTTAATGACCAGGTTTTCAATAAGACTTGGGTAATGGTAGAAGTAGTAAAGTTTTTTAAGGGGGAAAATTTTTAAGCTTCAAAGAAGCTTTTAAGGGGAAATTTTTTAAAGCATGTAATACCTATTACTCGTATTAAGGAATAAAAAGTCTGAATATAAAGTCAATTATTGAAATAAAAGATAGGTAGATATGAATTTTTTATCCGCAAGAGTATATATTTATGTATATATGTGTGTATATGTACATTTATACAGTACTATACAAATATACATTCATATACCCAAATGTATGTTATGGTTAAGGTTTTCACGGGTGTAAGATGTACAACAATTTTCTCGGTTTACCCGCGTAACGTAGTTCTTAAAAGGACTTTTTAACTGCTGACGTTTCGGACAAATCTCACTGTCCATCTTCAGGGGCCTAATGTCTTGAGTTTTTGTCTCAAACTGATCGCTTTCACGTTTCTGTTCGGTCCAGAAGTCTTAGCTTCTGGACCGAACAGACACGCGAAAGCGATTAGTTTGAGATAAAATCTCAAGACATGAGGCTTGAAGATGGACAGTGAGATCTGTTCGAAACGTCAGGAGTTAAAAAGTCCTATTGAGGACTATGTTACGCGGGTAAACCGAGAAAATTGTTCTACATACAAAATATATCTTTATACAAAACTATCTTTTAAGGAAACCTTTTAAATAATTTAGTCTCTTTTTGCAACCTGATTTAAACAATTTGTATTTTCATTTCTATGTTGTTTTAATTTTATGTACTCTTTTATTTTTATTATTACCACCCTTCTCAGAACAGACATCGTCTGGTGAGGCAGGAAACGTACTGATTTGTTTATGATCACTTTATCTGAAATAATTCCCGGGTTACCGGCAATTAAATGTACAAAAAATACAATGTTCTAAAAATGTGTAGGTTACAAATGGTGACTGAAAAGTTAGGACTTGAGAAACAAGTAGATGTTTTATTTTAAATAAAAGAACTTCTATCCCAAATAAATTTTAACATCCCATCTAAAATAACTCGCCACACCAACCTTTTTTATACAACCAGTAATAATAAGAACGCTGCAGCCAACTCCCCCATTTCCCGCATCCTTCAAAGATTCAACTCAATTAAAAAAACCTCAAATACCGATATATTTTTTAATTTAAAATAAAACAATAACTTTAACACCACGTTTACAAAGTTATTGTTTTATTTTTAAATAATAATGTCACATCACAAAGTATCCGCTTCATATGAACAAAAAAGATATATTTTTTGATTCCTTCCCTCTATTTAAGAAAAACATTTCTAGCACATTGAATTCGCACACATAACACACACATCCACACACACACACGCGCATACACACACATACAAATACTCACACACACCCCTCCCCTTCAATAATTTACTGACTTAATTTAGGTAAAATGTATAATTTATCACATTAAAACATAAGTATATAACAGCGACATGTCATTGGTACCAATTATTGTGTTAAATTCTATAACTTTGGAACTATTTTCTACTATGAAATTATGTACTGTTTGTTTCTGCAAAATAATAAAGATAAAAATTAAATAAAGCACCCTTTAGATAAGTTGCATCCTTCGAATTATTGTTATTTTTTAAATTTATATGTCACTGACGTGTATGGAGACTCCCCACCCAATCGACAAAGGCATAGTAATTACTTTTAGTTTTCTATTCAAGAAATGAAGAAGAAGTGGTAACTTAAGTTAAACCAGATTTATTTCTTTGTCCATTGGAAAGTGAAATAAAGTTCATTTAATGTAATTATATATTAGCGATACCTGTAAGTACCTGCTGGCGTCATCTATGACCGATATAAATTAACTTGTATTGCGATTCGTAATTGGTTTGAGACTTAGCTCCAGAAAGCCTAACAGTGACATAATATGGAGGTTTCTTAATTTTCCAAAATAGGGGTATTAATTATGCTCAATAACCATAGCCATATAACTTGAAGATCGAAAAATACAAGATTATGTTTTACAAAGTAATTTGCACGTCCGTAGGTACGAGTGAATACAAATTATCTGATCTGTAGTTGTGAAGACAACGGAGTGAAAGATCCTTAATAATCAGAAGGGATCACGATACCTTTACAGAGCTGACATTGAATGTGTAAGGAAAAACTAAACTTATTATAACTCGGGTTGCCGGCAATAAAATCAAAAAGAAGAACTGTTGATATGAACAGACGTCGTCGACGCGAAACACCCGTTCATAAGCAGAGGTTAACAGACATCACTTCCATTTATGTAAAACGCAATTGAATCCTTACATAAAAGACGGAATCCTCCCTGGTCATTAAAGCAATGGCCTCTTACGGTTTAACATTAAAATTCAATTATCAGAAGTAATCTCCGGGGCCTTCCACCCCTAAACCTCAGATTCCACAAGAAACGGAAGGGAGCCTGTAAGAAAGACAAAGATACAAACGTAGTTCCTGTTTCCTTGCAGCGCAGCCTTCCCACAGCCTTAGAATTGAGAAAGGGGGTGGGTTGAATTATCACAGAATTAAAACAACCCCCGGAAAGCCGAAGTGATTCAAAGTTTCGTGTCTTATTTAAATAGAGAAGGTGTTTTGTGCACAGTGAATTATTATTCTTTGCCACAATGGACCATTGTTGGCTGAAAAAATTCCATCTCCTCACCGTTGTTTTTCAACGGATTTTTTTCAGGTTTTTTGAATTCTTAACAGTCATTGCCCCTTGACAAAGGCTTAATGAACAATAAACTCGATCGATGAAAGTTCTTGTAAAAAGTTACCATTTTATCGATTACAATGATTTTTTAACGTTATGAATGAGTACGAGTTGAATAACCCCTTAACTTTTTTTTTTTTTTACAGTGAATACCGCACAAGAATCTCAACTGCTCCCGTCTGGAGCCAGTGAGACTATGGCATCCCCGATTGGGGTATGTTGTGAGGCTGAAGGTAGAGGGGAGGGGAAGGAGGTGGGAAGAGGAAGGTTGGGAAGTACCTGGCTATTCAGATCTGGTCACTAAACACGGCTAAAGCCATTTTCAAGCAACGTTTCAATTCTGAATGGTGGTCTTACACCAGGGCGATACTGATAGTATCTTCCACTCTGGAACATGCCGCAAATATACTATATATTATTTTAAATGAATTAATTGTGAAATAACACAAATTAATCAAATAAAATTTATTTGCGCATGCCGGGTTCGAACCCGCGACCTCCGGAATGTGAGTCAAGAGTCTTAGCCACTGGACTACGGAGGTCGTCAAAACTAATTCTAATACTCGTTTAAAAATAGTGATTTTAAGCAGTAATTCACAAAGGTTGAAGTTAAGTTTATTTTACCTCAGTGCAATATTGATAATACATATATTGAATGAATGAAATATCTTTTTTATAAAGAAGATTTTTTTATCTTTTTCATAATCGTGGCTATAGTTTAATTTGTGTAGCGTATTAACTCTTTTTTTCTGATCAACCCTGCACAAATATAAATTAGGTATTAAGATTATTTTGATTGTTTTTTTTTTACTTTAACGCTACACAGGTTACCCTGAAGAAACTAATTTCCCTTCGGACCTATGTCAACTTTGGGGATGCTGTGTGGAGGATCTTTTTGTGGAAAATAAGGAATGGACCTGAATCTTGACTAGTCGTAGAAACGACCCGCTCTCATGTGACAAATGTCAACTATGTACAAATGTTGGGCGCGCGTTTGGCGGCCCGACTGCGCATCGGTACCGAAGAAGTCAATGACGCTGGCTCCTTGCAGCATCTTCCATTGAAATACCGATAGAATAAGGAAATCATTCCCACCTGATGCCAGTTTAGGGGTGGAAATCATTCCCACCTGATGCCTGTTCAGGGGTGAAAGGCCCCGGAGATTTGTTCAGGGTTTGCGATCCGTCTGTTAAGATGGGACAATCTATCAAATGGACTGTCAACAGATTTTTTTAGTTTTTATTTTTTTCATTTATTGTTTTTATTCACAAAAAGAAGAGATCGCGATACAAATAAAAGAGCCTAATATAAATTGATCTAAAAATCAAAATATTTTTGCACTTAACAAAGCAATGTCTTAAAAGGGGATGTTAACATGTTTCCTTGTTTTATAAATTGTTATAAATGATCAAGAGAACCGTGCCTTTCTTTTCAATACACATGTGCTGTAGGTACATTATTAGTTCTTTTTAATTTTGCCAAAAGTTTTTCGCAATAATCTTAACAAATATATTCATAAACAATAATGGACGTAAGTTGTTGTTTTTTCGCCCCACTTTCATAATAAAACCAACACAAAAGGAAGGATAAAACCATCATCCAAGAACCAGTTAACCAATCGTTACAGCTAACCGAGAAATCGTTTCCTTTAACGAGGGGTTATAACAGTAATCGTTAACCATGGAATAAAATGTTTTGAAGTTAATAAGTAATTAGCAATTCAAAAGTCGACATAATACAACTGGATATCAAGAGCGAAGTAAGAGTCAAATAAAAGCGTTTTGTTAATTAGGGTTAATTTTCATTACAGTGTTTCCATTGTCAGATGGTAAAAATGCAAGCTGACCCCTTAATAAAACGATCGCTTTAACGGCAGAACCCTTATAAAGCTGTTAATAGTAGTGTGTGCTGGTCATGGAAATGGTATAATCAAGCGTTAATTAAATTTTACGATGGCGTTAAGTTCTTTATTTCAATTAAATGGATGCAAAGTGGCTGATATCGGAGCTAAAACTTCTGCGCAAAAAGTCAAGTGAATTCGACGAAGGCTGTATTTTTTTTTGTAATTGTAATTCTTCGGCAGCGATTCAAGGTATGGAAAAGGGAAAGGTGGATTTATATTACATGATTAACAGGTGTTAGTTTTCAAGTATTTGTATCTATTTTTAACGAATGTTGATACGAATGCATGAGGCAAATAATTTTGAAAAACATTAATGTACAGAATAGGTTAATTTTATTAATGGTTTCGTGTTTATTTCTCAGAACTCTATCTATTTTTTTTTAAATAATGAAAATCAAAATAAAAAATGTATGATTTTTTTTATTATTTTTTTTATTTTATTTTTATTTTTTTTTATTATTTTAGTGTCAGCTATTTCAAATTAACTACTTTCGGCGTTACCAAACCTAGCATTTTTTTACATTCACTCCACACAGGAGGTCCTGAGGAAAATAATTTTCCTCAGAGCCTATGTCATATTTGGGGATGCTGTTTGAAGGATCTTTTTAAGGAAATGAAGAAGACGAAGTTCAGGGAAGGAAAAAGGTATGAGGGGTGGGTAGGAATCTGGGGTTCAGTGTGATCAAATCATCCACCGCCAAAATCTAGATAAACCTCACCCAAAGAACCCGGGCACCCCTGTTAAATCACCAAAAGTAGCGAACCACTTGGGGTGACCTATGGCAGAGGTGTTGGTTATCCAATAAATGGTTCCCGGGGCTGCGGTATCCATTCCCACCTCCAAAATTGAATTAAGTTTTCCCAGGGGCATCAGCATTGGAGTTAGTTCAGCATCGGGGAAGAATCAAGACTATGTTAGCGGCCTTGCGTGAAATTATTCGGCACATCCTATTTCAGTCAGAATGTTTGGTAAAGATATAAAAAACCGTTCAGAACCTTACAAGCCATGAGTAGTAATGCGACATCCCTTCTAGAATTAAGGCTTTAGATATTCGGCATTCCAGAGGTAAAAGCTGTTGGAAACAGCTATGAGCAAAAACCGAACTCTCCAAAGGTATCGTAAAAATTTATTTTATATGTAGTGTCATCAACTGAACCCTTTTCAGGAGGGTTTTTACGGTCGTCCTTGTTCCTAAATATCTAAAGCGATATGCAAAGAAAATGCACATTAAGTGAAGTGGGGTTTGACCTACATTTATTACATAACACACAACATATGTGAGTACCAAATTTACGTAACCATTACATTTTTAAAATACAAAAAAAATCGACACTTACATTTTTTAAAGTAAAGTGTATTCGTTCAACATCATCTACAAAATCCATATTAAATCTCAAACAGTACAGGATTAAATAGTTCAAATAATATTTCAAAATAAATCCCAGCATATATATTTGGTAATAAGTATATTGTTGATGATGTAATAAATATTAAAAGCAGTTTGTCATCGCTTCTCAGTTGGACTATAATCAAATATACTTTGAATGTTTATATTCTTCACCAAATTTTACCTCCAGACTTTTTTATTTTATTTTTATTACGTTATTTTTTTAGTTTCAAAGTAAGTACTTTAAGATATCTTGTGTATCTTTTTTCTTCTTATTTGTATCCTATTAGTATTATAAAAGCAAAAGTTTGTATGGATGTATGTATGAATGTAAGTTTGTTACTCTTTCACGCAAAAACCACTGAATGGACTTAAAAATTCTTACACTAATAGAAAGCCACATTATTTGTGAGTAATATTTTTTTTATTTTATTTTTTATTTTTTTATTTATACATGCATATATATTACAAAACATTACACAATGAAACTTTGCCTGTCCAACTGGGAGGGATACCCGTTTCAGGACAGCCAAATTGTATATTTAGTTCATAATATTATTAACAAAGGAATGGAAATAAAAAGTATACAAATGAAATAAAAATATAAGCAAAAAAAATTATACAGTGAGATACATAATATCAAAATGTTACGATAAAAATATAAAATGCACATAATATAAAAATACAACCAACGAAAATTTAAAAGTAAGTGATCAAACAAAGGTTTGCAAAATTGCAACATTAACCATATTGTCTTTAACACCTAAGTACATTGTTAGTGTCAAGCCAATGTACCGAAGGTACCTACTTCCTGTACCTCGCTCTGCCAGTTGCAGGAGTACGGAACTATCCAATTTTGAATTTAATATTTAGGTAAAAAAATTTAACAATTTTTTTTCTATGAAATTGCAAAGGCCTTACATTTAATTACATTTATAGTTTTCCAGGTTATTTTGGGGAACATTTGCAATTGCATAATTAGAATTTACACTTTTATACACCAACATAATGACATATGAATTCGAAATGCATTTATGACTATTTAATTTTTAATAAATGTACTATAATTTTTAGAATTTCCTACGTAATAGAAATTACCCATTTATAAACCAGAATATATGAATATAAATTTCCAATCTATTAAATTTCAAAGCTTATTTTTAATATGTCTAGTCGTTATTTTTCAAGAATCAAAAAACAGTCGTTATTTTACACGGATCAAAAAAAACAGAGAAAACGATATTTTTTTTTATGCATTAACATAAACTTTTTAGTACATATTAGGTATGTGAGGCTGTACAGTAGGGCGTCCCAAAAAAATTAAAGTGATATTTTTTTAATGCATACCCTCTTATTTTGTTTGAATGGTCTCAAAACATTTAAAAAAAAAGTTTTGCGTACTTAGGATCACGACAACCCGTGCCGACTTGCAGCGAAACGTATCTGTGCTTGCACGGTACGGCGCGACGGAAATCTCGCATTGCTTGCTTGTTATTACTTGTTTATTTTATTAGTAAACGCATTAATTTTGAGTAGTCAACATGTCAGTGAAATTACGAAGTTCTAAAAAGGAGACATTTTTAATAGGAGACGTAAAACATCAAATCACCGGTTCGAAACTTCCCTCTAATGGACAAGTACTGGGAGCTTTGTTCTATAATATTCGTGAAGTGAATTTAAAGTCAATGAAAGTGCAAATCTTATTATTCGTGAGTGTATTATTCACTGGGAAAAGGCACGTATTCCGACTAAATCATTACCTAACTGTGTTAAGAAACTAGTTTCATTATACCAAGTTTGGAGAGATTTGCAAAAAAATGCGAAAAAAACACAAGAAGTGTTTCAACAACGTCGACAAGAGTTTCTTTCCAACTTAGACAATTGGTTTAACATTGCTCATGACGATGCGCTTCAGCTAATTAAAATAAATGAAGATAGGATCTTCTTAGAGCGCCAAAGAGAACCAGGTCGGCCTGGTCACTTAGCCGGAGTGGACAAAAAACTTACAGAAAAAGAATCCTCCTCAATCAGAGGAGGAAAAGCGACATGCTAAATATTTTTCATCGTTAGCTCCATCGACATCATCTTATGAACCTCCACAAGAAAACTCATCTTTGGATTCTGAAATAATAGATTTACAAGAAAATAGACCCAACCTAAGTGCTGCTTCCTCTCAACCCGATAAAACTTGTATGCGGAAAAATTTCATAACTCCGAAGTTGGTTGCCGCATTAGATAGATGTCAGTTAAGTGTGAGAGAATCTGTATTTATAATTGAAGCTAATATTGAGGCACTAGGGCATAACACGTATGACTTTTCTATAAATAAGTCCTCAATCCATATAATTCGCACAGAAATGCGAAGAGAGCGGGCTGAAGCTATAAAAGTTAATTTTCAAAACAATATCCCATAAACAAGATACAGCTAGAGATGACTTTCGTGAATTAATTGAGCTTTCAATAATATTTCTTGGTGAAGATACAGAGTAGAAATTTAAGAATCGGCCTACAGGTGCTATGCACCAAGCTCGGTGGATGGCGAGAGCCATTTATTCGTTAAAAATATTACTAAGCTCCCAATTCAGAATTTCAAACAGGGATAAGGCAGCTCTGTTGGATGTATGTCTGTTTATCGTGGCATCCTACGTCAAATTCTGGCTCCAATGCATTTTAGAAGTAAAAGCACCTTATCAGGACTTATGCTTTTTGAAGTCCATGAAAGCTTACGAAACAATAGACAAAATCATTTCCAAAGCAGCTTTACAGAAGTTTTGCCAGCATTTATGGTATTTGACAGATGAAGTGTCTGTTTTGTCTTTATTTGACCATGATGTCGATCAAGAAAGTAAAGTAAAAATGGTTGCTAACTTAGCTAAAGAAAACCCATCAGCCCACGATAAACGTTACATTGCATCCAAAGAAGAACTTTGTGGCCCACTTTTTGGTATGTCTTATAATATATGTAAATTATGCTTCGATTTTCTTCTATCGTTTACCATACGATTGATAAACGTTCGTTCTGTTTTAATTTCTGAGAAAAACATCGATGACTTCGTCTCTGTCAAAAGCAAGTTCCTATTTAATCGACTCAAAATTGATAACAGTTTTCTGAAGAAGAGCCCATCTCTATGGTCAAATGATGATTCGTTCCAACAAGCTAAAAGGAAGCTATTGACACTGAGAGCAGTTAATAATACGGCAGAAAGAGCGGTTAAATTGATGCAAGACTCTCATGGTTTAATTTTTCACTGTTGAAGAGGAGCAAAAGCAATTTTTATTACGTTGCGTACCTACAAGAACACAGAAACGTATATCCTGATTGTAAAAAGCAAACTTTGAAAAGGAAATTTAATGATTAATGTGTCTTTTACTATAAATACATAATAAATATTATAAATGTGTTTTACTTACTGAATATAAATAATGAACTCTACAATTTCCCTATAGCTCCATACTAACTTTTCAACTTAAACTTTGACATCAAGTCGGCACGGGTTATCGTTATCCGATCTCAATAATATTTAATATTTAAGTTTTTGGGGTCAAATATAAAAAAAATAGAGGGTATGCGTTTTGAAATTTGAAAAAAAAAAATTCACCCTTATAGTCTGGGACACCCTACTGTACAGTGTATATATTAGTAAGCTCTGGCGTCATTGCAAACGTCAGAAGAAAAGCAAAACAAACGGTTGCCGTGAAAACGATGTTGGCGTCGTGGTTAATCTATCTCTAACAATGAATCGCCCAAATGTTTGTGGGCGCATAACTTCCGAACGATTGCACCAAAGTGGATAAATTTTTTTTTGTATAAAACTACTGGTGAGTTCTGGCATTACGAAATTTGTAAAAAAAATGGAATCTGTGGCACGCGAACAGTTTTAAAACTGAATGTACCGGGAATTAATGAGGGTGGAGGGGGGGAGGAGGCGGAGAGGGAACCCCCCCTCCCCTCTAATACCGCCGTGGGAAAAAGCTAGTTTATTATAGCTTACTATGTGTACTTTACTCTGTCACTTCAATATTTACATTTTAATAATTGTCATATAAATATATATTCTTATCTACTTACTTATATTTTTTATCCATATCTAATTATTGTAATTCCTATGTAAAGGGCGTTGATCGGCTTTAAGTAAAATAAAATATGTATGTCTTGAAAATCTTCCAATACCTGAATTAAAAACGGAAAATGTCACTTGAGTATTGATGGAGATCTTTGCCAGCTGCGGAATCAAAACAACGACGGGTGAATGGGTGGGAACCTGGTGCATTTGTCTACTCAACCGCTGAGCAAACTATAACAGAAGACTGCTGTTTTTTTGCATGTTCCAAATAACGTAATATTTCAATGATAGTTTTAATAATATGTTTATTGTGTGTTCATTATTATGAAAAAGAGATAAAAAGTTAATTAAAACGTTATTTAAAATAGCCTATTTTACAAAATTCAACATTCGCGCATGTTTTAAAAGAAGATAAAAATTACGTTGTAATTAGTAGTCATTAGGTATATTTATATGCTGTGAATGTAAAATAACATCAACAACAAGTACGTGCAGCACTGAATTATAATAATAATATATTTAACAATAAACACAAACTATGATTTTTGCTGATTATTTTCGATGAAATACATTTTTAATGACTACGATGTTTTTAAAAGGCCCTGTAAAAATATCAACCTGTTTTAATTACTTATTTCATAAAATAATAAGTATTTTTGTTAATAATTAGCTAGTCCCCCACGTTACCCAGAGTTTTTCCAAATCAGATGAAGATTGATATTTTTCTCTTAATTTTTAGAGCAAACTTTGCAATTTTTTTTCGAGGGAATTTTGTGTAGTTACCATTTCGGCTCTGCAGATGTATAGATATTTTCTTAAAAAAAACATATTCAATTTTAAAACTTAAAGCGTTCAATCACAATTATTAAAAAATCACGGCATTTTCTCTATTCCAAACAACTTCTAAGCGAGATAAAGTGTAAAATATTATATAAGTGCGTGCTAAATCATCAGTAAAGTCATACAAAGGTTCTCGCATGTTAAACAAATTCCAAACTCAAAGAAGCGACGACACATTCAAACAAGTTACACAAAATTAAACACTTCCTTTCCTGCAAACTTTCCCCCGATGCGGCGCGGCCTATCCGTCCCTCGCGAAAATTCTCCAAATTAGCGAATTTTACCTCGCTGTGAATATTAATTCAATTTTATTTCCACAAGGGTTGATGTAACTGGGGGGGAGTATGTAGATTTTTGGGGGGAATCGGTCGTAATGAGAACAACATGGGGTACAAGTAACTCCGCTTTGCAATGCGGTCGTAACGACGTTATTGCAAGTTGGCTGATAAACTTTGACGTATATTGACAAAGTACCTAGCGTGATAATTTATCCGATTGACGTCAAATGTTTTTAAAGTTGAATTATAAAGAAAAACATAAGCGAGAGAGTAAAATTAGTGAATGTATTTATTTATTAATGCCCTTTTTCGAGGCTTTTACATTACATCTTTTTTATTTATTTTATTTATTTGTTTTTTAAGACATACACAGTACATTATAATGCGAGTTATAAGGTATGTTAAATTAAATCATTACATGGTTACGGAAGTCCATAGGATGTCATTTGGTAGTTACTCCTGAGATATGAACGGGTCTTAAAACTTAAATAGTGAGTGAAATAGTTATAATAAAAAAAAGAGGAAAGGATGAATAGTAATATATGTTGTGTATGAATAATATAATATATATTATGATTAGTAAGAAATACACAGCATTCATTATACATAACTGAACTGTCTCAGAAACAATATTTTATATTTGTTTAAACATAAATTGAAGATGTCCAATAACTTGGTATAATTGTTTTCCTCCATTTGTATTCTGGGCAAAGACGAATACATATGGTAGTTTGTCCCAGAATTTCTGCACTGAAATAAATCCTGATTTCTAGTATTACGTTATTTAATCCGGAAGCTTATCAATTCAAGCAATACCGGACTATCAACTTAATATTTTTTAAGGAAATACCAAGTCAGTGAAAATTCTTTTGTCTGACAATTTGAGCATATTCATATCATTTAAAATAGTGTCGTAGATCAACGTAATTGTTGGAATACCCATTTTAAAATTTAGAAAACGTAAGATTTTTTTTTTGTATTCTTTCAACAGCTTGTACATGTACCTATGCTATAATGTGGGTTCCAGACGGGAGAATTGTGCTCAAATTGACTTCTAACCGGCAAATTATAACAGTTTAATTCACTTTATATTGTTAAAATTTCTTGATAGCCTAGTTATAAATCCCAACATTTTTAAGTCCTTATTAGAGATTTCTCTTAGGTATATGGTTAATAAATGAAAGCTTTGATTGAAAAGCGATGCCTAAGTCTTTTATTTGTGTTAAAGTCTCAAGAGCATTGTTATCAATGTTGTAATTAAAGATGACTGGATTTTTAATTCGAGAAAATCGAACATTTTTATTTATTAATAATAATAATAATTGGATAATTTGTATAGCGCCGTTTTCGTGAAAAATCACCTCAAGGGCGCTTGAGGTGATTTACTTATTTGAGACACAAACAGGATATTTATGAATCATTTTTGTGGGTAATATAAAACAAATTAAAATATAAATATCCCTAGACTAATGTGGCTACAGTAATCACATTTTCATAACCATTTGACATTTTGAGATATTTAAGTAAAGTCTATTTTCATTACACCAAATTAACAATTTATTGATATTATCTTGAAGAATGTTGCAATGGTAAATATTTCTAATAATTCTAAAAATTTAGAGGATATCAGCAAAAACTAAGATGGATACATGATAAAATATTTTGTAAGATCATTTAAAACAAGATAAATAAGATTGGGCCAAGGTGTAAACCCTGTGGAACTCCACTTTTTGCAGAAATCTTTTCCGACAGGAACAGAAATAAGGTATATTATTTTCCATTTGCGATGCGGGTGTGGGTACCGCCGCTCCGGGAACCATTTATTGGATAAACCAACACCCCTGTCATAGGTTACTCCAAGTGGTTTGCTACGTTTGGTGACCTAGAAGGGGTGCCAGAATTCATGAAGTGAGGTTGGACTAGGTCTTGGTGGAACATGCATTTGTCCACCTATTGCATGCGGATCGAAAGAGACTGATTGATGGAGACATTTTATCTCTCGACCCATCACATCTCAATACATTTGTCCGTCACTCCGGGACCCATTGACCACCAGATTCCTGCCCACCCCTCATACCTTTTTCCTTCGCAGAACTTCTTCTTTTTGCTTTGCCTAAATAGCTTTCCACACAGTTTCCCCAAAGATGACATAGGCCCCGAAGGAAATTGTTTTCCTCAGAGCCTCTGGGTAGAGCTAATGAAAAAACCAAAACAAACAAATTATATTTAACCGACTGCAAGTTATAATGTGTTAGCATTGCCGCATACTTACGGCCTTTTGCTAAACCAAACCTGGAAAGGACACGCAATAAATAGGCCAACAGAACTAGCTCAGGAAGTCGGCGCAAGCAAGGTTCCTCTTAAAACCAAGGCGAGTGTTGTGGTTCGCTTGTGAATTCCTCCTCCTCCTTTCCTCACAATCTCCAGGTCTCTTTCCTCAATCAGAACACAGTTTTGCACGTAAAGGGTTTATTCATTTAGAAGGAGACAGGGTTTTACAATTGCCAGCCTCGGCAAACTACACATGGGTACTTGCTAGGACTAGTATTCTAACATGGCGGGGAACTTCTCTCTCTCAACTCTCCACACGTGTTAGTGAATTTAAACGCGGGATGTGGCACACAAGAGGGGGCAAAGATTCATTTTACTCACAAAGCAGGAAATGAGGTAGTCGTCAGACAGGCTACTGGTGGGCTGGAGCCTTCTCGTGCACAATACACATTATAGAAATAATCACGAGTCTAGAATTTCGGAGAGCGCCATAGCGCAATTACTTGGACACTGTTGTTGCGCCAGGGGCAAGCGGTTGAATGAATGCCGGGTGCCGATCGGCACTCGGGGCACGGACCTCCGCGTGCGGAGAGGGGGGCGGTGAGGGGGGTGGTGCGGCGAGCTGTGCACTGGGACCCAATTCACTTACTTCTCGCAACAGGAATAAAGGACTCTATTCTTTTTCTTTTGTAACGTAACACTTCCCCCCTCGCCGCAATAAAAGCGACCTAGTAATGGAGCAGTAGGGCTAAGAAATCCTCTTACCCTTCTAGCACTTGTGCCAAAAAAAAATCATTTAAGAGAAAGAGGAGAGAGAGAGTGAGAAGTTGCTAGCTACAAAATAGTAGAAAACAAAAACAAAAGAGAAAAAAAAGCATGGTAAACGAAGAATTATCTATGAATGTACATGAAAGAGCAGTGACATACATAAATATAAACAAGGACCTGCTGGAGAAAGGTACAAGAGTTATGCAGTGATAGAAAAAAATGACTCTAAATTGTATCATTGGTCTGTGAGCTGTGTTTGCGTAGCGTGGTTTGCGTAGGTTGTCTGGGGTGTTTGAACGTTACACTGAAGTTACAAGGTTACTTTGTCACAGTAACCTGGCCCGTTTGAGATTACACTTAAGGAACAATACGGCTTTAAAGAAAATACGAAGAAGAGAACGCAGGATGAGGCTTCTTGGTGGTGGAGAGGGTTCTACCTGTCACAGAGGTCAAAAAGGTAACTGCTTCCGGATCCTGTGGGTGGGCCAGTATGACATCATTGAGGTACTGGAGAGTGGAATTGTAATTGGTGGTTGGTCCTTTATAGAGGTGGTTTGTGTGCATGACAGCCGTTGTTGTGATGGTGGTTGGTACACTGGTTTGTATACAGTAGGATTGTTGTGTGAACAATCGTTGGTATTGTTATTTGCGCAAGGGCACAGGAGCATTGGCATGATGGCAACAGAGCAATTTGTAAGGTGCAGCTGGAACATTTGCAAGATGCAGCAGGAACATTTGTACAATGGCAACAGGAACATTTGCGAGATGCCGCAGGAACATTTGCACGAAGGCAACCGGAACATTTGCAAGATGCCGCAGGGACATTTGTACAATGGCAACAGGAACATTTGCAAGATGCCGCAGGAACATTTGCACGATGGCAACCGGAACATTTGCAAGATGCCGCAGGGACATTTGTACAATGGCAGCAGGAACATTTGCAAGATGCTGCAGGAACATTTGCACGATGGCAACCGGAACATTTGCAAGATGCCGCAGGGACATTTGTACAATGGCAACAGGAACATTTGCGAGATGCCGCAGGAACATTTGCACGATGGCAACCGGAACATTTGCGAGATGCCGTAGGACATTTGTACAATGGCAACAGGAACATGAACCAACTTAGAGCTGACGTGCTCGGGTTAGTTTGAGTGATGGTTTTGTGATGATACAATTTGCAACTACACGCACGACTCACACTAGGTTAAGTTAGGTGCGGTCGGGTGCTTTTGGTACGCAGGGTTTGAAGGCATGGGACCTCCGTGACGGTAGTGAAGGCAACATGAAGAGAGGCGCAGGTGTAGATAGGGTGAAGAGCTGCTGGTCTTCTTATTAATCCGGCGAAAAATTATTATTAGAACAAAATTCTTGAAGTTACGTGCCTGGTAGACCAATGATGAAAAGGTTTGGAGAGAAACAAGGTAAGCATGTTGAGAAAGATTGGATTTGTTTGACGTGTAGAGAGAGAGAGAGATGGAGAGAGAGTTAATTAAATGCAACTACAGACTTATACATATTATAAAGGTACGTATTCAAGGAAGGTTCTGTTTAACCCATTTAGTTTTTTTTTTAAACTAAATACATTTCCAAGAACACATGGGTAAGGGTTTGTACGTATGACAAAATGCCCCGTTCGAAAGAAGTTGGTCTTCCATGACCTATGCTCACGTCTATACGGTAGCATTTTTTCTACTTTCGAAGAACAAAAACATTGAGTACAAATAAGTTATGAAAAGTGGGAAAGGAGTAGGAAGTTGAAAGGATCCGTGTATAAAGGTTGTCCCATTTGACAAACGAAACGCCAAGTGCGTAACGCATATATCCCCATTCACGGATAATTTCGAGGAAGGGAAAGGGTGACAATTGGGAACATTTGAACGAAGAAAACTGCTGAGGACTCGGCTATTTCCGAAATTCGACCTCTGAGTGGAAGGTGAAACAAGGTCTACAGCAGTTATCCTAGCACATTACAATACCATTTGGTAGTGTAGGACAAAAGGAATACACTGACATAAAAGAGTCTAATCCTCTACGTGTATTGGGTAGACGATTAGAGGGTCGTTTTATTCTCCTACTTGTTTGCGAGAAATGACAGACCCTTGCTCAAATCTCACAAACCTGGGGGGTTTTCTTGTTCGTCTCCCAGACAACGAGTTAGGTGTTTTTTGTGTCCATCAACTTAACTCCCACGACACGATGCCCCATAATCATGAGTGAAGCGTATGATTAGTCCTTTTGAGATAGTGGATTGTTCCTGGGTTCTTGTGACAGGAAGTCCACGGGCATGTTAATGAGTACTCTGCTGCAAAAGCAATAATTTTCTGATAACAGAAAATAAAAGGTGTGTGATCTACACTTGGTAGGTCACACGAACATGGGGGTAGATATTATTTCGTTCGCACGACTCATGGTGAATATTGTCACGTTTTCACGTCTCACGTGACAGAAATGAACGATTTACAACAAATTTTGCCCAGTATTGAAAGACAGTAAGCCAATAGGTATTTAAAACAATTTAATGAGGTAAATTACCCTCTCGATCAACAACCCTGTGTTGACGAGCAAACAATGAGTAGTTATGACGGACTCCCCGTGACGTGTAAAAACACAAAGATATTATGAGATTCGCATCTATAGCAGTGGATATTGTAAGGTTCACACCTATAATAGTAGATATTGTAAGGCTCGCGCCTATAATGTTACAAAAGTTTACGTTCAAAAAGGTGGGTCCCCATTCAATACAGATGGCGGGTTGCAATGATGTAATTAATACGGCACTTCTGTAGCTTAATAAATTCATATTAGCATACGTTACAAGACTTGCCAAAAGGCGATAAACACAAATTTTATTGAAGATCTGGCCAAGATTTTAAACTTCAAACAAGAATAATGGTACAATAAAGGACAAAAGAAACTGATGTCATGATAAAATATTGTACCTCATAATGAAGTTGTATATGTACAAAGAACAATGTTAATGAAGGGACGAAACGTATTGTCACTTTTATAACAAAATTTTTTTTTCTCAGAATCCGAGAAAATACGATTCTGGAAAAAAAATAGAGCAATTGGGTTGAGCGCCATTCTAATTTTTGGAAAAAGAAGAAAAAACCCCAAGTAGCAACAAGGTTGCTCTTGAATTGTTTCGAATCCAGCGAATGTGACCTGGTAGGTGTGTTCATTTGGTGTATTCGAAACGATCCCCAATATACAACATTACTATGAATGTGTAGGATGGGGTGAAGAGGAAAAAAAGAAAAAAAAGAAAGAAAAAAAACGGGAGGATTTCCTATTATAACAGAAATCGTCGCGACATTCTTACAATATGGTGCTGTGACCATAGTAGCGAGCTGCGGCAATGGTCTGAAACCAATGGTTATTATACAGACTTGCACTTATGATTTTATATTTACAACATTAGGGTAGGGACGTACTGGTACGACAAAAACCCGACACAAAACAATTAAAAAAAGGTGATATGACAAGATGAGACGATGAGGTGAGAAAAAAAACTTGTGGATGCTGCAAGAATTGTGAAAAGGAAAGCGACGTCTCGGAGCAAGAGTTTTTTGGAACCGTTGGTGGTAGGAGGAAAAGGAGGCCCTTTCCCGAAGTGATCAATTTTAGGAAGAGGATGCATACAAGTATGAAAACGGTGCCCCAAGAGGTGCTCTTGTGGTACAGCAGGCAAGGCACGCAGGATGTACAAGAACATATAAAATTATGCAAAAAGAAAAAGAATGTACAGGAGTTAGGCTACCGTTGACATTAATGTGCCTTCGGGTGTAAGGATTACCTTACGAATGCCCAAATGGGTGTTTATTTACATTTAATAATTACAAGTAACTCACGTCATTTATGACAAGAATTATAAGACTTCTAAAGAGACCGCATCGCACTGATTGGCGACTGGCCAAGAGAGGTCGGGGGTGTAATAATGATCAGGGTTAACAAGATGCATGTTTTGCCAATTTGATAACGCCTGAGTACTTGATGTGATGGAATTTACTGATTCCGTATTCCCAATTTTGACAATGTCTTTCACGTGGTAATTGTAGAAAAAAGCATATAGAGTAAGGCATTTTTTGGATTTATTCCTAGGAGAAATCTTTCTATTTCTCCGGGCCTGTAGTAGTTCTTCCTTTCTTGAAGTAAAAATGTGCGGGGTTATACCCAGCGTAACTTGAGGAACTTCCATGGTGTATAGGATCGTGTCAGAGTGACCTTATGTTGGAAAAAGTGAGAACTAGACTCGCAATTGGAAATAAATTGGGCAGAGATTGACCACTGGGGACGTATTTTTTACAAAAAGTTTTTTTTTTATAAGTGTTTGGATTATTTGAAAATTTAGGCAGCGGTTTGCCTCAAAAAACGTGATTTTGTGAAAAAATCTAGATGTTTTGGAAATTAGTTGAAAATTTTCAAAGTCCAAAAACGAAAAGAAAAATTGGGCAGCGGTTTGCCTCAAAAAACGTGATTTTGTGAAAAAATCTAGATGTTTTGGAAATTAGTTGAAAATTTTCAAAGTCCAAAAACGAAAAGAAAAATTGGGCAGCGGTTTGCCTCAAAAAACGTGATTTTGTGAAAAAATCCAGATGTTTTGGAAATTTGTTGAAAATTTTCAAAGTCCGGATATGAAAATTTCATGGGCCAGGATTCATCTTAATGGAACACGTTTTTAGAATTTATTCCGATGTTTTTGAAAAAGGTTTGCAAATTTACAAAAGTCCGGAAATAAAAAAACGGAACGAGGTTCGCCTTAAACGAACATGTTTTTAGAATTTATTCCGATGTTTTTGAAAAAGGTTTGCAAATTTGCAAAAGTCTGGAAATAAAAAAACGGAACGAGGTTCGCCTTAAACGAACATGTTTTTAGAATTTATTCCGATGTTTTTGAAAAAGGTTTGCAAATTTGCAAAAGTCCGGAAATAAAAAAAACGGAACGAGGTTCGCCTTTAACGAACATGTTTTTAGAATATTTCCATTAACTTTCCAAAGGGGGATTCTTCAGAAAAGAAAGAAATATTTTTTCTTTTATACAAGTTTTCGTGGAAGTATTTGTTTGAAAATTCAACAATGTCTTGGGGAATAGCTTTTTTTATTTACGTGGCTAGACTGTAGCCTGATTTGAGCATCACCAATTATTGGTATTTACACGCCAACTTCCTTTCGTCTTAACAAGGATTATATGCAGATAGTGTGCATAAGGTTGTAATGTTAGCTTTCGAGGAATCGACGTCAACGCGAACTAGGCATTTTTCGAATTATGTCGTATGTTTCTTTATAATAGAAGGAAAAGAAAAAAGAAGAAGAAACGGACGGCAGAAGTAAAAAAAATGCCCAATTGTCAAATGGCAGAAAGAATTTAATCCACTTGTTCCCTTAAGCTGCAAAATATATCGATATAAATACAGACCAGTACTTGTGAAATAGGTTAATTATAAAATAATAGGTTTATTAACTTTCGGGAAACGAAGCGGGTAATTAATTTATCATATACAGGATTTTAATTGTTGAATAACTTTGTTTAAATATTTGTGTTCATTTCTACTATTAACTTGTATTTGAAACTAGCAAATTTAGTCGGTCGACACTTGTAAACACTATATTATTCACGGCGACAACTTTCTTGGTTGAGCACTTTACGTAGGAATACCGGTGATAATGTTTTGTCGAGTGATGACTCGAAAATGAAGGGATCGTGCCCGTGATAATTTAAATTGCGATTCGAAGTTACGTTCGCGCCGGGGTTCTTGTTGGAAATGCTTAACAAATTGGGAATAACAAGACAAAACATTATACATTATAAAGTTTAAACAATTGCTGATTGAAGAACGAGACTGTGGGACCGTGAAGAGGGAGGAAAAAAAAAATTGCCCCTAAGTTGGACGCCAGTGTTAGCATTGCCTTACGGCCTTTTGCTAAACCAAACCTGGAAAGGACACGCAATAAATAGGCCAACAGAACTAGCTCAGGAAGTCGGCGCAACAAGGTTCCTCTTAAAACCAAGGCGAGTGTTGTGGTTCGCTTGTGAATTCCTCCTCCTCCTTTCCTCACAATCTCCAGGTCTCTTTCCTCAATCAGAACACAGTTTTGCACGTAAAGGGTTTATTCATTTAGAAGGAGACAGGGTTTTACAATTGCCAGCCTCGGCAAACTACACATGGGTACTTGCTAGGACTAGTATTCTAACATGGCGGGGAACTTCTCTCTCTCAACTCTCCACACGTGTTAGTGAATTTAAACGCGGGATGTAGCACACAAGAGGGGGCAAAGATTCATTTTACTCACAAAGCAGGAAATGAGGTAGTCGTCAGACAGGCTACTGGTGGGCTGGAGCCTTCTCGTGCACAATACACATTATAGAAACAATCACGAGTCTAGAATTTCAGAGAGCGCCATAGCGCAATTACTTGGACACTGTTGTCGCGCCAGGGGCAAGCGGTTGAATGAATGCCGGGTGCCGATCGGCACTCGGGGCACGGACCTCCACGTGCGGAGAGGGGGGCGGAGAGGGGGATAGTGCGGCGAGCTGTGCACTGGGACCCAATTCACTAACTCCTCGCAACAGGAATAAAGGACTCTATTCTTTATCTTTTGTAACGTAACAAATTATATATCCGGGGGCAACTGTCAGGGGATCAACTTTCATGAAACCAAGAAGTATTCATATAAATATAAAATAATAAATCATCAAATTTCAGTTTTTGCACGGTATTATTTTTATTATTGAAACGATTTTTGAGCTGAAATTTATTTCCTCGAATAACTAGTTTTAAAAATGCTTTATGCAAGCAGCTGTGAAAGTACGATAATGCAATCAATCGTAACGGTGTTTTTTTTAACATTATCTTCACACAAGAGACCTTCAGGAAAACAATTTCCTTCGGGGTCTATACCAAAAAGACATGAGGGGTTGGTAGGAATCTGGGGGTCAGTGTGAAGACGGAAGAATGAATTCACTCCTCCCACTGTGGTGAAAATCGACGGGTCGAGAGAGTCTGGCGAAGTCAAAAGGTCTTCCTTAACCAGTCTCTCCCGATCCGGTCTACCACGCAGGAGGTGGCAGAAGCATCCACCACAAAGATCTAGACAAACCACACCCCATGAACCCGGGCACAAAGTTATCCAATAATCGGACGGCGGTACCCATACGAAACTAACCTCAAATAACACATCCTTTTGATACGGATATTAAATCTTCATCAAAAGCATGCACCATTTTTTCGGAACCTTTTCTATCTACGCACGTAAACAATGCGAGCAGGTTTTTATCAATATTAATTTATTAATCACGTAAGTCTTTTCAAAATGTAGTTCGCAAATTATCGATAAAAGGTAATCCTTAGCTTCATCAGAACATCCTTTATACGAGGTAATTAAATAGCTCTTCCCATTAATTCCGAATATTAATTAATACCAATATTATTAATACGAAATTTCGCCCTTCACATGAAATTAACCCATGGTACTAATTATCTTAATTACTTTATTCCACCATTCTTCATTAAACCCATAAGATTTAATGATACTAAACGAATGAGATAAAGCTTTACCACTGATAATAATTATGATTAGGTTGGTACTTTTGTTACTAGCATTAATATAATCTACCGGTTGTAATAAATTAATGATTTACTATTACATAGATTACACACTCATAGCTGTAAGAAGTTAGTTAAGTTCATACGAACGAATTACAAATAACTGAAATTAATATTTCCAGAGTGGAAGATTCTCTAAGTATTGCCCTGGTGTAAGACCACCATTTAGAATTGAAACGTTGCTTGAAATGGCTTTAGACGAGTTTTGTAACCAGATCTGAATAGCTCCCTCACAACATTCCCCAATTGGAGATGCCATAGTCTCACAGGCACCAGATGAAGATGGTAGCAGTTGGGACTCTTGTGCGGTATTCACGTAAAAAAGAAAAACGACTGTAAAAAAGCACAAAGGAGTAGATAACATATATATTACAGAAGATTTACGTTTTTGTTTTATTATTTTTTTTACATGAATACCGCAGGAGTCCCAACTGCTCCCGTCTGGAGCCAGTGGGACTATGGCATCCCCAATTGGGGTATGTTATGAGGCTGAAGGTAGTGGGGAGGGGAAGAAGATAGGGAAGAAGAAGGTGGGGACATACCTGGCTATTCAGATCTGGTCACCAAACACGGCTAAAGCCATTTCAAGCAACGTTTCAATTGTCAATGGTGGTCTTACACCAGGGCGATACTGAGAGTATCTTCCACTCTGGAACATGCCGCAAATATATTAAATATTGTTTTAAATATATAAATTGTGAAATAACACAAATTAATCAAATAAAATTTATTTGTCACCCCGGGATTCAATCCCGCGACCTTCGGAGTGCGAATCAAGTGCCTTACCGCTAGATTACGCCGGCCAATATGATATAAGGGAAGGCGGAAGCTGAACGCGACGGGAAAGGACGCCCAGGGAGAAACAATTTATTTATTAAGTGGCATTGCAACACATGCCGGGAACTCGCTAGCTTAATATAAAAAAAATTTAATTTGGAAAATCTTGACCGGGTGAACTGTTGACGGTTTTCTATTTTAATGACTAAATTGACTTATTTCCAATTATACTGTAACTAAGAGGCCAGGTCATATTTGACATCATCGAACTAGTTCTAGTCTTTTCCATACAATACGTGTGAGTAGAAATGGGACGACCATCGATGACGTTTATACGACCTCCCACTAGGAATACTTTAATGGTACCTAATTGTACATGGATAATATTTTTCGAACCATTCAAAAATAATTGTTGAAAGCTTTAGTAATAAAACCGATAATGTGCTGCATTTTCTATTAGTTCATTGTCATTATTCAAATTACTGAAATAATTTTCAATCGAAATATACCCGAACAAACCAGATTTCGCGTATTGATCAAATTAAACTATCATTATTGGGTGTAAACTGGATTATTACTATAATTCCTGGCCAAATGAAAAAGGAACATAAATGTTTTGTGTTATTTGTTATAAAGTTTGCATTTTAAGAGCCTGGTATGGGTACCATTAATTGGATGACCAACACCTCTGCCATAGATCACCCCAAGTGGTTCGCTACGTTTGGTGACTTACCAGGGGTGCCCGGGTTCGTGTGATGAGATGTATCTGCCTACCTACAGCGGGGCGGGCCGGATTGAGAGAGACTGGTAAGAAGGTATTTTGACATCACCAGCCAGAATTCCTCGACCCATCGCCTTGCGCCGCAGTAGAAGGAATGGATTCATACGTCCGACAGTCCTGGACACACTGGCCCCAGATTCCTAACCACCCCTTATGTCGTTCCCATAACTTTCTCTTCTTCCTATCTTTAAAAAACCCTCCACAACTTCACATACATCCCCTGATGTGACATAGGCCCTAAGGGAAATTATTTACGGTATTCATGCTCACCTAAAATGTAGAAAAATAATTATAAAAATATCATAGTCATTAATACTAAAAATTATAGAAAGCATATAATCAAAGATATTTATTTTATTTATTTATTTTACTATAGATAGATACAAAATGTATACAAAATGATGATTTATGTAGAAAATGTTTGGCTTTTCCGGAAACCATAGAACATATTATATCGGGATGTTCACAATCAGGTTTTAAAAATAATTCACCAAAGTTTGGTAATTAAACATAACTTGATTGATTGCCGTAATATAGTACCATATTATGAATATGAACCAAATTCATTTTTAGAAAATGAATTTATAAAATTTATTATGATAAAACTATACTAACAGACAGAACAATTAGTCATAATAGGCCTGATATAGTTTTACATGACAAAATTTAAAAAAATAACTTATATCATTGATGTAGCTATTCCAAATTCCTGTAATATTCAAAAAATTGTTTCTGAAAAAATAAGAAAATACACAGATTTAGGAAATGAGATTAAAAGAATTTGGCATTCTCAGACTATAAAAATATTACCATTTGTTATTTCGGCTACTGGCATTATACCTACGTCTCTCATTCAAAATTTAGGCATATTAGATTTGTCAAAGAATTTATATATAAAAATGCAAAAATCAGTCATTTTAAATACATATAGGATTACAAAAGATTTTTTAAATATTTATATTGAGGGATCAGTAGGATTTAAAGGTTCAATTAGAAGTTCCACAGAGCCGAATCCTCTGATATGAAAAAATCTGGAGTCGGTGAATTTTTATCCCATTTGGTCTCTGGTAGGTTGACATGTTGTTCTTGTATTGTTTTGTATTTATAATACTTATATAGTACAATTGCATAGCGTGGATTGACTAGATGATCATTTGGGAAGTGTGTGAAAGGGTTTAGTTTTTCCGGTGGGGAAAATTTAACCCGGACATTTTAATCTGGTACGTAAATATATATACGTCACCAGGACCAAAATTTCATTCCCATTTTTACTTCAAATACTGTCAGGAATCACGGTAAAAATAAGGCAAGTACGTCCCTTACTAGGGTATAAGTACAAAAATTGAGACCGTAAATAAATTCGTTTGACATCAATATAAATTTAATAAAAGTATTATCGAAGACGATTTCGAGTCCCAGATGCGATCGCTATCTATATATTTTTCAGTATCTTGTTCTCTTTATATTTTCTTTTATATTATTAATGTTATCTTCTTCTTCAGTAATATATTACATTAATGGGAATAACCTTCAAAAGTTATAAAAAGAGAGGTGTTTTAATAAAAATTGGTTACAATCTTCTTTCTGCAAATCAGCGAAAGATTTTCTTCATTAAAAAGTCTTTACGATAAATCTTTTAAAAAGGGGCCTTTGCCTTATAAAAAATATATATGCAATATTGCGTCTTTGTCAGAAACCATTCATTAACTCTTTTCTATTTAATTCAGTCGTTTGAACTATTTAATGATTTTTGGTTAAATCTCATACTGAACTCCCAACCAGAGGTCTGTAGTTCCGACCACGCGAGCTTCTAGAATTACGATGTAACCGCGTTCCAAAAAGATGGAGAAAAAATACAAAAAGGTCAGCCCATTAAAAGTGCACGCCACTGAGATGTAAGGTTGGATTAAAGAAATTAGCGCAGCTGGTCGGGTAAAAATCATGGAAAATAGGTTAGACAACGCCGAGCTACTAACGAGGAACAGGTAAAGGGTTAATTGTTTTATAAGCTTTGTAAAACTGTTAAATTATACTCCTTATGTTTTATTTTATTTCTTTACTAGCTGGAGAACACGTGTTCGCTCAGGGAGTCAACTGATGTTCGAACCTATGACGGATCTAGCTCTATACACCCCTTCCAATTGATAGCCCCATCCATAAAAAAAAGTCTTCAAATGGTCCACAATGTTCCAGAACATTCTCCAACATTCAAGAGTGTTCTGGAATATTCCACAATGTTCTGGGATGTTCCGGGAAGTTTCCGGATGTTCCAGACAATTTAAGATTATTCCACAACATTCCGGGATGTTCTGGAATGTTGTAGAATGCTCTTGAATATTCTCGAATATTCTGAACTGTTCTAGAAATTTCTAGAGGGCGAAACATCCAGCCCTTATATCTACAAAAGCACGCTCTTTAGGTAAAAAACGGGAACCATCTTCGTGGATGGGGGTTAGAGGGCTACCACACCATATTCTTACCTTGATCGTACCGGGAATCGTTTCTGAGTTTTAACGGCACGCAAATTGTACACTTTCTTCTACAATATATATTGATCAATATTCTTTTAAATTAAATCAGATCACGTTTAATAATGTTATTATTAGGTTTTACAAGAATGTTATGTTTTATTATTATGACAGCTGTTTCGGCTTTCACGGCCATTTTTAGAGTCAAATTTTATTTTTCATCGATATATATATTATACTCTGTTATGAAGCGATTGTATTTATCGTAAGTTAGGTACTATTTTTTTTAAATGCATTTTAATTGGTTAGGTTGGCAAACCTGGGGGAGTTTCGTTCAACGTGTCGGTAGGCGGCATTTTTTGGGTTTGGTTTCCGGATCCGCACTCTGGTTTTCACGGCGTGATGTGCGGTACGCCGTGAAAACAACGGTCAATTAATCTTAAGTTTTAATACGATGTGATTGTAATCCAAGCTTTGGGCATCTGCATTCGGGGGACGGAAACACGTTGTGTTTTTTTAAATATAAAAATCAAAGATTTATTCGCGTAAAATGCGAGTTTTCGCGCGGGTCCCAAAAGGGAGCACGAGTTTAATGGCGATGTACGTGTGTTACGATTAATGTACCTCTTTATCCGAGCCATCGGTGTATATAATAACCCGCCACGCGTATCATGGTGCGCGGTGCATCTAACCGAAGATTTATTCACGTAAAATGTGAGTTTCGCGAGGGTCCCAGTGACCACGAGTGAATTGGCAATGTCCGAGTGAAAAGACTATTGTACCTCATTATCCGAGTCATCGGATTAAATAATAACTCGCGGCGCCGTGATTATATGCAGGCCAACTATCGAATTCCCCCCAAGGGTTTATTTATGGAACAAACCCGAGAATACCGCAATGTTGAACGATTCTTCGCCTCGAATTGCTGACGGGCCTTCCTTTACAATTTGGAGTAGAGTCTGGGTACTCCTTCCTTCTCCTGAGGGTCCAGGTCTAACATCACTTCCATGCGACTGCTGAGGAGGTCGCAGGGCCAAGCTGAGCCGCAGAGGTTGGGATCACCCTTGCCACCAGGAGCTGGGGTTGGTTCTCCCGACATCGGGAGTTCGGCGGCAGTAAATTTAATTAGGGTAGCTAGGAATAGCATAAAATTACGATATTGGTCCCGGGGGTGAGTCCATACCATTTATTTTATTATGTCTTACGAAAACAATACAGTGAACCGATTCTATACTCCACATTTTGTTTTATTAAGTAGATTCCTTGTGCAGCCTTTTCAGGAATGCTATGAAAACTAATGGCCCACACTCTGAGAATTGAGTACCGTGTTCTCCGCTGGTTGACATACCCAGACATTAGGCTGGGTTTGGCGTCCAAGATTTCCTGTGAGGAAATCAAAGTTGACTAGCAGATTACACCCGAGCCCGACAAAGGCTCATTATTACATCTCCCTTTAATCTTATAACACTAACACATAACAATATGTCATTACACTTTAAGGGTAACAACTCTTTGCATATAAACTGTGGATATGTCACATTTTGATGACTTATTTACTCCTTCCAAATTTTTACGTAAATGACATTTAAAGCAATTTTTTAAAATTATTTGAAATAAAAATTTTAAAAGTGCAGGTTTCTCTTTATTTTTTTAAACACAATAAAAAAATAAAATTTTGTTTAATCTTTATTTTTAATATTCATCGCAACCCCAGTTAATTGAAATAGGTTTCTATATGAAAGCAAAAACTTATAAAAGGTTTTTAATTGATTCTTGTTAACAATTTAGCAATACTTTATAGATTTAAGAAAATGTGATGATTTTAATGATATAAAATTCTACATGTCTCATTCGACGTAAGGAAGAAGTTTTGAAGAAAGTGACCTATGAACCAATGCTAATTCGCGTATCATTTTTCATTCACATTATTAACCTGTTGATTTATTTCAAGAGACTTTTAAAAATTAAATGCAATATATGTAGATTATCTTTAACCCCTGGAGTCTCCTTGCAACTGTGCGAGGTATTTCTCTTAACCAAATTGTTAAAATGTGGATTGCGAGGGAAATATTTCTGCATTGCATTCGATTCCAAAAACTAGCTGTTAATGCAAGTATTTCAAAATTAAATACTGTTTTTGAAAGACAATGAAAAACTCTTTCAGATTTTAAAACCTTACAAATTACAAACGGATTCATACGTACGTCACACCAGATTCCTAACCACCCCTCATAGCTTTTTCCTTCCCAGAACTTCCTATCATTCCTTTCCATAAAAATAACCTCAACACAGCATCCGCAAAGAAGATATGCCCTGAGCGATTTTTTTCCTCAGGTCCTCAACTTTATGTTAACTGTTAAGTTAATGTAACGGTAACACAAACTGCGGTAGTATAACTTTTACGAGTCCATCTGAGAAGTTTATTAAGTGATTTGACGATTGGATATTGATTTCACAAAATAAAAATGTTTTTTTTTTTTGATTTCATAGGATTCGAACCCCCGTTCGCTTGATGTCTGTCTCTCTGGCCGCTGAGGCTTGCCAGGCCAAGTGCGCTATGGAAGGCACGCGTTGAGGTGCAAATTTACAGCGTTATATTAGAACCGATTTATTGTGTAGAAATGAGTTGTGACGCATTTCCGTTTCACCCGAATTTCAAGTCACTAACAGCGCTAAAGAAGTTTCACTTCAAAAATAACAAAATAGTATCTTGAGTAAGTCCTAGTAATTAATTGGATAATTTGCATCTTCTCTGTTTCAATTGCATCACAGTTCGCTCTGCGTGTGTTTATCAGGAGCTGTATGTACACTACTACATTGTACACTGTCCAATATCCACAGAGCTAATGCAATACGACCGCTTTTAATCAGGTATTCCATCACAAGTTGGGAAGATTTCAATCCAATCTGGCTGGATTCGCCGTTTCTCTAATCAATGAGGGCCGTAAATGACGGATTACTCATTTAATTCGTGGATGGTGCATATTCCATAGCGGATTGCTGTGTTCTGCTATTATAGAAATTGTTGGATTGTTGGGATAAATCCAATGTGATGATAGTGAATGTGGCATTAGCTTGTTCCAAATATTATTATGACAGCTACCGAAGGATTTTAACCAGCGATTTCTGAGATATTTGGAGTAAAAAATGTAGTTGTCATTTTGCTGTCCGATAATGTTTTTCTTCAATTAAAAGCAATACAAATATTTTTCGTATACACATCGCAAGTAAGTAGTCGAGTGGGTTAAGTGTTAAAAATAATTAAAAATGTTTGTTTGCCAATAGATTTTTACAAATTCACATCTTGTTTATTTAACATCGATTCTAGTGATAAAATCGTTCACTGATCGGCCTTTCATGCAGGATTTCTTCCGGAATGTAGCTGGATTTCAGCAGTGCCTCTAATACAATACACGTAATATAGTATATAAATATATAGGTACTTTTTAAATATAATGAAATTGAGTTATTTAGTACAGAGTTTAATTATCATAAGGCTCTTGTGCCAGACATGGTGCAAAATCAGACTGTAAATAAAGCTGGTCTGAAGTGGTCCAAGGGCTCGTAATTCCTCCTAACGTAGCCAGGTTGACGCGAAGGGTAGTTCTGGTTAACTGACTTGATTCGGAAGGTTTCGCCCTACTTATGCACTGCGTCAAAACCCCAAGTAGAGCGTTTGTCGCCGGACCCCTCAAAACTCTATCTGCCCGCTCGCCTACCCCCGACATTTATTTATTTAACATTACAATTACAAGGAATTTAACAGACATAATAAGAAATACGTGGCCACGTTAGGCCGCGGCTTGGGCTCGCATATTTTCTCTTCAATACGTCTGTCACAGCTTTCATAACATTTACACGAAAATTTCATGATGAAATATCAGCATCAATACATTTTTTATAATAATGATTTCAAGTTCACTAGACGATTCATGAAACAATGTCTTATCCTTAGTTTACTTCCAGGGACTTGATTTGGAAGCTCGACAGTCAATAATAATATGACCACTCAAGACTTTATATAAGGAAGCAATATCTCTCCTTTTTTTAGTGTTTTAAATCCGTAGTGATGTTTAGAGCTGTCCATTTCACAATAACGCACATGGTTGTCGAAGTTTAAGTTGTGTATCACAGTGCAGTGTCGAAGTTTAAGTAGTCGCACAGTGTGAAATCGTTGTATCGGAGAGTGGGCAATGTAGTTCCGCTTATGAATGCTACAGTAGAATAGTGTATTTTGTCGTGTAGTTATTGACGGTATTCGTAAGTTTATGAGTTGCAGTAGTTCGCAACAGTCAAATTTAGAGTTAAGTATTTTGAATAAAAATGTTAAGTCGTTTATTTTACGTCTGTTTTCTAGTGTGTTTATTTTTAGAATATTTAATAATAAATTATATTTCAAGTCTTGTAGTAGGATATTTAATTTAAAATTTTATAAAACGCAGAATTTTTTTCTGTATTCGCTCAGTGTTATTAATGTGAATTTTGTAATATGGAAACCAAACTACCGAGTTATATCCCATTAGGATTCTAACTAGAGATACATATATAATAATTTAATGACTTGTATGGAATTAAAGTTTTTGGTTGTTCTTAATACGAAGCCTAGTGTTTTATACCTTTGTTTACAATTTGGTGGATATGATTGGCGAAACTAGTTTTATAATTATAAATGTTAATACCGTCCCAATTTTTTATCGTTTCATGTACAAATAAAAATTTTAAAATTCTTAATTTATCTTTAAAAGTCGGATACTTTGGCTTCATAAAGATAAACATTTAAATTATTTTGTAGTTAACTTTATGATTTGATTATAATGATTTCTCTTTCCAATTCCTTTTAGATCATATATTATACATCCTATAAGAGTAAGGGAGACACAACGATTTCTTTGAGACCCATGTGAGCTGGGACAAATGTGATTTCTTGTGATTAAATGGGATAGGTACCCACTGAAAACTTATGTTTTTTTCTTGTAATTTCTCGGCATTCACGCATTGAAAAATACTACGCTCCTAGTTGCGCGCTAAATTTAACCGGTCACTCCCGCAATTCATTCTAAGGCCTCCTAGCCCCCCAAAGGCTGTATATTTCTAGGTTATGGCGGACGTTTGTCAGCAGAAATCCTCCTAAGCCTCCCACTAAGGCAGGAGAACATATCTCGGTTACATTTAATATCTAGTAAGTCGTTAAGAAGAATGTCTGGCTTACGGCCTGTAGTCTTGTGTATTGCATCTGAACGTGGCGTCTTGTTTAATGGGAGTTGTGCTATTTATTAAATTGTAAATAATAGAACACCATTTTTGGAACAAGCAGAATGTAAGGCCTAAAGCAGTAGGTATTTATTTTTAAAAAGCATTAAAAATTTATATGTTTATTACGTGGTATTATTGATCCCTTTCTCGTCTTCGGAGGCCCGGAGTCGGTTGTAAAGCGAACTCCTTGTACGACTTTTGTTTTCGCAAAGGAATTGATCGTAGAATAATTATGAGGTTATACTCTGAATTAAATACTTGTATTGAATTATTAGAATATTAGTTGATAATGCATAAAATTTCAGATGAACTGGCAATAACGTGAAACGATTTTTAATGCTGGCTGTAAGGCTTTTAGAAATGTTAAACAAAGACAAATTTATTGTAGAATGCTAAGATAATAGAAATAAAAAATAATATATTAACACTTACTTAATAGGTAGATGGTGGGTGATAAATACATAGAGTTGCATTTTATTTTGACATTTTAATAGTCCGTTGGTATAAAATGAATAATTCTTCTCATCTCATTAACGTCATGTCGGTATACTGAAAATAACAAAACGAATAGAAAGCCTGCAAACTTCAGACGAGTGTGCATTTTCCTTTAGGATTTTTTCAGGTTTTTTCAGACTTCCAACCATGGCTCGAGACACGTTCCCCAATTAGGGTGAACTTCCCCGCTTCCTGCATAGCTCCCCGGGAGGGTTATTATTATTACACTCACCCTTATGCAAATATCTGGGGGAGGGTTGTGATAGCTACATTAGTTTGAGAATAATACTGGAAATATTGCGATGAACTTAACGCTGCAGATCAACTTTTTAATTTTATTCATTTTTTCATTATTAAACCAGTTCCGTGAACAGCACATCTCGCAAAATAGTATGTTTTCCAATATTCTCTTATTTACTTAATCATTAGCAAAATATCCTTTGAATTTCTAATTATAACCTATGAAATATTTTACGAAATTATACAACTTGTTCAAGGGAAGTGTCACCATCTCAATGACAATTCTTTTTCCATACTTTTTTTCCAAGTGTCTTCAACCAAGATCATGCAACTCAACACGGCCACCATCTTGAACTGGATTCGAAACGTAACGAAGAAATTCACAGACAGATGAAATGTCAAATGGTCGATTCAAAACTGCGTCTCGTTTACTCAGTAAGACAGACGGAAAACGTATTACTAACATATTTTCGTTATATGTTTTTGGGGTGTTGTGCCGTGTTGCGCTACCTCCTTCTTTAGCCAACGTTTCGGACTTCGTTGCAGTGTCCATCATCAGGGCAGATCCGGCAGATCCGGTAGATGTGATACTAACATATTGTTTATAATGAGTTTCAGCTTTTTCATTGTATTTTCCTGTACTTCGAGGGGAGCAGAGACGGAATTTTTTGAAAGACTAATTTTTCGAACAGCAATTGGCCGAAAGATAGATTTTTCGAATTTGTTGATCAACTTTTAAAATATATATTTCCCTTGCTTCTTATAACTAACGAGGTACTGATAGGTTAGGGTAGGTTAGGTTAGATTAGTTGATTTCACCAATCCTATAATAGAATACTCTTGTACGTACTGCATACATACTTATATCAATTCGAAAAACTGGTGTGTCGGTTAATTGATGTTCGAAAAATATGTTTTCGAAAAATTGCATTTCCAACAATTGAATTAGAAAAATTGCAATTCGGTCAATTTACCTAGATCCCACTTCGAGATCGAAATCATCATTAGATCTACATGGAAGACCCCGAGTAAAATACCTTCCGTCAAGGCCTGTGCACTCTTTGAGGATGCGATGTGGAGGATCTTTTTAAGGTAAGGAATGAAAGGAAAATTAAGTTCTGAAAGGAAAACATATTAGCACGCCGAGGTTCAAATCCGCGATCATTAGATTCGCAGACAAGGACCTCAAACATTCTACCACGGAATTGTGTTAATAAAGTTCGTTAAATACAAAGCAAACGTTGAATCTTTTGACTAGTTGAATAATTTACAATGACGCTAACTGAAGACAACTTTAAACTTTTTTTTAATAAAAAAGTACAGAAAAAAGTCCCGGAAGATACAGAAAATAATGATTGCAAGTAATATTTTTCTCCAAGTAACCGAGTCGCTTCGTGAATAGGAATAGGAAATGAACGTTTTCCCCGAAGTATTTTTTCTTTCCACTTTCAACTGTAGCCAACAGATGTCACTAGAAATAAGTATTTTCCATTTTCAATTGTTTTTCTTTTTATTATTTTTATACGCCAGGTGTTATCCGGTGACAAAATCACAACTTGGATTCACCTTTTTGTTTTCCGATATTGAATTTCATATTTTACAAAAAGCCTTCACCCTTCCGAAGTTTTTTTAAAATATCATCCTTTGAGCGGGAAATCCTTTTGTTATAGGAGCTGCTTTGCAAATAATGACAAGTTACAGTCAAAGGACTGAAGTATAATACAATTGAACTGTTGCAAAATGATGTCCTTAAAATCATTGAAATATGACATCTAAATAAGGCATTCATTTCAAAATCTGATGTCACAAAATCTTTGTTTGAGCAAAACCTGATTCTCTCTGATTCTAAATTTTCAATTTGGGAGACGGGTATCGGTACCGCCTCCCCGGAAGGGTTTGCAGGAGGTCACCCCAAGTGGTTCCCTACTTTTGTTAACTTACCAGGAGTGCACGGTTCATGGGTGGGGTTTGTCTTGGTCTAGGCGGTGGATGCGTCTGCCCACGCACTGCGTGGCTGGCCGGATTGAGAGAGACTTGTTGAGGGACTGGTTGTATTAGGAAAACCGAAAAATCTGTACTAAGTTGTACTGCTTAGACTCGCGGATGTATATATCACTGCGGATGCAAAGATTTTAAATAATTCATACTTTTAAGTAACCTTGCAAAATATATTGACATTTGTTGATTTCGTACCGATCCGAGTGGAAATGACCTTACTTTTATCTGACACAACCGATACGTAGATACGTAGGTACGTATGACATCATGCACCCCGCCAAATAAATAACTTATGACAGGCTTTGAAAAATGCAAAATTTCAAAATTATTCTGTGAAATCGACATTTGTAAAAAAATAGGTATTTAAGTTAGAAGCTCAAAAAATTGACCGCTATTCCTCGGTTGTTCCCACTCAAGTCGTCAAAACATTGAGTATCGGCTACTTGAAACATAACCTTGCATTTTGGGAGGCGGGTATGGACACCACCGTCCCGGGAACCATTTATTGGATAACCAACCTCTGCCATAGGTCACCCTAAGTGGTTCGCTACGTTATTGGTGTTCCCCGGGGTTACGGGATGAGGTTTGTCAAGGTCTTGGCAGCTGATGTATTTGCCCTCCTGCTGCGTGGCGGGCCGGATCGAAAGAGACTGGTTGAGCTGGTCTTTTGATCTCTCCAGCCAAATTTTCCTCACAACCTCCTGTGTGGAGCTAATGTAAAAAAAGTGATCACCCATTCGTTCCAAGTATTCATCCTTTAACCATTTTTTAAATTTTTTTTATCATCACTTTTGATTACCTTTCTGAGGTGCTTCTTAGTTGGTTTCATTCTGAGTTGTCTGGTCACCATTTTATACAGGGTTGTCGAAGTCTCTTTCAAAAACTTTAGATTTACTTATTACGAGTTGATACAATGTACATTATCATTATTGAATTATTCGTACTTCCTTCGCTCATCCTGGACAAGGGCATTAAAATGTTCTCTTGTTCATTTATTTCAACAATTTCTAAACAAATAGTGAATAACATTCTGGTGAGAGCACTCTCCGCTGCTCGTTCAGTAGATTCCAATTATTTCTACATACAGAAGGAGGATTACTGCGAGCATTTTATAATTACTAATCTGAAAACACCGACGAGAATTTTATGTTTTTCTGCATCGTGAAGTGTATGTGCAAAACAGGGGTCTTTCATTAGCTGTAACATACTACGCTGTAATCGTTGTAATTTTATCACGTAATATCACAAGGCTTTGATTTTATACTATTACTATGAAATTTAACTAACCAATCATCGATAGGAAGAGTGCATGAATCACCACAAAACTCTGTTTTGGCACATATTAGATCAATGTTATAGATTAATCTTTCATCTTTAACCACGGCCGGCGTAGTCGAGCGGTAAGGCTCTTGACTCGCAATCCAAAGGTCGCGGGATAGAACCAATAGAACCAAACAATAAATTTATAAAGTTATTTCACAATTAATTAATCAAAAGTAATATATAGTATATTTGCGACACGCTCCAGAGCGAAAGATGCTGTCACGGCCGTTACCGAGACCCGAAAAGATGACTGTAAATCCCTTTTTTGTTTTGAGTAAATACCAAATAATTGTGTTTTGAAATTCAATCGTAAGGAAATAGGAAATGAAAGGAAGTCTCTTACCTTTTGACGGCGTACTACGGTGATGCAGGATCGATCCTGGCTTTCAGCACTGACACAACACCAGGCTTCTACGAACGACAGTTTTTTACGATAAAAAGACGAAATCTTGCGATATTTGCAATATTATCCACGAGAGAGCTGTGACCCATGTCACGAACAAAATTCAATTGCCCAAGTAGGTAGGGTAAACTTGGGCGATAATATTGTTCCATTATTTCCTCATGTAGGTAGGTTCATCTTCTTCTCCTGGTAGAGACTTTTGAGGAAAGGAGGAAGAGAAAGGAATGCATGATTACTGAAGGACTTGAGGAAAATGGATTTAGTTTTCTAAAAGACTGCTTCAGAACCAAACATTCCGCCGACCTTGAGGAAATATGATATTTTCTCAACAACTATATGCGAAAGAAAAACAATGAAAAAACGAAAGCAAAATAACTAATTAACCTAAGGATTGAACAAGACAAACGAAAAATTAAAATTATAATTAATTAATCGATGGGTAGCTTATACAATTTGACCACGGGCCGCTTAAAAATGCCCTGAGGGGTTCTTACAGTAGCGACACGAACCATTCCATCGGCGCCGGGGAATAATTCAACCACCCTCCCGACAGGCCATCGCATTGGGGTTGCTTGTGAATCATCTATCATGACTAGATCGTCAACTTTCAAATTAGGAGTTGACGTTGCCCACTTGTTGCGTTGTTGAAGAGTATGTAGATATTCTTTTCGCCAACGATTCCAAAAATGTTGGGACATCTGTTTCAATAGTTGCCAACGCGACAAACGATTCATTGGTACATCCACAAAATTTTCTTCAAGAACAGAAACAAGAGGAGCCCCAATTAAAAAATGTGCAGGAGTTAACGGGTCCAATTCGGATGGATCCGACGACAGCGCTCCAATTGGTCGCGAATTTAAAATGGCTTCGATGCGAGTCAGAACAGTAGTTAATTCTTCGAAAGTAAGGATTTGATCTCCCACAACCCTCTTCAAATGGTGTTTAGTTGACTTAATACCAGCTTCCGACACTCCATTGAAATGGGGTGCGGAGGGCGGAGAAAAATGCCAAGTAATTGAACGAGCGACAGTTGCGTCAACAAGTTTGTCAGTGTTTTCAGATGCATGTATGAATTTAGAAAGACCAGTATGATATTTGTTAGTTCCAACAAAATTGGTGCCACAATCGCTATAAATATTTTGGCATATACCACGTCTAGAGATGAATCTATCTAATGCTGCCACAAACGCTTCAGTAGATAGATCTGAAACTAATTCAAGATGAACGGCTTTGGTCGATAAACAAACGTAAAGACATAAATAGGCCTTATAAGTTTTTGCGCCGCGACGTCTACTTTCGCGTATCAAAAAAGGACCTCCAAAATCTGTTCCGACATTTAAAAATGGACGACCTTCTCGAAAACGGGAAGCGGGTAAGTTACCCATCAACGGGAAACTACCACGCGGGTTATTTTTAAAACAAGAAATGCATTTACTCAATCGATGTCGAATTGCATTCCTAGCCGAAATTATCCAATATTTTAATGATATTATGGATTGGAGTGCACGAGGACCTGGATGAAGGTACATGCTATGATAATAATCAATTATTAAAGTTGTCAAATGACACTGCTTGGGTAAAATAATAGGATGTCGAGCATTTTCTGAAATCGGTGCAAAGCGAATTCGACCACCGACTCTCAAAACACCATTTTCATCAATAAATGGGGCGAGTTTTTGAAGCTGTGTTGAGCACATGCGATGGGAAGATATATTGTTCATATCTTGTTGAAAATAAATTGCTTGAACAAGCTTAATGCAACATTGCAAGGCTAAATTATTTTCTTTTAACGAAAGTGGGGATAACCCATTGACATTGATAATCGATTTCGAACGTAATCTATTGATAAACCGACGGCACCAACATATGACACGAAGTAATTTCGATAATGATGAAAACTTCAATAAAAACTCTTCGTCACACGTTGACATATTCGTCGATAGAGAAATTAAATTTTTTGACTTGTACTCTGGTAACTGGTCCACAGAGATATTTGGAGGCCTAACAAATAACCATTCCTCCAAAGGTGTTGATATAAAGTTACGTCCTTTCCACCATAGCGACGCGTCTGCGATTTCACTAGGAAAAGCTCCTCGCGAACCCAAGTCTGCAGGATTTTCTTGCGATGAAATGTGATACCAATGTTCATAAGGTATATTTTGTATTATTGTTTCAACACGATTTGCTACAAAAGTTTGCAATAGAAAGGAAGGTGTCTTCAGCCATGCCAATACAATAGTTGAATCGGTGAACGCGACAGTCTTTTCTATCTGAAGTCTGTCTTTATATACTTCTTGACAATAAGTCAACAAATTTGCTAATAAAACTGCTCCTAACAATTCCAGTCGCGGGATCGATGTTATCTTTATGGGGGCAACACGAGATTTTGCTAATAAAATGTGGCTGGATATTTCTGTGTTATTAATCACTACCAGATAAACAATTCCACAGTATCCTCTTTCAGAGGCGTCCGCAAACCCAACAAGTATGCATCGACTGGTGGGAGAAGTTGCGACATATCGATCAATTTTTAAATTGGCGAGTGATGGAAGCTCTTTTATATATTTCTTCCATTTCAAATTCATGTCCGAAGGGATTTCTTCGTCCCAACCAATTTGAATTTTCCATAAGTTTTGCATATAGCATTTAGCAATAAAAACGACAGGATTAATAAAACCTAATGGATCATATAGACGTGCAATTGTCGATAAAATTATGCGTTTGGTACAGTGGTCACTAAAAACATTATGAATTTTATATGTAAATTGATCAAGCGACGGTATCCATTGAATACCTAAAATATAAATATTTTTCTTGTCAGTATCCGACTCAAAACTTAAGGGTACTTCCCGGTAGCTGACAGGAATGTCTTCCAATATTTCAGGATGGTTACTAGACCATTTTCTCAATTCAAAACAACCTTTTTGAAGTAATGCAATTAATTCCACTATACAATGTCGAGCGCTTTCCAAAAATTGCGCACCACTGATAATATCATCTACGTAGGTATTTTCAATTAATATAGTAGCAGCCTTTGGAAAATTCAATTTTTCATCATTTGCTAATTGATGAAGTGAACGAATGGATAGGTATGGAGCACTTGAGGTGCCATATGTTACTTTTGTAATTCAAATTCCTTTACAGGATGATCAGATGATTCTCTCCACAAAATATGTTGATAACGGCGAGATTTCTCATCCACCAGTATTTGCCTGTACATTTGACGGATGTCAGCTGTAAAAACGATTTTGTGTATTCGAAAATTACACATTAATTCGACAATGTCCCTTTGCAATTTGGGACCGACCAGAAGTATGTCGTTCAATGACGTACCCGAAGACGATTTGGTACTGGCATCAAAAACGACCCTTAAACGAGTTGTAGAACTGGTTTCTTTGATTATTCCATGATGGGGTATGAAATAATTAGCAATAATTGGCGATTGAGGTGGCACTTCGATCATGTGCCCTAATGTAAAATATTCTCTCAAGAACGAAATATATTGAGATTTGAGATCAGAATCTCTATTCAGTCTCCTTTCTAAATGCTTGAGGCGTGACAATGCTATGTCATATGACTTTCCCAATTTTTCCGGGCTTTCCTTAAATGGCAACGAAACGACGTATCTTCCATCTTGGTTACGGTAGGTACTTTCCGTGTATATTTTTTCACAACGAATTTCATCAGGCGATTGAATTTTCTTCAAAGCTGGAACATTTTCAATTTCCCAAAAACATTTAAGCTTTTCATCAATATTTTCCTCCATTGACGTGAAGAATGAATTTATACAATGATTTGATGGTCCAACATTTCCCATCAAAATCCAACCCAATTTAGTTTCTATAGCTATGGGTTCATTTTCTTTCCCCATCAATTTTCCTGAACATAACAATGACGCAAAAATATCACTTCCAAGCAGTATGTCAATAGCTGATGATAAGTAGAATGTTGGATCTCCCAATTTGAGACCCACGATGTGATCCCAATGATGATCGACGATACGATTTGATGGCATATTCGAACAAATGTTATTTAAAATAAGGAAATCTGTCATAATTCCAGATTCCTTCGAATCGACAGGACGAAATTGTGTTCTTATTAATCCGTTAGAATTAATAGTAGGAATATTTCCAATACCTATCACAGTAAGTGGTTGTTTTTTAGAACGAGTAAAACCTAATTTTTTGACACAATTTTCCGAAATAAAGTTTCCCTGACTTGCGCTATCGAGCATAACACGAACCTTCTGAAATACTCCATTTTTATCTAAAACTTCCACATAAGCTGTAGACAAAAGAACCGTTTTGTGAGTTTTATTGTAAAATGTTGTCAACACCAAGGGTTCTGAAGAGTTTTCTTGCTGGCCTGAATTTTCCACGATTTTTTTTGGAAAATGTAATAGGGTATGATGTTTTAATTGACATTGTCTGCAAGTGAAACGCAAATGACAATTTTTTGCGTTGTGTTTTCCTTGCGCTAAGCAATTGACACATAAATTATTTTCCTTTGCGAATAAGTACCTATCCTTTGGAGTAAGGCTTAAGAATTTTTCACACTTGTGCAGTGAGTGTGGCGATTTACAAAGAATGCACTTGATTTCAATGTTTGATACAAACGCATTAATATTATTGCTCAATCGATGTTTTGCATTATATGATTTAGATTGACCCTTATGAGCCTGTAACTGGTTTTCAGGAAAAACTCCAAGTGCCATTTCTTTTGCTAGGCACTGCCCATCTAAATACTTCAATTAGTGATCAAACGTTGGGATATTCTCCGAACTGTGTTGAATTTCAAAATCAATACGCAATTCTTTTGTTAATTTACGTAATACAATATGTAATAAAAGAAAACTCCATTGGCGAACTGGAAAATTCAAAGCTTCTAACGCAGCAAGATTTTCTTTCAAAATGGAAATAAATTGCCTCAAATTATCCTGAACTTTTACAGGTTGAATCGACAGAATTAATTCTAAGTGTCTATCAGCGATCAAACGTATGTTTTCATAACGTTCCTTTAACAAATTATATGCAACAAAATAATTTTCCTCAGAAATCGGCAAATGTTTAACGTATGTTAAGGCTTCACCCGAAAGGGAGCTTAATAAATAATGCATTTTTTGAATAGAATTTAAACCATTATTAGAATCGATCAAAGAATTAAAGGTGTTTATATAATTTGTCCAATCTGTTGATATTCCAGAGAAAATAATCAATTTTAATTTTGGCAACGAAACATTATTGTTGGCTATTAAGTGATCCGATTCACTTTCCAAAACTTCTGGAAATAATTGGTTATAATACGACTGAATCTCATAATACATGTTTTGGATTTCAGTATATTTTTCGTGCAAAACTTTTATTTCTAATTCATCTTTCTTATTTGATTCAATTAAAATATGTGAAGCGACGAAATTATCTCTAATATCAGATACGTCCGAAAAACGTGCTTTGAATATATTTTTATCAACAATATTCAACGTTGTAATAGCTTTGATAGCAGAAGAACGCACACTTTCCATATCTAACAGTGCTAGTTTGTACTTAATGGTGTTAGCTGCCATTATGAATATTTTTAACAACAAACCAAATAATAACACTGTCAAACGTCAACTTGTAAACAAAATGTTAATGTCGGCTGTTATAAACAGCTGACGCGATAAACTAACGCGACCTACGTTACCGACACGAGATACGAAAATGTTGCGAAAACGCTTTGGGTACCTACCAACTTCCGACGTGCGGCTGCGATTAATTTGTACCTACGTACAAGGTACCCACTATCTATGAATTCAAATGTTAAGCCGCCCAAACGACTATAATAACCAATTCAAATTTAAAATGCTACTCCAATATTCACGATTAAATGTATAATTCTGAAACAGCTCATAAAACCGGAAAAAGGTCAACGAAATGGAATGATTCAAACTTCAAAACACAATACTCCAGCTTCAAAATTACGTCTACCAAAAAACGACAAAAAAACGAAAATATCCGGCGAGAGGAACCAAAAATGTCACGGCCGATACCGAGACCCGAAAAGATGACTGTAAATCCCTTTTTTGTTTTGAGTAAATACCAAATAATTGTGTTTTGAAATTCAATCGTAAGGAAATAGGAAATGAAAGGAAGTCTCTTACCTTTTGACGGCGTACTACGGTGATGCAGGATCGATCCTGGCTTTCAGCACTGACACAACACCAGGCTTCTACGAACGACAGTTTTTTACGATAAAAAGACGAAATCTTGCGATATTTGCAATATTATCCACGAGAGAGCTGTGACCCATGTCACGAACAAAATTCAATTGCCCAAGTAGGTAGGGTAAACTTGGGCGATAATATTGTTCCATTATTTCCTCATGTAGGTAGGTTCATCTTCTTCTCCTGGTAGAGACTTTTGAGGAAAGGAGGAAGAGAAAGGAATGCATGATTACTGAAGGACTTGAGGAAAATGGATTTAGTTTTCTAAAAGACTGCTTCAGAACCAAACAGATGCTCTCAATGTCGCCCTAGGGGCCTAGCTACTTTTGAGTTTCACAAACAGCACGTTTGCGAAACTTGGTGTTTGATTAAGTTTATCACAATGGCTAAAAATGGTAGGTCAGTAGGTAAATATTGGGATAGTTCCTGATACAGGTACTTCCCCACCTTCCTCCTCCACATCTCCTTCCTCTCCCCATTACTTTTAGCCTCACAACATACCTCAATTGGGATGCCATGTCGTACTGGCTCCAGACGGGAGCAGTTAGGACTCTTGTGCGTTATTCACATGCAAAAAAATTACTTTTGAAATGGTTTGCATTATAAATAAAAAGAGTTTGGATAAATTAAAGCTTTTGCCACCGTTTTCATTGAGTAAAACTAAAATAAAATTGTTAATTAGGGGGCATACATTAATTACGTGAGCAGTTTATTTTCCGATGAAGACCCCCCCCTCCCCCCCTTTGGTGAGATTAAGTTAGATTTGGTGGGACCCCCCAGCCCCTCACGTGAGATCAGTGGTGCATCTGGGCTCCCACCCTATCCCATCACGCCCTTTGTTTTTCCATTACCCCCCCCCCCCATTGAGGTAAATATGATCGAGACATTACGCTGAAAACCCCCGCCCCCATTTTGAGCTCACTTTATTAATGTATGCCCACTTACTTTATAAAAATAAAAGCGGAAACTACTTTAAAATGCATTTTTCATTTGAAATGTATTACTAATTAATAACGCTTAAAAGAAACAACTTTTAAAAAATACAATTTTATTGCTAAAATTACTTGTGACCGTTTTAATTGATTTTTTTTTGTCATTCTTTTAAAAATGTTCACAAAATAAATAAAAATCACTTTTTCAGTTGAAATTCCGACCTTTAGACTCCTTTTGCCAAGCGATTTTTATACATATTACCTACTAGCAGACCCGGCCACACGTTGCTGTGGCTTACCCAACCTTTATAACCAACGCTATCTGTTAATTTTCGTACATATCAAATTCACACTGCCCGCTTGCCAGCTGCCCGCTGCCCGCTTTAATATGCATGTATTATATATATAAACCTTCATCTTGAATCACTCTATCTATTGGTGAAAACCGCATGAAAATCCGTTGCGTAGTTTAAAAGATCTAAGCGCACATACAGCCGGAGCGACTTCATTTTGTACTATGTAAAGATAAAGATATTCGTGACGATGTAAAGCACACTAAGAATACATAGATATTTGGCTTGTGGCTAGCTCTTAACATCCATACGGGGTCGTCTCATCCGTATTCTTCTGTGGTTATGAAAATTGCTTATAATTATAATTTTTAGTGCTTATTATAGTACAAACCTCAGTTTAAGTTACAGTCAACTTAAGTTACAGTACCTCTCCCTCGACTGCTGAAAGAGATGCGTGAACTCACTCTTAATGAATGGCAAAAACGTTGGGATAGATCGAATACGGGCAGATGGACTTTCTCCTTCTTCCCGTCAGTTAAAACCAGAATGGAAGGGGCGTTCATCAAATTGGATCATCACTTAACACAAATTCTTTCAGGTCATGGAGAATTCAGGGGAAGACTGCACAGCCTGACCCTGTCTCCCCATCCAAACTGTGCGTGTGGTGACACAAACCAAACAGCCGAGCACATTCTGTGGCACTGTGAGATTTTGACGGACGCAAGAGATGAAATGTTGGAAGGTCTGAAAGTAACTACGAGACCAGCATGGAATGCAGATCTCGTGTCGAATAAGGAGAATCTCGAATGCCTGAGGAAATTTACAAGGATCTGGGTTGAGCGATGGCCTGAACTTAGAGTCGATGATTAAATTTAACTTCATTGTGTGTTTAGGATCCAGGTGTAATTGCTCCTGGAATCCATGGTCACCCTTTTATTATACTTCTACTACTACTATTGCCCGGATTTTTATTATTTCGCACTGAAACTGTTTATTCATGTATTTATGTATCATGCTTTCTTAGGTACTACCTTCAACAACCTCTTTAACATCTAAAATTTGTCTCTATTTCTTGCTTTTTAATCATTGTTTTCTCTCTCTTAACTTGATATTATTAATAACCTTACCCGTATATACTACACTTGCTACTTTCATTTTATTCTTTTTTTCTAAATCTAAGCTATATTTTAATCAAGTTTTGCGTGTCTGGACTTGCATAAGTAAGGAGCCGGATCGTAAGGAGCCGGAACGGAACTATCATTTAATCATTTTGTATTGTCTTACACCCCATCAAGGGGGTGGACTAGACCTATGACCGTGCATCAACTGAGGAGATGACTCCCAAGGCAGCGGTTGCATAACCCGCCCGCGCCTCCCCCGTCGCCATGAGCGGGCCTGAAGACCAACCGTTGCGGACCGGTGCCCTTCCGCCCTGCCTCCGGTGACCCGATGCTCACTTTTATCCCTAGGGTCTTCAGGTCTTTCACTCTTTAATTCCAACACTTTCTTCGAGGGCGTACCGGGAAGCCGGCTTAGGGGCGCGGACATCGAGTCCCGCTTGCGACTGGACTGATGGCTCCGCTTATCCTCGGCGGGACTGCCGGACGACTGCAACTTAGTTGCTTTGGTTAGGTCGTACAATCTCATCATAATAATGTATTTTTTTTTTCTAGTAACCTTTCCTCTTTTCTATTAATAAACTTTGTTTTCAGCTATATCCAGTGGCGGAGATGAGACGTGATACTGTGAAATAAATAACTAACACCATGTACGCACTCGCATACTGCCTGCTAACAATGTATGCCCGGACATTGGAGGTCTAGAGTCATTTTAATAAAAAAAATAGCTTCTTTATAAATAAAAAATTAGAGTCCTGACGTGTACGGTGAAGGAGGAAACCATCTGTTTCCTTAGAACGCCGTGGGAAAGTGGTGGGGAACCTCCAGTGCTTATTATAGTGTGTGCATCATATTTGGTATCCATTGACTACGTCCATTAATTTTACACAAGAACAATAAAAAAAATAGAGTCAAATTTACACAAGTGGTATGTTCGAGTAAAGCATGTTTAGTCGAAACTTGCTTTTTTAAATTCTGACTAATGGCCAGGACTCGCCAGAGCTTACCATTTTAATAAAAAAAAACATGTTTCGTCAAGATCAATACGACAAACCAATTTGTTTCATTTACCCACATGTAGAACCAACAGTAGAAAAAAAATCCCAGTACCTGTGAGCAATATAATATAAATATTTCACAATGTAGACATTATTCACAATAACCTTCAGAAATATCAAACAGAAGTAACGCGTGCGATCATAAGTTAATTCATGTGTATGGAATGTATCGGGAGAGCATCTCCTATCCTTATCCTACATTCCTTTTATTCTCCCCTTAACTAAAATTAATTTTAAAGTATAAAAAAACTCCCACTTTTTTGCGTAACTTTAATCAATTTCAAATGTATTTTCCATATTTTTATTATGTAAGCATACGAATAGATAAAAAAAAACAACTGTGACATAAATTAAGACATATCCTTACATAGTATAAAATGAAGTCGCTCAAAATGTATGTGCGCATAGATCTTTTAAACTACGAAACAGATTTTCATGTGGTTTTCACCAATAGATAGAGTGATTCAAGGGAAAGGTTTTTATGTATAATACATGGTTATTATAGTAGAAAAAGTCGAGAAATTCAAATATTCAATTCAAGCAACGGGCAGCTGGCAAGCGGGTGGTGTGGATTTTATAAAGTTTGGGTAATGGCGTTGTATTTCGTTAGCCACAGCAACGTGTGGCCGGGTCTTCTAGTTATTTATAATTCTTTTGAAACCTTCAAAGCTAATGTTGAAGATATCAAGAGATGTGTTATTTTTTTCATCTGAAAACATTAAAAAAAAATAAGTATTGGACAGTAAGGGGAAAGGTGAGGGATTGGTCGGGTACTCAGCTGAGTGACCAGTGCCGACATGTAGAAGAAATTTTTTCTGTTTGATTTAGAAGAAAAAAAATTAGAGCGTGTAGTTCACACGCGACAGAAGTGAAACTAGAAAGTCGAAGGATGTCGTTTTCTTTTGCCTGTTTATTTTAAAGTGGTTTGAAGATTGGATATTGATTTACAAAAACAAAAATGTTTATTTTTTTGGATTAGGCAGGATTCGAACCTACGTTCGCTGGATTTTTCTGGCCGCCGAGATTTGCGACGCACTACACCGCTGCGCTACGGGTCGCGCTCGGTGAGGCGCGAATGTACGCATTATATTCCGACGACCCGTAAAAAAACAAAGCGGCCAATGAGCGTAGACCTATCGTCATTTCCGTCTTATGTTTCAACCAATAGGAGCCTTGAGCGCAGTTTGATACTTCGCAGATGCCGTAGTGTATCATTTTCGTTTTATCCAAATTTCAAATCACTCTAACGGAGCTAAGGAAGTTTCACTTCTAAAATTTGAACGAGAGACAAAAACGTTACTGGAGATCATTTACTCCAAATAATGTCAGGAATCACTAGTTAGTGAGTCAAGTACGTTTCTTAACACCATGTATATATATAACAGTACACTGATTAAAAGCTAGACGGACTTGTAAATAATGCAAACACACCAAATAATATCATTAAGAAGAATCAACAATAGTGAGTAGACTATGCAAGCTCGCAATGAGCGGAATACTTCAAACTTCTAGCTATGGTTCACGGTAGATAATTGCTTCTGGAACTTGTGATTTATTTAATGCTAATGTAAACTTCCTCCCAGAGATGGCGGTGCCTGTTGCCGTTTTAAGCCTTTGAATAATTTAATTTTGCTCCAGGCCTTGCTTACTTATTTTCACGAATTGAGATTTATAAGCGAAAAACTGATTTGATAAGTTTTGCAGATAAATTCTTCCACGTCTTCTGTAGGAATTTGTGTTTTGTATTTTATTCTCGGCTGTCAAGTGTCTGTAAGACCAGACAGTTGTGAAATAATTTGTTATTCAATTATTTGGGATAACCTTGCTGATACCTTTAAATTTGTGAAAATTTCTCCGAACTTTGTTTTAATTAGTTTTCAAGTTTTGTTCAATCACGTTTGCTTAGTGTAAGAAACTTTCAGTATCGCCTTACTGAAAAAGTACCATTCAGTACCCGTACCGGGCAGTTAGGACTCTTGTGCAGAATTCACAAAAAATTTACTCTATGTTGAATTGGGTTAGCTTACGGCGAGGTAACGTACATATATGTAAGGTTAGGTTTGTGACGCTGAGATAATTCCTATATGTTTTTTTTTTTACATTTACTCCACCTCTACAAACAATTTCTCTTAGGCCTATGTTATCTTTAGAAATTGTGTGTGGAGGGTCTTTTTGAGGAGATGAAGGAGTAAATATGTTGGTAGGAGGAAACTATTGAACTTAAGAAAGAGTCGCAGAAATGACCGGTTCTCATGAGACAAATGTTAAACGTGCACAAATGTTTGCACATTTGTACCGAAGGGATCAATAACGCTAGTTTCTCGGAGTATCTTCCATTGAAATGCCGGTAGAACAAGCACAGCTTTCTCACCATTAAGAAAGGGTAGACGTTGAAAGGAGTAGTACGCCGGTAAAATACTGGTACATATAACAAAGTTTATTGAAGAAGATCGGGGGTGACCCAAAAAGGTGCACACCAGCGACTCAATCAAATTCTTGAATTGGGTTACGTCAAAGATATTGGAATATAAGTAGATGTGCTATCTGCTGTTTTTACTATGTGGGTCTGCGCTTCCGGGTGTCGCCGATATAGTTTACCAATTAACAAATAAACTAAAAGAACAAATAATTAACGAATAAACTAAACGAACGTTAAACTAAATGAACGAATTCTTTCTAATTCAAAATATATTGTTAACCAATATTGATGCACATTTTAAAAAAATCAACGAAATGAACAAATTCTTTTTGTATGAAAACTACGCTAATTAGTGTTGTGAACGTATGTCTAGCGGTATAAAAGAGACATGCATGTATGAGTGAGACAGCATGAGTAACGTATAAGAGGGTGTGATTGCTGTCTACCGTCCTCTTTGCATTCAGGCTTCCTACGAAGCGCAACTGTACAATCTCGGAATAAACGTCACTAGTCTACCTACGAATTTTATTTGTTAATCACTCTGTACTGAGATCACCATCCCAAGAAGATCTGGATCCATACAACGGAGTCCAGATGGTAATGTTGATAACCGGCCACGGTCATCACATTTGGCGCAGCCTATAAAGGAAGAGGATTTACGCAGCAGCCAAATCACATTTGGCGCAGCCGAAATAGGAACTTGCAGCAGCCAAAATCACATTTGGCGCAGCCGATAAAGGAACTAGCAGCAGCCAAAATCATTTGGCAAAATCCGAGATTGAGGCTACAGTGGACAATAGGTGATCAGGCAGCATCAGGCCAGATCACATTCAGGAAGAGCAAGAGCAGCAGAATTGGCATCCGAGGAACTTCAAGGCGCTGGATAGGTTTATTCAGTGCCGAGAACCTGGAGAAACATACACGTAAGGCGTGGATGGAGAAGTCCGGGTCTTCAGGAGAAGATCAGAGACCAGGTGCAGACCTCACGGAAGGCGTGCCGGGGCATTAGAAGGACGACCAGGGTACAGGAGCCAGAAGACGGTCCGCGGAAGGGCGAGATCGGAGCAGCAGCATCAAGTCAACAGAGTCGTGAGTTGAGTGCTGTTTGTAAAATTTTCTGCTTTTATTGATTGTATCTGTGTGAAGATAGAAGGGGGAGAACTGCCCAGGTTTTGTCATTTGAGGGACAAACTGGAGACGTTCGTGTTGCAATACGAACAGTTCATCCTCGTCAATGATGACAAAATAAATTCGGTGGAGAAAAAAAGAGAGCGGTTTTAATATCTCATTTACACACAGAGACAATAGATTTATTGATTGATTTGTGTTTTCCTAAAAAAATTACAGATATTACGGTCGAAAATTTATTGTTATTACTAGAAAATCATGTAGGTATCAAACGAAATGTGTTCAAAGAGCGCGAAATTTTTTTTGCTACGAAACAAAAAAGTTCAGAATCGGTTAATGATTTTATAGCACGGTTAAGAAATCTCGTTAGATTTTGCAAATTCGAGGACAGACTTGAATATAATTTAAAAGATGTTTTTGTCACCGGTCTTCGAGTGGGACATATTAAGGAGAAATTATTTGTAGAGGCTGAAAACTTTTCATTAAAAAAGGTTTTAGAATATGCTATTGCTATGGATTTGTTCGAGGTAATGAATAAGCAAATTAAAACGGAAAGTGTTGATATAGTAAATAAATTTAAAAATAGATCGAACAATTTGTCACAAAGACAAAATTCGGCGGGTAAACATTTTTCTAGAACCACGGACAAGAATGTTACATCGTTCAGAGCGAGGTCAGCGGACCGAACAAAATTTAAACATTGTGGGAGTTATCACGATTCAGTAAATTGTAAATTTAAAGACGTGTTTTGTTATAGATGCAGAGTAAAAGGGCATATTGGGAAGATATGTCGCGGTTTAAATAATAATAACATTTCTTCAGTGTTCGTCAATACGCAGGAACATAAAAAAATGTTTCGGATAAACTCAGTATATTGTGAACCAATATTGTGCAAAGTTTTAGTGAATAATGTGGAACTAAACGGGTTATTAGACACAGGAGCTGCAGTCTCGATTTTAACAGACAAAGATTATGTTAAACATTTCAAACATTTGGATTTAAAATCAAAGGATTTAACTTTAACGGGTTACGCTAACTGTAAGTTGAATTTATTGGGTTGTATCTTATTAACAGTTGATTTTAACGGTTATAGGGAAATTTTAGAATTTTGCGTGGTTAAAAACGGAACAAATACTGTTCTAGGGCGTGATTTCATTAAAAAGTTTAATATTGGATTTACGGGGTTACAATCTACTTTATCCCAGGAGGGAAGTGAAAAATTTTCTCACAATATGGTTGAGAATAATACTAGTGTAGTAGATAAATTAATTCGGAAATTCCCGGAGGTTTTTTCGGAGAAACTGGGTAGATTCAATAAATATAAAGTGCATTTGAAATTAAAAGAGAATGCGGAACCGAAATTCTGCAATCCGAGAAATATACCGTTTGCTTTAAAAGCAAAGGTTGAATCGGAATTGGGCCGTTTACAATCGGAAGGTATTTTAGTTCCGGTAAACTATAGTAAGTTTGCGTCACCAATCGTTCCCATAGTAAAAAGTAATGGGGAAATAAGGATTTGCGGTGATTATAAGGCAACAATAAATCCACAGCTAGTGGTAGATAAATATCCGATGCCACGGATAGAATGGTTGTTTTCTCAAATGGCAGGTGGAATAATTTTTTCCAAGATTGACTTGAGGCAAGCGTACCTAAAATTAGAACTAGATGAGGAAAGCCAGGATTTCACAACTATGTCTACTCATTTAGGATTGTTTAAATTCACGAGATTAGTGTTTGGAATTAATAGAGCACCGGCTATTTTTTGTAAAACGATAGCTTCATGCTTGCAAGGTTTGAAAAAAACAGCGGTATTTTTAGATGATATTGTTGTAACAGGAGATTCGGAAGAAGAACATAATGAGAATTTAACAGCAGTGTTAAATAGATTAAAAGATTGTGGATTTAGTGTAAATATTCACAAGTGTATTTTTAAGGCGTCATCAGTAACTTTTCTAGGGTTTGAAGTTTCAAAAGAAGGAATTAAACCATTGAAAGACAAAACTATCGCTCTTAGTAAAGTATCGCAACCTAAAGACATTACTGAATTACGAAGTTTTTTGGGGTTAGTGAACTTTTACAGGTCATTTGTACCTAATATGTCAGTACTACTAGACCCGTTACATAATTTATTGAGGAAAAATACACATTTTGAGTTTAATCAAAATTGATTGGAAGCTTTTAATAAAATTAAGTCAATTTTATGTGATGATAGAGTGCTAGCTCATTATGATCCGGATGTAACATTGAAGATTGTTACAGATGCCTCAACAAAAGGGTTGGGGGCGACACTTTTACATTGTTACGATAATAATTTACAGAGACCAATTTCTTTTGTTTCTCGAAAATTAACTGAAGCAGAAAAGAAATATTCAATTTTAGACTTAGAAGCAACAGCTATTGTGTTTGCGTTGAAAAATTTTTTTGAGTATATTTATGGAAGGGAATTCATTTTATAAATAGATAATGAACCGTTATGTAGAATTTTTGGTGATAAGAAAGGTATCCCAGTATTTGCGTGTAACAGACTTAAACGTTATGGGGTAATTCTTTCGTCGTTCAATTATAAAGTACAGTACGTGAAATCGGCATTGAACTGTTCGGACTATTTGTCTCGCGTTCCTGTCGAGGAACCAGTTCACGTAGAGAATGACTTTGATACTCAAATTCTAAGTTTATTTAAAAATAACAGAGATTTACCTATAGATGTCGAGGAAATTAAATCGGAATCAAGTACTTTATTGGAAATTAAACATTATCTCAGAACAGGGTGGCCAAATAAAATTAACAAGGAGGATTCAAAATGGATTTACTGGATTAAACGGAATGAGTTATCCATAATTGATGATTGTTTTTTCTGGAATCATAGGCTAATAATTCCAGTAATTTTAAGAGAAAAATTTTTAAACTTGTTACATAGATCTCATCTAGGTATAGCAAAGATGAAAGGTTTAGCCAGAGGTATATTTTGGTGGCCAGGGATAGATGGAAATATTGAACTTTTAGCGAGAGGATGCGAAATTTGTTCAGAGGTTCAACCTTCTCAACCAAAGAGCGAATTGACTCCGTGGCCTATAACTGAAGAAATATGGAGTAGGGTGCATATTGATTATGCGGGCCCAATTGCAAATAAATATTTTCTTGTGATTATTGACTCAACCTCAAAATGGTTAGACTGTGTAGAGGTAAATTCTCCAAATTCGTATAACACTATTAAAATATTAAAGGGTTTATTTAGTTATTTCGGGAGTGTAGAGACAATAGTTTCAGATAATGGAGCCGCTTTCATGTCAGCGGACTTCAAAGAGTTTTGTGAGATGAATAACATCAAACATTTAACTACTCCGGTAAATCATCCACAATCAAATGGTTTAGCAGAAAACGCGGTTCGAACGTGTAAAAATTAAAAAAAAAAAATGATGATAAGAAATAAGTTTCAGTCAGGTTATGAGGAAAAATTTGGAAATTTTTTAATTGATTACAGAAATACACCACACTGTACGACTGGTTTAGAACCTGCAGTTGTAATGTTTGGAAGGAAACTAAGGTCAAACTTGAACAGTTTTGTACCGAGAGGGGGGAGAGATAAGGATAATATAATTAAGAAAGAAACAAAATTTAAAATGTCAAAATGTCAGGAAAATCAAGGATATTATTATAAGAGAAATAATAAAGAATCGGTGGGTTTTTCGATAAATCAAAAGGTCATGGTTAGAGATTTCAGAGACCAAAACAATGATAAATGGGTACCAGGGAAAGTGTATAAACAATTAGGAAAAAAACTTTATATAATTGAGGTAAATTTAAATGGTAAAATTATGTATTGGAAAAGGCATTTTGATCAGTTGTCTAAATTATGTGTATCATGGGCAAAGAAACACAGCAATCCTTATATCGCGTCTGAGACGAAGAGACTGTCGTATGACGATTACGATGTCTCCAGCTTTGTGCCGGATGACAGTCTAATGGGTTTTTCTCCTTCTCCTTCCAGCTCCAGTGATCCAGTGGCGTCTACGTCGGGAAATTGGAAGGACCGACTACGACCACGAACACACAGATGAGTCAATGAAGACAGCACTCAGCTCTCGACTCAACATGAATTACTTACATTGTAAATATTGGAATATTGTATGTATTGTAAATAATATTCAGTTTCATGTTGTGTAACTGTCTTCGGATTTAAGTGTGGAGGGATGTGGTGAACGTATGTCTTGCGGTATAAAAGAGACATGCATGTATGAGTGAGACAGCATGAGTAACGTATAAAAGGGTGTGATTGCTGTCTACCGTCCTCTTTGCATTCAGGCTTCCTACGAAGCGCAACTGTACAATCTCGGAATAAATCTCACTAGTCTACCTACGAATTTTATTTGTCAATCACTCTGTACTGAGATCACCATCCCAAGAAGATCTGGATCCATACAACGGAGTCCAGATGGTAATGTTGATAACCGGCCACGGTCATCACAATTAGCGCGTAGTCCGGCGACAGTTGCGCGGACACCATAGCATATCTCTTCTGAATTTGAATATCTTTGGGTTACGTCATCCATTTTTTATTGAGTTTTGCAACTGGAACTTAAATTCCTCAGTTTATTGGATTTTGTTTGTGACAATTGTGATGTAATCCTTCAAATTTTTCCCATCTGCTTTGATGACGGAAATTTTTATCTTTTAATAATCTGAAACAATATAACTCTTAGAGTAAAAGTATAAATAATCGCATTCTTGACTTAGCTGTAAGCAACATCCTACTGAAAATTACGCACAATAATATCTCATTAGTACCAGAAGATGTTTATCATAAAACACGGCTAATTTCAATTCCTATTAAAAATAAATAAAAACCTGAAAACTAACGCAAATCAAATATTACTGTACAGAAAAGCGGATTATTCAATAATAAACACAAAATTAAATGAAATTGATTGGGATCATAAACTTAACCATTTGAATACTCAACCCGCAACTGACATGTTCTACAACATATTGAACAATATTTAAATAAAATAATGTACCAACTAAACTGGCTAAAAACTGTATTTATCCACAGTGGTATACGTCATCTCTCATAAAAATAATTAAAGAACAAAAATAAAATCATAAAAATTTTTTAAATTTAAAAATCCGCGTGACTACCAAACGTTTTCACTCTCAAGATCTAGACAAAAACAAATTGCACAACAACTTTACATTGATTATACACATACTGCTGAAAGTAACACGAATGGTAATCCTAAACTCTTCTGAAATCATTTCAATAACATGAAAAAAAACACAATCGTCTCTTCCAAGGACGATGCACCTAGATGACAAAAAAGCAGATAATGGCCAAGACATATGCAATATTTTCATGAAATATTTCCAATCAATTTACAAAAATGATAATAACCTACCAACATTACATTAAACACAAATAATATAAATATCAACACGGGTAAATTCACACGAGAAATAGTCTTAAAAGAAATAAAAGCTCTTGACATATACACAAGTGCGGGGTGTGATGACATTCCCTCATACTTTATAGTTAATTGCGCGGAAACACTTGCAAAACCTCTCTGCATTATATATAATAAATCAATGAACGAAGACACGGTACCTGAAATATGGAAAAAAGCCTATGTAACACCAATCCACAAAAATGGTGAAAAAAATAATGTTTAAAACAATCGGCCGATTTCAAAACTAACAATGTAACGGACGTGTTCGTACCCTCCAAACATCTTTCATCAAGATTCATCGCTGGTGGCATCCTTTACATTTCGAGGTCATTTCTTGGAAATTTTGCTGAAACTTCTGGCCTCGAAATGCTAATGTACCGTGTGGCCAGCGACTGGATTTGGTGAAAGATATTTTTCTTTTGGTACAAATTGTTACTTAATTCTTATTATGTAACATAATGTCTTTTACTATGTACAATGCCCGGGTGCAACCAAATAAAAGCTTGCGTGCCAGGTTGCCACCGGGAGACATTCTCAACTTATTATTTACAACTTGTTATTATTTAGCCCCAAGCAAGGGCCAATATTTAGCCCCCAAGTAAGGGCCATTACAAGGCATCCAGGAGAAGCAAACCGGAGTCACTCCTTTGCCGCCCGAAACAGGGACAACAAGGGCCTGCTCCAGGTCGGCTTCACTGCCAGGGGCAACAAGGGCCTGCCCCTGGCCGGCTTCGCTGCCAGGGACAACAAGGGCCTGCCCCAGGCCGGCTTCGCTGCCAAGGAAGAGAGTCTGCTCCGCCCCCAAGGAAGCAGACTGCCTTGCCTCTTTTTTCATTGTTTTGAATATTCCACCTCACAGGAGGCCGGCAAATATTTAGCCCCAAGCAAGGGCCAATATTTAGCCCCAAGGAAGAACCACCTTGCCTTCTTTTCCCCCCTCCACATTTTGAATAAAACAATGCCCGATCGCCGTTGGGTTCAACTAACCCAATAAATATGCCGAATTTTCAAATAAATGTTACTCAGTTCATCTCTACTTGACAACTCGTCTTACTTATTTCTTCGGAAGTCCCTTCTACAAACGTCTACCCCTGGAAGTCTTCTACCTGCTGCCTCCTGCTGAAGTTCTGCCTGAACCAGAACCTGGTGCCTACCGCTGCAGTCGGCCCTGACTCTGGGCACTGCCAAGGCACCGCTCAGGCAGAAACTAGGCGCATCCAGGACCATTACCACTGGATGTAGGGAGGCCAGCCAACAACTATCATCAGCGTGTACCTCTGGAAGGCGTGCACGAGACCGGTCCCTTTTTTACAGTTCTTGTAAAGGCGCTGATACGTCTGTTACAAACAATATTCAATATTCAGTAAGTTAATGGAAAAAAATTGTTTACAAATATCTAGGTCCACAACTGAACTACATCATTACAACAAAGCAACGTGGTTTCACAAAAGGCAGAAATGTGGAAAGTAACCTCGTTCTTCTTACTGAATTCATTGTCGATCATATGGACAACCGCACTCAAGTAGATATCATATAAATATACAGACTTTGCTAAATTTTATTTTTCTGTTATGATTTGATTTATATGTACATGTACAACCTCTCTTCATGGCAACCAATATATAGATAGATTTTTTGTTTTGAAATTTTTCATTTTATATCAATTTTTTTTTAATGTCATGTAGAATATCGAGGCTTCTGACTCACACAATGTTGTCATTTTTTGCCTCATCTGTTTTTAAATTATAATATTAGCATTATAATCTCTAATGATCTTTAAAAGGTACTTAGAGTCCTTTTATAGTCATTTCGTATAAAAAATCACTTTCAAATATTTTCCACTTTACATGATCTAATAAATTTCATTATTCTCGATATGGCATGAAACTCAGTTGAGGCTATTAAATTCTGAACTTTCGATGAGTTCGAGGTCATTAGTATTGTAACTCTCTGACGTTCATATTTAATGCACTTCGATAATGTGTGCTCGACATCTTCAATTTGTTCACATATCGAGCACATTGGAGAATCAGAGAGGCCTATCAAACACAATATTCTTCCCATTAGTGCATGTCCGGATCTTAATCTAAAAATGATTCTCATTTCCGATGTATAAAAAAAATTGTTTTACTTATATATTTTTTTGATTCATATAATTTTTGGAATCATATTCCTTTTTTATAAAATTAATTTACTTATTCTTATAATGCTGTCTCAGTAGAAGTAAAGTCACAATGAGGAAATCGATAATTGGTTTTACTTTGGCTATTTAACTAACTAACCATCACGCCGTGTCTCCGCAGGGGTAGGCAGAAAGGACGGATCGCCAAACAACTCGATCTTGGCATACACTCCTTGCCTCGTTCACATTCGTCTCATACATGCTCTTTTATTATTCCGACTCTTCACACGGTCCGACTTAAGCATCTGATTCACTTGGCCATGCCATGTCTTCGTCGGGCGTCCCCGACTTCTTCTACCATTCACATTTGCGTTATATATTCTCCTTACACTCCTTTCCTCGTTCATTCGCTCTACATTCCCAAACCACCAGAGCGTCCCTTTCTTAATCTTACTCATTACGCTTATATCAGCCTTGCATTATTCGCGGATCTCCAGTATCGCCACATTTCTCACACGAATGGCTGTACATATTAATTTAATACATAGTATTAAAATACTATGTACAAACTGAAAAAATGTTAAATAAATAAACAAATTAATAAATAAACAACTTGGCAATCCAAAACATTTACTGTAGAAAACAATTCAAAAATATGCTTTACTGTTATTACCACAACACACAAGTACACACAAGTTTTTCGTTCCCTGAAATATATACGACAGATAAGCAGTGTGTTTAACTAATAACTAGTTATTACACGAATGAATCAATAAACTTGTGTGTTTATAATGTTGAAACGGAATCAAAAAGAAAACAACTGCTTACAAAAATCCAAAGCGGTAAACTTAAATGTTTGTGTTAGTTTTAAACTTCATTCGTAAAACCACATCTCTAGATAAACATTAGCTATCCGCGCAGACTGGGGAAGGCGTTGTCTTAAAATTGTTCGGAAAAGTTCCTCCAACCATCCTTCGCACAATGACTCCGCTTGCTAATTAGCAGGACAAATCCGTGTTGGTTTATTTATGAGAAGTCATCAATGAAAAAAATTTATACACATATGTACAATCAATAGATTCAATCATTTAAAGCGATAATAAAAATGCACTTACGATTAGGTAAATACGCCCCTTGTTTTTAGATAGATAAATGATAAAAGTCCAGGAAAAATGATAGATTTTGGGTTGACAAAGGAATGAAAATTGTCGTATTTATAGGGTGTTGAATAAAAGCATAAAAAATACGTACCTACTTAGATTAATAAACTACAAGAGTTTTAAGGCATGTAAACTTATTTGCTCTTAGTTATGGAATCCCAAAGCAGATTTTCCCCTTCTTAAAGTATATCTTCAAAGTACAACTACTATCAATCAATATTTTAACCCTAAGTGCATTCGGGATACGGACAAAAAGTTGTACCACCTCTCAAAAACTGATAACTAAAATTTTTCAAATTGCGCACTAATTCAGTAGTCAAATCTAATTTATTTATCTATTATAAGAATATCGCACATTGTTTAGTTTTTTGTGTTATTTCATCCGCCATGCTAGGGATATCCCTGTGTTATGGTGGGTGTTGATGCACAATTTAAAAAAATACAACCTTCGTAATAAGAATAAGGGATTATTATATTTAACATGACGACTGACGACATGGTCGTAGAGAAATGCTCTCGACTAGCAACCCGAAGGTCGTAAGTACAAACCTCGGTGTGCGTAAGAAAATTTTATTTGATTGAATTGTGTTATTTAACGTTCCAGAATGGAAGATACTCTCTATGTATATTGTATATTACCCTGGTGTAAGACATAGTAAAAAGAAATATTCAGTATTGAAACGTTGCTTGAAATGGCTTTAACCATGTTTGGTGACTGGATCTGAAAAGCCCACTTCGTTCTTCGTACGAAAGTACTTCCTTACCTTCCCCTCCTCACTACTTCCAGCCTCACAATATACCCCAATTGGGATACCGTAGTCTCGCTGACTCCGGAAGGTTGGAGGACTTAGGAGGTGCGCAATAAAAAAAAAAATAATAAATCTACCACACAATAAAATTTTCTCCCAAGAATATTCCTTTTTTCCATTAAATAATAATAAATAGTTAACAATACATGACACGTAAAATAATTTATGGTATCCATAATTAATGAGAGATGGGAAGGCTGATAGAGATATTGAAAGAAGGGTGAATGCCGGTAACTCCATTAATGGTGGACTGAATGCCGTTGGCGCTAATAAAAAACTGTCGAAAGAAGCGAAGCTAGCAGTCCACAATGGAGTCCTGGTACCTACCCTGATGTATGGCAGTGAGGCATGGAACTGGCAGAGGAAGGATGAAAGTAAGCTGAATGCTGTTGAAATGAGATCCCTGAGACGTATGTGTGGTAAAACAATGTATGATTGTGTGAGAAATGTGGATATCCGTAAAGAATGTAAGGCTGATGTAAGCATAATGAGTAAGATTAAGAAAGGGACCCTCAGATGGTTTGGGCATGTAGAGCGAATGAACGAAGAAAGTAGTGTAAGAAGAATATACGACGCGAATGTGAATGGTAGAAGAAGTCGGGGACGCCCGAGGAAGACGTGGCACGATCAAGTGAATCAAATACTTGAGTCGGGCCATGTCAAAAGTCAGAACAATAGAAGAGAATGTATGAGACGATGTATGAATGTGAGTGAGGCAAAGAGTGTGTGCCAAGACCGAGTTGTTTGGCGGTCCGTCCTCTCTGCCTACCCCTGCGGGGAAACGGCGTGATGGTTAGTTAGTTAGTTAGTATAATTAATATACAAATAATGCACCTACGCCTATTTGTGACAAAATTAAGGGCCAAAAGCAGAATGCTCTATATGGTGGAATATTATCGTAACATCCGTTTCAGAATACAAAAACATTGTACCAACCCTTTTTCTTCAGTTATCTGTTAAATTATTGAGTTTTTTCCTGTTTGGTGTTTGACTGAAAATATGTATTATTGGTCTTCAAAACACTTAATCTAGCCCACTGTGCAGCTGGTGCGGATTAAAAACCTTACTCCATGTAAATACAAGCTCTGCCACTGTGTACAATGTACATCCTACTTACGTAAAGGCTGTACGTCACAGGTTCTACCTTCCACGTTGGAGGCTCTAGCCGTTACGTTGACAGTTCTATTTTCTACGTTTAACGTATACGTTGGCACTTGAAAAAGATTGCGCGGTAGTTTAGTCTCACGTGACACAAGAGCCTTTTCAAATGGAAGCGACAATATGTACGTAGGTGGGGGGAAATGTTTATTTTGCTGCCTCGTGATTGTACGCTTTTTTCATGTATTATTTTGACAGGGAAAACAAGTTTTATATTCTGAAGCGAAGAGAATCATTAATTTATTAAATTAAATTTTTCTTTTCGTTTAATAATGCTCACAGAGAGGTTAACAAAAAAAATTGAAAAGTTGAAAGAACCAATCCATTAACCAACGAACACCCATAACCCACTTAGTGTGAGCCATGGGTCACCCTAAGTGGTTCACTACGTTTAGCAATTCAGCAGGGCAGTTCATGAAGTGACGTGTGTTCGGGTTTTGGCGGTGGAAGCATCTGCCGACCTATTGCGCGGTGGGCCGGATCAAGAGAGACAGGTTGACGGAGACCTGTTGACCTCTCCGGCCGGTCTCTATCGACCCATTGCACCGCAATTCGAGTAATGGGTTTCTACGTCCGTCAATCCTGGACGCACTAACCCCCAGATTCATAACCACCCCTCACACTTTTTCCTTCCATAACTTCCTCTTTTCTCTTTCCCTAAAAATACGCTTCCCGAAAGATTACATAGGTCTTTAGGGATTTTTTCCCCAGTGCCTCCTTTGTGGAGCTAACAAAAAAAGTATGTTGATCAACTGTCTTGCCTATGTGATTGAGGTTATTGCATTAGGTCGTATTATTTTTGTGTTTCCAAAGCAACGGAAAAATGAAAAGATTTTTGGCTGCCATTGAATAGCTTTTTATCATTTACACAACCGGGGAATACACATTTAGCGCTGAACTATTTCGAATACGGTTTGCAGGGTCGCTCTCGCTACTCGTTGTTGTTCAATAATTCGGCTGTGAAATTATTTGCCGGCCTCTGTGTTTTCTCCCTTCATCAATATGGGTACCTGTAAGGACCATGTTGCCTTATTCCTTCCCTCAAAAAGACTCTTCACTTGGTATCTATTCTACCAAGATGATATCCTTTGTGGAGATTTAATAATGATTATAAAATATACCGGTACATGGTCATAAGAATACCTGAAATCTATAAGTTAGAAGTTTAATTATTGTGAAAATTCCAGTTCTAGGAAGTACTTTTATTCTAGAATTATCCCAAAAGTTAGGTCTCCAATCTTCTTTATAATAAATAAAAATTAATTTTCTTCATTTGATTTATATGTGTTCCAAGACTATTCATTCGAACCATACACTGGGCACACCTATTTCGTATCAGTCACGCCCCGGCCGGAGTGGGAAATGGACGTGTGACTCCGCGTCGCTTAGTTTCGTGAAATAAATTTTAAATATCCGTTTTGTTACAATAAACAATGCGTAAAAAAGAAATTAATATTTTTTACAGGCCTTTACAAAATCAACCTGTAAAAAAAATTCTCAAATACCTTTTCCAACCTTTCTTGAAGCTTTTTTTCAAGTATTTTTAAACTCCCGCCATAAATGGCGTGAATTCCAATTTCAATGTTTTCCTGGACTATTGGATCGCCTTAAACAGATCACTAGGATTGCAACACATTTTTTTAAAAGATGCAAAATTAACATTAAAAGGTCAGCACCAGCAAGAGAAGCAAGAAGTCAATAATAATTATCTGCTCACAACAATAATTATTAAAAAAAATTTATATTTAGAAAATTAAGTCAACACCCTAAATTCTAAAGCTGCAATGGAAAATTTGAGTAAATTTTTTGTTGTTGTTAAAGGGGATATCACACAAGAGTTCCACTGCTCCTAACCGAGAAGTCTAGAAGTCTGTGGGATTATGGCATCATATGGAAGGGAAGGAGATGGAGAAGATTTGGAAGCACCTGAAGATTTAGATCTGGTCACCAAACCATTTTGAGCCATCTCTCACCAGGGCGATATTGAGAGAATGGATTGACCTATAAGGATTGCGAAGGATTTAAATGTGATAACTTACTAGGCTGCTGTGGGTGCAAGGGGTAAGACTGCGGTTTGAGGTTATTGGCCTTGTAGAGCAGGGAGTTGGCGGCTGGTCTCATCTGCATCTCTTCCATGGGGGCCGGGTTGGGTAGTGTCATACCCTTCTTGAATCTCGGAGCTATGTCCTTACTGTTACTGTTACCTGCCGATAGCAAATACATCATTTCAAAACAACTCTAAGGTGACAAATAAAACATTACTTATTTACGAGGATACCACTGGATGGGAGATTTAAGACATACAGGATGGCAAGTACATGATTCAACCAACTGAGGAGATATTTATTAATACATTTCACTCCAGCGATAACAAATTTGGATAGCACCACTAGTTTTGGGTAGTCGTAGGTAGATAATTTTAATGAAATTAAATGAATTTATTTTGTACTTCCCACAATCAGCTAATATGTTCGTTTAAGCTTGATTAAGCTTCTATCGAATACCAAAAGATGTCACTAATGTTCCTCTCGTTGAATATTGTTATAGTGTTCCTGTTTCTGAAATCTTTATCGCTTAAATTTTTTTTGAAATACAAAAGGGGGCGCACGAGTATTTTGAAAAAATGAGTGTTTCCTGTATTTTAGCACCATGGAGGGATTGCGGAAGGGGGAGGTAAATCTGGAAGGAGTGGGTTGAACGAAGGAATGGTGGAGGGTACGTGGAAAGAGGGTGGAAGACGGGGAATGTTAAACGCGGGAAGGGGGGAAGAGGTTTACAGGACGAGGGGACGCAGTGGGAAAGCGAAGAAGGCGGAAGGGGAACGAGGGAAGGAAGGGGATGCGGGAGGAGGAGAAGAGGTAGGAGATGCGGGAGGGGAACAGGAGCAAACGGGGATGCATGGGAAAGGACGCGCAGTGAAAGGGAGGTAAGAGAGGGATTGCACAATAGTCAGATCGATAGGGATGGTATGGGTAAATTTGGTAAAATCCATGCTTCTCTCACTGTCAACTGTACGTGGCCTACTCACACGTCGGAATACCTTTATTCGTGCACGCACCAAATAAAAAAAAAAAAAAAAAAAAATTGTGTTTCCAAAAGCATTTCAATAAATAGAGCTAAAATACAGACAAATTCTTTCTGTGGGTGGCATTGCAATGCTTGCCTAGTACCTACTCGCTAGCATAAAATAAATTTAAAAAGCATAATAACACAATACATCACATATTGTACGAAATCACATATCCCTGTGTACACCTACTGACATCATAATCCTATAATATTTGAAGTGAGGTGATATTTTTTTAGGATTAATAATAACGAAATATATTTTTTAAATACAGCTTGTCGTACAACTTATTATAAATTTCCAGTTAAAATTGCAGTATTTGGACAGCCTTGCCAGATGAGTGTGCAGAAAGAGTAGTTAGGGTGGCACTACACACCATACCCCTCTGAGTTAGTTAAGCCAAGCTGTAAAACTCGACTGGGTTCAACGTCACCCGGGCAGGACTAGATTGTTGAGGCCGCATTACATAGTATTATGTTTTTTAATTGTTATAATCACATTTTCTATGTCATTAGGTTAAGATCAAAACGACACCGGATCAAATTTAATGGCAGTGGGTTCGATTTCGGCAAGTATTTAATTTTGTATGATTTTTTTACAGCGGCCGGCGCGGCGTGGTCCAGCGGTATGGCTTTTGAATCGTAATCCGAAGGTGGCGGGATCGAATCCCGGCGTGGGCAAATAAAAATTTTATTTGAATAATTTGTGTAATTTCACAATTAATTCATTTAAAATAATGTACCTACAGTATATTTGCGGCACGTTCCAGAGTGGAAGATACTATCAATATCGCCCTGGTGTAAGACCACCATTCAGAATTGAAACGTTGCATGAAATGGCGTTAGCCGTGTTTGGTGACCGGATCTGAATAGCCAGGTACTTCACCCCACCTTCCTCTTCCCCATCTTCTCCCCCTCCCCACTACCTTCAGCCTCACAACATACCCCATTCGGGGATGCCATAGTCTTACCGGTTCCAGACGGGTGTAGCTGAGACTCTTGTGAGGTATTAATCCAAAAAAAAAATCCATTGTGTACCGCCTACGAATTTCTTTGGATTCAAAATATCATCACTTTTTGCAAAAAAACAAAATAAGATTATAAAAAAGACTTCATTATTTTTTTACAATAAATTACTTATTTTTGTAATTAATTTACCGAATGTCGCGCAACACATAATTTTCTAAATTTTTAAAATTATTTTTAGTGTGACAGCGAGTATTCAAATCTTTCCCTTTTTGAATACAAATACAAATAATAACGACTCGCAAGTTCAACACTTCTTGAAAAAAAATTTTTGCTGTAGTTTATTATATAAAGCCATTCACATTTTTTGTTGGTACTTTGCCAATTGATTTGAGATTTATTGTATTACTTATGTTCTCTATTTTATGCAGGTGCTTGCAGGTTTTTACAGATGCAATGCCACCTCATGGAGCCTCATGAATGAGTTTTTCTTTTGCCCTGTTTAATTTATCTTTGTCTTACTAACCTATTTTTTGCATTTTGTTTTTACTGTTAAGCACTTGCATACTGCTTACTAACAACGTATGCATGGACACTGGAGGTCTAGATTCGTTCAAAATAAATAAATGTAGCTTCGTTTAACAAAAAAAAATAGAATCTTGCGAGAGCCTTGAAGGAGTAACCATCAGTTACTTACACCAGGGCGGGTAAGAGTTGGATTACCTCCACTGTAGTTTATTATTTATATCATTATATATTATATTCCTGAAAATATTATTTTTTCTGAATAACGTAACATGAAATATTATTTTCTTATTATTTTCCTGCCATCCGAGCACACACAAAAATATAAAATGAGTTTTATTATTTTAACACTTCATAATATCCGTGCCTAAGGTTAAATCATAATTGTGGTTGCTTTTTGGGGAATTAAGTCATATAGCATAATCAATAACTAATGTAGATTTATAATCTTAAATTTTTATTCCTGAAAAAAAAACATTTTCACTAATTTAACTAGGAATTACTAAAATAAAAACATTACATTGCATTACATTACAAATAAATACATTACATTACAATTTTATTCATTTGCATTATTTTATTGACTGCATAAAAAAAATATATTATTTTTAAATGTTCCCACCTTTTTTCATTTTTAATGCTTTTTGTAACCAATGGATTGCTTACCATATTGAGTATGTGTGGTGTTTAACATGTATGTTATCCTGTTGTCGTGTAAAGTGTTGTGTACTGGGGAAGTTTTAATGAAAAATGACACATTAATTAATTATAGAATTTTAATGATAAAGCACTCTACGGTGTTACATAAAGATGAGAATACCCATTCCTAATCCTTTTGGGTTATTTTTAATAATTGGCAATGTTATTTGAGATTTTAGGATCGTTACGTAAAATTATTCAAGTGTACACGGGTAATTTTACATTTTGCAGCCATTTTATTCTACAACATTTTACTGTTTGTATAAAAAAGGCAAAAACGGTAACTGGATAAAAATAAAAAAATGCCAAATATCACAGTAAATAATAATAATTGGTAAGGTAAGGTATGTTTTACTTTTGTTAAGTTTCTTATTTATTGCTTGTTATTGAAGTGAAAACTTCTTCAGCATCGTTGGGATTTGAAACTCGATGAAAGGAAAAATAGCGACAATAAAAAAGAGAAAAACACATGCATCTATTGGAATTAACCTGCGAGGGAATGAGAATAATCGATCTCCTCTTTGTGCGATGCTTCGTAGCCTCCCCACTCTTGTCTACTTTAGTTTTCTGAAGGTTTCAGAAACCAAAGTAGACAAGAGTGGGGAGTAGACTTCTACCGCGTGCAAACTGAATACTCCGTTTTTTCTGAATCGATTAAAACTTAAAAAAGAATATTTTTCGTGATCAGAAGGTGTAAGTCAAGCTTAAGGCCCACTTTATCAGCAGAACTAGTGGCGATGGTGGTAGGTTAGGATGTTGAGGCACATCCCTGGCTGGTCTGATTGTGACAGGGCTACCACCCGCTTGCCGCCCCCTAGTTACCTACTGACAGTTAATGGAATACGTGGCCGACACGTTAACTTAACCGACTATCCATTGGTACCAGCGCAAGGCCGACTGACAAAATGCCCACCGCAATTAGTGGGACACTTTTATCAACATTTTCCGGCACCTTGTGAAATGAAAAAAAAACTGTTAGGTCAGTAATTTGTTTAAAAAAGGCAACTTTTTAATATTTGTAATGCTATTTAAGATTCGGCTATGCCCGCGTCATTTGTAACTACAATTTATTTATTCACTTATACTGATCTCAATAAAAAAAAAAATATATATATATATATATATATATAAATATTGTTGTCACGCTGTAACTTAAGAACGACTTTACCTATTTTATTAATTTTTTTTTTAAATTTTTAAATTCTTTGTAGAAGGTTTTTACGGAAAGTAAAATTAAGAAAATTGCGCAGAAAATTAGATAATTTCAGAAAACTTAAGAGCTCTTTTAACTTCGCACGTTTGACAGTTCGCGCGTTTGATGAATGTGAATTTAGCAGGCAGCAGTTTTTTTTTGTAACAGAAGAATTGTCTAATGATTTTTTAAATTATGGGTATTTTAAATCGGTAGGTACCTATGTTAGGTACCAAATTAGATTGATTGTTCTTAAAATATAGAAAAATGAATATTTGTATTATACGAAAAATTAAAATTCGAAAAAAAATTTGTAATAGGTGGCACGCGAGCTGTTTCAAACAGAATGTACTGGGATTGAATATATGGAACGCGGGAGAGGGGTTTACAGGGCGGGGGAGCGAAAGAGAGGATTGGGTAGGTGGGGAAGGTGGATTGGGAACGCGGGAGGGGAAAGGGATGCGGGAGGGGAACGGGGATGCATGGGAAAGACATACAGGGAGAAATAATTTATTTCTTTGAATATGGCATTGCAACGCATGCCGGGAACCAGCCAGCATACTCTATAAAAATAACAAGACACACAAAAATATTAATGTAACAGTCGCAACTGGGCCTCGAACCACGGATCTATTGTCTTACCGGGCCTTAACCAACTCGGCCATTGAGACCTATTATTTTTTCATTCATTTTTGTAGATCTCATTATTCTTACTTCTATAATAATATACCTTGGCAATTACGAATACTTTTTTGAAATATCCACCAAGTTCTAATTAATGGATTTGTAACCTAGATAGTGCACCTATCAGTAAAACATATCCGATATTATTAGATTTTCACCGTCAACATTATTTTCGTTATTTGTTTTTGGGGTAATATGCCGTGTTGCACTACCCCATTCTTTAGCCAACGTTTCGGACAGCTTTGAAGTGTCCATCATTTGCCACATCTGCCGGATCGGCCCTGATGGTGGACACTGCAACGCTGTCCGACAAGTTGGCTAAAGAAGGAGGTAGCGCAACAAGGCATAACACCTCAAAAACAAATAACGAAAATATCCGATATTACTTATATAGGAAAACCTATTGACCTTTTCTAAAAGTCTAAATATACGTAAAGACAAGAGATCCTGGGTGTATTCGGAGTGAGAGGTTGGGGCGTTAAGTGGAGTATAATTTTTTAATAATTTAAAAATCAAAAAAATCATGAAAAAGATTAACCAGAGTCCAAAATTTCTTTTACTTTTGTCACTCTTTTACCATTATCTGGTCAAATAAGTCCTTTGACACCCATGAGTACAAGTAACAATTATTAATATTTTTTTTAATGTATTCATTAAACAACAGCTCCTCTTCACGTGGTCTAATATAAACATACATATTTTAGAAAAATGAAACAATTCAGCTTTGTATAAACCACTTATATAATGAGTAAATCCGATTGGTTTCAGAACAAACGTTCCTTCTTCAGGGCAAACGTATACTAATTTGACAGTTTTGAAATATGGATGGGAACAATGTTTTATTATGGTAGGGGTGGAGCCGTTGCTAGTTATTAATGTAGAGTGGATGGGTAGGGGAACAAATCCATGATTGGGCTATAAGACAATATTTTTTGTTTGTTGATAATAGATTCATTATTTTTAAGGAATTTTTTAATTTCCAAGGCTTCTATGTTATCTAAACGTTTTCCTTTATGATTAATGTGAAAATATTTATCCCTGTATTTTTTTTCAAAACTATGGTTATTTTCAATGATATTATTATATTATTTTCAATGATAGCGAACTCAGAAAAATTATTATTATTAAGACACCTTAAATTTTCTTTGATTCTGATTTCAAAATTACGAGTTGTTTTTCCAATATAAAATGAGGGACAATCATTGCATTTGAGTTTATATATTACAGAATTCGTCAATTTATGGTCTGAAACCGGTCGGATTTACTCATTATATAAGTGGTTAATACAAAGCTGAATTATTTCATTTTTCTATAATGGATAACCACAAAGTTATAGTTACATAAAAAAATATACATATTTTAATTTACATATTGCTTATTATTAATATATGTTACTTACTTATTTTTTTAACATACTGTCTTCATCGACTGCTAAGAATTGTATTTCAATCTCTTAAAAATCGAGCTAACATCACACAGATTTTGAATGCTTGTTTTATACGGTTGATAGCAATCTCATTTGAAAATAAAATGTTTAAAGTTCAAATGAATATTTTGTTTCAAGTAGATTGCACGTAAACAGATCCCCCCGCTTGAAACGTGAAAGAATATAGAGCCTACTTTTATTTCTCATCAACTCCTGCGATTTCCACAATATGTTTTTCCATCCAGGTATATTGATGGATTATTTTTCCACAATCCAGAAAGCTTCCTTTCTTTTGAAACACTTAATTTCCCATCGGTCTGTATTGAAATCCCAGAGGCCGAGACAATGGTACAGAAAACACTACATGAACCCTTCCAAAGAATTTTGTTTACTTGTTAATAATTTCTTTCGTTCAATAGATAGGTACTTTCTAAGATCTAATTACTATAATATATTACCATCATCTTCATCGTCTTCCCTTGTCTTATTCGGGTCGGGACCCATTGCATCGACAAGGCGCCTATCTTGTGCTGATTGTTCGACCGTCCATGGTAGTCCCTTCTTCTACTCTTACAGTTTCCAGTCCCGACTATTTCTGGGGCGGCCCACTGAACGTCTACCCTCTCTCGCACTCAGTACCTTCCTAGGAATTTGGTCATCAGACATTCTTGGTACGTGCCCAAGCCACCTCAGTTGTGATTTTTCTATGAAGAGTAACAGTGGTTCAATGTTTAGATCGTCTCGGTTCGTCGAGCTTCTTATTTGATCCCCTTTCGTAACTTCTACCACTCCTCTCAAGTACCTCATTTCGGCAGCTTTTACTCTAGAGCGTGTTCGTTCGTTCAGCATTCGTGTCTGGTGGCCGTAGGTAAGCGTCGGCGATATATTGTTTTGAACACTGCCATCCTTATCTTGATGCTAAGCTCTGTTTTCCTTATCACGCTGTCACTGAGCTGTAGAGAAGACGAAACACACCACTTATTCTTCGATCAATTTCTCCGTCTTGCCGTCCATCGCTGGTATTTGAACCTCGTATTTCAACTAAGTACCATTAGCGAGTATGTTGCACTGAGATTGGTCCCTTCCTATAACCATCACCTCTATTTTTGTGGTACTCATCTTCATTCTCGCATTTTAGAGTTTTCTCTGCGAACTTTTTGAAATTAAGAATTTATTTAAAAATTATTGTAGAGTAATATTTTTTATTTCTGAAAGAATTATAAATAAACTTTATTTTGTGCATTTGAATCTTGGGTGAAAATCTTAGGTGAAAAATTAGTATTTGTATACCTTTGAATCTTTTAAGAAAGATGAATTTTAATAGTTTCTTGAGATATAATTCTTGATAATCTTGAAAATATTTATTTGATGGCATGATAAACCTGAAGAAAATACAAATAATATACTACTATGTATAATAATATTCTTGACAGATAAAAAAAAATAATACACAGTACGCCACCGGACTGCTTATCTTACAAAACAGTACGGAGGCTTTCTATATTGTTTTTTTTCTTTTCTGTTAGTGTTTCAATCTTTTAGATCGCTCTCCAGTAAACGAATTTCTCTTGTTAATTAATTAATTAATTAATTAATTATTACTGGGATTCTGACAGAATATAATACTCTGAAAATATTTCTAAAAAATTAACTAATTAATTATTAATTATTAATTAATTATTAATTAATTATTAATTAATTAATTAATTAATTAATTAGTTAATTTTTTTAAAATATTTTCAGAGTGTTATATTCTGTCAGAATCCCAGGGTGAAAGACGTTCAGGATCAAAACATTATTTTTGTAGTTGTTATGGCGGGGAGCAAATGTTCCCTCTCAAGATCGAGGGATCAAATGCTGCGTGGGCTGTATGCGTATGCGGTTCTCATCTATTTTATTATATTTGATTTCACTTTCCGAACTGCATTCTGCTTTCCACTGGTATTCACTGGGAAAGGTATATGTTAGTTGGGAGAGAGATTTTTGGGGAATGGTGAGTGGGAAATGAACGTTTGAATTCGTATTCAAAGAGCGATATCAGACGGCACGGAGCGCGGCGACGGCCTTTTTACTTGCGAAATGGTTGCGGTTTAAGACTTCTGTTTTAAGCGGCGTGGTAAATTTAACTGCGAATTATAGTGTTTTTTGGAATCTTCTATCCCGTGCGGTGATTTTATTAGAACTGAACAATTGAGGAGAAATTAAGGTAGAGGGCACACACTAAATAGTTGTCAAAGAGTAACATACAACAATAAAAGCGTGAACAGTCGTGTTTGGTGCCCAGATCTGGGTAGCCAGGTTCCAGGCTCCATATTCTGTAAAATCCTCAAAACTTACCCCAATTGGGATGCCACGGTCCCACTGACTTCGGGCAGTTCGGAAAAATATTGACAAAATCACTACGAACAGTAGTTATTACTAGCTATTTACATCCATCCAATAAAAAAAAAGATTTTCATTGAATATCCCCTGCGATATCGACTGCGAAAAGTCGTGGGGGATAACCTTGTATATAAGATTTCATTGGTTCCTATTACAGGCTGCGTATGGATGCTATATCATAATTTATGGCATTTTCCTATTTCGCGGAAGGATCTTGAAAACAAAAGATTAGTTTTGACGATACAAAGGCCAATATTGATGTATTCCTAATAATAAAATCAATATTTTTTGCACGAAACCATAAAAAAGATGAATGCTAATGTTGTATGGAGGGTATTTTATCGACAGGAAGGATAGATCCGGGAAGGAAAAAGGATTGAAGGATGGGTAGGAATCTGGAAAAGGGATTAAAGGATGAGTAGGAACGAATGTATGAAATCATCCCTCCAACTGATGGGTCCGAGATAAAGAAGCTGAAATGGTCAAAAAGTCTCCCCAAACCGACCTCTCCCGAACTGACCTGCGATGCGCTTTGTTGGCAGACTTATCCACCGTCAAGGCCAGGACAAACTAAGGCATCCCTGCTAAGCCACCAAACGCAGCAAACCAATTGGCGTGAGCTTTGGCAGAGGTGTCGGTTATCCAATAAATGGTTTGTTTTAAAAGAAATGCACGATAAAATCACCCAAAAAATAACAACTAACACGTACATTAGAAATACCAGATCCCATGGTCACAAACATATCCAACAAGTAACTACTAACACAACATTTGAGCAAAAAACTTCTTATATTATGGTATTAAGCTCTACAATAAAATACCACTCTCACTCAAAAACCTCAACATTATAACATTTAAATCTCAATTAAAAAGCTGCCTACTAAATATAGGGAGATTAGAAATGGAAAATAAGCTGATTACAAATTATGACTAAAACCGAATCTAGTGAACTGAATTATAAAAAAAACACTATCTTATTTATTTTATAATTATTTAAAAAAATACTACATGATATATGTTTATTACTAATTTATATTAATTTCTTATACATAAATTATAATACGTAAATGAAATCCTCAGCATGGGAGATCCCAGGGAGGATATCATTATCTCTACATGTTACTAAGAAAGGAAGACAATAAATCATTATTATATTATATGTATATTATTAATATTGCACCTGTGCAGTCGAACAAAGCTTAAGAATGTTTTCAAACTCACTGACAGCCTCCATGGTCGAAGGGTAAGGCTATTTGATTCGCAACCCGAAGGTCGCAGCATTGAGCGTATAAATTTTATTTGATTAATTTGTGTTAATTCACAATTAATTAATTTAAAACAATAAATAGTATATTTGCTGCATATCCCAGAATGGAAGATACTATCAGTATTGACCTGGTGTAAGACCACCGTTTTGAATTGAAACGAAACTTGAAATGGCTTTGGCCATGTTTGGTGAACAAATCTGGATACCCAGGTACCTTCCTCTTCCCAATCTCCCTCCCCTCCCCACTACCTTCGATCCTCACAACATACTCCAATTGGGTTTGACAAAGTCTCACTGGCTCCAGATGGGAGCAGCTCGGATTCTTGTGAAGTATTCACTTAAAAAAAGAACAATGAACTTACCGCCCCAGTACATGTGTCACAAGTTAGTTGGAAATTTATTTTATAAACAATCTACAGAATCTTAGAATCACGATATCCATGTCAGCTTTACAAAAGCTTTGTATTTTGTAATATTAATATAAATTAAGCTGTGGAGATATAACATAATGAAATTCCCTTTTAATCATATCAAACAAGTAACAAGGTTCCTTGGTTCGTTAATCGCCAAGAATACTAAGTTACCACGGGGTAAAGCCATTGAAGATTTGTATCGTTTCGGGTCTTTGAAATGAATTAACATGATTGACATCGTGATGAATGGTTGAACATGAATAATTAAATACCTTACCAGGATCGGAAAGCTTTTAGACACTACAAGTTTCAGTACTTCTTAAATGACGACAATATTAAAACGTTAACAAATATTCGTGATAGTGTAGTAAACCTTTGTTAATAATATTGTTTTTAATTGACAGCTTTTATAACTTTTATAAGGAATAACATCACCTCAACAAAGATTATTAATTATTTATATTTCAACAATATCAAAATTTAAAGCTGTGGTTTGATTGATTAATTTGCCATACTGGTAACTGATTCATAACAATAAAAGTAAGACTATTGATTTCAATAAAGCAAATTTGGGAGGTGGGTGGCATAAGTTACCTCAAGAAGTTTGATATGTTTGGTCACTTAGCAGGGATGCCATGGGTTCATGTGATGAAGTTTGTACAGGTCTTCATAGCACATGCTTTTGGATAGAGAGAGACTTGGTGATGGAGACATTTCACCTCTCCACCGGAGTCTCCTGACTCTTGCTTTGTACAGCAGTGGGAGAGTTGAATTTATACGTCCGTGACTCCTTACTTACATAAACCCTTGATTCCTACCCACCCCACATACCATTTATTTATTTATTGCTTCTTCATAATTTAAATACATTTTTAGCATGTAATTATTAACCCCACTACAGTTCGCCTGTATCGGGGTTAATAATTTCACAATTTATTAAAAGTAACACACATATAAACCGGTCATTACGAAACCGTTAAGTAGGTACAAGCAAAAAAATAAAATTAAAAAATAAAAATAAAAATAACGATGATAAAAAGGAGGAAAATTGTAGAAAAAATAATATGTGAATTAATAACCATTTTAAACAACAGCGAAAATTAAAAATATACTAGAGACATGGTTTATAAAAATAAAAGTAAAAAAAAATGCGAAATGAAAAAAAAAACAAAGATTTATAAACATAATAAAAAACAACATTTACCTTACTTCCCAGAACTACACCTACCTCCTTTCTTACACAGTATCCCCAAAGATGAGTTAGGCACCGGGGGAAATGTTTTTCCTTAGCGTTTCATGTATGAAGCTACTGTAAATCTAAAAACGTTTTAAAATCCATTAAAATTTAGGATACACAGTTTCTACAAACAACAATATTACCTTCACACACTCAACTCAAGTCAAATAATATCTCTATTTTTATTTTTATTTACTTTCGTAGGTACTTATCATCAACACGGAGAGAGTAATATTTTTTATTTATAGTACGTTAAAGAAACTGTCTACTTTGGGTCGTTTTTTTCACCAAATGATAATTATTGGCAAAGCAAATGTTATACGAAAGTAAATGATAAACAGGAAACCAGCGGTTGAAAGTTTGAATATATGTAAATAAACAATTTATTATTGGTGCCTGTGCTGATGATACACTGTTTTGATACATTTGCCTGTTTTAAAAATAAAGGCAGCTTCAAATATCTGCTTCAAAACACGGAAGTTTTTCTTGAGTCCAATTAGCCGGTCTTTGTGTAATCCCTACCGATTCAGCTTTACTCCTTTTACACAAAAAGACCCTCCACACACCCTAAAAATGACACAGTCCCTGAAGTCTGTGAAGTTAATGTAAAAAAAAATGTTTCGTGGTACCATTTTAATTCGAAATTAATAGAATACTTAGTTTTTACTACTTTTATCTTATATATAAAAATGAAACGCTGAATGTGTTGCTAAGCACATAACTTTCGAACGACTGCACAAAATTTGATAATTCTTTTTTTGTTTGTTCGTTATTGTCAGTATAAGATTTTTATAAAGCGTGAATACGAATTTGAATATTATTAATAAGCAAAAATTGTTTTATATGACCCAATATTAAAATTGTTCCCTTTGTAAATTGTTACTTATTGCCCTCTTCCCTCTACCCGTTCTCATCTTTCCATTGACACCATTGTCTATTTAAGTAAACTCTGAAGAAGTGAGCATTGCTCATGAAACATATTGGTTTTTATAAACAATAAAAGTGGTAAAAACTAAGTATTCTTTTAATTTCGAATAAAAAAAAATGTTACATGATATTGGGTCGATTTTTCGACTCGTTCGCGTGTTCAACAACTCCGCTGTGAAATGATTTGCCAGCCTCTCTGTGTCCTCCTTCCTACAAAATAGGCCTCGCCAGAGCTCAAGTTCACTCTTTATATAATCTGGAACCTGAGGGAAATGGTAGATAATGTCAACTAATATCTGGAATGACTGGTGATAAATAAATACAAACACATGCTTTTTTACCAGTAGTTTTCTCGCTTTTACATTCCGTCCCTCTTATGCACAACTGTAGAAAGTTCATGTCTGCATGGCGGGCCGGATCGGGAGGAACTGGTTGAAGGATGACCTAGACCTCTCCAGCCAAACTCACTTGATCCGTCGCAATGGATTCATGCGTCCGTCACTCCTGCACACACTGACCCCATATTCCTTCCAGACCCACCCTTCATATATTTTTCCTTCTCAGAACTTCCTCTCCTTCTTTTTCCTAAAAAGACCCTCCAAACAACATCCTCAAAGATGTCGTAGGCCCTGAAAGAAATTGTTTTCCTCGTGACCTCCTAAGTGTAGCCAATTTTAAAAAAAGGGAAAAAAGTCAGAGTGTGTAATTCACACGCGGTGCAAGTGAAACTAGAATGTTGCTAGATGTCGCTTTTTTTCTTTTGCCTGTTTATTTTAAAGTGGTTTGAAGATTGGATATTGATTTCACAAAAATAAATGTTTTTTTTTTTTGGATTTCGTAGGATTTGAACCTCCGTTCACTTGATGTCTGTCTCTCTTGCCGCGGAGACTTGTCGGGTGCCTTGCCCACTGCGTTATGGGAAGCACGCGCCGAGGTGCGAATTTACCGCATTACGAGTATATTAGAGTTTTTGTGTTTTAATAGGTATTTGTCTGGAACTGAGTTGTGACGCATTTCGGTTTCATCCGAATTTCAAATGACTAACGGCGTTAAAGAAGTTTCAATTATATAAAAAATCCCCCAAGTCCTTCTTTGTGCAGGACATAATTGGTATGCACAAATATCACATAGGCAAAGTTAGGGGCTCAAAATTTTCAAGTGAAACATGCATTGGACATTGAATTGGTACATTCAGCGAGAAAAAACGTGTATGATTTTAGATTTTCACGGCCAAATTCGTTATTTATTTATGGGGTGTTATGCCGTGTTGCACTACCACCTTCTTTAGCCAACGTTTCGGACAGCGTTACAGTATCCATCATTACACATCTGCCCTGATGATTTATACTGTAACGCTGTTCGAAACGTTGGCTAACTTAACGGCATAACACCCCAAAAATAAATAACGAAAATACAAAAACATATTTTTCACCACACCTGCCTAGGGAAAATTCTTTTCACCAAATATGTAGTGGTCTGAGAATTTTCGTCCAACAAAAGTATTGTAACGTCAAGTCCAATACGTTACGCACTATGAATGCTTTTACTTGGTCGTATCGAGTTCCTGTTAACCACTTTTGTCAGAAAGCATTATGGACATTTTTGCCGTCGCCGAAACATTTATGAGAAATTTGGAAGATAAATTTGCGGAGTATCTGATATCACTCAGAGGTTTTTAAGAAAACGGAATAGAATAAGCCAAAGATACAGTTTGTCAAATAAGAGTAGAAAACATTAGAAGGGCGCCACTGTTGTTCAAATGGCAATACTAAAAATGTAATCATGGTGGTAAACTGTGTAACCTACATTTTTATTAAAAGTTAAAAAGGCATTAAAGTGAAAAAAAAAAAAAAATTTATTCCACTGATCTCAAAATTAGAATTCCATACAGGTGTGTTATTATTATATCTTCGCAATTTTGTGTTAACATAATGAAAAATAACGATATTGTAATAAAATATACAGCACTCTTTTATTTAATATTAGCTTAAGTACCGACTAGCTTTGTCCAGGCTTTAGATCATATCTCTAATTTTAGATCTGAATAAAAGTAGTGTAACTAAACTCACCATTAATGATTCTTCCTTTCTATTTACTGTTAAATTCAAATTTATGTAAAATTAAATGTAAGCCAATCACATTGTACAACACAGTTTATTCAAATTTATGTCATTAAGTGGGTAACTTAACAACAGAGCTTCTTCTTTTTAAATGTGTATACAGCGTTCTGTATTTTCATAGTTATTGCACTGTATAAGAATATTTGACCGTTAAATTGGTGCTGCTAGCCTACAATTTTTTTACTTCCATTTTTTATATTTTTTACTCTTTCAAACTCTACGAGTATAAACAATAGTAGTGTGAAGTTAACTTTTTCCGTATTTTTGAGAGATTCGTCAAACACTCGAGATGTATTGAAATGTGGATACAACTGCTATTTATAGATACTCTATAACTCTGTAAAAATATGTACATATACGTAACTAAACTTTCCAACTCTACGAGTATAAACAATAGTAGGTAGTGTGAAGTTAACTTTTTCCGTATTTTTGAGTGATTCGTCAAATACTCGAGATGTATTGAAATGTGAATACAACTGCTATGTATAGGTACTCTATAACTCTGTAAAAATATGTACATATACGTAACTAAAAATATTAAAAAAATTTAAAACCAACAAAATGGTTGTCAAGCACCTACTTACTATTTTTTTGGAATATTTAATGAGCGTCAATAGAAGTTTTTATAAAAAAATTTAGAAGTTATTTTAGGTAGTTTATTGCACAAACGCAACGATTTATGAGAAAATTGCCATTGATTCATTAGAATTAATAAACACATTCAAAATTGTTCTTAGAATAAGGAACCCCCATTTGATGGCCTCCGTGGTCGAAAGGCAAGGCTCTGGAAAAACAATCCGGACGATGCGGTTTCAAATACCAACGTGGGCAAATTTTTTTTTTTTTGATTAATTTTTGTTTTTTCACATATTTTTTCATTTAAAATAATGTAGAGCATATGTGTGCAAAGTTCCAGAGGGGGAGATACTCTCTGTAGCGCTTGGTGTGAGACCACCGTTCATAATTGAAAAGTTGTTTGAAATGGCTGTAGCCGTGTTTGGTGACCAGATCTGAATAGAAATGTGCTTTCCCACCTTCCTTATCTCATTCCCTTCCCCACTACCTTCGGACCCACAATCGTACCCCAATTGGGGATGCCATAGTCTCACTGGCTCCTGTTGAGACTCTTGTGAGGTATTCGCAAAAATCACATTGTTTTCAGAAATTTATTCTCTCTCTCTGGTCTCAATCCTAGGATTGGTTTGCAGCAATTTCATCTATTCGTCTCTTCCACTCTTCTCTGTCTTGTGCGGCTCTTTTGAAGTCTGCATATGATGAGCAGCGCACGTCCACCAGCAGGTCATCCAGGTACTCTCGGCGTGGGTGTCCCCTAGAGTTTGTCCCCTCGGTCATACCCTCCATTATGGCATGCAAGAGGCCTTCTTGTCTTATTACATTACTGATCCATCTTGCACGCCTTTCGGACAAGGTCCTGAGCAGGTCCCTTCCTCCTTCGATTCTTTGGAGAACCTCCTCATTTGTAATGTGGCCTCTCCAGGAAATTCCTAATAGTCTTCTGTAGGACCACATCTCAAAAGCCTCTAGTCTCCGTTTATCTCTTTCGGATAGGCACCATGTTTCGCAGCCGTACATCAAGATACTCCATACATAGGTCTTGATGAGGAGTATTCTCAGTTTTAGGTCTAATTTAAAAAAAAATTATAATGCTCGTTTATTGAAGAAATTAACAAATTTGAATTTTAAAAAGAAAGATAGGTTGTTGATCGAAAAGATTGTCCACCGGTCTAAGGACCTTTGACTCCCCGTCATCATTGCTCACGCTCATTTTGATGACAGCAGTAGGAAATAAAATATTGTTGCGATATTCGCAGCCCGGATGGGTTTTTTTTATTAGTTGTCTTTTAGAAAAAAAGAAAACAAAAAAGCTAACATAAATGCCATCTGCTTGAAAACTGCATGCAATTCCAATGCGAACAGAATATTTGATTTAAAAAAGCAAAGAAACATTTTATTCTATTCGATAAAGTTTCTTGTTGCCAGGTATTCTTTTATTTGAACACCCCTAACATATCACTATCACCCGTGTATTGCTTTGACTGTTTGCAGTAGTGGCTTTATCGAACTGTTGATGCGATTTATAGGTTGTGTGTATATTGCATTGCACCTGCGCTCGGCTGGATCGCTGTTCAAATATATACGGTGCACTGAGGATGCGAGGGACGGGCAGGTACCCGGGATAAATCAATAGAAGATAATCTGATATGGGATTGGATAATATGGAATAGTATACGAAGGAAACATTCACAATTTTGAGTTTGAATTATTCTGCACCGATTTATTCACGAATCAATTTAACTAACTATCCATCACGCCGTTTCCCCGTAGGGGTAGGCAGAGAGGACGGACCGCCAAACAACTCGATCTTGGCACACACTGTTTGCCTCGTTCACATTCATATATTTCCTCACACATGCTCCTCTGTCATTCCGACTCTTCACATGGCCCGACTCAAGTATTTGATTCACTCGGTCGTGCCATGTCTTCCTCGGGCGTCCCCGACTTCTTCTACCATTTACATTTGCGTCATATAATCTCCTTACACTCCTTTCCTCGTTCATTCGCTCTACATTCTCAAACCATCTGAGCCCTTTCTTAATCTTACTCATTACGCTTATATCAGCCTAATTTAATATATTACCAAGTCTTATTCAATATATTGCGAATTAAATTGAAGTAACTAAAAATAAGTCTTGTAAAAAGGAAATTCCTCCATTTGTAAATATATCCGACTAAATACTTAGATGTATCTACGTGTGTGTCTCTTAGTGTCGTTATTTTTCGTTTCATCGAGTTTCAAATCACGACGTTGCTAAAGAAGTTTTCACTTCAATAATACAGTAGTACATGTTTATTGTTGTGTCGTCGTAATTGCAATATTTACATTAATTTTCTACCTGACATTTTATATAAAAATTCATCTTGATTCACTTTCGTCTATTGACTCTTTTACTTTCAATTTAACGCCTGTGTCACATTTTATCTTCATTTTTACACATCAAAATTGTCTTTGAATCATTTTGCATAAGCTTTTACAAGAAGCAAAGGGTCAAATCATGAAACCCATTGTGAGTTCCTTGCTAAAATTCAATAATTCCATTTCTAAAAGCATCTAAAATCTTTTCACCATTATTGCAAGTTGGTATGAAGTATGTAAACGCAATTGACCAATACAAAAATAAGTTAATACAAGTGTTTGATTCCGAGTATAACCTTAAACATTTCTGTTTGTCAACCCCTTATTTTGGAAGACGAAAGAAGTCATCGTTGGAGCTCGATTTGCGACCGAATCTCGACCTTCAAAGATCACCGAGGGACTGTCTTGAAAGATCACCAAGACAGCCCTGATTTAATTAAAGTCATTGAATTTCATACACCTACGAGAGCTACTCGCTCCAAAATCCTGTTTAAACATAATAATACCAGGACTGAGCTTTATAACATATGTATGGACTGAGCCGTGAAATATAACACAACGACTGAGCCTTATATTTATAGACTGAGCCGTGTAATATAATACAAGGACTGAGCCTTATATTTATAGACTGAGCCGTGTAATATAATACCAAGACTTAACTTTATAAGATATATATGTACAGGCTAACTTGTACACAGATTATATAGATACGCAGGTGTGATGGATCTATTTAAAACTGCACGGAAGGCTATGCCTTCATTATTATGTTTTTAATCAATGTTTATTTAACCAAAGTATACTTACGTGTTTTGTATGACTTATTATTATATATTTCTAGAACTTGCCTTAATTCGATATTTTCTGATGTCATTGTACGGTCTTAAGCCATATTTAAATGTTACATTTTAAATTCATTTTACTATTTTCCCATGTTTGTATTTAACGGGGATATGCAATTATTGTTTGTGATATACATATTTATACCATTACCATTTAATTACCTTACCCGCTCCGCAGGTTTTCACTGCTAAGCCCTACGGGCGGCTTCTGGTTAGGCTTCGCCCAGTTAGTTTTGGTGACCATTTTATAAATCCAATAGGAACTGGTTCCAAAAATAGCCTGTTTCTCGGATTCATATCATCTAGTGATAGCTAGCCACCGGGACAGGCAATGACGTCATATGTAATATATAGCCGCGTAATGCAACTAAGTACTACCGTCAATCTTTCAAGTACCGAACCCAAGTAAATTTTTGATATAAATCAGGTTGTTGGAATTATTCGTGTGCGAGACGCAGACGAATGTGGTGCTATCTATACGCGAGTTTTGTAATATTTATACATAAAAACTTAATTCTCTGTTCAGTGTTTAGGGTAGAAACTTTTGAAAAGATTGTTGGTGTTCAGGATCTCCATCAAATTTTTTAGATGAAATGAAAATGAAAAATTACTAGATGATAACTTGGTTGCAGGATGAGAGGCGACATATATTACACTATGGATTACATGGATTATGGATAACATTTTGACCAATTTTCTGTCGAGTGGTCGCAGTCATCCTATCCGCGAAAATCCGCGTTCCGTCGGTAACAAAATGACCGCAAGCGACTGCTTTGCGCTTAGCCAGGACCAAATATCCGCTCCACGCGAAAGAGCTGCCATTACGCAGTCAAATCACAGGCCAGCGCAACGGTCGCGTCCCGAATAGTCAACAGAGCAGGTGCCACTGTGTTTGTACTCAGAAGAGATATCTAGATGCATCATAGAATGAGCTCTATTTAATTTTTGCGAGTCCATACTTATCGCCTCTTAATTTTAATTAAGACAACAAGAATAAATCACCCATGGTTTTAGTTTGATTACCTTGAAAATGATTTTCATTCCCTCCATTCCATGAAAATCTTCTTACAATTTATCAAGTGGATAAAATATCATTTTTCGTGGTGCGTCAACTTTGGCTGTACCTGCACCAGCCCGAACGGTTAGATGACATTACTGAGGCACGCATCCATTTCTAACGAATAATGAAATCTTTGGATAAAGCTCATATTTAATTAGAAAATTCGTCAGTGTGTAAATGACAATTTTTTTTCTGAAAAACATTACACATTCTCATTTTGTGACAAGTTGTTAAATCTGTCACTGTTTGGACAAGATGTTAATTCCGTTCCAGGAATATCATATTTTGAACATTTCGTTGTATGTTAACTAGTGTCGGTCAAAAAAAATGCCTCCTATTTTTTTCTCCTTTAATTGTCAAGAAATCAATAACAATTGCATGAGTTGAAAACCACACTATTGACGATTAATTTGATACTTTTCAATATAATCTCCGTTCATTTACACAACTTTGGTCCATCTTTTAACAAGGGCATTATCACAGTATTGTAAAAAGGATGGTCACATAAGAACAGAACACCATCGCCATAACTTTCTCCGCCAAACACACATGTTTGATTAGTTTTGTCCTCGGTGAGTTTGTGTGATGCCATTCCATTGACTCTTCTTTGATTCAAGTTCAAGAAAATGAACCCACATTTCGTCTCCGGTCACAATTTTTTCCGGAAACAAAGCGTTGTGAGTCTATTGTTTTTCTTGTTTCTTTATCCTGGTTGGTTAACTTTCTGGGTACCCATCTTGCACAAACTTTTGATGAATATAATCAGTTGTCTAATAATCGTCATCACACTGCCTTTACTAAGGGAGAAAATGCGATACATGTGATGTAATCAATTCGCCCAATGTTGCGTGCGCTGCAATCACTGCAGTCATTGCAATCAACGGCCTGCGCCGCCCCGCTTTTCGTCCGGCAGCGTTTTTAATTTGTCCTTCAGCTTCGTTACAGCGATGAACCCATCGTCCAGTGGTGTTGAGATCCTCTGTTGCATCATGGTATACACTTTTCAGTCTTTCATGTATGCGAATGGGCGTTTCACCTTCCATAGTCAAGAATCAATCACCGAACTGTGTTTAATACGAACATTGATGTCGGCCATTTTGCAAGCGACTGTAGTGCTGCCACCTGTTGATGAAAAAAGTTACTACTGCAGCAGATTGTAGAAGAAAGTTTGAGGAATAGCACCAAATTCAAACTTTTCACTTAACTAGCTTTATTTAAGTAGAAAAAAAGGTAGGAATTACTTTTTGACTTAGCTCGTATATTACACGAATAATTTTTACAGTTTTACCAATACAATGCTTTCCAAATTAATTTCCACCGACCAGATCTCTAAGATATTGCGTATCGCCACTTGAACCCGCTCCAACTTGGATATAACTTCATTCCATCCGTTTCTGAACCGACTCGCGACTCGAGAATCCCGGATTCCTAGCCAGCAGAAGTTGGGAAGTTTGCGGGAAAAGTTGGCAAAATACGTTGGGAATAGGGACGCGACTTGATTCCCTAATGTATCCGACTCCATCTACAAACACGGTTGCCTACGTAATGACGTTCCGCAGATGGAAAACCGTGAATTAATCGAAAGACAAACAGTAAGTTACATTATCTTCTTGAAATCAAACTAAGATAAAACTTAGATGGAACCTATTCACCCCACACCAAACATAATACGATTTAATTAGATCTATTTAAAAAATGATTATAATATTTGGAAATGCTTCAAATAGTGGCACTTACAATTATCTCGCATGTTTTGATTTTATTTAGTTTTAATCTCTTTTCGTCCTAACATCTCATTAAGTTCACTTCACGTAACAGCCCCTTTTTTCATCTCACTGCATTGTGAGCACTATAATTATAACGTGCATCCACTTTTCTGTAATACAACAGCAGCCTTGAGAATCTCAAAGAGGATACTGTGTTTTTACTTCTCTGGTGGCAGAATAACACTTTAAAACACTTTATATGTGAAAACCACAGTAGTGGTTTTCCTGGTAAGGTGTTCACAAAATACTACTGCTAACCTATTTACGTACAGTTAATTATTATAACTTTTTTTTTGTAATACTGGAAAGTATTAGCTACGCAAACTGTAATCTTATGAAAAATATATGTACAAGAATATAAACAAGTAAATAATAAGTTCATTATGAGAAAATCATTCCAAGAATACTGTCAAATCGATATATTATGTCAAATTGAGATAGTGGACTAGGTACGTAGATTTACATCTTCCAACTCCCGTTGACGAGCGATTAAGATTTTCAGCGTTTGCAAATAAATCACAGGATTGTTGCTACCTATATATTTTTTACATTAATTCGACACAGGAGTTAGGAAAATAATTTACCTGAGCAATAACTCGCAGTCTCATCATGGAAAATAAGAAATGTTCAGAACTTTAAACGTTGCTTTAATTGACTTATGCCATTTTTGGTGACCAGATCTAAATTTCCAGGAACTTCCCAACGTTTATCTTCAACATCACCTTCCCCTTTCTGTTGCCTCACAACATTCCCGAGTTCAGACTCAGACCCGCTGTCTCCAGACAGTTGGAAGCAGTTCGTGGCATTATTGATCATGATTGCAATTACGTAAGTTGCAAGCTGAAAATAATTGCGTTGAAATGGAGAAACTTCAGATCACTCGGAGCCACGTCGTCAGATTATGCCAACTCTGACAAAAAACCGAGTTAGTTCTTTAATTTTTAATATCGTTCTTCTTCAAGGTTTATTGAAGGTACTTTTGTTGGTTTGTTATCGTCTAATTTGATCTTTTATTCATCGTTATTCCTTCAACAAATTGCACTGTGCATTCAAATAGGATATTATTATCTGTAGGAATAGAGGGTGTATTCTGGTTTTGGAAATATTTCGTAAACGTTCTTTGCTTCTCAAAAATAATTGCATAAATAAAGGTAGTTGTGAATAGCAAGCAGTTGCCGTAGCAAGGATGAAAGCCTTTGGCTGACTCCGTTACTTATTTTCAAAACATATGTGATGTTCTTCAATTTCTTAATTTTTCGTTTTGCTAAGAAAGCTCTGCGATAAATACCAAAATATCGTAATAAGCAATAGCAAATTTATCAAAAGGCTAAACAAGGATTTCTGGAAAAAAAATATTTTTCAGGTTAACTGAGTCTCAAAAGTGAAACAGACTTTTTTTGCTTTGTTTCTTAAGTAGTAAAATAAACCATGAACTAGTCAAAGAAACTATTGAGTTATTTTATAAAAGGATGACGAGGAAATCATAAAAATTGTGAAGTAACACCAAAACAACATACAGTCAACATACATGAAGATGTGGAAGTTTACACATATAGTAAACGATGAAGTTGAGGAAAGTAACAAACATTGCCAACAAACGTGAAGATGTTGAAATTATCAAACATGACGATGAGTAAATTATGATGTAACACCAACCTACAGTCCGCCTGGAACAGGAATCCCCTGTGAGGAAGACTGTAAATAAACTTTTTACTTTATATTTTAATAGTGATAAATAAATTTAAAAAACGACTTGTGGTTCACTGAACGCAGTTAGTATTCTACTTTGTGTTGGTTTATAGGCTTAACTAAAATACCCTGATACCCGAAAACAAAAAAATTCAATTTTTCTTTTATTTTAGTAATTTGTATAATCATATAATATAATAATTGTAACTTATGAACTATATTTTCTCTCGCATAAGGTTGTCTCGGCTCCTACAAGACATCTTGAATCTACTAATTGGTGCAGACTTTTCCGGCAGCGCATTATAATTCTTCATTCCTTTCTAGAGTAAACTATTTTGTGTATTGACTTTTACATTTTTTTAGTCTGATTTCATTGCACGTCCTTGTGTTATGTCAGTATTATTATATACATCTAGGTTACATGATGCACCTAGGTTACATGATGTTAGTAATAGATATGCAGGTGAGACAGATCTATTTAGCTGCATGGAAGGTAGGTACAAGAGGTCATGCTATCAAATCTTTTCAATCAATATTATCTGGTATTCTTTTTTATATTATTTCAAATATTTTCCTATGCTTTTGTGACATGTAATCAGTGCTTATGGTATATGTATGCGGTTAATATTAAAAATAAATAAATACAAAAATTTATGCTAAATTTCACTACCTACTGAATATTCAGCGAATATGGATTCGAAATTAAAACATGAAAATCAATAGTTAATGGCATGAAGGTAAGAGTACCAGTGTTAAAAGTTCGATTTATGGTAGTTGATTTCTTCCATAAATCATTTTAATCATTGTAATTTAATGGAAGAACTTCTATCGGATGCCGATAGATGCCAGCAGGAAAAGAGCTTCTTTCAATTGCCGACAGATGCCAAAGATGCCTGGGTAGGCGGTGGCTTTCGAGAGCGGGCATTCGCCAGCCTACCGTTAGTTTTAGATTTAATTAACAGTATAGATAGGTCGTGCTACCAGTAGTGTGTATAATTATTGTAAAAATGTAAACTCGTGATAAACCAGTTTGTACCAAGAACCTTATTGTTATTAAGAAGTACAAAACTAAAACTACTGTCTAACTTTCTTACAGACAGAACACAAAAAACAAAAATTGGGAATAATTATAGTTCAGAGTCAAAGATAAAAAATGGAGTTCCACAGGGAACTGTGCTAGGCCCGATTTTATTCTTAATTTATATTAATGATTTATGTAATTTTGTAATCCCTGGTAAAATTGTTTCTTACGCAGACGACACGGCAATAATAGTGGATGGTAATCATTGGAAAGAAACTTTTTCGAAAGCAACTGATTGTATTTCAATGGTTTCAACATGGCTAAAATACAACAAACTCGTTTTAAATTATAGCAAAACATTTTATTTACCTTTTTATAAAACCATTAAAAATAAACCTACAGACAACCTTAAAATTAGAATCCATAATACTAGTTGCAATCAAGAAATGTGCTTCATGTGCAACGAACTCACTAATGTCGAAAATATAAAATATTTAGGAGTATCAATAGATATAAATCTTAATTGGAAAACACATATTAATCGAATCACTTCTAAATTAAGATATCTGACCTACATATTTTATAGACTTAAAGAAGTACTAAACATTGAAAAATTGAAAATGATCTACTTTTCCCTAGTGCAATCATCAATCACTTATGGCATTATAGGATGGGGTGGTGCACTTGATACATTTATTAAGCCTCTACAAATAATTCAAAAACACATATTTAAAGTCATATATAACAAAAATAAAACATTCTCTACTACATAACTTATGATACAAAGAAACTAAAATATTTAATATACGTAAATTATTTATTTTACAAACTTTGAAATATGTATTTAAAAACAAAAATAATTTCGAAATAAATGAAAACAGAATGAGCAAAAGAATAAATAATATATTTTACACCCCACAAACCAATACTAAATTATTGCAGACACATAGCAGTTTCATTGGTCCTCGTTTATTTAACCTTCTACCACTACAAACTCAAATGATAAATAAAACGATAAAATATGTAAAAGAGGTAAAATTATGGTTGAATAATATAGATATTGAAACGCTATTTCTATAAATTTATCCTTCCTTTTATAACACACTTTCTGTAACTATCTAAACTGTAGTACAATATGTTTTCTGTTTATTTTTTTATAATAACTAAAAAAAAAAAAAAAACAGTATGTTTTTTCCATATTTTATAATAGCTGAAAAAAAAACCTTTTTCACATGTTCTACCTATGAAATACTAATTTTATATTTTATATGTTTTTTAAGTCTATTTTATACTTTGGGTACTTAGAATTATAATATTTTGTTTTAATATTACCCACACTCAGGCAGTGCCTTAGTGGGTTTTCATTTCTTGTTCATACTAAGTATTTGTTATTATATATTATGTTATTATATGTATACTATTTGCTATTATACATTATATGTACAAAGAAATGAAAATAAATAAAGTTTAAAAAAAAAAAAAAAAAAAGTACTCCCACAGCACTAATAGTGTTTGAATGTAAATATCACAAACATCACAATTACACTTTCGCATTTGGTCGCAAGCATAATATTTGAAGGTAATAAAGGGATTACATTTACTCCAAGTCTAGCTTTCCTTTGCTTATGGTAGCCTAGTATAGTAATGTTAAATTCTAACACGTTTTGAATCCTAACGATAACTACATTTCTGCACTACCATGCATAAATAATGCAAATATATCACTGGTCGAGCGATCCACTCAGCAAATACAAACATTGTCCTTGCCGTCCCTTCTCGTGTTTTCCCTGAGCGCCAGTAGTGGCAATACCTAGTGGTAGTTGTTAGGGAATATCTCGTCTAGAACTCTAGCACCTCTAGCGGAGAGTGGCGCTAGCAGTGTTTAATATAACTCGGTTCAAGTGAAACTGCAAACTACTGGTATTGCCTCTTGTTTGAACGGCAGAACTGGCGAGCATACAGAACACAGGAGAAGGTTGCTTGCTGCCAAGAAGATGGTCATTTTAAGTTGAAGATTCAAGGTTTATTATCTTATTGATAGAAAAAGAGAGAAAGTTGACTAATGCACCAGAATTTTATGAATTTTATGACCCCTAGAAATTTTTCATTTTATTTGATTTTAAGACTTGATGGACATTTACATAAATTGTTATTTCGAAAAGGTACGAATGACAATGTTTTATTTTATTTGTTTTATGTTTATTATTTTAATACTACTCTTCCATGGAAGCGTTAGCTTATGAATATTTAAAATAAATTAATTATACTATGGATACATACCTGTATTATTTACGCTAAATTAAGTAAATTACATTGCGCAAGTAGAAAACAATGTATTGTACTAATACTATCATACTACTAGTATAACGTATCTAAAAATACTGTCCTAGTTTAATGTAATGTGTACGTAAAAGTCGTTATATTATGTTTTAATTGACTATGTTCCACATAAGTACCCCACTAAAATGCATGAAAATTAGGCATTTTAGATTTGGTATTGTGAATATTTCGCACCAAACCGCGTTGAATACATGACTGGTAACAGTTATACCAATTAGTGTTGAGAGTATTTCATCCATCAGTGAACACAGAATAACTAATGACAATGATAATGACGATATTTATTCCAATTGGTCATTAGTCATTACATTTGGTAAATGTAGATATTTCGTAAAAAAAATAATAAAATTTTTGAATACGAGGGCTGTCAGTAAAATAAGGACTCCAAGGTGCTGCGGTCGCGAGGAACGATTTTACGTGAAATCCTGCAACACTGCCGTGCAGTTGGGTTTGCACCATGTTGCACCCTCTGTGGTGCTTAGTCTCGGCGTGGCAGCCGTTCGCGATGGAGTTTCCGCTCGCCGCACCCACCAGGTGTGAAATACGCTCTATAAATAATGTTTTTTGTGCAAAGAACAAAACCCCTGTAGAAATTCATTCTCAGCTACTTTAAGTGTACGGAAAACAGTGTATGAGTGTGCAAATGGTGCAGAGAATTTAAAAACGTGTAAGACCACTATTGACAAGATTTTGACAGAACATTTAAGAGACCACAAAGTCTGCCCAAGGTGGGTCCCAAAATGCTCACCGAAGATCATAAACAACAACGGATTGAAGCTGCCCTCGAATTCCTTGAGTGCTACGACATCGATGGCGCAGAATTCTTGGACTCAATTGTGACTGGAGACGAGAACTAGATGCACTACGTGACACCACATACAAAGAAACAATACCAGTGGCTTTATTCAAATTCGCCGAAGCAAAGTTTAAAAAGAATTACAAAGCGTAACTCACACCTGGCGGATGCGGCGAATGGAAGCTCCGACGCGAACGGCTGCCACTCCGAGATTAGTCTAGATGACGCTTAGGCGTCACAGGATAAAATTGTTTGATCGCCCTTGGAAACCTTATTTTACGGACAGCCCTCGTACATCTATTTGAATTTCTAATTGGTTTTATAGAATGAATGAATGCAAATCTTGCATGTGGAAGACCTGCTACGCAGTTAGTGGGCAGACGCATCCACCGCCGAGATCCGGACAAACCTTACTCCATGAAACTAAGCAATCTTCTTAAGTGACCAAACTTAGCGAACAACGTGAGGTGACCTGTGGCAGATGTGTTGGTTATCCAATAAATGGTTCCCGGGGCGGCCGTACCCACACTCTCATCCCAAATTGTAAAATCACCTATCTACTCGTAATATAAAATAAAGTAAGTTATTCGGAGAACAAAAACCTTGTCTTTTGTCAAAAAATCTGTCGGAATTAAGTATTTCGTCCAATGTTATGTGTTTTATTCTTTCTGTTACATTCGTTCACTCCTACAGAGATGAATATAATCCTGGATGATATTCTGAATCAAGACAACGTGTTCATTACCAGCTGCGAAATCGGTCAAGATCTAAATAAATTATTCAATCTCGGAAAAAATACGAGATAAACATAATGTGCTTAGAGTGGAAGCCGGCACAATGAAAATTCAATTTTTCTCGCAATCCGTTCTAAAGGGAAATCGAGAAATGATTAAGGATTTTTCTATCTTATTCGTTTTCATTTAATCCGATTTATTCTCAGAATTGCATTGAAAATAACAGTACATATTGGGTTATTTATGAAGCGTGGAACTTATCACTGTAGATTTAGTCATTGCCCTGTAGACGGTATTGAAGTTCAAAGTAACTACACTACTATCAATTTAGTCATGTAATTACACGCCATTATAATATATGTTAATTTAAACGCCTATTGAAGTCCCTTGGCCACTGGAGCGAAGGCGCAATTTATAACTTTTTCCCCGATTGTTCGAGATTTTTTGGTGGTTTTTTTCCGCCCATATTAAAAAAAATCATGCCTCCAAATTTTAATATGGAGACATATAAACTGACTGTAGTTCTATATAGCCAATGAATTCACTTATCTTTTGACGATTATCATATATTCGTAGGATTTATAAAAAAATTATTATAAAATCGTAAACTTCTACCTAATTATTTACAAATAAGGGATAATTTGCCAAAATTGGCAGCAAAGCAATCCAAGGTATTTTAAACAGTGCCAAATTGTGGCAAAAAGCTCTCCAGTAGTTAGTGAAATCTTTTCGTCGCTTGATGAATTACTAATTTAAGGTGATATTTTTGCCATACACAAACAAGTTTAACCTTTCCCTTCCACATCTTCTCCCCCCCTTCACCACTCTTTCAGCTTAACAACATACCCCAATTTTTTTGTTGATACCATAGACTCAAAAGCTCCAGATGATTTTTTTCACACCAACTCCCCAGAGGTCCCGAGGAAAGCAGTTTCCCAGCAAACATTGACAACATTGGGGATGCTGTGTAGAGGGTCTTTTTAGGGAAAGAAAGGAGAGGCAGTTCAGGGTAGGAAAAATTAATGAGGTGTGGTTCAGATTTTGGGGCGTTGGGTCCAAGATGGGTCAAAAGTGTCCTGCTGAAGAGGCCAAATGATCTCTCTCAACCAGTCTTTCCTGATCTGGCCCGCCAAAAAGTGGGCAAACGCGTTTGCCACCAAGACCTAGACAAACCTCACCTCTTAAAGCAGGCACCAAACGCAGCAAACTACTTGGGGTGACCTATGTCAGGGGTGTGAGACCAATAGGGCAAAGGAGCCTGGGAAGCCCAAGACTAAGATGAAGCGACAACGTCCTCAAAGACATATCTATCTTGGAGCTTCCAAACTGGAGAGAGCTGGCACAAAACCGAGATGAGTGGAGGAAGACTCTTGAGGAGGCCAAGACCCACCAGGGGTTGTAGAGCCAATAGTGATGATGATGATGATGTCAGGGGTGTAGGTTATTCAATAAATGGTTCCAAGGGCGGTCCGGCGGTTCCCACAGTCGCCTCCCAAATTGAGAGTCTTGTGCCACAAGTAGGTACTCACATTAAAAGAGTTGTTTGAAACTAAAAAAACCTATCAATAATGCTTAAAATTCCGTTCGCAATTACAATACAATTAGATATGAAGTTCATTAATATTAATATGAGCTTAGTTTGCATAAATTCAGTTGGTCTATTTATAGTTGTATTCTCTTGGAAATCTCATTTCTCAGGAGAGATTAATAAAATTTTGATTCTAATCCCCTGAAACGTTAATTGTGTAAGTAGCGGAAATAACAGAACCGAGCGGAAACTCTGCGCTTACAAACTGTGAAATTAATAAATTCACGCTTCAGTTTCACTCAACTCTGTTGAATCTTTGGTTAAAGCTGTGGTTGAATCTGCAATCTGAAATGAAACCCGCTGCAATGGACTAAACTACACAAATCTCCAAGTGTTTTAAGAAATTTTGCGTTTGGGTTAATTTTTACAAAGATCATGAAAATGCTACGAATTTTATCAAATTGTAAAAATATTTAAGGATCTAGCGAAAATCGTTTGAATGCTTTTAATCTTATTCGTGGTTTGAATCCTATAATAATTTGTGTGTACCAGACAGAGTGATTTATGTAAAGATTATTGTAATTTACTGCTTAAAGTTTGTATTAACGTAAATTTCTCTTTTGCCCATAAAATATCATTTCGCTAGACTCCTCTCTCAAACTCAGTATTTTTTTATTTACCGTACAAGTACCTTTAAAAACACAACAAAACATTTTTGAAGTGAAAACTTCTCTAGCAACGATGTGATGTGAAACTCGATGAAACAAAAATGCGACACTAAAAAGAGACAAATACATACATCTACAGGATTTAGCGAGGTGTTCACAAAATACTACCAGGTACTTACCTTTCTATCTACGTACAGTTACTGATCATTAATATTTATTTTTCTTATCACTAAACTTAATATCCATGTAAACTGATGTAATAATTTGTATTGTGTCTGTTCAAGAATAGAAATAAAATAAATAAATAAGCGTGCTAGAGAATGCAATGAAAATAATCGGTCACCTCTTTGTGCGGTGCTTCGTAGCCTCCCCAGTCTATATGCATATTATAGTTTTCTGAAGGTTTCACTTCTCCTCAAAAATTACCAAAAATTATATCTTATAGTGGCTTACAGTACACAATAACCAAGAAATTCGTCGGTAAACGTGTTTCTGAAAATCAGTAAAGTGAATTTTCTGCTTAGAGAACTGTAAACAATCAGATTTATTCTTATTTCAAGTAGTTTAACAAAGTGTGTTGTATCAGACAGTGTTGTTACGAAAAGAAAAAAATCATCACACACCAAGTAATAAATATTCAAGAGCTGTGAGTCAATTAATATTACTATTATTTGACGGGTACCCTAACCCGTTCGTGGTGTAGCTGTCTGCTCGCACCGATAGCTGGAGGACTCGGGAACGATCCCTGCCACCAAAGATTTTTTATCCATATAAACCTCTAAGATGGTAACTCACACTATATAAGAGTGAAATTCGCAACTGCACGCAAGGGAGCCGTATCAGCGTGGGCTAACGCACGACACTCGCCGCGCCCGCGCCGGCGGCCGCCGGTACCGAGTTCGATCCTTAAACCGGCGAAGAAAAAAAAAATTAATTGCTTTATTTTTTTTTAATAATAAACCTACACCATCTAAATAAATAGGAAGTAGTTGTCGACAACACCTAGTCAAAATCACAACCAGGCATAATGGCAAATAACAATAAAGTCCAAACACGTTCAAAACAAACTGAAACTGATGCCAGCGCAGAGCTCTATGATAAATTTACAAAATAATATGTCGACAAAAAGATGGAGGATTTAAAGCAACAACTGTTCAAAAAAATTGAAGATGAGACGCTAAAATTTACAAAATAATATGTCGACAAAAAGATGGAGGATTTAAAGCAACAACTGTTCAAAAAAATTGAAGATGAGACGCTAAACATAAGAAAAAATTTTGAGTTTGATCTAGCAGATATGAAAAAACGTGTTGACCTTAGCCGTCAATATCTCATAATTATGACAGAAAAAATTGATGAAGCAAGCAAATCTCTAGAATTCGATGATAGACAACATTTCAAAGAAAAAGTAAAGAAACATCAACCAATTGTTATAATTAAACCTAAAAATCATGAACAAAAAAACCAAAGACACAAGAAGACATAAGGAACAGCATAGATCCAGTTGATGTGGGCGTGGCCGGAATCAAAAATTTCAAAAAAGGATCAGTTATAGTGGAATTAAAGAACACAAAGGCAACAAAAAAGATCCAAAAAGAAATTATCACTAAGCTTGGGGAAAGGTATGATATTGATATTCCTAAACCCAAGAATCCAACAGTAAAAGTGATAGGAATTACGGATATACCGCGGAAATATACCGCCGAAGAAATTGAAAATAAAATAAGGATGCAAAATAAATATATATATAGACAAGGAAAATTCAAAAATATCAGTAAAATTTATAAAATAAAATATAAAAGTAGTGGATATAATAATTTTACTGTATTCATAGAAGTAGAAGGAAAAACACACTCGGAAAACAGGAAACGATGATAAATATTGCATTGTATAGATGAGCTGTCTACGATCATCTCTCAGTTTTGAGATGTTTCAATTGCAACGGATATATTATGTAGACATAAAGTAGGTGATTGTAAAAATAAAAAAAGCATGTGGAAGATGTTCTAATGCACACGATACGTCAGACTGTAAGGAAGATATTGACAAAATCAAGTTTGTGAATTGCAAACTCACAAATGATAAACTTTCAATAAATGATAACCACCATGCATGGAGCAATGAGTGTCCTATTTACAAAAGAAATATAGAATCGGAGAAGAGAAAATTTGATTTTTTAGGATATAAAGAAAAGCAACCATGTACTACTTAAACATTTCAAGTCTTTTGGCTCATGTAAATGAAATTGAAATATTTTTACAAGAACACAAACCAGAAATTTTAATGTAAAGTGAAACGTTTATAACTAGTGATATTTACGATTCTGAAGTATCATTTATAGGATATTCAACTGTAAGATGCGATTCATTTAGTCGGCATACGGGAGGAGATGTGATGATTATTCAAATTAATATATCTTTTAATATAATATCTAATGAAGTGTTTGATGAAAAAAATACATGGATACTGGCAGTACAAATAAGAAAAAACTTAATTAAAGGAACATACGCTGTATTATATCACTAACCAAACCAAAGCCATTCAAAATTTTTGGATTTCTTCGAAAGTTGGTGTATTAAAAAATGAAAAATCAAGATATCTTTTATGTAACAAGTGACTTTAACATTGACATGAAATCTAAAAATACCTGCAGTAATAGACTTCAAAGTTTAGTGAATAATCTAGGACTGAAACAACTTGTGACCAAACCAACTAGAATATCAAATACATCAGCAATCATCATTGATTTAGTTATAACAAATAATTTTTACTTGAATGTGGGTACTACAAAAATATCAGACCACGAAAATATTTTATTAACAATATTTGAAACGTGTATAATTAAAAATGAATCAAGGGAAATTACAAATAGAGATAAAAGGAAATATGATCAAACAAAATTTTGTGAAACTTTACAAAATAGTATTTCTCAAGTTACTAAATCAAATTACCTAAACTACAAAGCAGAGAACTTCGTCAATATTTTGACTACAGCAGTCAATAAAATTATGCCAATGAAGAGGGTTAAGTTTAAAAATACGAATAAATGGCATTCGAAAACACTACACACCCTTCAGCAACAAAGAGATAATGCGGCAAAATTGGAACCTTAGAACCATCAGACGAAAAATGGAATGCATATTAAAAAGTTCGTAATATTTACTCAAAACAAATTAAACAACATAAATACGATTATTATAAGCAAAAATTAGAAAAACAACCAAATGAACCAAGAAACTTTAGATAATACTAAAAAAAATCATAAAGGGTAAACAAAAAGAAATTGTAAAGTCAATTGATTTCCCAGATGGAACTGAAGAAAAAGTAGAGAAGATAGCAATTCAATTTAACAAGCATTTTATTTCGAGAGTAGATCATATAATCGAAAGTATTCCACAACATCCTGAGAACCAACTAGACGAGCCTATACGCACCGATGAAGAATTTAAATTTAAATTGTAGATTTACCGTACTTGAAGAGGGTGTTGAGTAATATGAAGTCGACGGAATCTCCAGATGGTATTACAATAAATATAATCAAATACTCTATAAATATTATTGGCGAATCGATGGTCCAAATTATCAATGAATCTTTGAATAGTGGAGTATTCCCCAAAACTTAGAAGATGTCGGTAATAACTCCTATCCCGAAAATTGATAACCCAAAAAAAATTACGACTATAGGCAGATCAATTGTTTACCCAAATATGAACAAATACTGGAACACGTTGTAAAGGAGCAATTAACTAAATATATTGAGGCCAAGCAGATATTAGTTCCACAATAATCTGGTTTTAGAAATAAATATTCTTGTGAAACCGCTATTAACTAGTAATAGATGAGTGGAAAAATTTTAGTGATAAAAAAAGTAAAATTTTTGAGTATTTCTTATGAAACAATCGACGGAGATAGATTAATAAAAAAAATAAGTAATATTGGAATTAATGTTAAAGAAAACAAGTGGTTTGTTGATTACCTATCAGAAAGAACCCAAATAACAAAATATGGTGGTATAACATCTGAACCACATAGTACTAATAAACGCGTTCCGCAGGGTTCTGTCTTAGGTCCGTGTTGTTCACTATATATATGAATGATATTATCAAAGTGTTAAAGCGGTGTGCAATTAAACTTTTTGATATGTTGTTATACAAAGCCAATAAAAATTTACAGGACGCCATTGAAAAAACAAACCTACACCAAAATAAACTAAAATTGAATGTTACAAAAACAGAGTTTGTAATTGTGGATAGCCTAGGTGGAAAAGAGCAAGCGATATTAAAAATTGATAACGAAAACATAGAAAGGGTTAGCAGTATTAAATATCTAGGTGTAATATTGGATGATAAATTAAAATTCGATGAACACTTAGAATACATAACAAAGAAAATTGCTAAAAAAGTTGGATTCCTAAAAAGGATCAGAAATAACTTAGATCTCAAGACAACGCGCCTTGTTTACAATTCTATTGTAACTCCGCATTTAAATTATTGTTCTAGTGTTTTATTCCTATGTAACGAAGCCCAAAAAATAAACTACAGGTTATACAAAACAGGGGGGTAAGGATGATTTTAAAATGAAACATTTTTACTAGAGCTAAAATTGTGAAATTGCTCAAATTTAAATATAATGACAACAAAACAACATATAATATACAACGTGTCCCAAAATTCAACGATAAGCGGGCACCAGTGGGTGCGCCTGCTCATTTTTCTCGAGGAGTCATGAGCAAATAAAAAAAAACTCTTAATTTTTTTTTTATGTTCAAAATAAATAAATTGAAATCCTTTGAAAATTGACACCTCTTAAGATATTTTTAATTACCATCTAACTACATCATCGTACCAAAACTTTGTCAAAACTACAGTTCGTTGGGTTTTTCCTAGTCCTCATTCAATGTAGGTGCATACCGTTACATCCAAAGATGTTTATTTAAAATTTATAGAGGCACAACTTATTATTCGTCCCTTATTATTACCTACACCATTCATCCGAATGCAAAGAAACTTTCGTTAGTTGTTGTGCACATGAAATTTTAATAAAAAAATTGCAATATTTGGCACGCGATTTGTTTGAAAAATTTGAGTATTTCATGTAGTTTAGTAGCTCGGAGGGAAGGAGGGAGGAAGAGCGGAATCCGGAATGGGTAAGGGGGGGTTCACGGGAGGGAAACGCCAGTGAAAATGGGGAAGGACACGCAGGGGAGGGGTTTAAAAAGAGGCATAATGGGGATAGCAGGAAGTAAATTTGGAAAATCTAAGCTTCTCACAATGGACAACTGTCAAAAACACTTCAATAAACGGAATTAAAACACAAACACTTTTTTCTTTGTTTTTTATTGCAACGCATACCGGGTACTCGCTAGTTTATTGATAATAAGAACATGTCACACGAATGTACTCCTATGTAAGATATTATGTAAGTATTAGGTTGGTTGGTCGGCTTTATAACTTTGCATGTAGAAACGGGAGAAAATAATGTACTTCCGCTTGAGCAGCCGGTGTCACCTCCGTCTTGCTTACACGCTGGCTTCCGGTCTCACCTGTATCATTTCAAAGCACCTTGCAGGGCTTCTAAATATTTAAAAAAATTAAAAAAAAATCCGAGTATTAAATTCACACGCGGTAGAAGAGAAACCTTCAGTAACTAAAGTAGGCAAGATTATGGAGGTTACAAAGCACCGCACAAAGAGGAGACCGATTATACCATCTCATTCTTTCACCAGCTAAATCTTATAGACGTATGTGTTTCAAATCACAACGGTGACAATAAAGTTTTCACTTCAAAATCTTTGCTCGATCACTTCCGCGATACACATTTCATTAATTAAATTTCACAAACTCAAATCATGCAGTTTCAAACAAGTTGTTCTTGGCGCGCACTCCTTGCTTCATTCACATTCATTCAAGACGGCCGGCGTAGTGCAGCGGTAAGGCGCTTGACTCGCATTCCAAAGGTCGCGGGATCGAATCCCGGCGTGGCAAATGAATTTTATTTGATTAATTTGTGTATTTCACAATTTATTCATTTAAAATAATATATAATATATTTGCGGCACGTTCCAGAGTGGAAGATACTCTCAGTATCGCCCTAGTGTAAGACCACCATTCATAATTGAAACGTTGCCTGAAGTGGCTTTCGCCGTGTTTGGTGACCAGATCTGTATAGCCAGGTACTTCCTCACCTTCTTTTTCCCTGTCTTCTTCCCTCCCCACTACCTTCAGCCTCACAACATACCCCAATTGGGGATGCCATAGTCTCAACAGCTCCAGACGGGAGCAGTTTGGACTCTTGTGCGGTATTCATGTAAAAAAATAAAATCATCGTCTGACCAACACTTATCATTATTTACAATTTTCAACGTTAGGTACTGCAGACATTTGTTGCCATTCTTATTTGCCATTTTTAATAATGCTGTTATCGTCGCCATTTTGAGATAACCATTCCTTAATTTTTTTGAAGAAAGACTAATAATATAACTGGTTTGTATGTGAATAGCGCATAAGAGTCCCGATTGCTTCCGTCTGGAGCCTGTGAGACAACGGCCAATCGGGGTATGTTGTAAAATTGAAGCTAATGGGGAGGAGAAAATGGGAGGATGGAGTAGAGGAAGATGGGGAACTATCTGGCTATTTACACCCGGTCACCAAACACAGCTAAAGCGATTTCTAGCAACGTTTCAATTCTTTATTTATTTTTTTTTTTTTTTTTTTTTTTTTTATTATTAGTACATTTATGTTACAAAGGTATAATATATTATCCTCCACACTAGGAGTTCACCTGTGTTGTGGAGGACATTTTTCAGAAGTAAATTATAAATTATAAATTGTTAATAGTAAAACAAAAGAGTGTTAATAGCTAATATAAAGAAGAGAAACAATAAAAATCAAAATATATAATCGACTTCAATTCGACAAAAATTATAAATTAAAAGTTAGAAAGATTGTAGCCAGTTTCTTATGTTTTTTTTGTATTCAAAAATATTAGTTGTTTTATATTGTGTAGGAAGAGAATTGTATAGTTTTAAAGCCTGGTATCTGTAGTGTTTTTGTCCAAAGGATGTGTTTGTTTTTGGTATTTGTAGTTGGAGAGCATGTCTTGTTCTAGTATTGCGAGAGTTTTGTGAAATGTTAAATGTGGATAAGTTCTTGTAAAGGAAAGTTAGTATTTGTTTTGAATGTAATTTTTGAATTTTCAGCACTGGGAATTTTTCGAATATGATTGATGTGGGTGTTAGTATTGGTAACTTAAGTATTACTTTTATTAGGGTTTTCTGAGCTTTAAACAGTGTATTAATGTATTTTTTACTGGCACAGCCTCAGGCAATAATGCCGTATTCCATTATGGATTGTGCAAGTGCGAGGTATATATTTTTTATATCACATATGTTTAAAATATTTCTCAAGTTTTTAAAAAAGTAAATCAACTTGTTTAGTTTTCCTACTACCGAATCTATATGTTTATCCCATTCTGATTGGTGAACATCAACCAGGGCGATATTGATAGTATCTTCTATACTGGAACGTGCCGATAATGTGCTACATGTTATTTTTAATTAAATGAATTGTGAAGTAACGCTGTTGAATTATTTCTTTTGTTCTTACCGCGATTTAAACCCGTGATTTTCATAATGCTAGTCAAAAGCCTTACCCCTAGACCATGGATGGCATCCTTGGTTACGAATAACCAGACTACTTCTTTTGATGTACAAAGATAGTATTAATTTTAAATAATTTTTTTTTTGATAAATACCTTACCCAAAAGAAATCCAAACTTTATTTTTGGATCTCTTATAATGACAAATATAACGTTGTATCACCACGGTACAGAAATATAGCACGAATGGTAAAGTTAGTTAAATCTAATGATTAAACTCCTTAATCTAATAATCACAGTTTTATTGACCATTACTGTTTCTTAGGAGGTAACGTAAGTAAAGAATGTACAATTAACTAAACTAACTAACTATTATTAAGCAGAGGAGATAGCACACACTGCTTGCTTTATTAAAATTCTTACAATAATTCTCATAGATATTCTTCCGTTACCCTGGCTCTTGACATATTCATAATATCCATGGATAACCTAACAATGTTCGAATTTTTTCTTGTATCATAATTATAAGCGAAAAAACAATACACAACGATTCCATGCAGATGATCTTCAGGAAAATAACTCAACTCAGTGCCTATGTCATCTTTGTGGATGCTATGCAGAGGTTTTACTTGGGGAGAGGAAGGAGCGTCTTAATGAGACCCATGTTGTGGGAGGGAGGAAACACTTAGGACAACAAATCGCCCTATCGCCGAGTCAAAGAAACGACCCTTTCTTATATGATGATGTCAACGTTGAACAAATTTTGGCGCGCATTTGTCGTATTTTTCGACTGATGCCGAATGCACCGGTGCCGCAGGTATCAATAAATCCCTAATTACTCGGAGCATCTTCCATTGAAATACCAACCAAAGTTACTTGAATAAAGTGAATATCTGAAAAGGCAGGTAGATACTTAGAAAACCTTCATCTCCTTCTCTCTCCTTTTCTTCCTCAAACGACCTCTCGACAGCAAAAAGTCTTTTTTTTGTGAGAATAAAACAGACAATATTTTTACTCGTGGGTACTTGTGCACAACACTTTTTAGCTGTTAGTATTTTTCACCACGTTAATAAATGATGTCTAAATGCATACCGCCGCTATTCAAGAAAAGTTCATTTTTTCACCGCTATGTTCCGCAACAAACACCTTAGTCCTGAATTATTACTCCTGAAAAATAGTCTGAATTATTATTGTTAAGGCATTGGTTTCCGCTTTCATAGAGAACGGAAGTTAATGCACTTTTCTGCAAAGAAAAATAATTGTGAGAAATGGTAACTACAAACACTAATAGAATGCAAGAACTCTATTATCTTTTCAACAGAACAGAGTACTAATAATATGCGAATCCTGATTATCAATTTATTTAGATGAACGATACGGAGATCTGACTTTGCAAATTGAATACTTCAATGGAATTGTTCAGTTTATCGAAAATGGGTCGGTTAAGTTCACTTACTTATTTATTTCCAATGGCTGCATAGCTATCGTAGCCTCAACCTCTTAATTGTTGGATTAAAATAAATTACAAATTGTGGATTTTTATTTTTATTATTTGAATAATTTTAATTATTTTATACCATACAAGAGTCCAAACTGCTCCCAACCATCTGGAGCCACTGAGACTACGTCATACCCAGATGGGGTATGTTGTGAGGCTGAAGGCAGTAGGGAAGGTAAGGAGATGGGAAAGTACCTGGCTGTTCTGATCTGATCAAAAGATGGCTAAAACCATTTCAAGTAACGTTTCATTTCTGAATAGTGGTCTTACACCAGAATAATACTGGGAGTATCTTCCACTCTGGAATGTGCCGCAAATATACTACATTATTATTTTAAATTGATAAGTTGCGAAATAATATAAATTAATTAACCAAATTTATTTGCGCACGCCGGGATGTGAACGCGCGACCTCCGCATAGTTAGTCGAAAGCCTCCGTGGTCGAGGGGTAATAAGCGTATATTAAACTATTCTTATTACATTTTACGTTTTTTTTCAACATACTACTTTATCATTCTAAGAAAATCTACGTAAAATACTTTTCAATTATGATATGCCCATTCTAGGTTAGGCGCATTCTCGCGCCCAACGGCAAAACAAGTATACTCGCGCACGGTGTCACAGACCGAGATTTCATCTCGCCGTTTCGTCTGTATTATTTTCATTACATTCCTTTTAAGCATTATTAGAATTTATTATACAGAAAGTGGTATAATTGAATTTAAAAAACAATGTAAATATACGTATTAAAACTTTTACTTTATTTGGTGGAAACACACTTTTAACAAAACCTCTTAAAAATAATATTTTTTTTGTACTCTAACTTTAATAACAAAAATAAACTTTTTCATCGGTCAATTAAAAAAAAACTAATATATGAAAGTATCAAGAACTATAAAATATTATAAAAATAAGAATTTAAATTATTAAGATTTTTGGGCAGTAATTTTTACTTACTTAAAATACCTGTAATAGTAAACAAATGTCACACGTCCACTCAACACTAATGCACGCGTCGCACTAAACAGTGCCTAACAACAAATTAAGAAGCTACTAAAAACCTCATTTACCCTCATTTTTGAGGAAACAACGAATTATTGATTTGTCGGTCTGAGAGACCAATGTGTGAGTAAAGGAAGGTTAAATACCACTGCCAAAAAGGTAACTCCAACTTACCCACTTTGTGTATAAAAGTTATTGGAAAATAAGGGCAATTTTACATCCTTTCCTAAAAATAAATAAATACATAAATATCGAAGTGCGTAAATTCTCCCACGCCGCCTTTCAGATAAACCTAAAGCCTTAACTAAACCTACCCCAAAGTTATAGTTGTTGGAAATAAGAGGGGTTGTAGATAACGAGCCTTAGCGGAAGCAATGACTTAGCTGCGTACGTCGAGAGATAACAACGAGGTAAATGGTGAAATAACTACAACTAGTGGAATTATCAACTTGACCTTAATTATTATATATTTCTATCTTATTTAAAAGCATTACTTAACAGGGGGCTTTTATTTTTTTAAATTCAAATTGGTTTGCTCCTGATTCAATTATTTTGTGCTCAATTTTTCTTCAAAGGGTCTTTTTAAGAAAGAAAGGAGGGGAAGTTATTATAAGGAAAAAGGTATGAGAGGTGGGAAGGGATCTCGAGTCGATGTGTCCAGGAATGACGAATGAATGAATTCATCCCTCCCACTGCGGTCCAAGAAGATGAATCCAGTCCGGCTGGAGATTAGCTCTCCCTCAACCAGTCTCTCCCAGCCCGCCATGCAGTACATGGGCAGCGCATTCCTTGCCAAGACCTAGATAAACATCATCATATGAAGGCTCTTCGAGATTCATATACACCCTGACGATCAGTTAAAATAATAGTCATGTGGCGATCGCATCGTAATATCAATTTACTGAGAACATGCCTACTTATGCGCTGTCAATAAGCTATCACTGTCTGGAACCACATACAAGCAACCGGCATGAGTGAATGGATTATTTAACCACCTACTCGAAAGATCCGGAACTGTAACCCATAATTAAAAGTACCGCGCCGAATTCTCTAGATCTTTAGCTCGTACAATTTATCAGCGATTAGAGTAACTACTGATCTAGTCGGCTACGGAAGACGCCCTACCGCCTCGGCGTGAGTTCAGTCAAATACATTGCGTCGATCCGCAAATTCATTGACAACATTCCGTAGTATTTATTTTACGCTCAATTAAACCATTGTTTACGCATAATTTTGGTAAATAAATAAACGACTCTGTAATCAAATAATAAGTATTATTCGTTATTATTGATCACACAAGGTATGGTGAAAACCATACCACCAAAGTGGTGACCCCGACGTGATATAAACATGCGACTTTCTGATTACTTAATATTATAATAACCTACATAGTCTATAATATTATATATATTTTTAACCTAGTCAATATTTCAAAAACCTAACTTAACTTTGAAATTTTCTAACTTCATTAATGAATAAACTTTATATTATTAAACAAAACCTTCTTTTCATTTCTTTATAGTAATGTCATTTTATTCGTGTTACCTTCAAACAAACTTTGGTATTTATTTTATTTTTATTTTATTTTATTTATTTACCTACTAATAGTAAAATATTTCCGTTACATTGTTTATATACCTGTCTCTCTCAGTACTCCGTCATACTAATAACTTAACCTACTAATAGTAAAATATTTCCGTTACATTGTTTATATACCTTTTTATCTACCTGTCTCTCTCAGTACTCCGTCATACTAATAACTTTACAATCCCACAAGTGAGAACAAAAAGCTCAAATTAAATACCTAAGGGATCAGCAAGAAGTCCATCCAAACTCGCCACCTTGTTATTTATGGAAACATTCAGGGTCGTGTTTGTTTAAAGGCCTGATTTAAATAGAGCAAGTTTACACCACGCCTTTGTGCGTTTGATAAAGTCCTTTCGTTTATGCTAAGACAAGTTACGAGTGTCAAGTGTCAAACCCTTTAGGTCATTTGCAAAGTGGCTGTGTGTCTCGTAAATGCCTTCCTTGATTTCTAGTATTGATAGCATAGGTCACAATATATTCCTTAACGACGGATAACTTGTGTGCTCTAAAGGGATGCTAAGTTGAAAGTTTATGAAACGTAGTTATTTTATTTCAATTGTTTCAACATTATGAACATGAATGTTGAAGAAGAGCGACCACACTTTGGAATTATGTTTGATTAGGCTTTTGACAAGAGATATGTATGTACAACAGTTTACGATTCAAAGTTTTTATAAATTTAAATCTTAATTTTTTCATTCCCTAATTTAGAGTTATTCAACGTTATATTAACTTCTTTACAACTACGTTTTTATAACTCATTGATATTTAAAAAATTAATGCATGCCAACGAAAATCTCTTTGACTTAGACGCCGCTGCGCTGCCCGAATTTCTACCGATTTCTCATATCTCCCTTAAAAAAGCCCTTAAAAAAATATATGTTATTTTTTAAGATAATATCTTGACGCGTTCCACGCCGAAACGCAAATTATAATAAATTCCCTCGATAGAAAAAAAAACGCAAAGAATGCTCCGAAAATTATTATAAACACGTTTTTTTCAGTTATTTTACAAGTTATAGTTGTGAAAAAATTCGTAATGTTTTTTTAAATGATACCTTTCACGAGATTTTTGCTCAATTTTTACTTTCTTATTAAACATTTTCGCATTGATTTTATAGCTTTAAATATTAGCGCGCTCCTCTAACATTCATGATTACATATCTCTCCATTTTCTTTTTGAGCGCGGATGCGGAGCCTTAATCCAAACACATAAGCTTCTATAAAATATTTCGAATGGCGCTCGGTATTCTGTAGGTAACATTATATTATTCATTCGACTTTTATTTGATACAAAGAAAAACTTTGAAACGTATTTTTTAAAACAGAATTTCCTGTGTTCGAACCATAAATTTTAAATTGATACTATTTATTATTAGTATTTCGAAAGCAAACAAGGTAGTTTATTAAAACACGAGGGAATTGAAATGGAAAAACTGTAAGAATTACATACTTTTGCAATAAATGCTTTGTTTCTAGTCAAAGCCAAATATGAAGTAGGTTAATAATAATTTATTTCTCTCTTTAAAATTTCCCTCTTTAACAGACAACTGCCAATCCTGGATAAATCTCAAATTTGTATTTTTTTTACATTAGCTCCAGGAAAATAATTTACTTCAGGGTCTATATCATCTTAGGCGAAGCTGTGTGGAGGGTGTTTTTTAAGGAAGGGAAGGAAAGGAAATTCTGGTAAGAAAATAGGTATGACAGCTGGGTAGGAATCCGGGGGTCAGCGTGTACAGGAGTTACGGACATATGAAGCCATCCCTCCAACTCGATTCCGGCTGAAGAGGATGAAAGACCTCCCTCAGTCTTGCCCACCACACTGCAGGTAGGCAGACATATCAGCCGCCACGACCTGGATAAACCTCACCTCATCAACTCGGACACCACTGCTAAGTCACCAAACGCAGCGAACCACTTGGGGGGAATCTATGTCAATGGTGTAAATAAATGGTTCCCGGCACAGCGAAACCCATAAACTCCAACCAAATTGTATCTTACCCTAAAAGTAGGTCAAGTTTGAGATGTATACAGCTACCATCGCAAAAAAGCCTTTGGGTATAGGCTCGTCGGGTTGCGATTGTGTTGTATTTTAATTTGACCACACTTTAATCAGCGAGCCATTCAAATCCCTTGCTAAAGAATTATCAATTTAAGACATCATAAAGATCTTTATATGATATTCTGATCAGAAATGCTAAGGAGGGAGTAACTTTAAAATCTTAAAAAAATATATCTTATTGGTGTTGGCTTCAGGTGGTTGTCGTATTCTAATTTCTAATCTCCACTTTACCCGTAGAAAATACAATAAAAATCAACATGATACCCACGCACAGGCGTTGCCTTTGTGGGATTTTTTTGTTTCATACTTTTATTTGATATACTTTTCATTATTTTATGTCCCTGTGAATCGTATAAAAAAAAATTAAAATGAAAGTTATTTCATATTAAATTATTACTGTAGGTTTGAGTTGGTAATATATGTACATGTATCGAATAATGTAAAGTGACGACAATTTGAAAATCTCTTCATTTTTTAACATTAAATCGTATTAATATTAAATATTAATATCGTATTAATATCAAAAATATGCAGTTCTTTTCTCTTAATCCTCATTTTTTTAGAGCGAAGTCGCAACGAGTAAAAGAAAAGAATGCGCTCATTTAACAAACGGGGAAAAAGAGAGACACATTTAATATTTATATTTTGAGGCGCTCAGCGGAAGGGCGGCCCAACCCACACAAGTTCGTAATCAGCGAAAAGAGGATTTTTTATTTATTTTTGTCATATCTAAGAAGTCACAGTGGCCCAATTTTTGTATTCACTATTTGAAAGATCCTTTGAAATCAGTAAAAACTAAAATTGGGCCACACTTCCGTTGAGCGCCTCATTTAACGTTTTATAATACTTATGAAATATTTTTTCGAACTTTTCGAAAAAAGAGTAGTGGAACCCGGAGGAATTATTTTTATAACTAACTAAAGTAAACTATCCAATTTATATTTCTTAACAAAAATAATATTTCATAAAACGTACAATGTATTTTTATTATCCATATTATCCATCCTCTTATTTTAAGAAAAATTAAAATAAAAGTACGCAGCTGTTGCTACATACATTATATGTTATCTGTTACCAATTCATTTTAAAAACTTTCTTATTTTAAAATAAAGAAAATAGAATGAGCGATTCCGGCCAAACTATCCACCATTGGCCACGCGATAGATAACTCAACTTGGGGCACGTGTGCAGGCAATCGTTTGCGTTTACAAAATAAATTCTTACGGTTCATTTTGAACTGGTTTATAGATACTACGAGGGTCAGTCAATAAGTAATGCCTCCTAATTTTTTCTACTTAAATAAAGAAAGTTAATTGAAAATGGTGCTATTCCTCAAACTTTCTACTACAATCAACTTTCTGCTTTCTACTACAATCAATGCGTCAACAGGTGGCAGCACAGCAGTCGCTTGCAAAATGGCCGACATCGATGTTCGTAATAAAAAGCGTTCTGTGATTGATTCTTGACTGTAGATGGTGAAACGCAAAAATTCACATTCATGAAAGATTGAAAAATATGTACCATGATGCGTCAGTGGACTTCATTACTGTAACCAAGCTGAATGACAAACACGGCTGGCTGAGGAAAAACGAAGCGGTGCAGGCCGTTGATTGCAGCGACTGTACTCATTCATGGTGATCCCAGATAACCACGGATGTCGTTTTCTCTCCCTCAGTAAAAGCAACGTGATGATGATTATTCGACAACTGATTTTTCAACAAAAGTTTTGCAAGGTGGGTACCAAGAAACTTAACCGGCCAGAATAAAGAAACAAGAAGAACAATGCCCTCACAACACGTGCAGCTCTTAGTTTCTAGAAAAAAATGTGATCGGAGTCGTAAAATGGGTTCATTTTTTTTAACCTAAATTAAAGAGGCAGTCAGTAGAATTGCATTACACAAACTCACCAAGGACAAAAAAAAATCAAAACTATGCGATCGGCGCGCGGGGAAAGTTATGGCGATAGTGTTCTGGATATGACCGTGCCTTTTACAACACTGTGATACGTATCCTTGTTAAAATATGTACCAAAGTCATGGAAATGGAGGGAGATAATATTGAAAAATAACAAATTAATCGTCAATAGTGTGGTTTTCGACCCCTGTAAATGCATTTTTTATTACTTAATAATTAAAGCAGAAAAAAATAGGAGACATTACTTATTGACTGCCCTAGTATTTTAAAAGGATTTTCGATTAGTTTGAAGAAAATGCTTTTACCCATTTTTGCGCCGTAATTTATTTTGGCCGTCCTTGTGCATTCCGATGGTTCTGCCCAAGAGCGAGTCCGAAATTATTCCCTTATGTGCGTTATAAATATCAGCACATATGGGACTCTCTGTCATATTTCTTAGGTTCATACAAAACGTACCTACATACTGGTGGCACCTGGCTAGCCGGTGGCTGCCTGGGTTTGCACGTGTGGAGCAATACCGTGAGATTTTTACAGAATAGACTTTTGCAAGTTTTTTCTGTGATTTTAGTTGTGACAAGATAACTGAAGAGAAAATTATGATTTTCGGATTTATGTATTTATTTTTTTTAGCTAGGCCGTTAAATTCTATAGTCACAGACTGTTCTTTTTAAAGATGGCTTTAACGAGCTGAAACCGGTTACGGTCAATAAAATTAAAGTAGAAATAAATTTTACATTTGTTTTATTATAATACATTGTAATGGAATTCTACCACGAATTGTTGTATTGTTGAATTTAGTTTTAATGAATTTACGAATGTTATCTTATTGCTCGGTTGCCAATCTCTGATGCAGTGAAGTGATGAAGTTAGTTCAGATTTAGGAAAAACATATTTAATTTGAATAATACCAATATCGGAATATTTTATTCTGGTACGCGAGGAATTTTTTCCCTTTTTTAATCTTCGATTGAACTCCCAATGAAAGGTCTATAACCGCCATTGCTCAAAACAACAATAAAAATAAGAAAATGTCTATAAAAGCCGATGGAAAGCCTCAGCACACAGAAATATTCCGCAAATTCCCGTGGGTATACTCTTAACACCGAAAAGGAAAGTAAACTAGGTGTAACTGAAGATCGAGAGAGCGGTTTTCGTCCATGTAACCGTCTGAATGCAAAAATGCTATTTAATATTTTTCCAGTGTGCTGGTTGTATCACATATCACATCGTCTGTAAAAATATCATAACCTAGAAAAATCGTTTGATCTCTGTTTTTACGATTAACGTACGTGTCTTATCCAGTGGCGGTTCGTGGTCTTTTTAACAGGGGGTTCAGAAATTCATGAGAAGATGTAACCTTATCAAAATTTACTTACTTTGTTGTCCTTAGTCAAATCGTCGAATACAGCGGCACTCACACTACTTAAATAAAGTTAGTGGGAGGGGTACATACTAGGGCTACATACTACCTACCTAGTACTACATACTATTGTTTTAAAATCACTTGAAATTCGACACAATTATTAGATAACAGGTTTTAGAAGAATTAAATTGTTTAATGTTTTTAACAGCACTCAATGTACTTTGCTGATTATTATTATTTTTACAACAAGAATAATTACGTAGAATATATAATTGATATTTTAAAACATTAAAAGAACACAAATTAAGGTGGCAAAAATAAAATTAGTTTTTTTCACTTAAACAAAAAGCCATGCGCCGACTTTTTGCATTTGAACACACTTTAATTACGCGGGTATTAAAATCGGGTATAGAGGTTATCAGTAGTTCCCTAATCTCTATACTAATCATCGTAAATGTAATTGAAGGATATGTCGTCTATCTACAAAAAAAAATAATACTAAAACAAAAGTCAAAATCCATGGTTTAAAGGTCAACGTTCAGTCTGCGCTCTCCCCTAGGATCTCGGCTCTCGGACATCGTGTTCGGACAATGTTCGAACATCGTGTTCGGATCGACGCACCGCGGTGAGTTGATTTTGCGTACAGAAAGGCCTGTTTCGTTCAAATCACCGTCAGAGCCGTTCGTACGAGAAGAATTTTTTTCCAAAGAGTACTTGGTGCGCATTCTGACACGCACAAAATGAGAATAACGCATTGTTCGGAGGCGCGCGTTTTTTAATAGCGCGCTATCTGCAATGTGTTTATATTATTGTGTTTATATTATTGTTATTAATAAGATTTTTTTTTTCTCGGTTATCTTTTTAATGGGGGTTCGTCGCACAAACGCACTTTAGAGAAAACCGCCACTGGTCTTATCCCACTTGGGTTAAAGTCGTTTAGTTACAATATGTCGTAAGCGACATTTTGTACGATATGACATATTACACGAACACGTTCTTTAGATTTTACTTTCAAAGAAAAGTCACAATATTTTTTAAAGTTGTTGTTTTTTCGCTCTACTGTAAAATTTGTACTTGGCCTATGACATTTATTTTATTTTTATTTTTATTTATCTATAAAGTATAAATGTGTATGAACATAGTGTAATATACTATAAAATGTAATGTGAATTTATAAGGTAATAGCATTTAGTGTAGGTAGTACCTATACCTTTTGTCATCCGACCGCTGTCTTCCCAGAGCAAGTAGAACTCCATCGCAGGATAGTGGAGATAAGGATTTGGAGGTCATGCATATAAAAAACGCTGGTTTTACTAGTGAAAATTAATGTTAACTTTATTGCAGTTTGCAAGAGAAAAATTGAACCAAGGAAAAGTAAACAATACATAAATACCTTGAGCAACTATCAACTGATGTAGAAAGAGAGAGTCAGCAAATTACGTTTAATTATTAATACCGCACACGTCCCGTCGCCGTAACAGTCGTGACACTCCTCCAAACGACGACCGCAATCCCCAAAACACCGTCCAGCACGTCATGGGGCCACAAGTTTAAAGGAAATCCACCCAACAACCAGGCACAGCTGATCTACATCCATCAAGCGGCGTGTAGAAATCTCACCGGCCCCCCAAGGAACAGCAATGTCGGCGAACTCCCTCAGAGTCGCAAAGCCGATTCATTTAAAGGGATTCCACCCAACAACCAGGCACAGCTGATCTACATCCATCAAGCGGCGTGTAGAAATCTCACCGGCTCCCCAAGGAACAGCAATGTAATCAATACATTGCCCGTTGATTACAGTTTAAATTCACTTCCGCACGCGGATAAAGCAATCACTCGGCATCCGGCGAGGAATTAAACAAAATAATAAGGCTTCTATGCCATTTGAGTCGTCACACACTCACAGAACGAAAAATAAAACTCATTCTAGGCTACATCGCACTAGAATCCTTCGTAAAAAAAACTCCTCCTCCAAAAATCTCCTCTTGCCTCAAAAAATTACGTGATGTCCCTCGCCATCTTTCCTCGAATGACGTTTCCGGTCCCCTTGCGGTTTGGCCAACCAACAAAGTTAAAAAAAAAAGAAAAAAGAAATAAAGCATAAACAATAAATGGTACCTATTTTGAGCAGTACCTGCTCACGAAATAGATATGTTACAATAGTTACAAGACTATTTAAGGAATATTTTAATTTCAATACGATCAGGCAAGCCAGATCGGGAGAGGCTGGCTGAGGGAGATCTTTTGACCTCTCCAGCAGGACTCTCAGCAGGATTTGGACAACAGGGGAAGGAATAATTCATTCGTCCGTCACTTCCGGATACAGTGACCCTCAGATTCCTTCCCACTCCTAATATATTTTCCATCCCAGAACTTCCTCTCTTTCCTTTCCTTAAAAAGACCCTCCACACAGCAACTCCAAAGATGACGTAGACTCTGAGGAGAATTTTTTCCTTGGGGCCTTCTGTGCGGAGCTAATTTAAAAAAAAGAAAGGTGAGTATTTTGAAGTCTTGGTAAATCTTGTAAAGAGTGTTCTTACAAATGTAGGAGGAGATGAAGTAACGCATTAAATCCTGTCAAATCTAAGTACGAGTATGTAAGTTCGATTTTACACTATTCTATTATTTTATTTTATATGAGTTAGGTCGTATGTAAATTGTTATTTCATTCGTATTTTACTGTTGCTTGAATGATATAGTGATTGTTTGCTCAACTAAAATATCCGATGTTTTAAAATATTTGATCAATTCCACCTGAATTAGGAAAAATAATCCTTAATTTCGCCACACTGACATCTCCATATCACAATTCCATCTGTTTTTTACTTTAATAAATCTCAGGAATGCAGACAAGTATTTTTAGCCTTACTATCAAAAGACAAATAAACACAAAGCTGAACGCGTACTCCAAGGAAAACACTCAATATTTCAGCAATTTCATGCAATAGCCGCTTGCCCAAAAGCCCGAATACGCGAAAGCCTGAAATCCAGAAAAACCGAATGCCCAGGTAGGTTCTACGCTATGTCCGGAATCCCCATAAAGAATTGTTCGAGTTGGCGCAATGCAGCACTCATTCAACAAGGAAGAATCCACGACTGACTTTTTATTTATTTTGAAATGTCAGCACTTTTCGAATCTCTTTTCTTCCGAATAACCTAATCTTTTTCATAGCAGGAAAATTTCCCCTCCATTATGCAAGAAATTTTCCCTTTCTTATTATGGAAAATAATGATCAAGGTGTTTAATGACTCTTATTTAAATTTATGATAGATTTATCATTATGATAATAACTCTAATGAATCATTACGACGCGTTGAAATTAATCTTCATACTTACAGCGCCCTTGAGGTGATTGTTCACAAAAACGGCGCTATACAAATTAGCTAAATATTATTAATATTATTAAGTCAGTTTTTGATCAATTTCACAAATGAAAACCGCAAGTAAAATGAAAAATACATCATTAGGAATGCCTTAAAAAATTTATTCTTGACGTACATTAAATATTTTATTTAATCATTGTAAACAATATTAGCGACTCTCAAACAAAAATTTGAAACATAAATATCCAAAAAGATTCGGTTTCTTCTAGGAATTGAATCCAGGATCTTAGTTGCCGGGGTACTGCTCTAATTACTGAACAAATTCAACCTCATTCTTTTGTAACATTTTTAACCGTATCGTAACTTAAATGCGTGACTAAGAACTATCAACAATCGTTTCAATTTCTTAACCCATATTTTTAATGGTTGCTATCTTTATGTAGGCGACTTAAAACATTATAAATGACTACCTACCTACCCATCGCTACAAATAATTGACTATTGTATTTATACCATTAAAAACACAATTTTTTGGAGTGTCTCTGTTTATGGATGTAACTCAGGTTCAATGACCTCTGGTACTGGGATTTACTAAGATTTTAAAAAATTAGAACTAATTGGGGTAGCGATTCACACAAGCAATAAATAGGTATCAAAAATATTTTTTGATTGATTCTACATGTATTTCAAATTTGCATTTCTTTTCTTTAACATCTTGACAAATGTCATAATTTTTTTAGTTTACTAAAGGTGTTCATTCGAAAGGGAAATATCTGATCATCTCTAAAATTGACAAAATTGTTTGTTTTAGAAAGTCGATGGTCCTGTGAAAAATATTTTTTTTTTTAAATACTTTCAGTTTATTTTTTATTCCGTTAGCTCCACATAGGAGGTCCTAAGAGTCTAAGACATCTTTGGGGATGCTGCGTGGAAGATCTTTTGAGAAAATGAAGGATGGAAAGTTCTGGGAAGAAAAAAGGTATGAGGGGTGGGTAGGAATCTGGGGGGTCAGTATCTCTAGGATTGATTCCATCCTTCCAACTGCGGTGTAAGATGATGTTCCGAGAGAGTCCTGCTAGCGGAACCAAATGATCTCACTCAACCAGTATCTCCCAATCCGGCCCGCCACACACTTGTGGTCAGACGCATCCTATGAACCCAAGTACCCCTGCTACCAAATGTAGGGAACCACTTAGGGTGGCCAATGTCAGAAGTATTGGATATCCAACAAATGGTTCTCAGGGCTGCGATTCCTATACCCGCCTTCAAATTGTTCAAAAATAAATCAATAAAAACGTAATCGTGTAATTTTTATCCCACGATTTTTCAAGAGTTTGCAATCTCTACCTATCTTATTAATGTAATTAAATATAATGTCTTAGTAAAGTATTTTTATATAATGTATGTATTTTTTTATCATATTCATTGTTATTGTATCTCACTGTACTTAAAAATTTTGTTCCTTATATTTTTATTTCATTTATGATTTTTTTTATTTATGTCGTAACTTTATTGGGTGTAAAAGAAAATAAATAAATAAATAAAACCATTTATTCAACAACGTAGAAGGTCGAACTTCGACACCAGTAATTGTATTTAAAAAAAAAAAGTGAAAATAAACACTTCTTCCCTTACTTAAGCTATTGTCCTCGGTTTCATTTTCTTATTAAGGATCGTTGTAAGCCCAAAGTTAAGCCGCGAGGAGGAAGTGGAACAATAAAAAAAAGATATAGGGGACCGCGTTCATAAATCTTTTGCGCCCATTTCGCTAAGACCAAAATAAACCTTAGGTAAGACTTATTCTACATCTACATCCTTATAGGGCCTAGGTATTTGAATGGATTCATTAAATAATAAGCCTTAGGAGAATCATTTTAAACCCGCAAACAATTGTGTTGTTGGTGTGGATAAATCCAAATATATTAACAAACTAATGAAATAAAATTTGATCTTAAAAAGCGACATTATATAAATTTCCTTTTTAAGCTGAAGCGTTACATTTTTAATTGGGGGTTAAACGCTTATTTATATTTTTAATTGGGGGTTAAATGCCTTACTCCAATTTATGAGGAATGGCTTCAAATTTTTAATTTTCTAACGTTAGAAAAAAGACAACAATCTACTTACTTAATATGTTCATACAAAATTATTCACAATATGCTTGAAATCACTAATTTCTAAGTTATATTCACGTTAAAGTTTTTTTTTTTTAATTTAGTAACCATATATTTATTATTTTTTACATTTTTATATGAAACATGTTAGGTATATATATATAAAATAGAAAATATATTCGTAGTCCTCCTCACTAGGAGATCCTGTGCAGAGGGGGACTATGCTTTGGATAAGTTTTCAGCGACTTCTATTGTTTAACTTCATTGTTTGGATAAGGTTTTCCAGAAACTTCTATGACAATGTTTTAAGTTTACTAGTTAGTTCATTTTCCGATAGTTCCTTCAGCCAACATTTAATGTCCTTAGTGTAGCTATTTTTGGTTTTAATTTGTTTGATTGTAAGTGGGAGTTTGTTATATAACTTTACTGCTAAAAATTCAAAACTTCTTTGTCCAAATGAAGAGTTACACGTTGGTATCTATATTAAGTACGTCTGTTTGTTTGGCTCTAGTTTTATGAGCATGTGAGGTGTCTTCCTCTGAATCATTTTTGTGGTGATGTACTAGAATGTTTTTGGCATAGATTTTCTGTATGCTTGGAACATCAAACTGTTTAAAATTTTCTGTTATTGATATCCTTGTGGGACCTTTAGTATGGTCTTTATGATGCAATTCTGAGTTACTTTAAGTTGTTATCGAATCGAAGAAATTAAAAAAATAACAGATTTCGTATCATTCAAGAAAAAAGTCAAATTATTCTTTAAAAAAAAATTAACAACCATAACATCACCAATCAAAATGTTGTAACTTCGATTCATGTCAAATCAAAATTAACATCACAACATAGTTTATATTTATTGTATACACTAAGCAAAATATATGTTACAAAAATGAAATAATAGTAGTTTATATATTATATTTATATATAGTTAATATTTATTGTATACTATAAGTAAAATGTATGTTATAAAAATTAAATAATAGTAGTTTATATATTATATTTATATATAGTTTAGATTTATTGTATACTGTAAGTAAAATGTTTTATGTGATTAGATGCTGCTGAGCCCCATCCTAATACTCCATATTCCAATCGAGAGTGGAATAAAGCATAATGTACTCACTTTAAATCCCTCATTGACAAGATGTTTCGTAGTTAGCAATGGACGTTATCTATGGAGTCGTGAAACATTTCATCTTGATTTATTAAATGACAAGATTGACTGTTTTAATCCAATTTACCTCCACACAGCATCTCAGATGACATAAACCCCGAGGAAATTTTTTTTCATCAGGGCCTCCTATGTGGAGCCAATATAAAAATTAATCTTTAATAGGTGGATTTATAATTCTCATTTTTACGGAACGGCGACGATAGAAAAAAGACATTAAACATACGTTCCTTATCACAATAATACAGCAGCCCTTTCGTACACATTAAATTATGGTGAGACTAAAGATGAGACACGAAATATATGTACGTCTGATTCCTCCAAAGTACCACTGTTTTTCCTTTGGAGGAAGCAGACAAACGCACATATTGTGTATCATCTTTTGTCTCACCACTGAAGTGTAAGAAAGAGGTGCAGCGTTATTGTGGGAAGAAGCATACGTTTATTCCTTTTTTGTACTACCGCGCCGTACCGAAAACGTGGGATTACTAAAAGCGCCTAATGTGTAGATGATACAATAATGCCAAAGAATGTTACGATTTGGAGAACTTTACGAAAAGCCTTGTAGACGAGGCTTTTATTAAATACATTTAAAAAAAATTGGAGTGTGTAATTCACACGCGATACAAGCGAAACCAGAAAGTCGCCAGATATCGCTTTCTTTTGCTTGTTTGTTTTAAAGTGGTTTGAATATTGGATACTGATTTACGAAAATAAAAATGTTTATTTTTTTTTGGATTTAGTAGAATTCGAACCTTCGCCCGCTGGATTTATCTGGCCGCTGAGATTTGCAACGAACTATACCACTGCACTTTGGGACGTGCGCGGCGAGGTGCGAATTTACTGCATTATGTTTCCGTTTTATATCTCAACCAAAAGGAGCCTTGAGCGCAGTTTGATGCTTCCCAGGTGCCGTAGTGCGTCATTTCCGTTTCATCCAAATTTCAAATCACTCTAACGGGACTAAAGAAGTTTCACTTTAAAATAACGATTTTTATTATTTACTAGCTGACCCGTAAAACTTTGTTCTGCTATAGAAATTATTTATATGTGTGGATGAAAGTTCAATGAGGCGGACGTAGCGCCATCTGTCATTCAACAACAAAAATAATTTCGTTCTGTTTGAAATACGAACGACGGCTAAATTTGTACATACAAATATACTAAAATCGCGATTAAAATATGGGAGGGTGAAAATTTTGGGTTATAGGTATTTTTTGAAGCCAAAAAAAAAATACAATATAAAAATTTTTGTCAAAAATATAGAAAAATATTTCTGGATAGGGACACTCTAATCACCTAGCTGATGATATATACTTTACGACCTATTATCATACCTACCAAATATACATAAAAAAAATCTTAAAAATCGGTCCAGCCGTTTCGGAGGAGTGCGACCACAAGCACCATGATACGATATTTTTATATTTATATATAAGCTTACATATATATGACATTGTGGCAAATAGAAGAATTTGAATTCAAAATTATGTAATTGCTTTATTATGCTTTTTCACTACGTCTTTTATTTTTACTTTCTTCTCTTTCTCTGTACTTAGATACTATATTTTATATTGTATTTTGATTATTATTACAACTTAACACTGATTTACGCATGCTCTGAATATTTTTAATTGAAGTGATAATGGCTGTGCACATCCCAATAGAAATTTCATATATGTTATAATTTTTAATAATCTGTAAATGTTTCAATAAATTCGGTAAATAAATAAATAGTCTTGATTGCATCACTGCCACGTTTGGTACAATTTAGTGCAATCGGTGCATTAATGATTGCAATTAGTGTGGCGAGTGACGAGGTCACGATACAGGAATAGCTGAGACATCACAGATCACAACCAGACATTAATTGCATCAGTTTTGTAACTGAGTTAGAAAATAAATTCATTTTAAGAAATAAACAAAAATTTTAACAAAACAAAAAACTACTTCAAAAATGTACTAAAAAGTAAAAAAATAATTTCGTATTCTTCAACAACTTAATAATCAACTTACTTTTCCTACTCATCAATATGTAGGTACGATTGTTATCATTATCAGTCAAGGTAGGATTGTAACTACATACATAGTTATATGTGAGAAGTGCTTGTGTCGCACGCGTGACTTGACGAGGCGAGAGGCGATAGCGGGGCCGCGCCGCGGCGGGAGGGGAGCTGTCAAATGACCACGCCGGGCCGAGTACCTTGGCTGACACCGACTGCATTTTTTAAAGTCGTTTTTTGTTTTGTAAAAATTTTTGTTTATTTTTTGATTTTTAGTGAATCTGAAGTACACTAACTAATTTATTTGAATATGGGTAGATCTACTAACATGCTGCTCATATGAGACTGACATTACTTGACCATAAGACTCAAAAGGTCCGGATAGCCTATAAAAGATTCGGCCGAGTATCGTTAATTTGCTACTAAGAACTGAAGAGTTCGATCCGATAATCAGAACATAACCAAACTCTCATCAAACTACCCTTGAAGTACATCCTTTCCAATAATAAAAATAGAATCATCGAAATCGGTTGGCGTGATATTGATTTATTCGTCCATTTATCGCGTAGGTATATATTTAATGCAAATTTAAGACTTATATGGTTTTCATGCTATAAGGAAATGGATGCCATTGTCAGAACTGGACCAAATTGAAATGGGACTCAAAGGTCCGGATAGTATATAAAAGATTCGGCCGAGTGTCGTTAATTTGCTCCAAAGAATTGAAGAGTTCCGTTACTTTGTCATGTATCCCATGATCAGAACCTAACCAAGCTCTCAATAAACTTCCCTTGAAGTACATCCTTCCCAATAAAAAATGAATCGTCGAAATCGGTTGGTGTGATATTGAGTTATTCGTTTATTTGTCACGCATATACTTAATGCAAATTTAAGACTTATATGGTTTTCTCATAGATGCCATTAACAGAACTGGTCAAAATTGAAATTAGACCACACGGGAAGCACCAGCTTTCAAATAAAAAAAGATTCATCAATATCGGTTCACCCCGTCAAAAGTTCTGAGGTAACAAACATAAAAAAAAATAAAAAACCGTCGAATTGAAAACCTCCCTCTTTTTGAAGTCGTTTAAAAATACGTACTTTAATGAGCTCGCACAAAATGTCATATTTTGAAAATCGACTCCGTTTTGGGTTTTATTTTAATAATAATTGGCTAATTATTTTAATTTATTGTTACATAAAAGTTTCTGTAACAAGGTGTGTACACCCTCTTACACACACTTTATTTATAGTTTCGGTGTGTGGCACCTCTAGTGCTTGCTTATTGACATTTGGGCATTGATAATATTGCGAGCCCTGCAATATTTTTGAATGCAACAGTTGCTGATCCTGGACAAATTCAAATCAGGAGATTTGAAAAGAGAGCTCCTGATTCTTTGAGCAGCCACAGGTGACCTCGGCCACCGTCCCTGTGGCGGCTCGACGTAATCAAAGAATCATATTCGCCATTATTTTATCAACATGTGAAGATTGATATATATCCGCGCCCATCAGCGGCATCCATCATTGAGGACCATCAGGACAATGATTAAAATCCTGGATCAGCAGCGGAGTACCGTGGGAGCCCATTATTTCTGCTGGTTTAAAAAACACATCCAGCATCTGCGGACGCAGACATGACAAGACCTTCCGACTACACCTGGAGCCAGAGGTGCTCGCATAGATGCGGCCGAAGATCGCCCACCTTGGCCGTCATCAACATAGTCGGCTGGCTGGCAACCGCCCTGGGACGGGACGTCGCTGGGAAACCGCGGGACTGGAGGCCTGATTCGTCGCTCCAGCCTGCCGTTCAGCACATGTCAGCAGCGGAGGGAACTGACCGCACATCTCCGAAGGCAGCAAGCAGCATCATGGAACGCCTACGTATGGCATCACCCATTCATCAACTTTAAACGGTACTAACGCTCCATAACATTGCCTATTCAGATTTACCTGCCAGATTTACCATTCAGATTTGCCCATTTAGTCTAGCCCTGATTTTTATTTGTAATTGTTAATAAAGTAATTTAACTGTCTCAAAGCAATAATCTCTTTTATTAAATGACCTATCCTCATACAAAGTATTTTATAGCCGCCTGCTTAAGGTCCACGCCTGAGATACAAATTCTCCAGAAATAATCTCACTTGTCTCTTGCTCTCCATCTTACATTGGAAGTTATATATATCCATAACATTTTGGCGCCCAACGTGGATTCTCATAACATTTTGGCACCAACGTGCTCTCTATCAAATATTCCCATAACATTTTGGCTCTCCATCGAATATTTCATAACATTATAAAATGTGACGCGCTAAAAAATTAAAACATTTTCATTCTGATCAGTGTCATGTCATCACCTTTCTTCACAAAATGATGAGAGTTCGAAATATGTATATGTTTGAAATTTGCAATGTCATTTACATAACTAAATTTATAATTATTTCAAATCGATTGACCGATTTGACTTTTTGAGTACGAAGTACGAGTATGATGAATCATCGCGTACCCATTAAATACAACACTAGACCCCATGTTTCATTTAATTTGGTTGTTTCTCGAACTAATTTCATGCACAATTTTTGTTCACAGAGATGTCATTGCGTGGGGAATGAAATAGGCTCCGTCGACATATCTAATTTTAATAACATCGCTTCTTATACAACAATTCTTAACTGTATCAGTTTGTTAATAATATGTTAAGAATAATTATAACTACCTGCTATAGGTACCTATACTTCCAATTTGGAAGGCGGTTATTGATATATTGTTATTGGTGGTCCGCCCCAGGGAATCATTTAATGGATAACCAAACACTCCTTCCATAGGACGCCCATTTGGTTCGCTACGTTCGGTAAATTAGCAGGGGAGCCCGGTTTTTCCCGGTTGCGGGATCTTGGTTTAGGTTTTGGCGGCACATGCGTTTGCCTCCTACCACGTGGCGGGACGGATCGGGGGAGCTTTTGACCAGTCCAGCCGTACTCACGACCCATCGTCTTACACCGCAATGGAAGGGATAGATTCTTACGTCCGTCACTCCTGGACACCCTAACCAGTCTAACCCCTACATTCCAACCCAAACCCCATACATTTTTTCCTTTCCAGAACTTCCTCTCCTTTCTTTCCTTAAAAATACCTTTCACAGCATCCACGAAAATGATACAGGTCCTGAGGGATATTATTTTCCTTAGGGCGTCATGAATGGGATTCATGTAAAAATAAATATAGATACCTTAAAATTCAACCTGAATCGCTGGAATGGAACACGTGGTGGTGAAATATTTTGGGATACTAACTGTCATCCATAATGCATTCAAGTCGAAGTGTAAAGTTAAAATATGCAGTTAAGTTAAATTAATAAACGCAACATTGTTCTGAACACAACTTTTCCACTATAGTTCGAGCTTTCGATTAGTTTTTACCATTCCCCTACTCTGCATGTTCCCAGTAATTTGTATTCACTTTACCATCGAATTGGCAGATTGCAAATATTTATGCACGTGAATTCTTCAGTTTACTTACTACAACAGTTCAAATTTTCTTCAACGTAGAACTACAGAAAAAGGCGAGTTGTGTTTGCGAAGTTTTTCAGTGTTTTATTTTCATGGTGGAGGTCTGCTGTGTTAGCACTGCGAAGAAACTACGTACAACTTGCTTTTGCTTTGGTAAAAAAATGTTCGCTCTAAAAACTATGAATTTTTAAAAGAAAATACATAATTTCAAGCTGCTTTGAGCGACACTCTATCATCATCCTTTACTCTTTTCTCTCAGCAACCAGTCACGGTCTGAGAGTATACAGTTCATTTGCAGTACATAATATTTGCATATTATGCTGGGTTTTTTTACCTCCGTTCGATGTTTTTTTGATATTTTGCCGTTCAAAATATAATTTTCTATCCTTAATTTTGTTAGGCTAATAGAGACAACTAAAACATTAAATATTAAATTTATGTGCAGGAATACCTAAAATACTAAAACTATATTTCAGGTATTTAAGTAGATATACGAAGGAGAGTAATTTTGGGGACGACCTTCGGCCCCAGTTTTCTGTGGGAGAGACAAAAAAGATAAATCAATTAAAAAATTGATGATTTTTTGAACAGACCATACTTTTTAGCAATAATCCAAAATTTAAATCAGATCAGTGCCAGAGGGCACCGAAACGACCGAGAGATAAAAAGACCGACCCCAAGTGCTAAAACGACCGACCCCAAGTGCTAAAACGCCCAAACCCAAGAAATAAAAAGATGATTTTTTTTTTTAATTCTTCTTTGGCATATTTTTGGTGGATTCGTGTACAGACCAAGATTCTCAGTAAGAATACAAAATTTCAGTCGGTTCGGTGCCATAGGGCCGAAGTTACAACTGACCCCAAGGGTTAAAAAGATCGACCCCCAAGTGCTAAAACGATAGACCCCTAAGGCTAAATCGACCGACCCCAAATGTTAAAATGATGACTTTTTTCTAAATTCTTCTTTTGGCAGATTTTTTGATTGATTCGTGTACAGACCATGATTCTTAAAATTTCAGTCGGCTCCGCAGCATAGGGTTTAAGATATGACCGACTTAAAGTGTTGTCACACAGCGCCCGTAAATCAATGAATTTTAAAAAAATTATTCATTTGGAAGAACTTTAGATTGATTTGTGTACAGGCTATGATTTTTAGTAAGAATTCAAAATTTCAGTCGGTTCGGTGCCATAGGGCAAAGATCGACACCAAGAGCTAAAACCACCGAACTCAAGTGCTAAAATGACCAAACCCAAGTGTTAAAAACACCGAACCCAAGTAATAAAACGACGATTTTTTTAAAATACTTCATTGGAATATGTTTTGATGGATTTGTGGATAAACCATGATTCTTAGTAAGAAACCAAAATTTCATTCGGTACGGTGCAATAAGGCTGAAGTTATGACTAACCACAAGTGTTGTTACAAAACGTCCGAAGAGCGATGAATTTTTTAAAAATTATGCGTTTGGAACTTTTTTCATTGATTTGTGTTCAGACCAATCAAGAAAGAATCCAAAATTTCAGTCGGTTCGGTGCCATAGAGCCGAAATTATGATAAGACCACAAATGTTGTTACAAAATGCCCGTAGAACGATGAATTTTTAAAAAATTATCCATTTGGAAGAATTTTTTATTAATTCGTGTACAGACTAAGATTCTTAGCAGGAATCCAAAATTTCAGTCGGTTCAGTGTCATAGAGCCGAAGTTATGACCGACCCCGACCATTGAAAAGACCGACCCCAAGTGCTAAAACGACCGAACCCACGTGTTAAAACGATGATTTTTTTAATTCTTCTCTGGAAAATATGTTCGATTGTGATTGTGATTGTGATTTGTGTACAGACAAAGAAAGTAGAAATCAAGTAGAAATCCAAAATTTCAGTCGGTTCGGTGTCGTAGGGAGTTATGACCTACCCCAAGCATTAAATAGACCGACCCCAAGTGCTAAAACGAGAACCCAAGTGTTAAAAATATGTTTTTTTTTTGTTCTTCTTTGGAAGATTTTTTGATTGATTTGTGTACACACCATGATTTTTATTAAGAATCCAAAATTTCAATCGGTTCGGTGCAATAGGGCCAAAGATATGACCGACCCCAAGAATAAAAAGACCGAACACAAGTGCCAAAATTGCCGAACGTAAGTACTGAAATGACCGAACCCAAGTGTTAAAACGATGAGTTTTTAAAAAATTCTTCTTTTGGTAGATTGTTGATTGATTTGTGTACAGATCAATATTTTTTGTAAGAACACAAAATTTCAGTCGGTTTGGTGCCACACGGCCCAAGTAATTACTGACCCCAAGCATTAAAAAGACCGACCCTAAGTGCTAAAACAACCGAACCCAGGTGTTAAAACGATGATTTTTTTAAAATTCTTCATTAGCAGATTTTTTTTATTGATTCGTGTACAGACTATGATTCTTAGTAATAATCCTAAATTTCAGTCGGTTTGGTGCCATTGGGCGGGAGTAATGACTGACCACAAGTGTTGTTACAAAATGCCCGCAGGACAATGAAGTTTTAAAAAATTATTCGTTTGGAAGAATTTTTTATTAATTCGTGTACGGACCAAGATTCTACGTAGGAATCCAAACATTCAGTCGGTTCGGTGTCGTAGGGCCGAAGTTATGACTTACCCGCAAGCATTAAATAGACCGACCTCAAGTGCTAAAACGATGAACCCAAGTGTTAAATTTTTTTTTATTTGTTCTTCCTTGGAAATTTTTTTGATTGATTTGTGTACAGACCACGATTTCTAGTAAGAATCCAAATTTTTTTATCGCTTTAGTTCGTATTTGTCCAACAGACCATTTGAAAATTTTACAGGAGGAGAAGGTTTTCTTTCATTATTTCAATAAAACAATATGATAGGTATTTGATACAGCTATTTCCGTAAAGTTAAAGGTCTCACTAGTTTAAATATTTCTTAGTAAAGTGATTAACTTTTGTTTTTAATACTTTATTTTTAATTTAAAATTTCATTCGGTTCGTTGTCGTAGGGCCGAAGTTATGACCTACGCCAAGCATTTAAAAGGCCGACCCCAAGTGCTTAAACGACCGAACCCAAGAGTTAAAACTAACTTTTCTTTATTCTTCCTTTGGAAGATTTTTTTGATTGATTTGTGTACAGACCACGACTTTTAGTCAGAATCCAAAATGTCAGTCGGTTCAGTGCCATAGGGCCGAAGTAATGACCGATCCCAAGAATAAAAAGACCGAACACAAGTGCTAAAATCATCGGGCCTAAGCACTGAAATGACCGAACCCAAGTGTTAAAAACATGATTTTTTTTTAAAAACTTCTTTTCGCAGATTTTGGATTTAACATTTTTTTTTATTCAGATACAAACGGATTTTTACAAACAAACATGGTCTGTACACAAATACACAAGTACAGACCATGTTTGTTAGTAAAAATCCAAAATTTCAGTCAGTTCAGTGCCATAGGGCCAAAGTTATGACCGACTACGAGTGTTGTTACAAAGTGACTGTACATCGATGAATTTAAAAAAAATTATTTGCTTGGAAGATTATTTATTATTTGCTTTTGATTGATTTATGCACAGACCGTGATTTTAAGAAGAAATCTAAATTTCAGTCGGTTAGGTGCCATCGGGCCACAGTAATGACTGACCACAAGGTTGTTACAAAACGCCGGCAGAACGATGAAGTTTTTAAAAATTATTCGTTTGGAAGAATTTTTTATTGATTCATGTACGGACTAAGATTCTAAGTAGGAATCCAAACATTCAGTCGGTTCGGTGTCGTAGGGCCGAAGTTATGACTTACCCGCAAGCATTAAATAGACCGACCTCAAGTGCTAAAACGATGAACCCAAGTGTTAAATTTTTTTTATTTGTTCTTCCTTGGAAATTTTTTTGATTGATTTGTGTACAGACCACGATTTCTAGTAAGAATCCAAAAATTTTTGTCGCTTTAGTTCGTATTTGTCCAACAGACCATTTGAAAATTTTACAGGAGGAGAAGGTTTTCTTTCATTATTTCAATAAAACAATATGATAGGTGTTTGATACAGCTATTTCCGTAAAGTTAAAGGTCTCACTAGTTTAAATATTTCTTAGTAAAGTGATTAACTTTTGTTTTTAATACTTTATTTTTAATTTTAAAGTGGAGATTGAACAAAAACTAAAATGGTCTGTTGGACAAATAAGAACTGAGGCGACGTTTTGTCGGTTCGGTGTCATTGGGCCAAAGTTATGACTGACTACAAGTGTTGTTACGAAGCGACTGTAAAAGGAAGAATTAAAAAATATATTCTTTAGGACGAACTTTAGATTGATTTGTGTGCAGACCATTCTCAGTACGAATTCAAAATTTCATTTAGAGTGCCAATTGGCCAAAAATGACCACAGGTGTTGTTAAAAAATGCTCGTTCAACAATGATTTTTTTTTAAATTATTCGTTTGCAAGATTTTTTGTTTGATTCGTGTAGAGATCAATATTTTTTGTAAGAACACAAACTTTCGGTTTGGTGCCACAGGTACCAAGTTATTACCGACCCCAATCATTAAAAAGACCGACCCCAAGTGCTAAAACAACCGAACCCAAGTGTTAAACCGATGATTTTTTTAAAATTCTTCTTCAGCAGATTTTTTTATTGATTCGTTATGATTCTTAGTAATAATCGTAAATTTCAGTCGAGTAGGTGTCATCGGGCCGCAGTAATGACTGACCAAAAGTGTTGTTACAAAATGCCCGCAGAACGATGAAGTTTTTAAAAATTATTCGTTTTTAAGAATTTTTTATTGATTCATGTACGGACCAAGATTCTAAATAGGAATCCAATATTTCAGTCGGTTCGGTGCCATAGGGCCGAAGATATGACCGACCCCAAGAATAACGAGACCGACCGTTGGGGCTAAAAAAACGAACCCAAGTATTAAAATGACCGAAACCAAGTGTTAAAACGATGATTTTTTAAAATTATTCTTTAGGCAGGTTTTTAATTGATTCGTGTACAGACTATGATTGTTAGTAAAAATCCAAAATTTCAGTCAGTTCAGTGCCATAGGGCCAAAGTTATGACCGACTACAAGTGTTGTTACAAAGCGATGCAAATTGATGAATTCAAAACAAAAAAAGCTTCGAAGATTTTTTGATCGATTTATGTACAGACCGTTATTTTTAGTAGGAATCTAAATTTCAAACGGTTCGATGTTATAAGGCCGAAGATATGACCAACCCCAAGCCTTAAAAGACCCACCCCAAGTGCAAAATTTACCGAACCCAAGTGCTGAAATGACCGAACCCATGTGTTAAAACGATGAGTTCTTAAAAAATTCTATTTTTGATTGATTCCTGTGCAGACCATGGTTGTTAGTAAAAATCCAAAATTTTTAGTCAGTTCAGTGCCATAGGGTCAAAGTTATGACCGACTTCAAGTGTTGTTACAAAGCGACAGTAAATCGAAGAATTTAAAAAAATTATTCCTTTGGACGAACTTTTGATTGATTTGTGTGCAGACAATTCTCGGTAAGAATTTAAAATTTCAGGGTTTAGTTTTTCCTGTGCGGAAAATTTAAACCGGACATTTAAATAAGAAACAAATACATGCAAACTTTGCGTTTCCCGATTTTTATGTATAAACCCGCAATTGTATAAAACTTACCGCTGACATCACCAGAAATATTGTCATTTTCTGACTCCGTTACAGTAACATCAGATACTTCATCTGGTAGTCGGTTCCCTCATTCAGATAGGTCCGGTGCAAGCGAAAAACAGTACTTCTTCAATGAAAAACAGTATCTTGCCCTCTTGTACTACCCTCTCGCCTTAACATTATGTACGAGTAAGAAGAGGCAGTAGGGGTACCTGTTATTTTAGGAAAAAATCTGAAGGCCATTACGGACAAATAGCGAGAAGACAACCTGTTATTTTTTAAGGTTGAAAAATTGAAATCGAATAAATGCAGGGAAGTGTTCTCCCTTCTTTCTCCACAAATAAGGGTATTGCGTACACAATGATAGTTCTGAAATACAACCACTAAGAGTAGGCAGAGCAACTCGTTTCACCTGTGGAGAATTTTTAAAAAATCAATCACAAATCTGCCAAAAGAAGAATATTTAAAAAAATCATCGTTTTAACACTTGGGTTCGGACATTTCAGTACTTAGGTTCGGTAATTTTTGCACTTGTGTTCGGTCTTTTTATTCCTGGGGTCGGTCATATCTTCGGCCCTATGGCACCGAACCGACTGAAATTTAGGATTATTACTAAGAATTAGCTAGATAACTCTACAAACTATTAAAGTAAATCTAACCGTATATTGATCGTTATGAAAAATCCCGTTACCTCTTAGTCTATATGCAGCTTCAGAGATTACGTTAAGAAACGATTTAGATTATATGTTTGTAGAAGAAGAAGAAGAGATCATTGTTTGCATTTCATAAGAAGGGGTGGAGATTTATTACAAACTTCTTTAGCTCCGTAAGTCATTTGAAATTCAGAATAAACGGAAATGCTTCACTAAATTTTATTATTTGGCGATTTCCGGTTCTAATATAATGCGGAAAAGTCGGGACGACAGGCCTCCAATAGCGCCACGGTAAGAAGCGCCTGACTCTCAGCGGCCAGAGAGATATCCAGCTAACGGAGGTTCAAAACCTACCAAATCCAAAAAAATAAACCTTTTTATTTTTGTAAAATCAATGTCCAACTGGCAAAATAAAAGAAAGCGATATCTAGCTACTTTCTAGTTCCACTTTTACTATGTGTGAATTGCACTCTCTGATTTTTTATTTGTTTAATTTGTTTCCTGATGATAATTGCGTCCGGTCGATCTTAATAAACTGAACAAATTTCGTGAAAATGAACAAAGTTATTGTTTTGTTATCAGAAAATTTCAAAATTGAAAAAAAAGAAAGCATTGAAACCTGCGTTTATTGATTCCGCTTTTTTACCTTAATTTTTTGTGTTTCTTAAACATTCTGCCTATTTTAATCTTTTAAGAATTATTTAATCCCCGAATCCCAATCATTAGACCCTTAATAATAAACGTGTTTCAAAGATTACACATCCGATAAACAACCATTTACCATACATTATTGGTTTGTCAGTTTTATGAAAACATTCAAGACTATCAATTAAATAAATGTGTTAAGTTTCATGATCTCGGGTCAATCAACAAATCCCAATGAAGTAATCAAACTCATGAAAAATTTCGATCAAATTATCAGTCTCAATCAAAATTTTCTGTGGGTCGTTTTTCAAAATTGGTACCGTATCATTGAGAGAATTTAGTGCGCATTGGTTTCTAATGGACACACATGCTACCAGTAGCAGCAAGTTAACTGCCACAGTGAACACTTTACACAAAATGTCTGCCGATAATATACAGGATGTAATTATGCGAAATTTACCAATTATTCCTGAAATAACCTGATTTGGAAGCACCACAAGTGGTTCGCTACTTTTGTTAACTTAGAAGGGGTGCCCGGGTTCATAGGGTGAGGTTTGTCCAGGTCTTGGCCGCGGATGCATCTACCTACCAGCTGCAAGGCAGGCCCGATCGGGAGAGAATGGTTGAGGGAATCCATTTGACTTCTCCAGCCGTACTCTTTCGTAACATCGCCTTGTACCGCAGTGAGAGGGATGGATATATACGTTCGTCACTCCTGGACACACTGACCCTCAGATTCCTACCCTCCCCTAATACTCTTTTCCTTCCCTGAACTTTCTTTCCTTTCTTTTCCAAAAATACCATCCACACAGCATCCCCAAAGATGACACAGGCCCTGTAGGGAATTATTTTCCTCAGGGTCTCCTGTGTGGATCTAATGTAAAAAAAAATATCATTTGATTGGCTCGTCATGAAACTGGGATCAGTTTAAACAAAGACATCCGATATTTAAGAGGTAATAACCAGACAAAACCGGATATATGTCAATTTTAAATCATATTTTAGACGCATTGACTCATTTCCACAAAAAAATATAAATTGATTTCGAATGACTGTTCTGTCAAACTATGTTTAAAATTTTGAGATTATATGTTTATTTTTAGTATAATAAGGTTTTACCGTAGGTCGTTGGAAAATTTCTTAAATTTTCAAACAAAATTTTGTATTGTGCAACACACATTTCAAATCATATAATCATGCAATAAAATAAGTCAATAAATTATCTGTGAAAGCCACGTTTCAGAATTTTAATTTGAGTTTAAATCAAATTATTAAAAAAAAAGATCTGCGCACTTGTTTTGTTTATTTATTTACGGTCTTACGAACTAATAAGAAGATTTTTAAGATTTAGGATTTTTTTACATTCTTATTATGCTTAGACATTTTTGAAAAATTATAAATAATTATGTTAAAAAAATAATATAAAAAGTACATAATTTTAATAGTTATAATTTAAAAAAACTGGTACGCAGAATAAACAACCTTTTACACTGGAACCGCCCTGTATGACCATAAGAACATTTATTTCTTTCGACGAAATAAGAATTCTCGCTTGTTAATGGCCCTTAGGATGCATTTACTTTAGATTATTCGCCCCCCCCCCCCGCGAACCTAATATTATAATATATATACACTATGTCGGTGACACTATCTTTGAGAATGGAAGGTTCTCCTCACAACTCATGATCAGGCCTGTCTTTGGAGATCAGAGCTGATTCCCCTCCACATGATGATGCAGAGAATTCCCGACCAAACTCCAATCTCACCAGCGGTTTCTGAACAAAGTCAAGGTTGAAAAAATGTATAAAAAACAATAGTTTAGCGTAGAATACGAATGGTCCTCAGGTATGTTCCTACTGTAATACTTAACAAATAATAACATGTAATACAAACCACAACGCTAGTTGCATCAAATTATAAGATGATTATCATTCGCCTGTCGTAGTGTATAATATTGTATTTTCTAATAAGATGTCCTTATTATGAATTTTTTTTATTTTTTTATTAGTTTTTATATACATATATATACACATGTAATTATGAGTAATTAAACATGTAACATTGATCAGAAACTGTAAAAACACATGTATATGTACAATATATAACCTTCACAAGAGTGCAATTACTCCTGTGTAAAGGGAAGAAAAAAAAAGAAGTTTTAAAAATTAAAATTAAAAATTATAACACAAATTTATACGTGTGCATGAATCAAATGTATAAAAAACAATAATTTTTGTATACATAAAATAAAAAATTAATTTAAAAAACTGTTAATAAAGAATTGTTAATCGACTCTAGGTAGCTATTTAAGATATCATTGTTTAGTCTATTTTTGAATTTATTATGGTCAGGTTCCAATCTCAGTTCCATTGTCAGTTGATTAAACCACACCACTCCATTGTGTGTGTAGTAGTGTTGTGCAAAACTGGTGTGCATTAATGGCGTACCTAAGCGACCCACTGTGTTTTGCCTTTTGCTCTCTACGCGTACCATGGCGTGGTCTGAGTTCTTAGAATAGGCTTTGTGTATTTTAAGCAGTGTATTTTTATTATATGTATTGTTAGAGGTGGGACTTGAAAGTCTTGAAAAAGTTGAGAGGTTAAATAATCTGATGGTTTCTTAGTAATATATTTATGTACAAAAGGTAGCCACTCTAGCAGTTCTTTTGAAACCCCTCTTTCCAGACAACAGACAACCTTCCCTATTAACATGAAGGTGTCTTACGCCTTACATTTACATGCGTGACAAAATAAAAATGAAATATTAAATAAAAATAATAGAATAAAATAGTAGGTCCTGGGTTCGAATCCCAGATGTACCCGTATCTTTTTTAGATGTTTCTTTGTGCTCTGTTTCGATTCAGTTTCGCTAATGTTGTCTTCATTTGACGACCTCCGTAGTCCAGTGGCTAAGACTCTTGACTCACATTCCGGAGGTCGCGGGTTCGAACCCGGCATGCGCAACTAAATTTTATTTGATTAATTAGTGTTATTTCACAATTAATTCATTTAAAATAATATATAGTATATTTGCGGCATGTTCCAGAGTGGAAGATATTATTAGTATCGCCCTGGTGTAAGACCACCATTCAGAATTGAAACGTTGCTTGAAAATGGCTTTAGCCGTGTTTAGTGACCAGATCTGAATAGCCAGGTACTTCCCAACCTTCCTCTTCCCCACCTCCTTCCCCTCCCCACTACCTTCAGCCTCACAACATACCCCAATTGGGGATGCCATAGTCTCACTGGCTCCAGACGGGAGCAGTTGAGATTCTTGTGCGGTATTCACTGTAAAAAAAAAAAAAAAATTTAATTAAACATTACAATTTGAGGTTTTACTCATTAACTTTAAATAAATAATTGTGTTTGGACACTCTGTATCGCACTGCGGTAGCTGAGTTAAACAGTCCTAAACAGTGGCAATAGTCCTGTAATGCTTCGCTGTTTGAACAATCCCCGGCTTAATGCTTAACCTCGCGCATGCGGACCTCGTAAATATTTGTTCATTTTCGACATTTGCGGAGCGGTTTGGTGGCGGATTTTACAACTGGCACTAGACAAACCAGGAAATTAAAAACATTGTCTTTTAGACAAATTCAATTGTGTAAATCGCCTCGATTTTTGGTGTTCAAGAACACAACACAGGGGACATAACAAACTTTTTTTTAAATATTCTTAAATAAAGTAAATAGAAAAACTTTTCATTTTTCAATATTTTTTATTTATTTTTATGTAAATACCTCACAAGAGTCTCAGCTACTCCCATCTGGAGCAATGTGAGGAGGGGAAGTAAATGGGGAAGAGGAAGGTGGAGAAGTACCTGGTTATTCGGATCTGGACACCAAACACGGCTTTAACCGTCAAGCAACGTTTTAAGACTGAATGGTGGTCTTACATCAGGGCGATAGTCGTATTTTCCAATATGAAACGTGCCTCAAATATGCCACGTGTTATTTTAAATTAATTAATTATGAAATAACTCAAATTAATCAAAAAAAAATATTTGCCCACGCTGGGATTCGATGTACCTTCAGATTGCGAGTCAAGAGCCTTACCTCTAGACCTTATTTAATCAAAATTAGAAACATGTTTCAAAACCATCGCGCAACGGTTCTTTCGTCAGCATGAAATTAAATATAACAAAAATGTCAAAGCCAACCGTATTTTGGAAAAAAATGGGTTAACATTAAGAAATTTAATTTTAAATTAAGAAATTTTAGTAATTAGGAAATGTGTAAATAGCCGATAAAATATTATTAATAACCAAATGTTTATTTTCAATAGCCATCTCTTAAATGTATCTTCAAATCAATACTCATAATATTAAAAATAACTTTTATTATTTAGACGACTTGGTTACTCTTTGATTATTATTTTGATAAAATAAAGGTGAATGCAAATTGTTTTTTTTTCATTTCATTAAATAGAGATAGTTTTTTGGGTTTTGGTGACAACACATTCATAATTTTTTTGGTGAAAACACCGTTCGTCGGTCAAATGAAAGAAAATCACAGAAGTTAGTAGCGAACTTGCGAAATGTTGGAGTAATATTTGATGGAAATTATTTAAGGATAATTTGAGAACAATAAATAAAAAAGAAAGACATGCAACAACTCGCGTCCGAAAACTAGAATTAATCTTTATTATTAGAAGATTTGTTGGAAACACGCAACTACATTATTCTTTTGTAATTCAACTATTTCTAAAGAAACAATATTTTCATCAGGGTTTTAGTGTAGTTATCATTGAAAAGGTGTATTATGCATCAAGCTGTAGTTTAATTTTTTTTCAATCTGTAAACGTTGTTAAACTGGAAAAAAAATCTATGCTTTAATTCATAGGTAAACTTTAAGTGATCCTGTTTTGGTTTCGATCAGAAACATTTTATTTGTTTTCTTATTTAACAGGTACAATGCTTAACGCTTTACAATAAAATGCAAATAAATTGAATATTTCTACACATATCCAAAAAATATTTTTTTTTTATAAAAAGTGATGAAATATGCTATCAAATTTCATAATTCGAAGCAAACGTATAATTTTAGAAAATACAAAATTTGTGCACATAAACTTATTTTAAAAATAGTTCAACATATAAACTAAAATTACTGATAACGAAAAATTAAATTAAAAAACTTAAATTATTTATTACAAATACGTTATCATTACCTTACTTTTTTGTGTAATAAAAACTATCAAACTTTAATTTTATTTTTTTTTCAAATTGCGAATCAAAACTTTGGTTTTACAAAGGTGCAAATTTTAATTTTTTGGTGGTTACTTTTTAGATTTTAATATAAAGCTTGGTGTTTTGCCTTTCTAAAACCGTTTAGAATATATTTCTTAATACGTGAGAAATTTATTCTGAGCTGGGACAAATTTTGGTCTCTGTGATTACACTAAGAATGACTGAATAAATAGAATATACTGGTTATTCTTAATGTCGTAGTCATAATCATTAGATGAAATTGTTGTAAACGCATGTAAATAAATCACTATGTACGATATGGCCAACATCTTTCAATTAATAAAGTATTAATAATTTAGTCATTTAGAGACGCAGTTGTCTTATTTCTTGAAGAAAATTGAGTGCTAGTTAAAATCTCTTTTATTTGTTCGTTCATAAAATAAATTTGCTGTACGTGATCAAATTAATTTGATTGAATTACATTATCACCACAACATTAATTGCTCAGTGGAGTGGTAGCAAAATAAACAGTCTCCCCGGTTGAACCAATCAAGTGCCATCGACATGCCGGGTCATTAGGTTGTCCGCTGTCCGGTCTGAAGCCACTCCCAAGCTGCAAGTTGTTACCCCTAACTGTGAAATATGGAGAATTCGAAGGCTTGCCACATTTATCTAAATCTTTTTGCGACATAAAGTGAAGGTTTCAGCTTTCTGTGTTTTGGATTTTGGTATTCATACATACAAAAAAAGAAGAAAAATATACTTCTCGTAGATTTATCACGTTTTTGTTATATTTTGTGAAATTAGAAATTTCTTGATAGTAGACTACGGACTCTCGATTCTTCTTCTTCTTGTGTCCTGTCCGTTCAACGGACGTTGGCTATCATGTTGGCTATGCGGACTTTGTTTACTCTGGCCCGGAACAGCTCTACGGTAGACTGGCCAAACCACTGTCTCAGGTTTTTCAGCCATAAGGTTCTCCTTCTTCCAGGGCCCCGTTTTCCGGCAATCTTTCCCTGTATTATGAGATGCAGGATCTCATACTTCTCTGGATGTCTCATCACATGTTCAAGATATTGAAGTTTTCCGATTTTTATAGTTTTAATTACTTCCCTCTCTTTATTCCTCCGAACCATAACATTTTCTTTTGTAACCCTGTCCATCCAACTTTTTTTAAGTATTCTTCTGTAGATCCACATTTCGAATGCCTCAAGTCGCCTAATTCGTTCTTTAGTAAGCGTCCATGCTTCCATTCCACAAAATAATATCAAAAACACGTAGCATCTGACCATTCGCATTAGTAATCCAAGGTTGGGATCATGACAGCGGAACATTTTTTCATGCGGATAAAGGTTGCATGAGCTTGCTCAATGCGGCATTTGATTTCAACTGAAGGATTCCATCTATCATGTACATTGCAGCCCAAGTATACAATACTCTGTGCCTTCTCTAGTTTTGTTCCAGCAATATAAAGAATCTATAAGAACTCTCGATGGGGTTTTTGATTTATTTGCTTTGAAAAGTGCCAGGCCAATATCATACAACTGTCAACGAAAACTATATGGTTACACGCAGTTATGTGGAAATGTTTAAGTCTTCAACAATAATTTTTGATTAGCGTTCGCTCAGATTGATTGGTGAAGCTGGCCAATAATGCAATTATCTGTCGTTAAACCCATCACTCACTTCTTAGCTCTATTAAAATAATAACTAGTAGATTAAAAATGTCCGTCTCTTGAAAAGGTTCATCACCAAATAAATATTAGTAAAATATTTTACGACAAACACTACGCTCCTGGTAGCAATTCCTAAGAATTGCAAATTTGCTGAAATTTTCTTAATTTAAAGAATTAAAATTGATATTCTCAAATTTGTTATGAACTGGTCCAAAATTAGAAATTACTCGCGGCTTCACAATTATTGCATTTATGGACACCAAACTACTAAACTTTCAGTTTGGGAGGCGGCTATGGGTACCGCCGCCCAACAAAAACCATTTATTGGATAACCAACATAGTCGATGTAGATCAAGATGCGAACGTTTTCTCCACCTACTTTTAAGCGATTTGTAGAGACTGGTTGAGGTCGACCTAACCTAGAAATTTTTTGACCTATCGGCTAGTACCGCTGTGAGAGGGATGGATTCGTATGGGGGATGGACACATTAACCCCAAGTTTCCTACCCACCCCTCATACATTTTTCCTTAACAGAACTATATCTTCTCTCCTATCTCTAAAAATACCCTCCAGACCAGACAGTATGATGACCATCCTCCCCAAAGATGAAATAGGCTCTAAGGGTTTTTTTTCCTCAGGGCCTCCTGTTTGGAGCTAATGTGAAAATATATCTTCATGTATTTTTCCATGTAATTCAAAATTGAGTGTGATCCCGCTGAGTTTGGAGAGCTTGAAAACCCTTATATTTTACATAAACTTCAATTAAGTACTAATCTACGCCATTTTTTAATTATTTCATTCATTATATATCGACCACCATAATACGTGGTTGAAAAATCCACAAATTATGTAACCATCAAAGCAAGGAATATAGAAAATTTTAAAAAAATGTTATAGATAAATCAAACAATTTAATTATAAAAAATAAAACAAACACTTTGTATTTAACCACGAATTTTATTATTTTATATATCAACCGGTTTCGCTATAACCTAGTTTCTTCAGGATATACTGGGATGGATTGTAGGGAACAAGTTAAAGATAGGGCTATGTATTGTTGTCTCCCTCCCTCTAATTGATTATCTATTGTACCGCTTTCAAATACTTTGTCTCTGTCTAAATATGTTCTTTCTCCCTCTGTCGCTCATTATATATACCTGATCACTCTGTCTTAATATTTAGTTATTATTATATTCTGAAGAAGCTAGGTTATAGCGAAACCGGTTGATATATAAAATAATAAATTCGCGGTTAAATACAAAGAGTGTTTGTTTTTTTTTTTTATAATATAATGTCTAACCACAAAGTAATTGCTTCTCATGAACAAACAATTTAACTTTGTTTGAACTACTTTTATATTTGAGTAAATCCGACCGGTTTCAGATGTATACATTTGCCCTGAAGAAGGAACGGTCGTTCTGTACTCAAATATAAAAGTGGTTCAAAGAAAGTCAAATTGTTTCATTTATCTATAATGGATAATCGCAAAGTTATAGCTAAATTCAAAAGTATAAAAAAGTTATGTCCATTTTGCTTGAAACTGATTTAAATATTTATATCAATACCAGTCTGGTGGGCTAAAAATACAGTTTCGGTAACTGAATTAAAATTGAAATCGCAAACCTAACATTGTGGTAAGGCAATCAAAGGAAAATTAATGCAGTTTGATATTTTTAAAATCCAAATCACTGAAATGATTTTTAATGAAACTTTTTAGATTAAGTCCGACCATAACGAAAAAAGCTTTTGCAAATCATGAATATTAAAATGCAGGGATTTAATTATGAAATTTTGAATTTTTCTTTCCACTTTTTTCATGTTTTTGGTCGATAGACTTTTATGTCTGTGAAATTAGCAGTGCAGATATCTGAAATTAAACTATATTTAAATGAAATTCCCCCCACTGTAGTGGATAATTTGTTCTTTTGTGTTGGGAAATCTATATTTCAAATGAACATCTAATAGATTCTAAGCTATGTTTAATTCGTCGCCTTACTTCTTAATTGTCCAAACGATCATTTAAGTTTTTACTTCTTCAAACTCGCAAAATTACATTGTGGCATCATTAATTATATAATGAATAACATATCACTTTGTTTAAACCACTATATTATACACAATATCTACATGTTTCGATAACAATGATAACATTAACATTGTTATCGAAACATGTAGATATTGTGTATAATATAGTGGTTTAAACAAAGTGATATGTTATTCATTATATATTTAAGTTTTTGTTCAATCTTCAATTTAAAATTAAAATAAATTATGAAAAATGAAAAATGATAGTTAATCACTTAACTAAGAATTATTTAAACTAATGAGACCTTTACCTTTACGGAAATAGCTTTATTTTATACACTTAACATAACGTTTCATTGAAATAATTAAAGAAAATCTTCTTCTATAAGATTTTCCGACGGTCATTTGGACAATTAAGAACTAATGCGACGAATTAGTTACCAAAATATCTAAAATGCTGCTTTGTCACCCTAACAAATAAATTTCTCTGTAAATTTCTAATTCTCATTTCGAATTTATTTTATTCGCTAAGTATCATGACATGTAATTTATAATGAACATCTTAATTATTACTAGAAACCTCTCTCAATGGGCTGAGACGATCATTATAATTTAGCAAATAAATATAACTGGCAAATTGAAATATTTTTTTCTGAAAATCAGAGCCGATTTCGATTGACAGTTATTGGAGATTTTTATTGATATTAATATATTTATAGACGCGCATTATAGTCCAGTCAATGAAGGGGGTGCAGAGTGCGTGAGCATGGACCTAAGCGATTCCTTCAGAAACTTGTTTAGGGTGCTTAGGGTGTGAACATACTAAAAGTCCTGATGACTAGGTGGTGAGCTAGGGGGGTGAGGGAGAGAGGGAGGTCCCAATTTTCGGGTTTCCACTTATATCTTAAAAACGGTGCATCGCAGAGGAAATTTATGAACTCTTACTTATTCTAAAAAAAATTTCCGGTTAAAAAATTAAGTCGGTAAGTTAATGAATGGCAGGAGTTCGCAACAGTCAAATTTAGAGTAAGTAAAATAAGTCAAGTAATTTGAATAAAAATGTTGAGTCGTTTATTTTACGTCTGTCTTCTAGTGTGTTTATTTTTAGAATATTTAATAATAAATTATGTTTTAAGTCTTCTAATGGGATATTTTATTTAAAATTTATAAAACGTAGAAATTTTTTTTGTATTCGCTCAATGTTATTAATGTGAATTTTGTAAGATGAAGACCAAACTACCAAGTTATATTCCATTAGGCTTCTAACTAGAGATGCACATAATAATTTAATGGCTTGTATGGAATTAAAGTTTTTGGTTGTTCTTAATACGAAGCCTATAATGATCATAGTTACTAATAATTAGTAAAATATTTCGCAGAACAACCCCAAAAACGGTTAAGGTAGATTCTGTCACAAAAAAGCATTTTAATACCCGAACCACATAATTTATTTACGTCTTCTCACAATAAAATATTTTATTTGCACTGAACACACTAAAACAGTATGTATCATTATTTAGTTTCACCTCGTTCCTAACCGATATTAAATCAGTGCTCCCTCCACGAGCAGGCTAGTTAATAGTTGTCGTTAACCCTTCAACATCCAAGTAAATTTCTATTATAAAACTGATAATCATTTTCAAAGATGGAGGCGGGTATGGATACCGCCGTCCCGGGAACCATTTATTGGATAACCAACACCCCTGTCGTAGATAACCCGAAATGGCTCACTACGTTTGTTGACTTAGCAGGGGTGTCCCCAGGCTTATAATAAATTTATCTAGGTCTCGGCGGCGGATGTGTCTGCACACCAACTGCGTGGTAGGCCGAATCGCCTTGCCCCGCAGTGGGAGGGTTGAAATCATACGACCGTTTCTCCTGCACATACTGACCCCACGGATTTCTAGCAATCCCTCACCCCTATTCCTTTCTAGAACTTGTTTTCTAAAAATACCCTCCATACAGCATCCCCAAAGATGACAGGCCCCGAAAAAACTATATGTTTTGTATAACTGGAGGCATACTAAGACACAATTGAAGTAATGTAATAGTGGCTCTTTTACATTACAAACCAATATTGTTATTTCAATGAAGAAGAAGATAATAATAATAATCTAAACAAAAATATGAAAAGGAACAAGACACAGAAAAACAGAAAAAGATAATGGTCGCAACTGGTATAATGGTCGCAACCGGGTTCGTGTCCCAGTTGCGACCATTATCTTTTTCTGTGTCTTGTTCTTTTTCGTATTTTCGTTTAAATTATTATTATTATCTTCTTCTTCAATGATATATAACATTGATAAGAATAACCTTCAAAAGATATGAAAAGAGAGTTTTTCTTATAAAAATTGAATAGTTATTTTACTTTTGCGGAAATGTAGATTTTTTAATGTCTGAAAATTTAACCTCTTCTATTGCGCAAAGATTGCGTACATTTTTAATTTTTGAAAATCTGAATTTTCCTTTTCGTGAACATTATTGAACATCCACGTAAAGAATAAAATAAAAATGAACCGTTTTAAGTAGACGTCTCTATTTGTAAATGGGCACCTCAATCAGGGAATTCAAAATCTTAAGCTAGTGAATATTTTTTTTAAATTACAGAATCATAACTTTAAAGTTCATTCGTTAGTCCAATCAACTCTGCATTGGGCTGCAGACATAAAAAATAAATAAAAAGATACCGAAAACTTCAATTCCTTCAAGGTCATAAACCGTCTATTCATAAGAGGGTGGCCCTTAACTGTATACCTCTTATTTCAATTAACAATAAATAAATAATGGTAAAACTTAGACATGTTTTATTAATATTTTCAAAAACTACAATAAATGGAAATTTTAATGACATTAAGTTTTAAAAATTATATTGTCCAAGTGGGCTCCATCAGCCTGTTGACATTGTCTAAGGCGGATTCGAAAATTCTCAAAAAACACGTAAACAAGTTGCCCGTGGGATGGCGTTAATTTCCCGTACAATGTTTTGTTTTAACTGATTTTTTGTTATCGGAATGTCTTCATAGATTCTTGATTTTAAGTATTCCCACAAAAAATTATCACACGGGCTGAGATCTGGGCTCCGTGGGGGCCACTCAATGTCTCCTCCTCGTGAAATGAGTTTTCCGGTGAACATCTCCTTCAAACGGTCCATGGACCGTTAAGCAGTGTGACAGGTGGCGCCGTCCTACTGAAACAAGCTCCTGGAATTGTGGCCTTGAAAATCTTGAAGACCTGGGACCAAGAACTCCTGAAGCATCTGACAATAATTCTTAGATTTCACTGTCATAGCAACTCTCCTTTCGTTTTCAAAAAAATGTTGGCCAATGATACCCCTAGCTGATATTGCAGCCCACACAACGACCTTCGGGCTATTCAAGGGACGTTGTTGCTTCTGTCGGGGGGTCTACTTCTTCTATTCTCAGACCAATACCGGCAATTTTGTTTAATAACATGGCCATTGATTGGAAACTGGCCTAATCGCTGAACTTTATGTTGAAAAAATTGTCACAAGGTTCCAGCAACACATTGGCAAAATTAAGTCGAAGATCGGTATCATTCGGCTTCAATTCTTGCGTCAGCTGAATTTTATAAGCTTTTAAATTCTTTGTAAAGTGGTCCTCTTAATGGACAAGGCTTGGCTTCTCTTGCGAGTAGTTTGTTGTGGATTTTCCCTCACTGATTCACTAACACGCTGAATAACTTCTGGTATCCTCGCTGACTTTGGGCGGTCTTCATTAATTATTTTTACTGTTGAGCCGGTTGTCTCAAACATTTTGATCCATTTCCGAATAGATTTTGCGCTTGGTGCTTGATTAATGTCTCGTAAACCGAAATGAGCATGGTACATTAGTCTCGAAATCGTCACGGAATAATTGCTTATGTAATGTAAGACAAGGGGTGAGACAGGGATGCTCTCTGTCACCTGTTCTTTTTAACGCTTATATACAAAGTGCGATTGACGACTTGAGAGAGAGAATGAGTCACAGAAAAGGTGTAAAGATACACGGGCAAAAGGTGGATATGATAAGGTTTGCTGACGATATTGCATTGGTTGCTGAAAGCGAAGAAGAACTGCAAGAGGCCTTAACAACCATGCAAAGCATTCTCCAAAATAACTATAACATGAAGATAAATAAAGACAAAACAAAGCTGCTGACTGTAGGCCGAACGCAACATCAGATGCGAATAGAGATGTCAGGAGTTCCACTAAAGAACGCCAAGGAGTTTGTCTATCTCGGGAGCAAAATAACATGGGACGGTCGGTCTAAGAGCGATGTCGACAGCCGTATACACCAGGCTAGGCTTGCTTTCAATAAAAGGTCGAAAATAATTGAATCAAATAATATAGACCTAAAGCTGAGAATACTCCTCATCAAGACCTATGTATGGAGTATCTTGATGTACGGCTGCGAAACATGGTGCCTATCCAAAAGAGATAAACGGAGACTAGAGGCCTTTGAGATGTGGTCCTATAGAAAACTATTAGGAATTTCCTGGAGAGACCACATTACAAATGAGGAGGTTCTCCAAAGAATCGAAGGAGGAAGGCACCTGCTCAGGACCTTGTCCGAAAGGCGTGCAAGATGGATCGGCCATGTAATACGACAAGAAGGCCTCTTGCATTCCATAATGGAGGGTATGACCGAGGGGACAAACTCTAGGGGACGCCCACGCCGAGAGTACCTGGAGGACCTGCTGGTGGACGTGCGCTGCTTATCATATGCAGACCTCAAAAGAGCCGCACAAGACAGGGAAGAATGGAAGAGGAAACTAAAGGAAATTGCTGCAAACCAATCCCAGGATTGAAACCAGAGAGAGAGAGTAATGTAAAAGATAAAATGTAAAAGATAAAATCACACCCTTAATTAGCGTTTTTAGCCGGTTATCATATCTATTAGATTTAAAAAAAGTATATAGTATAGTCTCGTACAATCACACCTAAATTACCTGTTTGAAATCTGGGGAAATGAGTATGAAACATACATCAATGAATTACAGGTAATTCAAAATAAGATAATCAAAAAACTATTTCACTACGAATCCAAAACATCCACAAAAAAATTATATTTGGAAACAAAACTGCTAACATTAAGAAAACTATACGAGTATAATATATGTGTCCTTATATACAAAATAAAAATTAAACTCATACATACAAACACAGAATTCATTAAAACGTCCCAAGTACACAAACATTTTACACGATAACATACGTTTAAACACCATTCATACTAACTACGGTAAGCAATCAATTAGTTACGAGGGGGGCAATTTATATAATTGCCTTCCAGATGATATCAAAAACGAAAAAAGTGTGTGCAAATTCAAAAAAAAAATTGTTCATGTTTATTCACAAAAAACAAAGTAGTGATAGTGAATAATATCGTATGGTAATATAATATCATGTAAATGTTAGTATTACAATCTAATGTAATCTAAGGTTATGAAATGTAAAAACTATGTAATGTAAAAACTATGTAATGTAAAAACTATGTAATATAATGTAAAAAGTGCATAATTCAATATTCTAGTTAAGTAAGTGAAAATGTTATTTTATTTTTTACTGGAATAAAAACTTATGAAAAAAAAAAATTGCACGGACACAAAATGCGCGCTGCTCTCCCGTGAACGGCTCCATGGCGACTAAAATTTCCATGAAATAACGCGTCTAACGATACCTTCCGAACCGCGTTCGCCCTACGCATTGTTGAAAAATTAACGAAACAAACCGCGAACACAGTTAAGGTCCACCCTGTACATATTTACATTTCTGATTAAATTTTATCATTTCATTCATTTTATTTCGATAACAGCACTCAATCGTTTCCAATCTTGGGTGATTTATTTCAAAGGGGCTATTGATGAAAATACACTTGAATGTAACGTGCTTTCAGATTGTATCGGCAATTTAAAGTCTGTATGGGGAGAATGCTTCCTTACACATGAGAAAGTTTAATTTCTGAAGATGTATGGTAACTAACTCTATTCTACTATTTGTTCTACACATTCTCGATGGAGCTACACTAGTGAGAAAATATAAATATTGACTCATACATTTTTATTCATTCACAGTTATTAAAAAAAAAAAAAAATTATGTTTACCTCACAAGAGTCCCAGCTGCTCCTGTCTGGAGCCAGTGAGACTATGGCATCTCTAATTAGATGTTGTGAGACTAAAGGTTAGTGGGGAGAGGAAGGAGATGGGGAAGAGGATGGTGGGGATATATCTGACTATTCAGATCTGGTCACCAAACACGGCTAAAGCCATTTCAAGCAACGTTTCAATTCTGAATGGTGGTCTTACACCGGGCCGATACTCAAGAGTATTTTAAAAGCGTTTAACCAGCCAGCGGACGAAAATCCACATTTCGTCGAAAGTTGTTCTTACGATTGTGCAGGGCGGTTACAATGAGAAATATTAATTATTCTCCGTACCAGCTTTTTAAAATTATAACTCAATATCGAATTTATTTCAATCCAAATTAGCTTTAATTTATACCTTCATCCAAAAATGCTGAAAGGCGTGATGATAAAACTATTAAAATAATGTACTTTTTGTAATTATTTTTTGATTACAAGTATTTATCATTTTTCAAAAATGTCTAAATTTAATAAGAATGTTAAAAAAATCTGAAATATATTAGTTTGTAAGTGCGCAAATAAATACACAAATGGACCAATTTTCGTCAAGAAACACATGGACGTATATATTTTTTAATGATTTTATTGAAACTAAAATTAAAATTCTAAAACGTGCGTTTGCTAGAAAATGAATTGATTTATTTTACTGCATGATTATATTATTTGAAATGGGTGTGGTATAATACAAAATCTTTTTTGAAAATTTAATAAATCTCCCAACGACCTATGGAATAACCTTATTATACTAAAAATTAAAAAATTAAACCACTATTTTTAAAACAATATCAACATGTTTCGACAACAATGTTGTCTTCATCAGGATATGTTACTATAATAAATGACAAACAAGTATAGACAAATTAGAATAAATTATAACATAGACAAAATATTAAAAAGTAGAGGTGATTAATTACTTACTAATCATAAAAAAAATAGTTATACAAAATTAAATATAAAAATTATTTAAGGAAAAATAAAATTGCATTTAGATAATAATTTTTTTTTAAGAATAATTAATTAAAATAATTAGTCTAAATCAAAAAATCAATAATTATAATTAATTGTAAGTATTAATAAGAAAATAAATTTAAAAGATGGCTATTTTTAAAAAAGGTTTGGTTATTTATAATATTTAATTTACTATTAATGCTTTTTCTAATTTCTAAAATTTCTAAATTGATATTGTTTTAAAAATAGTGGTTTTATACAAAGTAATCAGTTATTCATTATAAAAAAAGAAAATACTTTGTTTTAAGTCACTTTATTGTTATTTTTTTTATCTGCCGGTTTCGGTACCTCCGTACCATCATCAGGACTGTTATAAAAATACTAACAAATACAAGATAATACACATACATATATGCAAATTGTTAAGAAAGAAAGAGACAGTAAATTAGAGTGGAACAGTAAAAAAAATATATAAAATAAATTAAGCAATAATATTAAAACAAACAACTAACAATGTATCAGCTGCACGGAATGACTCCGGATTCAATATAATAACGCCTGTAAAAGTATGTTTGGATATTGAAGGTACAGCAGCACATCGACATTGTTTACGTTTACAGAGCTAGGAATGAAAGGATTCACCGGCCTGATGAGACACCGGGTCACTGGAGCCAGGAAGCGGCTAATGGCATCCGACAACATAGTGGCGAACGGCTAATGCAGCCTTCCAGCATCAAGCACCACTTCCAAGTGAGCGCTGGACCAGACCTCATTCTAGAGCACACCCTACATAATTTAATACGTAGTTCTCTTTATTATTATTTTTTTTGATTCCAGTTGTTTATTTCTAAAAATTTACATAACTCACGCGCCGACGTGTGGGATTGCACTACCCTCCCCACATTTTGAAAAAAAATCGAGTGCAGTTTACACGCGGTAGCAGCGAAACTTTATCAAAAGCACCTCAACCAATACTTGATAAGTGAGGTCATAATCAAAGCGACCAATGAGCGCAGACCTACCGTAATTTCCGTTTCATATCCGAACCGATGAGCGCGGTTGATGCGTCGCAGGTGCACTGATCGTCATTTCCGTTTAATCCGAAATCCAAATCACAGCCGTGCTACCGAAGTTTCACTTCAAAATGACTAATAATAACTATGTAAACAGTGTAATTCTATTTTTACTTCCTTGTATAGGGTGGCGCAAAACGATCGTTTTATTTTGAATCTTATTGTAATGTGTAATGAAATTCAAAACATGTCGGTAGTTTTGCGCCACCATTTACAAGGGCGGATTTAGGGGGGGGGGCACGTGCCCCCGTGCCCCCCCCCCTAAACGACGGTATTTTTGTGTACTGTGGAGATTCCATCACAGTAAATACTTCAGAAGCTAAAACTGTCTTTATTAAGGGCCCGCAACCCGAATTTCTACCGATTTCTTACATACCTCACTTAAACACGGTAAGTTTCAAAGCTCTTAAAAAAATATGTGTTATTCTTGAAGATAATATCTAGACATTGCAAGTGCCCAAACGCAAATTATATAAAATTCCCTCAATAGAAAAAAATTGTAAAGTATGCTCCAAAAATAATATAAACACGTTTTTTTCAGTTATTTTCCAAGTTACATGTATGAAAAAAAATCACAGTGTTTCTTGATTTTGCCGCTGTAAATGTTAGCGCTCTCCTCTAACATTCGTAATTTCGTATCTCTTTATCTTCTTCTTTTCGAGCCCGGTTGCAGAGCCCCTTTTAATTTTTCAATTATTTTGACACCCTATACATACTTGAACTGAAGTATGATACTTCATGTTTATTTCTAACAGTAATTGTTTGTTATTTTTGCCCGTCTGCCCTCCCAGAAAAAAATCTTAACAGTAATTGTTGATTTTTTGCGCCTCCGCCCCTTGTCCCACCCCCCCCCCCCCTCCCAGAAAAAAACCTAACAGTAATTGTTGATTTTTGCCGGTCGTCCCCTTGTGCCCCCCCCCCACCAAGAAAAAAATCCTAACAGTAATTGTTGATTTTTTTGCCCGTCCGCCCCTTGTGCCCCCCCCAGAAAAAAATCCTGGATCCGCCCTTGACCCTTTATAAGTATGATCTTGTTTAATTTATAGATTTTAACGGAGCAAATTGATGGATGCAATTTGTTAGCCATAAGTTATTTTAATAATTTGTCTAGTCTGTAGTTGTTAGTAAGATAATAGAAATATCTAAGATTGTAGAAATATATTATCATAAATTTATGCAGCGCCTTTAATGTGATTTTTCGCAAAGACGGCGCTAAACAAATCATCCAAATATTATTTACTAGCTGGTTCCCGGCATGCGTTGCTATGCCATTTACATTTAATAAAGAAATTGTTTTTCCTGTGTGTCCTTTTCCATTCGTCCCGATCCCCTTCCGCCTCCCCTTCCTCACCCGTGACCCCTTCCCCTCTCGTGTTACCCACTCTGATTCGTCCACCTTCCGTCTCCCTACTCCACTCCCCCCCTTCCCCCGTCCCGCGAACCCCCTCCCGAGTTCCCCTCCCCCCCCTCGCCCCTTCCGCATTTCATACATTCAGTGCCGGTACATTCAGTCCCAGTACATTCTGTTTTAAAATAGTTCACGTGCCACCTACTGCATTTGTTCATACAAATTTCATAATGCCAGAGCTCACCAGTAGTTTTATACAAGCCTTGACCTGACAATAACGAACACAAAACAATAAAAATTATCCAATTTGGTGCAGTCATTCGGGAGAAGTATTATATTATTATTATTAATAAAAAATATTAAAAATAAAATGGAGTTTCACAATTTGCGATTGACAACAATAGACAAAAAATATAATATATTGTAATGAAAACAAATAACGTAGTGTGCACCACTATTTTATTAACAAAATAAATATAAATAAATGATAATAATAATAATAATAAATTTAAAAATGTTTCCATTTTTTATTTTGTTAATAATATAGTGGTGTATATTAACTTATTTGTTTTCATTATATCAATAATGAAGCCACAAGGCACTCGTATATTTGCGATGTTTGAAGAAGAAAACAAAATATTTTCATAAAACTCGTAATTATTTTATTGAGAACACGTATTTTATGAAAAGTTTATTCCATTTGTACCTCTTCATGCATGTACCTATCAAAACCTATCGAACACACACGTGATTTTCAAGCATACTCGATTCAGTGCAACGGTTGATGTTGGATGTTCAGTATTTTCACATCACAAACAGATTAGAGAGAGAGATAGTACCTGTCGAAGAAAACAACATGATATTACGAGTATCAAATAGTGATACCACATAATTTCCTTGTGGATAAGTTGTAACTTGTGAATAGCTCCCTCGTAGTGCAGTGCGCAATGCAGCCCTTGAAGCTCCTAATAAATAAACCTTGGGAGCAAACAATCATAAATCAGGTCCAAATCCTTGCAATTCTCTTGGTCAAAGGCTGAAATTTACCGTTCTGTTAGAAGTGGGAGGTTGAGATAAAGTAACGGTGGTCCCGTATCGGAACTATGATAGAATAACAAGTAAATGAGTCACATTAGTAAACATTTTTTTTTTTTAATTTCCAACTGCTCCTGGGGTTGAGGTAGTGCGGAGGGAAAGACCTGGCTATTCAGATCTAGTCACCAATGACTACTAAAGTTATTTCGAGTAACGTTTCAGTTCTGAATGGTTGTCTTACACCAGGGCGATGCTGAGAGTAACTTCCACTCTAGAACGTGCCGCAAATTTGCTTTTATTTTTTTATGTTTAAATTGTGAAAAAACGTAATTAAAGTTTACTGACGCATGCCGTGATAGAACTCACGACCTCCTAATCGCTAGTTAACAGCCTTACTCCTCGACTGTTGAATAAACAGTTTGAAACACACTAGTAAGTACTATGAATACAGGCTGGAGGTCCCAATCCATGGAAGCGCACGATTTGTCTCTGATTTCTCCAAGGTAGAGTGGTCTGAGTTGTCGCTGTAGAGCTGGTCCAATATGCTGTTTCCTTTGATGTTGCCGGGTCTCGTCCAGAGAGAGGTAGAGTAGTCCGTGGTCCAGGGTGAGGCTATGGTCAGATCTGAGAGAAGGCGGGTAAAGGCAAAATTGAAGCAAGGTAAAGCGAGCGAGCAGAGAGGGACGTGCAGACGACGCAAATGTTGCTGGTAAACTGGCTTTTGAGAGTTTGTGATCCTATTTGTAGGGGTTTGACAGCGGTAGCCGCTACCGCACCGCACGTAGTTACGTTGAGCCGCGCTCTGGGCTCGAATTTTTCCGTGTGATCTCATCGTCACGGCCGCGGCGGTTCGGCTTCTCTGCAGTTCATCCGACACACTCTCCCCGTGGAGCTTCGCTACGGCCGGTGCGTGCAGCAACTAATTGTTCGTTGAACCAGCGCTGGATCAGTGCTGGGTGAACTGGTGGTAGATGAGATGTTTATGGTAAAGGAGAGAAATAACCTGTATTAATTATGTATGTGGTAAGTTTTAATACGGATTTTTTATTTTGATTTTGAAACACTTACGAGGTAATCACATCAAAAGGAGACATGAGTTCAATCACATGCTTATCTTAATCTTTCTTAATTGCACAATCAATCTTTTCCATTTGCACAGTGAAAAAAGTCAGGTTATTTGTTTTTCTTTAACAAGACACAAACTTTTTGTTTGTTTTCTGCGTCCTCTATATTCATTCAACCAGCGGGAGAGTTGTCATACTTCTACCTACCTAACTACTGTAATATCGGGTCCCGCATCGCAATGACTTAAGTAACAATAAGACCCCCTAAGATGCGTGCTCGGAAATAGCACTAGGGGATGATAATGGGCTTAGTGCAGACGGGGGTAGATATTACAGGGGGCGAGTCGGACCTCTGCTGAGGAATTTATGAGACAGTTTAGTTCTTGGAATTTCGGTGGTGATGAGAATTTTCTGTTTTGGGAACCTGGGGTGATTTTTATTACAGTATCGGATATGAAAGATTGTAGTCAGTATCAAATTCCTGTGTAATGAATATTCGCAAAATCTTGGGATAACCTAATAATAGGCTTAATTAATTGAGTGTTTTTTTAATGTGTTTATTAACCAAGGGTGTTTAAAAGGTGATGGGTCTATTTAAATAGGATTTGTTTTTTATGATTTCAGATGATGACCAAAAAGTGGTATCATGATTTATTTTTGGGGTATTACGCCGAGCCCTTCCGAACAGCGTTGCATTTTGAATCACAGTGCAGATGTGTAGATTATGGTAAACTGCGTGTTTGTGAATGTATATGTGATGTACATTGCTCGCGTCAATCCACTTATGGACGGTTTTTTAGTAGGAATAGGTAATGAGGTAGTTGAATAAATTTGGTTTATTTTTGGTATAGCCGTCCGTACCGGACACCAATCACTACGCTTAGCCTTTTTGTCTCTATTAATATTAATGGGATTCTTGTGGATATCAATTATGCGTGCTCAATGCGTTTTGGGTCTTCCCAGTACTACAGAAATACATTCAAAGTAATGGCCGGTTTATTTTATGTAAGAACTCAGCGACAGCTGATTCTGCAATTATGAAAGTGTTCCGAGATTCTTGTGGAGGTGGTCCATTCTGTCTGGCCTTGTCACCTGAGTTTCTAAACTCCATCGCCTCAAGAGGAAACTTAGTTTTTGGAGGCTTCAGGAGGTCATTGATTTAAGTCGTTATTTCTAAGATATTCTTGATGTTGTTATGGGAATTATCTATGGCATTCCGAATATTTGGGACCATTTTGTACATTACCCCAGCCTCAAAAGCTGGGGCGAGTGAGGCAGGTCAGGTTGAAACATGCTTGGCATTTCCGATCTTATCATTAAATACCTACTGGAAAAGCCATTTTAAGCAACTTTTCGATTCTCAACCATGGTTTTTCGCTAGGCCGGTACTAAGAGTTTCTAAAATTTATTATTTCTTCTGAAGATTCATGTTGTACTTATTTAACAGAAAATTTGTACGCGCACTACATGGGTAAGAGTTAGATTTTGTATACCACCTTGAATTTCTCCTTTAAATGTTTTTTTTTTTTACTTTATTTTCATACGGAGCCTTTCCATATCCCCATTTATCTTTCGATTTGACTAAGATATTCTCAGAATTAAACTAGTATTCGAATCGTCACCTTAGTTGGCAAGATTCTAACTGACTTTTTTATTCTAACTGATGCAAAATCATTTTTTACTTGTTCCATAACCAAAATATTTTTAGCACAATTTGTGTTGTGACCATATTATGACAAGCTTAATTTATTTTTCAAGGTTCTAATAACATTTCGAATCTTTTGCAATCCCTATTATTTTGAGGCCTACTACATGTAGCTCGTTACTTTGATTGGACAGTGTTCTAAATTCACCTTACCATATTATAAGGTGTCGAAGTTTCAAAGACGAATTTTCTAAATAAACCTATTGCGCGACTATAGAGCAATTTTTGATTTTGAGGTCTGCAGTATATGACATATATATGTTCAGAAGTTCGGGTTAACTGATCGCCGCGCTGCGGCGGAATGTCACGAGCGCTAGGTTTAAAGGCTAGCAGCACTGGCGGCTCGGAACCCACTTCTCTTTGTAACGGCCATATATTGTAGCCAGAGCTAATTATAACGTTGTCAACTTATTGTATACAAAAGGATCTACGACTTGTAATAACTAACAAATATCAAAAAATACTGGAGATACAGAGCCCACTATTAAGGATTACCATCTCAGTGGATTCTAAAGGACAGAACCCACTAAAGTGCAATACATCACAAAGTCTACTTATGTACAACATATTTGAATGGAATAATCAGATATTGGTAATGAGAAATCGTCTTTGCTAAATTTGCACCTCAAATCTCAGAATAAGGTAAAGTTATGTTAGAATCCTATTCAACCAAAGTATTCGCAACAGAAATACGATTGTTCTTATAGTGATAATAATGAAATTAGCACCGTCCCTTTAAAAGCAGCACATTTGGAATCGTGATTAAATTTATGAAATCATTCAATCCTTGTTTATCATAAAATCCTACACTATTCGCAAAAAAATACAGTTTTACATAAAAAAGGACCATAAAATAAATTTATTGACGTCAATAAATAAGTAACATAAAATAATGTAAAGTCAACCCTCTCACAACACATGTATTCCTCATTACAATATGTTGGTAACAAGGGCTTACAATACAGCCTGCTAAAATATATCCCTCAATATTAAAATATTCACCCCTGCAATGAAAAGTACCATAAAGCGATGAAGGCGAATTATCGGGCTATTTATCTTTCAAAGGCTCTACATAAATTTATTGCGCTGTAAAATGAATTAAGTGTATTTGTTTTATTTCATGCCGGTCTGTTGTCCTTGTAAAAAGCTTTTCAGAGAAATTATTATGGTAATGATACAGAAACAACTTAAAATCAGGAAGGCAGTTTTGCGACGCCGTATTATTGTTAATAGGCTATTTCCACAAATGAGGGATATAGTTAAAATTGTACGGGATATTTAAAGTTTATTTTTCTTGTTCTGTTCGTCAAAGTAAGTGATTAATTTTAATATTTCAGGAGTAATTTGAATATTTTAAATTTTTAAAATTATCTTAATTTGTCGAATTGTTCACGGTCGGAATTTGGCTATGGCGTAAGTAATGTAACTGGCTGGTAAAACCTGGTCCTAAGACCAGTGACTGCCCCTACAAACGTTGACCATGTGTATCCGCAAATTAAAAATGACTTATTTTATAATCGTAATATTCAAGGCTTCTGGGGGTAAAGTTTATTTATTTATTTTAGTGCCATTAATATAATCTTAAGGCTCCAAAGACTAAGATGGGCCGGACATCAATTGATCGTGCCATGTCTTACTCGACGTCCCCGACTTCTTTTTCCATTCACATTTGCGTCATATATTCTTCTCACACTATTTTCTTCTTTTATTCGCTCTACATGCTCAAACCATCTGAGGGTCCCTTTCTTAATCTTACTCATTGTGCTTACATTAGCCTTACATTCTTTGCGGAAATCCACATTTCTCACACGATCATACATGGTTTTACCACACATCCGTCTCAAGGATCTCATTTCAACAGCATTCAGTTTACTTTCATCCTTCCTCTGCCAGTTCCATGCCTCACTGCCATATATCAGGGTAGGTACCAGGACTCCATTATGGACTGCTTCGCTCTTTTGATAGTTTTTTTATTAGCGCCAACGGCATTCAGTCCTCCATTCATGGAGTTACCAGCATTTACCCTTCTTTCAATATCTTTTTCAGCCTTCCCATCTCTCGTAAACTTACTTCCCAGATACACAAACTCATCCACTTGCTCCAAGTTTTTTTTTTTTTTTTTTTTACATGAGCTTCACACAGGAGGCCCAGAAGAAAATAATTTTCTTCAGGGCCTATGTCATCTTTGGGGATGCTGTGTGGAGGGTTTTTTTAAATGAAAGGAAGGAGAGGAGAGTTCTGGGAAAGAAAAGGGTTTAAGGGGTGAGTAGGAATGTGGAGTTCAGTGTGTCCAGGTCATCCGCCTCCAAGACCTAGACAAACCTCACCCCATGGACCCGGGCACCCCTGCTAAATCACCAAACGTAGCGAACCACTTGGGGTGACCTGTAGCAGAGGTGTTGGTTATCCAATAAAAGTTCCCGGGGCGGCGGTACCCATTCCCGCCTCCCAAATTGAAAAGTATTCATTATTCACAAATATATTATTAACTACATTTTCGTACTCTCTCTTTCAAACACCATGATTTTAGACTTACTTACATTCATCATTAACTCATTCTTCATATATACCTACTTTTTTCATCCTAGACACGAGACACTATAGATCTTCCATACTGTTAGAAATCAGCACCGCATCATCAGCATATAACAGGCAACATACTTTAAGATTACTCAAAAACACGCAGGAAAAATTACCAACTCCCCTACCAAGGAACACAATGTTCAATATAATATGTACCTATTTTTTATGTGCAATTCGGTAAAAATCGTCCCTCGAGTCATCATATTTCACAAATAAACCAGACGGTCAATTAGGTACAAAATATAACAAACACAGAGCCCACTGGTCATAAACTGGAAAATTACTCGCGAGGTGATTCCCCCAGAATCAGTATTCGAATTGTGGATGCGGGCCGTAGTACCTAGTAATATTATTGCCTATGATTTATTGCACGGACTACAAGGGGAGGCTTTTTGTTTAATGCTTCGATTACTTCTGTCTTTCTGGGGGTATTTCATCGTTTTTGCGGTGATTACTGGGCAATTTCGTGCGTTGTACAATATGGTTGTATTTGATATTACTTTATGTGTATGAAATACAACAAAATTTGTGCATGGTGTTATTCAAAACTTTCAATGGTGTATTTATGAACACTCAACAAGAGCCGAGATCTAGTGCGAGGTCAGGGCGTCCTGATTTTTCAAAAATGGTTTATGTGTCAATGTGTGTTGGAAGTGAGGACGCTAAGTACCTAAATGAAAATGTTGGTGAGCAAATAAAAATATCAAACATAGTTTTGATTCATTAATTGTTGTCGCTAATCACGGCTCCACCAAAATGTTTTTTTACAGTGACTCCACACAGTAAGTAATTTCACTCAGGGTATATGTCATCATTAGGGATGCTGTGAGGAGAATTTTTTAAGGTAAGGAAGAAGGAAAATGGTGTAAGGGTTGGGTAGGAATCGTGGGGTGACGGACGTACAAATCCATCCCTCCCGCTGCGGTGCAAGATGATGAGTCGATAGAGAGGTCAAAGGGTCTCCCCAAACCGGGCTATCCCGATCTCGATCCGCCACGCAGATGATGGGTAGGCGCATCTGCCGCCAAGACCTGAATACACCTCACCCGATGAACTAAATAACCAAACGTAGCGCACTACTTGGGGCGACCTATGGCTGAGGTGTTGGTTTTACAAAATATTTGATTTTTACTTTTGTGAAGAGACCCACTTAGGGAATTACTCCTATGTAAGCCATTTACATTTTTGAATCCCAAAATTTTGGGCCCACAATCAAGGATCCTACTACTTTACCAAGATTATTTCCTCTTTGGTTCATAGTATGAACTTACATTCCATCCCTTTTTATCTACGAGTAGGTAGCATTACTTTTATATTAAGTATGTATATTGTATATTATTTTTATTTACTAGACTTGCAGAAAAGTCAATAAATGTAAAAAATTAAGATAATGTTGGTAGTTCTTAGTCTAAAAATGATACAGTTAAATATGACCGAAATGGATAGGAACACATTAGCTCAGTTGGCAGAACTCTGGCAAGGCGTATGTACTGGGTTCGAGTTCTGAATTTTTCTGTTTTCTGTTTTCAGAATTTCTGAAGAATTTTTCTGTTTTGCGATTTTAGATTGAGATTCGCTAATATTGTCTTCATTTAATTAAAAGAATCCAATTTTTTTAAAGGAAATTCACCCTAAAAAGAGTGCTATGTGCCGTTAAAATTAAGGGAGATGATTATATTTTGTGAAAAATCTATAAGGGCAATGGGAAATCTCAAATATTGAAGTGATTTAAGTCTATGAACTTGTATAGAACGGAAAAAAACGCGAGAGTTATTGAGAGAAAGCAAATATGGAATACAAAAGGGTGATTGGTGGGTGATTTTAATAACTAAACGATAAATGCCTCTGAAGGACGAATGATTTTTACAATTAAAGAATACATTGTCAAGAGTCTCATTTTTCACGCCGCACCGACAGAGTGGACTATCTATAATAAAAATAATAATAATAATAAATTTTTTTTAATAATAATAATAATAATAATAATAAAAATAATGTTAATTAAAAGCAAGTTTGGAATAAAAATTAAGGGTAATACAAGAGAGAGTAGTATAGTTTCACATCTATTATATATGGATGATATAAAATTATTTTCAAATTCTGAATCAAATTTAGAGAAAATGATTAAGGTAGTTAAAATTTTTTCAGATGATATTAAAATGACTTTTGGTTTAGATAAATGTAAAACTATCCATATAGAGAAAGGCAAAATTGTAGATGGAGACGAGGGTATATTTAGAAATTTCAAAATTCAAAGTATGAAAGGGGATGAGGTTTATAAATATTTAGGATACCCGCAATCGAATAGATTAGATCACACTAGTATTAAAAATGATATTAGGATTAAATTTCAAACTAGGATCAGAAAAATTTTAAAATGCAATCTATCTGCTAAAAATTTAGTAAAAGCAATAAATGCTTGGGCAATACCTCTACTAACGTACTCATTTGGCATAATTAAATGGTCCAATACAGATTTAGATAGTTTAGAACGATTAATTAGAACTACGTTAACAAAATTTAATTGCCATCATCCAAATTCAGCTATAGAACGAATTAATTTACCTAGAAATTTAGGAGGTAGAGGTGTAGTCAAAATAACATCTTTGAAACACAATCAGGTAGAAATGCTTAGAATTTTTTTCCATAGGAAAGCTAATAGCTCAGAAATGCACAAAATAATTTGCAAGGCAGATAGAAATATTACACCTTTAAATTTATATGACAAGAATGCCAACATTCTTATAAATACTAACCAGGAATTATTAGATTCCTGGTCAAATAAAATTATTCACGCAAAACACTTCAATTATCTCAACCAAACGTATGTTGACAAACTTTCGTCAAACAAATGGTTGAGTATTGGAGAGTTGAGCGCAGAAATAGAAGGATTTATGCTTGCAATTCAAGATAGAGTCATTAATACTAAAAATTATAGAAAGCATATAATCAAAGATATAAATCAAATTGATGATTTATGTAGAAAATGTTTGGCTTTTCCCGAAACTATAGAACATATTATATCGGGATGTTCTATATTAGCGCCTTCCGAGTATACATTTAGGCACAATCAGGTTTTAAAAATAATTCACCAAAGTTTGGTAATTAAACATAACTTGATTGATTGCCGTAATGTAGTACCTTATTATGAATATGAACCAAATTCATTTATAGAAAATGAATTTTATAAAATATATTATGATAAAACTATACTAACAGACAGAACAATTAGTCATAATAAACCTGATATAGTTTTACATGACAAAATTAAAAAAATAACTTATATCATTGATGTCGCTATTCCAAATTCCTGTAATATTCAAAAAACTGTTTCTGAAAAAATTAGAAAATACACAGATTTAGGAAATGAGATTAAAAGAATTTGGCATTCTCGGACTATAAAAATATTACCATTTGTTATTTCGGCCACTGGCATAATACCTAGGAATCTGATTCAAAATTTAAGCATATTAGATTTGTCAAAGAATTTGTATATAAAAATGCAAAAAGCAGTAATTTTAAATACATGTAGGATTACAAAAGATTTTTTAAATATTTATATTGAGGGATCAGTAGGATTTATAGGTTCAATTAGAAATGCCACAGAGCCGAACCCTCTGATATGAAAATATCTGGAGTCGGTGAATTATATTCCCATTTGGTCTCTAGTAGGTTGACATGTTGTTCTTGTATTGTTTTGTATTTATAATACTTATATAGTGCAATTGCATAACGTGGATTCACTAGATGATCATTTGGGGAAGTGTATGAAAGGGTTTAGTTTTTCCTTCTTTTTTTTTTTTTTTTTTTTTTTTTTTTTTTTTTTTTTTTTTTTTTTTTTTTTTTTTTTTTTTTTTTTTTTTTTTTTTTTTGGGGGAAAATTTAACCCGGACATTTAAATCTGGTGCGTAAAAAATAATAATAATAATTTTAAATTTTCAAGATTATAACTAAAAAGTACATATTCAGTGTTATGTTTACAGTGGTTTAAAATTACATAAGTACAAAAGGATATCAACAGAAAAAAAATATAAATATGAACAGTTGATAAATGAAAAATAGAAAATAGTTATAAATTTTGGTTTTTCAGTAATCTGCCTCACTAGGCTAGCCTGTGCTGATGCAGTAATTATTAAATCAATTTATAATACTTACAAACATACCTACAATTTAATTAAAAAAGTAATCACTTAATAGATTGGTTACATTAATAATAATTTTAAATAAAAGCAACCAATACATTGCTTGTATATTTCCACTGTATAATACCAAATCATTAATAATTTCGAATTTGGATGAGTGCACCGGTAAAGGCCCTATCATTATTTTTGATCCAAATTTTTATGTTATTTTTGAAATTTTTTTGGGAATCACATTTTTTTATTCTATCTGGAAGAATGTTGTAAAGTCTTGTTGCAAGGTATCTGAAATTTCGTTGACCAAAAGTAGTATGCGTTTTGGGGATTTGTAGTAAGTCTTTGTCATTGTTTCGAGTACAGCGAGTGTTTAATCTTTTTTCATAGTATTTATGTATATTTGTGTATAGATGAGTAAGGATTGTTTTTGCATATATCTGCCGAACGTCAAACACATTCATAATATTGAAGATTAAGTTCGAGTCTGTAATTAGAGGTAGTCTAAGAATCAATTTTATAATACAATATTGAAAGTTCACATAAATAAATTCACAGCGATTTCATCAATAAGCGTCTACTGTGAGTTTCACAAACGTGAAGTATTACTTACGTAATGTTATTAACTGTCGTTTATCTATACTGCATAATAATGGTGTATAGTGTAAATGAATTCCTAGAAATATGATTCATCACTGAGATCAGCTGCTGCACCTGTCATGTTGCGTGATACATTGCTACATTCATATCGTATTATTCATTCACCCCTTTCTGAGATAATTCCACCTTGATGGATTATTCGGATTAATGACGTGTATTCCTTACAAGGCATTATATTTATTGATCATCTCACATTGAATCATCTACACAGCATGGACAAAGAAATCATTTGTAACAAATACACAAACAATCTACTACTATATCAAGTCAGTGGGAGTAGATTTTTTGTCTAATTTAGAATTCAGTAAAGCATTTTATTTCTATTTCTAGGAAAACTGTGAATTTGGCCATAGACAATACAAAAAAGACACAAAATATTAAGCACATCGAACATGATAAAAAAATTATAGATGCCAATTTACAGCCTAAACAATGTGCGAACATATTTAATTCCTTCTTTACAAATGTTGGAAAAAATCTTGCGAAAAATATTCATAAACCTTCTAACCCAGAAAAACATAAAAATAAAAATCTACAGAAACGTAATATACTTTCAAAATTTGAAATAACAACAGAATGTGAAATTTTAAAAATAATAGAAAATATGAAAGGAGGTTCGTCTCCCGGTTTTGGTTTTATTACGGCACACATGTTAAAATCTATGAAATCTTACTTAATAAAACCCATCACTCATTTAATAAACTTGAGTTTAACGAAAGGAATATTTCCAATGAACTACAAAAACACAATAATCTCACCTATTTACAAATCTGGTGATCCACACCAAGTAACGAATTATCGCCCAATTTGTCTAATTTCTAACATAGGAAAGATCTTTGAAAAAATATTAAAAAAACAATTGGTAAATTTCCTAGATAGTAATAAAATACTACACAAAAACCAGTTTGGTTTTATTAAATCACTCAGCACACAAGATGCAATTGCTAACGTAACTTCATACATTTACGAATCATTAGATAAAGGTAAAAAATGTGCGGGCATATTTATTGACCTCAGAAAGGCATTCGATAGCATATCCCATGAGATGCTATTAAAAAAATTAAATGATATTGGCATAAAAGGCAACGCGATTAAATGAATCACAAACTACTTAAAAAACCGCCCTCAAGTGGTAAAAATCAATCATGTTAATAGTGATCAAGAGATTTCAAGCTTTGGAATCTCGCAAGGTACAGTGCTTGGACCAATTTTTTTTACCATATATGTAAATGATATTTTTTTTTCAACATTTAAATAGTCAAATTACATCATACGCCGACGATACAGTATTAATAATATATGAAATGACTTGGGAAAATGTAGAATTAAAGGCCACAGAAGACATCAACACGCTTAAGAATTTTTTCGACACTAATTTACTATCACTAAATAGTGAAAAGACATTTGTAATTCCATTTGCAATCCATCCAAACGATGCTCCCAAAAATTTTAACATTGTCATACACGATAATACTAAAATTCATAGCCAAAATTATTGCAAATCAAACTGTACAATATTAAAAACAACAAATAAAATTAAATATCTCGGAGTAATTATCGACAAAAATCTGAAATGGAAGGAACAAATATGTCAGAAAAAATCAGAAAATTAATATATATGTTTTTAAGAATTAGAAATTTTCTGTCGATAAAAATTATTAATCATAATAATCTAATCTACTAGATAATTTAATCTACTATGCCTTAGTTCAATCCACTCTACAATACGCTATTATTAGTTGGTGATCCGCGTATAAATGTAACCTTCTTCCGATAGAAATTGTACAAAGGACAATTATTAAAATTATATTAAAAAAATCCTTAGACTACCCAACAGAACGCCTGTTTGAAGAATTTCAAGTACCCACATTTAAAGATTTATATATTAAAAATTCATTGATTCAAATTATAAAGGAAAAAGATAAATATCCATTTTTAAATGAAAACTGAACTCGACTTAAACATGTTTTTCTATGCCCAAAACTAAATACGTCTTTTGCACAGCATCATTATACTTACTAGGGAAGAACTTTTTTCAATCGTCTACCAGAAGAAATCAGAAGCATTAATGATAAAACCCGAATACTGCTCTCTGTCAAGAGACATTTTAAAAATATTCTTAAGAAAAAAACTACTGTCAATTAATCTTACAAATATCCTTAGTTTTCCATTACATTCTTTCTTTTTTTAAAAAAATTCACACTGGTATCGCAAAGGCGACACGTGGAGTGGACTGTATCAATATATTTAAAAAAAAATGTTATGTTTGTGAATACTTTGACACAACTATGGGGAAGGGTAAACAGATGAATGGAGAAGGAAACTGACTTACCCCTTATGGTTGATGTTCTGCTCAATATTATGGATCTGAGGGAGCACTAAATCACTCACTGCACAAGCTTCCATAAACTGGTCGATGTTATATAAAACTGAGAGAGTAATGATGTTCGTTGCACAGCTTATTTTAACAGACTGACTGACATATTGATTTTATTGTTGAACGGTAGGTAATATTGTCAGTAGGGACAGGTAATTGTGGTAAACAAAGGATGGGTAGATAAATGGAACAAGGTATATAGATAGGTATACATAGTTGCGTCAACATTTTCCGCCCACCTAATTTTGGAACAAAATTAACAATAAAAAAAATAAAAAAATAATACCAATAATAACAAAAAGTAGCTTGAATACTATGTTATTAAACAAAAATTATAAGGAAAATTATTAAAAAAAATTATTGTGAGACGTAAGCACACCAGCTGTCTTCTGTGTATTTATCAAAGGAAACAAAAGGAAAACAAAAAACATAAAAAATATAAGTAATAGATAGCTCTATGATAAAAAAAATGCTGAGTATTGAATTAACAGATGACTTATTCTATGGGCAAAGGGCAAAGCTTAATCGCTGGGCGGACAAATATACCTTTAGTGGTTTTAATAGTTGCAACGCGAACGATATTATCTTTACCCGGATGGACGGCAACAATTCGCCCTAAAGCCCAGCGCATGGGGGGAAGACGTTCATCCTTTACTAGCACGAGTTGACCGATCTCTAAATTGGGTCTGTCTCTCAACCATTTTGCACGTTGTTGTAGAGTATTAAGATACTCCACATTCCAGCGTTGCCAAAAGTGTTGAGACATCTTTTGTATGTGTTGCCAACGACTTAAACGGTTTGATCCAGTAGCGGACAGGTCATATTCAGGAAGTCCTAAGAGGAATCCTCCTATCAGAAAATGGCCGGGTGTAAGGGCGTCGACGTTGTCTGGATCAACCGACAAGGGGCAAAGGGGGCGTGAATTTAGAATAGCTTCAATGGTAGTAAGAAGTGTGGCAAACTCCTCAAATGTTAGGGAAGTATCACCCACTACTCGAACCAAATGATGCTTGACGGATTTAATTCCGGATTCCCACAGTCCGCCAAAGTGTGGACTGGCGGGAGGATTAAATGTCCACAGGATTTCCTTTTGGGCAAGATAGTCTGAAATCACTTCACGTTGTGGTGAAGAATAGAAATATTTAAATACTCCAGTTAGGTATCGCTTTGTTCCTACAAAATTTGTGCCCCGGTCACTGAAGACTTCGGAACACAAACCCCGTCGATTTATGAATCGGGTTAGGGATGCGATAAAGGCATCCGTGGAGAGGTCTGACACGACCTCAAGGTGCAAGGCTTTGGTGGCCATGCAGACAAAAAGACATAAATAAGCCTTAGTGGTTTTTGCTCCGCGACGTTTATGATCTTTCAGCATAAAAGGTCCACCAAAATCGACCCCTACACGAGAAAAGGGACGACTAGGTTGAACACGAGAGGACGGCAGATCCGCCATCATAGGTGAATGTGCAGTGGCCCGAAACTTGTGGCATGTGACACATTTTGATAACTGAGATCGAATGACGGTACGACCGGACATAATCCAGTATTTGCGTTGAATAAGAAATTGGAGAGTACGCGGTCCGACGTGAAGATAAGCACGGTGATAGTAATCAATTAACAACCCGGTCAAATGACTAGACTTAGGAAGTAAAATGGGATGCTTACTATCGGATGGGAGTGCAGAATTTGTTAGCCGACCGCCCACCCTCAGGATACCGTGAGGGTCAATAAAAGGTTTCAGTTTTTGAAGGCCGGAAGAACACATTTTGTCAGAGCTTAACAGAATAATATCGTTGTGAAAATAAGCCTGCTGTTCGAGTTTTATAATCTTCATGAATGCGTTGTCCAGTTCTTGAAGAGTGAGTGCCGCATGATTGATGCTCTGTTTCGCCATTTTGGAAACATTAGAAAGACAATTTGTTTTGAACCTAAGGATCCATGCAATGACTTTCTTTAATTTTGATAATGAAGAATACTTCGCTATGATGGAAGATGATTTTAATTCGACATTAAAAACTGTAGGTTTAGGGGGTTGAATTTCTGGCAATTCGCTTGCTGGAATAAATGGTAGTCTCGCCGAAGGCCAATCCTCAACTGGATTACGGAGCCACGGTGGACCCGAAAGCCATGATAGATGTTCTACAAAATGAGCAGGAAGGGTACCTCGGGACCCATAATCAGCACTGTTATCCTCTGAAATAACATGCTTCCAAATTGCTTTTGGCGTGTTATCAAGGATCTGAACAACACGGTTTGCGACGAAAGTTTTTAATAAATGTGGTGGCGTTTGAAGCCAAGATAAGACAATTGTCGAGTCAGTGAAGAGGATAACCTTTTCAATTTGCGCGGCAAAATGTACTGACGACAATATATATTTTACAAGTTTTGAAAGCAGCACGGCTGCACACAACTCTAATCTCGGGATTGTTAATGACTTTAAAGGTGCAACCTTGGATTTGGCCATCAGCAAGTGGCTAGAATTATGGTTTTGAACAACTAAATATGTCACGGCTGCATAACCCAGTTGTGATGCATCGCAAAATCCTACGAGGATACAATGACTATCTAGATTCGTATGGTAATATCGTGGAATTCGTAACTGTTGTAGCAATGGAAGTTGTTCCACAAAGTTGTTCCACGTGGACATGATGTGGAGTGGTACTTCAGTGTCCCAGTCCACGTTCAATTTCCAAAGTTCTTGGATAATCCGTTTTGCAGTGAAGATCACAGGAGACAACCACCCTAGCGGATCGTATATCCGAGCAAGGGTTGATAATATATTCCGCTTCGAACATACTGCCGAATTGGGTATCGAAATGTGATAAGAAAAATAATCCTCTTCGGGATTCCAAAAAACACCTAATATTTTAACATTCGATTGAGTTTTGTTAAAATTCAACTGTTGTTGTTGACATTCAGAATCATGCTCGAGTAATTCTGAACAATTGCTTGCCCACTTGCTGAGCTCCAGTTTGGCTGATTTTAAAACGGCTACAATTTCTTCCTTGAGGTGTCGAGCAGATTCAATGGAATCTGCCCCAGTCGCCAAGTCATCAACATAAAAATTCTCTAACAGCGCCCTTGAAGCGGCAGGATAGCTTTCCCTCTCATCCCTAGCCAATTGACGTAAGGTCGAAATGGCTAAAAATGGGGAGGACGTTAAACCGTAGGTTATGGTTTGAAGTTCGTAATCTTTCATTGGTTCACTTGGGGAGTCGCGCCAAAGGATGTGCTGATATTTACGATGATTGGGAATAATTAAAATTTGTCGGTACATTTTACAAATGTCAGCAGTAAATACAAATTTATGAAATCTAAAATTTAATATCATGTATGGTATTTCTGTTTGTAGTTTTGGACCGCTATATAGCATGTCATTTAATGACATATCAGAGGCCTTCGCAGACCCATCAAAGACAACGCGAATTTTACCTTTTCCATTGATTACCGCATGATGGGGAAGATAATTTGCCCCAGAGTTGGGTGCTACGCGTTTCATGTGACTAAGACTTTCATATTCATGAAGAAAATCCCTATAACTAGTCGCCAACGTCGCATCCCTATCAAAACGCTTTTCCAGCTTGCGCATTCGCGATTCGGCCAAGTTGTAAGTATTTTGCGGTGGAGGACAGTCCGATTTTAACAGAATCGGAACCACATATCTCCCATCCGTCTGTCTGTAATGCTCCTTCTGAAACATTTCTTCCGCCTTGGTGTTGTCGGGGTTTAAATCAGAAACGACGGGAGCCTCTTCAATTTCCCAGAAATTTTTCATTGTATCATTTAATGACATGTCGGACAGTGTCAAAAGTGACGTTGGCGATGAATCGTTCGATTGACATCCAACCTTCCCAAGAATAATATATCCAAAGACTGTATTTAAAGCACTAGGGTTTCCACGAACGATATGTGATTGATCATCCAAAATGTTGGGATATAAATCGGCGCCGAGTAGAAAATCTATTTTACCCGGCTGATCAAAATTTGGATCTGCTAACGATAAATTGAGAAATCGCGATTTAACATCTTTATCTAGTGTGACAGATGGCATCCATGAAGTAATTTCCGGAATTACTATGGGTGTCGCAGATAACATAGGTGCTCGCTGTTTGACAGGTTTGATAACACATGAGGTTATACCTGTGCATGAGTTAACAGCTGTATGTCCTAATCCATTTAACGGAGTCTTGTATTTCCTTATAGATAAGCCTAGCCTCTTGGCACAGCTCTGCGTGATAATGGAGACTTGACTTCCATTATCTACGATGATACGTACAGGAACGTAGGCGCCAAATTTGTTTTGCATGTGAACAATCGCTGTACCCAAGAGCACATTTGGTGCGTTGCTCACATTTTCGTTTGACTTTGTGACGGCAGTCAATGACGTGGTCACTTTTTCACCCGTAGAGGGTGTTTCAAAATGCAACATAGAATGGTGCCGCTTGTTACAAATTTTACAACTAGATTGTGATTGACAATCTCCAAATCGATGAAACTTTAAACAATTAAAACATCGATTTAAATGTTTTATGCGATTTTTCCTTTCAAGGGGAGACATTTCAAGAAATTTTTCACATTTATAAATTGAGTGAGTTTCCTTACATATAGCGCACAATTCAGAGCTAGAATTCGCCGCCAATAAGGATTTTCGTGCAACCGCCGTCTTTGGTTTAGGTATGTTTGCAGTAAGTGGGTTAGACGCTTCGAGAATTCTAATCTGATTGTGTAAAAATTCAAATAATTGAGATGTTTCCGGTAATTGTGTTCTTGTAAGTGACGTTTCGAATTGTCGTCTGGTGTCTTGATCCAAACATCGTAAGATTATGTGGGCAACAAACTTACTAAATATATTTTCATGTTTCATTGCATTCAAAGCAGATAAATTTTCTTGAAAAGTGTTTAAGATATGTGTTAATCCATTTATCGATTCATTAGGTAATGGTTTAAAATTCATCATTTCGTCTACATAAAAAGTAAATAATAATCTACTATCTTCATACTTTTGCAGCAGAATATTCCAAGCTATTGGGTAATTCTCAGCAATTAATGGTAACGATTTAACTAAATTCAATGCAGTTCCCTTCAGTAACGAAATCAAATGATGAAATTTCTCTATATCTGTATACATATTATTATTATGTACTAGATTTTCGAACAATGCATGGAAGGTATGCCAATTTTTTACATTGGAATCAAATGGTGTTATTTGAATCGCGGGTAATTTTAAGTTGCCAATACTATTTGCAGAAATTGGTTCTGACTTAATGTTTGAATTTTGCTGTCTTTTTGCAGATGAAATTTCAAAGACCATTACATCTAATTGTTCAGAGATTGTTGCTATCTCCTTACAATCACTTGCCTTGTCCGCTTCAATTAATAAATTTTCCATATCATTATGTAATGACTCTACCTCTCCGAGCCATTCGAAAACTTTTTCATACCGGCTTAAAAACGTTTCCCTTTTTTTTTCATCCATGTTTATAAAAGGTATTAATTGATGCGTTATTTGTATCCTAGCTAAAAAACGATCCCTTCGAGTTTTCAATACGGCAATCTTCTTATCTGCCATCTTAAATTAATTCTTGTTTAGTGAAATATTATGTATTTAACACAGAAAACAGCCAATGTATACGGCGACAATAATTATAGAATGTAATGAATTTAATGTTTTCTAGTTTAATCCAGGCTCGTAATGGACCAAATAATGGTATCGCAAAGGCGACACGTGGAGTGGACTGTATCAATATATTTAAAAAAAAATGTTATGTTTGTGAATACTTTGACACAACTATGGGGAAGGGTAAACAGATGAATGGAGAAGGAAACTGACTTACCCCTTATGGTTGATGTTCTGCTCAATATTATGGATCTGAGGGAGCACTAAATCACTCACTGCACAAGCTTCCATAAACTGGTCGATGTTATATAAAACTGAGAGAGTAATGATGTTCGTTGCACAGCTTATTTTAACAGACTGACTGACATATTGATTTTATTGTTGAACGGTAGGTAATATTGTCAGTAGGGACAGGTAATTGTGGTAAACAAAGGATGGGTAGATAAATGGAACAAGGTATATAGATAGGTATACATAGTTGCGTCAACACACACCATTATCAAATAAATACTGCAGCTCACATATATTTATGTTCAATTAATTATTTAAGTACTAACTTATAACTAATAACTAATAGCATTTATGTACACTCCCCTTCCATACACAAGCAAATGCTTTAAATGGAAGGGTAGTAAAAAAAAAATACCTGTAAAAAAATATATATATTTGTTGTAAAATTGTAATTATAATAAATGTTTCAATAAATAATAAAAAAAAAAATAAAAAATTTAGCTATTTACATCAAAAGCTGCATTTTAGAAACAAAACTAGAAGTTTGCAGATGTAAAGACTAAAACCGTAAAATAGAAGTTTTTTCAACATTAGCATAAGTTTTTGGAGCTATCTGTATACTTGACATGATTACTGTAAAAATCTTTGGTGTCTTCAAAGTGTTAGAAAATATTGAAAAAAAGGATTTTTAAAAAAGGATCTTGGCCCTTTTATAAAATGGCGCTACAATAATTATATTTTACAGATGTTACAACTTCTCTTCTTCCCATCCGCAAATATCTACCCTTCTGAACCCCTTTTCATTCAAATTCATATTCTTCCCTGGAATTCTTATGCGCCCACGAATATATTTTCGATTATTTAGTAGTTTGGCTTCAAATCCAAAATTAAGTTCTGTTAAAAAAGGCCGCACACCATCAAGTCACCGTCAGAGACTGAACTGTTTAACGCATTGAATTTGCTCCAATTTATTATCATCGTCTAATACAGAACATTGCTCACATCTGCCCTGATGATGGACACTGTGACGCTTTCCGAAACGTTGACTTAAGGAGGAGGTAACGCAACACGGCATAATACCCCCAAAACAAATAACAATGGGCAGCACGTCCATAATGACTTAAGCTACTCATAGATACAGCTTGCACGGTTCTACTACTGTGCTCTCACTCCCGCCAAATGTTTTAAATGACGTAACAAATTTCTGTAACATAATTTCTTACTACAATACGTCCACTCACTACCGCTGACGGCGGTTAATATAAAAAATATGATTTTAATTTTAATTAAAAGGCAAATAACTTTGTTTACGTCATTCTATTTCGATGCGCAATCCGCATGTTTTTAGACAATGTGCACTTCTGTAAATCGTCCATGAATTATAAAATTATCTGCAAATTATGCACTTTGAATAAAGAACCAACCTTCCACAAAATAACAAGAAAGTAATTTAAAATGTATGTGTATTTAAAATAATTACAATCACGTCATACTGTCGTTACAAAATATAAATGATTTGATTTAAAATTATTATTTTATCATGAATATCCGCATTTACTACGGAGTTTGTCGACAATTAATACTATTTGATAGGCTGATTGGACAAAGATGAAATTATTGGATGGAATCCACCAGTGTATGAAATTATATTGTACTTTTGACTGGCAAGTAAATCCGTTTGTGATAATGTCACGTCGAACTCAAATAGCTATTAAACATAGGGAGTTTCCATTCATAAATTAATCAATGCCTCGGACATTTTTCATTGGAAAGGGTAGGTTTGTAAAGGGTAGGTTCACCTACATAATAAAGTGTTAACCCGTATTTTGCTGCTACGGGTTCCCGTGGTCAGATTTTTTATGAAATTTTTGATACCTACCAGAAACCAAAGTTCACCAAAATTTTAAATTTTAAAAGAATTTTAGAAACGAATCCTTTAGTGTTTTGTTAGCTCAAATACATAATAAACGTCGGTTTGACAGCTTAAACCTCCGTTGTTTGTCTTATATTGTACGTAGAAGCAAATTTAAACATAAAAACGAAAAAGAACAAGACACAGAAAATCAAAAATCTAACGGTCGCAACTCGCAACTGGGACTCTAACCCGGGATCTCTCATCTTACCGGGTCGAACGCCATAACAAATTCGGCTACTGAGATCTCTTATTTTTATATACGTCATTATTGTCAATCTCATATTTCAATTTAAAGAATTGATAATTTTCGATTAATTATTTCCCACATTTTCGGCAACTATTTTTGGCATCGTCATAAAATTACAAAATAATATTTTTATTCTGAAATTTGAAATATGAAATTGACGGAAATAACTTAAAAATAAGAGATCTCAGTGACTGAATTGGTTGAGGCGTTCATCCCGGTAAGACGGACTATTTTGCTTTACTTTAATGGACTATTTTGTTAATATTTTTTTACACGACAGGTAAAAATCTTTATTGATTAGAAATAATACACAGTAATAACACAATAATACACCTGGAAACACAGTGTTAGGCCAACATTATACTATTGTTGAAGTAAAATGTGTTAAATAAAGTGATAAAAAGCTGTTATTTATCGAGAATAACGATCCAATCTTTCTCAATCTGTTGGGAAATATGAAATATTTCCTGGCTATAACATCGAGGCGTTATCGCTGAAAATCCATCGATAGATGAAAGCTCATAATATGTCTCAAAGCTTTTCTCCACCGCGGGGTTGTGAAAATCTTCGCGTTTGACTTTCAATAGCGCTTATAATATGCCTCTTACTAGAGGGGAGGCAATCTGTACATATTAAAGTCAAGCCAATATCGCGTATGTTGTGGGTAAACGGAGGTTAGAAATTTATAATAGAAATAACACATATTGGATGCCTTGTGTACATTCTTCTGTATGCATTGGGGTAGTACCTCAATGAGTTTCGGTATGTTTTAAGGGATGCGAAAACCACATAAAACATAATTTAAAAAAGGTGAAGATGTGTTGATGGGATACTGTGTGGAGGGTCTTTTTGAGGAGAGGAAGGAATGAACATTGGTCTTGAAGAGACCCATGTTGTAGGAAGGAGGAAACACAGAGGCCGGCAAATCATTCCACAGCTGAGCTGTTGAATACAAGAACGAGTCGAAAAAACGACCCGTTCTCATGTGACAAATGTTAACCGTATACAAATTTGGCGTGTTTCCCGACTATGCACCGGTGCCGAAGGGATCAATGATGCTAGTTCCTCGGAGCATCTTCCATCGTAATACCAGTAGAACAAGGATAGCATTCCCTCACGACACCTGTGCTCTAAAGATTGCAATCCGTCTGTTAAGACGGGAGAATCTATTAAACGGACCGCCCGTTTCTGCACAGAGTCGAGAGTATTTTTCAGGTATTTTGAAGCTCCAGACCAGAGGTGGCTGCCAAATTCAACCGTGGGGCGCACTTACTGCTACTTACTGTTACTGCAACTGAAATAATATTAATAGGTCTCCAAAAATTTATGTTTCTAATTTTCTTTTATTTCTTAAATTAATACTAAAATTTCCTTTTAAATTAAAAGATTTTTGTAGGTGGGTATTATACTTATCTACTTGTTTATAAACAATATTTCAATATTATTTCAAAATCTTGTGTCACGGTGTTTGTGGTCGCACTCCTCCGAAACTTTTTATGAAATTTTTTATGTATATTTGGTAGGTATGAGAACAGCTTTTAAAGTCTTTTTAAATCTTTTTTTTACAATTTTTTTTGTATTTTTTTTTATTTGGCATCAAAAAATACGTATAACCCCAAATTTAAACCCTCCTATCCCCACCTTCCCATTTTTCTATCATGATTTTAGTATTTTTGTATGAATAAATTTAACCGTCTTTCGTATTTCAAACAGAATGAAATTATTTATGTTGTTGAATGATGGCGCTACGTCCACCTCATCGATCTTTCATCCACAAATACGCAAGACATTCACGAGAAGCGTCGCGTCATTTTGATATTTCATTCGGCATCATGTTCTCGCGTGAGCATTGAGCAACCTTTATTTATGTTGGCTAAAGACGCACTGACAAAAAATATCGTACATTCAAGTGCTCTTCGAAATTCATAATGATTTTCATTATTTCATTTTCCTACATAAGTTGGTGTTTTTTTTTGTTTTTATGGGCAGTCATCGTCTACAGCGCTCCATTCCTCTTTCTGTCGTAGATCCCATCCCCACATACCTTAAACACATTCGTTATTTTTTGTTTAACAACCAAAATTTCACCAGAAATAATTTATATGGCAGAACAACGTTGTCGGGCCAGCTAGTATTTATATATTTTATGTAACTTTTATTTATTTCAAATAAAGAATTCGTCATTCCATCAGCTAAGTATCTAACCAAATTTTTTATTCCTCATAGGGCAATGGTAGCTGGTTATCGGTTTTAACAGGTACTTTTACGGTTTTCATTCCAAATATGCACAGGAATCGCTGGTTAAAATTGTTCGGTTCAGTTCTGTTACACGGTTTTAATTTTCCTGTCCTTAAATCAATAAAGTGTCGCATAAAAAAAAAGAGTGGACCTCATCTTCTTTTTTAATTTCAGCAAACATAAATACCTCATTACATTCGAAATACCTGTAAATGCCCTGTTTGGCGCTGACATTCAGAGTGATTATCGTAACAATATCATAATATTTGGTTCCATCAAAAACAAGTGCAATCACTTTGACTCGCGTTTAAGTACATTATTAACGTTTCAACAAACGGGTTAATTAACTGCTACCGTGTTGAGGATTTTTGAATGAATGACATTGAAATTCACCCGAACTTAATTTTTTCAATCTTGTGGTGAAATTAATGAAATATTTTTTAAAATCTTGAAGGAATCAAATTAATTTTCGCAAGGTCTTATTTATAGTGGAGGCATCAGTATCATATGGAATGTTGTAGATTAAGCTTCCTTTGATTGATCATTACCCGTTTGTTTATTTTTTTACATAAATACCGCACAAGAGTACCATCTGCTCCCATTTGGAGCCAGTGGGACTATGTCATCCTTAATCGGGGTATGTTGTGAGGCTGAAGGCGAAGGGAAGGAGTTGGGGCAGAGGAAGGTGGGGAAGGATTTGCCCATTCAGATTTGGTCAGTTTTAATTCTGAATAGAGGTCTTACACCAGGGCGCTATGGTTTGGTCAGTTTTAATTCTGAATAGAGGTCTTACACCAGGATGTCAGACCAGTATAATATAACACTATAAATATTCACGATAATCAATCGAACCTTAAACTTATTGGAAGAAACCATCTCAAGATGTCAAATATTGGAAGATAAGAGACACCACAGTTAATTAGGTAGTTTATGATATCAGAGGAAATTTTGGTTTTTATGTACTGAATAGGAGAATCTTATAAACATTCTTCTTTTAACACTAGGTGCAGTAAGTAATGTTCACAGAACTACTAGTTTATTTATTTTGTTCGAGTGGTACCTACCTGTTCGCAGCGACCACCAACCAACAAACTGGCTAAATGACGTAACACAGTTGCCTTTCCGACCCCTGCTGGTCGTATATACGTACATTTAGTTGTATAGACAGGCGTTCTTCTTGGAGCAACAATCTAAATTGGAAGAAGCTAAGCGTATAATCAGTTCCAGGCCGCCATTATTTCAGCCGGGTCCTATTAATTATTCCTCCCATGCCAGGGGCTGCGGGCTGCGGGGTCACCAAGTGTTACACGTTGTGTTACTATGGCGGGGGTGAATGTATTACAACGATAGCGTCACGGTGGTGCTTAATGTTTTCATTGTAGGTATAGTTATTGTAATTGTTGCAGGGGTGTAGCTCCAATGAGTATTTAACATTATATTTCGTTTATTTATTTATTAATGTACTTACGTCCAATTTACAATAAAATAACACTAAATTTGGGAAAATGTACATTATAAGATTAAAGGATGGTATATGGGAGCAAAGAAAAGAGATAAACATAAGAAAATAGAAGTGAAAATAGAAATGAGAAGTCAAGTCAAGACTTTGCAAAAATTAAAAATTGTGTAGACCGACAGAAATCATGTAGACTTATACCAAAAAAATCAAGGTCTTGACTTGAGTAGACCGATGTTCACATTCGGGACAGTGGTGAATTACATATATCCATAATTAGTGGATTGTTGATTTAGGAAGAGTATTTTATTAATTCTGGATCTACGGGAAGGTATATTAAATGGGATGAGTCGTAGTAATTAATGTAGGTGATTCAATTTCTTTAGTTTTTATTTTATATGTATCTTAAATTTAAAAAAAATAAAAATCATATCAAACTGTAAAATAGGGTCCTCAGCACGGGTAAAGCACCCAGTGAGGCCCACATTAGTCAAATATGTAACACACATGTATTAATCAGGTGAATCAAATAATAAAAATAATGCATTTGATAATTTTGAAGAAACAAACGTTTTTTTTCGACGGAATTCTAAAGGCGAAAGGTATAGAGTTAGTTCAATGTCATCAAACGAGTAATTGCCTCGTTCTAATGCTGGCCTCCTAGCAACCCCTTTTAGTAACCGATGTTGAACGGACTCAATACGACGAATATTCATATTAATTTTCAGATTATAAATTACATTTTTTTCGCTTATGAATAATATAGAATATGCGATATTTGATCCTTTTTTAAATTGTAAATTTGGTGCTCGATTGTTGCAAACTCTTGAGCGTAGTCATTTTAAGAGTGCCTATTCGACTCACTATGCATAAGAACCTATTTCAACTCTCAAATCCCTCGCTTTTATAGTTTATCAATCATCAATCAAATGATGTCGAAATTCTTAATATAAATAAAATTCTGCCATTAAAATATACTAAAAACCATTTTTTTATATCAACAAATTATTTCTGAAACTTTGTTTATCATTGTGCATCATTTTATTTTCTTCAAATTTATCCATACGCACTTTAACATAAGAAATCTATTGTTTATTACTAACCTTTTTGTAAAAAATGTAAACAATATTTACGAAATGTAAAAGCCCCATGGGCGTAAAAAATAGTAAAATAAAAAATATCTGTGAAATCATGAAAACTCTGAGAACAAATCAAAGCATATACTCAGTTTAATCATTTCTTTTTAATTATATCAAGACTTTTGACTTTGCCAGGACTTTTTTAATATTTCTACTTGTAAAATGTTTATATACTTCATTTGCCCGGAGCCTAATTGAGTAAAACTCAGTACTCCCCTAATAATTTGAATCTAATGAATTATAGATATCTTACTAACCATGCCACCTATTGCAATCTTTTTTAACATATTTATCTATATGTTATTCTGATGTATGAGCTTTTTTATTGAAAAGTTTCATTAAAATCCATTAAGTAGTTTTTGCGTGAAAGAGTAAAAAACACACATTTATACATCCATACAAACTTTCGCCTTTGAAATATTAGTAGGTTAACTGTCTAAAAACCATGTACGATCGTGTAAAAAACGTGGAGATCCGCATAGAATGCAAGGCTGATGTAAGCGTGATGTGTAAGATTAAGAAAGGGACGCTGCGTTGGTTTGGGCACGTAGAGCGAATGAACGAGGAAAGGAGTGTAAGGAGAATATATGACGCAAATGTGAATAGTTGAGGACGCCCAAGAAAGACACGGCACAACCAAGTGAATCAGATACTTGAGTCGGGTCATGTCAAGAGTCAGAATAATAGAAGAGCATGTATGAGACGTCGTATGAATGTAAACTAGGCAAGGAATGTGTGCCAAAACCGGGATGTTTGGCAGTCGGTCCTCTCTGCCTACCCCTGCGGGGAAACGGCGTGATGTTTAGTTAGTTAACTGTCTAATAAAAAATCTAAAATTAGTAAAGCTGTCCGACAGAATATTGTAATTTGAAGTAATTTTGACTTTTTAAATCTTTAACCCTCTTATTGCCAGCCCTGCATTATTGCAATTGATTCCGTTTAATGTTCCTAATATAATGGTTTACACATTGTTTTGTCAAATGCACATTTTGTGTGTATATGTTTAATTATGTTTTTGCCGTTTCACCTAAAATAACATTCCCGACAAAAAAATAAAATTACTTCCATGTTACAAAACAAAACCTTTTTTTTCTTTAATAGTTTAGATTGAAACAACAGCAAATGCCTCTGGTAAATAGGTACTGAAGGAAATTATAATTTAAATTAATCTTAATACGACTATAATAATGCAAGCCTAAAATATTTTTTAAATATTGCCGGAGCTTTACATATATATTCTTTTTTTTTATTGTATGTTCAACTAAAGTTCTCCATAAAATCTGTACGGTAAAAGATAAAACGTTTTAGAATATTACGAAAAATTAACGAACCACACAAGGTTTATAAATTCGCTGATTCCAATAATTATGTGTAATTAAGTATAAACTGCAGTTAAAATTACCTTGTTCAAAATGCTGTTCACCCCATTAAAATATCCCCCTAAACATTACCAACAAACATTACTTATAAGGGTGAGTTTGGCTTACCGGAATCAAACTGCATTTTACGTTTTGAAGAAGTTAATTTTAGGGCCGCGATAGGTATTGGTACAAACAACATAATGGCCAGTGCAAAACACAGGCAATAATAGGCCATGCTACGATGCAAACTAATGGCGGTGTAACTACGAGGAGCTAAGATTCCGTGGATATCATCACATTGAAGTTTTTTTTTCAATTTCTTCTAATAGAGTTCTTATTTATTTATTTAAACGCCATAGAATGGCTTTTTCATTCAAGTGATAGGTACATGATATTATAAGTATGCAGTGGTATGCATTTAGAATTAAAAAGATGTAAACAAAGGGGACTTGTCAGAAAAGTTGTCAATAGTATTTATAGACACTAAATAGAGTAAATTTGTGTTGAGTTTATTGTTACCTTCAAAGTTATCTTGTTTGGAATCACTAAGCAATTAGGTATTGCCAATTAGCTAACTGTTTCAGGGCTGTCAGTTAAAGATTTAATAATAATTTTGTTTAAAAAAAAAAACAAAAAAAATTATAAAACGATACATTTAAAAGTTACCTCTCTTCAGTCTGATAGTAAAGACATCTGAAGTAAGTAGTTGAGAATCTATAGTAAAATATTTATTTATATTGAATTTTTCGCCCGGCTTGGCTTTTACGTGTTATTTTTTTTTTAGTTATCGCGATCATCATCTTATTGCTGAGGATCGCCCCAAAACAATTTATTAAACGGCCAAGAACAGTTTATTATCAAGCCAATACATTCCGGCTGCAATAAAATTCTATGTTGGGGATAATATCACGCGAGGCCACCAACACAGGATTCTGATTCTTCCCAGTTGCAGAACCAACTTAAAAATGCTGATGATCCTGGAAAGTCTTACTAGTTTTATTAACTGCCTCTCATGAAAGTGGATATTTTCCTTCAACAAGTTTAATATAAAGCATGAACTATTATTTAACGCCCTTTGTGTAACCTTATAATATTTATTAATACAAGATTTTTTATTTTTTTTACTGCTTTTGCTCTTGTTTTTGTGTTTTTTTAACTAAATAAATAAATAATAATAATAAATTAACACACCACTTCAACGCATCGGTGATTTTTTTCTTTTGTCATTAGTTCTGAACGGTGTTACATTGATTATTAAATTACACTGGCGTGAATTTCACTTACCAATATAACACTGCTAGAATAACACACGGAAGGGATAACACATGCACGAAATTACCGTCAGTTGTACTTAATTTGAGTTCTTTGACGCACAGTTACATACAGACAGGCAGACCCACAACCGAAATTAGGATCTTTGAAGATATATTAAATTAACATCCACACAATTAAATAAATAAATACGCCCTGCGGCATAGTTAATATTACCAATTGGTAATATTGTCTGCAAGTACTAAACAAATTAAGGCTACTTCAGTCGCCAAGCTTTATCTTCCTCTAGTTCTAATTGATAATATAAAGTTTTGGAAAAGCCCTGAAAGTATCCACTGTCTTTATCCAGACCGAAACTTTTTGTAAGATTAGGTTAATGAACATACCAGGAGGGGAAACCGGTCTTTTTCATACATCCTGAGGCCTAATTCGATGAAAATGAGTTTATCGCATAGTGACCACGGGGCGGGCGGGACTTTTTGATTGTATGGTGAACTAGTCGCTTCCAAAACAATTGCTTATTCATGGAACCGACTTTACAACGGAACTTTAGCAGCTGGTCATTTTAACTGATTTAGTTTAGTTATTACCTAGGCCAAACTACTTACATAGAACGTTTTTAACAAAATCATTTTTTTCCAAATCTGATTATTTAACTTTTTGAAAATAAATTTACTTGTGTAAATTGAAAAAAAAAAAAAAATCATCTTAAATTTGTGCTAGTACTAAGGAACGTTTTTTAACTTTATCATATCTGATTTTCAAGTCGATGAATGGTAAATAATTGTTTATCAGTTGTGTAATATTTAAAATACGTTTGTTAGTAACGAGGATTGTGTAGATTATCCCAGCCAAGGGCGTCAATAAATTATCTAAGTCAAAAAATATGGCAACAACATAGTAACCTATCGTATGAAGTTATTATTTTGAAACAAAAAAACTAAATAACAACCCCCCCCCCCCCACCCACAAAAAAGACTCCATTGATTGAAATGCTTGTAGTAAGTATATCAGACCGGCTCAAGATATTAGGGCTCCATAGAAACCCGAGTAAATCTGGCTTCAACGAAACTGAGCTAGCAGATTCTTCAATAGTGACCAGCTGCTAATTGAATTTGGGAGCCACCCCTGGACTGGAGTCCCAAAAACACTTGACAAACCTACTTGATTCAAAGTTCCTACCTACTTGTGCAAAGGGGGGCGATCCGTCTGACTGTTAACAGACCCATTACATTGCAACGCAAATAGGCATTCTGTGTCTGTTATACTTTTATTTTAAAGGATTCTGCGCTAAGGAGTTAGCATTAATCCCCGGTACACCGGTGAACGTGAAAAAAACCAAAAATGAGATCACTATATTTTAAGAGAATAAAGACAAAGGCAATATTATAGAAAAATATATTTGTATCAAAAGCGTTTCACTGCATCGATCGATTGCTCCATAAAAGTGCAGCCCCGCATCGTCAAGTATCACTCCCAGTGCATACGAGTTTTACGTCACGCGACAAGATCTAAATGGCCGGGTTTATAACTGTCCCGGACCGTAAATCTCCACAGCATCTTGCTGATAAAAGGAATAGCTGGAGTTAGTCTTAACGATGCTTTAAATAGGCAATTTTATCTCATTTTCACGCAAATAAAAGATATGAAATGTAATTGAGTATGAAATATCAAGTTTATTAAATATTATTAACTCACCGCTGCCATTTATTATATAACCAACACCTCTGCCGTAGGTCACCCCAAGTGGTTCGGTAGGTTTGGTAACCTAGCAGGGGTGTCTGGGTTCAAGGAGTGAGGTTTGTCTAGGCCTTGACGGGACGGCGAATGCGTTTGCCCATCTAATTCAAGGCGGGCCAGATCGGGAGAGACGGGTTTAAGGAGACCTAACCTAGACCTCTCCAGCCCCAGACTCATCGCACTGCATCGCACTGCACCGCAATGGATTCATACGTCCGTCACTTCCGGACACGTTGATCCCCAAATCCTACCCTCCCCTCATAACCCGTAAGCAACAGGGTTCTTAATTCTAATGCATTCAGTTAACGTCAGTCTTTTTTTCTGCCAATTCCATGCTTCACTGTCATACGAGTAGGTACCTCCAACAGGGTCATTTTTTAACAATTTAGGAATACTCTCATTTCATTTGGCAACATCTCCCAAGTAATACCATTAAAAAGGGTCCAAAGGCTTAATAACCCAAAAGTAGGTTATCATTTTTTTATTTTTTTTTTATTTTTTTTATTTTAATGACAATATAATGTTATGATGGGCCCTAACATGTCCCAGGCCAGCTCACAGCAGAGACAAAAGTACCCTCTATTCCAGGGGCAGGTCGCACGAATGCTTCGGAACTCTCTCTCTCCCCCACGGTCGTCCGGGAAATACACTCTAGGAAATGCTCCTGCCGAGGCAGAATAACAACAGGATTGAGTTAAATAGATTCATGTATTGCAAATTCAAAACACAGTTTCATAGGTTATTACAGTACAATTCAATACAAGAAATGCATATTACACAAACCTAGCTATCGTGTTTATACCTCGTGATCTCTGAAACGAAACTCCCTGAGTGATGGCTTTTCGCGAGGGTTTACAGTCTATCGTTAAAGGACACAAACAGAAGAGGGAATATTTGTACAGCTTACATGATGTTCGGGGATCCACGCCTTCCGGGTTCAGCAGGGGCACTTCCGAGTCTAGGACAGGACCCGAAGTTCACACAGGCAAGGCAGAATACCAGCGCTAAAACCCGTATGTACTTCAATTAACATCGCAGATGTAATTGCGTTCAAATTGGTCGACAGAAATTAGCCGCGAACTCGGTGTTCGATCCGGGGAGCGTAACGTATTCCCGAGGCCGCTTGCAATTCTCGACTGGCGGGACGCGTTGGTGCGCGCGGGAGTGCAGAGAGGAGAGGAGGTAGGAAGCAGGAAACAGGGGGGAGCGGGGTGTTGCTGTCCGCGGTGGTGCTCCCATGGACTCGAATTCTGTCGTTTAGGGCGTACCATAACACTTCCCCCCGCGCTTGGAAAAAAAGCGACGTGGCAATGGAGCTGTAGGGAAAAAAAATCCTCTTATGCTTCCATCGGGGTTTTTGAGAGATTCGTTGCTTGAGAGATTGCCTAGCTAGAACATACAGTTTATGCTATAGTTTAGATCACAATGTTTGTAGGGAATGGATGGGGGTACATAGAATGTTTGGAAAAGACAACTTTGGGGAAAGTACATGGTGTAAAACAACATACAAGGTTATGCAATTGAAAATAACAATACACATGGTTATGCAATTGAAAAAATGACAATACACATGGTTATGCAATTGAAAAAATGACAATACATTTGTACAAGAGAAGAGAAAAAGTGTGATTCTAAGGTTTCATTGGTCTGGGAGCTAAGTTTGCGAAGCGTGGGTTTGTTTGGTTTCGGAGAATTTCGAAGAAAAGGACGTGGTTTCACAGATTCTAAGGATTACATTATCACTGCAATCAGACCCATTTGAGATAACACTCAAGAGTACACTTAGGCCTTAGAAAACACCTGGTTTGGTCGAAGACGTTGAAGTTCACGAAGTGGAGACTGTGGTTGCTGTGCCGCGACTATGGTTACAGAGGCCATTGAAGAGAAGAATCCAGTATCTGCAGACATGCCAGTACGAATCCTAAGTGTTATTATGGTAAACACGGATCGTATATAATGGTTATTGAAGCATAATGTAGCTCAAGATAACTTGTATTGGTACGCATTCAGCGAATACTGGTGGGTCAAGGTAATGATGGTTTACACATGACGATATATGCGTCACTGCATGACAGAGCAAGAGACGGCAAGGTTGGCATTGATAGCAAGAGTAAGAACAAACCTAGGGGCTAGCGTGCCCAAAAGGTAGTTTAGAGTGTCATAATGTATGGTGGGACAACTCAGCTTGCTGTGGCACGACAAGACAACATACATATGAGCGGTATGGTCTGTGCTTTCAGGAACAAATACGTAGAAAATGGCAGCAGGAGGGACCTTGTAACCACAGCGCGTGCTGTCAGGAAGTGAAGCTCAGCTTGGCTGTTGGTGATGACATCCGCCTGGGCTTCTTTTTAAATCCGGGAGAAATTATTATTAGAGCAAAATTCTTGAAGTTTACCTGCCTAGGGACCAATGAAGAAAAGGTTTGGAGAGAAACAAAATGTGTCCAGAAAATGAAGTAAACGAAATTTTAACCACCGACTCAGAGAGTGACGAAGAGAGGTTCCTAACTAAATTGTGATTACATGAACATTTTCCTTTTCCAGGATGACTTGGCGCTTGCCGAGTGACAATATGTCTTGGTTAAAAAACAACCGGCCCTCTATGGCCTATGTTAACATAAGATGGTAACATTTTCGTAGAATTTCAAAGAACAAGACAAAGAATCGTGAACTAGTCACGGCAAAGGGAAACCAATTCATGAATAAAGGTTGTCAAAAAGGAGACAGACGTTACGCCAAGTGCATATCGTACATATCCAACATTCATGAATGTGTTTCGTAGAATTGAGAAAGAGAAAAAAGGTGAGACATATGCAGAGATTGAGGGGGAAAACCTGTAGATAACCGGACAGTTACCTATTCGAACTCCAAGTGAGGGCGAAATATGGTCAACGACAGATTTTTCACTTCATAACATAATCTGAGAACATGGGGGAATGGGGGGAGGAGGGGAGAAGGGAGACGAGTTACGAAATTTGCTAGAGACTGGACTAATTTCCAATTCAAGCTCTATGTGAAAATGAAACATAATCAACCAGCAGATTTCCTGACTCTTTACATTTATCAGAAAAGGGTGAGGAGAAATTTGAATGCACATTATAACAAAGAGGCTAATCTTTCGCGTGTATTGGGCAAAAGATTAGGGGTCATTTTAAAACTTCTACATGATTGTGAGAAAAGACAGACCCTTGCTCCAATTTCACAAACCTGGGGGTTTTCTTATTCGTTCTCCAGACAACGAGTTAGGTGGTTTTGTGCTCAATCGATTAACTCCCACAGCACTATGCCCCATAATTGACAGTGAAGCTGAAAACTAGTCCTTTTGGGATAGTAGATATTCCTGGGCTTCTTTCCTTTTGCAAAGAAGTAAAAAACAGGAAGTCCACGGGCATCGGCGTTGAATGACAACAAAGGGTTGTGGACTACATTTCGTAGATCGCACACAAAAGGTTTGATATTATTTCGTTCGCACGACTCATGGTAAGTGTTTTAACGTCTCCACGTATAGTGTACAAAATATGTAAGTACACACAAGATATAACTCAATTATAGACAGAAGTCAAAGAGCTTATACAATGCATCTTAAAGAAGATGGCAAAGCCGATATTATGTCGTTCACACGAATCACGGTAAGTGTTTTAACGTCTCCACGTGTAGTGTACAGAGTTTATACACAATTATACATAAAAGCGGTGCTCACGGCAAATAAATGACGCACGACCAGAACAGGTTATACAAAAGGGTGGTACTCATGGCAAATATGTCACACGACCAAAATAGAATGTACAAAACGGTACTCATGACAAATATGTCACACGACCAAAATAGAATGTACGAAACGGTACTCATGACAAATATGTCACACGACCAACTCAATAACATTTAGCTATGAGCAAAAGTGATTATGACGAACTTCTCGTATTGTGGCAGGTATTTTAAGGATCCCTCCTATAATGTAACAGGGTTGCGTTTAAATACAACACAATAAACGTTAACAATGCTTGTTTTAACACAGTATATGAAGATTTGTTAGATTAACTAACTCCGTAGCCCAGGAGCGTACGATAGAATAACAAGGAGGTAAACAATTTAATGTCACTTCGTATGTTATAAAGGCGGGGTGATGACAGAGTACATTTCTGTTTACACCATGTGACAAACAAAGACAGACCTATATGGTTTTACATACTGTCTATTGTAGCAGCTTCGGTGGGGACAAACAAAAGGGACCAATTGTGGTTTTACATACCCTTTGTGCAGTTACAACATACCAGGTTATGTGCAATTTAGGTTGCAAATACTTGGTTAAATGGCGAAACAAGAGTTGAATGCCTATGTTTGCAAAACGATGATCAAACAAAACATTGATGATTTACGTTAAACTGCAGTTATTTATGTACGGAAAACAGGGCTGCCGTTAGGTTTTATTAACCTTTTCCGTCAGGGTTGAGGCATGTAATACAAGACATACATATTGTGAAGAGGGACAAATCGAGGACTTCTTATAACAACAAAAGACCGAGTATTTGGTTTTACGTACTTTAGTTGAAACGGGCCCAAGAAGATTTGTATAAGGGTGGAAAGACCAATTTAAAGGCTTTTCCTTTATTTATATACATATGATTTCAAAATGGACGTGTCAAAATCCAATTTGTTAGCAAAGAGCTCGGGTAGGACGCCATCAATTTTTTAACATTTGAGAAAAATTGAAAACTACTGTACACAAGGAATGTGATTATGTGAGTAACCACTTATTTTTACCATGATGAGTAAAATATGGAGCATGTTAAGATGGCTTACTAGTCCTGGGTCGTGATTTAACGCTTTGGAGTTTACCAAATCCGACTTTAGAACGACGCTCCAGTACTTACAGAACATAAAAGAAAAAATTTTGAAGAGATTCCTTCCGATATGATGAAAAAACAACAAACAAAAATGGTGAAAATTACAATATTGCATTACATAGCAAAGCGTGCCATGGCATGAACGTTGCGTAGTGTGAGGGGTTGAGAGGCAATGATTTGGGTTCATGACTTCCCAAACACTGTGACTCGAGGGGTGTCTCTGCTCTAAAGTGATCAATTTTGAAACAGGTGAGAAAAAAAGAAAAAAAACAAAAAACGTGTGGAACAAAAATTACGGTGGTTGCCAATTCATAAACATGAACGGGGCAAACTACGCCGTGGAGTGTACATAAATTTACAAAAATGATTTTTTAACAATATTCGTTTCATCAACGAAAGGGTGGACATGTAATTGACACTTTACACGCCAGTCATTGTAAGACTTGATGTGCTTACCAAAAGGGTTGTGGTGATACACACTGGATCATTTTGAGTTTGCTGAGATAGTGGGGGCAGTTTTACTTGACTCCTCACTTCCAGTCTTTGCAATATCCTTAATATGGTAATTACCAATGTGCTTTCCAGAGGAGTCAGACAAAGAGTACACTAGATCTGATATCTTTCTTAGAACTTTGGCCTTCACGAAACGTGGTGCCAGCTTGGCAGAGAAATACATGGCTCCTTGGGAAAGTGTGTTGTTCTTTCTCCAAACTATGTCTCCAGTATTGAAGGTGACATGTTTCCTACGTAGGTTGTATCTGTCCGCGCTCTTTTGATGAGCCAGGAGTAAAGCATCAGTGACTTCACTGTAGATGGCCGACAGTTCTTCCAGACGATGGGCATAGTCCGCGGTAGGGTTGCTTGTGGCGGCAATTGACGTAGGAAAGTTTGTGTCCCTATGTAGAGAACCGTGAACAACTTGTTCCATACCGTGTTTTAAGAAGAAAGGTGTGTAACCAGTGGCCAGGTTAACCGTGTTGTTCATAGCAGCCTGAATTTTATCTAGGTTTTTACACCAAGTACGTTGATCTTTATCAACTAGAATAGCTAGAGCTGTGTTGATTGTCTGGTTATAACGTTCGACAGTGTTATTCTGTGGAGTATACAAGGTGTTATAGTAAATGTCCTTGATTCCGTATTTGGCAAGAAAATCTTTGAATTCTTGGGCAATAAATTGTTTTCCGTTATCAACTATTATGGTTCTGGGTGTTCCGTAAGGTATAAAAATGTGTTTTTCCAGGAGTTTGATGATGGCGGACGCGTTGGCTCTTTTTAAAGGGAAGATCCAACAGAATTTAGTGAAAACATCCACTACACTAAGTATGTGCATGTGTCCGGCATAACTTCGAGGAAAGGGTCCGACGAGGTCCATTGACAATGATTGTAGGGGTCTGTCGGCACGTTTGGGATTACCCATTAGGCCGGCAGGTGCTGCCGTGCTATGTTTATAAGCTTTACAGGTTTCACATTTAGAGATGTAATTGCGAATTTGCTTAAAGAGTCCAGGCCAATAATACTTCAAGGCGATTTTTTTATACGTCTTGAAATTTCCTGGGTGTATGGAGTCGGGAGCACTATGATTGTCAATGATTATTTGTTCTCTACCTTCGAGGGGAACGACAAGTTTCCACGAGTAATCTTCGAGGATGGATAGTGGTGCCTTGCAATTACGGTATAGTTGTCCTTCTTTTATGATAAAATTAGGAAACTTTTGTTGGTTATTTTTGCAACCTTCGAAGATTTTCAAGTACCATTCATCTTTTGTAGATGGAGGGGGGGCAATTGTGTCAACATTTAATGAAGCTAGTTCAATTCTTGAAAGGGCGTCGGGAACAATATTGTCCGCGCCTTTACGGTGAACAACATCAAAATTGTATTGAGACAAACGGGAGGACCAGCAAGCGAGCCTACCGGAGGGATTACTTAAAGAGATCAACCATTTCAAACTACTATGGTCTGTGACTACAGTAAATTTGCTACCGTCTATGTAACCGCGGAAATGGTGAACAGAATCCAATACAGCCAATAATTCTTTCTCGGTAATTCCGTAGTTTTTCTCGTGTTTGTTTAGTGTACGGGAAAAATACGCTACAGGGTGTTCGCCATCTGGGAATTCTTGAGTAAGGACTCCACCGATTCCTACATTGGAGGCATCCGTGTGGAGGGTAAAAGAGAGTGCAAAATCCGGGCAATTCAGAACGGGAGCTTTTTGAAGGGCATTTTTTAAGGTTGTGAACGCTTCTTCAGTTTCGACAGACCATCGGAAATTGCTGACACCTTTACGAATGCCGGTAATTTTATTTAAGGGGGCTGCAATAGTGGAAAAGTCTTTGATGAATCTCCTGTAGTAACCTGCAAGTCCAAGGAAACCTTTGACTTCCTTCGCGTTTTTGGGTCGGGGAAAATTTGCCATGGCTTCCACCTTAGCGGGGTCTGTTCTTAGACCTTTTTCGTCGACAATGAATCCCAAATAACGTAGACGGGACTTACAGAATTCAGACTTCTTCAAGTTGATGGTTAAACCAGCGAACTTGAGTTGTTGGAAAACTTTTTCCAGCATTAATAGGTGTTTTTCAAAGGTATCGCTAACGATGATGAGGTCGTCAAGGTAACAAAACAGGCTATTATCGACTTCAGGACCGAAAAGTTTGTCCATCAGTCTTTGTAACTCGGCGGGGCTGTTTTTTAGACCAAAGGGTAATCTTTTAAAATGGAACATTCCCCTACCAGGTACAACGAAAGCAGTTTTTTCGCACGATTCTGCGTCCAAGGGTATTTGCCAAAACGCTTTGCTGAGATCGACAGAAGAGATGAACTTGGCGTTACGCAGCTTGTCTAAGGTTGCGTGAACGTGAGGTAAGGGATACGCATCAGCTTCCGTGCAAGAGTTTAAACGTCTACTGTCGAGACAGAAACGTGCAGAGCCGTCTTTTTTAGAAACCAAAAGAGTTGGGTTGGTCCATGCACTTCTGCTGGGAACCACCACACCCATTTTTAACATTTCGTCAAGTTCGTTTTCTAAAAGTTTAAGTTTTTGGGGGGCTAAGTTGTAATAACGTTGCTTGATGGGTGGGCCATTGGTTTTGATATGGTGTTCCACCAAATTTGTCAAACCTAGTCCACATTTTTCGAAGGATTTTGCTTCGAATTTATTGACCATTTCCTTTAGTTGGAGAGCCTGGTCCGTGCTTAAATTTTCGTGAGGTATTATTGTGCGGATTTCACTAATTTGAGCGGCAGTGGAGGTTTCGCCAAGAGTATTAAATACTTGGGGAGCAACATTGAATGCCTTCCAGAAGTCAACGCCAAGGATGAAATTCTGGGATATAGAGGGCACTATTAGAAAATTGATTGTAACTATTTTATTGTTACAATTAATTGGCAGGGCAAGGGCACCGATGACCGGCTGAGAAACATTATCTGCAGTCGTCAGGTGTGTTGATTGGGGCGAAATTCTAAAATCACTGTTAACAAAAGGCAAGTGAGCATTGTTGCCAAGACAGCTGATAGATGCCCCACTATCGAGTAATCCGGAAAAGGTCACATTGTTAACAGAGAAAAAAGCATAGGGTCTCCCATCTTTAGCTTGTTTGCAACAAACCGAAGAAACATTTAAGGTCTGGTTAAAATACTTAATGTGTGCTAACCAATCAGTCCATTCTTTAGACCTTGGTTCAGAATGGGTGCCTGAGAGGTTATTATTTAGTTTTTTGGCCTCTTCATGTAGAAATTGGGTGGGGGCTTGGAGAAATCCACCTGAGGTCTGACATCGCTTGGGTTTTGTAACCTTTCCATGTTGTGCCTTGATTTCTTGAAAATATTGCGCAGTTCGTCGCGTGGAGGAGAGCGGTCCCTAGAGTGATGCCTCTTGAAAGTTCGGGGTTCCTTGGATTCCAGAAACCTCGCTTGCTTGAAACAAGTAGTGGCCAGATGGCCTACTTTTTTGCAAAAAGAGCACACTTTTTTGTTGTCGAATTCTGGTTTTAAACCAGACGAACGGCTTGGCACAACTACATTATTTGACACATTCTTTATGTTCTTCCTATCCTGGTATGATTCCAGAAGGAGACAGACCTCGTTTAACTGGGCCAGGGATGCAATTTTCTGCGAGGTGATGATGTTCTCGTATTTGCTTAAAAGGCCATCAGTTATGACTGGTAATAGTTCAGCTTCCGAAACGGGATGTGAAAGCTTGATGTTAATGGATTCAGCCCTTTCTATGAATGTTGCTACAGGTTCATTTACCAGCTGTTTAATAGATAGTAAAGATAATTTGATCCTGTGCTGGGCTTCTGTTTTTCCGAAGCTCGAGATTAGGGCAGATCTGAGTTTATTCCAATCTTTGCATTTAGTTTTTTGAATGCGGTGCCAGGGTATCAATTCTGGGGAGATGAGTTCTATGAAGTTTTTTCGTAGAATCTCGAATGGGATATTTTTGATTGTAGCCGTTTCTTCGATACGGTCGATGAAATCCAGCACATCGGAGACGCCATTATATTTGACTTTCCAAGAGGATAAATCGTAAGTTTTATCTTGTGTCAAGGTGGGTGCGATGTCCTGTTTTACCATTACTTGCGGCATAGGTTCTTTGTTAGGAACAAGATTATCCAAAACTTGCGTAGCCGAGCGTGAATTATTTTCGCTTGAGGGGGCGAGGTTTATTCTCTTAATGTACTTTTTGTTAAATAGAAGTGCATAAGCCTTTAATGTAGATTTAGATTTGCTTGATGGCGAGAGTCCTCTATCCCTTAAAGCAGTTTGTAAGTGAGTTTTGGATAAGTTGTGCACGTTGGGAATGATACCCAAATTGGATGATGCCATAGCTTGATTGTTTTCCATTGTGAGTTTCCCGGGTGGTGAAAAAAATTTTGCCAGGGGTTTCTTTTAGCAAACGCAAAATTAATTTTGTGAGGCACTTTTCACTTGGTAACCACTGGTTGGCACTTCTAAAATAGTTATAGAAAACTGTATTTCATACTACAATTTGGTATAAATGACACCAGAATCTTTGTCAAAGGAAGGCATACGAAAAAAAATTTTGCGTGGAAAGACCTTAGTAGTAAAGGTTTCTGTGTTTCACTGACCACTTTTGAGAAAACTGTGAAATTCACAAGTATTTATTTATTTTCAAAAAAAATTGCCAGGACTGACCTTTAGAAAACGGCTTTTTTATTTTTTTCACTTCACTTTGCACTGAGAAAGGCACTAAAATTCACAAAAGGCACTCTTCTGTCAAATAAGAACAAACTTCCGGATGAAAATAACTGAATATGGGATTCGTTACGACAACCACATTAAAATTATTTTATTTATTCATGGAATCAATCATTTGTTTTATTATTATTTCACTTTTCTTTATGTAAGGAAAAAAAACACAATTCACTTTACACTTATGCTGAAAAAAACGGTACCTGTAATGTAGAATGGGAAAAAAGTCATTATTTTGTCCATTTGGTGAAATATAAGTTGCACTAATTTGACAGACACAAGTGGGCCAATTGGTATATTGTGCAGAAACAACAAAAAACGTAAGTCCGAAATTTTTGATTCAGGAATTCGCAAAATAACTGGGGTTCCAGAATCAAATTTATAATAATAATTTCCGTTGCTATCCGGTTCAGTCATAAAAGGGCGATTTGATTATAAACGCTGCATGGCAACAGTTAATTATTTCTTTCCGACGGGTTTTTTCCGTTGGAATTTTGGCGCGAGACAAAGCACTTGCGCGCGCAATCCAGAGAATAGGTATTTACCGCGTGAACATTTGCCGTTGAGATTGGCGCGAAATTGACCGTAGCTTGGTGAACAAAAGGGTCACGCCTGCGCAGTCAAGTTCGCGGTTAAAAGTATTGGCGCTTTCTAGTAGCTTCCAAAATGGCCGTGTTTTCAATTGCGGCGTGATTCATGGTTACAATCAGATCTGTGTTATGGATCCAATTTACACATAGGTTTCTGTGGTTTTTTCACAGAATTCACTGTACACTGGGTGTAGAATAACAAGGTATAATTAATGTTCACAAAACAATTCCTGTACAGGGAGGATTTCGACGAGTTGCACTCCGCGAAGCGATCGTGATAGAGAGAAAAAAAAGTTCCGAGGCCCCACGCTATGGCGACAGTTGTTATGATGGGCCCTAACATGTCCCAGGCCAGCTCACAGCAGAGACAAAAGTACCCTCTATTCCAGGGGCAGGTCGCACGAATGCTTCGGAACTCTCTCTCTCAATACACTCTAGGAAATGCTCCTGCCGAGGCAGAATAACAACAGGATTGAGTTAAATAGATTCATGTATTGCAAATTCAAAACACAGTTTCATAGGTTATTACAGTACAATTCAATACAAGAAATGCATATTACACAAACCTAGCTATCGTGTTTATACCTCGTGATCTCTGAAACGAAACTCCCTGAGTGATGGCTTTTCGCGAGGGTTTACAGTCTATCGTTAAAGGACACAAACAGAAGAGGGAATATTTGTACAGCTTACATGATGTTCGGGGATCCACGCCTTCCGGGTTCAGCAGGGGCACTTCCGAGTCTAGGACAGGACCCGAAGTTCACACAGGCAAGGCAGAATACCAGCGCTAAAACCCGTATGTACTTCAATTAACATCGCAGATGTAATTGCGTTCAAATTGGTCGACAGAAATTAGCCGCGAACTCGGTGTTCGATCCGGGGAGCGTAACGTGTTCCCGAGGCCGCTTGCAATTCTCGACTGGCGGGACGCGTTGGTGCGCGCGGGAGTGCAGAGAGGAGAGGAGGTAGGAAGCAGGAAACAGGGGGGAGCGGGGTGTTGCTGTCCGCGGTGGTGCTCCCATGGACTCGAATTCTGTCGTTCAGGGCGTACCATAACAATAAGGATAACGTAAAATTACAAAATAAGTAAAAATACCAAATAAAGAGGTTTGTTTACAGTCCTCCTCACTAGGTATTCCTGTTCCGAGGCGGACTGTATGTTGCTGAATGGGTTTAGATTTTTATTTTCTCATCTTTTAGTTTCTTGATTTTCATAAAATAACAATAAACAAAATAAAAGTATTTATGTTTGTTGTCTGCAGGTTATATTGGGGTTACTTCATAATTTTAATGATTTCCTCATCTTCCTGTTTACTTAACCATAATTTTATGTTTTTTTTAAACATTTATATCTCCATGGTGTTCTTAATTTCAATTGGAAGGGCATTATATAATTTTGTAGCATGGAAATTATGGGTTTTCTGGCCAAAAATTGCGGGATGTTCAGTAGTTTTGAGGATTTTGACCTTGTAGTGTAGTAGGTGTGTTGGCCAGCAAGGTATTCATATTTTTCTTTAAATTTGCGTAGTGCATTTTTTTAGTATAATTTAATAATGCTGAACACATTAAAGTTTTTAAAAATTTCTTTTGATGGAGTTTTTATGGGTACTTTTAGGATTGTTTTTATTATTGCCTTTTGCTTTCTAGCTAGCTGCTTGATGTGAATGTTTTCAGAATGTTTTAAAGTAGTATGTTTAAATAATGTGAATTAAGCAGATGATACGGTTCTCCTATCACCTTTACTTAGCACACTAACGAATTTGCTCCAAATATGTGAATATTTCGCACAAAATCGTAACCTTATGTAGAAGTATAAGACATACTATTCAATCGTTATGGTTTTCAAATATAAAAACGAACTCATGCAAACTCCCTTAGTACGGCTAGATCATACGTTCTCAACGTGATCGATAACGTCCCCTTGGGGGGCGTTTCAGTCCTTCAGGGGGGCGGTAGAAAACGAAGAGAAAATCGGGGGCATTTTAGACCTTCAGGGGGGCGGTAGAAAACCAAGAGAAAATTGGGGGGCGTTTCAGACTTTCAGGGGGGGGGGGGGGATAGGAGACCCAGAGAAACTCATCCCACCCCATCCCATCCTGCCCCATCCCATCTCATTAGGGGCCAACCTGTGACAAGGGGGGGTAATCATGAGTTTTATGTTGTGACCTTACATGCACAAAACGACTGCGACACATGCGACTGCCACAAAAATACTTTCCTTAACTCATTACGCCCCCTCCATTATGGCAAATGTAACCGCATCGTGGTATCCCATTACGCCCCCTTCCGTCGTGGTATCCCGTTATACGACAATTGCTATTTTAGATTCACTAGCCAGGGGGCGCTGAAAATAAAAATATTCTCAAAGTGGGCGGTGTTCAAAAAAAGGTTGAGAATCTATGGGCTAGACGGAGAGAAAATAGATGTCAGTCGTAACTGTAAATTCTTGGAACATATTATCACAGACGATCTGAAAGCATCGAGGATATGGAACGACAAAGAAGAGCATTATATGTTAGAGCAGGTATGCAGTCAAGGCTTTTACACTTTTGCAGTACAAACGTCAAACGGATAAAAAATGTCAAGTATTCATTTCTATATCAAGCATAGGAAATGTTTGAAACTTTCAAAATACCTTCTTTGAACGCCTGCAAAGGTTTCTGGATTATTACAACCACATGACAATACACCTGAAAAGTTTTTCAATCATTACAAAAACCCTTGCAAAACTGTCAAAAATGTCAAAACTTAAGAATGACATTTTGCAAAACAATGATTGTGAAATCAAATTTCTATTTTCGAACATCTTTAAATTAACGGATTTATTTGAAGTACTCGCCTCATACTTTGAATCGAATCAAGAATTATAGATATTTATAGTAGGTCCCCACAGTTTGGCAATTAAGTGTAGAAAATAAATGATTGCGCTGCGATCGTTTTCTAGGTTTTAAATGGCAACACCAAGATGGCTCATAAGACAATTAATGTATATTTAAAAAAAAACACTTCAGCCAAAATGCATATTTCATAGCAAATTTGTATTTTCAAAAATTTTGCACAAAAAACTGTAATTTAATAGAAGTAAAATAAAACCAAACAAGTTTTAAGTGGGCGTTTATTTCTATATATAAAACGTAGGTACTTAAGAATTTGAGTCCTTTAATTCACACCCGACATGTAATTATTGTATTCGTCTTCATGTGATTCTTATTGCGTATCTTCATCTTCATCAAAACGCAGTTCATCGATATCATCATGTATAGTACTGCTTCGTACAGAATATTCTGCCTCAATTTTCATCACGTGTTTGCAACAATTTTTCCAATCATCACCACTTATGTTTTTACATATTATTATTATTCCATATTATTATTTTCCCCTTCCTTGACGAATCGTCTTACTGTTGATTCAGATTAACCTGTGTGTGAAAAACATCATTAAAATTATTATTATAGAAGGTAGTTTAAAAAAACACTCTAGATAATATTCACTTAGAAAGAAAGAAAGAGGAAATTAAGAAAAAAGTAACATTTTTACGAGTTTAAAGAAGTTGCAAGTTGTTATTATTATTATTTTTAATAAAGTTATTCCCTTTTTCCTGTGGCCGCATATGAACTGTCAAATGGAAGTGTCAAATTTGAATTCTTAAGCATAACCTCAAATCAAATTGTAATGTTGGCATAAATCTTGTAATACTGATCAAATGCATTAAAAAACTATACTACGTACCAGTCTTTTCTGTAGTTCGTTTGTAAACATCTTCTAAATTACGATGAGCGATCTTCAGTGTGTTCTACATGGATTTAAGATAGTAAATCAAATGACAGAAACGTCATGGACAAAGTGAGTAATTCGATATTGTCGAGACTTAATTGCCAAACTATATGTCGGTTACCAAAATTGATTGATTGTTCTTATTAGTGAAAACAATTGAAACAATGTCTTTATTAGTGGCATGGCAACGCATGCCGGGAACTCGCTAGTTAAGAGGGCATTACCAGAGAAAGCCGAAAATACGTCATTTTCAAAAAAGTTTTTAGACGTATTGACTCTTTTCCACAAAAAATTATAAACGGATTTCGAAAGATTGTTCTTTTATCTAGCATAGTTATGTAATAAATTTTTAGAATTTTTTTTAATTTTTAGTATAATAAGGTTATTCCATAGGTCGTTGGCAGATTTGTTAAATTTTCAAAAAAGTTTTTGTATTATACCACACCCATTTCAAATAATGTAATTATGCAGTAAAATAAATCAATACATTATCTAGCAAAGTTATGTATTAGAATTTTAATTTTAGTTTCAATAAAATCATTAAAAAATATGTACGTACATGTGTTTCTTGACGAAAATTGGTCCATTTGTGTATTTATTTGCGCACTTACAAACTAATATATTTTAGATTTTTTTAACATTCTTATTAAATTTAGACATTATTTAAAAATGATAAATACTTATAATCAAAAAATAACTACAAAAAGTACACTATTTTAATAGTTTTATCATCACGCCTTTCAGCATTTTTGGATGAAGGTATAAATTAAAGCTGATTTGGATTGAAATAAATTCGATATTGAGTTATAATTTAAAAAAGCTGGTACGGAGAATAATCAATCTTTCTCATTGCAACCGCCCTGCACGATCGGAAGAACAACTTTCGACGAAATGTGGATTTTCGTCCGCTGGCTGGTTAAACGCTCTTAAATATAAAACTCTCATTCTTTTTTAATCTCATCTTAAAAAAATTTTGGCCTCAAACGTTAATTGCAAACATCGGAAAACATGCCAATACACGCCACTGCTTACAAATAAGCTTTAGTAATAATACAATCTAAACAAATCTGTACAAAAAATAATTAATAAAACCAGCACGTGCTCTCTGGGGCCAGAATAATATTGTGTTTAATATTCGAAACCAAAAACCGATAATCTCTGATTTGGGGGAAAACCGGCTATGAGTCAGAGAGTAATGCAATTCTTCCCCGGCGCGGCGAGAGCATTTATTAAAAGCTACTTAATCTGAATTCCACGTGGAATATGAAACTGGAGACCTCTGTTCCCCCATGCCATGTGCTTCACTTGTCGGCTTTCGTAAATAAGGGTGATTCAGAGATATTCTACGTTACATTAATTTCCGAATTCTCTTAGGTGATTTGTAAGGAAATAAATCAAAGTTTTTTTTAAATATAATATACATGTACAAAATTTTTATTTCTTTCATATTTTTTAATGACTTTATCCGGGTTAAATCTTCCCCACTGGAAAAACTAAACCCCTCCACATACTTTTCCACAAATGATCATCTAGTAAATCCACGCTATGCTAGTGGAATATATAAGTATAATAAATACAAAATAACACAAAAACAACTTGTCAACGACCAGAGACCAAAGAGGAAAATAATTCACCGACTCCAGATATTTTCATATCAGAAGGTTCGGCTCGGTAGAACTCCTAATTGGACCGATAAATCCTACTGATCCCTCAATACAAATATTTGAAAAATCTATCGTAATCCTAAATGTATTTAAAATGACTGATTTTTGCATTTTTATATATGAATTTTTTGACAAATCCAATAAGCCTACATTTTGAATGAGAGAGCTAGGTATAATGCCAAATATATAATTTTATCTACAAAAACTGTAATATTATTATTAAGACTATAATATAAATATTTATTTTAAACAAGTTCTACTACCTAATTGTTATAACACGTGACATCTGTTTCGCCCTCTGAAGGCATTATCTAACTGTGGTTATACCTTTTACAGAAGATGTATTTATATAATTTCTGTTGTGTTTGTAGAATAAATAATAATTTTATTGAAAAAATTAAATAAATTAAAATTAAAATGAAGTTCTGGAAGATAAACTTGATAACAATAAATATGTGAAAAAATGATTCTTAAAATGATTCCTTAGACTTTAGTTGTCTTTTCAGATAATTATTTGTTTGTGGCATTACGCCGATCATTCATTTTTGTCATTTTAAACGAGTTATCCTAATACATTATAATAAAACAAATAAAAAAACTTACTTCTACTTTAATTTATTGACCGTAACTTTCAGCATGTTAAGGCCGTCTTCAGTCTGGTACCTACAAGTTATTCATTACTTACGGTTTATATACAAAAATATGGGGAGGTGTGTTCTACAAGGATTTTATTCGAATGTATGGGTTTTTTACATTTCTTACTAAGTCCTATTTGGCTGTCTAATTTCTAATTATTTATTATTCTAAATTTTAAATGGGTTATCCAACACTTTCGATCCGTTTATAATTAAACCACGCGATATCTGAGAAGATCGTGTACCATTTTTTATTTATTTCAGTAAATTGTGTGTGTTTTTTATGGTTTTTGTAAGATTTTAAAGTTATTTTCTCACTTTCTGCAATAATCTCAAGATTATTATTTTTTATTTGAACTACAATTTTTAAGTGAAAAGAACGAGGTAGAGTTAAAAATTAAATTAAACATAAATGTATAACTTAGCTAACTGCTTGACACAGTTTAACGTTATAATTTTACTTGGTTTGTTGTTTACGTCGAACTTAAATTGTCAACTTAACTCTTTATAATATTTTAAATCAAAATTAATTATAAGTAGGTATAAGGACGGATTGACCCGATCAAAAAAACCCGAATATGTTAAAAAAAGGCTTTATTTATCCAAAATACTTATTGGTCATCCAATAAAGGTTTCCGGGGCGGCGGTACCCATTCCCGCCTCCCAAATTGTAAAACTTCCATATTATCTAAATTAGACATGCCCAACCTGCGGCCCATGAAGTGCTCAGCTTTCGATGTTTTGCTGAGTACAAAAGACACACTTAGGCACATGTACAGTCATTTTACGCCTTCCAGCATTGAAGGTTGCCTTTTCACAATAATAGCATTTTGGACACCGAATTATTTTACCGACTTACCGGTGAAACTTAACTGTAATATCAGCCATTTTTCACCTCAGCTCAGAAATATTTTGTTGTCCACCAAACGATTTTGTTGGGGTAGTCGTTATTTAATTCATAATTGTACGTCTTCAAGCCTACGCAATTCTAATATTGTGCTATAATTTCTATTATTGCTCCCAATGGAGTTTCATTGCTAATTATATTGTGTCTTCTCTTGAGGTTAATTAGGAGATTACACCTATACATTCATTGCACCTTTACACCTACGAGTATCACCGCAAATACCAATACCAATACCAAGAGTTTTTTCCGTTCCGTCTGCTTGGTTCAATATATTCGCACCTCACAATTCGGAAGCCTTAGTTTCGCGCGAAAATTCTGAAACCATCCCTTTAGATCGAGATTGTTAAATATCGATGCAAGATAGCTTTCACATTTCAAAGACAATAAGAAGCATTATTTCGTTCTCTTTCTGGTTAAAATACATATGTTTGCATGAGAGGAAGAGAGATATATAGCTTTTAAAATGCAAGGTCTCTCGGGACGATTTTGGTCTTATGAAAGTATAACGCGATTACGTGTTTTGGGATGTATTTATTCCTAAACAAGCAGACGGGTTAATCGTCTTGTACAGCAATTACAGCAACACAGACACGTCTAAATAATATTGGATTTATGGCTCGAATATTGTTTTATTCATTATCTCAAAACTTAGTATTTCGAGATGTCTTTAGAGTTTGAAGTATCAGTTCACAAAATATGAGTACTTTGTCCACAAATTCTTAGTGGTCAACAAGCGTAAGGGGCCTAACTCTTTTGACTACCACACAAATGTACCATCTGTTTCTTTCAAAATTCAGTGGTTAAGAGATTTAACCCATGTAACTTTTAAAATACTGTTATTTTTTTATATTTGTTCAATTAAAATAGTATATAGATAATATCACAAAATATCTATGTCAAAAGTTTCACCCTTCCATCTTTAAAAACAAAAAAGTTATAACAAAAAGATGTGACTTGTTTGTCACCAAAAATCTTTGAGGGCTTTCTCAGCTTTGTGGTTTTGTGGCTTGACTCCCTTGGCATCGACGGCGACGATATATTAAACGATTTTTATAAAACTTCATTGAAATGTTATGTATTTTTATCTTTAATGAAGCATTGAGCATTTTGAAGAAAATGTTATATATTTTTATCTTTAATTGAAGCATTGAGCACTTTGAAGAAAATGTTATATATTTTTATCTTTAATTGAAGCATTGAGCACTTAGAAATTAAAACTGGATACAGTATATAGTTTAACATTATCAATGAACTTCTTCGAGGGTTTAATAATCTTTTAACCTCCAGATTTTATCCCGACAAAAAACAGTGTGCACAAAAAATAAATAAGCGATGAGATCACTAATTAATGAATGGTCCCAGCCGTAACAGGGTCCCTGCAAAACGAATTATCCCTCCAGGGATGGACATTAATAATAAAGAATGCTCTGGGACTGTAGGGGATGTAGGGGATGTAGGGGACGAGGATAGAGAGGGGGTGGAATGGTACAGATGGGGGAGAGGGAGAGATGAAGATCAATGCGTGCATTTGGAAACGGTCAAAAATGAAATCTTACTTACTTCGCAATAATGTAACAATTTTCAATTTGGGAGGCGGATATGGTTACCGCCACCAAAACTTCCATAGTCACTCCAAGTGGTCCGCTATGTTTTGTGACCTAGGTAGGGTGCCCGGTTTCATGTGGTGAGGTTTGTCTAATTCTTGGCAGCGGATGCGTTTGTCCACATACTGCGTGGCGGGTCGGATCAGGGGGGACTGGTTGAGGGAGACTTTTGAAACTCTCCATTCATTGGACTCTTTCGACCCCCACGAGGGATGGATTCATACGTCCGTCATTCCTAGACACATTGATACCCAGATTCCTTCCCACCTTTTTGCTTTGCAGAACTTCCTATATAAATCCTTGCTCTATAAAGACCCTCCACACAGCATCTCCAGAAGTGACATAAACACTGAGGGATTTTTTTTCTCCGGACCTCCTGTGTGGAGATAATCAAATAAAAAAGACTTGTGCTATTATTTAAATGCAAGGTTGTATTTTTTAAATATTTATGCTGATGCCTGCGAGAGACAGTATTTAAAAGAAACATTGTATTATCAATTGCGATCTGAATATACATATATAACAAGTCCAAAAAATATTTTCTTATTTACGAGTAACTTTACTATTGTTGTTTCTGTTATGAATTTAATTTACTTTGTGTTCGTCCTTTTTCTTATCATTTTATAATATAAGAGATTTTGCTCATTTTCTTGTTTTTTTTTAAATTTTTCTAATAATTTGTGGAATTTTGCATCACCGTGCTAGGCACGTGCTCGTGTTATGATGGTGGTATAATTCTGTTCTGATATTTTATTCATTTATTAAAACAAGAAGAAATAATTAGCAATTGCTCATATATATACGATACTATATGACGTAATGACAAATAAATAATTAATATAAAAATGGAAAAAAAACCAAAAATTAACAAATAAATACCTGGAAGGAATATCGTGATTTATTTTTGGAGTACGATAGCTTCTAAATTTAAAAAGAAAATTGTATGAAATTAAATAACACACAAGATTTAAACACTTTTGAACATTGTCAGGATATCTTTAGCCGCGAAAATAAAAGTTTCCTTAAAAAATATACCTAATATTTTCTTAATTAGAGCAATTTTATTTATGATTACGTATTGTCTATAACCAGGTAGATATAACAACGGCCTTTTTTAGCTGACTTTTTATATGGTTTTAAAATCTTAAAAGGTCAAAACAATCCTCATGAAGTTCAAAGGTTAATTATTATGCATGTTATTCATATATTAAATTACACGTAACTGTACGTGAAAACCAATGTTATTCTTTGTCTTAAAGTAAATGGATACACATACAAAGTATTTTCGACCTTTGAAGTCTAAAATATTAATAATAATATTATTAAAAAAATAAAAGAAAGGAAAATAGAAATTTTTACCACCACATTTCATTAAACAGAGTTACGCAGGACGCACAGTAAACCGAAATTAGTATTTTTCCAGATTTTATTCACAGTTATATTACATTTCTGGAAAGTGTCTTCCGCAAACTAAATTGGAAAAAATATGGTATCAACGTGCAACGTATAAAACTGAACCACCTAAGATTTGCAGACAATATAGCTATTCGAGTAAAATCCAACGCACCTAAAGAGAATAATAGAGTCACTAAATGACGAAAGGGTGAAAGTCGGCCTATGCATGAACAAAGACAAAACAAAATTGCTTACAAACTCTGAACCAGTAACTATAAAAATTGACAACCAACCACTCGAATATGCGTCAGATTACATCTATTTAGGACAGATAATATCTCACAAAGATCAAACCACTAAGGAAATCGAGTGAAGAATAGCAAATGGATGGAAGAAATACTGGTCTTTGAAAGAAGTCTTGATATTCAAGAAGCTAAGTATGCAAATAAAAAGAGTCTTCAAAACATGTACATTGTGGATGTGAAACTTTGGCACTCACCAAACGCCACAGAGAAAAGTTGGAACGCTGCCAGAGAGTCATGGAGAGTAGTTTGACAGGAATAAGGAAACAGGACAGAGTGAGATGTCGCATAATAAGAGAGAAAACTAAAGTTGCCGATATAGTTACCCGAATAGACCAACAAAAGTGGAGATGGACAGGTCGCATGATCAGCAATCCACAAGAAAAATGGTGCAAGAATATCACTGAATGGTATCCCAGAGATGGCTAGAGAAGTAGAGTACGTCAACAAATAAGATGGGAAGACGACTAAAAACTCACGGCTGGACATCATTGCAAAAGAATAGCGCGTGCCAGATCCCGGTGAAAAATGTTAGAGGATATACCAAGAGGCAAACTGAGCTTCGGGATATATAATAACAAACAAGAACATGTCTAGTATTCATACCTAACAGAAGTTCAGAATAAAAGGCTTATTATTATATAATTATTATATTACATTTGAATCCACAGTTGTTATACTTTTATCAAGTCTGCCGTTTTATTATGTCAACAATTTATTATTAACTTCATGTTTCTTTAGAAAGCACTGTTTTTGAGCATTTAAATTCGTAAATGCTTTCAATATCGCTCTGACTAAAGAACACCATTCAGAATCGAAATGTTGCTTGTTATGGCTTTATTTGTATTTTGTGACCAGATCTAAATAGCTAGGTAATTCCCTTCATCTCCTTCCCAGTACATTTAACCTCACAATATACTCAATGTGGGTATTCCGATCTCTCACTGGCTCCAGACAGTTTCGAGCAGTTAGAACTCTTGTTCAAATAATAATAAAAAAAATAAGTTGAAATATGAAAAATACTGGTTGGATTAGATATGATTTGTATACCTCATAGATATCCCCGTTTACCCCATAGTTTTACGGTTTATTAAAAAATGTTTAAAATTTTTCAAATTTATAATTAATTTTAAATTTAACAAATCACATAGCTGTGGAAATAATCCGTCACTCGAATGAATAGGCACATATTATTATTATAATATATCTAAGTGAACTGAGGATTATTTCAAAGTGTGTGGGATTTCAAAGGTTGAAATGTCAGGGTTGGATCTATTTCCATTCGTTAACCCTAAAAGAGAATGACACGAAACATAAATAAAATCTAAAAAAAAAAAATCGGCCATGTGCCTGTTGATCAGTCTGTGCAACATTTTAACTTTATATCATTATTGTAAAATTGCGTTAAATTATTAGTGTGATTATGGGTAGCATCAATAATTTCCGAATGCACATAAAGATGTTTAAACCATATATTATTCTGATTACATCAAAAGCAACTTAATTATGTCAAGAATACAAACATAATATAATAGCAAAGCAAAAAATAATACAAGCAGGTTCAAGAAAATACAAGCAAGTATCAAATAATATAATCCAACAGAAAAGAATACAATAAAGCTTAAAATATTGCAAGCACGTTAAAAAATACTAGCAGACGGAAGAGAATACAAACAAATACAAATACATTAAAAAATACAAGCAGAAGGAAATTTAAGCAAAAATAAAAGATTCCAAGAACACATAAAATAATGCAAACCAACAAAAAAATAACACAAGCCGACCGAAGATAAAACAAGAAAGCGTGAAATAATCCAAGCAGACATAAGGGAACACAGGCGAGCATAAAATAATACAAGCATACAGAAGAGAATACAAGAGAGCCTATAATAATACAAGCAAGGCTAAAAAAATAAAAGCAAGTACAATGCAAGCAACGATAAAAGAGTATAAGCATACAAAAGAGACGCAACGAGCATAAATGAATATCAAAGGAAAAAAAAGAAAACAAGGAAACAGGGATTATAAGAAAATATATAAAGAGAAAACAAACATTCAGAAAATAATTCAAGCAGACAGAAAATAATATAAGCAAGCAGAAGATAAAACAATGAAATGGCAGAAGAGATTACTAGATAATACCACAGAAGAATTTAAGCAAGTAGAAAAGAATACTTATAAGAAAAGTCATGTGTGTCTTATAATAACTAGTAGGTAACGAAGATTATATTAAAATCTGTGTTCTATTAGTAATCCGGAAACATAATGTCAAAGTCTGAACTAATAAAGTCAAATAAAACTGTTGGAAGTTCTTCCTGTAAATCACCCACAATAAAGAATAAACGAAACAGAAAATATCAAAAAACAATGCAAGAAAGTAGAAGGTAATACGAATACACAAGAAGAAGAAAATACCGGAAAAGGACAGAAGAGAATACAAGCAAAATGTACGAATAGTCTAATTTCTAATTACCAAAATGGCTTAAAATGCAATAATTACCGATTTATTTTTTTTTAAATAAGGAAATATCTTTAAAAACGTATTGTATCAATTTACTTAATACATTCAAAATTATACGAAAATTGCACGTTCATTATTTATTCTCCCTTCACAAAATAACCACCGTCCAACAAACCACACATTTGCCAGGAATTGGCTATTTTAACCCCCTCGGACGACCGGGGGTTAAGACACTTTTACCAGATTTTGATAAATTCACCAAACAGCTCCAACGCTAAAACAGCCATCCATAACAGTCGTTTGTGGCTTGGAGGGTTCCACGGTCGATAAATAAAACGCGCCATCCCCCCTTCAGCCAACCCCTAGAGGACTTGCCTAGTTACGTTTTTCATCCCTTCAAATAATGAGGCTTTGTCCCCCCTGCAATTAAATATCAGTTTATTTAACTGGAGGGGATGCAGCCAAAAAGTTTAATCTCATAGATTATTCTGCTGTCTTATAATAAAATTTTACAAAATGTATTTTGGCTGCAGGGAAAATTCACTTACATTGATTCAAGATTTCGTGGAACCTGGATTGAATGTTAATGCTGATTAATATCGAAATCTTGCCTCAAATTAGAATCTAGTACAATGTTCCTAACATCTTTTCAATATATGTAATACGCCATAGAATCAAGTTTCCCGCAATTGTTTGGTTTCGGTTTTCTCCTAATTGTATTTTTGTGTTTGATGTCCGAACTTAATGTCAGAATATTTCTCTATTCTGAACGCAAACTGCTTTCTAAAACAAGAAGTTTAAAACTAAAATATAGTAGATTATATTTCAGTTATACTTCTTGTTTTGTCCTGTGTTACAATAGCACCGTTATTGTCTATTATTATTATTATTATCCTATGTGCGCTATAGCACTGTCTTTGTTAATTTTTGTACTCCTGTCATTGTTTTGTAAATACTGTATATTCATTTTTTATTATTTTATCAATATTATAAGGAGCACTATAGGATTATATTTAAATTTATTATAGTTAAACGCACTTGAAGTGAAATGACACAAAACTGCGCTATATAAATATAACATTATTATAATGTTATTTTTTTGTATTATGGGTATTTAAAAAAATGGCTAATTATTCGTTATTTTTCCTTTTATTCGCTACGACGATGAAGTTAATTTTATTTATATCTGAGGAGTTAATATTGTATAATCATTAGCGTGTGGGTGATTCCGATATAGACGATTCTCGACAGTAATTTTTAAATCGCAGTATTTGTTACTTTTTTTGATATCAGTGCAAAGAAGAAGGTCAATATTTAATAAAAAATAAAAAAATTGGATTTTACTTCATACTGAAATTTTTGGCGCGCTTGGAAACATTATCATTCGAAGAATCGGTATATAAACTGCAAAATCACACGGTGCAACACTGGCGCGAAACAGCTGTTACCGACAGTTTGAAGTTATATTTTACTGCTAAACGTGTAGTGACAATATTAATTTAATCTTATGTGCCGAAAGATGTAAGTACTTGTTGTTATTTTTTAAGCATCATTGACTACAAGAAGTCACTCTTAGATTGTTGCACCCGCGATACAAAAGATATAAAAGTTTGTGTTTCTCACAGAAATAAAGTGCCAACGTTCTGAAACTTTGTAAAAGAAAGAAGAAATCAGAGGCAAACCTAAATAAAACGTTTTTAAGAGTATAATGATAGCTGAATTGAAATAAACGTTGACTCAAATTGGTTGCACCCGCGATGTGATGTTAGAATCGCGGGTGCAACTCTTTGACAACTACCTTTGTTGTGTGATTTATCATATATTTTATTGTTTTGTCATGCCTTTAATAATAATATAAGCTGTGTATTACTAGTGAGTTATATTTAATAGGTGAGTTTGTATTATATTCCGCTTTTTTATAGAAATTCTATGATTTGGCATGCAATACCTCGGTAACATCTTCTTTATATTAAAAAAAAATTGTTTAAAAAAATGGTCACTTTGGATGATAAATGGGAAGGGCTGAAAAATAAATCAGGAATTCAATTAAAACACTTCTTCCAATTTGATGACCGCGATAGCATTTCCGTGGCGCGAACCTCGCTTTCTCGTCTCAAATGCACATTGGTTTTGAAATCTCCGAAAACCAGCACTGAAACAGAAAGTGATTGGGATGATAACCATTTGGAACCCCTTACAAATTTAAAAATATAAAAAGAAATTCTACAAAATAAGAAAAAAAAAATTTTTTTTTTTTGAAAAGGATTGATGGATGTAATATGTTCACTGAATTTTCGGCGAATTTTGACATAAACGAAAAGAAATAATTAACATAAATGATCAAGAAGTGTACTAATTAGTAATACGCATTATTGGATTTCTTATTTCGTTCCTCTATCAGGGTTTATTGATGTTTATATACAGTTAAACTAGACGAGTTGCACCCGCGATAATTTGATGTTGCACCCGCGATTGCTTGAAAGGCTAATAATTCATTGCTTGTTTTTGTTTTCTATATATTTGTTTATTTATTTAGTTGATTAGTTTAACGCCTTACGAAATATCAAGGAATAACATAATAAATGTATTACAATTAACAGACTTTTGTGTTTTTGTCTTATGATCTGGAAAGGGTGGGCCAAATTGGTTGCACCCGCGATCGCACTTTGAACCTCCCTCCTGACTATTTAAATATTTCAATAAAATTCTTATAAACTAATAAAAAGTAAACATGTTAAAATGTAGCTCTTCCAATAATAATATTATTAAAAATGTTTTTTGTTTTATTGTTAAGAAGCTTATATGCGTCTAAATGTTGCATCCGCGATACTGGAATCACCCGTGTGTCAATTATTTCAACTTTTGAATTCAGAAACGCCCGGGGTCTCAAAAGTTGCGTCTTGCAAAGAATATGAGAACTGCATTTAAATTTATTTTTTAAAAATGGTTATTAGCCCGCTAAAATGCATTGAAAATCAGAAAACAAACCTAAAACCGAAACACTCTTTTTTGCGATGTTTTATTTTGAATAAATCAAAATAGACGACTAGCGTTAAACGGAAATTTAAACCTACTCGCCATCTACATAAGGAGTGTTATTATTAGCAGCCCGATCATCGTGCATGATACGGTGCATCGCCTTAAACGGGTGTACACAATAACGGTGTAACAGTTGTATTTATGGCAACACTAAGGGTATAAGTGTAATTTCGAGAATGTTATAAATTAATTATTTAAAAAAAAAAAAATATATATATATATATATAAATTCCAAAGGGCTTAATCAGTCACATTTTAGCAATATTTACGCATCCTCTTTGTTTTTTCCGCAATTTCCTATACATTAATTCGGGTCTGTCAGAGATTCTAGTCCGGTAATGTGCGGCTTTGGTCACATCCAAATGCCAATTGGTCAAAAACGTCAAAACATTTTGTTTGCGGATCATTCGCGGTCGATTTAATGGGCCCGGATTTAGTCATTGTAGTTCACAAAGTCAGCCGGGTTATTGTTTACAACCGAAACCAATTTATTGCCCTTTGGGACTAAATGCATCAATTCATTGACTTGATTCAAAACGATTTACACGAAATACTAATTTTCGACAATTGGTTATAACAAATTTTAGATAAGCCAGTAATTCGATAAGTTACAGGATTTATTGCTGACCAGGTGTTTTATTTTGACGTGTGGTGTAATAATTATATCCAGAATAAAATTGACATGTATTTTACAACTTCATTTGAAAAGGCTTTCTCTTTTGTATGTGCCTCTACTACCCTTCAATTTGCAGGCGAGTATGAGCACCGCCATCATAGTAACCATTTATTGGATAACCATCACCCATGCCACAGGTCACCCATATCGTCATGTAGCAAGGGTTCATGGTGTGAGGTTTTTCTAGATCTTGGCGTCGGATGCGTTTGCCTACCTACTGCGTGGTGAGCTGGATCAAGAGAAACTCGTTGAGGAAGACCTTTTGATTTCTCCAGTCGGACTCTATCCACCCATCGTCTTGCACCTACTGCGTAGCGGGACAGACCCATTGAACTCTCCAGACGGACTATCTCTACCCATCGCCTTGAACCGCAGTGAGAGAGATGAATTCGTTTGTCCATTACTCTTAGACATACTGACCAAAAAATTCCTACCCACCCCTTATACCTTTCGCCCTCGCAGAACTGCCTCTCCATCCTTTCCCTAAAAAGAATCTCTACTTATTTCCCAAGGTCCTCCTGTGTGGACCTAATATAAAAAACTCATTATTTTTCCAAAAAAATTACTTAATACCATCAAGAAAGTTTAGACTAATAAAAAATCGGAAATAAACGATTGAACGTAAAACATCAACAAAATATACTTTCATCTTTGTTTAACAAACTTTTTTGTTGGATAGAAAATACGTGGCACATCGGTGTAAAGAATTTTTTTTTAAACTCTGAATCTATTCTATTCTAGAGTGAAAGATACCCTGAGTATCACCCTGGTGTAAGACCATAATCCACAATTGGAACGTTTCTTGAAAATATCTTTTGCCGTGTGTGGTGGTCAGATCTGAATAGTCAGGATCTTCCCCACCTTTCTCTTCCCCATCTCCTTCGCCTTCCCACTATCTTCAGCCTCAAAGCATATCCAAATTGGGGATGGTGTGGTCTCACAGGCTCCAAACGGTTGGGAGCAATTGGGAATCTTGTTCAGTATTCACATAAAAAAAATAATTGAAAAATCTGCCTATTATTGTGAGTTATCTACAACTTTTTTGGTTATCTAAATCTAATTCTAAAATTTCCATGTTTATAGTTTCAACGGAAAACACACGATGCTTATCTGGTACTGGTTTGATGGGTACGTTGATCCCCCATGTGCTTTGCAATATGTAAAGATTGTGAAGCAAATCAAAATATCTGAAAAATGTCGGACAAATCTAAACATAAAATAATCAAATCGCTATCTAATTTCCTTATAATATTCAAGCCATAATGATATAATAATCGATAATATTGATTGGTTCTGTACCGTGCTACTTGATAGGGCAAGCAGCGAGCTATTGATTCTTGACACGTACGACCACGATTATTGGCGTTTGGTTAGCCTGCGAGAGTCATGTCTCCGACAGGCGTTGTCTTCGTTAAGTTTACCTATCATATAGGAGTAGAAGGCTGTCATATTTGATCGTATTTTTTTATATAATTATATTAATATTACTCAATTCATAAAAACAGTTTATTTGTAGACTCTGCTGTGTAATTATTGTTTTGGCATGGGCAAATAAATTTTATTTGATTTTTTACATTTACTTTATTATAAAAAAAAGTTATACCTACATTATTACATGAAATAAAATAAAATAAAATATTACAGAAAAAGAAAAGCCTTAATAAACTACTTTTAAGTAGTTTAGCAATGGATGCTTTTACTTTGAAGTTTAAAAGATAAAATTTATTTATTATGCAGTTAGAATTTTTTTGTGTTAGAGTCTAATGTCTAATACAAACGAATTAATTTGTGTTATTTTACAATTTGTTAATTAATGTAATAAATTATATATTTGCGGAACGTTTCGGATCTTCGAGTATCGCTCTGGTTTAAAATTACCATTCAGAATTGACAGGTTGCTTGAAATAGTCTTTGCCGTTTTTGGTGACAAGATTTGGATAGCCAGGTACTACCCCACCATCCTTTTCCCATTTTCTTCCCCTCCCTACTACCTTCAGTCTCACAATATTCCCCAATTGCAAAGGTCACGCTGGCTCCAGAAGTGAGCAATTGGAACGTTTACAATAAAAGTTTAAAAAGATCAGAAAATGAAGCCAATTTAAAGTTATTCAACTTAACCGCACTATAATGTTTCATACAATATAATATGTTTTAATCGCACTACAATAATCAACGGAATTCTACTACACGAAATAGTTTGAAAAAAGTACTTAGATTAATAATATTCGATGACTCAATCTAGTTTTTTAAAAAGGGATTTGTAACAATAGGTTTTATATATCTACATTTACTAGTATAGTTACATTTTATATGACTTACTACAATGACACTTGAGTCGGGCAATTCAGAAAAATCTCCCCTTCTGATCAATATTCCGGAATACTTTAGCTGTCAAATCCAATAATTCGCATAAATAAGCATGATTACAATAAGAGGCGTTTTATTTCTAGCTGACTGCTTTAAATTGCAACGTATTTACATTTTACCCTGAATCTAATTTACGCCTGTCCCCTCATTTCGTAAAAAAATTCTCATTCTACATTTTCGAAGTGTCCCTATCTCGACGCTTATTTTAAAATAAATTGCACCTCGTTCCTCATTTAAAAATTACTGTACATCATCCCTTATTTTCAAATTGCACGCTTGCTTCCCCAGTTTTGAGTTCGTGCCTCCACTTCCTCCCTTAAATTATGCGATGGTAAAAATCACGCCCCCAATTTGTTGAAATGATTGTACATGCAATTCTGTATGTCAGGTACAAAAATGCGTACACAATTTATAATTTAAATGCAGGCAAGATACTGCCAGGGATATTCAAGAAAATATTAACAATGCTCGCAAAATTGTTAATTGAAATAAAATATCGTTTGGGTTATTTTGAGCAATGAAAGAGCATTTGAAGCATTTTTAGCAAAGCTAATACTTGGTTTAAAACTCATCAATTGAAATAACATACAACAAATTTTTGGGAAGCAATAAAAAGCATTCTTGATATATTGTGACTTAAAGATCAGTTACACTTTTACGAGAAAGTCTTGTTTAATTATTTTCATTCCATTTAAATGATTTCTCATGGAATTTTCCGCCTATAGGCTTTTTATAGGCTAAATAATTAATTAATTTTATAAGTCTTCAAGTACAGAAAACTTATTTCGTGGAACCATTTTAATTCAAAATTAATAGAATGCGTAGTTTTATCCGAGTTTATTGTTTAAAAAATCAACATGTTTCGTAAGCAATGCTTACATTGCTTACTTAGCAGGGATAAATTAAAACTAACAAAAACAATAGACGTAGATTTAAAGGTGTCAATGGATGGGCGGGAGTGGAAAAGGTTAAAATAAAAGTTCTGTTTTCACTAAAAAAGAGTTATAATACCAAACCATGAATTTTATTTTGCTGAAAACAACCATTCCATAATAAAAATATGTACTTTTTTGGTGATATCCTGAGTGTGAATTTTCAAACAAAATGTCTAAATACTAAAACAAAAAAACCTTCTTGTTATAGCTGGAATTTGATTGTAAGAAGCATTTTCAATTTGGGGGGGTGAGTATGGTTTGTGATTTGGGAGACGCGACCGCTCCGATAACCATTACAATGATGTAATGCATCACCAATACTCCACCACGGGTCACTCTAAGTGGTTTGATGCAACTGGTGACTGAGCAGGGGTGCCCGTGTTCATGTTCGTCCGAAACTTGCTAGTGGATGCATCTGCCCTCCAACTGCGGGGCAGGCCTGATCGGCAAAGACTGGTTGAGGGAGACATTTTGACAATCTAGCAGGATCCTCTAAGAATACCGCCTTCAATCTTAGTGATAGGGATAGATTAATATGTTTGTCATTCCTAGACACATTGACCCACAGATTGCTGCCCACCCCTCATACCTTTTCCTTCCCAGAACTTTCTTTCCTTTCTTTTCTAAAAAGACCTACCATACATCATTATTAAAAAAATGAGGCAGGCCCCCAAAAGGAATTACTTTACACACGTCCTCCCGAAAAAAAATCAAAATTAACATTAAAAACCATTGCTTTTCCATCTGCGATAAAGTCTCTAAGTTTCACTAAATTTATTACACATTTCAATAACATGTAGGATAACACGCTGTTGTATTTTCTTCATATTTTTCAACACACATTTCAAATTTAGTGGAATAGAACGGTGAGAGTTTTTTTCTTATTTTTCTCACACACCATGTATCCCTCGAAGGCGTAATATACCAGAAAAAAACTAAATGAACCACTGCAGCAATAGATTGGTTACCCCGCTACACTTGCCAGCATGACTCACAATAGGCAGGGGTAACCCTACTACCCCTACTGAACAACGAGCAGCCTGGTAGGGGCGGGGGTGGCTGCCTACCCCCAGGTTATATGTGCCTCGAGTTAGGGACTACTGACTTGTTACAGTAGGGTAGGGCGTGTACTTTGCACTATGCTAGGGGATGGCGCGGTTGGATTTCGGATGTAGGGTGGTCAATGTGAAGGGTTGTAGAGGTAAAAGTTAAATGAATAGATTGATTTTTTGATAAATTGTGTTTTGATAAATTTTGACAAATTCAGCACATAATTATGATATATTTACATTTTTTTACATTAACTCCACACAGGAGGCCCTGGGGAAAATAATTTCACTTAGGGCCTGTCATCTGGGATGCTGTGTGGAGGGTCTTTTTGAGGAGAGGAAGGAATGAACATTGGTCTTGAAGAGACTCATGTTGTAGGAAGGAGGAAACACAGAGGCCGGCAAATCATTCCACAGCCGAGCTGTTGAACACAAGAACGAGTCAAAGGAACGACCCATCATGTGACAAATGTCAACCGTGTACAAATGTTGGGCACGCGTTTGGCGTGTTTCCCGACTATGCACCGGTGCCGAAGGGATCAATGACGCTATTTCCTCGGAGCGTCTTCCATTGTAATACCGGTAGAACTGGTACCGGTAGAGAATTTATCAAACATAGTCGAGGGTATTTTTCAGGTATTTTGGAGCTCCAGAACAGAGGTGGCTGCCAAATTCAACCATGGGGCGCACTAGTAATTTGTACAGGGTTGTCAATTGTGTACTATTAAAGTATCTGCGGGCCCTGTACAGTACATTACATGCCACAATGTTTACAATTTGACACCTACCTACTTAATCCCAAACGTTAATTACATTTTGGGAGACAGGTAAGGGTACCGCCGCCCCGGAAACCGCTTATTTGATAACCAACACCTCCGCCATATGACTTAGCAGAGGTGCCCGGGATCATGGGTGAAGTTTGTCCGTGTATTGGCGGCGGATTCGCCTGCCCACCGGCAGCGTAGCATGCCGGATTGGGAGAGAACGGTTGAGGGAGTCCCTTTGACGTATCCAACCGAACTCTCTCGGAACTGGCCTTGGCGAATGCGCACCGCAGCGGGAGGGATGGATTCATCCATCTTTTACTCCCGGGCATACTGACCCCCAGATACACACACACATCCCTCGTAACCCTTTTCTTCCCAGAACTTCCTCTCCTTCCTTTCCTAAAAACATCACTAAAGATGACACAGGCCCTGAGGGAATTATTTTCCTCAGGGTCTCTTGTGTGGAACTTAGTTGAATATTCGTCGCAAGAAAGCAATACAGCTGTAACCGCCACTTTCTATGAAAACACGTTTTATACATTATTTTGCAGCGTTTTTTTTTCTGCGTCGATGTATCTGGATCCTGTGACTCTACAACGATTAATAAGAACTGTAGGAAAAACTAATCAATAATACGTTTTATAACTGATGTATACACCTCAAAATCCTGTGTTTTTTTACGTTTGGCAATTACAACAATATTCAATTTTAAAAGAATCGACAAAATCACTCACATTGTCAATACTTTTGAATCTAAAATTTGAAAAGTTTTTTGGCTCTGGTGAACAATTTGGTTTTGGGCTGTTACTGTTTTGGTGTATTGCTTTCTTGCGACGATTATGATAACTAGAGAAGTGGATACTTTGGTACCACTATTTTCATGCCGTTAAGTTGTGTACGGTATTCGCGTATTTTTTTATTTATCCTTACTCCATTATATTCCTGCACCGCTGATTTGATTATTTGGCATTTTAAGGTCATTTCCGTTTCACCCCGTGAGATGTGCAAAGCGCGGTGGTTAATTTGTTCATTTATAAAAACTATTTGCCAAATGCGATGCGGCGGTAAATGTGCGCCGCGCGATAACAGCACCAAGAGGAATCAATAACATGCAATTAAGTACCGGACAAAATATAAGGGTGGGTACATCTTCTTGGGTGTTTAGATTGTCACAGTTTTATTGACTTGTGAAAATTTTCTCACTGCCCGGCCAAGCTCGAGATTTAAACAGTCTTTCAGAAAAAAAACGAGTGTGCTTTAGACCACACAACTGAAGTAAAACTATAAGACAAACCTGGCCCAATGAACCGAGGTATCCCAGCTAAGATTCCAAACGTAGCGAACGGGGTTACCCATAACCCAGGGGTGACATATCACATTGGGGTGAAATATAACCATGGGGTGACCCACAACCTTGGGGTGACCTATGACCTTGGGTTGACCATCCATATCCTTATCCTTATCCTTATCCTTATCCTTATCCTTATCCTTGTCCTTGTCCTTGTCCTTGTCCTTGTCCTTGTCCTCGTCCTCGTCCTCGTCCTCGTCCTCGTCCTCGTCCTCGTCCTCGTCCTCGTCCTCGTCCTCGTCCTCGTCCTCGTCCTCGTCCTCGTCCTGATCCTGATCCTGATCCTGATCCTGATCCTGATCCTGATCCTGATCCTGATCCTGATCCTGATCCTGATCCTGATCCTGATCCTGATCCTGATCCTGATCCTCATCCTCATCCTCATCCTCATCCTCATCCTCATCCTCATCCTCATCCTCATCCTCATCCTCATCCTCATCCTCATCCTCATCCTCATCCTCATCCTCATCCTCATCCTCATCCTCATCCTCATCCTCATCCTCATCCTCATCCTCATCCTCATCCTCATCCTCATCCTCATCCTCATCCTCATCCTCATCCTCATCCTCATCCTCATCCTCATCCTCATCCTCATCCTCATCCTCATCCTCATCCTCATCCTCATCCTCATCCTCATCCTCATCCTCATCCTCATCCTCATCCTCATCCTCATCCTCATCCTCATCCTCATCCTCATCCTCATCCTCATCCTCATCCTCATCCTCATCCTCATCCTCATCCTCATCCTCATCCTCATCCTCATCCTCATCCTCATCCTCATCCTCACGCTCACGCTTACCCTTACCCTTACCCTTATCCTTATCCTTATCCTTATCCTTATCCTTATCCTTATCCTTATCCTTATCCTTATCCTTATCCTTATCCTTATCCTTATCCTTATCCTTATCCTTATCCTTATCCTTATCCTTATCATTATCCTTATCCTTATCCTTATCCTTATCCTTATCCTTATCCTTATCCTTATCCTTATCCTTATCCTTATCCTTATCCTTATCCTTATCCTTATCCTTATCCTTATCCTTATCCTTATCCTTATCCTTATCCTTATCCTTATCCTTATCCTTATCCTTATCCTTATCCTTATCCTTATCCTTATCCTTATCCTTATCCTTATCCTTATCCTTATCCTTATCCTTATCCTTATCCTTATCCTTATCCTTATCCTTATCCTTATCCTTATCCTTATCCTTATCCTTATCCTTATCCTTATCCTTATCCTTATCCTTATCCTTATCCTTATCCTTATCCTTATCCTTATCCTTATCCTTACCCTTATCCTTATCCTTACCCTTATCCTTATCCTTTACCTTCTCCTTGTCCTTATCACTCCCCAAGTCAAGCGTGCATAAAGAAGTTTTCTACAGTAAAGTTCTTTTTTTTACTGAAAAATGCAAATGTAAAAATAGTTTGGGACAACAAAAAAAGCATGGATGTGATTGATATCTATCGACGATAAATGAATAATTGTTAGGTTCTTTAGAAATAAACAAAACTAGACGCCTTAGACTAGTTTGAAAATACCAGTAGCCGAATAAATAAAGGAATCCGTTAAAAACAAGTTTAGTGAAGTAATTGTTTTCCAGAAAAATTACCTTCATTATTTTTGGACATTCCGTGATGCATAAATAATAAAAAAAATCTTTCATTGGCTCCACACGAAAGGCGCTAAGGACAATTATTCTCATTTCTGTCATATTTTGGGAAGCTGTGTGGAGGGTATTTTCAAGGAAAGAAATAATAAGAAGTTCTGAGAAGGAAATAAAGTGTTGGGGGGGAAATCTGGGAATCAGTATATCAAGGAGTGACGATCGAGTGTGTCCGGCTGAAGAGGTTAAATGGTCTCTCTCATCCCGTCTCTCCCACTATACAATTGGTGGGTAGATCCATTCACCCACAAGATCTGGGAAAACCGAGCAGACCTGCTAAGTCACCAAACGCAGCGAACCAAGCGTATTCCCGGCTCCCAAATCGTGTATTTCTAAAGATACATCCTAATACCGATCACAGCCATAGTTACAGTGGTCGTGGTTCGTGTAATCCTTATTCGCTAGTTACGAGTATTGATGACCGGGCATGACCCATCAATCAAATAGTATTAATGGGCTAGGATCTGCGTGGATGTATTTCAGAATCCGACTTCGATTGAATATCCGACATCACGCCTTACCCGTCGCACCATATAAACATCCGTATACATGGATTTTTACACAAGGCTACCATTGTCGTTCGATTTCTAATTCAAGAATTCTTCACAAGATGATGCAACTTTCGTCGGCAAGACGCAAAGGGAAGTTCCTTTCCTAGGTATAAGTTCTACGAATTCGTGAACCTGGAGTATTTATGGTATACATATTTGTCGTATATGAATATATACATGCACGGGTGTTTGTAAAAATGACTGTATGTGTGTGTGTATCTATACAAAATGTATACCACTCACAGATAAACAAACCATAAAAAAAAATATTAATGCCCTTCATCTTGCCCAAGGTAGCCCGAACATCGGGTAAAAAAAAATCTATCAAGTGACATTAATACAATATGCAAGACAAAGGGTTTAATTTCTCCCTGTAGCTTGCCAAAAACCAAAAATAACAACAAAAAAACCTGGTTGACACTGTTGACAGTAGATACGAGGAACGGGCTAATTTTGGAACCAGTTCCAATTGGATTTACAAAATGATCACTAACACTAACTTGGCAAAGCCGAACCAAAAGCCGCCCGCAGGTATTATGCAATTTACAAGCAATAAATATGACACGAGTAAATCCTCTCAGAAGAGCCACCATTGGAGATCACGATTCAGAATTAAAACGTTGCTTGATTCAGCTATGGTCCTGTTACGTGACCACATCTGAATATCCAGTTACTTTTCATTTTTCTCTTTCCAATCTCCTTCTGCTTCCCACTCATTTCAGCACCACAACATATCCAAATTGGTATACATAAGTCTGCCTTTGTGCACATGCTCATTGTTTTCAAAAATACACTTTGTATTCTGTTAATGCAAGAAATACATACGTAAATGATTTATGTGTAAATTCCTTATACTTAGTAGTAATGAAAATATCATAACGTGATAAACTTCTTCGATAAAAGTCCTCTACGAAATGCTTACTGGAATTTCAGGTGAAACGTTCAATTGTGCCTTCACTCCTTTAAACTGCATCTTTCATGGACAATTTGGTGTGTTTTTCATCAAAATTAACACTCCACTCTGAGATATTCAGTTATATTTTAGTCGCGATTTTTGACCCATGACATTATTTGATCTGTTAGATCCCGCGTGACCTTTTGAAGAAATATTTTTTTTTAGTATGTTTATTCAGTTTTTAAATTTTACAATACTTATCTTACAAATCTTACAAAACTGATCAATCAGTTTGATTGTAAGAAATCTAAATTTATATTTTAAAAAAAAGAAATTTGAAGATTTTCCCATGCCAACTGAGAATCAACTCAACTTAACACCTCTTTAAAAATCATCTACGAAATAAAAATTTTTAAAAAATACCCCATAATCTAACTTAACGTAACAATTTTTTTTTCATTTAAATTAATAAATTACTTCGTTTTTACCAGTTTTATTGTTTACAATTTTATTAATTTAAATCAAAATGGTGCTACAAAATAAGTTTGCTGTGTTAGAAGAATTTGTTTTTCATTTCAGTTGAGTTCATTCTGAATTGTCCTATTACCGTATGAAAATATAAAGTGAAATATAAAAATAGGATAGTTTTGAAGATATGGTAGTATTGTAATGAAAAATGATACATGGAAGATTACAAAGAGTTAATAGTTTCATCATCTCGATATGATATTTTATTTGTCATTCGAATTTGTTTTCTTAGAAGTAGACCAATAAAATTGCTAGTTATTTGCTTTCATTTGATATTTATTTGGGGGTGCTAAATACATATTACATAGTTTGAGTTAAAAGACTGATCAAAAGATCAAAGAAGTGACCAGAGCCATTTTCAAGTGTCTAATCTTAAAATCACAAATTAAAACATTATGTGGAGGTTCATATACGAGCGCAGGCTGAAAAGTAATGCAAGCATGCTTGTACGGCGCAAACAAAATGAACTTCAGAAGTGCGCCAGGTGAAATATGGAAGTGACATTCCTCTTCTATATGTACGCGCAAGTTTGAAGTCGTTGAATTCATCTAATGTATTTTGAGAAGCGGAAGTATGGAGACGTGTTTTAGTGTTATTGTCAACGCAAGGTAAATAACATGCTGTTATCGAATTTTTAGCTGCTGAAAAAGTGACTCCTACCGAGATTCATTTTCGTTTAAAAGACGTTTATGGCAACAATGCTATTGATAGGACTATTATAAATCGATGGGTAATAAAATTTCATGATTGTGAGCCTGGAAAAGCAATAATTGTTGTTAATACATGATTATTGATATAGACGATAAATGATCCAAACTCGTCCACGATTTGATTCAAAATGACCGGCGAATCATTCAACAGCGTATCACAAACCATTTGGGAATATCTAAGGAACGTGTCGGCATTGTTGAACAATTAGGATACCGTAATATCGATCGTCGATTTGAGCCTCTGTAAAACCTGAAGTTTGAACCATTTCCACACCCTTCTCACTCCCCCGATCTTTCACCTTGCTATTATTATTTTTTTCTTCTAGTCAAGAGACACTTCACGGGTAATCATTACACTTCAGACAATCTAGTATCTTTCAACGGTAGCAATCTTCCGAACATGCCCTCCGTTGATATGCTTGGTGTAACCCTAAGTGACCAGCTCAGGTATGGGGGCTCCATCGAAACCAGAGTAAAGTTAGCCTCCCAAAAACTGGGCGTATTGTACAGGGCCCGCAGATACTTTAATAGTACACAACTGCTAACCCTGTACAAATCACAAGTGCGCCCCATGGTTGAATTTGGCAGCAACCTCTAGTCTGGAGCTCCAATACCTGAAAAATTCCCTCGACTCTGTGCAGAAACGGGCGGTCCGTTTAATAGATTCTCCTATCTTAACAGACGGATTGCAATCTTTATAGCACAGGCGTCGGGTAGGAATGCTATCCTTGTTCTACCGGTATTACAATGGAAGACGCTCCGAGGAACTAGCGTCATTGATCCCTTCGGCACCGGTGCATAGTCGGGAAACACGCCAAACGCGTGCCCAACATTTGTACACGGTTGATATTTGTCACATGAGAACGGGTCATTTCTTCGACTCTTTCTTGTGTTCAACTCGGCTGTGGAATGATTTGCCGGCCCCTTTGTTACTTCCTTCCTACAACATGGGTCTCTTCAAGACCAATGTTCATTCCTTCCTCTCCTCAAAAAGACCCTCCACACAGCATTATTTTTCTCAGGGCCTCCTGTGTGGAGTTAATGTAAAAAAATGAGGTGAAGGCAGCTGTCAAGTCCTGGATTTGAGAAATGTCGGAAGAATTTTTCAGTTACGTAAATGAAAAAAACTTATTACACATTAGGAGAAATACGTTAGCCTGAACGGTGACCAAGTTGAAAAATAAATGTATGATTTTGAGCATAAGAATTGTAATTGATTGTTCTTTTTGCCCGATTAGGTATTTGTTTTTGTTCATGTTTTACAATCATGTGTGCATTACTTTTCAACCCACCCTAGTTCTTCTGATTGTATCAAAGAAAAAAGTTTTCTGTTATTTTAAATGTTCATTTTTAAGACAAAAAGCCTGGGTAGTGAGCTTACTGCGTATGCTTGTCACATAAAAACGAAAAGCTGACAAATACCTTAAATAAATTATGTTTCCTGGCTTAGGAATTTGTGTGACGAGATTAATAAAGGACGTCCACGCTGAATGTGCTCGGAATTTTTATTGAATCTCCCTTGAGACTGGCATTGTCACGTGTTGATGAATAGAGGGAAAAGGGGAACAAGACGACAGTCGGGGGTGTCCCAGAAGGTGCCACTCTGCTCAGAGAGATTTCTACAGTCTAGACGTTTGAAATTGAATTGCGTTATGTTGATTTGGTGTTGGATAAGGCTTGCAATGAGCTTGTCTCTTACAAAGAAATTTCAAGTAATTTACAAATCTATCGTATTAATCAGAGAATGCTGAGAGAGAATTAAAAAAAATGGAAAAAGCTGAATAAATTAAGTGTAAAATTCTGATATTTTACGCGGCCGGTCGATAAGCAAGGCCACCTAAATAAGTAGGTACTGAGCGGGCGAACGCCAGTTCACAACGTTAGTGCTGTCGCAAAATAAACTTCACTGTTTAAAATAGTTCAATCACTCTTTTAATTTATTTATTTTTTTATGTGAATACCTCACAGTCCTAGCTGCTCCCGTCTGGAGCCAGTGAGATAATGGCATCCCCATTTGGGGTATGTTGTAAGGTTGTAGTGGGTAGGGGAAGGAGATAGGGAAGAGGAAGGTGTGGTAGTATCTGGCTATTCATATCTGGTCACCAAACATGGCTTAAGCCATTCCAAGAAACATTTCAATTTTGAATGGTGGTCTTACACCAGGGCGATTCTGAGAGTATCTTGAACTATGATGTGATTTAACATGATAGTGGTAAAACAACACACAAATTTTAGGAGTAACAATAATTAGCCATGCCACTTACCAACTGTCATTGCTCAACTGTCATGGCACTGACTCGATCACGTGATACTTAAAAATCCGTCCAGGCCTGTGCTCTAGTCGGCCTTTATATGACGTCACAGATCATGAAAACGATTGGCGCGGCCACAAGGGTGTGGCAGTAAGCGGTACTGCCCTTCGGATAACCGAAATGTGTCGTGAGATGGCGGTCATTTTGCCCAAGTTCACTTTGAAAGCTCATAACTTTGGACATCGCAATCGAAACATCGAAAAAAGCATTTTTCTGTCATCATTAACTATGTAAATATTGTATGTACATTTGGTAGATATGAGAATAGGTCGTAAAGTATATTTCATATTGCTAGCTGATTAGGGTGTTTTTTTGAAAAAAATATTTTTTTCTATTTTTTTTGGCATCAAAAAATTCCTATAACACCAAACTTTTACCCTCCTACCCTCATCCTCCAGCCATCCTCTTTTTTATCGCGATTTTAGTATTTTTGTATGAAAAAATTTAACCGTCATTCATATTTCAAACAGAACGAAATTATTTATGTTGTTGAATGATAGATGGCGCTACATCCGCCTCATCTAATACAAAAAATATCTTACACTCAATTGCTCTTCGAAATTAATATAGATTTTCTTTATTTTGTTTTCCTACTTTAGGATAAAAAATATATAACTTTTTTCCACTTTACATTTAACTTTTAAGATATCAAACAATGAATATACTTATTCGTTAATTTAATAAAATACATTGAATTGAGATTTTTTTTATTTAAGGCAATTCACCCTAAAAAGAGTGCATTGAGGAAATAATGGTTGGTGTTTCTTTTTATTTTTATCGGCGGTCATCGTCTACCGCGCTACATTCCTCTTTCTGTCATAGATGCCATACCCACACACTTACAATACATTCGTTATTTTTTATTTAAGAACCAAAATATTCACCACAAATAATTTATATGGCAGAACAACGTTTGCCGGGTCAGCTAGTAACGTATAATATAATAATATCAACGCCCGGGTTGCCGGCACTGAAATTGAATTGAATTGATTGTAGCACAGAACTAAACAAGAATATTAAAACTAAAATATAATATTAAACCGGAGGCAGTTTATGTTCAGAAATGAAAACATTCGGATTGGACATAACCAAGCAACTACCAGAAACTTGAGAGTATGGCTTATTGTAAAAAACACATTCCGACAATATAGAAAGGGTACAGCACAAATTTCTAAGATTTATTAACTTTAAGCTGAATATTCCAATTCAAAACATTATCTTTGTCCTTTTGATGAAACAACTCAATTTTATTAAGCTGTCAGATAGGCGGATCATCTCTGACCTTGTACTGTTAAATAAAATCTTTAATAATTGCAGTGACAACCCTGAAATTCTCGACAAAATAAAATTTTACGTACCGATCAGAAATACGAGGCAAAGTGCTACCTTCTTCTGTGACAATTTTAAAACAAACAATGAGGCTCATACACCTATAAATAGATTACTTCATTTTGGTAATAAATTTGGGAATATTGTTGACCTGTTTGCAGATTCCATATTAGTTATAAAACAAAGTCTTTATAATTACTTTAATGAAATGTATGATTTTAATTTTAATTAATTTTATTTTATACTATTAATTTAATCCTATTGTGTACTACATTCTTGCCCAACTATTATTACATATCTTTGTAAAAGCCCACTGTGGCGTAAATAAATAAATTACAGTATATTATTAAAAAAAAAATGAGACTTATGAGTTGTGGGATTTTTTAATTAATTTGGTTTTTAAGCCCATTTAAATTCAGCTAAATTCTAGAGCCGAGGGAATTTATTCCAAATGAGCGGGCCAGTTGCATGAAAAGATTTGACCTAGAAAGTTAGTTATATCTGGTGACCGGCCAACTCAGAATGAAACCAACTTAGAAATATCTCAGAAAGGTCATTAAGAGTGATGATAAAAAAAATATTAAAAAATTGGTTAAATAGGGTTAGGTTAGGGTAACAGGCTGTATGAAAATTATTTTTTTCATAGCTTTTATTGAGGTGGTTCTGAGTTGGATTCATTCTGAGTTGGCATGGAACCATTATATCTAGATCTGCTGACCTTAGAATAAGCTGGTTTTGACGCTTACACAGGCTGGCGCCATTCTTGCAATGCTTTGGAGGTCATTACGCAGATCTTGAACTCTATTATTTCAAGACATCGAAGCCAATGAAGACAATACCTTAGAAGTGGAGTTTCACGACAATAATTAGATTTATCAAATATTATATTATAATGGTATAATGCTTGAAAAAAAAAACTTCTGCCCATAAATACGTAAAAAAATAACCCGATGACATAGTAATCCCCTTTTTAAATCCCATGATGTTATAATCTTGTAAAAAAGCTTTCAACGTAATTCCCCTAATGAACGCGCAGTGCACTGATTTCCATTAGAATAATGCCTCATATTTCCAATTAGACAATTACATCAAATCCTTGTAGCCCTGCAGGGGGGGCTTTAATGAAACAAGTATGCCTTATTAGTACTTCTGCTGCGAATGTACTTGCCGCCGTAGATTGCTTTAACTCGGAGAAGGGAAATCGTTGGTTTGGCGAGGTTAGAATACTGTTTTAGCCAATTTTATACTTTGCATTTGCTAATTCAGACTAAACTTCAGTGAGTATGTAGTACCTAATTTTAAAAAATTATTAGCATTTTTTTATAATTATGATATTATTATTCACTCAAAATGCAGGATTGGTGATTCCAAAATGTACCAATGAATATCGTTTAAGAACCCTTATTTATATTGTACCCAAAATATTTAATAGGCTACCAATAATAATTAAAAAATACCATTGCTAACGTCAAATATTGTACCTGCACCTACCTACATCTTTACTATTAATTTTAATGTTCACTTTACTTGTTTGCAATACAACGCTTGAACTGTTATTTAAGTATTCATGCCCTAACTACCGCGTGATGGTTCGGATTGGGAGAGACTTGACTTAGGCCGGTTACAGTGCACGACCGACGGTCGGTGCGTACGGTCGGTCCTGACGATTGCATACCACCGACCGACCGTCGGTGCGTACCGTCAGGACCAACAAGCTGACCAGACGTCGTACGCGAAATGGACGCGTTTACGAATAGTTTAAAAGCTGCTTATTATCTTCGTAGACGTATTATGAACAGAAGATGTAGATATCACGTACATCCGGTCGTCGTCCAAAGAGCATTTCAAGGGGAATTCACTTGTCGGTCGACCGACGGTCCGCATGCGCACGCGCTCGACCGACGATTCTCGTACGCACTGCGTAGCGATATAAGCATGCTTACGGTCGGTCCTGCACTGAACGATTTATGAATTTTCATACAAATGACAAGCGCGACCGACGTACGCACCGACCGTCGGTCAAGCATGTAACCGGCCTTAAGGGAGACATAACCATGACCTCTCCAGATGACCTCTTCAGATGACCTCCAGATGACCTCGACCCATCGGCTAGCACCGCAGTGGGAAATATGGTTTCATACGTCGCGTCGGTCGCTCCTGGACACATTGACCATAGATTCCTACTCATACCTTTTTCCTTCCCAGAACTTCCTCTCATTCTTTTCCCAAAAAAACCGTCCACACTCCATCCACAAAGATGACATCGGCCCTGAGGGATTTTTTTTTGAGGGCCTCCCGTATGGAGGTTAAGTTAAAAAAAATACCCCATTACAAATAAAAATGCAACAAACACACATGTTAGAATCACTAGATTTAGTATGATTGAGTGTAAAAACATATCCAACAAACATAGAAGAAATAAACCAAAAAAAAAGCTTCAACAAAATATACAACCGTACTAAATGATACACCAGAATCCCACTCTTATTATTAAAAATGAACAAATATAATAATACAATGCTTTATTAATAGTGTAAAAAATTATTTAATTGAATTAATTCATTTTAAAACTCGTAAGTATCAAAATTAAGTCTATGTCATATGTATTCGATGATATACTGGTATACTCCATTCTTTATGTTTTATGTTCTACGCCCCCCTGTAGCATTTTAAAGCACCCTTTTATAGCGGAATTGAAGCGAATTTCGTCTAATCCAACCTGTTCAGAAATTCTAATGAGATTAATAAAAGGCAATAGCAGTTGCCTTTACATCTGCCTCTTCGGCGTAAAACTGCCTTAAGTGACGTCATATTAACCATAAAATATTGCCGTAAAAATACCATGAACCTTTTAGTTCCGTCTACGCGACTTTCCAAATTGGCTTTATAATACTGTCAATGTTGACATTGGTATGTAAGTACTTAAAATTAAACGTTGACATTAAATATACTAGATTATACATGCCACCGAAAATAACCACGTATGAATAACTTAATTAGTCTAGCTGTCACATAAACTAGACTTCTGCAACATGTTGGCGGTTCATTAAGTCTTATGTTTTTCAAACAAATAATTAGCTTATTGTTGTTTAGCTACTGATAAAACATCTGATGAACAGTACGACTTTGATGATCGGGAGTTTTAATATTATTTCGATGCATCTATATTTTTCGAGTCGTGTTTATTATCGTTTCATTTACAATGAACATTTAACTGGACTTGACATCCGTTCTGAGGGATGCTCTGTGTTAATCTGGAGCAGGGAAAATAATCACTAAATGAACCCACCTATAGATCGGATATGATCGGCTATTTTCGTAACCACCGTTCGGTTATAGTTGTCTCTCTCTTATATTACAAGTTACTGGCCTCTGTGACAAACATTATACTAACAAAAGGTGTTGAGAGATACTGACACTAAACACGTATTAATTTACACTACAGAGAGTGAGGGGAAAGATTTATTTTAACTCTTCCGTAGCCAACTAGGCCGAAGGTAGACCCAAAAAATTCTACAATTCTTATAACTTAAATACATGAAATATATATGTAGTTCTTTAGGTATTCCTGCGGAAAGGATTAATACATGATATGCCGTTAAAAATAAAGTGAAAAAATTGTCGATCGAAGAAAAAAATATTTTATCAAATATATGTAATATTCCCTGCCCAATAAATGAACAAATAATAAAAAAATTTAAAAAAAGATCTCCATGGTTTAAATGCCCATAAAAAAATTTCATTGGTTCATGGCCGACCCACTTGGTTACGGACCTTATGTTTGGCATCTTGGTCTGTCGGGTGTTAATGAAAGACATTTATTTTTAACCGGTCTCGGTCTGCTACAGACATCAACAGACAAGTCCAATATACCTGTCCACTTTGAAGATAATTATTCTTGGTGAAACAATTTTTAGTAAAAAAAATATTTGTGATATTCTGGAAAGATGACAAGTTCTATTCTTCAAGGGACACCTTACTTGATATTTATTAATTGTTTTTGTGTTTAATTCGTAGAACTTCATTTTAATTTTTAAAAATTTAATTGAAATTATTTTCAAGTCGAAACAGCTGTAACTAAAATACATTTTAAAATACTTGCAGAACTCGATAATAACATTATCAAATTTAATTTCAATTAAATTTCCAAAAATTGCTTGATGTTGTTTGCACTGTTGTTTTCAATTTAATCACAATGGTGAAATTAAAATATGATGTCTATTTAAAAAGGTTTTAGAAAACGTACCCATTGTCATTAATGCAATAGTTACGTTAGTTACAGAACAAAACCTTGACTCTGTAGAGAAACGGGCGGTCCGTTTGATAGATTCCCCTATCTTTACAAATGGATTTCAATCTTTAGAGATCAGGTGTCAGGTAGAAATATTCTAGTTCAATCGGTACTACAATGGAATATGCTCCCTTAAGAAAACCCTTAGGCTACGAACGCACAGGCAGGTGGCTGGCTTAGCGCCTAGCGCCTAGTGGCAAAAAACCAACACGTTGGTTTACCTGGACACACGCTAAGCGGCTATCCATCGGCTATCTACTGCCTATCTAGGCGCTAGGCGCTAAGCAAGCCGCCTGCCTGTGCGTTCGTAGCCTTACACTTAGTGCAAGGCAAACCAAAGGGAAATACTCCGAATCCCGCATTAGCACTCTCTCAATTAGTGCCTCCTACATTCTGATATCATAATGAAAGTTCACTAACCGGAAAAGAAAAGTGTTCAATTTCTCATCAGTACTGCCATGTCACACAATAGCAGTAGAAACTCGATAAGATTACAAAAAATAGCTTTAATACTTAGTTTACACAGATAATAATAATAATAATATTAATATTTGAGTTGCTTAGCAACGCAAGCCTTGACGTTTGCTTGTATTTTAGCTCTCTGATTTTTTTATTGTATCAGATAGAAAAGAATTAGCTTTGATCCCAAAACATATAAATATTTGAAAATAAGTATATTAGATAACGTAATAAATAAACTGCCACTGGACCGTAGGATATTTAGGTAAATAAATACAAAATAAATTTTTCCTTTTGTGAGGACTTCAGTAACCAAGGTAAACAACTATATTTTGAGATTACGTTGAAATATATTTTGTAGGTAAATTTAATTATATATTTTATTTTGATAACATTATTCTACAATATAATATATATTATAGATTTGTAGTATTGAAGGGTAGTTTACATTAAAATATTTAATTTGGAGATATTGAAAACTATTTGTTGACACTAGGTAACGACGACAGTTGCTTGGTTACTGGAATGTAGGAATTAATAATAATTAATAAATCATTTCCAAGTTGTTTTGAAAGGTGACACAATGTCATTTTCAACCAATGGAAATGAAAATGGGTTTATTATGTCATCTATACAGATGAACATTGATAATCTGAGACCCCAAAAAACAAAAGCAGGTATTCCTAGGCAGCGTATGAAATGGACGAACGATGTCAATATGTTCATCGTTCGTTCATATTTTTATGTAACTAAACTAGAAACAGATATGTTATTGTATAGGAAAAAATTACATTTACTTTTCTCACAAAATTATCCGGTTGCCCAAGTAAACGAACAAAGATTAGCTGACCAAAAAAGGTCAATTTTCAAAAATAATTTAATTCCTGTAGTAACATTAAATGAGATAAGAAAAGAAGTAGCAGATAGATTGCAATTGGAGAATAATTTAGATCAAATTAATACGAGTAGTAATGTTATATTAGATGCATTGAATGAAGATAGTTTAGCTAATATTCTAGTAGAAGAATCCAATGATATTAGAGTAGATTCAAATAACTTAGACATTATTCATAATCTTAGAGAAATCAATATTGCAAATTTAAACTTACTAGATGATAATGTAATAGAATTAGCTAACTTGCTTCAAAATAATATAAATAGATATATAGATATAGAGCCCACAGTTAGACCAAAATTACCAAAATTGCATACGTCAAAGAAATTATCTAAATTAATTTCTGAATTAAATAATTTAATTTTACCAAAAATAATATTTGACGATATTAGTTTTTTAGATCTTCATACAATAGTGTACGCTAGTGCTATCACTATATGTAATAAGTTAGGAGTTAAATTAATATCCTCTGATGATAGATCATATAGTTATAGTAAACCAGAATGGCAGATTAGATTAGAAAATGATGTAGTATTTTTAAGAAGTAGTATAGCTAGAGTAATTGAATATAAAAATGGAAATAGAAGTAGGAATATTTTGAGATATGTAGATGAAATTGGGAGAAAATTTGGTTATAGCATTGGTAGTAATAATAATGAAAATATAATCAATGATTTATTAGATTTATTAAAACAAAAATTAGGTGTAAAAGCTAGTAGATTAAAAAGATATAATTATACGTATAATAAAAGAAATAATAATAGATTATTTCAGAAAAATGAGAAAATATTTTATTCCAAACTTGACGATAAACAGAATATTATTTCGAATAATAATATTCCGTTGCCATCTGAATCAGATATGCGCGATTTTTGGACAAACATTTGGAGTAAAGATATAAAACATAATGAGGCAGGTAACTGGATAGAAAATGAAGAACTCAATTGTTCAGACATTGAACAAATGAGTTTTTCTGATATATCGGTTGAATTGTTAGCCAAAATTATAAAAAATACTCATAATTGGAAAGCCACGGGTTGCGATTGGATACATAATTTTTGGTACAAACGTCTAACTACTTTACATCCTCTTTTTGCAAAAAATCTTTCAAAACTTGTCAGAGAACCTCAAAATTTTCCTAATTTTCTAACTAAGGGCATTACTTATATGTTGCCTAAAAGCAAACATATTCATAATCCCTCTCAATATAGACCCATTACATGTCTACCGACAATATACAAAATTTTAACCTCTTGCTTGACAGATTTAATATATACTCATTTGGATGAAAAAAATATTTTATCTGAACAACAAAAAGGTTGTCGCAGAAAACATATGGGATGTAAAGAACATTTAGTTATTGATTCTGTAATTTTAAAACAAATTCAAAATCAAAAGCGTAATTTACATACTTGTTATATAGATTATCAAAAAGCTTTTGATAGTGTCCCGCACTCGTGGCTAATCAAAATATTAAAAATATATAAAGTTAACCCAATTATAATTAGCTTTTTGAAAAATATTATGTCCTTTTGGAATACAGATTTGCTAGTTAATTTAAAAGGTAAGAAAATAGTAGTACCGGGCATTTCAATAAAAAGAGGGATTTTTCAAGGAGACTCATTGAGCCCTCTTTGGTTTTGCTTAGCATTGAATCCCCTTTCTAAAATGTTAATTAAAAGCAAGTTTGGAATAAAAATTAAGGGTAATACAAGACAGAGTAGTATAGTTTCACATCTATTATATATGGATGATATAAAATTATTTTCAAATTCTGAATCAAATTTAGAGAAAATGATTAAGGTAGTTAAAATTTTTTCAGATGATATTAAAATGACTTTTGGTTTAGATAAATGTAAAACTATCCATATAGAGAAAGGCAAAATTGTAGATGGAGACGAGGGTATATTTAGAAATTTCAAAATTCAAAGTATGAAAGGGGATGAGGTTTATAAATATTTAGGATACCCGCAATCGAATAGATTAGATCACACTAGTATTAAAAATGATATTAGGATTAAATTTCAAACTAGGATCAGAAAAATTTTAAAATGCAATCTATCTGCTAAAAATTTAGTAAAAGCAATAAATACTTGGGCAATACCTCTACTAACGTACTCATTTGGCATAATTAAATGGTCCAATACAGATTTAGATAGTTTAGAACGATTAATTAGAACTACGCTAACAAAATTTAATTGCCATCATCCAAATTCAGCTATAGAACGAATTAATTTACCTAGAAATTTAGGAGGTAGAGGTGTAGTCAAAATAACATCTTTGAAACACAATCAGGTAGAAATGCTTAGAAATTTTTTCCATAGGAAAGCTAATAGCTCAGAAATGCACAAAATAATTTGCAAGGCAGATAGAAATATTACACCTTTAAATTTATATGACGAGAATGCCAACATTCTTATAAATACTAACCAGGAATTATTAGATTCCTGGTCAAATAAAATTATTCACGCAAAACACTTCAATTATCTCAACCAAACGTATGTTGACAAACTTTCGTCAAACAAATGGTTGAGTATTGGAGAGTTGAGCGCAGAAATAGAAGGATTTATGCTTGCCATTCAAGATAGAGTCATTAATACTAAAAATTATAGAAAGCATATAATCAAAGATATAAATCAAATTGATGATTTATGTAGAAAATATTTGGCTTTTCCCGAAACTATAGAACATATTATATCGGCATGTTCTATATTAGCGCCTTCCGAGTATACATTTAGGCACAATCAGGTTTTAAAAATAATTCACCAAAGTTTGGTAATTAAACATAACTTGATTGATTGCCGTAATGTAGTACCATATTATGAATATGAACCAAATTCATTTATAGAAAATGAATTTTATAAAATATATTATGATAAAACTATACTAACAGACAGAACAATTAGTCATAATAGACCTGATATAGTTTTACATGACAAAATTAAAAAAATAACTTATATCATTGATGTAGCTATTCCAAATTCCTGTAATATTCAAAAAACTGTTTCTGAAAAAATTAGAAAATACACAGATTTAGGAAATGAGATTAAAAGAATTTGGCATTCTCGGACTATAAAAATATTACCATTTGTTATTTCGGCCACTGGCATAATACCTAGGAATCTGATTCAAAATTTAAGCATATTAGATTTGTCAAAGAATTTGTATATAAAAATGCAAAAAGCAGTAATTTTAAATACATGTAGGATTACAAAAGATTTTTTAAATATTTATATTGAGGGATCAGTAGGATTTATAGGTTCAATTAGAAATGCCACAGAGCCGAACCCTCTGATATGAAAATATCTGGAGTCGGTGAATTATATTCCCATTTGGTCTCTAGTAGGTTGACATGTTGTTCTTGTATTGTTTTGTATTTATAATACTTATATAGTGCAATTGCATAACGTGGATTCACTAGATGATCATTTGGGGAAGTGTATGAAAGGGTTTAGTTTTTCCTTCTTTTTTTTTTTTTTTTTTTTGGGGGGGGAAATTTAACCCGGACATTTAAATCTGGTGCGTAAAAAAAAATAAAAATAATTTATTGCTTTAATACTTAGTTTACACAGATAATAATAATAATAATAATGATTTATTGTCTTCATTTCTTAATAACAAACAGAGATAATGATATCCTCACTGGGATCTCCCGTGCTGAGGATTTCATTTACATTTTATAATTTAATTATAAGAATAATATGAATTCGACATAACATAATATATCATGAAGTATTTTTTTTTTTATAATTATAAAGTAAATAAGATAGTGTTTTTTTATAATTCAGTTCATTAGATTCGGTTTTAGTCTGTATTTGATTTCAGTATATTTTGAAACAAAGGAGAGGCGACATCTTTCACCCGGACTATTGCAAATCGCATCTACGCACAACGGTGCCTTGCCTTTGTTTCTACCTTCACTATAAACGCATCAATTAAATTGCATGGCCGTTTTGATATTCCGTACAATTTGGTCTCAGGACCAATATTATCTTTGTAGTTGCTGTGTGGGGTCTTTTTGAGGAGAGGAAGGAGTGAACATGGATAATGAAGAGACATGTTATAGGAGGGAGGAAACACTGAGGCTGGCAAAAAAAAAGTCTGTCAACCGTCTACATACGTTGAGCGAATGTTTTACGTATTTCCCGGATATGTACCGGTGCCGAAGGGATCAATAACGTTGATCAATGGATATTGAAAGATATTGGGCCGAGGAATTCGAGACATGCAAATTATTTCTACATACCTTCGAAATATTTAGAAAACCAACGTTTACAGATACTACGATAAATGCAAATTCAACTCATCCTTGGTCCCACAAATTATCAGCTTACCATTCAATGGTATATCGACTCATTAACATTCCTTTAGATAATAAAGCATACGTAAAAGAAAAGGAAACTATTAAAATAATCGCGATTAATAACGGCTATGAGGCAAAAAACATTGAGAAAATAATAAAAAACAAGAAATACAAAAATAAAATTAATTTAATATATCCGGTACATAACAAAAAAATAGAAAAATTTGCATGTCTCGAATTCCTCGGCCCAATATCTTTAAAAATTGCAAAATAAATTAAAAAATGTGGTTTAAATATAGCTTTTAGAACCAATAATAATATGGGAACAAGCCTTAAAAACTCAAAAAGTAGAAATCCTAAACTCAATAACGGTGGCATATATGAATTAAAATGTGACCACGCCGACTGTAACGCTACGTACATCGGACAAACAGGTAGGGCATTCTCAACTAGATTCAAAGAACATATAAATTGTTATAAAAATAAAAACACTTCTTCAAAATTCGCCGAACATCTCTTAGTGAATAATCACGTTCCACTTAAAAATAACCAGCCAAAACCATTACATATTGAACGAAAGGGTCTTAGATTAAATTTGCTTGAACAATTAGAAATCAATAAACGAACGAATGACCCCAACATAACGCTAATTAATAAAGTAAGGAAAATTATTTATTCCCCACTACTTAGTATGTTTACCAAACCTAAGAAATATAATGCACTTAAATGAGTCATAGCAATAACGTCATTCTAAATCAATTAAGAAAACCCTTACACTTAGTGCAAGGCACACCAAAGGGAAATACTCCGAATCCCACATTAGCACTATCTCAATTAGTGCCTCTACAAATTGGTTTAACCGGTAATAAATCAACTTAGACACATTTAAAAATTGACATTTAAAATCTTATAAATAAGTCGTCCGTACGTGGCTTCACCACAGTTTGAAAATGACCTTACAAGTCGAAACAGCTGTAACTAAAACACTAACCAAAAAACTTGCAGAACTCGATAATAACATTATCGAATTTAATTTGAATTAAATTTCTAAAAATTAAAATGGAGTTCTACGAATTAAACACAAAAACAATTAATATATATTTTTAACTACTTATGGTGGCCTTAAACATTTTAATGTTGTTTATAGCTCCGTAAAGTAGTTAAATGCAGCGACTTTAAAATGCACATAAAACAAGCTCGGTTGGGCTTTATGTTAAATATGCACTTTTAATGCATCGCTAACGAACCGAGAAAAATAATGCTCGACAAGGAATTCAAAGGGGTCTAAATTTTATAAGGTTATGTGCATAAAAGCTGCATAATGTATGCACTTAGCAAAGTTAGGGTTTTTAATCAATTATTATACCTAATATAATGATGTACAGGCCCTTATTGGTGGTTGGATGCGTCTACCCACCAGCTGAGTGGCAGGCCGGATAGAGAGATACTGGAAGAGAGAGAGAGAGACTTTCTACCTCTCCAGCGGGACTCTCTCAGAACATCGCTTTGCACCGCAATTAAAGCGATGGATTTAAATGATTGTCTCTCCTGGAGACATTGACGACCAGATTCCAACCACCCCTCATACCTTTTTCCTTCTCAGAACATCCTCTCCTTACTATCACGTATAATATCAGTAACGTAAAAAAAAGTCTGCTGGCTCTTCTTGATGATCTAAGATTTCGTAACACTTGATTAATTAATGAAGAACAACCTACTAGGTAGGTATGTACATAATAAGGAGAGTTCTGAAAAATTCGCGTTTGCGATAAAACCTTTTTTAGGAAAATTCATTATTTTTACTCGAAAAAGCAAACTTTTTAGGATAACGCAATGTTCGAGTAAATAATGCTAATTTTCGTATTTTTACGGCAATTTCCAGGTATTTTGATATCAGAAATTAATATTATGTATTCTAAATATAGCTGTTCCATACAAGTTTGAATAGGCATATTATAATGGAACTCGTGTAACTTGACGTCGATAACGCCGCATAGCTACCGTGAAAAAAAATGATTGAAACCCTCTCGCTACATGTTTGCCACCAATCACCTAAAAGGTAAAGTATCATCTTCTTTGTTCAAAAATATTTCCCACTTGCTGAAAAATCAGAACGAATTTCCCAAAAATTCCACAAAAATTAAAACAAATTTCGCTTACAATATTATGATTTTTCAGATCCCTGATATTAAATTTCCCTATCTGTCCAGGTTATTTTGAGTTCGCACCTATTTATAGAACCCTTTTTCAATGTGTTGGTTCTCGTGTCAAGTCTTGGGGTACCTACTTAATTATCAATTACTTTTATAAAATACTGACTTAACCTAACTTTCGAGAGTAGCCATAAGATGCCGATTAGTATTGACATAAAAAAATTGGGCTTTCTTATTAATTTCGGTACTAAGAACGCCAAATAAAAGTCTTCTAAATTTCCATAAAGTACGTTGTTTGAGGCTGTTAATAATTTTTGGGGCGGTTTTGATGGATTGTCCAAGTTATACACCTTTACACAAAAGCTACTAAAGTTAGTCTTTAATAAGCAGTTAAATCTTAAATACCTCTAAACATGTAACATAGTGGTAAAGCGGTTTGGTGATTTTTGGCTTGGAAAATGGTAAAACTTTGAACTTTGAGCCAGGGTTGAACTGTTTTTTTAACCCCCTCAGGCTAATTTGTTCGGTTTTCGAAATAACTCGTATAGGTCTCAAAGAAATCGTTGTCTCCCTTACTGTCATGTTAGGAAAGAGAAAACCCCAAGCTTTAAATTCAAATCTAAAATTTAACCGCAAAATAATTTAAATGTACACCTTTATGAATCCAAAGTTTCCGACCGCAATTTGAAAAAAAGTTATGAAACTTTGGAAATTTTTTATTCACACAATTTATTTTTTTAACATTAACTCACATGGAAATGCATTCAGGAGTGACGAACGTATGAATCCATCCCTCTCACTGCGGTGCAAGACGATGCGCGGAGAGAGTCCGATCGGAGAGGTCAATTTGTCTCATTCAACCAGTCTTTCCCGATCCGGCCCGCTAGGCAGTAGCTAAATAAACAAACTTCACCACATGAACCCGGGCACCTCTGTTGAGTCACCAAAAGTAGTTAACGGCTTCGAGTGGCGGTCTCGCCCCCCCAAATCGAAAAATGAATTTATGGAGTATTCATTCAGATTTTTCAGAGCTCATTTTTCTACAAATGTTAAATGTATATTTAAAGAATGAATGAATTAAGTTCATATCATTCTCAATCCATTTTTTTTAAATATATAACCACGAATACTACGACCAAAGCTTTCCAAGTGTTATATTATATCCATTCACCGCAGCTGTTATGGTTCATTCTTTAAAAACATGTGGATAGCCAGAAAGATCCTGCGAGCGTTGGCTCCCTTCCAAACCCATCTGAAGACGACCATTGTCGTGATGTCTCCACGTGTAGAAGAGGTTTTGTATGAAAATTTATACCCCCTTATGATATCTGCTCACGGTACACTTTCCAGTTTAAAATGGCTTACAATGCAATGCGCTTTTAAGAACACTGTGTTTTGAAATAAAGATTTGTAAAACTGCACTTTCAGAATTGCAGCGTTTATTTTGTTACTTCTACGTGATATGGTTTAGAAAATGGAATCCATTTGGATTATGAGATTGTTTTAAATCAGAGATTTAATATCGTTATTTTCAATGTTTCCAGAAAATAAAGGATGAAAAGGAAAACATTTAGGTTTTTTTTCTGCAACTAAAGGACCAAAAAGCTTTTTGAGTCAGGTCTATGCTTCGACGCATTTTTAATGTAATAATTTTGTCCTTAAAAAATTCACATTAAATTATAACGTTTTATCTCGGCATCCTTTAGACCTACCGCGACCTACCAATTCATGTGGTGTCTCGAGTCTGTTAACTTTGTTCACGTGAGTGCCGCACAAGAGTCCCAACTGCTCCCGTCTGGAGCCAGTGAGACTATGGCATCCCCAATTGGGGTATGATGTGAGGCTTAAAGCAGTGGGGACCGGAAAAAAACGAGGAAGAAGAAGGTGAGGAAGTATCTGGCTATTCAGATGTAGAAAACACCAAACACGGCTGAAGCAATTTCAAGCAACGTTCAATTCTGAATGGTAATATTACATCAGGGCGATACTTATAGTCTCTTCTACTCTGGAATGTGCCGCAAATATGTTACATGTTATTTTAAATGACTAATTTGCGAAATAACACAAATCAATCAAATAAAATATACCTGTGAACACGGGGATTGGAACCCACGACCTTCATATTGCTAGTCGAATACCTTACGGAGTCAATGATTTTAAACAGCATTTATTTACACCGTTTATTTTATTTTTTGTAATCTTTATTGTTTTATACTCATTCGGTACATTTAAAGGTACTTGCATCGAAAATCAATAAATAAACCACATACTGCTAAACTACTTTATGCAAAACTGTACTTAATGCAAAACCGTAAGTTTTGACGGCCTCCGTGGTCGAGGGGTTAGGCTCTTGACTCACAACCGAAGGTCGCCGGATCGAATCCCGGCGTGGGCAAATAAATTTTATTTTAATAATTTGTGTTATTTCGCAATTTATTTTTTTTAAATAATATATAGTATATTTGCAGCACGTTCCAGAGAAGAAGGTACTCTCAGTTTCGCCCTGGTGTAAGACCACCATTCAGAATTGAAATGTTACTTGAAATGGTTTTAGACGTATTTAATGACCAGATCTTTCTCTTTCATTCTCTTTCAACGGAAGCAATCTTCCGAACAGGCCCTCCATTGATATGCTTGGTGTAACCCTAAGTGACCAGCTCAGGTATGGGGGCTCCATTGAAGCCAGAGTAAGGCTAGCCTCCCAAAAACTGGGCGTACTGTACAGGGCCCGCAGATACTTTAATAGTACACAACTGCTAACCTTGTACAAATCACAAGTACGCCCCACGGTTGAATTTGGCAGCCATCTCTGGTCTGGAGCTCCAAAATACCTGAAAAATACCCTCGACTCTGTGCAGAAACGGGCGGTCCGTTTGATAGATTCTCCCATCTTAACAGACGGATTGCAATCTTTAGAGCACAGGCGTCGGGTGGGAATGCTATCCTTGTTCTACCGGTATTACAATGGAAGATGCTCCGAGGAACTAGCATCATTGATCCCTTCGGCACCGGTGCATAGTCGGGAAACACGCCAAACGCGTGCCCAACATTTGTACACGGTTGACATTTGTCACATGAGAACGGGTCGTTTCTTCGACTCGTTCTTGTGTTCAACAGCTCGGCTGTGGAATGATTTGCCGGCCTCTGTGTTTCCTCCTTCCTACAACATGGGTCTCTTCAAGACCAATGTTCATTCCTTCCTCTCCTCAAAAAGACCCTCCACACAGCATCCCAGATGACATAGGCCCTGAGGGAAATTATTTTCCTCAGGGCCTCCTGTGTGGAGTTAATGAAAAAAAAAAAAAAAAAAAAAAAAAAGATCTGAATAGCCAGGTAATAATAATAATAATAATTGGATAATTTGTAGAGCGCCGTTTTGGTGAAAATCACCTCAAGGGCGCTTTACAGTTCATTATGAATTCTTAGGCTCTATCTGATTCAATTATTTACAAATAGATACAGAAACATACTTGCAGGTCACTTTCGACAAACACTTTATTACAAAGTTTATGCTTGGGGAAGATACGAATTTGCTCGTGAAGGACATTATATTTAAAACACTGGATATTGCATGACTTTACCTTTGCAACGCTCATCACTGTTGGTTTTACATTTATAAGAAGATTAACTTATGGATACGACTGTCCGAAAATATGAGTTTTAAGTTTACCTCTAAATTAGGCTGATTCTGTTATCATTCTTAACTCGTATGGCAGTCCATTCAAGGCTTTAGGTCCTGACACTCAAAAGGCCCGCTCACCGAATTTAGTATCTGGCTTGCGCTTTGGTTCCTTCAACCTTCCGATAGCTGACGTTGCTGCTGACCTGAGGATTGATTGTTGACAATTGAAATTTTCTGGAATGCACGTTTCCGATAAGTAAGCCGGAGTCATTCTGTTAAGGGACTTGAATACCATCCAGCAGAGCTTAAAGCGGATTCTTTAAGGGCACTTGAGCCAGTGAAGATTTTACTTAGGTTAGGTACTTCCTAACCTTCCTCTTCCCCATCTTCTGTCTTTCCCCACTACCTTTAGCCTCACAGCATACTCCAATTGGGGATGGGGATGCCATCGCCTCACTGGCTCCAGACTGGAGCAGCTGGGACTCTTGAGAGGTATTCAAATATATAAAAAGAACATTGTATAAATTCAAATTAAATCGGTCAATATTCGTCTGACATTGCGAATTTCGAAATATTTTATTAATCTCATGTTCTCGCTAAGTACCTCCATTGGAATCCTACTTGGCAGTCGATAACGTGGCATCGATTCGATCAATCTCCCAGACCGTATCATTCACCACTTTATCAAAATTCACATCTTATTCAACTTATCATTCTTCTCCAGATACCGGGCCACACTTTCTCCCCCGACTTTCTCCCCTACTGACTTAACCTTCCCCACTCCATAAACCACCCCTACCCGTATCGAATTGGCCAACCCTAACATTATCCTCCCCTAAAGTTGAACACGCTGCTGACAGATGCAAACCCCCAAAAGTCTTGTAGTCACCTATCAATGGGATGACTCAAACTTGACTCCGGCGATGTGTTCTTTATGGGGATGAAAAATTGGGGGTGTGCGATTCCGTACAGACGTTTAGAATATTAAATTCAAATCATATTTGTATTTTCAGAAAACAACAAAACTTTACTCATTTGTTCAGCTAATAAGCTTTTATTAAAATATGGTAAAAAAATCACGTGATATTATAGATATGATTTTACATTTTCACGGCCAAAAGTATTTTTGTTATTTGTTTTTGTGGTGTTATGCCACGTTGCGGTACCTCCTCCTTTAGCCAACGTTTCGGACAGCGTTACAGTGTCCATCAACAGGGCAGATGTGAGGAGGTAGCGCAAAGGAGGAGGTAGCGCAACACGGCATAACACCTCAAAAACAAATAACACGTGATATTATAGTTGAAGGATTTAAAATAAATTATTATTATTTTTTCTTTAGAAATACTCCACGTAGGAGGCCATGAGGAAAATAATTCCCCTGTGATGGTGGAGGATGCTGCGTGGAGTGTATTTTCAGGGAAAGGAAGGAGAGGAAGTTCAGAGTTGGAAAAGGGTATGAGGGGTGGGTAGGAATTTGGGGTCAGCGTGTCCAGAATTGACGGACGTTTGAATCTATGCCTCCCACTGCGGTGCAAAAAGACAATGTTCCGAGAGAGTCCTGCTGGCGAGGTTAAAAGATCTACCTCAACCAGTCTCTCCCGATCCGGCCCGCAATGCAGTTGGTGGGCAGACGTATCCGCTGCCAAGATCCAGACAAATCTGACATCATGAACTTTATTTGTCTACAACCAATTAAGGGTGATCTTGGCCATATAAAGTTTCTTAAAATTAGTTAATTTTTTTATAAAAAAAAAACTTTTTTTTTTATACATTAGTCTCATACAAGAAGCCCTGAAAAAAAATAATCCCTTAGGGCATGTCATCCTTGGGGATGTTGTGTGAAGTTTTTTTTTAGAAACGAATGAAAGAATGTTCTGGGAAGGAAAAATGTATGAGGGGTGGGTTGGAATCTGGGGCCAATGTGCCCAGGAGTGACAGATGTGTAGCAACCACGCATTGTTGCTACGTCACGTGTTGGATTACGCCCGAAACGTATCGATATTTCCAGAGGCGTCGCCGGTGTTCAATTGTATGCGAAATTACTAGAGAAATAGTTCTGCCACCTAAGCGAAAGAGCTAGAACGTACGGCTGTACAGTTCAAGTGCCCGCAGAAGGTTCGGGTGATATCTCGCCTTTACGTGAATTCACCCGGCGTTACCTACCGTCATTGAATCTACTTGCCGGGCCGGCAGAGTATAAAAGCAAGTGCGAGCCGCATACGGCTCAGTCTTAAGTCTAGTATTCATTCAACTTACCACGGAGCAGTTGCCCCGTCTATCCGCGATCAACCTTGACCCAGTGCGTAAATTCGTTTGTAGTATTTATCACCGTTACGTGACCGTGTTACAATTGTGTATGTGTATTGCAATTATTGTGGGAACTTATTAAAGGCTATTATTACACGCAAACTCGTTTCGTTTCCTTCATTCAATCATCAGCCACGACACTTGAGTACCCACATTGGTGACACCGACGTTCACATTAGTGACCACGAAGTTTACATTTGTGAATCCGACAGTGAACACGACGCGTGCAAGTACGTCTACCGCGAGCACGTCGCGCACGAAATAAACTCTTCGGTGATAAATTTCGCGCACCAATCATCATCATGTCTCTTGTGAGCGGAACATCTGAGGACAGCCAGCAACCAATAACCAGCAACAAGCAACCAACGACAAGTAACCAGCAACCCAACATCAGGAATCCACCGCCTGAGGTCAACCGAGTGGCAGTACGCATTCCGCCTTTTTGCCCTAATGACCCAGAGTTATGGTTCGCTATGGTGGAGCGCAGCTTCGAGGCAGCAGGAGTGACCGTGGATGCCACAAAATTTGGTTTCATTCTCGGAGCCTTGGATCCCGCCCACGCCCAAGAAGTCCGGGACATCATTGTGAAGCCCCCTGCGGTCGGTGCATATGCACTATTAAAATACGAATTAACCAGACGCCTCAGCTCCACGCAGGAGCAGAAGACAAGGAGACTTCTGGAACATGAAGAGATCGGAGACCGTAAGCCCTCCCAATTCTTGAGACACCTGCGCACCCTCGCTGGCAGCGCTGTGCCCGATGAGGTTTTGAGAACCCTATGGATGGGTCGTCTTCCTAGAAGTATGCAGGTGGTCCTGGCTACGCAGCAGGATACTCCGCTTGACAAGGTGGCCAGCCTGGCAGACGCCATAGCAGACTACGCTGGTAGACCGGCAGTTAACTCAGTGGCTGTTCCATCGTCCGAAGACTCATTGGTTACACAGATGGAGCGGTTAATGCAGCCTCTCCAACAAGAGCTCGCTACCTTGAGGCGTGAAGTTTCGACACTACGCTCTGGCCAGCGTAGGAGGAGCGCCACACCGCATCGTTGGAGCAATCGTTCCCGCAGTCGGTCCAGAGGTCGTCAGCCCGAGGGCACATGCTGGTACCACTGGAAGTATGGGACGAAGGCAAGCAAGTGCACCAAACCCTGCAACTTCCAACAGGAAAACGCGCGGGGCCCAAACTGATGGCGACCAGCGCCAGCCCCAACCAAGTCAGTCGCCTTTTTGTTACCGACAGGGTAACCCGTACCCAATTTCTTATAGACACCGGCGCAGATCTCTGTGTGTTCCCACGACGCCTTGTCCAGGGACGCCCCACTAAAGCGACATACGAACTGGCAGCAGCAAATGGCAGCACAATCGCTACTTATGGCAGCCTAACGCTCAACCTGGATCTGGGATTGCGACGCGACTTTACTTGGAGCTTCGTCATTGCAGACGTCTCCAGGCCAATCATCGGGGCAGACTTTCTCGCCAAGTACGAGCTACTGGTGGATGTCCAAAATAAACGGCTGCTGGACCAGGTGACGAATTTGACCATCACGGGAAAACGAAGCGACAACAAGATCGCTTCCATTAAGACGGTCACAGGAACGTCCCCGTATCATAAGCTTCTTCAACAGTTTCCTGACATCACTCGCCCTGACGGTGCCAGGAGGGAAGTTCGTCACGCAACACTGCACCATATTAACACCACGCCAGGACCTCCAACAGTCGAACGCCCACGACGCCTTGCTCCTGACAAGTTAAAACGCGCCAAGAAGGAGTTCGAGGCCATGGTCCGTCTCGGAATCGCTCGACCTTCCGAGAGCTCTTGGGCATCTCCCTTGCACATGGTACCCAAGAAGGACGACCAGTGGAGACCATGTGGCGATTATAGAAGATTGAACGCCAGAACTATTCCGGACAGATACCCCGTTCGCCACATCCAAGATTTTGCACAGGCACTGAGCGGCACCAAGATCTTCTCAACGATTGATCTGGTGCGGGCATATAATCAAATCCCTGTGGCTCCCGAGGACATTCCGAAAACAGCAATCACTACGCCATTCGGACTCTTCGAATTTCCGGTGATGTCTTTCGGCCTCCGCAACGCAGCCCAGACCTTCCAACGCTTCATGGACGAGGTTACCAGAGGCTTAGATTTCTGTTACGCCTACATAGACGACATCCTTATTGCCTCAACGTCAGAGGAAGAGCACCTAGCCCACCTCAAGATATTATTCCAGCGCCTGCAGGAATATGGTGTTGTCATCAACGCCGCCAAATACCATTTCGGCCTGACTAAGGTCAAATTCCTAGGATACCTGGTGTCTGACGCTGGCACTTCACCCCTCCCAGATAAAGTGGAGGCCATCAACAACTACAGCCAACCAGCTTCTATCAAGGATCTCCGCCGTTTCCTGGGAGCTATAAATTTTTATAGGAGATTCATCCCCAACGCCGCGAGGACACAAGCTCCACTCAATGACCTCCTAAAAGGGAACCAAAAAGGCAAACAACTCGTGTCTTGGACTGCCGAAACAGTAGAAGCTTTCAGCAAGTGCAAGGAAGCTCTGGCCCAGGCAACCCTGCTCGTTCACCCGAAGTGCGACGCCCCACTCTCTATCGTCAGCGACGCGTCTGATACTACAGCCGGTGCCGCACTCCACCAATTCATCGCAGGTCAATGGGAGCCTCTAGCATTCTTTTCGAAGAAGTTTTCGGCAGCTGAAAAGAAATATGGCGCATACGACAGAGAAATACTAGCCATCTATCTCGCTGTGAAATACTTTCGCCACATGGTGGAAGGCAGGTCGTTCACCATATTTACAGACCATAAGCCTATCACGTTCGCCTTCCAACAAAAAGCAGACAAATGCTCACCAAGGCAATTCCGCCATCTGGACTATATCAGCCAGTTCACAACTGACATCCGACACGTCTCCGGAAAAGACAACATCGTCGCGGATGCTCTCTCCAGGGTCAAGACGATAGATACTCCTCTGGACTACGCAGCGTTGGCAGCTGACCAGATGTGCGACCCTGAACTGGAACAACACTTGCAGGGAAGTTCTAGCCTACAACTTAAAAAGATTAATATTCCGGGTACTGACGCGCATCTCTACTGTGACGTCTCAACTACCATAGCCAGACCCTTCGTCACGAAGAAGTTCAGACCTGCGGCATTCAATGCGGTCCATCAGCTGGCTCACCCAGGAATTAAGGCCACGGTTAAGCTCATAACTCAACGTTATGTCTGGCCGGCCATTAAAGCTGAGACTATTAAGCTCGCACGCAATTGCCTTCAATGCCAACGAAGCAAGATTACACGGCACGTGTCAGCACCCCTGGGAGCCTTTTCCAGACCCTCCGCTAGATTCGAGCACGTCCACATCGACATAATCGTCATGCCTTCTTCAGAAGGATGCCGATACTGTCTCACGTGCGTAGACAGATTCACGAGATGGCCAGAGGCATTCCCGATCCCAGACCAAGAGGCTGAAACAGTGGCGCGTGCTTTCTACAAGGGCTGGATAACAAGATTCGGCACTCCACTCCGCATTACTACGGACCAAGGGAGACAATTTGAGTCGAGGCTGTTCAGGCAGTTGAATCTCCTGGCAGGCACGACGCAAATCCATACAACTGCATACCACCCCGCAGCAAATGGCATGGTGGAACGATTTCATCGTCAACTGAAGGCAGCGATCAAGTGCCATCAGAATAACCGTTGGACGGAAACACTTCCCACCGTACTCATGGGAATCAGAGCAGCTTGGAGAGATGACCTCGCGACAACCTCAGCCGAGCTAGTATACGGCGAACCGCTCCGATTACCCGGCGAATTCCTATGTAAAGCACGACCTAATGTCAACGACGATACTGGAAGTTTCCTCAAGGAACTACGGAAACATTTCAACGAGCTGAGACCAGTTGAAGGTACCCGCCATGGTGATGGACATCATTTCGTCTTCCAAAATCTTCCCACAGCTTCTCACGTCTTTCTGAGGGACGACACAGTCAAGAGCCCGCTTCAACAACCCTACAGCGGCCCTCATGAAGTCGTTCGTCTGCACGAACGAACATATACCATACTGGTAAAAGGGAAGGAAATCACCGTGAGCATCGACCGCCTCAAACCAGCATACATTGCTCAAGATCTTGAGAGTTTCACATCACACTCGCAAACCGCATCTGAGTCACCAGCCGCCACATCACAACCAACCCTTCCGTTGTTCGATGGCAGTAAGGATCGGACACACACAACCACTCGTTCTGGAAGGCGGGTTCGATTTCCCGATCACCTTGTGATGAATTGCATTAATCAACAGTGAAAATAAGAGAATATCGTAGCTTCCCACTTTAATTCAAAAAGAAAATACCAATTAATTATAAAACAGACACACCTGCGACATCTACCGGTTCAAAGTAAATTGAATTCTTGTTGACGATAGGGATCTACAATTAAGTAGAGTGAGATGAGTATTAATAAAAAAACCACAGATGGTATTAAAAATCGTCACGAGGCAGGGAAAGACCCTTTCTTAGGCGCGATAATAAACACAAAGAATGATTAACCAATCACAAAAGTGGAGGGCGTGTTCATATTTTGAACAAAGAAATGGACTTTGAACTAAGCAATTAATCAGAGATTTATGAGAAAAAATATCGTCATCGACCGAAAGATCAATACACTATAATGTAAACAGGTTCTCACGCCCGGTGCATTAGATACGATGACCCCAAATTTAAGATATACAATCAGTACAATGAAGGTGTTGGCAACCGCCGTTGACGAACAAATTAATCCATATTATGTTGGAAAAACTATGCAAGAAATTAGCAAGAGAGTTATGATAAGAGGAAAATTAAAGAAAAGACATGTAAAACGTAAGAAAAGCTACTGTAGGATTATTCAGTCGTATAACGAGTACATAGAGGGTCAGGGAGACCAGATTAAAAGGAAAGCGTACATTTAACATTTAAAAGGAAGAAAAACGCTGGAAATTAGGGATGTCACTTTTAGATGAAGCAATAACGTCAAGGGAAACGATTTGGAAAGATAATCTAATGAAAAAAATGGACGTTTAAACGGAAGTGTTTATTGAACAATATAAGATTTCGACTTAATTTTGCGTTTTCAGACGAGTTTAAATAGATATCGTTATATATTTGGAATAGGGTGATCATTCTAGTTACATTGCGATAGACAAAGTAAACAAAAAGCATTGTTTTACGTCAATTGTTTGAGGAGAATTCTATGAGAAATAAGACAGACTGCAAGGAAAAATGAAACATTATTTGAGTTGACGACCTCACACGTGATTTTGTTATTAAAACAACCAGAAAACGAACATGGTTTTAGACGATTAAAACCATTTTAATGGCTTTTAGGACGATAAAAATTATCATTGGTCTTAGGGACAGTTTACTTTAACTAAAAACGATTAGATTTTATTACCCTCGAATAAACGCTGAGTTATTGGTGAGTACATCGAAGTCCAAACCTAAACACATGTCAAATTTTAAATTAATGTGAATTCAGGGAAGAAAGGGACGGAATTTGGGGGAAGATCCATATGAAGTAATAAAAATTGACATATATTTAAGGGCCGAAGTGGAAGTGTCTCCTATAAAAATGTGGGAAATGATATATTAATTAGTAACAAATAGAAAATGAAATTTTCTATTGAGGCAGCAAACATCGAAAAACGATACGGATATCAGAGTAATGTACGGTGGAACTATGGGTGAATTGATACGGCCAAAGAAAGCAAAGAAAATCTTAAATTAACAATTAATAAAATAAATACGGCTGGAAATATAAAAAAATTATAGGGATGTGGAAAGTTACATGAGAATGAATGAGGAAAATCAAAAAAAGAACATCGTGAATAAAAGGGAAATAAGAGAAAATATGAAAATTCAAGTCTACGACATAAGTAGAGACAATACAGTTTAAAACTGAATTGATCCATATAGGTGGCATGAAGATATGGAAGAATTTAGTAAAAAGAAAATTGGAAAATGCATATTAAAAGTTTTGGCATGAGTTTGTTCATGTTCTGGTAGCGATAAACAAAATTGAGAATTATGTACAGTTTATTGAAGACGTACCTATTATATTTTGAGGAAAAAAGAGATACGAAAATCATGATATTTGAGCTAATTTTGTATGACCAACAGACAAAAGGAATGAGGGGCATTTTGACGTAATATCGCCTGTCCGATCCTGGAAAAATGTTTAAACGAGATAGGGCATGAACAAAGTCATGAAAGGTGGACCTAACGACAGTTAAACAAAAATGACAGAATCGATATATGAAATCTCGAGTTGTTAGAGATTAAATTCGTGGATCAAAGATAGCTTAGATAGACCATTCTAATCCTGAGAGGGGTTTAAAAGACAGGACTTAGTAATTTTTCGGGAGTCATCGCGGGATTGTGAAAAGTTGAAGGTTCGTGAGACGTGACGTGACGTTTAAAGCGGTTATTAATTGAAAAATTGTCTAAGTGTTAAAAAAATTTTTATGACTCTGAAATAATTGGAGTCAAGTCAATAGAAGTGATTTCGGACTTAGTATAATCTAGTGTTAGATAAAATGCATTTTAACAGAAAGTTCTAAGTGTCCAAAGTTTGGTATTAAATTCAGTGTAAGAGATTAGTACCATTAATAATAATTAATTAGATTCAGTGAAGTGATTAAATCATAAATTTAAATTGTGTTAGTGAAAAGTGTGGTGTTGTATTTGGCAAATTTAAAAGCAGTGTTTAGTTAAATTTTAGGACTTAATACTGAAAAAAAAAAAAACATATCAGTAATAGTTCCTTAAATAAAGTGCAAATCGAACGTAATAATTTATCACAGGATTAATCTAGTGTTAGATAAAGTAATAATAATAAATATGGACTTTGGAATAAATAATACAAATTATTAAGTTGTTGTTAAATGAGATTGTGATAACTTAATAATAATTATTATTTCGGAAAGTTTGAATAAATAGTGAAATACGTTATCTTACTGCAAAATAAAAGAGTTCGGTGATACAAGAATTAAATAATAAAAATAAATAAAATAAATAAAAAAATAATAAAATAAATTTGTTAAGTTAACCAACGGGTTTTGAAAATATAATACATTTTGATTGATAAAGATTAGTCATCAATTAATTCAGTTTAGAGTCAACGCAATAGTGAAATAATGAATAAAGATGATTAATCTAGGTTTAGTTAGACAATAGCTGAATTAGGTAGAAAAAAATATATAAAAGGTTTGTCGTGTTGAACCCGACAGGAGTGGACCTTTTGGGGTAAGTCCTTACAAAGTATAAAAATTTCTAGAGACATGAACGAGGCAGAGGGCAGCTGATCGTCGGTATAAAATTTTATATTATTATAACAAAATATTATTTGCTTAATATGTGATATGTACCTATATTAAAATATTATATATAAAGTATGTATATTTATGTATATATATATATTCCAAGAAAGTTTAATCAAAAGAAACACACTTATATTAAAAAGTAAAGGTATCGATCTCGAATACCTATCTTTGCATTTATCCGTAACTATTTAAAATAGTTATGTGTTTGATAAATTTCCAAGTCAAAGTTTTGTATTTATTTAGTATATATACTATTTATTATAACTTCAGCTAATATAAAATGATCAAAAAAATGAGTTATGATATTAGAATTTACCTCAACTATAATAAAATTATATATATATCTGTGTATTTATGTATCGAGACAAAGTATATGTATGCATTATGACTAAATTTATCGGGGAAACAAATTAGACATTTGCGAGAAAGAAATAACCATTATTGAATTCGGAATGTTTAAAGGTAAACAAATGTCACGCGTTCTTGGATCTAGGTCACGAGGCCAGTGGGAATGTTGACATAACTAAAATTGTTTATAAAACAACTCGGTCAGTAGGGCACTGTGTTGAATGCTTTAGGAAGATGTCAATCTTAGGATAGGGCAACACCATAACGTTGCGCAATTATATATATATAAAATAGGGGTTAAACACAATCTTTAATTTGAACTTGAAGAGATATTTAGGATTGAACAATTTGAAAGTAATTAGATTTATTATAGGCTAGTCAAATAAAAGAACTTGAAGAGTATCATTGAACATTTGAGAAAAATTTTATGGATTAACTACTCTCCTAGGTAGCTAATAGGTACATCAAACATTTGAAAATCACGGGATAGTCAGATAAAAGATTATTAAAGAACTACATGAAAAATTCGGGGAAAAATTATGAAATAATTGCTCTTACAGGTATCAATCATTTACAAGAAGCAGTTGAAAAATCACGGGATAGCCTAATAAAAAGCATCAATCATTTACAAGAAGCAGTTGAAGAATCACGGGATGGCCTAATAAAAAGTATCAATCATTTACATGAGACAACTGAAAAATCATGGGATAGTAAAAATTTTACCAAAAGTTGAACCTTGGGGGAAAATTTAGAAAACAGTTCAACAATAGGAGGCAGTGGTCGCTCCTTAAATACAAGGGCCATTAACCAAACACATAATAGAGATGGCAATCTCTTAAATAAAATTGCCAACCAAACAAAACAAAAAGCTTGGAGTTTTGGCGAATCTCCAGAACATATCGCCAGATAATTGCTTATTATACTAGTATCTATTAATATTTCCCACTCTTGGTATGTATATATTCGGTCATCGGTTAAGGTTTTGTGCAGAATTCCTTCCCACGAAATCCGAGCTCGGGATTTGAGACTGGCTAGACTCAAAATTGCGAGTTATAATCCTACCCAAACGTATGTTTAAATATATATCTTTGTATGTACTGTACATTGGATAATGTGGACTCGCTTACAGCTAGCGTTTCAGACTCGACAGAGTTACTCTCACATCATTTCTTGTACGTGGAGGGAGGATTCACGACCCGTAACTCTACACAACACCGTGAGTATATGATTGCAGATAGGACGAAACCGGTTCGCCCTAAGTAAATAGTAGACCTTGGAGGAGTAGGAATTTGGGGGTTTCGGGACTTAGGGAAAGACCTGAATGACGTGCACGACGACATGGAAGATTGACAGAACAAGGTACTAAGACCCTCTGGAAAATCGCGTCGGCTGACTGTGCGAAGTTCTAGTTGATCCTTGACCATCCTGTTAACTTGCAGGAGGATAGGAGCCAAATTTTCGGCAGAAAAAGGGTATTCTGAGTTCGTCTAATATGCAATCTATTAATTACATTAACCTACTAAACCCATCTTTATATGTACCTTATAGCAGCTGAATCGGATTGGAGAGATGACATGCAGATACAAAACAATCATAATCAAATTTACTAACAATTAACCATTTGAGTCATACTTAATTATTTGTTCAATTAAACATGCGTAATTCGATTAGTACAGGTTATTTACGAGTTCGTTAGGATGTAGGGAAACATAATAAGCGACGGAGGAAAGTTAGCTCTTTTAGAGAAAGTATTTAAAGTTAGATTTGCAAGAGAGAGACCAATACAGTTTGAAACTCAACGCTCTGTCCAGAATCAAGAAGTTACCACAAAATGAAAGTAATTAAAGTCCCATATCATAAATCAAAAAAATTACACAACGTTTGATGGAGTTTAATTACAACATAAATACGAAAATATTTATGTTCAAGGTCGTAAATAACGTATTAATTAGTTAAGTACATATATCTCTAAAGGTATATAGTGCAAGGGAGCTTTAAGTAGCTTTCTGTAGTTATCAAAGAAAATAAGGGTCCAATTTTCATGAAGGCTTGTGTGACGTAGGGAAGGAATTTTCCATCCCTACTACACACATGCAAAGCCTTAAAAATTTAAATATCGATCAGAGCCAAAAGAAAAGTTCAAGAAAACTTGAAGGGATGAAAGAATTCCAAAAATATTTATATATTTAAAGGAATAAAAGGGGGAAAGGAGAAAGAATTATCACAACCTCGGTATCTGACTATTCCTCTTTCCACCGCAGCCATGTCTGCGTTGTCTGGGGAGGGAGTCCTGTAGCAACCACGCATTGTTGCTACGTCACGTGTTGGATTACGCCCGAAACGTATCGATATTTCCAGAGGCGTCGCCGGTGTTCAATTGTATGCGAAATTACTAGAGAAATAGTTCTGCCACCTAAGCGAAAGAGCTAGAACGTACGGCTGTACAGTTCAAGTGCCCGCAGAAGGTTCGGGTGATATCTCGCCTTTAAAAAGTGCGTAAATTCGTTTGTAGTATTTATCACCGTTACGTGACCGTGTTACAATTGTGTATGTGTATTGCAATTATTGTGGGAACTTATTAAAGGCTATTATTACACGCAAACTCGTTTCGTTTCCTTCATTCAATCATCAGCCACGACACTTGAGTACCCACAGATGCATGAATCCATCTCTCCCACTTCGGTGCGATACGATGGTCGAGAGAGTCCGGCTGGAGAGATTAGGTCCCACAACATACCCCAACTGAGGATGCCATAGTCTCAGTGACTCCAGACGCGGGCAGCCGGGACTCTTTTGAGATATTCACATAAAAAATAGGTAAAAGTTCTATACGCAGCAGGCCAATTTTTTATTCGTTTTTACATGTCGCTTTAATACTAATACAAAATATTCTTAAAATATTTGTTGTAGGTTTCAGAATGGTGGTTATACTACGAATTGTCCTGGTGAAAATCCACCATTCTTAATCGGAACGTTGCGTTGTAAGAAATGCGTATAGCCGTGTTTATTAATAAAATCCATCTCCTTAACGTCCCCACTCCATTCAGCCTTACAACACACTCAATTAGGGATTTCTTAGTTTTACTGGTCAATTGGAAATCTCATGTAGTAAATTACAACGATAATATTCTAATTTTTCAAAGGTATTAACTTTAGATCACTAACCTTATTTTTTGACGCTTATTACTAACCTTCGTCATTTCGACTACGGTACTAAATAAAGGGGGTTTAAGGGTTTTATTAAAACAAAATTTGTACATATTTCTTTTTATTATTAATTAACAGTGTTTATTAGTATTATTTATCATATTTAGAAAAAAAAATCAAATTTATTAATCAAAAGCCTTAAAAATGATACCATAGTTTTCATGCAAAGTCAACAAACGTAACATTTTTAAAGTTGGTATTTGAATTAGTTATAACTAAATTTTGAAAAATAAAAATAATACAAATTTCAAAAACCAATACTTGAATTAACTAATAAAATAAAAGTTTTGGTGAAAATCCAGAAAGTAATAAAAATTTGGTGAAAATCTAACGAAAATAAAAAGTCAGGTTATCACTAATCTTCGTCGATGCGACGAGCCATGGTTGCTGAATTGACGTTCGTGGACTCCTGCCATCGTCCGCACTACCGTCAATAGCAAAAGTAACATGCCGATTGAGATTAGCCAGAGAATGAAAGAATTACGGTCGCGAGGGCGATAGTTATCGCGGTTTTTTTTTTTAATCCTGCGTCGTCGATTCGACGAAGGTTAGTGATCTAGGGTTAAATGAATATAATTTTTTTTACAATTAGCTCCACACAAGAGGCCCTGAAGAAAATATTCCTTATGTCATCTTTGGGGATGGTGTATGGAGGGTCTTTTTAGGAAAAGAAACGAGAGGAAGCTCTGGAAATGAAAAGGTTTGAGGGGTGGGTTGGAATCTAGGGGTCAATGTGTCCAGGAGTTCCGGACTTTGAATCCACTCCACCCATTGCGGTACAAGGTTATGGGTGAAGAATTTTCAGGTAGAGAGGTGTAGGTTAGGTAACCCTCAAATAATCTCTACCGATCCGGCCTGCCACATGGTAGGTGAGCAAACGCATTGGCCGCCAAAACCAACACTATAGCAGGGGTGATGGTTATCCAATAAATGGTTCCCGGGACGGTGTTACCCATACCCATACCTCGCAAATTATAACATTTATTATTATGATAACAAATAATTGAGATGATAATTAAATTCTTAATATATCATTGAAGCAGAAGATAACACTTATAATCTAAACGAAAATATGAAAGAGAACAAGACCTTTCGTTTTACCGGGACAAACGCCTTATTCGGCCACAGCCACCTCTTAATTAAACGTCATATTTAAAATATCAGAAACAAAACACAAAAAAAAACCTGTTAACAGTTGCGATCGTTATCTTTTTTATTTTTCAGTGTCTTTTCCATATTTTCTTTTCGTTAAGCTTATTTGTATTATCTTCTTCTACAATTTTATTATATTACATTGGTGGAAATAACTCTCAAAAGTTATAAGAAGACAGTTCTTGTAATAAAAAATGAATTCATAATGCTTTGAGGAGTAAAATATTATTCGGCATCGAACATTATCGGTATTATACGGATTCGAAAATTCTATGAACCTTTGTACATTGAAACAAACTTATGTTATTCTTGAAACACTCTTAGAATAAAATACATTAAAATATTGAAGTACCTAGGTACCACATACGTCCCCCATTTTCGATACAATCTTATTAAGCCCTTGAGAATTTCATAAACTTATACGAAAACATGTTTAAAATTGAAACGTGCCCAACTGAGATTTGTGCGCATTATTGCAAGTAGGGTGGGTAGGCGAAAAATTAAAATATAACAGTTATTTTAAGATTTAATCTCATCGCTTATCAAATTATTGGGGAAACTTAAAATTTGGATGCGTTTTTAGATTTTCACGGCCAAAATTAATTTGTTATTTATAGGCTATTTTGGTACCAGTTCCTACGTCATTGCCTGTCTTGGTTACTTTGTACCGGTGACCAGCCATCACTGGATGACAGTGGATTGAGGGAACAGTTTTATAGAACCATGCGTTGGAGGACTAAGCCATTAAAAATGGCTTCTATTTTAATAATTAGTATTTTTTTTAAGTAAAACTTCCTTAGAACATTTTGATTTGAAACTCGATGAAACCAAAAATAACAGCAGTGAAAAGAGACACGCATATACATCTATACGATTGAGCCTGCGAGAGAATGAGATAGTGTAATCGGTCTCCTTTTTGTGCGGTGATTCGTGGCCTCACTTTAGTTTTCTGAAGGTTTCACTTCTACCGCTTTTGAATTACACACTTTGTTTTTTTTACAGCAGGCCCCAAAGAAAAATAAATCCTCTATGTGGAGGATTTTTGTAGGATAGGAAGGAGAGAAAGTACGGGGAACGATTTTCCGAAAGAGTTCTGCTGGAGAAGTCAAAAGATCTCCCTCAACCATCCCGTTTCGGCGTGCTACACAGTAAAGTTGGTGGGCAGACTCTGTCAACCGCTAAGATCCGGTCAACCCATGCCGCCCTACTTAGGTGTTGAAAAACCAATAAGTTTTCGAGACGTCACGTCGGTACCCATACCCGCCTTTCAAATTTGAATCCCAATCTTTTGTTTTTGTAATATAAAGTTTTCGTACATAAATTTACAAGCAAATGAAAAAGAAACAACATAAGAAAATGGAAGATTATTATTTGTGGCTCACAATAAAAGAATACATCTTCAAAAGTCATCAAATTAAATCCAATTCCTCTAAAATGTCATTACATTACAGCTGTGACGTCACGAGCCACCCCAACAAAGCCAGCCACCCTGGTGGACCTCCCCTTCTCGGTCTGCGAGCGCCACATCCCCACAACGCCACAATCGAGCGCTCCAAACGACCCAACAAACCCACGCGGCACCCCTAAACCAACTAACCATTAAATTCCCCGTTTCCTTTTACTTACACGAACAAAATTGCGGAAAACTCAAACAAATTGGGTGGAAGTTGTAGGTTGCTTTTGATGAGTAACTGAAATTGTTCTTTTTTTAAAGGGAAAAAATTACAATGATTATTATTATTTGTAAGGGAACAAATGAAGTTTTTTTTTTCAATTATGCTTGAAAAAGAGCTCGCAATAAAAGGAGACTTTTTTTCGCTGTCCAAATTATTTTGAATGTGAAGTTGGACCGTGAGTTCTGGCGTTGTTATTATTTTTTCTTTTTTTTTACGTTTAACTCCAGGTGTGAGGAAAATGATTTCCTATGACATCTTTGGTGATGTTGTCTGAAGGGTTGAAAATGAAAGTTACGGAAAGAGAGGAAGCATCGAGTATAAAATGAGAGGTGTAGCATGTTCAAAAATGATGCAAGAATATTATTATTTGAAAGAATTATTTGAACCAATTTGGGAAGAGGGTTTGGGATTCATTTGTCGGATATCTAATACCTTTGAAAAAGGTCAGGTTAGGCCTCTCCAGTTGGTTTCCCATCACCTTGCATCGCAGAGGGAGAGATGGATTCAAACTACCGTCACTTCTGGATAGGCTGACCCTCAGATTTCGACCCACCCTTCATACATTTTCCTTCCCATTACTTTCTCTACTAATTTTCATTTAAAATCCCCTCCACATAGCATCCCCAAAGATGACATAGAACCTGAGGGAAATTATTATCCTCAGGCCTTCAGGGCATATCAGGATTTGAACCGGCGACAGATTCCTAGTCAAGAGCCTTACTCCTCAACCACAGATGCCGTTAAATTGCCATATCATCTTGGAATGTTTTGACATTAATTTGTTGTGCGGGTTTTGCGACCTGTTTTAGGTCATCACTAACAACACTATTCTGTGGTCCTTGAGCCGAGCATTTCGTCTAGACTCTGACCACTCAACGTGTAGTTGCAGCATTGGCAGGTCATTTATCAAGGTTGGAATAATTATTTACTAATTAAACTTAAAATAGATCCACTTCGTGTGGTCTAATATAAACATGGAAATATTTTTACATATAAGTGACATTTTAATTTTTTTTAATACTAGGTAAATAATTTACTTACGTTCTTCTTTAAATGTGGTTAATTTATGCAGGTATATTTTAATTTCACTAGAAAATTCTAATTGTTTACTGCTTGCCCTACAGTAAAGAATTCAATGTTTTTGATTAGTTCAATTTTTAATTCTAATGTTTTCTTTCTATCTCATATGGGGTGCATAGAAACTTTTTTTGTTTGTTGTCTCTAATTATTATATAATTTGTTAAGTAGATAATTTGTATACAAAAAATTAAAGCCTTTTAGAAAAGTAATAAAATGTATAGATTTACATTTATTTAATCTCGTAATTCAACTCGTTAAAATTTTACTCATTGCTCTATTTTGGTTGATTTTAAGTGTTTTGAAACCAACTACAAGTATATGACTACGATAAAGAATGCTAGAAAGGTTGTCTGTGTGCGGTGCAATTGTTTTTTAAATTCATAAACTTGGTTTTCATAGAAGTTTTTTCTTATATTATATTTTCTTTTGCATCTTTTTCTTGATACGTTTTCTACAAATCGTCCCCAGGATTATCTAGGGCAGAATAAGTGATATTATATTTCATGGGTATGGCATTCATATAAGACATACTTTTATCTGAACCAATATTCACGGATACTTTTGATTATTATTTTAAAAATGACCGATTCACTTGGAACAATGCTTCACCATGACTTCAACATTAATGGTATGTATTAGATATCTTTTTGTAAGAAATTTGCAACGATAAGTAAAGCAGTAAAGTGATCATTGGTTTACAAACCGTAAATACATAAAATTAACAACAGAAAATAATATATACTTAAACAGTTTTTAAATTTATCAATAAAGTTACATCGGTAGATCCAAGAGAATCAAAATCTGGAGTTGGGTCTTGTCAAAAGACAAAATAATAGCTCAGCATGTATGTAACGATGTACGAATGGAAATGAAGCAAGGGCCGTTCACCAAAGCAGGGCTGTATGGCGTTTTATAGTCTCTGCCTATACCTGTGGAGAAGCGGAGTGATGGTTAGTTAGTTCAGTAAAAAGGACCAGATAAATACTAGTCAGAAAAAAAATAGTATTGTTTGGTTTTAGATTTATTGACATCTCATCGCCACAAAGTTTTTAAAGTTATAAATCCATTTATGTTCAGAATTACATTTGCAAGCATCAATCATCATCAATTATATAACTCCAAATTTGATTTTGTGATATTTCTATCTTCTACCTCTTTTGATTTTAAACTCGGTTTAATATTAAATATATAAACTCTCCTCGTCATCGGCAAGACAGTTGATATTTCTATCTTTTGATGCTGATTTATTTTATTTTTGGAATTCTTTCAACCCTTCAAGTTTTCTTGAACTTTTCTTTTGGCTCTGATCGATATTTAAATTTTTAAGGCTTTGCATGTGTGTAGTAGGGATGGAAAATTCCTTCCCTACGTCACACAAGCCTTCATGAAAATTGGACCCTTATTTTCTTTGATACTACAGAAAGCTTACTTAAAGCTCCCTTGTACTACATACCTTTAGAGATATATGTACTTAACTAATTAATACGTTATTTACGACCTTGAACGTAAATATTTTCGTATTTATGTTGTAATTAAACTCCATCAAACGTTGTGTAATTTTTTTGATTTATGATATGGGACTTTAATTACTTTCATTCTTTGTGGTAACTTCTTGATTCTAGTCAGAGCGTTGAGTTTCAAACTGCATTGGTCTCTCTCTTGCAAATCTAACTTTAAATAGTTTCTCTAAATGAACTAACTTTCCTCCGTCGCTTATTATGTTTTCCTACATCCTAACGAACTCGTAAATAACCTATACTAATCGAATTACGCATGTTTAATTGAACAAATAATTAAGTATGACTCAAATGGTTAATTGTTAGTAAATTTGATTATGATTGTTTTGTATCTGCTTGTCATCTCTCCAATCCGATTCAGCTGCTATAAGGTACATATAAAGATGGGTTTAGTAGGTTAATGTAATTAATAGATTGCATATTAGACGAACTCAGAATACCCTTTTTCTGCCGAAAATTTGGCTCCTATCCTCCTGCAAGTTAACAGGATGGTCAAGGATCAACTAGAACTTCGCACAGTCAGCCGACGCGATTTTCCAGAGGGTCTTAGTACCTTGTTCTGTCAATCTTCCATGTCGTCGTGCACGTCATTCAGGTCTTTCCCTAAGTCCCGAAACCCCCAAATTCCTACTCCTCCAAGGTCTACTATTTACTTAGGGCGAACCGGTTTCGTCCTATCTGCAATCATATACTCACGGTGTTGTGTAGAGTTACGGGTCGTGAATCCTCCCTCCACGTACAAGAAATGATGTGAGAGTAACTCTGTCGAGTCTAAAACGCTAATTGTAAGCGGGTCCACATCATCCAATGTACAGTACATAGAAAGATATATATGTAAACATACGTTTGGGTAGGATTATAACTCACAATATAAAACTAGCTAGTCTTATATTCCGAGCTCGGATCCCTCGCATAGAATTCTGCGAAATTCTAAGTTTGGTAACCGAATATATACATGATAATAGTAGGTAATATTAATAGATACTAGTATAATAAGCAATTATCTGGCGATATGTTCTGGAGATTCGCCAAAACTCCAAGCTTTTGATTGATTTGGTTGACAATTTTATTTAAGAGATTGCCATCTCTATTATGTGTTTGGTTAATGGTCCTTGGTTTTTTAAGGAGCGACCACTGCCTCCTATTGTTGAACTGTTTTCTAAATTTTCCCCCAAGGTTCAACTTTTGGTAAAATTTTTACTCTCCCGTGATTTTTCAACTGCTTCATGTAAATGATTGATACCTTTTATTAGTCTATCCCGTGATTTTTCAACTGCTTCTTGTAAATGATTGATGTCTATGAGAGTAATTACTCCACAAAATTTTACTCGAATCTTCCTTGTAATTCTTCAATTCTCTTAAATTTGACTATCCCGTGATTTGTCAACTGTTTGATGTACCTATTAGCTACCTAGGAGAGTAGTTAATCCATAAAATTTTTCTCAAATGTTCAATGATACTCTTCAATAATCTTTTATTTGACTAGCCTATAATAAATCTAATTACTTTCAAGTTGTTCAATCCTAAATATCTCTTCAAGTTCAAATTAAAGATTGTGTTTAACCCCCTTTTTTTTTTTTTTTTTTTTTTATATATAATTGCGCAACGTTATGGTGTTGCCCTATCCTAAGATTGACATCTTCCTAAAGCATTCAACACAGTGCCCTACTGACCGAGTTGTTTTATAAACAATTTTAGTTATGTCAACATTCCCACTGGCCTCGTGACCTAGATCCAAGAACGCGTGACACCCGTTTACCTTTAAACATCCCGAATTCAATAATGGTTATTTCTTTCGCGCAAATGTCTTAACCTGATCCCAAATAAATATAGTTATAATTTACATATTTATGTCTCGATACATAAATACACAGATATATATATAATTTTATTATAGTTGAGGTAAATTCTAATTTCATAATTCATTTTTTTTTGATCATTTTATATTAGCTGAAGTTATAATAAATAGTACATATATTAATTAAATAAGTATAAAATATGAACTTGAAATTTTTTCTAGCACACAAATAGCATAGTGCGTTCTAAGTAGGTATTAGTAATCGATACCTTTTACTTTTATTTAAGTGTGTTTCTTTTTGATTAAACCTTTCTTGGAATAATATATATATACATATATACATATACATAGATATATCTATTTTATATATAATATTTTATATATAATATTTTAATATAGATACATAACACATATTAAGCAAATAATATTTTGTTATAATAATATAAAATTTTATACCGACGATCAGCTGCCCTCTGCCTCGTTCATGTCTCTAGAAATTTTTATACTTTGTAAGGACTTACCCCAAAAGGTCCACTCCTGTCGGGTTCAACACGACAAACCTTTTATATATTTTTTTCTACCTTATTCAGCTATTGTCTAACTAAACCTAGATTAATCATCTTTATTCATTATTTCACTATTGCGTTGACTCTAAACTGAATTAATTGATGACTAATCTTTATCAATCAAAATGTATTATATTTTCAAAACCCGTTGGTTAACTTAACAAATTTACTTTTTTATTTTTTTATTTATTTTATTTATTTTTATTATTTAATTCTTGTATCACCGAACTCTTTTATTTTGCAGTAAGATAACGTATTTCACTATTTATTCAAACTTTCCGAAATAATAATTATTATCAAGTTATCACAATCTCATTTAACAACAACTTAATAATTTGTATTATTTATTCCAAAGTCCATATTTATTATTATTACTTTATCTAACACTAGATTAATCCTGTGATAAATTATTACGTTCGATTTGCACTTTATTTAAGGAACTATTACTGATATGTTTTTTTTTTCCCAAGTATTAAGTCCTAAAATTTAACTAAACACTGCTTTTAAATTTGCCAAATACAACACCACACTTTTCACTAACACAATTTAAATTTATGATTTAATCACTTCACTGAATCTAATTAATTATTATTAATGGTACTAATCTCTTACACTGAATTTAATACCAAACTTTGGACACTTAGAACTTTCTGTTAAAATGCATTTTATCTAACACTAGATTATACTAAGTCCGAAATCACTTCTATTGACTTGACTCCAATTATTTCAGAGTCATAAAATTTTTTTACACTTAGACAATTTTTCAATTAATAACCGCTTTGAACGTCACGTCACGTCTCACAAACTTCCGCTTTTCAAAACCCCCGATGACTAACCAAAAATCACTAAGTCCTGTCTTTTAAACCCCTTTCAGGATTAGAATGGCCTATCTAAGCTATCTTTGATCCACGAATTTAATCTCTAACAACTCGAGATTTCATATATCGATTCTGTCATTTTTGTTTAACTGTCGTTAGGTCCACCTTTCATGACTTTGTTCATGCCCTATCTCGTTTAAACATTTTTCCAGGATCGGACCGGCGATATTACGTCAAAATGCCCCTCATTCCTTTTGTCTGTTGGTCATACAAAATTGGCTCAAATTTCATAATTTTTTAGTTATTTTTTTTCTCAATTCGTAAAAGGTCCGTCTTCGATAACTATATTTACGTCTCGATTTTTCCGTACCTATCACAAATCATGATTATCTCCATATCGAAATGTTTACTATGCAATTTCGAGTTGCAATTTTTATAATTTCCACTCTATCTCACTGCTACTTGTATGAATTTTTTCCATTAAACCCGTATTTTCTCTATTTACGTAGTATATCTGAATTTTCCCCTTTCCCCTAGAATTTTCTTGTATTCACAACACTCTTCCTACGAATTTCCTCTTTTATCCTTATGTTATTATCCACATCTATATGATTAGTTACATTCCAAGCCAAATTTATTGTTTTCATCGATACTTCTGAATTTGCATGAGTTTTCCTTACGGAATCATCTTTTAATTGTTTTTATTTTCTTTTTTACTACCCCCCGTTTCGTCTTCGATGTATGTCACCTCTTAGAAAATTTCATTTTCTATATACTATTACTTTTTATGTTATTTTCCACATTTTTTTTAGGAGAAACTTCCACTTCGGTCCTTAAATATATGTCAATTTTTATTACTTCATATGGATCTTCCCCCAAATTCCGTCCTTTTCTCCCCTGAATTCACATTAATTTAAAATTTGACATCTGTTTATGTCTGGACTTCGATGTACCGACCGATAACTCAGCGTTTATTCGAGGGTAATAAAATCTAATCGTTTTTAGTTAAAGTAAACTGACCCTAAGACCAATGATAATTTTTATCGTCCTAAAAGCCATTAAAATGGGTTTAATCGCCTAAAACCATGTTCGTTTTCTGGTTGTTTTAATAACAAAATCACGTGTGGGTTCGTCAACTCAAATAATGCTTCCGTCTATCATCAAACTTTCCTATCTTCCATAGTACTTTCGTCAAACAATTGACGGAAAACAATTCCTTTTTGTTTGATTTACCTAACGCAATGTAACCAGTATGACCTCCCTATTCCAAATATATAACGATATCTATTTAAACTCGTCTGAAAACGCAAAATTAAGTCGAAATCTTATATTGTTCAATAAACACTTCCGTTTAAACGTCCAGTTTTTCCATTAGATTTCCTTTTCAAATCGTTTTTTTCTGACGTGACAAAAGTGACATTCCAAATTTCCAGCGTTTTTCTTCCTTTTAAATGTAAAATGTACGCTTTCCTTTCAATCTGGTCTCCCTGACCCTCTATGTACTCGTTATACGACTGAATAACCCTACAGTAACTTTTCTTACGTTTTACACGTCTTTTCTTTAATTTTCCTCTTATCATAAATCTCTAGCTATTTTCTTGCCTAGTTTTTCCAACATAATATGGATTAATTTGTTCGTTAACGGTGGTCGTCAACACCTTCATTGCACTGATTGTTTATCTTAAATCTGGGGTCATTGTATCTAATGCACCGGGCGTGAGACCCTGTTTACATTATAGTGTATTGATCTTTCGGTTGATGACGATATTTTTTTCCATAAATCTCAGGTTAACTGCCTAGTTCAAAGTCCATCTCTTTGTTCAAAATATGAATACGCCCTCCACTTTTGTGATTGGTTAATCATTCTTTGTGTTTATTTTCGCGCCTAAGAAAGGGTCTTTCCCTGTCTCGTGACGATTTTTAATACCATCTGTGGTTTTTTTATTAATACTCATCTCAATCTACTTAATTGTAGATCCCTATCGTCAACAAGAATTCAATTTACTTTGATCCGGTAGATGTCGCAGGTGTGTCTGTTTTATAATTAATTGGTATTTTCTTTTTGAATTAAAGTGGGAAGCTACGATATTTTCTTATTTTCACTGTTGATTAATGCAATTCATCACAATTTGAATTTAACGATAGCCTTCAAAATTGAATCAGATAATGTGAACAATTCAGAAAAACGATAAAGTGTCCATCTACAATAAAATAATTTAGTAAAAATTGTTTTAATTACTTCATTTTTAAAATTGGAAACGATTTGTTAAAAATTCAGACGGTCCAGTGATTTTTCACCGGTCTACGCTAGTACTAATAAAAAATATTATTGGATAATTTATAATGCCCCGTTTTTGTGAAAAATCACATCAATGACGGAGTATAAATAGTATTGCTAGGCCTTTTCTTACAATGTACAAACAGATACAAACAAGCTGGTGGTTTCAGATTAAAACACAAAAAAATGGAATAAAAACGATTTTCTACCCACAGGACACGATTTAAAAAAAATAACGTTGCATTATATTGCAGTTGTCATTTAATCCTTGGGTATTTATTATTAAAACTAGCGCAGACCCAAGAAAAAATACGTAATTTTTTTATGTATTTTGAAAAATAATAGTAAAAAATTACATTAAAAAAAATAAAAAACTGCTATTGCCGATAATCAAAACTCGATCAAGCGTTTGGAAAGCAACTGTAATGACCAATTAATACACCACCAACATATGCTTGCCGTAATTGAGAGTAGTTTCAGCTATTCATCATCAAAACTGGAGTGGAATACCTCTGTCCATTCGAATATCGACATCTTTGCGGTGCTTCAATCAATAAGCTCTGCAGCGAATAGTTGCTGACTGCACAGTCTACCGCAAAACATCGAAATTGATAAAATTTTCAATGGAAGGGATACTTTGAATTTTGATAAGAGAATTTAATTTAATTTTAATTCTATTTTCATTTCAATTATTACACGCTGCAGAAAACCATCTGCAATCAGGATGAAATCCTTAATGTATTCCTGAACAGTGACCATTTTCTCAATAGAACCATTGTAATTTAAAAAAATAAGATGTTGTCAAATAAATCTTTTTATTTTTATTACTATTATATGTTCAACAGTAAGAATTACGTATTTTTGAATTTTGGAAACCTGCTTAATTTTAGTTTCATTACAACCTAAATAATGTTCTCAATTACGTTTATATGAATATTAGCGGCAACAAAGCATTTAAAAAAAGCGTATTATATAATTATGTTTTTATTACTTTTTTGTTATATGTGGAAAACAAATTTTAATATTAAAAAAGTGATATTAAAAAAGTACATGTTTTTGCATGAAAATCCAAAAAAAATATTGTAAAATTGCTAAAAATACTCTTCTCCCACGTTGAAGACTTATGTTCTTGTAAAATAATATTTTAGTAAGAATGTACTTCTTAACTTTGTGGGGATATTAAAACATAATCAGCTTTACTAAAAAAAAAACCACAGCACGACCGATAACCTGTGTCACTGCTGCAATATGAATAAAACAAAAATGCACTAAAACACGAAATATTACTAATAAGATTTTTTCTTAAAATGTATTTTAAATCTGGCAACAATGTTATTTTTTATAGTGTAAGTAATAAATTGTTTGTTTTCCTTCATAACCGCTAGGTGGCGGCGCCTGCGCATTCCGAATAAAATTAAAAAATTAAACGAAACCGCGAATAAAATTTCGTTCCGCGGATATGGGTGTAATATTACTTAAATGTGATTGTAATTTCTATTAAAATGACTAATTCACTCTTATATTCATAATAATTGATATATTTACCGTGTTTTTGTGGTTTTTCAAAAGTTTTAGTGTAGTTATAATAACAATAATCGTACTTTTAAAATTGAAATGTCAATAACTATTTTAAATGATACATAAAAATTCAAATTTACATTTAAAGGATTTTATTTTATGAGAATTCATAAAAGTGGTATTTTTTTATAAATATTGATATCTAATACATGTTTTCCTAATTTCTATTAACATGACAAACGGCCGCGGATGTGAAAACATTACTAATTAAAAAATTGAGAAGTACATTCTTACTAAATTTAATTTCACAAGAACATAAGTCTTCAACGTGGGAGCTGAGTATTTTTAGCAGTTTTACAATATTTGTTTAAGATGTTTTTGATTTTCGTGCAAAAAAATGTACTTTTTAAACATCACTTTTAATATTAAAATTTGTTTTCCAGATGTGGAAAACAAATTTTGTTTTCAAAACTCCACAAAGTTAAGAAGTACATTCTTACTGAAGCCGAGGGAGGGAGGGAATTTAAATTCTCGAAGTAAAGTGTAGAAATTATTGTCGGGGTTAATGCGGCATCAAACCATGAACGTTTCCAACAAATTAACCAGGAGAAATGAACTCCAGCTCTCATACTCGTATCAATGTTTACCCTCGAATACGCGATTATTCCAGATTTTCTACAAGGGTTACAGTTATACTACTTGGCGCTTTTATAATTGCCGTAATGATTCACGGTTACAGTACCGTGACGGCAAAAAAGGGCAATAAACTTATATTCCTTTAAATAATTTCCCTCAGGGCCTATGTCATCTTAGGGGATGCTGTTTGGAGGGTCTTTTTAAGGAAAGGAATGATAGGAAGTTCTGGAAAGGAAAATGGTATGAGGGGTGGGTTGGAATCTGGGAGTTAGTGTGTCCAGGAGTGACGGACGTTTGAATCTATGCCTCCCACTGCGTTGCAAAAAGACAATGTTCCGAGACGAATACGAATCCAACTTCCGTGCAAGGCGATGAATCGACAGAGTCCGGCTGGTAAAAGGTCAAAAGGCCTCCCTTACCCAGTCTCTCTTGATCCGACCCGCCACGCAGCAGGTAGGCAGACGCATCCGCCACCGAGACCTGAACAATCTTCACCCCATGAAACCGGGCATCCCTGCTAAGTAACCAAACGTAGCAAATCACTTGGGGAGAACTATGGCAGAGGTATTGGTTGTCCAATAAATGGTTCCCGGAGCGGCCGTACCCACACCCGCTTTCCAAATTGGTCCATTTTCTCCGAAGGAAAAAGTCATCATTTTCTTGCATCTCTCTCACACACCGCACCGTGACGTCTCCGAAGACACCTAGCAGTACTACTAGCCGTGACGATAATTTTGAAAGTATGGAATATTGTTACAAGGATTATTGTTGGAATATTGTTACAATATGGAATATTGTTACAAATATTATTGTTGAAGTATGAGTGAATTCCTAAAATTCATAAATGTTAAAAGTCAATGCGCTGATGGTTTTAATATTGTAATTAAATGTAATATTTCTTACACACTAAATAACAACAGTTGAAAATGAGACAAACGGTGAACGTGTGTTTTGCACCCCCTTTAAAAGAAACACACTATCATTATCATGCATCTCCATCACGCGTATAAAGAAAACGAAACGCAATACCTGTCGAAAATGAGTAGTATTTTGAAGGAAACAATCACACGTATTTAATGTATAAGAAAGAGCTGCAGCGTTATAGCGATAATGAACTTAGGTTTATTGCCTTTTTTGCTGTCACGTTACCATAACCGTGAAAAGTCACTGTAATTATAAAAGCGCATATTGTGTTTTAAAAATGAAAATTGTAAGTGATATTTGTATGTACATGTGTATTTATTTAATGATACTTACGCGTGCAAGAGTGGGTAGTAAACGCATAAAAAATAGAATTGTTCGGAAAAAAATAATTGTACAAACTTCAATCTGTGTTAGTTACGCGATTTTTCATCCCGCGACAAAATATCTCCGACAAAATATTCACGACAAAATATCTCCGACAAAATATCCCTTACAAAATATCCCCGATAAAATATCACCGACAAAATATCCCCGACAAAATATCCCCGTTAAAATATCGCCGACAAAATATCCCCGATAAAATATTCCCTACAAAATATCCCCAGCAAAATATCCCCGACAAAATATCTCCGACAAAATATCCCCGACAAAATATCCCCGACAAAATATCTCTGACAAAATATCCCCGACAAAATATCCCCGATAAAATATCCCCGACAAAATATCCCCGATAAAATATCCTCAACAAAATATCCCCAGCAAAATATCCTCGACAAAATATCCTACGGACAAAACATCCCCCAACAAAATATCTACTTAAACTTAACCTAGCCTAACAAAAAAATGGGAAAAAAATAATACAGACATCCAATAAAAAAATAATAATAATTGTTCAACAATAGTTAAATGTGACAAAAATAATACGGACATCCTGTAAAGTTAGGTTAGGTTAGGTTTTATTAGATATTTTGCTGGAGGATATTTTGTCCGTGGGATATTTTGTCGGGGATATTTTGTGGAGGATATTTTGTCGCGGGATGAAAACGCGTTTTACCGTCCGTGTTGAGCTGTTATAAAGTTTACACAAACAACGCAGTTCGTTAGCTAGAGGCACTCATTCGAAGATTCTTCTTGTAAATAGTTACAGACTATTCATAACATTTGATATTTAAATACGCTATCATAATATCTATGTTGGCAAGTTTTGTGTGTTTTGTTCGCTTTTATTCAGACGTCACGCGTTCAATTATATGCAAAAAAAATACTACTAACAAGCCAAGGTGCCCGGCGTTGCCCGGACTTGATGATTTTTTTTTTCGAAATCAGATGTAGACAGTAATTTTCTATGATAATATAAATTTTCTTTTAATCGTTTTTTGAATGTCTAGAAAGTCTTTATTAACTAAGATATAATACGTACACACACTTTTCGTTTTGTATAAACCACCTCATTCGGCTGAGCATGTTCCGAGGTTGCAGGGATTTAATTTAGTTTAACAGTAGCTTTGAAGAATTGTAGAGGCATTTAAATATAACACATTACACGCTATAATAATGTTTCTTATGTTTCTATTTTCTTTTTCTTTTTAAAATATACTCACAGATGTGTAGTTTGTGTGACATGTGCAACATAAATGGACACAGAGTTCATACACATAAAATATCATAGTTCTGCTTATAGGCTGAGTACGGCAGTGGGAGCGATTTTCTCAAGTCGATAATGAATGACCTTCCTTTTGTTTTGAAGGTTAAGCGTGCAAAATTTCATCAATCTCAAAATAAATCTGTAAATTAAATTAATACCTACAAAACCCAAAACCACAGGCATTCTTATTTTAGGGCCATTGACCAGCGGCCGAGAATTCATATTTCGTCGAAAGATAGACACGCGACTTCACTCTTGCGACTGTACAGGGCGGTTCTGATGAGAAGATTTATTTTTCTCCGTACCAACATTTTTAAGTAATGACTTGATTTTATTTCATTAAAAATTTGCTTTCATAACCTATCTACATTAAAAAATGCTCAAATGCGTAATGATAAAACAATTAAAATTATGTGCTTTTGTAATTATTTTTTTATCATAAATATTTATAATTTTTCAATAATGTCTAAGCAAAAAGAGATTGTAAAAAAAATCAGAAAATATTAATTTATAAGACCGTAAAAAATTGCCAAACAAAAGTATTTTCGGCCCAAAACACGGGTGCGAATCTTTTTTTGAATGATTTTATTTGAACGAAAATTAAAATTCTGAAATGTAGATTTCGGATAATTTATTGGTTAATTTTACTGCATGATTATATGATTTGAAATGTGTGCTGTATAATACAAAATATAGTTTGAAAAAAAATAACACATCTGCCAGGGTTTCCCAAACTGTGTTCCGCGGAACACCAGGGTTCCGCCGAACCTGAATAGGGGTTCCGCGGCAATTTGTGAGAATTTCATTTAATATAATATACACATGTTAATATTTCAACACCACTGAAATTATTCACAAGAAATTATTATTTGTATAAATATTTCACAATAGTTCTTAATGATAGAACGTCCAAACCCTTGTCCTGCTGGAAGGAACTTCCGGAAGGACAATTCGACGAATGTACGTCCTGCCAGCAGTACACAATTTTTTGTGTTTTTTTTTTAATATAAGAGGCTGTCCTTCTAGGACTTTCATGCATGTTAAAAATAGGCAGAAAAAAATATTCTTAATATTATTCAAACAGAGAAAAAACTTCAGTTTTTATCCAAGAAGATCTGCTGCATTAAAAAAATTCAATTGCTGACTTGATATTTATTTTTAATACATTTTATTCTATTTTTAAACTTTAAAAACGCTTCCCTGAAAAATCAAGTTTTTTGATATAAGACGTTATTAAAAGGAGTGAGCGATGTGTTTAACAACTTTTTTTTTTTTAATTTTTACTATTAGGAATTTTTAAAATAGGCAATTCACCCTAAAAAGAGTGCTTTACACCCAACTTAAAAAATAAGTCTAGTGTTCCGTTAAAATGTATGGGTTTGCAAAATGTTCCATTGCAGAAAAAGTTTGGGAGACCATGACCTACGGTATAACCTTATTCTATTCAAAATATACATATTTTCTCGAAATTTTAAACATTACTCTACTGGATAAAAGAACAATCTTTTAAAATCAATGTTTGCTTTTTTGTTGAAAGGAGTTAATACATCTAGAATTTTATTTAAAAATTACTTATTTCCGGTTGTGTCTGGTTATTCCCTTTATATTAGCTCCCGGCGTTGCTTGTGCTTTATGAAGACATTTTTATAAATCAAACGTAGATAGTGATCTGACTCTTGTTTAATAATAATAATAATAATAAAATATATGTTCAATGTAGTTTACAAATAGATTATATCAGTAAAAAAAATTAACAAACAGGTCAAGGTGCAAAATTTCGTCAAACTTTGGAGGAATAGAATTGTAGTTTTTTTTTATAAAAATAAAACGCGACAGCCCGCGACAGATACTCTTCTTTATATATTTAGATATGTAAAGAAATAGTTAACAGATTACTATTTTTCACTTTACTGGATCTTTTTTAATCATCACAAAAAGATTGTACATCTGCCCTGATGAGGAACACTCTAACGCTATCCAAAAGCGATTGTTAATGAATCAGGTAGGTAAAACGGCAGAATGCCACAAACATAAATCACGATAATACTTAGGGTCGTGAAAAACTCAAATTAAAACTAGTATATAATTTGCAAGCTTTGTAACGCAAGCTCCGATCGAAGTAAAAACCGGCAAACGAAAGCCACCTGTACGAATAAATAAAGGATTTTCTGGATACCACTTGTGAATGCTGAATACTCACGTTGTTATCAAAATTGTTTCTGTGTAAAAATACTTTTTTAAGACTTTATTTTTAAAACCTTTTTAATACGTTTATTGACAAGCGCGAAAAAATGATAAGCATACTTTTATCTTTAAATATTTTAACAGCTGTCAAATTTGATCTTAGTACCATTGTGAATTTTTTACAATTGATCGATCTTCGTCAAATGCCGAATGTCGGCCCGCTACAGTATTTTGTTCAAAATTTTATGTTTCGAGCCGTTCACACGGCGCAGATAAAATATTTCTTCCTATGGTAGGAGAGGGGGTCAATTGAATTAGCGAGCGGCCACGGAGTGCGCATTTTTTGTACTGAATCTATGAACTTGACATCTGTCACCCACCGGTCTTGGCAGCTCCGTAATTAAAATGACCCCCTCTCCTGTTTTCGTCGGAGTGGGGGGCGCTTAACTGTTGGCATATCGCCTCAGGAGCGGTTACGAGCTCGTTCACATTGAGCATATAAATATAAAAGATCATAGCACGCCACATATCGCTCTCCATACAATCCCTTCAGACCGTTCACACCTGAGCGCTTTACGCGCACATCAACCATAGACAATGCACATCTTATATGATATGCCAACAGTTAAGCGCCCCCACTCCGACGAAAACAGGAGAGGGGGTCATTTTAATTAGGGAGCTGCCAAGACCGGTGGGTGACAGATGTCAATTCATAGATTCAGTACAAAAAATGCGCACTCCGTGGCCGCTCGCTAATTCAACTGACCCCCTCTCCTACCATAGTATAAAATATTTTATCTGCGCCGTGTGAACGGCTCGAAACATAAGCGCTCGCGATTCAGCAGATACCTGCTAGCGGTTATATTATATGTCTGAACACCCCTTACGGCATAAGATGTGCATTGTCTATGGTTGATGTGCGCATAAAGCGCTCAGGTGTGAACGGTCTGAAGGGATTGTATGGAGAGCGATATGTGGCGTGCTATGATCTTTTATATTTATATGCTCAATGTGAACGAGCTCTAAAGGTGAGATGAATTCTCTGCAATTTATTACACGGAAAGGTGAGATGACTTCTCTGCGTATAGTTCACTACGCTTTTGAACGATTTTAAAACGAATATGATGAATTCCAAAGTTATCTTGCGATGCCTTTTCATATGCGATTTAAAAATTCACGAGGAGACCGTTGTCACTCTGGTTGATTGCAAACAATGAAGTACTGGTGGATAAACGGGGAGAGGGGAAGGGAACAATTCATTGCCATAGAATAAATATTAATTCCCAAACAAAACATAAACATAATCCACAAAAATCGAAACTGGTGCCGATCATCTGGAGCAAGTGAGACTATGGCATCCCCAATTAGACAATGTAAAGCTGAAGATATAAGTGAGGGGAAGATGATTGAGAGACGGAATTTGGAAAGTAGGTACATGGCTATTCAGATTTGGCCACCTAATACGGCTAAAGGGATTCAATTTGGAAGGCGGATATGGGTACCGCCACCCCGGGAACAATTTTTTGGATAACCAACAGCTCTGCCATAGCTAACAAAATTTCCTCCACACTGCATCCCCAAAGATGACGTAGGACCTGAAGGGAATGATTGTTCTCAGGGCCTCTTGTGTGGAGGTACAAGTATAAAAAACGTCATTTCAAGCAACTTTTCATTTCTGAATGGTGGTCTTACACAAGGGCTTACTGAACACTCCTTTTTATATTTTATCAAATCAGTGTCAAACGGTATTTGAAATAATTAATCAAACGAAATTTACGTGCCGAGACCGTAAAAATAATAATTATAAAATTAATAAAACTTATTTTTAGCTTTTTTTCTTATACAGTCTTTAACCATTGATTTTTTATATTTTTTTAATCAATTGAAGACTATGTCTATTTTAACCCTTGACTACAGTGCTCTACCCATTAGAAGCATTGTTCAAAAACATGACATCACAACTTCAATCTTTGCTTCTCTTAATTAAAAATTTCACGAATGAAAAATGACAAAAATAAAACAAACAAAATAATCGGAGTTTTGTCGGACAAGTCCGGACAAGGCTTGGCTTTGTGTTAATAATATAATGTATTTGCAGGTGTTTTGTTCTGGGAAGGTACCGAAGTATTCCCGGAATCATCCAGAGAGGGAGCCTGTCACAAAGTTGGGTAGTGGAGCCTCGCGAGATGGAAACGAGGGCGTATTGTTCGCTAATAAATTTGCGAGGCGGTGAATGTAGAATCCGGTGATAGAGAGATATGATTTGACTTACCTACGAAACCCTCGAGACTAGACACAAAAATAATGCCCACAAATATGCCCGCATGACATTCAACTTTAATTAGATTTTCGGTTTTTGAACACATCTCAAAATGAAAAACACTTTTTGACAGCAGGTCAAATATTATTGCTGGTTTTAAAATTATGAACGGACAGGTGCTATGAAAAATACTATCTATTTTACGCTAATATTGCTTAAGTTTTTAAAATAAAAATGGTAAACTTTATGAAAAATATTAATATTAATATGAATATTATTATGAAAAATATTATCTATTTTACGCTAATAAGTTTTTAAATTACAAATGGTAAAGTCTATTTATTTCTAACAAACGAAATTCTTCTAATCGCCTTCGTGGTCGAGGGAAAAGTCTCTTAACTAACAATCTTCATTATCACCGTTGTGTAATACCATCTTCCAGAATGGAAACGTTCTTTGAAATAGCTAAAGCCGTGTTTGGTGGTCAGATCTGAATATCCGGGTGCTTCCCCACCTTTCTCTTCACACCTTTTTTCCCTCACCGCCACCTTTAGCCTCATACAAAAATAATTGGGAATGCTGTAGTCTTATTGGCTCCGGACCGTAGGGAGCAGTTGGGTCTCTTGTGCAAATTATGAACTTCACTTTTTTAATTCTTCCCTTTTTCGTTTTACCTTTACGTAGTAAAAAATAAAGTCGCTCCCTCCCTCTATTTGTGCGATTAGATCTTTTAATGCGGTTTCACCAATATATATAGTAAATTATGAGGAAGGTTATTAGGTATATAATTTGTCAAGGTTTTGTGTAAATTGGTTCCTGCGGGTTGGCAAGCGTGCGTGGGCAGCGGGCAGCGGGCAGCGGGCAGCGGGCTAGCAAGCGAGCTGTGTGGATTTTTTTTTACAGGTAGCGCTGGTTATAAAGGTTGGGAAATGGCGTGGCGTTGTATTTCGTTAGCCACAGAAACGTGTTGCCGGGTCTGCTAGTATAAAAATAATTGGCAAACCTTGACCGGGATAGGCGGTTTTCTGTTTTATGGAATTACTTCCTGATCCACTCGGTGTTGCTGGGGCCAAATTCTGCTGTAAGGGGTGGGAAATTGAATGGGATGGTTTTTTTGAAATGTTGATCTTCTTCAGGCTTTGATGGTCAGTGATCTTTTTCAGGTTTTGAAGGTCAGTGACCTATTTCAGATTTTGAAGGTCATGTGTGCAAAACTTCATCAATCTCGGAATAAAAGTGTACATTTTTATTTAAAAAAAAAAACTGCGCTGGGACTCTTCTTTATGCATTTAGATAGTTTATACTGCATAAATCATAGCGTTGCCCAGTTTAACGCAGAGTTTTTAAAAATCAGACATAAACAGTGATTTTCCTCTAATTTGGACCACCGAGTATACAAAATTTCATCGAGTAGAATAAAAATTCGCTTACGGGGTTGGAAAAAGGCATGCGGGGGATTTTTCACATCAAGCATTTAATTTCGACATAAACAAGCACAAGCATTTAATTTCGACAAACAGCAGCACAAAACACGATCACACAAACAAATATAATTATCTTTATCTACTCACTGTACTTAATTTAGAATTAACTCCTTACAATACATCGTATGTACAATACATTACAGACTTATAGGCAAATTAATAATAAATAACAACACAATGTTCAATTTAAATACTAACCAACTTTATACTCACAAGCCTCTTCTGCTAGCTCGATCGGCAAGGTCTCGTGTGCACAGTTCGTTCACAGACTCGATTCAAGACAACTATCGCTTAGTCATTGATAGAATAAATACAGATAGGGTTATAATAAAATAAAAGATCTGTTGTCGCTTTTGAATAACTTGATAATTTATTTATGACTCGACGCTTCCAGGAAAAAAACCTAAATCTCTTTGTGAACTCAAAGATAATGATTCTAAAATATAATGAAATGGGATGATTTGATGTCTAATTACATAAGGTTTACGTACTTTATCCCTTACGGGTTACACATCTGGGCTGAGCTGGCTCCTTGTCAGGAAACATCACTGAGTTGATTATTTTTATTTTTTTATTTTTATTTTGCAGAAACAAACAGTACATTATTACATAATGGGAAATATTTACAAAGTTATAGAATTAATACAATAATTGGTACCAATGACATGTCGCTGTTACATACTTAAATTTTGATGTGATAAATAATACATTTTACCTAAATTTAGTTAGTAACTTATTGAAGGAGAGGGGTGTGGGAGAGTGTTTGTATGTGTGTAAATGAGGGTGTGAGAGGGTGTGTGGATGTGTGTGTTATGTGTGCGAGTTCAGTGTGCTAAAAATGTTTTTCTTAAATAGAGGGAGGGAATCAAAAAATATATCTGTTTTTGTGGTTTTTTGAATAGAGTTGAAACTTTGAAGGATGCGGGAAATGGGGGAGTTGGCTGCAGCGTTCGTATTATTACTGGTTGTGTAAAAAAGGTTGGCGTGGCGAGTTCTTTTAGATGGGATGTTAAAATTTATTTGGGATAGAAGTTCTGGGCAGTCTATTTCGTTATGTATAATTTTATGGAGAAATGTCATGTCAGCTACCGTTCGCCTGGATTTCAGGGATTGGAGAGTGCAGATGTAATTATTGTTGTATTTATAACCGAGATACTTAATAAATTTATTTTGTATGCGCTCTATGTTGTTGACGTATTGGGTGTATTTGGGATTCCAGACAGGCGATGCAAATTCCAGTGGACTTCTGACTAGTGAGGAGTAAAGCATTACTAGAGTATGTGGATTTCTAAATAATTTACTCACACGTAGTATAAAACCCAACATTTTGTAAGATCTATCGGTGATTGAATCAATATGCGTTTTAAGTATAAGTTTACTATCTAAATAGACTCCAAGGTCCTTACATTCATTTTTTGAGATCACGGGTTCATCGCAGAGTGAATATGAGAAGTTAATTTGATGCTTGTTTCTAGTAAAGGACATAGTGTGGCATTTAGAAACATTGAGGTCTAAATTATTAGCTGTGCAATAGTTGCAGAGCCTATCTAAGTCACTTTGTAGCTCTTTACAGTCCAATAGAGAGCGAACCGTTTTGTAAATTTTCATGTCATCTGCAAACAATAAAAATTTAGAGTATTGGAAACATGAGCCTATGTCGTTTAAGTATATATTAAAGAAGAGCGGACCAAGGTGGGAACCCTGAGGGACTCCCGAGGTTACGTTGATTATTTTAGATAAAACTCCATTTATTGAGATAACTTGACTACGATTGCTAATGTATGATTTAATCCATCTAAATAAGTCACCGTGTATTCCAAGACGAGTGAGTTTATTTAACAGAATTGAGTGGATAACGCGGTCGAAGGCCTTTGAGAAGTCGGTGTACATAGCATCGACCTGCACCCTTTCGTCCATATTGCTCTGCAAATAGTTGAAAAATAGGGCAAGGTTAGATGTTATAGACCGATTTTTCATGAATCCGTGTTGGTTCTGTGAAATTGTTGTGGTGATAGTCGGGTAAAGTTGGTCGTAAACGATTTTTTCAAGAATTTTACTTAAGATGGGAAGTTGAGAGATAGGTCTGTAGTTTGTCACGTCATGTTTGTCACCCTTTTTAAAAATGGGGGTTATTACGGCAGACTTTCACTTATGAGGAAACGTACCTTCACTTAGTAATTTTTTTAAAATTGCACTGACCGGAGGAGTGATATATTTACTACAGTTACGTATGAAGATACCAGGCAAACTATCTAAACCAGGTCCTTTGTTAATGTCAATGGATGATAGATATTTGTAGGTAATGTCGTCGTTGATTGTAATTGAGGACATAGATATGTTATTCAGCGGATCAGGTTCATGAATATCAGATGCTAAATTTTGGGTGTGATCAGTGAAGACGGTAGAGAAATAGTCAGCAAATAGATCGGTAATCTCCTTACTATTGTGTGCGATTCTCGAGCCATATGTTAGGTGTTCGGGTATGGAAGGAGATTTTCTTTGCGTTTTGACAAAGCTCCATATTTTTTTTACATTATTTTGTATAGCATGTTCTAAGTGTGAAATATAATTGTGGTATGTGAGAGTAGCGATTTTCTTTTGTCGTTTTCGGAGCAGTGAAAAAGTTTGGTAATCTAGTGGGTTCTTGTGGCGTTTCCAGGCTCGAAAAAATTTGAGCTTTTCTTTTGTAATATTGATAAGAGCCGATGAGTACCACGTTGGGAATTTGTTTGTTTTCAGAATTTTCTTTGGAACAAAGTTATCAATTACGGCCTCAATGATTAAGTAAATACTGTTAACCGCCGTGTTGACGTCTTGTGCGTTTAAGACAGAAGACCAGTCAGTTTTTGACAGAGCGTCGTTGACTAGGTCATAGTTGACTTTATTGAATAATTTGATCGTTTGGGGCTGGGAAGTAGAAGTAGGGGCGTAAATATTAAGTTCGACTATTAGGGATATGTGATGTGTGTCCTCCTGAACCAGAGGGGAGTCGGCAGTGTTACAGAGCACTAAGTCAAGTGTTCTACCATGCCTATTTGGAATGTGGTTATATTGTTTTAAATCCGAATAAGATAGGCAGTTAAGGAGGGTGGTGGAGCAAAGATCAGTACCGCGGGGATGATGTGTGGTGTTCCAGCTGATATTAGGCATGTTGTAGTCTCCAATTAAAAGGAAGATATCATTTGGATAGTTTGTGGTTAGATCGAATATTCTGGACGTATGACTGTTGAGAAGAGATAATCGCTGAGTGTTTGAGAGCTTTGGACCGATTCCGGGTAAGTACGAACAACAGATGTGAATATTAAATATACGACGTTTTGGGTCTCTTAGTACTATTGAAATCCAAATGTCCTCAGCTTCCGAGCTCCATGACTCGTGTGAATGTGCAGTAAATTTTTTTTTAATACCAATTGCGACACCACCTCCTTTGGTTTTACCCGTGAGGGACGTGTCTCTGTCTTTTCTGTAAACATTGTACCTGGGGTCGAAGAGCTCGTTATCAGATATACTGTCTACTAACCAAGTTTCAGTAATTAAAATTATATCGAATTCATTTATCAGAACATTGTGATAAAACTCGTTCGTTTTAGTACAAAGGCCAAGTGCATTTTGGTAGAAAATTATTATTTTTTCAGACATTGGAGAATGAAGTAAATTACCGATTTATTATTGTCTGCCACAAGTCCACTGGAATATGCATTCGGCGAGTGTATCGCTGGATAATGATAATATACTGAATGAGCAAGTATGTAGGTATGGTTGTTGAACATTTTAGCTGTTGATACCGATATAATGAATGTGTTGTTATGATGTGATGTGTGCGCTGGAGTAAAGGGTAGGTAATTATGATTTAAAGAAACATAAGTGAATTGGATAGGAAGGGTAGAAGTTTTTATAGTTATACCAGGTTTGATAATTGCACAGGGCAAGATATCAGGATTGCAGGAGAGGTTTCGTTCTTTCTTAGGTATATCTTGGAGTTTCGCACCCATAAAAAACTAAAGTTGTTAGCGATTTTAAACTCTTTCGCGGACCATAATAAATATTTATTTTTTCGTGTGAGATGGTCGTTAATAAATATTTTTCCTCCGACTAAACCTATACTACTGCAATTGAGTCCCTTCTTCTTTTTGATGGCAGCAATCAATTCGTCCTTCAATTTCTTGCTAGCAAATTTGGCCACAATGTTTTGGGGGCGGGGGTCACGGGGGGTAACAGGTCCAGGACCATCGGGTAGAGGATGTTGGTGTATTTTCACCCTGCTGGCGTAAAGAATATCTTCTCTGTTTATTGTATATCCCACGTTAGTTGCAACTTTCAAGATGATGTCAGCAGGATCCTCGTTGGTTTTTTCTGGGATTCCGAAGATTTCAATATTATTTTCGAGCAGCTGTTAGTCGTGGTTACTATTCCTTATGTCGAGGTGATTTACAATTTTCTTGAGATCAGCAATCTCGCCTTCAAGCCTAACTGACTTTGTTTTTTCTTCTTTTAGATGAAGGTCCATAGTTTTTAGTTTTCCTTCGTAATCGTCGATTTTTTTTGACATAAAATCTATTGTCTCTATGAGGTCTCGGAGTTCAGATTTAAAAGACATTTGAAAGCTGTCGAATTTTAGATCGATATGCTTTAATAATTCGGAGTCATCAGACTGCAACTTCTTAGGAGGCATTTCAAGTTGTTAAAATATTTTAGAAGTTGTTTACGTTATCACGGCCAATAAGAATGGGCGGTGACAGCAATAAGCCAATGACAAGGCTGCGAGAAGAAATGGCGGCGATTACAACCAATCACAGCTGTCAAAACGAGGATGACAAGTAAATATGCAGGAGTCACTGATATAAGGTTAAAAATTGTGATTTTGTGTATGAATTTAAAGCAAGTTATTCTGCACAGAGAACGTGGATAACAGTTTCACTTATGGATTCCACTAAGCTCTATTCGTTTTACTGGAACTGGATTGAGATGATATAGAAATGAACGGTTTTAACGGTTAACACAAGAAGCGTAATTTGAACAGGTAAATGTATTATACTTAGATGTATGTACAATGTGTATATATTATAATTTTTAAACACGTGTTCCAAACAACTGTTGGAATATCAAAGGGGCTAGGCGACCTATAGCAAACCTAAAACCTGAAGAAGCGCGTAGGGCTTTCGCCGCCTCCAGCTGCCTGCCCTTATCCCTCCCACCGAAATCTGGCAAATGAAGGCACGTCGGTGTTGCTAACTTATAAAAAATTATATTAAATATTGAGTACCTGGCACAAATCATCATACAGTGGTTAAAATTCAAGAAAGTATTTCATGACATGCTATGTTTCTGAAATATATTATCCCCAAACAAAAAAATAAAAAAGTGAGATGCTGATAATATCGTAACATAATTATACTAGAATCATCTAAATATATCTATCGAAGATTTTGCAGGGTGTGACGATTGACTCATCCATCAAAGTCACCAAACCATTTAGCCACGGTGTTGTTAAAGAGAAAAGTGAGAAGACCCAGACTGAGGTGGGAAGACGAAGTAAGAGGTGATGCAGCACAGCTTCTCCAGGTACCAAATTGGAAGTCAGCCGCTGAGGACAGGAGGAGTTGGAGGCGACTGTTGCAGGAGGCCAAAGCTCGATATGGGCTGTAGCGCCATCGAAGAAGAAGTTGTTAAGATTCCATTATTTGGTCTTTATTATTTGCGTTATTATACTGTGGTCTTGTAAATATTCAGGTTGACAGACAATTCGAATATTGTTTCATAGTGCTCTCACACAAACTAAGTGTTGAATTCCGTAAGTCTAAACTTAAAGTTGGCGCCAGTTTACACCCGCCCTACGCAAGCGGGTTCCCTACAAAGCATGAGTTCACCCCGATGAATATTAGCTGTCTCACTAGTCTTCCTGGTTCCTACCTGCTCTACTCTTAGAAAACTAACTACAACTCCGGGATCCGAAAACTGATGCGGGTATTCCTTCTGTAGGGGTTCGAAGAAGACTCTTACATGGCGTGCAGGGATAACAGCTTCCGTGTGGAACATCAGTGTTAGTTTTACGTTAAGTTATCACCTTTCATCCTACGGATTATTCTCAGAATAAACAGTTTAATATGAAAACTCGGAAATGGCTTTGCTGTCTTTTTAAGAAGAACCAGGTTTTGCATTACTTAATTTTGTAATGATGCCTTGAAAGAACACCCTTGTCAAGTACAATTTACAACAGGAAACTAGATTAAATGTTTGTGTTCTGTTCCAAGATGGTAGCCACTCCGACATTCTCCTCTGTGAAACTCCATTATTTTCAACCGTTAAATGCGTTGTCTATGTTAAGTTACCGAATCATAATATTAGTCGAGTATTTCCCATACGGTATCTTTTTGATTTCCTTGAGGATTTCTAGGTGCGATCTTTAGATTATTAGTGTTTGTTTTCAAAATACACTCATACCTCTTAAATTATATATATTAAGAGGGTATTACCAGAGAAAACCAGAAATATGTCAATTTTAAATTAGATTTTAGACGTATTGACTCTTTTCCACAAAAAATTATAAATGGATTTCGAAAGATTGTTCTATTATCTAGCATTCGCATGTTTTAAATTTTGAGAAAAAATGTTTATTTTTAGTATAATAAGGTTAGACCATAGGACATTGACAAATTTGCTAAATTTAAAAAAAAAGATTTTGAATTATACCACATCCATTTCAAATCATAAAATCATGTAGTAAAATAAATCAATGCATTATCTAGGTATCGCATGTTTCAATTTTAATTTAAGTTTAAATAAAATCATTAAAAAATATATGCGTACATGCGTTTCTTGACGAAAATTAGTTCGTTTGTGTATTTATTTGCGCACTTACAAACTAATATATTTCAGATTTTTTTAACATTCTTATTTAACTTGACATTATTGAAAAATGAAAAATACTTATAATCAAAAAATAATTACAAAAAGTACATTATTTTAATAGTTTTATCATTACGCCTTTCAGAATTTTTGGATGTAGGTATAAATTAAAGCAAATTTGGAATGAATTAAAATCGCATTGAGTTTTAATTTTAAAAAGCTGGTACGGAGAATAATTAATCTTTCTCATTTTAACCGCCCTGCACAATCGTAAGAACAACTTTCGACGAAATGTGGATTTTCGGCCGCTGGCTGGTTAAACGCTCTTAACCCTGAAAAAAGGGAAAAAAAAACATTTACACTTTCTTACTAATAAACCTTTCTTACTTAGTAGGAAAGGTTTATTAATAAGGAAATGTAAAAAAAAAACTTTCACGATTATTACATCCTGGTTTGTGTTATGAAGAAATAATTTTAATTACCTCCTATCTACATAAATAAACACTTCCCACGCAGACCGCACGACGACAAAACAACATTAAGCTCCGACCATTTAAACGAAAACATAAAGACATAATTCCCGAGTGACAGGTTTAATAGTTAAAGGGTATTTGAAGGGTCAATTACACAAAACAGGACTCGACCCTTGACCCTTGGGTCCTTGTGGAGGTACAGAAGGACCGTTCGGTCGGTTGAGAGGTTCAGGCACTTGGATTTGACTGAAAGTCCTTGAGAACGATTTAGAATCCGCAGCTAATACGAGAGGACATTGTATTTGTGAATAGAAGTGCTCCTGATTTTAAATTAATTCCGACTGTTTGCGAAACAGAGTTTTCTTTGCGAGTAAGTTGCACGGTTGTAAAGAAGTCCTTTACCTTTGATTTGAATTTAAATTAAACATGCAAATAAATTTTGATCAACTAATTGGGAGAGTTTATCAAAAAAAAAATCGTTTTTCGGTTTGAATTAACTAAAAATTTCGACAATTTTATAGGTACCGCCCAAAACTAGCAAACACGAAGTTTAAATGTTGTGTTATAAAATAATGTGAAGAATTAATAATTTTAAATCTATTTCTTGGTCTTGTGATTTTCATTTATTGGGCTTACATTTTTGATACGTAAGGCACTTTCAATTTTGTAAAACGTTGTCGCAAAGCTTACAGAAGAAGAGGAATAGGTTTTTAGGTTTTGGTGATAGTCCTTGGGGTACTCAACAATGTGTATATTATATTAATTCGGTTTTGCTATGAAAGTGGCTCAGAAATAATTATTGATTTGTTATGTAGTATCTTTTGAATGAAATAACACTTGACGATTTTAATGACTGAAGAACAGTGAACAATGAACACTGAAACTTAGTGTCAGTACCGGAGATTCGTAAAGCACAGTAGAATTTAGTCTTTAATTGATGATCGAAGAAACTAAATGTTGGTTTGAACCACTTATATATTTGAATATTATATATATATAATATTCAAATATATAAGTGGTTCAAACCAACATTTAGTTTCTTCGATCATCAATTAAAGACTAAATTCTATTTTCTCCTCTGCCTTCTCACTATGTTGCTAGGGTTGGGACAAAGGGGATGAATTTAATAGAGAGATCTACATATAATATATTAATTTTAATGAAGTTTGACCAAGTTTTAATACACGATCTAAATTATACTTAGATCTACTTATATCTAAATCTTAACTAGTTGTCACGTGGTTCGGAGTCGCTTCTCCATTGTTCACATCGCCATTGTTAGCTGTCCACTGCAACTAACTTCCTTTCACTAAGTTCTCTGCGTGTGCCTTAGTAAGGCCGTGGTCCTAAATGGCACCTGGCCCTCCTAGCCGAGTCTCCTACCAAACCTGCACATTATCGTCGTACTTTGGCCACGGCCACTGGCCGCATCCGGTCACCGCACTTTATTCGTCTCATGCCAGCTTCACGTCACGCGTCGCCGGGTAGAGGAACACATATCTTGCGAAGCACTTTATCAAACACTTAAAACTGTGACTTTTTCATCCACCGCCCAGCATCGCGTCGCTGGGCGAGGAACGTGGGCTTGGTGTTCCACTCGATCTCCTCTCTCTCCCTGATTTAGGTCTTGACCGTTCTTGCCAGCGTGCTCTAAGAACTCGAAGGACACATGGCCCTACTCCGCGCTCTGCCTTCTTCCTTTCCTGTCATTCGACCCATATCTGTCAACTTTCTTTATTTCTGAATACACAATGTTATATAATATGGTCTTACTCAAATTTACTTGTGACGAAGTTTGATTCGTCGTGCCATAAACTCCAAGAACAGGGTGATACTGAGAGGATCACTTTTTTATTAAATTTAGAAATCAAACACTTGTATTATGTAGTGATAATTTGATACATTTTGAAATAAATATAAGAAAAACCAACTAAGTTCCATTAATAAAGACATTTATACCTACATGAGAAGAAATAAATAATAGAAAAGCACAAATTTTAAGAACAGTAAAAGTGAGAAAAATAGTATCATGATAAATTTATAGTTTTCGAGGTACTTTGAAGACGTCTTTATCTCGTGAGGTATTGTGTATTTTGTGGACATGTTATGTTAATGGACCGGTCAATGGTTGAGTGAGCATCGCGTTTGGGTCCCACCCAGGCCTTCCCCGTTCGATTCCTCGGCAGAGTAAGTCCTCCATCACGACTCACGCAACATTTTCGGCTTACTGTAGTGGAAGTAGGAGATTTTCAAATATTGTCGGGTTAGTCGTTACCCGAGAACGTTTATCTTTCTTTTAAAAAAATTATATAAGCGGAAATATGTAGATTAAAGTTATGGTATGCTAAATAAATGGTTCGGTCTGGTGTGGCGTTCAAGACACCAAAATATGGTGAATCAATTTTTCACAAAAATAAAACGACAGAGATATTTATACTTCTTTATATTATGACATTGGGAATTCCAAATGACAGAAGTAAAATCAAATTGTGATCTCAGGTATCACGCCATTTTATAGAAACAATAAGTGTATGCGGAATAAACAGTGAAGGGTTGGGCGATGCCTAACCCATAATAATCCATGCTTTTACAGTAACAATATATTTAAAATAAACCTCTCGGTGACCGTCTTTTATTATTCTTGTTTTCACGTCATGGAAAACAGAACTTATTATTTCGGAGGTAAAATTAATTTATAATTCATTACATTACACCACAAAACCTTTGCCAACCATTTGCAATCCAACCGTTTGGAGCCAGTTAGACCATTGGGCATGTCCAATCAGGGTGTTTTGTGAGGCTAAAGGTAGTGAAGAGAAGAATATGGAGGGGAGGAAGGTGAAGATGTACCTTGCTATTCGTGCATCAAACATGACTAAAACCATTTCAAGCGAGGTTTCAATGTTTAATGGTGATGTTACACCAGCGTGATAATGAGTGAATCTTCCAATCTGGAACATGCAGCAAATACACTACAAATATGTATTATTAATATTTTATTCTTTAAATTTTTTTTTTCTCTTAGTTTTTTACTTATAATTTTATTCATGTTTAAATTTGTATATTTGCATAGAACACATTAGTTCTTAACACTTAATCTTTATTATTAGTTTATGTATTTCAAAAATTAAATTTTTATTTTTAATTCTGTTTTTCATTAAAATATGATTTTTTTTCTTTATTTTTCACTTATTTTTATGTATTTCTTATTTTTTTTATTTAGTATATTTAATTATCTATTTCAATAAAATAGTATTTTTTAATTCCTATTTAAAATATTAAATGTATGACTACCACAACACGGGCATCAGCCTAGTGTGGTAGCCAAAAAAACCAAAATTTGTAACCAACAAATTTTATGAAGTAAGTAATAAAAATAAAAATAAATTGTAAAATAACACATATTAATAAATAAAAATTACTTACGTAATTGAACCCAGGCTTGCCATCAAGAGCCTTCTGGAGCATGCGGAGGTTCTGGGATATTATAACGCACGGATGCACAAGAAGCATCGACTATATGAGAAATGAGCATTTTCATGCAAGGTATTATTTGAATGAATTTAAACTTAAGCTTTCGTTGTATTCCGAATATAAAGGACTAAGTCTAAATAAAAGGTTTTAATCCCTCGACATAAATTGTACTAGAACAGTATGTACTTTGAGGTTGTGGAAGAAAAATATTATTCAGTTTATAATAACAGTACATTTATAAACCAGTTTTACTGTAGTGTAATTATTATTACGCATATTGGTGCCTAGCATTCCTCCGTGTCGAAAAAGGTAAGGATCCATCGTGAGTTCAAGAGTTCAATGGTGAATGTAAGAAACAGCGGAATCAGAAAAGCTAAGGAAGAAAACCAGGGACCTGGTTATCCTCATGAGGATGCCATAGTCTCACTGGCTACAGGCGGTTGGGAGCAGCTGGGACTCGTGTGCGGTATGCACATAGTATACTTCTTAAAATTTCCTAACAACAGTTTGATAATGCCTTCAGAAGGCAAGCAGAACTTTTCATTAACCTGTTTTTATAAATAAAATAATAAAATTTTTGAATGTGTGAAAGAAAAAGAACAAAAAATGCATTTCTACAATATGAATTTCATCATAGCAATAAAATAAAGAATTATTTTATTTTGTCTGTTTGGATAGAAAACCAGACTTCTACGATATCTATCTTGAGTCGCGTCGTCTTAATAATATTATTTTCACAGGTAGGTATCATAATAGAAAAGCATATAAATAAATCACGGTAATTTCAATTATTTGAATTTAAAAAAAAATCTGAAGCCATCTCCGAAACTGCCACTTCATCGCAGAATCCTTCAATGAGAATGCGCAGACGTCGTGACGCTTCAAGAATTGGTATCTGCAAAAATTCTTTTACGTCAGTGAATAAAGATTTAAGGTCATCCTGGTCAGTTTCAACATCTCAAAAACTCCAGCGTGTCTGATTTCAGCGAATATGGAGATCAATTACTGTCTGGTGCAATTCCCTCCCTACTAAAGACTCCATTGAAATGCTTCTCCTATATCAGACTGGCTGAAATGTCGGAGCTTTATAGAGAATCGAGTAAATCTAGCTTATAATAAACTAGGCGCCTCGTATATGGCTATTAACTACATATTCAAATATTAACAAATGTACAAATCTTAAATATGCCCATAAATTGAGTTTGGGAGCCACCTCTGGAATGGAGCTCCTAAATACTTGTAAAACCTACTTGATTCTGGGCTGTACATCTGATTAACAATCTGTTGTTAGCAGACCAATTGCCATCTCTACTGCACAGTAGCATTTCTGGCATGGTGAGTCTGGTTTTCAGGTATTTTAATGAAACCTGCTCTAAGAAACTAGGAGCATTGATCCCCAGTGCAACGGTGCACGTGCGTGAAACTCGATGGACACGAGCGGAATACCCTTTAGTAGTTGATATTGATTCCTGAGAAAGAGTCGTTTCTTCGACTCGTTTTTGTGTAAGTCGTCTCGGTACGTGGTATCATAAAGCAGAGAAGACACACAACTATCCTGATGATGTGCACTGCAAGGCCATCGAAAATTATTAGTCATAAAGGAGAAAAAGCGCAATACGGCTACGCTACGAGTGGGGTGTTTCACAGAATTTAAAAAAAATCATTAAAATCTAGGTAATATTCATGTTCTGTGAAGGTCCTGTTTAAGATCTATTTTTTTTTTCTTTTTGAATTTCTTTGATGGTTACATAATTTGTGAATTTTTCGACCACCATGCCCGTATTGTGGTGGTCGATTTTACAAAAAGTGCATTAACATTTTTTAAAAGCATTAAGATAAGGGAATATAAAAGATTTTAAAATAATATAAAATAAGAGTTTCAAAGAAATTAAAGAATAAAAATGAGTAAAATAATTTAAAAAAATACAAAAGGCGTAAATGAATATAAAAAGCATATGAAGGAATATAAAAAGTATGTAACTTAAAAATATCAAAAATAAATGTCAGTATAGTATTATAAAGTAATCAACAACATAGAGTTATTATAGTGATGATACATTACATATGTATAAAAATTAATACTACTACCAAGATCTGCAAAAATAACAGGCACCTGAAAAAATAATAACAAAATACGAATAGAACTTTCACGGAACTTCGAACATCGAAATTTGATGAATTGTTCTAATTCTATGACACATACAGATGATAGGCATCCCAAATGACAAATATCATAAAAAGTTGGTAGGTACAAATATAAAAGACTAAGAGTCGTGGAGCTGCAAAACTCGCTCTGGAAATCTTCTGCTGTCTGGAGAAGTCACAAAATACTATTTGGAATACTTAATGTAGAATAAATTTTTTTTTATCTTTTATGCTAAATAATAACAAAATAATAATTATAGGTACCTATATATAATATATTATCTTTTAATATTTAGCCAAAAATATGAATTATTCATTTATTTTAAATATACTTCAAGTACTTTTTTAATGTATCAAAAACAGCACAAATTTCCAGAGTGGGTTTTGCATAAATCTCCGTGACTCAAATGACGTTGCTGCATCTCCTAAATTATTTTAGTGAAAAAAATTTACGGTGTCTGATTTTCAGATCAGAAAGATAATCTAGTAAAATTTATATCAGTATGTGCATCGCAGGCTGAAAAGCCGACACGTCCATGTGGAACTAATTTTCAAACGAATAATTCCTCGGATTGAGGTGAATAAATGTTTAACAAGAGAGTTATTGTATTTTAGAAGAGATATTTGTTGAAATTCTTCCTTGGCTTGTTTTACGTTCTTTCTCAAGTGTGTAACTTTCTAACATTATTATTTAAAATTAGCATCAGAGAGATACTATTGCGTACCAATATCTCACCGAAATATGTTCTACTATTATACGGATTCGGTAGTTAACGGTCGTTCAGCGTTAAAGTATTGGAGGTCAAATTAGACAGAAGAATTGCAGGTAAAAAGTGAAAACAATTTTCCTCGTGTCTCATCTATTACTAGGGTTGCCAGATGGCCGGGAATTCCGGGAAAGTCCCGGAATTTTGCGTGTGGTCCCGTGTCTAGTAATTACACCTTACTGTCCCGAAATTCATGAATACTAGTTTTTAAAAAAAAAAATTACGGCACTACGGGGCGGCGCAACAAGAAAATATTGCCGCGGTCTGTAGTTATGTGTCGTCGGTCGTGTCACATACACAACTCACAGAGCCTGTGTGAGAGTGAGAGCGTGAGGTGCGAGGGGAGGTGGGCCCGTCCCACTGGCCGCCGCGCCGCCCCGCGCCCCGCTGCTCTTCACATTTCATTGTGTTCTGTTTTAATAATAATAAATTAATTAATAATTCAATAATAATAAATGGTTGGGCGTTTACACCACACATAGCTACACTTACCTACATACATATACACAGATCTTAGTCACGTATTCCTTTCCCATCCATCCTTATCATGTTCCTTTTCCCCGTCCTATCCCATCCCTATGTACCTGTTATTTCGATACCATAACAAATCAGTGTCGTCAATCGAAACTCGCCGCGTAAGCATATAATTTTCCGCTCCCCGCATCCTCAAGCTGAATCCGCATACCGCAAGTATATAAGTGCATGAATAAACCAGCCAAGATAGCAGAGTGTCACAACCGCAGTAAGTCCCTTCCTTCCTTTTCTTTAAGTGCATTCTTTCTACTTGTACAGTGGTCTTCCACACACCTATATTTCAAAACACATACAAGGTCCTTCGACATTCGCATCCGCACTTAAACCACACATTATTCAATAAATTTAAATAAAACCACAACTTCGTAAACGCCACTTTTATGTTTTATACTATTTGCGAAATAATAATTATGTTGGAAAAAATCATTAAAATATTTTTTAGGCATCATTAAAATAAACTTTAAAAAATGCGGTTATTGTGTGTCATGATGCATCACTATAATTAGATGAAGAGAGTAATCGTAAACATCATATGAATCGATGAAAAACACACACGTAAATTTAGCAACACAAAATCTATAAAATTTTAAACAGGGTTGTAGGTTCCATTATGTACCATTTCGACAGAATAGTCTTAAAGGAATTAAATTCATACGGAAATACATAATGTACTTTTAAGATTATACATAACTACATCAAAAGTTAGCGCAAACTTAATCGACTTACATCAAAACACGTTTTACGTTGCGCATTGTCTTTTAACTCTAAAACTTAGCGATTGAGTCGAGAGCCTTCACTCACCCCACATAACTGAACCTTCCCAGTATTAATACTACCTTCGGAAGGCTCTGGTGACTGCAGGTAGCTAGGGGTAGTTGAGGGTAGCTATCGAACTTCATGTTTCAGGGGCTTACATATGATCGCGGTGGATTTTCCGTGATTTATCACCCTCCCTCTGAAAAACCGGTGAAACTGAAACTGGGTTGAATTTTCAGGCATTCGGAAACTGGGGCGATAATTGATCTGCTCAGGGATGAAGAAATGAGAGTGTTAGTTTTATTGGGGTGAACTTATAGCGCTGTGTTTCTTTATTAAAACAATTAGCTAAACAACATCAGAACTATTAAATAACTCAATTTAACTATTTAGGCGTAAATTGGGAACCGAGAAATTTTTGATATTAGGTATTTTACAAAAGGTACTGTAAATGTCACTGTCGCTGTTACTCCCCCAAATACTAAACGAAAGGGACAACTGCACTTTAGGCTGACTATACCTGAATAAAATCGTCAAAATTGAGGTTTTGCATTCTCCTTTTTTCTACTCCAAAACTTGAACAGTTAATAAGTTTTTTTTCAGTAACGTATTAGAAGAAAATATTAATGGTCTATTCGTTTTGCTCTTATTAAAACTACTTTGTCTATTTAGGATTATGAAGTTCTATTTATGGCTTTTAAACCATGCAATTTTAAGAATTTTTTGAGGGTGCGTGAGAATTAACGAAGTGAGAAGTAAGAAAAAAGAAAAACTTACATAATTGAATTATATGCCAGTAGGCTATATCTATATTACATCAAAAAATATTTTCACTTGTGTCAAAATGCAGACAGGAAATTACCTACGAAACCTACGAAATTCGGATGAATATGTTTGAAAACAATGAAATGATGTTACTTTAAAATATAAATAGTTATAAATTGTTACTTTATAATAACAAGAGTTAATCAAATGTTTTTTTTTAAACTTTTTAAAGATTATTTTACACTACAAACATTCACGCACTTTAGTTTAGGACATTATGCGTTTTTTTGCACTAAAATAAAATAATCAATTATAATTAAAATATTCTTAACATCATTTGCAATTCATTAAAAAACTGGTAGAAAGTAGTGAGCAGTGGTTTGACATATTAATTGAAAGTGATTTGTGATTTGTGGTTTGACATATTTTTTGATCAGTTTAATTTAATTCAATTTTTTACCCACTTTTTGTGTCAAGAGAAACCGGTCGCTAACAAAAAAATTAAATAAATAAATCGTGTATACAAAGTTATTGTTTTATTTCAATTCATTAATAAACCACTACATTCATTAAATAATTTCTAAAACGGCTAGATGGGTAACAAATAATTTAGAAACCATAGAAATTTCTAAGAAAATGTTTATTAGTGGATGATATTAGGAATTTCACAGCAGTAGGATTTTAGTAAAAAATTCCACGTCTTGAAGTAGACTTTTCACAAATTACGTTCCAATTTATAGTTGATCTAATTTATTATACGATTTCTTAGAATAACAAAAATAATTAAATTTTTATTTGAATAATATTTGTTATAATAACTTATACCCATCATTATAGTACATCAATTAAGAAGGAGATAATTCTAAGAAAACCAAATGAAAACATGAAAAAGAAAAAGTTAAATAAAAAGGTAAATGTCGCAACTGGGAATCGGACTCAGGATGTAAGACAAGATATCCTGGGTTTTGCCATAAGTAAGGCGTTTGTCCCGGTTAATTTTTTTTTTAAATTGAATATTTATTAAGATTTTTATAAGAGGTCAATAGGTGTCCAACATAAATAAAACCATACAGGATAAATGGTGGTAATTTCTAGAAAAAATAATATATGAATTATAACAAAGTGTTCAGAGATCAAACAAAATGTTATTATTCATTATGTCATTAGTTCATACAATTTTCAACAATAGAGAAAATTAAAAAATATTTGCCCATTTGGTTTATAAAAAATATAGGTAAAAATAACATAATAAAAAACAAAGATTTTTACGCGATTACATGCTAAAAGCGAATGTTTCTTTGAAAACAACGAGGGAATCTAATACAACATTAAAGTAACAAATAGTTTTCAAAGCTGACTCAAATATACAAGGGTCAGTCAAAAAGTAATGCCTCCTATTTTTCTACAATAAAGTTAGGTACTAATCCTCAAACCTTCTTCTACAACTACCGCAGTAGTAACTTTTTGCGTCAACAGGTGGCAGCCCTCTTGCAAAATGGCCGATATCGATGTTTATATTAGACAGCGTCCTGAGATTGATTCTTGACTGTAGAAGGTGAAACGCCCATTTGCATTAATGAAAGACTGAAAAATGTGTACCATGATGCAACAGTGGATGTCAGCACTGCTAGACGATGGCTTCGTCACTGTAACGAAGCTAAAGGATAAACAACGCTGGCTGACTACAGTGACTCACTGCATACATTGAGCAGTTGATGACATTAGATAAATACAGATGTCGCATTCTCGCCTTCAGTAAAGGCATTGTGATGACGATTATTTGCCAACTGATTATTCAACAAAAGTTTGTGCAAGGTGGGTACTAAGAAAGTTAACCGGCCAGAATAATGAAACAAAAAAAAGCCTCAAAACCTTTGCAGCGCTTAGTTTCTGTAAAACATTGTGACCGGAGACAAAATATGGGTTCATTTTTTGAAACTTGAATCAGAAAGGCAGTCAATGGAATGGCATCACATAAACTCACCTGGGATAAAAAAAAAATCAAAACTGGATTGGCGGGGAAAGTTATGGCGATGGTGTTCTGGATGTGACAATGCTTTTTACAACACTGTGATACATGCCTTTGTTAAAACATGGACCAAAGCTGTGGAAATGGGCGGAGATTATATTGAAAAGTAACAAATTAATCGTCGACAGTGTGATTTTCAACCCGTGTAATTGTATTTTTTATTTCATGACAATTGTTGCGGCGGGTAGCAAATGATCCCTCTCAAGATCGAGGGATCAAATGCTGCGGTATGTTGTGGACTGTATGCGGTTCTTATCTATTTTATTATATGTTTTAATCGCACTTACCCAGACTGCTTCCCTCTTCGTTCAGTGTTCACTGGAAAGGTAGGTATGTTAGTTTGGGAGAGATTTTGGAAGGGAATGGCGATTGGGAATGAACGTTTGATAAGCAAGAATGGATGACGCGTGGCGATGGTACTTACGAATAGCTGCGAGATTTAAGGAAGGGTCATACTGAGCAGACGCAACGCCTCGCAACGCCACGCAACGTTCCTGTCCCGTTCACACTGGCCGACGTACGTACGCGTCGCTGTGACCACGTGACAAGGGGTCTCTGGTTGTGCGCAGGCGCGTTTGATTTGACACATTTGACATTTATTTTTTAGGTTATGTTTATGTGATTCTCTTCTCAGCAGATGACAGCTTTGCCATGTCTTGAAAGTGAATTTGAAGATGATTTGCTACGATTATTATTATTAAATCAATATTCTCGTAAAAAGAAAAAAGTGAGAAGTATTTGGGTCCACAACATTAACAAACAAAGACAAATGTTTGGAGAGTTCCATACTTTAGTAAAGGAACTAGAATCTGATGACGGACGATTCTTCATGTACTTCCGTATGAGTAAAGTGGTATTTGAAGAGCTTCACAGCATAATTGAATATGACATAAAAAAAAGAAAACACACATCTTCGAAAGTCAATTGGGACCAGAGAAAGACTGGCAGTGTGTCTAAAGTTTGATTGACATTCATTATAGGGGTATAATATTGAAAATCGTGCCATGAATAGCTGAAATTTCTTCCTAAGTTGAACTGCGTATGCAGAATCTCCATAATCCTGTAATTTGATTTTATAAATAACTTCGTGCCGTCCAGTTTCAATGAACTGTTCGTCATCCATTTTTTAATAATATCTGTCAAAAAAACAACCACAGATATTGCGAAACATAACGTTAGATGCTCAGATAACACCAAAAAGATGTAAAATCATCTCGTAGTAGGCGTGACCATACCCCCTCCACCTTCCACATGGCCCACGCCGATCTGGCTGTGGCAGATCAACGTCGCGTAGGGGGCGTCGGTTTGCGTTGCGTGGAGCTAGTCTGATTCTAAAGCATCCGTTTCCATAGAAAATGTGTGGATGGTAAGCAGTCCAGATATGGAAATGGTGACGTCTACCCACGTGGCGTGGCGTTACGTGGGCTTAGTGTGGCTTTACCTTTAAAGTTCTGTTTGCGGTTTGATTATTACAACTGGAAAAGCGGTGCGGTTTTTAGGACATGTGTCCTTCGCGGCGAGGTGAATTCAACTGAACTAATTATGGCAGAGGGCACACAAAAGGTATTTTAGAAAGGACCACATGTAACAATAAAGGCGTTAACAACAATTAAAGGAGAAAAAATAGGAGGCATTACTTTTTGACTGACCCTAGTAGAATGCATAATGTACTCGCAGAATCGCGAAAATCGAATCCAGAAAACTATTTAAATTTTATTTCCAGCCGTGCAACAATCCAGCCATGTATTTTGTCGTGAACAATATGCTTTAAAATGCTTGGATAAAATATTTGAAAGAAAATTGCTACGATTTAATTGAATAATGCAGGTGTTTCACGTAAAGGACTCCAATTGGAAGGTTCCGTGGACTTAATGAATGACCCCACCCTAAACGACGAAAAGGTTCATTACAAGGCATGTAATTCAACCACATCAAAGACTTCCACGAGGGGCATTTCAAAAGTGAAGCGAATAAAGCATTTTTTGCGATTATGTTTTTTCGCATTGTTGGGAGTTAATTGAATTCTTGGAACGAAAGTCAAAGCGGCTCAGGTTGTTTATTACCTTGAAGCATTACATTAAAATTATGATGTTTTTCAAACGAATTTCTGAAAACATTTTTCATAATTAGCAAAATGATTCGTTTAAAAGAATAAATTTTTTTTAGCTCTTACATCATCAACACGGAAGTATATTTTTTAAATCTTTTTTTGTTAGGGCAATCCCGGTGAGTTACAAAACTTATTTTAGGGCGGGAGGAACATCAATAAATAAGTGAAAGAAATAGTTCTTCTTGTAATATTTTAACATGAGTACCTACTTACTTATAATGCAAACGTGTACAATGTGACCTTAAAACGGGATACCCCAGTAAGGTGTGTTCTTTGTCAATAGAGAACAATTTTAGTATGGGACTTTTATTTAAATTTATACTAAAATTGTTCCCTATTGACAAAGAACACTCCCGTTTCCTTCCCAATTCTCCATATATGCCTTCTTCCTCCTTCACGACAGGAGTCCAGCCCATTTTGTTAAATCATGTATTATCTATAACACACACGTAAATTAATGTTAGTAGAGTATTATACTGCCCTGAAGAAGCTACGGTTGTAGCAAAACCCGGTCGACATAAAGTAAATAAAATAAAAGTGGTGTTTACAAAGTTATTATTTTATTTTTAATTATAATATCACATCACTAAGTATCTGCTTCATATTATGTTCAAATACATTTTAATTCAGTGGGTATTCAGTGTTTGGTGGGCATACATTAAAAAAACATAAAAACTAATAAGTTTCATATATGTACACAGCTGCCAACTGACGAACTTCTTTATAGGGTAGAATAATAAATACGAAAGTTTTCGCAAAAAAAAGCATTATTTGTGTTTTTGACATAATCCTTTCCCGGTATATCACGATTCAGTCACCATATTTGAATGGGGTAAGCGAACAGGAGTCTTGCATTTTTTGCATTCGTGATTGATGGCTCTTCATCGGTTTCGCTGTTGAATGTTGAGCTTTGTTTTCTTTTCTCACCCTCCTGTGAGGGAAGATTTCTTCTTCTTATTAGGTAGGAGGACGAAATCTTTTTAGCCTAATTTAGAGGTCGGTTGGCGTTCCAATTATCTGAACAATACAAGAACACTCGTAGTGAGGATGGAGGGAACTCAATGGAAACGTTGCACAGAAAACTTCAAAATAGGAAACTTCTGGATGGGTCCTGTTCCAATACCAACGATGGAATGAGGTGCCAAATGGCCCCGCAATGCCCATCATATCAAATGCGCCCAACAGAAGTTTAAAAAAATCACATTACACCACTAAATATAACTAAATAACTAACTATCCATCACGCCGTTCCCCCACAGGGATAGGCAGAGAGGACGTACCGCTAAATAACTTGGTCTGGCACATACTCCTAGCCTCATTCACAATCATGTAACGTCTCAAACAAATTCTACTATTATTCTGACTCTTGACATGGCCCGGCTCAAGTATCTGATTCATTTGATCGTGCTATGTCTTCCTTGGGTAGCCCCGAATTTTTCTACATTCACATTTACGTCATGTATTCTCCTTAAACTCCTTTCTTCGTTCGCTCTACGTGCCCAAATTATCTTAGCGTCCCTTCCTTAATCGTACTCATTACGCTTACATTAGCATTGCATTCTTTGTAGATCTCCACAATTCTCATACGATCATAAATGGTTTTACCACACATAAGCCTCAGGGATATCATTTCTACAGCATCCGATCTACTTTCATCCTTCCTCCGCCAGTTCCATTCTTCACTGACACGTACATGATGGTAGGTTATTTAAGCTCTTCTTAGCGCCAACGACGTTCAGTCCTTCATTAGTGTAGTTACCTGCATTAACCCTTCTTTAATATCTGTACAGGCTTCACATCTCTTGTAAACATACTTCCCACATCCACAAATTCCTTCTTCAAGTATTCATCATTCACAACTAAATAGCGCACTGTTTTCATACTCTCTATTTCAAACACCGTGACTTTAGACATTCTTATATATATCATTAACACAATCTTCATACATACTTCGTTGATCCTAGACATCAGAGACTATAGATATTCCATACTGTTAGAATACAGCACCGCATCATTCACACACAACACTAAATATAATCAGTATAAACCCGGAAACGTCCTATTCCACCGGTACGTAATAAAAAATATAATTTTCCGGATATATGATACATTTGTCCACAAACGGAGGTAAGAAGTAGCCTGTACCTGTGTGTGTAGTCGTACATCAATAAAACAACGTTTTCACCCCCCTCGCCGCCTAAAAGCAACGCCGCTGAAAGTCACCCAAAACCTTTCAAGAAAAGGGTTGTTCGCAGAAATAACTGAAATTTTCTTGTCAAAGGAGCAAATATTTATAGGATCCTTTGACATAAAATACGTACAATGACCCCGGGTGATAAATAGATGGCCACACAATAATCACATATTTCATTTAAAAAAATAATTTAATTTTTTTAATGAAAATAAATAAATTTCTCTAAACCTGATCTAATGAAACCAAGACACCTATTTTATGCATTTTTACAGTAAAGTCGTATTAACTAACAATTCTAATAACCTCAATTTTTTATTCCATTTTGTAAAAAAAAAATTAAAAAATTATAAATTCATTCCAACGACCCTTGGAGTTAAAAATTAAGCAAAGACTTTTTTGTAAGCCTGATTTTTTTTACAATAGCTCCACGTAGGAGGCCCTGAAATCAATCAACCATGAAAACAACCCTTAGGGCCTGTGTCATCTTTGGGGATGCTTGTGGAGGGTCTTTTTATTGAAAGGATAGAGATTATGTTGTGGGAAGGAAGAAGGTACATGAGGTGGGAAGGAATCTGGGGGTCAATGTGTCCAGGAGTGACAGACGTATGTTTCCATCCATCTCCCTGCGGTATAAGGCGATTGGTCGAGAGAATCCGGCTGGAGAGTTTACAAAGTATACCTCATTAAGTCTCTCCCGATTGGGCCCGCCACGACGTAGGGGGGAGAAACGCATCCACCAGCAAGACCTATACAAACCTCATTCCGTGAATCACCAAAAGTAGCGAACATTTGGGGTGATCTATGACAGGGATTTTGGTTATCCAATAAATGGTTCCTGGGGCGGCGGTTCCCTTTTCCACCACCCAAATTTAGAAATGGATGTATGTTGTGTTCATTTCATTAAGTAATATTTTTTAATTTTATAGATCGTTTCATGCGTCAAAGGATATGGCAGAAGAGGTCACCTCAAATATTTGATGTCAATACTTGGATGGGGAAAGGAAAAGCATGGATGGGGAAACTGCGGCCCGTGAACCCTTTCGGTACGGCTCGCGAGCACGTTTGAGTGCGACCTGCTGAAAGTACCGTAAAAAATATTTCATTCTGAACCCGAGAATGGTTTACTCTCTCGGTGTGACAGATTCATTTTAAAGGTGGATTTAAATAAATATATCATCATCCCGGTGTTCTGTGCGTAATTTCACTGGAGCCCTTTTCGATGCGCTTCGTACCTTGTACGCGCCGGACTGCGGGGGGTCAGATTTATACTTCGGAGAGATTTTGTGATTTTGACGATTTGAACATGTTTTGTTTTCAGAATGCAGTATTAAAATTCTAGTGGCAGATTCATTACACATCTTAGAATAAGTCTTCTGAATGCAACGAAAATTTAAGATGCAGATTTATCTGCTGACGTAATTCACGGTAATACAAAACGGTGACCGGCCAACTCAGAATAAAACCAACTCAGAAACACTTCAGAAAGATCAAGAGTGATGATAAAAAAACATAAAAAATTGGTTAAACAGGTTAAGTTAGGTTAGGGTTAACGGCTATTTAAAAAATATTTTTTCATAGCTTTTAATGACCTTTCTGAGGTGTTTCTGAGTTGGTTTCTTCCGGAGTTGGCATGGAACCTACAAAACAAGGTAATCAAATAACTTTTTCACTACAAGTCCAGAACATCCACAATAAAATTATATATGGAAACAAAATTTTTAACATTAAGAAAATTTTAAGAATACAATACATTTAAAAAAATATATATATTTATTAACCTATTAAAAGATAATATAAACACAAAATACATTTTTTTTTCACAGTTTGAAGTACAATACACATTTTTTTTGGTACTACCTCACTAGGCTGAGCCTGTTCCGAGGTGGTAGGAAATTAATCAAATTTAGATTACTTAATCTTGTACTATAAAATTTTTAACTCGTATTTGAAAAAGTAAACAGAAAGAAAGAAAAATAAAAAGAAAAGAGATGAGAAATACAATAAATAAATATATAATTAATAAGAAATAATTAAATAAGAACAACAAGAAATATAAAATTCATAATAAATAATTGAGAGGAAAAGAGAAACTTACAGGCTTTGAGTATGTTGATAAATTGTATAAGTTATCTGCCCGAAATATATGTACAATGCCTTTGTTGACTATCCATGTGCGAATTTTGTATTTTAGATTTGCATTTTTTGTCATATGAATATCTTTAATATCTTTTTCAATTGTCTCTCCAACATGTCTCCTTATAAAAAAAAAACAGTAAACACGTACACAGAAACACAGAATTCATTAAAACGTCTCAAGTACACAAACACATTACACGACAACATGTAAACACCATCCACAATAACTATGGTAAAAAATCCATTGGTTACGAGGGGGCAAGTTATATAATTGCCTCCAAAACGGCATTAAAAACGAAAAAAAACTAGGTAAATAAAAAAAAATTATTAATATTTATTCCTTAAAAACCAAATAATGGAACAGAATAGCGCTGCATTGAAATATTTAGTTTAGTTTAATGAGTCTAATTATTTCGTTAAATGAGTGAAAACGTAATTTTCTTTTTACTGGAATTAAAAAAAAGGGAGACCATTCTCCCGATCCAAGTCTTAAAAATTGAAAACAACGATCTGCAAATCCTGATCCAGGAAAAATATCTTGGGCTGTGCATTGATCAGCATTTGACATTTAAACAACACATACAAGGTATTAAAGATAAAATCATCCCCTTAATTAGCGTATTTAGCCGGCTATCATATCTGTTGCCAAATAAATTATAAATAGGTTTATATTATAGTCTCGTACACTCACATTTAAATTATTTGATTGAAATCTGGGGAAACGCGTGTGAAACACACATAAATGAATTACAGGTAATACAAAACAAGGTAATCAAAAAACTATTTAATTACAAGCCCAGAACATCCACAAAAAAATTATATATGGAAACAAAACTATTAACATTAAGAAAACTATATGAATACAATACATGTCTCCTTATATACAAAATACAAAATAATCTCGTACACACAAACACCGAATTCATTAAAACGTCCCAAGTACATAAACACTTTACACGACAACGCGATAACATACATTTAAACACCATCCACACTAACTATGGTAAACAATCTATTGGTTACGAGGGGGGCAACTTATATAATTGTCTCCCAAATGACATTAAAAACGAAAAGAAGCTGGGTAAATTTAAAAAAAAATTATTTATATTTATTCTTGATAAACAAAATAATGAAATAGAATAGCGCTGTATTGAAATATTTATTTATCTTAATGTGTATAATTATTTCTAGTTAAATGAGTGAAAATGTAATTTTCTTTTAACTGGAATAAAAAAAAAAAAAAAAAAAAAAAAAAAGTCACTAAGGTATGATACTTAAAAAAACGGTAACTGGGTATTTGTTGAAAAGAGGTTATATTGTAATATATCTTATCCCACTCAAAGTGTTTACGGTAAGCAAGTGATTCTATAAACATTGAAATGGCCCCCGACAGCAAAAAGGTTCCCCACCCCTGGATAAAGGAATTTGCATGCGAACCTTAGTACTCCATACTACGGGTCCGGGATCAACTGGTTCCGCTATACAGCGGTAAGGGATGGTATTGACAAGACTATAGGGGTGAATTGTTGCTGTCAAAAGTTTGCGAAGGGTGGATAAAGGGATCTTTTTAGAGTCAGGATCTTTCCAGGGTTTTTTTTAGGAAAACGAATTGAAAGGTTTTCTTGTTCACTTCTGGAGATGCAGTACGAAGTGTTTGTTTTTTTTTTTTAATAATATAACTGCTATCAATGTGACTGACCTTTCATATAATACTATTTAATTTGAAGAAAAGACATATTAGTCATGTTTCAACATCCTTCAAAATATGTTGTTAGTATAGTTAGTTTTACGAAGTTTTCCGGTATCGCCGTAGATATCAGTAAAGTACCATTTTAGAAAAGAATCATCTTTCGTCGTTCGTATCTAATTTGCGAACGGTTCCAATGATAGCTGAAGGCTTCTGGAACTTGGGCAGACGCTGTCAGTCTGGCGACCCCTAGCGACAGAAAAACTTAGGGCCTACTAGAGTAAGGACGTCAGGACCAGTTAAATATCCATTGTAAACTTTACGACAACGTAAATAAAGTAACGTGTAATCTCAAAATTTGGAAGTATCCCAAAACATTTTAAATATTTATTTTTATTTTTAACTTTTTGAGTAAAACCTCAGATTGTAATGTTTTATTAATTGTAGGCAATATTAGCGAAACTCAATCGAAAATCTAGAAACAGAAATATCAGAAAAAGATAATGGCACCTCTGGGTTTCGAACCCAGGACCATCGGCTTTCCGGGCCACTGCGCTAACCACTGTTGTTATATAATAAAGAGACAAGGGTCTTGTGTTTGGTGAGGGAATTCATGCTTAATTATATCGTGTAATTATATAATAAAATATTGCAAATAATACCAAAAAAATACAAAAGAAAAACTCAAGATTTATCAAGAATAGATTTCAAGATATAAATTAAATAATAATAATATGTATGAAATCTTACTTTCTAGTAAGATGTCTATAGCAAGACTTCTTTTGTTATTTCTGATATAATTGAGCGCAATTGACGGGGAACTTTTGTGCTGCATAATCGCCTTTTGATATAGAGCTCATTGAGTTGTTCAGCCAAACCTTTCAGATATTTAAGACGAGAAAACTTTGGGACGTCTTTCTAATTATTTTTTTTAATGTAAATACCATACAAGATTCCCAACCACCACAATCTTCGATTACCCATCTTCCCTGTACTTCTCTCTCTTCACTTCACTGATATCGTAATGCTATCCGAAACGGTGGTTAGAAAAGGTAGGATACTAATCGTATTGTCGTCAACACATGTGTACAACAATATGATTAGTATTTGTTACGTTTAAACTCCTACAAAACAAAAAAATATTTTTCAATAACATCTTGTACACTAACAGCAGATCGAAAAATAATCAAATTACAAATTATTTCCTTTCTCATCTAAAACTAATCATTCACTCGTGTAATATTTTGGTAGCAAATATTATTTCTGACAAAATAAACATGCGTAATCGTTCAGAAATAATAAGATATTGTTCATCCGTCTTCTGTCAGAACTATTGTTACGAACATGATTATCAAAGCCAAAAGACAGACAGTTTTATCTCTTGGATATTAATAGTGATGGAATATTTTTAGAAATAACTACGAAAATATTGGATAACACGACATAAATATATTTTCTTTGTTATTCTTTAACGTTGTTTTGGTGTTAATATTAGTTTCGTTTAGCTTCGATCATGTTCAATAATGAGTTAAATAAAAATAGATTGATGGGAAATCAATCTTTTTCAACCAGATTTCTTCCTCACTTGACATAAATGAATATAATGATATCTTTAACTTCCCACAATACACACATTATATTATTAGAGTTCCCGGAAAATTCATTATTACGTATGTACTCTATATTATACATATTTCTATCATCGAAATGATTTATTATATTTTCGAAAATAAATACCATTTTCAATGTGAAAAGCTATTTTTCCCATTTACGAAAATGTTTATCATCTCCGCAAGTGGTTCGCAATGTTTGGTGACTTTGCAGGGGTGTCTGGGCTCATTGGGTGGGATTTGTCTAGGTTTGGGTGGCGGATGCGTCTGCCCACCTTCTGAGCGGCAGGCCGGATTGGGAGGAACTGGTTGAGAGACCCTCCAGCAGGGCTCTCTAAGTACATCGTCTTGCACCGCAGTAGGGGGGATGTATTCATATGTTCATCACTCCTGAATACGTTGACCCCAGATTCCTACCCACCTTACCTTACCTTATGTATTTCCTTCCCAGATCCCCCTTTCCTTAAAAAAACCCTCCAGACTGCATTCTCAAAGATGATTTGGGCCAGGGGGGAAATTATTTTCCTAATTGTGAAGGTATATCCTTTGAAAGGTTTTTGAGAACAGCCTTATTATTATGTATATTTCCATCATTTGCACATGCGCTGACGCAGTTTTCTTACTATAAAATTTTACTATGTGCAGCTAATTACTAAAATTAGATATTATCAACATTAAAAAGTGTATTGTGTTAAAAAATCAGAGTGTGCAATTCACACGCGGTGAAAGTGAAACTAGAAAGTCGGTAGATATCGCTTTTATTATTATTATTTGTTGTATTATTTTATTTTTTTCTGTTGCCTGTTATTTTAAAGTGATTTGAAGAGTGGATATAAATTTTTCTAAAAGAATTTTTTTTTTTTTTGATATTTGAACCTCCGTTCGCTCTATATCTCTCTGGCCGCTGAAGCAAGCACCTTACCCGCTGTGAGCCGCGAGGCGCGAATTTACTGCAGTATATTAGAACCGACGACCCGTCAAATTAATCTCCCAGAGCCCTCTTGATTTGCACGTTTTGCGAGTTTTTCGTATTTTGAAGTTTTGTTCTGGATGTCTGCAAAAAATCCGGTAAAATATTGACTAATTTGTTTAGTTTTTTAGATGAACTTTTATCGAGAGTCTTCTGAAATATTTTAATATAAAAAAAATAATTTTTCTCAAGTCGACACGATGATTTGGAAGTCAAGCATAAGATTGAATAAAATTGAAGTTGATACAAAAATTGGCATTGCCATATTATTAAAAGTTTGTAATTCTATCTTGGCAAATTTGACTCTTCGCTTACTCCAGCAAGCAGCATAATACTCCAACATGTGACACTGCTCGAAACATAACCTCAATGTTAACATAACATCCTGAGTGGGGATAATAACTAAAGTCAATTTGTTGGTTCTCTGTCAACAACTTGGATTCTAATCCCCCAAACTGGTGTTCCTTCACTTCACCAAGTGAATCAGCATAAATATCCTGAATTGCATAACGGCGGCTTTATGGTGGTTGTAGCACGTTTGCAATATGCATATGCACTGATAAAGGCATAACTAGATGAGATCTTCAATTAGTTAGAACTTTACAAAAAAAAATGACGACATTCTTATAAAAAAGATCGGTAGTGTGTTCTAGTGCATTGTTGACAATATATTTTTATATTAGCTCCATATGGGAGACCCAGAGGAAAAAAATCCCTTAGGCCAATGTTATCTTTGGGGACTTGGAACTTGAGGACACGGGGTATTTTCAGAGAAAGAAAGAAGAGGAAATTCTAGGAATTAAAAAAGGTATGAGTGGTGGGAATGAATCTGGGGGTATGTTTGTCCAGGAAAGACGGACGAATGAATCCCACCCTGCCCCCACGATGCAAAAAGATCTTGACTCGCCATCCGAAGGTCACAGGGTCCAATCCCGATGTGCGCAAATAAATTTTATTGGATTAATTTGTGTTATTTCACAATTAAGTCATTTAAAATATGTACTTAGTATATTTGCGGCACGTTTCAGAGCAGAAGGTACTCTCAGTATCGCCCTGGTGAAAGACCACCATTCTGAATTGAAAATTTGCTTGAAATGGGTTCAGCCGTGTTTGGTGGTATCTGGCAGATCTGAATAGCCAGTTACTTCCCCAATTTTCTCTTCCCCATCTCCTTCACCTCCCCACAACCTTCAGCCTCACAACATACCCCAATTGGGGATGCAATAGTCTCACTCATTCCAGATGGAAGCAGCTGGGACTCTTGTGAGGTATTCATATTAAAAAAAAACTAATTTGCAACTATTCTAACTTCCTTTAACATTCGTTATTATTGCACCCTTGAAGTGATTTTCCCACAAAAAAAATATTATCGTCTTTGTTGGCATTTTAGGAGAAGTGATTATGATTTTAGTTTGTAAGACAAACAATTTTTTAAAACTACAAGAACCAATCTCGTGTATCGCAGACGGAGCATTGCACATAACTGCATAATTCTGTGCACATGTCGCATGTTCGGAGCTAATTTTCAAGCATAGAGGTCGTTTCTGAACCATGCATCCGAAATGGCAATTATACACGTCGGATACGGAGGGTAGTACAGAATTTTCAGGATTTTGTACGGAACAAAACCAAAATTAGAAGCCAATGTCTGTTTATATATGAGAATTATGAATATTTTTCCTTAAATGTAGGAAAATGTAGGTCCAATCGTTTTTTTCCGTCGTACTGAAACATTTTTTGAAGTGAAAACTTCTTTATCACAATTTGAAACTCGATGACGCAGAAACAAGCGATGTTAAAAAAGACAACCACATACATCTTTAGGATTTAATCTGCCAGAGAATAAGATAGACTAATTGGTCTCCGGTTTGTGCGAAGCTTCGTAGCCTCCCCACTCTTGTCTGCTTTAGTTTTCTGAAGGTTTCACTTCTTCCGCGTATGAACTAAACACTCTAATTTTTTTCTTAGTTAGTTTAGAGATAATTGCAAAAAGTTTTAAAAATGGCTGAATGGATAAACCTATAAGCGTTGATCCGAAAAGCGAACAAATTAATATCCAAAGATATAAAGGCCGGCGTGTTCTAGTTTCATATATGCAATATACAAATTATTGTTTATGCCTACGTGCACTAGCGTCTTCAAGCACTACACGTCAAATTTAAAACTACATTAATAATTTTCAAACTATCGAGAATAAGTTTTTCGTTACATCATTTTGAGAAGTCATATTGTTTTCCTCTTTGTTGACATTCCAAGAAAATAGTATAAAGTTTCTCGACAGATGTCATCAGCTTCCGTGTGCAGTTGGTCTGGTTCAAAATGTTGCCACTGGATGTGAAGGAATCCAATTTAATACCTAAGAATAGTTCTCAGGATCCCCATAGTGAATGCTAGTAGCAACGTATGCATCAATTTAATACCTAAGAATAGTTCTCGGGATCCCCATAGTGAATGCTAGTAGCAAACGTATGCATCTATCTATTTTGAACATTATTCTGTTAAAAGCTATGTCACAAAATTGTACAGAAATTTTGTTAAACTTCTAAATATGGCAATATATCATTCCAGATTTCTACCACGTAAATTCACATACATAGCTGAATCAGACTGTATATGTTATAAGCATTCGAGTTACGTAAATTCATAAACATTGCAAAGTAATTAACAACCAAAAAAACCTAAATAGAAGTCTGAAACTTTGGTTGTTCCCTAATGACAAAGAGCACCCTTTTTCCAATCTTCCACATCACCTCCCCTATCTCCTCCACTGGAGATCAGTCAATTTTTTGCAGCCCACTGTGAAAGCATGGTAGGAATATTTTATAGTACGTGTTACTAAACTTGTAGATTTGAGATATTAGCAGAGTATTGTACTTCTGGTACTACTCTGAAGAAGTTACAGTTGTAGCGAATCCCGGCTAGTATTAAGTGGAAAAATGAAAGAGGTATTTACTACTAAGTTATTGTTTTATTATCATTATGTGAGTCTTCAATTTGTAGGATTCTTTTTAACATCAGATGACCGAAAACATAAAAGAAATTTCCGATTATTTTTACTTTTATTTCACCTCAATAAAAATCAATTCGCTAGCAATTTAAATCTATCGGTATATTTCAGTACATCGATATCACCTACACCCTTAATAAGTTAGTATTATTTTTCATCCCCACGTCGGATATTTCGCAGCCTTGCTCACACACCCCTAAACACATCCATCCCCCGTCAGATGGGGACTGACACATTCACATCACGTGACTTTCTCGTTACAGCCTCCTTCCTTCTATAGAACTCTAACACCCTAACTAGGGCTGCGAAAAACATCGAAATATTTATACAATTTTTCATTTAATACTCGCAAAAGAAGACGATTCTACAATGGCAAGTAATATTATTTTACTTTTCAAAACTTATTCAGTGCTGTATTCCTTATGACGGCTCGCCAGGTAGGTTTCGTGATGGCTGCCATTTCGTGAAGGATATTTTCTTTTAATTGCATCAGGGAAGTTGGATTTTTGGTGTACACTTTAGATTTGAGATAACCCCACAAGAAAAAGTCCATATGGGTTATGTCAGGACCACGAGGAGGCCAATTTATGGCACCTCTCCTGGAGATCAATTTGCCAGGGAAAATTTCACGAATTCATGGCAGATGTATTGGACGTGTGTAATGTTGCTCCGTCTTGCTGGAGCCATGTTCTTTGGTTATAGCCAGTAAGTTTGCAGGGTACAGCATTGGGTATTTGTGCAAAATGCTATGTAACGATGATCTATGCACATTTAAAGCTCTTGCGCGCTTCCGAATCGAAAATTTTGAGTCGTCACGAAAAGACTGATAAACACTCCCTACGTTTTCTACCATTCTCGATGACCTTGGTCGCCCGGATTTTGATTTTGCCAGCGTTGTACCGATCTCTTCAAACTTTTTGACCCATTTTCGAATGAGAGGAATGCTTGGCGCATCATTGAATTGACGAAAACCTCAAATATTGCAGAATCTTCTACGCGCCATAGTCGCCGAATCACCATTTTTGTAAAACTCACGAACCCACAACGCACGGTCACTCCCGAGAAATGCTTCATATCGACTAAATTCCCAAGAGCCAGACTACTGATTGGCATATCCCCCGCGCCCCTCGGAAAAGTAGCGTTCACATAGTAAGCAAAACAAATATCAACTTTCTTTTGGGACACCGTGTACACTCACTTTAATTGGCATTGGTAGACCGTATGTTCTTTGCGATACTAATAAATTGGTCAATGAAGTATTTGGTCCTAACTGGAGATATTCAGAACGACATTCTGAATTCCGTGTTTCCATGTTCGAACGGATTTAACTGATCACGTATGCCACGTCTTTTAATTCTACAAGCTTCGTTAGTCTGCCTCCGTTCATTAATAAGCCAGTAATTATGCAAAACGAACATCATTATTCAAAAAGTGTTGATTAATTCGAGATTTTGACATAATTTTGACTAATAAATAAATAAATAAAATTAACAAATTATACCCAGATCCCATACATATTCTCGCATTCTTGTTTAAAGCAGATGGACTTTATTGCAGTGAAGTTTCGATGTTCTTTTAGCAGAAGATACATATATGTAGCGTAAAGTGGAGAGGATACAAAATGTATATGACGTAAACACGTAATTAGAAGTTTTAAATGACTCAGGAAGACATGGTACGATCAAGAGTCAGGAAATCGCGAGAGTTATATGAGACGATGTATGAGACGTGGATAGTTTGCAAAAATGAATGCAATTTGACCATTCTCCGCCTACCCCTACGATAACTTGATGCAATGTTGAAATAGTAGTTACCAACTTATTTCAAATCAAATCAAATCAAAAAATATTTATCGTTCAAATAAAAAATACAAAAGGTGTAGCTTATAGGTAGAACCCATTTCTGCCAGCTAACCACATCCGTGTTATATTATAATGTTTATACAAAGAACGATATTTTAATGTTTATGCAAATAAGAAAATACAAATATACCAATGAAAATACAAAAATAGGTGATACATTTATGCGAGATATCTACTCATTTAACCCTAGATCACTAACCTTCGTCGAATCGACGACGCAGGATTAAAAAAACCGCGATAACTTTCGCGCTCGCGACCGTAATTCTTTCATACTCTGGCTAATCTCAATCGGCCCGTTACTTCCGCTATTGACGGTAGTGCGGACGATGGGGGGAGTCCACGAGCGCCAATTCAGCAACCATGACTCGCCGCATCGACGAAGGTCAGTGATAACGTGACTTTTTATTTTCGATAGATTTTCACCAAATTTTTAATAGTTTCTAGATTTTTGCCAAAACTTTTATTTTATTAGTTAATTTAAGTCTTTGTTTTTGATATTCGAATTGTTTTTTTTTTTCAAAATTTTGTTATAACTAATTCAAATACCAACTTAAAAATGTTACAACGGTTGATCTTGCATGAAAACTGTGGTCTCATTCTTAAGGCTTTTGATTAATAAATTTGATACTTTTGTTTATATAAATATGAGAAATAATACAAAAAAACACTGTTCATTAATAATAAAAAGAAATACGTACATATTTTGTTTTAATAAAACCCTTAAATCTCCTTTATTAAGTACCGTAGTCGAAACGACGAAGGTTAGTAATAAGCGTCGAAAAATAAGGTTAGTGATCTAGGGTTAGGGTGTAATGACATTTGTTTATAAGGAAATGAAATGAATTGGGTAAAATTATTCAAATGATACTTTTTTATAGAAACATCGAAGTATTGTTCAAAATCATTAATATATCTCAGGCCATCCCCTAACCCAAACCTAATAACTCAGAGATATCATTTATATTAGGCATTTCATTTTTATCATCTACACGGGATTTTTGTTTTATCTCCCGAACGAATGATTTCATCATTTTTTCCGATAGCGAGATGCTGTTGTGATGAAATATTTATGTTTCTGATCATGTTGTACAAATGGGATAAATAAAATAAATGTTGTATGCGTAACAGATGTGGAGTGCGGCTTTATTGGAAATTTGTTAGACAAACATACGCTTCGTGTTGTATAAAACACGTTCTTGTGTTTATACTTTATACTCATACCTCTCAGTGTTGGAAGAATACGTGTTTTTAAGGTACGAGCAAAGAGATATTTAAAGATTTATATTAAAAATCTGAGTGACAAATACCGCAAAAGTATGGATTTTTGTATTGTTTCAGCTGGTTTTCATCGAAAGTTTCCAACACATTACGTTCCCAGCGTTTTTAAGTATAAATTTGCTATGCGTTTTTTTTAGTTTTTTTTTTACGTTAACTCCACACAGGAGGTCCTTAGGAAAATAATTTCCCTCAGGGCCTATGTCATCTGAGATTCTATGTGGAGGGTCTTCTTGAGGATAGGAAGGAATGTACGTTGGTCTTGAAGAGACCTATGTTGTATGAAAGAGGAAACAAAGAGGCCGGCAAATCGTTCCACAGCCGAGCAGTTGAAATCAAGAACGAATCAAAGAAGCGACCCGTTTTCATGTGACAAATGTCAAACGTGGAGGTATATATGTTGGGCGCGCGTTTGGCGTATTTTCCGACTATGCACCGATGCCGAAGGGATCAATGACGCTAGTTCCGTGTTACAATAAGGTTACCATTATGTTTTCCCCTTGTCCTCGTAGGGTCGGAAACCAACTATTTTTTTTTATGTAAATACTGCGTAAGAGTCCAAACTGCTCCCAAGTGGTTTGCAACGTTTGGTGACTTAGCAGAGATGCCCGAGTTCAAGGGTGAGGTTTATCTAGGTCTTGGCGACGGATGCGTTTACCCACCTCGGGCCTGATTGGAAGAGATTGATTAAATGAGACCTTTCTACCTCTACAGTCGGACTCTCTCGAACCATCGTCTTTCACCGCAGTGGGAGGAATAGATTCATACGTCCGTCACTATTGGACACACTGACTCTCAGATTCCTACCCACCCTTGCTACGTTTTCCTTCCCAGTTGTTCCTCTCCTTTATTTCCTTAAAAAGAACTTCCACATTGCATTCCCAAAGATGACATAGGCCTTGTAGGCCCCGAGGATGAAAGTAAGTGGGGAGGGGAAAGAGATGGAAAGAGTAAGATGGGGAAGTACCTGGCTATTCAGATCTAACAAGGCTAAAGCCGTTTCAAGCAACGTTTCAATTCTAAATGGTAGTCTTACACAAGGGCGATACCGTAAAGAATTTTGGACTCTGGAACATACCACAAATATGACTTATATTATATTAAACGATTAAATGGTAAAAACACAAATCAATCAACCAAATTTTTCTTGCGCTTGCCGGAATTTGAACCCTTGACTTCTGAATAGCTAGTCGAGAGCCTTGACCACAGAGGTCATCAATTGTCGTTGATAATTTATCTCCTAGTGACCAATTTCTTTGATAATTCAGCAAACTCCGTCCATTGCGGGCTATCCCAGCCTCTCCTCGCACAGCCTCCGGTGTTGCTTTCTCAAGTGTGTGGGGTATTCAACAAGACGTCTTCCCTCTGAATTTGCTGCAAGTATTTTGTGCAAAAACCGCTCTTCTGATTTTGTAATAGCATGTTCAAATTACTTCAGGTGTGACCTTTCGAAGCGTAATATATTAAAATGAAATGCTGCGTTGCTCGAAAAAGACTGGACTTTTCTACCTATAATGTGTTACTCGATCAGTGCCACAAGTTCTCTTTTTTAATAACTCCACAGAAGAGTTAATAATTTCCCTCACGAGATGAGGGGAAGGAGTGAACATGGTCTTGAAGAGTCCCATATTGTAGGAGAGAGGAAACACAGAAGCCGACAAATCGTTCCACAGCCGACCTGTTGGTCTCAAGAACAAGTTGTTGAAATGACCCGTTCTCATCAGTGTTTAGTCAAACGTGCGCCTAACATTTGCAAAGTAGACATTTGTCATATTGCGACGAGTTTTCCAACTATGCACGGTTCCGAATGGATCAATGACGCTATTTCCGTGAAGTAGGTATCTTCCATTAAAATTCCGGCAGAATACAGAAGGACTTGTTACGCGGACTTAGCAGGAATAAAAATAAAAATTGGTTATTTTAAACAGGCAAAAGGTAGCTCTGTTATGAAAATACAAGGATTTTGTCTTATGAGAAGTATTATTTATGGGATTGCAGAATGCAGAATCGGAATAAAAATTCCTAGTAAGAATAAATCTTGGAAAGGAATTCGTGCGTGAAAGAGATAATGTGCAAGCAGTAAGGAATGCTTGCCGATATTATAAATACATGTAATTGCATGTCTCGGTCTCTTTTCATCAGACGGTTCCCTATTAAAGGAACTACTCGTTATTTGATTTAAAATACTGGCAATATTCATTATTAACGCGGATGCGTTTCAGCGTTACAACTATGTGAATATTTCCAGTGTTTAAAATCAAATTATGATTAGTTCCCGCACTACAATACACATATCAACATTACCCTACGCTCTTCATTGCAAAAGGTTTTGTGTTAACCTTTAAAAAAACCAACAAATTTGTTTGCTTACTATTATAGAAAAGTGCTGTACTATTGGTATGATGTTGATACAGCTGGTTTTTTTTACTCGAATTCACGTTTAAAAACTTTTCCGCGTGAATAATTCGAAGCCGATAAAACTTTTAAGTTTAGCAATAAAAACTTTTCGAATAGTCTAAATTAGTTTTTGCATGGATTTCATACTTTTGGAATAAATCAGAGAAAAGCGTTCACGTATTTGGGATTTTATTATTAGATTTGATCAAAATCGTTGGTAAGGTAAGGCTTTTTATGGTTCTGCCTTACTATTTTTAGAATATATTTTCAGCCTCTTATGCTTTTGCAAACAAAAGTTCAAATTAAGAATAGAATTTGTAAACTTACCGGCGTAGCGAAGTAGAGTATCACCATTTTAAGATCCTTTTCTAATAGTTTTACGGGGTGGTGTCTTTTTCGCGTAAATTTGTTAGTTCTCACTTCACGTTCTAGGCACATCATTGGCTGAACGGATGCGGTTAGTAGTGTTAACATTTCAACGAAAACTGCAGGAAGTTCGCAAAGTGACATTTTTTCCTTAATTGTTGTCATGACTTACAAAATCGAAGAAAACAAATATAGGCAAGTCGAACCAACTTTCGACGGTACTGCGTCTTTTCATCCCGTGACCAAAAATACCCGACAAAATATCGTACGGACAAAACATCCTCCAACAAAATATCTATTTTGATAGATTAGGTTTGGTTTTAGTAGATATTTTGTTGGTGGATGTTTTGTTCGTGGGATATTTTGTCGGAAGACATTTTGTCGGGGATATTTTGTCGCCGCGGGATGAAAATTCGCGGAACCACTTTGGACAGCAATGAAGAACGTTGACTAGTTTTTATGTAGAAAATGACTTTATTCTAGAAATTAATTTTGTAAAAATCTTATTTATGTGTTTTCTTCAAAATTAATTAATTTTCTTCAATTTTCTTCCTACTATTTTTATGTTTAAATAAAGTGTTCTTAAATATTTGCTGGCTATTGATAATTTCGTAATTTCTGTTCGAACGAAAGTGATAAGAAAATATTGTTTTAAAATGGTCCCCGTAATTAAATTATAGTTTTTTTTTGGGAGGTCAATTTAAACCATCCTTTACCCGAGGTTCTCATAATGGTGACACTACTCTTCAATGATGTTACCTATCGGGAAAAACCACAAAGTTAACAGTACATTTTTACACAAAACAAATTTATAAAATATCTTACACCCTTTCCGCTCTATTCTGTGACAAACTGTCATTCACAAATCCTACAATAATTATAACATCCCGTGATTTTTATGCTGGTCAGCGCTAGTTCCAAATAAAATATAATGAATTTTTGTTATCCGTTAAAACATATTCTATAATATCATTGTAAAGTAGTAAATAAAGTTGATATATATATATTTACTACTTTATCCTTTATCCATGTTTGATGATTCAAGGAAAAACATTTTCAATTTTGAAAAGTTCAAACTTCAGTGGTACAATTTTTTAAGAAAATTATCTTCTTCAGGAACTTTTCCTCACTGAGTATAATTTAAAAAAACTTTTTTCCAGAGTAATTATATAATTATAATGAACGTCCAAGGTGTTAACGGCCGTTACTGACTTACTTTATATTTTAAGTAAAAAATGTTTATGGAATTTTGGTCAGCAGTGACTTTTAAAAAAATTTTTGTAATATATATTTTTTAATTTTTATGAAATGAAAGTTGAAATCACTGGTCCCTAATTGTATTGTCCCATAATTACTGGTTTTTTATGCTTCGAAAAATTCATTTACATTTTTTACTTTAAATAATGCAAGGGATCACCGCTTAAATTTAGTCAATTTCATCCCCTAACATCCAGAAAATGTGAAGATAATATCTTACCACACTTTCTATATCGAATATTATATTACGTAAGCGATCCTGTTGTATGGATATTAACCTACAAATCACTTCTCCCGGGTCAAAATAAAACTTTTATTGTGGAACTCGAATTAATTCCACTCGATTTATTCTTTTCAGAGAGATTATCCGTGGATTATTTTATTATTTTGTAGTTTATTTTCTACGACGCTAAAAGTTTTTTCTTCGGAAATTTTCAGTATATGTTCGCTAGAAGATTTAAGGAGGGAGATTAGTCGGCTGAATATTGTCACCAGTGTTGCTTTATGTAAAATTTAAAAAAAATATATATTTTTTTATTCAACGTTATTTCTTACATTACATTGGAAAACTGTGTTGAGAGCTGGCGATATTAGAACCAAAAGTATTAGTTACCTAATACTCTTGGAAACTAAGCATTGATGAGCTTCGACCTCATGATTTTTGCACGGATATTTCTGTCTGAAATTCCTACATCAGCGCAACTAGTTCAACTGAATTATTTCCATCATGATAATATATATAGTTTACGAATATTCATCTAATTGTCGAAACATTTAGTTGAGGTGAAGCTTAATGCTAAATCACTTTTTTACGTTAGCTCATCCCGGGCCTTGAGGAAAAAAAATTGCCTCAGGACCTATGTCAACTTTGGGCACACTGTGTGAAGGGGTTTTTTAGGAAAAGGAAGGAGAAAGGAGGAGAGGAAGTTCTGGAAAGGAAAAAGATAAAAGGGGTGGTTCAGAATCTAGGGTGTGTAGGAATGTGTCTAGGGGTGACGGACGTATGAATCCATCCCTCCCTTTGCGGTGTGTTAGCTTTTCCTCAACCATTCTCCCCCATTTCGGCCCGCCACACATTGGCCACCAAGACCTACCCAAACCTCACCCCATGAACGCAGGCACTCCCGCTAAGTCACCAAACAAGTCGGTATCCATTATAAATACACGAAATATGGTTTGCATAAATTTGAAGCACTTCCGGAGTCGAATTAATATAAAGTTGTATTTTTACATTAGAGATAAATTAATGAAAACACATTAGAAACATTTTTTTTAAATATACAATTTTATGACTAAAATTATTGATTTTTATTCTTAAAATTATTAATATTCATAAATTAAAAATCACCTTTGTGCTTGAAATGGTGACCTCTCGTCTCCGTTTGCCAAGCGATGTTTGGACCTAATCATTATATTCGTTGTTAATAATATATTATAATGTGGAAGATTTTCAGACTACCTTATCTGAGTTAAAATGTTTGTAATATCGCTGTTTACTACTTAATAATTAAATAGATTACTGAATTATTACAGTAAGTGAACCCGATGCTAAGAGGGAATAATCGGACACAATCGGAAATATGTATTAATTTTTAGTACAATAAGGTTTTACCGTAGGTCATTGTAGATTTGTTAAATGTTTAAACAATTTTTTTTATTATACAATATACATTTCAAATCACATAATCGTGCAGTAAAATAAATCAATAAATTATGAAAAAGCTGCTTTTCAGTTTTTATAATTTTAGTTAATAGAATTATAAAAAAAAGATCCACGCCCTTGTTTTTTGACGAAAATACTTCAGTTTGTTTATTTATTTACGGTCTTACACACTAATTATTTAAAAAAAATATATTTTGCTTAGACATTGCAAAAAAATTAGAAATACTCATGATCAAAAAATAATTACAAAAAGTACATCATTCTAATAGTTTTATCATCACGAGTTTGAGCATTTTTGAATGTAGGTATTTATTAAAAACAAATTTGAATGAAATAAATTCCGTATTAAGTTATTATGTTAAAATGCTGGTATTGAGAATAATTAATCTTTCTAATCGGAACCGACCTGTACAGTTGCAAGGGTACGATCGCAAGACCAATTTGAATTCTCGAATTTGAATATTTATCCCTGTATTTTTTTCAAAACTATGGTTATTTTCAATGATATGGTTAGCGAACTCAGAAAAATTATTATTTTTAAGACACCTTAAAATACCCACTCTACATTAATACCTACCCACCCAATCTACATTAATAAATATCAACGGCTCCACCCCTACCATAATAAAACATTGTTCGAAACTGTCAAATTAGTATAAGCTTTCCCTGAAGAAGGAACGTTTGTTCCGAAACCGGGAGGATTAATGCATTATATAGGTGGTTTATACAAAGTTATATTGTTTCATTTTTCTATAATGGATAACCACAAAGTGATAGCTACATTAAAAATATATTATTAATAAGACCATTATTTACATAAAATGCATTTTACACAGGAGTCCATTTATACTGAGCTCGTTCCCCAGTCATTGAATTTAGGAGGCAGAAATGCATTATTTCACGTCTTTCTCCTATTTTTGTGAATTCTGTGACAAAACCTGAACAAGCCAATGCGCAATGGCTCGATTCTTGGAAAAGATCTATATTCAGGAGCTCCCGAATAATACAGAAGGATGCTACTCGGCTTCACTTTGACTTCAGTCTGATGCCTTCCATTGTGGAAAAGGCATTTTGACATTTCTAATTTTTCAAAAATACATGATATTTTAATTCCGTCAAGGATGAAAATTTTTCATTTCAGAGGACGTATAAAATATTACTTTTCCAAAAATCAAGAGCAATATGGTTTCTTTTCTGCAAAGGTGGAATAAAATACAACTTTTTCCATTTCATAATACATGACTATATTTTAAAGCCAAAAGTGATTTAAGATTTTATTTTTTGGTTCGTTTTAGTTTTTATTTTTAATTTTTTATACAAAATGCATTTTTTATGCAAAACCAGTAAAAAAAAACCATTAAATTGTGAAAGCAATTTAAATATTAAAAAAAAAATTAGAATGGATAACGTGAGACAAAAAAAAGGTTTCATATAGGTACATATATATAAGTAAAACTTATAAGATACTAAAGTGTAACGTCATATGTAATGACATCATCCAACATAATGGCCTCCGTGGTCAGGCTCAGGGGTAAGGCTCTTGACTCGTAATCTGAAGGTGGCGGGATCGAATCCCGGCTTGCGCCTGCCGCCTTGGCTTGCGCCACCGGAGGTGCCAATATCTTTTTCTGATTTTTCTGTCTCTACATTTTCGATCGAGTTTCGCTAATATTGTCTTCATTTAATTAAATATTATTATTTGATAGTAGTATTTGATGACCAGATCTGAATATCCAGGTTCATCCACCTTCCTCTTGCCCATCCTTAATTCGGGGTGTCACAGTCTTACTGGCTCCAGACGGGTTTTCACCTTACAAAAATATATACATATTATAAAAAAATAATAGTGTACTTACTCGTTTACTTATGTTGCTATGATCACGAGTTACTTCTAAATAATATAAGCTGAAATCTCCAGCGTTGTTCAGACTTTAGTCTTTCCAAATCATGTGTAGAATTTTAAAACAGTAAATTTCCTCGTATTTTGGAAGTTAACTGTTCAAAATTTCGTTAAGAAGTAGCAATTCCGCATTTAAGTTGAAAAGGAGTAGCGGAGGTGGTTTTTTCCTAATCAGTGACTCTCCTCTTGTTTTAAAGGTCAAATGTACTAAATTTCATCTATCTCAGAATAAAACTGTATAAAAAAGCAAATCCACCCATACACAAACGACACTCTTCTTTCTAAGGCATTTTTTTACGTTAAGGCAATTCCCACCACCGGTTTTAACCACATAATATACTTCGAATGTGACCCTAATGTCGGAAATAGTACACTTTATAGACAAAAAGGCTTAAAGTTAAAGATCATGTCCAGGGAAAGTTCACGCTGAAATAGTTGTATCAATTTCGCCAAAATGGATTTCTCGATGGGCACTTTGGCGTTTGGGAAGTTTTGTATGGTGGCCCAAAGTGTCGAATATTTCGAAGACTCGGGCACATTACATCTAAGCTATCCTAGAAAGAGACCGCCTTAATTGTGCGGCCTCGACCCAGTGACAGTTTCCATGCATTATTATCTAATTTATTTATAAATAAGGGGTTATTTTGTGTTATTCTGTGGAATTTGGTTTTCAAAGAACATTCTTAATATTTGTTCATTACATTCAAAGATTAATTCAAAATTTACCAGATTAAGAGCGGAGTCAATGCTTTTGTTTTTTTGCCGTAACAGATGAAAAATGTAGTATTGTTGAATATTTCGTAAGAGTAGGTAAGCTTTATATTTTATTTATCAGTCAAAATCAATTAAAATAAAATACGTGAAAGACAACCTCAGAATTTAACGAAAAGTAAAAAAAAGTTTGGTTTTTAAGAGTTTTATTTGTCGTTTACAGTGTACATTACTGACTTCATTTTTATTTATTTTCTACTGGTTTCCACACATCCGTGTCTTTTGCTAGCAATCTAAACTTAAACATTATACAAGTGCAGAAATGATTAGATGATATTAGGTGCGGGTAGTGGGAGGAATTTTTTTGGGAAAGGAAGGAGAAAATGGTGGGAGGAATCAACTCATTTGGGAAAGGAGGGAGGAAACATCATTTTGGGATAGGAGGGAGGAAACGGTGGGAGGAATCAACTCATTTGGGAAAGGAGGGAGGATACATCATTTTGGGAAAGGAGGGAAGAAACGGTGGGAGGAATCAACTCATTTGGGAAAGGAGGGAGAAAACATAATTTTGTAAAAGGAGGGAGGAAACGGTGGGAGGAATCAACTCATTTCGGAAAGGAGGGAGGAAACATCATTTTGGGAAAGGAGGGAGGAAACGGTGGGAGGAATCAACTCATTTGGGAAAGGAGGGAGAAAACATAATTTTGTAAAAGGAGGGAGGATACGGTGGGAGGAATCAACTCATTTGGGAAAGGAGGGAGGAAACATCATTTTGGGAAAGGAGGGAGGAAATGGTGGGAGGAATCAACTCATTTGGGAAAGGAGGGAGAAAACATAATTTTGTAAAAGGAGGGAGGAAACGGTGGGAGGAATCCACTCATTTCGGAAAGGAGGGAGGAAACATCATTTTGGGAAAGGAGGGAGGAAACGGTGGGAGGAATCAACAAGACAGGAAACATTTTCAATAATGTTAAATAGTTAATGCCTAAGGTATACAAAAAAATTATTATAAAATATAATAACACCTGTGTTTTTTACAATGCAGTACCCACTAAGATAAATGTTTTTTTGGAACTACGCGTAGGACTGAGATTAAAAATATATGATGTTTAAAATGCAATACTAAGATCACGATATTTTTCTAAATGGGGAAAAAAACAGTCGGAAGAAACACCACGCACATACATATCAAGATAAACGACATTTCCCTACAATAGTTTACCCATTTCTACCGCTTCATAAAATGTTGGGTCTAACCAAACTAAATTGAATTTTAGAAATGTATGAACAAGTCTCTGAAACTAGAAGGCTTCGGTATAAAAGCCCAATGCAATTACTATAAAGTTTCAGCGGAGTGCAGCATACTAAAATTTTAAACCGGAGGCGAAAAAACCCAATAAATACGAACACTGCTCATCAAAAAGCTTAACCATCTAAACGTAAAATTCAATTACAATAGCAAATGATTTAATACTTTCTGTAAAGTGTTGAAAATTGCCCTCTCAATGTAATTCTTAGTTTTATTGTGCGGATACAATAAAATGTTCAGAGAAAAAGACATTATTTCTGCAAAGTAGATAACTAAGATTTTTTGGTTTCAGATTTTTTTTTCATTAGCTTCACACAGGAGACCCTGAATAAAATAATTCCTCTCAGGGCCTATGTCATCTTCGAGGATGCTGTTTGGAGGGCCTTTTTAGGAAAGGAAGGAGAGGAAGTTCTGTGAAGGAACGGTGTCTGAGGTGTGGGCAGGAATCAATTTCAAAGTAATTTTAATGATTTAAAATTTATTTATTTATTTATTTATTTATAATTTCTCACCATACATGTGTTCTTATTTTTTTTTTTACAAAAATATTAACCTCACTAGGCTAGCAGCCTGTATTGAGGTTAAATTCATAAATTTGAGTGGTGCATTTACACACAAATCACTAAAATTCAAAAAAATCACTAAAATACAAAACACTACATCCAAAACACTAAAATATTATATGCGGAAATTAAGAAATAACAATATTATATTGGTGACCAGATGGGTAATTTGTAACAATATAGACCATAAAACAAATCCTTAATAAATTACTATACCCACCAAGAAACAAAGGTAGTTCAAAACAACTAGGGTGACACTCCGATTTTTACAAATGGGACTCAAATAAAATCTGGTTATTAAAAAAATATATATGTTTATATATATCTTTTTATTTAAAAAACAAATATTATTAAAAAAAATATCTTATTATTTTAAAATATGTTTTTTTTTTTTATTATTTAAAAAAAGGCCAAGGATGAAAAAATAGTATGCCAATCCTCTGACAACACAAAAATCTTAACATTTTTTTTAAATTTAGCTAATGAATTGGAAGACTTTATGTAATCTGGCAGAATATTAAACAGAAGTGGAGCCTGATATAAAAAGATTCTTTGGCCAAAAGATGTTTTAGTACTTATTGCGACAAAGTTCATTCTTGAGCCAATTCTAGTGGTATGGATTTGTTGGGTTCTTTCTGCAGAATAAATATTGATAAAAAATTTACAAATTATTTTAGAGATGTACAGCTGTTTTATACTCATAACGTCAGATTCCTTGTAAAGAAGTTTCGATGGATAACGAAATTTTTTTTTGTACATGACCTTAAGAATTAATTTGTGAGCAATATTTAGTGGCTCTACATTGGACTTAAGACAGGATCCCCAGCATACAATATTGTAAGAAAGTCGAGATTGTACTAAGGCATAATAGACAGATTTTAATTTATCTTTATCCAGTATATGACGAAGTTCTTTAAAAATATAGGTAAGTCTCCTGATATTTTTTGTTAACATGTCAATATGGTCATTCCATCTCAAATATTGATCAATATTTACACCTAGGTACCTTATACAACGTGTCCGGAAACTCGTAGTACAAGCGGGAAACTGGTGAATCTACATCACATAGAGAACCCAAAAAACTTATTTTTTTCGATCTAAGCATTTCAATTTTAAAATTTTTTTTTTCTATTTTTCCATTTTTTCGGCAACTAAAGGGTTAAAAAAATTTTTGAGCCCGGTTTACCCTTCGTTGCATTTTATAAGACATTACACAGCTGAAATCAATCCCCTAGTGAACATTTTTTTCAAATTTAACCAAAAAAAATTTCAACTTCGGACCCGATTTACTCGAAAACGAAAGCTCAAATCAAAAAAAGTTAAACCACAAAATCGACTCCAAATGTGATGTGGATTCTCCAGTTTCCCGCTTGTACTACGAGTTTCCGGACACCTTGTATAGTCTACTCTTTCTAAAGGGTGGCAATTACAATTACAATTTTGCAGACAATTGTGTATAATTAGATTATGAGTGTTGGAAGGCTGACTTTTTGATGATATGCTAAAAGTTACATATTTTGTTTTTGATGTATTCAAAGTTAAGATGTTATTATTTAGCCAACTCTTTACTATTCTTAATCCTGAATCACATTTGTCAAAAGCATCTTTCCAGGTTTTACCCTCAAATATTAAAGCAGTGTCGTCTGCGAAACTAACAATATTACCAGGAATATCTAAATTACATAAATCATTAATGTAGATTAAAAACAATATTGGTCCAAGTACACTACCTTGTGGAACCCCAAATGAGATTTGTTTGCTAATGCTTAAATTATTATTTATCTCTACTTGTTGTGTTCTATCGCTAAGATATGATTTGAACCAACTTAATGCTGTACTGGAATTTGAAATGCCAAGAGAAGATAATTTTTTGAGGAGTAATCCATGGGAAACCGTGTCAAATGCCTTTGATAGATCTAAAAACACAGCTAAGGCTTTGTTTCCATAATCCAGGGCACTAGTGACTTTCGACAATACCCTCAATACTGCATCACTTGTTCCTCTATTTTCTCTGAAACCAAACTGATTGCTAGAGAGTAGTTTATTTGTTTCTAAGAATGATACCAATCTCGACTTAGCCAATCTCTCTATTACTTTTGAAAGCGTGTTGAGTAGGGATATAGGTCTATAATTATTGACATCTAGTTGATCTCCACCTTTAAAAAGAGGAATCACTTTAGCTTTCTTACAGTGAGAAGGGAACATCCCACTCTTGAAGCTAATATTAATAATATGAGATATGGGACCAGCTAATTCGAATACATGGAGTTTATATATCATAACACTTATAGAATCAATACCGCATGAGAAAGACATTTTTTAAATCATTTATCACATTTGTCACTTCAGAAATGTTAGTTGGCTTAAAGTCAAAATTGTCCCCGGTAATCTGAAGTTCAGATTTAAAATCATTCACAAGATACGTCTCACTGGTTTTATTATCACTGCACAAATTGTTAGCGAAACTTGGACCAATATCACTGAAGAAGTCATTAATGTGATTAGTAATTATATTTGGACTCTCTTCCATTGAAGTAATAATATTATTAATTTTCAATTTTTTTATGGTAGTTTGTTCCTTTTTAAGGTTTATGGCCTCCTTTATAATTTTCCACTGTTGTTTAATGTTACCATTGACTTCATCTAATTTTCTTCTGAAATATGCTTGTTTTGTTGTTCGTATTATCCTAGAACACCAGTTTCGATATCGCTTATAATATTCAAACAGTTCCAAGTTATAGCTTTCTTTTCTACATCTGTTGTGCAATTTAATTGTTTTATTTTAAATTAATAATGTCACATCACAAAGTATCCGCTTCATATGAACAAATAATTTTAATGAACTCCCGTACTTTAGTATGACCTGTTTTAAAAGTTCTACGATCGTAAATAAATACATAATGAACAAATAAAATAAACATTAAAAGAACAACTCTCTCTTTATAAGTTATAAAGGTTATTTACATATTTTTTTAAAAGAAAGACAAACATTCTATTCATTATAAATAACCCGACAATATTTTAAAATCTCCTACTACAACCACAGTAAGCAGAAAATGTTGCTTGAGTTGTGATGGAGGACTTAGCCGATTTTTACCGATGCCCACTCAACCACTGATCGGTCAAAGTGTAATATGTTATTGAAGAAGAAGATAACACTAATAATCTAAAAGAAAATATGAAAGAGAGTAAGACACAGAAAAATTAAAAAGTAACGGTCGCAACTGGGACTCGAACGTAGAACCTCTCGTCTTACCGAGATTAACACCTTATCCAATTAGGCCATTGAAATTAGTGGAAGATAATATTGATAATTCTGAAATTTGATATTTGAGATTGGCGAATATGACGGGTGCCAGTGGCCTAGTTGGATAATGAGTTCGTCCTGGAAAGACGAGAGGTTCTGGATTCGATCGTCATCGTTTTATGTTTCTGTGTCTTGTTCTGTTTCATATTTTCGTTTATATTATAAGAGTTATCTTCTTCTTCAATTAAATAAAATAAATCGGGTGATATCAAGGTAGATGAAAGGACGTTATAAAAATTATGATTATAATATCGAAACCACGTGATACGCAAGGTATACAAAGGAGTAATTAACTAAAAATATTAAGAAATATTAGGAAAATTTTATTTATTAGATTTTTCCGATCTGAATGAAGAGCGTATTTAAAAAAAATCGTTCGCACAGTGCAAACCACATGATCTCTATGATTTATTTAACAGGACAATAAAAGTGGGCCACGTGTCGGTGAAGGCTTAAGACTGTTCACTTCATAAATAGCCTCGTAAAAGCTCCACATTGAACAATATGATGTTGGACAGCTTTTACGAGCGTTAAAGGGCAAAAGCGATTTTTTCGCAAAGCGAAAGCTCGCTTTAATTGCTGGATACGCGTTACGAAATGTTACTATTTTTAAAGTATTACGAGTTTTATGACGGTATAGAATTAACCAAGTTCTTAACATCTACGTATAGGTTGTTAAAAAAACAACGTAAAATATTATTGTGATTATAGGTATCGATTCATCAAGTGTGTGGGGCTAACAATAAAAAAACATCGTGAATGCTTCTCTTAATATTTAAAGAGACAATTTATTTTTATGTGAATACCGCAAAAAATTCTCAAATGCTCCCGTCTGGAGTCAGTGAGACTATGGCATTCCCAATATGGATCAGTTATGAGGCTGAAGGTAGTGGGGATGATAAGGAGATGGGGATCAGATCTGGTCACCAAACATGGCAAAAGTCATTTCAAGTAACTTTTCTATTCTGAATTGTGATCTTACACCTGGACGTCTCTCTTTATCAGTATTTTCTTCTCTGGAGGGGGGCCGCAAATGTTCTTTGTATAATTTAAACTATTAATTTGTTAACACGTCAGCAAATATTGACTTCAGAGCAGTCAGGACGTTCGTGTGAAAATGCAACTTTCATTTTTTATATAACATTTAGGGACTGATAACTTTTTACACCGCTTGCTCGCAAACTTTTTTGAACGTGGATCCAATACCTTCAGGTATGTACTAAAGATGTCAAGTTTTTTTTCATTTCCTAATGTGGCAAATTAAAGATTTTTTTTGAAAACATCTCGTGAATTTAAAAAAAAATACGACGATTTCTGAAATAGTTAATTAATTAACTATTCCCTATTACTTCGTAAATGTGCTGATGTACTTTTATAGCTGAACTATTTTAGTATCATATTAAAAAAGAAATCTTGTGCATTTTTTGCGTTTCTACGGCCCAGTAATTTTTATGTAATTTACTTACTGTAAAATTTGAGAGCTTCATAAATATTATTTTTGTCACATGTTCGGTTTCAAAGGATTTGTTCTTAAAACAAAAGGAGTTATTTGATATATTGATGAACTCAAAGTGTCAACAGATGGAAAAAGATTTTTATATTTGAAAAAAAAAACTTATAAACCTCATTAATTGCCTTAAAGAGGGGTTGGATAAACTCTGTGAAAAGATCGCAGGCTTCAAATTTCGCTTTAAAACAAGATGGACAATTGCTAGTCGAGATGATGCTAGATTTGTGAAGGAAGATAAAAAAATAACTTCAGACTACGATTGGTTTTATATTGTACACGATTTCTCCTGAAAACGGCACGTCGTGGTCGAAAACACAATTTGAATGGTAGTTCTGACCGATCCAAACGCTTGAAAACCAAAGATCTTCGGAAAGTGCACCTCTTTCTCATTTGGCGTTTGAGAAAGAGGTGCACTTTTCGGTCAATCAATCAAATAAAAAAAAAACAAACTGCGGTTTACGTTCGTTTTTTCCCCTTTTATCTCGAGCTTTGCTTACTTTAAACTTACCTTTTATCTTTTATTTGAAAAACTTCATTAATATTAATAATAAAAAAAAAAAAATACAAAAAATGCTGTATTATAATTGTAGCTTGTCTTGCAATTTGTAAACATCGAATAATTTAACTTAACGTTATAAAACTTTATAATAATGAATATAAACGTTGTACTTCATCATTAACACCGAATAACGATTATTAATTAATCACGTTACGCGTCGATTTAACATGTTAAATGAAATAGAGGCCTCGTTTCATCACATTAATTAGGCAAATGAAACTATTCACTATAATAGCACTCGTGTAATATATAGATTATAAAGTAATATATAGATTATTGTGGAACAGTGGAAAATCGGAGAGGCTATATTAGTTATTTGTGAAGCTAATAAGTAAAATTGATTATGCGTTCTTAATTAGTATAACTGATTGTTTGTTGATTATTTGTGTTTGTTATGAGGACCGAACTCAGGGCATATTTATTAAAAAAAATTGTATTGATTTACGACGAAATTATTAGATCTCTAATAACACAAATTTTTTTCATTCCAGGTTGAGGGGGAGGTTGGTGCAATCCACAAGCGGTAGAAGTGAAACCTCCAGAAAACCAAAGTATATAATAGTGGGGAACATTAACAGGTACACCGGTGCACTTGCACTTGTGAAACTCAACGGAACAATATCAGTACCGCCGTGTCATAGTTGAAGTTGCTTTAATGAGAACTGGTCGTTTCTTCGACTCGTTCTTGTATAAGTCGGCCCGTACGTGGAACGAACTACTGGCATCTGTTTTTCCTCCTTTATATAATCCGGTCCTCTTTAAGACCTGCATTAATAAATCCCTTCCTCTTAACCCAATTCACATTGCTTCCCATCTGGGTGGTGAGGTAGTTTTTTCTGTCAGTATATTTATAAAAAAATCTTGTGAGTTATCACGTAATATATTTTTTAAAGTGGTCAAATAATAAAAAGATAATAATAAATAATAAAATGTTTATTCCAGTATGTGGTAGGTGGTTGAGTATTTACACAATACATAGCTACACTCTATCTCAACACCTCATAGACCCTGTGCTTGTAAGATAGTATTGTCACATGTTCCTTCATACCCATCGCTATATACCTGTAATTTTTGTTACCCACTTCAGTCTTTAATCGAAACTCGCCGCATGAACATCTCTAATATACCGCTTACCGCATCCGCAAACCAAATCCCGCATACCGCAAGTAACCATCACCAGTATATAGTCTTAAGTGCACGAATAAACCCAGCCGAGACAGAAGGAAGTGCTAGCGCAGTAAGTCCTTTTTCTCCTATTCCTTTATGTGCATTCTCTTTACATGTGTAGTGGTCTTTCACACACAGTTCACACAGTTTACAAAACATCATTAGGTGTGTGTATTCCGAATATCTTGACGATTTGAGTTTTTGCACGTCGTAAACACAAATAAATTATTTAGTTTTCATCTTATTAATTTACCATTTTATTTAATAACTATCCTATGTTGTCACCCAGTAAATGATCCACAAAAAATGAGATCTAATCTAAGTTTTTGTAGTTAGGCATTTCCAATTTCGGATAAGTTAAATCTTTTAAAGCACATTCTTTAACAGCGTGATGCATGCATTCAGAACACCCTGCTTGTTCTCTAGTGGAATAATTTCCTAGGGGTAGAAGACGCGCCACACGTTCCACATTAGTAAACGAGAGAGCACCCTGTAACTACAGGCTGTTTGAAAATTCTCTGCAAATTCCGGAACGTGACACTTTGCAATTTGACACTCCTAGACTTGTTAAAAAATCTTATTTCTCTCTGTACCGGAGACATTTCTAGCTTATATTACTTTCCGGCTCAGAAACATGTTTAAACATGAAATAGAATTCATATAAAAGGCTCTAGTACTATTTATTAAGGCTTTGTGTCAATCCTTTGATAAAAGCACTTCAAAAAGTTAACCGGTGTAACCTGACAAGATTTAATACTTTGTTTTGAAGAGTTTCTTTTCACATGTACATTTGTTACTTAATTTTTAATTTATCTGCTACCGGTTTCGACACATCCGTGTCATTCACCAACAGTCTTAAAACTTACTTAAAAAAATATACTTACTTAATAAATAATACATGAAATGATTAGATTTTATTCATTGAGGGTAGTTGGAGGAGCGATTTCGGGAAGGGGGGGTATAACGGTGGGAGGAGTCCACAAAACAGGGGAACATTGTCAATAATGGTGATCTACGGGGTGCTGTTATTTTGTTAACATTAATTTTAATTTTTTTGTTTATTTTTAAGGTTTCTAAAGCGCGCATATTGAAATATGAATTAAAATTTGAGTGTTTAAACCTGTTTTTTTCTTTGTTGATGCAATGGCAACAGGTCATGTCTACTGTTCGGTGAACGTTATGTTGATTGACTGGCTTAATAAAAATTTACTATCAAACACGGCTACCATCTTGCTCAGTCAATGATATATATTTGAATTACATTCGATTATGTAGATACTTTACGTTTCTTTTACCATTTTACATAACCTTGACTGCCGGTTAATTGACGTTTGATTGACTGCTGGTTAAAATAGTAGGTATTGAAAAGAGCAAAGGGAGCTTTATAATACATTTATATACGTCTGTATTTTATAGTCGATCGCTTCACGATTTTGTGGGAGTCCCTAGGTCCCTAGTGTCCTCACTTATTTTAGAAGCCTGCATTTCTCTTCAAAATTTCAGACCAACTCTCTCACCCATAGAAGGCCTAAGTATCTCGCTCCCAACTAAGGATGCTATCCGATAATAATGTGTTAATCCAACGGTCATCTGAAGTGAAACTTTTTTAGCGCCGTTAGTGACGTGAAATTCGGGTGAAACGGAATTGCGTCGCAACACTCGCAACTCACTTCTACATAAATACTCGGTTCTAATATAACCCCGCAAATTCGCACCTAGGCGCGTGCCTCCAAAGGCCTAGTTGCTAAGGTGCCTGACAAGTCTCAGCGGCCAGAGAGACAGACATTAGGCGAACGGGGTTTGAATCCTACGAAAAAAAAAAACATTTTTATTTTGTGAAATCAATATCTAATCTTCAAACCACTTAAAAAAAATAAAAGCAAAGAAAGCGACATCTAACGACTTTCTATTTCACTTCGATTAAAGTAAGCCCATCTCTGATTTTCACCATTTTTTACCACTTTACACTGAGATTTTCAAGTTAAGAAAAAATATACTTTAAGTGATATAATTTACTTAAAATATGATTATACATTTCCTGATACCTTTCTTTCTTCATAAAACCGGGCGAACTTGTCCATATCACGAACTTCCTGCATGAAAATCTCAATTATAGTGCATGTAAAATAACAAAATAAGCTTGATGCAGGTTCTTGCGGGAAAATATCAATATATTATTTGAAAATATATCAACGTGAATAAAAAAATTGTTTTTCTATTTGCGATTTTGACACACTCTCTGAAATAAACTCTCGGTAAGTTGAAATATAATATTTTTAGATAACATGAAAACACGCATGATATTATTAATTTAAAAAAAATCTAAAATGGTTAACATTATTAAACAAAAATTTTAACAAAACAAAAAAACGACTTCAAAAAATGCACTAAAAAGTAAAAAAAATAATTTCGAATTCTTCTACAACTTTATAATCAACTTATCTTTTCTACTCATCAATATGTAGGTACGATTGTTATTTTTGGAGTCGGTGTCGGCGGGAGAGGAGCTGTCAAGTGACCACGCCGGGCCGCGGGTACCTTGGTTGACACCGACTCCAAAAATAACAATCGTACCTACATATTGATGAGTAGAAAAGATAAGTTGATTATAAAGTTGTAGAAGAATTCGAAATTATTTTTTTTTACTTTTTAGTGCATTTTTTGAAGTCGTTTTTTTGTTTTGTTAAAATTTTTTTTTTTTTTGATTTTTAGTGAATCTGAAGTACACTAACTAATTTGATTAAGATTCGGCCGAGTATCGATTTGTTCTTCAGAATTGGAGAGTTCCGTTACTTTGTCATGGATCCCATAATCAGAACCTAACCAAACTCTCATCAAACTACCCTTGAAGTACATCCTTTCCAATAAATAAAGAATCATCGAAATCGGTTGGCGTGATATTGAGTTATTCGTCCATTTGTCGCGCACATACTTGATGCAAATTTAAGACTTATATGATTTTCTCATGGATGCCATTGTCAGAACTAGGCCAAATTAAAATGGGACCACACGAAAAGCACCAGCTTTCAAATAAAAAAAGAATCATCAATATCGGTTCACCCAGTCGAAAGTTCTGAAGTAACAAACATAAAAAAAAAAAATAAAAAAAAATACAGTCGAATTGAGAACCTCCTCCTTTTCGAAGTCGTTTAAAAATGATTTGAAAGATGAGTACTTCATACTTCCAAAGAAAACTCCATTTTTTCAAAACTAAAATAGAAAACTCTATAAATTACCAAAACGGAGCATTGTATGAAGCGAATAAATGCATCTGAACATTTCATAAACAAATAATCAAACTTTAGAACTTTGGTATTAGTCAACCCTTGTTTTACCTCAACTACCATAAGTATCGTATAATACATTACGTACTATAAATATTACGTACCGTAAGTAATATACTAAATATATACAGAGTGACAAGGGACGTACTTGACTTACTTTAACCATTGATTCCAGACGTTATTTGGAGTAAAAAATGTAAATGAAATGGTCTCCGGTGACATTTTTGATGTTTTTTTTACAAAAACATAAAAAAATAGGTTTTGGATAGTTTGGCGTGGGTAAGGGGTTGGTCGGTTACTCGGCTGAGTGAGCAGTGGTGACGACATATGAAAGAATTTATTTTTATTTTTAACCGATGAGTACAACCGATATTGTAATATTTAATTAATGAAGACAATATTAGCGAAACTCAATCGAAAATCTAGAAACAGAAAAAGATATTTTCACATCTTTTCATACGAACTCGGAATTTCCGGCTTTTCGGGCTGCTACTCCACCAACTGAGCAAATGTGACCCTATCCGATTAGGTCATTATTAACGGTATCACACTTTGACTAAGAACTACCAATATTATCTTCATTTTTATCTAAATAGTGTCTTGGGTAAATTTAACATGCGACGACTATTGACTTGTCTACAAGTCTAGGATGAATATTTATTTCTGATTTTTTCGTTGCTAGATTTTCAATTGAATTTCTCTAATATAGTCTTCATTTAATTTTTTTTTTCGTTTTTGTTTAATTTTGAAAAAAAAGAGAAAAGTCATAAAAAAGTCACAGGAGCAAAAATTTAATATACATTTTTCACTCCAAATATTTTTGTTTTTTATCTGAACTCCGCACAAGAGTCCCAACTGCTTCCGTCTGGAGCCAGTGGGACTATGGCATCCCCAATTGGGGTATGTTGTGAGGCTGAAGTTAGTGGGGAGGGGAAGGAGAAAGGATGAAGGTGGGGAAGTACCTTGCTATTCAGATCTGGTCACCAAACATGGCTAAGGCCATTTCAAGCAACTTTTCAATTCTGAATGGTGGTCTTACACCAGGGCGATATTGAGAGTATCTTCCACCCTGGAAGGTTGCGCAAATATACTATATATTATTTTAGATGAATAAATTGTGAAATAAAACAAATTGATCAAAGAAAAATTATTTGCCACGCCGGGATTCGATCCCGCGACCTTCGTAGTGCGAGTCAAGAGCCTTACCACTGGACTACGCCGGCCGTCAATAATGTCAGGATCACTGAGTTTATCCCTTAATACCTACCCTGTATATATTACGTGCCATAAGTATTACGTACTATAAGATATGTATAATGAGCTGCAAGCATTATGTACTATGAGAATTTCGTAATATAAGTACCTACTGTATACGTAAGTATATTAAATACTATAAGTATTACGTACAATAAATACGATATACATAATACGTACCATAAGTATTATGTACCGTAATTACCATACATTCTAAATTTATCGTATCCTCGTATGATACGTACAAAAAGTACACACGTTTTGTAAGTATTACGTACTTAATAAATATTAAACTTGTAAATGTTTTCGAGAAAAATAAAACGTAGTTTTTTAGGAAAATTGAACCGTTTACTTGCCTTTTATCCCAATTTGCGTAAAATATTATTTCTGAAAAAAGTTTTAAAATTATTTTTCTTCTAGAAGTTTCCGATATCAAACGTATCGAGCTTTGCTCAAGAAAGCTTTGACCGAGGCGCGTCGAAGTTTATATTATTTCCGTTGTTAAGCCTTCGACAAAGAGAGCTTTTAGAGCCTGAGTAAAGATAAACTGACTTATAAGATCTACTATTCTGAGAAAAGAACTTATCGATAAGGCATCAGGAAATATCATTTCCCATAAACGTTATTTACGGTTTATCCCCGGAGAACTTATATTATAATACTTATTCAATAGGATGATAATATAAACACTTTATTCATTTACTAGAAATTAATTTTTAGGTTCCTTCTGTAGAAAACCGATATTGTTCTTTTAACCTCTCCTCCTTGCAGCAGATGGCTAATTCGCTATCAATATACAGTGAGATTTTTGCATCCGCAGTTGGGGTATGTTGTGAGGCTGAAGGTAGTAGGGAGGGTAAGGAGATAGGGAAGATAGCGAAGATATTCAGATCTGGTCAACAAACACGACTAATGCCATTTCAAGCGGCGACGTTTCAATTCTGAATGGTGGTCTTACACCAGGGCGATACTAAGAGTATCTTCCACTGTGTCCAGTAGCCTTGCATTAGGAATATTTCCCATAAACTCTTAAAAACCCGTCATCCCATAATAACCTGTTCATGTGACGTATACATATGTCTCTTTCTCTCTTTTTTCTGTTCCTTTGTTTTTTTTTTTATTTATTTATTTACAAGAAAAATTAACAATACAAATGATTACATTATGCAAAGTTATACAATAATCCATTATTATTCTACTATACCATAAGTTGCGCTCTAAGAGCTCGTGTTTATGGGGTGAGTATTTACATGCAAAAAAATATTCTGATGAAATATGTAAACAATGATCAAAGACTTCTGAAATAAATACAAACATTATTTGACTAGGTATACAAATTATCTTTTGTTTTGTCTCTTTCTGCATGTGTAAGCTCATACAATGTATTTTTTATCGGTTTAATTTACACACTAATGATGCTTGTGTTAAGCGATTATAATCGGTTTAAAAAAGATTAAATAAATGAATCGTGATTATAAACAAAGTAATTCTTATTTGATCTATTTCATTAAATATGTCAAACCACAAAGTGACTGCTTTCCATTAAAAAAAAACTTAATTGAAGTTCACGAATCCATTAGCATTTTCAATTAACTCCCCAAACAGTTTTCTTCCCCCCTTAATTTTTTCGTTCTTTTCGGAACGGAAATTTTGAATAAAGGATCCGTGTTATAAATAACAAAATGAACAATTCAAAGCTTAACAACAGTGAATCAAAATTGTTCCATTCAAGTATAACTTCTACTCGTAATATTCGTCATCTATTTTGCAGTAGGTGTAAATTCCGCACCCAATCGTATTTCGCCGCCACCGCGTCGTCCCCGAAACATAACGTGACCGATTCTCCCTCGAGGGTATTTTCCAGTGAGACCGGGGCTTTCAAATTACAGACCGGATTTAATGACCACTAGTTACTGCTACTAGCACGAACTTCTCTACTGAAAGCCTGCCAGCCTCACAGTCTATAGGCTGCACGAAAATTATTATTATTAGAACGGTTTAAAATCTTTGCTTATCGCAGAGAATCTCTCCTGTTTAAATTCTTATCTATGTATAAATATAATATATGTACATAAAAATCAAAATACGAAAATAAAAATTTTCAAAACATTTTTTTTTTTATAGTTGTTTATGTAATATGGCAGACTGGGATTGCACTACCCTCCCAGTCCTGCTGGAATAAAAACTTAAATAAAAAAAATGAATAAAAATCAATATGTTTCTATGTATGTGAGTTATCTATGCATTGCTATATTAAGCATAGGAAATATTTGAAATTTTCAAAATACCTTCTTTCTACCCTCATAGGTTTCTGGATTATTACAACGAATAACCAAACAACTGAAAAGTTTTTTTTAAGCATTACAAAAACTCTTTTTTCAAAAAATTACAAAAAATTTTTTCACAATTCGAGAATGACATTTTGCAAACCATCGATTGTTAATTCAAAATTCTTTTAATGAATTTACTTGAAGTACTTTGTAATTAAGAATTATAAGTATTTTTAATTGGTACCTTTTTATAATATTCAAAAATTAAAGTTTGTTATAAATGAAAAACAAATTTTGAAAAAAAAAAATTGTAATTGGTGACACGCGAGCTAATTTAAAACTGAATGTACTGGGACTGAATACATGGAACGCGGGACCCCCTACCCTTTGACGGGACGGGAGCAGAAGAGTGGAAAGGGAAGGTGGGGAAGATGGGGTAGGTGGGAAAGGTGGGGAAGGTGGAGGGGAAGACGTGAGGGGAAGGGGACGTGTATGGGAATGGGAGGCGGAAGAGGAACCGGACGAATGGGAAAAGACAGGGAGAAACAGTTTATTTATAGGTGACATTGCAACGCATGCTGGGAACTCGCTAGTTTGTTATGATTTTGCCTCAGTCATTTGGAATCCAGAATGTCGAACTTATGTTGATAGTACTGAAAACACAAAAAAATGCTAGAAATCTTACATATCGCTTTAGTAATCATCAATTTAATCCCAATGCTCTTTATAAACCTCTAGTTCCTGTTCCTGATGCGTTATTTGTTTCTAAAGACATATACAGTACATTATGATAGAAGTTATGAGGTATATTAATTTAAATTATTAGATGGTTTTAGAACCTAATAGGTAAGTCCGTACAATATCAGCTGGTAATTTTGCCTGAGATACGAACGGTTCTTGAAACTTAACTTCAGTAATAGGAATTAAAATGGAAGATAGTTTGTGGAGGTATAAAGAAAATTGAAATTAATAATTATATGCTCATGAATTATAATTGGCAGTCAGGTATCCAGAATGTTCTATGTTGGTCAACGTATTTCTGGTCTGCAATGAAATCCTTGATTGAAAAAACTTTGTTTGAAAGGTGGTGAAATACGCTTGTATATTTTGTTATTAGAAATAAAAATATAATTTTTAAATATAAAACTTTTGAGTGCAAACATAAAAAAGTTTCAAAAATTGCTCACCTCACATTTTTACTAACTGACGTCGCTGATAACGAAAAAAAACACATATTTTTTTAGATAAATGTATTGTAAACGTTATTGTCACCGATTCCTATAAGCTGTTCCAAAAAGCGAAAAAAATAAATTGTGGGACTGATAAAAGTTTAATGAAAAATTAAGTGTAAGTAGTTTTGATAATATTGAATGAAATAATTTTTGTTTGTTAGCAAAGTATCATGAAAAATGTCTAAGCGTAGCAATTTTTCGTACTGCGCATACGTTGTGATTGCGCGAGTGATTGAGGAGTTATTTACTGCATTACTATTGTTGGCTTCTAAACGAAGAAACATGGACTGCCTGGTATGCAGTTGGAAAATTTAAACTAATGATGGATAGCAAATCTATTTTATTTTATTTTTTATTTTAACTTTTTATTATTTTACGGGACGTCCCGTTGGCGTCATGTATCTTTTCTCGGAAGATTTTTCAATGTGGATGAGTGTTTCAGGCTGATGATTATTGCTTATAATAATTGTTACCCTTTGTGCTATGCATAAAAATCTTGTCTTAAAACGTTAGTTTAACAATTAAAAATAATAATTAACTGTATAAGTTTTTTTTTCAAAAAAGCAACTATCCAATGTAGGCAAAAGATACTCGTACATAAAAAAGAGGCGTACACTACAATCGTCAAAATCTGACCAAAATAAATGGAGGCCGTTGAAATTAGTTAGGAAGATATCTTTTGACCACCCTGTAAGTTGTATGAAGCTCCGAGTATATTTACTTTAATAATTGGATGATTTGGGTGGAATGTGCGGGAAGTTTTTAATAGGTCGTATAATAATTATTTAAATTATTGGGATATTAAACAGATTCTGATAGTCGTTTGGAAAATGTAATGTTAACGTACGTTGGTACTGAAAATTTCAATTGTACTTATTGGAAAAGAGACAGTTAGGTAAATAGAGACATTTCTGTACAATATACAAATCCTAACACATTCACTTATATTTCAATATCTTGATACAAATCAGTCAATACGGTCAGCATCACCCTGACAAAGACCATCAATCAGATTCAAGACGTGGCTTGATAAGGTTTTAGTTGTGCTTAGTGAAAAGCCAGGTACTTCCCAACCTCCTTCTTCCCGTCTTCTACCCTTTAATATTTGAATTGCAATGAAATTGACGAATAGAGTAACAAGAACCAAAAACATCTTTTTAATTTAAATGCTTTTCCTTTAGATATGATTTTAGATTTTTACGGCCAACAGTATTTTCGTTAGTTGTTGATTTTTCAAGGTGACCCGATGTTAAAGGTTTTTTTTTTGTTTTTAGTAATACTTCTTTAATACTTCTTCCCGTTATTGAAACGAAAATGCGTCACAAATTTGGCGTGTCCTTGGTTCTCATATAATGCGGTTACGTTCCTAAAGAGTGCAGCAAGACAGAATGAGGCCTGAAGAATTCGTCGTGTGATAATGATATTTCATAATCCTTTCGAAACTTGGTTCCTATTAGAATTTTTCCTCCAGACCACTCACGCCTTTCGTGCTTCATTATAATTTACAACAGGTGACTCGAACAGATAAAGTTATTTTAGTTTTTAGAGGGCGTAACACTATGAAAGTCATGTATTATTAAATATGTCTGCTGTCATAAATCGGTAGTGAATAAAATACTTCCATAATCAATTCCAGAGTTTGTAGGTACCCTCGGTAACGCACTAGCGAAAGACCATCACTCTGAAGAGAAACGTTGCTTGAAATGGCTTTAGCGTATTTGATGACCAAATGTGAAAAGCCAGGTACTTCCCCATCTACCTCTACCCCATATCCTTCCCCTCCCCCTTTACCTTCGGCCTCACACCATACCCAAATCAATTAGGGATGGCATAGTCATACGGGTTCCAGATGATTGAGAGCACTGCGGAATTAATATTACGAATTGATATCGACCGCCACAACATGAAAACTCGTCTAGTCTGATTGTCCTGAGTTCTAAAGTTAGGTTCCTGTAACCTCTAATGCATTAAATGCTAACATTTCTGTATTCAAACTAGCTGACCCGAAAATTATTTCTAGTGAATATTAAAATAACGAATGTATTGTAAGTGTGTGGGGATGGGATCTATGACAGAAAGAGGAATGGAGCGCTGTAGACGATAACCGTCGATAAAAACAAAAGAACACCAACCATTAATTTTTCAATTAAATGTATTTCATTGAAGTAACGGACATATTCATTGTTTGATCTCTTAAAAGTTAAATGTAAAGTGAAAAAAGTAATTTAGTTTTTATCTTAAAGTAGGAAAATTAAATAATAAAAATCAATATTGAGCAATTTTTTGTCAGTCCGTTTTTAACCAACACTGCTTGATGGTTTGCCCACGCGAGAACATGCCGATGAGACGGACGTAGCGCCATCTGCCACTCAATAAAAAAAATCCTTTTTTAATTAAATAAAAACATTAATAGTAAGGTAATAAATAATCAAATAAATTTAAATAAAAGTCCAATACTAAGGTCGTTCCCTATCGACAAAGTACATTCCCTTTCCCTTCCCTTTCTTACGCCTACTTCTTTCTCCACTTGAGGAGTCCAGCCCATTTTTTTTAAACATTTATTATCTGTAACACGTGTAACTTAATTTTATCAGAGTATTATACTGCTCTGAAGAAGCTACGGTGGTAGCGAAACCCGGTCGGCATAAAATACAGAAAATAAAAGTGGTCTTTACAAAGTCATTGTTTTATTTTAAATAAATAATTTCGTTCCGTTTGAAATACGAACGACGGTTAAATTTTTTCACACAAAAATACTAAAACCGCGATTAAAAATGGGAGGACGTGGGTAGGAGAGTGAAAATTTGGGGTATAGGTATTTTTTGATGCAAAATAAATTTGAAAATTTCAAAAAATATTGAAAAAAAATCTGGATAGGGACGCCCTAATTACCTAGCGGTATGAAATATACATGACGACCTTTTCTCATACCTACCAGATATTCATAAAAAATTCATAAAAATCGGTCTGGCCGTTTCGGAGGAGTGCAACTACAAACACCGTGACACGAGATTTTTTGTATAAAGATAATTCGTGACGCCGTAATTCTCTTTTACGTGTACACTAGCGCAGTACCGTGGAATATCATTGGAGAATTTAAAAAACAAATCTGTTCTTTTAAAATGCCGCGGCCGAGAATCAAACCCCGATCTATTTGCTTTTTTATATAAAGAAAGACAAACATTCCTGGGTTACGAATAACCCGACAACATTTTAAAATTTCCTACTACAACCAAAATCGAACTAATATCTATGAGAATCAAAGTGTTGACGAATATCTACAGCTCAAACTGTTGACTAATATCTATGACAACCAAAGTGTTGACGAATATCTACAGTACTGGCAGAGGTTGGATTTGCAATTATGTATAGCATATTGGAATAACGTAATATTGCGTATGCAGTTTAAAAAACTTAATTTATGTAAGTACCTATGTATGTAAAAATCCCTGATATCGGACTATTGGACACATTTAGCTGATTAGTCCAAACTACGCTCTGTAGATATTAGTTCAACCTACGCCTGTAGATATTAGTCAACGCTCTGAAGTTCGTAGATATTAGTTCAACATATGAGCTGTAGATATTCGTTAGACATACAGGCTGAAGATATTAGTAACTGGAGTCAAAAAAAATTATAATGTAAAGGAACTGAACGTTACATAGTGCAAATTTTAGTTTGTTACTTCCAATAAAATGATATGTTTCTTTTATTTAAATTAATAAATTACTTCGTTTTTACCACTTTAATTGTTTATAAAATGTATGTGTATGTATATATGTCGGTTTTGTAAACAATAAAAGTAGTAAAAACGAAGTAATTTATTAATTTAAATCAAAATGGTGCCACAAAATAAATTTGCTGTGTTAGAAGAAGTGATATGTTTCTATTGAGGACACACCACAGAAATTGCAGTATTACATTATTCATACAACCGACCCTTACCTAAATTCATACCAACAAATGCAATAGATGCCTATCGTCTTACTTCTTGTATTCATGGTACTTTCATTTCAATCTCAACTGCACAACCATTTGTTCTTTGATTGCTCACGTATCTGCATCATGCGCGCAAATGTGCACTCAGCTCAAAAATAAGGCGAGAATTTATTTCGCTAGAGTAGTGATTTCGCAAAATATTACTTGCTGCCCCTTTGAGTCAAAAGGAACATGAGTTTATGTATTGAAGCGGTGTTACTTGCAGGATATGGGAAGACTAAAAAACACATTGATGGAAAAATGATTGCATGCGTTTTACGAAACGAGGATTGCATTCCCCGAAGAATATGCACTTATTATACCGACCTGAGATGAAATTGACGGGGAAAAGAGGAAAAATAATAAATACACTTATCATGTTCAATTTTTTATAAGAACATATCTCTTTTTATAACTTTTGAAGGTTATTCCCATCAATGAATTTCCAGGTATTTCCCATTTTCTTCTCCCCCATCTCCTTCCCTTCCCCAATGCCTTAAACCTCATAACGTACGCCATTGGGGATACCTTAGTCTCACTGGCTCTTGCGCGGTAATCACATAAAAATAAATATTATTTTTAAAGGTATTAATTGTTTTTGTTTCGAAGAACACCATTTTTTAAATTTAATTTAATAAAGTTCTCACTAACTCTCAATATGCCAATATGCCAAACATAACGTCCGTAACCATGTGGGTCGGTCAATGACCCCGATTTCTTTGGTGTAATTGCCAAAAAAAAATTTTTGGCAATTAAATCATAGAAAACCCATTGTCTCTTTTTTCTTTTTAATTTGTCCATTTATTGGGCAGGGAATATTACCTACATTTGACAAAATATTTTTTCCTGCGATCAACGATTTTTTCACATTTTTTTTAACGGCACATCATGTAATAATTCTTTGCACAGGAATACCCAAAATACTCAAAATATATTTCATGTATTTAAGTTGATATAAGAAGGATAGTGATTTTGGGGTCTATCTTCTACCCCAGTTGGCTGCGGGAGAGTTAAGTTAACCGGTAGTAAATCAATTTAGGCACCTTCAAAATTTAAATTTAGAATCAAATAATTAAGTCGTCTCAAAATGGTCTACCACAGTTTGAAAGTGACTTAATAATAATATTATTAAATTTAAATTAAAAAAAAATAATAATAATAAAATAAAAGGCGTGCCTAAGGAATTTATAGGACTTACAATGCAATAATTTACAAAAGCCTGATTAATTTGATTGAACTTATATTTTTATATAGCTTCCTACCTAAGTCTTTCGCAGTGTTGGACACTTTACATTAACATTTCATATTTTCCCCCTCCGAAGGTCGTCCGCCCGTGAAATCTTACGCTAATCTCGGGAACTTCTGGAAAATTCTCCGTATGGCCATCCCAGATAGCGCTTCCGTGTTAATTGCCGCGATAATTGGAGAAGAACCCTCGGAATGTTAATTTCCAGCGATGAGGCGTGTCTCCTACCCCTAACCCCCACCCCATCCCCAAACCAACCCACCACCCTTCCACCCTTAACCGGCTCTGACGCCCTATGCCCCCGTTGTCTGTAATTAAAAGTTCCGACACCCATCAAAAGTAATGGCAAATTATAATTACATTGTCGCGCTGTCCAGATGTTTAAAGACGGTGTTATCTGCGACTGGTTTTGATACAAAGGCTGTTTGTTCTTTGCAGTGATCAAGCAACATATTTTAAAATAGTTCAAAGACATTTACCTCAATTAGTTCATTCGAAATGATTTGCAATGACATTTTTTAGGCATTTGCATTCTCCTACGACCGAAAAGATTAATAAGTCAAATAATGCCATGTTTTTTCCGCAAAATCATTTTTTCAGATATTTGTTAATAGTTTAAATCAGCTTTACGTGTTCCATTTCTAACAAATTCATTGTAAATGTTCAACTTATTACACTAATACAGGGTAGGGTGTCCGGGGGAAAAGTGCACTAACTTCGGGAGGTGATTCTACATGATAGTAGGAGTAAAAAAGATTAATAACTTTTTCCGAAATTCCAACACTTTTTCCCATACAAAAACACGTACCTACTAAAAATCCTTAGTGTGAGGTACGATCTTACTTGCTGAGAGCCTGCCCGGCACCCGACTCGATTGTGATTGGCCCGTATCGTAACAGCGGAAAATAATAAATCTGGCCGCACACGCCGAACTAATTTTATCTTTTTACCTCAAAACTAGGCCTAAAAGTTGGAATTTCATAAAAAGTTACTTATTTTTTTACTTGTACTATCATGTAGAATCACCTCACAAAGTTAATGCATACATTAAGTTAGACCGGTTTCTTTACCGACTACTTTTTGTTCGTGAGTTATTTTCTTATTAAAAACTTTATGTATTTTTTTTTACATTTACTCCACACGGGAGGCCCTGGGGAAAATCATTCCCCTCATGGCCTTTGTCATACTTTGGGATGCTGTGTGGAGGTCATTTGAGGAAAGAAAGGAGGGGATGTTCCGGGAGGTGTGGATAGGAATCTGGAGGTCAATGTGTCCAGGAGAGATGAACGTTTGAATCCATCCCTCCCACTGTGGTGGGAGGCGATGTTCCGAGAGAGTACTGCTGGGGAGGTTGAAAGCTTTCCCTCGACCGGTCTCTCCAGAGAAAAATCTCACCTCGTAGACCCGGACACCTTTGCTAAGTCACCAAACATAGCAAACCAGTTGGGATTGCCTATAGCAGAGGAGTTGGTTATCCAAAAAATGGTTCTAGGGGCGGCAGTACACACATACCTCCCAAATTGGAAATCGATATTGAACAAACAGTACCTACCTAATACAGTTTCGTCTTATATGAAACTATATAATGTTTAAACCTACGGTATAAATAATTCTATAGCCAGATAAATTTTCAACATGTAAATATTCCATTGAAAAAGAAGAATTTATTTCTCGATGCGTTGAATCAAATTTAGAAAAAATAAATTATGCTTTGTTTTGATACCATTTCAAACTTTTTGCTACCAAATCGACAGGTATCACGGGTTGTGTATGTTATGTACCATTTTTTGAATGAAATAACACTTAAAGATTGTTATGATGTAAAGAATAGTTTATTAGATTTAACAGTTTTAACAGAAACTTAATGTCAATACCGGAGATACGTTTAGCATAGTAGAAATGAGTCTGTAACTGATGACTGGAGTAATCTGAAGAAAAGACATTTGTGTTGGCTTATATATGCCAATAAGTAATTAAGGTTGATGTAGTTTAAGAAGTTCGGTGAAACTAGAAATATGTGCTTGAGGCATCTTTTATGACAATTATGAAATCCGCATTAATACATAACTGAGAGTAAGAATCAGTAGGTGCACTAATTTGTAATGTCACAATGTAATTAGTGGTAAGGCGATTGATTTGCCCATAATAAATGCAGTAACAGAAAGTGGTATTCCACAAGTACTCTAATAGAGTGTCACAATGTAATAAATGATAGTATAGGACGTTTAGCACATAACGTAAATATACATCTCCCTTTTATCTACTTTCTATGTAACAATCCTATTTGACAAAGTGTGACCAAATTATCTATATGTGACAATAAATCAAGGAGCACTTGAAACAATAAATCAAGAAACAATCTGTCCATAAATGAACTAATACCTTTGTACTAGACGTTTGTACATACACTAAATATAATAGGGAGCTGGCCACAATGACACGCCAATGGAGTTTCGTACGCCAGTGGATTTTGGAACGCCACTGGTCTTTTAAATGAATTTACTACTTTGACAAAAAATGCTTCTAGGTATAATGGCAAAACTGATTTGAGTACTGGATTAAAATAAATATTTTTCACTTTGGAGACTGTGGAAGACTGGGGTTTTTAGGTTACTGGGATACTGGGAGAGGTAAACTGAATCTAAGACTGATTAAAACATTTGAAAAGAGGTTTGAACTTGGAGACTGTTGGTATCTTGAGTTGGTATCTTTCTTCTTGGCTGATAGTTTTGAACTGACTTCCTACCGGTTTGACTTCTATTTTTATAGGGCAAACTCAGGTCGGACTTTAGGGGGACAGAACCCCCTAATTTTTCTAAGGTACTTGTTTTAGGTAATTTCCCTGGTCGCTACGATTGGAAGTCAGCTGTGTCAAAATTATGTGTGATAGTTTTTGCCATGATTTTACCAACTTAGTATACCAAAGCCTCACATCATTTTTATTGTGTTTACAAGAAAAGGTACAAGTATACATATGTGATATAAGGTACAATTTTAAACAGTAAATATTTTTCTTAAAGTGCAACAATCACTGATAGACGTCAGTTTTTGGGTTGTTTTTGTAGCATATACTCATTTTTAGGTGATGATGTTTATTTTTTGATCCAAATTATTCCCAATTTCTCGAAATTGAGCTCCAAATTTTTCGGAACATGAATTCGCTGTCGTAAATATTTACGATTCAGATTTTTCCTTTGTTCAGAATTGACCAATAGTGGCTCGGCTGGTCATAATAGGATCAATAGTCAGCCAATTCCTTGGCGTTGGTCATTGCTGTCTAGAGTCCCTTGTGGAAGTATTAGGTGGTTATTCAGATGTGTTTTCCAGTCCAATGAGGCTGCCGCATGTATTCATTATCAATTTCATTAATGTTTTCAATTGATTAGTTAGTTAAAGGACATAATTGCGTTGTAGACAAATCATTTGGAAGGGGCACCACATGCACATTATTCCGCTAGCCAATAGCAGTACTCAGATTGTCGTGCTCGCGGCACGGTACTCTGTGAGAGCGTAAATTCCAATCTTGAATTTCCAGGGTTGTCATATGCTTTCGCGCACTCGTTCAATACACACGTATTCCTATGACAAGTTCGATATACTCCCCTCAGTGCAGTCTCGACTGTGCTAAGCTACTTCGTCGGGCGTGTCCTTTTCCGATGTCTGAGTTTTAAATCGGATGTACAGTTTCATCAGTTGCTGGCGTGGCAGGCAGAATGACGGCGATTTTGACTGCCGGCCTTGTAACGTTAAATACTTACTTGTAATTCATACCCTCCAAACCTGGTCATCCATCCATGAATAGAATAAATAATCACATACAAAGCCAGCAAGCAAGCCATGAGGTTAGGTAGCAATAATAAGTAGGTTTGGGAACAATGTATAATTTATTATAAAAAAATCAAACCCTGCCCTTGGAACATATTATAATGATTAGCTATGAGACTCTAAGTTAAACAACGGAAATAATCATCAGGGGTGACTGGTTACGATGTATCGTACCCAGCTGTAAATGTTTAAAGTTTCTCGACACGTGTCAATAAGAAAGAAATTATATTGTAACGACATAAGAAAATTACTGATGGGCGCCTGTGACGTAAAACGTAACATATTTATGAATCAGTAATCCCTAAAAATAATCTATAAAGCACAATCTCGAACTGTTAATAATATGAGTAATTTAAATCTCACTTCTCGTGATCCAAAATGTCTTGAGTTCCAGCCATATAACAGCCCGTCACACAAAAACACCTGCTCGATCTGTGGTACTGCCGTCAACTGAAGCGCCCGAACTTTTCCCGAAGCATCTCGAAACATCTGCCGCCCCTTCGGAGTGCAATGCTGCCAACCAAATCATGCGAAATTTGCGAATCGCTCACGACGCTAGCAGCAAATGTTACATTACCCCTCCACCAAGAAGAAAATATTTCCTCCTGGAAATCAAGTGGTCCATGTGTCACTTCCTGAAGAGAACTGCATACTATGTGAGCCTTGGTCGTAAATGTTAGTCATGGAAGATGCCAAAATATAAGGATTGTCAGCCGGAAGGATCCTGGTGATAGAAGTACTCCCAATCCATATAATGTACCTCATGGAAGAAGCGGTGACCACCGTACTGCAATACTGAAGCCATGACATAATGCGATGAACAGAAAGACGCATCAATCTATGCAGCTTCTCTCCAATTATGATGCATTCAATAACTGATGACCCAAGATGGCCCAAGGTAGAGATGAAATATCTGGTCCGGAATCTCAAATTCAGCTTCTTTTGCTATTAATTTCTTCCAAAACTGATGACCCAAGATGGCCCAAGGTAGCGATGAAACATTTGGTCTGAAATCTCAAATTCAGCGTCTTCTGATATTACTTTCTTCCAAAACTGATGACCCAAGATGGCCCAAGGTAGCGATGAAACATTTGGTCTGAAATCTCAAATTCAGCGTCTTCTGATATTTCTTTCTTCCAAAACTGATGACCCAAGATGGCCCAAGGTAGCGATGAAACATCTCAAATTGGAGCAGACGAAAGTCATTAAGTGAGGTTCTGTGTAGGTGATGAAATTTTTCCCGCGCTGCTAGCTCTGCCGTCCAAAAGAATGAAGATGTATTATGATCAAGACTGCATCTTGTGTAAGCTGAAGAAGATCCTTGAGTGAGGTTCTGCATACATTGAAGAAATTTCCCCGTGCTGATGAGGGTTGACAATGCGACGCTGAAGAGTATTCAGAAGTGAGATTTCTAACTAACCGCTCCACTAAAGCTTACATAATGTTACTGAGTAAAATTTGCATGAAAAAAGCTAAGTTAAGTAAAGAATGAAATGTGCTTTACCTACTAAATGAAATGTTTCAAAAAAATTATTTGAAAAGGAAGTAAATAACTCTCATAGATGACCTGCAAGACTGAATACCTAATTAACATTCTAAAGTTCAATTGAATGAGGAAGATATTACATAAAAATACTGAAGTCCAAACACAAACATTTATTTTAAATCCTAGTTTGAAAAAAAAAAAACACCCCTGACACCTGTTGATCAAAAAAATAAATAGCCGAGAATCAAACCATTAAACTTCAAGCAAGTAATGACCCCACTCACAGAATGAAGACCTCTGTCGAAAAAAGTTACCCAAATAGAAGATCCCAATAAAATTGGATGTGAACTTGAATAAATTCCCCTAGTTTTAGATAGCATAATTGTAATCAGCAATTAACTATATGACAATAATTTATTGTAATAAATATGTAACTCTTTTAACAGAATTAGTATTTCTCACATTTGACAGGGTGTTCAAATTCGCTCGAGCTCTTAAGCGAACTCCAACAACCAGTCGAATATGGAAATAAATTGAAGTAACAAACTAAGTTCAAAATCTTTAGTATAAATAGAGGATAAAATGCATCCAGAAATTGACCATGGAATTAAAAATTGTTTAACCAATATTGTAAAACAAAACAATTACAAAACCCTTTATAATAATCTTAAAACAAAAATCCACAGCGGAATTAACTTAATAAATGTATTTATATTATGCTTACTCATCAAATATATGTACCGATGTTATGTATATCATAAACTAATAACTTAAGTATCATAGAATAGAACCTTAAGGAATATGTTCACTATTGCGTGTGAAAAACAACCATCACCATAACCAGAGTAAACAAATTGGAACAATGCCCATGCCATACGTTTCCTAAAACGATATGAAAAATAGATAATTTTGAGCTTCTGAAGCTATAGCCTTTTTCATATAAATATATATTTTTTTTTTTCCCATGGAAATTATTCCAAAAGACACCAACATAATGTAAGTGAAACAATAAGGTATTCTAGATTTCTACACACTAATAGCAATAATGATACTACGCTAAACACCTCTATACATCCGCAAAAATACACAGTAAATAGTTCAATAAAAATTAAAATAAAAGGTTTTGAAAAACTATGTAAAAACGGTTTTGCTACAGGGAAACAAACCGAAATTACAAGTAAATTCAATGTATGAAAATGATGATCAGTCACTTTCACACGTTGAACTTCATATGCTTAAGTATACGCATTATACACTTGCAAAGTACAACACATACGTGTAATATCTGAAAACACAAACACTGACAAGGACAATGCAATCAACGTGAGGACGTAAGGATAAGTCACGTCACCACGCTGAATGATCCACATGCAATTGCTGGATATGCATGCAAATACTTAGAACACATATAACATTCAAATAAAATGACAAAGAAAATCTCTCAACGGAGATAAGAAAAACCCAACCCCTATTGAAATAACACTAACGATCAACTGGAGTTTCAGATTTAATAATGTCTTTTAAATGATAAATACCCAGTTTTTTGCCATTCATGTCAGCTAACTGATATGCTACTGGAGAAATTTTCCCAATAATCTTGCTCCTAATGAATTTAGGTGCCAATTTTGCTGAAAAGTGTTTACTTGCATCTGATAATACGAATGATCGCCTCCATACGGTTTCCCCAACCCTAAATTGAATATCTCTACGACGCAAGTTGTAGTTCAGCTTGTTCCGTTCGTATGACTGCCTTAACGATGTCCGTACCTGTGAAAAAATGTCATTCAATTCTTCTAAACCTGACGCCCAAGAGTCACGCTTAGCAAACGTAATTTCTTCAGCATTGAAATCAGTGCCTAAATAATCTTTTCCTGAAATGATGATCTCTCTGCCAAAGTTGAGAAAAAACGGAGTGTAACCTGTGACTTCATGGACTGCCGTGTTAATGGCTAACTCAATTTCTGGAAGATGATTCGCCCAGGTTCTGTGGTCAGATCCAACATACGAACCAAGCGCTGCTACCAAAACCTTGTTAACACGTTCCACTGGATTGTTCTGAGGATGATATCTGCAGTTATAAAACAGGTGACGAATATGAAACTTATTGGCTAAAGCTTTCATATCACGTGAAATGTATTGAGGACCATTGTCCAACACAATGGTGTCCGGAACTCCAAACTTCAGGAAAATTTCATTCTCTAAAATGGAAGCAATATTCAACCCAGTAGCCTTCCTCAGCGGGAACAGCCTCGTGTACTTAGAAAAGAAATCAGAAACTACCAAGAGATAAGTATAACCTTTCTTGTATGAACTCGGATAAGGCCCCAGTAAATCAGTTGCAATCATTTGCCAAGGGCGCTGAACCAATTTGGGATTTCCCATCAAACCTGGCGGTAACAAATTAGTACTCTTGTAACCTAAGCATATCTGACATTTACCGATGAAAGCTTTTACATCAGCAGACATTTTAGGCCAATAATATTTGTGTCTAATTCTGTTCAGGGTTTTTAAAATCCCAAAGTGGGCGCAAGTAGGAGGAACATGGTGCTGTACAATTAAACTATTCCTGAGTTCCTTCGGAACTACCTCTTTCCAGTCGTAGGACCTATGTAAAGCCTCCATACTCTGGATATGTTTATAGAGCCTATCGTTAGTAATTCTCCACGCCGGATACTTCTCAGGATTTGCCAAAATTTTCTCCTTTAATTTGACGTACCATTGGTCCGATGTAGAAAAATTTTGACTGATCGTATTAACCTGTAAAGGATCCCGTGATAACGCGTCAGGAATTACATTGTCCTTACCGTTTCTATGAATAATTTCAAAATTGAACTGTTGTAACCTGACTGCCCAGCGCGCGAGCCGTCCTGAAGGCGATTTTAAGCTGGTCAACCACTTCAGGCTGTAGTGGTCTGTTATAATCTTTACCGGAATAGGCGAACCCTCAATATAACCCCTGAATTTTTCCAACGCGAAAATCATAGCATTTAACTCTCTTTCTGTGGTAGAGTGGTTCCTCTCTTGAGCAGAAAGTGTTCTTGAAATGAAAGAAATAGGGTGTTCTAACCCCTTATCATCCATTTGTGAAAGACATGCTCCGAGCCCTACATTTGAAGCATCTACGCTAATCGTGAATGGTTTCTTGAAATCAGGACATGCGAGAACCGGAGCGGATACAAGAATGTTTTTAAGTTTTGAGAATGCTAATTGCGCTTGATCATTCCACACAAATTTCTTACCCGCGAATTCTTTCTTTGTTAAATTATACAAAGGTGAAGCAATGCTAGAAAAATTGAAAATGAATCTCTTATACCACGAGAGTACCCCAATGAATCTACGTAAGCTCTTTTGTGACGAAGGGGTCGGAAAATCAACAATTGCCCTGACTTTATCCGGATCTGTGCGGAGACCTTTATCATCAATGACAAAACCTAGGTATTTGAGTGAGTCCCTGCAGAAAACGGATTTCTGCACATTAATCGTAAGACCAGCGGCCTGTAGTCTCTGTTTAACCTTCCTCAAAAGATAAATATGTTCTTCGAAAGATGAACTAATAATGATGATGTCATCTAAGTAACAAAAGACTTTGCCATCAAATTCAGGCCCTAACACTTTATCCATCAACCGCATCATCCGGGAGCTAGCACCATGTAAACCGAACGGCATTGTGACGAAATGAAACAACCCTCGCTTGGGTATCGTGAACGCGGTTTTCTCCTTAGACTTTTCGTCTAGCGGAATTTGGAAAAAGGCATCATTTAAGTCCAAAGTTGATAGAAAACGAGCACCACCCAAGCTATTGAGAATGTCTGAGATTAACGGTAAATTGTAGGCGTCGCGTTTCGAGACGGCGTTTAAGCGTCTGCTGTCGAGGCATAGCCTGAATGTGCCATTTTTCTTAGGTACCAGAACAATGGGATTATTCCACGAGCTGTTGCTCGGTTCTACCACACCTAACTCTAGGAGTCTGTCAAGCTCCCTATGTACTTCCGGAAGTAAGTGCGGAGAAATGGGATAAACCCTTTGTTTGATAGGAGGCACATCACCCGTGTCTATGACATGATGTTCTAACCCTGTCCTGCCTAACCGATCTCCTGAGTAATCCATGTACTCCTGAACTACAACGTTCAAGACGGAGCGTTGGGATTGAGATAAATTTTTCTCACTATCCAGCCCAATACTATTCGATGCTCGAACACTACTAACAGAATCATTACAAGACATTAATTTTGAGATCTTAGGACAGATGTTGAAAACTTTCCAAAAGTCACAACCCAGAATAATGTCAGATTTAATGTCTGGCATAATAACAAAATTGAACGTTCTAACAACATTTTCAAAACGCACCGGGAGAGCTATTTTGTAAGAACAGGTAACCGAATGACCAGTCGCCGATACTAGAGCGAAATCAGAATCCAATTTTGACAAATTGAAACCTAAATCTAAAAATTTACGATGAAAGTTATTTCCTAAAATCGAAACGTGCGACCCAGAGTCTAGAAGACCAGAGTAGCCTGTGCTCAAAACTTGGAAAGAGATGTAAGGACGGCCGTCCCTGTTGGCCGCTCGCACCTCCTTCGAAGTCCTTAAATTCTTATAAAAATCTCTTACGGTATCCAGCCACAAAACCCATTCCCGTGAAGTAATCTCGGCAAACGCAGACGTCATAGCGCCCACCGACAGGACCTCACGGGCCATCAGTTTTTTTGAGGACGGCAGCCGCAGAGAGGAGCCTTGACCCCCGGACGCCCGCAGCGAAAGCAGTGCACCTCCCTAGAATTCACATTTGACGGGTTATGCAAAACATTCGAAAAATCACGACGGTTATTCCTGAAGTTGAAATTAGGATCGGCAGAATTTACATGACCATCTCTATTGTTAGAATAATTGTTTCTAGAAAAATTCAAATTGTTGCAATCTCTGTTATTATTACTATTGCCAGCATGGTTGTTCCTAGACAAATGTAAATCATTCGAATACCTCTCATTGCCTCTATTACCAGAAAAGTTATTTCTAGAAAAATTAGATTTACTGTGATTCCTCTGATTACCTTTGTTACTAGAATAATTAATAGGATGAGAATTACTAGTGTTTGATCTGTCGTTTGAACGGCTGTCGGCCAACTCAATCATCCTACCTAATTTTTTTAAGGTTAACAAATCAGGGATCTCCGAAAGAGAAAGTTTCTGAATATATCTTGGCAACATATTACTCCGCAAAATGTCTAGGATCTCATCATCCGGCAACCTAGTGGACAAACGATTATTCAGCAATTGAACACGAGTGATAAAAGAACTAAAATTCTCTTTCTGACCTTGAAACGTCAATCTTATTTGTGCCAATAACCTCTTTTCATGGTCTAAAAGCTCAAATTCGTTTTTTAACGCAACCACAATGTCCGCCCAAGATGAGAAAGCGGAGCGGTTTACTCTGAACCATTGTAGCGCCTGCCCTGAAAACAATTCGACTGCAGAAGAAAAAAGAGAAGCATAACTTACGTTTCTAGCGACAGCAAGTTCTTCTACCCGTTCTAAGAAATTTCTGACATCCGCAGAGCCATCAAAGGTGAGGTTCCACTTGTGTACCGGAAACGACGGAAGTGACGGAATTGACAAAGCTGAACCGGACCCCGCCGGTGTATCATCCTGTTTCGCCATGATGAATTTTGCCGCTGTTCTACTTCTTGTACCTACTCCTTCATCCATAACCTATTTCTCGATTGTAGGGTAGAAAGAAAATTATTAGAATACATGCAACAACACGACATGAAAAATGACAATGCACATGCAATCACCAATTCTAAGAAAATAATAAATAATGTATGCTGCCAGCGAACTGAGCAGCCAAAATGAGTTAAAAGCGTAATAACGCCGATGAGTTGACGGAAACCAAGGCAAAAAAACTGTGTGAAACTATGTATTAAAAATATCAGATCGGCAAGTTAGTCGTGGGACGGGCTGTTATAAACCCAAGGAAAAGTGAGAATCAAATTAATAACAGATCGAGATGTAAAAACCATATGATAATCGTGAACAACACTACCGCGAACACGTGCGAGAAAGAAAAAACATAGACAGGTTCAGCCGAAGCGCGCCAATGTAACGTTAAATACTTACTTGTAATTCATACCCTCCAAACCTGGTCATCCATCCATGAATAGAATAAATAATCACATACAAAGCCAGCAAGCAAGCCATGAGGTTAGGTAGCAATAATAAGTAGGTTTGGGAACAATGTATAATTTATTATAAAAAAATCAAACCCTGCCCTTGGAACATATTATAATGATTAGCTATGAGACTCTAAGTTAAACAACGGAAATAATCATCAGGGGTGACTGGTTACGATGTATCGTACCCAGCTGTAAATGTTTAAAGTTTCTCGACACGTGTCAATAAGAAAGAAATTATATTGTAACGACATAAGAAAATTACTGATGGGCGCCTGTGACGTAAAACGTAACATATTTATGAATCAGTAATCCCTAAAAATAATCTATAAAGCACAATCTCGAACTGTTAATAATATGAGTAATTTAAATCTCACTTCTCGTGATCCAAAATGTCTTGAGTTCCAGCCATATAACAGCCCGTCACACAAAAACACCTGCTCGATCTGTGGTACTGCCGTCAACTGAAGCGCCCGAACTTTTCCCGAAGCATCTCGAAACATCTGCCGCCCCTTCGGAGTGCAATGCTGCCAACCAAATCATGCGAAATTTGCGAATCGCTCACGACGCTAGCAGCAAATGTTACAGCCTTACGTATATCCCAGTGCTGGTTTGGATCCGGGCAGTTCTGACTTGTCCATCAGCTGCAGGTATTGCTTCGATGATACGGTCACGTGGCCAACTGTTTCGAGGCAGTGCTGGGTCCATGATGATCACTAGGTCATCCTTCTTAATTGGTGTAGTTGGATGGTGCCATTTTTGCCGGACAGCCATGGTAGGTAGGTATTCCCGCAGCCATCGCCTCCAGAAGGTGTCTGCAAGTTGTTGTCCGATGCGCCACTGGCGGCGTAGGCATGTTTCCTCTTCTTTTTTGTTAGAAGGATAATTGGGGGCGCTTCCCGGCTGACCCTAGCAAAAAGTGGTTGGGTGTTAAAGGTTCTTCATCACGTGGGTCAACTGAAATGTGGGTGAGTGGACGATTATTTACCACAAACTCAGCTTCTGCAAGTGCGATGCGTAGCGTTTCTTCTTTTGGTGCTCTTTCCTTTAGTGTAGCGCTTAGGGCTTTCTTTACTGATCGTACTAATCTTTCCCAAGCTCCCCCCATGTGCGGACTTAGTGGTAGTATGAAGTGCCACTCGATGCCCTGGGTAGCTATTGCGTCAATCATTCTGGCGTCTTGACTTATTGACAGCAGGGCGTCCCTCATCTCGGTGTCAGCTCCGTGAAAGTTTGTCCCGTTATCCGAGTATATGGCTGCTGGTTGTCCTTTGCGGGCGGTCATTCTTTGTAGGGCCATGATGGCCGAGTCAGCAGTCAGTGAAGCGGCTAGTTCTAGGTGAATGGCGCGTGTCGAGAGGCAGGTGAAGATGGCTCCATATCATTTTTCTCGATGCCTACCGACCGTGATAGCCACAGGGCTGAAATAGTCAAGCCCGCAGTGTGTGAATGGGCGGACGTGATGCATCAGACGGGGTGGTGGTAATGCGCCCATCAGAGGTGGAGTCGGTTTGCTGCGTCGTATGAAGCAAGTGGGGCAGGCGTGCGTTATCGTCCTGCTTGTTGTGCGTAGTCGTATTATGAAGAAATGATTGCGTATTTCTGCTACTGTTTTCTCAGTACTAGGATGATCCGCCTTTTTGTGGTAGTGACTGATCAGAAGTCGAGTGTAGGGTTCGTCGCCGTCCAGTATTATGGGAGTTCGGGCCACACTCTTTGTTCTTTCCAAGGCTTGTAGTCGGGTCCCCATTCGTAGTAGGTCATCTGGTCCAAAGAAGGGGTTCAGGGAGTTGAGGCGGCTGCCAGCAGGCAGTTTTTGACCTTGTCGGATGATGTGTAGATCAGTTGTAAAAGCGTTTTCCTGGGACCTTTTGATCCATCTGTGTTCTGCTGCTTTTATCTCCTCGGCTAATAGTGGGCCTTCTACTGGTTTATTGGGCCCCATCTTGCAACGTCTGATAAATCGGAGGATCCAAGCTGTGGAGCGAATCAGCCGGTGCCATGAGGAGAACCGCTCTACTGATGGGAGTGCTTCGCCCCTGGTGGACACAAGGCCAACGTAGTGAGGTTTGACTTCTAGTGTCAGGTCGTCAGGCCTGTGGGCGGGTGCCCGTTCTTTTGGCCACGCACCCTCCGGGGAAGTGAGAAAGGCTGGGCCAGTAAACCATCTTCCTTCTGGTTTTAAGTCTGGCACCTCTAAGTCTCGCGTTCCTACGTCAGCGGGATTGAGTTTTGTGGGTACCCATTTCCAGTCGGGTATGTTGGTTAGTTCGTCTATTTCGCTCAATCGGTTTGCCACAAAGGTTGTGTAGGAGCGTGGGTCGGTGCGTAACCAGCATAGTACAGTTGTGGAGTCTGTCCAGAAGCAGGTGCGGGATATCAGGGCTTTGCTTTCTTTTTGGATCGTCTGGGCTAGTCTCGCTGCTATGAGGGCGGCTTGAAGCTCGAGGCGTGGAATGGAGAGAGGCTTCAGTGGCGCTACCTTGCATTTACTTGCAAGGAATGTTACTCGTAAGGATCTATCTATTTTTTCGGTGAAGTAGGCCACGGCACAGCAAGCTTGCTCCGATGCATCGCAGAAAAGGTGTAGTGTTACGTTGTTTAGTTTGTTGTAGAGGCAACGTCTCGGGATTGAGATGCTGTTCATGTGCAACAGGTTTAGCCAGTCTGTCCATCTCTGAGCGTGTTCAGGGGCAATGGGTTCATCCCAGCCGACGCTTGAGCGCCACACTGCTTGCTGTAGTATCTTAGATCTGATGGTAAGGCAGGCAACGAAGCCGACTGGGTCGAAAATCTTCATTACTATGGATAATAGTTGCCGCTTGGTAGGTTGTGTGGCCGTGTCGTGGGAGATTGCCTCACGAAATGAGTACAGGAAGCGGTCTGTGGTGGGGTCCCAGATTAAACCAAGCACTCGCTCTGTTTCCGGACCTCCGCTGCTGATTTGTATAGTGGAGCTGGCACGGTCTTCTATAGGTACGCTAGCTAGGGCCGCCGGGCTGTTGGATGCCCAATTTGTCAAGTGGAACCCTCTTTTCGCGAGCAGGGCACTTACACTTTGGGCGAGTGCAGCAGCTTCATTGGGTGTGTCTGCTGCATCTAGGTAATCGTCCATGTAGAACTTGGTGCGTACGGCTTTTGCGGCGGCCGGGTACTCGTGCTCGTATGTTTCAGCCACTTTATTTCGGACGAATTGGGCACTGCTTGGGGAACAGGTGGCTCCGTACATCATCGATGACATTTGATAGGTATCTGGTTCGTGATGGGGTGATGTCCTCCACAGGAATAGCTGGGACGACTGATCTTCTCGCCTTATTTTTATTTTTTTTTTTTATTTTTTTTTTTATTTGTTTGTTTATTTAGTACAAGATTATATATGTATATACATAATTCATTAATTTTTTTGACTGCCCAACTAGGAGTATTCCCGTTTTAGGACAGTCGACTTATTATGGGTAAAATGGAACATGATTTGTATTTGTACAAAAAAGAAAGAAAATTGATGAAATTAAAAGAACAAAAAGAATATAAAATAAAATAAAAAAGTTTAAAACCTAGTAACTGTTATTTGTTTAGCATAGTTATTAAAATAATATAAATTTAAAAAAGAAAAGGTAAATAGGTACATGTATGTAACTAATAGAAATTGAGAGGGTTAAAACATTTAGGTAACTTTTGTATGCATTGCATATTATAGTCCTACATACATGTGTTGTAGAAAAAAAAGAAAGAAAAGGAGAAGAGAAAGAATAAAATTAAAATTAAATAACCAATTAAAACATATAATAGCCGTCGGTTGTTTAGCATGGTTGTTGAAAAGATAATAAAAATAAATAAAAGTTATATATGTGTGTACTTAAAAGCAAATGATTAAAATATTAGGTGGTAACTGGTGTTTGCCTTTCATATTATAATCCTACGTACACATTTTATATAGTGAGAACAGAAAAAATATAGTAAAATAAAATAAACAATTAATACCTAATTATTACTGTTGTTTGCTTAGCACAGTTATTAAAATAATAGGTATATATATGTACTTAAAACTGGTGTTTACATTGCTTATTGATAAGCCCACATATATATGTACATATTTTGTATAAATATTAATATAAAAGAGAGGAGATATAAAGAATAAAATAAAATATTCAATTAAAACATAAGATTAACAGCTGCTTGGTTAGCTTTCTAATTTAAAAGTAATAGGTAGGTACATACATACATATAATAATATAGATTAGAAAAAAAGGGTATCTTTTGAGAATTTTTGTTGTTGTTTTTGGTTTGTATTTGATTTCATTTTTTGTGTAGTAAAAGTTCACTCTCCTTTCTCCCTAATTGTTGCAGGAATTTGCAGGAACATTTCTTTGATGTCTGCAGCAATAGCGATGTTTCCTTCCCGGAAGCGTATTATATTCCCCAGGAGGGAGGACAGCAGGTGAGGACCAGTAAGCAGCTGGTCGTTGAGGGAGGTTCCTCGGCATCGGCTTGCGGCATCGAACACCACTCTGATTTTTCCTGGCTTATTTGGGTTGATTACTGCAAAGTGGGGCAGGTACCATTTGCGAGGTGTGGTGGTGGAAGCTTCATGGCTTGATAACTTCTTGGCGTAGCCTTTGTTGATAAGTTGATTTATTTTGTCATTGTAGGCCACTGCTAGATTTTTGTCTTTTTCTAGCTTTTTCTCCAGGGACAGAAGTCGTTTCAGCGCACACTGCCGATTATCAGGTAGCGTGGCTTCTGGATTGCGCCATAGTAGACCGGTTTCCCACCTTCCTACAGGAAGAGGACGGGTAGTTGCATTCATAAGTGCAATTGCCTGTTGTTCGCTTGCATTGACTCTGGTGGCTGATGTTACTCCGAGGGAGTCGATGGCGAAGTTAGTTTTTACTAGCTCCCTCAACTGTATGTCTGCGGCCGTTTCTGGTTGTAGTGCCAAAGTGGTGGTCGTGTTATTATCTCTGGGGTTGACTCCCCCATGAGCGATCCATCCTAGTGCGGTGCGTGATGCTATTCGCGTAGTATCATTGCATTCACGAACTTCCCTTGACACGATCAGGTGAGCGTTATCTTGGCCTATAAGCAGCTTCGGGACGACCGACCTTCCTTGGATCTGTTGCTCCGGCAGGTTGAGGTTGCTTATTGTGCTGGCAGATATGTGGAATGTATTACTGTTGCCTGCACCTCGTATTCTTAGTCTCACTCGTTGGGAGAGATTGTCGGAAGTGCACATTCCTTTCGCGCCGTGGATTCGCAGTCCGTGAACTGGGCCGTTTGCTCCGACTTGTATTGCGGTGTCAGTGTCGACAAGTGTTACTGTGGATCCTTCATCCAGGAGAGCGAACACTGACACTTCTTCTTTGTTTGAAGCGCTTAATATGACTGGCGCAATTTTTAATAGTACTCTCTGTCCGGAGTCTTGGCGTCACAAGTTGACATTTTCCACGGCGCTTTTTCGTACGAACTCGGGATTATGTAGCAGGGGGTGGTGTGGTGATCTGCAATCCCCTACTTTGCACCATTGGTTTATTTTGCAGCTTCGTGAGTGGTGTTTTTCTAAGCACTTGCGGCATAATCTTCCCATGCGTACAGTTTCCCATCGGAGTTCAACATCTTTGGCTGCGAATTCTTTGCATTCGCGGGTTTTATGATCGCCGCCACATTGGGCGCAGCTTTCATCAGCTGTTTTTCTTTTTCGGCTCGGTCCAGGGTAAGTATGTTCCTCGTTTACTTTGCGTTTTATGGGGGCGATCTTTTCTTTTGGGCCAGCCCTGATTTCTTCTTGATGTCCGGCATGTATTTGCTCATGGCTCGGTAGAAGTCGCGTGCATTCACTCTCTTCTTCCTCCTGGTACCCGGCATGTATTTGTTCACGGCGTGGTCGAGATCGTATGTGGTCCACCATCCCACTGTTTGGAATTGCGTTTGAAACCTCTTTCAGAAAGGCAGCGAGCTGGGTTATGGTGGCCGGAGAGTGTTGTTTGCGGATCTCGATTAGCCATGCCAGCCGCAGGGAACACGGCATTTTTTCAGTGACGTCATTCAGTAATGCAGGATTTGTGAGATAACCTTCGGTTTTCAGGATCCGGAGAGATGCCACCAGGTTTTGTACCGTCCCGGAGAAATCTGCCAGGTCCTCGAGTGATACCTCGGTCGTGAGGTAAGGTAGTTTTTTAACCTTGTCTAGCATAAATTTTGCTATGGAGTTAGCGCTGCCGTATCGCTGCTCGAGGACGCTGATGATCTCTGGGACTTGTGCAAGATCCATTAGTAGGGGACCCACGGTATCTCGTGCCTTGCCTTTGAGGGCGCGCTGCAGCCGAATGAGATTTTCGCTCGGAGTCATTTGGCAGGTGGCGGTGGATTGAGCGTACTGTGCCTTCCAGGTGGGCCACTCGAGGGGATCTCCGGAGAAGGTAGGCAAATCTTTTGCTGTGGATTGCCTGGCGATGAGGGCAGCCATTCTTGAATCATCTTCTAATGTGCGGGGGCTATCTTGCGTTCTGGAAGAGCGGAGCGCCTCCGCCATCACCGAGGCGATCTGGGCCAGTGAGTCGTTGCCATGCTGCAACCATTCTCGGGTGTGCCGTGCTGTCTGATTGGCTGTGTGCGGTGGTGTAAATAATGGGGAATCCTGGCCGGAGGAGGCTGGCTGATGCTGGTACCCTGCTGTGTTGTAAAGTGGGCGCTCGGGTCCGATATGGCTGTATTCGGCCGTAGGTATGTTCTTTGCAGGGCCCGTCAGTAGTGTGTGCTCTTGGGTGGCGGCGTATCCGGTTGGATCGGTTACAGCAAATTCATTGGTAGGCTGACCGGCTGGTGTGTCCATTTGAGTAGTTGCATATCTCGTTGCAAACTCTTCGGCCGGCTTGTGAACTTGAGTGGCATATCTCGTTGCAAACTCATTAGTAGAAGGGCCGGTTGGTGCACGCACTTGAGTAGTTGCATATCTCGTTGCAAACTCTTTGTCACATAAATAATTTTGTAACTAATGCAGTTCTTGCTTAGGTGTTTATTTTGTCTATGGTGTTTTTTTGGACACTGGTAATTTTTGGAAAAGAAAGAAGAGCGGTGGTTGTTTATGGTGACTACCTCCCGAGCAGCCATGGACTAGGTTGTTCTGGAATTGGTCGCTCACCATAAAGGTGTTTAATTTTGAGTTTAAACCATGAGAATCTAAGTAAATTAAAACCTAACCGTTCGCGGGTGATTTTTTCGTAACACGCGAGGCTCGTGTACGTATAATGTTAATGGATGACTTGTTAGTCCCATTTTTTAACCGATGTGGTTGACCGACGCCGGCAGTGATATTTTCGGCCTTGCTGTAACTTTAAAAGTGTGATTAGTTGTCCCGGTCAAGGGATGTATTTTGGAAATGGGAATATAAAGAATTCCCGACAGAAATACGGAGTGTTAAGCCCGTGCAATGATGTTTTCGGCCGTGAGATGCCTAACACGCGATCAGAGTACGGCCGGCAAATTAATCCGAATCGAATCGTGAATTAACAATCCTCACCCGTCCTGCAATCGTGGCTTTGCCAAAATCGGGAAGACGCTGCTTTTCATTGGCCGAGATTATTATTTACTTGGGACAAGTTCGACATCTCATAATCTCGCCACGTTGTCTGGGAGCCTGTTCCTACCTCGTTTGGAGACTTTCTTGGGTCATCATCACATCACCAATCCATCCTCATGGAAAGCCCTGGGCCGGCTTTCATCCAGGCGCGGACTGGAACTTGCTACCCACAACATTTCTCGATGGGCCGGCTTTCATCCTGGCGCGCACCTCTTCAAGGAACATCATCACGGCATTGTTTAGTTAGATAGATAGTTTAGCGAGTCCATCTGGTACGTATGTTTTTATATGTTTTCCTTTGATACCCTGATGGGAAGTTTGTACACTTCCGTGTTGCTTTTGTGTTCAATACATATTTTTTTTGAAAAGTTAATATTCTTTGATTTAATTGAATCCCTACCTACATGATAGAGAATTACTTGGCCCACTATCCCGAGTTTGGATCTCTGCTCTGCCGCCAAGGTATATTTAATACGAGTCTTATATTCGTTACATCTTCGGCTGGCTTATGTACTTGAGTGGCATATCTCGTTGCGAACTCATTAGTAGAAGAGCCGGTTGGTGCGTGCACTTGAGTTGTTGCATATCTCGTTGCAAACTCTCCGGTAGACGGGCCGTCTGACGTTCATACCCGAGTGGCATATCTCGTTGCGAACTCGTTCGTAGACGGACCGGTTGGTGCCTGGGTTTGAATTACTACCTGACCGAGGTTGGCTCGCAGGGTCGGGCTGGTTGGTGCGGGCTCCTGGTTAGGTTGGCTGACTGCTTGGCGTGTTGCAGCGTTCAGGGCTCTGAGCAGATTGGCTGTCTGCTTGGCGTGACGTCTGTCCCGAATGAGCATCTCTCGGCGCAGCAATCGCAGGGAGTCTTCAGTTGATTCAGAAGTTGTTTCACTGCTTTTACTGTTGGATCCGTGGAGGCTCTCGGCGACACATTCTGGAGCAGGTTGGTCAAGAGTGATGAGGTCAGGGTTCCTGGCAGGGTTCGCACCAGATAGATCGTGGCGGGTTCCGCTGGATGGCGTCTTATCGGTTTCTACGGTGCGTGGGCCCGGGGTCCGACGGGGTGCCACTGGCATGTTTCGGCTTGTTCCCGGGGCGTTAGGTTTAGACAGCGATATTTCGGAAGGTATCGGGGTCTTACGGCCACTGCGAAGAGACGGCATTTCCACTGGGTAAGACTGAAGGCGTGTTATGTGTAGATCCGACTCGAAAGACCAAATGTACTAGACGTTTGTACATAAACTAAATATAATAGGGAGCTGGCCACAATGACACGCCAATGGAGTTTCGTATGCCAGTGGATTTTGGAACGCCACTGGTCTTTTAAATGAATTTACTACTTTGACAAAAAATGCTTCTAGGTATAATGGCAAAACTGATTTGAGTACTGGATTAAAATAAATATTTTTCACTTTTGAGACTGTGGGAGACTGGGGTTTTTAGGTTACTGGGATACTGGGAGAGGTAAACTGAATCTAAGACTGATTAAAACACTTGAAAAGAGGTTTGAACTTGGAGACTGTTGGTATCTTGAGTTGGTATCTTTCTTCTTGGCTGATAGTTTTGAACTGACTTCCTACCGGTTTGACTTCTATTTTTATAGGGCAAACTCAGGTCGGACTTTAGGGGGACAGAACCTCCTTAATTTTTCTAAGGTACTTGTTTTAGGTAATTTCCCTGGTCGCTACGATTGGAAGTCAGCTGTGTCAAAATTATGTGTGATAGTTTTTGCCATGATTTTACCAACTTAGTATACCAAAGCCTCACATCATTTTTATTGTGTTTACAAGAAAAGGTACAAGTATACATATGTGATATAAGGTACAATTTTAAACAGTAAATATTTTTCTTAAAGTGCAACAATCACTGATAGACGTCAGTTTTTGGGTTGTTTTTGTAGCATATACTCATTTTTAGGTGATGATGTTTATTTCTTGATCCAAATTATTCCCAATTTCTCGAAATTGAGCTCCAAATTTTTCGGAACATGAATTTGCTGTCGTAAATATTTACGATTCAGATTTTTCCTTTGTTCAGAATTGACCAATAGTGGCTCGGCTGGTCGCATGGTGGGGGTGACGTAAATAGTCAGCCAATTCCTTGGCGTTGATCATTGCTGTCTAGAGTCCCTTGTGGAAGTATTAGGTGGTTATTCAAATGTGTTTTCCAGTCCAATGAGGCTGCCGCATGTATTCATTATCAATTTCATTAATGTTTTCAATTGATTAGTTAGTTAAAGGACATAATTGCGTTGTAGACAAATCATTTGGAAGGGGCACCACATGCACATTATTCCGCTAGCCAATAGCAGCACTCAGATTGTCGTGCTCGCGGCACGGTACTCTGTGAGAGCGTAAATTCCAATCTTGAATTTCCAGGGTTGTCATATGCTTTCGCGCACTCGTTCAATGCACACGTATTCCTATGACACGTTCGATATAACCTTGATCGATGTCTTCGGGCTTTTTGTATTGAACAGGTGTCGACACTATTTAACCATAAATAATATAGAAATTTCAAACTCTTGTCGTCACGCACCATCGACAAGGATAGAGGAAAGTTTTTAAAAAATGTACTACCATTAACAGTTGTAACGTAATATTACCTAATATCTCTATCTTTACTTATCACCGCCATCCAAATACTCTCAATATTTCTCTGTATTCAAAATAAAACAAGTGCAGACATGTGGGTAGATTAGTGTAAGAAAAGACGGATTATACCAGTAACAAAGATGCAACATTTATTTAAATACTTTCAAACAATTAAGGGTAGAGCATGATTAAATTGATTTAAATCTACCAGGGGTGGTTGATTACCATAGGTAAGTCAAATTAATGTGAAACTATTACCTCGGAACATGTGGGTCTCAATAAAAGGAAGAATAATATTTGTAAATCCTGAAGGGCGCCTGTACGGATAACCGAACATATTTATAAGGATTTAAATTAAATGCTAAGGATAATAAAATACCAAAGTTAAGCTAAATATCTCGTGATGATTCATTATTAAATATTAATTCGCTCACGCGTGTATTGGCCATGACCTTTGGCGGCTTGAAGTTCAGCTGTCCACACCATGAAACTCCCCAGAACCAACTGACGAACGTATCGAAACTTCATCTCGATTCGCCCTCTACCAGCGCCTGTACATTTACGGCTGTCAAATTCATCCGGTACCCGCGTGGCTAGAAACTCCGTCTAAATCAGGCCAGTACTTGCCCAAACTGCTGCATTACCCCCATGGCCAAGAGAATTTTTGCAAAAAATTCCACTACGCCACCCGGCGTCAGAAGCCCTGAAGAGCGAAGGTACCGCTGCCACCAAGAATTCCAAAGTGCTTAACGAGATTTGTGGTGAATGAGTTTGAGCTTCTAGTGCCTTCCCAGCTGTGTCACTTCTCGTAATGTTCTTCCCAAATATGTAGAGATGAATTATCCTCAAGATGATGTTGTAAACCAGTAAGCCTCCCTCGATAATGATTCAGTGAAGCAGTGAATGAAACTTCAAACTGCCCAAATAATAAGGGCTCAATCCTCTGCTTATGTCAGAGCCACAATCTGTAGGTTGATGCAAATAAGTACTGATCCCTGTAGTTGAAGGAATTCATTTGATGCAGACCAATGCTTGAGTTAAACTTCTGCCTATTCAAGAGCAACTGAAGGTAGGTTGACATAAATAAATGATGTGCTATGTTGATGTAGAATTTCCATTTGACGCAGTCCAAATGCTTGTGTTAAAACTTCTGCCTATTCAAGAGCAACTGAAGGTAGGTTGACATAAATAAATGATGTGCCATGTTGATGTAGAATTTCCATTTGACGCAGTCCAAATGCTTGTGTTAAAACTTCTGCCCATTCAAGAGCAACTGAAGGTAGGTTGACATAAATAAATGATGTGCCATGTTGATGTAGAATTTCCATTTGACGCAGTCCAAATGCTTGTGTTAAAACTTCTGCCCATTCAAGAGCAACTGAAGGTAGGTTGACATAAATAAATGATGTGCCATGTTGATGTAGAATTTCCATTTGACGCAGTCCAAATGCTTGTGTTAAAACTTCTGCCCATTCAAGAGCAACTGAAGGTAGGTTGACATAAATAAATGATGTGCCATGTTGATGTAGAATTTCCATTTGACGCAGTCCAAATGCTTGTGTTAAAACTTCTGCCCATTCAAGAGCAACTGAAGGTAGGTTGACATAAATAAATGATGTGCCATGTTGATGTAGAATTTCCATTTGACGCAGTCCAAATGCTTGTGTTAAAACTTCTGCCCATTCAAGAGCAACTGAAGGTAGGTTGACATAAATAAATGATGTGCCATGTTGATGTAGAATTTCCATTTGACGCAGTCCAAATGCTTGTGTTAAAACTTCCTCGAAGAATGTAGAAAACCACGTGAGCGAAAAATAATTATGAGCTATCGTTAAGAAGAAGCAATTACTACGTATTAAGGTGAAATAAAAACTTATATAAAGCAAATATTTAGATTGAGCTAAAATAATTTGACCTAAACTTGAAAAGATTTAAACAAAAGAAACTTGACTCTAAACCCACATTCCACTGAAAACTTGTGGAAATATTTATCCACAATACTGTTATAATACCATTGAAAATTTAATAACATCTAAAATCTTGACACCTATCAATAAAAATTTCAAATTGTAGAAAACCAACCCCTCAAAAGAAAATAACATAAAGTTAAGGTAATGAAACAACCACTGACATCTGTTGAACAGCGGAGAAGGATGAATAATCCTGTCAATATTAAATGGTTGAGATCCCGGAATAAAACTCCAAGATTATGTAAGAAAATTTAAGAATTAAAATCAGTCATACAGTTCCATTTTAAAAAGACAAACATGTGCCTTCAAATGAGTTCCGAGCTCTAGAACCGACTTAAAGTCACATGCCGTGTCAAAAAGGAACTGTGCAAGAAATGTTAAAAATTAACTGTGAAACTAAACATCTAATATTATGTACTCACTCTATAGAGATACTAACTAAATTTCCATTTAAAATGCATATCTAATTAAACTCATGAAAAATGAATTGTTATTATTATTTTAATTTATTAATTGTTAATAATTATGTTACCCGAAGTAAATTTATGCATTATCGTATGTCTCCAGAACTCGTTCCTGACTATTTGAAATAAACATGCAACGGAGCTTCCTAAAACTCAAAATAGATAGTTCCTGAGAACTTCTGAGATTATGCGCAAGTATCAAAGTAAGATTGTATGACTATAAACACAAATTATCCGTAAAGTTTCTCTATGGAGAATTATTTTAATAATTTGTGTAAAATAATCAATAAATTTAAATCTTATAAAATAAGAATACTGTTTTATCTGTATTTCTTTGAAGAATGCATCACCCGAGCTAACATTATTATAACATATCTAAGTAAAGTAAACCCATTTCCTTGACTTGGAAAATTCCCATGCTGCGAAACTTCCTAAAGCTCCCAAATAGATTATTGTCAGCTTCTGAGGCTATTGATTATGTATAATTATCACCATGAAAATACATGTGGAATTTTCCAAGGTAGAAACCGTATGCACGACACCATTCAAGTCAATAATTACTACATGTAACCATAAATTATCAACCATGTACAAAACCATGTAGTATCATTATAAACACAATTCATATTATACAAATAGCAAGGTTTACCTACAGGGAAAGGAACCCACTAATTTTATCAGTTCAAAGCATGAGCGTAATGGCCAATTACCCCCATGCTCTGAAGGAAAATTTTCATACAAATTACAATATTCATATGCTACACTAACTATCACAAATACAAAGGACAAACAACCACAAAACAATTAACATATAGCACTCAATGTGTGGACACAAGTTTCATGTCAAAGTCATGTCATCACATTGAATGTATTTTGCAAACATAAGGTCAAAATGCATGCAAATTTTTACTAACTATCGGTACTTTAGACCGAATTAAATCCCATTACGGAAAGATTCTATTTCCTTACTGAAAGGAAATAAATTAAACCGCTGACTCCTCAGCATGCTCAGACTTTAAAATGTCCTTCGCGTGGAAAATACCTAAAAGCTTCCCATCCATGTCAGCCAACTGGTATGCCACAGGGGAAATTTTCCGCACAACTTTACTTCTAATAAATTTTGGAGCCAGTTTAGCTGAAAAGTGTTTAGAAGCATCTGAAAGAACGAAAGACCTCCGCCACACTACGTCACCTTCCGCGTACTGAACCTCCCTCCGACGAAGATCATATTGACGTTTGTTGCGTTCATATGATTGTCGCAAAGATGTGCGCACCTGTGAAAAAATATCATTTAACTCTTGCAAACCTGCAGCCCAGGAATCCCGTTCAGCAAATCTAATTTCCTCCGCGTTGAAGTCAGCTCCTATGTAGTCCTTCCCTGAAATGATAATTTCCCTGCCAAAATTGAGGAAGAAAGGAGTGTAACCAGTGACTTCGTGCACAGCAGTGTTGATCGCTAATTCTATCTCAGGTAAATAATTTGCCCACATTCTGTGGTCAGTGCCTACATATGAAGCGAGGGCAGAGACTAAAACCTTATTAACTCGCTCAACAGGATTGTTTTGAGGGTGATATCTACAGTTGTAGAAAAGGTGCCGAATGTGAAATTTGCTAACCAAAGCCTTCATGTCCCGAGATATGTACTGCGGACCATTATCTAACACAATAGTATCTGGCACTCCAAACTTGTAGAAAATTTCATTTTCTAAAATACTAGCGATATTGCTACCCGTTGCCTTCCTTAGAGGGAATAGCCTAGTAAATTTGGAGAAAAAATCAGAAACTACTAACAAGTATGTATAGCCTTTTTTGTAAGAATTCGGATACGGACCCAGCAGATCTGTGGCAATCATCTGCCAAGGACGCTGCACCAACTTGGGATTTCCCATTAGCCCTGGCGGTAACAAATTGGTGCTTTTATACCCTAAGCAAATCTGACATTTACTAATGAACCGTTTGACATCAGCTGACATTTTAGGCCAATAATATTTAAGTTTAATCCTATTCAAGGTTTTCATAATCCCGAAGTGAGCACACACTGGAGGAACGTGGTGTTCTACAATAATGTTCTTTCTAACCTCCTTTGGCATAACTTCCTTCCAGTCATATGACCTGTGAAGAGCGTCCATGCTTTGGATGTGTTTAAAAATCCTATCCTTTTCCACTTTCCAAGCTGAATATTTGTCCGGATTAGCTAAAATTTTCTCTCTAAGCCTGATGTACCACGAGTCGGAAGTACTAAACTTTTGCGCTAATGCATTTACTTGTAGGGGATCACGCGATAACGCATCCGGAATGACATTGTCTTTACCCTTTCGGTGAATAATTTCAAAATTAAATTGCTGCAGTCTTACTGCCCAGCGTGCGAGTCGTCCACTGGGCGACTTTAATTGTGTTAACCACTTGAGACTATAGTGATCTGTAATTATTCTAACCGGAATAGGTGAACCCTCAATGTAACCTCTGAACTTTTCCAGAGCAAAAATCATAGCGTTTAACTCCCTCTCCGTTGTGGAGTGATTCCTCTCTTGTGCAGATAACGACCTTGAAATGAATGAAATCGGGTGCTCTATTTGATTTTCATCAAATTGGCTTAAAACTGCCCCGAGGCCTACGCTCGATGCGTCACAACTAATAGTGAAAGGCTTACTAAAGTCAGGGCATGCGAGAACCGGAGCGTTAACTAGGATATTCTTTAATTTAACAAAAGCCGATTGCGCCTGTTGATTCCACGCAAACTTTTTCCCCGCGAATTCCTTCTTTGTTAAGTTGTGTAAAGGAGACGCAATAATTGAAAAGTTATGGATAAACCTTTTGTACCACGATAGCACCCCAATGAATCTACGTAGACTCTTTTGAGACGTAGGGGTGGGAAAATCCACAATTGCTTTTACTTTCTCGGGATCAGTGCGAAGCCCTTTACTGTCTACAATGAAACCTAAATATTTTAAAGAGTCCCTGCAGAAAACAGACTTTTCCACATTTATAGTAAGGCCTGCGGCTTGTAATTTCTGTTTCACCTGTCTTAGAAGTTCTATATGTTCTTCAAATGAAGAACTTATTATAATAATGTCATCCAGATAACAGAACACTTTGCCATCAAATTGTGGCCCTAGCACCTTGTCCATTAACCTCATCATGCGGGAACTCGCCCCGTGGAGGCCAAAAGGCATGGTCACAAAGTGAAACAAGCCTCTTTTAGGGATTGTAAATGCGGTTTTTTCTTTTGAATTCTCTTCTAAAGGAATTTGAAAAAAAGCGTCATTCAAGTCTAGCGTTGTTAAATACCGAGCACCCCCCAAGCTATTCAAGATGTCAGAAATAAACGGTGTCGCGTAGGCGTCGCGTTTAGAGTTTGCGTTCAAAAGTCTACTATCAAGACATAACCGGTACGTGCCATTCTTTTTTGGTACTAAAACAATTGGATTATTCCACGCGCTATTGCTGGGTTCAACCACTCCCAAAGCTAACAGTCTGTCTAATTCCTTGTGTACCTGCGGAAGTAGGTGCGGTGAAATCGGATAAATGCGTTGCTTAATCGGAGAGCAATTACCTGTGTCAATGACATGCTTCTCTAAGGATGTTCTACCTAACCGATTGCCCGAATAGGAAACATACTCCCGAATGACTTTATTTAAGACTGAGCGTTGTGAAATGGATAAGTTTTCTGCATTTTCTAAACCTATTACATCAGCTCTACACTGTGTTTTGACCGACTCCTTAGAAGCCATCAATTTTGATATTCTTGGACAAATATTGAAGATTTTCCAAAAATCACAGCCTAGAATAATGTTAGCATTTATCTGAGGCATAACCACAAAACTGAAAACCCTCTCTGTGTTATCAAAACGAATCGGTACCGTAATTTTATACGAACAAACAACCGAATGACCTGTAGCCGAAACTAAAGAAAACTTAGTGTCAAGCTTGGAAAGCTTGAAACCTAAATCTAAGAATTTCCTATGAAAATTGTTACCTAAAATGGAAATGTGAGAGCCCGAATCTAAAAGACCAGAAAAATTTAACCCTAAAACTTGAAAAGAAATGTGAGGACGGTTGTCCCTGTTTACCGCTCCCATCTCCTTTGAAGTATTTAAGTTTTTATAAAAATCTCTTACTACAGCCAGCCAGGAAGCCCATTCCCCGGACGTCTCCTCGGCGAGCGTCGACGTCTTAACGCCCGCTGTCTGGAACTCCGGGGTATTCAGTTTTTTGAACGGCGGCAGCCACAATCTGGAGACTTCAGTCCTGGTCTTCCGCAGCGGAAACAATGCACGCCCCTGGAAACGTTATTAGACGGGCTAAGATTATCATGGTTAATAAAACGACGGTTATTTCTAAAATTGGGATTGACATTTCCTGAATTATTATTATTCCTACCATTGTTCCTGTTATGTGAATTGTTATTCCTGACAAAATTTTGATTATTAGATGCAACAGTAGTAGAAGGAACCCTGTCACTGGAGCGGCTGTCCGCTAACTCAATCATTTTCCCTAGTTTTTTCAGAGTACTGATATCCGGAATTACCGATAGCGATAACTTTTGAATATATCTAGGCAACATATTACATTGTAAAATCTCCAATAATTCATCATCAGGTAATTTCGATGACAACCGATTATTTAAAATGAGAATGCGAGTAATAAAAGAGTTTAAATTCTCCTTCTGCATTTGAACGGTAGCTCTCAGTTGAGCCAACAGTCGCCTCTCGTGATCCAGAAACTCATATTCCTCTTTCAGAGCCACGACGATGTCAGACCATGATGCAAATGAGGAGCGATTTACTCTGTACCATAAGAGTGCATCACCAGAAAACAATTCAACAGCAGATGTAAAAAGTGAAACTTTACTCACATTTCGAGCTAGTGCGAGCTCTTCGATTCTCTCTATAAAATCGTGTACGCCAGCTGAGCCGTCAAACGTAATGTTCCACTTGTGAACAGGAACCGACAAAGGGGACGAAACGGGAATCGATGCAGTTAAGTTATCACCAGGTTTCGCCATGTTGATTGTATCTGCTTTACTCCTTGTGACAATTGTATATTCCATAACCTAACTACAAAGGGATTATAAAACAAAAAGTTATTAGAACATGCGACAACACAAGATGTTACACCAATACTCGGAAATATTTCCCATGCATCTCAAGATAAAATTATAAATAAAATGTCGCCAGATGACTGGAGACGTTTGAAAAGCGCAAAAAAAAACGCCGGTGAGTTGGTTCCTTAGCAAAGCAAAATTGTAAATTTAAAACTACCGGGAGACACGTGTCTATGCAGGTGTTCAACAAGCCGCCATTGACCACAACACACATGACGAACAACAAATCATCACGAGATAATACGAGTGAAAGAACAATAAAATAGACGAGCACATGTCCGAGACGCCACATTAAGTTCTTTTATAACGTTGGGCCCAGATTGTAACGCGATATTCACCTAATATCTCTATCTTTACTTATCACCGCCATCCAAATACTCTCAATATTTCTCTGTATTCAAAATAAAACAAGTGCAGACATGTGGGTAGATTAGTGTAAGAAAAGACGGATTATACCAGTAACAAAGATGCAACATTTATTTAAATACTTTCAAACAATTAAGGGTAGAGCATGATTAAATTGATTTAAATCTACCAGGGGTGGTTGATTACCATAGGTAAGTCAAATTAATGTGAAACTATTACCTCGGAACATGTGGGTCTCAATAAAAGGAAGAATAATATTTGTAAATCCTGAAGGGCGCCTGTACGGATAACCGAACATATTTATAAGGATTTAAATTAAATGCTAAGGATAATAAAATACCAAAGTTAAGCTAAATATCTCGTGATGATTCATTATTAAATATTAATTCGCTCACGCGTGTATTGGCCATGACCTTTGGCGGCTTGAAGTTCAGCTGTCCACACCATGAAACTCCCCAGAACCAACTGACGAACGTATCGAAACTTCATCTCGATTCGCCCTCTACCAGCGCCTGTACATTTACGGCTGTCAAATTCATCCGGTACCCGCGTGGCTAGAAACTCCGTCTAAATCAGGCCAGTACTTGCCCAAACTGCTGCACAGTATAAACACCTTCCCAATTTATTAGCCTAATAAATAATTTATGTCGAATTGATATCAGATCCTTGCAGCCTTCGACACTACAACAGTATTTAGGTGGCGTTTCAAAATATTTATAGTTTGACAAGAAAGTGTAGAAATTAAATCAATTGGAACTAAACGTATTCATTACCATGGCAACACCGAATTATATGACGTTTCGTATGGCTGTCATATTATAGCGTGTTACGGTTGATTTATTGTTATAAATCTGAGTAGAACATCGCTGATTTGATAATATTTTTATTCATTGTTTGCCTGAATTTAATTAAAATGAATAAATTATTACATAGTGATACAAGAGGGGTTATATTCTGCGTTTTTCAACGCTGCCTAGCCGAGTGTCACGCAAAGAAGCTTGTGTTTAATTTAGAAGATGTTTGCAAACGAACTGCAGAAATGACTGGTACGTAGTATAGTTTGTTTAATAAATTTCATTAGTATTACAAGATTTATGCGAATTTTCGAGCGATAATAACCATTACAATCTGATTTGAGGTTATGGTAAAAAAATCTGATTTTGACACTTCATTTTGACAGTTAATATGCGGCCACAGGAAAAAGGGAATAACTCAATAAAAAAAATAATATTAAACTCGTAGAAAAGTTACTTTTTTCTCGTTTTCTCTTTCTTTCTTTCCAAGTGAATATTATCTAGTGTGTGTTTTTAAAACTGCCTTCTATAATAATAATTTTAATGATTTTTCACACACAGGTAAATCTGAATCAACGGTAAGACGAATCGTCAAGGAAGGGGAAAAGGCAGATGGAAAATTTGAAACACCGGGAAAACGGAAAATGGGTATTATGTAATAGCATAAGTGCTGATGATTGGAAAAATTGTTGCAAACACGTGATGAAAATTGATGCAGAATATTATGCACGAGGCAGTACTCTATTTATGATGATATTGATGAACTGCGTTTAGATGAAGATAAAGATTCGGAAGAAGAAGAATCACACGAGGACGAAGACAATAATTACATGTCGGGTGTTGAATTAATAGACTTAAATTTTTAAGTACCTACGTTTTTATATCGGAATAAATGCCCACTTAAAACTTGTTTTGTTTTATTTTGCTTCTATTAAATTACAGTTTTTTGTGCAAATTTTTTGAAAATACAAATACGCTATGAAATATGCATTTTGCCAGAAGTGTTTTTTTAAAACATACGTTCTTTGTCTTATGAGCCATCTCGGTGTTGCCATTTAAAACTAGAAAACGATCGCAGCGCCATCATTTATTTTCTACACTTTCTTGCCAAACTACGTTGGCGTTTGATTTTTTGGAGTTTGACCATGTGTCGACAACTGACATAATATAACCATAGATATACCACTCAGATCTCAATAGTTTTTTTTTTGGATTTGGAAGCCCGTATAAAGATTTCTATTGGATCATGTTTAAAGATGGCGATCAAATTCATTACGTCACAAGCAACGTGAAGTAAGCTACGTGACAATGATTTGGTCACAAAATAAGGTCGGAGTTATACCCCCCTGAATCAGTCAAAATAAGAAACCGGAAGAGTCAACATTGAGTTATGTCAATGCCTTTTATTAATTGATTGTGCTGTGGTTACCACGTGTGTTCCTCAAAATAATAATATTGTATCATGACAAAGGGGTAGGTCAGACTTTTACAAATAATAATATCCAATGTTTACCAAGTCCCAAGAGCTTTGTCAACCTAAAAAGTTTATTTAAAAATCATTACAGTACATTGATTTGCAGTCAATACCTGCGACTATGGTACCCCTTTTCAAGGGCAAACGTGATATTTCGACGAAGATAGAACTTTACATAAATATTATTGGTAATTGAACACGAAACAACAAAGTCTAAAAGTTTGCACGGGGGATATTGTGAGATCGTTTTATGTACCAACATTGGAAAATGTTTGACAAAATTTTGAAGTATCAATATTGTACTTCTTTGTACTAGAGTGATATTGGAGTGGAAGTTGTGCGCACCAATTTAAAAGGTCTGCCAAGTGTATGGCTTTAAAATGATATTTTATTTCTTTTTAAAAGTTCAAGGGTCGCACCGGCTGTTGGAATCATTGAACTTTTAATTTGTTGACCTTCAACTACTCAAGATCGTAACTTTTGTTTGCTTTAATCTTTAATATCTCTGTAAGAATACTATGCTCTACCAATCTCAAGTTTTTGCTTTTTATAGATAGTTTTAAATTGACAACTTTGTCTTTAATTATTGTTCAAATTAGAACAACATACCTCAAAATCATCAACGTATCTATATTCTCATGTAAACATTAGAAATGGGTACACAGAATTCTAAAAAAGCTCTTCATAAATAAATTGAAAAATTATCTTGACTTATTTTTTGGGTATTACGTTATGTTGCACTATCTCTATTTTTAGCCAACGTTTCGAACAGCATTACGGTGTTCATCATCAGGGTAGATGTGTAATCGAAGATTGTGGATGGGCTACCGTTTTTTCAGCTCCAATCCTCTAAGAATTTACTTGAATACAGAACAGTTTAAAATGGTTTTCTGCTTTTAGTTTTGGTGTAGGCAATCGGTATTGCATCCGCATACATAAGCATACACTTCACCACAATCTTTGACTACACATCTGCCCTGATGATAGACACTGTAATGCTGTCCCAAATACCCCAAAAATAAATCACAATAATTATTTTGGCAATTCAAATTTCAAATAGAAGAATTGTTTTAAAAAGAATAAACGTGTTGAAAAAATCACAGCGACTTTTAGCACTCAAACTTTACCAGAAAGAACGCTAACTAAGGTTGGCAATACTTAAAAAAAGCATTACTTTTAAGTCGGTGTAATATCATCTACAAATATCACTTTTTAAACTTTCATAAACATCATTTAAAATAATAAGCTATTTCATTAACAGCTCTATACCCCATGGAATGTTATGAATTGTTTGCACCAAACAACTACCGCTGGAATCGACGTCACGATCTGCCATGGATTCTACATGGCAGAATCTACGTGCTGGCCTACCATAACCCTTTCAGACCCTGTACTCACTTTTGTGAGGGTAAGTTCCTCATTTAATTTCTGACGGTGCAATGTTTCTGTAGCAATTGAACGTGCTACGTAAACACAGTTAAAAGAAAGCTCTAGAATCATCGGTTGATAGTTTTTTATGTGCCATTAAAATTTTCACAATGTTATCAACATATGGAGTGTGACAGTTAAAAAAAAATAAACAGTACAATTTGTTTCAGCTTGCTGTTCAAAAAAATTGGAATTTGAATTGCTTGAATTTGAATTCTTAAGTAAGTACTTCTCACAGCGCAGGTAGCTACAGTACTCCCTCCCCAGACAACGCAGACATGGCTGCGGTGGAAAGAGGAATAGTCAGATACCGAGGTGATCGGGAAATCGAACCCGCCTTCCAGAACGAGTGGTTGTGTGTGTCCGATCCTCACTGCCATCGAACAACGGAAGGGTTGGTTGTGATGTGGCGGCTGGTGACTCTGATGCGGTTTGCGAGTGTGATGTGAAACTCTCAAGATCTTGAGCAACGTATGCTGGTTTGAGGCGGTCGATGCTCACGGTGATTTCCTTCCCTTTTACCAGTATGGTATATGTTCGTTCGTGCCGACGAACGACTTTATGAGGGCCACTGTAGGGTTGTTGAAGCGGGCTCTTGACTGTGTCGTCCCTCAGAAAGACGTGAGAAGCTGTGGGAAGATTTTTGAAGACGAAACGATGTCCATAACCATGGCGGGTACCTTCAACTGGTCTCAGCTCGTTGAAATGTTTCCGTAGTTCCTTGAGGAAGCTTCCGGTGTCGTCGTTAACATTAGGTCGTGCTGTACATAGAAATTCGCCGGGTAAGCGGAGCGGCTCGCCGTATACTAGCTCGGCTGAGGTTGTCGCGAGGTCATCTCTCCAAGCTGCTCTGATTCCCATGAGTACGGTGGGAAGTGTTTCCGTCCAACGGTTATTCTGATGGCACTTGATCGCTGCTTTCAGTTGACGATGAAATCGTTCCACCATGCCATTTGCTGCGGGGTGGTATGCAGTTGTATGGATTTGCGTCGTGCCTGCCAGGAAATTCAACTGCCTGAACAGCCTCGACTCAAATTGTCTCCCTTGGTCCGTAGTAATGCGGAGTGGAGTGCCGAATCTTGTTATCCAGCCCTTGTAGAAAGCACGCGCCACTGTTTCAGCCTCTTGGTCTGGGATCGGGAATGCCTCTGGCCATCTCGTGAATCTGTCTACGCACGTGAGACAGTATCGGCATCCTTCTGAAGAAGGCATGACGATTATGTCGATGTGGACGTGCTCGAATCTAGCGGAGGGTCTGGGAAAGGCTCCCAGGGGTGCTGACACGTGCCGTGTAATCTTGCTTCGTTGGCATTGAAGGCAATTGCGTGCGAGCTTAATAGTTTCAGCTTTAATGGCCGGCCAGACATAACGTTGAGTTATGAGCTTAACCGTGGCCTTAATTCCAGGGTGAGCCAGCTGATGGACCGCATTGAATGCCGCAGGTCTTAACTTCTTCGTGACGAAGGGTCTGGCTATGGTAGTTGAGACGTCACAGTAGAGATGCGCGTCAGTACCCGGAATATTAATCTTTTTAAGTTGTAGGCTAGAACTTCCTTGCAAGTGTTGTTCCAGTTCAGGGTCGCACATCTGGTCAGCTACCAGCGCTGCGTAGTCCAGAGGAGTATCTATCGTCTCGACCCTGGAGAGAGCATCCGCGACGATGTTGTCTTTTCCGGAGACGTGTCGGATGTCAGTTGTGAACTGGCTGATATAGTCCAGATGGCGTAATTGCCTTGGTGAGCATTTGTCTGCTTTTTGTTGGAAGGCGAACGTGATAGGCTTATGGTCTGTAAATATGGTGAACGACCTGCCTTCCACCATGTGGCGAAAGTATTTCACAGCGAGATAGATGGCTAGTAGTTCTCTGTCGTATGCGTCATATTTCTTTTCAGCTGCCGAAAACTTCTTCGAAAAGAATGCTAGAGGCTCCCAGTGACTTGCGACGAATTGGTGGAGTTCGGCACCGGCTGTAGTATCAGACGCGTCGCTGACGATAGAGAGTGGGGCGTCGCACTTCGGGTGAACGAGCAGGGTTGCCTGAGCCAGAGCTTCCTTGCACTTGCTGAAAGCTTCTACTGTTTCGGCAGTCCAAGACACGAGTTGTTTGCCTTTTTGGTTCCCTTTTAGAAGGTCATTGAGTGGAGCTTGTGTCCTCGCGGCGTTGGGAATGAATCTTCTGTAAAAATTTATTGCTCCCAGGAAAATCACGTCGGGGTCACCAATGTAGCAATTGAACGTGCTACGTAAACACATTAAAAGAAAGCTCTAGAATCATCGGTTGATAGTTTTTTATGTGCCATTAAAATTTTCACAATGTTATCAACATATGGAGTGTGACAGTTAAAAAAAAATAAACAGTACAATTTGTTTCAGCTTGCTGTTCAAAAGAATTGGAATTTGAATTGCTTGAATTTGAATTCTTAAGTAAGTACTTCTCACAGCGCAGGTAGCTACACTTCTATGGGTGTGTGACCGGTCTCAATCGTTTGTGAGCATGGCTAGGTACTTGAAAAATATTTCTTTACTGGGTAAAATGTTTATGCAGTGGCAACACCAGGATTCTTTTGTTGCACTTTTATGACAGTTTATCAAAGTCTTGTCGGTCTCCCTGTTTTTGCACATATCTTGCTTTTATTTAACTTCTTCCAATTGTTATTGAAGTTATTGTTGGTCAAGAGTGTAGTAAACGATAGTGTTGCGCTATTACAAGTTAAAACTGTATTTTGCATTGATTAGAGACATTTGAATTTTACAACTCACGTTCGTGAGTTCTGGTTCTCAACCCTGCCAATGTGAGTAATGTATGGAATATCGTATTTGTATTATTTAATTAAAATGCCTTCGTTTTTACTGTGTTTTTATGATCTGTATTTTATTTACAGACCATGGAGAATCTTATAAATGATCCAGATGCCATTGTTGACTTGCTTATGAACGGAAATGAATCAGACATTGAGTTATTTGGCGATGATGATGACGTAGATGAATGGACCCCACAAAATAGAACCGCAAGCAGTTCATCTGATTCTGAGCCAGACGAAGAACCGGATAATCCACCACCTGCACAAAAAAACTACCAGTGGAGGAAAAGATCTTTTGTGAGAAAGACAACAACACCTAGGTCTAGGTCCTGCAGTAATTTTGCGACTTATTTCAACTCTGCCAGAAGAAAGCTCTGTTTTCTTCGATCGTTATTTCAAAACAATGCCTTTGTTTGATAAACTCAAGGAGAAAAAAAATTATGGCACAGGCACCATTGTGCCTAACAGATTTAAAGGCTTCAAGTTTACCCCAGATAAACAAATAAAGAGAGGGGATTTTGAAGAAGTATGCCGATCAGATGATGCTGCTTCTATTGTAAAATGGAAAGACAACAAATCTATTTTAATGACATCTTCATTTGTAGGCAGTACGCCTAGTACTTACGTTGAAAGATGGGATAACTAAAAGTAATTATTCATATGTTTGACCTAGCTATAGTAAATAGCTGGAATGAGTACAGAAGAGTTTGCAATGAAAATAATTACAGAAAAAAAGATATACTGGGCCTGCTGGATTTTAGGCTGACGATTGGAGAGTATTTGCTTGGAGGACTGCCAATCAAACGAAAGTTTGATGCAGATGCTGAAACGAGCACCCAAATAATACAGTTACCTTCAAAAAGATACCAACCAGCTGCAATTCCATTTGAAGACAAGAGGTACGATGGGTATGAGCACTGGCCCATTGTCGAATCTCTCAAAGCTCCAAGGTTTTGCAGACTGGAGGGATGTTCAAAGCTATCTCACACCAAATGCCTAAAATGTGATGTCTACTTATGCCTATCAAAAGATGTCAACTGTTTCTTAAAGTTTCATCGCAAATAATCAATGATTTTTGATAACTTCCTTTGAATATTTTGTTATACCAGTATCTTTTTTTCGAAATTGTTGAGACCCAGAAGTCACAACTGTGAGTATAGCTTTTCCAAGGAAAATTGATTAATAAAAAATATTTTTAAAAAAAAATTCTTATTTGGTTTCCCATAATCACATTACTACAACGAAAAACTAAAAATTATTTGTAAATTAGGCTCGGGTCTGAAAGGGTTAACATGATATGAGGTAGGATGCTGCAATGATATTTCATAAATTTCAATAATATTTCTTGTATTTTATTTGAGTTAATGAAAATTAAAACAAATTTATATAACTGAAGAGTATGTGTATTGTAGATCATTACATATATCAACTCCAGATATGGAGAGTCTTACAAATTTGGAAGAATAATTCGGCCTAACTACGAGAAATTTTATAAACAAACTCTCCCTGATTAAGTTGCCTCACTTCTAAAGCATAATTTCTTGGTAGGCAAAATTTGGTCCCTGCAGGCCAATAGATAAAAAAAATATAAAAAATAATGCTTCTCGCAATTTATTTGACTGAAAAATGCACTTTCTTTTTGATAAATGTTTTCATAACCCATTTTTTGGAACCAATAATTTTGGTTTCGGTGTCATTTTTAATATTCACCCGCCTTGTCTGGACTTTTTTGATTGATGATATTATAATATAACTAGCTGGGGTACCCGGCTTCGCTCAGAACAACATTCGAAAGTGTTCTGGAACGTTCCACAATGATGTTCCCATTTTCCTATTCTCAAACATTCCATAACATTCCAGAATGTTCCGGGATGTTCTGGAATGTTGTGGATGCTCTCGAATACTCTTGAATGTTCTGAATTGTTCTATAAATTTCTAGAGGAAGAAACTTCCAGCCCTTATATCTTCAAAAGAACGCCCTTCAGGTAAAAACGAGAACCTTCTTCATGGATGGGGAATAGGGACCTACCACACCATGTAACTCCCTTGATCGAACCGGGACTCGTTTCTGAGTTTTAGCGTACGCACATTTTCATACACTTTCTTTTATAATATTTATTGGTTACTATATCTAGAAAACAGAATAATAAAGTAAGTCTTATGTCCATATAACAACAGGTATTATACCAGAATGAAGAAATACTAATTAAAAGAATTTAAAAGGGAATTAGCCGATATGATTAAGAGAGTTATCCTGGCAAAGAATAACATCGAAACTAAAATAAAATACTTCTTCAGAAAAATTACTTCGTTATTTTACTAAATCTGAGCTACTCTCAAGCAACACCTAATTCTACGCGAAAGTTCTCAAAGTTATTTGCACAGAACCCGAGTTTAACTTTAGAGATCCCAACATCCAAGCAGCCTGCAGGTTGTATTTACGGCATTCACTGCAGAAGTCCACCGCTGAATCAGCATAATAACCTGCCCTTAAATTTAGGCCGGGGTCCACAAATCTTCTCGCAAAAGTTAGGGGCAACTTCTCTACCCTCGTTCTCACATTGACGGATTTCCACGTCAAAATTGTATTAAACCATATTGGATTCTGGCATTTCCGTAAAAAGTTTCAGAATAATGCCATAAATAAACCGAAGCTTAATGGTTTTCAGCACTGAACAGATAATCTCAGGAAGTGTGATTTAAAAAAAAAATTATCTACATTTACTCGTACAATCGCATCCACAATTGGAGTCCACAACTTGTTATGACAAACCATGTCAAAAGTTTTGCTTGTCTAGAAGATCACCGTTATTTTTGTAGCTTTATATTATTCAAATGTTAGATTCATATCATATATTATGACTGTACCAGAAATGCATTCAAATTTTAAGCCGATTTGGGAGTTCTCTCCATTGAGCATGTCGCTTCCGTTAAAGTATTCGAAGATTCATGCAATTATTGTGTCAAGAGACATGGGCCTGTACTTAAAGGATGATGTCAGGTTCCATTGGTGGTTTGAATATCGGATATTTATTTTGCAAAAATAAAAACGTTTATTTTTTTGGATGTAATAGGATTCGAACCTAGGTCGTCTGAATGTCTGGCAGGATTCTGGCGATTTATGCCACTAGACTATGGAAGGCCTGTCTGAGAAATTTATCGTATTATATTACAACCGAGTACCAGTGGAATAGTAAATTTTAGTGACATACTTCCGTTTCATGGAGTTTCAAATCACAGAGATGCTAAAAAACTTTCACTTCAAGACGTTTATTTTTTTGGATTTTATGGGATTCGATCCCAGGTCGATGATAGTTAGTTAATTAGTTAGTGAAGGATGATTTTCTCCATATTTTTGTCATCGAATTCCAGTGCACCTTTTCCTATACATTTGGTCATCATATTAATATTAATGGTTTCTTCTTCGGAGTTGCTAGACGTCGTTTTCATTCGCCCGTTCATTTTGGTGTAGTTTGAAAACAGGTTATTGATTTTGCAAAAATAAAAACGTTCATTTTTTTTGATTTTATAGGATTCGAACAGAGGTCGCCTGAATGTCCGGCCACTACATTCGTTAGGCGTCTTACACAGCTCTACTATGGCAGGCTTATGTGAGATCGAGGACTTACTGTATTATATTATAACCGAAACCCGTGAAATATTAAATTTTAGTGACGTGTTTCCATTTCATAAAAATTTCAAATCGCCAACGAGACTAAGGAAGTTTTCACTTCAAAAAAAGTCGTCATATCTACAAAATAATTACCGGCCATTGAAGTTGTTCATCCATTCAGCAATTAATTTCGTCAAATGATTTTTTTTTTATTTCCACCGAATGAATCTAAATTTGACCTTACTTCGGGAGCACGGGCACGCCAACAATACTTCTACCGATTTATTTCTGCAGTAGTTTTCAGTCTCTTTTTGCGAGTTATTCGGAAGTGAGGAGAAGGACTTTTTTTTGTAAACGTACTCGCTAAATAACATCTATTATGTGGGCTTAAAATAAATCCTACGTACTATAAAATATCGAATACATTTAAATCTGAATAAACTGACGATTTATTTAACATTTTATTTACCATCACTTTCTTCGGCTTATAAAAATATTAGAGCGTTGAAGACGATGAAACAAACTATAAGATTGTATGTGTTGGTTCATTGTTTTATGTATATGTTGTGTGAAGGTTTGCTCTTTCCACTTTAACTTTATCTAAATGATCACTAACCACCATTAAACAAAAAAACGGTCTCTTCGCCAAACGGAGGTGATTTTGCGCTTCTCGAGATGCTGAGGCGACAACGGGTAACCTGGCCGAGCGTTTAACCAGCCAACGGCCGAAAATCCACATTTCGTCGAAAGTTGTTCTTATGATCGTGCAGGGCGGTTACAATGAGAAAGATTAATTATTCTCCGTACCAGCTTTTCAAAAATATAACTCGATATCGATTTTATTTAATTCCAAATTTGCTTTAATTTATACCTACATCCAAAAATGCTGAAAGGCGTGATGATAAAACTATTAAAATTATGTACTTTTTGTAATTATTTTTTGATTATAAGTATTTAATCTACTATGCCTTATTTTTTTGTTTTTGTTTTATTTCTTGCTAGAGCAATCCCGATAAGTTACAGAACTCATTTTTAATTTTAGTTTCAATAAAATCATTAAAAACTAAATAATAACATGTATTTCTTGACGAAAATAGGTCCGTTTGTGTATTTGTTTGCGCACTTACCAAACTAATATATTTCAGATTTTTCTTATTTTTGACCTTCACCACACCATCACCTCTGTACGCCAGCAGCATCTCATCTACGGCACTCTGCTTTACATCATGTTACCGTTTTACCGACCTCGCTACGTAGCCCAATAAACGACTGACTCATACATCGAGCGACGCCTTTTATTTCGCGCCCCCATCTCTGCCGATACGGCCCGCTCCCTCACATTCATATGTAACTTAGACATTATTAAAAAATGGTAAATTATTATTTTTTTTTTTTTACATATTTATTTTTAATAATAAGGTTTACATGGTATTTACAAGATAATTTTACATCTCAGGTTTTTTACTACCCTTCCATTAAAAGCATTTGCTTGTGTATGGAAGGGGAGTGTACATAAATGTTATTAGTTATACATAAGTTAGTACTTAAATAATTGATTGTACATAAATATATGTGAGCTGCTGTATTTATTTTGATAATGGTGTGTATTTAAAAAAAGAAAGAATGTTATGAAAAACTTAGGATATTTGTAAGATTAATTGGCAGTATTTTTTTTCTTAAGAATATTTTTAAAATGTTTCTTGACAGAGAGCAGTATTCGGGTTTTATCATTAATGCTTCTGATTTCTTCTGGTAGACGATTGAAAAAAGTTCTTCCCTGGTAAGTGTAATGATGCTGTGCAAAAGACGTATTTAGTTTTGGGCATAGAAAAACATGTTAAAGTCGAGTTCTGTTTTCATTTAGAAATGGATATTTATCTTTTTCTTTTATAATTTGAATTAATGAATTTTTGATATATAAATCTTTAAATGCTGGTACTTGAAATTCTTCAAATAGGCGTTCTGTTGGGTAGTCCCAGGATTTTTTTTAATATAATAAAGTATGTCTCTTACTCAACCAGAATTGAATGAGTCCGTTGTTTTGTTGCCGTGTGCGACTGACCGATTACATGATTCTCGAGCACTTCAAGATAAAATAAAGAATTTGCTATCTATCAACATTTTAAGCAAAGAAAAGCGGACAACCCTAATGAACTACGTCAATGGCATTATGGATCACCTGGATGCTATGGCGAAAGAATCTACCTCTTCACCCAAACCATTGGATATGGTTATCGAATCCATCAAATCGCTCTCAACCAACATTAACGAAATCAAAGCCAAACTAGACCATAATATGACATACGCAAATATCACAGCCAGGCCGAGAACAACGCAACAGACTCACGCGGCAGTGATCAGCTCAGATGACCCGGGGAAGAAATCTGATGACTTGGACCAGCTTATAAAGAAGCACGTTGATGTTCGATCCCTTGGTATTGGTGTAACGGACATTCGAAAAACTAATAACCAAAAACTCGTTTTTAAGATGGCCTCATTGCAAGATAAAAACAGTTTCAAGGCGGAATTGAGCAAAGGACTTCAGGGACAAATCACAGTCACTGACGGTAAGCAACTCAATCCGCTTTTAATCATAAAAGGGATGATAAAAGGTGCTTCTGACGATGACCTACTCAAGTCAAAAAAAACCACAGGAACAAACTTCTATGCAACGTTGTCCTTGAGGCGTCTCCAAAAAATTGGAGATCTTTAATTGACGCTGGACGAATTAACGTAGGGTATCAACGTCTTATGGTCGAAGATCAGTCACCATTGATGCAGTGCTACCAATGCCTAGGTTTTGGTCACAGAGAAGCTTAGTTGTGTTCACTGTGGTGAATGCCATAAATATGACAGTGTGTCCCAACAAAGCCAAAGAACCAACGTGTTCAAACTGCAATGGAGGTACTAGAAACCACCGGGCAACAAATCCAGATTGCCCTCTCTGGAAACTTATGGATGAGCGTTTCAGAGAAAGGGTAGACTACGTGGGCCACTGCTAAAGGCAACTTCAAGGAAAAAATATGTTTTAATATTCAAGAATACACTACCAAAAATTCCTGTATGCGTATTATGTATATGAACGCTAGAAGCATCAGAAACAAAATTGACGAAATTGAAGAAACCCTAAAAAACATTACAGAAAAGGTACATATTCTCGTGATAACGGAAACCTGGCTGCGAAAAGGAGAAGAAACTTTTTTCAATATTACTGACTACGCTGGAATTTTTGCTTCCCGTGAGCTCGACCGAGGAGGAGGAGTCGCCATCTACATGCATAACACACTAAAATAATAAAAAAATAGAAAAATGTTGCAGTGAAAATACTTTTTTGGAATTACGATCACGGCAAAAAATATTAAACCTCTCAATTTGTATGTTTTTACCGTAAGCCCAACTCAAACATAACAGATTTTTTTGACTCTTTAGAAATAATATTAAATAAAAACCAACAAGACACATTACTTTTTGGAGATTTTAATATCGATATTTCAAAAGATACTGATATTGCACGGAAATATGTTCACACCTTAAAATCGTACAACTTTTATGTGTGTAACACGATGTTTCCCACAAGGGTAACAAATAACACCAGCTCGTTGATAGATCATATTATCACAAATAGAACAAATGTTTCTGGGATAATTTCAAATATTGATGATACCCTTAGTGATCATAATATACTGATATTGGATTATGAAAACTCTCTGAAAAACCTCCCCAATAACAGATCACCAAAAAACCTCTCAAACGCTTACAAAATAAATTATCAAAAATTAAATACGTCACTTAAAACTTGTAAATTTACCCATTCGTCTGACGACGTAAACCAAAATTATAATAATTTCGCTGACTATCTTCAAAATGCTGTAAATTCATGCAAAACAAAAAAAAAACTAATATAGGAGACAAAAGACTGAACAATACTCTATGGTTTGATGCCCAACTTGATTCACTTATTAAAGAACGAAACAGCATATTTAAACTTTGGAAACAAAATCAAGGAAGTATTTCTTTGACAATAGAAAAAAATAAAGCTCGTAATACTGTCACAAATTACAGAAGATATATTAAATCTATGTATTATACAAAATTGCTTAATGAAAACATGAATAAGCCACAACGAACCTGGAAAACAATCAACTCCATTCTCTCAAATAGCTCGCGAAACCCAAAAATAACTTGTAAATCTCTAGTCATAAATGACGAAGAAGTAAAGGGACCAAAGGAGATTGCAACTGCATTTAACGCATTTTTTCTCTCAGTTGGGGAAAGTCTAGCATCAGTAATAAAAACTTCAAAAACTGAAGTGAACACGATCTACACGGAACCTCAAGCAAAACAATCTTTTAACATGATCAGGACAAATAAAAATGAAATCCTACGTGTCATATCTAACCTTAAGTCCAAAGCGGCAGCTGGTTCCGATGGGATAACCTCTCTCCTCCTCAAAAATTGCAAGGAGAAACTGGCGGATGACCTTGTATTCTTAATAAATCTCTCTCTATCAAAAGGTATCTTTCCAGACAAACTAAAAATTGCAAAAATAATTCCTATTCATAAAGACGAATGCAAAAAAAATGTCCAAAATTATCGTCCAATCTCTATACTTACAGCTATCTCAAAATATTTGAATGTATCATTAAAGAAAGACTATTGAAATATCTCGATCACAACAAAATTCTCACGTCAAAACAATACGGTTTCAGACGACGATCTAACACTAAATGTGCAGCTTTTGATTTTATATCAAATATACAGAAACATATTGATCATGGGGATTTTACGGCGGCAATATTTATTGATCTAAAGAAGGCGTTTGACACGGTGGATCATAACGTATTGATCGAAAAACTGAAACATTTGGGTATTGCTGGTACTCCTCTGGAACTTTTCCGATCTTACCTATCAAATCGCTTTTCGGCAGTAGAACTGGGAGGAGAAACGAGTGAGTTGGGTAAAATAACATGTGGAGTGCCACAGGGATCAATTCTTGGACCGTTGCTATTTCTTATCTATGTGAATGATATAACAAAGTGGGGTATTAAAGGAACTCTACAACTCTATGCGGACGATACAGTAATTTTTTACAACACACTGAACCTAGCGGAGCTTGAAACGGAAATGAATGCTGATATTTCTAAACTCACAAGCTGGTTAAGAATAAACAAACTAACTCTTAACGTAAAAAAACTCATTATATACTTTTTGGCAACAAGAAAAATATCAGCCTCAATATCAAAGTTGGTGATAACTGCCTCGAAAAGAAAATGAGCACAAAATATTTGGGCCTAATCGTAGATTCCCAACTTTCGTGGGATCTCCACATAAATCATGTAAAGGAGAAAATTACACCCATAACTGGTGTACTTTATAGACTCCAAGGATTACTACCCGTAACTTTATTAACATCAGTGTACTACGCCATGGTACATTCACACCTTTCTTATTTCTGCTGTATCTGGGGATTTGCCTCAAAGAAATTGATAGCTGATCTGCAGGTGGTTCAAAACCGAGCTCTCAGAAATGTTTTATGACTTCCATGGGACACCCATGTCAGAGACATCTATTCAGTTTCCGGTATTCTTCCAATCACAGTCCTTCCTAAACATGAAATCACAAGCACCATCCTATAAATTACCCAACAATCAACTCACACTAACATCAAACCACTTTACAATCAAGACATCCACACTCACAATACTCGAAATAGCAATAAAATCCGCATACCTCAAAAATACACTCAATATGGGATAAAATCTCTGAACTATGTTGCCTATACACTATATAATTCGCTACCAGATATGTACAAGGGAATTCAGCAAAATAAAAAAAATCAGAGTAATGCTTTAAAAGAATATTTTTTAAGTATGTATAAGGATGAAACTTTGTAATTTCCTTGTCATGTTCAATTGTCTTGTTTCTTTTCTCTACTTTTCTTTTCCATTAAGTTGTAATCATCCATATCTGTATAACCTTGTTCCCTTTTTCTTTAATTGTTTTCCATTGCTGTTTGTTCTACTCAACCTGTCTTTTATTTTTCTTCTATATTGTATGTGAATCTTATATTTTAATATCCAAATTCCTATGTAAAATTATAACTATTTCCTCCCACCCATGATTTGTATGTTCCTCCTGACATAAAATGAGTTCTGTAACTTATCGGGATTGCTCTAGCAAGAAATAAAACAAAAACAAAAAATAAGGCATAGTAGATTAAATACTTATAATCAAAAAATAATTACAAAAAGTACATAATTTTAATAGTTTTATCATCACGCCTTTCAGCATTTTTGGATGTAGGTATAAATTAAAGCAACTTTGGAATGAAATAAAATCGATATTGAGTTATAATTTTAAAAAGCTGGTACGGAGAATACTTAATTTTTCTCATTGGAACCGCCCTGTACGATCGTAAGAACAATTTTTGATAACATGTGGATTTTCGGCCGCTGGCTGGATACGCTCTTAACATAAACGACCGGTTCTTGTGAATGCCATGAATGAAAGAAGATAATTAGGCTTCAAATACCCTTGTTGAGTCCTTTCACTTTCGGGTTTGGGGGGGCGACCTCGGCTCTCCTTCGCCTTGCCTCCGGCTACTCGACGCTGAATTCCTTAGGGTCGTCGGGTATTTCCCCCCAATCTCCCATTTACTTTTCTTTGAGGCATCAACGAGGAACCGGCTAAGGGGCGCGGAAGCTGAGTGTGGTTCACGACTAGACCGAATGTCATGCGCATTCTTGCTGGGACTGCCAATCGATTGAAGAGGACTCCCAACCGTTTGCCATTCCCTTATTACTTATCTATTGTGTCTTCTTCCCAAACAGGTGCTTGTAGGATACGCTGTATACAATCACCCAGCGCTTGCCACCTCGTGGACTTTCACCAACCTGTCCCATTGTCTTGTCTATATTTTGTCATACCATAACATATAACACATGTTGTATCTGTATTTCCCGCTAAGCACTTGCATACTGCTTACTAACAACGTATACAGGGACATTGGAGGTCTAGTTTCGTTATCAAATGTAGAGTCGTTTTTACCCAAAAAATTAGAGTCCTTGCAAGAGCCTTGAAGGGGTAACCATCTGTTACCTATACCAGGGCGGGTAAGTGGTGGGTCCTCCAATGTCTAGTCCTTTCCCTTTGTCCTGAAACAAATTTTCTCCTTGGTGCAACGGTCAATCACACATTATACAAATGTCCTTCGAATTTATAAAATCACATACCACCGAAGCGCACCACCTCACATTATTATAAAATTGCATTGACAAATAATATCACAACGATTAAAATTTCAATTTGGGAGGCGGATATGGGTACTGCCGCCCGGGAAACATTTATTGGATAACCAATACCCCTGCCATAGGTCACCCCAAGAAGTTCGCTACGTTTGGTGACCCAGGGATGTCCGGGTTCAAGGGGTGAGGTTTGTAAATGTCTTGGCGGCCAATGCGTTCGTCCACCTACTGCATGGCGGGCCGGATTGAGAGAGATTGATTGAGGAAGACCTAACCTAAACCTCTCCAGCTGGGATCTCTCGACCCATTGCCTTGTACCGCAGTTGGAAGGATGGATTCATACGTCCGTCACTCCTAGGCACATTGACATCCAGATTTCCACCCACCCCTCATACTCTTTTCTTCACAGAACTTCCTCTGCTTCCTTTCCCTAAAAATACCCTCCACACAGCATCCCTAAAGATGACACAGGGAAATTATTTTCCTAAGGGCCTCCTGTGTGGAATACTCTTTTCTTCCCAGAACTTCCTCTGCTTCCTTTCCCTAAAAATACCCTCCACACAGCATCCCTAAAGATGACACAGGGAAATTATTTTCCTAAGAGCCTCCTGTGTGGAACTTATTTGAAAAAAATCATAGTCTATAATTCCCACACTGTAGACGTGAAACTAGAAAGTCGCTAGATGTCGCTTTCTTTTCTTTTGCTTGTTTTTTTAAGTGGTTTGAAGATTGGATAGACTTTTCAGGCACCTTGCCGACTAGGCTATGGAGTACACGCGCCGAGGTGCGAATTTACGGCATTGTAAATATTATAACCGAGTATTTGTGTAGAACTGAGTTGTGATGCATTTCCGTTTCACCCGAATTTCAAGTCACTAGCGGCGCTGAAGAATTTTCACTTAAAAAAAAACAGATTTCAAAATAGAGTAGTTGAAAATTACACATTTTTCCATTTTTGTTATATTTATGTTTTCAATCTCGTTAACAAAACGAGCTATCTCGTTCGTTTCTGTTCGACACTAGCGTCTGTCATTTGCCGCACTGCAATATGGATTAGTTAGACTCGAATGCGGAAGCCTCGCTGCTCCTTAACTTAATAATGTCCCGTTAAAGTAGTTTCGTTTAGAATTTCAATTGCAAAGGAACTCCGCTACCATTTATCAATATTATTTATGAAATACTTGTAGCCCTTTACACCCGGATTTATACGAGCGAGAATTTGTCTTTGAAAAAATCCTGACTGGAAATATATCTGTCTTTGGGAACCAACCCGTATCGATCAAACATGTGGGAGCTGATAACTTTTGTAGGATTCCTTCACCAGCTCTATGGTTTCAACCAGTAAGTCGCCCAGCCCTTTCGGTTCTTTTCTTGTGTGGCCCATAACAATTCGAATTTTTAATGGTTTCAAAACGATAGATCTTTATTTTTTTGATTGATATAATGTTGAAAATTGACAGGTGAGTATGGGTACATTTACATACCCTGAAGGATTTATTAGATAACCAACACCCATCAATTTATGCCATTTTTTATGTTTTTTTTTTAAGTTTTATTTATTCACTGAATTGTTTGTTATGTGAATTGAGGATTTTTCGACTATCATGCCAACATGCCCTGATGGTTACTTCTTCAAGGCTCTCGCAAGGACTCTAATTTTTTTGAAAGAACGAAGCTACATTTAGTTTAGAACGAATTTAGACCTCCAATGTCCCTGCATTTGCATTGTGGTGGTCACTCAAAGCGCGAATGTTTTAGTCTAACTACTGCGTGGCGGACCGGATCAAGACTGGTTGAGTGAGACCCATCCTCGACCTCTCCAGCCGGACTATCGACCCACCGCAATGGGAGGGATGGATTTATACGTACTTATTGACCCCGTATTACTACCGATCCCTCATACCTTTTTTCCATTCCAGAACTGTCTCTCCTTCCTTTCAAGGCCTTCCACACAGCATCTAGCATACTCTTGGAGACTTTTTTGGAAAAAAAACAGTTAGGTTCAATGGAGAACTCAACGTCCAAAACGATTAAAGTCATGCTGTTCTTCAACTTGAAAACACAGAATTTTACGCGGAGATCTAATAACTGAATCATTTATTAACGCTTGGAAAAAAAATTAACAAGAAAAAAGAAATACGGCGATCACTGTGTAAAAGATTTCTCAATTCTCTTCAGCACAACTGAAAATCGAAGTGACGAATGGACACTGAAAATAAAATAATGCATTTCTAAGGATTCTGATTTAGTGCCACTAGATATATCGTTGGTTTTGGCAGAAGAAGTTAATTAAATCACCTTGTTACGGTTGAATTCATAACATGGATCATCTTACTTTGTTTTCTGATATCGCAACAAGGATAGCGATCGTTTGCATATATCCCTAGACATTTTAGACAGAAGGAAGAGCGGATTCTCGCAGCTCACTTCAGTTGGGATCAAGCAGGCTCAAGGATAGGACGTGTAGGTGCTAACGGCTTCCAGATTGAACCGAACATGGCGGATACATTGGAATCATAAATCCTTTAATTTAATTTATTACATATTTATGGTTTACCGTTAACTTCATTATATTAAATTACTTGATCGTTAAATTTAAACCATCTGGCGCCCATATTAGCCTAACTTATCTTAAGGGCCAAAAAGGAGAGGTCGTACACATTCCTCTGTTGACGGGCCCTATTTTTGTTCTGTCTTTAGTTTAATTAATTTCTTTAATGTGTACACCAATATACGTGGAATTAGATTAAGGGTGATAATATTTGCTAAAGTTTTTTATGATTCTATGTAAGACGTTTGTTTTAATGAATACTTTCAGTTTAAAAAATTCAAAAATTATAATGTCCCATTATTTTTCAGAGTTTTGCGATCTTGTATGAATAAGATCCGACCTTATTCCGGGTCTCGACATCAGTGGCAAGCCGAGTTAAAAATACGTAAGCCAAAGTTAGGGACTTCTCTGGAAAACATGGAACGTTAAAAAATTCAAATGCATTACGTTGAGGCAGCAGCACAGACTATTTATTATTCCACTTACCAGATTTTGAAATTTTTTGTTTTGGTGTTTCATCTCTGTTAAGAATGTCCTGTCCATGTCCATGTCCTGTACTTTCCACCGTGGAAAGAAGGGAAAATATACAACTTTCCTATTCGTAATAAAATATACAACATTTGACTCCCTCCGTGGTCCAGGGGCATTGCTCTCGAAGCAATCCGAAGGCCACTGGTTCAAATTATATTCTAAAGAAACGATCAGTGCCAATTTTTTTTATCTGTTTACGCGCACCGGAATTAGAAGTTGCGACCTGCGGATTGCTAAATAAATAAATATTTTTATTTCTTATTTTTAATAAATATATATTTTTGGTTTAGATGAATTATTTATATAATTCTAAATTTCAATTTTGAAGTTATCTAAATTGATTAATTACCAATTAGAGGGTGTTCAGACACAGCTTTAATATGCGTGAGATGGCGTATTTCAGCATCCCGCTCGCCATATATTCCAACTAACTGGTACCCGGCATGCGTCGCTATGCCATTTAATAAAGAAATTGTTTCTCCCTGCGTCTCCTTTCCCATTCGTCCCGTTCCCTTCCCCCTTCCGCCTCCCCTTCCTCTCCTGCGTCCCCTTTCCCTCTCGCGTTCCTACTCCGCCTCATCCACCTTCCCTCTCTCCACTCCACTCCCCTCCTTCCCCCGTCCCGCAAACCCCCACGCGAGGTCCCCTCCCCCTTCAAGAGTTCCCCATCTCTCTCCCCCCCCCTCCTTTCTCCCCCTCCGCCCACCCCCTTCCCCTTTCCTCCCCCCCCCCCCCCCCTTCCCACCCCCTTCCCCCTTCCCGCATTCCATACATTTATTCACAGTACATTCAGTTTCAAACAGCTCGCGTACCACCTATTGCAATTTTTTATACAAATTTCATAATTTTCAAAATTGTATAAAACTACTGGTAAGCTCTGGTAGCTTACCAGTAGTTTTATACAATTTTTTTTCTTAAAAATAACAAACACGAAAAAAAGAATCATCCAATTTGGTGCAGTCGTTCGAAAGTTATGGGCGAAGGATTCAATTTTATAATAAGACCAGCTAACCCGATAAATGTTGTAACGTAGGTTATCGTTTATTTCTGGCGAATTAGGATTACACGTCATTGTAATGAAGAGGTCAGGTTTTCCGTAATTTTTAATGTATGTCATTGCATCTTGTATCTTTTCGTGTAGATACCTCGGTCATCCAGTAAAAGATGACAGTAATATTACCAGTTGTCCAATATCATTGCTATGTTCATTTGAATGCAAAGCGTCCTGCAAATGAACACAACTTTCAGCGCGTAATTTTGTTTGATTGCTACGTATAAAGCCAACCGTTTCGATTCAATTTTAGCATACTGATCTACCACATATTGATTAAATAACGTCAAGGATTTCTGTCAAGTGGGTGATTTTAAAGGATCTGGTGGCACAACTATGTCGTCTAGTTTAACCTTACCATTGGAACAACATAAACCCTTGGACTCATCTTTCCACTTTAGAGCTGAGCAGTATTGACAATCAACGGAAGAAGAGCCTATGGTAATCGCCGGATCGTTTCTGTAATCAATTGTCGAATGGTAATTCATTGCAGAATATTCTTTATTGGACCATCTATTAGTATTTTGTATAATATTCCTTAAATTTCTGTGCCGAATACGGTCGCTACGTAAGCGGAGTTGTCTATCTTCAGGCGTTTCTGTTTCTCTCTGAGCATTATGCCTATCACGGTCCAACGATAAACGAACTGTGCGATCTACCGACGATTCTCGTGCTCTTTGGGAAACATGGCTTTCACCGTCCAACGAAAAACGAACTGTACAATCCACCGACGATTCTCGTGCTCTTTGGGAAAGATGTCTTTCACGGTTCAACGATAAACGAACTGTGCGATCCACCGACGATTCTCGTGCTATTTGGGAAACATGCCTTTCACGAACCAACGATAAACGAACATCTCTCTCTTGATCATTTTCATTGCTTCGACTTAAGCAAACTCTTTTGGCAGACGACTTTTTGCGTCCTATATTATTCCTTCGCCGAGGCATGGTTAAATTATCATGTGTATGTACTTTCAATCAAACTAAAAAAAATTCAAAGATAAAATAAACCAGTTATATAGATTAATAGCTTCCAAAAAATTCCACTCAAATACACACTTACACCAATCAATTCTACCAAATGACAACACAAAACAAATAAAAAATGCGACCTTAATATCAACTTTAAAATGATTCACGATGTGAAAAGAAACCGAAACAAATTATTTTTATGTTTATAAAAACTATCACCGTCTATTGGGCAATAGTTGTATGCAAATATTTCCTTTCACAAATAATGGATGGAAGGGAAAAGGGGATGGGCGGATGAGGGGAAAGGAGGGGGGATGGGAGAGAGATGGGGAACTCTTGAGAGGGGAGGGGACCTCGGGAGAGGGTTCGCGGGGGAAGGGGGGGAGTGGAATGGGGAGAGGGAAAGTGGAGAAGGCGGAGTGGGGAATGTAGATATTTACTACCATCTATTGACAGGTAGCATAAATATATCATATCTAGGTAGAGCAATCAAGCTGTTAAAAACCACAGTTATTAAATGAGTTTCTCTTATGAAAAGGTCCAGTGCCCAGTGACTTGACGTCTGTCACTGACTTTGTTGTTTTGATTGACTAATAACGTTGACGAATGATAAAATTCAATGAAATAAAAGCATGTTCAGTTTATTAATAAGTATCTATCTATCTACCTAAAGACAACAAAAAACAAACATGCCACATTAAAATTTTACTTTAAAATATCAAAACCATGGGCATGCCCGCATCGCATCAAGCAAGTCCCATTGGTGTGAGTAACGCGCTCGAATTCGATAACTCCTAAGATATTCATTTAAATTATATGGTGCGAAAGATTATAATAATGTGCATGAAATGCTTGAGGTAACTAACGTATTTTAAGTTGATAAGGATTAATACTTTATCCGTCTAAATAGCTTTTCAATTACCGCGTTGTACGTTACCACGTGTTTTAGAAGATAGAATGGGTATAGTAAGCTATCCTTAAAAGATAGATATATACTATCGCGGACTTTTTTGTAGATCTATAAAAGAGGAATATCTCACCATGCATTGTTTAGTTATATCTCAAAGGGATAAGGCAGTGTTTTCGATGAAAGTTCCTAGGCGGCTTGAGTTTTTCCGACACTTCTAACAATTATCGTTATATTTCAACCAATTTTCACAAAACCGTGAAAAATTAAATACATGAACCTTCCTCACAAATCACTCTATCTATTGGTGAAAACCGCATGAAAATCCGTTCAGTAGTTTTCCAGTTTATCGCGAATAGACAGACAGAACTTTAATTTATAATGTGTAGAGATTGGCAATGTACGGCGAGCGATATGCCGAAATACGCCATCCCACGCATATTATAGCTGTGTCCGAACACGCTCTTAAACCGATTTATTAATAAAACTTCTTACAGTTTTTTTATTGCTTTAAATTCGACCACCATAACACGGCAATATATTTATTTGTACTACCACCAACACTGGCTTTTTTTTATTTTATTATTTTTTTTATTGAAAGAATAGATATACATATTAAAATCAACAAACAAGTCCTGCTAAGCCAATTGAATTGGCTTGTCAGCAGGCGCTTATATTTTAGTTACATATAGATTTTTTACATTTAAAAATTGAACAAATAAATTTTAAACCAAAGTTTATCCTCGTAGTAGGAATTAAGAACTTAAGTCATTTCAAACCCGTGCGTTACGTGATATGTCTCATGTTCATAAGTATTTGACATTCGACCTTATCTTCCAGGGAAGTCCTCGACTTTTGTTTTCATGTTTGCAAGCTTCCTAAGTCACCCTCCTTAGCTAGATTTATTTTCCACGAATTTAATGTAGGTATGTATGTTTCTTCTATCTCGGGTATTCTAGCAAAAGTTTTCCCTGAGAACAGACTGAATTGATGTTTTTTTCTTACTCTGGAAAGTTCGTGACGAATGTTCTTGCATTCTAGATAACACGGAGCATCTCGTGAATACATAAAACTCGCAATTTACAAAACTTCTGACGATAAAAGAACAAGGTACATGAAAATATACGAAATAGTTGCAGGTATTATTGCAATTTTCTTCTTACTACAGGTACTTAATTTGAACACTTCTTAGTCATTCGCATCGAAAATGTATGAATTAGGGTCAGTCAAAAAGAAATGTCTCCTATTTTTTCTCCTTTAATTATCAAGAAATAAAAAAATGCAATTGCATGAGTTGAAAATCACACTATTGACAATTAATTTGATACTTTTTAATATAATCTCCGTCCATTTCCACAGCTTTGGTCTTTTAACAAGGGCATATACCAGTGTTGTAAAAAGCACGGTCTCACCCAGAACACCATCGCCATAAATTTCCCCGTCGATCACACAGTTTTGATTTTTTTTTATCCTTAGTGTGTTTATGTGCTGCCATTCCAATGACTGCCTCTTTGATTCAGATACTAAAAAATGAACCCATGTTTCGCCCCCGGTCACAATTTTTCCACAAACCGAGCGCTGGAAGTGTTGTGAGGCTATTGTTTTTCTTGTTTCTTTATTCTGGCTCGTTCTGGCTTTTTTGGTACCCACATCGTCATCACACTGCCTTTACTGAGGATGAGATAACTGTAGTAATCTGGGGTCACCACGAATGATGTCATCAACTCGCTCAATGTTGCGTGCAGTCACTGCAATCAACGACCTTCGCCGCTCCGCTTTTCGTCAATCAGCGGTGTTTGTCCTTCAGCTTTGTTACAGCGACGAACACATCGTTTAGCAGTGCTGATATCCATTGTTGCATCGTGGACTAATGGGCGTTTCACCTTCTACAGTCAAGAAATAAACACACAACGCTGTTTTATATGAACATCGAAGTCGGCCATTTTGCATGCAAATGCAGTGCTGCCACCAATTGATGCAAAAAGTTACTACTGCAGCAGATTGTAGAAGAAGGTTTGAGAAATAGCATCAAATTCAATATTTTCATTTTTTTCACTAACTTTATTTAAGTAGAAAAAAATTGGAGGCATTACTTTTTGATTGACCCTCGTATTACACGTAATATATATCATTTATCACCAGTAGGATATAATAATATAACATTACAATAAATTAAAATAGTTCATTAGGGGAAGAAAATCTGAACGAGTAAACGGGGGGCAATATGTCAATTCTGAATGGTGGCCCTACACGAGGGCGATACTGGAGGAATCTTCTACTTACGTGCCGCAAATATACCTTATATTATTTTTAATGGATAAATTGTGAAATAACACAAAGCATGTAATTAAAATGTTCCAACGCACGCCCGGATTTGAACCCACTACCTTCGAATTTTTTGTCAAAATCGTTACCCTTCGACCACGGAGGCTGTGATTGTACCTTCTAAACATTGCTACAAAGCGATGGACCGTTATTGATCCATTAAATCTCGAACATAATATTATTTCTAAACGTCTATTAGCCCAAAAACTGACAAAGTATTTAACATATCATTTTAAATATTTTGTCAGTTTTTGCTCTCTTCAGAGAATTTAATGTACCTACTAGATGTTCGACAGTGTTACATTAAAAAAATTATAATTTATGCTCATAAAAATAAATATAAAATGAAAAAAGTCGAACACAAACATCAAACCAGAAGTAAGGGCAGAAATGCCCTTTCTATTCCAACAAGCAACACAGCAGCTTATCAATAAGGATAGAGTCAAAAATATTATTAAAAAATGTTATTTGATATTTATGTATTACGAGCACTTTATATGTATATTTCTTTTGAATTCCAAAATTTTTCTTTTCTTTTTATTTTTCTTTTACTTACCTACTGTTTTTCGTTTTTAATCACTTCGAATACACTTTTTCTTGTTAATTAATTGATTAGAGAACCTATTACCCCACTGTATAAATATGTAAATTCAAATTGTGAAGCTTAACTTTACTTAATATTTTATGAATGATAATGTACCTACCAACCTAACATGAATATGTCAATTTGATTGTCCTAGAACGGGAGACCTTCCTAGTTGGACAGTCAAAGCTTCCTTGTACTGAATATATTGTATAACAAATAAAATAAATTAATAAAAAAACATATCTATTTTAAAATATATTGTGCTATCAAAACTTTAAAAAATTCTTGGCCAACTGCTTCTACACATCGTCGTTTAAACAGCAACATGACCTATCTGAGTATTTTTACTAAACAGAAAAGACAAAACTCAATAAGTTTCAAGTAAGTTGTTCCTATATCACTTTAACAAAAGATAAAACTGAGTATGAAGGTCGATGCAAAAGGAAGCTACGTAACTTGTTATATACCTTTCACAATTTCTAAAAATATAACTGTCAATTCGTGGTGGATTTCCCCTGTAATAATAAACAAATAAATTTAAAAATATCCATAATCACACCACAACTTCAATGAAAATAACGGCCTCATAACTGCAAGAGTAACAAATTAGTATAGAAGCCGAACGCTTAAATACTTAATACCAGAGATTTTCAATAAATTTTTTAAACCTCAGAATAATGAGAGACCCTTCCCCAAAAACACTAAACGTTGGCTTATAAGTGACGAATCAATGAACATCTATCTATCTATCTCTGAACATCTCAACGTACCTGCCTAATGATTTGTATTTAGGTAGGTATATTGAGATATATTATTTTATATATATATATTATGATTTACATGTATTAAAATTTTTTTTAAATATTTAAATTTTTGTTAGAACCTACAGACAAGCCGTCATGTGTCAGCTTTGAGGGACTATATAAAACTTGTTATAAAAAAATCGTTTCTTGTATTAAATAAATAATAAAAAATAATAATATTAATTACTTATCTCTACTTAATTCATTTTTTACCATAATCGGTTTCAGCCTGTAAAATCCATAAAAACTAGTAAAAATAATTCTAAATCAACAATTTATATGCATAACAACGTGGGAGAGGAAGGCCAATATTCTACAAGGATTTTATTAAATGTATATGGTTTTCCATGTGTGTTGCCATGTCAATTTGGTTTTTGAATTTGACGATACTTTGACGATTGAATTTTTATTTAAATTTTATTTTTAACTCTTTGAGTAGAACCTCAAATTGTAATATTAATTAAATAAAGGCAATATTAGCGAAAAGAACTGTGGCCCGGAAAGTCGAAGGCCCTGGGTTAGAGTCCCAGAGGTGCTGTTGGAGGTGCTGCTCCCAGAAGATCTTTTTTATAATTTTTCTCCAGATTTTCAATTGAGTTTCGCTCATTGTCTTCATTTAATTACAGATTGAATGTTTAGTTATTTAGCTTTATAATGTTTGTAGACATAAATATGTCAAGTGTTAATGTTGTCTGGGGAATTAAGTAATCTTCAATTTGGAGGAGGGAACCTTTTATTAGATATCCAACACCTCTGCCATAGGTCCCCCCAAGTGGTTCGCTACGTTTGGTGACTTCCTATCAACTCCAAGATTTCTACCTACCTACTTTTTTCCTTCCCAGAACTTCCTCTCTTTCCTTTCCTAAAAACACCCACCGCACAGCATCCCCAAAGATCATATGGGCCTTGAGGGGAATTATTTTCCTCTGGGCCTCTAGATGGCTTTAACAGGCTGCAAACCGGTTACAATTAAGTGGATAAGTTTTATATGTGTTTTATTATAATACCCATGAAGTCATATATCAATCCCACTTAGCCTAGATGTTAAGTGCCCATACAATTCCTGTAATAGTAGAAAACAATAATTTACGACATACAAATCCCCGAAAATTTCTTCCTGAAACTATAATCGACTAGTGGTTGTAACTTGTAAAAAAGCATGGAACAATTTAGTAAGAAGATAGGGAAATTATAAATCGATGATTCACTCTTCAACTTTTTTCATCCCTTCGCAATGATTTCTCCCGGGAGTTTGAATCGATTATAAAAACGATTCCTTTGTCTGAGCTAGTTCCTTGTTCACTCTTCATGTAATATCTAATATCAGAGATTACAGAAGGTACCCGGATTACATTAATAAACCTCACGGAATCCCTGTATTCTGATTCAGGAACGGTAGTTCGTAGAATACTAACTGGTTTTTCCTACTGTTGAATTTTTTTCATGATTTTCCAATGGAAAATTTGAGCCCTATGCACTCATTAAGCAAAACTGTTGTATCTAAAAGAAAATGTTAAGCTTTCTTTTTGATACGTTTTCCCTTAAAAAATTAGATTTATGATATATTAAACATTTTTTGATAAATTATTTAAAATATCGAGAAGGTGAGGTAGAAATCAAAATCACAATTATTTAATTATTCAAATTCAGTTTATACGAGAACCAATCCAGGCAACGATTTTTATTTTATTTTGAGACTTATTTTATAGCAAAACATAACATAGTGATCTAATGACTTATCGAAATAATATTATGCAGGATGTCCCAAAAGAATGTTGATATTTAGTGGATTGATTTAAAAAAGGTAATGGTTCTATCGAAAAAATGTTTATTAAAGAGTAAAAAAAACTATTTGGGAATTTATTTCTGAAAAATATGTCCGAATGTAAACCCTCACGTTCGCGGCAATCATTTAATTGAAGAGTAAAATTTCTTATGGCGGCTCGCCAGGTAGGCTTCGTGATGACTGCCATTTTCATGGCGGATATTTTCTTTTAATTGCATCATGGAAGTCGGATTTTTGGTGTTTATTTTAGGTTTGAGATAACCCCACAGGAAAAGACCATAGGAGTTAGGTCAGGACCACGAGGAGGCCATGTATGTCACCTCTCCTGGAGATCATTTTTCCAGGGAAAATTTCACTTACTCATAACAGAGACGTATTGGACGTACATAATGTTGCTCCATCTTGCTGGAACCATTTTCTTTGGTTATAGCCAGAAAGTTTGTAGGGGTGCAGCATTAGGTCTTTAATCATTTAAAGCACTTGCGCGCTTCCGAATCAAAAAGTTTGAGTCGTCACGAAAAGACTAATAAACACTCTCTACATTTTCTACCGTTCTCGATGACCTTGGTGCCCGGATTTTGGTTTTGCCAGTGTTGTACCGATCCCTTCAAACTTTTTGACCCATTTTCGAATGAGAGAAATACTTGTCGCATCATTGAATTGACGAAAACCTCAAATATTGCATAATCAACATTTTTGTAAAACTCACGCACGCACAACGCGCGGTCGCTCCCGAGAAATGCTTCATAGCGACTAAATTCCCAAGAGCCGTTGCGTTCACACAGAAAGCAAAACAAATAACAACTTCTTTTGGGACACCCTGTATATCTATTAATAAAAATAAATGTTAGCTTAGGGTTAAAATATTGCGTCTCCATATATTCGAGTATCATAATATTGGGAAAACTTAAATCAAAAGTGTGCCAACATTGGAAAATAAGGTTTTGTGGCACAAAAATGAATTTTTCGTTTCGTATGATATAAATACGAATTTTGGCATGGACGTTTGTTCAGTGAGAAGAAAATGTTTAATGAGATACAATATATGTGCTCATAAAAAATGTTGCCTTAATATACAAATTTACAATATGTTTTAGTAATATTATATTTTTTTTTATTTAAAGAGAAAGACAAATAATACAATATTATAGGAAGTACAATAATACAGAAAAAGAGAAAAGTCCCAATAAATTACTTTTAAGTAGTTTGTCAACGGGTACATAATATATCATTTATTGATATATGTTGATCTTTTGGACAGTAGGTTTAGGAGATGCAATATTGCATCCCCAAAAATATAGGCCAGATTTGGTGCATTTTAGTATTTAACTATTTTTCACCAAATTGAGATACAATAATTTTGCTCTACGCCATCGAAAATATATTTGGTCGTTTTGCGCAATTCTTTTATCTGTTCATTTACTGTCATATTCATACTACGAAACTAATTTTACGGGTGTGAGCAAGGAAAGTCATAGATTCAACGGGGTCTTAGAAAATAAATTTTCAACAAGATAATCGGGTCAATTATCTCAATAAGTATTTAGATTCCTAGATTTTACTGTGGAAATTAAGTACAATGAAAATACAACGGGGTCTTACAAAATAAATTGTCAACAAGATAACCTAATCCATTATCTCGATAAGTATTTAGATTCTTAGATTTTACTGTGGAAATTAAGTACAATGAAAATACAACGGGGTCTTACAAAATAAATTGTCAACAAGATAACCTAATCCATTATCTCGATAAGTATTTAGATTCTTAGATTTTACTGTGGAAATTAAGTATAATGAAAATACAACGCGGTCTTACAAAATAAATTGTCAACATGATAATCTGATCCTTCAGCTTAATAAGTATTTAGATTCTTAGATTTTACTGTGGAAATTAAGTGCAATGAAAATACAACGGGGTCTTACAAAGTAAATTGTCAAAAAGATAATCTGATCCATTATCTCAATAAGTATTTAGATTCTTAGATTTTACTGTGGAAATTAAGTACAATGAAAATACAACGGGGTCTTACAAAATAAATTGATAACATTAAATTCTAAATTAAAAAACACAAGTTCACACGATCTTAAATAATACTGGTTTAAATAGATAGTCAAAATCCTTTACAGCGGGTCTCGGAAAAGCACGAATTATGGAGATAACCAGTTTTTTCAGTGTTATGAAGTACATAAATATAGATATGCATTGCGAAGCCGAACTACCGAGACGTGGAGAAAAGAGCCATTATACGGAATATGAAGCCAAACCATACAGTACCAGATAGTGTGAAAGCTTGTATGGAAACGGTCATTAGTGTGCATGGTACAACTGATAACGTTTTCACAACACGTTTTTGACAATTGTTCAGAAATACGATGGTTTTTGTTTACTTATGTTGCACAATTATGGAGTCCTTTCTTCGTTATTTTCTCTCTATGAATCTAAAAAGAAAATCTAATTTTCTTTTATTTATTTCTTCAATTCGATATGAGAGAACTTTGACTGTTCATCTTGGGAGGATTACCTATTTATTGAGGGCCGTTAAATTAATAAGTTCAGTACATATATTATTATTAAAATAAATACCGTTTTATTTAGGTACGTGACAGATTAAAAATATAAACAGTTCAGTTAATAACAAAAGTGGTAAACTTACTAGCAAAATTGACAAACTCAATAGGAAAATTAGTTCTTATGTTTGGATTAAAGAGAAGCGTCATTATAGTTTTTTTTTTGGGAAGGGATGCAATAATATAATATACTAATATTAACCACCAAATAAATAAAAATAGCATAATAAAATGGTTAACAAAGTTAATAAACTATATATACAAAATTGAAAAATAGAAATAAGGTAACAATATATGTACAGTTGAAATGCACTAGATTGTAATACATTTATTTAAAAAGTATTTATTTTAATTTATTTAAATTTACTGAATTCATTATTGTCCAGATAATCTAATACATTATTATGTATTTAACTATCGGAAATAAGGTGAAAAAGGGCGATGAGTCTACGTAATTTCAGAAATACGTAGCGTCTTCACTATTTTTATAATTTTTATTTCTGTTTCACACATCTGTGCTTTTAATTTGTATTATTTCACGTCTAAAATAAAACAAAATAAAATATATTTTGCAATATGTTCCAAAAGAGCAAATACTTTGAGCAACACCCCGGTGAAAGGCGACAATAAAGATAAGAGACATCGCTTAAAATTGCTTTACTCGTGTTTAGTAATCAGCCTTTCTTTTTTTATTTCCTTGCTCCTTCCCCTCACTCGTCCAGAATCGCAATATCTTAACGGGCTGCCAGAGTCCTGCCGGTTCCAGACAGTTGGAACTTAAGAGAGGTTTAAAAAATACTCTCCCTACATGTACTAACCACAAAAATGTTGAATGTGAAGATATAAAATCAAACAAATAAATAATAAAAATAACGGAATGTCTCAGCACATTTTCAACATCAAAACTAAACTTCACACAAAATTCATTATCACCAACTAACGACACGTCAAAATTTCCACATTAAATTCGAAACAACTTTCTCAATACTGTCGTAATTGCGCCCGACAGGTAGCTCGTTACTAAGATGACATAATTAATTTCCGTATAGCTCCAGAGAGGGCTCCCGAGTTCAAAATGTCATCATCATCTCTTAAGGCTCTTCAAGACGAAGCCTTAATGATGACTGATCCCGCGTTCGAACGGAGGCTGCCAGGGCAACAAATTAAGGAAGATACTGTACTGTGAGATAAACTCATAAAAATTGCTGGATTTAAATTTGTTGGCTTTAAAAAAACTGGATGTTTCATTTTAGTTCTTGAAAAAATTTCATTATTAAAATAAAACTTCATTATTGTTTGGAAGGGATTTCATCAAAGGAGTTTGTTATTTATACTTTTTTTTGTTTGCGACTATTATTTTTAGTTAAAGTCGGAACTTTATGCGCGTATCGAATTTTCGTTTTAACTTTTTAAGGAGTTTTTAACTAACCCAACATTTAAAAACTTTGATACTATTTATAGCTGAAACAAATTGAAAATAAATCGTGTTTAATAGGTCAACTTGAAAGTCAAAAAAAAATACATTTGATATTTTTTTTATAAATATGTCACATGAATTTTTTTTCATCACTGTCGCTATGCAAACTAAATTAACTGCTATAATTAATCACCAAATGTTTTCAAGGCCTCCGTTCTAAGCTATTAATTTTGTTGTTGGAGATTTATTTCGTTGGGCAACTAACTTATTCAAATGTATAACGAGGTTTGCAAAAAATAGAGTTGAAGAAATGGCTTCATTATTATTTTATAACCAATCGATAACTGAAAATAATTACACCTAACATTAGCTGACTTTGTTTTGAAGTTCCTCTTGGCGCATTCTCACTTACTCACAGCATATAGAATTGGGAAGTTGTAGGAAAATATTATGTAGACGAGAGATTGAAAGATTGAATTTACCGACTAATATAGACTGAGAGCATTTAGCAAAAAAAAATCTGAATTGCATTTGTGTGTTTTGAACGAAGGATATGTTTCAGCGAAAAATATAAACATTTTTTTACAAGTATTTCATGTTCATTTTTGAAAGAAAACACAAGGACAAGAAAGAAAAATCCTGTCTCGCAATGCATTTCTCAACAGAATCTTGTTAACGAAATCGTTTCCTTTGGAGATTTAGCTAAATATGTTTCTCCTTACAATTTTTTTTTTTAAGTGAGTTCTACTCTAAAACACATTACTAAAACGCTCAAAAGATTGCCAACATGGTACATACAATCTTTTTAACCTTTTACTCAGGATCTTCTAAAAAGAATGTTCAAAATAACTTATTTTGGAAAATTTGCATGGGCACATGGGCAGTACAATGTGAAATATTTCAAAATATGGATTTTTGAATTTATAATATTGGTGCATCGACTAAAAACGTGACATTTTTAGAATTTTATTTTGCGAAACGTTTATTTTCCTGGACTAATTTCCGGAAAGGAGGTGTTTGTACCATTTACGGTTCGGTGTCTCATTCCTAAAAACTACTATCCAATGTTTACAGCATTAGCAAAAATTGTATTTTTAGCAAAGTCCGGTCTATTTAGTAAAATCATCGTATTTATTGAATAAATGTAATGAAATAACAAAATTTACCAACAGAAAGAGTCTGACTTCATAAACACAGAATTAGAAATAGTGTCAACAAGTTCACAAAACAAAATCTTTCAACTTCTGCCTTGAATACAAATAATGGAATATCTTATATCTTTGTTCTTACAATTCGAAATAATGAAAATGAAACGCAAATACCTAGATATTGCCAATTTCTAAGAATTCATCCAATACAATAATATTTATATAATTTCGCCCTTTAATATCAACTTTGTACAATGGTCAGAAATTTTCTTTAATTAATTCAGGATCTGCCTTCTATTTACGAAATGAAACAAAAAGTTTTACGGGTGAATTTCATCCCCCGAAGTTGCGTAAAGTAGCCGACTTCTGTAGGGGTGAATTTCATTCCGAATTCAAACGGATTCACGCTGAAATTCGTAATTCGGCCATTTTGAAAGTTGCCTGAAATGCCCGTAGCACTGGGGCCAATTATTTATGCATATTTGAGATCTAAAAGTAAGGGTTGATTCCTGAAAATACCCTGCCAAAATGGCACCTCAAAATATTATTCTGTTCTGCTGGGTCACAATTCGACAACACATTTTCTATGATGTGGAATGGGTAATTTCATTTTGCTAATGCATATTATTTCATATTTATTAAAATTCTAATTTGTGAAGAATTCGAAGGCCGTATATTATTTTACGATGTTTTCGAGGGTTTATTTTCAGAATTTCACATACACTACCATTAACCCTAAAATTGATTTCTGGTCTTGTTAAATTGTCTGGACAAATAATATCGTTAAACAAATTAACTTTGATTGCCACTCCGGCTAATTAAGCATTTCACAAACTAAAAGGCTATTTTCCTTTGTAGAAGTCAAAAGGGTTGGAACTGTGCTCATTTGGTCATCATATTCAAAAGTAGTTTTGTATATTATTGACGGCTTCCGTGGTCGAATGGGCAGTTAAGTGATAGTAGGTCGCGGGTTCAAATCCCGGCATGCACAAATATACGTTATTTGATTGATTTTGCATTTACACAATTTAATAATTTAAAAAATGTTAAAATATTTCGTTCCAGAGTGGAAAATACTCTCAGAATCCTGTTTCAGTATCGCCCTCATGTAAGACCATCATTTAGAATTGAAAGGTTGAATGGATTGTTGAAATTCTGTGAAACAACTGAGAAAGAAATTATTATTTGTGTTTACATTTATCTATATATATAAAAATCCAAATATGTTTGTTTCAGGGTGTGTATGTATGTATATATGTATGTCCGCTATGCGTTGCTAAATCATTCATCCGATTGCGATGCAACTTTGGGCATTTGATGTGCACATGCCCGCGATGGTTTCTGTATACAATAGTGAGCTTTGGCATCATGAAATTATGCTTTGCTAAACCGTTCACCCAATTGCGATTAAAATTTGGGGATTTGTAGGGAGGAGTGGGGGGGTGAGCGTGAGGGTGGTGTGGGGAGGGGGGAGGGAAAGTGGGGAGTGTGGAGGGGGAGTGGTGAGGCGGTGGTGTGGTGGAGGAGGGTGGGGTGGAGGGTGGAGGGGGGTTGGGGGTAGGGGGTGGGTGGTAGGGGGGTGGGAGGGTGGAGGGGGTTGAGTGAGGGTGAGGGTGAGGGGGAGGCTGAGGTGGAGGGGGGTAGTGATGGGGGAGGGGGGAAAGGGGAACTCGGAAGGGTGCGGAATGGTGCGGAAGGGACGGGATCTCGGGAGCGGGGAGGGGAAATAAAAGCCGCCCGCAAGACTTAGCAAAAAAACCTGCGGAACGGGTTTTTAACAGATAGTTAATAAAAAAATCGTAGGTATTTGATTATTGGGCTTCAGAAAATGTTGTGTAGATAGGTACCAAGTATTTTAAATGTTTTTATAAATTTTTATAAATATTTTTAGTAACTCGAATCTATCAAAATCAGATGTATTTAATTTGATTTAAAGCGCTTAAATATCAAAACAATAGGTACGTATCTACCTAGTAAATAATATGAATTTTTCGAAGAAAACTTCTTCTAAAAGGTTGTTACTTTGTGATGTCATTATTTATTTATTAAAAGAAAATAACTTAGTTTACATCACTTTATTTTTTATATTTTATACTATCAACATGTTTCGTGAACCATGTTCACTTCTTCAGGAATAAAAGTATACTAAAGTTAAAAAATTAATTATAGATTACATATGGAGAGAAGAAATTGAAGGAGGGGGAAGGGTTGACAATGGTGGAAGTTTCGAAAAATTGGGGATTACCAAGCTATTAGAAAGGCCGGTTAAGTGGGAAGATATTTAAAACAGGGTTAACAAAAAATTTTTGCGTATTAATTATGTCAGCTTTGGAATTTACATTTTTTCTTATTTCTAAAATTTCTAAATTATTGATTTGCGATGTTTTATATCCTGTATGTAATATTTGAAGACCTGAATTTATGTCAAAGCTATGATCATATTTTAATAAATGGTCTGCGAACTCAGAATCGCTATTGCCATTTAGTGCTCTGAGGTGCTCTTTAACCCTAATCTCAAAGTTTCTATAAGTTCTACCTATATAAAACGAACTACAATCATTACAATTGAGTTTGTAAACCCCTGATTTTTTGGTTTTAATTTCGCTATCTTTATTGTTGAGTATATATTTCTTCAATTTGTTATTTATGTAAAACGCTGGTTGAATAGTACCGGGAATATTTTTACTAATAATTTTTGACATATCGTTGTCGACAAATAAAATTCTACGCCAATGTTTATTGTTATCTTTAGAAATAGGGTAAATATATAATTTGAATAAATTCTGTTTAATTTTTTTATTTAGTATTTCATCTATCAAATTAGAAGAATAGCCATTATTAATTGCTATTTGCTTTATGAGATTTAAGTCAAAATTATAGTTAAGAGCTGACAAAGGAATTGTAATTAGTCTATTAATCATAGAGTGGAAAGCCGCTAGTTTTTGAGAAAAGGGATGATTTGAAGAATTATGTATAACAATATCAGTATTCGTATCTTTTCGGAAAATATTGAAATCTATTTTTGTACCTGTTAATGTTAAATTTAAATCTAAGAAATTTCAACTCTTATCTTTACCAATTTCCAGTGTAAATTTAATGTTTTTATGTAATTTATTTAAAAAATTTAAGAACATGTTCAATTGTCTTTCTGATCCTAACCAAATGCAAAATATATCGTCAATATATCTTTTCCAACAATACACATTTTTAAGTAATAACGCACCGCTATTAAAAATCTTATTTTCTAAATTATTAACAAAAATATCTGCAATCAAAGGACTCGTACTACTTCCCATACCTAAGCCATCCTTTTGTTTAAATATTGTATTATTAAATTGAAAGTAATTCTGTTTAAAAATAACATCAAATAATAAAGTAAAATCATGAATTAGGTCTTTCGGCAAAGTTGAAGAATTTAACAAATTATTAATAATGGTTTTACTCTCTTCTATTGGAATACTAGGAAATAAATTAACTATATCGAAAGAAACCAACATAGCATGGTTAGGGATTTCCAAATCCTTTAAATAATTAACCAATTCTACCGAATTCTTAACGGTGTATGTTGGTTGGAATACATTAGTATTAATAATTACATTATTTAATGTTGATGCTACTTTGAAAGTTGGGGCATTACAATTAGAAACGACTGGCCTAATTGGTTTATTCAATTTATGTATTTTTAACAGACTATAAAGCTTAGGAATCTGTGGGTTACTTAAAATTAATTTTTTATCATTTTTCAACTTTACAAAAATGTCACTTTTACAATTTTTTACTGCTTGTTTCAACAGGTCTTGACACTTAATATGGTTAATATGGATAATTTCGAAATTGTCTCCTTGCAGAAAGTCCATAGTCTTGGTTATGTAATCACCTCTATCCATAATATCCATAAGACCTGTTGAAACAAGCAGTAAAAAATTGTAAAAGTGACATTTTTGTAAAGTTGAAAAATGATAAAAAATTAATTTTAAGTAACCCACAGATTCCTAAGCTTTATAGTCTGTTAAAAATACATAAATTGAATAAACCAATTAGGCCAGTCGTTTCTAATTGTAATGCCCCAACTTTCAAAGTAGCATCAACATTAAATAATGTAATTATTAATACTAATGTATTCCAACCAACATACACCGTTAAGAATTCGGTAGAATTGGTTAATTATTTAAAGGATTTGGAAATCCCTAACCATGCTATGTTGGTTTCTTTCGATATAGTTAATTTATTTCCTAGTATTCCAATAGAAGAGAGTAAAACCATTATTAATAATTTGTTAAATTCTTCAACTTTGCCGAAAGACCTAATTCATGATTTTACTTTATTATTTGATGTTATTTTTAAACAGAATTACTTTCAATTTAATAATACAATATTTAAACAAAAGGATGGCTTAGGTATGGGAAGTAGTACGAGTCCTTTGATTGCAGATATTTTTGTTAATAATTTAGAAAATAAGATTTTTAATAGCGGTGCGTTATTACTTAAAAATGTGTATTGTTGGAAAAGATATGTTGACGATATATTTTGCATTTGGTTAGGATCAGAAAGACAATTGAACATGTTCTTAAATTTTTTAAATAAATTACATAAAAACATTAAATTTACACTGGAAATTGGTAAAGATAAGAGTTGAAATTTCTTAGATTTAAATTTAACATTAACAGGTACAAAAATAGATTTCAATATTTTCCGTAAAGATACGAATACTGATATTGTTATACATAATTCTTCAAATCATCCCTTTTCTCAAAAACTAGCGGCTTTCCACTCTATGATTAATAGACTAATTACAATTCCTTTGTCAGCTCTTAACTATAATTTTGAATTAAATCTCATAAAGCAAATAGCAATTAATAATGACTATTCTTCTAATTTGATAGATGAAATACTAAATAAAAAAATTAAACAGAATTTATTCAAATTATATATTTACCCTATTTCTAAAGATAACAATAAACATTGGCGTAGAATTTTATTTGTCGACAACGATATGTCAAAAATTATTAGTAAAAATATTCCCAGTACTATTCAACCAGCGTTTTACACAAATAACAAATTGAAGAAATATATACTCAACAATAAAGATAGCGAAATTAAAACCAAAAAATCAGGGGTTTACAAACTCAATTGTAATGATTGTAGTTCGTTTTATATAGGTAGAACTTATAGAAACTTTGAGATTAGGGTTAAAGAGCACCTCAGAGCACTAAATGGCAATAGCGATTCTGAGTTCGCAGACCATTTATTAAAATATGATCATAGCTTTGACATAAATTCAGGTCTTCAAATATTACATACATGATATAAAACATCGCAAATCAATAATTTAGAAATTTTAGAAATAAGAAAAAATGTAAATTCCAAAGCTGACATAATTAATAAGCAAAAAAATTTTGTTAACCCTGTTTTAAATATCTTCCCACTTAACCGGCCTTTCTAATAGCTTGGTAATCCCCAATTTTTCGAAACTTCCACCATTGTCAACCCTTCCCCCTCCTTCAATTTCTTCTCTCCATATGTAATCTATAATTAATTTTTTAACTTTAGTATACTTTTATTCCTGAAGAAGTGAACATGGTTCACGAAACATGTTGATAGTATAAAATATAAAAAATAAAGTGATGTAAACTAAGTTATTTTCTTTTAATAAATAAATAATGACATCACAAAGTAACAACCTTTTAGAAGAAGTTTTCTTCGAAAAGTTCATATTATTTACTAGGTAGATACGTACCTATTGTTTTGATATTTAAGCGCTTTAAATCAAATTAAATACATCTGATTTTGATAGATTCGATTTACTAAAAATATTTGAAAAAACATTTAAAATACTTGGTACCTATCTACACAACATTTTCTGAAGCCCAATAATCAAATACCTACAATTTTTTTATTAACTATCTGTTAAAAACCCGTTCCGCGGGTTTTTTTGCTAAGCCCTGCGGGCGGCTTTTATTTCCCCTCCCCGCTCCCGAGATCCCGTCCCTTCCGCACCATTCCGCACCCTTCCGAGTTCCCCTTTCCCCCCTTCCCCATCACTACCCCCTCCACCTCAGCCTCCCCCTCACCCTCACCCTCACTCAACCCCCTCCACCCTCCCACCCCCCTACCACCAACCCCCTACCCCCAACCCCCCTCCACCCTCCACCCCACCCTCCTCCACCACACCACCGCCTCACCACTCCCCCTCCACACTCCCCACTTTCCCTCCCCCCTCCCCACACCACCCTCACGCTCACCCCCCCACTCCTCCCTACAAATCCCCAAATTTTAATCGCAATTGGGTGAACGGTTTAGCAAAGCATAATTTCATGATGCCAAAGCTCACTATTGTATACAGAAACCATCGCGGGCATGTGCACATCAAATGCCCAAAGTTGCATCGCAATCGGATGAATGATTTAGCAACGCATAGCGGACATACATATATACATACATACACACCCTGAAACAAACATATTTGGATTTTTATATATATAGATAAATGTAAACACAAATAATAATTTCTTTCTCAGTTGTTTCACAGAATTTCAACAATCCATTCAACCTTTCAATTCTAAATGATGGTCTTACATGAGGGCGATACTGAAACAGGATTCTGAGAGTATTTTCCACTCTGGAACGAAATATTTTAACATTTTTTAAATTATTAAATTGTGTAAATGCAAAATCAATCAAATAACGTATATTTGTGCATGCCGGGATTTGAACCCGCGACATACTATCACTTAACTAGTCGAGAGCCTTGCCCATTCGACCACGGAAGCCGTCAATAATATACAAAACTACTTTTGAATATGATGACCAAATGAGCACAGTTCCAACCCTTTTGACTCCTACAAAGGAAAATAGCCTTTTAGTTTGTAAAATGCTTAATTAGCCGGAGTGGCAATCAAAGTTAATTTGTTTAACGATATTATTTTTCCAGACAATTTAACAAGACCAGAAATTAATTTTAGGGTTAATGGTAGTGTATGTGAAATTCTGAAAATAAACCCTCGAAAACATCGTAAAATAATATACGGCCTTCGAATTCTTCACAAAGTATGTCCTTACCATAGTTCATAAAGCGAGTTCATAAAAATATTATTGTCCGTGGGCGGGGAAGGGTTTATTATCCGCTTTATTCGGAAATATTCAATGTTGCCTAAAGGCTTTAGAAATTGTATTACGTAACTCGGGGGAAGCAGTCTATCACAGTAAAAAATCTGCATCGTACGCATAAATATACGCACAAGTATATTTTAATATGGGTTGTGTAACGGACATAACCAAGCATGGATTTTTTCAAAAATGTATTTGATTTGAATTATGTCTGCAAAATGCTTAGATAAGAGGCGACGTTCTCCCGATATTTGGCGCCTCCGTGGATTGGGACCTCTAGCCTATCCTACAGTACTTGTGCGTCTCACCCTCTCTGGCACAGGTAACATATATTTATATATTTCACAAAATATTATATTTAAGATCATCATTCGTCATTCGTTACCTTTTCAGAAAATATGAGCTCCTGTGCCTGATGAGGAAGCCACGATTTTTACTTAGGTTCTATTGTTATAATGCGTTTATATAAAATATTTATTTTTTAAGGTAAGTAACTTTTTTTTGGAAAATTATTTAGTTTTATTTATTTGTTCTGATTGGTTGATAATGCAGCGCAATTTAAAAAAGGAGATTATTGTAGTTTTTATGGCTTGATAAATATTTTTGTTAAAGTTAAATATCAGTTATTACTTAAGGTTTAATCCGTAGTTAAATTTTGAAATTAATTTATTACTAAAGTTGTACTATTTTCTTAACCGTCATCCGATTAGCCCCATAACTAGATATTCTTTTTAACATTAGCTTCACAAAGGAATCCCTGCGGAGCCCTTCCCCCCTCAATGCAATTAAGGGGAGGAAGTTCTGGACAGGAAAAAGTGGTTAAGAATCAGGGGTCATATTGTGTCTATCCCTCCGAGTATGGTGCGTTGTCGGGTTCAAAACACTGCGATGTTCCGAAAGAGTCCGGAGAGCTCAAAAAGCCTTCCTCCACCAGTCCCTGATCTGAGATGAATCCACCGGGCCCAAATCAGGACAAACCGCACCCCAAGAACCCGAGCGCACCTGCCATGACGCCGAACGCAGCGAATCCTTTGGGTGACCTATGGCACAGATGTTGGTTATCCTATAGATCTTTTAATTTATTATAACCCTACCTGTATTTATCCTATCAATAACTAAGTGATAACCATTTTGAATTGAGTCTGTGAACGAACTGAGAACACGAGACCTTCCGATGGAGCTAGCTGTGGAGGCTTGAGAGTATATGCATAGTTGGTTGTGTAAGTATTTAAATCGAACATTGTGTGATTATTCTTTATTAATTTGCCTATAAATCTGTATTCAGGCGGGTTCGAAACAGCCTATAACTGACACGGTACTGCGCCAAAAATTCGAGATAGTTCCAAATGACTAACGGCCAAACGCAACATCAGATGAGAGTAGAGATGTCAGGAGTTCCAAGGAGTTTGTCTACCTCGGGAGCAAAATAACATGGGACGGTTGGTCTAAGAGCGAGGTCGACCGTCGTATAAGTTAGGCTTGCATTCAATAAAAGGCCGAAAATTATAGAATCGAATAATATATACCTAAAACTGAGAATACTCCTCATCAAGACCTATGTATGGAGTAAGTTGATGTACGGCTGCGAAACATGGTGCCTATCCGAAAGAGATAAGCGGAGACTAGAGACTTTTGAGATGTGGTCCTATAGAAGACTATTAGGAATTTCCTGGAGAGATCACATTACAAATTAGGTTCTCCAAAGAATCGAAGGAGGAAGGCACCTGCTCAGGACCTTGTCCGAAAGGCGTGCAGGATGATCGGCCATGTAATAAAACAAGAAGGCCTCTTGCATGCCATAATGGAGGGTATGATCGAGGGGACAAACTCTAGGGGACGCCCACGCCGAGAGTACCTGGAGGACCTGCTGGTGGACGTGCGCTGCTCATCACATGCAGACTTCAAAAAATCCGCACAAGACAGGGAAGAGTGGAAGAGACGAATAGATGAAATTGCTGCAAACCAATCCCACGATTGAAACCAGAGAGAGAGAACTATATCATTAACACGGGGTCAAAATGCTTTTGGTTTTCGCTGCAAGACATATTGGATGAGGAATTCATAGTCACTACCATTTATGGTTATTTTTTATTGTTGTTTCTTCTACTAAACCTGTCTTTTATTTTACGTCTATACTGTGTGTGAAACTTATATGTTTAATATCAAAATACCTATGTAAAATTGTAACTATTTCCTCCCACTTATGAATTGTAAGTACCCCCCCGTCCTAAGATGAGTTCTGTAATTCATCGGGATTGACCTTGTAAGAAATTTAAAAAAAAGTGATATTGAACGGTAGCACTTTTTTAACGTTGATTCAGATGGTCCGCGTGTTATAACTATATACATACTTCATTAAAATAGACTGCAGAGAATTTACCAACACAATATCTTATGTAACACATCTTCTGCGTTTATTTAATCATCGCTTCGGGCTGGCGAAAAGCCGTCATGGGAATTGAACGCTATTTTAGTTCTGTTTTCGTAAAGAGTGAATTTCCATCCGAAAATTTAAAATTTAAAATCTGTAAAACGTTTTGCTTTATCATCCGGCAATCACGTATTATTACAAGAACGGAGTCAAGGATTGATTCCCGGGGGAACAAAACATGTAAGTGTGAATTTATTAGTATTATCTTCTTCTTCTTCAATTAAATAATAAATGATAATTCGGTATACAAGTCTGGGGGGATGGGGGAGGTGGTAGGGGGTGTGGGGAGGGGGGAGGGGGAGGGGGGAGGGGGGAAATTTAAAAAAAAATTATTGTTCAACGCATTGATTAAATAAAATTGTTAAATTTGCATAGTCATCATCATCATCAATTTGGGAGGCGGGAATGGGTACCATGGAATGGGATAACCAACATCTCTGCCATAGGTCACCCCAAGTGGTTCGCTACGTTTGGTGATTTAGACGGGGTGCCCGTGTTCATGGGGTGAGGTTTGTCTAGGTCTTGGAGGCGGATGACCAGGACACACTGAACCCCAGATTCCTACCTACCCCTTAAACCCTTTTCCTTCCCAGAACTATCCTCTCCTTCCTTGCCTTAAAAAAACCCTCCACCCAGCATCCCCAAAAGCCAAAGATGACATAGGCCCTGACGGAAATTATTTTCCACAGGGCCTCCTGTGTGGAGCTCATGTAAAAAAAAAAAAATGCATTTAAAAACATATCCAATAATAATAATAACAGTTGACATATGTTTCTTTTGGAAACATATGTCAACTGTTATTATCGGACTTTGGAACACAATAATTTTATGGCATAATATTATGATAAAAAATTTTAATCATCTGAAAACTGCCCATCGGCAGAGTTGATTTTTAGCCAGCTGCGTTTGAATCAGCAGTATGGAAAAACTAGTAAAATTTTTGGAAACATATGTCTTTATAAAATAAACATATATATGGTTTTGTAACCACTGCATTTTCGTTAATAACGCACGAAACAATTCTAATACGGAACTGGTTATGGTTTCGATGACCACATTTCATTTCATCTCGGTTAATTAGTAAAATGCACTAATAATGAATGACCTTCAACATGTATTTTTTTGTACATGGGACATATTTTTGTGCATACGATGGGTTATTTCACAGAATTTGAACAATTCAACTAATTTAAATGTTAAAATTTAAGTTAAAAATAGGCAATTAACCCTAAGGAGAGTGCTTCGTGTCCGTTATTATTTCATCACCGGCCGATTGTTTCACGGTACTTGTATAAAAATAGAACTTGAATATATTTTTCAACTTCTGTGAAACAATCTGTCCTAAGTCTGTGCGGTCCCTTGAAGGTCTCTGGAGTGGATCGTAATCGAGCTCCTTGTTTGACTTCTTTCATTTTCCAAAACAAAGGGTGGATCGCACAGTATTTTTGTGGTTATCAGCACTTGTTTTAATTTACTAATATGTTGGTTAATTATAGCATCCAAATAGTTCAGATAAACTTGCAATTAAGATCAAAATACTTTAGATGATGGTTGCGAGGCTTTTAGAAGTGGAATTAATTAATTTTACCAAAGAATTGATGACAAAAATTGTACGATTTGACATTTTCACTTCTTAGGAAAGTTTAAAAATAATGATACAATGAAAATATTTTTGTCTAAAAATTTTGATAAATTGCGACACAGACGATTAAAGTGAAAAAATCCATAGACAGAAATTAATTAAAATGTAAAATGACATGTAGAAAACAGAGTCAAATATTTCAAACGGGATAATTCAATAAACACAACAAATTGGACCTTAAATACATTTAGAAATTTAAAAGCTTAAAAAAATGTTCTAATATCATATCAATGCAAACTAAATAATAATCGGGTTATAAACATGTTTACCTTTTTTGTGGGATTAATTGGCAATAGTGAATGAAAAACACATGACAATGAAGGTTTGTGTTCTTTCAATGGTGCAACAATAAATATAATATTATTGTTTTTTAATTGAAGGAAGCAAATACTTTGTGGTGTGACATTATACATGAAATGAAAAACCACACTTTGTAATACATACCTTTTTATTTGAATTAATATTTAACAGCCAACCAGGTTTCGCTTAACTCAAGCTTCGTCAGAGCTTATTATATCAACTACAACTAAGTTTAGTGAGGGCTTATTATATCAACTACAACTACAAGTTTAGTCAGGGCTTATTATATCAACTTTAACTACAAGTTTAGTCAGGGCTTATTATATCAACTGCAACTAAGTTTAGTCAGGGCTTATTATATCAACTACAACTAAGTTTAGTCAGGGCTTATTATATCAACTACAACTACAAGTTTAGTCAGGGCTTATTATATCAACTACAACTAAGTTTAGTCAGGGCTTATTATATCAACTACAACTACAAGTTTAGTCAGGGCTTATTATATCAACTACAACTGCAAGTTGATATAATAAGCCCTGACGAATGCTTGAGCTAAGCGAAACCTGGTTGGCTGTTAAATATTAATTCAAATAAAAAATGGTGTTTTACAGAGTGTATTTTTTTCATTTATAATATACTATTATTCAATTTTGTCACCAGTAGCTCCGAATGGGGGTTTATTGTGATGTGTATCAGCCCTATGATTTTACGTTTTCATGGTGATTTTGGGATCTACCCCTAATTTTTTGAAATGTCGAGCGAAGGTTCTGGAACGCAGGATTTAAGGTTTTGTTGCCGGCACCATCCGTCGGTCAACCGTTAAATATTTCAGGCTTTCAAATTCAGGCTTTTGGGGGAGTAATTAAACACCTTGAATTCTCTGCAGGGGAACAATTTCAAAAGGTGTAGCTGTTATAGGTACCATGGATATAGGTTTGGTTAAATATTTAAAGCGGCGGTTTTAACGAGTTTTCATTTGTTAAGCTTTTGTTCTTGCGTATTAAAATATGCCTACAACACTGAAGCGATAAACAAATAGAATTAATTTTTTAAGTTTATGTTTTCGTTACTTCGGCGGAAATTTAACTTTTTTACTACCAATTGTTAAGAAGGAAAACAATTCATTAGCTCCACACAGGTTGCCCTAAGGAAAATAATTCCCCTGAAGGCCTCCGTCACCTTTGGGGATGCTGTGTGGATGGTATTTTTAGGAAAGGAAGGAGAGGAAGTTCTGGAAAGGAAAAGGGTATTAGGGGTGGGGTAGGTAGGAATCTGGAGTTAAGAGGAAATACTAGCGGCGTTTTTTTCCATACAAACGTATTCCCCGTTTATCTCTCTGGATTTTGACCCTAGAGCAATTTTTTTTTTACATAATATAGATATTGACCATTAGCGTGTCGGTACGTTTTGTTTTTTTTGATAATTTACTTCTTATAGAAGTTAGGACCTTCCAAAAATGAATAAAATTGCCTAGTTTAAACGCCGTCAAAAGACGTTCAGTATACAAACTAAACAACGTATTTTGAAAAAAAGCAAAAAGTACCGACATAGAATATTTTCTTTTAATACAGTTAGTGAAAAAAAAAATAAAATAGGTCCAGTTTTGGAGAAGAAAAATGGTGAATACAAAACATCGATTTTGACGATTTTATTTAGGTATTTTCGGCCCGATATGCAGTTGTCCCTTTCGCTCAGTTCCCCTGAGGGGAGCGCGGAGTGGAACAGAAGACATTGGTTACAATACCTATCGACGATATTTTTAAATGACCGGCATAGCTCTTAAGCATGTCCAGGAATGATGGTCGTATGAATCCATTCCTCCCACTGCGGTGCAAGGCGATGTTCCAAGAGAGTACGGCTGGAGAAGTCAGAGGGACTCCCTCAACCATTTTCTCCCGATCCAGCCTGCCATGTAGCTGGTTGGCATACCCATCCACTGGACAAATCTCACCCCATGAACACGGGCACCCCTGCTAAGTCACCAAAAGTAGCGAACCACTTGTGGTGACCGGGGTGGCGATACCCATACCACCAAATTGGGGCGTAGGAGTCGACAAATATTATATAAATGTAAATTAAAGGCAACGGTTACTTTAAAATCGAATATTGGGACACCAACTAAGTTTTTTCTTCAATATCGTATTTTTTAAAAGCACTATTAAATATAACTTAATTTTTATCTGCATAAATATACATCTTGCAATTACGCATTGAATGTGAAAGCCAAAAATATGTTTTACATAATTTTTTTGTCTGAAATTGTTATTAATATCAATGTCACTGATTTCTAATCCCCTTAACCTGCATATTCATCCCTTGCTGCCTTCGACCAAGCATATCTAGACAGGACGTGTAGGTCTTAAAAATGGCACCGGAACCAAAAATATTGGTTTACGAGAACATTTATCAAAAAGAAAGTCCTTTATGTCGCAGTCAAAAGATCGCAAGAAGCATTGGTTTGTACCTTTTGTTGGTCTGCGTGGAGCTAATTTGTTTTCCAGCAAGTTCGCGGTAACGGAATAACTAGCTTTGCGAAGATCATTTTTAAAACACAAATTTCAGGCAGATAGAAATATTTTAGGTATAGGCTATCGCGGACTTTATTATTAACAATTTAATCAGTTATATGAATATCTAAAAAAATATGTACATAACATATAAATTCGAGGCAGCGTATCGAGAAAAGTAACATTTGATAAAATATGTTGAATTTCTTCCTAGTAAAACAACTACGTCACGCAAGAGATGCAACGGAATTCGATGGGTAGTTGTATTATGAAATTTCTCGTAGGTGGTGTCACTTTGGGATTGGAATTGGGTATGGGAGGGCTAATCTATAGTTAATATATCGATGCTTGCTGTACCTTCTTACCATTACCTTAACAAGAGTAGCTTTAGTTCCATTCAGAATGGACCGCAGACTCCCTAGGCCCCAGCAATAATCTTTAACCAATACAGCGGAGGCCGTGATAATATTGAATGTCAGTTCGCGGAGGACATGCCTTCCTTACATAAATAATGGATATAAAGACTACTAGATTGGCCCTCCACCAGTAAATGAGATAATAAAATTGTAATAATTACACAATATTATGAAAGTAAAACCTTTTTAGAGCAAAATTTTGGCAATGTCACAATTGTAGTTTCAAGGAGACATCTCCAACGAACAGCATCTTAAAATAATGTTATGCTGTTAAAACTTCGACTTCAGTGGCGGGTCTGGAATTACCCCTGTTTTTATAACTTCAGAACGACTTTGCCTATTTTATTCATCTTTTTTTTCAAAGTTTTCTAATATTTTGTAGAAAGTTTAACTTCAAACGTTTGACAGTTTTTTAAATTATAGATATTTTAAATAGGTACCTATGTTTGGTACCAAATTTTCACCAGATTATTCTTATAATATAGAAAAATGAATATTTGTAATATATGAAAAATGAAAATTTGAATAAAACATTGTATTAGGTGGCACGCGAGCTGTTTGAAAACTGAATGTACTGGGACTGAATATACGGAATGCGGGATGGGGGTTTGTGGGACGGGGAGCGGAACAGGAATGAGGCTGGGAGGGGAAGGTAAAAGGGGAACGCGGGAGGGTAGGGGATGCGGGAGGGGAACGGGGACGCACGGAATAGGACATGCATTGAGAAGAAATTTATTTCTTTAAATATGGCATTGCAACGCATGCCGGGAAGCGTATTTACAATCCCTAACGCGTTTGAGTCGCTTTAAATTTTCAATATCAAAATTTAAATATTTAGAAATAAAATTATTAAATTCTAATATACACATTGGAAAGATTATTTTATCTAGGTTTTAGAACATTTTTTTGTTTTTGCAAAGTGATAAAAATTATCAATATAGAGGTGTATTTACAATATATGGGAATAATATTCAAATTTAAATATTTAGAAATAAAATTATTAATTTCCAATATACACATCAGAAAGATTATTTTATCTAGATTTTAGAACATTTTTTGTTTTTGCAATGTGATAAAAAATAACCAATATAGAGGTATATTTAAAATGTAAATTGTCGTTACCGCGACTGATTCGGTATAGGTTTTGTAAATACGCTGCCGGGAACCTAGTACTAGAATAAAAGGAGAACGGGAGCTAGTACTAGAATAAAAGCGATGCAACGCTAACTCAAGTGCTAAGTGTGTTGCAATGTTTATTCGGTTATACCCTAATTATAAGTTAAAAAATTAAATGTTACCAGATTAAAAGTTAAAAAGTGTCAGAACTGATAGAAAAGTTGACAGTTCGTGGCTATCCTATGAGAAGCTGAAACAATTTTAGGCTTCCTAATACAAATTAAAATCATGCTATACGTTCCCAAGCAAGGTTTCAAAACGTTCATTGAACACCCTATATAACGGAAGCTGAAAACGAAGTTTCAGTTTTTCGTGGATTATGCCTCAATATTGTTAAGTCACAATTTTAGTATTTAGGTAAAATACTATTATTGTAGTAGTTTTAGAATAGATTGTACTAAAAAAATATTAAAAAATATATAAAACATAAAAAAATATGGCTATCCACTGTTGTAGTGGTCACTCCAGTGAACTCTTCAACAAAGGTTTAGTGTAAGGTATAGTTCACCAGGATATGATGCTATAAATTGCTTCAGGCAGTCAGGTAGGTACTTCAAAGTGGAAATGCCTTCAAATCGATTTTGGCCCGACGGTGTTTGTGATGACATGGTTGCTTACGAGGGGAATATGGGCCCAATATATTTGTAACCGCATCATAACGTTATGTGACTCCTATTTTATTCGTGTGGTTATGATACTATGTGTGACACATACATGTAGAACTCGAAGGCTGTAAAATGAAGAGAAATAGACGGATTTTTGGTAATATAAAATTAGAGGTTAGCATTTCTTCAAGTCAATTAAATTAATCAATGAGGAAATCCTGTTATTTCTACAATTTGAATCGTCTGTCTGAATACTGGGATTTATTTGTTTTTGAAACAAGTTATTATTATTACCGGGTACCACCTCCCCGGGAAACATTTATTGGTGCCATTTACAACTGCCATAGGTTATGGTTCGCTATGTTTGGTGACTTAGGAGGGTTGCCCAGCACTGGCGGTCCGTGGGTTTTATTTATTAATTTTATTTATTTGCAAAAACGGTGTGAAAACCAATACATTGCAAAAGCAGAATACATATAATAAATACATTTATATTTAAGATATAAATTAAAACAAATTTCATATAATATTATACAAATTAAAACATATTTCATGTTTAAACTCATTGTAGGACATAATATGTAAAATATCCACATCTCCTGCGAGTCAATTAATTAACCTAGTGATTAACCTTCTCAGGGGCATCACCATTGTTAAGTTAGTTCTTCACCCGGGAAGAATCAAAAGCTTTTGTTGGCGGCCTCGCGTGAAATTATCCGAGACATAGAATGCTATTTTAGCCATAATATATCTGGTACCGATATAAAACCGTTCAGAAGTTTACATATAAGCCATCAGCAGTAATGCGACATCTCTTCTGGAACTAAGGATTCAGATACCCGGCATTCCCGAGATAAATGCTGTTGGAAACAGCCATTGGTTAAAACCTAACTCTCTCATTTAGCTAATATCGTTTAAATTTCTCTTGTAATTTCTCGACCATTTGTACATAGAAGATGTCCTCTGGCCCCTATATCTGAGATACACATTTGAGAAAGCTACGCACCAAGGTATAGTAAAGCAGCCTTATAACTGTAAGATTGGTCAATTCCTTTGAATTATGTATGACAAAACCCAACTTCCTTGGGGCTGATTTACAGATATTTTCAATATGAGCATGAAATGTTAAACGAGCATCATATACAATTCCTAGGTCCTTGCAAGTCGCCATGTGTTTCAATGACGTGCCTTGCACCGCAGGATTCATACGTCCGTCACTCTTAGATAAACTGACAGTGATGGTATCTCGCCATATTTTATCTCAAAATGTGCCAAAAATCTTGCATATCCTTTAACTAACTTATTTAACATGTCTTTAAAAAAAGGAATATTTCCCACAAAATTCAAAGAAGCCATTATAATCCCCATCCATAAAACTGGTTCAAAAAGTAACATTGCAAATTATCGCCCAATCTCAATACTCACAGTATTTAGAAAACTCTTTGAGCGTATTGTGTACGATCAAATTTATTTAAAAAAGGTCAGTACTAACAAACTTAGTCAACTTTACTGAATACTTAACAAGCAATATGGATAATGGACACCAAGTAGATGTCATCTTCAGATTACTCGAAAGCTTTCGATAAAGTTAACCACTCTATCCTCATTAAAAAAATACACCAATTAGGAATCCATGGCGACTTACTTAGGTGGCTAACTTCATATCTGCAGAAAAGACTACAGTGCGTATCAGTTGAGGGAACTAAGTCTAGCTTTTTTACTGTGCCCTCTGGCGTACCGCAAGGTTCCCACCTGGGACCATTATTGTTTAATGTATATATATTTGATATTTATAAATGTTTTTTACATGCTAACTACCTTGCATATGCAGATGACAAAAAAATATACTTAGTAATCAAATCTATCAATGACTGCATAAAACTTCAAGAAGACCTAAATCGTCTTTTTGCATACTGTAAATTAAACAAATTAATCATAAACATTTCTAAGTGCAACAAATTATCTTTTACGCGTAACAAAAATAAAATTTCTTTTAATTATAACTTTCATGATACACATATCAATGAAATAGAATCAATCCGTGACCTTGGGGTAGTACTAGATGTAAAACTAAATTTTATCAAACATATTAACGAAGTAATCAACAAAGCAAATAAGATATTGGGATTTATAATTCGCATATCTAAACCTTTTCGCAATATTAAAACTATGTATTCCCTTTACACCACGTATATCCGCCCCCACTTAGAATACTGCACACTAATTTGGGCACCGTTCTACCAATGCCATATTGACAGAATCGAAAGTGTGCAAAACAAATTTTTTAAACACATAAATTATAAATTCAAATTACTCTTTTCAAATAACACCGAATCCTTAAAATTTCACAACTTTACTCCACTTCAAACGCGTAGATTAATATCTGATCAAATATTTTTATACAAAATTCTGAATAACGGCCTGGACTCTCCTGAACTCGTAAATTATTTAAGAATTCACATACCTGCAAGACCAACCAGACTAAACCATTTTTTTCATTTGCCCTCGTACAGAACCAACCTTAGAAAAAATTCTCCAATACCCCGCATATGCGCGCAATATAACACGCAATTTAACAATATCGATATTCTTAATAATACTCTTGTGAAATACCGATATGAAGTCAAGCGTACGACCACAAATGTGAATTAAATTAATGCACAGCTATAGAAAAGGTACAGCATGAGCATCTCCTGTCCCCATCCCATCTTCCTCTGCCTCTTGCCCTTTCCTATTCCTTCTTCCTTCTAATATACTTACATTTATATATTTTTGTTAATTTCATTTTCATTTTCAATTAAAATTTTGTATTATATCATAATAACCATTAGCATAAGAAACTGTTTTGGCTTACCTCATTTTTAACCGCTTCATTTTTAACATCCTGTATAAAACTGCTGTTTGTTTCTTACAATAAATAAATAAACTGACCCCCAGATTTTTAGCAACCCCTCATAACTGTTTCCTTCACAAAACTTTCTGTGCAAAAGAAAATGACAAACAAGAATGGGTGAAAAGTAGAATTAATAATTGTCGGTAAATTTATTATTATATGCACCTGCGCTATCTGGAAACTGATTTGGTAGGTAAAATGTTGTTTGTTTTTTTATAAATGGGTTTCATCACAATTTCAGCATGGTATGGCTAATATGTGTAAAACATTTTTTTAAGTGTTTGAATGGGTCATTAAAAGTTTTTATATCATCATTAGAGTATTGTATAGTGTTAAATTTAAGTTTAAATTTGGTTTACAGAGAATAGTTTATAGTGCTTTCGGTTTCAATGCATGGATTTTTAGAAAAAAAAAATTTTACGTTAGCTCCACACAGGAGGCCCGAGAAAATTAATTCCCCTCAGGGCCTATGCCATCTTGGGGGATACTGCGTGGAGGGTTTTTTTAAGGAAATAGAGAGAAAGTTCTGGGAAGGAAAAAGGTATGAAGGGTGGGTAGGAATCTGGGAGTCAAAAGTTTCAAACATTTCCTAGCACTGCGGTGCTGGGAAATGTTTCGAGAGTCCTGCTGAAGAGGTCAAAAGATCTCCCTCAAACAGTCTCTCCCGATATGGCCTTCCACGCAGTTGGTGGGCAGACACAGATCCGGACAAACCTAACTCCATGAACCCGGGCACCCCTGCTTACCTCACCAAACGTAGCGAACCACTTGAGGTGACCTATGGCAGAGGTTCAATGCTTTGCGATGATACGTCATGCATTTTTCAAAAATTAAAGTACTTAGTAATTTTACATACCGTTTCAAAATAAGTTAATATTTCCGCTGGTTAAAATAGAATAATTTTACCTACCAATAAAATTTATATTTTGTTTCCATCGATGCCTGGAATCCATTATGAGAGAGCTAGCTCTTTCGCCCTTTTGTTACCGTTTCGCGCATGTTTATTCCCTATATTTGCCCTTTTATTCGACTTGCCACACTTTCTTTCTCTACTGGCAACACTGCGATGACGCGGTCTCAGACCACGTGATGTTTTGTTTCATATGACTCGTAATGCACCAGGGGTCCTAGCACACTGAAATCGTTATCTTTACAATATCGAATCGACATGGCATAACAACCGACGATTTTGTACCGAACCGATATTGATAAGCAATGTAAGGTAATCAAAAAGAAATTGTTATACGCTGGCAACACTTGAGGTACTTTCTATGTAGCTGTCACAATGTCTATGGAATCGGAGTTTTAGACCGGGAGCCGGTACACAAACCTTACGAGTATATGGATGAAACTACTTTGTAGTGATGATGGGCATTTAGTAAGCCTTAAAAAAAGCTGGTGTGCCGCGCCTCTTGGCGCGGATTCAGATTCCGCGCAGTCATGGAACTAGTGAAATTCTTCAATGGGATGGTTTAGAATCTAGACTACAGTTATTCGTTGGTTTCATTCGTGTACTCGATGACGTGGCTTGTGTTGCCAGGCTCCCGGTCTATAATACCTGTCAAAACATCGTAATCCATTAATGTAATAATATGACAACTAACTAATAATCTTTTCTTTTGAACATTTAAAGATCCATTTACATCGAGATTTTTGTTGAGATATCATAATAATATTAAATACACACCCTTTAATATACGTTGGAAGTCCGCATGTATTTTTTGACACTAAAGGGGAGTTAATTGGACAATGAGATCGTTAGCCATAATACGAGATATTATGGCTATATTATGGCTATATTCATAAGTACGAAACTGTCAAACGAAAATGTCTGAATTCCGATTTAATTCAGTCCTGCAATCTTCGATAATCTGCCTCCGTTCATTAATAAACCAGTAATTATGCAGAAAGAATGTCATTATTAATAAAGTTTCGTAGGTATATCGCCAGTCAAACAAAGGACAGGTGATTTACAATCTAGTATCGATAACGAACCGATTGCCCTAGCACGCTTGCACCATCGACAGGCACACCGACGTCGAAGGGAAATAAATAAGGAATCGATATACGATCTCACACGATGGCAACACTGGGGATCTATTAATGAATTTTCGTTTCTTAATTTGAAATGTGCTACGTAAAACTGAAAAATACCAATAAATTGACAATTTCGAATTGAAATTCGAACTCAAATAAATATTGGCGTTTCGCGTGTAGATACTTTTTGAGACTAAACGACATTTTAACAAATTTCGTTTCTCGAATTTAAAAGCAATTAATTGATCGCCTCTTAAATGAATTAACTGAGTCTATGGGTCTCGTATACGATTTCTTTAAATTCTGAGAGTTTTTTTAGTTCACCTCTACTCATTAATTAGCCAGTTATTTTGCGTAACAAACGACATTATTTTAAAAAACCTGTACATTGACAGCTTATCTGTCACTCCGGAAGCCACGGTAAAAACGGCGTCTTTTGTCAACCGACTGTCGGAATTGTATGTTCACTGTGCTCGCAAATATCGCTAACTGACCATAGACGATGGATTTATTACATTTCGTATTAATATTGGGGTTTTATCAACCAAGAATGCATACGATTTGGCGGGCTTTTGTCAATCGTCGGTCGGAATATTTCCTTATCAATTGTTGAGCGTGCTAGCACATATTGATAACTGACCATAAATGACGGATTTTACCGATATCGTATTGATATAGGGTTATATCGATCGACCATGCTAGGACCCCAGGTAGGGATTACCTGGATTCCAGGCATCGGTGGAAACAAAATATAAATTTTATTGGTAGGTAAAATTATTCTATTTTGTGTTCCGTATCGATGCCTGGAATCCATTATTAAGATATGTGTTTGCTCTCACCTGGTGATCTGAAACTTAGCGTTATATGTGATGCTATTTACATTGGAGTAAAGAATGGAGCCATTGAGCGCTGGAGGTGCTCGCTACTGAAGTGCACTATCTCCTTTTGGTAGAACTTCCGAAAGGTGTGCTCAGACTTCCAATTCCCTCTAGCAAGTATCTCTTCTATGGGGTAGTCTTCCAACCAGTTTAGGGAGGCTACCGCCGAGCGTACACTTCCCGGGGTGGCGTGGACTCCTGCTTCCCTGAGGACTGATTTAATCCATCCCCCTATTATTGTTTGTGTTGCCGGTTTTGCTTCTCCTGATGTGGTCACAAACAGGTAGCAGTGGACCTCTTCTGGTTGTAGAGAGAACAACGACTTTCCTCAACCATTTAAAGAGATTGATGTTTTCTTTTTGAGAAGCCGTCAGTTTCCAGCCTAATTGTTTGTGGTTGGCTGTATCAGTTTTTGCCCCGAAAACTAGGCCACAGGGTATTAGTGCTCCTCTTGTCGATAAAATGCTCTGGGGTGATTCTGAGCAGTGTCAGATCATGAACTCTCCTGCCTGACGCCAGGACGAGAAGTATTGCTGCCCTCCGTGACGCTTCAAACAGTGAGTCTTCTGCGGGGGAATTCTTGACCAGCCAGTCTATCACTTGTCTGGGTTCCCAGATGGGGGCTTTCTCCTTGGTTCTCCTTGCCGTTGAGATTGCCTTGAGAACGTGTCTCACCAAGAAATCGAAGCTGATTTTCCTTGCATTCTGAGCTGAGCCGCAGAATGTGACAATGGCTGACTTGTGGACCTGAATGGTTCTAGGGGCTAGACCTCCTTGAACGAACAGGTGAGCTAAGTACCTGGCGACCATTGTTGGTGGGGGATTGTTGATGTCCACGCCGTTTTGAGAGCCCCATCTACACCACCTATCCCATGCGGGTTTGTAGGTCTTCAGTGTGGACTCTCTCCAGCACGACTTGAGGAGTTGGCGTTCTTCCTGACTCCATGTCGTTAGGGCTTGTTCCTACCTGCAATTTTCCAGACCTCTAGTTCCAGATCCTGAATCCTGGGAGGGGGTAGTCCTGTCGATGTGTCTACTAGGACTCTTTCTAGGCTGCGCAGGCGCATGGGGGGTTCTTTGTTCATTGTTTTAGGTTGCTTCTCCAGAAGGTCTTCTCCCATTTTGGGACAACTAGAAGAAACATGCCCCTTGCCTGATTTAGGTATGTGAGCACTCTCGGAACGAGGTTTGGCGGCGGGAATACCCAAGCTAGTTTGTAGTCCCAAGGTTGACTGAACGCGTTGGGAGAGCAGGCTGAGCAGTCGCTTGAGTCTTTGGACACGTAGGCTGGTAGCACGTGAGCAGTGGCTGAAGCGAATAGGTCTATTTGGGGGCGACCCCATTTTTTTAATATCTCCTCCGTTGCCGGACTCAGTAGATGCCACTCTGGAAGCAGTGCGCCCCGAGAGAGACGGTCAGCAATTCCGTTGTATCTTCCTGGTATGTGTTAGGCTGTCAGAGATATCTCCATCTGGTCTACAAAATCCAGTAGCTCCCGCGTTGTTTCCAGAATGGCTAAAGATTTTGTGCCCCCTTCCTTGTTGACGTAAGCCACTACTGTCTTGTTGTCCGTCTGCAGTAAGACATTTTTCCCTGCCAGAGTATGAGTTTGGTTTTTGATGACTGCTAACACAGCGTATGCTTCCTTCCGGTTTGAGTGCCATAGTGCCTGTTCTCCCGTCCGTTGGCCCGCAACTGTGGTGTCATCTAGTTGTCCTCCCCATCCTGTGTCTGCTGCGTCTGTCGTCAGGAAGTGATGGAATGGGAGAGGTTGAATGGGGCTCGTCCTTCCGATGGCTGCTAGCCACCACTGCAAGTCCTGCCGTGCTGCGTTGGGCAGAGCAACGGGACGGGCTGGTTTAAGATGCTGTATGCGGTGGCTGAACCTCTGCAGTCTGCGGCAATGCAAGCGGCCACGGGGATCACGAAATTTGCAAAGTTTAGTCTTCCCAGTAGACCGAGAGCCAGCCTGGGAGAGCAATTGCCGACTTCCAAGGGAACCTGCAAGGCTTGGCGTAGACCAGAGCACTTGCGGTCGGAGAGAGACTTTTGATCTGCTCTCGTGTCCCATGTTATGCCCAGGAACTCCAACTTCTGCGTGGGTGTCAGGATACACTTCTCCGGGTTTATGCACCAGCCTAGCTGTTGAAGTGTGTGCACTATAGCAACGGCTTGGGAGGTGAGAAGTTTTCTGGATTGATTTACTACTAAGAAGTCGTCTAGGTAGACTACAATCCTGAGCCCCTTTTTCCTTAACAGCTCTGCTACCCAGTTTGAAAGTAGCGAGAAGATCCTCGGCGCTGATGACAGGCCGAAGGGCAGACATGTCATCTGAAGAAGTTCTCCATCGTAGACAAGGCGCAGGAACTTCCGGTATGATCTTGCGATCGGCACATGGAAGTAAGCCTGGGAGAGGTCGACTTTTATCATCCAGTCGTCGGTTTGGAGGAATTCCGGAACCCGAAAATGACTGAAGAGTTTGAAGGGCTTTGAGTCTATGAAGACGTTCAAGGCCTTCAAGTTGAAGATGGGTCTGAAGGTATGGTCTGATTTTGGGGTAAGGAACATACCTGACAAGAAGCTTGGGGAGTTGTCTGCTGCCTCCAGGATCTTTGAGGCTTTCATCATTTCGATGTGTGCTGTCATGTCTGGAGACGACTTTGTTCTGAAGTTCTGCTTGAGCTCGGCCGATGGGAGCACTAGAGGAGGTTTTGATACAAAATGAATCCTTGCTCCTTGCAGAATCTTCAGGATTAGCGGTGATGCTCCCAGCTCCTTCCACACCTCCTGGTACGCCTTTAGGCGTCCTCCCCGGAATGGCTCCGGCCTCCAGTCACCTCCATCGCCTCCTACCACGATCGCTGGTCGCCTTGCGAGAGGACTCTGGCTTCTTGGCGGGCCTGTACGTCCTATCTTTCTCCGGCCTAGGAGCGGGTCGAAAGGGCTTCCTAGGTCAGGAGGGTGGAGCCTCTATCACTGGTCTTCCTACTTGTGAGGTAGAGGGTTGAGGTTGGCGGGGGATATAGGACGAGGATGCACCACTGAATATCTTTTCCCGTCCCCCGTTTGCCGCGATGTAGCTTGACAGTTCCTCTTTATTAAAGAGGTGACTAGCGCTTGGGGGAATCCTGGTAAGGCCTTCCCTGATGTACGGGTCCCTTTCTCCCTCCAGCAGTGCCTTTCGCCTGCTTTGTAGGCATTCTGTTCGCCTTCCACATACAATTTGTAGGACGTCATCTGTGGTCCTGCCGTATGTTGACTCCTTGGAAAACATCCCCTGGATCTTGTCAAACAGAGTCGCAGGGGTCAAGCAGGAGCCTGGTTCGGATGCCCAGTTCACCAGTTCTTGCATGTTTCCTCGGACCGACTCTGTTTGGGATAGTATTGCATTGGAGAGGGCTCCCAGGGAACGATCCAGGGCTGGTGCGAAGGAGTTGTTCTTATCGAACCTCCTCAGTTCTTCGTTAACCTCTAGCTCTACGAAGGCGGGCGTGGCGGTGTACGTTTTCTGTATCTCGGCATAGCGAACACGCGACCATTCCTCCAAACCAAAACGCTGGAGAGCTGAGATGACTGCGAATTTTTTTGCGTCCGCCTTCGGAGTCGGTGGTTCCTTCACCAAGGTGCTTGGATTGCCGAACTCCAAAATATTTTTCTGAGCGGCTAGGCTGGCGGATATCTCCAGAAAACTCGATTCTACCTCCCCCCGCATATTTCCTGCGGAGTCTTCTTTGTCTGAGAATTTTTTCTCCGCACTGAATTCTACCCGATTCCCGGATAAAACGTCTGTCATGGCCGACATCTATTGCATCAGGATATCTACCCGAGGATCCCGGTAGTAATTCATTTCTTCCGAAGTGTCGGATCCAGAACTTTCGCGCGATAGTCGGCGTTTCCGAGAAACTCGCGCTTGATCATCGTTTCCGACCGGCGAAGCGTCTTTGTTGTCGATATCACTCATCGCACAATTTACACGTAAACAAACCAAAAACACACTAAAAAATGAGTCAATGTACATATTATTTTAACAACTATGCTAAGCAAACAACAGTAATAATCAGGTATTAAATGTTTATATTATTTTACTTTATTTTTTCTGTTCTCACTATATAAAATGTGTGCGTAGGATTATAATATGAAAGGCAAACACCAGTTACCACCTTATATTTTAATCATTTGCTTTTAAGTACACACACTTTTATTTATTTTTATTATCATTTCAACAACTATGCTAAACAACCGATGGCTTTTTTATGTTTTAATTGCTTATTTCATTTTTATTTTATTCTTTCTCTTCTCCTTTTCTTTCTTTGTTTTTCTACAACACATGTATGTAGAACTATAATATGCAATGCATACAGAAGTTACCTAAATGTTTTAATCCTGTTAATTTCTCTTAGTTACCTATATGTACCTATTTACCTTTTCTTTTTTAAATTTATATTATTTTAATAACTATGCTAAACGAATAACAGTTACTAGGTTCTAAACTTTATTTTATTTTATTTTATATTCTTTCTGTTCTTTTTATTTCTTTTTTTTACAAATCATGTTCCATTTGTTCATATCCATAATAATTTGACTGTCCTAAAACGGGAATATTCCTAGTTGGGCAGTCAAAAAAATTAATGAATTATGTATATACATGTATAATCTTGTACTAAATAAACAAACAAATAAATAAATAAATTTCTCTGAAAATGATCTGTCACGGTATATTTAATGTTTAAACTGAGAGAGCAGGGAATAAACTTATATTTTCGAGTAAAAATTGTTTTTTTTTAAGCACAGTGAAACACGAAACGGCTTTCGGCGCGAAAAAACGGCATCATATGAAACAAAACATCACGTGATCTGAGACCGCGTCATCGCAGTGTTGCCAGTAGAGAAAGAAAGTGTGGCAAGTCGAATAAAAGGGCAAATATAGGGAATAAACACGCGCGAAACGGTAACAAAAGGGCGAAAAAGCTAGCTCTCTCATAATGGATTCCAGGCATCGATACGGAACACAAAATACAATCACTGCACTATTTTGGTTACAATACGCAGTGGAGATATGATTGCAAGGTGGTTGCCAGAAGCAATTGCACGATTCATTTCAAATCTGGTCGAAGGAACGTCGATATGTTCATTAAAAAAAAAAACTCATTATTTCATAAACGTTTATATTAACATTTCCAAATCAAAACAGTGATAAGTGTCTTTTTGCTATTTATTTAGTTAAAATACAAGTTTCAAGAGAAACCGGAATCAAAGAAATTAACTCCATGACATTTCGATTGAATCTCACAACAAATTAAACACATTTTTTTAAATACATTAACTCCACTGAGAAGGAGTTTTTTTTAATTACATTAATCAACACAGAAAAAATAATTTCCCTGAGGACCTATGTCGTCTTTTTTTTTTTTTTACAGTGAATACCGCACAAGAATCTCAACTGCTCCCGTCTGGAGCCAGTGAGACTATGGCATCCCCAATTGGGGTATGTTGTGAGGCTGAAGGTAGTGGGGAGGGGAAGGAGGTGGGGAAGAGGAAGGTTGGGAAGTTTGGGGAAGCTGTGTGGAGGGTCACGGAAAGAAACATGGAGGCTGGCAAATCATTCCGCAGCCAAGCTGTTGAACACAATAACCAGTAGTAGAAACGAATCGTTCTCATGTGACAAATTTCCACTGTGTACAAATGTTGGACGCGCGTTTGGCGTGTTTTCCGACTGTTCACCGATGCCAAAGCAATCAGTAACGCTAGCTTCTCGGAGCTTCTTCCATTTAATTACCCGTAGAATAAGGACAGCATTTCCACTCGAAGACTGTGAAACATTATGGAATACTATTATTCCAATATTGTAAAAGACACTTAAAATGATTTTGTGTTTGAATTTTACAAAATAGATTCTATTGCTCGTCTGAATCATTATTCTAACATGCAATTCCTTTTTGAAAAAGACACTTAAAATCAAAGCAAATTTCAGTTCTTGTTTGCCATTTATCTACCGGTGGACACGGCAAAATATATTTTTAAAATGCAATTTTAACCCTTACGTATAAAGAAACTGTATCAAGAATAAAGTCAAAATCGCTTGGGCCGTTCTCGTTACTGACGCAAAAGAAACCCGAAATACTTTTAGCCCCTCGGAATAATTTGTAATGTATTATCGGTTAGATGCCGGCGTCATGTTTCGCGCGATTTCAACTGTCAGTTAATGGTCAGTCACAAAAACATCGAAAAACCTATCAATTCATTAAAGAAACACAAGTAATGTTTTTTTATAGATAGTTTATTGTTCAAGATGACATCCCTGAGGCGTATGTGTGGTAAAACCATGTATGATCGTGTTAGAAATGTGGATATACGCAAAGAATGTAAGGCTGATGTAAGCATAATGAGTAAGATGAGGGACCCTCAGATGGTTTGGGCACGTAGAGCGAATGAACGGAGAAAGTAGTGTAAAAAGAATAAATGCCGCAAATGTGAATGGTAGAAGATGTCGGGGACGCCCGAGGAAGACATGGCACGATCAAGTGAATCAGATACTTGAGACGGGCCATGTCAAAAGTCAGAAAAATGGAAGAGTATGTACGAGACGATGTATGAATGTGAGTGAGGCAGAGAGTGTGTGCCAAGATCGAGTTGTTTGGCGGTCCGTCCTCTCTGCTTACCCCTGCGGGGAAACGGCGTGACGGTTAATTAGTTAGTTATGTAGTTATTGTTCAATGAATGTGTTTCGATAAATAAAATAAACGATAGCTCAAAATAAATCGACAAAATTTCACTTCAAAGTATGCTTTCCGAGATTTCATAAGAAATACTTCCCGGCTAGCAAGAGGTTGAACGTTAAAAAAATCACGCTGGACAAACTAACCCACAGTACAAACAACCGAAATTAGTACGTTCCGTAATTATTTTGATATCGAAAGCATCCAATAAGTTCCCATAATCCTTTCAGTTAGCTCACAGCATGTGGTTTGGCTAATCCCCGGATCAAAATGCAGCTATTTCCACCAATATTTCACTAGTATCCTGCGCCTCTCTGTGTTCTGTGCCTTTTTTTATTCCTATTGTCGAATAACGTATAATAATAACGTAGCACATTGATACCTCTTCACGCTTCGACAAGTTCAAGCATTTATCCCCCAACACGTAAGGGTATTATATTCAAATTTTGAACAATGGGGTAATCGATATTCCGCTAGATTACGCTTTCACAGAATTTAAAAAATGTTTTTTTACTCAGTCCACGAAGCCAGATGTTGATAAATTGATGAATATGTTTAATAGATGGATTGTTTCCATTACTAGTCTATATTTAACACTACGGTACACGCGCCTCTAAAACGTTCATGAGTGCTCGCGTGGGCTTCACTTGTAGCCCATTTTAAATTGAAATGTACTGAAAGATAATCGTTTAATTATTAAATAAAACATTTTTTTTGTAATAAATGGCATTTAATAAGTAAACCGAAATAAAAAAAAAAATCTTCTCATTCTTCAACTTAAAATATTAACAAAACTTCAGACTTCTCAAAAAATCACCTAATTTTTACTTATTTGAAATCAATCAACTTTTGGTTTAATTCTTACATTTTTTTTAAAACTTTTTTTTTAATTTTCATTACACGAAGGACAAATAAAAATTTGTTTTTCACACGTGCGCCAGCGTCGATCTCTCACGACACTGAATGCGTCGAGCAACAACCAATGGAAGCTTAGCTAGAGACTCGAAGTTAAATCACGCTATTTCACGAAGTTACGAACGAAAACAATACCCCGGGCTACATATGTAGCCCACGCGTGTACTCTAGTATTAATAATAAAAACAAAAGTTAAGGCCGAACTCCTCAGACCAAGGCAAATTCTGTCAGAAGGTCAAAAAATATCTATTTTGCACTAAAATCCAAGGATTAATTTTTTTCTTAGTTTAGTTTTTAAAAGGAAATAAAATACGCTTTTAAATTGCATTATTTGAAATGAATTTATCATTTTTTTATTATAAAAAAAAATTGAAGACAGGATAAAAAAAGTTTTAATAATGGCTCATCATACGTTTTTTCTAACTAAAATTACTTAAAAAAATAAAAACACATGTATTTTTAAAAGCAGTAATTTTAAATACATGTAGGATTACAAAAGATTTTTTAAATATTTATATTGAGGGATCAGTAGGATTTATAGGTTCAATTAGAAATGCCACAGAGCCGAACCCTCTGATATGAAAATATCTGGAGTCGGTGAATTATATTCCCATTTGGTCTCTAGTGGGTTGACATGTTGTTCTTGTATTGTTTTGTATTTATAATACTTATATAGTGCAATTGCATAACGTGGATTCACTAGATGATCATTTGGGGAAGTGTATGAAAGGGTTTAGTTTTTCCTTCTTTTTTTTTTTTTTTTTTTTTTTTTTTTTTTTTTTTTTTTTTTTTTTTTTTTTTTTTTTTTTTTTTTTTTTTTTTTTTTTTTTGGGGGGAAAATTTAACCCGGACATTTAAATCTGGTGCGTAATATTAGACAAATGTATTATGAACGTTATCGTTAGTTATTTTTTTGTCGTTTCGTATTAATAAATAATAAAAAATTTCCTAAACATTCATTCATTTTTGTCATGTTTTTTTTTGTTTCGTACTATGCGTTTTGGTTTCATAAAGATGTACATTTTAATCACTTGGTGGTTAACTAATAGATTTGAATACAAAGCGTGATGTTTTCTCTTTCTGGCACTGTTAAGATCATATTTATCACCATGATAGTAAAAGAGACGATTTTTATGAGACCATATAAGGTGTTCCCAAAAGTGAACAATTTAGCAGGCTTGGAGAAATATTTTCCAACAGGGCAACAGGGATACTGTGTGGATAATAATTATTGCGGAAAGGAATGAAAGAATCCTTTTCTGATAATTTTGAGATTTTGCCATTTTTTTTAACTAAACATGACGCGATTTTGCATAAGACAGAAAGGATGCACCACCACACATCTCTGTCTTGACACAAAATAATATTTATTTTATCGTCATGACCCGCCTGCAGTATTTAATTAATTTGATCTTGCCATTTCTTCCACGGACATTCACTTGGTGGATACCATCAGTATTATGCTGGTGACTTGATGTGACTTTTTATGATCAGATCTGAATGGCCAGGCACCTTCTTTCCAAACTTCCTTTTCCCATTTCCTTCCTCTCATCAATCTTTGCAGCCTCACAACTTACCACTAATTGGTAAGGCCTTAGATCTACCGACTCTAGAAAGTTGAGCCTCTTGTGCGGTAACCACAAAAAATGTTACACTTCATTGTAAATTTCCTACGTTTCTCATAAAAAGATGCATATCTATATAATCTATATAAATAAAAATGAATCGCCGAAATGTATGTGCGATGTACGCGCATAACTTCCGATCAACTGCACCAAATTGGATAATTGATTTTTTTTGCGTTCGTTATTGTCAGGACAAGGTTTGTATAAAACTACTGGTGAGCTCTGGCATTATGAAATTTGTATAAAAAAATTCAATAGGTGGCGTGCTATTTTAAAACTGAATGAACCGGAACTAAATGAATAGAATGCGGGTGGGGTGAGAGGAACCCGGGACGGGGGAGATGAAGTCGGGAGGGGAGGGGAACTCGGAGGGTGGTTCACGGGACGGGGTAAGCTGGCGAGGAGAGTGGGGAGAAGAACGGCGGTGTGGGAACGCGAGAAAAGGAGGGAACGCGGGATAAATGGAGCGACCGATCGACATGATTTGGATGATAATGACATAGGATACTTTTTATCACGGAAATGATATCATGTAGGAAATATCTTTATTTTTTTTAACATAACTCCATGCAGGAGGTTCTGAGGAAAATAATTTCTCTGAGGGCCTATGTCATCTGGGATGCTGTGTGGAGGATCTTTTTGAGGAGAGGAAGGAAAGAACATTGGTCTTGAAGAGACCCATGTTGTAGGAAGGAGGAAACACAGAGGCCGGCAAATTCTGCATTCCCACCCGACGCCTGTGCTCTAAAGATTGGAATCCGTCTGTTAAGATGGTAGAATCTATTAAACGGACCGCCCGTTTCTGCACAGAGTTGAGGGTATTTTTCAGGTATGTTGGAGCTCCAGACCAGAGGTGGCTGACAAATTCAACCGTGGGGCGCACTTGTGATTTGTACAGGGTTAGCAGTTGTGTACTATTAAAGTTTCTGCGGGCCCTGTACAGTACGCCCAGTAATTTCCTCCTAACACCATACAAGCGAAGCCGCGGGATAAGCAAGTTTTTTATATAACGAAAAGACGAATTAGAATTTCCAACAGAGTTCTCAGTAGTAGGGCTATCTACCTTCGTACAGTACGAATTTCAATAAGTAAAAACAATTAATGGAGGTACCCACTATCAATGGTCGCTATTGTTTGAACATTAACCAGCTACAGGCGTATCACGACACGACTTCACAGTTTATAACTCTACCCATGTCAAGCTGCAAACAATAATTGTTTGTAATATGATCATTAAACTTTCCGTAATATCTAATGTTGTAGGCGCGAAGCAATGATATAGAAAACGATTGGCCCTACTATGATAAACTTGACCTTATGGCATTTCATTTAATTTTCATAATTTAGAGAGAGTCTTGCTGGAGAGAGGCGGCATATTTAAAATCGTTTTAAAATATTTTCTATTAATTTCCATAAAAATAGTTACATTTTTTATTTACACATTCAGCTACTTACAAACTTTTTAATCAGATCAGGAAATGGTTTGTTAGACATTTGGTTATTTTAAAACCTTTATTGATTGCGGTGTGAAGTTTTATATACTTTTTTCTAAACCTATCCACGTCGCCTACTGTTTGTAGGAGTAGTAGACACAATAATATAATCAATTTTTTATAAGAAAAACTCTCTTTTTATAACTTCTGAAGGTTATTCCCATCGGGGGGTATTTCACCATCCTCTTCATAGCTTATCCATACACAATACGAATAATAATAAATACTCCTGACTGGTAAAAACTCGGCTAATGTATTATATATATAGCCATTATTCATAGGTTTAAGTGCCGAATAGTAAACTCAGACTTTTTCAATAAATAAATCCTGCATAATTAATCTAAAATGTATGTTACCGTTTGAATAATCTTTGAGGAGGATGGTGAAATGCTCCCTCAATCTAATATATCATTGAAGAAGAAAATATCAATAATAATCTAAACTAAATTATGAAAGAGAACAAGATACAGAAAAACAGAAAAAGACAATGCACGCAACTGGGAATTGAACCCAGAACTCCTGTCTAACTGGGACGTGCGCGTTGACCAATTTCGCTATTGCCACCTTCTGTCAAATCGTCATACTTGTCAATCTCATATTTCAAATGTTTGGAATTAACAATATTATCTTTAAATATTTTTTTTTTCCATATTACGGGCAACTACCCTTTTATTGTAAAATGTAATTGTAGAATTGGTTTGTAACCTGGATAGCGCCTCGGATAAATATATCCGAATTCATTCATAAAAGTCTAAATGAATATTCATTTTTTTATAAGAAAAACTCTTTTTTTATAGCTTTTGAAGGTTATTCCCATCAATGAACATATTATTGATGAATAAGATAACAATAATAATCTGAACGAAAGTATGAAAGAGAACGAGACACAGAAAAAGACAATGGTCGCAACTAAGACTCGAACCCAGACTACTCGTAAACCTCAATTTCGCCATTGCCACCTTCTGTCAAACCGTCATATTTGTCAATCTCATATTTAAAATTTTTTGAATAAGGAACTCCAGTGAAAAATATTATGGCTTTAAAAAATATGTTCATGTAGACCAATAAACACTGATTCTGAATATATAAGTTTTATTTAATAATATTAGACGCAGAGTTTTTATGGGAATATAGGTATGACACAAACCGTCATATTTGTCAATCTCAGATTTAAAATTTTTTGAATAAGGAACTCCAGTGAAGAATATTATGGCTTTAAAAAATATGTTCATGTAGACCAATAAACGCTGATTCTGAATATATAAGTTTTATTTAATAATATTAGACGCAGAGTTTTTATGGGAATATAGGTATGACACATGCGATCATATTAACAACGTTTCATCTTATTCGTTTATTTACATACTGTTTATAGAGATTTAGTTGTTGGGTTTATTGAAACATTATTTAGGCCTTAATAATTCAGTTTCAAAAATAAAGATATCTCTTATTAGTTTATCTCTATTATTGAAAATATTCAAAAACTACCGCACAAAAAAAAATAGTAATGCTACTCTAGGGAGAATACTTCGAACTCTGAATTACAATTCAGGCGCCAGTTGAACAGCTGATTGCCCGATCTTATAGTAACTTTTCGGGTGTGATGATATCACACCATAGATACGGTGGTTTTCGGGGGATCTTGAAAAATTAAAGCTTTGACAATTATTATAACTATTAAAACCAACTCTAAAAATAAAAATAAATATGCAATTATTTAAGTTAGAAGGTCATTATTCATTAAAAAAAATTAAAAATTGGACTGCAGTTCCTTATTAACAATATTATCTGCAACTATTTATTTTTTCCATATTACGGGCAACTATCCTTTTTATGGGAAACAATCATTCGAAGAATTGGTTTGTAACCTGGTTAGCGTTATTATATTAGTTCCTTACATATGAAATTGGCGTTTTGTAAGGAAGGAACAAAAAGTCGATTTTTTTAAATATAATATATTTATTTAATCAAAGTATTTACCATTGCTATCTATGCACTTTTGCCATCTCATAGGTAGTTCATCGATCCCTTTACTAAAAAACCATTTGGACGGGAATCAATAAAATCTTTGAAGGCGGTTTGGACTGCCCCATCGGAGTTGAATTTTTTCCCTTGCAAGAAGTTATCCAAATTTTGAAAAAAATTAAAATCTGTTTTGGAGCAAGGTCCGGAGAGTACGGTGGATGTCTTAGACATTAGTGCGGAAGAAAATTTTTTTTTTCTAATTTTTATTTGGAATATTTGTATTAAGTTGCCAATTGCCATCAATTACCTCAATTAAAAATATAAAAAAATATCAGACAACGGTAAAAGCCCCCGCCAAGACATTGAACATTTACAAAAACGACAGTTTTGGGGCTATTTGCGCGGCCTACAAAACAGTACAGAATTTATTAAAATAGGTTTATTTTATTTAATGACGTATTTAAATATAGTTTTCTAGCTATTGCAATAAAATATTGCATTATTGAAGCGGGGGGCGGCACGTGACAATCGACGAAATGCAGTGTTTTTGTTTAAAGGATAATTATCTCAAAGTGAAGGGTCGCGCGTCAATTATATTCACGAGTACTTGTTGATAAACGTTTTTTAAGTGATTTAACATGACTTCTACAAGACAAACGTTAAAATGTCCGATATTTGGTGAAAGTGCAGATTTGAAAGAGAATATCCTACCTACCTATGAAAATGTGATGGAAATCGAATTTGAATGGGTTAGAAAAGCCTTAAAAGTAAGGAATAACACATCAAAAGAACTTACGTTTTTGGAAATTGCCGAAATAATTGGAACAAAAATTGAAGAATTGTGGATAAAATCTTCTATTCCAATTGTCATACACAAACGAATCTTACAGTTACTAAAAAGTTATCACTCGAAAGTGTTATGAATTTGTAAGCTGTACTTGTTTGAGTAAAAAAGTACCAAAAGAGGAACAAATGTTTTTAGAAGACCAACGCACTAACAGGCTAAAACTGTTTTAAAAGGATCAAAGAGGTTTAGAGTGATTGTACAAGAGGAACATATTTAGATTATAAAAGAACCAGGTTCTATTTATATTGGGTATGTGGTTCCAACATCGGGGAGTGCAAGAAATATTGAAAGAGCTTTCAACAGCTCTTTAACGACTGAAAAGATATCACTAGAGGGTTTAATGGTTGTTGGCTGTGATGGAACAAACACAAATGCAGGGAAAGTGAGATGCGTGATTCGTCTTTTGGAAAACAGACTATCTCGACCATTGCAATGGATAATTTGTCCCTTACACGCCAATGTGTTACCATTGAGGCATTTGTTTACTTATTTGGATGGTCCTACTGCAGGACCTAAATCATTTGCAGGTCAAATTGGTAAAGTATTAGAGATATGCGAGACGCTGCCGTTGGACAACTTTGAGAAGATAGAAGGTGAACTACCTCCACAAATATTCACAGATCTCAGTACAGACCAGAAATATTTACAAGAAATTACTACTGCTGTTATAAACGGATCCTGCTCTCCTGATTTATTACAGAGAAGCCCAGGTAATCTATCCCATACCCGCTGGTTGACGAGAGCTAATCGTATACTACGTTTGAATATTTCTACGGAAAATCTACAACATAATCTTGTGACTTTAGTAAATCATACGCTCCTGACTGGTTTGCTATCAAAACACATTCATCCTGCAAATATGGTTCAAATCATTTATGAAAGATCATGAACAGCACTCGATATTTGTCCAACTAGTTGTTAGCGATAGTGGACCCTGTTATAATTCGAAACACTTACTTCGCTCATCCAGAAAACTTGTTGTTGAGTATGATTTACTTAAGCACATTAGAGAACTCGCTGCAAGACGCATTTTAAAGGCTCGTCAAGTTAATAAAAAATCATTGGCGCATGTTTGAGGTGCCAAAAGTGGACTTAAATGCACGTTCTTACGTAGACATGATTGACTGGCAACAAAATATATTCAAACCCCCAATACTGATGAATATTTCCGATAAGCAGTTACAAGATCTTATAGAAAATGGAGAAGATACAGTGTTGGAGTTTATGAGACTGCCTTGCCACAACCAGGCTGTGGAAAGTTTTGTAAAAGTTGTGACAAAAGCAGCTCTAAGTGTATGCGACAAGACAAGACAAGAGGGATTCATAAAATCTAAATTAGCATCTCGAAAGCTCATACCAAGGTTTGAGACGAAAATGGATTTTTGTCGTAAAAAATGATGTTATTCTTATTGTTGTTCTTCTTATAACTTTCTGAACCTGTGTGTACTTTTGAAATAAATGATTGTATTGGTTAAAATCTACTTTTATTTTATCATTTAATTCATAAAATATTATATTTACTTATTATTTTATTTATAGGGTGGATAATAATTGTTGTTCTTCTTATAACTTTCTGAACCTGTGTGTACTTTTGAAATAAATGATTTTATTGGTTAAAATCTACTTTTATTTTATCATTTAATTCATAAAATATTATATTTACTTATTATTTTATTTATAGGGTGGATAATAATTGTTGTTCTTCTTATAACTTTCTGAACCTGTGTGTACTTTTGAAATAAATGATTTTAATGGTTAAAATCTACTTTTATTTTATCATTTAATTCATAAAATATTATATTTACTTATTATTTTATTTATAGGGTGGATAATACAAAACGTCTATAAAAACATAAAAAAATAAATTTCAAGCCTATGGCGGGGGCTCAAGCTGTCGAGCTAGAACATCCAAATTGAGGAGTGTTATTTACAATTATATAAAGCAACTTTTACCTGGTATTCCAATTCTAAATTCGAAAAAAAAAATTTTTTCATACAAAAGTGTTCCACCCTATTAGATATTCAAATTGAAGCTCCTCTAATTTGGTAGCCGTCTGTTGTGCAGTGTGTGGTCTAGCGTTCTAACGTGCGTTTGTTGATTTGCTTCACTCAATTCGTGAGGTACCCACCTTCCAAGCTTTTTCACCTTCCCAATTTGCTTCAAGTGGATTAAAACAGTTTTATCACTAACACCTCAGCCTGCAGCTAACTCGGACGTGGTTTGCAATGGATCCGCTTCCACAATAGCCTTCAATTCTTCATTATTAACTTTGGTTTCTGGCCGTCCACGGGGCTTGTTCTGCAGGTCGAAATTTCCAGAACGAAAACGTTGGAACCAAAAACACACTGTGTTTTCTTTTGCGGCAATGTCGCCATACACATCATTAATCCTTCTAGCCGTTTCTGCAGCACTGGTGCCACGGTGGAACTCGTACTCGTAAACAACGCGATATTTCAAGTTTCCATTTTGTAAACTAAGTGACGCAAAGAAAAAAAAACAATTAAGGAAAAAACAAATGAATTATAATTTTCGAAACACAAATACATGAATAAATAGCTGTATAAATTTGAATTTGGAATTCCTTACCAAAGAGAAGTTATTTGAGATTAAAGTTGCCAGTAACGCCAATTTCATATGTAAAGACCTAATATTATGGAAATATTGCTCAAGTACATTTTTCACAGATTTCCACTTTTTATGATTTTTAATACATTTTTAATCACTCACTGTATTTATAAACCGTTGGTTCCTGAAAGTTTATTTCAAGACATTATTATCTCCAGACTCACACAAACCTGGAAAATCAAAAATACTGTCTTGGGTTTTATTCTATTGAAATGCTTGAAATAAGACCGGCACGTGTATCGGGGTTCCATAGAAGCCCGAGTAAATCTGGCTTCTAAGAAACTGGGCGCCTTGTACAGGAATAGCAAATTATTTTATAGTGCCCAGCTGCTAACCCTGTTTAAATCTCAAATACGCCCAACAATTGAATTTGGGAGCCGCCTCTGGACTGGAGCCCCAAAATACTTGATAGACCTACTTGAATCTGGGCAAAGAAGGTTGATCCTTCTGATTGATTGATTGTTGACAGGCCGAATGCTATCTCGAATCCACAAACGCAATGTAGGTAATCTGAGTCTGTTTTACAGGTATTTTAGTGGAGCTTGCTCTAAGAAACTAGCAGTATTGATACCCGGTGCACCAGTGCGCGTGCGTGAAACTCAACGGACACGAGCGGAACACCCATTCACAGTTGATATCGGCTTCACGAGAATGGGTCGTTTCTTCGACACATCTTCGTGTAAGTCGGCTAAGTATGCCGAACGAAATACCGACATTGATTGATATTCAGGGACTTTTCAAGAATCACTTTAATAAAGCCCTACCCACAGCCCCTACCTTAACCCGCCTCACAACACTGTCCAGGTAGCGACATAGTTCCCCTGTCTTTACACTGTACAGACATGGGTGCTCTTGTGAGGTATATAAAAATGTGCGTTAGTCCTGCTTGAAATCTGATCCAACGAACTCAATACTGCTTTGAATTTAAGACCTGATTGAAACATTTAGACGAGTGATAGGGTAGGTGTAATTATTACAGAAAAATAAACTTCTTAATGTTAAACTGTGATGTATCATAATCAGTCTACGATTAGTTCTAACATTGCTTTAGTTGACTACGGGCTCTTCGGGTCACATGGTCTCGTTTACGAGATGAACCGAAGGTAACCGAAGGTAGGTGTGCAGAGTCATAATAAGATTGAAAGGGCGTTAGTCCTTTGAACTATATTAATAAATTACTATACGTCAATAAATAGTCACAGTGATAAAAAAAGGCTTTTAATATGCATATTATATCCCTGAAAAATATTGGTCCCAATACTCGTAAAGAACGAAAGTCTCTGAAAAGCACATGCGAGAAATTACATTAACGGTTCTGGTTTTTGATATCCAAAAATCATAATTACAAACTGACGTTGTTCTGCCATATAAATTAATTCTGGTGAATATTTTGGTTTTTAAATAAAAAAAAACGAATGTATTTAAGTGTGTGGGGATGGGATCTATGACAGAAAGAGGAATGGAGCGCTGTAGACGATGACCGCCGATAAAAAAAAAAAAAAAAACACAATACAAAACAATAACACAGTGATACATAATAAATGCCGAATAAAATGTCAAAATGATGCGACGATTCTCATAAATAACTTGCGAATGTGTGGATGAAAGTTCGATGAGGTGGGCGTAGCGCCATCTGTCATTCAACAACATACATAATTTCGTTCTGTTTGAAATACGAACGACGCGACGTTTAAATTTGTTCATACAACAATACTAAAATCACGATTAAAAAATAGAAGGGTGCGGGTAGAAGGGTGAAAATTTGGCGTTATAGGTATTTTTTGATCACAAAAAAAATACTAATAAAAAATTTGCCAAAAAAATTAAAAAATAATTCTGGATGGGGACACCCTTATCTTTTCGACCTATTCAAATACCTAACAAATATACATATAAAAAATTTCATAAAAAATCGGTCGAGCCGTTTCGGAGGAGTGCGACCACAAACACCATGACACGAGATTTTTATATACGCCTGTCTCGACACAGGTATACCCTAGTGAGGCAGGCATCAAAAAAACCCAATGTATCTACATATACTTTTTTATAGATAAATAAATAAATAAAAATACATATATAGATAGATTGCCTGTGTTCTAAATTAGACTTCACAATTTTCTGAGAAATCTCAAATTAATTTCCAAAGTCCTCTGTTTGAATTTTGCGTTAACTCTATTCTGTTGAGTAGTGCAGAGTCAAATTCAATTTCTCACGCCAATAACAGTGGGCCAAAGTCAATCACATTACCGGCCTAGGCCTACCTTGCTCCCTACATATCAACGACCACGCTTGATTACTAATTCACGATACCGGGAAGGTTTCGCTGCGATAAATAACTACTGGCATAACAGTATGTCGGGGGTAGTATTGGGGTCGTGTTCGCGAATATATTAACTACCCTGTACCCCTGATTGTAAGGCTTTATTCTAGATTAGTTTATACTAAAGCAAAATAATCTTTCAAAACTCACAGCTTTTAATTATAATTTAAAATTTTTATGTTTTATTGAAATAACTCTTGTTATGAGACTTTTGAAGGTTACGCTCATCAATGTAATAAATCATTGAAGAAGATATTTGTTTTTTTTCTACATTAGCTCCACACAGGAGGCACTGTGGAAAATAATTTTCTTCAGGGCCTATGTCATATTAGGGGTTGCTGTGTGGAAGGTTTTAGTAAGGAAGGGAGGAGAGGAAGTATTGGGAAGGAAACAGGTATAAGGAGTGGGTAGGAATCTGGGGCTTAGTGTGTCCAGGAGATACGGACATATGAATCGATTCCTTCAACTGATACGATGGGTTGAGAGACACTAGAACCTCCATATTGATAATCTTTCCAATATGTGCATTAGAAATTAATAATTTTATTTCTAAATATTTAAATTTTGGTATTGAAAATATAAAGCGACTGAACCGGTATAGGTTTTGAAAATACGCTTCCCGGGGCGGCGGTACCCATACCTGCCTCCCAAATTGAAAATATGGTACTGAAAAAACGAAAATACGTATAAGTACAAGACACGGAGAAATAAGAAAGGTTACGGTCGCAAATGAGGTTACAACAAAACCGACCGAGATACTTTTTTTTTTATTTTTCTGTGTCTTGTTCTTTTCATATTTTTGTAAAGATTTATTACCATCGTCTTCTTCAATGATAAATTATATTGACGGGTACAACCTTCAAACACAACGAGAGTTTTTCCAATAAATAATGAATATTCATTTAAACTTTAAAACAAGGTTAATAGTTTCCCATATAAATAAAACCGTTTCTTTTTTTTATTTTTTTACGGTGGGGGAGGGGAATAATTTCGTCGGAATTTGATAGATCAGATATTTTCTTAAATTTAAAAAAATAGTAATAGTGTATTTTTAAATGCAGCTTCTGTTACCGCATATTTTTGGTAGGGCTACCTAAATTATATAATATGTGAAGTAAAAAGCAACTCATATAATATCACAAAACTCTCATTTGGGGTGCAAGAATACCCCCCTTTCGGAAAGGGAACAATTTCTAAACATTTTTGTTTTGAAGAGTTTTAAAGCAAACAAAATGTTTAACAAAAAAGTATAGTGGTAATAATAACAACAAACCTAGTAACAACCTAATACATAAAAAACTTCTTTGTACAGGCGATAAATCTTTAAAAATATCCCACATATTACTAAATCATATATCTCCAGCTTTCTGTACTAATTCTAAAATAATAAATTTGATTAATAACAAGGATATTCCTAATAAATTTGAAAAAAATGGGATACACTTTAGAATGTGACGATTGTGACGGACAGTATGTAGGAATAGAACTGTCTCAACACAGGTATACCCTAGTGAGACAGGCATCGAATAATTTAATGTAAACATACCTTATATACTTAGATAAATAAATTTTTAAAAAATGACTACTAGAAATTTTATAGAAACTGGGAACATGAACTTTGTTCACGAAATATATATTAACTACTCCGAGTTTGCTAACCATCTAATAGAGGCAGGCCATAGCTTCAAAAAAGAAAAAAACTAAGTTTAAACATTTGCAATTTAATTCATATATCGAGTTTTTCATAAGTAACCAAATATTTTTGTCCTACAAAAAGTTTCAAAAATCGATATCTAGATTGTGTTTTTCACACAAAACTAAGTGTATCACATTAAAAAAGTGAATCGTTTTCCAATTAATTAATAATCGCAGTGAGAACTATTAGAGTGAATTTAAAAACAAAATCTTGAAATTAACATGACAAGTGATATTTGAATTTGAAACCATTTGAATTTGAATTTGAAGTTTGAAGACAAGTGACATGTGAAGCCATAGACAAAAAGTTAACAGAATATTATTATGGCTATTACTGTAACAAGAGACAATATTTTAAATTTTAAATAGAATGGGGGCATTTTTGAACCCAAATTGAAGATAAAAAAATGACGGTAGCGAGCTATCTAAATGAGCTAAAGAGTGAGGTTTCGAAAATTCAGACTGTCAAGGACCATAAAACGAAAAATACGATTGAACTCATAATAACGAAGTTGGAAGATACTATTAACAAAGAGAGTCTGTCATTACAAGACAAAATAATTGAATTATAAGAAAACATTATCAACAGTGATAGAAAATATATCAGTAACTTAGAAAAATACCAAAATCTGGAAAACAATGCTACTACGAGAAGCTACGCTAACATCACCAGTGGAAAAAACACAACACCTAATGTTCCAGTATACCCCATTATAATTAAAACTAAAAATGATAACGAAAACATAAAAGAAACCATCATGAAGAACGTCAAAATATCTAAACTAGGAATCGGAGTAAGTAGCATCAGGAAGACATCAAAAAATGAATTGATAATAAATTTACAAAAAGCGGATGATATGGCCAACATCAAAAATGAAATTACAAAGTTAAAACTTGAAGGAATACACGTTGAAAACATTGGTAAAAAAGACCGTGCATGATCTTTAAAGGAATCGACGAAAAATATATACAAAAAGAATTTATATCAGATCTAATACTGCAAAATGAAGATATAAAAATAATATACGAAATGGACCCAAACAAAATAAAATATAAAGGAACCATACCAATTAAAAAATATCAACAAAAAAATATAATCCTGGAAACCAGTGGAGATCTCAGAAACCTTCTAATTATGAAAAAAAGCGTAAACCTTGGTTTTTACCAAATTAAAGTAGAGGACTGTAACCCCCTAATGCAGTGTTACCATTGCCAAAAATATGGTCACACAGCAATGCGTTGCCTCCAACCACCGAACAAACCAATATGCCTTCATTGTGCGGGTGAACATAACTTAAAAAACTGCAATAATAAGAACGAAATACCAAAATGCATTATTTGCACAGAACTTAATTTAAAATTTAAAACTACGACTTCAACAGACCACAAATCAAACAGTGAAAAATGCAAACACAGAATGAAAATGCTAAACTTTGCTAAAGCAAAAAAATAATTATAATTCAAAATGACCGATTTCATAGTAAAACAAATTGACGAAAAATACAAAATAAACCAAGAAATAAGTCAAAATATTACAGAAGTCAATAAATGGTGCATTACTAACAGTTCCCCCTTTTGCTATTACTTATGAACATTCGAAGCATCGCAAAAAACCTCGATGAATTTTTGATAAATATTAATGATCTAATTTTATCTCCCGCCTGCATAGTGTTAACAAAAACGCACTGTAATAACGATCAACACATTAATGCGCTACCCAACTACAAAGGCGTCGCAACAACAACACCAATTAACAAAAATAGTGGTGTAATTATATTTGTTCACGACGAGTGTGAAATTACTAACATTGAAGAAATTTTTATACAACACGTAAATTGTCTAAAAATAGATATAAAATTAAAAAATAAATTATACAGAATTATAACAGTGTACAGAACACACAAATCAAACATAACTAACTTTATAAATGAACTAGGTGAATATCTAAGCAAATTGTCGAAAATACCTACTTTTGTGTGTGGTGATTTTAATATAAACATTTCTACAAACCATAACTCAATAGAAAAAAATAATTACATTAACATGATGACGCACCTCAATTATAAATCTTGTATTAATAGTTACACTCGAGAAATTAAAAACAAAACCAAACGCCATCATGTATAGATCATATCTGGTGTAATATACATTTAAATGAAAAAAAAAAAATTAAATCTACTCTTTGGAAAACCACTACGCTTGTCTTATATTACATGAGACAAATAAAAAACTAAACACGAGTCCAAAATTAAATCTTCCATATTCCCACGTAGACTACAAATAATTAGAAAAATTAATTACTGAAAAATGGGAAGAAGTTTTAAAAAATAAATGCGCCAACCAAAGTGCCTTACTGTTTGAAAACATTTTAACTAAACACGTTTTAGAAGCAACAAAAACAACACAGATCGATCAATTCAAAAACAAGGAAAATTAAACCCTGGATTACTCTAGGATTAATAAGAAGTATAAAAATATATTAACTACTCTAATTAAAAAAACGAAAAACGACTATTACTCAAAAATTATTTCAGAAGCTAAAGACAATAATAAAAAAATATGGTCAATAATAAATGAAATAATAAATAAAAAAATATATATAAGCACATATCAGAAATATCATATGGGAAATTAATATACAGGGTGTTAAGGGACGTACTTGACTTACTTTAACCAGTGATTCCTAACATTATTTGGAGTAAAAAATGTAAATGAAATTGTGGTCTCCGGTGAAAATTTTGATGTTTTTTTATTTATTTTTTCTACAAAAACATAAAAAAATGATAGGTGTTGGACAGTTGGAGGCGGGGTGAGGGGTTGGTTTATTACTCGGCTGAGTGACCAGTGATGACAAGCGGAAGAATTTTTTTTGTTTGAATTTGGAGAAAAAAAATTGAAAAAAAAAAGTCATCAAAAAAAGTCACCGGAGACCAAAATTTCATTAAATTTTTTTACTCCAAATAATGTCAGGAATCACTGGTTAAAGTAAGTTAAGTATGTCCCTTAAAACCCTGAATACATACAGAATGACACAAAAAAATGTTGTAATATTTTAAATAACTATTTTAATAACGTTGGAAAAAACCTAGCAAAATCCATAAATACCACAAATATATCAAATCCACAACAAATAACACAATGACAAATAAAAAATTTCACCCAGTCACAGAAGCCGATATTGACAAAACTATCTCGGAACTAAAAGGAGGTTCCGCCCCCAGCTTTGATAACATAGATGCAGACAATAAAAGCGATGAAAACATACTTAGTTCTCCCCATAACACATATAATAAACCTAAGTCTAGCAAGTGGCGAATTTCACAATAATTATAAAAGAGCAATTATAACTCCCATTTATAAAACAGACTGTCGTAATGATCCACAAAATTACCGCCCGATTTCCCTCCTATCAAACATATCAAAAATATATGAGAAAATTGTAAAAAAACAAATTTGGACATTCTTAGAAGAAAATAAAATAATTAATGATAACCAATTCGGCTTCAAAAAACATTCAAGTACTCATGACGCGATAGCAAAAATAACTAACTATTTATATACGGCCCTAGATTCCGATAAAAAATGTATCGGAATATTTATAGACCTGAAAAAAGCTTTCGACAGCATATCACATAAAAAATTAATAAATTAATTAAAATCGATAGGAATTAATGGGAAAGTCTTAGCATGGATAACTAGTTATTTACATAAAAGACCTCAACAAGTAAAATTACTCAATCAAGTCAGCGATTCAAAACATAGCGACTTTTCAATACCCCAAGGTACAGTTTTAGGACCACTGTTATTTATTATATATGTCAATGATATATTCCATATTTCCAAATATGGAGATATTGTTTCCTACGCTGACGATACAGTCCTACTACTAAGCAAACACATGGTCTGAATTAAATAAAATGGCAAACACAGATATCCATCCGAACTGTTATTCAAACAATTTAAGGTCAGAAAATTAAGTGCGTTATACTTTTATCACGCAACATTACAAATTTATAAAGATAATATTCAAAATAAAGTTGCACCCTTCAAAAATAACAGAAATCTAAATAGACAAGCATCAATACTTCCTTTTCCAAAATGTAAAAAAATAATAGGACATTAAATCATAAATATCTCGGAGTTAAAATTTTTAATTCACTACCTGAAAAAATCATAAACATGAATAGAAACATAAAAAAATTTAAAACTCTGCTTAAAAATTACAGTGAAAATTTGAACTGAATAAAAAATAATAAATTGAACCAATGTTATAACACCCCCCATACACACAAGCCCTGCTTATTTATGGGGGTACATCAAATACATGTATTATGTAATTAATTATTGTAAAAAATATATTATAATTTATGTATCGTTTTGTAAATAAAAAAATAAAATAAATAAATAAAAAATATTTTAATATGTGCGCTTTAGAAACTTACGAAATTAACAAAACAATTAAATCAAAAATTAATTTAGTTAATAAAATAATAGCACCATGTAAATCACCTCTACTTACGATGTTTCCATGTAATTTTGACTCTTCCCACCGTTCTCCCCCTCCACCAAAATCCCCCCTCCCACTACCCCCACCGAATTAATTTTTGTACATGTGTAGAATTTTTAAGTTAGATTTAAGTTTGCTCGTGAATGACACCGACGTGTCGAAACCGGTCGCAAAAATTTTAAATATAAAGTAACAAATGTACATTGAAAATTAAAACTCTTCAAAACAAAAATGTGAAAACAATAATTGTAAATTTTGAACCTAATTCTTTTTAGGTCACTATAACAATTATAGTAAAACTCTACTACTAATGGTTATTCTTGGTTATTAGTTATCATGTTATTACATTGGTTTTACCATTGCGGAATGCATTTCGACAATAAATCAAAATTTATCACGTTTCTTTGCGCCACTTGGAATTACCGGACTCGTTGTGTTTCCCTGCAAATCTTTCTTCCAATCTCTGCAATGGAAATGTCTTGGGCTGGGTCGCTGATAAAAACTCCGTATACAACAATTTACGTTTAAAATGCATAATAAATAATTTTCACACAAAAATAAAATGATTTTCTGCTGCATAATGTTCGCATAATGAGTCTTCATCTGAAATACCAAAGGTTTAAAAAAATACTTAATTATTTTACGATAATTATTTTACCACACCATAGCCCTTTTTGATCTAGTAGTGAGAAATTATCTATCAAAAATGTTTATTTCTGAATACAGTCGAATAAAGTGAGGTATTTCTTATAAAGAGGGAACTTTTTATAATGGATAATTTACGGAATTGTTAAATACGACGATTCTAATTTAAAAAAGCCTCAACTTAGACAACTTAGTTATTCTGTAATGAATTGAAGGATCATCTATCGGATGCCGACAGATGCCAGCAGGGAAAGAACTCCGATCAGTTGCCGAAAGAACCAGCAGGGGTGCATGGGTGGGTATATGGTGGCTGTCGAGAGCGGACTTTCGCCAGCCTACCGATCAGCGTCAATTAACAACCAATATAGGCAGGTCATGTGACCGGTAGTTTAATTATTTTAAATACGTAAACTAATAATAAACTAGTTTGTATCAATTCAGACTAGAAATTCTTTAACTAATAAGGTGGGTAAAAGAAATATATATGTACATAAATGAAAATAAAATAAACTCCCAGGTTGCCGGCACTAAAACTGAACTGAAATTCCTTCCATGCATGTTCGAATGGAAACCTGGACAAAGCACCTCAGCAGTCACTGTGGTGTACTATTATTTCCTATGATTAACAAATTCTGAGATCGGGAGTTTTCAATAATACTTTGGTTCGGCCATATTTACAATGAATGTCTAACTAGACTTAACGACCGCTCCATATGATGCTCCGTGTTAATCTTCCGAACGAGCCGCCGCCCAGTGCGCTGCTCGCTGCCAATCGAATTTTAAACCCGAACGGGCGGCAGTTGTCTCTCTCTTATAGTTCTACTACGGATCTCTGCTGAACAACATATACTCGAAACTAAAGTTAGCCTCCCTCCCTAAGGCGTACTTAACTGTACATGGCCCGCAGATACTTTAATAGTAAACTACTGCTAACTTTGTACAAATCACAAGTGCGTCCCACGGTTGAATTTGGCAGCCACTTCTGGTCTGGAGCTCAAAAATACCTGAAAAATACCCTCGACTCTGTGCAGAAACAGGCGGCCCGTTTGATAGATTCTCCCATCTTAACTGACGCCGGTATTACAATGGAAGATGCTCCCAGGAACTAGCTTCATTGATCCCTTTGGCACCGGTGCATAGTCAGGAAACACGCCAAACGTGTCCCAGACATGGTTGATATTTATCAAATGTGAACGGGTCGCTTCTACGACTCGTTCTTGTGTTCAACAGCTCGGTTGTGGAACGATATGCCGGTCTCTGTGTTTCAAAAATACCCTCCACATTTGGGATGTCTGTGCGGTAATTGGGAATAAAACACCCAATTTGGGATAGATGGTAAAATTGTCAGTATTATGATTTAATTAAATCATTTTAATTTATAATTTACAGTAAAATACATACTGTGTTTTTCCAGAACAGAGCTCCACAAAGAAATAAGAAAAATTACCATACGACAAAACAAATGGCAAGTAATATCGTTGTGTGGTTTAAAAATATAGTCGACTTTATCGCGCCGAGCTTTCTATAAATAAATCCAGCGAATAAATGTCACCATTGCTCTTATGCTGGCTTTTGGTTCCACGTACCTCGTTCCTGTGCAAACAACGGACCTTTACAAATACCGTACCAATCAACAAAAACCCAATCTTCCACAAACTTCACCAAAGAACTGGTTGTTTAAAAAATTTGAACAATTCATCAAAATGTTGAGATTAATTTTCACATTCCGTGTTATATTCATGTTCTGTTATGGTATTATTATTAGATGCTTCATAAAACTGAAATAATCACAGAACTTGAATAGAACTTCATAATTGAAATTCATAATCGTTTCGCGGAATATTGTAGATGGCTTTAGTTTGTAAATTAAAATAATTAGATTTATTTTATTTATTTAATAGCAGACCCGGTCGCACGTTGCCGTGGCTAAAAAAAACACAATGCCACGCCATTACCCAACCTTTATAACCAACTGCATCTGTTAAATCAAATCCACACCGCCCGTTTTCCAGCTCGCTGCCCGCTGCCCGCTCGCCAGCCCGCTCCCTGTATTTACATATTTCAACCAATTTACACAAAACCTTGACAAATTATATACCTAACAATCTTCCTTATGAATCTCTCTATCTATTGGTGAAAACCGCATAAAAATCCGTTGCGAAGTTTAAATCATCTAAGCGCATAGATAGTGGGAGCGACTTCATTATATACTATGTAAAGATTTAATGTTTCTTCATAATTATCATTGATTATGTAGGTAGAATCTAATTATTAACCCCATTAGAGCTCGCCTGTATCGGCGTATAAAAATCTGTGAAAAAAAAAATTTGAATTAACAACAAAGTGTTGAGAGATCAAACAAAATGTTATTATCCATTGTGTTATTATTTCATACCATTTTCAACAATAGAGAAAATTAAAAAAATATATAATAATGTACCTTTATGGTTTGGAAAAAAAATGTTAGTGAAAATAACAAAATTAAAAGCAAAAATTTATAAGCGATTAGATGTTAAAAGCAAATCATTCTTTGAAGGCAACAATACATAATTTTAAAATGAGGATTAAGTAATGTTGAAATAAATACGAAAGAAAATTTTTTGATCGGAACATTTAGTATAGTTTTCAATCCATTGAAGTGCCCTAAACAATTAGTTATTTATTGGTTAAATTAACAAAATGGTTTAAATATTAATAAGTAAATTTATTTATTTATTTATCTATAAAAAGTATATTTACATTGGGTTTTTAATCAACCAGGTATGTCGAGACAGGCATAGAGGTACATAAATGAATTTTCGTAGTTACAAGAATATTTAAAGTAAAATACATATTATTTTGAATAGAATTAAAATAGAAAGGTGATTGGAAGTGTGGTAAATCGTTTAAAGAGTGTTATCTTATAATAGTTGGTGGAGATGAAGTTTTTTTAATTTTGTAATTATTTTTTAATTTAGTAACTATGTATTTATTATTTTTTACTTTTTTATATGAAACATATTAGGTATTTATTATATGAAATAGAAATTATATTTGTAGTCCTCCTCACTAGGAGATCCTGTACTGAGGGGGACTATGCTTTGGATAAGTTTTCAGCGACTTCTATGGTATAACTTCATGGTTTGGATAAGGTATATATGGTTTGGATAAGATAACTTCTACAACGATGTTTTAAGTATACTAGTAAGTTCATTTTCCGATAGTTCCTTCAGCCAACATTTAATGCCCTTTATATAGCTAGTTTTTATTTTAATTTTTTTGATACTAAGTGGGAGTTTGTTATATAACTTTGCTACTGAAAATTCAGAACTTCTTTGTCCATACGAAGAGTTACACTTTGGTATATTAAGTATGTCTGTTTGTTTGGCTCTGGTTTTATGAGCATGTGAGGTGTCTGCCTCTGAATCGTTTTTGAGGTAATGTACCAGAATATTTTTGGCATAGATTTTCTGTATGTTTGGAATATCAAACTGTTTCAAATTTTCTGCTGTTGACGTCCTTATGGCGACCTTTAGTATGGTCTTTACGATGCAATTCTGAGTTACCTTCAGTTTTTTTATGCTCCATATTCCAATCGAGAGTGACATAAAGCATAATATACTCTCTTTAAATCTCTCGTTCACAAGATATTTCGTCATTTTTTGAAGAAGTAGATGAGTTTTGTTAGCTTTTGTGAGGTTCGATCAATGTGTGAATTCCACTGTAGTTATTCATCAATTTCAATCCCAATATATTTAGTACTTTTAGTTTGGGTTGTATACGGGCAGGAACATTATGGAAAATTATTTTGACATTCGTGTTATTTGAGGATATGCTAATTCATTGCTTGTCCTTTTTTTGTTTTTTATATTTAGTTATATTCACATTTAATGTAAGGGAGTTTACTTTTGGCCAGTTTTGAAGTACAGCCAGGCCGTGTTCCGTCTCCTTGTAGGTGCTTGTCTAATCTTGTCCGTGGAATATAATAACGGTGTCATCTGCAAAGCTCATTATGTTTCCATTGATGGGAAGATTCATAAGGTCATTTATATATAATAGTAATAGTATAAGTCTTAACACGTTTCCCTGGTGGACACCGAATTTAGTTGGTAGAGATTTTTTCTTTCTTTTACCGATTTGTAAAATTTGTTCTCTTCCAGTTAAGTAGGTTTAGATTCCATTTTTTTAAGTACAGTATTTCACGATCAATCGTTTCGAAAGCTTTTTGAATATCAATAAAAACTGTGAAGCGTTTCTTGCTTTCATCCATTTTTCTAATAATTGTATTTGTTATATTGGCTGTAGAGTCACCCGTACCCAGGTTTTTCCTAAAACCATACTGCGTAGGTGATAATATTTTATTAAGTAAAGTACTAAGTGAAGTATGTTGTATTAAGTAAAGTAGTAAATTCTGCACATCAATATATTGAGTTAAATTCTATTATTTTCATTTATTTTTTATGGGTTTGGTCGTATGTGAATAGTTATTTATGTCTGCGTATGATATATTTTACAAACGTTTGTAATAGTGTGGCGTTTAATACTTACAATCCATTTCTTTATATCTTATTTAAATTTTGTCAAGGAGTCAGTTTCTCTGATCGTAGCTGGTAGTGTATTGTGTAGTTTGCAAGCTATGTGTTTAAAGTATTTTTGTCCAAAGGTGGTTTTGGAAAAAGGAGTTTGGAGAAGTTCTTTGGTTTTGGCTCGGGTATTGTGTATTGTTTGTTTAGCTTTGTATAGTGTTTTGTTGTTTTTGTGAAAATTAACTAAGATGGATCTAGTGTAGAGCTGCTTCATGTTCATAACGTTGAAGGTATTGAAGATCGTATCGTTGCTGGTAGTAAACGGCAGTTTGAGAAATGTTTTTTAAATAGCAGTGTAAGCGTTATATATTAAAAAATTGCAAATGAATAATAAAATAAAAATAATTTTCTATTTCCTTAGAATATTTATTCGGAAAACGAGGGCTTCAGTAGGGCATTAATATAAATCATCTGTAATTAATGAGCATTTTCTTAGATTGCATTTGACTTTAGCATTATAAAAGATATTATTTTTAATTTCCATTGATAGTTTATTTAATATTTTGGCTACGATATAGCTTAGGGTTCTTTCGCCGAATTAATTGATACATTTCGGGACCACCAATCTTTCGTTTTGAGTGAATCTTGTGTTATGTTTTTGGTAAACTCTTTCCCTGTAAATGGAATCATACAATATAATACGTTGACTTATAATTATAATAATTTGATGGGCAAAACATTCAGAGATTTTTTTTTTTATAAATTAATCAGTACTGTACTGAATCAAGAAAATTATTAGAACGAAAAAAAACTAAAGCATACATCAATGACCATCAGCGCCTGTTGTAGAAACACTATATCGCTACAAAAGCCGATTGATAATCAATCTTGATTGGCAACAATCGATTCCTCCCAATAAAATATTATGTAGATTGTTGATGAACTGGGCGCTTTAATTGATGAATAGTATTGAACAGGCTTTTGTACAATTAACAACTCTTATAAAAAAATGTATATATAAATCCAAACGTACATTTTGTTGGCCTCAAAGCATTACAAAACTAATAGGCATCTACTTCGCCCATTTCAAGAAACAAATATATCTACATGTTTAACCATTTCCGTTAACTAACCAAATAACTGACTAACCATAACGCCGTTTCCCCGCAGGGGTAGGCAGAGAGGACGGACCGCCAAACAACTCGATCTTGGCACACGTTCCTTGCATCGTTCACAATCATACATCGTCTCGTAAATGCTCTTCTATAATTCTGACTCTTGACATGGCCCTACCCAAGTATCTGATTCACTTGGTCGTGCATTTCCATAACATATACCAATATAACTACCCGTTTAACCATTACCATTATATACACAAATAAAGCTACATGCTTAACCAATATCATTACATATACAAAAATAGCTACATTTTTAACCATTACCATTACACGTACAAAAATAGCTGCACGTTTAACTATTACCAACACACATCTGCCCTGATGATGGACAACGTAACGTTGTCGTTATAATGCTGTCCGAAACGTTGGCTAAAGGAGGAGGTAGCACACACGGCATAACACCCCAAAAATAAATAACAAAAATACTTTTGGCCGTGAGAATCAAAAATCATATCATTACCATTGATGGTAGTATGTGATCACGTACTACAAGCTTAAGCATTATCATTACATGCACACATAAAGCTACATGTTTAACAATTTTTATTTTATTTTATGTGAATGCCTCAGAAGAGTCCCAGCTGCTCCCGTCTGGAGCCAGTGAGACTATGGCATCCACAAATGGGGGTATGTTGTTAGACTGAAGGTAGTGGGGAAGGAGAGGAGATGTGAGAGATACTGAGAATCTCTTCTACTCTGGAGCGTGCCGCAAATACGCTATGTATTATTTTTAATTAACATGTATATTATTTTTTAATATTAAAAACATTCACAAACATTTTTTTTTTAATTCAAATATTTTGATGACTTCCGTGATCGGGGGTTAAGCCTCTCGATTAGCAATCCGAAGGTCGCGGGTTCAAATTTCACAATTTATATTACGCAATTTTAAAAACATTGCATAAGGTATATTTTAAGAGGAAGTATGGTCCTGGCGTAAGACCTCCATTCGGAAATGAAACGTTTTAGAATAATGGATTTAGCCGTGTTTGGTGACTTTATCTTATAGCCAGGAACTTACTCTACCCTATCTCCTTTTCTTCCTCACTAACTTCAACATCACAACATACGCAATAAAATTGGGTATGCCATAGTATCACTGGCTATAGGTGATTGGGAGCAGTTGGGACTCTTGCGCTGTATTCACATTTAAATAATCCAAGTCCACTAGGATTAGTGATGATTCCATCCAGATCTTAGCCCACTCATTCATTCATTATGTGGGCGTTCACATTAGCATCCACCATAATATGGTAGGAGTAGCGTCGCTCTGCGGGGAAGTACACAAGGGAACACCCACTCGATTATCGAACTGAAAACATCCATCGAAGCGCATAATTTCTGTTTTAGTAGAAATTAGAAACTCTTCGCGATGAGCTTTTGAAATAATTTTACAGTTACGATTTTAGATTTTCACGGCCAAAAGTATTTTTGTTAATAGTTTTTGGGATATTATGCCGTGTTGCGCTACCTCTTTCTTTAGCCAACGTTTCGGACAAAGTTACAGTGTCCAGGGCAGATCAGGGCAGATGTGTAATAGTTAGGGGTGATGTTTGTACTTATCTACTTAGGAGCGATACCGTGTCGCCAGCTCCACTCCTCTACGATATATATACTTCAAACATTATAGTATTTATTGTTAACCCCTATTGTTACTACGTGCGGCTGGCTATATTTGCAGTACAATGAAATTATAACTGCATTGAGATGTAATGGTGTGTGCAATCTGTGAAGCTAGGTTTTAGATGTTTTTAGCGCATTTCATTACTTTCCATAAAAATTCCAAAGTAAAAAGTTGATTTTGTAGAAGCATGTCTGTAATTTCAATTTCAAATTTCTTTTCGAGAGATTTATAAAATTTTGCCAGCCTCAGAGGGAAAAGTAACAAAATAATTGTGTTTCACTCGAGCGAGAGATATTTCCGGGTGTTCTGTTTTGGATTAGGCCGCATTCAGTCTAAAATAAATATACAAACTACATGTTATTAAAAGCCAAGAAGCCGTCTTTATTTCACTGTATACCAAAAAATATTTTTTTTGTAAATGTAAAATTTATAAAAACGTAAATTTTATAATATATTTTTGGGAATACTGTCCCAACCTACCAGTCCCAACTGCTCCCGTCCGGAGCCATTGAGACTATTGCGTCCCCAATAGGGTATGTTGTGGAGCTGAAGAAGTGGGGAGGGGAAGGGAATGGGTAGATGAAGGTTGGGAAGTACTTGGCAATTCAGATACGGCTAAAGCCATTTCAAATGACTCTTCAATTCTGATTGGTGGTCTTACACCGGGGCGGCACTAAGAGTATTTTCCACTCTGGAAAGTACCTCAAGTACGTTGTATAATATTTTAATGAATAAAATTTTGACATAATCCAAATTATTTAATTTATTTAGAGCTCCTCGATCTCGGATGCTATCAAAGCCTTGTAAATTAGATACCGAAAATGTCGTAAGTTATATGTACTTATTTGGAGTAATATTAAATGTTTATGTTTCAGTATTTTTATCCATGGTATATTAAATAAATAATTTAAAATAAATCTCTGTATTTAATACATTTAAACGTAAAGGACTATAAAATAAATACATGTTTTTAACAGTACATCAGTTAACGAACATGAATTGAAAATTAAATCTGATTAATTTTAAATTCCGCCCTGGGAACCTTTATTGGATAATCAACACCTCTGCCATAGGTCACCCCAAGTGGTTCGCTACGTTTGGTGATTTAGCAGGGTTGCCCGGGTTCATGGGCGGTGAGGTTTGTCTAGGTCTTGGATGTGGATCACCAGAACACACTGAACCCCAGATTCCTACCAACCCCTTAAAGCTTTTTTTATTTTTTTGAAGAAAGACAAACATTCCCGGGTTACGAATAACCCAACAATGTTTGAAAATCTTCTACTACCACCACAGAAAGTCGAAAATGATGCTTGTGTTGTGATGGAAGACTTAACCAGCTGAGGAATCGAACACGCGATGCTCGGGTGGGACCCAAGCGCTATGCCCTCTCAACCATTGACCAGTCATAGTCATAGTCACTTTTCCTTCCCAGAACTCTCATCTCTTTCCTTTCCTTAAAAAAAACCCTCCACACAGCATCCCCAAAGATGACAATGAAAGAAATTATTTTCCCCACGGCCTCCTGTGTGGAGCTCATGTAAAAAAATTAGATAAACAACTATGAAATAAATTAAACACCATCAATGTACATAATAAACAAAAAATCTTGAGGAAATATTCAGGGTATATGGGATCAAATATTAATACCGTTCAATATAGATTTGAACCACATGCTTTTTTAATAAAACCTTCAAGCTTTGATCATGTCAAAAAACACACGATGATTTCGACTTTCTTAAACACTACTTTAAATAAAAAAATAAACAACGATTTGCACGAGTAGGTATCTAAAGATATTCATTGTATAAAAATCTCTGTAAATTTCCTCTCAATATCAACATAAAAATAACACAGTGTAATGTCAAACAGATAAAAAAATTGGCAACTATTTCCTTGAAAATATCTGCTGGCAGGTAGGTGCTAGCTCGCGTAGCGCCCCCCGAGTATAGCCTCCCGGAATGGCACAGTTTTTGCTGAACTAGCAAGAAAAGGAACCTATCAGGGAATGCATTACCGGTTTTAATATACCGGTTAACCGGTAAATATTATTAAAACATATAAAAGTTTTTTCGATAACCAGTTTCATGATGACTTCCTTTCGTTTGGTAGTATTTTGCATTTTTTTCGGAAACAACGTACAAATATACCAAGAGGGGCATCTTTAATAACAGATGTTTAAACGTTAAACATTATTTTATACATTTATTTATAAGAAAAAGAAAGATAATAGAGACATTAATTTCTATGCGTCTGAAACTAACAGAACTGTCGGCCAATGAATTGATTGTCTCTAACTTCATCTCGGAGAAAGATAATATCGAAGAAATACTGTTTTCAGGTCAATACTAGAGAAGCAGAGACATTGGAACTATGGTCCGGACTAGTCAGACCCAGAAACACTTGATCACTTGGAGAAAACTCAGGAAAGACTACCAGGAAGGCTAGGTATGGGTACCGACTACCGACACCCGGGAACCATGTATTGGATAACCAACAGCTCTACTATAACAGGTCACCTCAAGTGGTTCGCTACATTTGATAACTTATCAGGTGTGCCCGGGTTCACGGGGTGAGGTTAGTTCGGGTCTTGTCGGTGGATGTCTCTGCCAACAGCTGCGTGGCAGGCCAGTTGGGACAGATTGGCTGGGAGGGATGGATTCGTACTTCCGTCACTCCTGGCGACACTTTCACCCAGATTTCACCTTTACCCTTTCCTTTCCCAAAACTTTATCTCCTTCCTTGCATCAAAAGACACCCCACGCAGCATCCCCAAAGATGACATAGGCCCTGAGGGGGATTATTTTCCTCAAGGTGTGTAATTAATGTAAAAAAATGAAAAATTACATAAAATTTTCATTGTGAATAAAATATTATAATGTGTGAGTGAGTGATTGATTTAAGTGTAAAGTATGTAGTTATGGGCGTGCGTCCCTGATGAATGTAGAAACAAAACTCTTGCAATGTACTGCTAATATGATTTATTCAAAAACCGTTTTCTTTAACGTTGTACATGTGGAGGGTGGCGCAAAACTACCGTTTTATGTTGAATCTTATGGTAATGCGTAATAAGATTCAAACCACATCGGTATTTTTGCGCCATACTTTACAATGCCTTTTTCGATACTACACTTTTTGTGAAGCCTCTCGCATGAGCGAATTAATTTGCTAAGTCAGCTTCAAAACTACATTACCAATTTTGTTTTTTTTTCGACAGTTATAATCCGCATAATGGTTCCTGCCTAAGCCATGTTTTTTTTGTTAGGCCCGTCTTAATTCCTCTTGTCTTAAATAGCATAAATAATATATTTTGCAATTTCATATTCTTAGTCTTACTGCCATAAATATGTTCCATTAATACCGACAAGTAACCGCTAATATCACCTTTTTTTATTTTTTACCTGTTAAGTTATTTTTCGGTAACTTAGCATGCCCTAGAAACTACCCTCGGGGTGGGAAACAACCCCACTTCCTCACCCAGACGAGGTTAGGGGTGCAAACACGCTCCCGTTTTTCTTTTCCTTCCGACACCCCACTTTTCCTTTAGGTGGTATAATATCCAAGTTTTCTTTCGTGGGGTAGTCCCGATCATGTAATATTTAAAATAAGGGTTTTAAATGTATATGAATCATTACATAAAAAAACATTTTTAGATTAAGTGTGTCTTCAGTCGATAAATTTATCGTATAAGTGTCCCCGTTTTAAAAAAATAGGTAACACTTAAGAGCCTGTGTCATATTTGAGAATGCTGGGTGGAAGGTTTTTTGAGAAAAGCAACGTGAGAAAGTTTAAGGAATGAAAAGGTTACGATGGCTGTCAGGATTCTGAGGGTCAGTGTGTCCAGGAGTCAAGGATGTATGAATCCATCCCTTCCGCACGGCAATTGATCGAGAGAGTCCGACTGCAGAGGTTAGAGGGTCTCCCTCAAAAGGCCTTTTCCGACCCGCTCTTCCACACGGCTGGTAGGTAGACAAATCCACCGCCAAGGCCTGATCAGACCGTGCCCCATGAAATCGGACACCTCTGCTAAGAAACCAAACATTTCGAATCACTTGCAGTGACCTACGACAGGTTTTGGCTATCCAATAAGCGGTTCTATGGGCAGCGGCCATACCCGCCTCCCAAATTGATTCCCGCTTCCGAAATCATCTCCAATATTTAAAAACATCATTATTTATCACTTGTAAAAATTCTGAAATTATCAAATGGCATTAATGCCTTTTGTATGCGGTCAATAGAACCACCCATTCCTTATATCGATTGGGTGGTCCCACATCCTCCCGCCAACTGCGGCTATACTTTATTCAATGATAGGTATATTTATATTCCTGCTGCCTTTGTGCGGGGTTGCTATTTACTCACAAACAAAAATCTTACCTGGAGCGAATAGTTATTGTTAGGGATGCTAGACAAGCTTTTTCTGGAATTCTAGGGACGAGTATTTTTTTTGCGATACCAGAGGTCCATACCATGTTTGAAAATTAGCTTTTTGTCCAAGTCAGATCGCGGGTCTTGAAGAGGCAGGAAGGAGGAAATACACGTGCCTGTAGGTCGTACCACTTGCAAGATATCTTATACAATACCACCACACTACGACATACCACAATATCCCTCAACATACCACAATAAAACGCAAGATTCTAACAAAAACTACAACACAACAAAACATAACATAGCAAATCACAAAATACAACAACATACCATAGACACCACAACGTACTACAACATACTATTTGGGAGGCGGAAACCTTTATTGGATAACCAACACCCGTGCGATAGGTCACCCCTAGTGGTTCGCTACGTTTGATGATTGAGCAGGGGTGCCCGGGTTTATGGGGTGAGGTTTGTCAAGGTTTTGTAGGCGAATGACCAGGACACACTGAACCCCGGATTCCTACCCACCCCTTAAACCCTTTTCCTTCCCAGAACTCTCCTTTCCTTTCCTAAAAAAAAACCCTCCACACAGCATCCCCAAAGATGACATAGGCCCTGTGGGAAATTATTTTCCTCAGGGCCTCCTGTGTGGAACTCATGTAAAAAAAATACTGCAAAATACCACAATATACTACAACATACCACTATATACCACAACATACCACACGTACAACAGTATACCCCAATATCACAACATACAACAAGATACCATAAAATACCATAAGATACCACACAACATATTATCACATCACATCACAATGTACCACAACATACCACAACACGAGACTATGGCATTCCCAACATTGCGAGGTTGAAGGTAGTGATGGGGGAAGCAGATTATGAATGGAAAGGTGGGAAGTACTTGGCTTTTCAGATCTGATCACAAAATATAGCTAAAGACATATCAAGCAACCCTTCAATTCTGAATGGTTGTCATTCAACAGGATGAAATTGAAGTATCTACCGCGTGTATTATTTCTACCGAATATTCCTAATTGTGAAACAACAAAAATTAATATAACGATATTTACTTGATTTGATCCCGCGATATCCAATTTTCTAATCTAAGGCCATACTCTTCGACCACGGAGGTCTTCGAATATACATAACATAAGAACTTTCGGCGGCTGGTGCCCAGACAGACTAACCAAATTGTTTTTCTACGCAAAAAAGCATTTAAATGCTTGGAAAAGTTGATCAACATCAAACGAATTAAGGTAAAATTGAGCTTAATTAAGGTACACACTCACCGCACAATTCTATCGTTTTTTGTTTTCAGTGGATGTTAAACTCTTCAACTCTCCAAATCTCCATTGAATCAATCCATAATAAACAGCATTAACCGCCGTATAATAAATTTACGGTCATTCCGGATTTCAAAGATCATGATGCGTTTAAATATTGAAAGGTTTTCTGATATATCTCAAATGGAAGGTCGGCTAGTTGAATATACTTTGGTAAGTGCTCAAACCCCAAACCAAGGTGAATTTCGAATTTAAACCAAAATTAAAACGAATTATTATTGGATTAAAAAAACTGAAATGAATTTGCGTTAGAGAGGCTTAAGTTGTTAAGGCTGAAATACTTTTAGAATAAAATATTTTTTACTTCTTCAAACCCAGCAAATTTATTTTGTGGCACCATTTTAATTCAAAATTAATAGATTTCTTGGTTTTCATCACGTTTATAGTTTATAAAATACGACGGGTTTTGAGAGCCAAGCTCACTTCCTCAGGGTTTGGGAAATGTGGGGGTGGGAAGAGGGAAGGGAAAGCCGGGCAATTCAGGCCATAAATTACAATGAGTACAAGTTCAACAAAGGGTCATTAAAATATTTTCTGATTAACAATAATATTTATACGAGAAAGATCGAAAATTCAAATTTAAATATTATAAATAATCAGAAAATATTTTTAAATGACCCATTATTGAACTTGTTCCCTTTGTAAATTGTAGCTTCAATTGCCCCCGTATGTTGCTACACTGTCCGAAAAAAAAACAACACGGCAATATAAGCCAAAAAAAAATACCATGAAGGATCCCTCTGTCGGTCAAAACGCAATTTTCATTTCACGACGAAATTTGTTTGTTTTATTGCAAAACATAATATTTTGCGCTGTAATAAAACATGCATGAAATTGCAATTTATTTGGCAACTTTAATTAATTTATGAAATGATTCTCGCATCACCGATACTTGGCCATTTATTTTTATTAATAAAAAAACCGACGGATTGATATTGCAACTGGTCGCAATGTGTTAATACGGCATCGGTTTTTTTTACCGACTAATATTTCGTACTGACAAAAAGCAATTTTTAATCATGAAATGAAAATGGATTGCGAGAAATTATTACTTTTACGATGATTTTTAAAATGAATTTATGTAACGATATGTTTCCTAAATATATAATAGCCATTTTTAAAATGATTATGAAACCGATTTTGGTATGCGGAATTCTCTCTGTTCAAACCCTTTGCGGATCTCACTTTTGCAACGGGCAGCTAAACGTTGTTGATTTTCGCCCGTCTAGTCAGTCACGTTTGTACAGTCCGCGAATAAATTCATATGTACACTGTGATCATGCATGTCCATTGAAAAAAAAAATTAAAATTGAAATAGATGGTGATGATAGTACCTATTTCGCAAAACAAGCGAAAAGATAGCGCCTTTCCAGGCGGTATTTCGGAATTGGCGGGGATTCTAGTTTTGCGCAAGTTGCGAAAGCTCACACAAACACCCGGCGGAATCCGCTTGATGTTTTTCGCAACCTATAGAGGCAGCAAATATCGCTTATGTCTGAATTGGCATTTAGCCCTAAGAGGGCTGATGTGAGTTTGTTAAATTGTCGTACGTTTTCGAAGTATTGACACTTTTATGAATTTCGTGAAAATCGACACCTTCGGTCAGTTTTTCGAGTGCCACGGTAACAAATTTCCATATTCTTAGATTCAAATTTTTATAATTTTTATAACGCAACTTAGAATAGACCTGTGGTAGACTACAGTTCAAAATAAAACTAACAATTCCTGAACCTATGAAAGATGCGAACATTTTCGCAATATTTTTAAATTTGTTAGGTGTGTCGGTGAGGTTTTTATAGGTTTTGGCGGCGAATACGTTTGCCTATCATGGCGGGCCAGATCAGGAGAGACTGGTTGAGGAAGATCTATCCTAGACCATTCCAGCCGGACTCTCTCGACCCATCGCCTTGCACAGCATTAGGAGAGATTTATTTGTCTGTCACTCCTGGACATACAGGCCTCCAGATTTCTACCATCCTTCATACCTTTTTCCTTCCCAGAACGTTCTTTCCTTCCTTTCCCTAAAAAGACTTTTTCCTTAGAAAGATTTTTTCTTTCCTATGCGGAACTAATGTAAAAAAATAAGTAAGTGATTAAATCACTTTTCTGAAAAAATGTACTACGATGACCTTGAATGTAGGTCATTAAAAAAAGTTGTTCATTTAGTGTAGATTTTCAAATGGTATTATAATATTTGATATGTCTTACTTCAGATAAAGATATTCTTGTTTTACTGTGAAAAGACTTTATTGTGAAAATATTTCAATAATTATTAGGAATTCAAAAGAAAACACTTGGTAAATCGAAGTGACATTTAGAACAAAACCAAACACAAACAAAAATCAAAGGTAGTCTTTCCTGTGTTTCTGCAGCATCCTTTGGCAAAATTTTTGTATTGAAATAACAATTTCTTTTTTTTCTAAAGTAAAACAGAGATTTTGAGATTAAAAAACCTTAAAAAAACACTAGACATTGTACAGTTAAGGCGGTTACTCGGCTGAGTGACCAATGACGATATGCGAAACAATATATATTTTTTTAAACTATATTGTTGTCAGCGGAGATCACCGATGTACTGCTATATTGATCGATGCCGGAAACCAACATTTCTTTTTAGTAGATTCTTTTTTTACTCCTAATAATATCAGGAACCACACGTCAAGTACCTAAGTCCCTATTATCCCGTGTAATTTTATATGTAAAATAAAATAATTAATTTTATATCTTTGTTTTTATACCTGATGTTTTTATTTTCAAATTTCTTATTTTTTTTCACATTAGCTCCACACAGGGCTCACGTTCTTTTTGGGATGCAATTGTTATATTTTGTCATAAATTTATTTAGTTGGGTAATCTAAAAACACTTAATTTAAAACTTTTTAATATTTTTAAAATAACATAAAAATCCTCCTTAAAACTTTCTTGACGCTCGTTGTCGTCAAGCTAAATGAAAAAAAAATGTAATTCCATTTAGGCAAAAAAATTACTATTTCAATGTTTGTCCTTTATTCTTTCATATACCACTCACCCGATGAAACTTTTTTTGTTGTGCATACGCCAGCAAAGGTTCTTTATAAAATAGTCAGCTCTGGCATTACGAAGTTTGTATAAGAAATAGAATAGTGGCGTGCGAATTGTTTAAAAAATGTGGGTATTTCATATACATACTAGTAGTTTAGCTGAAGAAGAAGGGAACACCTAGGAAAGCACAAGCAAAGTGGAACAATTTCTTTCTTTGAATTGCATCGCAACGCACGCCGGGTATTCGCCAGTAAGAAATAAATTATTTTACAGAATGAATTTTCTATTTTCATAATGTAAAAATCACTTCCAAATAATTTTTCAAAACGATAAGCAATAATTTCAACATTTTCGTCGATTAAAATGGCACGGTTCAATTGATATTTTAATTTCGTTTCGTTTTATTTACCTTGCAAAATTGGATTTTGTATTTATATTGTAGGTAGCCAATAATTCAATCGGTGTTTTGGAGGTAAGGTATAATAATATATGCATAACATAGATTTTAATGGTTCCATGCCAACTCAGAACCACCTCAGAAAGGTCATTAAAAGCTGAGAAAAAATAATTATATAATAGCCGGTAACCCTAATCTAACTTAACCTATTTAACCATTTTTTTTTTTTTTTTATCATCACTCTTAATGACCTTGGTCACCGATTTTAATCTACAGTCCTCCAATTAAAATCATTAATAATATTTATGCGCGTTTTTTCGTTACGCCTCACAAGAGCACCCATATCGTGTGAAAAGTCAAGGAAACTATATCGACTCCCGGTTTGACAATTATTTTGAAGTATGGCTCGTAACTGAAGTCACGCAGAATTTTGGTGAATTTTATGAAAATGGAATTAGTTTTATTTTGCAAGTGAATATTTACATCGCCGGAAATTATAGCGCCACAATTGTAGTTGGAGTTGCATTCAACAAGAAATCTGAATTCATTCAAAAAAAAAATTGCAGCCGGTGGAGATTATCACGAGTGATGCACCGATGCCTTGCAACCGATAACCTCAAAAGTGGTAAACCCCTAACGTACGGTGATTTTAAGCGTATAACCTACAAACTCTGGTGTGCCACAGGGATCTAATATAGGGCCCTTATTATTTATAATTTTTATAAACAACATCTTACTTTTACTATCTAACCGAATTCCATTTGCGCTACAATTGGAACTCCCCGTGATTTGTAAAATTAATAATATTTGTATTAGTTTTAAAAGGACTTGTAGCTTCGTTTACCGAGAATCCACATTACCGAAGGGTTTTCATTGCCTGGGATTCTGCATTTTCAAACCAAGTCTCCGATAGCGCCAAAATAAGAATACCTTTGCCACGTATCAGATCCACAATATCATTGTGTTTATTTGCAAAAGATCTTGCATTTCAAGCGGCAACAGTTAGAGACATAGGCGGACGCACACTTCTGGTTTGTGCTGACCGCAGGTTTGTGAGTAGTTTAACCTTCCTCCCGGATCTCTTACTTTACGTTGGGGAAGTTGTACACTATTATTATTGTCATTAATACTCTTATTGTTGTTTATTACTGATAAGGGTCGTAAAACATGCAATTCGTCAAAAATATATAACATTATATTTTGTTAGATACACCTACCTGAGGTGCCTACCTTCTGCCGACAAACTAGCTCAGAATGGTCAGCAGAGCGGAGGAGACTATCATCAGGGTGGTAGGATCTCTGAGGCATTTGTGTGGCATCCCTGAAATAAGCTCAAATCCTACGGGCTGGGGGAGACAGTGAAACAAGTGGCTACAGTAAATAACAGTTGTATTGGGTAGAATTCTTTCGTAAACAACAATGATACAACAATGCAAGCAGAATAGTACAGGGTAGCAACAGTAATTCTATCTAAATCGGGTGAATTTGGCCCTAAAATCTCTCTGGGGGTGGTCATTTATCTTCGCGTTGAATTTACAAGGAACACACGCATTAAATAGGGGTTAAATAGCTCAAGTACTCACAGCAGCAGCCTGGTCTCTTGGAGATTCGGTTATGTGGAGGGAATTTAGCCGTTCTTGGCATTCCCGCAAGTCACTATGCAAAACACAACCGCCATGGCGGCTTCGCAGAATGTTCCGGTACAGTGCAACATGATGGTTCACGTACACGTGCGCTCGAAGCGAGCTCGGGGCAGAATGGCGGGCCGCGGCTGCCAGCCGGTCGGCCGTGGCTCGCGTTCCACCGCCGTCAGCGCGCGGCGCGCTAGCAGAGAGAAAGCGCAACTGTTTGCCTACACAGTGGCGTGCGCTCTAACTTGAGAGGGGGCATTTCGTATATCGTAACAATTTATACTTACGATCCATTTCGAAAAGTTCACACAAAAAATAAAAAGAAAACTTACATCCAATACCGCTTATTACTGGATTACCGGATCTTCTTACCGGATCCAGTGAGGTTATGACTTCCTAACCAGGAGTAAGTTGTACGGCTGAAGAGGCTGGAGAGGAGAAGGAGACGGGATGAGGGAGATTGTGAACTACCTGACTATTAAGGCGTTTTATAAAAGGTGTTTAATAAAATTTAAAAAACCTTTTACCTACATTTCTAACAAAGGTCATTGACATTACTTTTATTTACAAAAGAAGAACAAAAATAAAAAGGCCGTTTTCCTAAGCAATGAATTACAAGTCTGTCCCACTATTTCAGCACCGGGATACTTCCATCTGTTCGCTATATTACCAAACTTTGCCACTAAGAATGGACCAGTGTTTGTCCCTGGAGACTCATTAATTCCCACTAACTTGAACTTGCGGCAACTTTTACAGCATCTTTCGGAGTTTAGAGCTAGCAGCCTTTACTATCGTGATTTTCAAACTCCCGAAGTTTGTTGAATCTGCACAAAAAATACTAAACGTGTTGTAGTTTATTTTTTGACTTGACTTTGGGCAAATTGATTGTTTGGTTTATGGTTTTACTATCCAGTGTCATTTAGTTTTATTCCTTGTCAGAAATATATAATAATAATAATATCGTTAGTGATGGATGTCATATTAAAAAAAATTAAAAAATATATATTATTCTTCTTCTTCACGTAGTACAAGTATGTGTGTAATGCATTTATGCAGCCGTTTTTTCAGTAGTCGTATAAAAATCAGTCTTTTAGTTCGTGCCAAGCGGAAGATCGGGATTGAATCTTCGGCCGTGGCTATTAATTTAACTTTAGTAAAAAAAAACGTTTTTTGGTTTATTTATTTTATATTTCATGATTATTTACATTTTGCAAAATTAATATTAATTATGTTGGAAATACATATTCTAACATTACATATTCGATTTTCAAATTCTTCCTCAAAATATGGCACGGAAACAGGTATTATTTGGCTGAAGGAAGTACGGATCTAAAAAAGATCGAGTAGAAGAAGATTATGGATACTGTTACGCTGTTCAAAACATTGGCTAAAGAAGGAAGTAGTGCAATACGGTTTAACACCCCAAAAAAAATAACGAAAATACTTTTGGCCGTGAAAATCTAAATAAAAATCATATCCGAGTAAAGAAAAGTTAAAAATTCTTGGCTCTACAGGTTTCTTCGTTAAACAGAGAATGCCATAGCAATCAGCGTTTCGATTAAACTGACCTATGCCGTTTTCTTAATTGATCGGAAGAGTCAGGTACTTCCCAACACCTCGTGTTCTACTACTCGAGGAACAACAATATGGATATAGACGTGACCGATCAACCACTACAAATTTAATGGTATTTACATATTACGTGGCTTTCAATAAGGTTGATGACTTAGGATGGATTGTCTAAAAACATTTGAACAATTCACGTTCTGTGTAGGTTCTATTCAAGTTCTGTTATTTTAGAATTTAGGCCAGTTGTTTCATAAAACTGAAATAATCACAAAACTTGAATAGAGCTTTCACAGAACATGAAAATTATCTTAAAATGATGAATTGTAATTTTTTTTACACAAACCCACCATTAGTGTTCCTAAGCAGGCTCTCAGAATGTATTTTTCTGAACATTTATTGAAACTTTTTGGTAACCATTTGAATAAAAAGGAACAATATTCGTGTCGTTATGGTACACATGATGATTTAAACTCTAGCGTGTACCTTACAAACTCTGGTGTGCCACAGGCATCCAATAGAACCCTTATAATTTTTTTTTTTTATAAACAACATTCGAAAAAAAATTTGTCAGTTTTTTACTTTTAGAGGGAAATCTATTGAGGGAAAAAATAACACGGGGGCTGTGTGATTTTTGGGGATGCTCTGTAGAGGGACTTTTTAGGCAAAGAAAGGAAAGAAAGTTCTGGGAAAAAATCAGAGTGTGCAATTCATACGCAGTAGAAGTGAAACCAGAAAGTCGCTAGATGTCGCTTTCTTTTCTGTTGCCTGTTTATTTTAAAGTGGTTTGAAGATTGGATATTGATTTTACAAAAACGTTCGTTGGATGTCTCTAGCCACTGAGATTTTTCACGCGCTTTACGCCTCGACGCTATCGGAGGCTCGCGCGGAGCCGTGAATTTACCGCATTATATTTGAACCAAGGACCCTCAAATAATAAATTTTTGTGATCCACTTCCGCTTCATCTGAATTTCTATTCACAACGGGCTAAAGAAGTTTTACTTCAAAAACGGGTGGGTAGGAATCTTCTGGGGGTAAATGTGACCAGGAGTGACGGATGTTTCAATCAATCCCATCCACTGCAGTGCAAGACGTTGGCTCGAGAGATTCCGGCTGGAGAAGTCAAAAGGTTTCATTCAACCAGTCTCTCTCGATCTGACCCACCAAGAGATCACGAGGCACCCTTCCTAAGTCACCACTAAACATAGCGAACCACTTGGGGTGACCTACAGCAGGGGAGTTGGTTATCCAATAAATGATTTCCGCGGCGGCGGTACCCATTTTCACCTCCCAAACATACGCCAAATCAGTTATAACTCACACAAGACATAATACTTTTTAACTGACAAATTATAGGTATTTTTGGTCCTCAACAGACTGAATATTATTTTCGTCATTTACTATCCAATGAAAAAAGGTTTTGAAGCTCACTACACCCATAAAAACTTTTCATCAAAGTTAGCTTACTGAAAACATAATCGCGTATGTTCGTGGAAGTCATTGCAATTAATATCATCGAGAACTGACATGATCCAGTTTCCAGCTTGTTTATTTTATCAAATATTTTGCTGTAGTGTATAGCAGGTAAACTGTAGTGCATCAAACAAACCTATTTTGGAACAAAAATTAACAACGATCAACACTGAATTCAACTTTCCGCTTTTATAGAGATGTTAGTTGTTTGATCCCAGTGGAAATCATATTATTAATGATATTTTCTGACAAACGACCAATCACAGAAACACATGTATTTATTGGAAAAGTGAGGTAGCATAATATTCCAATTTTATTGGTAAATTATACTTCTATCTGACATCACATTATTTGTTTATAAACAAGTTCTGCGATGTAATTATTATTATGCGTGACAGCTGTTTGACCTTCTGAAGGCATTATCAAACAATGATTAGGCCACTTACAGACAATGTATTTAAATTATTTCTAGGTAGGTGTTTATGATGAAAAACTTAATGTTTTTTTGTTTTTAATACCTGCCCTTATTGATTTTTAAGTAAAATATTGGAAATTATGAATGGTTTATACTCGTTTACAGTTTTCCCAATTACTGCATTATTAAAATTTAACTGAAGGTTGTTAAGTGAGTCATTCCCAAATAATGACTACATATATTCTCTAGCATATTTAAGTATTTTTATGGTCTCTTATATTTGAACTTGGCTTTAACATATCTAAGAGTAGCGAGCGAATTATATTGTTTTTGTTCATTTATCAAATTAGAATTATTGTTATTTTTCAACTGCTCTAAAAGATTGAGTTTACGGCCTCCAGTTTGTATATTTTATTTTTTTCATTAATATAATGATAGGTACAATTGATTACATTACCTGTTATAATATCAAGTGAAGTTTTGCATTTAACAGATTGTTATGAAAATAATTGATTATTGTTCAAAATTGCCCCAGGGTTGTTAATATTTGTCTATAGTAATAAATTCAATTATTTTACTGGCCACTTATAAATTACACTTTTTCTCCGAGTGGTTTTACTTTCGGTCGATAGGGGGATAATAATCGATTTCCCCTCACTTTTTGGATTCGCGTCTCCAGGGCAGGACGTGAATCCGACAGTCGGAAAATGTGGATTTAAATTTATTTAATATGTTAAATATTCAATCGGCGGGTTGTTTCTAGTTTATTTAAAATGTGAACGAGTTTCCTTTTATTCCCAGCCGATACAAGGTTATCGCGACTGGAGAATTCTTGTTTACGGGTATTCCAGTATAGAATCCCGTGGTGCGATAATGGCGGCTTGACCGACCCAGTTTTACTGTAATCTGCGATTATATTTATCATCCGTCATTCGACGAGATGGATTCTCAATTATACAAAGGGACACGACCCGTCCGTGTAGTCCCCGCCGATTCTTTTCACAACCTGATGGAGGACATTTCCATTACTGCAACCACATGACGGAGGACACCATGGTGATCTCAAACGTAATAATCACCCAGATGGATGGAGAAGCTTGCAAACCTGGCGCGGAGGCAACGTGAGGGAGAAAAGGGGCCCCTCACGGTGCAATATTAGGCATCCGGAATCGTCGCATAAAAATAATAGGTTTTAGCTAGCTCTTAGTATGGTCCACAGGTATGTTAATATTCCAATATAATAATCTTGTTTTACATCCACTCTTTTATTTCTTATTTTCCAAGCTTTACAACAATGAATAAAATAACAGTGCCCACGCTCTGATGGGAGATTTTTCATGCCTACCGACACAGTCAGCATATCTCGTACCCACGAGATTTGGCGTCCAAAAATCCCATGGGATTAAAGCTGATAACTGTGTACCTTCATATATATAACCCTGAATAATTAACATTAAATACACCCACTTAATAAGAGGTGTAAATGTCATGATAACTGATCACATAGTAGGTACAAATCAACACAACACTTCCAGTGCCAATACCCTGATATATTAATTACCCTACATTTAATCATAATAACCTACCCTACATTTAATCTCTTTATAACAAGATATATTGATTAAATTAGTTTTACACCTTTTTTAGAGCAAAGATCGTGTTAAAAAAGCCGGAAAAAAGGCATGTGAACCAAAGTTTGTTCTGTGTTTTTATGTGTAACGGATTTGGCTTGTGAGGGATTTTTATCTAGGACATGTGTTATTTAAATCTAGTATAGGCCGGCCCTTCCAAAAACACAGGAGATGGTTTGAAAACAGTAATAATATACAGTTTGGTGATTTAGCAGGGGTGCCCGGGTTCATAGGGTGAGGTTTGTCTAGGTCTTGGAGGCGGATGACCAGGACATACTGAACCCCAGATTCCTACCCACCCTTAAATCATTTTCCTTCCCAGAACTCTCCTCTCCTTCCTTTCCTTAAAAAAATCCTCCACACAGCATCCCCAAAGATGATATAGGCCCTGAGGGAAATTATTTTCCTAATGTAGAGCTCATGTAAAAAAAAAAGTCGCAATTTGCCAAACAACTCCTAGATAAAAATCACGTAATCATTGCTCATATTGGCCGTGTTAGGTGACCAGATCGGAAAAGACAGATTTATCAGAACCTTTCTCTTTCTTCTCCTTTCATTTTACTCTCATCACTTTCACAACATGAATACTCCAACTGGAATAGAATTATTGTAAATTAAGAGGGCATTACCAGAGAAAGCCGGAAATACGTCATTTTCAAAAAAGTTTTTAGACGTATTGACTCTTTTCCACAACAAAATTATAAATGGATTTCGAAAGATTGTTCTTTTATCTAGCATTCGTATGTAATAAATTTTTAGATTTTTTTTTTAATTTTTAGTATAATAAGGTTATTCCATAGGTCGTTGGCAGATTTGTTAAATTTTCAAAAAAGTTTTTGTATTATACCACACCCATTTCAAATAATATAATCATGCAGTAAAATAAATCAATACATTATCTAGCAGAGCTATGTATTAGAATTTTAATTTTAGTTTCAATAAAATCATTAAAAAATATGTACGTACATGTGTTTCTTGACGAAAGTTGGTCCATTTGTGTATTTATTTGCGCACTTACAAACTAATATATTTCAGATTTTTTTAACATTCTTATTAAATTTAGACATTATTGAAAAATGATAAATCTTATAATCAAAAAATAACTACAAAAAGTACACTATTTTAATAGTTTTATCATCACGCCTTTCAGCATTTTTGGATGAAGGTATAAATTAAAGCTAATTTGGATTGAAATAAATTCGATATTGAGTTATAATTTAAAAAAGCTGGTACGGAGAATAATTAATCTTTCTCATTGTAACCGCCCTACACGATCCGAAGAACAACTTTCGACGAAATGTGGATTTTCGTCCGCTGGCTGGTTAAACGCTCTTAATGGGAAACAGCAATATTTACGCTTTACATTTGAAAAAATATTATGTTTAACGATTATTTGACAATGCGCACTGCGCAGACAACAAGAGTGAACGCGGAAAATTGTTGAAATAGAATTTTGCTTTGAGCTTTGAATTATAAATCCTAAATCATTAGTCTCAAAACATATTTAGTCAACGTCTAATTCATTAAATTCCACATCTACCAACACTGATCCAATTAAGGGTGCAATCTACTTCAATTAATTTCCGGTGGTACATTCTTGCATCTCCAAGGACGACAAGGAGACAGCTCGCTGCGAGAATGTTTCCATTAATATATTGTTTTGTTGTCTTCATTATAACTTCATGGTAGAGCGGTAGGAACTTTAGCTAAGAGCCGTGAGATCTGGAAATCAAAACTCCAACATGTCTCGAAAATTGACTTCTTCTGATTATTTTTTTAAAGTATGCAAAGTGTATTATTATGAGTTTAAGACTAAGTGTCTTATACTATTAATTTTAACGTAATGCATGATATGTTTTTAACGACTTTTAGTATTTTTTGGTAATTTTAAACGCAAGAGATGTAAACAAAGAGTCTAAAATTCGATCTTTCATTAGGGGGACCAGATTTAAAAATAGGTGTTGCAATTGATGTCTTATAAACTGATGGGAATATTCCACTGTTCAAACCTATACATGTAATGTGGACAATTGGAATGCTTATTAATTTGTTGTGTTATTTTAATATTTGTACGGTGACTCCATCAAATAAAACATGTTTGGTGACCAGATCTGATATAGCCAGGTATTTCCCCACCTTCCTCTTTCCCATTTCATTTCCACCACCACTATTTTCAACCTCAAAAACATATTTATATCATTAGAATTTGAAATTAAAACACTTTTGTACTTTCTTCCACTATTACGGACATTTTAGAAAATGTCCGTAATAGGATGAAACCGGTCCTGGTGAAATATAAATTAGTGGAAGAAAGTACAAAAGTGTTTTAATTTCTAATTCTAATACAATGGAATTCTAAATACATTGGAAGCGCAAAAACTAGACTCATATTTATATCAATTGGTGATTCCATTGTCTCACTGGTTACAGACGGTTGAGACAGTCGATTAGGGAGGTACCGCAGCTCTAGGAACCATTGATTGGATAACCTTCACCCCTGCCACGGACATCCCTAATGTTTGGTGACTTAGATGGGGTGCTTGAGTTCATGGGATGAGATTTTTGTGGGTTTGCCCATCTACTACGTGAAAGGCTATATCGGGAGATACTGGTTGAGGGAGACCTTTCGGCCTCTCCAACAGAACTCTCTCAACCCATCACAGTGAGAGGGATGGATTTATACGTCCGTCACTCCCTGCTCAGAACTTCTTCTCCTTCCTTTACCTAAAATAACCCTCCACACAGCACACAGCATCTCCAAAGACGACAAAGGCCCTGGGGGATTTTTTCCTCGGTGCCTCCTTTGTGGAGCTAATGAATAAAAAAAAACGATAAAAAAATGTTGGGACTTTCTGTTGGGTATTCACTCGTTAAACAAAGTCGGGTTAGTTACACCATTTACAACTCGAGAACGGCTCGACCGATTTTCATGATCTTTGATTTGTTGGATTTATCTCCGCCCCGAATAGCAGAATAGCTATTAAAACAACGGAAAGAATTCACGAAAAAAAGTTATGTAGAAAATTCTTTTCCTCATACATTTTGTTTGGAACGAATTTTCATGTTTTGAAAGAGCTGAAGGAATATTGTGATAAGTATGATGTTGAGTGGTGAGTGAATTCAAAAAATTCAAAAACGTGAAATGTTAATGCGCTGATTGTTTGCTTTTGTTTTTAAACATATAATGCTGCCCCTCTTTATTACACACTAAATGTCAACAGTCGAGAATGGGACAAACGGTGAACGTTTGTCTGCAACCCTTCAAAGGAAAAATACAATAATTATAATAAATCTCCTTCACACATATAAAGAAAATGAAACGCAATTTCCGTAAGTAAGTGGAAAAGTAAGAAAATCATGAAAAATATAAATTCGTAAACAAAGCCATCTCTGATACTGACAAAAACAAAACACATACTGTTGCGCATCGATAATTGCTTCATTGTGTAATTTTTAAATTAACATAATAAAAAAGCTGTAATTAATTTAGCTAATAAGTTGTGTTAACAACATTTATTGAGTCTGAGGCGGTACGAAGTTCTCCGGGTCAGCTAGTAATTAAATAAATTACATTAAATAAATTACAACAACGAAAATCGCCTAAGACTATTCGGCTTAAATTATAAACGTTTCTCTTAATGCCTATCACCATTATTCCAGGTTATGTTTTGACGAATCATCCGAGGTGCCTCAGGAGAGGTGTGATTAACCCCTCGACAGCTGGAACTGACGTGCAGATTGATTAATGAAATAACTTACTAGGTATTATTTATACAGTGGAATATAATAATTCGTAACAGGACTTAACGGCCGGTGGGGTTGCAAGTATTGCCCCTTTTGACGGTTATAAATGGAGCAATCGGGCTTAATTTAGCGTACCTGGATTTTTTATTCAAACGAATAACTTTGCTGATGCCCGCAATATTTCAGTTCAGTTCATTATTTTACTGGCCCTTTCGGATTTCGAAGGGTTACAAAGTACCTGTTCTGTAATCATCATTATGCTGACAGCCTACCTAAATTATGAGGAAGTCATTCAGAGACAAACACGTGCGTTCAGAGTAAAATGCAACATCATGGTAAGGTTTTGTTTATGTGTCGAGCAAATTAATCATAATCAGTATCAGTGTTTTCTTAGTATTACGCACTCCGGTATTAAGCTGATGGCATATCGAGAGGTTTTATTCGTTTTTATTTATTAATTCCTTGATTTTTACCTATATGTCCCAACGACCCCCTGAATTTCATGGATTTTCGGATTACTTCCGAGGTGTTTTAAAAACAAAGGGTTAATCCGGTAATGAAACTTATTGAGAAGCGCTACCCATAGCCGCTTCCTAAACTTACCTTCAGCCTCACAACCTAATTGGGGATGAAATGGTCCCACTGGCTCCTAATCATTTAAAAAAGCATTTGGAGTACAATGCGATAATTCATTTACATTATAAATTTAATTAATAAATTCATTTACAATTTATTATTTATTGACTTTAATTATTTACCTTTAAAAACATTATATATCGTTCAAAGGTATACAAGCGGGATTTTCGCCAGGTGGCAATTTCTGCAAACCAACCCAGAACCAGATACAAAGATCTTTTAATTTTCCAACCCATCAGTGATCACAGATCACTCCGCCATTTTGTATCATGTCACGTTGTTTTTCCCGCTCTTTTCGAATTCGGTTTCCCGCGCATTACTCTCCGGCCGATCCATTTAAGCAGGTAGGTAGTGCAAGTTTATTACGCTTGTAGAGCATCAATTGTTTCGGCGTTCTCTTGTTCCGGGGGCGACCAACTTTGCACCGTGATAGGGGAAGGGTCGATTTTAAATTGAAAAACTTTGGAATTGATAGTCAATTTTTTTTTACAACTTCGAATGGAACTCTTTTGAAGGGTGTTGCAGAATCGATCACTCTTCAATAAAATAATATCCCGGAATAAATTATTTGTTTTCGTTCTATCATCCCCGCTTAAAATTATCTACGAGTAGATTGGTGTAAATACCAATCTAATTGGTTTTGGATCATAGTAATACTTCTTCGTAGTAGATTATCATCGCAATAACTCTTTTGTAGCCCCTTCCGCAGAGTCAAAATAAAATTGCTTTGTTATGAGAACTTGTGATTTTATGCATTAGATGCAACTCTATTTAATTGGAAATTTTGATATTTTTTAAAACTCTGAAAACTGAAATATCTATTCATCAGTTGCTTCATTTAAACAAAGCTAAATATGAATTCTGAAAATGGGTTCCCGGCTACATATTTGAAATAGAATGTGAAGGAATGTTATGTACTCTATTTATTTTATTTTTTTTTTACATTTTAATTTTTTTTTTAATATCCTTTCTTTTGTGATGAAAAATGGATAAATTGGTGAAGTTAAGTAATGTACAGATTGGTTTTTTTGGGTTTGGGTATAGATTAGATTTTTCACTCCTGAAAATTTGTTTTAAGGATTATGAGATGCTTTTCAAAAGTGTTGATTTGTCTGTTGGCTGTTGAATTGTTGACTGCCCTGAGTTGTCAAAAATTTTTAACTTACAATTCAACGTAAGAAAAATTTGAGTGGGATATTCGAAGATGTTTTCTGCTTTACACAGATTTCCACCAATATGTATTTAACATTAAATAATTTGAAGAGTCTGAACTAATAGAACGGTTAATTGTGACTTTTAAATGTTATTCCAGTTCAGAATCGACCTACTGTTAATTTATTTTTTTATTAACCAAGATAAGCACAAACTACATTTTTTTTACGATTTTAATTACAATACATATTTATTTTTTATTTTTGGTATATACCACCTCACTAGGCTCAGCCTGTTCCGAGGTGGCAGGAATTTAATCAAATTTTGATTACTTAATCTTGTAAGATAAATTTATAAAATAAGATAATTTTTTTAATTTATCTTTAAAAAGATAAATAGAATGAAAGTAAAATAAAAACATAAGAAAAAGAATAGTGATGAGAAATATAATAAATAATTATATAAGAATAATAAGAATTTTAGAAATAAAAATAAATATTTGAGAGCAAAAGAGAAAGATACAGGCGTTTAGCGTGTTGTTAAATTGTATAAGTTTTCTGCCCGCAGTATACACTGCCTTTGTTGAATATCCACGCATGAATTTTGTGTTTTAGATTAGCATTTTTTGTCACATGAGTATCTTTAATATCTTTTTCAATTAAATTTAAAAAAATTGGAACCAAATAACGGGAATGTCTTTGTCCATAGGTAGTATTTGTCTTTGGAGTCATGGGTTGGTGTCTGTGTCTTGTTTCGTAATTGTGTTGTGCAGTATGAGGGTTTATTTTGTCCTTTTGGTAATTCATAAATATAATTTTGATGTTCAGTTGTTATATGTTCAATACAGCAAAGTCCTTAAATAACTGGATTAAAAATTATGTTTTAAATAACTTATTATATTTTTTAAATTAATTAAACATTATTGGTCACCCTCGGCAGTCTGTAGCTAACTTACGCTAGTTGTGTGATTGGTTGTTCTTTTGCCGTCATTTGTCGATCGCTGCTGGTTGGTTTTTTCAGCATAGCTTTTTGCTGTGTCGATTTACTTTATTTATAGTTTTAACCAATACAAAACAAATAATGGTGGGCACTTGAACCGGCAGCCTGACTAAAAGCGCATTAACAAAAGAACAGTAGGTATTATTTCGCAGATAATTACAGCAAATTTGTGCATTGTGTTTCTGAAAATATAGTAATAGTAGAATCATTTTAATGGATGCTTATTTATGCAGAGGTGTATGCAGTAAATACTTGAGCAGGTGGATGAGTTAATGTATCTGGGTAGAATGTTTACGATAAAAGTGAAATGGGAAGGCTGATAGAGATATTGAAAGAAGGGTAAATGCAGGTATCCATTAATGGAGAACTGAATGCCTTGGCACTAATACAAAACTGTCAAAATAAGCGAAGCTAGCAGTTTACAATAGAGCCCTGGTAGCTACACTGATGATACAAAGTGAGGCATGGAACTGGCAGAGGAAGGATAAAAGTAGACTGAAATGAGATCCCTGAGGCGGATGTGTTATAAAAATATGTATGATCGTGTGTAAGACTGATATAGGCATAATGAGTAAGATTAAGAAAGGGACTCTCAGATGGTTTGGGCACGTAGAGTGAATGAAAGAAGAAAATAGTGTGAGAAGAATATATGACGCAAATGTGAATGGAAGAAGAAGTTAGGGACGCCCGAGGAAGACATGGCACGATCAAGATACTTGAGTCGGGCCATGTCAACAGTCAGAAAAAAAGAAGAGTATGTACGAGACGATGTACGAATGTGAGTAAGGCTAAGAGTGTTTGCCAAGGCCGAGTTGTTTGGCGGTCCGTCCTCACTGCCTACCCCTGCGGCGAAACGGCGTGATGGTTAGTTTGTTTGTTTTTTTATTTTATTTTTTATTTATTCATTGCATATTATGGTTACATCATTTGTAGATTTCTCGACCACCATGCTAGGTTTAAGCCCGTGTTATGGCGGTCGAGTTGTTAGTTGTTAGTATGCAGTATCGTAGGACTAACTTAATGTATAGGTAAGAGGAAACTGCGGGCGTGTTCTCTAAACTGTTTCGAACCAATTTGAACAACTATCGGAGTGCATAAATACATTTAATGGTGTGCACTTTACATACCACTATTTTATAAATAATACAAGAGAAGATTTTTACTGCGTTTGAAGATTTTGAATTTTACGGTTTGCGTGTGTTCCGTTGTTTCTCTGATGAATAATACTTTTCCGATAATTGGGAGTTTCAATGATCTCCGGATTATGCGTCGTGCCTTATTTGAAATGAATATTTAACTGAACTTAACGTCCGTTCTAATTGATGCTCTGTATTTTTCTGAGGCAGGGAACTAGGCATTTTCAATTGGACATCATCAGCTATTTTCACAATCGTTGGTTCTTAGAATTGAACGGGTGGCAGTTGACTCTCTCACGTAGTATACTCACTTTACTGACCTCTGTTGAGACATCACATATAACTACATACATGTACTCACGTCAACTTGGTCGAAGGTTGAAAGATATTGAAACTACGTCCATATTTATATAACCTACAGTTTGTAATAAATGAAGTTTTTTTATATGGCTGAATCGGGGCAGCATGAAAAAAGATTTTTACGACGATATAAAATTTATCATCTATATGACGAGACCGCTGCTGTGCAAGGAAGATGGATGCAGACGTTTCGGAACATTTTATTGGTTTATTTGAAAGACGTATTTAATGCATTTTAATAATTTTAGAATATTGTATGTACTTCAATCATAAATAAAAAAATTGAATAAAACATGATAAAGAAAACACACAGTAAATAAAAAAGGTAACGAACCCGAGAAATCTTTCTGACCGAGGCACTGGTGACTTGTGACTTATAGGTGTGCTAAAATATTTATATTTTTTATAAAGATGGCATCATTGGTGTGGTTGAAGCTTCCTGAAAATCTTCATATAAAAACCCAATTAAAAAAAAACTTTTCTGCAGCTACAACAATGCACACTCTGACACAATTAAAACTCACCATTATTATAAATCAGTTTAATAATTACCAACATTATGATCAATTATCACAATTAATTAAAAATAATGTTTTACGGAGAAATGACAAGTACAAAATGTGTAAACAACGTACGTCATAGTTATTTTTTTATTGAATAACAACCATTATTTTTTGTTCGGAAATTACTGAGTAGGTTAATGAGTAGTTTGTAATCTTTGATGAACAAATTTCTGAAATAAAATTAAAAAATAAAACAATAAATAGCCAACAGCTCGACTTACAACTCGATAAAGACCTTCTTTGGATTATTTGTTCGGTGGCATGAATCCTTCCATATGGGTACCGTCATTAGCGACTTCATTATACTTTGTCAATTTCCAAATACGCCCAACTTTTTCTGATAACCACGTGAACTTTTGTAAAGCGTTTACGTAATCGTTCGAAAGTTTTCAAGTTTTTCGAATTAGCGAGTACCTACCTACTTAATAAATGTTCATAAGTAAGTTGGCTTCCCGTAAAAGTTTCGGGTAGCACGGAACACGTAGAGAATTCGGAAAACTTTCCAGAAATTTAGAGAACCGATTCCTTCCGGTAAGCACTCTCGAAAAATCCACACGTGGAGTATGTAGACACGAGTTCGTTGGGAGAACGGTCGGGTAATATGGTTATTGGAGGAACTTAATTAGGGTATGCTACGAAATGAACATCATGGAATATTGTAGGCAAAGTTTATCGTTTATAGTGTTAGTAGATTTTGTACCCGACATCGCCCGTGATTTATGTATAAGTAGGCGCTAGAACGGCCGTCAATGTACGTATCTGGCTTCAAAGAATCTGGGTACTCGTCTTGTACAGAGCTTGCAGAATCCAGACCAGCTACGAACCCTGAATAAAATTCAATACACTTAGGTATATAAGTCTCTGCCTCACCATGTGTCCAAATCTTTGATGTTCATATTAGTTCATGGGTGTTCCTTTACTTCATTTCCTTGTTTAGGCGGTTTTATGTGTTCGATAGCTGGTAAGTTATTTCCTTCACAAAAAGCAAAGTGTCTCATTCCAGTATTTCGTCAACCATCATAGCGCGTTCGTGAATTACCCACCTAAATAAAAAGAAATAAAAAACCTCACCTAAGGTATACTTGAAATGTATTATGTAACGGTGAGATTATTGTGTACTCGTTCAGATAGATTAATCTATGTCTCTCGGTGAATTCAAAATGTTTTTTAGAGTTCAGTATTCCACAATCTTTCCTGAAATAGTAAGAATCAATCAACCAAAGCCTGCCTGGTAAATGCTGTTAGCATCGGCGCTACTTGCGGCCAACGCCAAACCCAAAACCTGGAAAGGACATGCAATAAACAAGCCGGCGGCTAGCTCTGCACAGCCGGCGCGAGCAAGGTCCCTCTTAAACCCAGGGCGAGTGTTTGTGGTTCGCTTGTAAATTCCTACTCCCCTTCCTTTCCTCAAAATCTCCAGGTTTCCTTCCTCAATCAGAACACAGTAGTTATGCATGAAAAAGGGTTTTATTCATTTAAAGGTGAACAGGGTTCTACAAAAGGCCAGCATCGGCACTACACACATGAGTATTTGGCTATCTCTAATTAATTCTATCATAACGGGGGAGCTTCTCTCAACTCTCTCTACACGTGTTTAGTGAATTTAAATGTCAGTTCTTAGCACACAGAGGGGTAGCAAGGTTTATTGGTACTCACAAGCAGGAGATAGGCGGTCGGCAGACAGGTACTGAGGAGGCGGGAGCCTCTGGAGCACAATGCACAATTAAAGTCAACATCGCGAGCGTTTACGGGGAGCGCAATCACGGGTACACAGTTGTTATGCCGAAGGTCGGCCGAGGAATGAATGCCGGAAGCCGCTCGGCGCTTGGCTACTTGTGTCGAGCGGTGCGGGGAAAGGGAGCGGAGGGCCTGTGTAAGGGGTCAATTCGCTATTAGCTCGCACGGGAATCAATTCCGTAACGTAACACTTCCCCCCTCGCCGCAAAAAAGGCGACGTGGTAATGGAGCAGTAGGGCTAAGAAATCCTCTTACCCTTCTAGCACTTGTGCTAAAAAAAAAAAAACATTTTAAGAGAAAAAGGAGAGAGAGAGAGAGAAAAAGAAAGAGAAAAAGTTGCTAGCTATAAAATAGTAGAAACAAAAACAAAAGAGAAAAAAAAGCATGGTGAACAAAGAATTATACATGAATGTACATGAAAGAGCAGTGGCATACATAAATATAAACAAGGACCTGCTGGAGAAAGGTACAAGGGTTATGCAGTGATAGAAAAAAAATGACTCTAAATTGTATCATTGGTCTGTGAGCTAAGTTTGCGTAGCGTGGTTTGCGTAGGATGTTTGGGGTGTTTGAACGTTGCACTGAAGTTACAAGGTTACTTTGTCACAGTAACCTGGCCCGTTTAAGATTACACTCAAGGAACACTAGGGCCTTAAAGAAAACACGAAGACGAGAACGCAGGATGAGGCTTCTTGGTGGTGGAGAGGGTTCTACCTGTCACAGAGGTCAAAAAGTTAGCTGCTTCCGGATCCTGTGGGTGGGCCAGTATGACATCATTGAGGTACTGGAGAGTGGAATTGTAATTGGTGGTTGGTCCTTTATAGAGGAGGTGGTTTGTGTGCATGACAGCCGTTGTTGTGGTGGTGGTTGGTACACTGGTTTGTATACAGTGGGATTGTTGTATGAACAATTGTTGGTATTGTTATTTGCGCAAGGGCACAGGAGCATTGGCATGATGGCAACAGAGCAATTTGCAAGGTGCAGCTGGAACATTTGCAAGATGCAGCAGGAACATTTGTACAATGGCAACAGGAACATTTGCGAGATGCCGCAGGAACATTTGTACAATGGCAACAGGAACATTTGCGAGATGCCGCAGGAACATTTGCACAATGGCAACAGGAACATTTGCAAGGTGCCGCAGGAACATTTGTACAATGGCAACAGGAACATTTGCGAGATGCCGCAGGAACATTTGCACGATGGCAACAGGAACATGAACCAACTTAGAGCTGACGTGCTCGGGTTTGTTTGAGTGATGGTTTTGTGATGATACAATTCGCAACTACACGCACGACTCACACTAGGTTATGTTAGGTGTGGTCGGGTGCTTTTGGTACGTAGGGTTTGAAGGCATGGGACCTCCGTGACGGTAGTGAAGGCAGCATGAAGAGAGGCGCAGGTGTAGATGGGGTGAAGAGCTGCTGGTCTTCTTGTTAATCCGGCGAAAAAATTATTATTAGAACAAAATTCTTGAAGTTTACCTGCCTGGTAGACCAATGATGAAAAGGTTTGGAGAGAAACAAGGTGTGCATGTTGAGAAAGATTGGATTTGTTTGGCGTGTAGAGAGAGAGAGAGAGACGGAGAGAGAGTTAACTAAATGCAACTACAGACTTATACATATTACAAAGGTACGTATTCAAGGAAGGTTCTGTTTAACCCATTTAGTTTTTTTTAAACTAAATACATTTCCAAGAACACGTAGGTAAGGGTTTGTACGTATGACAAAATGCCACGTTCGAAAGAAGTTGGTCTTCCATGACCTATGCTCACGTCTATACGGTAGCATTTTTTCTACTTTCGAAGAACAAAAACATTGAGTACTAATAAGTTATGAAAAGTGGGAAAGGAGTAGGAAGTTGAAAGGATCCGTGTATGAAGGTTGTCCCATTTGACAAACGAAACGCCAAGTGCGTAACGCATATATCCCCATTCACGGATAATTTCGAGGAAGGGAAAGGGTGACAATTGGGAACATTTGAACGAAGAAAACTGCTGAGGACTCGGCTATTTCCGAAATTCGACCTCTGAGTGGAAGGTGAAACAAGGTCTACAGCAGTTATCCTGGCACATTACAATACCATTTGGTAGTGTGGGACAAAAGGAATACACTGACATAAAAGAGTCTAATCCTCCACGTGTATTGGGTAGAAGATTAGAGGGTCGTTTTATTCTCCTACTTGTTTGCGAGAAATGACAGACCCTTGCTCAAATCTCACAAACCTGGGGGGTTTTCTTGTTCGTCTCCCAGACAACGAGTTAGGTGTTTTTTTGTGTCCATCAACTTAACTCCTACGACACGATGCCCCATAATCATGAGTGAAGCGTATGATTAGTCCTTTTGAGATAGTGGATAGTTCCTGGGTTCTTGTGACAGGAAGTCCCGGGCATGTTAATGAGTACTCTGCTGCAAAAGCAATAATTTTCTGATAACAGAAAATAAAAGGCGTGTGATCTACACTTGGTAGGTCACACAAACATGGGGTAGATATTATTTCGTTCGCACGACTCATGGTGAGTATTGTAACGTCTTCACGTTTGGTGCACAGATTATATAAGTACACAGTTATAACAAAGCGGTTCTCATGCCAAAAGACACACGACCAAAAAGGGGCGGTTCTCATGCCAAAAGACACACGACCAACTCAATAACATTTAGTTAAGAGTATAAAGTAATTATAACGAACTTCTCGTATCATGGCGGATGTTTTGAGGATCTCTCCTATGATGGTAGATATTGTCACGTTTTCACGTCTCACGTGACAGGAATGAACGATTTACAACAAATTTTGCCCAGTATTGAAAGACAGTAACCCAATAGGTATTTAAAACAATTTAATGAGATAAATCACCCTCTCGATCAACAACCCTGTGTTGACGAGCAAACAATGAGTAGTTATGACGGACTCCCCGTGACGTGTAAAAACACAAAGATATTATGAGATTCGCATCTATAGCAGTGGATATTGTAAGGTTCACACCTATAATAGTAGATATTGTAAGGCTCGCGCCTATAATGTTACAAAAGTTTACGTTCGAAAATGTGGGTCCCCATTCAATACAGACGGCGGTTTGCAATGATGTAATTAATACGGCACTGCTGTAGCTTAATAATTTCATATTAGCATACGTTACAAGACTTGCCAAAAGGCGATAAACACAAATTTTATTGAAGATCTGGCCAAGATTTTAAACTTCAAACAAAAATAATGGTACAATAAAGGACAAAAGAAACTGATGTCATGATAAAATATTGTACCTCATAATGAAGTTGTATATGTACAAAGAACAATGTTAATGAAGGGACGAAACGTATTGTCACTTTTATAACAAATATTTTTCTCAGAATCCGACAAAATACGATTCTGGAAAAAAATAGAGCAATTGGGTTGAGCGCCATTCTAATTTTTGGAAAAAGAAGAAAAACCACAAGTAGCAACAAGGTTGCCCTTGAATTGTTTCGAATCCAGCGAATGTGACCTGATAGGTGTGTACATTTGGTGTATTCGAAACGATCCCCAATATACAACATTACTATGAATGTGTTAGGATGGGGTGAAGAGGAAAAAGAAAAAAGAAAAAACGGGAGGATTTCCTATTATAACGGAAATCGTCGCGACATTCTTACAATATGGTGCTGTGACCATAGTAGTGAGCTGCGGCAATGGTCTGAAACCAATGGTTATTATACAGACTTGCACTTAAGATTTTATATTTACAACATTAGGGTAGGGACGTACTGGTACGACAAAAACCCGACACAAAACAATTAAAAAAAGGTGATATGACAAGATGAGGCGATGAGGTGAGAAAAAAAAACGCGCGGATGCTGCAAGAATTGTGAAAAGGAAAGCGACGTCTTGGAGCAAGAGTTTTCCGGAACCGTTGATGGTAGGAGGAAAAGGAGGCCCTTTCCCGAAGTGATCAATTTCAGGAAGAGGATGCATACAAGTATGAAAACGGTGCCCCAAGGGGTGCTCTTGTGGTACAGCAGGCAAGGCACGCAGGATGTACAAGAACATATAAAATTATGCAAAAAGAAAAAGAATGTACAGGAGTTAGGCTACCGTTGACATTAATGTGCCTTCGGGTGTAAGGATTACCTTACGAATGCCCATATGGGTGATTATTTACATTTAATATTTACAAGTAACTCACGTCACTTATGACAAGAGTTTTGCCAATTTGATAACGCCTGAGAACTTGATGTGATGGAATTTACTGATTCCGTCACAGTAAGGCATTTTGGAATTATTCGTAGGAGAAATCTTTCTATTTCTCAGGGCCTGTAGTAATTCTTCCTTTCTTGAAGTAAAGACGTGCGGGATTATACCCAGCGTAACTTGAGGAACTTCCATGGTGTATAGGATTGTGTTAGAGTGACCTTATGTTGGAAAAAGTGAGAACTAGACTCGCAATTGGAAAGAAATTGGGCAGAGATTGACCACTGGGGACGTATTTTTACAAAAAGTTTTTGAAAAAAAACGCGTTTTTTATAAGTGTTTGGTTTATTTGAAAATTTGGGCAGGGGTTTGCCTCAAAAAACGTGATTTTGTGAAAAAATCCAGATTTTTTGGAAATTTGTTGAAAATTTTTCAAAGTCCAAAAACGAGAAAAATTTGGGCAGCGGTTTCCCTTAAAAAACGTGATTTTGTGAAAAAAATCCAGATGTTTTGGAAATTTGTTGAAAATTTTCCAAGTCCAAAAACGAGAAAAATTTGGGCAGCGGTTTCCCTTAAAAAAACGTGATTTTGTGAAAAAATCCAGATGTTTTGGAAATTTGTTGAAAATTTTCAAAGTCCGGATATGAAAATTTCACAGGCCCTGATTCACCTTAATGGAACACGTTTTTAGAATTTATTCCGATGTTTTTGAAAAAGGTTTGCAAATTTGCAAAAGTCCGGAAAAGAAAAAAAATAAAAAAAAACGGAAACGAGGTTCGCCTCAAACGAGCATGTTTTTGAATATTTCCATTAGCTTTCCAAAGGGGAATTCTTAAGAAAGGAAAGAAATATTTTTCTTTTATACGAGTTTTCGTGGAAGTATTTGTTTGAAAATTCAACAATGTCTTGGGGAATAGTTTTTTATTTACGTGGCTAGGCTGTAGCCTGATTTGAGCATCACCAATTATTGGTATTTACCCGCCGACTTCATTTTGTCATAACAAGTTATATGCAGAAATGTGCATACGGATATAATGCCTGACTCGAGGAATCGACGTCAACGCGAACTAGGCATTTTTCGAATTATGTCGTCTGTTTCTTTATGAAAGATAATAGGTGCGCAAGAAAAAGGGAGAAACGGACGACAGAAGTACAAAAAAAATGCCCAATTGTCAAAAGGTAGAAAGAATTTAATCCACTTGTTTCCCTTAAGCTGCAAAATATGCCGTTATATATACAGGCCAGTATTTTGCGAAATAGTCCCCTACCCGCAGAATATGTCGATATCAAATACAGACCAGCACTCTGCGGAATAAGTTTATTAATAAAAACTGGTTAATTAACTTTCGGGAAACGAAGCGGGTAATTGGTTTATCATATACAGGATTTTAATTGTTGAATAACTTTGTTTTAAATATTTGTGTACATTTCCACTATTAATCTTGTATTTGAAACTAGCAAATTTAGTCGGTTGACACTTGTAAACACTATATTATTCACGACGGCAACTTTCTTGGTTGAGCACTTTACGTAGGAATACCGGTGATAATGTTTTGTCGAGTGACGACTCGAAAATGAAGGAATCGTGCCCGTGATAATTTAAATTGCAATTCGAAGTTACAATCGCGCCGGGGTTCTTGATGGAAATGTTAGACAAATTGGGGATAACGAGACAAAACATTATACATTATAAAGTTTAAACAATTGCTGATTGAAGAACGAGACTGTGGGACCGTGAAGAGGGAGGGAAAAAAATTGCCCCTAAGTTGGAAACCAGTGTTGGCATTGGGGAGGTGAGGAAAAAAAATTGCCACACGTTGGGCGACAGTGTTAGCATCGGCGCTACTTGCGGCCAACGCCAAACCCAAAACCTGGAAAGGACATGCAATAAACAAGCCGGCGGCTAGCTCTGCACAGCCGGCGCGAGCAAGGTCCCTCTTAAACCCAGGGCGAGTGTTTGTGGTTCGCTTGTAAATTCCTACTCCCCTTCCTTTCCTCAAAATCTCCAGGTCTCCTTCCTCAATCAGAACACAGTAGTTATGCACGAAAAAGGGTTTTATTCATTTAAAGGTGAACAGGGTTCTACAAAAGGCCAGCATCGGCACTACACACATGAGTATTTGGCTATCTCTAATTAATTCTTTCATAACGGGGGAGCCTCTCTCAACTCTCTCTACACGTGTTTAGTGAATTTAAATGTCAGTTCTTAGCACACAGAGGGGTAGCAAGGTTCATTGGTACTCACAAGCAGGAGATAGGCGGTCGGCAGACAGGTACTGAGGAGGCGGGAGCCTCTGGAGCAAAATGCACAATTAAAGTCAACATCGCGAGCGTTTACGGGGAGCGCAATCACGGGGACACAGTTGTTATGCCGAAGGTCGGCCGAGGAATGAATTCCGGGAGCCGCTCGGCGCTTGGCTACTAGTGTCGAGCGGTGCGGGGAAAGGGGGCGGAGGGCCTGTGTAAGGGGTCAATTCGCTAGTAGCTCGCACGGGAATCAATTCCGTAACGTAACAATGCAAAAACTAATTCTACCTTCGCCAATGGTTACCGACCTCCGTTCTCATTATCCATATTATGTTTGTTTTGAAAACATGGCTGAAAGAAATAAACATTAATTAGTTAACGAGTGAAAAGTATAAATGAAATATGGAACTTATCTGCTTCGTATGAAGTGTCTTTTTTGTTCGGCGCCAAAAACTAATAACCATTAATTAAAAGTGGGTTCACCCCTCAGTATCACAGTCATTTTGGTGGCACTTAAAACTGTTATGTTAACTTCGATATGTGATAGAAATATTATTATATTATTAGCACTCACAAATTATTTACACAAAAAACAACAATTTCAGGATTGCAAACTGAATCTATTAAATAAAATACGTATTCTGGCAATTTTTTTAGCACGACTGAACGTAATCTGACACAGTTATTCAAAAAAAATCGAAAGCGCTCCACCAACGCTTCAAGCCGTGATCGACACAGAGATAAAATAATAATTCTTTAATTTATTGATTTCAATTCAAATATTTCCTGAATATGCACCTCCATACAAGTACGAAGTGAAGTTGTATTTTCGTAGAAAACGATAAGTCCAGTTTACGGGTGTCATATTTTTCTCAAGGTGCCATCTAGCGACCAGTCAATAAAATACAAATTTCAACCTCCCGACAACTTTCAATTTACTAGAAACAGTTTTCTTATTCAAAAGGTTCATATTTCATTTTCCTCGACGGTCTTTTTCTACCTGAGACTTCGAATGAAAGGAATGTAATTTATTTTCTTCATATTTTTTAAAACGATGCCCATCTTTTTTATGTGAATACCGCACAAGAGTCCCATCTGAGGCCAGTGAGACTATGGCATCCCCAATTGGGGTATGTTGTGAGGAATGTTAGGCTGAAGGTAGTGGGGAGGAGAAGGAGATAGGGAAGAGGAAGGTGGGGAAGTACCTGGCTATTAAGATCAGGTCTGCCAATACGGCTAAAGCCATTTCGTTTCAATTCTGAATGGTAGTCTTACACCAGGGCGATACTGAGAGTATCTTCCACTCTGTAACGTGCCGCAAATATACTATACATTATTTTAAATAAATAAATTGTGAACAACACAAATTAATCAAATAAAATTTATTTGACAAATAAAATTTATTCGATCCCGCGATCTTCGGTGTGCGAGTCAAGAGCCTTACCGCTGGACTACGCCGGCCGTCATCTTGTATCTTATAAGTTTATGGTGTTCAAAGAAGGTTTGTTTACTTATTTTAGTTTGTATTTTGCTATAAATTAGAGATCTGATTTTGAAAATGAAATATTTAATTGATCTCTTCGTGAACGTTAATGAAGTAAGTACTTTTATCACGTTTTATGAAGTAAATGTTTGATTCATAAATTTTGAAAATTCTTAAAAAAAAAACTAACCAACCATCACGCCGTTTCTCCGCAGGGGTAGGCAGAGAGGACGGACCGCCAAACATCTCGGTCTTGGCACACATTCCTTGCCTCGATTACATTCAAACAAAGTCTCAAACATGCTCTTCCATTATTCTGACTCTTGACATTGCCCGACTCAAGTATCTGATTCACTTGGTCGTGCCATGTCTTTCTTGGGCGTCCTCGACTTCTTCTACCATTCACATTTGTGTCATATATTCTCCTTAAACTCCTCGTTCATTCGCTCTACGTGCCCAAACCATTTCAGCGTCCTTTTCTTAATCTTACACATCGCGCTTACATCAGCCTTGCATTCTTTGCGGATCTCCACGTTTTTCACACGATCGTACATGGTTTTACCATACATTCACCTCAGGGATCTCATTTCTACAGCATTCAGTCTACTTTCATCCTTTCTCTGTCAGTTCCATGCCTCACTGCCATACATCAGGGTAGGTACCAGCACTCCATTATGGACGGCTAACTTCGCTTCTTTGAAGAGTTTTTTGTTGGCACCAACGGCGTTCAGTCCTCCATTAATAGTGTTGCCTGCATTTACCCTTCTTTCGATATCTCTGTCAGCCCTCCCATCTCTAGTAAACATACTTTCCAAGTGAAAAAACTCATCCACCTGCTCCAAATACTCATCATTCCTAACTGTGTTGCACATTGTTTATTGTCAATATTCTTTATTTCATAAAAAGTTGTAATAAATTTTTGAAAGGTCTTTCTCATGCAATTGACCTTATAAAGTCCTGATGATGAAAATAGTTGAATAATTGGCGTGCACCGAAATTTTTTTTACGTGTGTTGAATATTGTCGGTATACATAATTGTAAAAAAATGAATTAAAAGCCTATTTTGAATATTACTTGATTGTATGTATAAAACCAAGAATTAGGTTTTGTTAGAATTTGCAACTCACTTACTAGATAAGGAATATACTTTTAAGAAATTTTCGGATATGGATTTTCTGCGTAGAAGCGGGATAGGGCTACTTCTGAATTATCTTGAAGCTCCTGAAATCAAAAAATCTTTGAACAATTTATTCTTCTTCTTTTTCTCGTGCCCTGTCCATTTAATGGACGTTGGCTATCATGTTGGCTATGCGGACTTTGTTTAATGCGGCCCGGAATAGCTCTACAGTAGACTGGCCACACCGTCTCAGGTTTTTCAGCCACGATGTTCTCCTTCTTCCAGAACTCCGTCTTCCGGCAATCCTTCATTATGAGATGCAAGATCTCGTACTTCTCTTGATGTCTCATCGCACGTCCTAGATAATGATTTTTTTAGATTTTTATAGTTTAATAGCTTATTTTTATATGATCATCCGTACCATAACATCTTCATATGTGTTGTGTATCTAAAAAGCTTTCGGCTTTTAGACATAGATGGCGGTGATAAAAACTGTCAGTAGATTCCGCTAGATGGCAGGTAGCTTAGTACCTAAGTTGTCCAGAAGAGGGACGGGGGGCTAAGAGTGGATGTTTTCTGTAAAACACTCGTTAGAACCAATTTAGCCAGCTCCTAGTTAGGTCGACTGGCGGAGTCAATATTGTAATACGCGAAGTATTGAATAAAACCAGATTAACATAAAGAATCTATCATTCCTAAAAGTAATCTCCATCTAAGGGGAATCGGAGAATCTGTTGGTGTTTCTACTAATAACAGAACACTACAATGTAACTCTGTCCATCCAGCTTTAAGTATTCTTCTCTAGATCCACATCTCGAATGCCTCAAGTCGCCGTATCAGTTCTTCAGTAAACGTCTCTCCTTCCTTTCCATAAAATAATACCAAAAACACGTAATTCCCCATTCCATTCGCATCGTTATCCAAGGTTGAGATCATGACTGCAACGTCTTTTTCATGCGGATAAAGGTTGCACGAGCTTGCTCAATGCTGCATTCGATTTCAACCGAAAGATCCCACCTTTCATTTAAATTTCAGCCCAAGTACCTATACAAAACTTTATTCCTTCTCTAGTTTTTTCCAGCAATATCATTTTATCAAATAACTAGCTGGTCCCGGCATGCGTTGCTATGCCATTTAATAAAGAAATTGTTTCTCCCTTAGTGTCCTTTCCCATTCGTCCCGTTCCCCTTCCGCCTCCCCTTCTTCTCCTGCGTCCTCTTCTCCTCTCGCGTTCCCACTCCGTCACCTCCACCTTCCCTCTCCCCACTCCACTCCCCCCCCCCCCTCCACCGTCCCGCGAACCCCCCTCCCGAGTTCTCCTCCCCCCTCACACGTCCCCTTTCCCTCCCGCGTTCCCCTTCCACCTTCCCCGCCTTCCCTCTTCCCTTTCCCGCTCCCTCGTCCCGCCAACCCTCCTCCCGCGTTCCATATATTCAATCCCAGTACATTCAGTTTTTAAACATCCCGCGTGCCACCTTTAACAATTTTTATTCAAATTTCCAATTTTTCATGTATATTAAATTTGGTACCTAACATAGGTACCCATTTAAAATATCTAAAATTCTTGATTCGATTCAAACTATAAGGGGAGTACCTACTTTAGATAAATTTATCAACTTAAAACTTTTCAAAAATATGTTGCAAAATGTCATTCTCAAACACGCAAACTGTCAAACGTGCGATAGTCGTTAGGTTTTCTGAAAGTATCCAATTTTCCGCGCAATTTTCTTATTTTTTCTCTCCGTAAGAACCATCCTCGTATTTCAAGGAATATTCTAAAAAAAGAATTAGCGAAAACGGTTCAGCTGCTCTCGAGATTTACGCTTAGCAATACATTTAGAGATTCATTTTTATATACAAGAGAAGAAGATAAATTTCAAAGCGAAACATTATAAGCGCAGAGTTTTTTTGGATTTGAAAAAACATTCATTTTTAAAACTATTGGAAGAAAGCTAACGCGAAACCCCCATACAAAGTAAAACACGTAAATCACTTGCCATATTACCTACACATTTATTTATGTATTGTCATTTTTATTAGGTTTTGTTCGACGTATCAAAGTCTTTATGGATTCCCCGGAGCTTAGAAATTCGAAGAGGGAAGGTTTGAAGTAATATAACTTCTCAGCAGTTCGTTCCCCATCGTTTATGGAGGTAGTAAGCTATTATTTCAACGATATCAGGTTAAGTTTGATAAGACCACGTCTTGGAAGCTGAGAACGGAATGCCATGATCTATCTTCAGACAGATCTGTCACGATCCTGACCCGACTAGCACGGCGGAACTCCGATTAAGAGAATTAATTATTACGAAGGATTTAATCAATAAAACATTGTTAACTATTGAACTTTACAAAATACTTACCAATATCAGCGAATAGTCACATAACTCAATCGAAGAAAAAGATTAATTTAGAGGCGGGTATGGGTACGGCCGGCCTGATTTATTGGATAACCAACACCCCTGCTCAAGGTCGCCTTAAGGCTCTGCAACCGGGCCCGAAAAGAAGAAGATGGAGAGATACGAAATTACGAATGTTAGAGGAGAGCGCTAACATTTGCAGCGACAAAATAGATGCGAAAATTGCGAAAATGTTTAATAAAACACGACTCGTTTAACATAGAGCAAAATCTCGCGGGCATTATCTTAAACAGCATTTAAAGAAACACTGTGAATTTTTTCATACATGTAACTTGTAAAATAACTGAAACAAACGTGTTAATAATAATTTTTGGAGCATTCTTTGCGATTTTTTTCTGTCTAGGGAATTTTATATAATTTGCGTTTCGGCGCGGGCAAAGTCTAGATATTATCTTCAAGAATAACATATATTTTTTAAGGGCTTTAAAACTTACCGTGTTTAAGGGAAATATGTAATAAATCGGTACAAATCCGGGTTGCGGGCCCTTAAGTGAATAGGAAGAGACTAGTTAAGGGAGACCTTTTGACCTCTCTAGCTAAACTTTCTCAACCCATCGGCTTGTACCGCAGTGGGAGGGATGAATTCATACATCCGTCACTCTTGGACACCTTGACCCCCAGATTCCTAACCACACCTCATACATTTTGCCTTTCCAGAACTTCATCTCCTTCCTTTCCATAAAATGCCCTCCATACACATTTATTTTATATGGAGCTAATGTAAAAAAATACTAAAATTGCATAAATCGAAAATAGAGCTCTGATACACTCATTTTCTTTATTTTTTTAGTAAAAGATTATACAATTATTTACATTGGTTATTTCCTTTTGGGGTATTATGCCGTGTTGCGCTACCTCCTCCTTTAGCCAACGTTTCGGACAGCGTTACAGTGTATCATCAGGGCAGATGTGCAACACGGCATAATACCCCAAAAGGAAATAACCATAAAATTTTTGGCCGTGAAAATCTAAAATCAATTATTTACATTATTTATGAAATGTTTTGACTGTGAATATGTGCCAGATGTTTCACAGAATTTGAACTATTCATCAAATTAATTTCAAAGATATTTTTCAAGTTTTGTGGGAGTATTCAATTATTTTGGGATAGTTGTTTAACATAAATTGATAACAGAACTTTAATCAAACTTCCACAGAACTTAAAAATTATATCTGAAATTTGATGAATAGTTCAAATTCTGCAAAACATCTGGTCCCGCAAACAAGTTACTTCTCTCAGTGTGAATACAATCGTTTAAATCCCTGTACACAATATTATTCAAAGTCCACCACACTCAGTGGCGCCTTCGATAATTCACTCGTACGATCGAGATTACACTAATCGTATGGGATTATCCAATCCTAATCCAATGCGATCTAATTTATCAAGGTGCATCAATTAAATTGATCAGCTCTTGTACTGCGGCCATTGGACTGTAGTTATAACTCACCCAACAAGACAAACGACAGGCATCGGGGCTTCGATTAAGTAATAGGCAGTAGGCTGTGTGTACCGTCATAGGTACCCCTAATCTCGAGACTGTCGGTGATTTGAAGCTATGGCTTCTTGATAAATATGCCAGCTCTGAAGCCAAGATCAATTATTGACAAGCGTTCGAGGATTTGATTGTTGACTCAAACTGTGTTACTAAGATATTGTTGTGTTTGATTGTTGATACATCATATAACTAAGTTGACATTGATTAATATATGTATGATGATTGAATTAATATGATGATGATTGTATGTATTCGACACCACAAATAACCAGTACCGATTAGTTTATGAACGTTTGCTGATGATGTGAGGCCTGCTTCTGCACAGAGTCAAGGGTTTTTTCAGAAATTTGGGGCGGCCAGAACATACTCATAGGTGGCTGCCAAATTCAACAGTCAATAGTTGTGAACTATTAAAGTTTTTACAGGCCATGTACATTAGAGTGGGTCACGACTCTACGGGAAAAATCTTGTTTCGATATATCTAATAGTGATAAAAGGTGTTAAATGGAGTTAGAAAAACACATATATTTTTTTTTTAATATTTGGATATCATCTTCTTCCTCCGGATTGACTTTGAAATTTCACATAATAGAGAAAAACCCACCCTTGTTAAATCTTAGAAAAATACCAGATAAACCATTAAAAATGAGCAATTTTTAATAAAACACGAAATATAGGGAAAATTTTGACATATTTATTAAAAAATATATATTAATATAATTTAAAATATCTCAAGGCAGTGTATTCAAATACAAGCCAAATCCTTCTTACCCTCAAATTTCGGCATTATTTTGAGAGACCAAATCTTTTGACTTTTGTAAATGATTTCGTAAAAATATACTGTATTTGCTATGCAAGATTACAAAAAATATGGTTTAAGGTTTTAAAGTAAGTTTTATTTATACTAGAAATAACCCCTTATAATATATCTTTGATGGGCGGACATAAGAGTATAACTGCAAAGGTGTAACTTTTCAGGAGAGCAAAAAAACATTATTATGAACCCAATTATTTTGCTACAGAAGTCATATTTTGAGAAATGGGTTATTATTTACAGATTATTTAATCTATTTAAACACATTGGTGTTATTTATACAAATAATAAAGATATTCAACATATACTATTTGAACCATTGAAGATGGAACATAAATGTGTCCACTTATACTACTAGAACTAACTTATACTATTTGTACCACTCAATTAATGATATTAATTAGTCTACTTATATTACTGAGACCGTCTTGTACTGTTTGTACCACTGAAAATATGACAGAAATGCGCATATTTATCTTATTAAAACCATTATTTTAAAAATATTTTTTATTATTTTGTGAAATAAAAGTACAAGTATATTTGCATAAAAAAATGTATTTTAGCACAGACATTACACAAAATTATTTATTAAAGTATTATTCGAATTCTTCAATATCCGGCAATGAGTCTCGGACATCACCATCCTTAAGATTTTTATAAAAATCGTGATACACGGGATGAATTAATGGTAAAAGTGCCAAAATATCCTTCTTCTTTTCTTTTGATATTGGAAGAATATCATTATAACACTTGCCTGGCTTAAGTGTAGGATTTCTATTTCCTCGTCTCAAAAAATTTACAGCCTTAAATTCAGTCTCTACATCTAATGTTTCCTTATAAAAGATTTCTCCGGGCTCTTGTGTATACCTGAACCATCTTATATTGTGCCATTTGTAAACCTCTCCTGCAGTATTTTTTTTTCTTAGAACTAATGCAGATCTTAGAAGTGAAGCGAAATCCACGAAGTCGCTATGAATCAGTTCCTTGACTATAAATTTTGTCTTTCCTACAGACCGAACCAATTGGTACCAGTCACAAGGATGTGATATTGGAAGAGCATTCTTTTTTTTTTGTTTTTCGATCAAACCATGATCGACATCACATTCCATATGACTATGGCCACTGACCATAAACTTGTGGTCAATAATCTCAATTGTTTTTTTTTCTTGCATTAATGTTAAAAACATTGAAGAAACGTGAGAATTCCTATTCTGGCCACCACAGCTATCTGAATAGAGAACAACATGCTTAATATTATTAGGTAAATTCATGAGGTGTTTGAATATGCACGTTGCAATTTGATTGGCACCCCTTGCACCTTCAGCCTCATGCCACATAAAACATGTCACTTCTCCGGAAGCTTGATCATGTACAGTTAGATTATAGGTCCACAATTGTCGTTTATAAAACGATACAGAGCTATTTAGATATGGTGTTGGCAAACACTGCTGCAAATCAAATGTGTAACTGACTACAGTACTGTCATTCTGGGCCCTCTCTTTGTCTGCTTGTTTGGAGACAAATGCAGAATCTGCTAAAATATGGTGATTTTTTTGCTCATTTTCAATATTTTTTTTCTCATTTGAATCTGCAGTTGTCTCAATTTTCATTTTGAGAACATCGCATAGATGGCATGTGTCAACTTTTGGCAACTTAAATTTCAATTTCAACTTATGAAATTCTTGAGAATATGTTTTGCGTGAGACAGGTTTTGTTGTCACGCTTTCACGATACGCATTGTACATTAATTGTATGTTTAAATGCGCAGGTAAATATTTTTTGTCGTTAGTTCTTCTGGTGTAGTGTGATTCGTAAGAGGGAAATGAATTTATGTGTTTTCTAACATTCTCCAGTTCTTCATCACAGTGTTTGTGGATTGGCACAATACTCCCTCTCTTGTCACCCTCAGTCAAGCCTGTCAAAGATTTATTTTTATTTTGGATGACTGTTGTAACAAACATTTGACTTTCATCTAATATTTTCATAAAGCAACCTCGGCAAACATTCTCCCTTTTTCCATTTATTTTGAAAAAAAACCTATTTGAATATTTTCGATTTTTTATAATAACTTCATTGGTAGTTCGCTTTATTGGTCGAACAGTTTCCATAGAATCAATAAGACTTCCTACATATGCTACTCTTTTTGAGTATTCTCCAAGAGCCCAATATTCAGTAAAAATTTGTTCTCTGATAAATTCTGGGATGCGTGCATTACATTTCATACGACAATTAGGTAAATTTTTCAGGCATCTATTCCTCACAGTTTTACCCTTAAGGGTGGTATAAGATAGACCGGTATTCCTTTTTGTTTTCTTGTCTGCTCTGTATTTTCTGGTATTCATAACCGCCTTTGTATTACTATCAGTTTTATTTCCATTTTCTGGAGTGTTACAAATACTGATAACTGGTGGTAGTAGTAGATTTTGTGGTTCCGTATGGTTACTTAGTAAATCTTCACAGTGTGGGACATAGTTAGGGTCTTTATCAGTGTCGTCACTACTAAAATCGCTATCATGACTTTCAAAAATGTTTTCGCTTACAATCAGTTCTTCATTTCCATTTGCTAAAGGGCATTCATTCATGAGAATGTCGTTTGAAGAGATAACTTCTCCTAGAATGTCAGTTTCATTATTTAATGCGGGCTCCAAAACAGTCTGATGGCGTCCATCTAGAAAATAGTTTGTGAAAATTATAATCATTATGTATAACTAGAAACATACCCAAACAATTATATCGTACAATATCATGAGAAATACAAATTGTATTCACAACATACCTAAAACTTGTAAAAAATTATTGTCAGACAAAGGCATGACGTCATAGCTTGTTTAAGGAATATTCATAGCTTGTCGAGTGGGCTCCAAAGCAACCTGACCGTACGTTCCTATAAAAAATAAGTTTATGTAAATTAATATAATGTATATAAAACAGATCAAGCAAAATGAAAAATAATTCATAATAATTATGTTAAACTTATCCAGTATCACAATAACTAACATTTAATTTCCAATGAAAGATTTACGTATTTTAAATTTAAATAAAAAAAAAAATATTTATATATATATACAATTGGTATATTATAATATGTACATTGTACATACCTATAACTTGTAAAACACTATCGTCTGACAATGATTGCATTTTCTCATTGCTTGATGAAAGTATATGCATTGGCACATTGTTAGATTCAATTTTATTATTTAATGAGGAATCCAAAACACCTTCATCAGCAGCTCCTATAGAATATAAATTTATGATACATTAACATTAATCTCAGATAAAGAATAAGGCACCATCATAATATTATTTAAGGATAAAACACCATCATATAGGTACATAGGTTAGGTATAGAACAGTTAGGTATACAGATAAAACAGGTATGTCTTTATTTTATTATAAACAGTGATATAAAAACGATCTAAAGTTGGAGAAAACCATACATGAAATTAATTTAATCTCTATTTGGTATCTATATGATTAAATGTATTCCTAGGTATTCTACTTTTTTGGGGTTAGAATTTGTAAACTTTTGTTATTAAATTTACTGATATAAATAGGAAACATTATCCAAAATTTATATACTTACCACAGGGCTTGTTTAAATTTTTCATCATTTCCATAAAACGCCGAGATCTTTTCATTTTGTAATAATAATTAATTGAGTTAAGTAAATAAATAATCCACAGAACACAAAATAATCACAACAATGTAAAGCAAATGACAAACGTCAATACTACTAGTGACAAAATTCATGATGGTCACAATAGTACAAGTTCATAGGCACGCCTAGCGACATAAATCATTTAGAAGTATTATCGGTGGATGTAACAGTATAAGGTACACTTATACTTATGAAACTGAAGAAATGTGTCGAATTACTTTTTGCATGTGTGTACCATCTAGTACAAGTACTTTTATTCTGTTTGAACCGAATCTTTGAGCTAAAGAGGTGATTGTCATTACGAGTATAAGTGATCTTATACTTATGAGCTCAAGTATTTTAAGTTAGTTTAATAGGCACAAAGTTGTTTATTTATGTTTTGAGTACTGGTGTAACTATACTGTTAATACCATTGATGCCGGCATACACAAGACAAATTTTCTCATATAAATCGTTAAATGGTCAAAAATGCAGTTATACTGTTATGTCCGCCCATCAAAGATATATTAATATAATTTTAAAACTTTTCAAAACTTTGAAGTGAATCCGGAGGAAGAAGATCGTATCAGAAATTTGAAATATTTTAAACACGTTATTTCGAACCCATTTGGCACCATTTTATCGCTCTTAGAATTAAAAAAATAACATTTTTTTAAAATGACCCACCTTTTACAGTACGCCCAGCTTCATAGGTGCTAGTTTGACTCGCTTTTCAATGGAACACCCGTAGCTGGGCTTTTCTCTTAGAGTTACACCAAAGTTACGTCATACATATCAAGGTCTGTTCGGAAAATTTCTTCCGTTGAAGGAGACTAGATCACAACCGTTCCAGCAATATTTGTGCTTCGGAGAATATCTGATTAATTGCGAGGGTTATGAGTGTGATAAAAGCCAATAAATTTGATACTTTGTTGATGATTATTATTAAAGTAACTTTTTGTTTTTTGAAGTTATATTTTTAAAAGTTTCATTGCAATAGGATGAATGGTAATGAAAATGATAAGGGACAATCGAACATTCATTTTAATGCATCATAATAATATATATGGGTTAGCCTGGGTTAGCAAAAGTTAGCTGTAAGAAATAAGATACACCTAAAAGATATTACCAATGTTCTTTGTTTATTTTGAACGACAAAGGTGTTTTTAATTTGGTTTTGATTTTAGTTATTTACATAAATGAAATTAAGAGAAGTTTTCACTTAAATATGCCAAAGAATTCCGAAATTATTGATTATGAAATCTCAACTGCGTCACGCGACGAGCCGCCACCGTCAAAATCTTCAAAATAATTAAAGTTCTTCAAGTTGATCATCCGAAATTCATATATCGTTTCCAAGCCCTTCAGTACATCGTCAACATTGCGTCTTTCATCCCTTGCAATTTAACACATGTTATTCATCAACTCTTGCGAATCACCACTTTTCCGTTGAACTGGATAATGTATGCATAGTGATAGATAATGTATGAAAACAAGAAATAAAAAAATATTGATATTACATTTTATTACTTGTATAATTATGTTTGTAAATATAAATGCCATCTAAATGTGGGTAGATATCTTTAGCAATTTCTTCCCTCACTAACAGGGCGGATTTTGTCAGAAGTTTAAAATATTTCCTTCTAACAATAAAATCCAAATAAATGAAATATTTCTGAACAGTTCCAAAAATTAAAAAAATGTGTTAAAAGGTGGTGAAATACGTTCACAAATGTTATTATTAGAAATTAAAACATAATTTTTAAAATTTACATTTATTTAATTCAAACACAAAACTTTTCAACTTGGGTCACCTTTCGTTTATTCTATCTAAAAATACTGATATTTTAATATAAATATGTATTATAAAAGTTATAAAATGACTTCATTTTTTTTTTTTATTCATAAAAAAAATAATTAATAAAACATTCTCGAAACTATAATTGAATACACTTTTCCATCATAGAATTTCCACTCCTTCCTTTTCTTAAAAGAACCTCCACACAGCGTACAGAAATATGATATAGGCCTTGAGGGGAATTGTTTTCCTCAGGCCTCTTGAATGGAGCTTAATTACTTACTAAAAATTTCAATTTTTAATACTTATTTTAAACCTCCACTAGCACACCCGGCCACACATTGCTGTGGCTAACGAAACACAACGCCATTACCCAACCTCTATAAAATCCATCCACACCACCCGCTTGCCAGCTGCCCGCTGCCTGAATTGAATATTTGAATTTCTCAGCTTTTCTCTACTATAATAAGCATGTATTATACATATATTCATATTGAATCACTCTATCTATTGGTGAAAACCGCATGAAAATCCGTTACGTAGTTTAAAAGATCTATGCGCACATACATTTTGAGCGACTTCATTTCATAATATGTAGTAATGATGATTACGCAGCTTTGTACCAAAATATTAACCAACTGAAAAAAACTTAAGGTTTTTAATCATCCACAGAGTCACAAATTATTATTTACGCATTTTCTAAGTTTAATCGATCGATTACCGTCGTCCTCGACTTCATCATCTATTCACTGACGTCACAAATTCACTGCTCCACATTATATCAAAGGTCAAAACCGCGAAAGAAATTTTTTGCGAAACATTTTAAATGTCACCAGCAATAAAAACAGTAATAATGAAAAATGCTTTTAAAAAAAATCGTTTTTAATGAGAACTTATTAAAATCTATGTTTCGTATAAAACTGCTACAAAAATAAATATTAATCCAAAAACTTTTACCCTTCAGAGTTTTTTTCAGTAAGGTATTTCAGCAAAGTAATAACGTAGCCAATAATTAAATTGTTTAGTGATGAATATTAAAAGTTGCATAAGGCTGATCTTGGAACTACTTTGGCGATAATTGTTCCAGCCCACTTTTATTGCTTCTTTATAATTTAGGACATTCCTAGTTCTAGCGAAAATTCTTTTCATAATATCGTTTGGGCAGAACAAAAACAAGAGGGTGATTCAATGGGCTTAAAATCATAACCTTTTTCACGGAGAGACGAATTATGTTTGATGCTCAAAAGTTGAGATTGAGACCTTTTAATTTTATGATTTTTATTTTCTTTTGCTTTTAAAATACTTTTTTTCTAAATGCTCAGATATTCAGCGATTCGGTAATATTTTTGGATTATAAAATACTTATGTACTTTTAAAACAATATGAATTTCAATATTTTTAATAATAGGAATTCGTGGTGCAATTCAATAATACTAATATATTAAAATACTAGCTGACCCGGCAAACTTCGTACCGCCTCAGAATCAATAACTGTTGTGTTGACTTATTAGCTGAAATAAATTCAGTTTTTTTTTAAAGTTTAAAATTACACAAATGAAGCAATTATCGATGCGCAATAGGCCGTGTTTTGTTTTTTGTCAGTATCAGAGATGGCGTTGTGTACGAATATGAATATATATATTTTTTTTGATTTTCTTACTTTTCCGCTTTCTTACGGTAATTGCATTTTATTTTCTTTATATGTGTGAAGGAGACTTATTAGACATTTGGGCAGACATACGTACACCGTTTGTCTCATTTTCGACTGTTGACATTTAGTGTGTAAGAAAGAGGGGTAGCATTATATGTTTAAGAACAAAAGCAATACAACCAGCACATTGTTTTTTTTTCCTTGTAGCCCTACCTACGTCACAGTCAGGCGAACTATCATAACAGTGATAAAAAATTAAAATAAATCTAATATTAGAAGCCATAGTGAAATAATAAAGAGTGCAGAATATATCTGACGTACTAACAGTACTAACACGCGTGCTTACGTGCATTTTTGTATAAAAAAAGTGATTCCGCTACCCAAATCCATAATTCATAGTTGGTAATCTCAAGTGAATACTGAATGAAAAATATCTAACAACAAATCCTATTATTCTTGTGACTATCTCGAATCATATACAATAAATAAATGAATCCCAATAACAGTGATTCTAGATTTATTGTGCAAAAAAACACAAAAAACAATCTAATAAGTGAAAAAAACATACATTTCGGTGACATTAAGATCGGTACAGAATAATTCACATGCACATCTACAGAACATTACAGTATTTATTGTGAACACAAGGCGATACTGATACCCAGACAGGTCCAGTGGTCATCGTATTTAACTCTAGTTCTGTTAACTACAGTTCGAAACCGAGTGAATCCGAAAATTTTTTGTTATTATATTACTCAAAAACAAACTACATATATTCCCATTCAACCAAAAACCATACTAAAAACCAGGTCCACAACAAACAAAATACTGAACATACGGATAACACACACCACATGGACAAATACACTTTTAGTATTATGCAACCAAACTTTTTAATTGTATGCCCATTACTTTGAAACAAATACTATCTGAATAAAATCGGCATTCACGGAACTGGATAAAATCGGCATTCACGGAAATAAAAAAACTGGATAAAATCGGCATTCACGGAAATCTGCTTCGTTGGTTAGAATCATATTTATCACATAGAAGTCAATTAGTTACTGTCAACGGTTTTAACTCTTCCCCAATATTAGTTACGTTGGGCGTACCACAAGGATCTCACCTTGGACCCTTACTTTTCTTAATCTTTATTAACGACCTTACATACAAACTCCGCTGTAATTTTTCTCTATATGCTGATGACCTCAAATTATATAAAGCAATCAAATCTATGAAAGATTGTGAACTCTTACAACAAGACCTTAACACAATATCTATCTGGTGTGTTGACAATGAAATGGAACTGAATATAGCTAAGGGCAAAGTTATAAATTTCACGAAGAACACCAACAAAACTCTGTATTCATATAGCATATGTGGTCACAATCTAGAAACAGTTGAATCAATAAAAGATTTAGGAATTATATTTGACAACAAACTAACATTCAATCAACACATTGAATACATTGTGTGTAAATCAAATAAATTACTTGGTTTTATTGTAAGATCAACCAAACTGTTTAAGAATTCTAACAGTCTAATAATTCTATTCAATTCCTTAATCCGAAGTGTTCTTGAGTACGGGTCAACAGTCTGGAATCCACATTATATTACACAGATATCTAGACTCGAATCAGTCCAAAGAAAATTTACACGGATTTTGTCTTACCGATCAGGTGTCTATCATCTTCTAGACGGGTACGAACAAAGACTTAGACATTTCAAATTAGAAAGTCTGGTTAAAAGACGAAACATAAATGACCTCTTAATGCTATATAATATTGTGAATAATCGTGTAGACAGTAACTTAGTCAACCAAATCAAGATATACGCCAGGCCCAAATCTACCAGAAACCCAAACATATTCTGGACTGAAATTTTTACCAATAATACTGGATATTTTAATCCTATGTCCAGAATATGTCGATCATACAATGATCTTGTTAAAATACACACTTTCATAGATATTTTTCTAAATAATGTAACCTGTTTCAAAAAATATCTCCACGATTTGTGCACTTAAAAAAAAAAATATATATATATTTTTGTTGTTTTATTACATCTCAGGAAATACTTCATATATATATGTATACTTATAATGTATTTCAATTTTATATTTTGTTTTTTTGTTTTTAAAGTTATGTATAAATAATACTTGCATTGTTTTTCATGTGTTTGCTTCTGTAAAAATTCAAATGTGATTACTGCAGACACATTAGTCTAGGGATATTTATATTTGTATTTAAATTTATTATATTTAACCCACAAAAATGTTTTATAAATATCCTGTTTGTGTCTCAAATAAATAAATAAAATAAATAAATAAAATAAATAAAATCTGCAAATACATCTACAAACGTTCACAAAAAACACATCACTGCCTGTATTAAAAATCAAGATATTATCTTTATACAAAACATTATATATAATCCCTAACCAAACTTAACAGAACTATAAAAATTATAAAATTAAATAAACTTTAATATTTAAGTAGTTTTTCAAGTATTCACCAACTATAAGTACACTTACAAGTTGTGTATGTGTGTATTGTAATGTATGTATATCTATGTATATATTGTATATGTTAGTGTATGTTAGTATATTTTTTATTTTATTTTTTATTATTTCGTAAATGATTAAATGTTACATTTTTGGACATTTTTGACTACCATACTAGGCTATTGCCCGTGTTGTGGTAGTCATACATGTAATATAATTTTATATAAACAGAAAATAAAATATAAGAAGAGAAAAGAAAAAAATAACATATTTAGGGATAAATAAAACTAAAAACAGATAAAAATATAAGAATTGCAAGTTATCTAAGAAATAAAGAAAATTTAAAGAAGATATATATATAGATATACCATTTAGGGGATTAACAGGGTCACAGGGGTTCTTCTTCTTTCGTATGGTGGGGGGTCAGAGGGGGACATCTAGGTCTGCGAGCCAGTCAAGGGCCTCGGGCGTTGCCCTATGGACCTCAGCAATCCCGCCGGGGAATGAATGGAGCGGGCATTCGTTGACCACATTTTCGGTGATCTGCACCCATCGCAATCACACGACGCCGACTCTTTAAGACCCCATATGTATCATGAGAGCACAACGGCTATGGTAGCACCTTATTCTATTGATGGCGGACCAGAGTTTGCGAGGCAATGAGAACCTAGGCTGTCTCTCATAACGAGATGGGCATTTTTCACGTTGGCTGATCGCCACTCAAACTTCCACCTATCTTCTGGGGTGAGAGGTGATCGGAGGAGTCTTTCTCCTTTTGTCCAGAAGGGTTTTCGAGACTTCAAGCGGCATGTCGGGTGAGAGACGACATCATCGTGCAAAGGTTTTGCACTTTTTTGCAGAGCCTTCTTATATTCCTTCAGTGTTACAGAGGTCGTAAGAAGTCAAAGGGACCGCTTAACCCCCCTCCCCATGTTTTAATGCATTATTAATGTTGTTTCTGAACAATACATGAAAAAAGGATTTAATTATTTACAACATTTTTTTTACTCGCTATCAAAAAAATCAGCTCCCATTAGGCAAGTTTGCTGACCATGAAATTCAACCAAACGCTATATTGAAAGGCTTGGTTTTGAACCATTTTTCATTGTTGTTTTCTTATAAAGAAATCGTGTACCTAGTCGATATGAAACCATATCACTCTGAAGATATATTACTAGAAATGATAGCCATGTTCCACGACGAGATCGGAAAAGCTAGGTACATCCCAACCTTCCTTTTCCCCATCTCCTTCTTCTCTCAACTACATTTAGCGTCACAAAATACCACAAATGGGCATGCTATGGTCTCACTACTTCCAGACGTCTGGGAGCAATTGGAACTTACGTAAATTTATAAAACAGCGTTCCCCAAATCATAATTACCCTTAAAAGATGGGACCTTTGCCTGGCGTTTATTTGTAATGATAAATTAAGAATTTATGACGTTATATTAAAAAAATAAAGAATATTTTTGCCACACCCTGCATAAAAACTCTTGGTATGAGTCGACTAGCGATATTTCTTTCTGTGAACTATCTCCGGCAATATTTCTTCTCCGTAACAAATACCCCGAAAAGCCCGATCTGGTTTTTACGCCGCCTTCATTTTACCGAGTGGAGATTCCGAGAGGCGCGAAAGAGAACAATATGCTTCCAGCCAACCGACGCAACGCTTAGTACCTTCGGACCAGCGCTGATGGTGAATTGAATTAAATTGAAAACAAACAAAAAAATTAAATAATATATTTTTATTTAAACTTGCAGAACTCTCCGGCGTTGTTCGGGCTCTACACAGAGTTTTTGAAAATAAGACTTTTTCAGTAACATACCTCACATTTTGAATGTCAAGTGAGCAAATTTCATCAATTTCGGAATAAGTAGATTTGCATCAAATTCAGATAAACTACGGCCGCCATAGACAATCTTCATTATACAGGATGTAAAGGGACGTACTTGATTTACTTTAACCGGTGATCATTTGGAGTAAAGAAAAGGTTAGTTTTAAGGTAGAAATAATATATTAAATAATGTCGTCAATAATTGAAAAAGTTCATTTATGTGGGTGTTTGATTCACTTCATCCTGCTATGTCTTCCTCGGGCGTTCCCAATGTCTTCTCTCATTTACTTTTACTGTGCCCATAAAATCTAAACATCCCTTTCTTAATCTTGTCTACTCTTCACATTACCACAGATAAGTACCTGTTTGCATCTAGTCTTCCTCGGGTCATCTTGACTTCTAGTACCATTCACTTCCACGTCGTACATTCTGTTTACACTCCTTTTGGAGGAGTTTACTCTGACAAATAAGTCTACCAGCCCCATTTCCACACTTCGCTACATTGATTTAAGATATTTTAATTCAAAACATTTGCCTCATTTACCACACATAAGTATTTGTTTCACTTGACCGTGACACGTCGAACTCGGACGTTCTCATCTTTTTTCACTCCATAATTTAAAATCCTTTGTCAGAAAATATAAAAACATAATGAAATATCTTCAACGCATAATTTTTCAAAAGCAGTGTTCTGTCAATTCATTATATTTTGCCCTTCAGCTGTACGAATAATTTTGCCTTTGCGCTGATGTTAATTTTCAACAAATTCCGAAAATTTCTAGAATTTACAAATAAAATAAAATATAACGAAGTTCGTTAAAAATCCATAATAAATTTAGATAAGTGGGTATTTTATATTATTTTATTTTATTTGATATAAATCACTAAACGGAAAATCCTTCAAAACGTAAACAATACCGATCAGAAAGGGTACTTAGGGTGCTAAGTTATATTAATTAAATGGAGTTTCCATATGTTATAACAAGACTTATGGCAAATCAAAGACTTTATAGAAGAAATTTTTTTTTTTAATATAGCTATAAATTTGTGGTTATCCATTATAGAAAAATGAAACAATTCAACTTTGTATAAACCACTTATATAATGCGTAAATCCAACCGGTTTCGGAACAAACGTTCCTTCCTCAGGGAAAGCTTATACTAATTTGACAGTTTCGAACAATGTTTTATTATGGTAGGGGTGGAGCCGTTGCTAGTTATTAATGAAGATTGGGTGGGTAGGTATTAATGTAGAGTGGATGGGTAGGGGAACAAATACTTTATATTTGTAATTGGTTAATCGATTTTTCAAATTAGCAATGAAAAGCGGAGTATTTCCCAAAGCTTGGGAGATATCTGTAATAACTCCTATTCTCAATTTGGGAGGCCCGGATATAAGTACCGCTACCCCAGGAACTATTAATTGGATAACCAATACCGTTGCCACAGGTTACCGCAAGTGGTTCGCCACGTTTGGTTGGTGACTTAGCAGAGGTACCCGGGTATATGGAGTGAGGTTTGCTAGGTCTTAACAGCACATACATTTGCTCACCAACTGCTTGGCGGGTCGGGTCGGGAGAGACTGGTTGATGAAGATATTTTACCCCTTCTGCCAGTCTCTCTCGACCCGTCACCTGGCACCGCAGTATTGAGAAAGATGGATTCATAAGTCCGTCACTTCTGGACACATTAACCCCAAGATTCCTATCTACTCCTCATACCTTTTTTCCTTCCCAGGACTTCTTCTCCTTCCTTTCCCTAAAAAGACCCTCCACACAACATCCTCAAAGACGACATCGGCCCTCTGGGAAATTGTTTTCCTCAGGGCCTCCTGTTTGAAGCTAATAAGGTACCTACTTGTCACTAATTGTGAACTTATTTGTATAAATATAAAGGTGCATTTATCTGAATATATTGATGTCAAACAGATATTAAATTTGTTCGACAAAATATATAGGTTTTACACATGAATTTTATTGTAAAACTGATGTAAAGTAAAGAAAATCACAGTAAAATTATTGTTATATTTTTAGACTTTAAATGGGCTTTTGAAAAAATCGATAGGTACAGATTTGTGAATTATAAAAAATGGGAATTAATGGTGAAGAAAATAATATTTTATTAACGTGTTAACATATTACGTGAGTTGTTAATTTTTCTAAATGAAATACAAAAAATAATCATATTTTTTTAAATTCTCACTGATCTATATTCGTACACGCCGACACGCCTATGATACTTTTTTGTGCAGTAAAGTCTTAACGTTGCTTCATATTTAACAGAAAAAAAATTGTTGAAATTTTTTAAAGTAATTTAGGTTTAATATTGTTGAGAAAGAATGTCTAAATGCAAACTTTTGAAATAAAGCTTATTATAATCTGATTTCCAAACTTTATAAGGCTTATTAAATGGGTTCAATTTGTACTGGCAACATTAAACAAATCAGCCTCGGGCTAAAAATGTTAATTAACTTGAAATTTCGTAATAACGATCAACAAAATACTCTGAAAATGGCTTTTGGTGTTTTTTGTATTTGATAGTTCTTAATGCCTGAAGCCATTGATCTATATTCTGTATATTGCCAATTTGGGTAATAATGTGAGGTACGCATACATGTCGAAGAGAAAAAGAAGCGATTGGTTAGCGGTAGAAAACATATTGAAAATCGGGTCAAAAAATCATATCATCAAATCATTGAGCATAACAAAAGTTTAGTTAAGTGCCGTTTCAATCTCAATAATGTTCTCACTGGTGCGTTAAGCCGCAGTTACACGAATTTCTACCGATTTCTTATATCATTTGAATCATCTCCCTTAAACATTTGAAGTTCTTAAGCACTTAAAAATATATAAAATCCGCATATCTCAAACACACACTTCAAAATATGGTATAAAACTCTGAACTATGTTGCCTACTCACTATATAATTCGCTTCCAGATACATATATGTACGAGGGAATCCAGTAAAATAAAAAATTTATAATTTTTTAAGTAGATACGTTTATGGATAAAACTATGTAATTTTCCTGTCATGTTCAATTGTTTTTTTTTCTCTTCTTTTCTTTTCCAGTTAGTTATAATCATCCATATTTGTATAACCTTGTTCCTTTTTTCTTTAGTTGTTTTCTATTGTTGTTTGTTCTACTCAACCTGTCTTTTATTTTTCGTCCGTATTGTATGTGAAACTTATATTTTCATTACCTAAATTCCTATGTAAAATTGTAACTATTCCCTCCCACCCATGAATTGTATGTTCCTCCTGTCCTAAAATGAGTTCTGTAACTCATCGGGATTGCTCTAGCAAGAAATAAAAACAATAAAAAAATTTTTTTTTTGAAGATTATACCTATAACTATACATTTCCCGCGCCGAAACGCAAAATATACGAAATTCCCTCGATAGAAAAAAATCGCAAAGTATGCTGCGAAAATTATAATTTTCACGCCTGTTTCAGTTATTTTTCATGTCACATGTACGAAAAAAATTACAGTGTTTCTTTAAATGCTGTTTAGACAGCCCCCTAAGAGATTTTTTCTTCAACATTTTCTCAATTTTAGTTTCAATTTTACCGTTTTAAATATTAGCGATCTATCTCCAATATTCGTAATTACATATCTCTCCATCTTCTTCTTTTCAAGCGTAGTTACGGCGCCTTAAATAAATGTAACCAATGTGTGACTGACTTCTGACGTCTCGTACTAGTGAGACAGCCCGAAAGAGAGACAACACAGAAGTTTACAGGATCGTGCAACAATGTTCAGTTTGTACATCTTCACTTGTCACCAAAGGTAATTTTTCCATTTATTTGTGAGAAACTGCTTTTGTGTAACAAAGATACAAAAAAGGCAAATTATATGGTTGACTAACGTGAAGCAAAAGTTTCATTTGCTAAAATTGTTGAGATACAGGAGTTTTATTTGGCCTATAGTTGTAAATAACCTAATATTGAGGTAATCGGGAAATGGAGATGAATATAGGATAAGGGTAGGAGATGCTTCCGATTCTTATCGAGCGCATAAAAGGAAAAAAGGAAAAATAGGAAAGGCCTTTATTAAAAAAAGAGAGGTGTTTTTAAACAGTAGTTCCACACATACGAGACCCCGAGGAAAAATATATCCCTCAGGATCTATGTCGTCTTTGGGCATGCTGTAACTTTTCCAAAAAGGAAAGAGGAGGAAGTTCTGGGACGTATGTGTCCATCTCTCCCAATGTGGTGCAAGGCGACGGGTCGAGGGGGTCCGGCTGGAGTCTCTTAGGGCTCCCTCGAACCCACCTGAACCCGAGCATGTAGCAAATCATTTGAGGTGACCTGTGCACGGTGTTGGTCATCCAATAAATGGTTCTCGGTGCGGCTGTACCCATACCCGTCTACCAAATTACAAAAAAATAAAATTAAGTATTGAATAGTACGTTAAACGATCGAAACTGACCTTGAATCCATGAAAAAATAATTAATAATATTTTATTGAATTTTTTTTATAAAATTTATATTCTTCTGATTGAAAAAAACTTCCCTCGGCGCACGGACTATGTAAAACTAAAATCTGTATCTGCTCAGTGTTCAATAAGTCTTCGAAGCATCTGCGGAACCTTTTTCCCCCAAATCCTCTTTTTTTGCTGTGTATTAGGCCAGCCCACCGCCATACTTTTATCATCAGGACTCCCTTGATGGTTCAACCCTTATTTTTTCACTGACTGTTCCAGAATCTGATAATGGCACATACGCTGTCCGTTCATGTGAATTACTATTTCAATTGAGGGGCTTTTTCCACCATTGAAGGTTAGTTGATTTATTTCGTCCATCTGAATCTTTGTTATAAATTGCCGATATAAAATACTTGAAAATTTTGGCGTATTGCATCGACTATTTTGAATTTATCTTTGATGTTGGTTTATTGACTTCATTTATTCTCCATTTTATCGAAGCAAATTAATTTAGATATAAAGATACAAAAATTTAAAAAAATACAGCCTACAGATAGGTTTACAAAAATCCAACTTCTGGTTAGGAATAGTTTTGGAATAAATATTTTTTCTGATCCACAAAATTTACCAACGTGCAATTAAATATGTGAATTTCACTTAAATATTGGTTTACATAGTGTAAAATCGTTGTATCGGGGAATAAGCAATGTAGTTGGGCTATAACTATTTTTTGGTTAGTAATTTATGGTATTTTTTCTTCAGGGACTTTACGTCGAAACACATGACACATTTCCTCGAAAGATGTTCTTACGATCGTACAGGGCGGTTCCAGTGAGAAAGTACCAGCTTTTTTAAATTATAACTCAATGTCGATTTTATTTCATTCCAAATCTGATGTAATTTATACCTTCGACCAAAAATGCTGTTAAAATTATGTAGGTACTTTTTAAAATTATTATTTGATCATAAGTATTTATCAGTTTTCAATAATATCTAAGCATAATAAGAATGTAAAAAAATCTTAAATACCTATAATATTTTGTAAGACCGTAAATAGATAAACAAAATAGAGAAATTTTCGTCATAAATAAGTGTTCGGATATTTTTTTTATTGACTTTATTTGAACAATAATTAAAATTTTGACACACGCGTTTACTACATAACATAATAATTTACAACAATGTTTGATTACATGATATGAAATGAATCTTGTAAAATAAGATTTTTCGTTTGAAAATGTAACAAATCTGCCAACGACATAATATGGTATAACCTTATTATGTACTAAAAAATGCAATTTTTTTTATAACTTGCGTTTACTAGATAAAGGAACAATCTTTCGTAATTTTTCATTTATAATTTTCATGATCAATTTATAATTTTTTGTGGAAGAGAGTCAATACGACTAAAATTTGATTTTAAAATGACGTATTTCCGGTTTTCTCTGGTTATACCATTTTCGAAAAGCCTTCGAAAAGTCTGTAAAGCTGTCGACTTGTTCATTTGTTGCAAAAAAGAGATTTGAAGATAAAAATATTGTTAAAATTAGTTAAGATTAATCTTTTTCACATTCGCTCTGCACAGGAGTCCTGAGTTAAACAACGAAAGGTATATGTAAGATATCTTAAGATGCTTTCGTATCGTCCTGGTGTAAGATCACCATTAAGAATTGAAACTTTACTTAAAATGGCTAAAATGGTTACTAGATCTGAAAATCCAGATACTTCTCCACCTTCCTTTTCTCTATCTCCTTTCCCCCTTGAAAATGCAATAGTCTCACTGGCTCCAGACGGAAACAGTTGGGACTCTTGTGAGGTATTCATTATTTTGAGGTAAATACCAAAAAAAAATAATAAAAAAAACAAAGTTTGCCATTCACACGCGGTAGAAATGGAACCATCAGAAAACTAAAGTAGACACGAGTAAGAAGGTTTCGAAGCACTGCACAAAAAGGTAACCGATAGGCTACGAGACCCCGCACAAAGAGGAGACCGATTTTTATTTTTTATTTATTTATTTGTTTTTGTTATAAAGAAAACATCAGTACAAAGAAGCTTTGACTGTCCAACTAGGAAGGTCTCCCGTTCTAGGACAGTCAAATTAGAAAGAAAGAAGAAGAAATTATATCATCTTATTCTCTCGCAAGCTGTAGGTCTAAGTATGTGTTTGTCTCTTTTTAGTGTCGCTATTTTTCGTTTCTTCGAGTTTCAAATCACAACAGTGCTAAAGAAGTTTTCACTTCAAAAATATAATTAAAATGAATAGTTTTTACACTTTTCATTGGCCTTCGAACCCACGACTCGTTAACCTAAATCTTACAAACTATTAAATAAGGCAGACAAATAATAGTTAGGTGAACCTTTCACTAGGCAGGACATAGATCGATCCCACTAATTCCGATCTGACTTTAATGTCGCTGATGACCTTCACAGCCATTATTCACTGACATTTATAATAACAAGGGTTCCGCTTCACTTCGATATGGTTCAAAATTAACATTACAGTGAGGCCACAGCCTTAGAAAACACATTATAAAGTTTATGAATATGTCTTGAGAACCAAGTTGGTAATAATACAAATTATATCTCTTTTTCGTTATTTGTTTTTGGGGTGTTATGCCGTGTTGTGCTACCTCCTTCTTTAGCCAACGTTTCGGACATCGTTGCAGTGTCCATCATCAGGGCAGATCCGGCAGATCCGGTAGATGTGTGATCTACCTGACACATCTACCTGGCAGATCCGGCAGATCCGGTAGATGTGTGATCTACCTGACACATCTACCGGATCTGCCGGATCTGCCCTGATGATGGACACTGCAACGATGTCCGAAACGTTGGCTAAAGAAGAAGGTAGCGCAACACGGCATAACACCCCAAAAACAAATAACGAAAATGCTTTTGGCCGTGAAAATCTTAAAACTTATCCAAATTATATCTCTCTCAAAAATCGGAGTAACACAAACACATGATGGTAAATAAAAACTGTTTACCTAATAAATTTGTTAATTTTTCCCAGATATGCCAAATATATGGTTATTGAGGTTGTTGGGAATAAACTTCTGTATTTACCTTCTGTTAACTGGATGATTACTCTAAATCAGTTCTTCGATCGAACCCAGGGGTTCGGCGAGTCAATCTTGCGGGTTCGGCGGAGGTAAGAGCAACAACAGAAGTCACACTGATTTGCAGTAAATATTCATTATTGTGTTTTCTTTTTTGTGTGAAAATAATTTTTTAATAGTTATTTTCTTTTTTCTTAATGGTTTTTTTTTAATTTTGTGCACCTACGTATAAATGTATACCTATGTTTGAATTTGAAAAAATCATATTTTATTTTTCTAATTAAGAAACGTTCGGTGAATGCGCATATGAAACTGGTGGGGGTTAGTACCTCCAACAAGGTTAAGAACCGCTGGTCTAAATTATAGGTTCTCAACCGTTTTTGCCCACCGCCCTCTTTGAGAATATTTTTTTTAGAGCACCCCAATTTTTTTATTATGGAGGGGGCTGAAATGTCACCGAATCAATAATTTGTTTAAAAATTTGCAAAATTATTTGTCTTACCTACCTTTTTGTTTAACAAATGAAAAAAAGCAATTATTTCGTATAAGTACCGTGTTTCTACCTCCTTCTTTCGTGTATTCATGATATAATTGTCAGTTATTACTAATGATAATGCGCGTAAGATAATAATATTTTATAATAAAATATAAAATATCGTATCATCCAATTTAATATAGATCTGAATGTAATGGAGTTTTTCTGTTCAGTTTTCATCGACTTACCGAAACATGTGAATTTTCGCACAAGTGATAAAAATTATTAGAATACATACAATAACAGATTAGAAATCAACAAATTTAAAGGTTTAATTTGCTTTATTAGTACGAGATAAGCGTGTTTTTATTTTTCTTTTTTAGACAACATTTTTGAACCCGCTCACGCCCTCACTGTGGCATTTCAACGCCCCCTAATATTTTCTGGGTCTTCTACTGCTTCCCAGAAAGTCACAAGGGGAATTATCGCCCACGTTGAGAACCTATGCTCTAATAATACAATAAATAACAAAACTTTTCCATTTCCGAAACACTTCGGTACGTATTTCCCTTTTCTGATTGTTTATGTATTACTTTCGACGAATTTATAAGAGATTAAGATTTGTAGTCGTTTAGTTGAGGGCGTTAAAATTATAAATAAAATATTTTTGAACATTTATGATTTTGAAACTGGCAATTCGTGGAGAAATTTTCGACTTTTAAGTTGAACATTATTAAAGTTACAGAAATAATAAATTGCATGCTTTTTTTATTATATTTGTACGTTACAAATACAGTAATACTTCTTCTAACACAGCAAACTTATTTTGTGGCACCATTTTGATTTAAATTAATAAATTACTTTGTTTTTACCACTTTTATTGTTTACAAAACCGACATGTTTCGTCAGCAAAGCTGACTTCTTCAGGATTTTGACAGAACTAATTTTAAAAATAGACATATATAGGTAATAGAGAAAAATAATCCACATAAACAATAATAAAATTAGAAAGAAAATAATGTTTAAGGGACGAGGGGCAATACAGAACAATTAAAAATTTTAAAAGGCGAATAGATTTAATAATGGGTCATTTAAAAACAATTTTTGATTATTAATAATATTTAAATTTGCATTTACACTCTTTCTAATCTCTAAAATGTAAAACTGTTTATAATAATATTTTATTCTGAATTTTACAGTTTTACTGTTTATAATAATATTTAATTCTGAATGGCTTAGAAAAAAGTCTTTCCGCGAATATGTCTTGTATCCATTATTAAAGTTCTTTTTTTTTAATTTCTAATTAAAGTGTGTTTTTCGGAAGTGACCTACCAGATAAGTATGTTTCTGTTTTGTAAATAGAAAAATTAGATGGAACCTAAGGATTCTTTATAATAATAATAATAGTGGTCTTTATTCCAGAATGTGGGGAGGTGAGTGCGATCCCACACGTCCTTTATAGAGTAAGTTTAATTAATATATAATTAAAGTGTGTTTATCGGAAGTGACCTACCAGATAAGTAAGTTTCTGTTTTGTAAATAGAAAAATTAGATGGAACCTAAGGATTCTTAATAATAATAATAATAATAGTGGTCTTTATTCCAGAATGTGGGGAGGTGAGTGCAATCCCACACGTCCTATATAGAGTGTAAGTATATACATTAAAACATAGGTATTTATAAAATAGAGTAAAGATTAAAAAAATCAGAAGAAAATAAATAAAAAAGGAGTAGTATTATTAGATAATAGGTCTTCATAAATACTGGAAAAAAATATTTAATTAATTTCTTATTATAAAAATAAAAAAGTAGTAGGCATCATTTTTTTTTTATATTATTTTTTTATTTTTTTTTTATTTATTAAATTTCAATATAATTACATCTAATACAATATAAAGATATGGGTAGTCCCACAAAGCTGTAACAGATCAGCTTGTCTGTAGGTTCTACCGTATAATATTATTAAATAACACAATTAGCTTAATTTACAATATTAATACATAATAAAAGATTTAGGCTAGATAAATGTGTTTTTCATTTATTAACCACTTTTTTGTCAGTTTAGGGCAGGGTTCCTCATTATTTTTAAAATTAATGTTAAATTAGATAATGAGTCTTCATAAATACAGGAAAAAAAACTTTAATTATTATTAGTCCGTTGGGTCTGAGATTTTGGGATGATTATTATTATGATTCATCATAATAAATTGTATAGCGCCCTTGAGGTGATTTTTCACAAAAACGGCGTTCTACAAATTAACCAATTATTATTATTAGCTTTACACAGGCATCCTAGAAAAAATAATTCCCCTCAGGGCCTACGTCATCTATGGGCATGGTGTGGGAGGGTCTTTTAAAGTCCTGCTAGAGAGGTCAAAGCTCGGTCAACCAGTCTCTCCCGATCCAACCTGGCATGCGGCTGGTGGGCAGATGCATCCTCTGCCAATACCCGGACAAACCTCACCCCATGAACTCGGGCAACCCTGCTAAATCACCAAATATACCCGAGGGGGCGGAATCCATACTTGCCTCCCAAATTAATAAGAGTGTACAGGAAAAAAATATCATTAAAACTATGGAGTTTTTGATGAAATCCCCCACCTGGTGGATGAATAATCTGTCCGCCTATATTACATATTAAAGTAGCCTACACTACTGCAGAAAGGCATCTCCTTCAGGTAAGTGCACGTTTTCATTATACGTTTAGGCAATTCTTGACCATAATGTCTGAGGTGAAAACGCCGCTTACATAATTGATTATTTGTTTTATTTCTGAGAGCATAAAGCCCCTTTTTTGAGGGCTACTTATACGCAACACCGAGTAATATAATAATAACATTTGGATACTCCTATTAAAATTGTTAAAATGTCCGAAGCAGAGCAGAATACGAGTAGATATTTTCTGTCATCATTACATAGTATAAAATGAAGTCGCTCAAAATTGATCATTGATCTTTTAAACTACGCAACGGATTTTCATGCGGTTTTCACTATTAGCTTCAAGAGGAAGGTTTATATGCATAATACATGCTTATTATAGTAGAGAAAAGCCGAGAAATTTAAATATTCAATTCAGGCAGCGGGCAGCGGGCAGCGGGCAGCCGGTTAGCAGGTGGTGTGAATTTTATAAAGGTTGGGTAATGGCGTTGTATTTCGTTAGCCACAGCAACGTGTGGGAGTTACAATTTGGGAGGCGGGAATGGTTACCGCCGCCCCGGGAACCTTTATTGGATAACCAACACCTCTGCCATAGGTCACCCCAAGTGGTTCGCTAAGTTTGGTGATTTAGCAGAGGTGCCCGGGTTCATGGGGTGAGGTTTGTCTAGGTCTTGGAGGTGGATGACCAGGACATACTGAACCCCAGATTCCTACCCACCCCTTAAACCCTTTTCCTTCCCAGAACTCTCCTCTCCTTCCTTTCCCCCAAAAAACCCTCGACACAGCATCCTCAAAGATGACATAGGCCCTGAGGGAAATTATTTTCCTCAGGGCCTCCTGTGTGGAGCTCATGTAAAAAAAAAAACGTGTGGCCGGTTCGGCTAGTATAATATAAAGTAAAATATATATATTAACTAAATTCTACGACTGTTAAAATAGTGTAAATAAAAATTGCCTATTATTATTGCCCGTTTTTTTATGGGTGGTAGTTACACCGTGTTGATAATACTTTTCACAATTCAGCATTAAATCATGGCCCTTGGATCACTAAGAATGCCCTAAACCCATTAAACTTCGCTAATCACAAGGGCAATTGAAATCTGTAAGCACCCGATTAAACATTGATTGGGACAATGGGTCAACTATCAACAATCCTTGGTACCCTACTGTCTTTGAAAGGTTTGAAGAAACGACAGGTCTGGTGCAATCACAAACTCAATCAAACTCAACAAATTCAGCTGAATGACAAACACTGACAAGGTACACAAGTCTATCAAAAATGTTCGCACGAGACTGAGAGAAAATATATTTTTTTCAATTAGCTCCACACATAAGCCCCGAGGTAAATAATACCCCCCAGGGCCTATGTGATCTTCGGAATAATGTTTGTAAGGTCTTTTTAGGGAGAGGAAGTAGAGAAATTTCTGGAAAGGACAATGGTACGAGGGGTGGATAGGTATCCGGTGTTCAATTTGTCCAGGAGTGACGAACGCATGGATCCATCCCTCCTACTGCATCACAAGACGATGTGTCGGAAGAGTACCGCTGGCGAGTTTAAAAGGTCTCTTTTAACCAGTCTCTTCCGATCCGGCCCGCCACGCAGAAGGAGGGGAAAAGCTTTTGCCGCCAAGAGTTAGACTAACTCACCCCATGAGCCCGGACACCCCTGTTAAGTCACCAAAGTAGCGAGCCACTTTGGGTGACCTATCGCAGAGTAGTTAATTTTCAAATAAATGGGTTCCCGGAGCGGCGGTACCCATACCCGCTTTCCAAATTGAAATTACTCCAATTTGGTCCATTTTCGCACCAAAAAATAAATTATTCAATTGAAAAAAGGTTTTTTTTTTCATTACAAATGTTTTTTTGCGGTGTTATTCTTAGGAAAATATTAAATTATAATTATTGTTTATTGCCTCTGTATTTTCTCGTTCCTACAACGTGGGTCTCTTCAAGACCAATGTTCATTTCTTCCTCGCCTTAAAAAGATCCTCCATACAGCATCTCTGATGACATATTAAATGTGAAGAAACTAAAATTGGAGTAGAACTTACAAAGCTGACCGATGCACTGGAACGCAACGGTTATCCAGCTAGTCAGACAAGGCAAATCATAAGAGCCAAATCTACACCAAATGAAGACAGAGCTAAACAAGAGTTAAAAGGCTGCGCTTTCCTGCCTTACGTTCACAATGTGACAGACAGAATCGCCAGGCTGTTGAGAAAAGATAGCATCAAGACTGTCTTCGGTGCCACAACTAAAATTCAAGACCTACTGAGGTCTGCAAAGACTAAGTTTCCTCTGGAAGCAGATGGAGTGTATAAACTCAGCTGTTCCGGATGTGACAAGGTTTATGTAGGCCAAACAGAGAGGACGATCTCCAAAAGGATAGCAGAACACTTTCGTGCTTGCAAACTCGGCCACCCTGATAAATCGGCAATCGCTGAGCACTTAATCGAAACCGGCCATTACTTTGGATTTGTTCCTGAGGTCTTGGGAAGACCTAAAACTTATAGAGCACGCCTAATTACGGAGGCAATTGAAATCTACAAAAATCCTGTTAATATTAATAGAGACGACGGAGCTAAGCTCAATAGCTCTTGGTATCCGGTGATTGACGGCTACACCAAAGCTAAACGCAAAAAACATGTCTAAGTATACAGTAAGGCCAGCTCGTGGTAAACCATTTTTTTTTTTTTGTGTTATAACTTTATATTGACTAAATTCGCTTTAACCAGTGTAATTCTAATTCTAGTAAAATTCATTTAATATTAATAGAGCAAAAAAACCATGTCTAAGTATATAGTAACGCGAGCTCGTGGTAAACCATTTTGATTTATATTGACTAAATTGGCTTTAACCATTGTAATTCTATTTCTTAAATTCTTACCATTGTGATTTCTAATTTTAGAATTCATTAAGAGATGGAGCCACTTCGGTCGGCATCTCGCAAACGGACTTGCCCCTGACTAGCATAAATACCACGTTTTAATGAACTTTCTATTCCGTTCCGCGGCGACGACGCCACTGCTTGTCACGATTATTTTGTACTGGTGAAAGTTAACAATTGTAATTTTTATTTTATTTTATTTTTTCTTAAATTCTTACCATTGTGATTTCTAATTTTAGATTTCATTAAGAGATGGAGCCACTTCCGTCGGCATCTCGCAAACGGACTTTCCCCTGGCTAGCATAAATACCACGTTTTAATGAACTTTCTATTCCGTTCCGCGGCGATGACGCCACTGCTTGTCACGAGTATTGTACTGGTGAAAGTCAGTGCTGCTGGCGACACGGTATCGCTTCGAAGTAAATAAGCACACACTTCACGACTAAAATTACACATCTACCGGATCTGCCCTGATGATGGACACTGCAACGATGTCCGAAACGTTGGCTAAAGAAGGAGGTAGCGCAACACGGCACAACACCCCAAAAACATATAACGAAAATGCTTTTGGCCGTGAAAATCTTAAAACTTATCAAACAAATAACAGTTTCTGCTTGGAAATAATGACTAAAAACACATAACATAGGACAAATTAATTCATAACAAAGATAAAATAACAAAGACAAAAGAAAGCTAACAAATGACATTTCCTAAAAATACTTGAATTCAATTCAATTTATTTTTTTTTAATATTTTAAAACATTACAAAATAAATGTTTCAATGCGTTTTCAAAAGGAATAAAATATTTAGGATTAGATAAGCAGATTTAAACTAATAGCAACAAAGCTTGCCGTCTAAATTGTGCTTCATTTAAGTTAAATATATTGATATTTGACGGAATTCCATTTAACAACATATTATGAAGCAGTTCTTAAAAAATTATTATTTCGTCAAGTACTTTAAAAAAATGATAATGTTGGCCACACTCTCTGGATTTTGGAGTCTATGCGAGGCGCGAGAGGGCTTTTTCCGGTTCCACACACTTTGATTTGGAAGCGAGTAGAGCGGCTCGCTTTGTAAATCGACGGGTCACACATTGGGAGAAAAATGTGCTAATTGTACGGGAAAGAGCGATTTAAGTTCGAGAATGGCTGCATGGTAGGCTCAACCATCCGGCTACATGCTCGATGGGTGCGATTGGAGCTGCGGCTCACCCATTCTTCGTAAGTTTTGTTATCCGATAATAAATAAGTTTTGTTTTCCAAATTATGATGCTCATTTATAATGGTGGAATGTTTGTTTTTGTTACTCCTCGGGACCAGTCTAGCCAGTATAGGTTTATATGGGTGTTTATCAATATTGTTTGAGGGCAAACATTTTCGAGGAAAGGGGGGTATTGTTATGAAGCAATTCTTAAAAATTTATTATTCCGTCAAGTACTTAAAAAAAAACGATAATGTTGGCGACACTCTCTGGATTTTGGTGTCTATGCGAGGCGCGAGAGGGCTTTTTCCGGTTCCGCACACTTTGATTTGGAAGCGAGTAGAGCGGCTCGCTTTGTAAATCGACGGGTCATACATTGGGAGAAAAATGTGCTAATTGTACGGGAAAGAGCGATTTAACAAACAAGACAGCTCTCCCGTCCGCCATGACCATGGGTATATTAGTTCGGCAAGCCGGGAGATGAAACAGAAAATAGTGACAGAAAGAACACATTATAGGAAAAATCATAAATGAAAATGAATACGTTTCAAAGACAAAAGAACAAAGGTCAAATAAAGCAAACAAATAACAAAGAACAATATTACTTTACTTAGAACTTAAAGTTCCACGTGAATCCTTAAAAATAATGTATGCCTCAAATTTCAAAAGTCTCGAGAAGTGTTTTATGTATGTTATAATTACATGAAAACTGATTATCCAAATACCTTTCTGAAACACAAATCTCCATCCAAAAGCGTTAATCGCTTCCAAGTGGGTAGTGACTACCTGTGTATATCCGATAATGGCGCAGCTAATGACACTGAAATTCCCCGAACTTGCTTCAGAGCACAGGTGGTGATAAATTTTGTAACGTGTGAAACTTGTTTGTGAATTAAGAAATAAAAGTTTACCTATTATAATTACTTTCTAGACTCCGTACTTTGTACTTGTTTACCAAGAGAATAATAAACTCTATAAGTCTCTAATATTGTTAAATAATGAACTAACTAAGGTAAAACAAAAAAGTAATACTGAAGTTTTTTTTTAATGTGAGTTCCATCTGCTCCCAACCGTCTGGGGCCAGTAAAACCATGGCTTCCCCAGGTTGTGAGGTTGAAGGTAGTGAGGAGGGGAAGGAGTTGAAAGTACTTGACTATTCAGATCTGGTCAGCAAACACCGCTAAAGCCATTTCAATTTAGGAGACTGCTATGGGTCCTGCCGCCTTGGGAAACATTTTGTCGCCTCAGTTCTTATTTGTCCAACAGACCATTTTAGTTTTTGTTCAATCTCCACTTTAAACTTAAAAATATGGTATGAAAAATAATAAACTAATGAAACCTTTACCTTTACGGAAATGGCTTTATCTCACACCTGTCAAATGTTTCATTGAAATAATGAAAGAAAACCTTCTCTTCGTCTAAAATTTTCTAATGGTCTATTGGACAAATATGAACTAAGGCGACGATTTATTGGATAACCAACATCCCTGCAATAATTCATGCCAAGTGGTTTGCTATGTTTGGTGACTTAGCAGGAGTTCATAGGGTGAGGTTTGTCAGCTGAGACACTGATTGAGGAAGACCTTTTGACAGGGCTCTCTTGGAATATCGCCTTACTTCGGCAGTTGGAAGGATGGATTTATACGTCAGTCATATTGACTACCTGATTCTAACCCAACTGTTTTCTTTCCAGAACCAAGACGTAAGCTTTAAAGATAATAACTTACCTCGGGTTCTTCTGTGTCGCGTCATGGAGTTCTGGAGTAAAAATTAAAAAGAAACTTAAGATTCTGAATGGTACCACTCCGGTACATTCTAAAGTAGAAATTACTCTCAGTATCGTCCTGGTGAAAGACAACCATTCGGAATTTATTTAACCTAAACATTTAAAAAATCTCGTACATACTTTATATTTTGTATGGTTTTATAGGTTTTGCAGAAACTCAAAAATTACCAAACTTTAAGGCCTCAATTTAAAATTGTACTTAAATTATGGTCATTTCAGAGATTTCAAGTACCCCTCCTCCAACGTCCAACCTACAATCTATTTCGGACCATTCTGTAAACCTTTAATAATTTACCTCCTGATTTTCCCTACTAAGCTTCAGTTTTCCCTTAGTAAATCATCTATCAAAACGAGTGCTTTGTTTTTGTTTACTACAGTCATACAGGCGGATATCCATAGCAAAGTCACCTGTATACTTGACTAAAGATTAGAAAGTTATGGGATTCAATTCCCACTATAAGCAATACATTTTCATGATTTTTTTTTAAATTCCTTTTGCGTCATGTCGTTCGCATTATGAATATTGTAACAAACATTTTGCTGGACTAACGAATTTCAGCTCGCCTAACATTATGTATAACCTTAGAAGTATAAATGATTAATATTTTTTTTTAATTCGCACAAGAGTCCTAACTGCTTCCAGCCGCCTGGAGCCAACGTGACTATGGCATTCCCAATTGTGGTATGTTGTGAGTCTGAAGGTAGTGGGGAGGGGAAGGAAATGGGGTAGACGAAGGTAAGGATGTACCTGGCTATTGAGATCTGCTCACCAAATACGGCTAAAGCTATTTTAATTTGGGAGGCGGATATGTGCACCGCCGTCCCGGGAACCATATATTAGATAGCCGACACCCCTCCCTTGGATCACCGCAAGTGACCGGGTTCGCTACGCTCACGGGTTAAGGTTTGTCTAGGTCTTGGCGGCACTTACGCGTGAAGGGGCCGGATCGAGAGAGAATGGTTGATGGAGACCTTTCACCCCTCTAGCTCTCCCGTACGAACCCTCCCACTGCAGTGGGGAGGGTATACGTCCGTCACTCCTGGATACATTGACCCTCAGAATCCTCAAACACTTTCCTTCCAGGACTTTCTCTCTTTCCTTTTCCTAAAAACATCCTCCACACAGCATCCCCAAAGATGACATAGGCCCCGAGGGAAATATAAAAAATGCTAATGTAAAAACATGAACTGATTACAGCGGCTTCAAGCCAAAGAATCTATCTGGATTTCAATGTTCATCCAATTTTTTTTTATAAATTTTTTTTTTTAAGTCTTTAAAAAATCAATAAATTTTTAAATCGCTAAACATTCATATAAATTTATAAAAACTACCTACCTAAATTTCGATAGCTATGGCTCGAGTGGATGTGAGAGAAATACATGAAAATAATATTCGTATTCACAAACTGCTATACTCAAAAGCAACCAATAGGCATAAATTGTAGTTTTCAATCTCCTTACGCGGGCGTCGCTTTGTTCTGCGATTCGAAGCTTGGAACTGAAGGAAATTGTGTTTTGTTAAATTAACGCCCCCATCTTCAAACCCACCACACATAAGGGGACTAAAGGGAATAGATTCCTGGATTTTAAAACTGTCGAAGATCTGGTTTTGTTAAAAAATACTGTCTCTGAAGACACACTTAATTTTCTTCGGCACACTTATTTCTGTTGGAAATAATAAGGTATGAAGGAAAAAAGTGGTACTTTGGAGGAAACAGTCTCACGAATAGTGTGTGTTTCATCTTTTGTCTCACCATTATTTATTGTATAAGAAAGAGCTGCAGCATTATATCCATAAGAGTCGAATTGTTAATTGCCTTTTTTGCCGTCACGGTACCGTAAACGTAGATTATCACGGTAATAATAAAATCGCTCTAAGGAATTACTAACCGTGTTCTTCTTTCGTCTCTTCTTAGTCTGAACTCGACTCATATCTTCATTATTATTTTGAAATTTACTTTTTTATAAATATTTTTTCATAGAATAATATTAATTTTTCCATACAAACAATTCAACGGTTTTTACTAAAAAATATAGGTTGGCGAAAACTACCATTTTCTTTTTAATCTTATTGTAATGTGTAATAAGATTCAAACCTTTACTATAAAAAGTTGTAATTTGGAAAAAAAAATATTTGTCCTTTTTACTTGTATGTAGTTATCATCACCTTAGTAGAATAATCACCTTACGAAGTTAGTGCACTTTACCCCGAACACTCTGCATATGAGAAGATGTATGAATGTGAATGAGGCAAGGTATATGTGCAAAGAACGAGTTGTTTGGCGATCTGACTTATTTGTTGGATAGTTAGTTTAACAATTTTAACCCTAGAACCGTACCCATAATAGCCTTTAAGTAACAGTACCCAGGGGTACTGGAGCACCCTGGTAAATAAAAAATCTTTTTTACATAATAATAAACATTTATAAATAATCAACTTACACAGAATTTTATTGCACTTATTTCAGTCTCACATAATACAATTAGGCCTAAATAAAAGAAACAGTTTTGGCGAATCCTTTTTTACTGTTTTTTTTTACATTTTCCACGGACTTTTGACCTGGGACCAAATAAACATCTTCCAGATTTTGATTCTGAAGAGGCTGGAGCACCAGAAAACTTATTAGTTTTTTCTATTAAAATTATAGTAGTGAATATAATTACCTAAACTGTACCCAGGGGTAGTGGAGTACCCCATGCACGCCGTGCCACAACTACACATTAACAGGACTATGCTTCGACGCTCCCCTTCATCCCGTGTAAATACAAGACAGCGCGAAAAGATCGGTTTAGAAACAAAAAAATTATCACAAATTTTAAATTTTTTGTACTACAGGGTTCGGTTCTAAGGTTAAATGGAGCGATTATTATGCACGAACTCTGATTATTAAGTGTGCTTTATCCGTATAATGTTTGGAAATTGATATTATATTATTAATGACATTTCTCGCTAATCGTACATAATATCTTTGTACAATAAAAATAAAATGACAAAATCTAATTCTATCAAATTTTATAAGTGCCTACTAGATTATTTAGCTAACACTTCACCCTCAAAACCTCTTTCATCCCTGCAGATCGAGACCTGAGAACACAGGAAATTAAGAATCGATTTATTCGACAGGTTCACATACGATTTCCGCATTAAGTCGAAGCAACGGCGCGGCGCTCAACTGCCGCGACGATTGCAGCGACAGGAACTGTTTCTGGAAACCAAGCGGGCGGGGCGCGGAGCGGGCAGAACTGCCGATTAATCGTGATTGCTAAACCGCCCCGTGGTTACGGACCTGCAACTAGTGAGTTACGTCAATGTAACCTGTTGATAACCGATTGATGTTTCCGATTAATTAGTCATATGTTTGCGTTATAGAATTGTTGTAACTATTCAGTTTTACATTGGTTAATAGGATGGAGTTGCGTTTAAAAAACCCACACACAAGCTAGGTATAGAAATCATTTTTAAATCTTTCTATACCTATAGTTGAAGAATTTAAGATCTTATAAAATACTGTATACAAAAAAAAAATTAAACAAAGACGTACAATTCGTAAAACACAGCAAATCTCAGGCAAAAATACGTGTTTCCGATACCGATATTCGAAAAAAATTAAATAAACAGAACTGCAAATACCTAGAAATAAATTGCCAGATAATATAAGTTCTCTTAATAAAGCTTCAAATTAAAAAAAAAAAATTTAAAAGTTTGCTGAAAATTTCATCTTAAAAAATATATTATTATTAAAACTGCATAATAAAAAATATTCTTTTTCTTCCTTCCACTGTCCGAAATCATAGGTAAGCTGTTGGACTGTTAGGGTTGGCTCTTCAAATTCTCAGGCTAAAATCTCTTCGGTTTCGGGTATCGCTTTCATCCAGGCCGATTCTCTGTAAAATTTTGGAGCATTGAGTCATCCGGGAGTTCTTTGACCTTTCTCTGGATGACTGTCGATGAAGCTCCTTAGACATTACCTGCTTCACTGCGTCGACTGTCTTCAAATAAAAAAAATCAGAGTGTGCATTCACAAGCAGTAGAAGTGAAACTAGAAAATCGTAGATGTCGCTTTCTTTTCTTTTGCCTGTTTATTTTGTTTATTTGTTTATTCATTTTCGGGAAATCGACAGTTTACATTTTTCCAGTTTGTACATATTTGTATAGCCAAAACAAAACCATTTATGGATTTCCTCCCTGATTAAACAGCATAATAAAAAAAATTGAAATAATAAAATTTATAATAAAGGAGTATGACATCAAAAATTTTATAAAACAAAATAAAGTACTTATATAAAACAAAAATTACATAAAATATCAATACATTGGTAAGCATAAGAGGCCAGGTTGTACATATAAATCAAATTATAACAAAATTATAAGTATAAACGATACAAAGATAGACACATAACATATTCATGAAACATCAGAGAAATACTCTTTTATGTACCCCTTATATTTGGAAGGTTCGGAATTGAAAATGTCCATGTTGGACAATACGCTATTATAACTATTACATAGTCTGTTCAGACAAGAATTCTGCTTACAGTTTGTCTTGCATTGATCCACCCTGAACAGGACAGAAGAGCGTGTTGTACGCGCAGGTACATTGAATTGAATTTTATTTAGCAACTCTGGGCATTGAAGATTATTGTTAACCAATTTATACAGGAATATTGCATCCATATGATGCCTTCGTACACTCAATGAATCAATTTTAAAGCAAGAAGCTGCCTCTGCATAATTATTAAATCTTACATATGACTTGTAACAAAGATATTTGAGGAATTAGTTTTGAATTTAAAAGTGATTTGAAGATTTGATATTGATTTTACAATTTATTTTTATTTTTTTTTGATCTGGTAGGTTTCGAACCTCACTTCGCTGGATGTCTCTCTGAGCGCTGAGAGTCGGGCGCAAAATAATGATACATTTTTGTGACGCATTTCCGTTTCATACGAATTTCAAATCGCTAACGAGGTTAAAAAAGTTTCACTTTAAAATATAATATAAAATTATAAATCTGAAATGTTTCATATATTACACGTATGAATATTACCTTAAAATCAATTATGTTTACGTTTCATGCAAATAAATTAACAATAAGAATCATTTTAAAAATTCATACATATACTCGTATGTACGTGAACAAATTCAAATAAAATTTTACCTTTTCGAAACCCGCATTGAATTTGGTAGGTAAGAAAAGCTAATTGTTCCTCTTGCGTGCCGTTATATAAATTAGTTGGAGAATAAACTTGTTCTTCGTGAACAGGGGGTTCCCACCACGCTTAAAGGGTTTTTCGTTGATGTACTGGCGGGTGAAATTCAATGCTGCTATTACTTAAGTTCATCCAAGCAGATTGGCAGCGTATTTTGAAAGTATACAAATACCAGCAAAAGTATACAAATACAAGTACCAGCGTTGTATGGTTTAAGAACAATAAATAAATAGATTCACTAGAAATTATACACGATTTTACGAGTAATATCGCATTGTGTGTAAAAAAAATAATAAATTTCCAGGTCTTTTATTTGGAAATTATCATCTAAAATGTAATGTTAGCGGACCTAAATGGGGGTCCCTACATTCTGCCGACAGACTAGCTCAGGTTTTAGTCAGCAGAGCGGGAGAGGCCCTCACCACCAGGGTGGTAGGATCTGTGAGGCGTGTGTGGGTCTTTCCTGAAATAAAGCTCAAATTTCTACGGGCTGGGAGAAGGCAGTGAAACCAGTAATCAGGGTAAACATCAGTTATATTGGGTAAAATACCTGCGTAAACACAATATCACAATAATGCATACATAGTAATTCAGGGTAGCAACAACAGTTATATCTAAAAAGGAGGAATCTGTCTCTATAATCTCTCTGGAAGGGCTATTTATCTCCGCGGTGAATTTACTGCAAACACACGCAAATAAGGGGGAAAACAGCTTAAGTACTTACAGTGAGCGTTTGGACTCCTGTATCTTCCGTGTCGGGAAAGAATTCGGCCATTCTTGGTGTCGCAGTGTATCACTTAGCAAAAAAATGTTCCATGCTTCCGCGTGGAACTTTCTGGAATGGGCGCGGAACGGTCCACACATTAGGCGTGCGCATTAGACCGGAGGCTGCAGAGAAAGTGACGGTTGGCGGCCCGCTATCGACGGTGGCTTGCTGGGTTCCGCCGCCCGTAGCGCGCCGGTAAGCTAGCGGCGAGGGAGTGAAACTGTAGTTTGCGCAGTGGCGTATTTATGTATCGTAACAGTAGATAACCTACGTACTTAGAAAAATGACCGACAAAAAGTGTTGTGATGAATGGTAACCTCCAATTTACGAGAAGGCCTACGAGATTTTTTTTTTATTCTAAGGAGAAAAGCGCAGTGCTACATCTGTATGGTCAAATTCAAAACTTGCTCGAAAATAGGGGTATTGTTAAGTTGGTTGATGTGTTATAGTTGCCTTAGATTACACACAGATGGTGATGAGATCGATATTTAACGGGAACCCCAGGCTTAGGGCCGATTTTAAACGCGAGAGTTGAGACAACTAATTAAATAGCAGGAAAAGCAATTAAAAACCAACTCAGCCTATCAGCAAGAAGAGGGTCGTGCCCATTATGGACACAAAAGATTGGACTTTGACCCGAGTGATTAGTGAAGAAATTTATGGTCTTGATGTTCCCACAGAAATCGGGGGTTAAGGTACTGAGATTTAAACACCCAACAATTCAAGGACCTTAGTACGATGAACTCAAGAAATGTTATTAATAACGGGTACATCCAAGAGGTCGGGAACCTTAGTTTTCGAATGCTTGAAATTTTAGTTGCGGAAAAACACACTTGGATAACGATAAAAAATTTTATCAGTATATTGAGTGGAAAACGCGGGGATGAGGGGGCATGCTTGCCGGAGGATTCTCAATTATAGAATAACTACATATGATGGCCGAGAGGCCAAATTCGAGGAAAAACGTACGAAAGGAAAATGAATATACATAACACAATGGAAAATTATTGTTATCAATTCTAGACGGAACGGAGAGATTAGGAAAGCGAATTGGGAAGGAAAATTTCAAAAAAATTTAGAGTTTAACGATTGAACAAGGGGACGAAACAAAGGGTTGGTGCAGTAACAGGTGCTTGGAAGGAAATTGGAATAGCATACCTAGGGGGGGGGGGGGGGGGGTGGAAATACTGCAAACATTGCGATAGATTTAATTCATAAAAATGAGTCATTTTACGTAATTAAAATAGGGATCATAACATAAATTTACACGAGACTGCGAGGGAAAATGAGACATTACAACGGTTGTCGACCCCACATGTATATTGTTGATATAAACAAGGAATATTCGAACATAGAAATTGTTTAGATTAACACCATTAGCTATTAAAAAGGGTCATAAAAATTAACATTGCTCTTACGTGGTATTTAGATTAGAGAATTTCCATAAAACTTAATTATAAACACATAATAACATAAATTAATTATAAACACACAAATCAACATGTTTCGACAACATTGTTGTCGAAACATGTTGATTTGTTTTAAAAATAGTGGTTTAAACAAAGTGATTTTTTATTCATTATACATAAAAAGGAATTTATTGCCAGGTATGTAGAAATTATAATGTATACACACGTCAGAGCTTACAGTTTATGGGATTTTGAGCAAGAGAAAGATAGAAAATTGGGCGGAATCTGATCGAAGTAGTTAACTTGACAGATATTCCAGTATAGGAATGGTTAGTGGGCAGGAAAACACCATAAATAATATATAAAAGGGTTTTAGCGGGGGATGGAATCACGACATAAAAGGCAAACGTCAAATTTCAATAAGGGATCATGAGTTAGGGAGGGGGAGAGAACGAAAAAACCGACATAACCGGAAAACTCAGATAAGGAAATGGGAAAAACTCAAAACGTTATAAGTAGAGTAGATACGGAACCAGGATATGATTCCTTATGAACAACGAAGGGAAAATCATTTAAGAATAGTTGCTAAAACACCGTTACTTGAAGGAAATTTAGGTGGAAAAAAGGGAAAAGTTAAATATGCCACATAAATAATGAAAATACGGTTCTGAGACATAATTGCTTACGTAGACTAGGGGAAAAGAAAGAACTTTCGTGGAAATTCATACAGGACAACTAGCGTTTAAAACTAGGAGACTGAAGAATCTACGTTTTCCCAAATATTTATGCCAATTAAAATACAGTTTTAGCAGATCACTTATGGGCATGTTTCAAATTGAGAAAGAAAACAAGATTAAAACCATGTTTATAAAATATATTATGAAGACAGAAGACATGTGGAAAATGGGCAAACTGGATGGCAGCTTACTAAGTCCGGGACTATAAACCTTAGGGAAGCGAGACAAAGTTGTGGGACGAACCCAGAATTACGAAGGCGAAAACTCGAAAGATCTTATGTAGGAACAAAGCATAACGAGATGGGGAATTCAAAAAAATTCGAGCTATTACAGATTATATTTTCTTGTCAAGGAAAATACGATTATGCCATTTTGGAGCTGTGATGGGTATAAATTAGCGTGTTTGGGATTATTCGGGAGTCCCTCGACAACTGGCAAGGTTGCTTAAAATGTCGCGCATGTCGTGAGAATTACCCTGGTAATTAATTAGAGTTTAGAATCAGTTTTTATACTTTAAAAAATACAGTTGAAAATTAGATTCAGTTTATACTTATAAAAAATTCAGTGATAAAATAGAGAGTGGAGTGTTCGGATACGGTTAATCGTGCAATTTAACGGAGTGTATGATCTTATAATAAATCTTAAAATCAGTGTTTGCAATAGTCTCCGATTCAATAAAATCTAATAATTAATTAATTAATTACAAATTCAATGCGGAAGGAGTTTAATAGAGTGTGTTTGAATTGATTCAAATCTGTTCTATGAAGGTTAAAATAAAGTTATTTAGTCCGAGGTTAAATAAAGAAAGTTACAGTCTAATAAGTTTTATTAAATAAAAATTAACGTTTAAGTCGAAAGTTGGAAATTTTATTACGAGATATTAATTATCGTTAGACGACAAAGTAATAATTATAATTGATCCGAAATCGGGAAAATACTTAACCCGAAGTTCTAATAAATAATCCAAAGTATTAATTTGTTGCTAAACGAAAGTGTTATAAAATAAAGTGAAAGTGGTTCTTTCAGTTTTGTTGTAATTTGAGTGACGACTAATATTTAGTTTATTATAAAAGAACTATAACTTAAAAGCGAAAAAAAAAAACAATAAATAAACCTTAAATATCGTTACAAAGTGGAATAATTCAAATTTAAAGAAAATCTTTAGTTGTTATAAATAAAAAAAAAATAAAAAACTATTATTTAAATTGAAAAAAAATAAATAAAGCTTAAATATTTATATAAAGTGGAATAATACAAATTTAAAGAAAATTCAAATTAATTCATTAAAGATTAAATAAGTATAGTTATATACCACATAATAAAATAATATTCGAGCGAATGATTATTAAGAATCGATTCCCCTCTTTAGATTGGAATCAAATATGGAAGGGAAGGGGAGGGAGGTAAGGGTTGTCGGGGTTAATTAGATAGGATCGTTCTTCTTCAATAATAACGGCAGATATTAAAGGAAAACATGAGGATTTTTTACATCAGAGATCTATTCAAAGGAGAAAGGAAGGAGATGAATTCCGGATCTTGTAGGATTAAATCGTTAAAAGTGGGAAGTCGAAATAAAAGTGCGATAAGTTACACAGGTAGTCTGGATGCTCTAATAAGTTTCTTGCCGATGATAGTAACCCAGTGGAGCTGAAATTAAGACATTAGAGCTTGGTGAGTCCTTACAATATTTAAGCTTTTACAGGTTCCTGTGGGTAATCTGACATTGATGAACATGATACCAAGTAAGGGTAAATAAATAACTAACCAATTTATTAGCATTCGCATGTCACACCTCCCATACAGAATGAAATGTTGCTAAACAAATACTTAACACATAATTAGATAGAAACGCATCACTAAATCAATTTTGGTATCTTAGCGTATTTGTAAGATAAATACCTATCGCTTCTTTTCACTAGCACGATTAGGGAATGGTTATATGACCTTCGATAGTGTACCAAAAATTTAGATTTGAGTTCAAGGCCATCCATTGACCCAGTCACCTAAATTCATTAACGAATTAACAAAACAAAGTTTTAACGTCAGGGACAAGTTTATCAATTATAGCTTGCGATGAAATCTGCGGTCAAAATGTGAAGACGACATTGACGCTAAATTCACTCAATTCTAAACAAACTTATTTGTACTAGAGCGATCGCCAATAGGTAGCATTGTTTTAGCATGCAAAATTTCGCAAAGTAAAGTACCTCGACTAGCTTCAAACTCAAAGAGAGCTCATCACAATTATTCAGGAGGTCATTGATTCAATGACAACTTGATTTATCTCATTTTAAATCTTTCTTATAGCAAGTAGGTATCCAAGAACCCATAAATACCCAAAAATCCTAAATACCTAACACACGAGGAGCTAGTGACCTCATTTAAAAAACACTGGTGTTCAAATACTCATACAGTCCTGAATCCTAACTTGTTCTCGAACGTAACTTTCAAGGCTTCTGTATGTGGGTATGAGCCATCTGGAAATGTAAGTGTCAACCTTTCTCGAACGGAGGGCTTTGATCTTGTGGCGGTATTGTCGAGTTGGGGCATGCGGGGAAGAGGAAGGACGTATGCGGACAGTACGCTGACGCGGCATTAAAGCTACAGGTAATTTGCATACCGCAAGTCTTGTCGAACCTGAAAGCAAACATAAGGCTCACGAGGTGAGTTTTATGTCAGCTAGTCAGAGGTGGAGTGTAACGCTGGGTCGGTCACGTGGGAGGAAGGATCTGCCCGCCACAAGCTTACGCCACATTCAACGGATAGAGGCATGATAAGGGAAGACCTGAAATACCCCTTCTAGAATCAGTAGAGTTAAATTCAATCCGGAGGAGATGGAAGTCGGAGTGAGACAGAAAAACGGCATGAAGACTTGGGATTCCCCCATCTGGCGTGAAGAGCCCCTTTCGTAACAAGAGACGCTCGTCGAAGAGAGTAAAACTCGGACTTAAGGATAAGCTTAGCAAACGTACTTGGGAGAAACCGGTTTGCAATTGTTGTTCATCGGTCTTCACTTGGATAGCGGAGGAGCCGACTTTTCAGCAAACATATTATCCCCTCCATATCCATCCACCCTTACTATTCAAACAATTTCGTGAATACTAACTATGAAGACAAAACATTATGTTAGGAGAAGCTGCAGACAAGAACTCCAATTGAGAAAACTGGACCCTCGAGTACGATCATCCTACACCGGTAAGGTAAGGTTTGCTTTCTTGAAATGTTTAATTCATTAACTGTTGTTTTATGTTATCGATGTATCCGCGGTGATAGGAAGAATTAAATAAACACACTAAATTCCTACGGAAATCAAATAGACACAAAGTTTAAGGCGGGGTTAGTTTATCAAACTCGGTTAAAAGATACTAAAATAATAATAATTAATAAATCGGAAAATTCTCACCCTTTCTCTAAAAGAATCTATGGGTTACCACACGTAATACATTATCTTCTCTACATATGTGTGCATATTAAGTATGCAAACAGATGTAAAATCTAAAACAAAAAATTACACAATGAAGATTATAGAAATAATGTGAAGAAAAATCTTGAATCTTGATTACTGTGAGAAATCGCAGGGATTTAAGAAGATAGGGTAGGTTTAGCTAGATTATAAGGTATAGGGGTTTAGAAATCACGAGCCTGAGGTAGAAACAAACTGGAAGGAGGGTTTAGTCAGGCCATCATACCTAGTGGTGTGATCAGTAGGACATAAGGGTAGAATTATGAGCGTGGCTACGAGACAGGAGCTACGAGATTTGAACTACGAGGTAGAAGCTTAGAAAAGTAAATCAGCTAGGTAGGGTTCATCACAATTGGTGTCAAAAGCCAAGAGTGGCGGACCATTACAGTGTACACATTTCGTTATTAATGTAAATTAAGTAGCATAATTTAGTGATAAACTCTAAGCATATTATGGTCTTAAAAAATATTATACACGGTATTTTTTCAAAAGTCTAAACTGCTCCCGTGTGAAGGAGTGTGATTGGGGCATCCCCAATTGTGGTATATTGTGAGGCTAAAGGCAATGGGGAGGGGAATGATTTGGGGGAGAGGAAGGTGGGGAAGTACATCAGATCTTTTTTTTTGCATGAATACCGCACAAGAGTCCCAACTGCTCCCGTCTGGAGCCAGTGAGACTACGGCATCCCCAATTGGGGTATGTTGTGAGGCTGAAGGTAGTGGAGAGGGAAGGAGGTAGGGAATAGGAAGGTGGGTAAGTACCTGGCTATTCAGATCTGGTCACCAAACACGGCGAAAGCCACTTCAGGCAACGTTTCAATTCTGAATGGGGGTCTTACACCAGGGCGATACTGAGAGTATCTTCCATTCTGGAACGTGCCGCAAATAAACTATATATTATTTTAAATGAATAAATTGTGAAATACACAAATAAATCAAATAAAATTTATTTGCCACGCCGGGATTCGAACCCGCGACCTTCGGAATGCAAGTCAAGCGCCTTACCGCTGCACTACGCCGGCCGTCAAATCTGGTCAGATTTGGTCTGCCAATACGGCTAAAGCCATTTCGTTTCATTTCTGAATGTTGGACTTATACCAGGACGATACTGAGAGCATCTTTCACCCTGGAATGTGCCACAAATATACGAAATATTATCTTTTATTAATTAATTGTGAAATAACACTAATCATTAAAATAAAATTTATCCGCGTACGCCGGGATTTAAAACCACGACCTTCGGATTGCTAGTCAAGAGCCTTACCGTTCGACCACGGAGGCCTTCAAACACAGTACCGATATTTTCCAACTCTGTGGTGTTTAGATTCGATTAGAAAACATCTCTGCTTTTTATCATCTTAGATATTTGCTTTTTCGCTCCCTTATATTTTTACAGGCAATATAAATGGATAACTTTCTGAAGCGCCGTTTATTGATACAATGACCTAAAGGGTGCTTTAAAAATAACGAGATCTGTGAAAACCACAGTCTGACTATAATAGTTAAATGTAGTACCTATCTGTTAACCACAAGGATTTTTATTGCTTAAATTGTGTTGGGAAATTACAAAATAAATCAATCATACGTTGAGATTAGTTGCTTCATTTACGTTTTCGTAAAGTTTACAATGAATATTTAAGTGAACCAGACGTCCTTACTCTAGTAGGCTCTAAATTATTCTGAGGCTTCGATTCGCTCGATTGATAGTGACTGCTCGAGTGCCAGAAACCTTCGGCTATCATCGGAACCGTTCGTGCATTAGACACGATCGACGCCAGATGATACTATTCTAATATAATACTTAACTGAAAATGTGAATTTGGGGGCGGGTACAGGTAGCATTTACTGAATAACCAACACCTCTGCCATAGGTTACCACAAGTGGTTCGCTACGTTTGATGAATTAGCAGGGTGCCCATGTTCATGGGGTGAGGTTTGTCTGGACGCTTCTGCCCAGTTACTGCGGGGCTAGCTGGATTGGGATGGACTGGTTTAGGCTGACCATTTGGCAGGGAGACCATATTTGGTGGGACACTTTAGACTTTAGACCCATCGCCTCGCACCGCTGTGGGAGAGATGGATTCAGACGTAACATCACTCTTAGACCGGACCAATCACCGCAGACTTCTACCCACACCTCATACCTTTCCTTGCTAGAACCGCCTCTCCTTCCTTTTCTTTAAAATATCCTCTACACAGCATCCCCAAGGATGACACTGGCCCTGGGATTCCACGAAACTTCGTATAACTAACCATAATAATGACATCTACTGACGGATGGTGAAACCACGTTCCTAACATGTTTATTTTTTATTTTTTTATTTTTATTTATTTATAGATACAAAAGAAAGTACAAATTACAATTCGGAAGCTTTCCTGTCCAACTAGGAAAGTTTTCCGTTCCAGGACAGACAAATTGACATGTTTAGTTCATATTATCCCTGAAATGTACATAATTACAAAAAAAAAAAAAAAAATCATTTTTCTCTGAAGCTGGTGTGTAATAAAGAAAATGTATATAAAATATATAAATATAAGTACACATACATTTTTTGTGCAAAGTAGAAAAGGTAATCTGGTAGCACATATTATAATCGGATTTACCGAATTAACCTGGTAACATATGTGTAATACATTCAGAATAACAAGATGGAGGAATAACAAGATCAAGATGGAGGAATTACAAAAGATTTACAACATAAAGAAATGAAATTATGTTAGGTTATGTGTTTAGGAGTTTGAACTTTTAATACATAGTACACTTATAGGAGAAACTATATTAAAATTTACAATATTAGATATAATAACGAACGTAATAATCTATATGATTGATTTTTTTAAGCGATGTAGCTACAATGATTGTTGTAACTACAAATTATTTTCATTGATTTAAAACATGTTTTAAGAACAGTATTATATTATTAGTACGACAGTATGAATATACACCGCGCTCGCGTCTTGAACTACTCCTGCTAAAATATAAAAACAATAACTATAAAAATAGATAGAAATATAAACTATGAATAATAATAAAATAGTACCAAATTTAGTGCTACTTTGGTGAAATTGGTGCATTATTTCGTACGCCATACATGTTGTGTTATGTAGGTATTATTTATTTATTATACATGTACACTACATTAATTTAATCTGTACATTCTCTTTTATCAATTTCAAGATCTTTAAACGTAAATAAGTGCACAGAAAGAAATCAAAACACCGCAAGCATCAAAAGGAAACTGGCAGAAGAAATGTACAAAATGAGAGTTTACCACTATCACATAATTTTGTTCAGACAGAATATTAATGTTGCATTGAAAATGCTGACTTTATTTACGTTATCAAAGTTCCCCCTGGCTTGAAATAGCGATGGAAAGCTCAAAGATAAAATTCGTTTGAGTGGGGACTCAGACAGATATTACGTATCTACTTGCTTTGCCGTAAAACTTAATGTACGTGGTAATCATTTTTATATTCTTTACCTCGCTTTTACAGGGTGTTTATTATATTTTAATTTATTTGTGTGAATGAAATTTTTATTTCTTAATTTACATCTTAACTTTGACTATGGGTAGAAGCATTTTAAGTTAGATTCAATTTGATGTGTTTTTATTATTAAACATAATTTTTCTGTTGGGAAAGTTGTAAGGAGAGGACTGATAAAAAAGCAAAATGTCCTTAAATATTTTACAGTTTAGAAAAAAAGTTCTCTGTGTGCTATAAAAGTACTAATAGTAGGTTTTTCCAAACAGACACTGCCAAGGTCAAATATATTGTACAAATGGATAGAAAACTAATCCAAATAGGCGAAAATAAAAACCTTCCAAGATCATCTAATTTGATAAAGATTGTCCAAATGGACAAATGTTTATCCAACTAACTTTCATCGGTCAATAAAACATCATGAATTCAAGATTTTTTAGACATATCGTCGCCATAGTTCTTAATTGTCCAAACGACATTAGAAGATTTTACGGGAGGAAAAGGTTTTCTTTCATTATTTCATTTATTTATTGATTAAAGCCCTTTTTCGGGGCTTTTTTCAATGAAATATTATGATATATGTTAAAGATAAAGCTATTTTTGGAAAGGCAAAGGTCTTATTAGTATTATTCTGAGTTAAGTGATTTAACAATAATTTTTTATACTTTATTTTTAATTTTAAAGTGGAGATTGAACAATAGCTAAAATGGTCGTTTGGACAATTAAGAACTAAGGCAACGATATATGTAGTGCATGTACCTGTAGCCATGGCCTTTGAACAACAAGATTCTGTTTGATACGTGATATCAAGCCACAATAAGGTGCTCTAAAGAGTAGGTACTTATTATTCAGATTTCAATTTAATCAGCCTTGAGCGCTCGAAATGTTATGCGTTCGGCTTGGATATTTCCGCCCTCTTTCAAAACATCATACCTCCGAATTTAAACATAGTGGTATATAAACTGCTTTTAGTGCTAGACAGACACTAAAAGCAGTTTAAAGCAATTCACCTATATTTGACGGTTTAACCCATCTTCTTAGAATCCATTAAAAAAATCGTTTAATTTATGAACGCGTGAATGCTGCGTATTATTTACTTTAAAATTGTCGTTCGTGGTACGTATTTCGAGCAGTATTAAATATTATGACTTCTATGTGTTGTCTATGGTCTAGTTGATAATCACAGGTATCAATTTAAATTCGAACATTGATTTTTGAATATGTAAACCCATGATCAAGAAAAAGTATTTCAATAATTTCGGTTCACGGAATGTCAATAACAAATAATTCAAAATTGATGCGCGACATCCCAAGTTAAAATGTGAAACTACTTAATTAGCTGTGTCATTAAACGAAGATTCCAACGCGCGGGAACTTTTGAAATTATTCCAATAAATGTTGACTATCGCGGGTGTTCGCAAGATGGCCAAAATGCAGCCCTGAAGCGCTTCAGTGGTTAACACATAATGCTGCCGAACAGATGAAACCCTGAGATGCGATTTTAGGCCTTCACGGCCAAAAGTATTTTTGTTATTAGTTTTTGGGATATTATGCCGTGGTGCGCTACCTCCTTCTTTAGCCAACGTTTCGGACAGCTTTACAGTGTCCATCATCACATTTGCCCTGATGATGAAATGTTGGCTAAAGAAGGAGGTAGCGCAACACGGCATAATACCCCAAAAACTAATAACAAAAAAGATGAAACCCTGTTGATCTTAGGACACATAGGTTATCAATAGAAATCAGTCCATACATCCATCTTTTTAATGATTATCTAAAAATAACATCAGTAGTAAACCGGTGTACATTTGCTCATGATCAGAAAAAATCCTGTGATCTGAATGTAATTTTTATTTTAAGTTATATTGGTCCGCCGATATAATTTCCTCAGGAAAACATTTTGATCACCGTGTGCCGTAATATCTTATCTCGAATATTTCAGAATCGCTTCGTTGGAAAATAAGTTCGCGGTGAACTGGAAGGGAAAGTGAAGTAATATACAATTTTACGAACTGCTCGTAAATTTTTAAGGCCATAGATTAACTAAAACGTAAACAAATTTTGAAGTTCTGAAGAACTATTGAAATTTATGCGTAGAATATATTTTTTAGCCACAACACTAATTTACTGATTTAAAATTACCGGGTTTTAAGTTAAGTTTTTGATTGAACATTATGTACGTAGTAAAATCTCCGTTTGACCTAACCACGTTTGTCAGAAGCTTTGATAGCCGAAACAGCTGTCACAATAATAAACAAATAACCAAAAAAACTAGAAAAATAACAGCAATTCATAGATAGTTATTTAATTCACAGATATTAGTCAGATATCTCCAAATACAAAGTTTCGAGATGATGAGGAAAGTACTATTCGAATGCTCATCATAAATCTAATTTTATTTACACCTGCCTGTGTTTTACATATTACATATTCTATTAAATAGCATCAGAAGACATAAATGCCCTCTACGACTTATCCCATATCCCAAGGGTGACCCAGAGAACACAAAGTTTTTGTGCATTATAATTGATTTGGTTATGTTTATGAGTAATCTGAGTATTGATCCAGATAGAGGGTACACTTTTACATATAACTGCATACTCATCTCAAATTTAGATTTATCGGAGATATTTATTTATTTATTTACGCCTATTTAGGCTTTTACATACAACAATATTAATGAAATTATACTAGTAAATAGTGCAGGAAACGACTGTTTAAAACACTTGCACAAAAATAAATATAAAGTAAAAATATTATTGAATGTTATCCACACAGTATAATTTAATAATAATATACCTAAGTATAAAATATAAAAAATCCAAAAAGTTTTTGTTTCTTTCAGCCGACAAAACGTCGCATTTGTCCAACAGACCGTTCGTATTTGTCCTACAGACCATTATAAAATTTTACAGGAGTAAAAGGTTTTCTTTCATTTTTTCAATGAAATATTATGAAAGGTGTTTAAGATATTCCGTGAAGCTAAAGGTCTCATTAGTTATAATTCTTATTTAATTGATTTACAATCGTTTTTTATACTTTATTTTTAATTTTAAAGTAGAGATTGAACAAAAACTAAAATGGTCTGTTGGACGTATAAGAACTGAGGCGACGAAAATGCTGTTAATGTGTTAGTCAATTTAAATAGCTTTATAAAAATATTCCCCTACTTGATGAAAAAAACTTCAATAAGGTATGCTTATATAATAAAATTGATGTAAGTACTAAATATATCAACAACATTGGAGTATTTGTTTCAAATTTAAATCCGTCGAATCCGTTGAATCCGTCGCATAGCTGTGTAATATTGGGATGTTGACATAGAATATCTGACTAATCAACTGGACGATCAATATACAAAGCAATAACGCAAACATATTGGGTTCGGAGTTGTGGGATTTAAAATAATATCATTCGTTGGAAACGTTCAGATGGGAGGCACGGCACGATCAAGTGAATCACAATGTTGAGTCGGGTCAAATCAAGAGTCAGAATAATGGAAGGCTACACGTTGAACAATATTTGAATGCGAATGAAGCAAGGAGTGTGTGCCTAAATAGAGTAATGTGGCCGTCTCTCCTCACCGCCTACCCCTTTGGGGAAATAGCGTGATGGTTGGATAATTCAATTTTTAAAAATGGTTAAAATTAACAAAAGTTTTATTTAAATAAATGAAGACAATATTAGCGAAAATCAGTCGAAAACTGGAGACAGAAAAATCAGAAAAAGATATTGACTCCACTGGGACACAAACCAGGCTCTAGCAACTGAGCTACGGAACCTTGCACTTGCCATGAAAGCAAAGGGTTCTGTGTTAGAGTCCCAGAGGAGCCAATTTCTTTTTCTGATATTTCCGTCTCCAGATTTTCGATTCAGTTTCGCTAATATTGTCTTCATTTAATTAAAGATTATAATTTGAGATTTAACTCATAAAGTTAAAAATTAAAAGTTTTATTATTGTTGTAAAAACGAAAGTAAGATTAGTCAAATGTTTTTTTTATTTTTTTTATTTTTTTTTTTTTTTTATTTCATACAATTTTTGAATATACACTTTTATGTTTTTTTCTTGATTACCATACTAGGCTAATGCCCGTGTTTGAACCGTACATAAAGCATCTTATGCCCATAAAGCTCGTGACTAGTAAGAAAGCGCCTTATTTTTTTAACTTTTATTTATCGATGCCGGTAGGTTATTTTTATTATTTTTTCTACGAAAGCAAGATGTATCGGCTTCGTAGGGAATATTGTAGGTAGGTATACAATAAAATTGCGCAATAAATCCAAAACTTTGAACATCCGAAATTCCCATACTTGAAAAGTTCCTTTCTAAAAGAATATCGGAATAATTTCAGGAAATTTAATTTATCTCAAATTTGGGAGATTTCTCAGCGAAATCCGTTTATTAAATTTACGTGGTAACCCGGGGGATGTTTATTAAAACAAGAAATAATTTTGAAGTAAACTTCAATTATTATCACTGATTTAGCACATGCGAGACTGGCATCTCAAGTTGGCAAAATTTTGCTTATAATATAGTACAATCGATTAGTTTGGAGACAATAAATTTTTTTCATTTTTTGAATGAAACATTTTTTAGAATTTGGGAGGCGGGAATGGGTACCGCCACCCCGGAAATTATTTTTCAGATAACCAACACCTCTGCCATAGGTCACCCCAAGAGGTTCGCCACGTTTGGTGAATATGCAGGGGTGCCCGGGTTCATGGGATGAGATTTGTCTAAGTCTTGGCGAATGCGTTTGCCCCCCCCCCCCCCCCCACTGCGTGGCCGGTCGCATTGAGAGAAACGGGTTGAATAAAACCTAACCAAAAGCGTTTAGTGAAAATGCTGGTGTTTTCTGGGTCACCATTGGAATATTTCAAAATGTCATGTACCGGGCCGTTTCACTTACAATGCTGTTTTATAGCATATTAAATATGTAAAACACAGATACGTAGTGTAAAAAATTTTGTAAAACAGTGACCTCTCCGACCAGACTTCCTCGACTCATCGCCTTGCATCACAGTGGGAGAGATGTTTTCATAAGTCCGTCACTCCTGGACACATTGACCCCCAGATTCCTACCCATCCCTTCTTCTTTCCAGAACTTCCTGTACTTCCTTTCCTTAAAAAGACCCTCCACACAGCATCCCCTAAGATGACATGGGCCCTGGTGGAAATATTTTTTCTAGGAGCCTCCTGTGTGGAGTTAATGTAAAAAAAGTGCGTTTTACACCATTACTCGAGTCGCGTTTAGGACTAAAATTTACACTGTCAATTTAACCGCATATTTTTTTTACGTTTACTCCACACAGGAGGCCCTGAGGAAAATAATTTCCCTCAGGGCCTATGTCATCTGGGATGCTGTGTGGAGGGTCTTTTTGAGGAGAGGAAGGAATGAACATTGGTCTTGAAGAGACCCATGTTGTAGGAAGGAGGAAACACAGAGGCCGGCAAATCATTCCACAGCCGAGCTGTTGAACACAAGAACGAGTCGAAGAAACGACCCGTTCTCATGTGGCAAATGTCAACCGTGTACAAATGTTGGGCACGCGTTTGGCGTGTTTCCCGACTATGCACCGGTGCCGAAGGGATCAATGATGCTAGTTCTTCGGAGCATCTTCCATTGTAATACCGGTAGAACAAGGATAGCATTCCCACTCGACGCCTGTGCTCTAAAGATTGCAATCCGTCTGTTAAGATGGGAGAATCTATCAAACGGACCGCCCGTTTCTGCACAGAGTCGAGGGTATTTTTCAGGTATTTTGGAGCTCCAGACCAGAGGTGGCTGCCAAATTCAAGCGTGGGGCGCGCTTGTGATTTGTACAGAGTTAGCAGTTATGTACCATTAAAGTATCTGCGGGCCCTGTACAGTACGCCCAGTTTTTGGCAGGCTAACTTTACTCTGGCTTTGATGGAGCCCCCATACCTGAGCTGGTCACTTATGCTTATACCAAGCATTTCGATGGAGGGCCTGTTCGGAAGATTGCTTCCGTTGAAAGTATATTAACGTAACAGCAATAAACGTTCACTGTGGTCTTAAAAAAAGTGCAAGTCTTTCAATCATTCAGAAGAGTACTCAGACGCTGGCCAATACTAATAATAAAAGGCAATATCTCTGCAATGGAATACAGAGATATTTTACACATTTCCAATAAAATTGATAATTGGCTTAACAATAGTTGTCACACCAAAAAATAACATAAACGATCAATTTAATTATTTTTCCAATAAAATTGATAATTGGCTTAACAATAGTTGTCACACCAAAAAATAACATAAACGATCAATTTGATTACTAAATAATACTATTATTTTGTTACTAATTATTTCTTTAACTTTATTGAAAATCATCGATAGAATGTATTAATTTGAAACGACAAACACGAACGTGATGCATGCATATTGCAAAGGATTTATAATAATTTGTTCATTGAACAATGCAATCAAATTAACGATTTAATTCCATTGATAAAATATCTGTTGAACTCGATAAATGTAATTAATTTCACACTAGGCAATTGAAATAATATGTCTTTCAAAAATGAATTGATTTCATATTGTCCAATTCGATTTTTTAATTTTATTTTACCTTAATATATATTTTCATTTGAATACCGCGCAAGAGTAAGGAGCCAGTGAAACTATGGAATCCCCTATTGGGACATGTTGTGAGACTGAACGTAGTGGTGAGAGAAAAAATACGGGAAAAATGAAGAAGGATAAGTACCTGGCTTTACAGATCTATTCACCAAACAGGGCAAAAGCTATTTCAAATCATGTTTCAAAAACCAAACGGTGATCTTACACCGGGGCATGTGTGAATGCGTTGCGGTGCAGACCAACGAACATGTGGTCAACGAATCCTCGGCGGGATTGATGAGGCCCTAGACTGTCTCGCAGACAAAGATGCCCCCCTCTGACCCCCCACCATACGAAAGAATAAGACCGGGGCGATACTAAAAGTGTTTTCCGCTCTGATGGTGAAGTAACACAAATCAATCAATAAAAATTATTTTTTAACGCCGGGATTTAAAAATTAAACCCACTACCTTCGGATTGCTAGTAAATAAACAACCTTACCCCTGGACCACGGTGGCCGTCAAAACAACATATTTTATTTTATTTGTTATTTCATATCACGTAAAAGTTAGGTTAGTTAAACCATTTATAACTCAAGAACGGTTAGACCGATTTTTATGATCTTTGATTTGTTGGATTTATCTCTGCCGCGAATAGCAGAATAGCTATTAAAATATCGGAAAAATTCAGGAAAAAAAAAGTTATGAAGAAAATTCTCTTCATCATACATTCTTTACGTAATCGTATTCTCATCTTTTGAAAGAGCTGCAGCAATATTGTGATAAATATAAGTAATATATTTAAGTGTGAGTGAATTCCAAAAATTCGAAATCGTCAAACGTCAATGCGCTGATTGTTTTGCTTTTGTTATTAGACATATTATGCCGCCCTCTTTATAACACACTAAATGTCAATAGTCGAAAATGAGAAAAACGGTGAACGTATGTCTTTTTTTACATTAGCTCCACGCAGGAGGCCCCGAGAAAAATAATTTCCCTCAGGGCCTATGTCATCTTTGGGGATGCTGTTTGGAAGGTTTTTTAAGGAAAGGAAGGAGAGGAGAGTTTTGGGAAGAAAAAGGTTTTAAGCAGTGGGTAGGAATCTGGGGTTCAGTGTGTCCTGGTCATCCGCCTCCAATACCTAGACAAACCTCACCCCATGAACCCGGGCGCCTCTGCTAAATCACCAAACGTAGCGAAACACTTTAGTTGACCTATTGCAGAGGTGTTGGTTATCCAATAAAGGTTCCCGCCTACCAAATTGACACGTAAAAAGAAAACGGGAACAAGTTTTTACATTGTAGATTAATATAGAAATACACAAATATATGCAATAGTCCCCATGTGATCCTTCATATATAACAAAGTATTCTATATATTCATAATTTGTCAGAACTATTAATTTTTTTTAATCAGAAAAGTTCCCACATTTATATATACGTTTTAATATCAGATTAAAACTACACAGGATGTTTATTATGAGATGGTTTATATCATATATTTCACACTCAATATGTACAAGTCGATAGTTATGAGTCCTCTCCTAATTAAGTCACATCCGGTGTTCCTCAAGGATCGCATCTAGGGCCACCACTCATTAATTTATTTATAATTTACAAGACTTACTTTGATCAGTGGTTCCTGAAGTTATGTGTTGTAAAAAAGGGTCTCTGTTGCCTTTTTTCATATACATAAAAGAAAATTTTCAGTTTTTTTGCTCAAAATAATATCAGTAATCTTAACATCTTGGATAATAATTAATTTTTAATACATGCATAAAATAAAACTGAATATATAATTATATTAATAAGTAAATCGAACGACTTATTTACTAAATACGCGCAAAACTCTGTAATAGGTATCTGTGAAACTTACAATGCTTTACGAGATGTGGACATTTTCAACCATGACTTGAAATCATATAAAATGCAGCTTAATAAATTAATAACTTAAAATACTTTTTTTTTGTGAAAATTATATTATTATCAACTATAGTAAATATTATAACCATGTTTGTTAACAATTTTACGTTTTTCTTTATTATGTTTCATGTTCTTCTTTTTTACGTTTATTTTTTTTTCTTTTTGTCATTTAACCTGTCTGCTTGTTTATGAATAAATACATCCCAAAACACGTAATCGCATAATTTCGCATCACGTAATTTCATAAGACCAAAAACGTTCCGAGCGACCATACATTTTAAAAGCGAGATATCTCTCTTTCTCTCATGCAAACATATGTATTTTTTCTTTTAACCAGAGAGAGAACAAAATAATGCTTCTTATTGTCTTTGAAATATGAAAGCTATCTTGCATAGATATTTTACAATCTGGATCCAAAGTGACGGTTTCAGAATTTTCGCCCGAAACTGAGGCTTTCGGATTGTCAGGTGCGAATATATTGAACCAGACGGGTTTAAGTTAAGTAGGTAAAAATACTAAGCCAATATTTAACATAATGGAACTTTATTGGTCTACAACACATAAAATTTTATTGTTATAAAATTATTTTACTTTATGACTTTTGTTTCCTCAATAAAAAGAAATAAAAAAATTAAAAATAAATAAATGCTTAAATATTAAATAAAAATACCTATTGATGTAACATATGAAAACAGGCAAACTTAAATAATAATATCAGAAATTTAAACCTTCTTTTATAGAGATATTGAAGTAATTCTTCATTATTGTACAATTAAAACTAATTTTCAACCGAAAATCTTCCCATCCAAAAATATATTTTTGCAAGCTTTCAAGATCTTTGCGAACTGGATGATTTTTTTTATTTATTATTAAGTGTACATGCATAATGTCAACCAAAAATAATAGTGCATCGCAGTACGTACAAATAGTGTTCAATTTTAAATTAATCTTTCATTCATACAGAAGTAAACTATTATGTATTGATACTGATTTTTCTTTCTTTCTTTCTTTTCTTCAAAGTTAGTTCGACAGGTTAGTAAGTAAAAAATAAATTTTGCATTTCTCCAAGTGTGGTTGTTTATGGAGGTGAAGGGTGTATTTCCAACTAATTTACGTTAATGTTAAAAACAAATGTAAAAAGTTCCATTTCAATACCTCTCATTTAAGCTTTTTAAAATGTCCTTTCATTTCTTATCCTCGGCCACATTTTTTACGATCATCCAGTGAGACGAAGTTTAAATTAATTTATTTTCACAAGAGAGGCGGATGAGTAAATATAACGAGGAATAAGGAAATGTAACCTTTTCAGGAAATCAGTACTGTCATTTAAAAATAAAAATAAAACAATATATTTTGTTTCACGAAAATGACTTTTCATATATTTTGTAGATTAATGAACATGCATGTCATATAACAATCATACCACCCCGATTACTTTCAAAGTTATGGACATTAAACAGCTCTACGCAAGATCCATCTAAGTTAATTTACATAAAAACAATAAAACCCTACACAAAGCAACACAAACGATACACAATACCCGAGTCAAAAACAAAGAACTTCACCAAACTCCTTTTTCTAAAACCACCTTTGGATAAAGACACTTTAAATACATAGTTTTCAAACTACACAATACACTACCAGACAAACAGAAACAATGACCAAATTCAAACAAGATTTGAAGAAATGTATTATAAGTATTGGATGTCACTCTACTACAAACATCTGTAAAAAAATTAGAAATAGACAGAAATATCAATTTACGTACGTCCTTACCCATATAAAACAAATTAAAATAATGAAATCCTGTATAAGCTAACTCAATAAATAGATTTGACAGGATTTACTACTTTACTTAATCTCTTCCTATATTTTTAAGTTAACTCTCTTTATGGGATTTACCCACGCTTTCAATCATCTTTCTGTTTTCATTGTATTCAAATTAATATCTTTATAGCACACCTTGCTGGGGGTGTCTACATTCTGCTGCAGGTCTAGCTCAGTTATTCGTCTGGCAGAGCGATAGAGTCTCCCAGCACCAGGGTGGTAGGTTCTCTTAGGCGCAAGTGTGGAATACCTAAAATAAAGTCAACCTACACGTACCTTGTCAGGGCAATAAAACAACAGCTGAAGTAAACATTGCTTGTATTGGAGGGAACTATTTAAATACAACAGTACAATTGAGCACAGGTAGGATTAATAGCCTAACTATTCTGGGGACAAAAGCCTAACAATCTCTCTCAATCGAGCCCCTCTGGGATCGATCATAAATACGCGTGAATTTGGGGACACACGGCAAAAGGGAAATTAGTTAGTCAGTTACTCACAAGAGCCTGGGAGAGCAGCTTGAAGGCAGCAAGAGAGTAGGAATCCATGATGAGCTTGTAGCTACCACAGGTGTTTCCTTGCGGCAAATGCTTCGGGCCGGTTACTAGCCTTAAATATTCTTATGATATTCTTAAATATTCTTCTGTATTATATTCATTTGCGTATCTCTACGCCTGTCTCGACACATGCATGTCCCTTAGTGAGACAAGCATAGAAAAATATAATGTAAACATACCTTATATAGATAAATAAATAAAAAAAAATTGATTGCCTTTGAGGTGCGTTATTCCTGCGTAAAATTACTGACGTTTGTCGAATTTACAAATAAGCAAATAGTTGGTATGCATGTTCCAAATAATTGCACGACACCAAAAGTTGGGGTAAATTGTACTAATCTAACAGTATCACAGCAACTATGGCATAATAAACATGGAACCTTTATTCCAATATGCAATTAGTTGCATATTAGCTACTGGTGCCATAATTACTTTCAGCTTTTCTAATTCTGCAATAATTACATATGAGGCCCCTAGAAACAAAGACGGAAGTGTCCACCAAACGTCAAAAATGAGTTGAATATGCAGTTTCATAGAGAAATGTTCACTCTATCTGGACAATATTTCTATTTGTAACATAAACGTCATTAAACCATAGTATTTTGGCTTTAAAGTTTTGTTGTTGAAACAAATACGGCAGTGTCCACCTCCTTCCGAAACAAAAGCGGCAGTTTTTCAAATAGCCAATCAGGACGCTCTATTCATAATGGCTGCCATACTGTAATTCATACAAACTCGTGCGGAAGCGTAAGTGAGTTGTGGCCCTGATAAGTTATTTTTTAGGTTGTAATAATCATTTATTGTTAGTGGACGTTATATATTCCAAGAATGGAAACTTTCCCCGATGTTTTGCCACCAGAATCAGCGAGGAAACGTGTGAAACAACCGCACAAATGGAAGGCAAACATTGCCAAGAAAAAGAGGCAAACCGCCATTATGTTGTAGGCAATGTCAAAATATGAAATTTTTTGTAGATTTGTCTGAATTTGTTCACAATTTTTTTTGTAAGGATCTGGATCGAGTTGGCTAGGCCATGTATTTTGATAACTAGACTTAAATAATTTTATAATAATTAATATAATATTTCAAATTAATAACTAATTAATTTTTGAAAATTCATTTGGTAGAGATTCATTTCGAATTTAAATTGTGTTTTTTGATAATAAATGTTGTTTTTTTTAATAATAAATAATAAAAACTGTCTATTTTCATTAAAATAAGTCTGTAGGTATTATAAGAAACAGCTTATTACTTTAACATCTAACTATATTATAGCGATACTTTTTATTAAAATATATATTTTTTTAAATTACAATACGATATTATTATTTCCTTATTAAAAATTTTTTGCACCAGATTTAAATGTCCGGGTTAAATTTTCTCCCAAAAAAAAAAAAAAAAAGGAAAAACTAAACCCTTTCATACACTTCCCCAAATGATCATCCAGTGAATCCACGCTATGCAATTGCACTATATAAGTATTATAAATACAAAACAATACAAGAACAACATGTCAACCTACTAGAGACCAAATGGGAATATAATTCACCGACTCCAGATATTTTCATATCAGAGGGTTCGGCTCTGTGGCATTTCTAATTGAACCTATATATCCTACCGATCCCTCAATATAAATATTTAAAAAATCCTTTGTAATCCTACATGTGTATATTTTTATATTTTATATTTTTTATATTACTGTAAAATTAATATTACCTGGTTTATCTTTTTGCTGTGAAAAATACACGCTTTTGGTGTTGATTTTTGATCACTTACAAAACAAAACAATTTCAAAAAAAAATTTCATTTAGATTGTCCGGCGGCTCCGTAATTCCAGTGTGTCAACAAACATTTCTCAAGAGCATAAATATTTCAAAACAAAGGGTGCAACACATAATGGAATGTTTTTATAAAACTGGCAAAATAGTCACGGAAAATCGTGGTGGTATAATAATAAGTATAATTTAGTTAACTCTTCTAATTTTTCTTTTTCATGGTGGATGTAATTTCACCATTTAAAAAAAAACTAATATCTTTTTCTCAGAATTTATGAATATTTCTAAATTTGATAAAACTTTAAGCTGTTCATATAATTTCCGTTTCTATAATTATTTTAATAAAAAAGTCTTATTTTAAATATTGTTTTCTTACATTGACTGCAACATCTTCGAAATTGTCATTTAAATCAAAACCGGCAGTGTCCAACTGTTTGTGAAACAAAACAGCAAGTGTCCGAATGTTTGAAACAAAAACGGAAGTGTCCATCAAAAAAACGCATTTTTTTAAGAAACTAGAGCATTTAGATACATATATGATTTGAAATATTATTCTTAAACCGGTTTACTAACATAATATTAAATGTTCCTTCCATATTGATAAATAACGGACTGATTAAACGTTTTTTTCAGTTTGCCAACAATTTGACAAAGTGGACACTTCCGTCTTTGTTTCTAGGGGCCTCATATATAATAATGTGTCGCGATTTTTCCCAGGTCTGCGCAACTCAATGTATAATTATGTTGATTTTTTATAACAAATTCAGATGATGATAATATATCGTCACTGGGATCTCTCGTGCGGATGATTGTATTTACATAATTAAAATTTGATTGATTGTACATAAATAATTGAATTATTTAAATAATGTCATGTTGCTGAAAGAAAAAAAATATGCACCTGGTTTTTTCAGTGCAGTTGTGTTGTTGCTAGTGTTTATTCTATTTCAGATCTCCGTATGTCTTGTATCCAGTTATTTATTTTGATTTTGGGTATTTTTTTATGATGTTGTGATATTTTTGATTGAGTGAATTAAGTTTATTCATTTGATACTTAAAAAAGCTTCGTTTGGTTGAAATTTAATCTCAAGCGGGCATTTTACAATAATATTTTCTTTTTTTAGAAGAATTTATTCGTGTGGTTTTGAAAATTGGAACTGATTTGTTAAGAATTCTGACTATCCCATGATTATCCACAAGTTTAAGTATATGTACATACTAAAATATAATAATTATACTAAAATAGGGACCTAGAAAAAATACTATAATAGGTACCGAGGTAATAACAAAGAACAGAAACATAAAACCAGCCTTAATTCCGACATACACATTTATTTATAATATGTATAAATTTTGGTGAATAAAACCAATATTATCAAAAATTCTGAGTTTTAGATACAGTTTTATAGCACAAGAGTGTTCGGTAAAAAATAAAAAAAATAGTTGATTTCTTTGAAAATTGGGATTTCATTGCCCTGTGGAAAATCCGCCTCTTGACAAGACATAAATAAATCTTTGAATGCTCGGAGACTATTCTCCGTCTGTTTTGATGTACATTTGCAATTGAATAATCGTTGGCAAAGGAGAAAGGTAATTAGATTTTCCATCCACTCCGAAACCCGCCGCAGAAAATAAGCCATCCGCTGTTGGGTTTCATGTAAAAGACTTGTTTAAAAATGTTAGATAATTCGCCAAGTTTTCGCTGAGTTCATAGTTAAGATGAAATAAAAAAAAATAATCATGTCTGTGAATGACGATCTATAAAGAGTTTATGATTTTTAGAATTTATTGTGCTATCTGGACCTTCCTGGAATTTTGGTTCTGAATTTATGTGACCTAATTACGAATATGGTAGAATGCAAGGCATAAGCCGTAAGTATTTATTTATTATTAGTTTCATTAGCAAGGTTTGTACAAGTATGTATAATGTATAGTATAAGTAGAGATTATTTTTTTTTCACAGACCTCCTCACTAGGATTTCCTGTTCTGAGGTGGCCTGTAGTTTTTAAAAATATTTGTATTTGGTTGTGGATTGTCTTTATATCGTCTTCATGATGTTTGTAATTTTATTATCACTTTGATGTATCAGCCATGTTTTTACTTTCGTTTTAAATATATTCATTTCTTTCATATTTTTTATTTGATCTGGTAGAGCATTGTATAATTTCATAGCATGGATTTATTATTATAGTTGTTGTTAAAATAGTTGTTTTTTCGATGTTTGAAGAATGGAATAAAATAAATAATGTACAAACTGGTCTGTGACTTAATTTAAATTATTAATTTATTCAAAAAAGAATAAAGTACAACTACAATATTTGAGGGCATACCACTGCATTTTTTTATATATCGGGAGAGACTGGTTGATGGAAACCTTTTGACTTCTCCAGCAGGACTCTCTTTGAACATCGCCTTATTATGCAGTGGGATTAATAAGCCTGTCGCTCTTGGACACACTGTCCACCAAATTCTTACCGACCCTTCACCCATTTACACCATCTACTCCCTTTCCTAAATATAGCCTCCATTCAAAAATAATAATCCCTAGATGCTAATCAAAGATGACCTAGGCCCTGAGGAGAATTATTTTCGATATAAAACATGAAATTTATTTAGTTTATTACGACTAGCCAGTTTCGCTTAACACACGAATCATCAGGATTCAAAATGAAACTAATCAAAACATACTTGGTTTGTGCTTCTATATAGATAGAGATAAAACATCACATAGGAAAAGAAACAATGAGATAGCATAAAATTAAAATCTAACATAATAACAAATAGAAAAAGACAGAAGTGTGTAAAAAGCGTTACCATATTAAATCTAAAGAAACAAAAGTGATTAAGGAATTATTTTCCTTAAGATGTTATTTTCCTCGTGGCCTTCTGTGTGGAGCTAGTGTAAAACACTGATAAAAAACAACTATTTCAATTAAAAAAACTGCACCTAGATCAAGAAATCGTCTTTTATTAATCGTATATTTAATTGACTCAATAAAAATCACTCTGAACTTGAAAGCTGCGCTTCCTTGATACCTTGTTAGTTTTCAAATCATCTAGAAACAACGTACTATTGTTCTTTGCATTCATAGCCCTTTTGGTGTGATTCCCACGCTCGGTAATGCTTTTTTTCTTGCATTTTTTCACGGGATGGTATGTAAACAACCCACGGGAAAACATGTTTCAATATACAGGTGGAAAAAAATAAATTGGTGTGTTGATGGAAATATGTATTGTGAATGCATCTCTCTTTAACATAAATGTTCCTTCAATCCGCCACCAAACATATTACGCAATTATCTTTCTCTTTCCGACAGTATTGGAGTATGTACCGAAGCTACTGCTTTGGAAGCGTGTGCAGAGGTCAACCAAGTGATCCGTCAGTTACATAATATCTGTTCACACCAAAACTTTTGTTAATAAAAAATATATTGACAAGTAGTTTAATCCTCGACGCACTTGAATGAAATATGTTTTATACTTTTGCTTTCGGTGGTACATCCTCTCTGCACACTCTTTCGGGGACTCTCTTTTTATTTAACGCCCAGAAGGCGTGTTTGTATTACAGTGTTAACTTAGCAGAAACTTGAGAAATAAATATTAAAAATAAAACTACATTAGATTTCAAAAAATACAGTTTTAATCCGTCATTGAAAATAATGAATGAAATAATGCTTTATAAAATGGTTAGTTTAATATTAAGTATTCATAATAAATAAATATCATTGTTATTTGGAGCCGATTGTTGTGAAAATTGAGAAAATACTGAACAAAATGTTGCAATAATAATGATCACAAAAAAATAAATAAATAATTTAATATGTTCATTCGATCGCATTCACAAAATGTGAATCTACTTGATCTAGATTTTCATATCGCAGTCCTTTAAATAAATGAAATCAGCATACATAACACATTTATGTTCGTCATGTCTCCACTCGTTGGGTACCTATGTTAGTGAATTAGTTGTATAATCCCTTTGTTCTTTCGTTCTTGAGCGGGATAAGGTCTTAAGTCGGAAAATGGCCAAAATAACTAATATATTATCCACAGTCGTGAAGCCGATTTTCGTCGCATCGTTTCGTAATTTTATCTTCGTGATAAATATCTAAAAAAATAAATGGTATCAGAAAAACATTTAATGAAGAAAATATTATCGAAAACCTGAAAAGAAAAAAATCAGAAAAATAAACGGTCACATCTGGAACTCGAACCCAAAACCTATGACTTGCCGGGTCATTATAAATATGACCGAATCGGATAGGAACACATTAGCTCAGTTGATAGAGCACTGAACCGTTAAATCGTAGGTCCTGGGTTCGAGCCCCAGATGTGATTTATCTTTTTCTAATTTTTTTGATTGAGTTTCGCTAGTATTGTACGCATTAATTAAATATTAGATCGATAACTTTTACTCTGTTAAAAATAAAACAGAATAAGAAATATAAAATCAAATTAAAATAAAATACAATAATAAAGGTGGCAATGACAAAAATAATCGAAATATTATGAAAGATGATTACATACATGTAATGAAGTGTTTTTTGTAATGGTATTATGTAATACGATTATATTATGTTGTTTTTTTGTATTATTTTTTGTTGTTGTTATTTTGGCTTTTTTGTTCCCTAATCCATCTTTCAATTTTAAATCTGAAATGTTCGCCTCATTTTTTGTACCGACTGAAATGTTGTAGAATGCTTTTATTGCTTGGAATTTGTGGTGTCTTTGTCCAAAGCTTTTATTTACCGTAGGATTTATGTTTTTTTACGCTTGCCTCACTTGTCTATTAATTACATTTAGTTTTGTCGTTTCGGTCGAAATGTACTTTGGTGCCGGTTTTTTAATGTATAAATGGCGTACATCTAGTACGTCAAACATGTTGAATAATTTCGTTATGTGTCAGTCATACTATGTTTTTTAAGTATTACCTTTAAGATGGTTTTCTGTACGACATCCACATGACCAATAGCTGGGATCGTTGCTCCTCCCGAAACAATGGTTCCATATTCTATTATGGATTGAAAAAGTGCGCATTACATATTGTACGGGGAGTTTACTTGTTTTGCACAAAGAATAAAAGTTTTTTTAATTTAGTTTAAATAAAATTAAAATTAATTTAAGATAAAACGAGCGCAGTTCACATGCGGTAGAAGTGAAACTTTCGCTCACACAATCTCAACCAATAGCCTTGAAAAGTGAGCTCATAATCAAAGCGGCCGAAGCACATTCAAAATCACGGTGCTAAAGAAGTTTCACTTCAATAAATCAATGTGAGTTCTACGAAACACAAAAACAAATATATGAATACTTAATTAGGGCTCTTTGAACATTTGATATTATTGACTTAAGACCATTTTCCGGTCAATGAAAGCTTTATTCCCTCATTCTCTTCCATTCTCTCCATTGTTTCTTATCCATCAGCCTTTCTACGCTCTTAGAAGACCAGAGTAAATAATATTAGCATTAATAATGTACATTGTACACCGTAATATATAATATATTGTGTTTTCCACCATTGTTCTCCAGGGTTATAAATTAATGAAGGCTGTAGCGGAGTAGTGTACATAATTGACTTAAAGTCAAAGGGTTTTTAGAATCGGTTCGTGTGCAACAAAAATACACTAATTTATCTATAACTAAATTTTTCAAATACGTATCTGTAAGTATTCTTAATAAAAAATATTAATTTCACATACCCATAATTCGTTCTTGATTCCATCCGATTGTTTCATTGAACATTTTTGATTATTATCTTGTTTTTGATGGGTCTTTTTCTGACGGCCCCCGTGATTGAGTGAATTCAATACTTGGAAATAAAAACAGAGGTTGCGAGTTTAAATCCGTGCCTGCAAAAGAAAATTTTATTTTAAAAATTTATTCTATTTTACATTATTTTCAGCAGTCCTAATATAAATATATCGGCTTCACCACAGTTTGAAAATGCTTTCAGCAGGCGAAATATCTGTCACGCGAAATAACAATTACACATCGGAACTTGTGTGTTAAACCGTGTAATCTTCATTAAAATTAAAATTTAAGTTAAAATTGACCTTTTCAATAAATCGAAACTTAATCAAACTCAAAATTATATATAAATCAAATTTACAGACGTGAAAGGCTCTGTTGTAGCTTTTAACCCTTTCAAATGGGTCGGGTTTGTTTTAACCTCCGGCATTAGCAGACCAAATCGAAATACGTTTATTTGCCCGGATCTAATACTAATTCCTGATAATCCGTTACATGTGTAGCAGGGTAGCTCTGCAAGTCTTAAGTCCCAAATGGACCACTTAAAATCTGTAGAATATTGGTGTATTATTCGAAATTTTAATGAATAATTTAGAAAAGTCGCTATTTTGAGTTTTTATTAAACGTATTAGTTATGAAAAATACATTTTTGGAAGGAATTGTGTTTTGAAAACGTGTGGAAGGGCTGGGTTTTTCATCAATTCATATTTAAAGTGAGGACATGGCACTACATGTAGTCCAGTAAATAAATGCTCCAAAAGGAGGTGTAGAGTGCGTGAGCAGGGACCTAAGCGATTCTTTCAGGACTTGTTTAGGGTGCTTAGGGTGTGAACATACTAAAAGTCCTGACGTCTAGGTGGTGAGCTAGGGGGGGGGGGGGGGGAAGGTCCCAATTTTCAGGTTTCCGCTTGTATCTCAAAAACGGTGCGTCGCAGAGGAAAATTTTTTAAGAATAAGTAAAAGCTTATAAAATTATCTACAACTTTTATTTTATATGTAATTTTCTAAATCCTAGCCGTTTTTGAATTACACGCTCCAGAAATGTAGATATTTCCGAAAAAAATACTTTTACCTCATATTTTTCATCAAACATTCCTTCATATCGTATAAAATATTCATCACACAAAGAAGTTTATTTGAAAAAAGTTGTAAAGAATTTAATTCCCTTTTAGAATATATATATATACATATACAAATAAATCTCCAACCAGTAAATATGTACAGCAATTTAAAGTTTTTTCGTAAAATGTCGCCATTTTCAGAAAAAGCTGTTTTTATCTTATTACTGACACACCGATATGACCATTGAAACCACATTGATGCGATCATTCAAAAGGCCGAGGAGAGGAACCAGAGATGTTTCGCATAATGTAGTCAGCAATTGGTTAGTTGGTATGAGCGCAACTCATGAGATCTGCACTTCCCCTGAAGAGTTTTGTGGAATCTTCTTCACGTCAAGTGAACAACACAAGGACCTCGGACCATCCTACTGAAGTAGAGATACAGCAGACATTTCCTTACTTGGTCAGTGGTTTGATGCACATACTCCATTCCCACAAACCAGTGAAATAATGTCAATTCCCAATGTCTTCTGTCAGCTCGTCGATAAAAATTCACGATAAAAAAGGGTGCAGTTGACCCAACATTGCTGTTTCAGCGGATATGCAAACGATCAAGCAAACTGATAAGCAGACGATCAGATGAGGATTTGATTAAATTCTTTGAGTATAAGTTGGCCACATTTCTCTTGGCACTGTTCAATGAAAGTAGGATGCGAAAGACAACTAAATCTGTCCTGTACAGCTTATTCGAACCTACTAAAACACTGATCTACAGCCTCAGATGAACATAGTTGTGGACGGAGGATTTCTACTACACAGGGTAATTTGGCAAAAATATGCCTCCGTTGCCACAATTTGTGATCGTTACATCACTTACGTCAACCAACACTATCCTGGATGACTCACATTGTGGTATTTGATGGGTATTCAAACCCAGCCAACAGTACGAAATCACTAGAACAGATACGATGATACAGACTAAGAAGATCAGCTGACATCAATTTAACTTGGGACACCTGTTAAACAGGGAGATTTTTTATCAAATCCTACCAACAAAATGAACTTCATCTCCTACAGACAAAGCTTCGGGAGAATGGGACACAGACTCTTTACGCCACCGATGATGCCGATGTCCTTGTCGTTAAGACTGATGTGGAACAATCCTCTCACAATTCTGTGGTGGTGAAGATATGAACTCACTGTCCAATTGATTGCTTCTACTCCTCCCACCCAAGATATTCTGCTGCTGAAACCTGGACGAGGGAAAACCAAAACAATGACACTGTACACTCAAGAGATGCAGCACGTGGATTTGAATACACATTACATTCATTTACTGGCTGCGATACAACATCTGCAACTTTCAGGAGAAGCAAGGTGGGCTTCTCAAATTTGTACTTGGAGTCAGAAATCATCAAGCAAGCGGCAATGTTCTTTTACAACCCCTCCTCTACTGGCGACGAGGTTGAAGAGGCTGGAAATAAATGTTTCCTTAGATGGTATGCGGCGCCAACAAGACAGAGCTCCCTTAACCAATACCGCTTCCAGTCGTTCACAAGGTCGGTGGACCCAATAAGTGGGCAAATATGAAGCCTGACATCAGCTCCCTCCCTCCAACAGAGAGCGCAGCTAAACAGCATTCCCAGTGCACCGATTGAGCTGCCCCCTGAAGAATGGGGGTGGAATCATGAAGGAGAGACCCTGTTGCCAATTACAACAGAAGATCCACCAGCATCGGAGATCCTTCTGAATATGATATTTTGCTGCTGCACCAAGGATTGTGCAATTGGCAAATGTGGATGCCGAAAAGCAATGCCGACCAGTTCTACAGCGTGCCTCCTCTGCCAAGGGAGATGCCTCAATAGCGTTGCTGAGGACGACGATGAAGACAACGTAGAGCCTATTCAGCAAGAGCCATCCACTACTGAGGATGAATATGCCATGGATGAACAACGCTTACCAGGACCCTCACGTCCAAAGACGATGATAGTGTAACATTATGTTATTGAGAACAGTGATAACAATGAGGTTTATAATTTTTAATCCTTGATGTATTAAATGAACGAAATATTATAAATTTATTATTAGTTTTTTAAACTTTATGAGTAAAATCTCAAATTATAATATTTAATTAAATGAAGACAATATTAGCGAAACTCAATCGAAATCTGGAGATAGAAAAATCAGAGAAGATATTGGCTCCGCTGGGACTCGAACCCAGAACCCTTTTCTTACATGGAAACAGCTCTACCGATTAAGCTACGGAACCCATATTAATTCGGTCACTTTTAACTGTATCATACTTCGACTAAGAACTACCAACATTATCTTCATTTACTTAACGCATATATTATTGGCTGCTATCTTTATATATGATTACAAGATTCAACTCGAACTAAATGCAATCTAGATAGTATCTGGATAAATTTTTATCCATTTTATTTGTAATACGCGACATCTATTGACTTTTTCTGCAAGTCTAGGATGAATATTTATTATTAATTTTTTAAACTTTATGAGTAAAATCTCAAATTATAATATTTTATTAAATGAAGACAATATTAGCGAAACTCAATCGAAATCTGGAGACAGAAAAATCAGAAAAGATATTGGCTCCGCTGGGACTCGAACCCAGAACCCTTTTCTTACATGGAAACAGCTCTACCGATTAAGCTACGGAACCCATATTAATTCGGTCACTTTTAACTGTATCATACTTCGATTAAGAACTACCAACATTATCTTCATTTACTTAACGCATATATTATTGGCTGCTATCTTTATATATGATTACAAGATTCAACTCGAACTAAATGCAATCTAGATAGTGTCTGGATAAATTGACAGAAAAACTTGCCTAGACTTGCAGAAAAAGTCAATAGATGTCGCGTATTACAAATAAAATGGATAAAAATTTATCCAGACACTATCTAGATTGCATTTAGTTCGAGTTGAATCTTGTAATCATATATAAAGATAGCAGCCAATAATATATGCGTTAAGTAAATGAAGATAATGTTGGTAGTTCTTAGTCGAAGTATGATACAGTTAAAAGTGACCGAATTAATATGGGTTCCGTAGCTTAATCGGTAGAGCTGTTTCCATGTAAGAAAAGGGTTCTGGGTTCGAGTCCCAGCGGAGCCAATATCTTTTCTGATTTTTCTGTCTCCAGATTTCGATTGAGTTTCGCTAATATTGTCTTCATTTAATTAAATATTATAATTTGAGATTTTACTCATAAAGTTTAAAAAATTAATAATAAATATTCATCCTAGACTTGCAGAAAAAGTCAATAGATGTCGCGTATTACAAATAAAATGGATAAAAATTTATCCAGATACTATCTAGATTGCATTTAGTTCGAGTTGAATCTTGTAATCATATATAAAGATAGCAGCCAATAATATATGCGTTAAGTAAATGAAGATAATGTTGGTAGTTCTTAGTCGAAGTATGATACAGTTAAAAGTGACCGAATTAATATGGGTTCCGTAGCTTTATCGGTAGAGCTGTTTCCATGTAAGAAAAGGGTTCTGGGTTCGAGTCCCAGCGGAGCCAATATCTTTTCTGATTTTTCTGTCTCCAGATTTCGATTGAGTTTCGCTAATATTGTATTCATTTAATTAAATAGAAATATTATAAAATTATCATGACGTAATTATTATTATCATTATAAAACACAATTTGAATTTTTTTAAGTAATATGATTTTTATCTACTTTATTTAATAACTGGCTTTAAAGTGTGGTCACACATATTTATTAGGTGAACGAACAAAAGCTGTGGGTTAGTAGGTAATAGGATTAAAACAGCTTTTTCTGAAAATGACGACATATAGCGAAAAAACTTTAAATAGATTTAAATATTTACTGGTTGGAGATTTATGTGCATATGCATATATATTCTAAAAGGGAATTAAATTCTTTACAACTTTTTTTGAACAAATGTGATGAATATTTTAGACGATATGAAGGAATGTTTGATGAAAAATGTGAGGTTAAATGATTTTTTTCGAAAATATCTTCATTTGTGGAGCGTGTAACTCAAAAACAGCTGGGATTTAGAAAATTACATAAAGAATAAAAGTTGTAAATAATTTTATTAGCTTTTACTTATTTTCAAAAAATTTTCCTCTGCGACGCACCGTTTTTGAGATACAAGCGGAAACCTGAAAATTGGGACCTTCCCCCCCCCCCCCCCCCCCCTCACCACTCTTGCTCACCACCTAGACGTCAGGACTTTTAGTATGTTCACACCCTAAGCACCCTAAACAAGTCCTGAAAGAATTGCTTAGGTCCCTGCTCACGCACTCTACACCTCCTTCCTTGACTGGACTAATGCATACATATCAAGCCTTTTTTTACGCACCTCTACAGGTAAGTCCTTAATACGGCGCTTCCCGAATTTCTACCGATTTCTTGCAAACCTCCCTTAAACATTAGAAGTTTTTAAGCTCTTAAAAAAAGTATGTGTTATTTTTAAAGATAATATATAGAAATTCGTCGCGCCAATACGCAAATTATATAAAATTTCCTCGAGAGAAAAAATCGCAAATTATGCTCCAAAAATTATTATAAACACATTTGTTTCAGTTATTTTACAAGTTATATGTATGAAATAATTCACAGTGTTTCTTTAAATGCTGTTTATGACAATCCCCGCGAAATTTTTACTCTATTTTAAATGAGTCGTGTTTTATTAAACATTTTCACAATTTTCGCAGCGTTTTTATCGCTTTAAATATTAGCGCGCTCCTCTAAAATTTGTAATTACACATTTCTCAGGCTTCTTTCTCTGTGCGCGGTTACGGGGGTTTAAGCAAAAGTCATTTTGCACCCTCTTCAAACATACCTATACCCATTTTAACAACAATCAATCAAGTGTGACACACGTCATTTTTTGCTCTCTCAAAGTTATTGCTTTCCTTCAGTTAAAACGTCAAATTACACATTCAAACTTCGCACAATTCTTCGGTGAATTCGTACAAAATTAGTTTTCATATTTCCTCTAAAGTGTTGATGGTAATTCATTGTTGAAACCAAAATTATAAAGTGCAGTTCTGAGTTGCCGTATATTAGAATTTAGGACTACCTACAAAGTGTATCCGCGCCGGGCAGTGCCGTCCCGTGCTCTGTTGCCTAACAGACATACAATACCTACTTATATATCCACATCACCGTGCGCCTGATAAGCCAGAGGCGACCAACCTTTTATCATTTTCAGTTTTAAGTGCCAACTAACTTTGACAGATGGCATCACTTGTAAATCCTGCAGTAAGCAGTTTCACTACGAATGCGGAGGGACATCTGAAACTACATTTCGAAAGGCTAAAAATGAGAAAAGAAGAACCTGGCGCTGCACTACCTGCAAAACTTCACCCCAATCAACAGCTACGTCAACCAACCCCATAAAAGATGTGATGGTTGAAATAAAAAAAATATTCTCGGAACTTGCCTCCCTCAAAACCCTTAATAACCAAGTAAAGGAAGACATGTCTGAACTTAAAAAATCTGTCGACTTCAATAACTCAAAATTCGATGATTTTATTAAATGATTCCAAGCATTTGAACAATCGATGAGCAAAGTAGATAATCTAGAACGGGACATTTCCTCTCTTCAACTGACAATAAAATCAATGCCAGAAGATTCAAACAAAAGAGAACAATGGATGAGGCTTCAAAATATTGAATTAAAAGGAATACCTCAAGATAAAAATGAAAACATTCCAAACATCCTATCAGAAATAGCAAACCAAATTGGTATTCACAACTTTAAAACCAGTGAAATCGAGTTCGCTACCAGAGTCTCGGCGAAAGACCCACTTCATTCTAAATTAATCAAACCAATAATTGTAAAATTCACCTCCCGCTCACGTAAAAATGAATTCATCTCGAAAATTCGACGAAGAAAAGGAATAAGCACGAAGGACTTAAATTACCCAGGTGACGAAAGAAAAATCTATGTCAACGACCATCTGACCAGCTTCAACAAAAACCTCCTTTTTCGGGCCAAGGGGTTTGCGAAGGAGAAGGGGTACAAATTCACGTGGCTGAAAAACAGCATGATATTTGTAAGGAAAAATCCTACTTCACCCCCCATACTAATTACCAAGGAAGAGGACCTCAAGAAAATTACCTAAGTCCTCCTGCATCCTCTTTGCGTCTAAAATAGATTTTTTATTCTGTCATGTACCTCCCCACACATTCCCCTACTCCCATCATCCACTCTTATTACACCTACCCTCCCTCTCCTATTTTGCCCTCTCCCTTAAAATTTTTAATTCACTTCTAACCCAATCAAGTAAACTTTTCAAGAACCAATTTGAAAACCATGTAACCGCCTGTTGGCGACCACTACCTGCTACACGCTTTACACTCAGACCTACTCGATGAACTATCACGGTCTCGTTTACACCAATTGCCTTTTATGCTGCTGTGGTAAGCAAATTATTATATACTCATTTGTACACAATAATTTTACTAAAATACCTACTAAATAATATTATGAATAGTTCTTACCTTAAATATGGGTACCTACCTATATCTAATTATATCAACATCAGAACAATAGTATCAATAGCCGGACCTGAGATGCGTATTACAAGACATATACATTATTATTATTTTAAACTCTGTGATGCACCCACATGCATTGAGTTAGATGTACTTACTCTGTTAAATTGCGTGCCCTATAACCGAATTTACTTATCTTACGTAAATACTCGTACATTATTGCACGTTCGTAGGTACTTAATTTACGTAAATACATCTAACACATGCATTGTGTTAGATGTACTTATTCTTTTAAATTGCATGCACTATAAACGAATTTACTCATTACACTTATCACTTTTATGTATAACTTACCGCTTTCTCACTAGCATTTACTTTAATACTATCCCATGTCTTTAGCAATATATTACCAGAATGTTAGAGGTCTTCGAACCAAAACAACGACGTTCCTTCAAAATACATTTTCAAACGATTACGATATAATCGCTCTTATAGAATCATGGCTCACCAAAGGCTTCAGAGACGAAGAACTTTTCGACTCTCGGTACTATGTATATCGTAGAGAACGCGACTACGCTTCCACGGGTCAACGTCTTGGCCGTGGTGTAGTATTAACTATTAAACAGGAACTGATCAGCATCGCCCGACCTGAATGGACCTCTTGTGCTGAAGACATTTGGGTCACCATTCGCACTAATAGTACACCTCACCGTTTAATCCATATATGCTGCGTATACATCCCCGGAGGGACTCAACATCAATATTTAATTGAAAATTTCCTAAATATGTTATCAGATGTGGTATCAAATAATCCCATGGATTCTTTTATTATCTTAAGTGACTTTAATCTTGCTGAAATTTCATGGACCCAAACCACGTCATCTGCTCACTATACGGCTAGTAATTACTCTACTCATATAAGTAATAATTTCGTAGACTGTATGCATTTTTTGGACCTCTCACAATACAACGGTGAACTAAACTCAAGCGGCCTTATCCTAGATTTGATACTGTCAAATCTATTAATCTCTGTCAAATCTAATGACGACCCGCTAGTTCCCGAGGATGCACATCATAAAGCTTTGTCCATTAGTGTGCCATTTCAGGAAACCCCTTCATTGACAAATGCGAAGAGGAAAGTTTTTATATGTATATAATCGCGGAGACTACGAATCAATTAATCTCGCCCTAGAACAAGCTGACTGGGCATCCATTTTCTCTACCTCCCAAATAGAACCAGCGCTTGATGATCTCTATACGTTTTTGAAATCTCTCATAAACCTTCACATTCCTCATAAATTTTCGTGGAATTTGAAATATCCTCCTTGGTACAATGCTGCCCTTATAAAGGTAATGAAGGAAAAATCGAAATATTTTAGCAAATATAAAAAACACAAAAATCAGGCTGATTATGACGCATTTTCTCTCCTTCGTAAACGGCACAAAGATTTATGTCGGGAAAGCAAATCTCGTTACTTAAGTAAAATCGAAAATAATATATCCTCAAACCCGAAAACTTCTGGAGCCACGTCAAATCCTCTAACAAATCCCAGGGTGTTCCAAAATGTATGTATCTTGGAGAGCTGAGAGCCGATAATGGAACAGCCATTGCAAATTTATTCTCAGAATATTTCAGTTCGGTTTTTAGTAAACCCTCTAATCCACCTGCCCGTAATCAAACTGACGTCGGAAACCATACATCCAATATAAACAATATTGAGGTGACGCGAGAAATCGTCTTAAAATACCTTAAGGAAATAGATACTTGCAAAGGTGCTGGTCCTGACAAAATACCTTCAATCCTTATTAAACGATGTGCAAACAATCTAGCCTTACCCCTCTCTTTGATTTTCAATCGTTCTCTTACCGAATGCACTGTCCCAGTTATATGAAAATCCGCATTTGTGTCTCCCATCTTCAAGAATGGTAAAAAAACTGATGTCAAAAACTACAGGCCAATCTCCAAACTTTGCATATTCAACAAAATTTTTGAAAAAATAATCTATGATCAACTATATGCTGCTCTTAAACCTAGCCTGAATATGAACCAGCACGGTTTCATTAGTGGTAAATCAATAAACACAAATCTTTTAACTTTCACAGAGTACCTCCAGTATAATTTGGATAACCGAATACAAGTGGACACTATCTATACCGACTTTAGTAAGGCGTTTGACAGGGTCGATCACTCAATCTTGTTAAACAAGCTCTTAGAGATTGGTATTCACGGCAATCTTTATCGTTGGCTCTCTTCGTATATCTCCAACCGTAGCCAAATAGTAGTGGTTGCTGGATTTAAATCAGATTCTGTTGCTGTTACATCAGGAGTTCCTCAAGGCAGCCTGTTGGGACCATTATTATTTAACATATATATCAATGATGTTGGTAACTGTTTTCTTAACTCCCAAACTATCCTGTATGCAGATGACATGAAAATATTTTCACCTATAAACTCAATCGAGGACTGTCAGAAGCCGCAAGATGATTTGCTACGCTTGAGCACGTATTGTAATGCCCATTGTCTGGAAATAAATATTTCTAAGTGCTTCATCGTGCGCTTTACTAGAAATAAAAACGTATCAATCCATGAATACTCAATTAATCATGTATCGTTGTCTATCAAATTCGAAAGTAAGGACCTTGGGGTTATATTTGATAGTAAACTGAATTTCTACAAACATATTGACCATATAGTCACTAATGCATCTTCTATGCTTGGTTTCATAATCCGCTCTTGTAAACAATTTAAAGACCTTACTTCTTTCAAAACACTGTATTTCTATTATGTTCGTAGTATCCTTGAATACGCATCTCAGGTGTGGAACCCAGGCTATGCAGTGCACAAAAATAGAATTGAAAGCGTTCAAAATAGATTTTTAAGGTACCTCAATTTCCGCTCTTTTCGATCTCATGTTAGTAATGAAGACTGTGCAAAGTTCTTCAAAATACAAACGTCAACTTGTCGAAGAAACATAGCAGATTCGGTAATGTTATTTAAAATTACACATAACTTAATCGATTGTCCTGATCTTCTTCAACGCCTATCATTCCACGTTCCAAATCGCAACAGCAGGCAGTCGCTTACCTTTAATCTCCCTCTTTGCAAGACTAACTCCAAACAGAACTCATTTATCTACAGATCCACACACTCATTTAACTCAAATTATTACCACATTGACATTTTTAACCTTTCCCATACCATGCTAAAAATACCCTCGACAAACCGTCTTGTTACACAGCGTTACTCTATTGGATTTGGAAATTATTTCGGGTTTTTTGTAAAAATATTGTTGTGAATATTTTTCATTTGGCTTATATGAATTTATTGTAAGAAAAAAATATTGATTTTGTGCCCTAAAACTGAAATATTAAAAAAATAATCATTCATAATAAATAATCAAATATTATTTGAAACGCCCAACAAGGCGGGCAGGCTGTGGCAGCGACCGCCTATGGTCACGTTAGCCTCGAGAAGAGCATCATTGTTTCAGAAAGCCACATGTGGAATGCGCTAGGTACTAGTAAGGGCTGACACCGACCTACTATCATTTTTTAAATACATTTACAAAAAATATGTTTGCTGATCTAAGTTAATACCAGATTGAGTGGTTTTAACACTAGTTGCGTAGAGACATAGATTACAAGAAAAATACAATATTTAAAGAACACTCGAATTTTATTTTTTTTACAGTTTTACGCAAAAGCAAACCACGAAAATATAAATTATAATTATGTTGAAGTGAAAACTTCTTTAGCACCATTGTGATTTGAAACTGGATGAAACGAAAAAGCGACACTAAAAAAACGGTAAGCAAACCACGAAAAAATTATGTTATAATTACTTTGAAGTTAAAACTTCTTTAGCACCGTTGTGATTTGAAACTGGATGAAACGAAAAAGCAACAAAAAAAACAATAAACAAACCAAGAAAAATATAATGTTATAATTACTTTGAAGTGAAAACTTCTTTAGCACCGTTGTGATTTGAAACTAGTTGAAACTAAAAAGCGACACTAAAAAGCAAACCACAAACAATAAGCAAACCACGAAAAAATAATGTTATAATTACTTTGAAGTGAAAACTTCTTTAGCACCGTTGTGATTTGAAACTAGTTGAAACTAAAAAGCGACACTAAAAAGCAAACCACAAACAATAAGCAAACCACGAAAAAATAATTTTATAATTACTTTGAAGTGAAAATTTCTTTCGCACCGTTGTGATTTGAAACTGGATGAAACGAAAAAGCGACACTAAAAGGAGACAAACACATGCATCTATAGCATTTATAGAGAATGGGTTAGAATAATCGGTCTCCTCTTTATGCGGTGCTTCGTAGCCTTCCGACTCTTTTTCTGAAGGTTTCGCTTCTACCGGTGTGAACTGCACACTAGTATTTTTTATAATACTCACTTATATGTTTTAACATTTTTCCAAAATTTAGAGATAACCTTTAGGATAAATTTTACTTTTATGAGTGGAAATAGTTTACATAGCAAATTAAAATATTTATTTCACAGGAACATAACGACAAAAACCTATTAGGTAAATTCTCATTTAAACATTAATCCGACGTGTTTATAATAATAAAATATAAGTAAGAATGTAGATGTAAAAGATTTTTTCAAAAAAGCAAAACAAAGACTTTGTTATTATATTTACCTAAATATTATGTAATGCATTCGTTTATAGTAAATCTATATTAAATCGTAAAATGGCGACCACACGTCATCTAGTACTATACGAAACTATAAGAACTTAAGCTGTGGATACTGTAGTGCAGACATACAGTATTTTTTTTACATTAGCTTCACACATGAGGCCCTGAGGAAAATAATTCGCTTCAGGGCCTATGTCATCTTTGGGGAGAGGTCTTCCTGCTGGAGAGGTCAAAAGGTCTCCCTCAACCAGTCTCTCCCGACCCGGCCAGCCACACAGAGCCAGTTGCTAGGCAGACGTACCCGCCGCTAAGATCCGGAACCAAACCTACCCCATGAACCTGGTCACCCCTGCTAAGTCACCAAACGTAACAAACTACTTGAAGTCACTTATGGCAGAAGTGTTGGTTGTCCAATAAACGGTTTCCGGGGCGGCGGCATGCCGTTATTATGAAAAATATGCATTTTAGAAGATGATCGAAATAGCAAGTTACACAAAGACAGTGAGCGTTCTAAAATAGTAAAAATAATAAATAATTCAAAAAAATATATATTTTTAAAATCCTAATATTCATTGCAAATTGTACCTTCAATTCATTGAAACCTAACCATTTATATTTATTGCTACTTCCTTCCATGTAATAATCATTTGTAAAGACGTCACTTTGCTACTGTTTCAATGGAAATAAAGTCCCTTTTTAAAATAATTATTTTATGGGGGTAGTTTTAGGTAAGATTCTAAATATTGCACCCAACCCTCACAAAAGAGTTTTATGGTGGTGCAGTAATGTTTACAATCGTATTTTGGATGAAGTATTGTCATGTTTCTTCCTTTTTGAATGCCCTAACTAATTAAGCGTACCTTTTTATCCCATCCATCAAGTACACTTGACGTGACTTTATCACTAAACGGCGTTATAAAAAGGTGGAAATTATTATAATTTTTATCGGCCTTGTATCCCATCCAGATCTCCACAAATTAACATGGCTCTACCTATAATGTAACTATATGGTTTTACAACACATAGGTACATATCAGGAATCTCAATTATAGAGCATTTCAACAATTATCTTTCCTTTGCCAGTTCAATGCCTTACTTTTCAATTTGGGAGGCAAGTATGGGTGCCGCCGCCCCGGGAACCATTTATTGGATAACCAACACTTCTGCCAAAGGTCATTCCAAGTAGTTAGCTACGTTTCGTGACTTAGTAGGGGTGCCCGGGTTCGTGGGCAGAGATTTGTCCGAGTTTTGCTTTATTATTATATATTTATTACTTATCCAGCTGTACTCTCTCGGAACATCGCCTTACACCGCAGTGGAAGAGATGGATTCATACGTCCGTCACTCTTGGACACAATGACACCCAGATTCCTACCCACCCCTTACATCCTTTTCCTTCTCAGAACTTCCTAACCTTCCTTTCCTAAAAAGACCCTTCACACATCATCCCCAAGATGTCATAGGCCCTGGGGGGAATTATTTTCCTCAGGGCCTCCTGTGTGGAGCTATTGTAAAAAAGCACTGCATTGTCATTGTCTTAATCAAGTCTTCCACGAAAAGATTATTTGATAAAAATAAAATGAAATTAAATAAACATTTATTACTTCTGAACTAATGTGGCATGACCCTGCAAATAACCCAAAACCCATAAAACTAAACAAAAAACATCCCCCGTCATCTGATTGTCTAGAATCGTAACATTTTGTCGTTAATTTTAAGGAAATACGCAGAAAGGAATTAAAAAATGACTCTGGTTTGAGGATCAGGTGGTCGGTTGGCCGAACCTTCCGATGTGGTTCCCCATTTTTTTGTGGCTCTTTTTAAAATGAAAACGGAATGTCAAGCAACCCAAGTTTTTTTGCAGCAAGATAATTAATATTGTCATCCCTGCTTTCAGACATTTCAAATTAATGCACTAGAAAGCGACGACAAACGTATTATGATGTCAACTTCGAGAAGTAAAATAATCTCTACAGATAGGCAGAAGGTCTTAACGTTTTATTTTACATCTCTTTTTTGGTCATACATAACTAAAAGGAGATCGTAATATTGGACGTAGGTTAATAAGGTTGAAATGAATTAATGATTTGTCTTCTCTGTTATTCCCACAGAAATTTAAAATTTGTTGTCTCAACTGACATAGAAATGTGTCGACTTTTAGGAAAACATTTTTTATTATTTTATACAGAATCGTCACAATTTTTAAAATATTTTTTACGGATGTAAAAATATATTTTTTAGGAATACCTAAAATCTTGATTTATTGATTGAAGCATTTGAGGAGGTATTGACGTTTTAAAGAGCGTTGTAAACTATAATCGCATCGTGGATTTGGGCGGGTTAACTCAACTTTACGTGACATAAAACGAAAACTCACCAAGCACCATGACTCAAACTAGAAAGTTCAATCCTTATATATTCCCGTCCTTTGCCTCTTAATCCTATTTCTATGTTCCTCCTCCCCCCCTCCCCCTTTTTTATATTTTGTAACTAAAAAATAAAACTTACATATCACACTTTATTATTATAAGTATCATCAGTGGAAAGTTGGGATTGGGCGCGAAATTGGGTAATCTGAAAGTATGTTGCCTGTTGTATGCTGATGATGCGGTGCTGATTTCTAATACTATGGAAGATCTACAGTCTCTCGTATCTAGGATGAATGAAGTATGTATGAAGAATGAGTTAATGATGAATGTAAGTAAGTCTAAAGTCATGGTGTTTGAAAGAGAGAGTACGAAAACAGTATGCAACATAGTTGTGAATGATGAATACTTGGAGCAGGTGGATGAGTTTGTGTATCTGGGTAGTATGTTTACGAGAGATGGGAAGGCTGATAGAGATATTGAAAGAAGGGTGAATGCCGGTAACTCCATTAATGGTGGACTGAATGCCGTTGGCGCTAATAAAAAACTGTCGAAAGAAGCGAAGCTAGCAGTCCACAATGGAGTCCTGGTACCTACCCTGATGCATGGCAGTGAGGCATGGAACTGGCAGAGGAAGGATGAAAGTAAGCTGAATGCTGTTGAAATGAGATCCCTGAGACGTATGTGTGGTAAAACAATGTATGATCGTGTGAGAAATATGGATATCCGCAAAGAATGTAAGGCTGATGTAAGCATAATGAGTAAGATTAAGAAAGGGACCCTCAGATGGTTTGGGCATGTAGAGCGAATGAACGAAGAAAGTAGTGTAAGAAGAATATACGACGCGAATGTGAATGGTAGAAGAAGTCGGGACACCCGAGGAAGACGTGGCACGATCAAGTGAATCAAATACTTGAGTCGGGCCATGTCAAAAGTCAGAACAATAGAAGAGAATGTATGAGACGATGTATGAATGTGAGTGAGGCAAAGAGTGTGTGCCAAGACCGAGTTGTTTGGCGATCCGTCCTCTCTGCCTACCCCTGCGGGGAAACGGTGTGATGGTTAGTTAGTTAGTTAGTAACATCCTATTATTTTATTATTTTGTAATCTCTGATTTGCTGTCAACTTTCTCTAAAATAAATAAAATTAAAAAAATAAAAAACCTACTAATTTTGGTAACCTGTGCTGTTCTTTAGTCCTCTATGAGTGAAATCTGGTTCGTTCAACTGAAATTTTCTTTGAATTTATTAACTCTTCAATTCCCATGTCAAAGTTATTGAAGATTTTTCTTTTCTCTATAAATAAAATAGCTTACATATATATGGTTAAGACAAAAAAATATGAAAAATAAATATAAATTACCCCCACCCTTATTTATGTGTGTGCCTTACACTGGGCATTGTGCTTGAAGGCTTTGAAGAGGAAACAGCATTTTACTTTTTTTTTTTTTTTTATTTTTTTTTTTATTTCATATATTTTTTATTAGTAACAGATATTTGGGTTTTTTTTGGCTACCACACTAGGCTAAGCCCGTGTTGTGGTAGTCGTACATTTAATATTTTAACATTTCAAAAAATATTAAGAAATACTTAAAACTAAAGAGAAAAAAAAGACCATATTTTAAAGAAAAGTAAAAATGAAAATTCAAATTCAAATTTTGAAATACAAAAATTAATAATGAAAATTAAATGTTAAGAACTCAAGTGTTCTGTATAAATTAAAACATATAATTATATAAATCAAAATTAAAAACATATATAAATTTAGTGAAAAACTAAGAGAAAAAAATAACAACATTTTAAAGTAAAATAGAAATACAAATGGAAATTAAAATTTTGAAATGCAAAAATTAATAATTAAAATGTAGTGTTAGAACTCATGAATTCTTTAAAGTGCGTTCGTCCCCTTTCAAAAATCCAATGTTGTACACGTGTTATAAAAAGAGAATTAGAATTACTTGACTTTATGTCAGTACTCAGAGCATTATATATTTTAGGAGCGATGAACCAGAATTGTCGTTGAGCCAATGAGGTGTTAGTTTTTGGGACCACGCAACCCAGGTTTGATGAAAAGCGGGTGTGTGCTTGATGTTGTGGAGCAATTAATAGATTATTTTTTCGTATATAACAAATGCTTGTTTTAGTAAATAGCTGTCGAATATCTAAGACCCTGATTTTTGCAAAGAGTTCATTTGACGGATGGGTAGGTTGACATTTAAATATAATTCTCAGAATTAGTTTTTGAACTAAAATAATTGGTCTAATAATGGATTCAGCACAACCACCCCATCCCACTATACCGTATATTGCTATGGATTGGAAAAGGGCAAAGTATACGCTTCTTAGAGTCTGTAAATCTAAGATAGACCTAAGGGAGCAGAATATATGGCAGAGTTTACGAAGTTTTTTTACTGTGTCACCGATGTGAGCTTCCCAACGTAGTTGGTTGTCTATGATTATTCCCAAATATTTAACTATTTTTGATGATTTGAGGGTCGAACACGTACAATTAATATTAGATGTGGTTTCCGGATTGTCTAAATTGAGTGGACACGAGTGGATGATTGGTTTAGGGCAGTTGTTGGGTATATCGTATTTGCGTATGGAAAATGTCATATATTGTGTTTTGTCGATGTTAAGTGTGAGGAGGTTTGTGTCAAGCCAATGCTTTACTTTTATTAGAGCATTATTAGTTTTGTTAATAACTGATTGCCATGTTTCATCTTCGAATATTAAGACCGTGTCATCAGCAAATGATAATATTTTTCCACCAATATTCATGGCACATAGTGAGTTGATGTATATAAGAAATAGAATTGGTCCTAGTATGCTACCTTGGGGTACACCACAGGACACAGATAGTTTATTGCTTATATGTATTTTGTCAGATTGGATGAGAGTTTGTTGTGTTCGGTTTGATAGATAGTTTTCAAACCATGTGTAGGCTACTTCAGTTATTCCAATTTGCTGCAGTTTTTTTAGCAGTAATGAATGTGAGACCGTATCAAATGCTTTTGCGAGATCGAGAAAAACAGCAAGTGGTTTGCGACCAATGTCAAGATTATAGGAAACGATCTTTGTGAGGGCGGCTATTGCATCTGAAGTACTTCTACCTTTGCGAAAGCCATATTGATTGTCAGATAATATTTTGTTATCTTCAAGAAACTTACAGAGTCTATTTTTCGCCGCTTTTTCTACAACTTTAGATATTATGCTTAGTAAGGATATCGGTCGGTAGTTATTTACAAATAATTTGTCTCCCGCTTTAAAGATTGGAATTAATGTGGCCTGTTTTAGGGAGTTAGGAAAAATGCCAGTTTTGAAGCTTAAGTTAATTATGTGTTTAAGAGGGGATGCGATGTAATTTTGAATGTGTTTGATTATTTTTGTCGAGATATGATCAATTCCTGTGGAGTTACTGTTTTTAAGAGATGTTATTAATCCTATAATTTCAAGTTCAGTGGTGGGAGTGAAGTGAAACTGGTTATAGCTCAGACTATTGATAGGTATATTATTTGCAAGATCTTTCTCTGAGATGCTGTTTCTGTCTAAAATTTTTTTTGCTAAGTTGGGTCCAATGTTGGAGAAAAATTGATTGAAATGGTTAGATATTTTTTCAGGGTCAGAATTTACATGTATTGTTTGGTCTTCGATATTAATTTTAACAATAGGTGTGTCAGTTTTATTAATATTGGCTATATCTTTTATGATATTCCAAATTTTTTTTTTATCATCTGTAGCTTCATTGATTTTTTTTTTGTAATAATCCCTTTTAACATTGTCAATTATTTTTTTACAGTTGTTTCTATAACGTTTGTAGAATATGAGAGATGCATAGTCACTGGGGTTTTTTTTACAGAAGTTGTGAATCTTATCACGCTTTCTGATACATTGGAGAATACCATTAGTGATCCATGGTTTGAGTTTTGTGTCCGATCGTTTTATTTTACTTTTTATATATGATGTTGCATTGGCCAAGTGATTATGTAAAGAATTTACAAACAATTCACATGCAGAGGTGGTATCAGTACAAGCGTAAATAAGTTCCCAATTTTCTTTCGATACAAGATTTAGGAGAGTTTCATAAGAAATTTTTTCTTGGGGTTGATTATTTTGGGGCGGTTTAAGAGTTTTTTTGTTGATGGAAGTAATGATTGCATAGTGGTCTGTAATAGTTGACTGATATACAATGGATTTATTTTCGAGTTTACTCTTAACAAAGACATGATCTATACAACTACTATCGTTTGAGTCTGATTCTCTTGTTGGAGCGGTGACAGTTGGCAGATATCCTAATAACGTTAATATATTTAGGTATTCATTGACCTGAGGATGCATTTTATTGATTATGTTTATGTTAAGGTCACCAATTAAATATGTGTTTTGGCAGTGTTCTATGTTTGTTAATATATCTTGCAGCGAATGTAAGAATGGGGTTATATTATGTTTGTTCGGTGATCTGTATATGGTAAGGATAGTAATGAAGTTATCAAGTTGAATTTGAAGACAGTTTATAATTACGGTATAATACTTATTATTACGGTAGGAATAAAATAACAGTTTTATAATAATATTTGTTTAAATAAAGTTTTATAGTAATATTTTTTATATAAAAAAAGAGCACTTATTTATTGTGAAAGCTGTACCAATACTTTAGGTGCAATGGCATACATTTTTTTGGTGCGTTGGTAACAATATCCACATATTCGTTGAGAGCAGTCGATTTGCGAGTGATCGTCATCACTTCCTGCACTCCTACCTCGGTGGGCACTCTTATCTGCAGAAGTATGCCACAATCGTATTTGAGGATCAGAGGTTTTCCATATTTTTGCAAGTATTTGGTTGTGACATTTCGCCGGAAATCGCCGTAGTTCCAGTTGTTTTCTGACTATCTTTTGAGCAGCCATGCATTTTGGCAAGCTGCATCTAAACAAAAGCAAACAGAGGAAACCACCACCATTTGCCGCGAAGAGCTACCCTCATGGAGTGAACGCTTTCGTCAAAACGGTCTATACCACCTATGTAGGTACTTATTGTACATCTTGATAATTGCTGGGTAAGTCGTTCCACTTTCGAGATAGGATTCAATCCATGGTAGTTAGATGCAATGGTGATAAATTATGTAATACCCCTCCAACTGAAATTAAAACACAATGGAAATAAAAAAAGTTTAAACATTAAATAAAGATATCTGACTAAACATGAATGGTATTTCAATTACCTGGGGCTGAGGTATTTTGTAATTTGTATTTCAAATACTTATGGCTTCAAAATACATTTTCAAATACATTTAGCGATCTTAATAACGATAATGAAAAATAAACTGACATAGATAACACGTAGAATAAAAACGCTAGAATCCAGAGCTATATGTTATGTATGTTAATATTTAGAGTTGGCAACACGTCCTGTGCTATAATAGCACTGTTATTGTACATTTTCTATCATATTTGTATCATATAATGCTTGTCTTTGCTTTGTATTGTACTTTTTTGTGTCATAGTATTAGATCAAGCACTATAGGAATAATTTGACTGAATATTAGATTATTTTTAAGTTAATTACAGTAGAGCGCACTTGAAGTGAAATAACTAGTGTCCGATCGAAACAGGATTTTCTGCCGAAAACGAAACCGAATATTCGATATCTGTCTCAGTTTCGGCCGAAACCGAAACCGAAACTTTTTAGACATGTTAAAAATCTATTGTTTACTGAAATTCGGCTTATTTTTTACACATATTTTCACTATAAAGTAAGGACCTCATAAATTGAGTATTATAATTTTAATTTTCACTTCAGTGTCGCCTCAACCTCTAACGGTGTTGGACGTGAGTGAGCGGCGATCAAATAAAATAACACTTTCAAACACGGACAAATTTTAAAAGTATATAAATTAACCGAAAATAAAGTAATTCATAACCCGTGAAAATGGAGGAAGCGGTTGATCCGCATGCCTTCATTACTAAGGCGAAACAAAACATAAGTGACTTACATACAATCATAGAAGAAAATAAACTTACTAAAGAAACCAAATCAAAAATGATGAAAGAAATAAATAACATCATGGAAATGATATCCCACATGGCAATAGAATTAGCTAAATTACAAGAAAAATGTGAAATTCAAGAAAAAAACCAAACACAAAAAAACTTATTTTCATACTCTTCGGCAGTAAAAAACTTAATACCACAAACACAAGAAAAACGATTTCCTATAATTATAAAAAGCTTAAAAGAAGAAGACACTGAAAAAATAAAAGAGAAAATACAAAAAATCAAAATATCGCAGTTGGGAATTCGAGTAAGTGAATTTAAAAAAACAAAAAAAAAACATTATAATAACATGCCCAGAAAAAGAAGAGGCAAAAAAATTAAAAGATAAGATAAATGAAGTCGACAAAACCATAATAGCGGAGGTACTTGTGAAAACGGATCCATGCGTAATATTCAAAGGACTTGACAAAGACTATACCGAAAAAGAATTCTTAGAAGACATAATTGAACAAAACAACGACATCAAAATGATATGTGAAAAATACCAAGATAAAAATATATTACAAGTCAAAGCCATCATTACGAACAAAAAAACTAACAGCAAAAACTTAATTCTCCAAACAAATCCAGAATTGAGACTACATCTTATAAATAGAAAAAAAATTCATCTAGGATTCATGAGAATCTATGTAACCGATTGTAACGTTCTTACCCAATGTTTCCATTGTCAAAGATTCGGACACACAGCACAAAAATGCTACAATAAAATGAATAAACCAACATGCAAGCACTGTTCAGAAGATCATCCCATCTCCGAATGTAAATCCCTGGAACTACCGCCCAAATGCGCTAACTGTCACTCAGCTAACAAGAAGAAAGAAATTAACTCCTTCAACAGTAAAATGAATGAAATAGACCACCGAACAAACAGCGAAACATGTAAGTTCCGTTTTACATGCTTAAATTAGCCAAGGAAAGAATAAACTACGACATTGAATAAAAAAAATTATATATAATTTTGCAAAATACATTAATTAAATGGATGATTTCTTAAATAGCGAATTAGAATTAAATATTAAAATTCAAGAATATGAATGTATTTGTACTGATTCATGTAACAAAATTATTTCTAAAAACATCAATGATATAATTATTATGCACATAAACATCCGTAGCATTCAGAAAAATTTAGATGAACTAATTCTAAAAATAAATAATTTAATTAAAAAGCCGGACTTCATAGTCTTAACTGAAACATTCACGAACGCTGACTCACCGCCTTATCACTTACCTGAGTACAATTATATTTCTACCAAAGTAGATATCAACAAAAATTCGGGTATAATAATATTTGCAAATAATAAATTTAGTATTGTTAACATTATAGAACACCCAATACATTTGGTAAACTGCATCGAAGTACATTTCAAACTCGGCAAATCAATATATCATTTAATAGCTATCTATAGAACGCATGGCTCAAGTATTATTACGTTTATTAATGACCTGAAATATATATTATTAAAATTAAAAAATAAACTCTGCTTCGTGGTGGGTGATTTTAATGTGAACATTAATGAAAAAATAGAAAATAATAACAAAACTGAATACATCAATTGTATGACTGAACAAAATTTCATATCTTGCATAAATAAAAATACTAGAGAAATAAAAGAACATACTCCATCTTGTTTAGATCACATTTGGACAAACGTAAACATTAAAGATCTTCACAAACTAAAATCAATTGTTTGGAAAACTAACATAACTGACCATCATTCATGCTTACTTCTGTATAATAATAATATTAAACATAAAAAACATAATTTAATACCCAAAAAATCAACAATAGACATGACTATTCTCTCTGAAAAACTAAAAATGGAAGATTGGAACAATGTTTTAAAGAGTGATGATACCGAAATATGTTCCACTAACTTTGAAAAAATCCTGTCACAACACATTAAAAATTCGACAACTGAAATAATAATACACATAAAATCAAAATTAAGATGTTTAAAACCTTGGATTACCAAAGGACTTATAATATCTATCAGAAACAAAGAAAAACTTTATAAAACAACTTTAAATAATCCCCATGATGAAAAAGCATATATTTTTTATAAAAAATATAAAAATAAATTAACATCTTATATTAAAAAAAGTAAGGAAGAGTTTTTTAAAAATAAAATATTATCTTCAGAAAATAACCACAAACAAATGTGGAAAACTGTGAATTTGGCCATAGACAATACAAAAAAGACACAAAATATTAAGTACATCAAACATGATAAAAAAATTATAGATGCCAACTTACAGCCTAAACAATGTGCAAACATATTTAATTCCTTCTTTGCAAATGTTGGAAAAAATCTTGCGAAAAATATTCATAAACCTTCTAACCCAGAAAAACATAAAAATAAAAATCTACAGAAATGTAATATACTTTCAAAATTTGAAATAACAACAGAATGTGAAATTTTAAAAATAATAGAAAATATGAAAGGAGGTTCGTCTCCCGGTTTTGATTCTATTACGGCACACATGTTAAAATCTATGAAATCTTACTTAATAAAACCCATCACTCATTTAATAAACTTGAGTTTAACGAAAGGAATATTTCCAATGAACTACAAAAACACAATAATCTCACCTATTTACAAATCTGGTGATCCACACCAAGTAACGAATTATCGCCCAATTTGTCTAATTTCTAACATAGGAAAGATCTTTGAAAAAATAGTAAAAAAACAATTGGTAAATTTCCTAGATAGTAATAAAATACTACACAAAAACCAGTTTGGTTTTATTAAATCACTCAGCACACAAGATGCAATTGCTAACGTAACTTCATACATTTACGAATCATTGGATAAAGCTAAAAAATGTGCGGGCATATTTATTGACCTCAGAAAGGCATTCGATAGCATATCCCATGAGATGCTATTAAAAAAATTAAATGATATTGGCATAAAAGGCAACGCGATTAAATGGATCACAAACTACTTAAAAAACCGCCCTCAAGTGGTAAAAATCAATCATGTTAATAGTGATCAAGAGATTTCAAGCTTTGGAATCCCGCAAGGTACAGTGCTTGGACCAATTTTTTTTACCATATATGTAAATGATATTTTTTTTCGACATTTAAATGGTCAAATTACATCATACGCCGACGATACAGTATTAATAATAAGTGAAAAGACTTGGGAAAATGTAGAATTAAAGGCCACAGAAGACATCAACACGCTTAAGAATTTTTTCGACACTAATTTACTATCACTAAATAGTGAAAAGACATTTGTAATTCCATTTGCAATCCATCCAAACGATGCTCCAAAAATTTTAACATTGTCATACACGATAATACTAAAATTCATAGCCAAAATTATTGCAAATCAAACTGTACAATATTAAAAACAACAAATAAAATTAAATATCTCGGAGTAATTATCGACAAAAATCTGAAATGGAAGGAACAAATATGTCAAGTAGTAAACAAAATCAGAAAATTAATATATATATTTTTAAGAGTTAGAAATTTTCTGTCGATAAAAAATCTATATTTAATCTACTATGCCTTAGTTCAATCCACTCTAGAATACGCTATTATTAGTTGGGGATCCGCGTATAAATGTAACCTTCTTCCAATAGAAATTGTACAAAGGACAATTATTAAAATTATATTAAAAAAATCCTTAGACTACCCAACAGAACGCCTGTTTGAAGAATTTCAAGTACCCACATTTAAAGATTTATATATTAAAAATTCATTGATTCAAATTATAAAGGAAAAAGATAAATATCCATTTTTAAATTGTGAGAGAGGTTTTAGGGTGGCACACCTGTTTCCGGCCATACAAGAGCGAGACAGGTGATCCCGCATATAAAAGGAGATGCAGGCCTCTCCTCACTCTCTTTTTCCAACCGCCAACACGTTAGTTAGGACGTATTTATAGCCATTACTTATAATAAATATCCATATCGCCAATACGCGCATTATTTATAAATAACCTCGCCTACACTCGAGTCTGTATTTAACAGTGGCGCAGCCTACGGTACACGATTCTGACAATACGGCAGATCGCGAAAAGAATCGACGCGCAAAAAAAAATTTGGCACAAAAATTTGGCAAAAATACGCGGTAACATTATTATTTCGGGTCGGTAAGAAAGGCCGGACCGAAATTATTCCAACACTTCACTGCAAGGAGTGAAGTGCAAGAAGACACTGGAGCCAGCCAGCTTTTCGGAAGGGGGAAGCACGGGAGGTCCAGCGTCAATCGGCATCTCTGAGGGTCAAGGATCGGAGATCCAGGTCGCAGGAGTGATCTGGGGTAGCCATCGGTGTTACTGTGTGACGGGTCTGGAAGGAGCCATCAATTCACAGGGTCAAGGAGCAGTTTCCGGAGCAGGGTCCAGGGAGCAGACGGCAGAAGAAGAAGCCTCATTGGGAAGTTTTTGTTTTTTCTGTTTTCTTTCTCTCTATTTGGGTACCTTCTGGGCATTGGGAACATGGAGTCTCGAGGATTGGAGTCCTTCAGTTTGCGTGACGGGAACTGGGAGAACTTCAAGGTCCGCCTCGGACAATTTCTCCTCGTGAATGATGAAAAGTTTGCATCGGATGATAAAAAAAGGGCTATTTTCCTGAATGCATTGAAAGATGATTGTTTTTCCTTATTGGTTAATTTGTGCATTCCTAAAAAGGTAACAGATATTAAGTTAGAAGATTTGATATCTAAACTTGATGAGTATTGTTGTTCAACGAAATGTTTTTTTGAAGAGAGATCTAAGTTTTACAGTGCTAAACAAAGAAATGACGAATCAATCCGTGAGTTTGCAGTGCGGTTAAAGTCTCTTTCTACTAATTGCAAATTTGGGAATAGTTTATCAGTAAATTTAAGGGATTTCTTTGTTTTGGGTTGTAAACCAGGAAAGGTAAGGGAAAAATTATTTCTCGAGGGTGAATTATACTCGTTCGAAAAATGTTTACAAGTCGCCGAGTGCATTGACCTCGTAGCTTCAACTCAAGCGCAGTCCCGAGTTGATAATACGGTTTACGCTAATGTACAGCTCAAGGCCGGTCGACTCTCTTTTAATAATTCGCGTGTGAAAGACAGAGACGTGAAGCGTTTCGGGCATAGCAACAGGGCACGGTCACAGTCGCCAGCGAACGCTGTGAAACAAAATTGTACCGTTTGTGGTCACAATAATCACATCGCGACGGAATGTAGATATAAAAATTATTTATGTAAAATTTGCAGTACGAAGGGTCATCTCGCAAAACAGTGCAAGCGTTCCTCAACACGTAAGAGTGTGAATACTTTGTTGTCGGACACAAAGTTGGGTGAAGTTAATAGTGTCGAACCATTTTTTATTGAAGTTTCACTAGACGGGATCAAGAGTAAATTCATGGTAGATTCTGGAGCATCTTGTTGCGTAATTTCCAAGGAGTGTTATTTCAGTAAATTCAGTAGAATCAAGCTAGTGCACGAAGACATTAGTCTACGGGGTTTTGACAATACGCTCGTGAAAGTGGTAGGTACAATTACGCCACAAGTGGAATTTAACGGTCAGTGTCACAATTTGAAATTTGTTGTTGTCACAAGTGCTTCGTTATCGATAGTGGGGCGTGATTTTATGAATCTTTTTAACGTCGGGATTAACGGAATCGTAAACAGTATAAAACAGAATACTTTGAAGCAGCGATTAGTAAAAAAATTCCCGGAAGTTTTTACGGATAAACTAGGAAAATTTAATAAGTACGAAGTGAATTTAACTTTGAAAGAGACCGCTATTCCGATATTTCGTAATCACAGAGTTATGCCGTTCGCTTTGAAAGAAAAAGTCGAAAGGGAGTTAGATAGTTTACTGTCAGACGGTATTATAGAACAAGTCCAGTTTAGTGAGTTTGCAAGTCCAATTGTTCCAGTAATTAAGAAAAACGGTAGTATTAGATTATGTGGTGATTATAAATCGACAGTGAATAATCAGTTATTAGTTGACAAATATCCATTACCTAGGATAGAGGAGCTATTAACGAAAGTAAATGGTGGGAAAGTTTTTGCAAAAATCGATCTTAAATCGGCGTATAGTCAATTTGTTTTAAAAAAGGAGTGTAGGCGTTTTACAACAATCAATACCCATTTAGGATTGTTTCAGTATAAGCGGTTAGTGTACGGGTTATCTCCCGCGCCAGCTATATTTGCAAAGGCAATGGCAAATTGTTTGTCAGGATTACAGAACATGACGTTTTATTTGGATGATATTATCGTGATAGGGGAAGACGAAGACGATTTAGAGAAAAACGTATGTGTCGTGTTAGAAAGGTTGAAACATTGTAATCTAACAGTGAATAGTGACAAGTGTGAATTCAATTTAAAAGTTATTGAGTTTTTAGGTTATAAAATAAGTGAACAAGGGATTCAACCGTGTGAACGGAATAAAGAAGCCATTTTAAATGCACCAGCACCTAGTGATTTAAATAATTTAAGAAGTTTATTAGGTATGATTAGTTATTATCGTAATTTTATTCCAAATATGGCAAATATATTGTCACCATTATACGAATTACTTAAAAAAGATGTTAAGTTTCAATGGGGTACGGAACAAGAAAATAGTTTTGCGATAATTAAAAGAATATTAACTTCGGATAGGATTTTAACGCATTTTGACGAAAATATACCTGTGAAACTTGTCACAGATGGTAGTTTTAATGGGGTAGCAGCAACATTACTTCATAGGTTTCAAAATGGCGTAGAAAGACCGATTGGGTTCGCAAGCAGAACTTTAACTAAAGCGGAAAAGAATTATTCTATTCTAGATATTGAAGCAACAGCAATTATTTTTGGAATTAAGAAGTTTTATCAATATTTGTACGGCAGAGAATTTATTTTAGCTGTGGATAATCAGCCGTTAGTGAGAATTTTAGGTGAAAATAAAGAAGTACCTAAGATTGCCGCGTCAAGGTTACAGAGATATGCTATTATGTTAGGTTCGTTTAATTTTAAAATTGAATATGTAAAATCGAAAAATAATTGTTCAGACTTTCTGAGCAGGTGTCCGATTGAAAAGGTTAGCTGTGAAGATGAGATAGAGTCTGATTACATTAATTATTTCGAGAATAATGGGTTTAATTTGTCTTTAGACGTGATAAAAAGCGAAACCGAAAAGGATGATGTGTTAGGTCAAGTAAAAAATTTTCTTATCGAAGGTTGGCCAGCATCTGTAAAAAAGGCACAAAGTGGTAACTTTATTAGAATTTTTTGGGAAAAAAGGTTAGAATTGTCTTTGATAAATGGGTGTGTTTTATATCAACATAGGGTTGTTGTACCTGAGTCTTTAAGACAAGAGGTTTTAAAGATGTTACATAGATCTCACTTAGGGGTTTTTAAGACTAAAGGTATTGCAAAAAGCTTTGTCTGGTGGCCAAAAATTAATCAAGATTTGGAGAAAATAACGGAAAATTGTAGAGATTGTTTAGAAATTAAACCAGAATCACAAAAGAGTTCTTTAGCAGTGTGGCCATATGAACCTGAAGTATGGTTCAGGGTACATATTGATCATGGTAGTTTGTATAACAAAAATTTTTTAGTGGTGGTAGACTCTTCTTCAAAGTGGATTGAGTGTCTGGAAGTAAACAGTCTGTCTTCAAAAGAAAATATCGAAATACTTCATAGATTATTTTCGCAATTTGGTTTTCCAGCAACTTTAGTTAGTGATAATGGTACGTGTTTTTGTTCTGAGGATTTTGAAAATTTTTGTAAGAAAAATGGGATAGAACATATCACTAGTCCAGTCAATCACCCTAGTAGCAACGGGCAAGCTGAAGCTACAGTAAAGACTTGTAAAAATTTCCTTAAAAAAATTTGTAAACATAATGGATTTCCTTCAGATTATAAAGAAAAGTTAGGTAACTTTTTAGCAGACTATAGGAATACAGTTCACGCAACAACAGGATGTGAGCCATCTGTATTATTAATGGGTAGAAAAATTAGAACAGTATTTGACTCTCTGATTCCAAGGAAAATTGAGGATAGAACGGGTAGTTCAGGTTCTACTCGACGAAACAAAGTAATAAAAAAGGTTACTCAGAGCCAAAACAATCAGAAAAGACAATATAAGGGTAGAGTTAAATCAGGTTTTAATATAGGTCAGAAAGTAATGACTAGAGATTTCAGATCTCAGGGTAATAGGTTATGGGTCCCTGGGGTTATTGTGGATAAAAAAGGTAGTAAAATATATTTCATAAAAATTAACAAGTCTAATATGGTGTGGAAAAGACATTTAGACCAGCTAAAGGAATTACATGTTTCATGGCAGGAGGAAGATAACCAGGAATTCGCGTCTGACACGTTGGAATTGTCGACGGACGAATTAGATCTCTCCGGTATGTTACGTAATAGAAGTGTCTCTAATTCTGTTTCTCCATGTTTCAGGTCTAACCCATGGCAAGGAAGGCTTCGGCCCAGGTGACAGCACTTCGCAGTCGAAATGGACAGAAATGGACAGAAGGGAAACAGAAAGAACAAAAACAAATGTTTTGTTAATTTTAAATGTAATGTGTTAATTTTAAATGTGAAATATGAAATATAAAATATATTGTATGAAATATGTAGCTATAGGTATCACTTATGTAGCCAGGATTCTCCCGTTTAAGTAGGGGAGGATGTGAGAGAGGTTTTAGGGTGGCACACCTGTTTCCGGCCATACAAGAGCGAGACAGGTGATCCCGCATATAAAAGGAGATGCAGGCCTCTCCTCACTCTCTTTTTCCAACCGCCAACACGTTAGTTAGGACGTATTTATAGCCATTACTTATAATAAATATCCATATCGCCAATACGCGCATTATTTATAAATAACCTCGCCTACACTCGAGTCTGTATTTAACATAAATGAAAACAGAACTCGACTTAAACATGTTTTTCTATGCCCAAAACTAAATACGTCTTTTGCACAGCATCATTATACTTACCAGGGAAGAACTTTTTTCAATCGTCTACCAGAAGAAATCAGAAGCATTAATGATAAAACCCGAATACTGCTCTCTATCAAGAGACATTTTAAAAATATTCTTAAGTAAAAAACTACTGTCAATTAATCTTACAAATATCCTTAGTTTTCCATTACATTCTTTCTTTTTTTAAAAAAATTCACACCATTATCAAATACATACTGCAGCTCACATATATTTATGTACAATTAATTATTTAAGTACTAACTTATAACTAATAACTAATAGCATTTATGTACACTCCCCTTCCATACACAAGCAAATGCTTTAAATGGAAGGGTAGTAAAAAAAAAAAATACCTGTAAAAAAATATATATATTTGTTGTAAAATTGTAATTATAATAAATGATTCAATAAATAATTAAAAAAAAAAAAAATAAATAAAAAAATAAAAAATAAAAATTGCGTTTACAATCACAACATTTTTTTAACATTAACTCTACATGAGAGGTCCTGAGGAAAATAATTTCCCTCGGGGCGTATGTCATCTTTGAAGATGCTGCGTGGAGGGTCTTTTTGGGGAGAGGAAGGAGTCAATGGTCTTGAAGAGACCCATATTGTAGGAGGAAGGAAACATAGAGGCCGGCAAAACGTTCCACAGCCGAGCTGTTGAACTCAAGAATGAGTCATAGAAACGACCCGTTCTCATGTGACTAATGTCAACCGTGTACATATGTTGGGCACATGTTTGGCATGTTCCCCGACTACGCACTGGTGCAGAGGGGATCAATGGCGCTATTTCCTCAAAGTATCTTCCATTGTATTACCGGTAGAACAAGGACAGATTCCCACCTGACGCCTATGCTCTAAAGATCGCAATCCGTTTGTGTTAGGAGAATCTATCAATTGACCACCGGTTTCTGCACAGAGTCGAGGTTTTTTTTTAAGGTATTTTGGGGCTCCAGACCAGAGGTGGCTGCCAAATTCAATAGTGGGGCGCAGTTGCGATTTGTACAATGTTAGCAGTTGGGTACTATTAAGTATCCCAGTTTCTGAGAGTTTAAAACTCTGGTTTCGATGGAGCCCCCATACCTGAGTTGGTCACTTAGAGTTACTGCCTCCGTTCACGGAGATACTTACAAGATACTTGATCTTCGTGCGCGTATCATTCGCGCCGATCGTAAGTACCCCCCGTACGATTTTGCTAGTGCCCGTCAACGGCGCTACGCGGTGGCGGTCGGTTTCCAATCAGTATCACGATACCGACAGTGCTAATCGCACGCGACGCGTCGCATCATTTGTGTCTGATACTTATTCATTTGACGTTTGTCAGAAATGACGTCGGAACATGAAAGTAATGTTAGATTTGTTCTGGAAGTGGACAAAAATGGGTGTTTATATAACTATACTTTACCAGAATACGTAAGAAAGGATTTAGTGGAGATGGCATGGATTGACGTTGGAAAAAAAGTCATATGACATAGCTTAACAGCGTGTTAACTCCACGGCTGCACGTGAAAAATGATCAAGTTCAGTATATTTCGGATAGCGCCGTGTACGGAGACTAGCATTAAAAAGGAGTATCAGCAGGGTACTTGTGGTTTCGTCACAATATACTAGGTGTATATAATAATATATTATTATTATATTATCTAACACCTGAGTCCTTTACCACAAATTTTACAAGTGAAGTGGAGATGAGATGTGTCTTTTGAGCAATATGATTGGTCAATTTTTGCACGTCTCTGTTTCACTCTGCTCAACATTGCTTCTATGGAAACGCACCCTTAGATAAGGGCATTTACGACAATTTATTGCAACCAAAGGTTCTACCAAAACCAAATGTATTTTGTAATTTGTATTTTGTATTTGAAAGAAAAAAAAAGGTTAAAATACTGTATTTTGTATTTTGTATTTCAAATACACGACTTGAAAGTATTTTGTATTTCGTATTTTAAAAACATGCGAAAAAGTATTTTGTAATTTGTATTTCAATTACAGCAAAGCATGTATTTTGCCCAGCCCTGCATATAGTCAGTCAAGTAAGATTTTTATTTTATTTATTCCTTATTTTGTGGAAACAAACGTTCGTGAAGAAGACGTAATCTTGTAATACCGATACAATAATTACAGTCCACCTCAGAACAGGAATATCTAGTCAGGAGGAACGTTGTGTGTGATGTGACTACTAAGGCGGTACACAATCCTAATAATAAAACTCACATTTTAATCATTTCTGGCGAATTCATAACTATAATAACTTTTTTATTTCCATGCCGCACGAGGGATGCAATTTATTTATATTTAGATTAATTAAAACAGTACCTTATCATTAATATAGTTTGCGTACAACGATTTTAAAACTTTATAACCCGTTTTTTCAACTATAGAGTTAACGGAAAGCCCAGATTTTATTCTTCTGGACGATGAATTAATAACATCGGAAGGACAAAATGGAGACACATTAAATATTTGTAACACTTTCTTCAAAATTATTTAAAATGAACGCGGCGGAAAGGTCGGTCCAGGCCTACTAGGGTGAATTCGACCGTACGTTCGTCCAATACGGGGTGCCGCGGCGTATATTTGTTCACATGCTTTCTTCACTTACGTCGTTAAGATTCCCACATTATTTTTTCTTCTTCTTCTTTTCTTTGATACGGAAAATTCGACAGTAGGTCGCGAGTGGCAATTTGTATACACGGCGTCTTTACTTATGTCGTTAAGATTCTGAATATATTTTAGGGTATATTGTCGACTTAACGCCTTTACTTTGTATTTATTAGATATTCATTAATAAAAAAAAAAACAGTTCACCGTTCAAGAAATTTTAAACACACGAACAGATTTTCAATATTTTTAAAAGTTAAGACAACAATGTTGGTTGCGTTTTCGAAATATTTTTAACCCTAGAAAGACATTCTTATTTTGACCTAAGTTAATGATTCGTCTCAAATACCTACTGAAGCCTAAGGTATTTATTTGACATGTTATCATACTTTATCAGTTTAAAGGTGGTCGAATAATTAGTTTTGTACTTCAAATAAAACCAAAGTAATGATATAAAATATATTGTAATTAAAAAAAATAACAAAATGATATAAACATCCTACAAATCAACTATAAACTGTTAAGTCTTTCTTTTTTTAAATAATGTTTTATTTTATAACTAAATCGTATTTTTTTTGTGCTATGAAAGTTTAAATGCCAATCAGTCGTTGTACTTAAAAATAAAAACATTTTTTACACTAAATCACATTTATAAGAAGTCCGAAAGTTACACAAAATATAAACATACGTCTTTAGAGCGTATGACCTATGTATATCTCCGTAATCATTGTACTTATCGTGGTAACACAGCCGCCCCACGCAAGCTCTGCTCGCCAGCTGAGCTAAGAGAGACAGCGTCCTATGTTGTGAAATAAAAAAATGTCAGTAATACTTGTGTCGCGCTTAAGTCGCAAAGACGTAGATTATCTTTTTCGGGTTAAATATTATGATTTTAGGAATTCAATACTTCAATTACCCAATGCATTGTATGAAAATAATACTACAAGCTGAGAAAAGTGTAATGTTTGCATTTGAATTCCAGAAAAAAATGGTTTTGATTTAATAACGTCAAATTTTCTGTTTTTTTATTAACGCACTGAATGTGATAATGATGTTACTTTCAAAATATCTTTTAACAGTGAATTCGGAATTCAACGCACATATTTATTTAACATGTAGGTATAATTTTGATTGCAATACTAGTGAATATAAGAAAGCCTCATTAAATGGGAAAAAGGCGAGAAAACAATTCGAGAAAAACGTAATCATGTGGAACTGTCAACTCAAAGTGTTTTTTTACACTTCCGTTACTAGCGCCCTCTTTGTGCCAGCGACCTCCACAGACAGCGTTGGAAACAAAGTGGAACAGGGATGGAAAACTAGTGAAATCAATAGAGAAATTTATAGTGGAATTACATGTGGAAGTAATAGTAGAATTACTGGTAAAATTTAGAGAGGAATGTCTAAGGTTGGTTATGTCGGAATTGCAAGATTTATAGCATCGACCCTATCAGCGTCTTTGTGGTTTTATTCCTTTGCAAGTGCAAATGCTTCAACAGCTGTGAAATTTCAGTTGCAGTATTCGATTCCTAAGATGGGTAACTGCTTTCAAAGACGAGAAATTATCTGCATACTAAAAAGGGGTTTCTACGATAAATCACTGTGTTTATTACCATGCGTGTTGATTGATAATATATGTCTCAATAGCATGAATACGTTGTGCTCTTCAATAAACTAATTCACAGAAAAAAACACGGAAAGCTTCACATCTCTCTATTTTCTCACATTCTTACTTTTCAATTATTATTTAAAGTATATAGCTTTGTATTAACCACTTAATTATATACAAAAACCAACATGTTTCGTCAGCAAAGCTGACTTCTTCAGGGTTTTGACAGAACAAATTTTAAAAATAGACATATATAATAGAGAAAAATAATAGTCATAAACAATAATAAAATTTGAAAGAAAATAATGTGTAAGGGACGAGGGGCAATATAGAACAATTGAAAATGTAAAAATTTAACCGGGGAATAGATTTAATATTGGGTCATTTAAAAACAATTTTTGATTATTAATAATATTTAAATTTGCATTAACACTCTTTCTAATCTCTAAAATTTCTAATTTATCCAACTGAAAGCCATTGACATTACAATCTATTAATTCTATTCCACTGTTAAAATTAAAGGTATGGCTAGTTTCTATTAAATGGTTGGCAAACTCCGAGAAACTATTATTATTTAATAAATTTAAATTTATAATTTTTTTTTTTTACGCACCAGATTTAAATGTCCGGGTTAAATTTTCCCCCCAAAAAAAAAAAAAAAAAAAAAAAAAAAAAAAAAAAAAAAAAAAAAAAAAAAAAAAAAAAAAAAAAAAAAAAAAAAAAAAAGAAGGAAAAACTAAACCCTTTCATACACTTCCCCAAATGATCATCTAGTGAATCCACGTTATGCAATTGCACTATATAAGTATTATAAATACAAAACAATACAAGAACAACATGTCAACCCACTAGAGACCAAATGGGAATATAATTCACCGACTCCAGATATTTTCATATCAGAGGGTTCGGCTCTGTGGCATTTCTAATTGAACCTATAAATCCTACTGATCCCTCAATATAAATATTTAAAAAATCTTTTGTAATCCTACATGTATTTAAAATTACTGCTTTTTGCATTTTTATATACAAATTCTTTGACAAATCTAATATGCTTAAATTTTGAATCAGATTCCTAGGTATTATGCCAGTGGCCGAAATAACAAATGGTAATATTTTTATAGTCCGAGAATGCCAAATTCTTTTAATCTCATTTCCTAAATCTGTGTATTTTCTAATTTTTTCAGAAACAGTTTTTTGAATATTACAGGAATTTGGAATAGCTACATCAATGATATAAGTTATTTTTTTAATTTTGTCATGTAAAACTATATCAGGTCTATTATGACTAATTGTTCTGTCTGTTAGTATAGTTTTATCATAATATATTTTATAAAATTCATTTTCTATAAATGAATTTGGTTCATATTCATAATAAGGTACTACATTACGGCAATCAATCAAGTTATGTTTAATTACCAAACTTTGGTGAATTATTTTTAAAACCTGATTGTGCCTAAATGTATACTCGGAAGGCGCTAATATAGAACATCCCGATATAATATGTTCTATAGTTTCGGGAAAAGCCAAACATTTTCTACATAAATCATCAATTTGATTTATATCTTTGATTATATGCTTTCTATAATTTTTAGTATTAATGACTCTATCTTGAATGGCAATTAATTATTTATTATTTATTTTAAACTATTATTATTTAAATTTATTATTATTTTTTAAATTCAGTTTTTGTAAATAATTAAGTGGTTAATACAAAGTTATCTATTAATTTGAATTTAAAATGTTACCACAAAATAATTTTGCACTATTAGAAGAAGTGATTAAAGTATATAATTAAGCAATAATCAAAATGAAACAATTCCTTGTTTTACTGATGATCGCGATTTGACTCGATTCGATTAGTTCACCTAATGTAGGTCTCGCATAAATCGTCATATCTCCCTTACCGTCATGGTGAGAAATATATCTACAAAACGGTGTAAGAAAGGTGTTTTTAAAATAATATGAAATAAAGATATTAATACTGGTATTATTTTGGCTAACTAAGGTAGATACTCCCTCATCACCAAAAAGTTTGTCAACCACTTCATTTGGTTCATGAATACAGGCTAGGAAAACAAATAAACGGAACTGCCAGCTGTTTAACCGTGTATTTCCCCAGTTGATGCGTCATCAGGCGGAAGTACTTCCGGATTGCAATTTTCCGGACAAAAAGACTTCCTCACGTCATTAAAACAGCCCCTCCGCGACCAAACTATTCCGGTATCGCGTCTGAACCGGTTCTGATAGGGGTAGGTACTCCACTGAACGGATAATACTTAGAAGTGTGATTTCTACTGTTAATTTTGGGTTATAGGAAGGGGAGAGGGAGGGGAATATAGGAAAAGGATAGGAGATGCTCCCGATACATTCCATACTCTCATATTAATAATCGATCATACTCATTACTTCATGTCGATATATCTGTAAGTTATTACTAAAAATGTTAATGCTGTAAAATTTTGTATTATTTTGTGCATATAAACGAGGAATTGGGGATTTTTGTTCTACATGAGGGTAAATAAAATAAATCGGATTGTCGGGTTGATCATGATGGAATATAAAAATTTATTAAATTGGTAAGTTCTGGTGAGTCCAGGCCATTATATAAAATTTTAAACAATAGGACTTGATCAAAAATTAGACGACGTATTTGAAGGGATTTGAAATTGTGAAATTTAATGGATTCAGTATAATTTGAGAAGTGTAAGTTTAGTTTTTAATTTACGTGTTTAAATTTTTTTGATTCTTTCAATATGGGCTTGGTATAAAGGAGACAAGATCGGTGTACAGTGTTCGCGAAGTGCGGGCGAATATATTAGGAAGTCTAAAGGGAATATAGAGTGCTTATGTCGTGGAAGGGTTTTGATATTCGAATTATAAATCCCAGCATTTTATTGGCTTTGTTAATGACTTCATCAGTGTGTTGGATAAAATTTAATTTAACATCCAGTGTTATCCAAAGGTTTACGTAAAGGTATAAGGTGTAAATGTAAATTTATTGCATTTTGAGATGAATTATGAATTTATAATACCCATCGTAAATATTGTATTAAATATGATTGTGTATAATGAGAATATGTATTATTTATATTGGTTTTAATTGGGTACGAGAGTCCCAACTGCTCCCGTCTGGATGTAGACTATGGCATTCTCAATTGGAGTATATTATATAGAAGGTAGTGAGGAGGGGTAGGATATGGTGAAGGGGAGATGGGGAAGTATCAGGCTATTCGGATCTGGTCAGCTTTTAAAAAAGCCATTTCACACAACGTTTCAATTCTGATTGGTGGTCTTACACCAGGGCGGTACTGAGAGTATCCTTCACTCTGTATCGTTCTTGCAAATATATTTACATTAGTTTTATTGAATTAATTGTGAATAACACAAATTAATTATGTAAAATTTATTTGTCCACACCGGGATTCGTACTCGCGACCACAGTCAAGAGCCTTACCCATCGATTCCGTAACACGGAGGTAGTTATCATAGTGATGGCGTATGGTAAGAAGACCAGCCACCCAAAGATTTCTTACATATCTCCCACATTTTTTAAGTTCTAAAAATATATAGTTATTTTTTAAGATCATCTCTATACATTCTCTATGCCGAAACGCATATTATATGGAATTCCCTCGATAGAAAAAAATCGCAAAGAATGCTCCGAAAATTATTATAAACATGTTTGTTTCAGTTATTTTACAAGTTACACGTATGAAAAAATTCACAGTATTCTTTGAATTCTGTTTTAGCAACCTCCACGAGATATTCCGCCTTAAACTCATAAGTTATCACAATATATAACCACTATCTCATGTCTATTTTATTATTTTGAAATTTAGTTACAGATGTTTTTTCAACTGAAGACTTTGTACTTTGTAATATAATCAATTCAATAATGTATTTTAAAATAATTTTAATATTTTTAATTAATGAAATTTAATGTATTTTCCCAGAATGTGTACATACTGTACATTGCCACTAGGAAATCAATAAAACAAACAAATCTTTGCTTTTTTCTCCAGTCTGCGCTATCTCTGAAGGATGACGCAGTTTATCGGATAACGGCGGTATTTTATTTTCCCAGACCAGAAATATGTATTTTGGCCACCTGCCGACACAAAGAGGATGACAATATTACCTCCATTGAAATAAAAGAAACTAGGTTGGCTCCTTTCTTGAAGTGTTTACCATGATTATTTATTAAGTTTCTATTTTTGATATTGACCATTATTTAAGTGAAAACTTCTTTAGCACCATTCTGATTTGAATTTGATGCAATGGAAACGAGCGACACTAAAAAGAGACAGACACAATTATATACATTCTACAGGATTTAGCCTGCAAGAGAATGAGATAGCAATAAAATATTTATTTAATTCACTGGTACTGTGTTCCAATGTAGTCACCTTTGGTGTAGTGGTAAAAAACGCCTGACGAACCTCTTAAGACATGTAGCGGACCAAGGATCAAATCCTGCGAAATCCAAAAAAATAATGTATTTTTGTAAAAGCAATATCCATCTTCAAACTACTCCAAAAAGAACAGGCAAAATAAAACAAAAAAGAAAGCAAAAGAAAGCGATAGAACAAAATTAAGCGATATCTAGCGAGTCCGAAGAAGAAAACCCAAATACTAATAAAATGACCAAATGTATAGAAAAAGGTGCACTGGAATTCAACGACCAAAATATGGAAAAAAACATCCTTCACATTGATTAAAAAAGTGCTTCGTTATCTCCCCACTCTAGTCTAGTTTAGTTTTCTGAAGATTTCACTTCTACCGCATGTGAATTGCACATTTTGATTTTAAATTATTTATCATAAGTTTGCGATATATATTGATGATGTTGAATTACGATAACATCGAATTACAACAACTCATAGGTACCAAAAATTGTTGAACATTATTATTAAAATGTTTGGTAGCTAGAGCTGCCTGTCTTTTAATGCTAGTTCAATAGCTTAGTTTTGGAGACTTGCACTGCATACTCTTTCAGTGCCGAGATAATGTGTAATAATAATGAAAACATGCATAATATAAATGATTACATCGTTAGAAACGAATACCGAGAAATTCACCCAAGATTAATAATTATAACTCTTTTTTGTTTCTTTGTTTTGCCTCTACTACAGAGAATGCTTCTTTTTTACCTGAACCAATAATTTGGACATTTTTTAAGAAAATATTCACCTTGTCGCTTGCCATTTTACGATTGCTAATATCAACGCCCAGAAAACTATACAGCACTTTTACACTTTACCATGGCCGCGTTACATGAACTAAAATTACTTGAAGCGGTCGGTTAGATATTCTTGTCATGCAGAGTTCTAAGGGACATACTTGACTTACTTTAACCAGTGAATCCTGACATTATTTGGAGTAAAAATGTGAATGAAATTTTGATCTCCGGTGACATTTTTTTTCAATTTTGTTTTCATAGTCATGGTTACTCAGCCGAGTAACTGACCAACCCCTAACCCCACCTCCAACTGTTCAACACCTACCATTTTTTATGTTTTTGTAAAAAATAAAAATAATAAAAAAAAACATCACAATTGTCACCGGAGATCAAAATTTTATTTACATTTTTTACTCCAAATAGTGTCAGGAATCACTGGTTAAAGTAAGTCAAGTACGTCCCTTAACACCCTGCTTAAGAAGGGTGGCGCAAAACTATCGATATGGTTTGAATCTTATTACACATTACAATAAGATTCACAATAAAACGGTAGTTTTGCGCCTTCCTATATTATAGATATTCTTATATCGGCCGATAGTTTTGTCCTCTCAGTGTTGGACTAAGGAGACACAGTGTATATTCTTATATCGGCCGATAGTTTTGTCCTCTCAGTGTTGGACTAAGGAGACACAGTGTATGGTTCCACTTTATTAAAGAAAACGCAAAAACAATTACAACGTGTCCAAAATGCCAGAGTCCGATTGTTCCAGACACGAACATATCTCTCATTACCTCTATCGGCATCGGCAAAAAAAAACAAAATACATTTTGATGAATTCAAAGGTTCCTGCCTATCTGTTTGTGGTCCCGTGACTCTCATGCCACAGTATTCGCCAAAGGGACTATTTACTCGTTCTTCTCAAACATAAAACTGCTGTGTTTGAGGGTACCTAGTATCAGCTATTTATCATCAAACTTTGAAATGAAATACCACTGTCCATTCGTGTATCGATATCGTTGCTGACTACATAGTCAACCGCACAATATCTTAATGGACAGAATTTACAATTAAACGAATACCTACCTGATTATATTATTTATTTATAACTTTATTTATTTGAATTTTAAATTTTTTTCTTTAATTTAAATTTTGATTTATATGATTTTAAGTAAACACTTCTTAACACCGTTGTGATTTTAAACGCGATAAAAATAGCGACACTAAAAAGAGACAACACACATACATATATAGGATTTATCCTACGAGAGAATGATAGTATAATCGGTGTCCTCTTTGTGCGGTGCTTCGTAGCCCCACGACTCTTGTCTACTTTAATATTCTGAAGGTTTCACTAAGATTTTTTATTTTTCATTTCATTATTTATATTTTATTATGTACCTTTTATTAAAGATTTGATCGAATTTTTTGTATGTATATTGTATTACTTGTATGTTAGAGACACTGCTGAAAATCAGCTGCATTCCAGGAGAACTTCTGAACGCATAGTACTGACCTTTTGTCAATTTAATCAATAATAACTAAAAAAATGAATGAAATCTGTTAATAAATGCATGTTTTCATAGATAAATTAAACAATTTAACTTTGTTTGAACCACTTTTATATTTGAGTAAATCCGACCGGTTTCAGAACGACCGTTCCTTCTTCAGAATAAAAAAGTGGTTCAAACGAAGTAAAATTGTTTCATATAATGAATAACTTATTACTTTGTATAAAACCACTATATTTAAAACAATATCAACATGTTTCGACAACAATGTTGTCTTCATCAGGATATGTTACTATGATACAAAATTGTTTCATTTATCTATAATGGATAACCACAAAGTTATAGCTACATTCAAAAGTATATGTTTTTATTATTATTAATAATAAATAAAAAAACGTGTGTTTAACTGCACAAAAATTATATGTCAACTTTAATATTTTTTTATTACTGATAAAAACGTTAAACTTTAAAACTTTAATAACATCAAAATAATAATTCATGGGTCTAGTATTATTTTCCTAAGTCCCATCCTGTGATTTATTTTCCAACGAGAACTCTGTACACCCTTGAACTTTATCACGACAAATAAAAAATATTGAGTCGTAGCTGCTTTTTGGATGACGCAGCCCTTCTTATTATTTCGGAGCTTGTTTATGTTTTCAATGAAATCTTTGATGGTAAAAACTTTAAACATGTAAATGGTGATGTCATTTCATAATAACGACTAAATGTATTCTAGGAAATTATATAAACAGGACAAATACATACCTAAAAATATGGTTAAGAGCATTTATAAAGTAATTCTTTTTGTAAGACTGTAAAATTCCACGAATAAAACCGTATCTAAGGAAGTTTTTAAAATTTCATTTTTCCTGTAAAATAAGTTAGATATTTTCCAGATAGAGTTTATAAAATTTAAAAACAATAAAAAAATAATATTATAATGAAACGAAGCTACTTCTAGGTGTAGTCGTTCAAATTGCTTTGAATTTTGTAAGTGATTATTTTTTTTTTATTTTCACACGGTATTCTGGTGTACTATGTGTATTGTTTAAAGCTTTATTACCCAGATTAGAGGTAAATAATTTCCCTCAGGGCCTGTATCATCTTTGGGGATGCTGTGTGGAGGTTTTTTTTAAACAAAGGAAGGAGAGGAGAGTTCTGGGAAGGAAAAGGAATTAAGGGTGGGTAGGAATCTGTGGTTCGGTGGGACCTGGTCATCCGCCTCCAAGACCTAGACATACCTCACCCCATGAATCCGGACACCCCTGCTAAATCACCAAACGTAGCGAACCACTTGGGATAACCTATGCCAGATGTGTTGGTTATCCAATAATAGTTCCCGAGGCGGAGGTACCCATTCCCGCCTCCCAAATTGATGCTTCTTTATTTTTTTTATTTAATTATTTATTTATTTTTTTTTTTTTTTATTAAGGAGAAAATACAGATACAGATGTTAATTAACAAGAATATACAAAACAATTAATAGAGAATTCACCTGCATCCAAACTATTTCTCATGAATTAACATTCTAAACATATACAAATATTTTTTCCTTTAAATACGGAAAAGACGGAGGTATGCATATACATAAGTAAATATTATTTTACAAATAGAGAGATGAAAAAATGCGCAATATCCTTATAAAAGTTTACAAATTGTTTTTGGAAAAATTTTGATGTTAAGACCAAAAATATATATAGATAAAAAATAATGTCATACAGAAATTTAAAAAAGAAAGGTAGTTAAAATTATAAACCAAGCCAACGTCTAAGTTATTGTACTTTGTAGGAAAACAGCCTTCAATTTTCTACTAAAAGTACTGCGTGTATCAAAAAATAAGTCGGAATCCTTGAGGTTTTGATTTTGATTAAACGATTCGCACATTCTTCTGATTGGATCCCTGACACCAGCATTTGTACGCGTCCGGCTAATGTGGAATAAGTCGTTAAGCCTTGTTACTCTGGGTGGTATTTTGAAGTTTATTAGTTTCAGTAGGTCAGGACAGTCGATAACGTTATTGCAGATTTTATAAAGCGTCATGAGGTCGAGACGTTATAATTCGAGAGCATATTTATGTACCCCCGTTTAGGTGCGCTCATTCTGTAATTGAGGTACTGCAGAAATTTCTTTTGAATACTTTCAATGTTGTCTTTATAGACACCGTAAAGTGGTGTCCATATGGAGGTGCAGTATTCAAGTTGAGAACGGACCAGTGTGTAGTAAAGTATAAGTTTCATGTATAAGATAAGTTTCAGGTTTTCGAAATTCACGGCTGTTCCTGATGACAAATCCTAGCAAAATAAAATCCTAAATTTATTCACAATATTCTCAATGTGCGCATCGAAATGGAGTTTAGAATCAAAAAGTACGCCTAGATCTTTTATACAGTAAACGCGCTCTAGTAAATAGTTACCAATAAAATAATTGTATATAATAGCGTTGTGATTTTTAGTGAAGCTTATTTGTTTACATTTTTTGTAACTTAGGTAAATTTTGTTTTCATTACAAAATGCTTCGAACCTTACTAAGTCGCTTTGGATGAGCAGACAATCGTTTAAATTCCTAACAATGGCAAATATTTTTATATCATCGGCGTACAAAAGAAATAAACAATGCATAAAACATTTAGTAACAGTGTTAATAAAAAGGATAAATAACAGCGGGCCCAGGATTGACCCCTGTGGTACGCCAGAAGTAACTGGTTCCCACGTAGAAGTATGTCCTCGTAATGATACAGTTTGCTGTCTTTTTGTCAAGTATGAGAAAAACCAACGTAATAAATTTCCCCTAATTCCGTTGAACATAATTTTTTTAATAAGAATAAGGTGGTCAACCTTGTCGAAAGCTTTTTTGAAATCGCAGTATATTGCATCTACCTGGTGGCCTCGATCCATGCTAGTGAATAAGAAATTTGAGTAAATTAGTAAATTACTCATGGTAGATTTGCCTTTTACAAACCCGTATTGTTGTTCCGTAATTTGGGCGGCAATCTGGGGATATATATTATCATGGACAAGTCTTTCCAAGAGTTTAGGGATCGCCCAGAGAATGGATATTGGCCTATAGTTTTCGACTTTTTGACGTGAGTCACCCTTATGGACTGGTATAATATAAGCCAACTTCCACCTATCAGGGAAAACCCCGTCACTCAGGCATTTATTAAATATTATGGTAAGTGGAACATACAGTGACGACGCAGCAGATCTGAGGAAAAACGCCGGTATTCCATCGTGACCCGCACCTTTGTTTATATCTAATGACTTTAAACTTGATTGCACTTCTTGTTCCGTTAGTTCAATGGTTTGAATGTGCGTAAGTCCAAAGTCCTGAACGGCCTCAAGTTGGTCAATGTTAATTGAGTCATTGGTAGAGGAGGGTTCAAATGTTGACTTGAAGAACTCAGAGAACATATTACAGATTTCTTGGGCATCATTAGATTTGCGCCCTTCGAAGGACATAGTAGCAGGATATCCATCAGATGATTTTAATGAGGATATGTATGACCAAAAACATTTAATATTATTTTGCAATGAACTTTCGATGTTGTCGAAAAATAACTTTCGAGATTCACTAGCCAATTTTTTGTACGTAGCACGTTAGAAGGAAAATTTACGATAGTCAGAAAGACCTTTATATGTCTTCCATTTGAGCCAAAATTTATCTTTTTTTCGTGATAAGTTAATAAGTTCGGGAGTAAACCATACGGGGAATTTGTCATTTCGTCGTGCCAATACTGGAATAAACTTATCAATTACATTGTTCATTATTAAATAGAATCGATTTACTGCTTCTTCGGCTGATAAATTTGCGGTTTCAGATAACCAATCAATACAATTAATGTCGTTATTAATCTGAGTATAATCAGCTTTCCTGAAATTGCGCCTACGCTCTTTTTTGTTATTGATTTTTGGTTGAGCGGGGGATATGTCAAATTCAAGGGCTGGGTGGTGTCTGTCCTCTGAAAGCATAGGGTTGTTGCTACGTGTAACATTTGTTTCGCGACTATAGAATATGAGGTCTAAGTATTTTTCATTATGGTTAGGTATACAATTATATTGGTGCAAGTTCATCAATGACATTGTTTGAAGCAAATTTTGCGATGCAGCCGTGTTTAAGGAGGCAAGACCTTGACTGCAGCCTTCAGAAAATGACCAAGTAAGAGAAGGTAGGTTCATATCTCCTATTACACAAAACATATTATTTGGCTCAGATGAATATACAGATTCCAAGTTTTTGGAGAAAATATCATAAATCGTTGGTGGTGAGACAGGAGGTATGTATACTGCACATATGATAAGATTGAAAGACCTTACCGGAATAGATACGAAGATTTGTTCAATTTGACTGTTTTTCCAGTCATCGAGCCGGGAAGCTGCGAGCTCTTTGCGCACTGCTATCAGCACATCGCCTCCGTCCATCTTACGAGTAAGTATACGGTCCCTATCTCGTCTGAGCACCGTGTATCGCGAATCTATGAATTCAGCCGTATTTACACTTGCTACAAGCCATGTTTCAACTAGCACTATAACGTCATAATTATTCGATAATATATTAGTTAATAGCCCCTGAGTTTTGGTCCTAATACCACCACAGTTCTGGTAGTAAACGGAGATAGATGATGAGATCATTTCACCAGAGTAAGAGTGTCTTTTGACTTATTCCACAATCGCGGGAGTGATACGTTATGTGGGACATACAAGGTATCGAAGTTACATATAAAACATAGATTACTCATTAGATTAAGGAGTATAAGATATGTTAACATTTTACAAAGTGAATTAATATGCAAGAAACATGATATTGGTATAAAGTTATAGGGGTTTTGCGCAGTAAACAGAAATATAAAATAGTTTTGAAAAAAACAAATAAATAAGCAAGGGTGGAGAAAATTGGGAGAAAACGGGCATTGATGACAGCAGTAACACCTTTGTGGTAGGAGTCATATGTTTTGATGATCATGTGTGATGATTTTTTGAAGGTCTTCCTCACGACGAATGGTGACTACCCTCGAGAGATCGTTCCTCTTCACTAGAATACTGCCGTTCCGCACCCATATGTATTTAAAGCCGCTGGCTTTTCCTGCGGTTCGGGTTTTCGCAAAAAGTATTTTATTTTTTAATGTCAGGTGCTCGTTAATATAAAAATTGGTGGTTGGAGCACCAAGTACTAATTGTTCCGTGGTGAGGCCGCGGCGAGTCCTTGCCGCAGCGATGACATCATCACGGAGACGCTTTGTGGAGAGCTGTATGACAATGTTGCGTGGACGGTTGGAGGGCGACGAGTGACCGCGAGCGACGCGGTGCGCTGACACCACATAGCTACTTGGAAGCGGGACGTTAATTTTGGATCCTATTTTATCTATTAGGGTGATTAAATTTTCGCCCTTTGCCTCGGGAATGCCATGGATGTCAATGTTGCACATCCTACTGAGCTGCTCCATTTCATCGTGTGCATCTCGGAGTGACTGGACTTCTTGCCGGAGATTGGTGTTTTCTTCTTGGAGAATGCTCACACTTTCCAGAATTTTTGCGTACTGCTCCTTCCATTCATTAGATAGCGCATCTAATTTTAGCTGAACTGCATCAATTGCTTTCTTGTTTTCAGTCCGCATGGTTTCGAGTTTCGACTCAAAAAAATTGATGAGCGAGCCAGTGTCAATATTTATTTTTGACTGATGCGCCGATGGTGAATCCATAGGGCCGAGCGGGGTTGCTAGAGGTGAGGAAGCCGCTTTCTTTGCACTGCAAACCTTGCGTGATTTAGACATTTTATTTCTTTGTTTGTGGGTAGGTTTCTTGCGGTTGTTCAGAAATACCCGTTTGGTTAAAAATGATTATAACTTTACTTATTTGTCTATGACTTCAAAACACCTTTGAACAAATTCAAGGATTTGAAAATTCAAATTCAAATTCAAAAATTCAAAACATAAATTGTCTATGGTTAACAATGACAGTAAATTGTAGTAATTTTTCAGTGCAAGATACAGAGTTATTTTTCACTACCACTATGAAATAAACTGTTATTTTGCTTAATGTTTCACTGTTTTAAGTGTTTCGACTATGATTAGTCTATTAATGTGCTAAAATGTCACTACTTTGCCAATTAAATTTGGATCTGTCAGAATCAGCTGTTGATTGATTTCAGTTGTCCATAGAAGTTTTTTGTTAGTTCATATTATGCCGTATCCTTTACCATTCATCCGATTGCGATGAAACTTGTTATGCGCACGCCTGTGAGGGTTTTTCATATATATAATGATGAGTTTTGGCGTTATGAAAATATTTTTCATAATTAATATTTGGCATTCATCCGGTTGTGATGAAACTATGATGATTTGCAGTGTGCGCGGCCTCAAAAGGTTCTATGTGTAATGGAGCGCTCTGGCGTTATAAAAACTGTTTAATCATTTTACAAAAGGTAGTGCGCGAGTTGTTTGAAAAATGCGCGTGGGCTTGCAAAGGAGAAATAATAGCGGTAGGGGATGGCAGGGGGTAAATTTGGAGAACCCCAGTTTCACATGCGGACAAAGTATGTGGCCTGCTCAAGTGCCTTAAAACCTTGTGATTTGTTGGTATACTCACCGGATGGAAAACCAAAAATATTGTGAATCCCAAAGCACTTTAAAAACGTAAATATTTTCTTCCTTCAAGTGGCATTTCAACGCGTATAGGGTACTTGCTAGTTTTAAAGCATAACTGTTCATACCGATCACAGAGAGTAATTAATTAGATGTTAAAATCGGGCAAAAATTAGTAAGGATTATTTTTAAGTCATCTTTTATACGGCCTTTATTTTGGATATATTCGAAAATTAATTTGCTTTCTTGGGAAGTTTGCAAAGCTGGGAGAAGCAACTGGAAAGGATCGGTTGGGCCTTTAGTAATACGCCTGGGAAAAAGTGTAGGATAGGCACCAAAATAGGGAGAAGAAGATACTTTTATTTTTATTTTTTATACGAATACCGCACAAGAGTCCCAACTGCTCCCGTCTGGAGCCAGTGAGACTATGGCATCCCCAATGGGGTATGTTGTGAGGCTGAAGGTAGGGGGTACACGTGATTTATTTATTAAATTTTAAGACTAGAATCGGGGAACATAAACACTGCTTACGAAATACAGCTATTCCGAGTTTGCTAATCATTTAATACGGACAGGTAAAAGCTTCAACAGAGGAAAAACCAAGTAATACGTTCAAATGTACATACATGTTGTAATGTGTGTGCTCTAGAAACTACAGAAATAAACAATAAAAATTAAAGAAACAAAAAAAATAAGTTAACAAAATAATACACCCTTTAAATTACTCTTATTGACAATGTTTCCATGTTATATTAACTCCTCTCACTATTCTCAAAAATCACCCCTTCACTACCCCCACCTAATAAAATCTTACATTTTAGTACCTGTATAAATTGAAAGTACATGGAAATTAAAACTCTTCAAGACAAAGTATAAAATTTGACATGGACGGAGAAATAGAACTGCAGTCAGAATGTCGTGAGAGTAATGTGTTAGATTCTTCTCCAGCTTTTAAACCTCTGATTGAAATTCCGGTGAGATAGATCGCAAACCGCAGCAGGTCGTGACCATGAGACAATGCCAAGAAACGTATTTATCTTATTTTTGGCAAAATCAGCGACGCGAATAAACCAAAAAAAATATCGATTCTTTAAAATCAAGAAAGTGGGTTTGTAACCGAAATAAAATACTGTTTATTTGCACTTCTTTGCAGGGTGGAACGTGCCCTTAGCAACGCCGGTTGAGAGACTACCATCATTGGATTGTAATTGTACTTGATAATTTTTTTCATTAACTTCAAACAGAAAACCCTGAGGAAAATATTTTCCCTCAAAGCACTTATCTTTGGGAATGCTGTGTGAAGGGGTCTTTTTGTGGAGAGGAAGGAGTGAATATGTAAAGCTGTAGGAGGGAGGAAACGCAGAAACGGGCAAATGTTCCACAGCTGTTGAACTAAAGAACGAGTAGTAGGAACGATCCGTGCTCTTGTGAAAAATGAAGTAAATGTAAAAAAAATATTGTTTTTCAGTATTAAAATATTTTGCATAAAGTTTCATATAATTTTTTTACGTGTTATTTTACCATAGGTACCATTTAGGCGCAAATGCTAGTTGAAGTTTGACGAATGTTTAACTTTCCTGTTAACACGGCTGGAACAAAGAGTTCACACTCTACTACGTTCACTAAATTATCTGTCTAATTAATAAATTTCTTATAATAAACCTTTTCAATCGTAAAGAACTTTGAGCATATAAAGTTTCATCTGTTATATTATAAATATAATGCCTTGCAAATAGTATTGAATTTCTGACGGACATGTAGACTTTTGATTTAGGGAGGCATTCTGGGAAAAAAATAAATATACATAAAATAAGTACTTTTTAGTTAATATTATTAATCTCCATTCTTCTTCTCGTGCTCTGTCCGTTGTTACGGACGTTGGCTATTATATTGGCTATGCGGACTTTGTTTACTGCGTCTCATGATGTTCTCCTTCCTGCAGGCCCCCGACTTCTGGCGATCTTTCCCTGTATTATTAGATTTAATGGTCTTCCCGCTAGGGACACATCCGAAAGTCGCTACCCTAAGTTGCATACATTACAATGAAGTGGTTCAAAACCAATGATGTGTTTTATTTCTCTAACAGGAGGTTGCAGTAGACACATGCAAACGGTTTTCCGTTTAAGGCGCAGTTATAGAAAAACTTAAATTATGGTGCAGTGTACACATTGGTATGGTTTTTCCCTTGTGAGAGGCCCTGGAGTGGCCCTAACAATATATGCATACCGAACATGAAAGTGGTTTGCTGAAAAAACCACGGATAAAATTTTGTAAATTAGTAGTTGCAGTACAAACATGGAGACGGTTTTCCAGTAGCGCGACACAGATCCAACCTCTAGGGAGAGGACAGAAGTCATGACATTGGAATTGTTTTCCAGCTTGGGACACTTCCGATAGTCGCCACATGGTCGAAGTTGCATACATTGCATTGAAGTGGTTCATAACCAAAGATGTGATCTTTCTCTAATAGAAGGTTGCAGTACAAACACGTAAACGGTTTCCCGTTTAAGGCGCAGATATACAACAATTTGAGTTATGTTGCTGTGCACACATTGGTATGGTCTTCCCGCGATTGGGATATAATCGAGTGGGCTATACAAAAGATGCATACTGAACATGAAAGTGGTTTGCTAAAAAACCACAGATAAATTTCTTGATTATTGTTAACTATCTATAAATTCGTATCATCTATATTTATTTGGCTATTTTCCACCAATGACATGTTCAGAATAATTATTGTCTATGGACAACGGGGCTAAGTCTATGGAATTTCTTAAAACTCTATGAGGACTTTATATATTGTCTATGGTAAAATGAGTAATTTATTATACTTTTTGGCACTCCAACACACAATGAAGCAAAGTAGATCGCTTGAGGACTGTATTGTATCATGGCAATATCCCTGAATGTTGCCGTGTATTAGTCCGAAATTTAATCTAATCTTTAGGCATTAAAACAGTATTTTGTCTCGCACTAGCATAAAGTTCAATGACCTCTGATGCACTATGTAAAATTCTTTCGTACACTTTAGATATACTACACTTGAAATCGGTTTTCATTGACACTTAAGCATTCCGTTATTGGCGTGCCGTAAAAATCGTTACCTCGGATCCTTCACTTGTCTCCCCAAAAATCCAAAGCCAATTTCAGGTGTGGTATGCAACCACTTTTTTCTTATTATTATCAAATATGTTTGTTGTTACTTCCTATAATGGGAAGAGGAGCATTCCCAATGCTTCCGGTTATCGTGAGGCAGTAAACACATGTTATTGGTCCCACCTGGTTTATCAAAATTTGAAAAACCGGTTTCATGTATGGAATGCACCCAAATTTCCTTCTTTATTCTTTAGGTTTATTAGTTATTATTTGTTACTTCCTATAATGGGAAGAGGAGCATTTCCAACGCTTCCGGGTTCGTGAGGCAGTAAACACATGTTATTGGTCCCACCTGGCTTATCAAAATTTGAAAAACCGGTTTCATGTATGGAATGCACCCAAATTATCTTCGTTATTCTTTAGGTTTATTAGTTATTATTTTTGTTTTTTTTTATCGTTTTTCTTTTCTAATCGTTGTGTAACTGCAAGGTGTTGGATACCCTGTAACATGGCAGCGGAACACTTCTTTATAGCAATGTCACAGAGACGAGAACTGAACCATATAATGTGTCTCGTCCTTATCCCCTCCATTGGGGGTGGCTTGTGACCCCGTCCCTGCATGTGGACACCGGAGTGAGGACGACCCGGAGCGATGTCTCATGGATGGCCCGCGCCTCCCCTGGGGGGAGGTGTGGATCGTAAGGATGTCTCGCGCGAGTAAGGGGACCCTCCGCCCTGCCTCCGACAACCCGGCGCTGATCATTTTGGGCGTTCTGCCACCCGCATCCGTTAGCAGTGTCGTCGATGCATCACCGAGAAGTTGGCTAAGGGGCGCGGAAACCGACCCTCGCGCTTGGCTTTCCTGAAAACATGCACCTCTCAACAGGACTGCCGGGCGTACCTGTGACACACTCGCTCCCTACCAGCAACAACGTTAAAATTGAGTTATTATTTATGTACATTAAACAGTTTGAGTAGGCATATCGCCTACATGTAATTATTTTATTTTCCCCTCTGATTTTCCCCAATGAAAGAGGTAATGTATATATTTATATTTATTAGTTACTAACCTGTACATATAAAGCACTTGCATACTGCTCGTTAACACCGTATGCGGGGACATTGGGGGTCTAGCTTTGTTCAAATTAAATGTAGAGACGTTCAAATAAAAAAAATTAGCTTCCTTGAGAGAGCCCTGAAGGAGTAACCATAAGTTACTTATACCGGGGTGGGTATGCGGTTGGAAACCTCCAGTGTATTATTAGATGCAAGATTTCGTACTTCTCTGGATGTCCAATCACATGTCCTTGACACTGAAGTTTACGGATTTTTATTGTTTTAATAACTTCTTTTTCTTTATTTTTTCGAACCATAACATCTTCATTCGTAGTTCTGTCCATCCAGCTCACTTTGAGTATTCTTCTGTAGATCCACATCTCGAATGCTTCAAGTCGCCTCATTACTTCTAATCTCCATTAACTATTCTAAATAATTAAACTAAGAATAATAATAATGCAATCCATCAATACAATCGTACGTAGCCAGCATTAAGAGGTAATAGCACCGGTGAGAAATCTCGACGGTAGGTATTTTAAAAAATTCTCGCTATCGCACCGCGCTCAAAAAACAACTAGCTATCGATGTGTTGGTGAGACCACGTGAGTGTTTGGCTTGTACACCCTCTCGCCCTCTGCGTCTCATGCCTACCGTCTTTCGCCTCATACCGCCATATCCAATATTCTGTTTAGATAAAGCATGTTTCGACTTATTTCGTCGCTAATGAAGTTTTTGAATCGGCCTTGCGGTGTGACAGAAAAAGGGCCCATTATTTTTAAACGCACGAGGTCTGCTATTGTCGGTTATTTATAAATATCGTCGATAGGTATTGTAACAATGTCTTCTGTTCACGCTTATTACCGACAAATTACGAATTATTTTACTAGAACTCTATGTAGGTTAGTAGTTTTAAAGTTTTCACTGTATTTGCGTTTATAAATATGCAGTCAAACCAACTACATCGAATTATTATATACATACATATGATTATTCTCTATGATACATTAGTTATTATTGAAAATTAGTATTAACCTCTCAGGCCTCGGGCCTGTTTTTCGAAAAGTCAAAATATTTCCGCTTTCCAATAAATTCCAAATAACTTTAATATTTGTGAACGCATCCGAAAACTAAAAACTGTTTTTGAAAGATGATGAAATACGCTTTCAAATTTTATAATTCGAAATAAACATATAATTTTGTTTTTATTTTATTAATAACTAGCAGACCCGGCCACAAGTTGCTGTGGCTAACGAAACACAACGCCATTTACCCAACCTTTATAAAATCCACACCATCCGCTCGCCAGCTGCCCGCTGCGCGCTGCCCTTTGCCTAAATTGAATATTTGAATTTCTTGGCTTTTCTCTACTATAATAAGAATTTATTATACACATAAACCTTCCTCTTAAATCACTCTATCTATTGGTGAAAACCGCATGAAAATCTGTTGCGTAGTTTAAAAGATTTATGCGCACATACATTTTGAGCGACTTCATTTTATGATGATACCACAAAACTTAAATTTCTACTCATATAATTTGGCACTTACCTATCTTATTAAAAAAAAAACTCAAAAATGCATATGCAACAAAAATGTATTTTTGACCGATTATCTCTATCTCTACATATTATAAAGTCCCCCGCGCCGTCTGTCTGTCTATTCGCGATAAACTCGAAAACTACTGAACGGATTTTCCTGCGGTTTTCACCAATATACAGAGTATTTCGTGAGGAAGGTTTAAGTATGCAATTTGTCAATGATTTGTGTAAATTGGTTGAAACATAACGATAATTGTTAGAAGTGTCGGAAATAAGTCCAGCCGCCTGGTAGCTTTCATCGAAAACGCTGCACAATCCTTTTGGGATATAATAAAACAATTAATGGTGGGATATTCCTCTTTTATAGATCTACAAAAAAGTCCGCGAAGGCATATATCTATCTTTTACGGATAGCTTACTATACACATTATATCTAAAATGCAATTGATAAGAATAATAAGATAAGAAGATAGAATGCGTATAGTAAAAGATAGATATATGCCATCGCGGACTTTTTTGTAGATCTATAAAAGAGGAATATCCCACCAAGCGTTGTTTTGTTATATCCCAAAAGGATTAGGCAGCGTTTTCGATGAAAGCTACCAGGCGGCTGGAATTTTTCCGACACTTCTAACAATTATCGTTATGTTTCAACCAATTTACACAAATCCTTGACAAATTACATACGTAAACCTTCCTCACGAAACACTCTATCTATTGGTGAAAACCGCATGAAAATCCGTTCAGTAGTTTTCGAGTTTATCGCGAACAGACAGACAGACAGACAGACAGACAGAAAGACGGCGCGGGGGACTTTACTTTATAATATGTAGAGATAAAAAAGGTTTAAAAATTGCCCACCTTAAGTTTTTTTCTAATTAAAATTACGATAACGAAAAAGATAAAAGCACTTACATATTTTATTAGACAATTAAATCTAAATGGATTTATTGTGTTGTATGTATCATACGTGTGAGTTGACATGTTTGTAAATAATAATGTTTAAAATGTTAGATATATCGCTTGCTGAGGTTTGATTTGTACTCCTGTATTTTTGAGTTTCTTTAAGCAGTAAATACAAAAAAGGATGTGTTAGTTCGTTCAAAATTCAATCAAAAATGTTGGTCTTTTACCTATAGATAGATTTACCTACACATTTTTTTTAAATATTTATTACAGTCAGTTTGAAATAAAGGAAACAAATATATAATTTTTTTAAACTTCAAAACTTTTTATTTTTATTTTCAACTTTATAAAACCTTAAATTGTAATATTTAATTACATGAAGACAATATTAGCGAAACTTCAACCCAAGGCTTCAGGCCCAACTTCATAGTACAAAAAAAAGTGCAAAAATCACTTACTTCGCAATTTTTGCAATAAAATAAAAGCACTTAGAAAAAAAACCAACAACGCTAAAGGCTTTGTACCAGTTCACATAAGGAAAAAGGTTGAAGCAAACGTTTTACGTATGAGAAAAGCTATAGTTTGAGCAGTAAATTACAGAAAAGAGCAAGAAAACACGGCACAAAGTGATAAAGTAAAAAATCTGAAAATGGACAAAAAAATGCCGCAAACCATGTTTTTGGTGATCATACAAAATGTTCGTCATACTATTGCAAGTCGGAGAAGTATACTAATGATCCAAATTTAGTAAGCGATCTTCAAGATTGTGGAACAGGACTGATATTCAACAATTATTGTCGTCTCTAATAGCAAATGCAGAAAGTCTTATTATTAACGTGACAAATAACACTGTGGAGCATTTCAACAACGTTATAGCCAAATTTATAGGCGGAAAAAGAGCAAATTTTACAAAAATGGGATAACTTCAGCAGTTGAGCTTCTTGAGCAGTAACTTCGTGGAATAGTGAAATGACAACCCATTCACGAATACAAAAAAAATCCAAGGCCACAGTCCTGGCAACTACACGAAGCATTTTATTGAAAGAAAACGACGTTCGAAGGAGACAATACAGAGGTGTCGAAAAATAAAACTAAGGTATTACGAAAACACGACAGAAAAGAGAAAAAAAGTTACAGGGCCTGATGAAAATTATGGTCAATTGGAATTAGATCCAGATATGCCAGCTGAATTATTTGAAACGATAAAGAGGAATTTTTCAAAGAATTATCTCCATCGAATAAGGATGAACTTGAAAGGAATACGGTGGGCCAAAGCAATAATAATTTGTGGACAATTGAAAGGCGTAAGCGGCTTACAGCTTCTAACTTTGGACAAAAATATGTAAGCTACGGCCAAAAACTTCAGTTGCGAGAGTATTAAACTCGCTACTGTACTCGCCATTTAAAGGAAATATGGCCACAAATTATGGGAAAGAAAATGAAAACCAAGCAATTGAGCAATTTACAAAAGAAACAAAATTAGAGATATTCGCCTGTGGACTATTTATCGATGAAAACAAAAACTTTTTAGCGCAAGTCCGGATGGCCTTTTTGGCAAGGATTCTATAATTGAAGTGAAATGCCCATATAGTATAGTAAATATGTCACCAGAAGAAGGATTTGAACAAAAAAAATTGATAACTGTAAAATTGAAGACAATGTTTCAACATTAAAACGGAATCACAATTACTTCTACCAAGTACAAGGCCAGTTACACATTACTCGTCGTAAATACTGTTATTTTGTCGTGTGGAGTCCTAAAGGTTTGCCGTATGAAAAAATTGAAAGGGACGATTCAATCTGGCAAAAAATTGAACCACTGTTAGAAAAACTTCTACCACCAATGCCTTTTACCAGAAACAATTGACGGTCGCATATCAAGAAATTTACCGGCGAGAGAAAGATCTAAATCATAAATTGTTTAAAATTCATTGTATAGTGGTAAAAAATTTTGTACAATAAAGTGTTTACAAACAAAAAATTTCAATTAATCACTGAAGGCAATGTAAGCGACTCTCAACTAAAAATTTGAAACAGATTTTTTTTAAAAACATAAACCTCACATTGGAGGCACCGAGGAAAAATAATCGCTCAGGGACTTTGTTGGAGAAGTTGTTGGACATCATTGGAGAAGCTGTGTGGAGGGTATTTTTAGGATAAGGAAGGAAAGGAAGTTTTGGGTAGGGAAAAGGTAGGTAAAAGTATGAAATGATGGTGGAGAGTCCAGCTGTAGAGATCAAAAGATCTTCCTCTTCCAGTTTCTCCCAATCCGGCCCGCCACGCAGTAAGTGGACAAAATTATCCGCCACCAAAACCCATGCAGACCTCATCCGTGAACCCGGGAACCCAGGCTCTGTCACCAAACATAGAGGACCACTTGCGGTGACCAAGTGGCGGGGGTGTTGGTTATCCAATAAATGGTTCCCGGGGCGATGGTACCTAAAACGCCTCCCAAATTGAAAATTTATTATAGTACTTGACATAAAAAAATTTAATTTTGCACAATTTTAGTATGAAAGCTCGGTCAGTATTGGTATACCGCGATGAGTCACTAAACAGAAAAAAAACGAATAAAAAATATCGATTACTCGGGCAAGGACAACACTAGTCTACCGATAAAATTCTTTACATCACTACTTCGCATTATATGTATGTATTTGTCAAAACCCACGTTCCCCGGCCCCCCTCAGGAGAAATGAGCGAAAGGGACACCTGCACGTCGGGCCGAAAATACCTAAATAAAATCTTCGAAATCGATGTTTTGTATTCCCCATTTTTCTTCTCCAAAACTGGACGGATTTAAAAATTTTTTTTCACTAACTGTATTAAAAGAAAATATTCTATGTCGGTACGTTTTGCTTTTTTTCAAAATACATTGTTTAGTTTGTATACTGAACGTTTTTTGACGGCGTTTAAATTAGGCAATTTTATTCATTTTTGGAAGGTCGTAACTTCTATGAGAAGTAAATTATCAAAAAAAAACAAAACGTACCGACACGCTAGTGGTCAATATCTATATTATGTAAAAAAAAATTTTGCTCTAGGGTCAAAATCCAGAGAGATAAACGGGGAATACGTTTGTATAGAAAAGCGCAGCTAGTATTTCCTCTTAATCGATCTATTGACTTAATCTTGGCCGCTTTAAGGTTGATGGTTCAATGTTATGAAAGATGATAGGTATCTTTCACGACATCCAAAGACGATGAGGCCTCGTTCACCCTCATCACCATCAATAACTGGCATTTTAATATTATTGCATTATTTGTCCTAACGTAATTTTACCCAGAACAGTAGTTTGTTGAAAATTAGTTTGACGTGTGTGATCAGGGATTTACTCCTCAGCATTTGCAAGACACTGCAAACTTGGATTGTTAACTTTTTATGATCGTATGACCCCCTCTGCAACAGATTCCATGGAAATTTAACTGAACAACGTATTCATCAGTTCTTTTACTCCTTTATACATCCTTAGTACGTAGTCAAGTCCAATATAACTCCTCGATCTGGTCCCCCCATTTTAAAATACATTCAGATTCAATTGAAAAAAATCAACATAAATTTCTAAGACATATTAATTTTAAACTCGGTATTCCCATTGAAAACATAAACTATAATTACTTGATGAAAGAATTAAATTTATTAAGACTCTCAGATCGAAGAATTATATCCGACTTAATATTTTTGTTCAGTAAATGGTAGCATAGATACTATAGACAGTCCTAATTTAACTAAGCTCATTGAATTTCATGTTTCCACGAGAACCACTAGATCTAAAATCCTGTTTAAATGTAACAATAATAGGACTGAGTACTCGAAACACTCCCTTGTACCTAGGTTACATGATGTTAGTAATAGATATGCAGATGTGGCAGATCTATTTAACTGCACGGAAGGTAGGTACAAGAGGGATATCAAATCTTTTCAGTCAATATTAATTCTATTATTTGTACTATAAATTTTTGTATGTAACTGTCTCTCTGGTGTCATTTCTCATTCATTTGCCACAATTATCAATTAAACAATTTTTTTCTTTAATTTCTATATTATTATTTTTGATTTTGTGACATGTAATCAGTTCTTATGGTATATGTATACCGCTGAAATTAAATAAATAAATTAAAGGTATCTGAATTATTTTCTGTTTCATCATAGTCATCCAATATAACTTTACGAAAACTTTTTATGCTTTTCAGCTTGTTGTAAGTGACAACTTGTTTCTCTTGGAGGACATTTTTTAAATAAGGCTCCTTCATGACCACTACTTGACGGAAAAAAATTGTGCTTTTAGAATTATTCTTATATGCAGATAAAATATTATGCTATCTTTACCTTGAATCTGACAGACAACGGAGGTACTTCATCCGAAGATTTTTTTTTTCATTCCATACTATTTTAGTAATTATATTTCAGCAAACTACTAAAATTTCAAGCTAAAAAAGATGACATTTTTATAGAAAGCAGTCACTTTGTGTTTTTTTTCAGTTTCAGTGCCGGCAACCCGGGTTTTTATTTTATTTTAATTTATGTATATAGATTTATTTTGCCCACCTCACTAGACAACGTCTGTTCCGAAGCGGGTAAATAACATATTATATTTAGTAAAAAAGAAATGCATCACGGGTAAAAAAAGATTAAAAAAAAATAATAATATTTAAAGACAAAAAAAGATAAAAATTAAAAGATAAATATATATATTTAAAAAATATGTGTTTACATACATACAAAATGCTGTTTAATTAAATTTTGTAATTTATTATATTTTCATTAAAATATTGCTTATGTAATTTAAAAATTACAGGGAAATACATATAAATACAGTTAGTACATGATAATTAATAAGAAAATATTATCCCAGCGGGTACATCGTTATTTGAAATGTTAATTGAAATAAAGCAATAATTTAAACGATGATTATATGATCATTTTATTTTAAACCCTGAAGACGCTTGTGTTAAGCGTAATCGGTCGGTATTAGTTACAAACAAAGTTATTGTTTTATTTCAATTAAAAAAGATTATTATCTGCCGTTATTATATTTTTTTTACATTAACTCCACACAGGAGGCCCTGAGGAAAATAATTTCCCTCAGGGCCTATGTCATCTGAGATGCTGTGTGGAAGGTCTTGTCGAGGAGAGGAAGGAATGAACATTGATTGGTCTTGAAGAGACCCATATGTTGTAGGAAGGAGGAAATATAGAGGCCGGCAAATCGTTCCACAGCCGAGCTGTTAAACTCAAGAACGAGTCGACGAAGCGACCCATTCTCACGTGACAAACGTCAACCGTGTACATATGTTGGGCACGCGTTTGGCGTGTATATTTAATAGTATTATTGTAACAATATTCTAAAATTAATATATTTATGGCAAAAAATAAAAACCTCACCTTTACGCGGATACATCCTCTTGAAGTTTTGGCGCTAAATCGCTCATGCTCCTGCTGACAGGTGAATTTGATAACAGACAAAGCAGACACGAAAGCGCCATGTTGCATTCTGCCATTGTTCAGTATTTTAAAATGACTTACATCACAAACATTGATTTTTAGAGAAGGTTGACTTGCTGACTCACCAAAAGTTTAAATGATCCGTATATGATACGAGTAGGTGTAGTATTAAGGTAGGCATTCAGATTTAAAAAAAACGAATAGCTTTTATTTGGTAAAAAAGAATGGCTAACGTGCATTCACATTTTTTTTATATGGACAGGCAGAAAGTCTTAAGCTTTATACCATGCGATAAAACGTCATAGTTGACGAGTGAATAGGAAAGGTTAAACAGGTAACTATACAATTAAACAGGTATAAATTTAACTATCACAAGCCATTTTGTAATAAAAAAGTAAGGATTTAATGTAATTGGCTTTTAAGACCACAAATAAAATTATAGCAAGGGCGGATCCAGGATTTTTTTTTCTTTAGATTTATTACTGTTAGAAATAAACTTGAAGTATCATACTACAAGTGTATTTCTACAAGTTCAAGTATGTATGGGAAGGTTAATGAAAGTGTCAAAATAAAAGAAAAATTAAATGTATAATAAAGACAGTTTTTGCTTGCATAAGTATGTACTGTGATGGAATCTCCACAGTACACAAAAATACCGAAATCCTCCCTTGAATTATAGCACCCTGAAAATTCCCTTATTAACCATGTTCCCAGTTCCCATGTAATATTGACTCCTCCCACCGTGTTTCCCATCCTCAAAACAAGTTGTCTCAATACCCTCACCTAATAAATCTAATCATTTTTGTTCTTGTATGTAATATTTAGGTTAGTATAAGTGTGATACGGGTGGGACGAAACCGGTAGCAGAAAATTTAAAGTAGCATGCATTGAAAAAATAACGTAATGTGCATTGAAAAAATAACAAATTTCTAAAAATTGTTACATATTGTTGCCCAAGAAATGCAAAAAACAGTTTAAAGTACTTATTAGTAATAAAAATGCTCAGGTGCCTTAAGAGCCACCAACCAGCGGCCGAGAATTTAAATTTGTCGAACGATGATCTTGCGATCGTACCCTTGCAACTGTACAGGGCGGTTCCGATGAGAAAGATTAATTATTTGCCATACCAGCATTTTAACATTATAACTCAATATCAATTTTATTTCATTCAAAATTATGTACTTTTTGTAATTATTTTTTTATCATAAGTATTTATAATTTTTCAATAATGTCTAAGCAAAATAATATTGTAAAAAAAAATCTAAAATGTATTAATTTGTAAGACCGTAAATAAATGGACAAACTGAAGTTTTGTCTGGTTATTTGCCCTTAAACCCGACTTGTTATATAACTCATATTGTGCCGAAATGATTTGTTAATCACTTTGCCTTTCTACCGTCAATATATATCGAAAAACAAAAATAGTCTGCTTTTTATTTACGTTAATTTTATTATTTTTTCAACGCCGTTCCATTTCCCACATTTGCGCCCTTGCCACTCTTTTATCAGTTGAATTACCCGGCAGGATAGCTGCTAGAAGATCCCGGGCAAAGTAATGAGGTTACCTCGGGATAAAACGCATTATCCCGGCTTTTTATGAATTATTAATGTATAATCGTACAGGAAGATGGGGCTACTTGTTAAAGAAGAGTGAACGTCTAATGTCTAAGGCCTGGTTTACAATCTTAATAATAATATAAAGGTAGTAGAGATTATGTTATTAGTAATGATTAGTGTAAGAGGGTATACTTTGAATCCAAGGATTATGGATTTTCTTTGTAAATGTGAGGGATGGTTTTGGATTTGGTTAATTTATGAGGATAATTATAAAATTCTGACGGCCTCTGTGGTTGGGTGCTTTTGATCGTCGGCTCTGATTTTAGAGGTCGCTGGTTCAAATCACAAGTATATTTGATTTGAACAATAATTTATATCATCTCATAAATTATTTAATTTTAATTATTAATATTTAATATGCATAGGGTATCTGTGGCACATTTCAGAGTGGTATTTTCAGTATCGCCCTCGTAAGGGATCAACATTTACTATCGTAAAGTTACTTAAAATTGCTTTGGCCAAGTTTGTTGACCTTCGCCCTATTTTTTTCACGTCCCCACTATCTTCAACCTCACGACATACCCCAATTGGAGATGCCGTATTTTCACAGGCTTTACACGGTTGTTAGCAAGATGGACTCTTGTATTTTGTATCCATTGAAAATATGTAGTTAATGTAAAAGTAGGATATGTGACTATATATGTTTATTGTTAAAATCTGGTTTATTTTTTGGTATGGTATTGTGTTCAATTAATACTCTGTATTCATAATTCTTTCTACTAATTCGCTTTTTACTGGATCATCTTCATACCGACTCATTAAAAAAATATTTACATAACTTTTTTAATTAAAAATAAAACAATAACTTTGTTAACACCACTTTTATTTTTTATACTTTATGCCGACCGAGTTTCGCTACAATAATCTTAGTATGGGACTTTTATTTAAATTTAGTTGGTTATTAACTACCTTACTATTAGTGTTTATGGCTTTCCTAAGTTCAAGTGCCTCTATTGTGCAACCTTATACCGATATTGTTTTTATGAATATGTTTGGCGCCGGAGTTTTTGTCAAATTTACGGTCTTTTTCGATCAAGTGGTTTGCAAATTCTGAAAATCCAGAGCTGTGTAAACATTTAAGATGTTCTTTGACACGGGTGTTTATGTTACGTGCTATTTTACCAATATAAAAAAACTGGGCCGTCCCTGCATTGAAGTTCAATGTTTATTCACTTCAATGGTTATAAAAATTTAATTTAATAATGTTATTGTTCCCGCTAAGAGGGTTATAACTAAATATTCGGCAATCCACTTCTGTATAAATACAATGACAACAAAATGTATAGGTAGGTAACACTCACGGAAGGTAGAAGGGAGCAGTTTCATCTGGAACGTAGTTCCTTTCAAGATGAAATCACCATCTGAGATGTAGTTCACTTTTTTACTTGATGAATTATTGCGAATTTGAATAGTTTTCAAAGAATGCGATACGATGCGATAAAGCGATTGTTTTAAGCGACTAACGAGAACCTCGTAGTCGCGGAGCTGCGTGAACACACTGACTTTTGGGGGGCAAGCGGGGGAGACGGGAAAAGATCCATTTGTTGCCATAAATATAATAAATAATCCATTTCAAGAACACAAAAGTCTTTTACCGAGTTATCACTAAAAGCGGCGCAAACATGTATCAAGTTGTGCAAGTATAAGAATTTTTTGTTGCAGCTGTTTTGGCTTACAAGGCCATTTTCAAACTGTGGTTTGAGACAACTTATTTATACGAATCTAGATGTCAATTTTTGAGGTAGTCTAAATTAATGTATTACTGTTTATAACCAATTTGCTTATAGACTAATTCAGGCAGTAGACATTCCATTACGTGGGAGATCTGTTTTCCCCGCACAAAATGCTATGGTTTATTTAATTGTTTAATAATGACTTTACTGCTATGACTCATTAAGTGCTTTATGTTTTTTGGTTTTGTGTTTTGTAAATATACTAAGGAGTGGGATAAATAATTTTCCGTACTTTATTAATTAGCGTTACACTGGGGCCATTCGTTTGTTTATTGATTTCTAATTGTTCAAGCAAATTTAATCTAAGACCCTTTCTCTCTGAATGTAAAGGTTTAAGCTTGTCGTTTGTGGGACGTGATTATTGACTAAGAGTTCTTTGATTTTTGTTCTGATTGTTTTATTATGATGTGCTTGCATTTTATTTTTTTCGACTTATTCTCATCATTGTGTTTGTGAAATATTCACGATAGCCACTGTCTTGTCTTGTCGATACTACCTTTCCAAAAACAGCATCCCTCACAGACTAACATGTGTCACATCGACCTCTTGCAAAGTTGAAACCTTCCTTCCTGTTGGGAAACCGGGGCGGAAGGTCGGGAAGTTGGCTCCTATTTGAGACAACTACAACCCCCCACCTACATATATTCTTCCCGCCACCCACAAAACCCGCAAATGTCCCCCATACCTACAAACACCCCCACAAGTTACATTCTCTTACAAGCGGTTTGGAAAAACTTGTACGAGAATCCTCTATCAAGAGTGCAGTTTTTCAATATTTTTTTATAATCTATGTAACTAAACCACCGTCAAAATGACATGTTTTTAATGTGTCTAAATTTTAAAGTATGCAAACAAGTATTACAATCAAACTAATTAATCAGTTTTGTAAGATTTAAGTAAGTTAAACATTGCACAATTAAAAACTAAATAAACATTTAAAAACAAAAACCAAAGTCGTTAAAAAAAATTAAGTTGTTTTTTTTCCAGTGTAATTCTCTCCACGTGAAAATCTCACCTCACTGTGTTAGGGTTTCATTTTGACAGGCGGGTATGGGTACCGCCGCTCCGGGAATCATTTATTGGACAACCAACGTCTTTGCCATAGGTCATCCCAAGTGGTTCGCTACGTTTTCTGACTTAGCAGGGGTGCCCGGGTTCATGGGGTGAGATTTGTCCTGGTCTTGGCGACGGATGTGTTTGTCCACCGTTCGGGGCAAAAACATCGTGGCGTGGCTGGACGGATCGGGAGAGACTGGTTGAGGGAGAGTTTTTTACCTCTCCAGCCGGGCTCTCTCGACCCATCGCCATGCACCGTGGTGGGGTGGATTCATGCGTTCATTATTCATGGACACGTTAAATTCCAGATTCCTACCCACCCTCCATACCTTATTCCTTCCCAGAACTTCTCTCCTTTTTTCCTTAAAAAGTCCCTCCACACTGCAACACCAAAAATGATCAGGCCATGAGGGGAATTTTGTTTTCTTCAGGGCTTTCTGTGTGGAGCTGATGTAAAAAAAAGTTAATGAAAAGCATCTTTGCTTATTAGATGCTGTATTCAATCTCAATTTCTATTTAAAAAAAAAACATTATTTATTCAAAAACAGCAAAAATATCACCGGTGACCAAAAATTCATACACCTTTTTTTAGTCCAAATAATGTCAGAAATCACAAGTAAATCAAGTACGTCCCTTAACACACTGTATAATTATTACAAAATAGATAATAACAATTTCAAGAGCGCCGTTTTTTGGTAAAATCACTTCAAGGGCGGTTTTATAGAAATATTATATTAATTCATTGTCAAAAGTGGTAATTTTAAAAACTAATTTTACGGTACGGTTTTATGGTTGAAAATGTAATGATTAACTTTCTTTCCCTCAAAATTCCCTTATTTTTGTGAACCTAAGGGTAATGTGATAGAATTTTTAAAAATATGTAATAAATTTAATACATGAGTTTATTTATTGTTCTGTTATACTTGGTGGAATTATATTGTATTAAATTGAAATTAAAACAATTTTTTAAACTTATTTCCACATATTTATTTAACCAGTACCGGTTTCATCCTGTTATGGACATCTTCAGGCTGGCAATTCAGGCTGGTACTGGTTAAATAAATATGTGGAAATAAGTTTTAAAATTGTTTTAATTTCAATTGAATTAAATTTAATACATTTATTTTTTAAATTTTCCTCTATTGTTTTTAATTAAATTTAGGTAAGGGTGCATTTCAATTGACAAAACCGACTTAACACTTTCAAAATTCCAACACACAGGGATAGCGTGGTGTCACTGGCTCGTACTAAAACAGGAAGAATGAAGAATAGGTACCTATGTATCAAAGTGTAATTTATTAGGGGAGCATGTGTTGTAGCGGGTTGGTTTGCCTCGCAAACTTTTCTATGTGGACTTATTCCAAAACACAACACGAACGGCAAACGAATTTCAGATTTTGTTTGAAGAACTCCTTATAAAGTTGCTGAGATATTTATAGTATCGCTGTGACTTTTAAGATTAAATTTATTTTCCTTTCCGATATTGGTGTTAGTCTTATGTACCTACGTAGCTAAACCAGAAACTTGGAAACGGGAAAATGAAAGCATGCAACCTTGTTATTCAGACATCAAGACATATTTCGTAGAGGCATAATTTATTGATTAAAAGGTCAAAATGAAATACTTAATCTTTGAACGCTATATAAATACGAGGCTATTAAATTTCGAATTTAAGCCAGTATTTAACCCTTAAAAACAATTCATTTACTTCACGGCCAAAATATCTAAAAAAAACGGGGATGCTAAATTGCCTAAACGCATAAAAAATATTAGCTTAACTCTTGGCCGAAGAATGATACAGTTAAATATGATCCTTGATAGGGACGTACAGTTAGTAGAGAACTGACCCGGCAAGTCGGAGGTCCTAAAACACCTCTACATAATAAATACTATCAACAGTTTCGGAAATAAAGTATTCTTCGTCAGGATAAGATTAATATTAAAAATAACAAAGACAAATAGCTATAGACTTATGAATTAGAGACAAATTATTAATGGGAGAGGTGATTAATTACTTAATATATTCTCCAAATTCTAATAAGAGTCAGAGACAAATTATTAATGGGAGAAGTGATTAATTACTTAAAAATATCATAAAAAAACAAATACATAAAATTAAATACAAAAATTATTTTGCAATGCATAAAAATTGCATTTTTATAACAAAAATTAAATAAAGGGAAGAATACTTCGTTTTCATGTTGATAATATTGATAATATTGATTATAATATTAATATTATTAACATGTTGATAATATTGATTATATGATATGGTGGTTTTTCACAAGTTATATGTGTTCATTTGTTTATCGGGTATTCAATGCGTTCTTGCATTATCTTATAAAATTCATAAATGTATTACTCGTTGTATGTATTTTCAGCATTATGATTACTTTATGATTAAAAAATCTCAATGGCGCTGTAGAAATTAGTCAAGTGTTGTTACTATTATTAACAAAATACTTTACCATTCTTTTGAACGACGTCGTTCGACGTGAAATGGTTCCCCAACAGTGCCATTCTGGGAAACTGAAAACCTCGGAACGAAGTGCTAACATTTTTAATTAGTAATGAGGTATTTTTTTAAATAATTTATTATTATTCCTCGGTGAAGTCAAAACCCATTAACTCTGAGCCCGACCTTGAAGAATGTCGTGTGCTCTAAATAATTTGTTTATACACGTAATAAACTGCCCACTTTGACATAATTATCATGTTCTGCCATTTGCTAGCATTGGCGCTACTTGCGGCCAACGCTAAACCCAAAACCTGGAAAGGACATGCAATAAACAAGCCGGCGGCTAGCTCTGCACAGCCGGCGCGAGCAAGGTCCCTCTTAAACCCAGGGCGAGTGTTTGTGGTTCGCTTGTAAATTCCTACTCCCCTTCCTTTCCTCAAAATCTCCAGGTCTCCTTCCTCAATCAGAACACAGTAGTTATGCACGAAAAAGGGTTTTATTCAATTAAAGGTGAACAGGGTTCTACAAAAGGCCAGCATCGGCACTACACACATGAGTATTTGGCTATCTCTAATTAATTCTATCATAACGGGGGAGCTTCTCTCAACTCTCTCTACACGTGTTTAGTGAATTTAAATGTCAGTTCTTAGCACACAGAGGGGTAGCAAGGTTCATTGGTACTCACAAGCAGGAGATAGGCGGTCGGCAGACAGGATTCTGGGTAGGCGTAAACCTCTTTAAGCACAATACACAATTAAAGTAAAACATCGTGAGCGTTTACGGAGAGCGCCTAGCGCGAATCACGGGGAACACAGTTATTCTGCCGAAGGCCGGCGAAGGAATGGCAGCGGGGAGCCGCTCGGCGCTTGGCACGGGCGCCGCGCGGTGCGGGGAGAGGGGGCGGAGGGCCTGTGCAAGGGGTCAATTCGCTATTAGCTCGCACGGGAAACAATTCCGTAACGTAACACATTATATCTTCTGCGGATCATAACACAAAATAGTTTCCCAAATTTTTATCAATTCGACTCCCGAAGTCCCAATCACCTCCACCAACTGTTTACCATACAAAGGTGATGAAAAATTATGATCAACTGCCTATTATCAGTATTTGAAATGTAATACGAACACATTTCGAATATCTATGCGTCCCCGTGAAATCTGGTTCAATGAACTCAAATTCGCTTTGATTTTAAGTAAGATTTTGAAAATAGATACCAGCCTATAATTTAAAATTTAAACAGTGAAAGATTTTTAAAAGTTGTGAAAATCCGGTGGTTTGCATGAACTCCTGATTTTTGACCACTCAGTTTCCATTTTTGAAATAATACAACATTTAGCTTTAGGAAGGTAATTTATCGTTTGTTTAAATATTTCACACGGACAATTCCACTTCACAGTCCAATTTGTGAGGAGGTTATTGCCGCCCCGATAACCATTTATTGGATAACCAACACCCCTGCCATAGGTCACCCCAAACGGTTCGCTACGTTTGGTGACTTAGCTAGAGTGCCAGGTTCATGGGGTGAGGTTTGTCTAATTTTTGGTGCGGATGCTTTTGCCCATTTACGGCGTGGCGGGCAGGATTGAAAGAGACTTATTGAGAGAGATCTTTTGACATCTCCAGTCGGACTCCCTCGAACCATCGCCTTGCGAGGAATGGATTTATTTGTTCGTCAGTCCTGAACACATTGACTCCCAGATTCCTACCCAACGCCGATACCTTTTTCCTTCCTAGAATTTCATCTCTCTCCTTTTTCTAAAAAAACCCTCCACACAGCATCTTTAAATACGTTTTTTTTTCCCAGTGGAGGGAATGTAAATAAAATAAATACGTCCCTGTCCTGAAAGCGACATTCACATTCAAATCAAATTTTAGTTCATGGAAATAGATTTTAAGTTCACGCAGAACTAACTAAGACAAACAAATTTTTATTTTTTATGATTGAGATGTTTTTATCCATTGCATGCTGATACAACTTATATAAACGCCACGTTATCGTACCAGTAAACATAATGTACCTATATATTATAAATTGTAGACATTGCATGAAATTGGAAAATATAATATTACATTTCAAACCTCTGGAGAAACACACTGTCAGACATGACAACATTATTTTCCATCAAAAAATATAACATTCGAGTCATGTTTTGCAACCCTCATCATCATGCCAAGCCCTCAAGGGGAAGAGATGTGATAAAGTCATATCACAGGAACATAATATCATACCTACTTGCATGCATTTCTGTTTCAGACCCTCTCCAACTTCTTTCCAAGAGAAACTGAAATGGAGGTCCTATCTCGTCTAATTCCCAGGTGGGAGAAACTATGTTTTCAAAATAGAGTGGCGTTGACAAAGGAAAATTTAGTTTTTTCTGCTCCCTTGCACTTTCTTTTGGCGCGTAAAAATAATGAGATATCATGTTTCTACACTGAGGCGAAAGCGGTCACGAAATGTTAGGCTGCGTTTACACCAACAAGTTTTTTCCTGTAAAACGCTAATGTAAGCGATTTATGGCCAAATTACCAATTTAAACGACGTCAAAAGTCACCTAACGTAATTCATAGCAAGTTACATAACTTGTTCTTTCGGTAGTTTTTTGACAGGTCTAATTGCACCCGCGCAAATTTCCAACCTTCTCACAGCTTATAAAATCTGTTTATAAGCTGAGAAACAATACCCTAAGAAGTGCAGTGACTATCGATTAATAAGCCTGATGAGTCATGTCCTTAAATTATCCCTTAAAATAATACATGCCAGGATACGCAATAAATGTGAGCAGGACTTGGATAACACCCAGTTTGGCTTCAGAAATGCATTTGGAACGCGTGAAGCATTATTGTCTATCGACGTAATATTGCAAAAGTGTCGTCACCAAAGAAAGGAAGTCTTTGCCTGTTTTACTGACTAAAAAAAGGCATTTGACAGGGTAAAATATGCCGACCTAATGAAAACGCTTGTCGATTGTAACGTGTAATGTTCCGTCACTCCTGGCTTTTGACACCAATTGTGATGAACCCTACCTAGCTGATTTACTTTTCTAAGCTTCTACCTCGTAGTTTAAATCTCGTAGCTCCTGTCTCGTAGCCACGCTCATAATTCTACCCTTATGTCCTACTGATCACACCACTAGGTATGATGGCCTGACTCAGCCCTCCTTCCGGTTTGTTTCTACCTCAGGCTCGCGATTTCTAAACCCCTATACTTTATAATCTAGCTAAACCTACCTTATCTTCTTAAATCCCTGCAATTTTCTCACAGTAATCAAGATTCAAGATTTTAGTTCACATTATTTCTATAATCTGCGTTGTGTAATTTTTTTTTGTTTAGATTTTACATCTGTTTGCATACTTAACATGCACACATATGTAGAGAAGATAATGTATTACGTGTGGTAACCCATAGATTCTTTTAGAGAAAGGGTGAGAATTTTCCGATTTATTAATTATTATTTTAGAATATTTAACCGAGTTTGATAAACTAACCCCGCCTTAACTTTGTATTTATTTGATTTCCGTAGGAATTTAGTGTGTTTATTTAATTCTTCCTATCACCGCGGATACATCGATAACATAAACAACAGTTAATAAATTACATCATTTCAAGAAAGCAAACCTTACCTTACCGGTGTAGGATGATCGAACTCGAAGGTCCAGTTTTCTCAATTGAAGTCCTTGTCTGCAACTTCTCCTAACATAATGTGTTTGTAGTCATAGTTAGTGTTATTGGTTAGTATTCGCAAAATCGTTGAAAGAGCAGGAATGGAGGGATATGGGGAGGGGGATAATATGTTTGCTGAAAAGTCGGCTCCTCCGCTAACCAAGTGAAAACCGATGAACAACAATTTCAAACCGGATTCTCCCAAGTACGTTTGCTAAGCTTATCCTTAAGTCCGAGTTTTACTCTCTTCAACGAGCGTCTCTTGTTACGAAAGGGGCTCTTCACGCCAGATGGGGGAATACCAAGTCTTCATGCCGTTTTTCTGCCTCACTCCGACTTCCATCTCCGCCGGATTGAATTTAACTCTACTGAGTCTAGAAGGGGTATTTCATGTCTTCCCTTATCATGCCTCTATCCGTTGAATGTGGCGTAAGCTTGTGACGGGCAGATCCTTCCTCCCACGTGACCGACCCAGCGTTACACTCCACCTCTGACTAGCTGACATAAAACTCACCTCATGAGCCTTATGTTTGCTTTCAGGTTCGACAAGACTCACGGTATGCGAATAACCTGTGGCTTTAATGCCGCGTCAGCGTACTGTCCGCATACGTCCTTCCTCTTCCCCGCATGCCCACCTCGACAATACCGCCACAAGATCAAAGCCGTCTGTTCGAGAAAGGTTGACACTTAAATTTCCAGATGGCTCATACCCACATACAGGAGCCTTGAAGCTTACGTTCGGGAAAAGTTAGGATTCAGGACTGTATGAGTATTTGAACACCAGTGTTGTTTAAATGAGGTCACTAGCTCCTCGTGTGTTAGGTATTTAGGATAATGGGTATTTATGGGTTCTTGGATACCTACTTCCTATAAGAAAGATTTAAAAATGAGATAAATCAAGTTGTCATTGAATCAATGACCTCCTGAATAATTGTGATGAGCTCTCTTAGAGTTTGAAGCTAGTCGCAGTACTTTACTTTGCGAAAATTTTGCATGCTGAATCAATGCTACCTATTGGCGATCGCTCTAGTAAAATCAAGTCGTTTAGAATTGAGTGAATTTAACGTCAATGTCGCCTTCACATATTGACCGCAGGTTTCGTCGCAAGCTATAACTGATAAACTTGTCCCTGACGTTAAAGCTTTGTTTTGTTTATTCGTTAATGGAATTTAGGTGACTGGGTCAATGGGAGACATTGAACTCAAATCGAAATTTTTGGTACACTATCGAAGGTCATATAAACTTACCCTAATCATGCTAGTGAAAGGAGGCAAATAGGTATTTGTTATACAAATACGCTAAGATACCAAAATTGGTTTAGTGATGCGTTTCTATCTAATTATGTGTTAAGTATTTGTTTTGCAACCTTTCATTCTGTATGGGAGAAGTGACATGCGAATGCTAATAAATTGGTTAGTTATTTATTCACCCTTACTTGGTATCACGTTCATCAATGTCAGATTACCCGCGAGGAACCTGTAAAAGCTTAAATATTGTAAGGACTCACCAAAGCTCTAATGTCTTAAATTCAGCTCCATCGGGTAATATCATCGATATGAATTTTATTAGAGCATCCAGACTACCTGTGTAACTTATCGCACTTTTATTTCGGTTTCCCACTTTTAACGATTTAACCCTACAAGACCCGGAATTCATTTCCTTCCCTTCCCCTTTTCTTCCATATTTGATTTCAATCTAAAGAAGAGAATCGATTCTTAATAATCGTTCGCTCGAATATTATTTGATATATATAACTATACTTATTTACTCTTTAATAAATTAATTTATTAATTCGAATTTTCTTTAATTTTGTATTATTCCACTTTATAAAATATTTAAGTTTTATTTATTTTTTTTCTCAATTTAAATCATATTTCCTTTTTATAAAACTAAAAATTTTCTTTAAATTTGAATTATTCCACTTAAGGACAAAGTTAAAGTTTTATTTATTTTTTCCAATTTAAATTAGAATCCTTTTATAACGAATAACTAAATATTAGTCTTCACCCAATTTACAACAAAACTGAAAGGACCACTTCCACTTTATTTTATAACACTTTCGTTTAGCAACAAATTAATAATTTGGATTATTTATTTAAACCTTGGGATAAGTATTTTCCAGATTTCGGATCAATTATTATTATTGCTTTGTCACCTAACGATAATTAATATTTCGTAATAAAATTTCCGACTTTCGACTTAAACGCTAATTTTTATTTAGTAAAACTTATTAGACTGTAATTTTCTTTATTTAACCTCGAACTAAATAACTTTACTTTAACCTTCATAGAACAGATTTAAATCAATTCAAACACACTCCATTAAACTCCTTCCGCATTGAATTCGTAATTAATTAATTAATTATTAAATTTTATTGAATCGGAAATTATTGCAAACACTGATTTTAGATTTATTATAAGATCATACACTCCGTTATATTGCACGATTAACCCTATCCGGGCACTTCACTCTCTGTTTTATCAAAGTATAAAACTGATTGTAGACTCTATTTTACCACTGAAGTATAAACTGACTCTATTTTTCCACTGTATTTTTAAAGTATAAAACTGACTACTTTTCCACTGTATTTTTAAAGTATAAAAACTGATTCTAGACTCTATTAATTAATTACCAGGGTAATTCTCACGACATGCGCGACGTTTTAATCAACCTTGCCAGTTGTCGAAGAACTCCCGAATAATCCCAAACACGCTAATTTATACCCATCACAGCTCCAAAAGGGCATAATCGTATTTTCCTTGACAAGAAAATATAATCTGTAATAGCTCGAAATTTTTTGAAATTCCCATCTCGTTATGCTTTGTTCCTACATACGATCTTTCGAGTTTTCGTCTTCATAAATCTGGGTTCGTCCCACAACTTTGTCTCGCTTCCCTAAGGTTTTTAGTCCCGGACTTAGTAAGCTGCCATCCAGTTTGCCCATTTTCCACATGTCTTCTGTCTTCATAATATGTTTTATAAACATGGTTTTAATCTTGTTTTTTTTTTTTCCAATTTGAACATGCCCATAAGTGATCTGCTAAAACTGTATTTTAATTGGCATAAATATTAGGGAAAACGTAGATTCTTCAGTCTCCTAGTTTTAAACGCTAGTTGTCCTGTATAAATTTCCACGAAAATTATTTCTTTTCCCCTAGTCTACGTAAGCAATTATGTCTCAGAACCGTATTTTCATTATTTATGTGGCATATTTAACTTTTCCATTTTCCCACCTAAATTTCCTTCAAGTAACGGTGTTTTAGCAACTATTCTTAAATGATTTTCCCTTCGTTGTTCATAAGGAATCATATCCTGGTTCCGTGTCTACTCTACTTATAACGTTTTGAGTTTTTCCCATTTCCTTATCTGAGTTTTCCGGTTATGTCGGTTTTTTCGTTCTCTCCCCCTCCCTAACTCATGATCCCTTATTGAAATTTGACGTTTGCCTTTTATGTCGTTATTCCATCCCCCGCTAAAACCCTTTTTTCCTTTTTTGATATATTATTTATGGTGTTTTCCGGCCCACTAACTATTCCTATACTGGAATATCTGTCAAGTTAACTACTTCGATCAAATTCCGCCCAATTTTCCATCTCTCTCTTGCTCAAAATCCCATAAACTATAAGCCCTGACGTGTGTATACATTCTAATTTCTACATACCTGGCGATAAATCCATTTTAATGTGTTTATAATTAAGTTTTACGGAAATTCTATAATCTAAATACTATGTAAGAGCAATGTTAATTTTTATGACCCTTTTTAATAGCTAATGGTGTTAATCTAAACAATTTCCATGTTCGAATATTCCTTGTTTATATCAACAATATGCATATGGGGTCCACAACCGTTGTAATGTCTCACTTTCCCTCGCAGTCTCGTGTAACTTTATGTTATGATCCCTACTTTAATTACGTAAAATGACTCCTTTTTATGAATTAAATCTATCGCAATGTTTGCAGTATTTCCACCCCCCCCTAGGTATACTATTCCAATTCCTTTCCAAGCACCTGCTACTGCACCAAACCCTTGTTTCGTCCTCTTGTTCAATCCTTAAACTCTAAATTTTTTTGAATTTTCCTTCCCAATTCGCTTTCCTAATCTCTCCGTTCCGTCTAGAATTGATAACAATAATTTTCCATTGTGTTATGTATATTTATTTTCCTTTCGTACGTTTTTCCTCGAATTTGGCGTCTAGGCCGTCATATGTAGTTATTCTATAATTGAGAATCCTCCCGCAAGCATGCCCCCTCGTCCCCGCGTCTTCCACTCAATATATTACTGATAATTTTTTTTATCGTTATCCAAGTGTGTTTTTCCGCAACTAAAAACGCTCTAATGCACTCAAAACTAAGGTTTCCCGACCCCTTGAAGGTACCCGTTATTAATAACATTACTTGGGTTCGTTGTACTAAAGTCCTTGAATAATTCGATATTTATCTCTTAGTTCATTCAACTCTGATCTCTGTGGGAACGTCTAGACCATAAATTTCTTCACTAATCACTCGGGTCAAAGTCCAATCTTTTGTGTCCAAAATGGGCACGACCCCCTTCTTGCTGATAGGCTGAGTTGATTTTTAATTGCTTTTCCTACTATTTAATTGGTTGTCTCAACTCTCGCGTTTAAAATCGTCCCTAAACCTGGGGTTCCCGTTAAATATCGATCTCATCACCATCTGTGTGTATCTAAGGCAACTATAACACATCAAACAACTTAAAAATACCTCTATTTTCGAGCAAGTTTTGAATTTGACCATACAGATGTCGTAGTACTGCGCTTTTCATCTTAAAAAAAATTTTCCCGTAGGCTTTCTCGTAAATTGGAAGTTACCATTCATCACAAACGTTGACACCAAAGACCAGAATTTCATTAAAAATCTGTATTGGTTCCAAACAGCAGAAATAAGACATGGGAACGAGAGATCTAATGCAATTGCCATTCAGCGTGGAGTACGACAAGGCTGTATCCTGGCACCACTATTGTTTAATCTCTATTCCAACTATGTCTTTAAAAGAGCCCTAAGTGATACTGAGAAGGGTCTGAAGTTCAACGGAGTTGTCATTAATAACATATGATACGCAGATGATACTGTATTACTAGCTGACAGTATCAATGACCTCCATGACCCATTAAATCTTGTTAATGATGCTGGTGAGCCACTGGGCCTAACAATCAACGTCAATAAAACTAAATGGATGACATTTGGATGACTAGTGGAGAAATGTTTAATTAATGCCAAAATCTATCTCAACACTTTATTTGGGCTTTTTCGTCTTTATTGACGAAATCGCGTAAGTTTGACAATAGTAGGTCGTTGTTGAAAGGAAACCATCTTACCGCAAATAAATTTACAGATGTAAACTGTCGCATGGACAACTACACAGGTTGAACTTCGTATTCATTAATTACCACAAATCGGATGCGTATGTAAACGCTCCTGTGAGTAACCTGTCAAAATCTTATGTGATTCGTGTAAAGCTAGCCTTACGTTTTGAAAATATTAGAGAATAAACTACCGCTGTCTTTCAAGGCGTTGGAGCACCGTGAAATTGGTTACAGCATAATTTCTAGTAGTGAACATTTTTAGCAAAATAAAAAATGATTTTTAAATTTAATCTTCAATGACTTCGATTCACTAAACACTAAACAATGTAAAAATAATGCAATTGTTTCGGTGTAGTCAGGGATATTCTTGCTAAGTTAATATTAAGACTATAGGGTATGCGTTTATTTTTGTTTATTAATTTATTCCTGTGTAAATGTATACTTGAAGTCATTAAAACCGAAAATAAATATTACACTTTTTTACATTAACCCCACACTAGAGACCCTAGGTTAAAGGGCCCCTAAACCGACCTCTTCCTATCTGGCCCGCCACGCATCTGGTGGACAGGTGCATCTACCGTCAAGACGTGAACAAACCTCACCCGATGAACCCGAATCCCCCTGTTAAGAGACCAAAGGTTGCCAACAATTTGGGGAAATCTTGTCGTTTATCCAACAAAAGAACCCGGGCACCCCTGTTAAGTCACTAAACGTAGCGAACAACTCGGGGTGACCTCTGGCAGAGGTTTTGTTTATACATAAAATGTTTTCCTGGGGCGGCGGTACCCATACCCCCTTCCAAATTGTATTAAATCAGTTTTTCCGAGCCGCATCACGGCATAACCAACGGTAGGTAAGTTCTGCATCTCAGAACAACAAAATTCATGTGCCTGCTCACTCTTATGATGTTGTCGGGAACATAAAACTGAATTTATTATAAATTCGGAATACAGACATGGCCGTTCTATTAGTGAGGCTATTAGTGAGCATTAAATTATTTAAGGGCATTCTATTAGTGAGGCTATTAAATACCAAGCATACCAAATAGAAAGGCCGAGTGATACGACCAGGGATAATACCCGAAGTCTCTAATACGTACACATCTCAGAAAGTGTTTTTGTAGTTTTGATTTTAATAAAAACCGTGGTAACCTGCGCAAAACAATTAAAAAAACTTACACCTCTTCCTCGTTTGGTCACTTTTGGATTCAAATGTTATTCGTTGATTTAACCTTTCTTGGCTTTTTGGAGAACCGATTGATTTAAATTCTCCACAAGTGAGTTTCATTTGAATAATCACAAATCGAAATAAGTAAATCGCCTTCCTTTGCAAATTGTCCATATTTCAATGATCATTATAATATTTTAAAGGGTTGGTGTAGAAATCTCCTAATTCTAATTCTAGCGGTGTCCTAGGGTCGAAAATACTTTCATTACAGATGTGCAGAGGATTCGGAATAACGATGTTTTTTTATGTCGATAAACAAAAAATAACTCGCAAACTATTTTCCACATCATTGGTGATAAAATATTGTAACTATTCAAGGGTGCTAACAGCCCTCTGTATTAAACGTAAATGGTTATGTATAATAAACTATTTCACTCTCTTTGAAAATTATAAAAAATTTTACTCTCCCTTTCCTTACATTTCCTCTCCCACCGAAAATTTAAAACTTAAAAAAAAAATTCCAAAAGCGGCTTTCAACTCAGATTGCGTGACAGCTATTTCAATAGATTACAAGAATAGACTGCAAATATCACAAAATGTTCTAAACTATGTAAATCAAAAGTACATATGTATGATATCGCAAGAATTCTAATAATATTATTTTTTGATTAAAGGTATATAAAACCTCAAGAAAAATGCAACTTCATCGAATAAAGCGAAGGTAAGAATATTAAAATAAATGATTTGTATGAATTATAATTATGGTTTAATGATGTCCGGAAAGGTTGAGAAAAATAACGACAATAGAACTGTATTCAAAATATATCTAGAGAACATTTAAGTTACACTTTTCTATTATGGTTAATGAATTTATTAAATTTGATTGATGGAACATTTTGTTTCAATTTAGTGTTTTATTTAAAATCTTGTCAATTTTCAATTTTATCATTACAGTACTGTGACGGCCGCTCAATTCAACACTCTACTACGAAGAATCCAAAACTTGGATAATGTGTATGCATAAATTGCAGGTGCATGGGATATATCGGTGAGACAATTCAAACAAGTATTCACAATTCATTTTTCTACGGCTGATAAATAAATTCAATGAGAAAATTCTTCCGTAAATTTATTATTAACTACATCGGTAAAAATATTATACATTTCAAGATCTTTTGTAATAATGTATTTAGTAATTAAATTTATGGTTCAAAAATTAAACCTTTCCAACCTGTAATATTATTAATTTTATTTTAATAGCGTTTTTTATTTTATTAAACACCTTTCTTATGGGTTCTACAATAGGCGCTATTCTTGCTCTATAATTTAAAGATGGTCTTCAGTTTTATTTTTGGTGATGAATGCTCATTAATTTTCAAAAACATTTACTTTGGGCCTCATATTTTTCTTAAGTTCAGTATACATTATTTTAAAAAAAATACAGATATGGTTAGGAAAGGTTTTGAAATAAGTTTTTTACAAAATCAATAAAAATTCGCCAATTTTAGGTTTAATATGTCAACATATTGTGAAATATTCCCATAGTGTGAAATCAGTACCTAGGTGACGTTGTATCAGAGAGTGGGCAATGTAGTTCCGCTTATGAATGCTACAGTAGAATATTGTATTTTGTCGTGTGGTTACTTTTTTTTTTTTTACATGAGCTCCACACAGGAGGCCCTGAGGAAAACAACTTCCCTCAGGGCCCATGTCATCTTTGGGGATGCTGTGTGAAGGGTTCTTTTAAGGAAAGGGAGGAGAGGAGAGTTCTGGAAAGGAAAAGGGTTTAAGGGGTGGGTAGGAATCTGGGGTTCCGTATGTCCTGGTCATCCGCCTCCAAGACCTAGAAAAACCTCACCCCATGAACCCGGGCACCCCTGCTAGATCACCAAACGTAGCGAACTACTTGGGGTGACTTATGGCAGAGGTGTTGGTAATCCAATAAAGGTTCCTGGGGCGGCGGTACCCATTCCCGCCTCCCAAATTACTGTCGGTATTCGTAACTTAATGAGTTGCAGGAGTTCGCAACAGTCAAATTTAGAGTTTGTATTTGGAATAAAAATCTTAAGTCGTTTATTTTACGTCTGTCTTCTAGTGTGTGTATTTTTAGAATATTTAATAATAAATTATATTTTGAGTCTTCAAATGGGATATTTAATTCAAAATTTATAAAACGCAGAATTTTTTTTTTAATTCACTCAATGTTATTAATGTGAATTTTGTAAGATGGAGACCAAATTACCGAGTTATATTCCATTAGGCTTCTAACTAGAGATACATGTAATAATTTAATGGCTTGGTTGGAATTAAAGTTTTTGGTTGTTCTTAATACGAAGTGTTTTCATACCTTTGTTTAAAATTTGGTGGATATGATTGGCGAAACTTAGTTGTGTTATTGGTGGAATATTCGAATAAAACAGGATTTTTATTTCTGAAGAAAGTCAAGGTTTTGTAATTTTCTACATTTAAGAATAAATTATTTTGAAAAAATCTTTAAACTTACTAATATTTGACTGAAGTACATGGCGATGATTTATATCAGTTATTTTCTTATATAGCTTGATGTCATCAGCAAAGAGTAATACCTCGACATCGTTAAAGCAATTGGTTATATCATTGCGGTAGGCTACTAGTAGACCAGAAAGCTTTCGACATCCAAGATTTTATTTTGATGTACAGTTTACGATTTAATAAATAGCTAGTAAACCATTTTAGCATGTTATCCCTTATTCCTAGAGCAAATAGTTTTTGGATTAGTAGTTTATGGGACACTTTGTCGAATGCCTTCGAAAAGTCTGCATATACATATATACAGTCGACTTGTTTATGTTCTGCAAAAGATTGTATTATGAAGTTTTGAAATATTGTTAAGTTAGTTGCAGTAAACCGTTCTGTTTTTGGTCAATTAATTTATTAATTTGGGATTGATTTATCAAGGACAAGTAATTCAAAAAGCTTAAGTAGTACTGACTGTATACAAATGGGGCGATATTTGGCTAATTATATAGTTAGGTACATTAGTATATGTATTTAAAAATATTTTCATCGTGGTAATATTTTTCTTACCGATTGTTTGCTTTGATATTTAATTATGTTCTTAACTTCTATTTTCTATCGTTCACTGTTTTGCGCGCTAAAAGGGGCTCTTTATTACTTAGGAAACTTTCATTTTCTTTATAAGTTTGTTTCATAAATATATTTACGTATTATATGTTTTCTAAACATTTCCTACAATACATTCTCGTTGTTTGCTTCGTTTTTCATATATGTTTTTTAACTTTAATATACTGTCTTTTGTTGTTTCACGCGCATATCAGAGCTCGTTATTATTAATATTCATTTCTTGAGTAGTATTTATTGTTTTAACATATATAGTTATTAAAAGCTTAAAGGCGTTAAAGGTGCAAATAAATAAATATTTTTTTTTTACTAAACTTGTTTCACTTACCTTAGGGACTTCAAAGTGCAGGGAGAACTTTTTTTAACGTAAGAAAACAATTTCTTTGCGGGCATATGTCATCACAGGGGATGCTTTATGGAGGGTCATTTTGAGGATCGGAAGGAGAAAAAGTTCTGGGAAAGAAAAAGGTTTGAGGGATGGGTGAATCCACCCCTTCTTTGCGGTGCAAGGCGATGGGTTGAGAGAGTCCGGCTGGAGAAGTCGAAAGGCTTCCCTCAACCGGTCTCTTTCGATCCGGCCCGCCATGCGGCAGCTGAGCAGACGCATCTGCTGCCAAGACCCGGACAAACCTCACCCCATGAATCTGGATACCCCTGCTAAGTCACCAAACGTGGCGAACCACTCGGGGTGACCTATGGCAGAGGTGTTGGTTATCCAATAAACGTTAAAAGATAACCCTTATGATGGCGAACCTCCGATACAAGAGAAAACGAGGATTTTTTACTGACGGTGTGTTAAGCATGCATGTTAATACAATACCTATGTACTCGTAATGCTAACTAAAATTATTGTGAGGTGTTGTAATCAAACATCTAACTCATCTTTTCGTATTTCAACAAAATTCTCTGATATTTTACATGTAGCCCTTATATTTTCCAGACTGTTGGTACATTCAAACAATGAAACTTTTAATGAAAACAGTACAAACATAACTGCTTTTAAAAAATTGCGTCACAAAGCAGTCTCCAGTGACCACTACAGCATGAAACAACCTCTTCAATTACTTTACCAAATAAAGGTACAAAGGGTCCGCAGAATTCAGTTCCCTCCATGAATATTCAACCAATTAGGGGGTAGTTGCCAGCTGGTAGTGCCCCTGAAGCCTTAGGGCGGAGCCCGCTGAAGCCTGTTTAAAATATATGGCGTTAATGGGCCGAAACAAGCATTTTCTGGCATTCCTGGCAACTTTTGCAAGAGTTAAATGCAGCAAATTACAAGAACACGTTGTGTTTTAATGCTGTTTGAAGAAAGTTGTTGGGTGCAAGGATTTAGAATGCTAGAAAAATGAACATTGTGTTGCTGCAGCTAATTTTAACAGCTTCATGGTAATAATTTCGTGTTTGTTAGCAGGTAATACTTTTACAGCGATTTTTTTCAATTCTTGTACAGGCGTTTACTGGTTGTAATAAGTGCAAGCAACACAATAAATGTACCTAATTGAAAAAATTTTTTTTACATTAGCCTTGCTGAGAATAAAAATCCTCATGGCCAACGTCGTCTTTGGGTTTTGCTGTGTGGAAGGTCTTTTTGTGAAAAGGAAGGAGAATAATTTCTGTGAAGGAAAAGGGTAAGAAAGGATGAATGACGGACGTATGAATCCATCCCTCCCACTGTGGTACAAGGCGATGGGTTTAAAAAGTCCGGCTAGAGAAGTATAAAGCTCTCTCTCAACTAGTTTCTCCCGATCTGGCCCGCCACACAGTATGTGAGCAAACGCCAAGACCTAGACAAATCTCACTCCATGAATTCAGGCTCCCTTGCTAAGTCACCAAACGTAGCTACGGTACGACGGGCGACGGTACCCATGTCCGCCTCTAAATTGAAAGTATAGTCTAACATAGTCATGTACTTACTAATTACCAATGCATCTGACGTATATGGGAACTGACCAACGCGCGTCAACTAACCAAAACAACGAAATCCTACGTATGCACGGCGGAAAAATGCGTTATTTTTACAGAAATATTTTTTTTACAAATAATAGTCTAGAATTAAAAGGAAATGTAGACATCAAATAAAAGTTCAGTTTTGTATATTTAAATTAACTCGTTAGGTTAGCTTCGATTCACGTAATAAAAATAATAAAGGTGAAAAATGATGTTAAAAATAAACATAATACACGAGTTTTACCACCATTCAATAATTTTGTTTGATCTATTGCGTGCGTTTAATTTTCCGCGATGAATTGTGGGCGGTGAATGTTCCCCGCAGTGAATGTTTCTAGTAGCATTTTGAGAGACGAATGTTCATAGAAACCAAGTTAATATTTTAAAATCAACAAAATAAAACGAAACAAATTCAGCAATGTTTGAATTTTACAGTCATTGCAGGAAGCTCCTCCGCGGAAATAATCTAATAATAAGAAGTTTTGTTCTCTTAACTCGTTTTCAGTAGTGTTTTTACCTACTTTAATATTAGGTACCACTGCTTTAGTTTGTAAGCTCGGTCTCTTGCCTTAGAATTAATTGGAGAGCTTTGGAGGCCTTTGTTACTAATACCAGCGCCGAAAGCTCACAATATTGAAATGATGTTATAAACTAGGTGAATTTTAAAAATTTCCTGAATGGTTGAGTTGAAATATAATTGTCACTTATCTAGAGTATCAGTACATACTAAGATTTTTATGGACTTTACGCGGCAAACTGAAATGAATTCATAAAAGTTGTTCTATCTTCTTTTGTATTACTTACTGTCCGGTATATGATTTAAACAGCGTTTTTTTTAATAAGTTTTTATTCCAGTAAAAAAGAAAATAACATTTTCACTTACTTAACTAGAATATTGAATTATGTACTTTTTACATTATATATCATAGTTTTTACATTACATGGTTTTTACATTTCATAACCTTAGATTACATTAGATTGCAATACTAACATTTACATGATATTATATGACCATACGATATTATTCACTATCACTACTTTGTTTTTTGTAAATAAACATGAACAATTTTTTTTTGAATTTGCACACACTTTTTCGTTTTTGATATCATCTGGAAGGCAATTATATAAATTGCCCCGTAACTAATTGATTGCTTACCGTAGTTAGTATGAATGGTGTTTAAACCGTATGTTATCGTGTTGTCGTGTAAAATGTTTGTGTACTTGGGACGTTTTAATGAATTCTGTGTGTGTATGTATGAGTTTATTATTTATTTTGTATATAAGGACACATATATTGTACTCGTATAGTTTTCTTAATGTTAGCAGTTTTGTTTCCAAATATAATTTTTTTGTGGATGTTTTGGATTCGTAGTGAAATAGTTTTTTGATTATCTTATTTTGAATTACCTGTAATTCATTGATGTATGTTTCATACGCATTTCCCCAGATTTCAATCAGGTAATTTAGGTGTGAGTGTACGAGACTATAGTATATTTTTTTTTAATCTAATTTGTTATAGATATGATAACCGGCTAAAAACGCTAATTAAGGGTGTGATTTTATCTTTTACATTTTGAATGTGTTGTTTAAAAGTTAAATGCTTGTCGATGCACAGCCTAAGATATTTTTCCTGTTTCAGGATTTCCAAATCGTTATTTTCAATTTTTAATGGTACATGTGAAGGAATTATTTTACGGTTTGAACTTAAAATCATGTATCCTGTTTTTTTTAATATTTATTGTTAGGATATTTGATTGGAGCCAACCGCAAATTCTTTCTAGGTCACTTTGTGCATTTTCTAGTAGTATGTTTAGATCTTTACCCCAGTAGAATATTGCGTTAGAAAATGGTAACACCGTGCTTTGTATTTGTATGTAAAAGTTTACAATTGACATTTTAAATCATTGTAATATGACCGCCCTCGCTTGCATGTTTGCGAAAGGTTTTCAAAGTTTTCGATTTTTTTAAATGAAACAGAAAATGATGAGATACATATTTTTAATATCGTAGTGTTTGGATGTTTATTTTAGTTTTTTTTATAGCGGGTGTGTTTACAGTTTACAAGAAAAAAAACTACCAGCAAGCGACAAAACAATTTAAAGAATTTGATTGTATAATATTCTAAATTGTCTTTTTATGGTATTAATATCTGAATGAGACTTTTATCTGTTCTCAAAAAACAGATTGTTTTGGAATACGTTCTTAACGACGGCGAAGTTTATAATTGACGGCTTCCGTGGTCGAGAGGTAAGCCTCTTGACTCAAAATCCGAAGTTTGCGGCATGGAATCCCGACGTTCATAAATAAATTTTGTGTGATTAATTTGTTTAATTTCACAACTGATTCATATAAAAAAATATGTAGTAAATTTACTGTCATTAGTGGGGACCCCACCACTTTCCCAACGGGTTATAAGGAAACATATTTCCTCCTTCACCGCACACGTCAAGACTCTATTTTATTGAACGAATCAACATTTATTTGAACGACTCTAGATCCTCAAAGTCCATGTATACGGGGTTAGAAAGCAGTATGTAAGTACTTACATTAACATAATAAAAAATAATAATAAATGTTGTAGTCCGTGGAAAAATTCGTCTGAAATCTATGGAGAAAAAGATATAAAGATAAAAGTATTAGTAAAAAAAGAAAAATAAGAGCTGCGTCCGGTTGAGGAAGCCTGGAAAAAGAGAAATAACCAAAAAAATAATATAATAATATAATGCAAGTATTTACAATAATAATAGAGAGAAAATAAAATGCTCAAAAATAAAATATTCAGAGTAGGTATTCCACAAACCACCACGCAGTCCCAATGACAATATGAATGGCTATCGGCCCAACCGCAGATGAAACCCGGAGTTTTAGCCGGCTCCCCGATTTTGCCTCGAAGAAATAAAAATTTACAGTCAATATCGTTGTACTCTAAGACCACCATTCAAAAATGAAACGTTGCTCGAAAAGACTTTAGCCGTGTTTGGTGACCAGGTCTGAATAGCCAAATACTATCCCATCATCCTCTTCCCCATCTCATTCCCCTCCCCACTAACTTTAGCCTCCCAACAAACCCCCATTGAAAATGCCATAGTCTCAGCCAGACCGGGAGCAGCTGGGACTCTCGTAAGGTATTAAAAAAAAGATAATATTGGAAAACTAATGTCAACCGGAAGTATTTCTAAATATATCATTAATCTGACAAATCATTTAAAATAGGTACCAAACAAGACGAAAAAATCTCGGCATAATGTAGGGAATTGTTTCAATATTCAAAGACTGGGATTATATAAGTACACAATGGATGACTTGTTTATAATAAAAATGGATCGATTTTTTGTTCGTGTTGTTTATTTATGTGGTACAAATTACATTAAAGGCATCTTAGTGGCAGACCAAATTACTTTTGTTCGTGTTGTTTATTTATGTGGTACAAATTACATTAAAGGCATCTTAGTGGCAGACCAAATTACTATTGGCTTAATCGGAAAAGGGTTTATTTTTATTTCTTTATTTATAATTCGTGAGAATGATATTCTGTAGAGACAATGTTTAAAGTCTTGCTCTGAATAATAATATAAAATACGTTTTCGTGTAAACTTCTGTAACGTTCAAAATAATTTTATTTTAATACGTTTTCCCGACACTTTTGTCAAGGAAATAAAGGCGGCATTATTTCACATTTCGACGAGCATTACATTTCGCACCGGGAACTTCCCAAAAAGCTTTCAACGAATACGGTTATGCAGTGCGTCTTACTTAAAGGAAATGGGCGGTATTTGGGGAAAACCCTTACGATTTATATTCTATGATGGCTCTGAAAATGTTTTGAAATATTTCTTGGGAAATTAAATTAAAACGGATATCAGTTGAGGATGAAAAATTATTTTTAATCTTTATTGTGATGAATCACAAACAAATCTGCGAAAATGTTAGATTTCATCATTGGAAACACAAAACTTTTTAAGAGCATCAACTTGTCTATGGGCATCAAAAAAATTGATGAAAAGTATAATTTTTTTTCACTGTGAATAAAGCTAAATCCCACCAAGTTGTAATGCAGCATTTACAGATTAGTATGTTAGCTTTCAATAATTAATATAATTTAATAAATTTTATAAATTATCCTATTTCTAATTATTTTTTTACTAAAGCCCTGAAAATATATCGAATTTTGAAAAAAATTTAAATCAAAAAAAAATAAAACATTTGTGAATCACATATTGTTATCAAAAGATTAAATGGTCGGCAACACATATTATTATATGCATAAAATGACCGCTAGATGTCACTGAAATCAGGTGATGTCTGCGAGCAACCTTTGGAGGTTAGCCGTGACAGTGTCCACATACGTTTTTGGTTAACTTGCCTTCAAATAAAACGGTTTTGAAGTGTTTTTATGATTGATTTTTTATTAAAATTAATAGTTCGTCTGCGGTTTTCGTATATTTTTTATCAAATACGTCGAAAATACCTACTTTTCCGACTGTAATTCGTCGTTATAATACGAAACCGTTAAATCACGATGAAATGATGGCAGAATTGGACCGCTCCTTTAGCGGTAGTGAAAGTGATGACAATAATGTTGTTAATAACGCGCAATTGTTGTTGATAAACAGACGGACGAAGAGCACATTGACGATGATTTGATGACATATAACGAAGATGCGGAGGTGGATAACTTTCGAGATATTGCCGGTACATTTGTTATCGAGCGCAACATCGAAATTTAAAAAATTGATGAGTCATGCCTTGACGAGCATGAACCAGATGAATTCGCTAATGACCTTGACTGGAATCAGCCTTCGACATCATCCGGTGTGTGTCGTAATACCTTGCGAATATCTATTTCAAATGCACCAGCAGCCAAAAAATCAAAACTACAGTACAAAAAGAAGTCACACTATAAACAAAAGTGGTCTAATGCTACCTGTTCTAAGCAATGCCGTATTCCGGAGCATCTGATACAATACATATGACCCCGAATTAGGTCAGGGACTATCCTTCCTACTTCTATGATGGAATATATAGAGTTCCCCGCACGCCATGAGCTATTTATGGATAATTTCTTCACATCTCACTATTTGGAGTGTATCCTGAAGGATAAGAGAATGTGCGCTACTGGCACATGTAAGCCAGTTCACTTCCCTCGCAACAGCGGCGTAGCGTGGGTTTTATCCGCCCGGGGCGCAGGAAAATTTTGCCCCCCCCCCCCCCCCCCCCTATTTTTGTAGGCCGATTTTTATAATTCCATGTGCCAAGTACTCTTCCAAAAAAATCAATCTTATAAATTCTATTACAAATTTATACATAACTGCTCTCAGAAATCGAGAATGGTATGCCTGTAATAATAATTTAACTAATAATAATTTCGCATCTTCATCACGCATACGTATGGAATGCAACTCAAATGCAAAGCTTCACTCGGTACACGATGAATCGCCAACTAATTGTTATATTGATAACACAAAACTGTTTTAAGTTAAACTAAATATGCGGTGTATCAAAACTACACTCGGAACAATAAAATGTTTTTTTTTTAATTCTAGCGGCACGTACATTCTGAACACAAAACTGGTTTCAATTAAATCTGTACGCGGTGAATTGAAACTACACTCAGAACATGAAAAGCGTTTTTCTTTGATTCTGTCGGCACTTACATTCTGAACACAAAACTGGTTTTAATTAAATCTGTATGTGGTGGATATCGCCGCCCCCTTATTTGGGTACTTCTGGGGTCGGGGGGGGGGGGGAGTTGCATACGACCTATTTATATACGAGCCGGATTTTTTAATAATCACATTTGATGAGTATTCTTTCAACGAAAATCATGTTTATAAATTCTACTCCAAAGTTGATTGATTGATACTGCGTTAAAGTCCCCAAATAATAGTTACACACGCAACAATCAATTTCTCAGAATTTTGCAGCATTATGTAACGGCCGATTTCCCGAAAGTGAATAAATAATCGCAAAAGAATTTTGGCCGTTTAGAGATAATATGACTACGGAAATCGAAATATTAAGAAGTGTCGTAATGCAGGTTGATTTAGAAGTGAATTTGAATAATAGATTGATTACTGTAATGTCTCCTATGTTATCTCCACAGACAACAGTAATTTTGTAATTTCGGGTCTCCAGTACTATAGGATGCTTAATGAAAAGAATTAGATTCTTAAAACACGGTGACTGTTTACTAAGGTGGGTCATTTAAAACATGTTATTTTTAAATTCTAAGAGCGATAAAAGGGTGCCAAATGGGTTCAAAACTTGTCAAATCATCTTCTTGCTCCGGCTTCACTTCAAAGTTTTTAAAATATTTATTTTAAGGGGTTATTTTTTATTTTATTTTTTTTACATGAGCTACACACATGAGGCCTTGAGGAAAATAATTTCCCTCAGGGCCTGTATCATCTTTGGGGATGCTGTGTGGAGGGTTTTTTTTTAGGAAAGGAAGGAGAGGAGAGTTCTGGGAAGGAAAAGGGTTTAAGGGGTGGGTAGGAATCTGGGGTTCAGTATGTCCTGGTCATCCGCCTCCAAGACCTAGACAAACCTCACCCCATGAACCCGGGCGCCCCTGCTAAATCACCAAACGTAGCGAACCACTTGGGGTGACCTATGGCAGAGGTGTTGGTTATCCAATAAAGGTTCCCGGGGCGGCGGTACCCATCCCCGCCTCCCAAATTGATATATATATAAAATTTATTTCTGATATATATAAAAGTTACTATGAATCCTTTAAACAATGTTTTTTGTAATTTACCACATCATATAGGTATGTTACATATTTACGAAATCATTTACAGAAAGTCCCAAGATTGAGTCTCGCAAAATTATGCCGAAATTTGAGAGTAAGAAGGATTTTGGTGGTATTTGAATACATTCATCATCATCATCTGTGGCTCTACAACCCAGGTCGGGTCTTGGCCTCCAGCAGAGCTTGCCTCCATGACTGTCGGTGTTGTGCTGCGTTGCGCCAGTTTCGGATGCCGATGGTGCTTGCATCCTTCACCACTCCATCCAGCCATCGAAGCTTTGGTCTTCCAACTCTTCTCCGACCCCCAGGTGCACCATCCATAATTCGCTTTGGAATCTCCGACCCCCAGGTGCACCATCCATAATTCGCTTTTTTAATTTGAATACATTACCTTGAGATAATTTGAATCATATTTTTTAAATGAATAAATTACCACATTACCATACGCGACCGACGTACATAATGGCACTATTTTTATTTAAATAAAATAAATTAGTTATAAACGTTTTTAACCTGAAGGAACCTTGATATTTATTATTCTGATTCGATAGCTCGTAGTAGAAATAAAAAGTTTATAACCAACAACACCACCATCTTGAACCGAAACCGGAACGTAACACACAGATTTACAGGCGGACAAATGGTCGAGTTGATACAGGACTTTGCTTAGTCAAAAATATGACTAGATAACATTAATTAATCCGTTTTCAGCCGGTTATCTCTATGTCGTGTAGTTCAGTTCTGCTTCTGGATATTCCAGGTATTTCAGCGGTGTTTATCGCATCCTCGTGTTCCCAACCGACAGATCCAGTTCGCTTTATGAAACGCGAACATTAATCTTTACGACTTCATTAATCATTGCTGGGCCCATACAAAACACACCACCGTGGTTCGTTTAGGCGGAATTAAGTTAACACTGGAACCACTAATGGGTCAATTTGACATAAATTTGTAACATATTAATATTCTTAACTACGCTTGCAGGTTGTAGGAAACCTATTTTAGCAGCGTTCGTCGAATTTTGGAATTCAAAAATGACAAAACTTGTAACTAACTAACTAATCATCAGGCCGTTTTAGGAGTAGGTAGAGAGGACGGACCACCTAACAACTCGGTCTTGGCACACACCCCTTGCCTCGTTCACATTTAAACATCGTCTCATACATGCTCTTCTGTTACTCTGACTCTTGACATGGCCCGACTCAAGTACCTGATTCACTTGGTCGTGCCATGTTTTTCTCGGGCGTCCTCGACTTCTTCTACCATTCACATTTGCGTCATATATCCTCCTTACACTCCTTTCCTCATACATTCGCTCTACATGCCCAAACCATCGGAGCGCTCCTATATTGATCTTACTCATTACGCTTACATCAGCCTTGCATTCTTTCCCGATCTCCACGTTTCTCACTCGATTGTACGTGGTTTTGCACATACGCCTCAGGGATGTCATTTCTACAGCATTCAGTCTACTTGCATCCTTCATCTGCCAGTTTTTTTTTTTTTTTTTTACATGAGCTCCACACAGGAGACCCTGAGGAAAATAATTTCCCTCAGGGCCTATGTCATCTTTGGGGATGCTGTGTGGAGGGTTTTTTTAAGGAAAGGAAGGAGAGGAGAGTTCTGGGAAGGAAAAGGGTTTAAGGGGTGGGTAGGAATCTGGGGTTCAGTATGTCCTGGTCATCCGCCTCTAAGACCTAGACAAACCTCACCCCATGAACCCGGGCACCCCTGCTAAATCACCAAACGTAGCGAACCACTTGGGGTGACCTATGGCAGAGGTGTTGGTTATCCAATAAAGGTTCCCGGGGCGGCGGTACCCATTCCCGCCTCCCAAATTGTAGTTCCATGCCTCACTGCCATACATCAGGGTAGGTACCAGGACCAGTGGCGGCCGCTGCCCTGAAAACGTGGTGGTTCACTGATAATCCGTAACTATGAGATAACGATTACTAAGCAACATTAGGTAAAAATGATCCCACTAATCTTATTTGGAGAGAAGATCTATTTTAAGCTGTTTTCGAAGTGCGAAAACTTGTACATATCGCTATTTAATTAAAAAAATTATTTTTCGGTACTAAGAAAATAAAAACACAATACTATTTTTTCGTGAGTAAATCTTAAATTTCAACCCAAAAAAATCTTTTTTTTACAATGTTTACAATGTAGTGTAAGAAGAATATATGACGCAAATGTGAATGGTAGAAGAAGTCGGGGACGCCTGAGGAAGACATGGCACGAGCAAGTGAATCAGATACTTGAGTCGGGCCATGTCGAAAGTCGGAATAATAGAAGAGAATATATGAGACGATGTATGAATGTGAGTGAGGCAAAGAGTGTGTGCCAAGACCGAGTTATTTGGCGGTTCGTCCTCTCTGCCTACCCCTGTCGAGAAACGGTGTGTTGGTTGGTTAGTTAGTTTTATATTTCATTTTAAACAGGATACAAACAGTATTTATAAACAATGTATAAACAACAGGAGGGCTAAATTGTCAAAGTTACCTATGAAAAAATTGTATTCCTTAATGATCTGCGTTTTATAATTTAAAACACCAATCAATAAAAAAGCAAATATATGTAAAATTTAGGTATTTGCTGTACCTTTTGATTAAAAAAAGAATTATTCAGTTTGGTTAAGTATTTTGGCCTTAAATCAGAATTTAAGTTTGTATGATAAAGGCCGCTGGGTGGCACACCAAAATATCTTAATTTTTCATACATATATGGCCGGTGTTGCGCGCTGGCGATGTTTGGGATATTCGATACAAAAACATAATTCGTTCCGCTTGCAATGGGCCTGCACAACGGACAGGGTAAATTCGCGCGGAACTTTGAGAATTTGCTCTCCCTGATTCATATTATATTATGCATTATATTGGTAGGTGATATTTTTAATAAAATTCATAGATTTTATATTTTTCGGTAAGATAATATTATAAACTAATTTTAGACGATATAATTTACCAGTGCTGCACACAAACACACCGTTCAACCAGCCGCCCTTGACCAGGACTCCATTGTGCACTGCTAGCTTCGCGTCTTTGGACAGTTTTTTGTTGGTGCCAACGGCGTTTAGTCTTCCGTTAATAGAGTTACCTGCATTCATCCTTCTTTCAATAACTCTATCAGCCTTCCCATCTCTCGTAAACATACTTCCCAAATAAACAAACTGATCCACCTGCTCCAAGTATTCATCATTCACAACTATATAGCACATTGTTTTCGTACCCTCTCTTTCAAATACCTTGACTTTAGACTTACTTACATTCACCATCAACAGGTTCTTCATTCATACTTCGTTCATCCTTGATACAAGAGACTGTAGATCTTCCATACTGTTAGATATCAGCACCGCATTATAGCATACACGAAATAGAATTTACTTTCTATCAGTTGAGTTTCTGTTCATAATTTAAACCGCGCGTTACCGTGCATATAAATAGCTATAAATTAAAATTGTCATAAATCACATCGAAAATCTAGTGTCACACTATATTTGGGCATGGCCAATAGATTGTGTATTGTGTTCTAGTCTTGCTTCCTCTCTCCCCTTAGCATAGAGTGTAGAGGAAGTGTGGGGAATGAGAAAGCACAGAACATCATTACTTTTCTGTCACCTTAATTATTTGTCAGTTGGAGATCCGCGTATAAATATAACCTTCTTCCATTATACATTGTACAAAAAACAATTATTAAAATTATATTAAAAAAATCCTTGGACTACTTAACAGAATGCCTATTTGAAGAATTTCAAGTACCCACATTTAAGATTTATATATTAAAAATTCATTAATTCAAATTATAAAAGAAAAAGATAAATATCCAATTTTAAATGAAGACAGAATTCGACTTAAACATGTTTTTCTATGCCCAAAACTAAATATGTCTTTTGCACAACATCATTACACTTACCAGGGAAGAAGAAATCAGAAGCATTAATGATAAAACTCGAATACTGCTCTCTGTCAAGAGATATTTAAAAAATATTCTTGAGAAAAAAACTACTTTCACTTAATTAATCTTAGTTTTCAACATACTTAGTTTTCCAGAACATTCTTTCTTTTTTATCAAAATAAATACTGCAGCACACGTATATTTACGTACAATGAATTATTTAATTTCTAACTAATAACGTTTGTAATACAATAATGATCACTCCCCTTCCATACACAAGCAAATGCTTTCAATGGAAGGGTAGGAAAAACCTGAGATGTAAAATTACATGTAAAACATATTATTAAAAATAAAAAATTATAAAAAAATATATTTTTTCAAATTTGACTGCTGCGTGACCACAGCAGCTTCCTAGTTTATATGACCCCCTCTCCTATCAAATATCGTGTAATATATTATTTATCTCGAGTACACTGACATTTGTATCGGATTGCCATGTGAACGATATGGTGATAAAAGGCCACCCCTATATGCCGCATTAATAGTACAGTGCCGTGTAAGACTGGCATTAAGGGCGGAGATTTTATTATTTATTTTTATTGAGTCAGTTTATACTATGTTAGTGTATAATGTACACAAATATATACAGTTTATAATATAAATATTATATATTTTTTCAGTGAGCATAACATCGACTCGTGCCCTACATATTGAATTTTTTTTAATACGTTTCACAATGCCAGAACTTCATTTTCAATTCATTCATAGGATCATTTATGGGCGCACGCACAACAACTCACGAAAATTTCATCGCAATCGCAGGAATGGTACAGAAAATAATAAGGTGCGAACGAGAAAACATTCATTTTCATACGTGTAGATAAGATTCGAACTCTTGTATTGATGCATTTGTGTATTTTGGATGAATATATCTAATAGTACATAAGTAAACTTGAAAAATTAATAAATAAACACAGCAAAAATAGCTCGCTGCTCAAACGACCTAAAATGCATAAAATCTACAACAAAAATGTCATTTTCACAACAACGATGCTCTCAAGCGTCGCTTTCAAACTATTCAAGTGACTGGATATTGTACTAAATAAATGATAACAGACGATAACTTTGCTATCTGAGTTCTGAATGGAATATTTCTAGACAGATTCAACTTTTAAAGTCTTATTTTTTCTGTTATTAAATCCAATAGTTCAAAATAAATATTGGTGTTTCATTACATTTTAGGCATCGAAATGCTATAAGCATATGATTTGAGTTTTTTAAGACCAAAAGTATTGTTCGCGCGTTTTTATATGGGATTGATTGGGTATTGCATTCGCAGACTTGGTGGGTAGATATGTCAAAATCCTGAATTTATCCCACCTACCTAATCTTTCCTTCCAAAATGTCACCATAAAAATTGTTGCAAGAAAGTATTTAACTTTGGAGAGGTGACAGTGTGCTTTCCTGCTCAGTACAAAATAACATCTCAGACAGGGCGCATGTATCGTAACCTCTTGTTATACGAATATTGCGAATTTTAAACAGTGAGAAGTGTACACCAAAACTGGAGATCAGCGAGGCCCCATCTGCAACGATGAGTCCTATTTTCCTTATTCCAATCTGTGCTTATCTAATTTTCCAAAAGCACAGATCTGAACTATCGACTGACTATCCATCGGTTTTGCGAGTGTATGCTATTTAATCATCCCATATAACTTAGCGTTTTCACGTAGTTTCGGGACTGGTCCTTCGAGGGCTGCATAAGCTTTGCTCTGCATAAGCTTTGCTCTGCAGCATTTACCGCCAATTAACAGTGGAGTTGCAGTTTCGCGACACCAAGTAGTATAGTGATTTATTTTTGGAGTGTAATGCTTGTATGGCTACCTCATAGCCAAGGTATTACTTTGTTTTATTTTTATTTTTAAACAAAAACAAACAGTACATAAGATACATTGGTGAAAAAAATATACAATTAATAAGTATATCACATGGTGGGTGCCTATTATGGGTGCCGAAGGTGTGTGTGTGTGTGTGTGTGTGAGGGTGCGCGTGAGGGTGTGTGAATGTGAGTTTGTGAGGGTGTGTGTGAGTGGGTATGTGTGTATGTATGTATGTATGCTTATCGAATAATTTATATTATTTACATGAAGGGGTGTTCAGACATCTAATATAACCGCTAGCAGGTATCTGTTGAACCGCGAGCGCTTATGTTTCGTGCCGTTCACACGGCGCAGATAAAATATTTCTTCCTATGGTAGGAGAGGGGGTCAGTTGAATTAGCGAGCGGCCACGGAGTGCGCATTTTTTGTACTGAATCTATGAACTTGACATCATCTGTCACCCACCGGTCTTGGCAGCTCCGTAATTAAAATGACCCCCTCTCCTGTTTTCGTCGGAGTGGGGGGCGCTTAACTGTTGGCATATCGCCTCAGGAGCGCTTACGGCGTAAGATGTGCATTGTCTATGGTTGATGTGCGCATAAAGCGCTCAGGTGTGAACGGTCTGAAGGGATTGTATGGAGAGCGATATGTGGCGTGCTATGATCTTTTATATTTATATGCTCAATGTGAACGAGCTCTGATGCTCTTTCTAAATTTGGGCAGTGAATAGGAGAAAATGTCGATGTTAGAATTTAGATCAAATGAACATATTATTTATTATTATTATTATTCGACCGGTCAGTGGTTGAGTGGGCATAGCGCTTGGGTCCCACCCGGGCGTCGCGTGTTCAATTCCTCGGCTGGCTAAGTCTTCCATCACAACACAAGCAACATTTTCGGCTTTCTGTGGTGGTAGTAGGAGATTTTCAAACATTGTTGTGTTATTCGTAACCCGGGAATGTTTGTCTTTCTTTAAAAAAATATGAAAAGCATGATTGGTTGGCGAATTAGATGCTGCATTTGTCTTGTAATTAAGCGTGTGGAATAGTTCTGTATGGCGTGTAGGACTTAATGGTATATTAAAATTAACTAAGGAAGGAAGTTTAACTTTAATTCAGACATACACCAGTACAAAACACGATCTCAAAATCAAATACACCTAGCATCATCTACCCACACAACTAAATTTGGTATTATCTCATTACAATATACTGCATATAAACAATACAATGCATTACCTCATGAAATAAAGCAACCAGTACCTAACAAAAAAATATTAATTAAAACGCTTAAAGAATATTTTCTGAAAATGTTTTTAAAAGATTCGCTTTAAATGTTTTTTAAATGATTCTCTCGCTTTCATACGTTTATTTTTAATTTTTTTTTATTTATTTATTTTTTTTAAATTTTTATGGTTTATGTTGTTGTTGTTGATACAGTATTATTTTACAAATTTTTATAGTACAAACCAGTAATGTTGGCCTCACTGGGTTGTTTACCCGTGCTGAGGCCCCCATTTTATAATATAATACTTTATACATTATAGTTTAAAAAAAAGAAGTATACAAAGTTGGTGATAAAACAAACAAAAAAATCATTTAAAATAAAGATAATTTTAAACTAAAAATAGAGATCAAAAATTAAAATTATTTTAAATTAATAAACTAAAAAAATAAAGTAATTAAATGAAAATCGGCGTATATTATGTTTTATGTGTTTGTGAGTGTTACGTGTTTTATATTGGTTTTGTGTGTTGGGAGTATACGTTTTATTCTTTTATGTTATGAAATTTTGGTAAAATTGTCTATTTTGTTCTTTAATCCATTTTTTTATTTTATGTCTGAAATTATTTTTGTTTTCCTCAATTTTTGTTTCAAGTGAAAGACTGTTGAATGCTTTTATAGCTTGGTATTTATGGTGTCTTTTTCCAAAGGTAGTGTTTACCGTCGGAGTTTTTATGTTTTCTTTGTACGCTTGTCTAACTGGTCTATTAGTGATATTTGGGGTTTATTTGAAGTGTGTTTTTTTGGTCAAAAATGTAGTTCAGTAGTGTTTTTACATATAATTGGCGTATATCTAGTACGTCACAACTTTTATATATTTGATCTGTATCGGTTAGTCTATGTTTTTTAAGTATTACTTTTAAGATCGTTTTCTGTGCGATTTCTATTTGAGCGATAGCTGCGTTTGTTGCTCCTCCCCAAGCAATTAATCCATATTCTATTATTGATTGACAAAGTGCGAAATATATTGTTTTCATTTGTTTTATTTTATATATGTTTCTTATGTTTAGGAAAATGTGTATTGTTCTGAGGAGTTTATTTGTGATTTGTTTAATATGATGTGTCCATCTAAGGTTATGGTCAATTACGATACCTAGATACTTTATTTGTTCCGTTTTTTCTAGAGGAGGGCAATCGCAGATGTTTGTGTTAATGCATTCGTGTATTTTTATGGTATTTGTATCGTTTTTTGGCTGTCCCGTGTTAGTTATACTGTACGTTGAGAATTTTGTTTTCGATATGTTTAGTGTAAGTGTGTTAGAGTCCAGCCATGTTTTCACTTGCGTGATTCCTAGATTTGCTTTGTTATATACATTTTTCCAATCCTTAGCTTTAAAGAGTAAAACTGTGTCGTCTGCGTAACTGATTATTTCACCGTCTATTTCCATGCTGCAAAGTTCATTTATATAAATGGTGAAAAGAATGGGCCCTAGTATGCTTCCTTGTGGAACTCCGTATGTAATCGGCAGTGGTTTGCTAGTATGGTTATTAATTTTGACTTGTTGTGTTCTGTCGCTCATATAACTTTTCAATAGTTGGAGTTCTTTATCTTTGATACCCATATTTTCTAATTTTTTAAAAAGTGTTTTGTGGCAGATTGAATCAAACGCTTTAGCTAAATCTAGATATATCGCTATGCATTTATACCCTTGATCTAAGTTGCTATGTATATAATCTATTGTACTTGCCAAAGCTTCTTTTGTGCTTCTTTTTTCTCTAAATCCATATTGTTTATCCGAGATTAATTTGTTTTCTTCCAGGTATTTTATAATTTGGATTTTTAATACTCTTTCGTAAATCTTTGATAGCGAGTTTAACAATGTGATTGGCCTATAGTTAGTTATTTCCATTTTGTCTCCGGATTTATAAATAGGTATCACCAGTCCTTTTTTAAGAGTACTAGGAAAGAAGGCGTGTGTTATGCTAAGGTTGATTAAGTGTGTTATAGGTTTTAATATTTCATTTTTTATTATTTTAATGCAATCCGTTGTTATCTCATCTAATCCGGGAGCAGTCCGGTTTTTTAATGTGTTTATTATTTTGTCAATTTCCTTTTCCGAAGTTGTTTTTATTATAAATCTGTGTTGTGTCGGTTGAGTATTGATGTTTGAAATGTTTGTTTGTGTTATTGTGTTTGTGCTATGTTTTTTACGGTTCGCTAAAACTTTCCCTATAGTTGCGAAGAAGTTATTGACATGGTTTGCCATGCATTCTGTATTTGTTTTGGCATCAATTTGGTTTGAGTTAATATTTAGATGTTCAATAGTATTTTTCTGTTTGTATTTTTGTGTGTATGTAACTTCTTTTAAAATTCTCCATATTTCCTTTGGGTTATTATTTTCTTTAAGTTTTTCTCTGTAGTATAACTCCTTAGCTACTCTAATAATTTTCGTGCAGATGTTTCTATATCTTTTATAGTAATTAAGTTGTTCCATGTCATACGGTGTGTGTTTAATTTGTTTGTGAATTTTGTCTCGTTTACGAATACAGTTTAATATTCCTTGTGTTATCCATAGTTTAATTTTTTTTGCTTTGTGTGTAAGTTTTATGTGTTTTATTGAAGTGAAATTTTTTATTTCTTGCGTTAACGTATTTGTAAATTTATTCCAGGCCTCTTCGACATTATCTATTTGGTATATTGTATTCCAGTTTATTTTTTGTAATTTTTCTTTTAAGTTTGAGTAGTCAATTATTTTTTTTGTAAATATTTTATGTTGGTTCGAATTAGTGTTTTCGGTGTCTATTGCTATCATATTCATGTAGTGATCTGTAATTGTGCTTTCAAGTACTACTGTTTTGGTTTTTAGTTTTGTCTTGATCATTATATGATCTATACAGCTTTTAGTGTTTTGTGTTACTCGTGTTGGGACATTTATCGTTGGCTCCAGTCCATGCTGTGCTAGTATTGTTAGGTATTCTATATTTTGTGGGTGTCCGTTTTGTAGAATGTTTATGTTAAGGTCTCCTATGATTATGATATTTTTGTATTTGTTGAGGTCATTTAATGTATTGTTAAGTTCTGTTAGGAAGTTTGTAATGTTGTTTTTGGATGGAGATCTGTACATAGCTAGGATACATGTTTCTTTTTCATATGTAATCTGTAAGCAGTTGGAGTCTATGATGTTTATTTCCTGAACGCTTATGTTATTTTTATCACTGATGTACGTAACTATACCATCATTTTGGTTTTTGTGTATATTTGTGTGGTGTGTATGATAGTTTTTGATTGTTTTTGGGATATAGTTTTCATTCAACCAGCATTCTGTCAGCACAATGACATCAAAATTATTGTCAATCTGTTGGAGGTATATTATAAATTCGTCAAAATTTTTATTGATCGATCTAATGTTTTGGTGCAATATTTTGATTCTATTTTTTTCTTTTGTGATGTTGGTCCATAGATTAAAATCATTTGTACTTATACAGTAGTGTTGATTGTTCGAGTCTATATATTTCATGTAATCAGCCATGTTGGTGTGTATTTGTGTAAGTATTTGATGTGAGGTTGTGTTTGGTGTACAGTAGTTTTTTATGTCAGTTTATTAGATATATCTTTCAAGTGTTTTATTTCTATAACTTTTGAGTCCTTAGTTTTTCTTACAAGTATTTTTCCGGATTTTATCCATACATATTTATAGTCTTTTTCTTGGGCTCTTTTTCTGGTGTTCCAGTGCAGATTTTTATAGTATTGCGTTAGAGCCGCATTTACGTAAACATATTGGGCTCCTTCCCCGTTGAATTTTTTTATCGCGTCACTGTGTTTGGCTGCTAATATGGTATCCGCTTTTGTTATATCCGCAAAATTAATTGTAATTTTTTTCTGATCATTTGGTCTGTGTTTTGTGATTTTGTAGGTGTCCTCTGGGGTAATCGTAACGCCTGCGAGTTCAGCGATCCGCGCAACAGCATGAGCTAGGGATGTGTCGTCCTGTAGTTTTAGACCGCTTATTTCTATACTTTTCAAAAGGGCCGATTGTTCTATATCCGCTAGGTGGATTTCTACCGTAGCCAATCTGTTTTCTTTTTCCGCCAGTTCCTCCTTGAGTTTGTTGACTTTGTTTGGAATGTCCATAATTTGTTGCAGTTTTTGTATAATGTCATCATATTTGTCGTTAATGAAGTTCGTGAAGGTTTTTATTTCTTGCAGCTCTGTTTCAATTTTATTGAGCATCACTGTCTTCATTTCCTCGAATTTCGTATTGATAAATTCAAATATTGACTCACTGTCTATATTAATCATAGATTGGTGTGTCGCCGACGGTGAGTCCATGGTGCCAGTTAATAGGGGTGAGGATGTGGTTTTCTTCGCACTGGAGAATTTACTGCGAGATTTAGACATGTTGATCGCGTTTTTTTTTTTTTTTTGCTTGTAGTTAAAATTCTATGGTTTGTTCACAGATGCCCCATATAATTTATTTTTTTTTAATAATTTTGTTGTGTTGTCTATGACAGAAATGACTTTTTTTTTTTTTTTTTTTTTTTTTTTTTTTTCAAAAACACTTAAATTGTCTGTGGTTTATAATGTCTTTCGTTTTTTTTTTTTTTTGACGAGATTTTTAAATATTTAGCACTGCCACTACCAAATAAACTCACTGTATTTAACGAATCACTGGTTTTTTTGTTTTTTTTTTAGTGTTTTTGTTGTGTTTTTTGCTTAATTGTCACTTATTTTGCAATAAAAATTGGAGCTGTCAGAATGAGGTGTTGTTCCTTAGCGGTTATCCATAGATTGGCCCGGTTATCCATAGATTGTGTATGAATATCTCTCAGTATTTCAAAAATCTCTATTCTTGACAATGCATCTTTTATTATTATTATTATTTATTTATTTTAACTTGTAATATCTGTGTAATATCCATGTAAAATGTACTTATATGTGTCTGTCCTTCCCGTAATGAGTTTGTTTCTTAACTCATTGGGAATAATGTGTTACCATGTTTTTTTTATAATACATTATAATTAATAAAATAAAAAAAAGTTCGGTACAGTCAATGTTATTATTTAAAATTTTGTTTCAAAATGTCAAATCAGCTATTGCTCGCCTTTGTTGCAGAGTTTGAAATGTGCATTCAAAGTAATTGTTGAATTTGAGGGTAAGATATTTTGTTAATTGGTTTTGAATATGTTTTATGCTATCTATGTATACTTTGCGGGTTCCAAATTGGCGAAGCATATTACATATTACTCCTTATCACTCCCCCCTCCCCCTTCCCACTCGCGCCAATCCGTTGACATCTTTAAATCCATTGTTGTAAATGGTTTTAAGTGATCCCTAATAATGTAAAACCGAGACATGTTGGTTTTTAAAGTAATAAAAGTGGTTAAAACTAAGAATTTTATTAATTTTGAATCAAAATTGTGCCACAAAATAAATATTTCCGCATTTACAGAAAAATTAGGTATTTAATACTAAAAATAAATGTTTTTATTATGGTTTGGTTTTTATTATATTCATTTCCAGCTTCATAAAAAATACATATAAGGAATTTACGACCACCACTTGTATATATCCCTTGCACGTAGTACGAATATCAAACTTTTATTCGTCGTAAAATGAACGTATTAATAAATTGAGTATATAAATCAATCAAATATATCCAATATTAAATTATTTTTTATAAGGCTTCTGGCACAAACTTTTAGAATTAGAACCTTCACCCCATGCCGCCTGTTCACACAGCTAATAAAATATACACAAATAAAGCATTCATTTTTTTAACATCGTGATTTACTTTTCGGGTAGGTTCTATGCCATGTTGCGCTGCCTCTTTCTTTAGCCAAAATTCAGAGAGCCTTACAGTGTCCATTATTAGGGCAGAAGAGTAATTTTATTATTAATTCATTTTACATATATCTTCTGTAACTTCTAATAATAATTTAAAAATAAATCTAAATCATGGTTGAAGACTGATCGTACTTATTTTCCTAAAAAAAAAATTGCGGGAGTAGTGACATTTGGCATGTTTTAGATTTTCTCGGCCAAAAGTATTTTCATTATTTATTTTTGGGATGTTATGCCGTATTGCGCTACGTCCTTCTTTAGCAAACGATTCGGACAGCATTACAGAGTCCACAGTCAGGGTAGTGCTTGGGAGGCGGTATGGGTACCGCTGCCCAGAAAACTATTTACTGAATAACCCACACCGCTGCCATATGTCACCCCGAGTGCTTCGCTACGTTTGGTAACTTAGCAGGGGTGCCCGGGTTGAAGGGGTAAGGTTAGTCCAGATCTTTAGATCTTTGCGGCGGATGTTTGGATGTTGAGGGATACTTTTTGACCTCCGCCGTAGTACGTCAGGCACATCTGCCATCTACCCTGATGATTGACGCTGTAACTCTGTCAGAAACGTTGGCTAAAGAAGGAGATTGCGCAACATACCATAACACCCCAAAAATAAATAACGAAAAAAAACGAAAATTGTGATTTCATGAAAAAAAATTGTTATTAACACATATCCACTATCAATGCCAGCTGTTTGATTGTTAATTAAGGTCCATTACAATGCGTGTTCAGGTTTATACCTATGAGATTAATGTAAGTTTTAGTATTTATTTCGTTTGTCCCAACTCTGTTCATCCACTTCATTAAGGCAAGCGATCCTTTATTGCCTGAGATGTGAGTAATGCGTGTTTCTTTGAGTGATGGAAAGAAAAGTAATGATTTACGCAGGGTTTATATAAAATCTTTTGGACATAAAGCCAATATTTTTATATGGTTGTTACTTATTTTTTTTAATATTCTCCGTAAAACGGTAATACACCAATATATCATGGATAAGATTACAAAATAAAAAGGTTCACGGGGCAATTTTACTATTTTGTGACACGTGTCAAAAGATAGTTGCTATATAAATATTATGTATATAAGTGACATTGCAAATGTCGATGGTCAATGCAGAATCGTTAAGCAGTTGAGTCTCTCTGTTTGTGGGCGCATTCTGATAGGTAGATGTACTCGCTTTTGGAGCATAAAAAAGTGCATGGGATCTCCGATGAGTATACTTGTTAGGGACAAATAAGTTAATCACTTTCACTATAGACGGATTAAGTATAGTATAAAACATAAACACAAGTAAAAATATTTTTCGGCGTGCTAAAGGGTTGAAACTAAGCATTCCTGTTAAGAAAAAGGATGGATACATAAATGGATAATATGTATCGCGCCTGCGCGGGTCGCCTAACTTTTGGTATTCCAACACGTGTTTTAAAATAAAGTTAAATTTTTAATATCCGAATCAACTCAGTGGTATTTCCTGACTAGGTCGTCTGCCCAGATGTAACCCGTGACAGTGTAAATTTACGTAACACTTATAAAATTATACATTATCCAATCATTCCTTTCATTGTATTTTAGAATCATTAACTTTGAGTTCACAAAGAGATTTAAGCTTTTTTTGTGGAAGCGTCGAGTCATAAATAAATTTCCATGTTATTTAAAAGCAACAAGAGATCTTCTAATTTGTTAAAACTCTATCTATATTTATTCAATCCATGAAGCGATAATTGTCTTGAATCGAGTCTGAACGAACTGTGAACACGAGGCCCCTGTCGATCGAGCTAGATGGAAGTTTATGTTATATAGTTGGCAGTGTAAGTATTTAAATTGAACATTGTGTTGTTATTTATTATTAATTTGCCTAAGTCCCGTAATCAGGCGGTTCGATACCGTAATTACGTAACAAAGGGCCCAAATAATGGAGCTTTATTCCAGGATGCTGCGAACTAGTGCTTCATATGTTCTCCGTATTTCAATTCCATTAGTAAATGACCTTGCATTACAAAGAACAAATCCAAGCATTTTGTTGGCGTAGGAGACAATGTCAGATAGGGGATTTTAAAGAGAGATTGCTCCAAAAATCACGCCGAGGTCTCGAATCTCATTTTGCGTATTTATATATTTTTATTTGTGGTAGGGTAATAGAAAGGTATTTTTGGATTTTTTAAATGTAACGACACTGTATTTCAGGAGGCTGAAGGGTAAGTTATTCATTCCGACCATTTAAAAAGAGAAATAAGATCATTCTGTAAAATAATGGAATCGATATGACTTTTAATAGCTCCGAAAAGTTTGATATCATCAGCAAATTTTACTAACTAAGCATCATGCCGTTTCCCTACAGGGATGGGCTGAGAGCACTGACCGCTAAAAAACTCGGTCTTGGCACATACCGTTTGCCTCATTCATCGTCTTATAGAAACTCTTCTATTATTCTGACTCTTGACATGGCCTGACCCAAGTATCTGACTCACTTGATCATGCCCTGTCTTCCTCGGGCGTATATTCTCCTTACACTTATATGTTCAATCATTTGCTCTACATGCCCCAATAATCGGAGGGTCAATTTTTTAAACTTACTCATTACGCTTAACAAAGCCTTGCATTCTTCGCGGATCTCTACGTTTCTAAAGCGATTATATATTGTTTTAACGTACATACTCACGGATCTATTTCTACAGAATTCAGTCTACTTTTATACTTCCTCTGCAGTTCCATGCCTCACTGCCATACGCCAGGGTAGGTCACAGAACTTCATTGTGGGCTGCTAACTTGGCATCTTTGAAAAGCTTTTTGTTAGCCCCAACAGCATTCAATCCTCCATTAATGGAGTTATATGCATTAACCCTTCTTTCAATATCACAACTTACGTAAACATTCTTCCCAAATTCACAAACTCGTCCACCTGCTCCAATTTGTATCATCAGTCATCATATATATTTATCATACGTCAGAAAATAACACTCGATATGTTCGATATGTTAAAAAAGATAATTAAAAAGGTTAATCCTGTGAGATTACCCCACATTCTTTCACAATCAATTAAAAATTGTTTCAAATATCAATCCGATGACCGTATCGAGTTCGAGTCTAAAATTGCCTGAAGAGAGGAATAAAATATTAACTCGTCCGTTCCGAGAAGCGTTTTTTAGGGCGTGTTTTTTCAGTGAATATCGGTCCACTGATTGAATTAAAGGCTTTTTTTTAATCAAGTAATAAAAAATCTGTACATATTTATTAATGGCCATTTTATTTACGTGCTGTATGCGTCCATTTACATGTAGAACCAAAAAAAGAACTTTTCATTTTGTTTCATATTTAGAGTACCTACTGTGGTGGTGACCCCGCAATTGATCTCCCGATAGTTCGGCCCCGAAATAATGATTATTATAATTTCTTATAATCTTAAGTAATAAGTTGGTACGGATATCTAACGAATTTATTTACAGTGTCTGTTTTTTGTACTTACCCTGGAATGCACTTTTTATAGACAAATGGTTGTATCCTTGATACATTTTAATGAAAATATGTTTCGTACGATGTTATTCGATGTCACATTCTCTCTGCACACCCCTTGGGGGAAGCTGAGTTATATTTTTGGACAAAATTATACCGTATTTTCTCTAAATCAACGGCATATTGTTTATAAGTTTGTCAGGGAGCCTACTGTCCGGGGATCAGCTATCACGGAATCCCTACTGGTATGTTCATTTTATGTAGTTTGATATATACCTCGGTCACTACTGAATAGACTAAACCCCCAAAATTCTTACCCTCCCCTCATCAATTTTACTTTCCAAAAACTTTCACTCCTTCCCTTCCTTAAAAAAAACTCAAAACAGCATCCCATGGAGTTAACGTAAAAATAAATAAATTAAAAACGCCTTTAAAAAGTAACCCTCTTTTTGAAAGATCTTTTTGTCTTGAAGTTGGATGCACCTCTCCTCTTGTTCGAATTTTAAATAGTCTAGAGTACTCTAGAGTTTATTCAGTATGGAATTAATGGACGAGATATTGCATATGAAAAATTGTAATCCCAAAGTCTGTGCAATGTCTCAAAGTAATTTTAATGAAACCGCCTACAATCCTTTCAGCGACATTGTTAAGAGTTCCAAAAATTTAAGACACCTATAAAAAATACTCAGTATTACAAAAATTCAAAGATCGAAATAGTTATTACTTAATAATCATTAGGACTTAAGTATAACATCCGAATTCCTCTTTTTTCTACTCTAGAAATCTTATTACATTTTAGGAGGGATATTATATTATAGAAGGAATGACATATTTCCCAAAGGAGTAAAACAGAGTTGGTATTATTCGAGAAAAAATATAAAATATTTAAAAAAACTAATTATTCGTACCATCATTTATAAAAAGCAGTTACTCCATTTCAAATCTTAATTATATTTTTTACCACATTCTTAATATATTATATTACTTTTCACTCCTTAAAATAATATTATTTTTTACTTCTGCACCAAATACAAGAACAAATTCTCTTCATTGGCGTATAAATACTTAAAAGTATGTATATCACAATTTTTCCTGTGTATTGTATTATTGTAACTGTATTATAATTTAAATATATAAAATAAAATTACATTTAACTACCCACAAAAAATATATAAAATGAAGCTAGACTTATTTATTAGTTCGTCCTGAATTATGAAGGACATCAAACGAAGCATTTAGTTCTCTTTTCACGGAGTACCTACTATGAGAATTCTTCCAATCTCTCAAGAAATTTCAATATTATGGGGAAAAAGTTGCTTCAACACGAAACGAAAACCAAATTCTTTGGCCTTCATATTGTGTTTCCAAATTTTTAATATTATTTCTTCTTGACTTAACCAATTTATAGTATTAACCAGACAGTAAGAATCAAAGGTGAAAATTTCAAAGGTGAAGGTGAAAAATTGGATTATAGGTAAATTTCCTCGAGGCGATTCAAATTGCTGTTGTCGTCCGGAGCCCCTTGAGATTTGATTGAAAGCTCGGAGATTTGGTCCAATTACAGCCACGCCTGTATCTAGAATATCTAGAAGCCATCAAAGGAATCGCAAACCTTTCTTGGTCGGATAAAATGGTTTGCAGAGTATTGTTTTTGGTACCGGCATTTTAATTTTTTTTTTATTTTTTTATTTAAGGAAGGCATTTTTGTTATTTATTTTTGGGGTGTTATGCCGTGTTGTGCTACCTCCTCCTTTAGCCTAGGTCATCTTTGGGGATGCTGTGTGGAGAGTTTTTTTGTGAAAGAAAGGAGAGAAAGTTCTGGGAAAGAAAAAGGTGTGAGGGATGGGTAGAAATCTGGGGTCAGTGTTTCTGTGAGAGACGGACGTATAAATCCATTCTTCCCACTGGGATGTGGGGCGATGGGTTGAGATAGTCCTGCTGAAGAAGCCAATAGGTTCCCCTAAACCAGTCTTTGATGCATCCACCACCAGATCCGGACAAACCTCACCCATGAACCTGGGCACCCCTCCTTAGTCCCCAAATTTAGCGAACCACTTGTGGTGACCTAAAACAGAGGTTCTGGTAATTCAATAAATCGTTCCCGGGACGGCGTTTCCCATTCCCGCCACCCAAATTGAACTCTTAAAAAATCAAAGACGCAATAGTTTTTGGAATATTGGTTTAAGGGTGAATTTGTTATTTATAGTTAATTTTAATTAGATCTTACATACTTACTGGCTACAGGTATATGAACGTTTGAAGAAATAACTAATGTTAAAAATACGTGTATATATCATAGTCAAAGGTCGATATGCAGTCTCTTCGCGGAATGACTGGTTTATCCTAGGTTTGACCAAAGCCTTCGGGCTAAAGACTTCAAGTCAGACCTGACATATACATTACAAAGCTTGCAGACGATCGGCCATTGTAAATGATAAAACAAAGATCGGCCATAGTAAATGATAAAATAAAAGGAACCAAAAAAGGCATTGAGCAAATTTGAGCTGTTATAAAAAGAGAAAGAGGGAGAGAGCTGGATAAAATACAAAGAACACCACAATAAAAAAGGAACGATGCATGGATTTATAAAAGTGGAGGGGTAAAAAGGTCATTCATACCATTATTTAAAAATTATCAATAAACCGTTATTTAAAAAAAATATCAAAGTAAATTATCTTAAAAGCCTTACACGTGAACCAAGAAAAAAATTATATAATACAGACGCACTTAAATGGGTTTCATTATAACCTTTGTGATTACAAAACAAAACGAAATTTTCTGTAAAAAATATTAGGTAAGTAATTTTTTTATGAAGATCCTAAAGAATTCTACAATAACGGTCCCAATCAGTTTTTAACAAACAATAATTATACAAGGAATTTAATAAAGGTAAACAAATATTGAAGTATTTTATTTTTTATTATTTTTACAATAGCTCCCTCCACACAGGAGGCCTTGAGGAAAAAAATCCCTTAGCGCATATATTATATTTGGGGATGCAGTGTGGATGGTATTTTTAGGAAAGGGAAGTACAGGAAGAATGGGAAGGAAAAAGGTATGAGGGATGGTTAGAAATCTGGAGGTCAATGTGTTCAGGAATGACGACCGAATGAATCTGTTTTCCCACTGCGATGCAAGCCGAAGAGTCGAGAGAGTCCGATTGGAGATATCAATATGTCTTCCTCAAAGCCTCTTTCGACCCAGAGCCTCGCAGTGGGTGGGCAAAAGCATCCGCGTCAAGAACTGAACAAACCTCATCCCATGAACCCGGGCACCCCTGCTAGGTCACCAATCGTAGCGAACCACTTGAGGTAACCCATGACAGGGGTGTTGATTATCCCACAATTAGTTTTGGGGACAGCGGTACCCATAACCGCCTCCCAAATTGAGCGGAACATAAAATTGATTTATGGCCACTTTTCAATCTTCTAGTTGAGATTCAAACCAATTATGGATTATAAATGGTGATCATTATTATCAACAAGTTCATTAACTTAGGCCAAAGATGGTGCAAGTAATTTCAGATGTCGCTGAATGTGTGATCATTTTTTACTTTATTCGTTTCCAATGTACAAAGGAATTTTAAATATAAAAAGCCCCCAATAGCTAAAAATTACCACTTCCAGTGACTGTTCCCCATAAGGGGACCATGGGGACAGTCCCCACCAGTTATTCCAGAAACATACCAAGAAAAAATTGACAATTCTTTTTGTTCACAAAAAATAATTAATGCGTTCTCAACATAAAAGTGTCATTGCTCTTAGAAATATAATCTAAAAAATTAATTTGGATAATTTTTAGGCTCGAAATTTGAGATATTTCTGCGAACAAACGTGCGACCGCTCTCCTTTCTTCCTTATAGCATACTTGAGCATACTAAACTAATACTAACGCGAAACGCGATCGGTCGGCCACTTCGGACTCGACTCGACGCATAGGTACTAGATACTAGCGCCCGCTTGACTGTGCGCACTGACTACTGCGCAGTTAGGGGACAACACGGCGATGTATTCCTTCTAAAATGAAGTTTTTGCGCGCGCTGAATATTTTTGTATGTGATTTTAGGGATCCGCGCATGCGCACTTGAACCATCTTTACCATAATCGCGGGGACCGGTTCAAGAATCCCCCTGTGAAGATTGTGAATATTTGTTATATTTTTAATCGAAATAGATTAGTTATGCACGGGCCGGAATTCATGTTAGGCGTTTTATAATCGTATTTGACGTTTAGTAAATCGTAATATTGTCATCGATTTATTTATTTATTTGATAAATAAGATTGATCGGATTATTTCTATAGCGCCATTCTCGTGGTAAATACACATCAAAGGTAATTTAGACGAAAGTGCCAATGATTATCTTGTGTATTTTTATTAAACTTAATATTTTATTAAACTTAGCATGTAGGTACCTAGTTGGTGTTCCTGGTTACGTGCGTGACTTATCCTCTGATCTATTTTACTTTAAATACTTTTATTATACTTTTGGTAAGAAATAAAAAATCTATTAAAAAGAATTAATGAAGTCGACTTTTAACTGAAAATTATACAATAAGTATACTTTTTGGTGGTGACACGGTGTACTCAAGCTGAGAATAAGATTTAAAACTAATTTTATCTTATATATTTTAAACATTTATCGGAAAGTTTGACAAAACACGAAAATTCGTGGGAGCACAAGACAAACACAATATAACTCATTTTTTTTGTAAAACACAACATAAAAAACATGAAAATGTCTACACAAAAAATGACGGTCCCCACCACAAAAAATGTGCTCGAGCCAGTGGCGGCGTAGGGTAGATTGGCACCCGGGGCGGTTTTGTATTGAACACCCTACATAAAATAAAACACCAAATATAAACATGCTTACGAGACTTCATTTTACTAAAATATTCGATCACAATATCAAGATTTTTTTCCTGTCTCTTTCAATTGATAACACAGAAAAATTGGTTATTCGCGCTTGGCTCATTGTGGACCTTAAATAAGATTTTATTAAGGAGACAGAAAAGATATTGGCACCTCTGGGACTCGAACGCAGGACCTTTTGTTTACATAGAAACAGCTCTACCAGCTGAGCTAAGGTGTCTACATTCAATTCGGTCACATTTAACTGTATCATTCTTTGACTAAGAACTACCAACTTTATCTTCATATATTATTGGCTGCTACCTTTACATATAATTTGTAAGATTGAAACCCGAACTAAATGCTAACTACAAGGGCGGATCCAGGTTTTTTTTCTGGGGGGGGGGGCACAAGGAGCGGACGGGCAACAAAATCAACAATTACTGTTAGGATTTTTTTCTGGGGGGGGGGGCACAAGGGGCGGACGGGTAAAAAATCAACAATTACTGTTAGGATTTTTTTCTGGGGGGGCACAAGGGGCGGACGGGCAAAAAAATCAACAATTACTATAAGGATTTTTTTCTGTAGGGGGGGGGGGGGGGGGGGCACAAGGTGTGGACGCGCAAAAAAATCAACAATTATTGTTAGGATTTTTTTCTGGACAAGGGGCGGAAAGGCAAAAAATCAACGATTACTGTTAGAAATAAACTTAAGTATCATATTTCAAGTTTATTTCTACAAGATCAAGTATGTATAGGAAGGTTTATGAAAGTTTCAAAACAATCGAAAAATTAAATGTTTAAAAAAGACAGTTTTAGCGTCTAAGTATGTACTGTGATTGAATCTCCACAGTACACAAAAATTCCGCCTGGGGGGCACGGAGGCATGTGCCCCCCTCCCCCTAAATCCGCCTTTGGCTATCTAGATAGTGTCTGGATAAATTATTAATTAGCTCAGTTAGTAGAGCTGTTGCCATGTAAGCAGAAGGTCCTGGGTTCAAGTCCCAGAGGTGCCGATAACTTTTTCTGATTTTTCTGTCTCCAGATTTTCGATTCAGTTTCGCTAATTTCTTCTTTCAACGCCTGCTTTGCCGGTGTTGGGATCACACATCTCTTCGAGTGTTGATACAAGCTTCTCAAAATGATTTTTCAGTTTTAGAAAGGGAATTAGAAATTATATTTAAAAAATATATATATAGTTGCGACGCATTTCAAAATATGATAATGTAAGTAGCTATATACAAGAGTACGTAGTTATTTATTGAAATATCTTTACAGCAGGAGATTTTGTGCGCATTCTTTGTCTGCACGAGTGGGTTGTCGTTGTCACCCCTTGGTGCTTGGCACCCGGGGCGGACCGCCCCCTCCGCCCCCCCCTTACGCCGCCACTGACCACTTCTCTTACTAAACTGGCATAGAAAACATAAAGTACTAGTATACCTTTGTGCGTTGAGTGTGGAATTTGTTATGTGTCGTAACTTGTAACTTTAAAAACATAACAATGAAAAAACGATGGATTTAATTTCTCAAAGGGTGCTTTATTTGAAAAACAGCACAACCACTTCTTCTCTCAAGTCCTATTTTTTTACAGCCACTTCGAAAAATGAATAACAGTCATGATAACAAGAAAATGGTTTGCAATCTGCATTCAAATCCCTTCCGTACATAATATTATAATAAAGCACTATCTACTGAGACAGATCAGATTGAAATGGTCCGGCAAATTGAATTAGAAATTCAATCGAGTTATTTGCCGGAGACAATGATTAAATCATTTGCATATTACAGCCTCATGAATACGATGGTCCTGCGATTGTACTGAGAATTGTCACACAAGACGTGAAGGCTTGATTTAGTTTATCATTAGTGCACTACCTGCCGGCGGCGGTACAAAGATCAATCAGATACCTGCTTGAGTTAGTTTAAATAAAGGTTTATTACGAGGACTATTCGGAAAACTAATAAAAACTCGCATAAATGCAAATGTGTTATCAGGAGCCTCATAAAATTACAGCTTTCCACTATTTTTCAAGATAGTCACCATTTAATTTAAAGTACTCTTCACAGCGTTTCACCAATTTACAATTTTCTTTGGCATAAAAGATGGCCGCCTGGGACTGAAGCCAATCTGTCATTTTGAATAGCATTTTGAAGATCTTCACCATCATCGAATTGTTGCGCTCCAACCCTGTTCTTCGTGTGGGTGGACGTATTACGGAAATCATCCCCCATCCTCCATACAGCTTGAATTTGGCTCCTTCTGATAAACAGTCCATGAAAAAACCTTCTTTAATGTTTTACAATTAATGTTTTTTTTTGTAACCCGCGATTTACGAGTCACATGGATTTTCACTCTGAAACGCGCTACAAAAGTCTCCAGTCTAGGAATAGGACCCTTAAAATAAGAGATTTTAAAATAATAAACTATTTTATTGACGTAGAATGTTATAATTTGTTCATTCCGACCAGGGTAGACACCACGGCTTGCTCGGTATTCACATGGCAGATCGGAAGTTCTGGCTCAGCACAGCACGACAAGAGTATAGTACTGCCAAAAATGATATCTCTAGGTCCCTTTTTTAACATTGGCCTTATCATGAGTAATTTTATGGAAGAACTCTTGAACAAATTATTGATAAAATATTTCATTGATTTATTTAAAGTCATGTAAAATATAACTCGTGTATTGTAATAGAATAACATTAATCTTATATACAAGTAATAAAAAAAATAATTAAAAAAAACTCCTTAGGACGAAGCAATCCATAGACACACTTACTTACCAATTTATTTTACCATGTCACCTACTTTACATAAAACCTGCTTATGTAAGAGCGTTTAACCAGCCAGCGGCCGAAAATCCACATTTCGTCGAAAGTTTTTCTTACGATCGTGCAGGGCGGTTACAATGAGAAAGATTAATTATTCTCCGTACCAGCTTTTTAAATTTATAATTCAATATGGATTTTATTTCATTCCAAATTTGCTTTAATTTATTCTTACATCCAAAAATGCTGAAAGGCGTGATGATAAAACTATTAAAATAATGTACTTTCTGTAATTATTTTTTGATTATAAGTATTTATCATTTTTCAATAATGTCTAAATAAGAATGTTAAAAAATCTGAAATATATTAGTTTGTAAGTGCGCAAATAAATACACAAACGGACCAATTTTTGCCAAGAAATACGTGTACGTACATATTTTTTAATGTTTTTATTTAAACTAAAATTAAAATTCTAAAACATGCGATACCCAGATAATATATTGATTTATTTTACTGCATGATTATATGATTTGAAATCGGTGTGGTATAATACGAAATCTTTTTTGAAAATTTAACAAATCTGCTAACGACCTTTGGTATAACCTTATTATACTAATTTTAGTATAATAATAATTTAGTATATAAATAATGAAATAAACATTTTTTCTCAAAATTTGAAACATGCGAATCCTAGATAAAAGAACAATCTGTCGAAATCCATTTATATTTTTTGTGGAAGAGTCAATACGTCTAAAATCTGTTAAAAATGACATAATTCTGGTTTTCTCTGGTAATACCCTCTTAAGTTAATAATCGTCGAAGGAAGAAGAATTTTCTCTTCCCAGTGTCATTTTCCATCATCCCTGACTCCGCTCCACTAGTTCAGTAGTTCGTTACAAATAGAATCCACGACGTATCGCCCTCACATTACTCCTTAATGGACATGGTCGTATCATCTTCTCCATTTGTCCTCCGTCGGAGATAACAATACGCGCCATCTGTCCTCGTCTCTCCGTCACCAAGGAGACCATCAATCTTAAAGTCATCACTTTAAATCACACAGACGCCGCGACCCGAAGATCGGTAAGATACTAGATACGTGATGGAATGCTTTTGAAGGAAGAATTGCAGATACGTAATATGTGTTTATATTAATATACGATATATATTAATCACATCTGATATAACGAAAGGTAAGTACATAAAAAATTTATGGAACAGTAATCATGAAGTGAAACTGGTTAATTGATTTATATCAATTTGGGAGGCGGGTATGCGTAACGCCGCCCGGGATCCATTTATTGGATAACCAACACCTCTGCCATGGGTCACCCTAAGCGATCCGCTAAGTTACCAAACTTAGCGAATCACTTAGGGTTTTTATTAAATTAAATTCCATAAAAATAATTAAATCGAATCTCTAATTCAACCCACACAATTTATTACAAAATAAATAATAGAAATTTACAAAAATTAAATATTTAATTAAAAAATAAATTTATAATGTAAGTCGGCATTCAAATTAAAACCAATATTTTAATATTAAAACTCTAATACAAAATACAATCAATTCAAATCAAATCAAATTTCAAATAAAATCAAATCAATCAATCAATTCATAAATAAATAAAAATAAAAATCTTGAAAATAATAAAATATTATTAATAATGTAATGAAATCTATTAAAATGAAATCAAAAAACAAATCAAATGTGTGATATGTGGTTATTTGGTATAGCAACGCATGCCGGGTAGTTACTTTATAAATTAATACAGATAAATTAATTACAAATAATAAATTAATACAAATCGTTACTGAAATTCCGTACCGGTACTTTAGTAGGATATTGACTGGGTTATCTCATTAAAAACCTTCCGCAAGATTTTTATTTACGTTGTGGCCAACCTTGTTTTTGCCTTACCATTGACAACAGCACAAATCTTTCGAATACTATTTGTACTACTTCAGTAGTATTATTCTAGGAAAATTATTGATGATGGGTGACGGTTTTATGTCGAGTTTTCAAATTATTTTGTTATCGTTTTCATATTCACTATTATCTAAAAAATAATTATCGTTTTGAAAAAAAGACATGTTGTGAAAATTATTTCTATACCTTTTGACCTTTGTTAAAATTAGCAATGGAATTTATTTACCAGTATGGAACCAATTACCCCTGAATATTATTCATTTAAAATTTGTCGGACAGGTACATTTTCCAGGAAATTGAAAAAATGTTTTAAGGATATTATTAACATATAAATTTTAGACGACTCCTGCTTGACGAAATTTTGCAAATAAGCTCTAAATTACTTTGAGTATAAGCTTTAATTTCAATTTTTTTGTTAGCAGAATGCCGAAAAGCGACAGTACCTGCCAAAAAAATAATATTTTTAACAGAAAAATATTTTAATTGCCATTTTCAAAATTAGAATTGATTTGTACGAAATTCATGCTATCCCCATTGAGTTTCGTATTTAGATGAGACACGAAACGAAAAAAATGGTTCCAGTTTTTTTTATCTAGAATTAGTCAAAATTAGGCTCCAACGCTCCAATGCTGAACGACCGGAAACCATCGAATCCGGTACTTAGCGCGCTACTAAACGCGTGATTATAGTGTAACACGTTTCAACTAGACATTAGTGCGTAATAGCGCCTCTATGACCATCCCGTGATGTCTCACAGGTCTGAGCCAGAATCAAATGTGCATATAAAAATAAGTCGTAGAATAATTTTCTCAAAAGCTTCCTGAAATCCTTCAGGAAATATTAACTCGTAATTATTAGCTCATTTCGCAATGAATTACCCTTCACTGCATTTCTTGCTTCAAGCAATCAGAGTACAGAACTAGAGTCAGATCAAGGGAATTCCGGCGAGATTACTCTTAGAAACTTTCTCCAGGAAATAAATTAAAAGATACCTTAATGTTGATTTAACATTAATGCCATAATTATGGCACCTTTTTTCTTCTTGTAATATCTCCTATTTTTAATCAATACTTAAATTTGATTTTGTGGAAATCAACATTCATAGACATCTTTTGTAAATTACCTCCGCTCAGGGGCTAATAATTTAATTTTTTAAGAAGTGCAACAGAAATATTCATTTGGGGTTCATGTTTCAGACGAATCAAGTGTCCGTGGGATCAAGTGTCCTGTTGATGTAGTGTCCAAGGGATCAAAGTGTCCGGTAATCAGGGGTCCGAGGGATCAAGTATTCGAGGAATCAAATGTCCAAGGGATTAACTATCTGAGGGGTCAACTGTCGGGGGATTTACTGTCGGAGGATCAAATATCGGGGGATCAACGGTCGGGGAGGTCAAATGTCGGGGGATCAAAATCTGGGTCACCGGAAATAATGACTGAAGGGATATTATTCTGCTTTTTCTAAGAAAAATATGTTTGGACGAAACAAAGATATTGAAATATAAGATGAAGTATATTTTGTATTTGAATATCTTTGGAACGAAACAACCCATCTCTTACTTTTCACGTTCTATTTGCCTTTGCTGGATAATCCGCATTTGTTAGACATCAGCAGAGTCAACAAGAGTGGCGGAGCAAATGAGACGGAAATAATTGTACTAGTGCTCACCGCATTACGTTTGATACCTACGTATTATGTTAGCAAGGGTGTCCCCACTTCTTTTCTAAACAACATTGTTTTTTATTCAACTTAATAATGTGTACTCCTCAAAAAGATATTTTCATGCTTGCAACGCAATGGTTATAAAAATCAATCAGTATGGATACACGGTGTTATAAGATTTATGAATGAACACTTTTTTTATGTTAGCTCCACACAGGAAGCCCTCACAGGAAAATAATTCCCCTCGTGGCTTAAGTCATCTTTTGGGATGCTGTGTTAAGTGTATTTTAAAGGATGGAATGATTTGAAGTTCTGAGAAGAAAAAAGATTCAAGGGCTGGGTAGAAATCTGGGGGTAAGTATTTCCAGGAGTGATGGACGTACATATATAATTTATTAATTTATTTTGGAAATGACGATGCCAGACGATGTATGAATGTGAATGAGGCAAGAATGTGTGCCAAGACCGAGTTCTTATCGCATTTAGTGATGGTGTGTGGAGGGTCTTTTTAAGGAAATGAATGGTTAGTAGTTGACGACCTCCGTAGTCCAGTGGGTAAGACTCTTGACTCACAATCCGGAGGTCGCGGGTTCGAACCCGGCATGCGCAAATAAATTTTATTTGGTTAATTTGTGTTATTTCACAATTAATTCATTTAAAATAATATATAGTAGTATATTTGCGGCATGTTCCAGAGTGGAAGATACTATCAGTATCGCCCTGGTGTAAGACCACCATTCAGAATTGAACGTTGCTTGAAAATGGCTTTAGCCGTGTTTTGTGACCAGATCTGAATAGCCAGGTACTTCCCAACCTTCCTCTTCCCCACCTCCTTCCTCTCCCACTTCCTTCAGCCTCATAACATACCCCAATTGGGGATGCCATAGTCTCACTGGCTCCAGACGGGAGCAGTTGAGATTCTTGTGCGGTATTCACTGAAAAAAAAAATATATATATTTTTCACATTCTCAGTAAAATTGTTATTCACCGATGTATCATGAAGAAGATTACAAATTAAAAAGTCAATGGGGCGGTTTTACTATTTTGTGACATGTGTCAAAAGATGGTTGCTGAACTGTTTTTGTAAGTGACATTCAAAATGTCAACGGTCAATGTAGTATGGTCAAGAAGTTGAGTCGCTCTGTTTATTAGCGCGTTCTGATAGGCAGAAGTTCTCGCTTTCTAAGCATAAAAAAGTGCTTGGGATCTCCGACAAGTATACTTGTTAGGGACGTATAAGATAATCTCTTTCAACATAATCGGATTGAGGATAATAGTATAATCCATCCCTCCCACTGCGGTGCAAGGCAATGTTCGGTGAGAGTCCTGCTGGAAAGGTCCAAAGGTTTCCCTCTTGGGGTAATCTTTGACCGAGGTGTCAGTTATCCAATAAACGGTTGCTGGGGCGGCGGTACCCGTACCCGCCTCCCAAACTGTGCTAAGATAACAACTACGAAAATTAGGCCTTGAGGAAATTCACACAAAACAAAATACTCAAAGAGAAGAGTACAGTGTCGTTGAAAATATTACTTGTATTAAAAATTTCTACTATTCTTTCATCATCACTCTTGGCTCTACATCCTCTGGTGGGTCTTGGCCTCCTCAAGAGTCTTCCTCTACTTATCTCGGTTTTGTACCAGCTCTCTCCAGTTTAGAATTTCCAAGGTAAATATATATATTTGAGGACGTTGCCGCTCCATCTTGATCATGGTCTTCCCAGGCTCCTTCACCCTGTCGGTCTTGAGTTCAGAAGGGACTTTGGTGCTTGATGCTCGGTCATTCTCTCTACATGACTCAGCCACCGATGTCTTCCCAGTTTTATAAATTTTGTGACGTTCAATTTTTCTTTAGGTTCAATTAATATGCAATATAATGAAAAGCACGAGTTAGGTTGACAATATTATTGTACCTCGGAATTTTGAATTATTAGTACTTTGAGGCAAATTTTACTCGAAATTTGTAATGGTGTTACTATCGCATAAAAGTGCTTCTTGCTCGATACCAATGGGTCTAGGGCACGCCTAAATGAGGTATGATGGGAGGTAGAGGGAAGGATATCGATAAAAAGATAGTTTTGGCAGGACCCAACTATTCAGATCTAATAATTGTAAATGGATAAATCAATTTCAAGCAGTCTCAAGTGATCTTTCACCTGGGCGAAATTGAGAGCATCTCCCACCAACAATCATCCCCCCTTATATAACGCTCCCGCGTTACTGTAATTTGAATATCCGAACAGAGATTCGCAGTAATTAAGCAATAGTTGAACAACAAACAGCGCCCTTGCGTGTAATTAGCTGGAGGAATTACCTATCTTGGAGTCATTTACCAACTAACTAACTTGTTACAGTTCAGCGGAGTTCACTTGCCTAATCCATTTACGCCTCTTTTTAACAAATCTCGCTTAGTTAAATCTGTTAAAGACAAAATTATATATTGAACTTAATTAATCAATCATTTTCCCAAAACCAGAAAAGATATAATAAAGGTGCCCATATTATTCTCGTAATAACGGATGCTCTTTCTTAATCCCAAAGGTCTCGACAATCTGTTAGTATGTCGGAATATTTCCAAACTTTAAAATCCAAACAAATGGAATATGGCTGAATGAATCCCAAAATTAAAAGCTGTTTTTGAAAGGTAATGAAATAAGCTTTCAAATTTTATTATTAGAAATAAACGTGTTATTATTTAGTTAATTAATAATTAATTTAATAATTTTAAATGCAAACTTTAAAAAATGGCACACCTTGTGTTTTTTTTTCTATCTTCAGTTACTGGTAATGAAAAAAATCACACAAAAAATAATTATAGAGAAAATATTTTCACCTCACTTTTTGACGTTTAATGTTAAAATGCTTTTTGAAAAAAATTACAAAGTTGATTATTTTAATTTTAAATTGCGGTCGGAAATTTTGGGGTTAAAAATCCTGATAAGCATGAAAAGAAGTCTAAAATGTTCCATGAATGTTAAATAAATTTATTATTATTTTTAATTGTAAAACTAACGTTTTTAAGACAAGATTTTTTATGCATAGCACAAAGGGTAACAATTATTATAATAAATTTCTTTATGGAACATAACTCAGTCACGATCAAACGAAATTCGTATCACGATGGCAGCAATGACAATACAGTTTTGTGAATATAGTTATGCAGAATTTAAACAAATATGTACTTAACTTTTGATTTTATTGTAACAACTTTTTAATTACTTTTGAGGGTTATTAAAAAGACACAACAATGTAATATATCATTGAAGTTACAAATAAATTAGTTAGAACTTTGTGATTATTTATAAAAATAGCTGCTAAAAATATGGGAAAAGTTAATTGAGTATTAAATCTATTATTAATTCTTTATTTGAAATATGAGGTCGACAAAAAATGATGTAAAATGAATAGGTCCCATTGACCGAGTTTGTTAAGGCGCTGTGTTTCGGTAAGACAAGAGTTCCCAGTTGCGATCGTTATCTTTTTATTTTTCTTTGTCTTTGTTTTTTTTTTCGTTTAGAATTATCATCTTCAATAAAATGCTTTTCGGTTCATTTCTTGAAAACCTTAGCATGATCTGTTATAATACGATGGTCACACAAAATGCACGTTCACAGTCTATGGTTCATGAATGTTAATTTCAGTTTTATTAAAGTAAGTAATTTATCAATGAGAAAGAGGGTAATACTAATAAATACCTTTTTATTTGTCTTATTTTGTTTAACGTTTCATTTAGTATTAACATCTTCTTCAATAATAAATTTAAAGTCGTAATATTTTCCTGGATAAATGGTGTTTATTAGGGTGGAGGTATGGAAAAAAGTTTTCACGGAAACTTATTATTTCAAGTTTTTAAAAAATAGTCTCTATAGACCTACGTATAATTTCACAAAAAAGCCATTAAAAACATTTAAGGGCCCCGATTTTCTTAACCCTCGACCCGTCGCGTCGTTCTCTAAAAGCCAAGGTTTTACGGAAATGCTAAGTATGTAAATTTTAAATGTTCCAACTGATTCCTTACTTTAGGTAGCTTCCTAAAAGGGCCTATACTGAACGTTTGCGCCGCAAATATTCAACCTGCGCATGTGCGATGTGAGATATAGACTTGTGTTTCGGCGTGAGGCTCAAAAAAATCAACAGAATACCATGAAAAATCAAGTTTATATGTTTTTTCATTGTATTTTGTTGATTTTTTTGTTGTAATAAAAAAATAAGTCTGTGTAAATCTCAAATAGTTATAAGTTTGACAGAAATTGGTTAGATTTTTTTACTATTAAAAAAGTATGATTTTTGGATTGAAAATAAATATCTTATTTTTAATGTTTATTTTTACTTCAATGCAGTCATTATCACATACTTTTATCAGTTAAAATAACACATAAAACGTATGTCATAACAACAATTTAATCATATTTATTTTTGGGGTCCTAAGCGACCCCGCACGAAACCTCGAATTAAAAAGGGCGCGACGGGTGGAGGGTTAAATTTTGAATTTTTCAATTTGGTTTTCTAATGAAGGATGAAGTGATTATTTTTTCAGTTAAATTTTTTTTACTTTGGAGTGTGAAATAGGTCTCTAAATTAGATATACTCTAATTCAAGGTTTAGGTGTGGGTTACCACTGTTACCAGTCACAGTCACAGCTTGTGATCACCCGCACTTATCCTAAAATTGAAAAATTTAAATAAACTAAGGTTATTTTTGTGAATTAGTGGCAATGGTACTAGGAACGACAAATCTAACAGAATCTTATTAGTCAAACTTAACTACATTTTGAATTTTTTTTGGTTCTGACAAAAAAATAAAATTAAACATTGTAGTGCTCTTGTCGGAGAACTAAATGTTTTTCAATTTGACCCGATTTTTTTTGGTATACGTGAAAAAAGTTTTTTTCGATGCACCCTAATGTTTATACAACTCGCAAAAATATAAGTCATAGAGTTAAATTATTTACCTTTAAATCCCCACTAAAAGTCAAGCAAATACTTGACTCGAATGAACGGCAATTTATTCAAAAGGTCCCACTATCGACTCTCTGAGCGGGCCTTTCACAGAAAGGGCAAGTGGGGGGGGGGGGGGGGGTTAAACAACCCCCTCACAAAAAGGCACCCCTAACGTGAAAGCTTTCGCATATTAAAAAGCTCTACAATGGAGTGTTGTAGCCTTCTTTGAACAACGATGTTAATACTTGAATATTCAAAGAGTTTATACCTATGGTGGTGGCAGTGATTTGAAAATAATAGAGAATGTGTTCGTTACGTAGAAAACTATTGCAAGAATTGCATTGTAGGGGGCTCATCTTTATGTATTAAAACTACACAATAATAATAAGCTTCTGGAGGTCCGTCACGAACGATCGATATATACCCTTTATCAATACGATATTGACTAAATCAATATTTGCTAGCGTGCGGCTCAAGCACTTCTTTTTATGGTGGGATCTACATTTTTTTACGTACTGTACCGTAATTTCACCACCCGTACAATATAATATAAAATTACTCAAAAAATTAATTGTCTAATCATGCTAATCAGATATCTAAACACAAAATGACTATAGATATACACCAACTTATAATAAAGAATAAAAAATAACAATTTATCTTGAAGATTATTATCGAAGTTAATTTGAACGAGCGATTCCCGCCTGAACCTACGCGAACAAATGGTTCTTTGGGGAGTTATTGGATGATCCCCACGGTATGTGAAATTCAAATACGAGTGCGCGTGCGCGGTTCTCGCGGATTGCATACGATCGCGGAAGAAACGCAAGAAATTTACCGCCTAAGAATTGAAGAAGAGATATTCCGAGATACTGACGATTGATAAATTTTGATGTGGGTTCCATAATTTCAGGTAGGTTTTGGTAAACTGTCAATATTTTCTTGCGTTTGGATAATTTCATTCGTTATGCAAAATTGCTGGCTTATTATTGAATAAAGTTCAACTATCGAAGCTATTAGAATTGAAAGAAGTCGTAAATGCGATCCATGGATAATAATTCATCTATGACGCGATCCATTAATTACGTTCAATCTTTCAGGAACAAAAGTGGTTGAAATACTCGCTATTACAAAAACTCCTTTTTAGTGTCAAAAAGTAAATGCGGACTGCCAATGCATATTTAGGTTAGTATTTCAACTCATATTTGCCAATTTATTAAAATATTTAAGTAATTGTTTGGCGATTTACGTTTTGGAATGTAAATTCACAGAAGACACCTCCTATGTTGACAGCGTATGTCGATTTCTTATTTATTCCCTGTCAATAGCATTTTCTCATAAGTAGCAAGAGAGCATACTAATAATGCGCATATCTGCCAGTACCATTTTAATAAAAACTGCGCGAGGGAGTAAGGTAACGTTGTCGGCCATCTATCACAGCTCGTCACATGCGATAAGACCAACCCCAGCCGTTGGCTGGAGGCTATGTTCATTGATGACTTAAGAGGTTTGTACTTAAAATAACTAAATTATGATAATTTATTATTTCATGAAAACACTTTAAACCTGTAAACCTGTTTTTAGAGCAGGTATGGTTACCGCCGCCCCGGGAATCATTTATTTGATAATATTTTTTACTGCATGGCGGGCTGGATTGGGAGAGACTGGTTGAAGGAGACCATTTGGCCTCTTCAGCAGGACTATCTCGACCCACCGCCTTGCACCTCTGTAGGAGAGAAGGATTTATACGTCCATCCCTCATACCTTTTTCCTTCCTATTTCTTTAACTTCCTCTCCTTTCTTTCCGTTTAAAGACCCTCCACACAGCACCCCCAAATCTGTGCCTCCCATGTGCACCTGTTTTAAAAAATAAATAAAACGTTAACATAATATACTCGTGGGTTAACAGTATCACCCCTCATAGCATTTGGAGTATGGCATACGGAAGTTTATCTTTATTATTTATTATTATTATTATGCTTAAAAATGCAATCTGACCTTGATACTATTGCAGAATGGTCAGTAAAAAACAAATTAGAATTCAATATAAAAAAATGTGTGACTATGACATATACCCGCTCCCAGAAGCCCATAGTTTTTGAATACAACATTAAAGGGAAAACATTATGCCGAGTCAATAGCTTTAAAGATCTCGGTATCGTCTTTGATCCCAAACTGACATTCTCGGATCATATATCACGGCTCACTCCAGCGTGCTACAAACTCCTGGGTTTCATCATCAGAATATGTAAGCAATTTGATGACCCAGATGCAATGATAGCCATGTTCGATGGAGTCATAAGAAGTAAGCTGGAGTATGCTAGTGGTGTGTGGACTCCGCACCAAGCTAAATATATTAATATGCTAGAACAAATTCAGAAAAAGTTCCTTAGGTATATCTATATGCGGATTACTTGGAGTGAATTATGGAATTACTTGAGGCAACAAATAGATTTAGCTTGGAAACTAGACGTTATGCAAATCTTGCGATTCTTAGTTTTAACATAATCCATAATCGTATTGACAGCCCATTCCTCTTCGAATGTTATGGCTTATACGTGCCTGAAAATTTCAGCCGTAGTCGTCGACACGACTTGTTCAAAATACCATACGGCAGAACAGATGTTCTAGCACAGCATAGCATGACAAGAGGAATGGTGCTGTTGAACGAAATATCGGAAACACTAGATATATATAACCCTTCTTTTCAGTTTCAGTGCCGGCAACCCGGGCGTTTATTTAGTTTCATGGTTATTTACATTGTTTTCTTTTCTTTTACCCGCCTCACTAGACAAAGTCTGTTCCGAGGCGAGTAAATCACATATTATGTTTGTTCCAAAAGAAATGTGTGTATTTAAACAAATATATATATGTATGTAAAAAGATAAAAAAGATAAATTATATGTTGGTATATTAAATATTTACATACATACTTTGTTTTTTAGATAAAAGTAAATTAAAATTTTGTGACAGTTGAATATAGCGGTTTAGATAGCCTTAAGATTTTTTTGTATAATAATCATCTTCCTAGGTGTTAAGACTGTCAAAATGAGAAAATTGTACAGTAATTGGATAAAAATCTGTTGTACGATTAAAAAAAAAATAAAAATAAAATAATTATTTATCTATATTACGTATATACATAATGATCCCATATTGAATAAAGAAAGAGGAAGTTAAATGTACGTCTTCATTAAGCTGTTGCCAGCAGGTATATAATCTCGGGGCGCAAACGTTTTAATTTCGCCGTATATTTTCAAGGGCTTAATGTTCTGTTGCTCTTTACCCCGTGTTTAACGTCTCTACGGAGATATTCTGAAGTCTGTTTATATTAGACACAGTTTAATATAAATACTAACTCATTTATTTAGCTAAATTTACAAGGACTACAACAGTCAATATTGGACTGAATTTGTAAGAGTTACAGAGGGGTACATTGTTTCGTTTTTCACGAGACCTTAACATATTCATTTACCAAATGAAAAAGACCTAGAATTACAGTCATTTCAAATATGAAAACCGAATTTTCCTGACTTTAAATGAAAGGTAGAAAATTGCTGGAAACATCCAGCTGTTTGAAATTTCAGAATTTCGTCGCTCTTATTAATTTATATCACCGCGTAAATGTTTTCGAATTTCTTTTAAATCGACAATCTTTCTTTGAATCGACAAATGTTTTGAATAATTGTTACTTTTTAATGGTTAGCAATAAACGTTTAATGCAATAGTTTTATTAAAAAAAATTATTACATTTTCACCCTAGAGTGCGGCTGGCTGCAATAGTAGTCAATGAAATTCAGGCCCACACTGCAGATAACTGCATTAGCAACCGAAATTAATAATTGTTCACTTTCATTGCTGATTGTAACGTAAAATTGCTAGCGACTTTACTTAAAAACAGCAACGAAAGTGAATAATTGATTTGGGCTGCTAATGTAGTTATCCGCAGTGTGGGCCTGAATTTCTTTGACTGCTATTGCAGGCCACACTCTAAGGATTTTCTCTAATAATTGTTTTATTTTATTTGAAGAAAGTTGAATAACATATTATGTATTTTTCGCTTAACTGTCGACATGCCAAGATGCCAAACGTCCGTAACCATGTGGGTCGGTCGATGACCCCATGCAATCTTTTTTGGGCATTTAAACCAAAAATATCCCTTTTTTGTTATTTGTCCATTTATTGGGCAGGAAATATTACCTATATTTGACAAAATATTTTTTCCTGCGATCAACGATTTCTTCACATTTTTTTAAACGACACATTATTTATTAATCCTTTGCACAGGAATACCTAAAATTCTAAAAAAATATTTTATGTATTTAAGTTGATATAGAAAGGATAGTAATTTTGTGGTCTACCTTCGGCCCCAGTTGGCTGCGGAAGAGTTAAGAACAAAGCATATCTCATTATTTCTCAGCGTTTTTTGCTTGTTACACCGTAAATGTCCTTTATATTATCTAACCATATGTTTTTAAAAAATAAAATAACTTTCCCATATCAGTGATCCCTAAATATTAGTATCGAATAAGCTTTAGGATTCCTCCATATATCCCAAGATCCTGTTCAATGTATTGTCATCTCCAATTGTTCCTTCTTTTTTCACAAAGCCCTACTTGAGAATCAGAAGAAGAAGATGACTAAAAACACTACCCACCTTTGCGGGTTATAAAATGTTACACGTATGAAAAAAATACCCACATATTAGTTTATATATCGTTGGTATAGTGATCACATCAATTATTAAAACACTTGCTAAATCGCTTTGAAACCTTGCGCTCATAAACGTTTTTGGTGAATTGTGTCTTAGGTGACCAGTGGATGAAGAAATCATTAATCATTTGAATTCCAGTGACCAAAATGCAATCGATTGCTATTTGTTTGTTACGTATTTTATATTCCACTTAAGTGCCAATCGATATAGTCCAAGTAGTGAAACGGAAATAAATATTTAAGTTAAAATTGGAAGAGAATTTTATACTGTAACACTTTTATAACGAATGCAAATACAATTTGAGGCAAAGGAAAAGAGATATTTCCAAAAAACTGATTTTTGCGACATTTGACCTTAAATATCTAAGAACGCTCACATGCGACTTTTATGAGAAAAGACAACATTTAGAATGCCAAAACGAAGGCGTGTACAAATTTTCAGCTCATTCCGTTTCATTCCAAGGTTGACCCTCTTTTTTAGCTGGAAGTGACTGGACTAATATTTTATTTATTTTATTTTATTTTATTTTGCAGAAACAAACAGTACATAATTACATAGTAGAAAATAGTTCCAAAGTTATAGAATTTAACACAATAATTGGTACCAATGACATGTCGCTGTTATATACTTATGTTTTTATGTGATAAATTATACATTTTACGTAAATTAAGTTAGTAAATTTTTGAAGGAGAGGGGTGTGTGTGAGTGTTTGTATGTGTGAGGGTGCGCGCGTGTGTGTGCGGATGTGTGTGGATGTGTGTGTTATGTGTGCGAATTCAGTGGGCTAGAAATGTTTATCTTAAATAGAGGGAGGGAATCAAAAAATATATCTGTATTTGTGGTTTTTTGAATTGAGTTGAATCTTTGAAGGATGCGGGAAATGGGGGAGTTGGCTGCAGCTTTCGTATTATTACTGGTTGTGTAAAAAAGGTTGGTGTGGCGAGTTCTTTTAGACGGGATGTTAAAATTTATTTGAGATAGAAGTTCTGGGCAGTCTATTTTGTTATGTATTATTTTATGGAGAAATGTCATGTCAGCTACCATTCGCCTGGATTTCAGGGATTGGAGAGTGCAGATATAATTATTGTTGTATTTGTAACCGAGATACTTAATAAATTTATTTTGTATGCGCTCTATATTATTGACGTATTGGGTGTATTTGGGATTCCAGACAGGCGATGCAAATTCCAGTGTACTTCTGACTAGTGAGGAGTAAAGCATTACTGGAGTATGCGGATTTTTAAATAATTTACCCAGACGTAGTATGAAACCCAACATTTTGTAAGATCTATCAGTGATTGAATCAATGTGCGTATTAAATATAAGTTTACTGTCTAAATAGACTCCAAGGTCCTTACATTCATTTTTTGAGATCACGGGTTCATCGCAGTGAATATGGAAAGTAAATTATATGCTTGTTTCTAGTAACGGACATAGTGTGGCATTTAGAAACATTAATAATATAACCCCTTTTTCGTAGAAGTGCTATTTTTATTTAATAAATCAAACGGTTTTTATTTCCTACTGTAAAATGAGATACACGGTGTTATAGTTTGAGCGACGATTTGTGGAAACTCGACCAAATCGCAGTCTGCAGGCTTACAACGAGAAGACTACGTTATTAGGAGATGTGTGGTCGGAGATTATGTGTAGACTGTAGGCATCCCACTATCACGCTTGTTTCTCTAATCAAGATAATAATATGCTTCGTAATAATATTTATTCATGCATGCAATCTAGGAATCCCTCGCGCGTGGTTTTACACGCCGATGCATCCCTCGTTTGGATGGAGTTCTGGGAACTTTAATTATTTGGATAGGAATTTGATGCTAGCACAAAGCGTCTTATCGTGTAGTATCCACGTTTTAATCTTAACTTTTAAACGGATATCTGATTTTAGGTTTCTAAATTGTAGTTTGAAACTATTAATACTCAAAGGTTGATACCTGGTTTTACTAAAACGCAAAGCAATTTGCTTCCCATTCAATATTTTTTTGTTTGTGTAATAATAATAGTAATATTTGCGTGATTTGCATAGGGCGGTTTTAATGAAAATCATCTCAAGGGCGCTAAATAAATTTATAATATATTTCTACAATCTTACTTCTAATTATAGACTAGATAAACTATTATAACAATTCAAGGCTAAATATTGCATCCACAGGTTCGTCGATCACTAAATTTGACAAATGAACGCGATGTTGTTTAAAAATGTACAATACTGGATCATGGAGAGGGTACTGACTGCACGCAAAGGACATTATTAGGAACGCATGATGCCATTATTTAATCCTTATATACATATATATTTTAATATTAATATATAATACATTTTTAAAGAACGTTCTGGGAGAGCAAAAGCAAAATTTTATGATGGGCGGTTCAATAGTAAAAGGATTTGATTAGAATGTTTATCACCCTGATTGTGATTAGTCCTTCAATGAGATTGATGCGTAAGGCTTTGAATGATGTTAATCGAATAAGATGTGATTTAGATAAATTATAGGCAATACGAGAATGAACACTGATGATGTATTAAATTTAGATTATGAGAGCCCAAATAGGTAGGTTTTCAGTTTGAACCAAAATTCTATTGGGCTTTTTATGCACTTTAGTTCCAGAGGGAGTTTATTCTAAGCCTTAGGCACAGATACTCTGAAATCACAATCTCCAAACTTAGTATTTTGCTTGCGCTTAGGTTCTATCTGTCTGTTTAAAGCTGATGATGTTGTGGATCTAAGAGATGACTGCCTTGAATCTTTGTGCATCTAACCTCCGTGTTTTCAAGCTTTTCTAATAAAAACGTTGAGCGCTAATAAATTTTAATCTGTTGAATTATTAAATCTCTTGAATATTTAAAAAAATTCTAATAATGCTTCGCATCCTTTAGCAATCAGCAGAATACAATTTATACGCGTGATAATTTATTAATTATGAAAAAAACAAATAAAAACCAGTACACTACAAAAGCGATAAAGAAGAATTCCAACTGCTCCCAAATGTCCGGTACTAGCTAGCAATAATACGGCATCCCTAATCAGGGTTTATATCTGACTGAAGGGTGTAGGAAGGTAATTAAGATGCGAAAGGGGAAGGTTGAAAAGTACCTGGACAATCAGATTCAGATATGGCTACTAAACACAAATATGGCATTTCAAACAAAGCCAACGGTTCAGTCCAAATGGCTATTCTTTTATATTAGCTTCACTTGAAGAGGCCCCGAGGAAAATAATTTTCCTCAGCGCCTATGTCATCTTTGGGGATGCTGTGCGAAGGGTCTTTTTAAGAAAAAGGAAATAGTCGAAGATCTGGGAAGGAAAACGTCATGAGCGGTAAGTAGAAATCTGGGGCTCAGTGTCTCAGCCGCCAAGACCTAGACAAACCTCACCCCATGAACCCGGACACTAAGCGTAGCGAACCACTTTGGAAGAGCTATTGAGGTTAATTAAAAACAATAAGCCGAAAAGTTTAAAGGTTTGTCCTCTATTTTTAATTTTCCACCACGCTGGGCTATTTCACAAACAGCGTTTGAGTACATACTTTACAATGGATTCAAATGTATGAACTAAATAACTAACTTATTTACATCATCTTTTTCGCAGAAACGGCCTCCGTGCTCGAGGAGAAGGTTCTCGACTAGCAATCCGAAGGTCACGGATTCAAATCCTAGCGCGCGAAAGTAAATTTTATGTGACTGGTTTATTTTATTTCATAATTTAGTCATTTAAAGTAAAATAAGTTGTATTTGCGGCACCTCTCAGAGTGGACGATCTCTTAGTATCGCCGTGGTAAAAGACCACCATTCACAATTGAATTTTTGAATAGCCACGAACTTCCCCACCTTTTTCTTTTCCATCTACTCCCCCCCTCTACCTTCGATCTCATAATATGCCCCAATTGTGTGTGCCATAGTTCACTGACTCCAGGCGGTTGGGAGCAGTTGGTACTCTTGTGCGTTATTCACATGAGCATTTTGTGACTCTCCTTGTTTTATCTACATCCGTACATTTTAATCCGTAAAGCCGACCCTATTTCAGTATCCGATCAAATGATCGATTCATGCCTTCCCGTGGCATCTATGTACTACTTCTATCATCCATTTGCGAATCTTATACACTTCCAAAACTCCTTTATATTTCCAACCACTCTGTTATCCGAGGCAAATCCGAAGATTTCTTAAGTCTTCATACAATCCAAAAATAGACCACATTTGATACCTAACGACGACGTCAATGAAATAGAAATGTTAAATTCTGGAAGCATGAAGGTTGCGTAGGAGTCGAGGAAGGTGTACCAAAGCTTTAATCGATCTAGAGGTTTAAGATTATATAAGCCACATCCAATAACCATCCATTAACCAGCGATTCCTGAGCATGTTTGGTGTAAAGGTGTCGGTGTCATTTTGCTATATTTTTTTTCCTATTAAAAACAACAAAAAATGTTTTTTGTTTAATCAGGCGTTACTGGTAACCGAGCAGATCACGTGATACGTTGCGTCATACGGCATTGTGAGCAGTGGCAATGTGTGGTGGAAAAACATGAAAGAAATATAACAAAAATTTATTTTTAAAATATTCAACATTTTATATAAAAAAAACTCTATGCTTTGAAAAAAATATTATAATTATGTGAATCCCGTGCCAAAATTCTGTCCGATCCCAACTATCTGGAATTAGTAGGACAATGTCGTTTTTATATGCAAATTTCTTTAAATAATTGATACCTACATATACACATTTATGTCAAAACCGACTTTTTGGAGATGCATCGTATTGCCGTTACACGGTGTAATCACATAATAATAGCAATCACACTAGAAAATGATGAACCAAGAAAAAAACTAAATGTATTTGTGTTACTATTAAATTCAAAACCAATTTTGATTCGTGTAGAAACTATGTAGAATTTCGGTAATAACTTCGGTGGCATCAGTTCCATACCCTCTTTGTGTTTCGCTTTGAAAACAAGACGAAAGGCGTAGAAATGCATTGTAAGTAATTAAGAGCGCTGCCGGTCGCTGCGAACATTTATGAATAGGTATTTTAAAAAATCTCTTTTATTTCACTCTCTGACAGTAGTCAGAATCGCGCTATAGATGTGTGAGTGAATGCAGGCCTTGTGTGTGTGGGCTACGCGCTTCACCCGTGTCGAATTATTATTTCTGCCGACCACGCATGTTCCAATCTGCAAATGTGTAGAGACAAGACCGCTCGCAGGGGCGTCCTATTGTAAGCGTCCTATGAATATGCTATTATAGCTACTTATCGTTGTTGCGCGCACAAAATATCCTGTGGGTATTTTAGAATATTAGGATACATAATAAAAAAAAACCGAAAAAAAAAAATTGGGGACCCATATTTTTATTTATTTTCATTAATTGTAGAGTTATTTTTGATACCATGTTTGGGTGAAAACAAGTGGGCTTAATATACATTTTTTTATTAAAACCGACAATTTTTTCTTAAATTTTGCATTCAGGATTTTTGTGCGCACTTTTTATGCACATATGATATTTTGTGTAGCAAACGTAGAAAAGGCAACTTGACCTTTCTCATAGGACCCATATCCCTCAGGCCTCGGGCATATTTTTTCATAAGGTCGAAATATTTCCGCTTTGCAATAAAATCCAAATAAATGGAATATTTCTGATAGTATCCGAAAACTAAAAATTGTTTTTGAAAGGCGATGAAATACGCTTTTAAATTTTGAAATCCGAAATAAACCTTTGCTTTTCGAATATAAAAATTTTGAACGCACACATAATTTTTTTTAAAATGACTCATCTTACGTTTTTTCTAACTAAAATTACTGATAACGAAAAAAATAAAAACACGTACATTATTATTACACAAATGTATTGTTAACATTTCCGTCACCTCACTTTTTTATTGTTTCATGTAAAAATAATTAATAGATACAAAATTCCATAAGTTTCATAAACTTTGGTTTTATAAAGGTGTACAATTCCATTATTTTGTGGTTAACTTTTGAATTTGAATATAAAGTTTGATATTTTCTCTTTCTCTTTCGAACACCGTTTAAAACTTATTTCTCAACATAATAGTAAGGGAGACACAAGATCGATATGAGTTGTTCCCAAAGCTAACAAATAGCCGAGGGGGGGGGGGGGGGTTAAATTTGGATTTGTGACCAAAACACCCAAATAAATTGAAAATGTATTTTTTTAGCAAAAGGTAGAGAAAATATCTTGTGCTGATAAATGTGTTTTATTTTATTTATTTTTGTTTCAAATTACGAAATATTGGTCTTAAAAAAATGAATTTCGTATGATTTTGGATGCAACTTAATTTTTTGGTAATTTTTTGACAGTTAAATAGAAATATTAAAAAAATATTTTTGCTTTACCTACTGAGTTAATATTGAAGAAAATATATATATTTTAATATTTAATATAGATGTATAATTGTACAGTGGAGTTATATAAATTACATATGGTGTACATACATAGGATACGGTTACATACTAAAATATTGTGCACTTGGGAGAAATTCGAAAAATCTAAATAAAATGGAGGTGAATATAGATTAATAATAAATAGAAAGAATGAGAAAAACAGGTAATTATTTAGTTAATTATTCCTGATGAAGTTTGAGTTTCAGTTTATTGATGTCTTTGGTTTTTTTTATTTCAATGGGAAGGTTGTTGAAAAACTTTATTCCTAAATAGATGTAATTGTTTTGCATTAGTTTGGTATTAAATTTTGGTATTTTGATGTTATCTTCATATCTTTTTGATTTTAGTTTAAAATTTTTTGATGATATTATCTTTGCAAATTGGGTAATTGCATTTTTCTTGAAGATATTCTCTACTCGAGGCACCGTGAAATCTGCGAAAAGCGTTTCTGTTGGATAAGTGGAGGGTTTCTTTAGGATTACTTTAATGATTAGTTTCTGGATTACTTTGATCGGGGTTAGAATATTGTTGTATGACCCCCCCCCCATGCAATAATTCCATATTGAATTAATGACTGGATTAGTGCATAGTATACTCTTTTTAGATTGTTGAGATTATTATTATTTTTTTATATGAGCTCCACACAGGAGGCCCTGAGGAAAATAATTTCTCTGAGGGCCTAGGTCATCTTTGGGGATGCTGTGTGTATATTATTAAAAAACATTTCTTTGGGTAATTTTAATTTATGTGCGACAAATTTGAGTTAAAAAAATAATACGAATTCTTGCACACAAAAAGACTTTTTTTCTCATTTTAATTTTATAGTTTTATATTTTTTTATATTTCTGTAGTATATAGGGATTTAATTTTATAATTTTATATTTTTTTATATTTCTGTAGTATATGTAGTATATTTTTTTAAATAATTACCATTAATTACAAGTAATGGTCAGAGTTGCCTCTAAAATGATTAAAAAGATGAATTTTTGAAAAATGGGATATATTTGTCAGATTATTTAGGAAACCGTGGTGAATCAAATGGTGTAAACAAAAAAAAATTTGGTCGAAAACCTCACATGGGATATTTTGTGAATGCAACGACGATATTTTCTCAAGAGTTTTGAGAATAAATATATATATATATTTTTTTTTTTATACGTTATTAATTTATCAAAAAAAACATTCTTGCATCTATTTATTATATACTTGATGTGGAAAATAACATAGTTACTATATTAAGCCAAATAATGTATATGCGGATATACAATTGGATATATGCATAATAATAATTATACCATAATAAAAAGTCATACAGCTTCATATGTGCTAGAGCTACAAAACTACACTACTTGGATGTTTTTGACCACAAATGTTTAAAAAACTGGCGTAAAAGTACTAATGACGTGTAAGCCCATAGAAGGGTTCTCGAGAAACACAGAAATGCATTGATTGAAATTGCACAAACGAATTGGTTATGGCGACCCAGCTTGAAATGCTGCAAATGGGTCCAATCTTTGTGGCGTCATTTTTAGTTAAATGAGAACAAATAACTTTGTAAAAACAGCTTTATGTAATCAATATTATCAACATATTTCGAAAACAGAGTATTCTCTTCGTCAGGGTAAGATTAATATTAAAAGACAAACAAGTATAGGCATATGAGAATTATAGACAAAATATTAAAGGGAGAGGTGATTAATTACTTAAAAATATCACAAAATGCAATTATACATATAAAATTAAATATAAAAATTATTTTTAAGTTAAATACCCTTATAGTATAGCAAAGTCATTGGAGAAGCTGTGTAGAGGATATTTTTAATGAAAGGAAGGAGAGGAATTTCTGGGTAGGTAAAAGTATGAAATGATGGTGGAGAGAGTCCGGCTGTAGAGATCAAAAGATCTCCCACTTCCAGTTTCTCCCAATCCGGCCCGCCACGCAGTAAGTGGACAAAATCATCCGCCACCAAAACCCATGCAGACCTTACCCGTGAACCCGGGAACCCATGCTCAGTCACCAAACATAGCGGACCACTTGGGGTGACCAAGTGGCGGGGGTGTTGGTATCCAATAAATGGTTCCCGGGGCGATCGTACCTATAACGCCTCCCAATTTAAAAATTAATTATAGTACTTGACATAAACAATTTTAATTTTGCACAATATATATATTAATACACAGTTTGGAGACGCCTCACTTTTTTTGCCGCGCTAAAAACGACCACTCTGCCCTTTACGTTTCAACCACCTTAAGGGTCACTTTCGCTCGAAGCGGATTCAGACAGGGTCGTGTCCCGATTGAGGACCAGGGGTCCTAGCATGGTCGATCGATATAACCCTATATCAATACGATATCGGTAAAATCCGTCATTTATGGTCAGTTATCAATATGTGCTAGCACGCTCAACAATTGTTAAGGGATATTCCGACCGACGATTGACAAAAGCCTGCCAAATCGTATGCATTCTTGGTTGATAAAACCCCAATATTAATACGAAATGTAATAAATCCGTCGTCTATGGTCAGTTAGCGATATTTGCGAGCACAGTGAACCTACGATTCCGACAGTCGGTTGACAAAAGATGCCGTTTTTACCGTGGCTTCCGGAGTGACAGATAAGCTGTCAATGTACAGATTTTTTTTAAATAATGTCGTTTGTTACGCAAAATAACTGGCTAATTAATGAGTAAAGGTGAACTAAAAAAACTCTCAGAATTTAAAGAAATCGTATACGAGACCCATAGACTCAGTTATTCATGAGGCGATCAATTAATTGCTTTAAATTCGAGAAACGAAATTTGTTAAAATGTCGTTTAGTCTCAAAAAGTATCTACATGCGAAACACCAATATTTATTTGAGTTCGAATTTCAATTCTAAATTGTCAATTTATTGGTATTTTTCATTTTTACGCAGCACATTTCAAATTAAGAAACCAAAATTCATTAAAAGATCCCCAGTGTTGCCATCGTGTGAGATCGTATGTCGATTCCTTATTTATTTCCCTTCGACGTCGGTCTGCCTATCGATGGCGCAAGCGTGCTAGGGCAATCGGTTCGTTATCGATACGAGATTGTAAGTCACCCTGTCCTTTGTTTGACTGGCGATATACCTACGCAACTTTATTAATAATGACATTCTTTCTGCATAATTACTGGTTTATTAATGAACGGAGGCAGATTATCGAAGATTGCAGGATTGAATTAAATCGGAATTCAGACGTTTTCGTTTGACAGTTTCGTACTAACGAATATATCTCGTATTATGGCTAATGATCTCATTGTCCAATTAACTCCTTTTTATTGTCAAAAAATACATGCGGACTTCCTACGTACATTAAAGGGTGTGTATTTAATATTATTATGATATCTCAGCAAAAATCTCGGTGTAAATGGATCTTTAAATGTTCAAAAGAAAAGATTATTAGTTAATTGTCATATTATTACATTAATGGATTACGATGTTTTTGACAGGTATTATAGACCGGGAGCCTGGCAATACAAACACACGTCATCGAGTACACAGATGAAACTACTTTGTAGTGATAATGTACATTTAGTAAGCCTTAAACAAGCTAGTCTGCCGGTGCACATCTTGGAAGGTTCCACGCAGTCATGGAAATAGTGAGCGATTTTTGAAGTAAAACTTCTTTATGCACGCTCGACATGGGGGGTAGGCTGGTGAATGCGTTTCGAAAGAGGATATTATATACATTTTATGCGAACGGTAATCGATGCGAACGGTGGGCGAACGGTTGGGCCTTTGGGGGGATGGGAATGGGAAAGGGGATGGGGATTGGGATGGGGATGGGGATTGGGAAGGGGATTGGGATGGGGATTGGGATGGGGATGGGGATGGGTACCCGGCACGAGTTGCAAGGAAACTGTAACCTTGGGGTCAACTTAACTGTAATGGTTCCATCCTATATAACATTATATACAACGGGTACCCGGCATAAGTTAGTGAAGTTTTACTTAAGTCGTGTGGTCTAAAGCACACTCGTTTTTATTCGAAAAAATTACGTCATCGGGTGCACGAACGGGAATGGTTTCATATGATAAAGGTCGATTAGTAGATGAGAAAATTAGCAGGTCTGCCAACCGGCAGCCTGGCACGTTCGCAGGCAGCCGGTGTTAAATTGGGCTAGAAATTAGTAAATTTTACGTCATCGAGTACACGAATGAAACCAACGAATAACTGTAGTCTATATTCTAAACCATCCCATTGAAGAATTTCTCTAGTTCCATGACTGCGCGGAATCTACCAAGAGTCCATTATCACTTCAAAGTAGTTTCATTCGTGTACTCGTAAGGTTTGTGTACCGGCTCCCGGTCTAAAACTCTGATTCCATAGACATTGTGACAGCTACATAGAAAGTACCTCAAGTGTTGCCAGCGTATAACAATTTCTTTTTGATTACCTTACATTGCTTATGAATATCGGTTCGGTACAAAATCGTCGGTTGTTATGCCATGTCGATTCGATATTGTAAAGATAACGATTTCAGTGTGCTAGGACCCCAGATTTCATACAAAAAAGATGATGCAGGATTAACAGCGCACCCAACGGCGAAAACTACAATTAGATCTCTCACCGACGAAGAAATTCGGCCTCAGTTATATTTTCTGCCGACAGGTTCACCCGTTAAAAAATGTCGAATATTTCAGTGCGTCAGAAAAGTTCACCTCCCATACAAAACTGTATTTGCTAGGGATTTATTAATTTTACGGCTTTATTCAAAATAACGTAGAAAAATGGACATTTTAAAGGCTCTTTGCGGGAACGCAGATTACAGCGTAAAAAAATATTTTGACCGAGATGTTTTTCAATAAATTGTAAAAATACAAGTTTTAGAAACTTTTAAAGTTGCGACATGTACCGCATTCCATTCAAAATATTACACTATATTGCATTAAAGATTGAAATTTTTCTGACATTTGCCGAAATCGATCTATCATCGACAATGCATAATTTTCCAGCCAGTTAATATGAACTCGAGGTAGGTACCTACTGGCGTTTAAAATATGAAGGATTTACACGTAGAAAATAAACAGTAGTTAATGCAGCATTCATATTATCCGAGGTTTTGAGAAACCAAATCAGGTACTTACGTAGGTACTTAATTCCATTGAAAATCAAATAAGTAGGTAATGCAGCATTGATATTACATTTATAACACGGTAGGTACCTACCGTTCTATCGAATTATTGCAAATTCGCCAAGTATTTATTGAGAAAACACGTAGGTACCTACACAAATATTATTTTTCTCGGTATGTACTAGGTAGGTACCGGCTTATGTGAGGATATTCTTTCCTTTAAATTTTAAATCGAAAATTCATGATATGAAATGAAAAAATCACCCTAGATGGTCACTTTTTGAAATATGTGGGTACACGGAGGTTGCTTCTTGACAACCACTGTTGGTAGGAACGTTATTTATAAATTAGTCAAGTTTATTTTCACGCAATGGGCGAGTTTTATTTATTCAAAACATCAAAACTTATTATATTTATTATTATTTATTTATACTCATTATTTTAAAACGGAACTTCAATAGAATTTGAACAGAACTTTCACAGAACCCAGCCTAAATATATTTCATATTTTTTTTTACATACGTGCAGGTAACCTGCACATAACAACTCTGTATCATCTGATGATATTGCTTTGTATTTTTTTGTAAATGTATAAAATAATTACAGAACTTGAATAGAATTTGAACAGAACTTTCACAGAACGTTTAAATTAACTTGAAAAATTGGAGATTTTTAAATATTGTTTTGAACAACCCAGCCTAAATATATTTAATATTTTTTTTACGTACGTGCAGGTACCTCTAAACATTTTGTACCATATATTTTTTATCAAAAATGATAAATTTATATAGCGCTTTTTTGTATATTTCATTTTTATGATAATCATTCAATGTGGGATTGGTATCGCCGCCCCGGGAACAATTCATTGGTTTCTATATAAAATAATGAGCTCTGACATCACGAAATTATGCATTGCTAAACTGTTCATCCGATTGCGAGGAAACTTTGGGGACACTGTGTGCGCATCCCTTCGATTCTTTCTGTATAAAATGGTGAGCTCTGGATCTGGCTTCTCTGACTTTGGGGATTTGATTTTTTTTTACATGAATACCGCACAAGAGTCCCAACTGCTCCCGTCTGGAGCCAGTGGGACTATGGCGTCCCCAATTGGGGTATGTTGTGAGGCTGAAGGCAGTGGGGAGGGGAAGGAGATAGGAAAGAGGAAGGTGGAGAAGTACCTGGCTATTCAGATCTGGTTACCAAACACGGCAGAAGCCATTTCAAGTAACGTTTCAATTCTGAATGGTGGTCTTACACCAGGGCGATACTGAGAGTACCTTCCACTATGATGTGCGCATTCCCTCGATTATTTTTTTTAATATAAAATAGTGAGCTCTGGCGTCATGAAATTATGCATTGCTAAACCGTTCATCCGATTGCGATGAAACATTGGGGATTTGATGTGTGCATGCCCGCAATGGTTTTTGTATGCAATAGTGAGCTCTGACGTAATGAAATTACGCATTGCTAAACCGTTCATCCGATTGCGATAAAACTTTGGGGATTTGATGTATGCATGCCCGCAATGGTTTTTGTATACAATAGTGAGCTCTGGCATCAAGAAATTATGCATTGCTAAACCTTTCATCCGATTGCGATGAAACTTTTGGGATTTGATGTGCGCATCCAGTCGATTCATTCTATAAAAAATAATGAGCTCTGGCATCATGAAATTATGCATTGCTAAACCGTTCGTCGACTACCTGTTCCCTTTGTAGGCGCTCACTCCTCGCTTCATCCGCATTCAGACATCGTTTTTTCTTCATATATTTAATTTAACACACACTCCTCCTCGCTTCATCCACGTTCACACGTCAAATCGCATAGTGTTTTAACCCGTTAGTTGCATCTGCAACGGGCAAAAGCTAGTTTTAGTATGAAAGCTCGGTCAGTATTGGTATACCGCGATGAGTCACTGAACAGAAAAAAAAACGAATAAAAAATATCGATTACTCGGGCAAGGACAACACTAGTCTACCGATAAAATTCGTTACATCACTACTTCGCTTTATATGTATTTGTCAACACCCTCGTTCCCCGGCCCCCCCAGGAGAACTGAGCGAAAGGGACACCTGCACGTCGGGCCGAAAATACCTAAATAAAATCTTCGAAATCGATGTTTTGTATTCCCCATTTTTCTTCTCCAAAACTGGACCGATTTTAAATTTTTTTTTCACTAACTGTATTAAAAGAAAATATTCTATGTCGGTACGTTTTACTTTTTTTCAAAATACATTGTTTAGTTTGTATACTGAACGTTTTTTGACGGCGTTTAAATTAGGCAATTTTATTCATTTTTGGAAGGTCCTAACTTCTATAAGAAGTAAATTATCAAAAAAAGCAAAACGTACCGACACGCTAGTGGTCGATATCTATATTATGTAAAAAAAATTTTGCTCTAGGGTCAAAATCCAGAGAGATAAACGGGGAATACGTTTGTATGGAAAAACGCAGCTAGTATTTCCTCTTAATTGAAACACTGAAATAAATCCAGTACGAAAATCACTATTTCAGACCTATTGCAATATCAAGTAAAGTTTTACGCTTATTTCCGACCTGCTGATTTTACCCAGCTGAGGGTAACTTTAAATTGAAAATTTATTTTGAAACATTTTTGATCAAAAATCACAATAACAAAATCATTTCATCATTATTGTGTCAACAATTTCAACTACAGAAATTATTTTTTAAAATCAACAACAAAAGGTATACGATAACCCTATACACAAAGTTGCAAGGAATTTTAAATACAATTTCCTGCAAGTTCCCAGTAGAATGTTGGCTTACCAAAGTTAACTGCATTTCAAACAAAGGAAACATAAAAAAGTCCTACAAAAATAATAGAAATTGTACCGCAATGTAGTGCCGCGTTTCCTATTCCCGTTGTAAATAGTAAATGGGATAACTTTGTACCTAAACTAACGCGGTAATTAATTTCTCGTAGTGTAGTGTAGCTGTTTACACCTCTTTGCCAGTAGTGGGGTGCATTAATTGTCCAAGTTTCCACTGCTACCCCTCGCTTTTCAAAGTCCAATACACACGAGATAATGTTATCGTCACGCGCAGCAAACTTATCCTTATAGGGATGGCCTGAATCTATTAAATATCTATAATATTGTTTAATTTATGAACTTCCTTGATTTATTCACTAGTTAACTAGTTATTTAGAGCTCTATTATTATACTAGAAACCAAAAATCCCTATTAAGAAAACTTAGGAGTTGGTCTGATTTTTATTTTGAAAAATTGTTCATCATAAATTTGATTCGGGGAGTGTTTTGGCTGGTATAGATTGGTTAAAAGGACTCCTTAAAAGACATCCAGATATTAACTACAGAAAACTTTCTTCCTATTATTCCTAACGGTCCAGGAGCTGTACCACGGACGAATAAAATTTTATCAATACGATATTGATCAAAACCATCTTCTATGAACGGTTGTTAGCAGAAGATGTTCCGACCGACGCGAAGCCACGATAGATAAATTTTAGCAGGGCCTTGATAGTATCAGATGTGTTTCGGTTAACTGTCAATATATACGCATTTTTTATGAATGTCTTTCGTTGTTAAAAATTAACAAACTAACTAACTAACTAACTAAAACTAACAGAGCTCTTAGAATTGAAAAAAGTCGTGTACGCGATCCATAGATTTATGCATATAAATAATGACGAATATTAGATAAATAAATGTAAGACGCAATCGATTAATTCCGTTCGACCTTTAAGGAACGGAAATGGTAGAAATATGACTAAAGACATCATCAAGTTTCAAAAAGTAATAGCGTATTTAGGTTAGTATTTCAATTCCACATTGCCAATTTTTAATATTCGTACGTAACCGATTGGCGTTTGACGTTTCAGAATGTGAATTCGTAGACAGATCCGCCTGTGTTCCTAGCGCATAGGTACCGATTTCTTATTCATTCCCTGTCAATATCGGTTCGGCTGTCAGTGAAACCGTACTCGGTATATTGATTTAAAAGAAAATTACACCTATCGATCCGAGATTGTAAAGTTATCGATATCTCTGCACTTGACCCCCTGAGCCAGTGGAACTGGATTTAGAATTATTTACAAATTTTTATTATTTGTTTTAAAATTCGTAGCATGGTAGCGATGATAAGTATAAACCGCAAAAATCTTGATATTTCGCCGGCTAGCTGTAAGCGAATGAGATCACAGTACATAAAATGACTGGATTTTGCGGTTCTGCCAATCGAATTGTAAATTATTAATTGTCTGGTTAGGTTAGGTTACTACATCACGGGTGGTTTGAGCGGTCATTTTACTGATGAAATTTTAAAGCTTAAAATTTTGAAACTTTTGGAGGTATGGAAGACTTAATCGTACTGAAGTAATTAACACTTAAAATACAATCTATTTCAATAAAAATAAAAATTAGTAGACACACTCGGGAATTATTATGGGCCTAAAGAGGAGTGGAAGGGAAGCAAAAGTTGGATGGCATCCCTAATTATGGTATGTTGTGAGGCTGAAGAGCCTGTATTTCTGTACAGTGTGGAAATATGGACACTCAGAGCCAGCGCAAGAAAACGGATAATGCCCTCGATATGTGGCGCTGGAGAAAAATACTTCCATGGACAGCCGGACGCACAAATGTGTCCATTTTGGAAGAGCTAGGCTTCCAAAATAGGTTTCAATTATCTGCCTGCAAAGTAGTTTATGCTACTTTAGACATGATGCTCGCCAAACTCATGTGGAGGTGGAAGGTGGAAGGTAAAGTGAAAGGCAGAAGAAGAAAAGATGGGCTGAAGTCACCAAATATCACTAGCGTCTAGTACGTCGGCGTCCGCAGACCTCCAAGCAGCGCGCATACCGCGAGGAGTGGAAGAGCTTTGTCTACCATTGAAATTGGAGAAGAAGTAACTAACTAACTAACTAACCATCACGCCGTTTCCCCGCAGGGGTAGGCAGAGAGGACGGACCGCCAAACAACTCGGTCTTGGGCCTTGGCCAACACTAGGGATGCGTAAATAAAGCCCAAAGATGCACAAATAAAGTGGCTTACAGCTCTGCCGATGAAAAATATTAATTGCACGTTTACCGATTTTACATTTTTTTACGTAAATCGATAAATATTTACAAACTTTTAATAACGCCCTTTATTAATAAAATAACCTCGAAGGAGTTTCTTCTCAAAAGTTTTTTAGTTTTATTTTTACACTGACATATCAGATTTTTTTACAAGACACGATGTTTTTATTAAAACAACAAATTAATACATCACTTTTTAGATATGACAAAAGTTTATTTTACTATTTATGCCGATGCTCAGATGAGAGGAAAAGTATGTTTAAATATTCAATTTCTTTATCGTCAAAATCTTGTTTTCCGGGAAAACATAATTATGAAATAAGCAATACTAAAATTGCTAAAAAAAATCATAATGGATTATAATGCGCGATTAGGTATTTATGTTTCAACCATGGAAAATTTTGGACACTCACTGGCATACAAAAATAACTTCAAAACAATTTCGAAGATTTGTGTAATATGTGTCAATCGGTAAATCACTGCAAAAAAGCCATTATTAAATCATTTTTAGGTAGTAAAAAAATACTTTTATTTATTAACATTTAAACCCCTAAACTACTTATGTAGTTTGTCAGCAGGGCCATAATGACAATATTTTATGCAATAAACTGGTACATTTTCAAACTGTGTAAATGTATAATGTTGATGCTAAAATGACAATTAGATAAATTGTTTAAATTACGGAATAGTACATATGTAAATAGCACTGCATGCCTTATATAAAAAAACAAGCACAAATGGATTAAGTATGAACAAATTAATATAATCAACAAGTAAATAAATAGTTTCATTTGCATGAGGTATTACAAAAATTTTAATGAATTTTCCAATTCCTTCAAAGGTGAATTGCAAAAAAGAATACAAGGACTTTGGTTGGGCATCAATATAAATCATCAGTATCTAATAACCATTTCCTTAGATTATTTTTGACTTTGAATTAAAATTTATTTTTATTATAGGTATAAGAGATGTTTGTGTGAACCGGAGACATTTTGAATTTAAAAAATTCATAGTTCATATTTATAACGGCGTGTTGTAAGTCTATCACAAGGCAACTTATTATTTGGACTTTGTCATACTGCCATCTTCGACGTGAAATTCAAACAATAAAAGCGATATATCTAAATTCACTACTTAGGCTATTAAGTCGCTAAGTGCAATCTTAATTTCGTTGTTTTCACCAAAATTACAACCCTACCAACTGCTCAGATAGGTACTCTAAAATATTATTATCGTAGCGCTCAACTCGCTCTGTTTGCTTTTCGGCTGCGCCCAAACTTTGCAGCGTGGATTCAGATTTTCCTATAAACCGCTTAAGTCGTTAGTGCAAACAGTCCTCGTATTACATAGTTAGCTTGTTTTCAATTGCTGTGTTGAATGGATGTTATGGTACAGCAGACACTGTGGTTAATTTGTCACGTCAAGTTTTTAAAAGTCTGCTGCTTGCACACTTTAAGGGGTGATAACAATTCATAATATTATTTATACAGCTATGGGTTTCCCAATGTAATAGGAGGTGTAAGTAATTTCCGAACTGTGTGTGTAAAAAATGTTATTTGAAAATGTACAAAAGGTCAAGATTCATTTCATTTCTATTATTTTAGTGAAGGACTGAACTCTGTAGTGGTAAATAAAAAAGAATGTTAAAAAAGGCGGACTTAGCATCCAAGTGGAGGACTAAAAGCAGCCTTAATATATAGCAGTGAGGCATATAACTGGAAGTGGAATATTAAAAGTAGACAAACTGTTATTGAAATGTGATCCATTTGTGGTAAAACTATGAATATTGTGTAATCGTTGATCCGCGATCCGTGATCCGTGATCCGTTATCCGTGATCCGCGATCCATGATCCGTGATCCGTGATCCGTGATCCGTGATCCATGATCCGTGATCCGTGATCCCAGATCCTTATCCTTATCCGTGATCCGTGATCCGTGATTCGTGATCCGTGATTCGTGATTCGTGATTCGTGATCCGTGATCCGTGATCCGTGATCCGTGATCCGTGATCCGTGATCCGTGATCCGTGATCCGTGATCCGTGATCCGTGATCCGTGATCCGTGATCCGTGATCCGTGATCCGTGATCCGTGATACGTGATCCGTGATACGTGATCCGTGATCCGTGATCCGTGATCCGTGATCCGTGATCCGTGATTCGTGATCCGTGATCCGTGATCCGTGATCCGTGATCCGTGATCCGTGATCCGTGATCCGTGATTCGTGATCCGTGATCCGTGATCCGTGATCCGTGATCCGTGATCCGTGATCCGTGATCCGTGATCCGTGATCCGTGATCCGTGATCCGTGATATGTGATATATGATCCCTGAAGAAATGCGAGGCATCAGCCTAACACCAGTTAGTGCAATGAACAAGATAAGGTAAGGGTTAATTAGATGGTTTTCATTAAGGTCGAGCAGATAAACGATTCTTCTTTCTAGGAGTTTAAAAAAAAGTATGTGACGTCAAAAGTATGTGGCGATAAGTAAAATAAAATATGGCACGATTGAGTAAATCAAATACTCAAGTACGGTCATTGACAATATAAGAGTTTGGATGAAACGATGTTCGAATGTGAATGAAGGAAGGAGCGTATTGAAGATGTGATGCGGATCATCCCTTTTGCCCACCCATGCGGAGAAATGACGTGTTAGTTTGAGTCAGATTACTTCGTTGTTTGATTATTCACTCACCGTCATATCTTACGTATTTAAACCTGTTTCTCACTAGATCTGACTATTTCTTATCACAAACATACCTAGGTTTTTTCATTTTATGTTTAGCATGTTTTCGAAATGAATCCTCACCTTATTTTCCCTACAAGTGCTACTTGTATTGGAACTCGAGGTTTATAGGGAAATTGAAATATGGAAATATTATAGATAAAACCAGCAATAGGAAATGCATTTCCTGAAAAGCTACCGGAAATAGATTTTCCAGTTTACTGAGCGAAAGGCAACCGCAACGCCGGCCACTTTAGAATACAGAATTGATAAGTGAAGTTGATTTCCTAGAAGCTTTGTTGCTCAAGAAAATATGCTTTCTAGATTATAAATATCGCCAAAGACTTAATAGATAGTAAATCAAGATTTCTATTCTGAGAACAGGTATCTTTGACTGTGGTTTTTTATGAAAGAGAGTTTTTCACAGACGTTCGTGTGTATTTAGAGATTTAGAAACTCAACTGTGCAGACAGAAAAAGTATAACTGTGGTATTTGCAATTTTTTTTAATTATATCATAAATGTTCACATGATACAGTTTTTGCCATTTTTTAACAACCATACTCGGCTAATGCCCGTGTTGTGATTGATTCATACTTGAAATATTATTTTACAGAAACAAATAATAAAATGTAAGAAGAGGAAAGAAGAAAAAAAAACATATTTAGGAACAAATAAAACCAAAAAAAAAATTAATACAAACGAAAGTAAGCTGAAAAATAATGAATACAAAGATATTTTAAAGAAGATTGAAATAATAATAGAAAAAAAATTGATGAGTACTTTTCTGCATGAGAGGACATGCTTATAGTCACTTTTGAAATTCGTTCTACGAAAGAAATTGGAAAATAGATGTGCTATAGAAAGTAATTTTTTTTAATAATATTAAGATCTTATGTATTGTCTGAAGAAATCTCTTCCCTTTTCAAATATCCAATGATTTATACGGGCTTTAAAAAGAGATTTAGAATTATTTGACTTTATATCGGCACTCAAAGCATTAACTATTTTAGAAGCGATGAACCAGAATTGTCATTGAGCGAATGAGGTTTTAGTTTTAGGGACCACGCAACCCAGGTTTGATAAAAAGCGGGTGTGTGCTTGGTGTTATTGAGCCACCGGTAGGTTTTTTTAACATATATATTACATGTTTATCTTGGTAAATAACTGTCGAATATCTAAGACCTTGATCTTAGCAAAGAGTTTGTTTGAGGGATGGGAAGGTTGGCATTTAAATATAATTCTCAAAATTAATTTTTGAACTGTGATAATTGGATTGATAATGGATTCAGCACAACCACCCCATCCCACAATACCATCTGTTGCTGTGGTTTGGAAAAGGGCAAAGCATACACTGTAAGTCTAAGATGGCCCTAAGGGAGCAGAATATATGGCAGAGTTTACGGAGTTTTTTCACTGTGTCACTGGTATGGGCTTCCCTATCTGTGGTCTATGATTATCCCCAGATATATAACTACCTTTGATGATTTAATGATAGAACAAGTGCAGTTAATATTAGGTGTGGTTTCGGGAGTGAACATGAGTGAATTATTGGTTTAGGGCAGTTGTTACATATATTATGCTGACGTACGGAAAATGTAATTTTTTGTGTTTTCTTGATGTTAAGTGTGAGAAGGTTTGTGTCTAGCCAATGCCTTACTTTTATTAGGCCTTTATTAGTTTCGTTAATAACTGATTGCCATATTTCATCTTCAAATATTAAGACGGTGTCGTCAGCAAATGATAGTATCTTACCTCCAATATTCATGGTACATAGTGAGTTAATATATATTAGAAATAAAATTGGTCCTAGTATATTGCCTTGGGGTACACCATAGGACAAAGATATTTTTTTGCTTTTTGTGAGAGTGGATATTTTATTTTATCAGAGGGGATAAGAGTTTGTTATGTTCGGTTCATCAGGTAGTTTTCAAACCATGAGTAGACTACTCCTGTTTTTCCAATATGCTGTAGTTTTTTAGTAGTAAGGGATGGGAAACCGTATCAAATGCTTTTGCGAGATCGAGAAAAACTGCAAGTGGTTTGCGACCAACGTCAATTGTTTCCTATAATCTTGACTCAAGATTATAGGAAACAATTTTTGTGAGGGCGGCTATTGCATCTGAAGTTCTCCTACCTTTGCGAAAGCCATATTGGATATCCGACAGTATTTTATTATCTTCGAGGAATTTGCAGAGTCTACGTTTCACAGCTTTTTCTGCAATTTCAGATATTATGCTTAGTAAGGATATCGATCGGTAGTTACTTAAAGATAATTTGTCACCTGCTTTGAAGATTGGGATTATTGCGGCCTATTTTAGGGAGTTAGGAAAAATGCTAGTTTTGAAACTTAAATTGATTATGTGTTTAAGAGGGGAAATGATACATTTTTGGAGGTGTTTAATAATTTCTGCAGAGAAATATACATGTAGTTTCAATGTGTCTCTACAGATGTCGTTAGAGTTTGTTTTTTTAAGTCTCTCAATAGATATCGTTGGTAGTATTGCGTGATGGAGACAATTGCCGGACGTTTAGTTCTAATCCTCCAACGGTTACGAAGATAGCCGATCTACAGGCGGGTATCTTTAGTGAGCGGTTCAAACTGCAACGGAACAAGACTCATAATCTGCGACGAACCGAATTATTATAGAAAACTAGAGAAAGTCAGAATTGTATTTGTAATCAGAGGAATTACCAGCACACCACAATAACTGATGAACATATTGTCTTCATATATTTATACAGATATGATACGAGTAGAACATGTTTTTATAAACCACTAGCTATAAGTCAGATGAAATGCAAGTTTTAGAAGTCTTGGCTGTAAGACTCTATTTACACACTAAGATTTGTCACTTTTTTATGTATAACCAGTGATAATTTAATAACTATTACATCACTGATATGATAGATTATATAAATTACGGTGTGATGTGCCTTATTGAAATTATTTTCATAAAAACGGCGCTGTAAATATAATCATATTATCATTATTAACTTATCACGCACATCGTTCACAGATAAGTACTAGTAGTCAAAAAGTTTCGTGGTTAAAGATTATTTCGATGTTCAGAATCGAAACTTTGTTCTAAATGACTTTAGCCCGGTTTAATGACCATATCTGACCTATCCAGGTGGGAACTTGTCTACATTGTCTTACTCCTTTCGAGACATGAGTTTGAAATATACGGAGAGGGGAAAATTTGGGAAATATCTGGCTGTTTAGATCAACCATGGTCAAAACCATTTGTGATTCTGAATTGGAGTCTTTTACCAGAACACTACTGACCTTATCTTCCATTGTGATAAAAAGTTTTTAATCGTCAAGTAGATTTGAACGCAGTGATTAAATTGCAGTAAAATAACGTTCTCTAAGGCTTTCAGGAGTAAAATAAGGGAAAAAAACATTTTTGAATATATTTCCCCTCGCATCTGCAAAAGACGTTTAGCAACTGGAAAAGTCAAGCGTCAAAGGATTTGATCCGCCTTTGCTCCGGGCAAATAATTTATTGAAGATTGAAAAGCGCATTTTCATTTATTTTTTATACGTTGATTAATTTTTGTTTGAACTGCGAAAGCTGAAATTTAAAATATACATAACAAAATTCTAATAATAAAATATTTCATGAGCGTTTTTCTATGTTTAGTGTAGGGTTAATTGTTACAAGAAGACTAAGGTGTTTGGTGATCAGATTTGAATACATATTATCTTCTTCCCATTTCCTTAATTAAATACAGTAAAAGAAATTATACATTGTATATTTTTATTTTATATCTTTTTTTTATTTTTATTTCTATACAGGTGTCCGAAAACTCGTAGTACAAGCGGGAAACTGGGGAATCCTCATCACATTTGGAGTCGATTTTGTGGTATAATTTTTTTTGATTTGAGCTTTCGTTTTCGAGTAAATCGAGTCAGAAGTTGATTTTTTTTTTGGTCAAATTCTTATAAATTATTACTGACGATCATAGTACATAACTAGCAAAAACCATTTTAAAGAAAACAAACAAAGAAATCCGGTTTAAAAGCATTATTTTGAAATTATCCACAATTTTATTTCATGTTTTACAGTCGTTTCACGGTTAAAATCAGCTGTTCATACTTTTCGAGCTTCCAGGTCAAACAAAGTACAATGCGAAATTTGCTGTCCCTTTCTGCGCTCGGTTCGATCAACACAAAAGAAGAGATAAGCAACAGTAAGCTTGGCCTTGAACTTACGAACCAAATTCTGTACCCGAAACATACGGATGCAAGTCCAAAAGGCTAAATGTTCAGGAGAGCCAAAAACTATTTTTTCTGTAACTATGGTCTCATAACTTCTTCGGATATCCGTGCTGATAGATAACAAAAAAGGTAATTATTACATCAATTAGTTTTGTTTTAAAAAGGAGCAAAGAGGGGAAACGAAATTTTTAAAACGTAAAGCCTTTAAAAATAATTGTTTAAAAAAAACGCTGACTTGAGTCAACTTTTCAATTTGGGAGGCGGGAATGGGTACCGCCGCCCCGGGAACCTTTATTGGATAACCAACACCTCTGCCATAGGTCACCCCAAGTGGTTCGGTACCTTTACCTTTGGTGATTTAGCAGAGGTGCCCGGGTTCATGGGGTTAGGTTTGTCTAGGTCTTGGAGGCGGATGACCAGGACACACTGAACCCTAGATTCCTACCCACCCCTTAAACCCCCTTCCTTCCCAGAACTCTCCTCTCCTTCCCTTCCTTAAAAAAAACCCTCCACACAGCATCCCCAAAGATGACATAGGCCCCGAGGGAAATTATTTTCATCAGGGCCTCCTGTGTGCAGCTCATGCAAAAAAAAAAAAACAAAAACATGGACTTGAGTCCTACTGCCTCTAAATGAAGTAGACTATTTTGTTACGACATGTGGTGTATAAAAGAAATAAAGTCCATGGTACATCCTTCTGCTTCTAAGATTGTTGTTGCAAATTTGAAAATCCTATTTTTTCTTCATAATGGGACTTCCATCTTTCTGCCACTGATAAACATGATAATTTACTTCAAGAATCGTGGTCTAAACACAAATTAATCAATAAATCGGCTAAAAGTAGAATTATTGCAAAAATTCAAGTCTGCATCAAAAACTCATTTCTTCAAATTTCGGACTTGGATCCGTTTCACCCTCGGGAACTAAAATAAAAATGGTCGCCGTTGTTGACATTCCAATGCTGCGATGGGATACAGTCGTGTTCGAACCAATTTGAACAAGGTTTTTTATTATTTTTTTAATAATGTAATAAAATGTATCAATTTGGGAGGCGGGTATGGATACCGCCGCCACGGGAACCATTTATTGGATAACCAACACCTCTGCCGTAGGTGACTCCAGTTACTAATATCTACAGCCTGTATGTCGGACGAATATCTACAGCTCATATGTTGGACTAATATCTACGAACTTCAGAGCGTTGACTAATATCTACAGATCTAAGGTCGGACGAATATCTATGACGGTCCCAGTGTTGACTAATATCTACAGAGGGTAGGTTGGACTAATATCTACAGAGGGCAGCTGAGCAAGAGGTTGTACGGAGAAACATAAATTACTTCTGTTAAAAAGAGTGAAGACTACTGCCATCTAGCGGCGTATTTTTGTAGCCTATTGTCAGTTAATATGGGATTTTACAGATTAGCGACGTAATTCGAAACTAAAGGTAAACACTAGACGATAAAGTAGATTTCTTGATTTCTGCCATGTATTTTACAATGACTGACACTTTGGTTTTTTGTTTGTGTGTGAAAATGTGTGGTTATAAATAGAACAATTTTTAGTTAAAAACTCTCTCTTAATTCGTGGATCTCCTATAAACAGCTAGCATTGTCTAGCAAGTGGTCAAAGTGACCAAATTTAGTGTTTTGTCGGGTCGGGACAAATTATTGTAGCAAATGTGCTTTGTGAATAAAACCAGGAATTCCTCCATTGAAACCAGATGTTTTTCCTTGACGTCCTTCTGCTGAATATCAATTTATAACATGGTCCTCCAGCCGCATCTACCTTACGATCGGATTAAGGCATTAAAAGGAAACAATAAAATGAACCAGCGAGCTATCCAAAAATCCAGAGCTATCGAAAAGATGAAAAAATGAAGAACAAGGATCGACATCAATATAAGTATCCCCTGCCCATTATTTCCTTCTATTCCGTGAATTCCTGTTCAAACAAGTGCTATTTTTTGTGTGTCAATGTACTTATTTAAAAACAAAAAAACTAACTACCCGCAGTGTAAATGCAAGTCATGCGAATTATTTTAGGTTAATTGTTTTAGAAGATGATTATTGTAAGATTCTGTCATTGTTCATAGCTTGAATTGGTTACTACGGTTTTCTACGCGATTATTGCACAGAAATTATTTTTTAAGGAACATTTTTAGAATTTGTTGTGTTGAATTATTGTCAAACGTATAAAAAATGGATAATTTAAAATCGTTGATTAACAAACGCGGAGTGTTGAAAGGTAAACTCACGAGATTTGCGGATTCATTAAACGCATTATCAGTTAACGAAATTAAAATTCGCTATGCGAGAATTGAAAAAATAATTGATGATTTCGAAGAGGTCCAGGAACAAATCGAAAGTCTTCCGGATTCCAACGAAATTGATAATAATTTGCAAAGAGAGAATTTTGAAAATCAATATTATTCAACCTTGGCGACTGCTAAAGGAGCAATTCAGTCTGTAGAGACTCCCAAATTAGAAATCAAGTTACCCAACCTTCAGTTACGAGAATTTAACGGAGATCCCAAAAATTGGATTAATTTTCTAGAAACATTTAAGACATTAGTTCATAACAATACTGCCATAAGCAATGTACAGAAGTTTTATTATCTGCAATCCTGTTTAAAGGGGAATGCAGCAAAGATCATCGCCAATTTCGAGGTATCAGACCTGAATTATATATCGGCTTTTGAATTGTTGCAGCAGAGGTTTGCAAATTTGCGAACTACCGTACAAAGACACATCCAAGCTCTGTTTCAACTTAAAGAGATGAAACATGAGGATCCAGTAGCCATGCGTTATCTGATTGATGAAACTAATGTAAATTTGAAAGCGTTGCAAAATTTAGGCTTGAAAATCGAACAATGGGATGCTTTAATTATATACGTAATTTCTAATAAATTGGATGCAAGTTCTAGAAAGCATTGGGAACAAAACCCATTGCAGGATGAGCTACCTACATTACAGGAATTTCTTAAATGTTTGACCTCGCGTGCGCAAGTTTTGGAATTAATGTTAAATTCAGATTCGAAAAAAATTCCTACCTACCCGAAAGCAAGTGGTAGCAACAATAATCCCAAAAAGGAATCGGTATTTTTAGCTGCTACCCACAATAATTGTATTTGTTGTAATGACAAAGGGCATAAAATATATTTTTGTAAAAAATTTTTAAAATTAAATTCAGGAGAAAGAGCCAACGCAATAAGGAGGTACCGTGCCTGCTTCAAATGTTTGAGGTTAGGACATACGGCCCCATATTGCAAAATTAATTTAAAATGCAAGCATTGTGATAGCGAGAGCCACAATACGTTATTGCACAGGGAGATGCATCCGAGCGATGACTCCATGAATAAAGGTGAAGATCACCCAGGAGGTGACTGCCAAATGGATGCTGAACGAGTTTCAGTATCAAACCATTCAGCTTTAGCGAAGGCTGAAAAAACAATTTTATTGTCGACTGCTATCATTGGGGTAGTAGGTCACAATAATAAAGTGCATGAGGCAAGAGTCCTAATTGACTCTGGAGCTCAAGCCAATTTTATGTGCGAAAAGTTCGCAATGAAGTTAAATTTGAGATGCGAAAATATAAACAAGCCTGTGTTAGGTATACACAACAATGTTACCCATATAAAGAAACGTGTTGCGATAAAAATGAAATCTCTGAGGACAAATTATAATCAAAATATCACTTGTCTAATATTGCAGGAAATAACCACAAACCTACCTCAAGCAACAGTGGCCAGAAAAGACTTTAAGCTGCCGCCGGGATTACAAATGGCGGACCCAAATTTCAACGTAGCGGCGCCTATTGATATCCTGTTAGGCGCTGAGAGCTTTTGGGATATACTACAAGATGATCGGCTGAGATTGGATACCGGACCTACTCTGCAGAGGACTGAATTAGGCTGGGTTATATCGGGCCCGATCAACATTCATCAGAAAAAAAGGCCAGTACCGCAATTTTGTAGTTTATCAATAAACACATTATCTAATCAGATAGAAAAATTTTGGAAAATGGAGGAGGTGAATCCTGCGAGATTTCAAAATCCCGAGGAGAAGGCGTGTGAAGCAGATTTCGTCGCCACGCACTCTAGAGAGAGCGATGGTAGATACGTGGTAAGTCTGCCGCGCCGCCCATGTGTGAGTCAACTTGGTGACTCGTTAAACACAGCGGAAAAAAGATTTAAGAACCTAGAGAAGAGATTTTTAATAAATCCTGAATTGAAATTGCAATATGTACAATTTATGCAAGAATATGAGCAACTAGGTCATATGGAGTTATGTGATAAATGGAGAGGGGATGAGCAATCCTATTTTTTGCCGCATCACGCGGTCATAAAAGAAGCTAGCACCACGACGAAGGTGCGTGTAGTGTTTGATGGTTCGGCAAAGACGTCGACCGGAATATCCCTGAACGATGCTCTGATGGTGGGAGCTGTCATTCAAAAGGACTTATACAGCCATTTATTACGTTTCAGAATACATCGATACGTCATGACTGCGGACATCGAAAAAATGTACCGTCAAATCAACGTATGCGCAGAGGATCGCAGCCTTCAGAAGATTGTATGGCGCGAATCACAAGAAGAGGAACTCCGACATTACAAATTGAAGACCGTCACATATGGGCTGGGACCTTCCTCCTTCCTAGCAACGAGATGTCTTCGACAAATCGGTATGGATAACAAAGTTAATTTCCCAGTAGCAAGTCAAGTCATAGAAAATGATTTTTATATGGACGATCTCTTGACTGGAGGGGATGACTTGGAAGTTTGTTTCAAGTTGAAGAAACAAATAAGTGATATCTTGCTGTCCGCAGGGATGACCCTGAGGAAGTGGAGATCAAATATTTTGGAATTGTCATCTGGGCGGAGCCAAGGTAAAATTGCCAAACAGGGCAATTGTGAAAAAATGATCACTGACAATTCCAAGAATGAAAAAATACTTGGATTAATTTGGAATAATGAATTAGATTACCCGTCGTATGAAATTACAAAGCCGTCAGGTAAAACTAAGAGTAAGCGTCAATTATTATTGTGCATAGCTTCCACCTTTGATCCAACGCAGTGGCGGCACGTATCATCGTCAAAAAATGCAGAGGATATACTGTCCCGAGGTACCACAGCTGAAAGGTTAGTCAGCACTTCAATATGGTGGAAGGGGCCAAGCTGGTTGACGGAAGATGTCAGCACTTGGCCAGTATCCAAGATGTCATGTTTGGATCCCCCGGAAATAAAAAGTAAAAATGTACTACTGGTAACTGATACTCAAGAATGGGATATTTTCGAAAAATTCTTATCGCTAACCAAATTGAAAGGAGTAATCGCTCAAGCGTTAAGATTTATAAATAATTGTTGTAACCCTAAGCATAAAACGTATGGCAGTAGATTGAAAACTCTCAATCTCTGTTTAATGGAAGTTTTAATTTGTGCAAGTGGAAGATTAAAATTAGCTACTTATTTATATTGGCAGATATTTGGGAGAAACAATGTTAAGCGTATCCTACATAAGTGTGTTGTATGTTTTAGATACCGACTTCAGGTTTGCCGGCAGATCCTGGGAAACATTCCAGTTGAGAGAATCACTCCCAGTCGACCGTTCTCTGTCATGGACGTCGACTATGCCGGACGGATAGACACGAAGGCTGGAGCGCTGAGAAAATCTCCGCTCCTTAAATCGTATCTTTGCATATTTGTTTGTTTTTCTACCAAAGCGGTTCATTTGGAACTCGTAACAGATTTATCAAGCGATGCTTTTTTAAATTGTTTAAAGAAGTTCATTGCCCGTAGGGATCAACCAGAAAAAATATTTTCTGACAATGCAACCACTTTCAGAGGAGCTTCCAATAAGCTCAAAGAACTATATGCCAGTCTAAGATTGAACAATGACAAAATCCATAGGTTTTTAGCTGATAAGGGAATATCTTGGAGTTTTATACCGCCTAGGGCACTGAACCACGGTGAGCTGTGGGAAGCCGCTGTCAAGTCCACCAAGTTTCATTTATATCGAATTACTAAAAATAACCCATTGCAGTTTGAATTATTGTATACTTTGCTTTGTCAGATAGAGGCTTGTTTGAACTCCCGTCCCTTAACTTCCCTGTCTGATGATGTAGATGACCTTCTCCCTCTAACTCCCAACCATTTCCTCATGGGCAGGGATGCTTCGGTTATTCCCGAGTTGGATGTCCGCGAGCTCCCGGAGAACAGACTAAGCAAATATCAAAAATTAAATGCTCTAATTCAAAATTTCTGGTTCAGATGGAAACGAGATTACCTTGCTGAGCTGCAAAAACGGACCAAATGGCAGGCCAACAACCAAAAGGCCATAAAGAAGGACGATCTTGTAATCCTGATGGAAGACAATCTGCCTCCTGCATTATGGAAGATGGCGCGCATATTATCTACTCATCCAGGCCCGGATGGAGTAGTGAGGGTAGTTACCCTCAAAACAGCACAAGGCACTTTTGTGAGACCCATCACAAAAATATGTTTGATGCCAATAGAATCAAACTTGGATCCAAATTTCCCGACCCGGCAAATCACTGACCTTCCCAAGGTCACAGCCTAACTGTAATTAGGGCTGAACCGATGCAACCAAACCACGTCAATAATTATGGAGCATCGGTATTGGTGTTGTTGACACCACTGTATCCAGCCTGAAGCCACTGGGGCTTCAAGTCAACAACCGCGAGATGATCATCCTCGCTGCAGATCTAATGGTACTATCTGCTTACCAGGGCACGGCCGCCCCTTAATTCATGATGATCTACCCAAATGATGACATACAGAAGTACATGCTGATGTACTTTTCTAAAATGATGACCACCCTGGACAAGATGGCCGAGTAGTCTACCCGGTGAAGTGTTCATTCGGTTTTTTGGCAGTGCCATGCCAGTGAAAGTTAATGAACTGATAATCAGTCAATAGCGAACCAACAATTTATTGCTATTTGTGAATTGGTGTTGGTTAAAAAATATAATTGAAGTGAAATTTCTCCATAGAAACAATGAGACATTATTGATTTGTCAATTTTACAAAATTATTATTAATGTTGTGATTTTATTATTTTATAATTTAATTTTTTGCATGATTTTGTGAAATTTTTTTAAATTTTTTTTTTTTTTTAGGTTATTTTAATTGTTGTTTAGGTTCCCGGACCCTTCAAATTTAGATAGTTACACATCTTGTAAATTTTTAGTATATTGTGTGTAGATTTAGGAATTTGTAGTTTTGATTTTTTAATTTCAAAAAAACTTGTTGTTTTTTTTCATTCCCCGCCGGGCAGTATGTTAAAAAGAGTGAAGACTACTGCCATCTAGCGGCGTATTTTTGTAGCCTATTGTCAGTTAATATGGGATTTTACAGATTAGCGACGTAATTCGAAACTAAAGGTAAACACTAGACGATAAAGTAGATTTCTTGATTTCTGCCATGTATTTTACAATGACTGACACTTTGGTTTTTTGTTTGTGTGTGAAAATGTGTGGTTATAAATAGAACAATTTTTAGTTAAAAACTCTCTCTTAATTCGTGGATCTCCTATAAACAGCTAGCATTGTCTAGCAAGTGGTCAAAGTGACCAAATTTAGTGTTTTGTCGGGTCGGGACAAATTATTGTAGCAAATGTGCTTTGTGAATAAAACCAGGAATTCCTCCATTGAAACCAGATGTTTTTCCTTGACGTCCTTCTGCTGAATATCAATTTATAACAACTTCAATTAATAATAATAATAATAATAATAATAATTGGATAATTTATAAAGCGCCGTTTTTGTGAAAAATCACCTCAAGGGCGCTGTACAATTTATTAGGAATGCTTAGGTTCTAACTGATTTTACTATTTACAAATGTATACAGAAACATACTTACCTGGCAGGTCACTTCCGATAAACACACTTTAATTATAAGTTTATGCTTGGAGAAGATACGGCTTTGCACGCGGAGGACATTACAGTTATACACACTGGACATTGCGTGATTTTACATTATTTGCTACCCTCATCGCTGTTAGTACCTATTACATTTGTGAATAGATTAGTGGCAAAAGTAGAGGTATTTATTTTAAAATACTGGAGAATTTAGGACTATTGGAGATTAGTGGCAAAAGTATAGTTGAAATTTATTTTTAAATACTGGAGAATTTCGGAATCTTTAGGGCTGGAGAATGTTCATGAAATGATCTTCACAAACGCTTACATTATTATTTTTTTTTCTATGTTTTTCAAGGTTAGTTATTTACGGTGTCGCGGGCATTGAAAGTGAAGGTGAAAGATTTTGAGTTTATGGATACGACTGTCTGAAAAGGTGAGTTTTAAGTCTAGCTCTAAATTCCGCCGCGTCTGTGATCATTCTTAAGTCATGTGGCAGTCCGTTCCAGGCTTTAGGTCCTGACACTCCGAAAGCGCGCTCACCGAACTTAGTATCTGGTGTGCGCTTTGGTTCCTTTAACCTTCCGATAGCTGATGACGCTGCTGACCTCAGGGTTGACTGTCGATGATTGGAAATTTCTGGAATACACAATTCCGATAAGTAAGCCGGTGCCATTCCGTTAAGGGACTTAAATACCATCCAGCAGAGCTTAAACTGGATCCTTTCAGGACATTTAAGCCAGTGTAGGTTTTTGAGATGCTCTGAAATATGGGAATATTTTGATACGCCGGTGATAAGTCTTGCCGCAGCGTTGAAAACGGATTGTAATTTGTTAAATTGATATTTTGGAAGATTTGCATATATTCCGTTGCAATAATCTAAACGTGATTACTAATTACGTAATTACTAATTACATAAAGGCTTAATTACATAAAGTTTTTGCATAATATTACGTATTTTGCTGTTTACGAGGACAATAATTTATTGACCAAACATGGAGGTCTTGGTACAAAGATATTTATTTATTTCGAAATACACGGCACCACAACCTAAACTAACCTAACCTAACTCACATAGAAATAGTCATGGTAACAGACTAAATAATTTAGAAGCACTCGAATATAGATATTCGTAAGCACTTTGGTTCTCATAGATATTAGTTTGATTTTTTCAGTTTTTGAATTCCTGTAGATATTAGTAGACGCTTCCGTCGTAGATCACCCCAAGTAGTTCGCTACGTTTGGTGACTTAGCAGCTGTTTATTTGTCTGCCTACCAGCTGCATGGCTGGAGATCGTGAGAGAGTGGTTGAGGGAGTCCCAGTCGTACTCTCCAGCCGTACTCTCTCGGAACATTGCCTTTATTTTATTTTATTTGTTAGCGTTATAAACAGTCTGTATAAATTCATTATTTACGTCATTGACCAATAAAATAACGACAAATTATACGACGTATAATATCAATAATATCTTTCAGGAAGTGATTTTATTTGAATTCGAACTGCTAAAGGTAGGAGAGAAAATGTTGTGAACTAAAAATTTAAAAAAAAGAGAAATACAGAAATCAATGTACTATTAAGTTATTAGTTAAATATGTGGCGTTCAATAGAATGATGTTCAATGAATTTATCAAAGTTCGTGTTAAACACGTCGATATTATTTGGGCATAATCTGTTAAATGTGCTACAGCTTCTTCTTATAAATACATTAATCATCACAGCGTCACGTTTATTTTTCGAGAGGTAAAATAGCTTTCCGAAAATTGGTAGGTATACCTCTTTTTGTTTGATGTCCGCAATAATGAACTAATTTAACTCATTAATATTAATTAATTGGAAATTAAATAATATTCGTGTTCAGCGATTATTTTTTAGTACTGACCGGATAACTTGATATTTTGGCTTTTGCGTCGAGATTCCTTCAACAATTCAAGGACTGTGTGCTGTGACGAGTCCGTGCATGCGTCTCTTTCTTGCGGCCCTTTAAAAAACAAAACAGCGCTAGTTTACTCATACCTATGTTCTCTGCATGCAGTCCGTCAGGGGGTCAGGGTTCAGGGCCCTTTAGTTTGTATTGATTGTATTCGCGGTTTGACGTGTTAGGTTTCTAAATTGAACAGAACAATCAAATGTGTGTTTCTTGTGTTTTATTTTTATTTGAAACGTAAATAATCAATTTTAATAGTTATTTTTATTTGAATCGTAATCAGCATTATTAATTATTAAGCGTTGAACAAACTTTAAAACAAGGTGTTTTTGTGATTCGAATGTTATTTCCTTTGTGTGATTAATTGTGAATGAAATTAAGCGAATTATTGTGCGATTAATTAGTGAATTATTGTGGATTACTACGGAATATTTTAACGCAGAATATTACACTAGAGGTCTAGATTCGTTCAACGTACCTGTTGTAAATAATACGACATGTTCTTGAAAGTGTGTGAACTAGGTATTTGTGATAATAATAAATGTGTGAAATAATCAGGGACACTGGAGGTCTAGATTCGTTCAAACTTAAATGTAGATTCATTCTTTCAAAAAAATTAGAGTCCTTGCGAGAGCCTTGAAGGAGTAACCATCTGTCCTATACGGCGGGAAAGCGATGGATACCCTCCAATGTCGTTGATGATAATTATTGTAATAAAGTAAACAATTGGTGACAATGTTTGTGATGTGTTTTTGGATTTGAAAACATTGCAACAAGATGCGGGACTGCTAAATAACAAAATAAATAGGTACGCTAATTAACCATATTTTAATGCTTAGAAGAGGTGAGAGAATAAATTAGTAAGATGGAAATAAATGAACTATGGGCACGAAAAGAGATTTAGCAACTTATAAATAATTTTAGAATAACATCTTCCATCTGTCATTATGGCATTTTCGCTTTTCTAAAATTTTAACCCTAAAAAGCCGAAATTTTTTTAAAATATTTTTTTTTTCTTAATTTTAAATTTAAAAATGCTTAAATTGAAAATCTTTATGTTTATTTGGGTTCTCTATGTGATGAAGGTTCACCAGTTTTCCGCTTGTACTACGAGTTTCCGGACACCGTGTATATTACAGTATTTACCTATTTCTTATAATTTTTACATAATATATTTTGAAAACATTTTTACATAATATATTTTGAAATTTAATTATGTTGTGTGTAAAGTAGATTTGAGAAGGTGAAACTGTGGATGGGTAATTTTGTATGTTTCGTAAACACCTCACTAGGAGAACCTGTGCTGAGGTGTTTACGTGTTTGTGATTAAGTGCGACAAGTATTTATGTGTTGTAGTAGAAAGTTTTTAATTTTTTTTTAAACTTTTAGATAGATAATATTAAGATATATATGTATTTGAAAAAATAAGAAAAATATATATATATACATAAACATACATATACATACATATACATACACGTACATGCATATATACATATAGATATATATATACATACATTACAATACACACATATACAAGTTGTAAGTCTATGTATAGTTGGTGAATACTTGAAAACTATTTAATTATTTAGTTTATTTCATTTTATAATTTTGGTAGTTTTGTTATGTTTGGTTGGGGATTATAATGTTTTCTATAAAGTTAATATCTTGATTCTTAATCCAGGCAGTGATATGTTTTTTGTGAATATTTGTAGATGTATTAGCAGATAGTATTTGTTTCAAAGTAGTGGGCATACAATTAAAAATTTTGGTAGCATAATACTCAAAGTGTCTTTGTCCATGTGTGGTGTGTGTTATCGGTATGTTTAGTATTTTATTTGTTGTGGACCTGGTTTTTATTATGGTTTTTGGTTGAATGGGAATATGCAGTTTGTTTTGGAGTAGGTGGAGTATAACAGATTTGGCATAAAGTTGTCTGATTGACATGACTTCTAATGTTTTATAGATTTCGCTAGAATCTGTTTGAAATGGTACTTGCAGGATGAGTTTAATTATTGCTTTTTGTATTTTTTGAATTGGGTCAATTGCTATGTTTGTCGCACTTCCCCAAGCTAGTATTCTATATGTGGCAATGGATTGACAAAGTGCAAAATATATTGATCTTAGTATTGTAAGTGGGAAGATGTTTTTAATGTACTTTAATAGGTGCATGACTCGTTTGAGTTTATTTGTGATGAAAGTAATGTGTTCAGGCCAGCGTAAGTGTGAATCAATAATTACCCCCAGGTATTTTGTTTATTTTACCCTTTCTATAAGTTCGCATTGGCAGTTGGATGAAGTACAGTCATGTATAAGCAAGTCTAGGTTTGGTGGAGGTTGACCTCTTTGTGTAATACTATGTGTGATATATTTTGTTTTGATTGTATTAACGGTAAGAGTATTACTGTTTAGCCATTTTTTGACAATTGATAAACTATTTTCGGCTGTTATGAATACATCTTTCCATGTGGCTGCTTGACAGAGAAGAACTGTATCGTCGGCGAAGGTCACGATTTTACCTTCAATTTCAATATCGCACAGTTCGTTTATATATATGAGGAATAGTAAAGGGCCAAGTACACTCCCCTGTGGGACTCCGTAAGTAATTAAAAGTGGTTCACTTGTCTTGTTGCCAATTTTTACTTGTTGCGTTCTGTCAGACATGAAGCTTTTAATTAAATTGAGTTCTACTCCATTAATGCCCATGTTTTGTAACTTCTTGAAAAGTTTTTCGTGTGAAATTGTGTCGAAGGCTTTATAAAGATCTAAGTAAATGGAAATAACTTTTTTCTTAGCGTCTAAATTATGTGTAATGAAGTCTGTTACAGTAGCTATTGCATGTTCTGTGCTCCTGTTTTTCCTGAAGCCATGTTGGTTCACCGAGAGTATTTGTTTTGTTTCTAGATAGTGCTGAAGCTGTTTTTTAATAGTTTTTTCCAGAATTTTCTATATGGTATTTAGTAGCGTAATAGGTCTGTAGTTGTTAACATTGTTTTTTTGTCCTGATTTGAAAATTGGAATAATAAGGCTTTTTTTTAATAAGCTAGGAAAAATTCCTTCTTTTATACTACGATTAATTAAATATGTGAGTGGTATAAGTAGTTGTTGGCTTAGTGTTAAGATAGTTTTAGAGTCTATACCATCAGAACCCGTAGTATTATTATTCTTTAGTGAATGAATTATTTTATTGGTATCTTCTAGTGTAATATTTCGTAATTTGAAGTGTCTATAAAAATGTTCATTACTGATGTTAGATTATTGTTTTGAGGTTCCTGAATATCTTGGGGAGGCTGCGTAGTTTTGATATTTTCAGCTAGGCTAACTCCAATATTTGTGTAGTGTTTGTTGATGTGATTGAGGATGCGTGTAGGATTGTCGTGGAAGTGGAGTTCTTCATCATCAATGAGTAGATTTTTTATGGTATCATCTTTTTTCTTCTGTGAATGTGAACTTTCCCTCAAAATTGACCATACGCTTTTAGGGTCATAGTTTGATGTTATCAGTTTGTTACAATAGTATAATTCTTTGGCTTTACGTATTGTTAGAGAACAGATGTTTCTGTACCTTTTGTAGAAGAAATAAAGCGAAGTATCATATGGGTTCAGTTTGACTTGTTTGTGTATTTTGTCCCTTTTTTTAATGCTATTTATGATGCTTTGGGTAATCCATTTTTTAAGTCTTACTTTGCGGTGTGGAATAGGTATGTATATCGTTTTAGTATTTTGTGTAATGAGAGTTTGTAAATATGTTAAAAAGAAATTCCAGGCCTCTTCTGCCGAGTTAAATTTGGTGAGATTTTCCCACGTTTTTTTTTTCTAAACATTGATTTATTTTAACGTAATCAATTTTTTTTTTGCAGTGTTATTGTGGAAAGTTGAGTTCCTTGTTGGCAAAGTTAGGCCTATCATGATTTTGTAGTGATCTGTGATTGTGGATTCGTATACTGTACTACATATTTGACTTTTTGATTTAACCATAAAGTGATCTATACATGATTCTGAGTCTTTGCTTATTCTGGTAGGAGTGTTAATAATGCTTATAATGCCATGTTCCAGTAGCATCAGTTGGTAATCAATATTTTGAGGGTGGCCATTAGGAAGTATGTTTATGTTTAGATCACCAGCTATGATGATGTTTTTGTATGAAGTGAGTTTTTTTAGGTGAGTATCCAAAGCTAATATAAATGGTGTAATGTTATGTGTGGATGGTGATCGGTATAGGGCGAGAATACACATATCTGAGTCAATGATTATTTGTAGGCAGTTAGTATTTATCAAGTCAATTTCTGAAACAGATGCGTTAAGACTATCATGTATGTACACAACAATCCCATCATTTTGATTTTTATTTTTTAATGTGTGATACGCAGTATAATTCTTTTTATGTTTTGTTGTAAAAGCGGTTGATATCCAACATTCCGTTAGGATTATTATTTTAAAATCTGTTTTAAAGTTATGTAAGAGTATGTCAAGTTCGTCATAGTTATGATTAAATGATCTTATATTTTGGTTAAGTAATGTAAGGGAGCCTGGAATGTTAAAGATAGAATCACATAGTTTTGTGTCATTTGTTGTATGATGTTGGTGAGAGCTATTCAAATTAGTTGAGAGTAGATCAGCCATGATGTTATGTAAATCAGGATAGTGTTCTTAAGATGTCTGAATGACCTTAATTAGTTACATCATTTTTTTAAATCATTTTCATGTTTTATTTGTATAATTTTTTCCCCTGGTCCCTTCCGGATTAGTAGTTTGCCGTTTTAAAACCATACGAATTGAAAGTTTTTGTCTTTTGCTGATTGCTTTGTTTTCTATAGTAATTCTTTGTAGTATGGTGTGAGCACTTCACTAATGTATATGGGAGAGTTTGAACTTAATGTCTTAGCCGCGTTTTTGAGTGTTAAAAAGGTGTCCCTAGTTTTCAGGCTGTGGAAGGCAGCACGGAGTTTGTCCGGGGTATTGTGTCTCCGGTCCTGTGTTGAGGTCACCATTCGCAGGTCCTGCTGAAGCAGGGGCATTTCCAGGGAGCTGGCTACCCGAATTACCGCTTCCACAGGTGGTTTTCCCGGCTGCAACTTTACACCCGCCATTTCTATCTAAGCTGTCAAAGAGTTTTTCCTGCTCTAATTCTGCTAGACGACATTCTAGAGAAGAGATTCTAATATTTTTATTTTCGTTCTCTTCACGAAGGAATTTTGTTTCTTTGTGAAGATCCTCCATTTTTTTGAATCTTGTGATCAGATCTTCGTATTGGTTGCAGATGAACTCACTGCTTCTCTTCAGGTCATTTATTTCATCCGTAAACATTGTTTTTATTTCTGTAATTTTTGCATCAAAGTGTTTCGTAAGGCGCTCATAGAGGGAATTATTTTCTTCATTAGATTTTGATACATCACTTGTATTTGTATTCTGTTGGGTGTCCTTGGTCTTTTGTTTGGAAGCAGTCTTGTTTAAAGGTGTGTCATTCTCCTCTGCGTCACAAGATGTCGCTGGTTTCCGGTGTCTACTCATTTTATATTATTCGAGTTTAGAAATGTGATTAGTTTTGTAGATAGATGGTGCTATTGTTTTTTCAAATTATATATTAATAAAATGATTAATACCAATTTAATAATAAAAGAAGAAAATAACAACTATGAATTATGGATTTGGGTAGCGGAATCACTTTTTTAATAAAAAAAAATACACGTGAGCACGCGTGGTAGAACGCTAGCTATGTTCTGCACTCTTTATTATTTCACTATGGCTTCTAATATTAGATTTATTTTACTTTTTTTATCTCTGTTATGACAGTTCGCCTGACTGTAACGTAGGTAGGTTGTTTTGTTATCGTCTAGGAAGTTTCCTAGACGAGACAGTATCTTTTTTTAAAATAGAATTTTATCTAGTTTCTAAAATGGTGTGCAAACGTAGTTGTGAACGATGAATACTTGGAGCAGGTGGATGAGTTTGTGTATTTGGGAAGTATTTTTATGAGAGATGGAAAGGCCGATAGAGATATGGACTTAACGCGGTTGGCATCAACAAAAAACTGTCCAAAGAAGCATAATGGAGTGCAGGCACCTACCCTGATGTATGGCAGTGAGGCATGGAACTGGCAGAGAAAGGATGGAAAAGTAGACGGTAAGCTGTAGAAATGAGATCCCTGAGGCGCATGTGTTGTAAAAGCAAGTACGATCGTGTGACAAACGTGGGGATCCACAAATAATGCAAGGTTGATGAAAGCGTAATTAGTAAGATTAAGAAAGAGATGCTCCAATGGTTTGGGTATGTAGAACGAATGAACGAGGAAAGGAGTGTACAGAGAATATATGACGCCAAAACAAAAAAAGCCCGCCCGAGAAATCATATAATTGAGTCGGGCTATGACAAGAGTCAGAATAATAGGAGAGCATGTATAAATGTGAACGAGACAAGGGGTGTGTGCCAAGACCGAGTTATTTGGCGGTCCGTCCTCTCTGCCTACCCTTGTGGGGAAACGGCGTGATAGTTAGTTAGTTAGTTAAAATGGTATTCGATTTTACGATTTAAGAAAGAAGAAATACTCGTATAAAGGACATTTAAAATATCTTGGAAAAATTCAGTCCAAAATAATAAAACTACATAGAACAGATAAACAATCCTCTTTTGCTAGATAAGCAACATATATATCGATTCATGAATTATTTTTGTCAGGTTCTATATAAGTAAGAGTTTCACACACAGTTGTTTATCAATAGTATAAAAAATTCACGATTTTTTGGTAAGGCTGTAATTCTCCAATATCTAAGAGTTCCGTATCTGCAGACAATACTTTCTTCGTTTTCGAGTTGTCATTCTATCCCTTGTCCGACCAAAGTTGATAAATTAATATATTAAAATTATAAACTGATTAATTGGTTCGGGCCGTAATTTCTTGGTGTGTCTCCGACTTTTGCATCATTCACGTTCGTCTACGAAATTTTCTACAATAGAGAACTCCAGTCCAATTTCAAAATTTTTTTTAATGAATAATGACCTACTAAATTAAATAAATGCATTTTATTTTTATTTTTAGAGCTAGTTTTAATAGTTAAAATAATTGTCAAAGTTTTAATTTTTCAAGATCCCCCGAAAACCACCGTATGTTTGGTGAATCGAGTGACGTCAGCACTTCTGAAAAGTTACTATAGGATCGAGAAATCAGCTGATCAACTGCCGCCATTTTGAATTTCGTTGTTCAAAGTATTCTCCCTAGATATTATTACTATTTTATTGTGCAGTAGTTTTTGAATATTTTCAATAATAGAGATAAACTATTAAGATATACCTTTATTTTTGAAACATTATTTAGGTCAAAATAGTGTTTCAATAAACACAACAATTAAATCTCTATAAACAGTATGTAAATAAATAAACTTATAAATTAATACGATGGCTTGTGTCATACCTACATTCCCAAACAATGACTTCCCGGTGACGTCACGACACGACGAACAGTGACGTCACCACCAAACATTTCAATAATGCCAACTTGACGGCGTGTTTTTACGACCCAATTAAAAAGGACTTTTTAATAATTTTTCGGAAACTCTGCATTTAATATATATATTCAGAATCAGCGTTTATTGGTCTATATTAACATATTTTTTTAAAGCCATAATATTTTTCACTGGATTTCCTCATTGTGCAACCCTTTCGTCGAACGTTTTAAATTTTTATTTTCCATTTAATTCCTTTCATCGCCAATTTACCGAATTAACTACTTTCCCATTAGGTGTACTGTACAATAGTACACTAAACCCTACAGAATATTCGCACGTAAGGGAAGGTATTTTTTTCTACCAGTGGAAACATTTAGTTGGAATTTGTTGGGGCGATTGAAAGGAATGTGGTGTTAACGTTTTGCAATGGCCGCTAAGTAGCAAAAATGCACCCTCGTTTCAAACTGCCGTCGAAAAAGGGGTGATTTTGGAGGCACTTTGAATTAAAACGGCCAATGCTATTTATGTGCCTTTGTCACATTAAATTCTTTTAAGAGACCGAATTTTATTTATTGTTTATATTGGTTTATATTTATGATGCTATCCTCGTAAATTTTAATGTTTACGTGCAACCGACATTATAATTATTATAAATACGTAACAACCCATTCCCGCCTCCCAATTCAATTTGTGAGGCGGGAATGGGTACCGCCGCTCCGGGAACCTTTATTGGATAACCAACACCTCTGCCATAGGTCACCCCAAGTGGTTCGCTACGTTTGGTGATTTAGAAGGGGTGCCCGGGTTCATGGGGTGAGGTTTGTCTAGGTCTTGGAGACGGATGACCAGGATACACTGAACCCCAGATTCCTACCCACCCCTTAAACCCTTTTCCTTCCCAGAAGTCTCCTCTCCTTCCTTTCCTTAAAAAAAAACCTCCACACAGCATCCCCAAAGATGACGTAGGCCCTGAGGGAAATTATTTTCCTCAGGGCCTCCTGTGTGGAGCTCATGTAAAAAAAAAATACTATTAAAGTATCTGCGGGCCCTGTACAGTACGCCCAGTTTCTGAGAGTCTAACTTAACTCTGGTTTCGATGGAGCCCCCATACCTGAGCTGGTCACTTAGAGTTACACCAAGCATATCGATGGAGGTCCTGTTCGGAAGATTGCTTCCGTTGAAGGAGACTAGATTTTCATTTCGATCCCTAGATGATCAGATCTGAATACCGAGGCACATCCCAACTTTCCTCTACCTCCCATCTTATTACCTCCTCTTTCAGCCTTCAAGCATATTCCAATTGGGATTGCCATAGTCCAATTGGCTCCGAGCAGTTGGGACAAGTAAATTTATATATTTATGTCTGTTACCAATGGTATGAAGGGTGGATGGTGTACCTAGTTTGCCATATTACATGAGATTTATAAAATTATTACATTTGAAGAACAAAATTGAATTATTAAAGTAATAAAAAGCATAAAACATCGGTACCTGTAGTATAATGTGAGAGCTTCTATCAGATGCCGACAGATGCCAGCAGTGGCTGTCGAGAGCGGTCAATCGCAGCCTACCGAGCGGATTAAATTAGCATCCAATATAGACAGGTCGTGTGACCGATATTATAATTATTGTAAATAGGTAACACCTCATAATAAACCAGTTTCCATCAAGAACCTATTGTTATTAAGAAGTACCTCCACAGATAAAAGAGTGTTTGATTGTAAATAATACAAACTTCACACAGTACCTAACGATAACATAAAATAAAAAAATAAACATGACACAAAAAAGTACTCGTATAAGGAAAAAAACATTGCATAAATAAGTATACATATTAAATGAAAGGATCGTCCTTCAGGGAGGTCGCCGCATCCATCACTCGTTGAAAAAAAAGCTGAACCACTCGGAAGCAACCGCGACAACGGCATTGGATGACTTCCGTGTCCTGCCCCAGAAGCAGATAGTTTCCCACACTGGCCTTAAAAGTCAGTGAAGTATGTGGAGAAGTACGCAAAGAATGAGTCCACCCTCCCGTCAGTGAACATCTTAAAAGCGCTGCAGAACCTTGGAAGTTGCAATAGTTGCCAATCTACTTTGTCGTAAAACACCCTTCGTTTGTCCCATTGCATGGCTGTGAATCGTAAGTTGAGACCCTTGTTCGGTATTTACACAAAATGCTAAATCTTAATACAAAAATCATATGTCATGAATTAATTGTACTACCAAACATGTAAAAGCCCTTTGGGCGTTAAATAAATAAATAAGTGAATGTTAATTTGTTGGTTCCTTAAGCGTTCCTGAACCAAACCAAAAAAAAACTAAATTCAAATGATTGCGATGAAACTTTGGTAAGTTTTTCTACCGACGCCCGCGATGGTTTCTATGTATAATGGTGAGCTCTGGCATTATGAAATCATTTAAATAATATTAATCCGATTGCGATGAATGTTTGGTGAGTTGTTGTGCGTACATCCTATATGTTCTATATATTTTGGTGTGCTCTGGCATTATGAAATTTGTTTAAAAAAATTGCAATAATCGGCACTCGAGATGTTTGAAAACTGAATGTACCGGGAATGAATGTGTGGAACGCGGGTGGAAGGGGGAGAACGAGGAAATTGGGGTGGTTGCAGGACGGAGAAAGCGGGAGATGGAAGGCAGGAAAAGTGAAGGGTGAATGTTTTTTTTTATTTTTTTTTTTTTTATTTGTAATAATAAAGACAAGGTAAATACAATATGACAGGAAAAATAAAAATATTTTTACAGAAAAAGAAAAGTCCCAATAAACTACTTTTTAGTAGTTTGTCAATGGGTGCTTTTACTTTGAGGATTTAAATAAACTTATTTTACTTTATTTTGCAGTTACAATTTTTGTGCTACTGTCTAATACAAATTTTTTCTTTCGGCGAGCCAATTCTTCAACATAATATTTGTTTTACCATTTGTACATTTTTTTATTTCAGCAGGTAACATATTCAATAAATTTGGTATCATGTAGTCCAGCGCTCTTTGTCCATATTTGTTCAAGTGCTTAGGTACAATTAGTCCTTCATTTAGCGTAAAACGGGTATTGTAAATGTGATCCAATTTATGTATGTATATAGGACTATTCATATGCTGAGATATAATTTTATACCACAGAATTGCTCTTACTGAGAGAATTTTGAGATTCTGGTAAAAGGGGAAAATAAATAAATTCTGTGAGAGGGGAAGGGGACGCGAGGGCGGAAGAGGAGACGGAAGAAGAACGGGACGAATCGGGAAGGACACGCAGGGAGAAACAATTTCTGTATTAAGTAACTTTGCGACGCATGCCAGGAACTCGCTAGTAAAATATATGCATCCGCCTCCAAAACCCGGGCAAACCTCACCCCGTGAACCCGGACCCACTGCTAAGTCACCAAACGTAGTGAACCACTTGTGGTGATTTGTGGCAAATATGTTGGTTATTCAATACAAGGTTTCTTGGGCAGCGGTACACATGCCAACCTCCCAAATTAATTTAATTTAATTAAATGAATTAATGTAAATTGGTCGCTACGGAGAAGTGTTAAAATAATTATTTTTTTTCTTCTACTAGTGCAAAATTATTTTGTGGTAACATTTTAAATTCAAATTAATAAATAACGTTGTATTAACCACTTAATTATTTACAAAAACCGACATGTTTCGTCAGCAAAGCTGACTTCCTTAGGGTTTTGACAGAACTAATTTTTAAAAATTGACATAAATAGGTAATAGAGAAAAATAATAGACATAAACAATAATAAAATTTGAAAGAAAATAATGTGTAAGGGACGAGGGGCAATATAGAGCAATTAAAAAATTTTAAATTTTTTAAAAATTTAAAAGGGGAATAGATTTAATAATGGGTCATTTAAAAACAATTTTTGATTATTAATAATATTTAAATTTGCATTAACGCTCTTTCTAATCTCTAAAATTTCTAATTTATCTAACTGAAAGCCATTGACATTACAATGTATTAATTCTATTCCACTGTTAAAATCAAAGGTATGACTAGTTTCTATTAAATGGTTGGCAAACTCCGCGAAACTATTATTATTTAAAGCTTTCATATGCTCTTTAATCCTTATTTCAAAGTTTCTCGAAGTTTTACCTATATAAAAGAAATCACAATCATTACATTTCAATTTATAAATTCCAGATTTTTTCATTTTTGAATCTCTATCTTTATTATTTAATATGTAACTTTTAAGTCTATTGTTTGCATAAAATACAGGAATAATTTCATTCGGTACATTCTTTTTTATTGAATTAGAAATTTTATTATTAAAGTACATCATTTTTCTCCATTTTTTCTCTTCTTTATCCTTTTGAATAGGGTAGATGTATGATCTAAGGAAATTATTCTTGTATTTTTTATTAAGAATTTTTTCAATTACATTGGAATTATAACCATTATTGATTGCAATTTGTTTAATAATATTGAGTTCTTTTGAAAAATTATTAAGAGATAAAGGTACATTAACTAATCTATGAATCATAGAATGGAAAGCTGACATTTTTTGAGAAATTGGATGATTTGAGGTGTTATGGATTACAATGTCTGTGTATGTATCCTTGCGAAAAATATTAAATTCAAATTTATTATTAATTATTGAAATATTTAAATCCAAAAAATTAATACATTGGAATGTCAATGGCTTTCAGTTAGATAAATTAGAGATTTTAGAGATTAGAAAGAGCGTTAATGCAAATTTAAATATTATTAATAATCAAAAATTGTTTTTAAATGACCCATTATTAAATCTATTCCCCTTTTAAATTTTTAAAAAATTTAAAAATTTTTAATTGTTCTATATTGCCCCTCGTCCCTTACACATTATTTTCTTTCAAATTTTATTATTGTTTTTGTCTATTATTTTTCTCTATTACCTATTTATGTCTATTTTTAAAAATCAGTTCTGTCAAAACCCTGAGGAAGTCAGCTTTGCTGACGAAACATGTCGGTTTTTGTAAATAATTAAGTGGTTAATACAACGTTATTTATTAATTTGAATTATTTTTTTGAATAAAATAAATCTACGAATACGAAACATGTAATCTATTTTATTTTGTGTTGGCATAGAAAAGTTCATAAAGCAGAAAAAATATTTTCACAAATTTTTAAACACAAGTGTTTTTACAGGCTAATTGGGCGCAAATTTAGGTCGCAAATTGAAGTTCGATCGGCTAATATAATATTGCGTCCTTACAGATGAAATTGGCGTTTTGCCGTACTGGCAACTTTGATCTCAAATATCTTCTCTTTGGTTAGGAATTCCAAATTCAAATTTATACAGCTATTTACTCATGTATTTGCGTTTCTAAAATTATAATTTGTTTTTTCCTTAATTTTTTTTTTCTTTGCGTCACTTAGTTTACAAAATGGAAAACTTGAAATATCGCGTTATTTACGAGTACGAGTTCCACCGTGGCACCAGTGATGCAGAAACGGCTAGAATGATTAAGATGTGTATGGCGACGGTGCCGCAAAAGAAAACACAGTGCGTTTTTGGTTCCAACGTTTTCGTTCTGGAAATTTCGACCTGCAGAACAAGCCCCGTGGACGGCCGGAAACCAAAGTTGATAATGAAGAATTGAAGGCTGTTGTGGAAGCGGATCCATCGCAAACCACGCCCGAGTTAGCTGCAGGCTGCGGTGTTAGTGATAAAACTGTTTTAATCCACTTGAAGCAAGTTAGGGAGGTGAAAAAGCTTGAACGGTGGGTACCTCAATAATTGAATGAAGCAAATCAACAAACGCGCGTTAGAACGCTAGACCACACACTGCACAACAGACGGCTACCAAATTAGAGGAGCTTCAATTGGAATGTCTAAGACATCCACCGTACTCTCCGGACCTTGCCCCAACAGATTATAATTTTTTTAGAAATTTGGATAACTTCTTGCAAGGGAAAAAATTCAACTCCGATGGGGCAGTCCAAACCACCTTCAACGATTTTATTAATTCCCGTCCAAATGGATTTTTAGTAAAGGGATCGATGAACTACCTATGAGATGGCAAAAGTGCATAGATAGCAATGGTACATACTCTGATTAAATAAATATATTATATTTAAAAAAATCGACTTTATGTTCCTCCCACACAAAACGCCAATTTCATATGTAAGGACCTAATATTACAATTTCAAACGTCTACCGATTTCTGAAGTGCGCTTCCTTCATCAGGGGAAATACATAAGTTATTATGTGCTGAAAGGGGGTGTTTTATAATAATGTCCTGGCTGTAGCCAAAATGTCACTAATTTAAGTTTGACGATTATTTGCGGCTTGATGAATAAAATGCCTTGATTAAATAGTTCCCTTTACAAGCCACCAAATGCGAAAAATTAGTATTATTGTTCCCGAATTTAAGAACAGAATAATATTGTCTTTGGATGTATACGAGATGTAGGTATAATACATTTTTCAAAAAAAAAAAGTTTAAGTACCTACAAATCTTACAATTTCAGAGGAAAATTTTGAAAATCCCTTTTGCTTTAAATATCAATTAACAGAGTCACACCACGAAGTGAAGAGAACCTTAGATGAAATATATAATATTGGCTACGTGCCACCCCTATTTTAAGGTTGTTCTTGTTTCACCGTGTTTGCCCTCACATAACCTCTCTAACACACTTATCGGATGTTCACACATCGCAAGCACATTACCTAATGTTTTGTAATGCACAAAACTAACTAACAGGAAAGTTTCTTGGAACAATACCATTAAACCTACGAATATTTAGTTTAATATTTCTTTACATTACCTCCACACAGGAAGCCCTGGGGAAATAATTACCCACAGCTTCTTTGTCGCATTTAGTGATGGTGTGTGGAGGGTCTTTTTAAGGAAATTGATGGTTAGTTCTGGGAGGTAAAAAGATTCAAAGGGTTGGTAGGAATCTGGGTCTCAAGGTTTCCTTGATAATAGCCGCCAACACCTAGACAAACCTCACTCCATGAACCCGGTTACCCCTGCTAAGTCACCAATAACCAAACTTTTTAAACAGTTGCTGATTTATTTACGTTTATGTCTCGTATTTTGAGTAATTTTTTTCTGAAATTATTTCATCTATGACCAAACAACGCAATAATCTGAAATTACCTAAAAGTGAATTTTCTCAATAATAGCTCTGTATAAATGAGCCAAATATTACAAAAAAGGGAATAGCGCACAATAGTTCCATCTATTTGGAGACTATGACATCTCCAATTGAAGGATGTTGTTAGGCTGAAAGAAATGGGGGAAAAAATAAATGGATTACAAAAAGCTGTGCCAGAACTTGGATTTCAGTTCAAATTCTGAATGTTTTTCACCAAGGCGGTACTAAGAGTTCCAATCGCACTGATTAAACCATATTATTTCTATCCACTCCAGCATTAATTAAAAAATTATTATTATTATTACACAAGAATATGTTGAGAACGGATATTCCTGATTCTGCGAATAAACGGTCTTTAAATTTTACATTATTTACCGTCGTAAGTGAATTTGACGTTGAAATGAATTTCTAAGAAACTTTGAAAACTTTCATTTGTACGTAATAAAAGCTTTTTATCGCAGTAACTTTCCCGGCGATTCTAAACTAAAAAGATTAAATTAATATTAAAATAGTTTGCGTTCTTACATAAATTTTAATGTTACGACTTGTAATTCATTTATTTCAAATTATGATAAAAATAAGTTGAGAAGATCGTGATTAAATATTGGAATAAAAAATATAGGTTTTTGAGAAATTGAAAAACTTGGATCAATGAAAACACAATCATTTTCGTACATTTCCACTACACAAGTTTATCACTTCCTAAACAATCGAAGATATTAACCGATATAAGTATATTTTAGGCGTGTCGGTGTGACCGAAGTAAAAACTTTTTTCGTCACATTTTCATAAATCGAACCTCAAACAGATTATCCATTTAATTGGCCTTGCTTTTTTACTTTAGCTCCACATAAGAGGAAAAAAAGATTCCCTCAGGGCCTGTGTAGAGGATCTATTGAGGGAAAGGAAGGAGAGGAAGTCCTGTGAAGGAAAAAGGCATAAGAGGTGAATGAGAACCGGCGGGGTCAATGTGTCCAGGAGTGAAGGACGTCTAAATCAATCTATCCCACTACTCACTTACTCAGGTTAGGTTTCCCTCAACCAATCTCTTCCGACTAGACCAACCACGCATTCGCCGCCAAGACCTACACCATCTTCTCCCCAGAATCCAAGAACCACTGCTAAATTACCAAACTTATCGAACTACTCGGGGTGACCTATGGCGGTACCCATACAAGCCCCTTAAATTGTCTGGGGCCTGATGAAGATCTAATGCAAATCGGTATACACCACACTTCCTGGCAATTTCAGTAAATCGAACATATAGAAGAATGGAAAAAGTAAGTTTCGTAATTCTTCCAATTCTATATCGAACTTAGAGTATAATGTAAACAATAAGTTTCGTAAAGTAGATCTTCAAATTAACGGGAAAATTTTATACAATTTTTCGAATGGACAATAGAGAAATATTTAAATAATGTTCTAGTCGAAAACATTGTCTAAATTAAGTGAGCCACTTCTAAATTTCTTAGGAAATTACGACAATGGAACGGCAGCTTACTTCTAATATTTACTAGCGGGCCTCTTAATTTCATTATCTTAAAAAGACATTGAGGGCTTTCAATTAGAAACTGTTTAATTTATTTAATAGTATTAAAGACAATTCTTTCTTGGAAAAGTTATCTTTTTAAAGTTTTATTACCTTCAAAGAGGACGAAGTGGAGCTGTAATAAATCATTGATATTTCTTTAAATACAAAGCTTTAAATTTCTGGACTGGTAATAACTAGATACTAATAATGGTAATATTTATTTATTGTTTGAAACATTAACAGAATGTTAACAATCATTACCTTCATGAAATTGCTTTTAGGATGTGTGTAGATTTTAACACTAAAATTAAAAATGTTCACAACACGCGTAAATCAAGGTCAGGTCTAAATTCAGGTCGTAACGTTTTTTTCTTCCATTAGCTGTAGTAACGTGAAATATATATATTTTTTATTTAGACGTGACCTAAGACACATTTTGTGCGGAAGCAATGTACATATCAAAAGTTACGTCTGGCTGTTAGAGAATATAGTTTATAGTGCTCATGCTTTACAGTTGCTTGGAATTGTCATAATTATATTGGTAACTCCATTAGACTGTAATAAAAAGCTCTGCATGTAAAAGTTTTATGAATTAGAGGAGAAGTTGGATTGTTATTTTGTTGGGCAAGTGATGCAATGTGCATCAGTGTGCAGTGCGCTGTGCACTTGGTGTGCAGTGTGCAGTGCCGCTGCGGAAAGTTTATCTGTTGTCTGGAGTAGGGGTTGCTGGGTCCAGGGTCTAGGGAGATGTTTCTCAATCTTCATTACTGACTTTGTTAAGTTAGCTTTTTCAGGAACACATTAAAGGTTAAGTTTGTTGATACACCTTGAGTTTGGTCCCATGAGGTGCGGGTTTGCAACCAGGGTGTGGAAATTAAATTGTTTTTTATAACCTTACATAAAACATATATGTTTAAAGGCAAAATATTATTTCTCTATCAAACATAAACAAGATTAATGAATCTAAAATTTGATTATCTTAGAAATAATGCTTTTGACATATTGATAAATATTCTCAGAAAAGGTATGTGTTTAAAAGCCATTTTTTTACACGCACGAGTTTGGGTGACTCCAGATACTAATATCTACAGCCTGTATGTCGGACAAATATCTACAGCTCATATGTTGAACTAATATCTACGAACTTCAGAGTGTTGACTAATATCTACAGAGCGTAGGTTGGATTCTCTCTCTCTGGTTCAATCCTGGGATTGGTTTGCAGCAATTTCATCTATTCGTTTCTTCCACTCTTCCCTGCGGCTCTTTTGAAGTCTGCATATGATAAGCAGCGCACGTCCACCAGCAGGTCCTCCAGGTACTCTCGGCGTGGGCGTCCCCTAGCGTTTGTTCCCTCGGTCATACCCTCCATTATGGCATGCAAGAGGCCTTCTTGTCTTATTGCATGGCCGATCCATCTTGCGCGCCTTTCGGACAAGGTCCTGAGCAGGTGCCTTCCTCCTTCGATTCTTTGGAGAACCTCCTCATTTGTGATGTGGTTTCTCCAGGAAATTCCTAGTAGTCTTCTGTAGGACCACATCTCAAAAGCCTCTAGTCTCCGTTTATCTCTTTCGGATAAGAACCTTGTTTCGCAGCCGTACATCAAGATACTCCATACATAGGTCTTGATGAGGAGTATTCTCAGTTTCAGGTCTGTATTATTCGATTCTATTATTTTTGACCTTTTATTGAATGCAAGCCTAGCCTGGTGTATACGGCTGTCGACCTCGCTCTTAGACCGACCGGTTGGATAGGTTGGATTAGGCAAGCTAAATGTATCCAATAGTCCGATATTAGGGATTTTTACACACAGACTTACATAAATTAAGTTTTTTAAACTGCACACGCAATATTACGTTATTCCAATACGCTATACATAATTGCAAATCCAACCTCTGCCAGTGCTGTAGATATTCGTCAACACTTTGGTTCTCATAGATATTCGTCAACAGTTAGAGCTGTAGATATTCGTCAACACTTTCCTTCTCATAGATATTAGTTCGATTTCAGTTTTTGGAATTCCTGTAGATATTTGTAGACGCCTCCAGTTTGGGTTCCCTACCTGCTTCATAATATATTTTCTCCAAGATGCAACTTTCCGTGACTGAAGAGGTACTCGGGTACCTACTTAAATCCTTATCAAGTTCCTGGGTGGCAAATTCAAGAATGTATAATCATAAAGGTTTATGTTCAAACTTTCAAATACTAATACACTTTTTAATTTATGCGCTTTATAAACCTTGAAAATAAACAAACAAAAAAAATAATAAAAATTCAACACCCTATAAGTAACCCTTGTTGAGCATGTTTCCTTGTTATTTTGACGAAAAAAAATAAAAAAATAGAATTTGTAGTGTTCTTTCATACCAGTGATAAAGATTACTTGTATTGTGTTCAGAAACTTCCAAATAAGATCAAGGTTTGTTAAGATTGCAAGTTACTCTAAGTTATTCTGCGGCTGGACTCGCGATACTAATGATGTCCAACCGTACACCATATGTACCTTCGGCTATTACCGTAACCATAGATACGACGATATACGATACACTTCTAAAGTACTACCTAACTGACATCATGATGCTACATTAACGACATAATATGATTAATCCTACACACCACACTAATGTACATAGGTTGTAGGTATACAAAGAATTTTTATGTTGGATGGAGAAAACATGTTGTTAAGAATGCCTTTTTATTTATTCATTTACAATGCGTGTGAGATATATCGCCGATCAAAGTTCTACAGAGTTTTGCAAAAAACCGCCACACTTTAACAATCCTTAGTATTTTCTTTCTCCTCTTGTGACCGTCGTTTTCTGTTCCTTTGCAATACCCTACACAGGTCACAATATATACCTCTAGGCGGGCGTTATACTGGGCGGCAGAAATAGTTTTTCTTCTTCTTTTGTTCGTGGCAGAGTAACCGCATTATAACTATGCCGCGCTTTGCTCTGAAGAACTGAGACTTCATTTGAAACAATCTGTTAAGAGGACTAATTTCTTAAGCATATATTTAAGATGATTAGTGATAAAGATGAGAAAAGAAAAAACTTTTTGTTTTCCGTTGTTTCCATATTTAATTTTTATTAAATAAGTAGTTCCAGGCCATGGGCTCATTATGTTATCTCCCATTTTATTTCATTCGTTTGAGTTTGTCTCCAGGTCCTTTGATGGTCCCTGTTTTGCCGGGTATAGATCTCGTCCCCAACCCATGGACCGCGGTCCGGTACCGAAACAATGATTTACAATTCCTACCGCGTTTCAGTCGCTTTAAATTTTCAATATCAAAATTTAAATATTTAGTAATAAAATTATTAATTTCTAATATACACATTGGAAAGATTATTTTATTTAGATTTTAGAACAATTTTTGTTTTTGCAAAGTGATAAAAAATTATCATTATAGAGGTGTATTTACAATGTATAAGAATAATATTAAAATTTAACTATTTGGAAATAAAACTATTAATTTCTAATATACACATAAAAAAGATTATTTTATCTAGATTTTAGAACAATTTTTGTTTTTGCAATGTGATAAAAAATAACCAACATAGAGGTATATTCAAAATGTAAATTGTCGTTACCTCGACTGAATCGGTATAGGTTTTGTAAATACGCTACCGGGCCGTGGAACAAATGGTACTAGGCCGCGCAAGGGCTTGCTTAAAAATCAAAATACTTTAAAAAAAAGTTTAAGCTGTTATTATCGTTAATCTTATGTAAATTTTAAATTCAGTTGAAGGTTATTAATGAATGTAAGAAAATTATTTAATTTTCTGTTGCCACCTGATCAAATAAGGAAGATATTTTCAACTATCTTGCAACGGGTTGATTTCACACGGACCTTCTCACCCCGATTTCATAGGAATAAGTACTGGCGTTTTGAGAGGTGTCATCCCGTTTCATTTATCATCTGTGCAGAGACTCGGCTCGCGGCTAATGTCAGTCAAGAAACCAAACCACGGAAGGAAGGTGCTTACTGCTGCTGGGGGACCAACCATTGGCGCTTTAGATCGCAACATTATATTCATCATTATTGTCATCATATCTTCGCATCATGGAAATCGTAACGTTATATTATTTTCTTAATTCTCAGGTTACCAGTTTAGTTTTTGTATTCTATAAAAATGCAATGGCGCTCAACACTTGCACACTTGCGTTCTACCCACTTATAACTTATTGTCTAACATACATCAATCTTCGATTGATGATGTACACGGCCCGAGATATTAACTAATAATTTAGAGTCTTCACCTTTTGTTTAATTTTACCGATCAAGTCCCTGTTGTTATCGCAATAAATACCCTATTTTATATCTTGAACTTATCTCTTTCATTATTGGTTTTAATTATCATGCACCTACCCTTTACTGGAGCTAGCCGCCTATAGTAATGAGGAAGGAGTTTATACGTAAGTATTAGGTTTATCAGATATGCATTTAAGTAAGCTCATCCACTTATTACAGTGGCGCCCAACGTGGGGCCCGAACCCACGACCCTGAGATTAAGAGTCTCATGCTCTACCGACTGAGCTAGCCAAACAAAAACATAAGATAATAAGTCCACAATCCACAGTCGAAAAGTTTGATTTCAATAGAATCCATATATATTTCAACTTCTGGAATAATCCTTCATTATTATCTTGCGTTTTCTCTACTATTATTTGTCACCACAACTAATGTACCACAATTGTAATTTTTTGACGTTAGTATATATTTGTTGTTACGTTATGAACGTCAAAAAATATATTGTTTCTGTGACATTATTCATATGACAATACTGACAGGGTGTCCGGTAAGTATGGTTAGCTTTTAGACTGTGGATGGAAAACTCCAAGTTACTCATTGTCTTTAGTGTCAAGGTCGCAAATAATGGAAGTTTCTTCATCTTTTTTTATTATTTTTTAACAATACACCAGAAATACGTCTCTGTTGAATATAGTCCGTTGAATTTTTTAAATTATTTTTATGGATAGCTAGTTGGTCAATTGACTTAAATTTGCCGTATCAGTGGAGATTCTAAAATGATATCGTTTTTATTAAATAAACTAATATTAAAAGATTCAGAGAGACTCAAGACTCCAATTTTTCGATCGAGATAAAGATATTCTGGGATCGGAGGTGCCAATATCTTTTTTCTGTTTTTACTGTCTCCAGATTTTCGATTGAGTTTCGCTAACATTGACTTCATTTAATTAAATATTTCGATTTGAGGTTTTACTCATAAAAGTTAAAAATAAAAATTCATATAATCTCTTCATCTACAAATATAAATATAGAAGAATCAGAACTACCGCCTTTATTAGCATCTAAAACTATTCTGACCAAACAAGAAATGAACATATTTTTATCAAACATAATGCATAATAAAATGCTCCTACACTTTATTATAATTTTCTTTAATATTTCACGAGAGTCACCCGACAAACAAAATGTAAAACAGAACAATAATGCACCAGTTCAGTTAAAGTTCCACGACTTCAATATTAACCCTCGAAATATGAAGCTACTTTGGTGGGTTACAAGGATATAAGTCTGTTTTATTTATCTCAACTCCAGCGGTTTATGAAATAAAGGCATTAAGACAAGGCTGGCGCAGCATCCCCATCCCTGCCACAATGAACCACTGATGAAATAACAACGAAATAATATTTTTTGAAAAACTTTACGGAAACTGTAACTATACGAGACACCGACTTCATTTGAATTACTTTTGGATAATTTTTACACAAGGTTAGACTACCTTATAACTTACGGCTAATATTTTTGAGGCATGTAGGAGAAGAGAGGTACCTATATATGTCACAATAATTCTATAAATGTTCAGAAAAGTTAATTTGCCACCACCTTTACTACTTTTTTTTAAATTCTTCATTATACGCACCCACTAAACTGCCAAAGCAGTTTCTCAGCAGGATAATTTTGCAATATTAATATCAGGGCTGTCCGAAAATAAGGTATCCATGACGCCGTGGTCTCGAGGAATAATTTTACGCATGATCCGGTAACACTAGCTTGTAGCCTGATTCCCCCACGCTAAATCCTTACCTCCCTACACTCTCTGAGACGCTTAGCCTCGGCGTGGCAGCCGTTCGCGGTGGAACTTCCACTGGCCGCATCCTTTAGGTGTAAATTACGCTCTTTAATTGTGGTGGGGATTTAAGGTAGGGATTTGGGGTGGAGGGACCAGGCAAGGTTGCTGGATCGTGCTTAAAATCATTCCTCGCGACCGCAGCACCTTGGAGACCTTATTTTGCAGATGACCCTCGTAAAACACTAAAGCAGACATATAAGGATAAACCACATTATAGAAAATAAGAATAGAAGAATAACATTTCATGTAACTACAATACAAAGGCTAATGTGTAGATACTTAGAAACAATGTCAATATAAAAATCTTGATCTATTATCCGTTTTCAAGTTTTTTTTTTTACTTCGGTGGTGCAATTTGATTAAATTTTCACAACCATTGTCATTTTTAAATATAGTAGGTACAAGATAAGTGAATATCCGTTGTCGAATAATATCGTTGATTCTTTAATTATCGTACAATTGAATATCGAAAGGCAGGACTTACTTAATACCTTTTTTGTATAGACCACGAAAGCACAAAGTTCAAATAATATGATTTATTTTACACTGAATATTAATCACCAATAGATTGCATGCAAACCTACACAGCTTTGGATATGAAATGATAATTAGAAAATGAAGTTAAGGCGATCCAATAGTTCAGGAAAAAATCGAAATCGGAATTCACGCCCTTTATGGGAGGAGTTTAAAAATACTTGAGAAAAAGCTTTTGGAAAGGTTGGAAAAGGTATTTGAGAATTTTTTTTTCAGGTTGATTTCGTAAAGGCCTGTAAAAAATATTAATTCCTGTTTTACGCATTGTTTGTTGTGAGAAAACTGAAATTTTAAATTGAATTCACGAAACTAAGCGACACGGAATAACACGACCGTCTCCTACGCCGGTTGGGGCGGGACTGATACGAAATAGGTAGTGCCCAGTGCATGGTTCTTGTGCCCATGCCATAAGGGTCACTTCAATAATCCAAATTCATAGAGTGCGGGCCGTATTGATTGATGTCAAAAATATCAACGAGAAAATGCATATTTTATTTTATTTTGTGAAGTTCGGGCGTAAATATCATTTTTTTGCGATTATTATAAAATAAACAAAATTTGCCACATTATACAATAAAACTAAATCCGAAAAGGGGTTTATAAATAGGAGAGTTTGGACTTGAAAGTGTTTTTTATAGACCTTATACTTTATTTTTTAAAGGCTTTTTAAAAGACTTATAAAAAAAATGACCGATATTTTTAAGGGCCAAGGTAAGTTCTACACGCAGTATTTAATTGAAGCATCTGTAATACTTCAAAGCTATCAAATTTTCAAAACAAATACATGTGATTTTGTATGATTTTGCATTATTTAGTATGGCTTCATCTTAAATGCAAATAGAACGACACAACACTCAACAAAATCCTTTGCATTTGCTTGATCTAAACTAGGTGCATATCTCTCGTCTCCTTTCCTAGATGAATAACTGCCGCCATTAATATGATAAATTGCAGCCAGTGTTTGCATTCTGCTTCATCGCTCACAGAGCAACTTTTCATTTTGAATTATCCATCGCGGTTTGGGCTCCAACCAACCCTTTGGGACCAAATAGATGTTTTTGAAATTGCGCCAATATTTCAATTTATTTACTAGCCTTATGTTTTCCACCTAAATTAATGGGTATTTTTTTTATCGTGTAAAAAAATTGTTATTTGTTACATTTTAAGTATTATTTCACCCCCATGCTAGATCTGGCAGGTGATGATTGAAGATTTAAATTATATACTATGTGCCTGTCAATAATAAATATTAAATTATACATTTTAGAATAAGTTATATATATTTTATATCGAGATTAAATTAGGAAATTTAGAATGGAGATGTGGGAAATATCTCCAATTTTCACTTCCATAGAAATTAGTTATTTGTAAGTATTAGGACCAGTATTCTCCAGAACTACAGAACATTACAGTATTACTGAAAGACTTAGGTTCTTTAAATCACAGTGACTGTTTATTGACGTATCGTAATTTATTATTATACTTCGTAGCATTACCGTTCTTCCTGGATGAAACCAAGGTTTTGCGTATAGAGTTCTGGAATTTCAATGACTCGACAACCTGTAAAATAATCCCCCCCCCCCACCGTAGAATCGTCATAAAACGTTATCCTTTCAACAGACAAAAAAAAAAGTGGTTCTGAGTTACCATTTGATGACTTTGTCACGTGTGATTTTCTGCGAAGCAATTGGGTCTAAAGGTCTATGCCCACTACACCGTTCCATACCATGACCGTAACCGTAGCGGCGCATGCAAAAAAATATTCTTTGTATCGATCAGTATGAAACGCTGCCCACTAGACCGTTCCGTCACCGACCAACACCGTCGCATACCATGACCGGACTGACGGCGAATTCTCGATGACAATATTTTGCAGGTGCCGGTCCGCTCTATGCATGGCACGCGATGGTGTTAGAACGGGGATCATACGCATATGATCCCCGTTCTAACCGCGTTGCCACTCCGTCAGTTCGTGATTTGTGTTCATTTTTCGTGTTTATATCCAGGTATTTTAATGATATAACACTACGCTTCTCCTGACGCGTCAGTCCGATACGAAAACACAGGCGAAATGATATAACGCGCACCGATAGAACGGGCACCGCACACCTATTGAACGGGGATGGTACGGACACTAACCGCGGTGTATACGGTCACTATACCCGTTACGTACGGGTATAATACGGTGTTAGCACATTCTAGTGGGCATGGTAGGGCGTAGCGTGTTTATTTCGTGGCTGATACGTTCATAGTACGGTCATGGTATGGAACGGTGTAGTGGGCAGAGACCTTAACTCTCCATGAGAGAATTTGTTTTTTTTTTCGAAGAAAACTTTTTTTGAAAGGTTTTCACTTTTTGATGGCATTTTTTATTTTATTAAAAAGACAAATAACGTTAATTACATCACTTTATTAATATATACACAATCTGCATGTTTCGTGACCAACGTTTACATTGTTGAATATTGTTCACGAAACTTGTAGATTGTGTATCTTTACATAGTATAAAATGAAGTCGCTCATGCCGTCTGTGGGCTTGGATCTTTTAAACTACGCAACAGATTTTCATGCGTTTTTCATCAATAGATAGAGTGATTTAGGGGGAAGGTTTTTAAGTATATAATTTGTCAAGGTTTTGTGTAAATTAGTTGAAATATATATTATATCTAAACGGGCGGTGTAGATTTTATTTAACAGATGGCGTTGGTTATAAAGGTTATGTAATGGCGTGGCGTTGTGTTTCGTTAGCCACAGCAACGTGTGGCCGGATCTGCTAGTATATTAATAAAGTGATGCAACTTAAGTTATTTGTCTTTTTAATAAAAGATATTTTGTATTTGAAAATATTTTATCGATTTCTCCTGAAGTACGAAAAATGGTAGCTTATTCTGTTACACAGATATTACGCCTACAAAAACTACTAACTTTATCTCTTCCGTTGCAGATAAAGTAATTCAAAAAACAGACAAGGCCATTTTTGGCAAAGTTTGGATTCTGAATGTAAGAATTCTTCAACTCCTTGTCGGGACTGAAAGGGATGAACTTTTGCATCCCCGCCCGTCTCCAATTACAACTAATGACGTTTACTCAATAAAGATCCGGCAAGGGATGATAAGTTACTTTATTCTAGACGGAGCTCACTTTACGTGAACGAGATAATTTCACAGCGGAAAATACCTTATCTACTTTGACGACGCTTTATCATGGAAAATTGAGGTGGTTTGACGGTGATCATAACTCTGCGGAACAGCTACGTTTCTCATTAACACTTACTGGTAAACATATTTTCAACTACACGGTATACATGGATCTAATTGGACCTGGATTCAAAGATGGCTCATATAATTCAAAAGAAAGATTTCTGCAATACTTGACTAGACTATTTGATGAATTTTGAAATATTTGTCAGAAATCAAACAACTGCAACGTGCAGATGTTATTGTGGTAAAAATTTCTTTAGTACAACATACATCTATATGTTTAGCCTGCGATAGAATGAGATAGTAAAATTGGTCTCCTCTTTGTGCGGTGCTTCGTAGCCTCCCCAATCTTGTCTACTTTAGTTTTCTGAAGATTCAGTTTTAGCACTTGTGAATTGGTTTTCATTATTAGAACGTGATTAGATTTATACATCTTGACAAGATAACTAAAGTAAAAAATATTATCTATTTCAGGGGCTGTTGGGAGTAATTGGGACCCTTGCGCTTTGCATTTTATTATTTTATTTTATTTTTATTTTTGCAGAAACAAATAGTACATTATTACATAGTGGGAAATATTTACAAAGTTATGGAATTAATACAATAATTGGTACCAATGACATGTCGCTGTTATATACTTATATTTTTGTGTGATAAATAATATATTATTCCTAAATTAAGTTAGTAACTTATTGAAGGAGAGGGGTGTGGGAGAGAGTTTGTATGTGTGTAAATGAGAGTGTGTGAGGGTGTGTGGATGTGTGTGTTATGTGTGCGAGTTCAGTGTGCTAAAAATGTTTTTCTTAAATGGAGGGAGGGAATCAAAAAATATATCGGTATTTGTGGTTTTTTTAATAGAGTTGAAACTTTGAAGGATGCGGGAAATGGGGGAGTTGGCTGCAGCATTCGTATTATTACTGGTTGTGTAAAAAAGGTTGGTGTGGCGAGTTCTTTTAGGTGGGATGTAAAAATTTATTTGGGATAGAAGTTCTGGGCAGTCTATTTCGTTATGTATAATTTTATGGAGATTGTCATGTCAGCTACCGTTCGCCTGGATTTCAGGGATTGGAGAGTGCAGATGTAATTATTGTTGTATTTATAACCGAGATACTAAATAAATTTATTTTGTATGCGCTCTATGTTATTGACGTATTGGGTGTATTTGGGATTCCAGACAGGCGATGCAAATTCCAGTGTACTTCTGACTAGTGAGGAGTAAAGCATTACTAGAGTATGTGGATTTCTAAATAATTTACTCAGACGTAGTATAAAACCCAACATTTTGTAAGATCTATCGGTGATTGAATCAATGTGCGTTTTTAATATAAGTTTACTATCTAAATAGACTCCATGGTCCTTACATTCATTTTTCGAGAGATCACGGGTTCACCGCAGAGTGAATATGAAAATTATGAGCATATAAAAAGTACTTGAGAAGAACGTGTGAAGAATCAATTATCCAAAAATCCACTTAGGCTATAAACGGGTAAAATCTGACATGAGAGAGGATGGGTGCACCATTGCAGTGTTCTGCGGCATTCTGTGCGATTATTGTGTTTCCCGACTGGGTGCATGGGTGCCGAAGGGATCAATGACGCTAGTATCTCGGAATATTTTCATTGAAATACCTGTAGAACATTCTAGCTAGCATTCCCACCCGACACCTGTGTTCTAAATATGTCAATCCGTTTGTTAAAGTAGAAAAATCTATCAAACGACCGCCAGTTGTGCACAAAGATAAAGGCTTTTCAGGTATTGGCTGATACGAGATGGATGAGTAAATCTGCGATTCAATCGACGAAAGGTAATTTGCTAGGACTAGCAAAAAAAGTCAACAATTCAATTCTGCTACCATTACGACTATAATTCTTTGTTCTATATTCACAAATTCACTTTGTGGCATTATTTTTTATTAAATGAAAACAAATTACTTTGTATGCATCACTTATGTAATCAAAATTATCAACACGTTTCAAGACAATGGTTTCTTTAATTGTTTTGTTTTATTTTATCCTGATGAAGAAACCATTGGTTTTAAAATATATTGATGATTTTGATTTAATATACAATGTATAGTTTATTTTTATTTTTAACTTTATGAGTGAAACATCAAATTGTAATATATACTAAGGAGTCTCTGTCAGATTCGGTCATTTCTAACTGTATTGTAGGTACTTCAAGTAAAGACTACCAACGTTATCTATATTTTCCTACATAAAAAGAGCAGCCAATTAAATGCGCCTTAAGAAAATGATGATAATATTTGTAGTTCTTAGTCGAATTACGATATATTGAAAAATGACCGAATCGGTTAGGGACACCTTAGCTCAATTGAGTCGTGGTCCGGAAAGCCGAAGGTCCTGGTTTCGAGTCCCAGAGGTGCCAAAATCTTTTTCTGATATTTTTTGCTTCTAGTTTTTCAATTTAGTTTTGCTAATACTGCCTTAATTTAATTAAAAAATAGTGTATGTAAAGTAATTTGTTTTCATATAATTATAATTTTTTCAATCGAATTTCACGATTTACTCCCTAATAAAATTTGTTTTAGCATTATCTTTCTTATCACAAAACATGCATTTTTGTTAATCGTCTATATTCCAACTAACTTACTTTTTTACCGAATACCGCACAAAATACCCAAATGCTCCCAATCGGCTGGAGCAAGAAAGACAGATAATATTTTACACTGGAGTTATTCTGTCAAAATTTATAAAACTAATCACATCCTAATAATATTATTATATATAATTTATTTCACAATTCATATTTCATCAACAAATTTTCTTAAGCACTGAAGATAAAAATCGACAGAAGTGTATGTATCCGTATGACTAAAGTAGTCTATTTTTTCTTTGATAAAAGAAATTGATCAAACCTTTTCAAAAACCAAAATAATGATTTTATCTAAAAAAACAATCTCATCCGCCTCTCTGGTCGAGTATCAATCGAGAAGTCTGAATAATATTAGCGACATCAGTTTTCTTTAAAATCCTTTTATATCACACTTACAGATATGAGTATTATTATTATTATTAGTGCAGCAGGTTATACGAATGGTTTAACACAGAAAAATTTACTTACTCCTCATTCGCAATAATCTTATCACTGAAGCGAATAAACAAATAAACTTAAATCCATATTAAAGTTTTCACCAAATGCAATTTGGCTCTATTTGCAATCTCTTCCATCCCTGCAACTTGACAAGTCCGAATTATTCGGGAATAGTTCCCAACCGAAATTAAAGTAGCTACCCACTCACTGCCAACTTTCGACTACCGATCCCAACTGCATCGGTTGAGTGTATTAGCTTTCCAACTGTCGACTCCTGTTTGAGTTGTTAAAGAATCTTCCAACTTTAAATACTGTGTTTTACTTGAACAAGAAGGTTGAATGCCAGGCTGGAGTGACGTTTTATGGATTTTTATTTTATTCGGATATTGTAAAAACAGAAATATATGCCTAATATGATTCACATTCCGTAAAAATAGAATTAAAAAATTCTGTATGTATTTATACGTCTTTAGCCGGTATCCGTCAAATTATTGGAGCAAAAATCATACATTTCGCCTTATTTTCACAAAATTTGTCAACAAATTATAAATATAAAAAATTCAGTTATTGGCGTAATTGGATTAAAAGAGAATTTAAAAAAAGTGCAGGTAACATCATGCGATTGCTTTTCCACCACCTCCTCTGATTTTACATGTAACTAGTATTTTAAAAACAAGTTCAATGCATTGGAAATTTGCTAACATTCAATGAGAATTTTTTTTTTAAATGTTCACATTTATGGATCAACAGAGTTATAAACAGTTACAAAAAACTTTACATTATAAAATTTTTCACTTAAACTATTTGTTATATTTTTATTTATTGGCTTCCTAACAGAATGCATCACAAATACAATAATATACAGTTATCATTATTTACATTTTCAGTATGGTTATAGCGAAGATTCCAATTATAGGTGAGCACAACATTCATCTCAACATTCTTAGTGTGACTGTAAGTTATAATTCGTAATGATAAATTAAATTTAAAGTAGGTACATAACACCATAATATACACATTTACGTATGTAAATATGAATACACACATTTATACGTATATGCGTACGTGTGCACATTCTATACATACATGTACAATGTACATATATGTATGGACAAACCCAAACGCACCCACATATATACACATATACAAAATTAACAGAGCCAATGCAAAAGTAGGTAAATGATTCAATAATTATAAAGTGGCTCTAATGCGTTGATCACACGTACCGAGTAGATGGGCGAGACAGTAAAATACAAAATGAAGCTAGGCCGAGAGAGTTGTCTGGACAAGTAGATGTTTACACATATTTTTTTTTAATTTGGCACCGAGTCAGTCAGTCAGTTCAGTTGCGATGCTGCAGACTAGCGCTCGGCCGAGAATTCGATGACGTGTTTACACATACCGGTACATGTGATCCAGGCATAAGTGAGGAGATGGTCAGGTATATGAAAGTATAAGTTCCTTCTGAAGGTAGTGATTCATTCGAAAATATATGCAATTCTTCATGGTTGCAGTGTTTATTATATAATCAAGTCTTTTTTGAAGTTGGTTTGAAAAAACTTGTATTAATACAATAATAAGATTTCCGATTCACAACATTTCAGAGCTTCTCGGGAATTTCCTCCTTACATTAATAAATTTGATTAATTTATGATGAATCGTACAGTTGTTAACGATTTTAAACTGAGAGATTATATCTGATGTTTGTTTTCTTTTAGCAAGTGAGACTTCTCTAAAGTGAGTTAGTCTTTCTGCGTAGTTACTGATATTCCCATGTACTCCAGATTTATAATCTAGTATTCTTTTTAACAGACTCAAGCACTCTCTTGGCCTGATTGACAATGTGTTGGTAATGGTTTCTGAAAGTTAAGATTCCCAGATCTCTAAATGAGTCTCCTCGTTTTAGGATTTCATCGCGGATCGTTAAAGGGTAAATAATTTTACAGAAAATTTTTGGTGGGGCTCTTTTGAGGCCAGATTTGGATCTATTGAAATTTTCTGAACCCCCTGTAAATATTTCAGTTTTCCAAGTTAAAACCGCTAAAATTACTAAAACTGAGAAAATACGAAAAATTTGAGTAATTTTGAACAGCTGTATCTCAAACCCCTCTATGTTCACCGATTTCCTTTTGATTTTAATTTTTAGAAGATTTTAAATACTTTAAAAGGGTATTGATTATGAATGGACAAAAATTTGTCGAAATATGCAAATTATGAAAATATGTTAAAATATTGCGGTAAAATTTTTGCGGTTTGCGGGAAAGGTGAGGAAACCATAAACTTAACCCTGGTTCTATGTTGTGCAAATCTCTGGTGTGTTTCAAAATAAAAATAAAATATCTGATTTATACCGATTCTGAAACACCTGTCGATTCTAAGCTCCAGACAGGCTAATTAAATTATTAATATTTAAATATAAAAATATGATAACGCCTACCGCACTCGGCACATGCTTGCATTATGGTGGTTGAACCCATTGACTCTGGTATGTAGAACTCTTGTGCAGTATTGTTCATATGAACAAGCGTCACGAGTTAACATAAAATAGAGAATTAGGTAGCATTTGTACTCTTTGTCAGTAACAGTAAATATACAAGACATGCCATATATATTATCATGAATATCTTCTTCCAAAGTTAACCCTTCCATCATTCGTGATTTAATCCACGATGCGATCCACGACTAAATGATGTACGTATCGCACCTTGGCTGCGATAACGCCCATCAAGGAAAAGATAATAGAGGGATTGCGTTACCTGTGGATGAATTGCTCCATAAATAATATCTAATGGTGGCGGCATTGATCAAATGCATGACAACTCACTACCGACTCGATTGTTCGTGTTACAGTGGCTCTAAAACATTCGATATATATTTTTTTATAATTTTTTTTTTTACATTAACTCAACACAGGAGATCCTGAAGGAAAGTAATTGCCTTCAGGGCCTGTGGGGGGGTATTTTTAGGAAAGGATGGAGGGGAAATTCTAGGAAGGAAAAAGATGTGGAGGGTGGGTAGGAATCTGGGGGTTAGTGTGTTCAGGAGTGACGGACGTTTGAATCTATCCCACCCACTGCAGTGCAAGGCGACGTTCCGAAAGTGTTCTGCTGGAAAGAACTCCCTCTACCAGTATCCACTGATCTAGCTTGCCAAGCAGTTAGTGGTTAGACATGCCGCCAAGATCCGGAAAACTGATTCACCCCTTGAATCCGGCGCCTTTACTAAGACACCAAACGTAGCGAACCACTTGGGGTGGCCTGTGGCAGAGGTGTTGGTTATCCAATAAATAGTTCAGCCTCACTATGTACCACATTTGGAATGCCATTTTCTCACTGGCTCCAGACTCCATTCACATAAATAAGGGAAGGGTAGGAGATGGGGATGAAGAAAACTTGAAATTTTCTGGCTCTTCAGATCTAGTCGTTCAACCCGGTCAAAACCATCGCTGAAGGCGATACCTGAAAGAATTCATTATCTGGTACGTACTTCATTGATTGGATTGAATCACTGACACAATATTCGCAAGCCTTTCTCGAAAGAAAAGTTTGTCTATGAACAAAACTTTTTATTCATATTTATATTGCATTATGTATGGGCGCAAAAACATAATCCATCTTAATTTTTTTTTAAAATAACTTTTTTTTCCTAAAATACTTAAACTCGAGCCAACTGTGTACGAAAGAGGAGATTATACACTGTTTTAAGTATAGCTTACACTTTAAAACTTTTCAAGCAACGCCTCGATTATGACTCTTTGTCCTTCATCAGGACTTTACTGAGAGTATCTCCAAAATCATCGTCTTCCGTTTGACCTTCGATAATTACCGTGAATGATAAATTATTCTTCTCAGTGTATTGTCACTAATATTTAAAACATCGATGAAATGGATTTATCTTTCTTACTAGAATCATTCGAAAATCTTTATTAAAAACGGCGTAGGAACCGCGAATCTATATTTTTCGGAGCGTTCAACATTTCCTATCCTGGCAACTTCTGCGCAAGAGGAATGCGCAGAGCATCAAAGTTGTAATTCTGTCAAAACGAAGTTTCGAGACCATTCTGTCTCCGGCTGCCTTCCTCGCCAGCAGGTTTCGTAGAATCCTTCTGTACTGTGGTATTGTCGTGGATAATTAACAATTAACGTGTTAACGTAACTTAAATAAATATATAAATTCTAAGCCATTGTTCTCATTTGACGTAATCCGCAACCTATGGAGATGATTATTCCCGATAAGGTAAGCGGAAGTAATCTCCTCCAGACCGAAATTAAATAAGTTTTATAAACAGATGATCTCTATTAAAACGTTTGTCATTACGCAACCAGCGAAATGATATTTATGGTTGAAGGATTATAAATTTAAATCCCTGGATTTTATCTTGAATCTATTTGTGTGTGCCTAGACTTTAAAGATTAGGAGGTCTAGCATAAACGATCGACCAAATCATCTTTGGTCAGTTAATAACATTTGGGAGCACGGCCATTAACAGATATTCCGACCGACACGACGACGCGATGTTTCATAAATTTAGAATCGAATAAATTTCGTTTAACTTTCAATATATACATATATTCAATAATTATTAGACAGGTCCGGCAGTGTTGCCAGTATATATCGATTTCAATACCGGTTCGGCTATCAACTGTAAAACCGTGCTCGGTATATTCATATTAAAAAAATCAGAAGTTACACCTATCGTATATTTATTGTAAAGTTATCGATTTCTCTGTGCTTGACCCCTTACCGAGCCGGATCGTCGCTCGTTTTTAAAGGAAAGTCTAGCTACACGCTAGTGCCGCCATATTTTGAGAAATAATGTCCACGACGCCGAAAATATGGAAAGGTCTTTAATTTGTGGGTACTCAAGTGTCGTGGCTGATGATTGAATGAAGGAAACGAGTTTGCGTGTAATAATAGCCTTTAATGAGTCCACACAATAATTATAATACGTGAGCACAATAAACGGTTAGCGTACAATTTTACGATATCAATAGTACACACTGGGTCAAGGTTGATCGCGGATAGACGAGGCAACTGCTCCGTGGTAAGTTGAATGAATACTAGACTTAAGACTGAGCCGTATGCGGCTCGCACTTGCTTTTATACTCTGCCGGCCCGGCAAGTAGATTCAATGACGGTAGGTAACGCCGGGTGAATTCACGTAAAGGCGAGATATCACCCGAACCTTCTGCGGGCACTTGAACGGTACAGCCGTACGTTCTAGCTCTTTTGCTTAGGTGGCAGAACTATTTCTCTAGTAATTTCGCTCGCATACAATTGAACACCGGCGACGCCTCTGGAAATATCGATACGTTTCGGGCGTAATCCAACACGTGACGTAGCAACAATGCGTGATTGCTACAAATTCTTGGACAACCCTCGAATATTCTCACCGATTTTTGACTAAAAAAATCCGTCCTTTCGAATAATCACAATATTCGCCTTTATTAACAAGTTTTCACAGTTTTTTTTATACTTAATCATACCGTATTCATTTTTCCATACCTACGAGAATATGATAAAACACAATGAATTACAAAAAGCAGGCCAAACACCTTCAGAACCTTTGGAATTCGATGTTCAAATGACCCCAGGCGATGTAGCTTCTGGTTATAGCTGTAAAGTAATAAATCATCCCTGCGAACAAATTCTTCGTTGTTATTATTTTCCGGGCGTATAAATCGCCTGGGAACAAACGATTGTCTTTATGGGGTAATAAAATGCACTGTATCTTTTGTTAGGATTAAATAAACACCCCGGGCACGCGATGGGTTATAATGACGTGTTAATTTACGTAAGTTTCTTAAATCGTTAGGATTGATTAGATTAAATAATACAATGTTGTGATATTAGAAAAAAATGTTCGCTCTAATAGTTATATATTTCTAGCGAATTATTTTTTTTGAAATTTTATTGGAATAATTTATTATGATAACTTTTCAAGGTTATTTTATTTATTTATCATCATTATCATTAATCATTATCATCATCATTAAATAGTATAAAATGAAGTCGCTCAAAATGTATGTGCGCGTTAATCTTTTAAACTACGCAACGAATTTTCATACGGTTTTCACCAATATATAGAGTGATTGAAGAGGAATGTTTTTATGTATAATACATGTAAATTATATTAGAGAAAAGCCGAGAAATTTAAAGAAAGCCTATTTTTGTGTGATTTAAAACTGCTGGCGGGCCGTACTATAGTCACTTTTGAAATTTGTTGTACGGAAGAAATTGGAAAATAGATGTCCTAGAGTAAGTGGGTATTTGATTTGAATTATTTTATTTGATGAAGTCGCTCAAAATGTATGTGCGCATAGATCTTTTAAACTACGCAACGGATATTCATGCGGTTTTCACCAATAGATAGAGTGATTCAAGCGAAAGGTTTATATGTATAAAAACATGCTTAGTATAGTAGAGAAAAGTCGAGAAATTCAAATATTCAATTCAGGCAGCGGGCAGCTGGCAAGCGGTGTGGATTTTATAAAGGTTGGGTAATGGCATTGTGTTTCGTTAGCCACAGCAACGTGTGGCTGGGTCTGCTAGTTTATTTATAAACAGAAAAAAGCAGTACATTAGTTACATTGGTGAGAACATTTTACAGTCATTAAGTTTATTTCGTGATGTATTTCTTTGTAGTGTCTTTATTTATATTAAGAGGGCATTACCAGAGAAAGCCGGAAATACGTCATTTTCAAAAAAGTTTTTAAACGTATTGACTCTTTTCCACAAAAAATTATAAATGGATTTCGAAAGATTGTTCTTTCATCTAGCATAGTTATGTAATAAATTTTTAGAATTTTTTTAATTTTTAGTATAATAAGGTTATTCCATAGGTCGTCGGTAGATTTGTTACATTTTCAAAAAAGTTTTTGTATTATACCACACTTATTTCAAATAATGTAATCATGCAGTAAAATAAATCAATACATTATCTAGCAAAGTTATGTATTAGAATTTTAATTTTAGTTTCAATAAAATCATTAAAAAATATGTACGTACATGTGTTTCTTGACGAAAATTGGTCCATTTGTGTGTTTATTTGCGCACTTACAAACTAATATATTTCAGATTTTTTTAACATTCTTATTAAATTTAGACATTATTGAAAAATGATAAATACTTATAATCAAAAAATAACTACAAAAAGTACATTATTTTAATAGTTTTATCATCACGCCTTTCAGCATTTTTGGATGAAGGTATAAATTAAAGCTAATTTGGATTGAAATAAATTCGATATTGAGTTATAATTTAAAAAAGCTGGTACGGAGAATAATCAATCTTTCTCATTGTAACCGCGCTGCACGATCGGAAGAACAACTTTCGACGAAATGTGGATTTTCGTCCGCTGGCTGGTTAAGCGCTCTTAAGTAATTACCGATTGATGTGCGTAGTGGGTAGGTGTGTGTACGTATGTCTGTAGATGTGAGAAGTGGTGATGTGTGAAGGGATATGTATGTGCAATGAACAATTTATATTATTGACATGATGCTCTTTTTAAATTTGGACGGTGAAATGTCGATGCTAGAATTAAGATGTACTTATCTATGTAATACATCATTAAAGAAGGAGGTAATCTAATAAATCTAAGCGTGGTATGAAAAAAGAACAACTCATAAGTTGTAAGTAGGGAAAGAAAAGAGATGGGGAAGAAGTAGATGGGGAAGCGCCTGACTAATCTAGTAACCAAACATAGCTAAAGCCACTTCATGCAACGTTTCAATTATTCTGAATGTTAGTCTTACACCATGGTGATGCTGAGCGAATCTTATATACCCTATATTACTAAATTAATAAATAGTGTAAACCCAAACCAATAAAATAAAATTAATCTGATTGTCTTCCAGATCGCGAGTCAAGAGTCAAGCTCCTCAATTACGAAGGCGTCAAAAAGTTGTCTTTTGGGACAAAACCGTAACTTAAGGCATTTGTACCGGAAAGACAAGAGATTTTGTGTCCTACTTTTTCATATTTGTTTAGGTTTATGAGTATTTTAATCATCTTCAATGAATTATTTTGTAGACATGATTTGAGATTTTAACAGCCAAAAGTATTATCGTGATTTATTTTCCGGGAAATATGCCGTGCTGAGTTACCTCCTTCTTTAGTTAACATTTCTGACAGCATTTTAGCATTTCTGTAACACTTCGCATTGTAACACTTCGCATTGTAACACTTCCGCCCTGATTACGTACAGTGCAATGCTGCTCAAAGAGAATTAATTAAGCGCAACACAGCATAATACCCCAAAAATAAAGCACGATAAATTATTATTATGTATTATTATTTTTTACTGCAAGTACTTTGCGGGTTTGCACACTTTTACAGTTGATGATCAATCTTTATAATTGCGTGACTGCAGCCTTAAGAAGAATATAAACGCTAGAAATATGTCGAATCTCATGCCTGCAAAATTTTAAAATCGAGCGTCTTTTTGCATGAGGCTAGTAAGCGAAAAAGTGGTTTTTATTTATTTTGTGCATAATTTTATAAGAACGAAAAAAAGTTAGAACATAGATAAAGTCAAAAATAGTCTTAGCCGTAAAGGGGTATTTTTTTAAAATTGTTACTTACATTACTTCATAGTTAAGTCATGAGAAAACATTTTTTTTGTGGTTTACGCTTATATTTTTTGTTATGTAAATAATAATTTTATTGTAATTCCAATACATAGATAAAGTAGTTAAAGCTTCAATTTATCCGTAGTATATTTTTTGATGTTCATACTGTAAGCCGATTCGTCGTAAAGATTAATCAAAATAGTATCTAAATAGGATTTCACGTATATATTCATCTTAACAATAGACAAGTCGCTTGGTTTTTATAGTCATGCTTATTTATTTATTTATATCTATATATATTACAGTTTTTACCTTATTATAAACATCTTTACATAATATATTTAGAAAAAAAAGTTTTTACATATTAATATTTCATTTCATTATGTTTGTAAGGTAGGTTTGAGAAGGTGAAACTGTTGGTTGGTAATATTGTATGTTTCGTGAACACCTCACTAGGAGAACCTGTGCTGAGGTGTTTACGTGTTTATGATTAAGTGTGACAAGTGATTATGATTAAGTGCTTTATCTAGTTTATTTCATTTTTATCTATGGAGGCCATGCAAAATTTTATTCGAGTTCTTATCTCGGTACATACAAATCAAATATTTTTTTGGTATTTAAATTTTCTATATTAGACTTTGCAGATGTTATTTATTTTAATTTAATTGAGTTCACAATTTTCAACAGTAAGATAAACTACCGAATTTAATTTAATTTTAATAACCCTCCTTTTTTGTACGAGTGGTACGAACTTATAAAGAAAATAAATAAAACTGGTTTATTTTCACTATTCCACATTAAAGTTAGCTGAACCTACGCATGTTTTCTTTATCAAAATGTCAAGATCCTATTTTAAGCCGCTTGTGGGTACTATTTTTAATTTTACGGGAAGAGGATTTTAGCTTAAAAATAAACTTTGTTACTTAAACTACATCAATATTTGACGTCATATTTCGTCGTACGCTTAATTAATTACGCACTTTGTGTCTTTTACATGTGAATTCTTAAAATTGTATTTTTTTTCTTCTTTGTATGCCTTACTGAACTGCCCCCGCACCAATCTTTTGAAATATTTACTTAATGAAGCCAATTTTAAAAACTCTCTTTGTAGCGGTAGGTACCGTCAAGGCAATTTTAATGCTCTATGGATTTAACCGTTGTGGTTGGCAGCCTTGCACTCTGAATGCACGAGAGAGGTGGGAACAAGCTTCTAGAGGAATCGACGCGGCAGTTGACGGATTTACCAGGATCGGAAAGGGTTATGTGGCACGAGCAGTTATATGGCTGGACTCAAGACATTTTGGATCACGAGAAGTGAGATTTAAATTACTTATATTTTTAACAGATCGAGATTGTGCTTTTTAGATTATTTTTAGGGATTACTGATTCATAAATATGTTACGTTTTACGTCACAGGCGCCCATCAGTAATTTTCTTATGTCGTTACAATATAATTTCTTTCTTATTGACACGTGTCGAGAAACTTTAAACATTTACAGCTGGGTACGATACATCGTAACCAGTCACCCCTGATGATTATTTCCGTTGTTTAACTTAGAGTCTCATAGCTAATCATTATACTATGTTCCAAGGGCAGGGTTTGATTTTTTATAATAAATTATACATTGTTCCCATACCTACTTATTATTGCTACCTAACCTCATGGCTTGCTTGCTGGCTTTGTATGTGATTATTTATTCTATTCATGGATGGATGACCAGGTTTGGAGGGTATGAATTACATGTAAGTATTTAACGTCACATTGGCGCGCTTCGGCTGAACCTGTCTATGTTTGTTCTTTCTCGCACGTGTTCGCGGTAGTGTTGTTCACGATTATCAAATGGTTTTTACATCTCGATCTGTTATTAATTTAATTCTCACTTTTCCTTGGGTTTATAACTGCTCGTCCCACAAACCAACCTACCGATCTGTTTATATTAATTTATAGTTTTACACAGTTTGTTGCTTGGTTTCCGTCAACTCGCCGGCGTTATTACGCTTTTAACTCATTTTTTGCTGTTCAGTTCGCTGGCAGCATACATTATTTATTATTTTCCTAGAATTGGTGATTGCATGTGCATTGTCATTTTTCATGTCGTGTTGTTGCATGTATTCTAATAATTTTCTTTCTACCCTACAATCGAGAAATAGGTTATGGATGAAGGAGTAGGTACAGGAAGTAGAACAGCGGCAAAATTCATCATGGCGAAACAGGATGATATACCGGCGGGGTCCGGTTCAGCTTTGTCAATTCCGTCACTTCCGTCATTTCCGGTACACAAGTGGAACCTCACCTTTGATGGCTCTGCGGATGTCAGAAATTTCTTAGAACGGGTAGAAGAACTTGCTGTCGCTATAAACGTAAGTTATGCTTCTCTTTTTTCTTCTGCAGTCGAATTGTTTTCAGGCCAGGCGCTACAATGGTTCAGAGTAAACCGCTCTGCTTTCTCATCTTGGGCGGACATTGTGGTTGCGTTAAAAAACGAATTTGAACTTTTAGACCATGAAAAGAGGTTATTGGCACAAATAAGATTGACGTTTCAAGGTCAGAAAGAGAATTTTAGTTCTTTTATCACTCGTGTTCAATTGCTGAATAATCGTTTGTCCACTAGGTTGCCGGATGATGAGATCCTAGACATTTTGCGGAGTAATATGTTGCCAAGATATATTCAGAAACTTTCTCTTTCAGAGATCCCTGATTTGTTAACCTTAAAAAAATTAGGTAGGATGATTGAGTTGGCCGACAGCCGTTCAAACGACAGATCAAACACTAGTAATTCTCATCCTATTAATTATTCTAGTAACAGAGGCAATGAGAGGAATCACAGTAAATCTAATTTTTCTAGAAATAACTTTTCTGGTAATAGAGGCAATGAGAGGTATTCGAATGATTTACATTTGTCTAGGAACAACCATGCTGGCAATAGTAATAATAACAGAGATTGCAACAATTTGAATTTTTCTAGAAACAATTATTCTAACAATAGAGATGGTTATGTAAATTCTGCCGATCCTAATTTCAATTTCAGGAATAACCGTCGTAATTTTTCGAATGTTTTGCATAACCCGTCAAATGTGAATTCTAGGGAGGTGCACTGCTTTCGCTGCGGGCGTCCGGGGGTCAAGGCTCCTCTCTGCGGCTGCCGTCCTCAAAAAAACTGATGGCCCGTGAGGTCCTGTCGGTGGGCGCTATGACGTCTGCGTTTGCCGAGATTACTTCACGGGAATGGGTTTTGTGGCTGGATACCGTAAGAGATTTTTATAAGAATTTAAGGACTTCGAAGGAGGTGCGAGCGGCCAACAGGGACGGCCGTCCTTACATCTCTTTCCAAGTTTTGAGCACAGGCTACTCTGGTCTTCTAGACTCTGGGTCGCACGTTTCGATTTTAGGAAATAACTTTCATCGTAAATTTTTAGATTTAGGTTTCAATTTGTCAAAATTGGACTCTGATTTCGCTCTAGTATCGGCGACTGGTCATTCGGTTACCTGTTCTTACAAAATAGCTCTCCCGGTGCGTTTTGAAAATGTTGTTAGAACGTTCAATTTTGTTATTATGCCAGACATTAAATCTGACATTATTCTGGGTTGTGACTTTTGGAAAGTTTTCAACATCTGTCCTAAGATTTCAAAATTAATGTCTTGTAATGATTCTGTTAGAAGTGTTCGAGCATCGAATAGTATTGGGCTGGAGAGTGAAAAAAATTTATCTCAATCCCAACGCTCCGTCTTGAACGTTGTAGTTCAGGAGTACATGGATTACTCAGGAGATCGGTTAGGCAGGACAGGGTTAGAACATCATGTCATAGACACGGGTGATGTGCCTCCTATCAAACAAAGGGTTTATCCCATTTCTCCGCACTTACTTCCGGAAGTACATAGGGAGCTTGACAGACTCCTAGAGTTAGGTGTGGTAGAACCGAGCAACAGCTCGTGGAATAATCCCATTGTTCTGGTACCTAAGAAAAATGGCACATTCAGGCTATGCCTCGACAGCAGACGTTTAAACGCCGTCTCGAAACGCGACGCCTACAATTTACCGTTAATCTCAAACATTCTCAATAGCTTAGGTGGTGCTCGTTTTCTATCAACTTTGGACTTAAATGATGCCTTTTTCCAAATTCCGCTAGACGAAAAGTCTAAGGAGAAAACCGCGTTCACGATACCCAAGCGAGGGTTGTTTCATTTCGTCACAATGCCGTTCGGTTTACATGGTGCTAGCTCCCGGATGATGCGGTTGATGGATAAAGTGTTAGGGCCTGAATTTGATGGCAAAGTCTTTTGTTACTTAGATGACATCATCATTATTAGTTCATCTTTCGAAGAACATATTTATCTTTTGAGGAAGGTTAAACAGAGACTACAGGCCGCTGGTCTTACGATTAATGTGCAGAAATCCGTTTTCTGCAGGGACTCACTCAAATACCTAGGTTTTGTCATTGATGACAAAGGTCTCCGCACAGATCCGGATAAAGTCAAGGCAATTGTTGATTTTCCGACCCCTACGTCACAAAAGAGTTTACGTAGATTTATTGGGGTACTCTCGTGGTATAAGAGATTCATTTTCAATTTTTCTAGCATTGCGTCACCTTTGTATAATTTAACAAAGAAAGAATTCGCGGGTAAGAAATTTGTGTGGAATGATCAAGCGCAATTAGCATTCTCAAAACTTAAAAACATTCTTGTATCTGCTCCTGTTCTCGCATGTCCTGATTTCAAGAAACCGTTCACGATTAGCGTAGACGCTTCAAATGTAGGGCTCGGTGCATGTCTTTCACAAATGGATGATAAGGGGTTAGAACACCCTATTTCTTTCATTTCAAGAACACTTTCTGCTCAAGAGAGGAACCACTCTACCACAGAAAGAGAGTTAAATGCTATGATTTTCGCGTTGGAAAAATTCCGGGGTTATATTGAGGGTTCGCCTATTCCGGTTAAGGTTATAACAGACCACTACAGCCTGAAGTGGTTGACCAGTTTAAAATCGCCTTCAGGACGGCTCGCGCGCTGGGCAGTCAGGTTACAACAGTTCAATTTTGAAATTATTCATAGGAACGGTAAGGACAATGTAATTCCTGATGCGTTATCACGGGATCCTTTACAGGTTAATACGATCAGTCAAAATTTTTCTACATCGGACCAATGGTACGTCAAATTAAAGGAGAAAATTTTGGCCAATCCTGAGAAGTATCCGGCGTGGAGAATTACTAACGATAGGCTCTATAAACATATCCAGAGTATGGAAGCTTTACATAGGTCCTACGACTGGAAAGAGGTAGTTCCGAAGGAACTCAGGAATAGTTTAATTGTACAGCACCATGTTCCTCCTGCTTGCGCCCACTTTGGGATTTTAAAAACCCTGAACAGAATTAGACACAAATATTATTGGCCTAAAATGTCTGCTGATGTAAGAGCCTTCATCGGTAAATGTCAGATATGCTTAGGTTACAAGAGTACTAATTTGTTACCGCCAGGTCTAATGGGAAACCCCAAGTTGGTTCAGCGCCCTTGGCAAATGATTGCAACTGATTTACTTGGGCCTTATCCGAGTTCATACAAGAAAGGTTATACTTATCTCTTGGTAGTTTCTGATTTCTTTTCTAAGTACACGAGGCTGTTCCCGCTGAGGAAGGCTACTGGGTTGAATATTGCTTCCATTTTAGAGAATGAAATTTTCCTGAAGTTTGGAGTTCCGGACACCATTGTGTTGGACAATGGTCCTCAATACATTTCACGTGATATGAAAGCTTTAGCCAATAAGTTTCATATTCGGCACCTGTTTTATAACTGCAGATATCATCCTCAGAACAATCCTGTGGAACGGGTTAACAAGGTTTTGGTAGCAGCGCTTGGTTCGTATGTTGGATCTGACCACAGAACCTGGGCGAATCATCTTCCAGAAATTAAGTTAGCCATTAACACTGCAGTCCATGAAGTCACAGGTTACACTCCGTTCTTTCTCAACTTTGGCAGAGAGATCATCATTTCAGGAAAAGATTATTTAGGCACTGATTTCAATGCTGAAGAAATTACGTTTGCTAAGCGTGACTCTTGGGCGTCAGGTTTAGAGGAATTAAATGACATTTTTTCACAGGTACGAACATCATTAAGGCAGTCATACGAACGTAACAAGCTGAACTACAACTTGCGTCGTAGAGATATTCAATTTAGGGTTGGGGAAACCGTATGGAGGCGATCATTCGTATTATCAGATGCAAGTAAACACTTTTCAGCAAAATTAGCACCTAAATTCATTAGGAGCAAGATTATTGGGAAAATTTCTCCAGTAGCATATCAGTTAGCTGACATGAATGGCAAAAAACTGGGTATTTATCATTTAAAAGACATTATTAAATCTGAAACTCCAGTTGATCATTAGGGTTATTTCAAGAGGGGTTGGGTTTTCCGTTGAGAGATTTTCTTGTCATTTTATTTGTATGTTATATGTGTTCTAAGTATTTGCATGCATATCCAGCAATTGCATGTGGATCATTCAGCGTGGTGACGTGACTTATCCTTACGTCCTCACGTTGATTGCATTGTCCTTGTGTGTGTTTGTGTTTTCAGATATTACACTTATGTGTTGTTCTTTGCAAGTGTAAATGAGTATACTTGAAGTTATATGAAGTTCAATGTGTGAAAGTGACTGATCATCATTTTCATACATTGAATTTACTTGTTATTTCGGTTTGTTTCCCTGTAGCAAAACCGTTTATACATAGTTTTCAAAACCTTTTATATTAATTTTTATTGAACTATTTTCTGTGTATTTTGCGGATATATAGAGGTGTTTAGCGTAGTATCATTAATGCTTATAATTAGTGTGTAGAAACCTAGAATACCTTATTGTTTCACTTACATTATGTTGGTGACTTTTGGGTTAATTTCCATGAAAAAAAAAATAGATTTATATGAAAAAGGCTATAGCTTCAGAAGCTCAAAATTATCTATTTTTCATATCGTTTTAGGAAACGTATGGCATGGGCATTGATCCAAATTGTTTAAGCTGGTTATGGTGATGGTTGTTTTCTTTCACACGTAATAGTGAACATTTCCCATAAGGATCTATTCTATCATACTTAAGTTTATTTTATGATTAAACATAATATCGGTAAATATATTTTTGATTAAGCATAATATAAATCCATTTACTTAGTTAAATTCCGCTGTGGAATTTTTTTTTTAATGATTATTATAAAGGGTTTTGTAATTGATTTGTTTACAATATTGGTTAAACAATTTTTAATTCCATGGTCAGTTTCTGAATGCATTTTATCCTCTATTTATACTAAAGATTTTGAACTAAGTTGTTTACTACAATTTTATTTCCATATTCGACTGGTTGTTGAGGTTCGCTTAGAGCTCGAGCGAATTTGGACACCCTGTCAAATGTGAGAAAAATTAATTCTGAGTTAAATATTTATTACAATAAATTATTGTCTTATATTTAATTGTTGATTACAATTACGCTATCTAATACTAGGGGAATTATTCATGTTCACATCCAATTTTTTTTGGGAACTTCTATTTTGGTAACCTTTTTTTTCGACAGATGTCTTCATTCTGTAAGTGGGGTCACTACTTTTTTTTGAAGTTTAATGGTTTGATTCTCGGCAATTACTTTATTTTTTGATCGACAGGTGTCAGGGGGTGTTTTTTCAAACTGGGATTTAAGAATAAATGGTTGTGTTTGGACTTTAGTATTTCATGTAATATCTTCCTCATTAAATTGAACTTTAGAATGTTAATTAGTTATTCAGTCTTGTAGGTTATCTATGAGAGTTATGTAATTCCAGTTCATAAAAATTTTTTGGATAGTTTTCCTTTAGTAGGTAAAGCACATTTCATGCTTAATTTAGTTTAGCGTTTCCATGCAATTTTACTCAGTTACATTATGTAAGCTTTAGTGGAGTGGTTAGTTAGAAATCTCACTTCTGAATACTCTTCAGCGGCGCATTGTCAACCCTCATCAGAACGGGGAAATTTCTTCATTGTATGCTGAACCACACTCAAGGATTTTCTTCAGTTTCACAAGATGCAGTCTTGATCATCATACATCGTCATTCTTATTGGACGGCAGAGCTAGCAGCGCGGGAAAAATTTCATCACCTACACAGAACCTCACTTATTGACTTTCTTCTGCTCCAATTTGAGATTTCGGACCAGATGTTTCATCGCTACCTTGGGCCATCTTGGGTCATCAGTTTTGGAAGAAATTAATATCAGAAGAAGCTGAATTTGAGATTTCGGACCAGATGTTTCATCGCTACCTTGGGCCATCTTGGGTCATCAGTTTTGGAAGAAATTAATATCAGAAGAAGCTGAATTTGAGATTTCGGACCAGATGTTTCATCGCTACCTTGGGCCATCTTGGGTCATCAGTTTTGGAAGAAATTAATATCAGAAGAAGCTGAACTTGAGATTTCGGACCAGATGTTTCATCTCTACCTTGGGCCATCTTGGGTCATCAGTTATTGAATGCATCATAATTGGAGAGAAGCTGCATAGATTGATGCGTCTTTCTGTTCATCGTATTATGTCATGGCTTCAGTCGCTTCTTCCATGAGATTCATTATATGGATTGGGCGTACCTCAATCACCAGGATCCTTCCGGCTGACAATTTTTCAAGTTTTGCGTTCATCCAAGTCGAACATTTACGACCAAGTTGCACATAGTATGCAGTTCTATTCAGAAAGTGACATGGACCTCAGGATTTCCAGGAGGAAATATTTTCTCTTTGGTGGAGGGGTAATGTAGCGGTAGGTACCATCAAGGCAATTTTAATGCTCTATGGATTTAACCGTTGTGGTTGGCAGCCTTGCACTCTGAATGCACGAGAGAGGTGGGAACAAGCTTCTAGAGGAATCGACGCGGCAGTTGACGGATTTACCAGGATCGGAAAGGGTTATGTGGCACGAGCAGTTATATGGCTGGACTCAAGACATTTTGGATCACGAGAAGTGAGATTTAAATTACTTATATTTTTAACAGATCGAGATTGTGCTTTTTAGATTATTTTTAGGGATTACTGATTCATAAATATGTTACGTTTTACGTCACAGGCGCCCATCAGTAATTTTCTTATGTCGTTACAATATAATTTCTTTCTTATTGACACGTGTCGAGAAACTTTAAACATTTACAGCTGGGTACGATACATCGTAACCAGTCACCCCTGATGATTATTTCCGTTGTTTAACTTAGAGTCTCATAGCTAATCATTATACTATGTTCCAAGGGCAGGGTTTGATTTTTTATAATAAATTATACATTGTTCCCATACCTACTTATTATTGCTACCTAACCTCATGGCTTGCTTGCTGGCTTTGTATGTGATTATTTATTCTATTCATGGATGGATGACCAGGTTTGGAGGGTATGAATTACAAGTAAGTATTTAACGTCACATCTTAACGTACATTTGAATCGGAAAAAGCAGACGGCCTCATTTAGGAATCAAACCCGCGACCTTAGCCTTACCTCTACCATTGAGTAAGTGTGACCCTAGCCCTTTCGGTCGTATTTAACTGTATCGTACTTCGACTACGAGCTACCAATGTCATTCAATTTTTATTAGAACAACTCTTTTGTTATAACTTTTGAACGTTAGGTTAGGTTAGGTGTCATGACCGGTGCGGCGACACGAGATAGATGTGAACTGTAAATCTGGATTTTGCTAGTACAAGACAATTGACTGCGTTTTGAAACTCAAATCACGGGAATTGGTGATGGAAGGAATAAGTCCCTACCTTTGATGGCTTCATCCACTCTGTTTCAGGATCGATCCAGGGTACCTAGCATGGTCGATCGACATAGGTTTTATCGAGAATGTCGGTAACTTGTCATCGCTCCTAAGCACGACTGCAGACCGCTAACGAACAAATAACAGTTTACGTCAAATAAATTAGGAACCATTAGTCGTTGTGAACTATTATTTGTTCGGTAGGCGTCTGCAGTCGTGCTTGGGAGCGATGACAAGTTACCGATATTTTCGATAAAACCTATATCGATCGACCATGCTAGGGGGCCTGGTGCTAGCAGCTTCCAACAATAACGGCACTACTATACGTCACAGTTACCAACACTTTTGAGTACATAAATTAGGAAATTTTGCGATTATAGCGATATTTCAATTGCGAGCTGTGACCGATGCCACTTCGATTTTTTCAACACAACAAGTAGGTAATTTTAGAGTTTTGTGCCATATTGTTTGTGTTCCATGTGGTATGTAACATCTTCTCCTTTTGTAGTAACAAAATAAGGACTTTCGAGGAAAGGAGGAAGACGAAGGGATAATGAATGAATGAAGGACTTGGGAATATGGGTTTAGCTTTCAAACGGTTTCGGAACTAAACATTAGGTTTCCCTTCAATGTAATTTTGACCCGGTAAGACGAGAGGTTTTGGGTTCGTGTCCCAGTTGCGACCGTTATCTTTTTATTTTTCTGTGTCTAGCTCTGATTCATATTTTCGTTTAGATTATTAATGTTAATCTTCTTCAATGATACTAACGTTATTTTCATTTTCTCACCGTATCTTTTTATTGGCTGATGTCTTTTTACTCGTTAAGTTAAAATCAATATAAAAACACAATATTTTGCGTTTATTCGGTGATAGAGTGAATTGTCCACTAATTCGATATAATTATTTCTATCCACTAGTATTCTATGCAATGTGGAGTACATGATATGCGTGGTAGTTAGTCCCATGATTTCAAAACAAACCTTCAATATGACAAACGAAAAACTTAAAAACCACCTTTCGGCAAAAACTCCGTATCATACCGATTTCTTGCTACCTCTGTCGAGCAAAAGAAAGAGTAACGCTTGCACCCGTGCATAATTTACAGGGCATGAAATTTTTATTGTTTAGACGGACGGTTTTGTCCTTCGAAACCAACTTATTATCAACCTTGTACAGTGGCGTGACTAGATTGTGGTGACTTTGAATCAGGGGTCTAGAATGAGAAGAAAGTGGAAAGGAAATGGTAATTTAACCATAGAAGACGGATAGTATTTTGTAAATATCTGAAAACCAAATCTAATATTGAATATTGATGAAATGAAAGAAAAAGCAGTTAGAACTCTAGAACTATTTATTTTAATAAATGTAATTGGACAACGCCCAAGAAAGTGCCCATGGCACAACCAAGTGAATCAGATACTTGAGTCGGGCCATGTCAAGAGTCAGAATAATAGAAGAGCATGTATGAGACGATGTATGAATGTGCACGAGGCAAGGAGTGTGTGCCAAGACCGAGTTGTTTGGCGGTCCGTCCTCTCTGCCTACCCCTGCGGAGAAACGGCGTGATGGTTAATTAGTTAGTTAGTTTAATTGGACAACGTAAATGACAGTGCACAATTTAGTAGACGAGAGAGCGCCACACACAGTTAACGGCAGTCAGGTGTATTATACGCATTGCTAATAAATTCAGCGTAGGCGTTCATACTTCCATCAAATATTATTATTATTTTATTTTTTTTATTCACAAAAAGATACATAAATTACAATAAATTTTGTACAATAATTAATTACATACCCCCATAATATTTGAAATAATTGCCAGGCTTTTACAATATCAACTTTTTTGCTTTCGAATTTTCTTGAACAATAACAAAATGCGTTAAAAGCTTGTAAAGCCTAGCTCTACACTCACACATTTCAGTGCATTTGTAGGTGTAGTCATGATTTCTTTGCACTGATATTGTAGTTGGTCGTATCCTAGGAAGAAATTGATTCATTTAAAAGGCACTTAATGTTGTGGTAGATTTGCAGTTGGGACTCTTGTGCATTATCACATAATTCACAATAATTTTTCATTTTGGTAGGCGTTTATGGGTACCGCCGCCCTGGGAACCTTTTATTAGATAAACAACATCTTTGGTATAGGTCACCCCAAGTGGTTGGCTGCACTTGTTGACGTAGCAGGGGTGCCCGGATTCATAGGTTTGTCCAGGTCTTGCCGGCGGATGTGTTCTCCGTTAACTGCGTGGGAAAAACTGGTTGAGAGAGACCAATTGGCCTATCCAGTCGGACTCTCTCGAACCACCGCCTTGTACCGCAATGGGAAGGTCGAGTAAGAAAAAGGTATGAGGGATAGGTAGAAACCAGTGGGTCCAGGAGTGACGGATGAACGAATTCATTCCTCCCACTGCGGTGCAAGACGATAGGTCAAGAGAGTTCGGATGAATAGGTCTAGCTAAGTATCCCTCAACCAGTCTCTTCTGCTCCGGCCCGCCGCCACACAGTACATGGGCAAACTCATCCGCCACTAAGACCTAGACCAAGAACCCAGGCACCTTGCTAAGTCATCAAATGTAGCGAACGACAAGTGACTTGTTGTGTACTTTATAATTTAGAACTTAATTAATCAATCATTGAAGATAATAATAACAACTCTCAAACAAAAAATTTGAAACAAAAAAAATCAGAAAAAGATTCGTTTATTTCTAGGAATTGAACCCAAGCCTTGCCGATGCTTAGCTCCAGTTCTGAGTTCAATTCCTAAATACAACCGAATCTTTAACTTATTTTTCTGTTTCACATATTTTGTTTAAGAGTTGTAAATATTGTCTTCAATAAATAAATAATACAATTTGAGGTTTTACACAACAAATAATTCTACTATGAAAACACTAAGACGGGTTGTTTCACAGATTCGATCCATCGAGTTTTAAAGCAGTTCTCAAAATAGTATTTATTATTATAAAGTAGTATTTCAAAAAGTTCTGGGAAAGTTCTATTCAAGTGTTTGGATTTTAGTTATTTTTAAACACTTACATAAACAGATTTAAAAAAATCAACGTATGGTTTTATAAAGTAATTTATTAACAAACTACCCAACACAGTATAGTAAACATTTCTCTTATTTGAATTGGGAAGTAGTACCTTTATAGATAATGAATTGAACTACAACAATTTGTTAATTGATATGAATATGCTCGAATTGTCGGACAGAAGAATTTTCGCTGACTTGGTACATCTATATAAAATTCTATACGATTTAGTTGATAGTCCGGTATTGCTTGAATTGATAACCTTCCGGATTCCACGACGTAATACTAGAAGTCAGAAATTCTGGGAATAACTACCGCATGTGTTCCTCTTTGCCCAGAATACTAATGGAGAGAAATAATTATGAAAAGTCAGTGGACATCTTCGATTTAACTAAACAAATATAAAATATGGTTGTTGACGCAGTTCAATTACGTGCAATAAATTCTGTATATTTCTTACTATGCTCATGTAAAAGCCCCGAAAAAGGGTGTTATTAAATAAATAAAAGTAAATAAATTATATTAAGTGACGTTTAGCTCCTTAAGAGCGTTTAACCAGCCAGCGGACGAAAATCCACATTTCGTCGAAAGTTGTTCTTACGATCGTGCAGGGCGGTTACAATGAGAAAAATTAATTATTCTCCGTACCAGCTTTTTTAAATTATAACTCAATATCGAATTTATTTCAATTCAAATTAGCTTTAATTTATACCTTCATCCAAAAATGCTGAAAGGCGTGATGATAAAACTATTAAAATAATGTACTTTTTGTAGTTATTTTTTGATTATAAGTATTTATTATTTTTCAATAATGTCTAAATTTAATAAGAATGTTAAAAAAAATCTGAAATATATTAGTTTGTAAGTGCGCAAATAAATACACAAACGGACCAATTTTCGCCAAGAAACACATGTACGTACATATTTTTTAATGATTTTATTGAAACTAAAATTAAAATTCTAAAACATACGTTTGCTAGATAATGTATTGATTTATTTTACTGCATGATTTTATTATTTGAAATGGGTGTGGTATAATACAAAAACTTTTTTGAAAATTGAACAAATCTGCCAACGACCTATGGAATAACCTTATTATACTAAAAATTAAATTTTTTCTCAAAATTTATTACATACGAATGCTAGATAAAAGAACAATCTTTCGAAATCCATTTATAATTTTTTGTGGAAAAGAGTCAATACGTCTAAAAACTTTTTTGAAAATGACGTATTTCCGGTTTTCTCTGGTAATGCCCTCTTAAACAAAGTATAGAGCGCAAAAAAAATTATAAAATTGAGAAGATTTCGGTGGCTGGGTCATATGGAGAGAATGACCGAGCATCAAGCACCAAAGTCCCTGCTGAACTCAAGACCAATAAGGCGAAGGAGCCTGGGAAGACCAAGACTAAGATGGAGCGACAACGTCCTCAAAGACATATCTATCTTCTAAACTGGAGAGAGCTGGCACAAAACCGAGATAAGTGGAGGAAGACTCTTGAGGAGGCCAAGACCCACTAGAGGTTGTAGAGCCAATAGTGATGATGATGATGAAATTATATTAGGTACTTGAGGTAAGAAATAAAATACTAAAATATACAATGAACTTGAATAACATAACCGTTACTAAATAAGATATACAATATAGATACATAAAAATATAAACTGGCCCATTACGATACAATAATAGCACTTTATCAGAAATAGAAAATTAACAGTGAAATTTGATGAATTGTTTAAATTCTGTAAAACAAATCGCCCTCATTAATTTCACTGTGATTTACTAATAAACCGTTTTTAAGATAATAAACTTTGTAAGTACGAGCACATAAGTCTTAATTATCATTTTCCTTTTCTCACAAATAGATTCGTAATTAGAATTATTATCAAAGCATTTTCTCAATATAATGTAGGTTAAAATAACAAATCCATTCCCCTACCAATTAATTCCTGTACTCCACTGGCGCGTCTTCTTACAGTGGTGTGTTTATTATTATTGTGTAAGTATGTAGTCAAGCTCTCCTAGCAAGAGTTTCATTAAAATATTCAGCAGAGGCTTCCCGCAATGCAGGCTATACTTGCCAGCAGCTAGCTTCAAGCTCCCAGCTCCCTGCTCCGAGTAGTTCCTGTCTCCCAATTCGTCGCTCGTCGCCCGCCCCCGAGAAGGGCGAAAAATGCCAAAAGCAAATGAGTCGAGTCAACGCTTTGTGACATTACAAATTTAATCACGGAGTTATTGAAATAGAACTCGTACAAATGTCACAAGGAACTTTTTATTCTGTGAAATGACACGTGATGTTAATTCAAGTTTATTCTGAAATAATTTGCTTTAAATAAAATAATTTGCTTGATGTAAAACTAATTTGGAATAGAAATGAAAATAGTTAACTAAATAGATTTTCTTTAATAAAATAGGTGCAGCAAATATCTAGTACGGAAATATTTAAATTTATTAATTATAATTTTTTTATGTATTTGCCAATCGTAATCTAGTTTATCATTAGCAATTATTTTTGAGTTAATGATAATTATTTAAAAATATAGTTTTACCCTTTCTACTATAAAAATATAGCGAAATATAATACAAAAAATACTTATTATTCAAAAAGCATTTTGATGGGCTTAACTTTAGACTAAAAACGACCATTTATGTTGGAACACAAATTTATGGCAAATAAATTTTGAACTGAATCATAAAATATAATAGATTGAAATTAATAAATTACTTGGTTTTTACCTCTTTTATTGTTTATAAAACCGACATGTTTCGTCAGCATAATCGTCAGCATAGTCATAATGGTGCCACAAAATAAGTTTGCTGTGTTAAAAGAAATAAAATATAATAATTTCTGTTGTCTGTGATGTGCGTTAATTCTGCGTTAAATTTTGTTAGATGAATTTGCATTGAATTTATGTGTCATATTCAAAATTAGAACTAATCAATAACCCCGATAAAGGCGAACACTAGTGGGGCTATTGCTAAAAAAATGTGAAGAAAAATCAATAAATTCAAAATTAGCATAGATTATCTACTGAGTGAAGAATTTAGTACATCAAACATACTACTTTCGGTGGTCAGTGTTGTGCGTCAGTCCTGCGTAAAATTCAGTTCAAACAACTCAATTTGCTTTGAATTTAATTGCCGTTTTCAAAATTAAAACGGATTGTGTGAAGAAATCAGATGTCAAACAATAATTTCGGTGGTCTTTGTTGTGCGCTAGCCATGCGCGGAATTTGCTTAAATCAACTCAATTTGCTTTGAATTTAAGTGCCCTTTTCAAAATTGGAAGTGATTTGTCAAGAATCAAGAATTTAAGGCCATTTTTCAGGCCCGTGATTTTTCACAGGCCTGCGCCAGTTAAAAAGAATTTCAAATATTAATATTCAATATTTTGTAATAGTAATATGCAAATGCACCCTCTTTATATCATAGAATCGTTTGAAGACTTTTGTTGATGTTTATGTCTTCCGAAGTTAAGTAAATTTTATCTCACTTCAGATTTTTTTTAAAGAAGAGTGTGAACTTCTCCCGTCTGGAACCAGTGAGACCATGGAATCCCCAATTAGGATATGTTGTGTTATATTATTCCAGTCTGGGTCATCTGTATATTTGTTTGTTACATTCCGGTTCCATTTAAAGATGGTGGCCGTTTTAATAGTTCGGTAATCTTTTTTTTTCACAAACGAAATTGTTGTGTTTATTAGTCAAGTAGGTAGGTCTATAAGTAACTACTTACTGATCTTACGATTTCAGAGTTAAATTTTGGTTTTGACTTTATTAAATAAGTAAGAATAATTACAAAAATCCCTTTTGGCGGTGAAGATACCAAATTGCAAAATGTCCATTTCTCAGTCTTGCAGTGAAAGGTCGAAATCTGCAAATTACAAAAAAATGAACCTAAATAAATCAAGAAACTTCAAGTGGTTCGATATCCGACCGTTTAATAATGGCATGTGAACATGAGGAACGACATCAATTATTTACAATGAAGCAATTATTATCAGTTTCCATACATGGACAGTACGGACTGCGCCGCTGTTCGTTGCAATTACTCAAAGACAATAACAGTACACACGAGATTGCACGCTTATCGCTAGGAACGTCAGAACATTCGTGAATGACCAGAATAAACCAGAATTATTCGTCTTCTAATTGGACCTTCTGGCATCCAACTCTAGACGTAGGCATTCCTCAAAAATATAGAATAAACAAGAATATCTATGCAAATACCACACAAGGTTTGGTGGAAGTTTCTTCCTGTTTAGTGGGGAAGGGTTTGGTGGAAGTTTCTTCCTGTTTAGAACATCCTGCCAAAAAACCAGACTGATCTAAAAAAAAATATCTTTCGATATGATATTTAACTTCAAAGCAGAAAAAATGTATTTAGAAATCTGATTAGTTGTCAGAAGCGCGGAAAACCATTACACAGTGAATTGAGCAGCCAAAATATTTGCGTTGTTTTTCGTCTGAATCGTTTAGGTCAATTCAACAATTTCGAGCAGCGAAACTTTGTGGTAATTAAACTATCAAAAAATTGGTCATTGTGCTAATTTTTCCCTGTGAAATATTTCGAAAGAAGGGTGTATAAATAACCAGAATATTGATGCATGTAAGTTTTAATTATTATTTGTCTTTTCTCCCAGAGAAAAGTGCTTTTGAACCATAACACATAACAAATCCAAGGTTTCAAAATTGCCAACAATCTGATTATCCTTGTTTGGGGTATTATACATATTATACCTGCCATGGGTCGCCCCAAGTGGTTTGCTGCATTTGGTAACTTAGCAGAGGTGCCCGGGTTCATGGGGTGAGAGTTTGTCAGTGTCTTTAAGACGAATGCGTTTGCCCACCTACTGTATGGTGGGCTGGATCGGGAGAGACTATTTGAGGGAGACTTTTTGACCTCCCAGAACTTCCTCTCTTTCCATTGTGCAGGATATTTTTATGCAAAGGAAAGAGATGAAGTTAGAGGCCCTGAGGGAATTTTCCCTCAAGGCCTCCTGTGTGGAGCTGATGTAAAAAAATAAAAACCTGTATTCAAACATAACAAAATATTATAATGTAATGAAATAATTTTACTTTGTATAAACCACTTATTTGATGTGCAAATCTGACCGGTTTCGGAACAAACGTTCCTTCGTCAGGGAAAGCTTATACAAGCTATAAGCTTTCCCTGACGAAGGAACGTTTGTTCCGAAACCGGTCGGATTTGCACATCAAATAAGTGGTTTATACAAAGTAAAATTATTTCATTATTCTATAATGGATAACCACAAAGTAATAGCTACATTCAAAAATATTAAATATTATAATGCTTATCTATTAAAAAAATAACAGTTCAAATACGTACTTACAAATCAATTTCATTGAAAGAACTTTTCACACCACATAGCGGCAATTTTCTTATATTTTTGAGTTTATTTGCATGGGTGGTATTATATAATCAGCCTCCAAGACATCTTATCCCCTTCGTTATAATCGAATACGATATCCTATTATATGATTCGTTGAATATAATATACTCCCGCCGTCCGGCGTAGGGGAAATAATTGCATACATACATTTGAATGACTTACCTAATCCAATTATATATCCCTGGTCACATCCAAACTTGACAATAAATCATCCAAATATATGAAGGATTCACACTGGTCGATGCTTATTAGCACCGATGCTTAATGGGATCAATTATTGCAATGCGATTAGACAAATTGTTGCCTGCAGCGTTTATTGAAATAGTGCAGGGACAATCTTGCATCCTTGTGTAACACTTTTTTGAACGTAAATATGAAAAAGTTTTAAATTCTGGTTTTTTTATGAAGAAATTCTCCACTCTTCTGCTGAAAACGATAAACCTTTTCGTCAAACTCTATTTAGACCATCGTACCGGTAAAAAGGGGTTAATTGTATTCCTCAAAAATCATGTTTAGAAAGTAAGTGTACTGTGACCATAACGGCCGGTGGTTTTTAGTTTTTTGAGGGTTGGCAAAACTGAGTGATAGAGGGGGATATCTTGACTAGAGCGAGCGTCGCGGGAACATTGTAGTACGTAAACCTATGTTGTCCAGTTGCAAAAAAGATGCCGGCAAAAAATCCCGCCAAGTGCTATTTACTCACGGAAGGAATAACACCTACAAAAAAAAGTGAGAATTTTTTTTAGCTATATTGTGACTGGAGATGGTAGTGGGTAACTCATTACACGCTTTGGAAAAAACAGTCGTCAAAGTGGCGTCACACCAATTCCACATCTGCCAAAAAATTGAAAACGGCAATTTCGGGCAAAAAAATCATGACCTCAGTGTTTTGGGACCGAAAATGTATAATTTTGGTCGAATTTCTGCCATAGGTTGAGACCATCAATGCACAACAATATTGTGATATCCTAAAAAACTCTAGAGGTGCAATAAAAACAAAACGAGGGGAATGCTGACCAGAGAAGTGTGCTTGTTTGACGAAAACGTCCGTCCTCACACAGCCTCAGCAACCAATACGCTCTTGGACTCATTTGGTTGGGATGTTTTAAACCACACCCCGTATTCGCCTGACTTGGCGTCTTCAGATTACCACCTTTTCACCTTCCTGAAGGTACATATAGATGAAAATAAATTTTCAACCGACGAATGTGCAGAAAGTGGTCCTGAAGTTGGGGAAGGAGCTGGCATGAGAATTCTTCGAGGAGGGCGTAAAGAAACTTGTGCCACGGCTCACCACATGCATTGAACGGAATGACGATTATTTGGAAAAATAGTCAAAAAGTTACATTCATGTACTTTCATTTATTTAAAATGTGTTTGTTACAACACATATAAATAAACGAAATTCTTACATACCCGATGATTAATTGATTCTGGAACCTAGTGTACTACTCCTATCCTACTGTATAACTATGTAAATGGAATTTTTTAATGTTAACTTTACTTAGTACTACATAATATATGAACAATCATGTACCTACATACCCAATAAATAAAAAACTGTCAATTTGACTGTACTAGAACGGAGACCTTTCTAGTTGGGACAGTCAAAGCTTCTTTATACAGTAAATGTGTTATATATGACAAAAGAAGATAAATGAAATAAAATGAAATGTTACTTTATCTCCGCTTCTTTGATTCAAAGTAACGTGCGATTACAATAACCGTTGCTTCTAACTTGTGGTTCGAATTCAGTTCCCCCACGAGTGGTTCCAAGTTCTCGTTCTAGTTCTAGTGTGACGGAGGTAGGTACTGGGCGATCCAACAGAGCATAAATTCTCAATGGATTCAGAACATGGCTGTTCATAAATTCTAAATTGACGTAATAGAACGTTTGTTCGGTTCATCCTGTGCTTTGAACCAGAGACATAAATCCTTGGGAGTTTTTTGTCACTTGCATATCGCTCGTGAGTGGTGAATTGATAACATAAGAATTTTGGATTGAATCAGAAACATATCGATATTCTTATCGCCTTGTTAGTTTTTCTGACACTTACAAGTTATAACACAAGGCTATACTCGTATTTGTATTGTTCGATAAGATCAGTGACCCTTTCAAATCTAAAATTGTGCTTTTTTAAAAGAACTTGTGTATAATTCGTAGAAATAAATTAATTTTTTTTTTTTTTAATTTTATATAAAAACTTCACAGTTTGAAAATGGCCTTAAGGTGCCATCAAAAAGAAGAAGGAGGAGAGATATGTAAATACGAATGTTAGAGGAGCGCGCTAATATTTAAAGTGATGAAATTGATGCGAAAGGAGTGAAAATATTTAATAAAAAGACGACTCTCGTGGAAGGCGTCTTAAGTATCATTTAAAGAAACATTGTGAATTTTTTTACAACTATGATGTGTAAAATACCTGAAACTAACGTGTTTATAATAATTTTCGGAGCGTACTTTACGATTTTTTTCTATCGAGGGAAGTTCCAATAATTTGCGTTTCGGCGTGGAACGCGTCTAGATATTATCTTCAAAAATAACAATTTTTTTTTAAGAGCTTAAAAACTTCAGATGTTTAAGGGAGATATGTAAGAAATCGGTAGAAATTCGGGTAGCAGCGGCATAAGCGCTGAAATAATAATAAAACACTAAAATAATAAAACACTAATATTCTTGTAGAATTTAATAATTATTCAATTTGATTTACATTAGATCTAAAAATTAAAAAAGAGTCATTCGTTATAAACCCCGTTTTTAAAGATTTTTTTTGCCTTAGATATGGCCTATACTGATTTTTATCGCGAAATGATTTTTAATTGTAATAATTATTATGTCTGTAGTTTTTTTTTTGTTGTTTTTATGAGTTTTTATGTTTCCAGGGTGGAAGATACTGTTAGTACCGTTCTGGTGAAAGACCACCATTCAGAATTGAAACGTTGCTTGAAATGCCTTCTGCCGTGTTTGGTGACCAGATCTGAATAGCCAGGTACTTCCCCACCTTTCTATTCCCTATCTCCTTCTACTCCCCACTACCTTCAGCCTCACAACATACCCCAATTGGGGATGCCATAGTCCCACTGGCTCCAGACGGGAGAAGTTGGGACTCTTGTGCGGTATTCATAAAAAAAAAAAATATTTATTGCTCCAGTCGCACATTCTAGTTGCAACAATCGCATCTGCAATTGAATTATGTTGTGAGGCTAAAGGTAAACAGGAGGAAAGGGGAAGGTGGGAAAGTACTCAGAGCCTAAGATTTGATCACCAAACACGTCTATAGCCATTTCAAGCAACTTTTTAAAATCTGAATGGTGGTCTTACACCGGGCGATACTGACAGAATCTTCCGCTTCGAAACGTGCCTTAGATTATTTTGAAACGTGCCTTGGATTATTTTGTTTCTCATGTTATTACTATGTATTTAAACTTTTGGGCAACTTTTTAAATACCGAAAACGATTTCTTCTCTCGTTACAGTCTTAGTCTTACAGCGTAATCCAGCGGTAAGGCTCTTGACTCACACACCGAAAGTCGCGGGATCAAATCCCGGCGTGACAAATAAATTTTATTTGATTAATTTGTGTTATTTCACAATTTATTAATTTAAAATAATGTAAACATATAGTATATAGTATATTTGCGGCACGTTCCAGAGTGGAAGATACTCTCAGTATCGCCCTGGTGTAAGACCACCATTCAGAATTGAAACGTTGCTTGAAATGGCATTAGCCGTGTTTGGTGACCAGATCTGAATAGCCAGGTACTTCCCCACCTTCCTCTTCCCTATCTCCTTTCCCTCCCCACTACCTTCAGCCTCACAACATACCCCAATTGGGGATGCCATAGTCTCACTGGCTTCAGACGGGAGCACTTGGGACTCTTATGCGGTATTCATATAAAAAAAAAACATACCTTGAAATGGTTGGCCAGTTCACTCGTTGTTTACATTGCGTTAAAATATTATAATAACAGAGCTGTTGCCATGTAAGCAGAAGGTTCTGGGTTCGAGTCCCAGATGTGCCAAAATCTTGACTCCAGATTTTCGATTGAGTTTTGCTATTATTCTCATTTAATTAATATTACAATTTGAGGTTTTACTCATAGAGTTAAAAATTAAGATAAATATTCATCCTAGACTTGCAGAAAAGTCAATAGATGTCGCATATTAAAGTAACCAATAACATGTACCTAAATATATTAAGAAAATTAAGATAATGTTGGTAGTTCTTAGTCGAAGTATGATACAGTTAAAAGTGACCGAATTGGAAATAGACACCTTATCTCAGTTGGCAGAGCTATTGTCATGTAAGCAGAAGGTCCTGGGTTCGAGTCCCAGAGGTGCCAATATATTTTTCTGATTTTCCTGTCTTCAGATTTTCGATTGAGTTTCGCTAATATAGTCATTATTTAATTAAATATTACAATTTGAGGTTTTACTCATAAAGTTAAAAATAAAATTGTAATCACGTTTTTCTTCGTTGCCTCACAGTAAACTGTTTTAATAATTATTCAACAGGTAAAAAAAAATATTTAAGCCATCAAAAGAGCAAATTAAGATGTATGCACTTAATGCAATCACGATTTATAGTTTTTTCGGCCGCTTACACATCGTACCCTCCGTTTCCCACAGTATTTTTTAACTTTCTCTTTAGCCGTAGGTTCCTCGTGCGCACACTACATCAATACTATATTTCAATCTCAATCCGTTCGTATAGCGGGGATGAGTGCGTGTACTAAATAAACAACAATTCACTGAATAACTGCAATGAAGGAAGGTGAAAATGGAGTGCCAAAAACTTACCACTGCACTTTCTTTCGTCAATTTCAGGCCACTGGTTTTGTCTCTTATAACTTATAAACTTATTATAACAGTTAAACAGTTCACAATACAACATTTAGTGTACGTGTACTTGTAAATGTTTCACAAGGTTCACGTTGCGGTTCACAATTCACGAACAAAATAACAAAAAATCATCAAATTGAACTGTCGCAGGTTTCAACATTACACGTATCGAGCGTAATACAAGGTGTCCGGAAACTCGTAGTACAAATGGGAAACTGGAGAATCCACATCACATTTGGAGTCGATTTTGTGGTTTAACTTTTTTTGATTTGAGCTTTCGTTTTCGAGTAAATCGGGTCCGAAGTTGGAATTTTTTATGTTAAATTTGAAAAAAAATTTCACTAGGGGGTTGATTTCAGCTGAGTAATGTCTTATAAAATGCAACGAAGGGTAAACCGGGCTCAAAATTTTTTTAACCCTTTAGTTGCCGAAAAAATGGAAAAATAGAAAAAAAATAATATTAAAATCGAAATGCTTAGATCGAAAAAAATATGTTTTTTGGGTTCTCTACGTGATGTAGATTCACCAGTTTCCCGCTTGTACTACGAGTTTCCGGACACGTTGTAAAACACTCCTTTCGAGCGGGCAAACCAAAATACAAAAATACATGTAGCGGCGGGCAGTTTCAAAAAAGCCATACTGAATTTTTGTGTAGTCACAAGCGGTTAGAGTTTTTGTGTGACAACACTATCTTTAGGCGCAAATAAAGCGAACAAAGCTGTTTTGTTTTTGGCAATTTATATAGGCAGGAATTGGAATAAGGGAACAAAGCAGTTACTCAGTTACTATCATAGAAAAACAATGATTCAAATTCAAACTGGCGCAATCTGAGACTCTTGTGATACCTCACAAGAGACTCAGCTGCTCCCGTCTGGAGCCAGTGAGACTACGGCATCCCCAATTAGGGTACGTAGTGAGGCTGAAGATAGTGGGAAGAAAAGGAGATGGTGAAGGTGATAGGGAAGAGGAAGGTGGGGAAGTACCTGGCTATTCAGATCTGATCACCAAACACGGCTAATGCCATTTCAAGCAACGTTTCAATACTGAATGGTGGTCTTAGACCAGAGCGATACTAAGAATCTCTTCCACTCTGGAATGTGCCGCAAATGTACTATATATTATTTTAAATGAATAAATTGTGAAATAACACAAATTAGTCAATAAAATTTATTTGCTACGTGGAATTCGATCCCGCGACCTTCGGAATGCAAGTCAAGAGCCTTACCTCTGGACTACGCCGGCCGTCAAATATCGCTTACTCATCCATCGTGAGTTAGCGATATTTGCAAGCACGGTTGACATAATACCGATGGTCGGTTGACAAAACCCGCCGTTTTTTGCGAGGCCTCATGAGGGTCAGGTAAGCTGTATATATACAGGGTGTCCGGGAGTAAAGTGCATTAACTCCGGGAGGTGATTCTAGATGATGGTAGAAATTAAAAAGATGAATAACTTTTTTCTGAAATTCCAACCTTTTTTCCCTTACAAAAAGACATACCAACTAAAAATCCTCAGTGTAAGGTAAACTTACACGGTAAAGTTGCCGGGCGCGATTGTTACAACGTTGCTTGGTAATAATAATGCTGCCCGCCCACGCCGGTCTAATTTTATCTTTTTATTACAAAACTACCCCTAAAAGTTTGAATTTCGAAAAAATTGTTTATCTTTATTAATTATACTAACATGTATAATTAAAAAAGATAAACTTTTTGAATAGTATTGTTTTTTCATGCAAAATAACTGACTTAACACGAATGGAGGTGAAATAACGAAGCTCTTAAAATTGAAAGAAGTCATGTTCCCTATCCACAGACTTCATAAATGTATCTAAGACGCGAATAATTGATTCCGTTCCAGCTCAAAGAAACCATAGTTGTACTAATATGACTAAAACCTCATTTACTAAATAACTCCTTTTTTAGTTTCAAAAAGTATATGTGGACTACCAATTTATATTAAAATAAGTATTTCAATTCGATACTGGTCATTTATCATTATTTTTAATCATTACGTAGCCGTTCGATGATTAGGAACGTAAATCCATTGACAGATTCGCCAGTGTTGCCAACGCGTAACAATTTCTTATTTTTTCCTTGTCAATATCGGTTCGGCTATCAACAGCGGAACCGTGCTGGGAATATGGATATAAAATCGTCGAAAGTTGAGAAAATCGATCAGATATGGTTGAGTTATAAATTTGATCGCGCTAGACATTCTGGAGGCAACTAATAAATTTAGGATAGGAGAGGTAGGTATTATTATTGGTTTCTCTTTTCATTTCAATCCAACAAAGACATCGACAATGCTACAGATATTTTTTTTTTTTTATTTCATTATTTTCATATTACATTTGGTTATAATAGCGTCGTATTGCCCATCTCACTAGGTGTGAAACGCCTGTGTTGAGATGGCAATTTACAGAGTGGTTATCTATGATTTTGTTTAAGTAATATTTTGAAAAATATTATGAAAGTGACAGGTTGATATAAAATCTTTTTTTTCTTTAAATATACAATTCAAGTATGTTGCATATATATAGAAGATTACAGTAGCTACATGGTTACATATATATACACACAGTAGGTATAAAGGTAAGTATGTTATTAAATACTCGTGATGGTAATGTTTATTTGAGGTGATCAATGATTTTACTTTTAAATGCATTTTTGGATTGCGTGTTTCTAATTTCAGGAGGTAGAGAATTGAACAGCTTTGTTGCATTATATTTAAAACTTCTTTGCCCATAAGAGGTTTGACAAACTGGGATGTTAAAGGATTTTACATTTGACTCTCTCAAGGCTCTAGTGCTTATTCGTTCTTCAAACATGTGTGTATTTTTAAATTGGTAAAGCAGGATATTTTTTGAATACAATTTTTGCAGGTTTGGAACATTTAGTGTCTTAAAAATAAAATCAGTGCTAGTTCTCAAAAGGACTTTAAGAATGACTTTCAAAATTAGTTTTTGGATCTTTACTAAAGGCTCCAGGCAAGTATTTGCAGCACTTCCCCAGCTGATGATACCATATTCAAGTGATGATTGTATAAGAGCATAGTAAACTTGTTTCAGTTGTTTTCTATTTAATATATCTCTAACATTTTTAAAGAAGTAGACACAAGTTTTCTCAGTTTTGTCGCTAGGTTTGTGACATGTACGTTCCATTTAAGAAGATCATCTATTTGAATACCAAGATATTTAATACTGTCAACTCTACTTATAGAAGGGCAGGTACATGGAGTTAATAACGGGTTACAGCTGTGAAGTTTAAGGCTTTGTTGTGAAGGCAACAGCTTATTTAATATTCGAAATGTTAGGAATTTGGTTTTGTCTGTATTCAGGGTTAGTATGTGAGCGTTAAGCCAATCTTTAACAATGCGAAAGCCATTTTCTGCCGTTTTAAAGACTTCACCCCAAGATTTGGCGTAAAATAGCAAAACCGTATCATCAGCAAAAGTAGTGATTTGTCCACAAATTTGTAGGTTACATAGATCATTAATATATATTAAGAATAATAAGGGTCCTAGGATGCTACCTTGTGGAACGCCACAAACTGTTTTTTGGGAACTACTATAGGTACTGTTTATTTTAACACATTGCGTTGGATCAGTTAGATAACTATGAAATAATTGGAGAACTGTATCTGATATTCCTATCCTCTTAAGTTTATCTAAAAGTATTTTGTGGTTCACAGTATCAAACGCCTTTGCAAGATCAAGGAAAATTGCTAAACATTTATTTCCTTTGTCAACATTACTTGTTATGAAGTCTGTAACATTAGCGATGGCGTCTGAGGTTGATAAGTTATGGCGAAAACCAAACTGATTTGCTGATAATATATTACTAGAGTCAAGGTAAGTAATCAATTGATTTCTCAGTATTCCTTCAACAATTTTAGAGAGTGCACTTAGAACACAAATTGGTCTGTAATTGGTAATTTCCGTTTTTTTTCCCACCTTTAAAAATTGGAGAGATAATACCTTGTTTTAGTACATTTGGGAAACAGCCTTGAGTGAAGCTCTTATTAATTAGGAATTTGAGGGGAACGGCTACATGAGATTTCAGTGATTTTAGTAGTTTACTTGGTATTTTGTCATGTCCAGGTGAAGTCTTCTCTTTCAGTGAGTCGATTTCTTTGATGATATCCTCCACCGATACATCTTTTAGAGTAAGTTTTGTGTAAGATTCTTCTCGGAGATTATCATCTGGTGGTGGAGTTTTAGTATTGCAGTTGATGTTTTCTTTTATTTTACTGGCCAAATTTGATCCAACGTTTGTAAAAAATGTATTTGCATGATCGGCAATAGTCTTCGGGTCCAAGTTAAAATTCACATTCTGACCATCAATTGTAAGTTCCTCAATTTGATCTTTGAATTGCCTTGCATGTGTTATCTCTTTAAGAATTTGCCAAATCTTTCTGGAGTCATTATTACATTCAATAATTTTTCTTGAATAGTATTTATTCTTTGCTTGTTTGATTAGTTTAGTACATATATTTCTATATTTTTTGTAAAATGTAGTAAGTAAGTAATTATTTGGATCTTTCCTTATTTGTTTGTGAATGTTATCTCTTTTTCGGATACATTTTAATAATCCAGGTGTAATCCATGGTTTATTGATTGCATATTTTTTGTTAGGTACCTTTTTCTGGTGGGTGTATAGATTTATTTGGTTCTGAATAAAGTTGGTGAAATAATTCCATGCCATATAGTTATCAGTAATCGAATACAAATTTTCCCAATTTTCGTTTTTTATATTGAACATAATTGTATCCCAATCGATTTTATTTTTCACGATAGATATGTTTACGGAATCATCTTTAGTTTTATTTTCATTTCCAACTTCCAATATTGTGGAGTAGTGTTCTGTTACTGTGGATTCATATATTATTGTGTTGATGGGTTTTTTCGTTTTACCGATTACATGGTCAATGCAAGAAAGAGTTTCTTCAGTGACTCTAGTAGGTTTGTTGATGTAACTTAAAAGACCGTAGTAGCTTATGACATTGAGGTAATCGTCTTTTTGAGGATGACCATTTTCTAAAATATTAATGTTTGTGTCTCCAATTAAAAACAGATTACTACAGTGTTTTAGTTTATGTAACACAGTTTCAAGTGATGTAAGGAAGTTTGTAATATTGGGTGTGGATGGGGATCTATAGATAGCCAGTATATCAATTACTGACTTAGCTTGTATGTGTAGACAATTGGAATCATTGATTTTGATTTCTTTAGTAGTAGTTTTCAGATTGTTTTTAATGTAAACAACAATTCCATCATTTTGTTTAGTATTATATGAAGTGTTGATGCAATAGTAGCCTTCTATATTTTTGGCGTATAAGAACTTTTAATCCAACATTCTGTTAGGATCATAATATCAAATTCAATGTTTATTAGTTTTAGGTTTATAAGAAATCCTTCGAAGTTTTTATTGATGCTTCTTATATTTTGGTGTATTATTTTCAAATTATTTTTTAGACATAGTTTTATGTTTTCTGTGTTGGTAGTAACAGTTTCATTTTCAATCAGGTGGTATGTGAGTTCTTCCAGATTGGTAGCCATTTTAGGTGTTTTAATAAACTTTGACAACTATAAAATTACATTTACATTGTTAGTAGATCTCTTTCATGTTTTATATTGATAATTTTTGATTCCGTTGATTTCCTTGTAAAAACTTTTCCATTTTTTAATTATTACAAATATTATAAATATTACAAATTTAATTAAATGCCTAACTTATCTCTAGATCTGCACCAAGAAATTTCTAAAAGAAATCGTATCTAATAAACCTTCCTGTAATGATGCCTATATTTGGAAGAGTAATACCATCTTGATATACTGTAAGTAGTTATTTCTAATTATTATTTCCAAGCACCTCCTCGTGGGTAAGTCATTATTATAAATGAAATGACAGTGTATCCGTATGTAACCCTTCGTAGTAAGGATTTATGTTCCGTGATAATCTCCATCCCCTATCATTTGTTGATCTTAGGGAATGAATAGAGCCTTGATTGCTTAGGCCATATTTCTTCATGGAACTCGGGAGCCCATGAGAAATTTAAATTGCTCTGTAAGGAATTCTGTTCGTGGGTTTGTACTTATTTGGAATTTGAATGTTTTCCACGTATTCACAATACAACAGAACTGATTTACAAACTTTCTTTTACTGGCGGTCAAAGAAGGAACTAATAAACTAACTATTTCAACTATGTTCTGCGTTCTCAAATTGCAAAATCGTTTTGCTTTACATATTCACTTCAATTAAAGATGTCCATATTTTGAGGAACTATTAAAATCCTGTGCTCCAAATCCCCAGGATTTGAAGGCAGACGTTTGCAAATAAATAATAAATAGCAGTTAGAAACCCGCTCCGCAGGTTTTGACTATAAGGCTCTACGGGCGGCTTTGGGTTTGAGAGTTGGTGACCATTTTATAAATCCGATAGGAACTGGTTCAAAAAATAATCGGTTCCTCGAATCCACGGTGATCCAGCGTCAGCTAGTCACTATGACAAAGTAACCGTGACATGCAATGACGTCATATGTAATATATATCCACGTGATACTATTATTCACAATTCAAGTATTACCGTCAATCTTTCCATATCCGGAGAGATACTCAAATATATAATATGTTGGTTTTTGGCAAGTTACAGGGTGAAATTAACCCCTTTGTCTTGCAATATGTAGTAATGTCACCTGATGGTTTTTTTTACCCAATTTTAAGACTACGTTGGGCAAGATGAAGGGCATTAATATTATTTTTTTTTACGGTTTGTATGATTTCTGTAAGAGATACTCAAATTTACAAATCCATAGTATCTACTTATATCTGACAGCGGCACGTCCTCACGCGATCTGCTAAAGTAAGTGGCGCCATCCTTCGAAACCGAATTACAAAAGTAGCTTTTCAAGAAACTTCAATTCCGTTGATGGTTTTGCGTACGGCGCTGTATCAGAGTTGCATTCTCAGCCGGATTCTTAAATTTTAAGCGTACGGACGTTAGCGTAATAATAATGTCTGATATATTTTAAATTCGTCATTTTTTTAACGCCCTTTTTCGGGGCTTTTACATTACATATGAATAATAAGAAAATACAAAGCATTCAATGTACATAACTGAACTGTCTCAGTAACAATATTTTATATTTGTTTAAACATAAATTGAAGATGTCCACTGACTTGGTATAATTGTTTCCCTCCATAAGTATTCTGGGCAAAGAAGAATACATATGGTAGTTAGTCCCAGAATTTCTACACTGAAATAAATCTTGACTTCTAGTATTACGTAGTGGAATCCGGAAGCTTATCATTTCTAGCAATACCGGACTATCAACTAAATCATTTAGAATTTTATATAGAAATACCAAGTCAGAGAAAATTCTTCTGTCGGACAATTTGAGCATATTCAAATCATTTAAAATAGTGTTGTAGTTCAACATATTTGCTGGAATACCCATTTTAAAATTTAGAAAACGTAAGAATTTGTTTTGTATTCTTTCAATAGCTTGAACATGTATACTATAATGTGGATTCCAGAAGGGAGAATTGTACTCAAGCTGACTTCTAACATAGGCAAAATATAACAGTTTAATACACTTTATATTGTTAAAATTTCTAGAAAGCCTAGTTATAAATCCCAACATTTTTAAGCCCTTATTAGAGATTTCTGTTATGTGATTTACAAATGAAAGATTTGATTGAAAAGTGATACCTAAGTCTTTAATTTGTGTTAATGTCTGAAGGGCATTGTTATCAATGTTGTAATTATAAATCACTGGATTTTTTATTCGAAAAAATCTAACTATTTGACATTTTGAGATATTTAGGTAAAGTCTATTTTCATTACACCAAATTAATAATTTATTGATATTATCTTGAAGAATGTTGCAATGGTGAATATTTGGAATAATTGTAAAAATTTTGAGGTCATCAGCAGAAAGTAAAATGATTACATCATAAAATATTTTTGTAAGATCATTTATAAACAAGATAAATAAGATTGGACCAAGGTGTGAACCCTGTGGAACTCCACTTGTTGCATAAATTATTTCCGACAGAGAGGATTTTATTCTAACAATTTGTTGTCTTCCAGTAAGATAGCTTTCAAACCAGGCTAATATATTGCCACGTATACCAAGTTTTTCTAATTTCCAAATGACAATTTTATGAGAAACTGTGTCAAAGGCTTTACTAAAATCAGTATAAACAGAGTCTACTTGTTTTTTTTCTTTGAAAGCATTGGTTATAAAATTTTCATAAATAATTAAGTTGGACAAAGTACTTCTACCTGGCATAAATCCAAACTGGTGAGGTGATATTATAGGTTTTATTTGTGATAAAAGTTTGTCAAGTATCAGACTTTCAAAGAGTTTCGGTATGGTGGATTGAATGCATATTGGTCTGTAATTACAAACGTCACTTTTATCACCTTTTTTGAAAATTGGAGTTAAATAACTAATTTTCCACCTATCGGGAAAAATTCCACTGGATAAAGATAGGTTAAAAAGTTTGGTTAATGGAAGAGCAATTACTTTGATGCATTCTTTGATAAATATTGTTGGGATATTATCTGGCCCAGCAGATTTGTGGATATCTAAGGATTTAACTTTAGTAATTTCATCAGAGATACTTATGGTACACTGTGAAATATCAAGAGTTTCATCTAGAGTTGTTGTTGGATAAGGAGCATTATTTGAGTCTGTTGTATAAACACTTTTAAAAAATTTTGCAAATAAGTTAACAATACCATTATTATTATTGCTATGGCTGCCATTTAGGTGCATAATGCTCGGGAAATCAGAATCATCTTCTTTAAGAGATTTCGAGTATTTCCAAAAATAGCTAACATTATTTATTATGGAATTTTGAATTTCATTTATATAGTTACGGTAGCAGGTCATAGACATTTTTTTACACGAAGTTCTTAAATCTCTAAATTCAATGTAATCAGAATATTTTTGAAATAATTTATATTCTTTATGTTTAAGTTTTTTGGTGACAAGTAGATTTATAAGTTCTTTGGAGTACCATTTTGGATAGGTATTTGGCTTACATTTCATGGTTGGAATATACATGCTAATAGCATTTTCCAAAACAGAATAAAATTTATTGGTATCTGTGTTGATATCATCATATTGCACAGATGACCAATCAAAAGAGACAAGATAATTACAAATTTGCTCGTAATCAGTTTTGAAAAAAAATTTGTAACTGAAAGACAGTTTACAAGTATTAACATGTACATTAGAAATAATAACTTCCAGTGGAGGATGATAAGTGTCAATTGGCACCAGCGGCTCACTACATTCTTCAATTACTAGTGACTCTAAATTAGAAAAACATAAGTCAAGAGTACGATTGTTTTCATTTGGTATAGTATTTGCCTGATTCAGACCTAAGAATAACGCCATGTCTAGAATAATGCGTTCCGACTCACTAACACAGATATTATTGTCACTCTTCACCCAGTTCACTTTTGGAAGGTTATAATCACCAGCAAGCAAAAATGTTGCACTAGGATTCCTTTTTAAAATAGTTTCCACTTCCTCACTATGACACCTGTATACTTCATTGCTTGAATTTGGTGGGATGTAAATACAGCCCACAATAATCTTTTTATTCCTGGCAACATTCACTTGAAGGAAGATTTGCTCAAGTTGTTTGTGTTTAGTTGTAATTAAGTTTGTTTTATATTTCTTGCTGATAGCGATTAAAATACCACCACCTCTGCTTTTAGCACTTGTCAATGTATTTCTATCTAATCTGTGTACATTATGATTTATGAAACCTAATTCACTAGAATGGATATTTGGCTCTAACCACGTTTCAGAGAGTAGTACAAAGTCATGCTCTAACATTGGTATTGTAGACTGAAGAAAATTCATTTTTGTTTTAATTTTTTTTTTTTAATTTTTGTTTTAATTTTCATTTTCATTTTCATTTTTCTGACATTCTGGTAGTATATTTTCATTTTGTTTAGTTTTATCCTATTACTTCTGTTTTTCTGATTTGACCTCGGCTTTACTGATTTGATGACGTTGTGTGAGAAAGTAGGGGAGTGTGAATGTTTATTGGTGGAGCTTATTAATGGCATAAAAAATCGATTTTCTTTTTTTCTGCCTCAATTTTTCTCAAATGAACTGAACATTCATCACTCCAAGCAAAATGGTCAGTTGGCAATTTTAATTTTAGTTTTTCATTAATTTTTTTGCAGTTAATGCACTGAATATCATTTTTACAGTTTTCATTGTCATGTGCTTCGGAACATCACAATGAAAACTGTAACATTTTACGTAAATATAATAGAGATGAAGTTATAAAGATCTACAGTTTACAGAATAGAAGATACTACCAGTATCTCCATAGAGAAAGACCACCATTCAAAATCGAAATGTTGCTTGAAATGACATTATCCGTATTTAGTGACCAGATCTGAATAGCCAGACACTCTCCGACCGTCTTATTTCACATCTCCGTCTTCTCTTCACTCTTTCACCCATATGACACACCACAAAACGAAGATCTTATACATTGTCCACAGTTGGTATTCTGGTGCGGATGTGACAAAAATCCAAGGATTATTATTCTTTATAAATTTGGGAGACGGGTATGGGTACCGCCGCCTCAGGAACGATTTATTGGATAACCAACACCCTCCTCTGCCGTAGTTCGCCCCAAATGGTTGGCTACGTTTGGTGACTTAGCAGGAATGTCCAGGTTCAAGGGGTGAGATTTATCTAGAGATTGGCGGTGGATGCGTGGCGTGGGGGGGGGGGGGGGCGATGCTGCTTTGCTGCCCCGGGCCTCTGACCGGCTTAGTTCACCACTGCTCATACCGTTTCCTTCTTAGAACATCATCTTCTGCCTTTCCAAAAAAAAAAACAGCATCCCCAAAGATGACAGAAGGATTTTTTTACATTAGAACCTCCTGGGTTGAGCATATGTAATAGAAATGTCTAAAAGAGAAAGATGTGTAATTACTCCCTGTGATGAATAATTAAAACAAATTAAAAATAATAAACCAATAATTTATCTATTTCATCAAAATCTGTGGTTTGTGTTTTAATTTTTATTGATGGAACAAAAAATGATACCGTTCAAACTCCATCTGCTGCATCAAAGCAAAAACTTGCGTACATTCGGAGTTTTTGGTTTTCATTGGTTTAATTTATTTTTAATTTTTTTTTATTGCCACAATACTCACATCTTTTCACGATTAAAGCCGAACCTAAAATGAAATAATTCTTCTTTATACTATTAGGGTTATTTTTATGTTTAATTTGTTATTTTATTTTTTCTCTTTTCTTTTTTTTCTTATTTTATACAACACACGTATGTATGACTATAATATGCAATGCTTAAATCAGTTACCTTACATTGCATATTACAGTCGTAGTGTTATATAAAATAAGAAAAAAAAAGAAAAGAGAAAAAATAAAAAAACAAATTAAAACATAAAAATAACCCTAATAATATAAAGAAGAGTTTCATTTTATGTAGATTCGGCGTTAATCGTGTAAAATATGAGTATTGTGGCAATAAAAAAATACATCTACCGGATCTGCCGGATCAGTGCCCATCATGCCCTGATGATAGACACTGCAACGCTGTCCGAAATGTTGGCTAAAGAAGGAGGTAGCGAAACATGGCATAACACCCCAAAAACAAATGACGAAAATACTTTTGGCCGTGAAAATCTTAAAAAGTAACCAAAAATTATTATGTTTTAAACCATTTTATTTTATATTCTCTCTCTTCTTTTTGTTTTCTCTATTTTCATTTTGTTCGTACAAAACATATTCTATATATTATGTTCACACTCATTCTAATTTGACTGTTCTAAAACTGGAATCCTCCTAGATGGGCAGTCAAAACATTTTTTAAATAATGTGTATTAAATGTATAATCTGTACTAAATATATAAAATAAAATATTATTTAACGTAGAAAGGCAATTTTTTCTCACACAGAACGGGTAAACGACATATTTACAAAATGTTCATTGTTAATTTTGTGTAGATTGAAGGCCTTTGTGGTCGAGGGAGTAAAGAGGCTCAGAAGTCATGGGTTCAAATACTGGCATGCGCAATCAATTTTTATTATTTTATTACTATTCAACAGATTATTACAGTACAGGCTTTCCTTATTTTACATTCTTAACATTTTGTAGGAAAGTAACACATGTTTCATAACACTCATTGGATTTTGACAGGTTTGCTCACGCTGGCAGAAAGGCCAGGAGTTCGGCAAGTGACGTCGGATCCGCACGTTGGGTAAAACCAGTCGCCGAATGGCACCCGCCGTCAGCCTCGTAGTTTATATCATCATGGCATTTCTTCCCGTTCTTATGGCAACAAGCTACTCACCAATAGAGTAAACGACCGTTGTACGAATACATCATTACAAAAACTATTGCTTGTGGTTCAATCAAAAATATAGTTCTGACCGAGGTATCCCTACCTCCAACAAGCAATACAACCTTCCGATATCAAGTCCCCAACAATCATAATACTAGACTCCATGCTCCTTTTAACATAGTTGCTTCTCGCACTAATTTTATGTATAACTCTTGTCTTCAGAGATTGCATCGTGTGGGGAATGAAACTTGTTCTGTGGACATATTTTTTTATAAAAACATCGCTTCTTTTAAAAAACGTATATGTATGCAGATGCAAGAATCCTCAAATGTTCCTGATTGTTAACAGTGACAAATTTAATACCCACTACTCTGTAACTACTTTCATAGTATATACCTACTTATTTATTTATATATGTAATTGCTGTGTACCTTTTATTTTTTATCTTATTTTTTCATAATAATAACAAACTTACATAAAAAAAATTTAAATGTTTCAAATTGTTAACAGCAAAAAATTTAATACACACTGCTCTGTAACTACTTTCATAGTACCTAATTCCTTCTTTGTATATGTAATTACTGTGTACCTTTTATTTTTCCTAATAATAACTTTTAATAACAAACTAACGTACTTTTATAATAGCAAATAAAAAAAAATAATAATAATTACAAGAAATTTACTGATTTTTATATTAACCGCAAAAAAAAATGTTTTACACCTCTGCCGACCGGTTTGCTTCGAGTATGTTTGTAATAATGTTTTGGGTAATATTGTGACAATAATTTCTGAAACTACTCTAGCCTAAGACCAATACGAATATACTGGTTTTAATCCTTGTGTTGTGCCAACATATGTCTGTCATGCTGTTTATTATTTTATATACTATATACTTGTTATGCTTCTACATACTTCTTATAATGCTCCTGTACAATTTACCTTACATGTAAAAGCCATCAAGGCGTAAACAAATAAATAAATAAATAGATATATTAATTTTGTCAGCTCAAAAAGGGGGGGGGGTTCAACAAAATCTCACGTTACTTGAAAAAAATATCTTTGTGACGTACCTTGCTATTTGATTTATGCAGACGATTTTTTCGAGATCCTTAGGCAATAGGCACAGCTAGCGTAAATCATGGATAGCGTTTCATCGTAAATTCATTGCGCTTCTGCCCCAATCATGGACTCTTTAACACTGTCCAAAATTTTGGGTACAGAAGAAAGTAGCATAATACCCCAAAAAATGACGTTAATGCCGTTAATCTCAAAACATTTTTCTAAGATTCAATAAAATTACCCGGAAGGGCGAAAACTAGCAAGAACTGCTTTGCCTAATGTAAAATTTCTGCAATTTCGAAATGAAATGAGCTTATCATTAAACCCCCTTTAATTTTTTTTAAATATTGGTTACTTGGTCCATTAGTTCATCTCTGGGGGCCTAATTTCATTTGTAGGGGAGCTTCTTGGGTGCCTTATTTTATTTAAAAGCAAGGAGTTGTTATTGCGTAGCAAGAGATTTTGGAGGTTTAGACTTGAAATGAAACACTTACTTTCATTTTCTGGTATATTGTTGAATGCATATAAAAGTTCAGATAAACTACCATAACGCGAAATGAATTCTGATGTTGCCTGTAAGGCTTTTAGAAAGGGAATGGACTAGTTTTAGAAGATATTAATAACAAAAGTTTCATAATTAGTCGACATTTTTGCTTCAAATAGAATCATGTACAAAACGACACAAAGACAAATTGTTCTGGAATTTGAGATAAAGTAAAGGAGTCCAAGGACAAAAATGAATCTTGATAAATTTGCGCATAAAATAACAGGTAGAAATAAAATATTTCAAAATTGGAAGACACAGCACTCAACATTGATAATACATTTTATGTTTTAAATTGTAATTTTGCTCACACAAGCAATTAACGAATTTAGTGGTAAAAAATATAGGTATTTTATAATTGTTTTCATTTTTGCTGGACGATTATCTAAGTTTTCCAATCACAGATATTTCAATATTAATTTGAATTTTAATCAAATTATCTAATTATTTTTGTTCTTTTGATTTAATTCCTATAATACTCCCACCGACAAATAATTATAAACCCTTCTTCAAATATAGCAATTTCAATTTATGGCGTCATTTTTAATTAAATGAAAACAAATGTCTTTTTTTTAAATTTTGTCGATAATATAGGTACTCGTAAGTTATATAGTTATGTTATATAAAGTAATTTGTTTCCATTTAATTATAAATTCATTCATTTCAAGTAGAGCTAATTACCAATTTGATTTGTGCCAGAATTGACCTACCTGCATTCATTTTTCGAATAATGAACACGTTTTGTTAGGTGTTTAATTAAGTGTCATTTGAAAAAGGAGTTTGTCGAATAAATGATGTCAAATGAAACATGAGTTGCAATAAAGATTTATTTTTAATCGCCAAATAAAGTATTACATAAAAAAATTCGCATCGCAAATGAAAACCATGCAAATGCTTTACTAAGTACCTATACTCGCAAAGTAATATCCAAAGGGGTGTGTAGAGAGTATGTACCGCCGAATAACAAAATAATAAAACTTTTTTTTTTCAAATGCGTGGAGGATAAAACTACTAACCTAATAACCAGCCTATAATATAAAAAAGACACCGAAAATAAATTCAATTAAATGAATTGAAATCGAAAATCTGAAAACAGAAAAATCATAAAAACGATATTGGCACCTCTGGGAATCGAACCCAGGACCTCTCGCTTTCCGGGCAAACCGTTTGATTTGCAATACAGAACCTAATGCGGGGGAAAATGTGTCAAATGCACCAATGTGGCCATTTTAAAAACGATTTTATTTTTTTTACATAAATAACGCACAAGAGTCTCAACTGCTTCCAATCATATGGATCAATTTTAAGATGTTGAGGTTGGGTTTAGGAATGAGGGAAACTACCTACTCCACAGATGACTGAAGCCAATTCATGTAATGCTTCGATTTAGAATCTAATCTTATATATTATTTTTTTTAATTGTAAAACTAACGTTTTTAAGACAAGATTTTTTATGCATAGCACAAAGGGTAACAATTATTATAAGCAATAATTATCAGCCTGAAACACTCATCCACATTGAAAAATCTTCCGAGAAAAGATACATGACGCCAACGGGACTTGAACCCGTGTCCTCTCGATTGCCGGTCGATTGCTCTGACCACTGAGCTATGGCGGCTTATCTCGTACCCGCCAAATGATTCAATATATGCTAGTGTTTCATTCAACAATTACTGCTTATTATATTTTTTCCACCTGAAAACAACCAACTTTATTTTTGCGAGAGAAACATTGTAAGTGTTAAATCCCTCGCTAGGTGGCGTCGAGACAAATTATGTCTTCATTTATTGGGGAAATACTTAAACTTGTCAAATATTATTATTTTTTTTAATTGTAAAACTAACGTTTTTAAGACAAGATTTTTTATGCATAGCACAAAGGGTAACAATTATTATAAGCAATAATTATCAGCCTGAAACACTCATCCACATTTAAAAATCTTCCGAGAAAAGATACATGACGCCAACGGGACTTGAACCCGTGTCCTCTCGATTGCCGGTCGATTTGGCGGTCCCGTTGGCGTCATGTATCTTTTCTCGGAAGATTTTTCAATGTGGATGAGTGTTTCAGGCTGATAATTATTGCTTATAATAATTGTTACCCTTTGTGCTATGCATAAAAAATCTTGTCTTAAAAACGTTAGTTTTACAATTAAAAAAAATAATAATATTTGACAAGTTTAAGTATTTCCCCAATAAATGAAGACATAATTTGTCTCGACGCCACCTAGCGAGGGATTTAACACTTACAATGTTTCTCTCGCAAAAATAAAGTTGGTTGTTTTCAGGTGGAAAAAATATAATAAGCAGTAATTGTTGAATGAAACACTAGCATATATTGAATCATTTGGCGGGTACGAGATAAGCCGCCATAGCTCAGTGGTCAGAGCAATCGACCGGCAATCGAGAGGACACGGGTTCAAGTCCCGTTGGCGTCATGTATCTTTTCTCGGAAGATTTTTCAATGTGGATGAGTGTTTCAGGCTGATAATTATTGCTTATAATAATTGTTACCCTTTGTGCTATGCATAAAAAATCTTGTCTTAAAAACGTTAGTTTTACAATTTAAAAAAAATAATAATATTTGACAAGTTTAAGTATTTCCCCAATAAATGAAGACATAATTTGTCTCGACGCCACCTAGCGAGGGATTTAACACTTACAATGTTTCTCTCGCAAAAATAAAGTTGGTTGTTTTCAGGTGGAAAAAATATAATAAGCAGTAATTGTTGAATGAAACACTAGCATATATTGAATCATTTGGCGGGTACGAGATAAGCCGCCATAGCTCAGTGGTCAGAGCAATCGACCGGCAATCGAGAGGACACGGGTTCAAGTCCCGTTGGCGTCATGTATCTTTTCTCGGAAGATTTTTCAATGTGGATGAGTGTTTCAGGCTGATAATTATTGCTTATAATAATTTTTAATCTTATATAGAATCTAATAATTTGGGAGGCGGGAATGGGTACTGCCGCCCCAGGAACCTGTTTTGGATAAGGTCACCCCAAGTGGTTCGCTACGTTTGGTTATTTAGCAGGGGTGCCCGGGTTCATGGGGTGAGGTTTGTCTAGGTCTTGGTGGCGGATAAACAGGACATACTGAACCCCAGATTCCTACCCACCCCTTAAACCCTTTTCCTTCCCAGAACTCTCCTCTCCTTCCTTTCCTTAAAAAAACCCTCCACACAGCATCCTCAAAGATGACATAGGCCCTGAGGGAAATTATTTTCCTCAGGGCCTCCTGTGTGGAGCTCATGTAAAAAAAAAAGACGATATATTGTACAATGTTATTGTAGCGTCTAGGGGCCGCCTTAAAATTTAACTCGCTCAAACTTTTGATCAATCATTGAGCAATCTTCAATTTTAACCCTAAACGGTCAATAACATTGCTCAATTCGTAATATTGAGCAATATAATTGATCGTCTAGGGGCCGCCGGAATATTCCTGTCATTTTCTTTATTCATACCCACACCTAGTCCCCCTACCTACATATATGAAATCACAAGGTCAGTGCATTGGCAATTTTCTAAGTGACAACAGTATTTCTATGCGTAGTATCTTGACTGTGTGTTTAGTTCCGAAACTCCATATGAACTGAAACCCATTTTTCCATTTCCCTTGAATTGTTATTTTCTCCCTTTGTCCCTCTCCTTCCTTGAAAGGTCCTATTTACTTACTTCAATAAGTGGAAGATGATGCATACCTACTTGGTGGACATACACAATATTGCACAAAACTCGAAAATTACCTACATTTAATTCATTTGAAAAATCGTCGTGAAATCGTTCTCGCTCTTGAAAATCGTAAAAATACTAACTAATTCACAAAAAAGTGACTTAAATCGTGATAACCTTTGTGCCATCATCGTGGAAGAGCAGCCACCATTAAGATTGGCCATTACAACATATGAACCCAGCAAAAGTAGGGGCTTTCTCCTCTCCAAATGCCATTTCCTGTGATTTGACTATAAAAAACGTCCTCAATTGTCTTGTCTCATACAAATAAAAATTTAAAGTCCACACCCTCTCGTGTCACGATATCGTTCGTTGACATTGTGAATGATAAATTTACGAGTTACGTACAAAACCTTCGAAATTACAATTGGTGATGAAAATTGTAATCGGTGCAAAGTGGCAAGTATTATTGTACAAGAGAAATCATTATCCTGCCTTCAGTGAGTTTTTATGCTTCTTTTTTCTAAAATCTTCCTCTCCCCAATTTTACTAGTTCAATAAACAATAACAATATCATATAGAAAAAATTGAGTAAAAGTCCTCTAAATTTGATAACCTACCGACAAAAGACACAACAGAATACAGGCAAAGAAAACAAAAACCTAAAAGGCAATAATACGTAACCTCCCGATTTCTTGGCCAAGACAAGTTGCAATCTCTCGTTACTAGCCACATATTGCGCGCCCGCTACTCGTGTGTTCGCTACTTATGGAAACCGTGTGCCGAGCAACGGACGGGGAAGACACTCGCAGCAGCTTGGGACAGCGGTGGCAGCTCGAGGGCTGGCCTTATTGGGAATCGAACGGAGGATCTCTCGAGTGCAGGCGACAAACTATCAAGTGCAACACAGGGCTGTGCTAAAAATATTATGAAAATTCTAATGTTGAGGCTCTCTCCTTTGTATACTCGTGCTCAACAGCATCACTCATAATTGCCTCAACACAGGTATACCCTAGTAAGACAGGCATCGAATAATATAATTTATAAAGATCAATAAATAAATTTTAAAAATAAAATAAAATAAAAAATGCACACGGTGTCTCAGACCGAGATTTCATCTCGTCTGTATTATTTAAATAGAATATTTTTTAAGTATTATTGGTATTTATTATACAGATTACATATATACTCTATTTAAATAAAAAAAAAGAAAAATATTAAAACTTTTACTTTATTTGGGAGAAACAGACTTTGAACTCAGCCTCTAAATTTTTCGTACTCTAATAACAAATATAAACTTTTTTCTTTGTTATTTAAAAAACAAACCATGAAATCTAATAAATGAAAGTATCAAGAATAATAAAATATTACAAAAATAAGAATTAGTCATTATTAGGAATTTTGGGTGTCAGTTATTACTTATCTAAAATACCGATAACTGCAAAAAAGTGTCATTCGTCCACTTAGCACAAATGCGCACGCCGCACTAAAAAATGCCTAACAACAAATTTAGAAGCTACTAAAAACCTCAAAGTCCCATTTTTGTAAATTTTTGAGAAAACAACAAATTATTGATTTTTCGGTCTGAGACTCTTCATCTCTTAACCTTCCTACACGCGAGTATAGGAAGGTTAACAGATGAAGAGTAAAAACATAATGCTTCACTGAAATGTAAGATAAATTTTAAGGTATACTTGGGTGAACTGCTTTAGGGAGACTTTTGATCTCTCAAGCAGAACTTTCTTAGAATATCGCCTAAAGCAGCGTTTTTCAACCTTTTTCATGGCATGACCCCCTTATTATGTAAAAAATATTTCGCGACCCCCTACCCTTCGCCTGCAATTTACCTTCGACGACTATGGTTCCTGGAGGGGGGGGGGGTGGTTAGAGAAATTCAGGAATCACAAATTGAATGAAATGAAAAAACAATGACACCCAGTGTACACCAACAGGGGGTGGCTAGAGAATTTCAGGTTGTGAATTTTTCAGGGCAATTTTGCCTGTATAATCATGTTTTGGCATTCTATTTGATTCTGCCAGGAAATCCGTAATCCTGTGAATTCCATTGCCCACAAAATTCTATAATTTTTTTTTGTAATATTTTTCAAAATTCCTGACAATTTCCAATTTCTCTGACAGACCGCTAAATTTTCGGACATGCCAGGGAAATTGCTGTCAAACTAATTCGCCAAACGTCTCCAAGGAATAGTAGGTAGAGCTATCGCCCATTCGTACAACGTACAGGCCTGTACTGTTCAAGTCTGTTAAATTGGATAACTTTTGGTTAAAAAGAAAATTAGAATACCCAGAATTGACCACAGAAGCTTTGAAGTGCTTGATTCCATTTGCCACCTCTTACTTGTGCGAGTTGACGTTTTCGTCAATGGCCCAAATTAAAAACAAACAGATGAATCGATTAAATTTAGAAAACGACTTAATTCTAAATGTTGCAAAAACAGATCCGCGATGGAAGAAATTGATTGACGAAAAACAGGCGCAACCTTCACATTAATGTGTATGAGACTTAACGGATTTTTGACCCATAGAAATTTTATAATTTAAATTTCATGTTAACTTGAAAATGTCCTATAATTAATATTTTCGTAATAAAAATATTTTTGAGCTTTATTGTTTTTTTTATATTTTACTTTGGACCCCCTGCGACCCCCTTGTAGAGGCTTCGCGACCCACAGGTTGAAAAACACTGGCCTAAAGTAATTCCTAAAGGCGCGCTGGGTTGCGATCACAGAACATCCGTTCGAAAAGTAGGCCTCAACGGCAAACGCACACTGCTCACTGTTCCAACGCATGGTGGCAACCATAAATATACAAACCACCCACGTGGCAACTGAACTGCGTCGAGACAAAACTTTATAGTTCCGCCTTTCGAACGAGACCACTAGCTCTCCGCTACAATATGAAACGACTGAATGGCGCGCATTTTAAAAAAGGAAGTTATGCTGCCGCACCCTGTATAAGAAATAATTATAAAAATAACACCATCGAAACTCTATCTACTGTTACAACTTAATAGTGTTTAGAAATTTGATTGAAAAAATCTTTTCGGCTCTATTTTGAGTTTGAAAGGATGGACATACTAGAAATACTCCTGGGGGATTACTTTTTTCTAGATTCCTAAATACTGCCATAAGACAATGGCGCTATTATTATTAGGTTCCTAATTAATTTTAGTATTAAAAATACTACATTAATATATATGTCGCTTCGCACTAACGATGCCGTATCCCAAAATAGTTGCATGTTTTCTAAAACTCTTGAAAGGTCAAACAAATACAATTTAGCAATCTTAATCTGTTTCTTAAATTGGCAATTTAATCTACTTTATGACGGTATCGCACCAAAGTATCATTAAGAAGGCTTCCCCATACAGGTTCATTACTCGTCCTATATAGGACAATTCTCTCATTACAATAATTTCTCCGTTATCTCCCGAGTCAACCATTTCAAGATTCGATTTAGCATTATCACATCATTGTGCAAATGTCTACGATACTCGCGAGAAGCGGTTAAAACCGCGCCTGAAGCTGTTCTCATAACGGTAACGGTTATAGATACGTTATCGGTGTGATTGTCAACCCTGGAGTAATGTAATGATATTTTGTATTTTGTAATGCGCTGGTGGATTAAGGCTCTGCAACCGGGCACGAAAAGAAGAAGATGGAGAGATACGAAATTACGAATGTTAGAGGAGAGCGCTAACATTTACAGCGACAAAATCGAAGCGAAAATTGCGAAAATGTTTAATAAAACACGACTCGTTTAAAATAGAGCAAAAATATCGCAGGCATTATCTTAAACAGCATTTAAAGAAACACTGTGGATTTTTTTAATACATATAACTTGTAAAATAACTGAAACAAACGTGTTTATAATAATTTTTGGAGCATACTTTGCGATTTTTTTCTATAGAGGGAATTTTATATAATTTGCGTTTCGAAAATCAACAGATATTTTACAGTTATAATAAATAATACACGTAATATCAAAAAACAGATTTTTACATAATTAAAATTATAATTAAAAAGTTTAAAAAAGTAAGGGTCCTATACCCGTAAGAAGTTAACAAAAATATATCCTTGAAAATTGTAAAAAAAAGATATAAAAATGTAACACACAATATAAACTATAATATAGACTAATAATCTGCTTACTAAATTTCAAAGCATAAAGTAGTCAGAGTTAGAAATCTATTCTCACTCCACAACAGCAATAACAATATGTACATCTGTTCCACAAGGGATAGTGACATTCCTTGAGGAAATAATTAAATTGTAAGTTAAAATAGATTATGTGTTACTATTCTGTTATTGTTAGAAATATGTTTCTGATAAAAGTACGATTCAAAGATTTTTTTTTGGTGCGAAAGGATTCATTTCTTTAAAAATTTGTATCGGAATGATTTCAGCAAACTGACCTTATAATTTTTCTTGAGTTCTTACAATTTACCATTGCTACTTTTTTTATTTTATTTTTTTTTTATTTGAAAACCGCACAATAATCCCAATTGCTCCCAACCATCTTAAGCCAACGGTACTAATGCACTCCCAATTAGAGAGTGTTGCGCGGCTGAAGGTAGTGGGGAGGTGGAGATGGGAAAGGTGGGAAGAACCTGACTGTTCAGATTTAGTAACCAAACACGGCTAAACCATTTCAAGTAACATTTCAAATCTGAATGTGTACTTTCTCTTTTTTATGATGTCTCTTTTTTAAAAACCACATTCTAAACCATTCGATTCGTCGAATTACTTTTAAATTTTAAAACTAAGATGGTGTACGTGGACTTTGTAAATTTCATATAAAATAACGATACCGTTAATCGGGCGTTATCGGTATCAGTGCCAACCCTGTTAACAAAATCATAGTTCCACTACCACTCGCCTACGTACAATACGTCTTCTCCACTGTCGACTCTTTCCCAGACACTTTTCTTCCACTTGAACCGAGTTTGAACCCGCGCGAGAGCCTCACTATATCAAATGTATGGGCGAAACCTTCTCACAAGGGTTGCTAATTAATCTACCAGATGTTTTAATTAGTTCGGGAATCCAGAATGTTCGGGGGAAGTTTTTCTTTCAAGGTTATAAGACTGCTTGTAATCAGTTGGAGTTATGTGCCTGGTTTTTTTTCTGCGTCACGAGATATTGGATTTTTAATGGAGTATTTATGTAAGATGCTCAACGTTTGGAATTTTAGGATCTATAATTTCTATATTACTTTCATTACCTCTTTAGAAAAACGTAGAAAGGACTCTGATCTAATATGCATTTTCAAAATTATCAACAGTATTACTGACACACCTGCTTTGTTACAACTCTTCCAGTTCAACATTCCTTCCCGTAGACTCCGAAATAATGAATTGCTGTTCCTCAATCAACATTCTACTAATTATGGATATCATTCTCCTTTATCCAGAATGTCGAGACTTGTCAACACAAATCAAAGCATTGAATTTTTTGGTGTAAGCCTAAATGACTTTCTGCAGTCGTTACGCAATGTGGTTTTTTAAAGTCTTTTTAAATCCATCTTCAAGCTACTTGTAGTTATCTTCTCTATGTACTTTTATATTATATGTATTTTGTCAATGCTCTTCATCTATATGTAATCTCCTTTCATTGTGATCTCTCTTTTTTTCTCTTCTGTTTGTGTTATTGTTATATTGTTAATTGGACTATTTGTCCGTAAATAAATAAATAAATAAAAAATTAAAAAAAAATAACTGACAAAAAAATCCTATTTTTTTTAAGCCAGAATATTTTTCACAGGAGTTAGTTATTGTCATTCTACGCCCAAAAAATGTATAGAACATGACTTCAGGCGAAGATTATGGAAACTTTACCGGTTCACAAGTTCAATCCGAATTGCAAAGTTCCCAATGCTCCTTGTTGCGGTAGGTACCTACGAAGTTGAAGACTTATTGTTTAGAGTCGCGTAGTTCAGTCTGGCCGTGGCTTGTGGCCCTTAAGGCTGTAGGCCTGTGGGCTGTCCACCCCCAGGGGGTATTCGTTTGCGGGATCATTAAAGGCCGGTATGGGGTTAAAGAAAAAGAAATGGTTTTGATTGCTCTTCAAAGACAATACTTTTTTTGTTCTAGGTGGCTAGAATGAGACTTGTTTCCATTATCGGAGACATAAAATTGAAAGTTAACGAATGAATGAATGGAATTTTACTTATTGTACTTATTTTTATAGGTGGGTAAATTTTGTGACTGCCTTTGTCATGGAAAATGATTGTTTTATTCTCTTCTGTCTGAACACTAAACATAGATTACAACACGGTACAAAATCTCCTTTTTTAATAAACGGTCAATTAGACCACTAACTATCATTAAAAAATCTTCAGTAGGCATTAACGGTTACATTTACTACTAATAAATCCTACTAATATTATAAAGGTGAATGTTTGTATGGATCTATGTTTGTTACTCTTTCACACAAAATCTACTGAATGGACTTAAAAAATTCTTACACTAATAGAAAGCTAGATTATTTGCGTGATCTATAGGCTATATATATTGGTAAGCTCTTGCGTTATGAATAATCTTTGGCGTTATGAAATTATTTATCATACGTTAACACTTTAACGGTACAATTCTCTTTATATTTTCAATTTTATCACTACAATAAACAACCCGTTATGACTGTAACATTAATTGTCAAACGCAATTCAAATGATAACATCGATATTTCTTCATGGAAAATAGAAGTAAGTCTGACTTATGACCATAGTCAAAAAAAATTCCGGTTAAAAGAGCAGTAACTCAACTTACTTTTCTTTGGTACATGGAAAAAAATGACGTCGTGACTTAGGTACAAGTATTTTGAAATGGCTTTTTCTCACGGTGTACATATAATTGAAATGTCTTCTTGGAAGTTAGAAAATTATTTATGAAACCCGAAAACGTAACTATATAATACGTAATATTCACCTTCTACCGGTTTCAGAAGAACCCTTCCTTCGTTTGAAGAATGTTAGAATTGAAAGGAGAATATAAGAACTGTTCTAATATTCTCCTGACGAAAGAAAGATTTTTTCGAAACCTGTAGTGTGAATAAAATAAAATTATGGTGGTCTGTAACAAATTAATGTGTTTTCAATGTAAATTATGGCGAACCAGAAAGTTAATGTTTTTTACAAATAAACAATATTTTGATATGATGCCGGGAATGTACAAATCTTACGACTAAATTGTTTGAACTAGTTAATGTCACATTCTGGCATGAAGGTCGTAAATAAGTTTAAAAATATATATTTTAGACCCCAAACCATGCCACTTAACGTCTTATGAATGAAATATTTTATGTGTTCGCCAAAATATTCTTACGTAAGTTATACGTGAGGTGTGCTAAGTTTATACATAGTGTTTTAATCAAATCTTAAAACTTTCACAGACCGTAGACAGTTTAAATATGCAAAACGGTTCTAGTACGTAGTTTTAGTTTGTTCAATAGATGTTAATATCAGATAATTTCTAAGGTAATTTAACTAAAGTTTTGAGTAATTTTCTAATATTATACAGCGCTGGTGAGATTATAGTTTACATTCGTTGGGCTATTAAAATATCCAAGCGGGTGATGTTATAATATTAAACTAGAATGTATAAAGCGCAGTTTTATGATAGTTTATCTGAAGTGAACTGTGAATGGTAATTATATAGCTTTTGCTAGGTTGTAAATACTTTTCATTTGGCAGCCATCATTCAACCATTATCCATTCGTCTTTCTATTCATTCTGCTTCATCAAAATTTCATAATTGGGATTATTAAAAGTACAAAATTACACCAGCGAGTAATTTGTGTAATTATATATTTTTTTAATATTTATACAGGAAAACGGAATAAGGATTATTATTATTATATACGTTTAATCATTTTACGTTTTAAATTATATTATTTGCCATATTGCCTTTTTTGTTCTATAATTAATCCTTTTTTAAATTTTGTGATTTTTTCCCTCATTTTTTGTATCAAGTAAAAAAGTTAAATATTTTTTGTTTCGGTTTAAATGCTTTTATTGCCTGGTATTTTTGGTGTTTTTGTCCAGAGTTTTGTTTACTGTGGGAGTTTTAATGTATTTTTACACGTTTATATAACTGCTCCATTACTGATAGTTTGTGTTTGCTGAAATTAATTGTTTTGGTCATAATGTGTTTTTTATGTGAAAATAGCGTATATTTAGTACATCAAACATCTACTAAATATACGCCACATAGAATTGTACTAAATTATATCAGTTTTTTTATAAGTGGCACTAAATCGAAAAAGTAGCTCTGCTACCCGAACATAATTATATTTCTGTCGATATCCAATTTATTTCTAATTTTTAACCGCTCTGTACCTCGTAGGCAAACGACACATTGTCTGAAACAATTGTGTCAAAAGTAAGAAAATTGATTATAAATACAGTACACAATTCTAATGCAGACCATTCCCCTTGGAATGGGTACTATATAGTTAGTCATGGCCGTCGTCCTGACTTGTTCTACATATAACACGTAATTAAGCATGAAAAGCACGAGAAATGAAACTGAAAAAATAATAAACACTAAAATAAATTCATGCAGCTGTTTACGGAGGGTATTTGTGTACCGTCTCCAGAGGTCATCAGGGGGGACTCCATCCAGGCAGCCACGGCGGTGATGATCGCATTCTTCGGTTGGCGCAGTCTGCGCCATAAACTTCCCATGCGGCGGCGGAAAAGTGCTCGGAAAGTGTGCACTCATCCCCTCCAGGAACATTTCCGTAGCACTGCAGTATCTCGGTAGGCGAAAAAGTTGGCGATAAGCGTTATTGTAAGCAACCTTTAACTAACTAATGCCATTGGGAAGCAGTGTAGTCAACCCACAGTGCTGATGTGTACAGCGAGGTATAGAAAGCGTTGAACAGAATTCTTTTTACTTTTGGGCTGCAGAGGTAAAAACGTTTTGACGCATACCCGCTCTAACTGATATCGCTCTTCTCTGCCTTTCCGTATCCTCGATATCCATAAGGTCGTCTGTGTTGATTTGTCCCAGGTACTTAACTCTATGAACAACATTCATTTTCCTTTCGTCTAACCATACTGAGGGTGTTTGGATGATTTCGTTTTTGTATTTGATTATTATTGAATAAATTTTCTAAACCAAACAATAGATACATGCTAATTTAAATATTCTTGTAACGTTACACCTTTTTTGTACACACTTCCTTCCAAATTTTAAGAATGTTAAATCTTGAGTTTTTATGGGAATACCAATAATTCGATAAACTTGTAACATTCTAACTGATAAGACATGATCGACTACCTACCGCCCACGCGGCAAGGAGGGATTGTGAGTATTGTGACACAATATTAAACAAATAAAACAATAAGTCTGAAATAACTCAAGGACATTTATTGATTGCAATTGAATGAAATTGGTAGAGCAGGACAGTTAATCTACAGGGCATGTCAGGTAAAGACCTGATAGAGATAAAGGATTTGAATTGCTAACGTAAGAAATCTGTGCCGTCGAGGCCATGGAGAATTTAATTTAAGCGGGCGCCAGCCAGGGTAAAGCAACCTGACATAATCTACAATCAGTGAACCTAATTAAACTAAGATAATAACAATAATATTCATTTGCCTTACACGTGATTAAAGATAAGTCGAATTCCCACCAAACCACGAGCGTTGGTCGCGAGCCCACCTGTCAACACGGTCCCTCCACACAACTGACGCTTGCGGATAAAACTTGAACTAGCGAACTCTGGAACTCCAGATGTGCCAACCTCAGGAACAAAATGCGTTGTTGTTATTACTTAGGACGCTGCCGGTAGCTACCTGCTACAAACTAAACACTCTTTTAACACTAGAAAGACTAGGTACTGCTCCATACCTATAAATACCCCGACCGTCATTTTGACGGCTGATCATTTTTTCAAATTGGGAGGCGGATATGGGTACCGCTGCCCCGTGAAACATTTATTGGATAACCAAGACCTCTGCAATAGGACACTCCAAGTGGTTCGCTACGTTTAGTGACTTGGCAGGGGTGTCCGGGTTCATTGTGTGAGGTTTCGTCTGTGTCTAGGTGGCGAATACGTTTGCCCACCTACTGGGTAGCGGACCGGGTCGGGAGACACTTGTTGAGGGAGACCTTATCTAGTACTCTCTAGCAGGACCTTTCTCGTCCCGTCGCCTTGCACCCAGTGGGAGGGATGGATTCATTCATCCGTCACTTCTGGATACATTTACAAATATTTTCTATTCACCTCTCACACTTTTTTTCTTCCCAGAACTTCCTCTTCTCCCTTTCCCTAAAAACACCAATGGACACAGCATTGAGCATCCCCAAAGATGACATAGGCCCTGAGGGTTTTTTTCCTCTGGGCTTCCTGAAAAAAAACATTTGAGTGCAAAATGCTGTAATTTTAGTACAAGCAAAATCGAATGCACTCTCCGGAAACGGGGTTCTTACAATTATTACATGTGTCATTTATTTGGTTTTTATTAATTTGGCACTGTCGTCTTTCAGAAGTTTTATTTTCCGGTTTCTTTTCTTTTTCGTTTACATTAGCTCCACAAAAAAGCCCAAATGAAAATAATTCCCCTCAGGGCATTTGTCATGCTGTGTGGAGGGTTTCTATAGCGAAAGGAAGAAGAATAGGTTCTGGGAAGGAAATGAGGTATGAGGGGTGGGTAGGAAACTGGGGTTCAGTGTGTTCAAGAGTGGTGGATGTATGAATCTGTCTTCACCACTGCGGTGCAAGGCAATGTTCTGAAAGATCACCCTCAACCGTTCTCTGCCGATCTCGCCTGTCACGCAGTTGTTTGGTGGACGCATCCGCCGCCAAGATCCAGACAAATCTAACCCCATGAACCCGTGCACCCCTGCTAAGTCACAAAACATAGCAAACCTCTTGGGATGACTTATGGACACGTATTAGTTATCCAATAAATGATTCTGTCAGTTCTTCAGGAGCTTACGCAGCTGGATCAACTCTGGTATTTGTATACTCTGTCCTTTTTCAACAAGCCGTAAAATAAATTTGGGCGAGAGATATATTTTTTTTGGTATTTTTATAAATTATGTGACAGTGACCATTCAACTTTCAGATCGAGTTCGAATTATAAGCGATACCGAAAGAAAGAGACAGACATAATAGTACTATCATAAACGAGGAGGAATGGGGATGTGGTTAACTTAGGTGAAGAAGGTTGTAAACAAACTCAGCATTATGACCCAAATCGTCACATTGACGGCGGCGGTCTTTATAGGTATAAGTCAAAATATCTCAAAAAGTACTTGTTTTTTCACCATAGTTGTTAAACCATAAATCATGATAGGTAAAAAAAAATCACACCAATATAATAAATATTAAGCATTATATCGTCACTTTACTTCGGGCTGCCGTCAAAATGAAGGCTCCGGTCTTTTTAGTGTTAAATAATTTGAAAATGCTTAAATTCTAAGACGGGTGGATTTTCATTAACTTTTTTTACATACTCCACAAAGAAGGCCCTGAGAAAAATAATTTCCCTCAATGCCTATGTTTTTTTTTTTATTTTATTATTTTTTATATAAAAGAATAGTTAATACATATAATCCACAAACAAGTCCTGCCAAGCCAATTGAATTGGCTTGTCAACAGGTGCTTATATTTTAGTTACATACACATTTTAAAATTTAAAATTTACATCTTATACCTATCTACAGATTCAACATTTTTTCACACATATCAATATAAATATTTTTTCCGATAACCAATTTTTCACCATATATTTAACCTTATTCATAGAATTACATTGCTTTATAGTGTCAGGTAATAAATTGAATATCTTCGGTATGATGTATTCAAACGTTCTCTGTCCGTACTAATTGTTAAATTTTGGAACTATTAACCCGTCGCGTCGCGTTGCGCGTGAATCTAGGGCTGTATTTATGTTCTAATTTCTCTTTATGCTGCGGGGTAGCTGCATAGTATTGCCTTAAAGGTAAAATTTTGGCAACGGCAACGGTGTATTATGTCTCTGTTTGAAAATATTAGGGACGAATGTCATTGTCATTGTCAATGTCATCTTTGAAGATGCAATGTGGAGGGTCTTTTTGAGGAGAGGAAGGAGTGAACATGGTCTTGAAGTGACCAATGTTCACCCATGTTGTAGGAGGGAGGAAACCCAGAGGCCAGCAATCGTTCCACAGCCGAGCTGTTGAACTCAAAAACGAGTCGTAGAAACGACCCGTTCTCATGTAACTAATGTCAACCGTGTGCAAATGTTGGGCGCGTGTTTGGCGTGTTTCCCGACTATGAATCGGTGCCGAGGAGATCAATGACGCTAGTTCCTCGGAGCATCTTCCATTGTATTACCGGTAGAACAAGGACAGCATTCCCACCTGTCGCCTGTGCAATCCGTTTGTTAATTTAGACCTACCATTTATATACAAAATTCTATATAATGCATTTGATAGCCCAGAATAAGGAACTCCAGTGAAAAATATTATGGCTTTAAAAAAATATGTTCATACAGACCAATAAACGTTGATTCTGAATATATAATTTTTTTTTCATAATATGAAACGTAGAGTTCTTAAAAAAATATTAAAAAGTGCATTTTTTACATCTCGTTAAAATACACTGTAAAGTTGGTACGATTGAATGGTTAGTGCTGACTTTACGCGTCACCAGTCATTGTATCATATTTTATTGAAATCAATTGAAATGTAGGTATAGCACAAGCCATCAGTATTTTTTTTTTTTTTTTTACGTGAGCTCCACACAGGAGGCCCTGAGGAAAATAATTTCCCTCGGGGCCTATGTCATCTTTGGGGATGCTGTGAGGAGGGTTTTTTTAAGGAAAGGAAGGAGGGGAGAGTTCTGGGAAGGAAGAGGGTTTAAGGGGTGGGTAGGAATCTGGGGTTCAGTGTGTCAGTGTCTCCAAGACCTAGACAAACCTCACCCCATGAACCCGGGCACCCCTGCTAAATCACCAAACGTAGCGAACCACTTGGGGTGACCTATGGCAGAGGTGTTGGTTATCCAATAAAGGTTCCCGGGGCGACGGTACCCATTCCCGCCTCCCAATTTGTATTAACAACATTTCATGTTATTCTTTATTTCGTACTGTTTATAGAGATTTTGTTGTTGTGTTTATTGAAATGGGAAAAAATTGTTTTTTTAAATGGGACAAACATATTAAAAAAACCTGTAAAAGACTCAGATCAATTGCTGGCAGAATGTACACATTAAATTTTTTTCTTTCAATTGAAACACTTAAAATAATTTATATGTCACTGGCAGAATCTATTATAAGATATGGATTAACAATATGGGGAAATACTTCTATAACCAATCTGAAACAAGTACAAGTTGTACAATACGCAATTGTAAAATTATTAGTCGTCCCTAATATTTTCAAACAGAGACATGATACACCGTTGCTGTTTCAGAATGCCAAAATTTTACCAGTGAAAGCAATACTATGGCACAAAATTATAATTCAGCATATATTTACCCCGCAGCATAAAGAGAAATTAGAACATAAATACAGCACTAGATTCACGCGCAACGACGGGTTAATAGTTCCGAAATTTAACAATAAGTACGGACAGAGAACGTTTGAATATATCATACCGAAGATATTTAATTTATTACCTGACACTATAAAGCAATGTAATTCTATGAATAAGGTTGAATATATGGTGAAAAATTGGCTATCGGAAAAAAAATATTTGTATTGATAATTGATATGTATATTGATATGTATGTTGAATCTGTAGATATAAGATGTAAATTTTAAATGTAAATAATCTATATGTAACTAAAATATAAGCACCTGTTGACAAGCCAATTGAATTGGCTTAGCAGGACTTGTTTGTTGATTTTAATATGTATATCTGTTCTTTCAATAAAAAAAAAAAATAAAAAAAAAGAAACAATATTTAAGCCTAAATAATTCAGTATCAAAAATAGAGGTATCTCTATTAGTTTATCTCTATTGTTTAAAATGTTGAAAAACTACTGCACAAAAAAAATACTAATGCTTCTTCTAGGGAGAATACTTCGAACAACGGATCTCAAAATGGCGGTAGTTGATCAGCTGATTGCCACATCCTATACTAATTTTTCAGAAATGATGACGTTACACAATTTACCATATTTCCGGTGGTTTTCGGGGGTTCTTGAAAAATTAAAATTTTGATAATTATTTTAACTATTAAAACTAACTAAAAAAATAAAAATAAAAATGCAGTTATTTAAGTTAGAAGGTCATTATTCATAAAAAAAATAAAAGAATTGGACTGGACTTCTCTATTGCTTGCATTGATAAGCTTCCAAATTTCACTCCTTAATCGTACAATTCCACATCGGAATTGTATGAAAATGAGTATGCCGTGTCAGTATTGTGTGAAAATGAGTATGCCGTGTCAGTATTGTATGAAAATGAGTATGCCATGTCAGTATTGTATGAAAATGAGTATGCCGTATCAGTATTATATGAAAATGTATATGCCGTGTCAGTATTGTATAAAAATGAGTATGCCGTTTCAGTATTGTACGAAAATGAGTATGCCGTGTCAGTATTGTATGAAAATGAATATGCCATGTCAGTATTTATTTATTTATTTATTTCAAAACATACGGCACAACATGTGCCATTGACATAAATATATTTATATATATTGTAATACAATAACATAAGAAAATTACATATAAATGTAAAGTTAAATATAAAAACAAAAGGTAAAAAACAGGAGTTAAAGTAACGAGTAGTAAATAAAATTATGATGTATAAAATGAAAGTAAAATAAAAATGTAAACTATAAAATATAAAGTATAATGTAAAAGTAAAAAGTTAAGATAAAAAGTTGAAAGGCAGGAAATAATATAGACTATAAGTTACCTTTGTAAAAAATATTACCTTTGTATTGTATGAAAATGAGTATGCCGTATCAGTATTGTATGAAAATGAGTAAGCTGTGTCGGTGGACGTCTTCAACTAATCACTAAACACATATATGTTGTTACGGAGGCAGTTCAGTTGTGTGTAATTTTATACTATTCCTCTATAAGAGCCCGTAAAAAGGATGTTAGTAAAAAAAGCTGTTTTATGATAATAAAAATAAATAAAAATTGGAACACCAAAACCAATAAACAAATGTATTTTAACATTATTTTATAAATGTAACATCGAATCTTTCGGTATTTCACATATTAAAACACACATTTCGAAACCATAGACCCATATAAGACGTATTTAAATCAAGTGAGTGTATACGTGTTATGTAACGGTCTGAATAGTAATAAACAAGGGAACTTAATACTAAGACCCTACCTCATTCCCTATTCTCAAAATAATGAACACTTCTACTCCTTAAAGGGCATTTAATATTCATTCAAATTGTAAACAAAGAAACTAACAGACAACAGGTACTTGAACTCGCGGTTCATAAATGTTTTAATGTAATCATTTATCCAATGTACTTAATACAAAATAAATTGTACCGAAATTTCAACAACGCAGAACATTTCGTATGACGCAATTTGAATAAAGTTCGCCTGAATAGAGAAATTTTAGCAATTAATATCAACTCGCGTATTGTATAATTAAGTAAATTCAAACAAAAGTAACCAATTACTTGGCGTGAAATTCAAAAGGGAAAGGTTGTCGCTTTTTACAATGGAATTGGTAGAATTTATAGCCCTTTGTTTTTAAAATCCATTTACTTAAAAGGGATGTAAATTAATGTTCTGGCGAACCTGAGTAGTTACGTTTTTCGACGACGGATAAAAATTTAGACAATTTTATGAAATTATTTATTTGTAACGTTTACACCTAGACATTTATTATAGATATTTCTTTGTAAAGTTTACGGATTGACGCCCTCGAAATGTGGTGGTGGAAAAAAATTCTCAGAATTTCATGGACAGTCCGTGTAGTACACGTGTGTCTATCCTGAAAGAGCTCAGCATCCATCATACGCTTTCAACTATCTGCCTACAACGTATCTTAATAAATCAGGTACACCTCATACGTCATACATATGTCTGGTAATGTTGTATTATCGTGAAAACAAGCGTATGGGTCTGAGTGGCTAAGATACTTTCCACACGTTGTTCGCCAAAAGACTGCAACTTGGAGAAACTCATATTCACTGGAAAAGTGGAATAAGCAGAGGAGCAGAAGCAGAAGAATCAGAAGAAGCAGAAGAAGCAGAAGAAGCAGAAGAAGCAACATCAGTCGCAAGAAGTACCTACACCATCTATTGCAACGTAGCAACAAATAAAGACTTCGACTCACAACATCGGCTGCCCATCTTTCATATATCTCCCGTCTCTGTCGACACCGGTGTCCGTTCCCTCAACAATTTACAAATCACCTGTTACCATCGCACTAAACGAAAAACGTAGCTTGTCGATTGTTATAGAGTACTTAGCTAGCCAAGTAATTGATCTCACGACACTTGGTTGGGAATCAGACGCGACGCCTACTCAGCCACTAACTGTTCATGTAAATATATATCCCCCAAATATGAATATTATGAAAATCTCTGAATTAACTTCCCAAACGGATGACAAAAGTTTTCAAATGATTTTACTTTATTTTCTTGTGAAAACTGATAAAATACAATTTTGTCGCTTGAAAATAAAGATAAAATGTGTTAAAGTTGTTAAATTGAAAGTAAATTTAAATAGAAAATGACAAGTAGAAAATGAAGTTAAATATTTCAAATAAGACGAAGCAAAACTCAACAATTTCTATTTTTTTTTTTTACATAACCATAATGAGGGCATTACCAGAGAAAGCCGGAAATACGTCATTTTCAAAAAAGTTTTTAGACGTATTGACTCTATTCCACAAAAAATTATAAATGGTTTTCGAAAGATTGTTCTTTTATCTAGCATAGTTATGTAATAAATTTTTAGAATTTTTTTAAATTTTTAGTATAATAAGGTTATTCCATAGGTCGTTGGCAGATTTGTTAAATTTTCAAAAAAGTTTTTGTATTATACCACACCCATTTCAAATAATGTAATCATGCAGTAAAATAAATCAATACATTATCTAGCAAAGTTATGTATTAGAATTTTAATTTTAGTTTCAATAAAATCATTAAAAAATATGTACGTACATGTGTTTGTTGACGAAAATTGGTCCATTTGTGTATTTATTTGCGCACTTACAAACTAATATATTTCAAATTTTTTAACATTCTTATTAAATTTAGACATTACTGAAAAATGATAAATACTTATAATCAAAAAATAACTACAAAAAGTACACTATTTTAATAGTTTTATCATCACGCCTTTCAGCATTTTTGGATGAAGGTATAAATTAAAGCTAATTTGGATTGAAATAAATTCGATATTGAGTTATAATTTAAAAAAGCTGGTACGGAGAATAATCAATCTTTCTCATTGTAACCGCCCTGCACGATCGGAAGAACAACTTTCGACGAAATGTGGATTTTCGTCCGCTGGCTGGTTAAACGCTCTTAAAGAGTAAAATCTCAATTCATAATATTTAATTTATGGAGACAAAAGTAGCGAAACTCGATCAAAAATCTGAAACAGAAAAATCTGAAAAAGATTCGGTCACACTCTGGATCAAAGGATTCATATTAAAAACTAGTAATTTCTTATATGTATAGAAACTCTTTGTGATAATTTATTTTAAACCGCAGTTTTAAGCTGTATTCAAGATTTCTAAGACACATTTTAACAGAAATTGCTCCACGAAAATTATCCAAAAATTGATATTATTAAATTTATATCAATATTTTTAGTGGAACTTTGAAACCCCATAGCTTATTTAATTATCATTTAATTCACTTCTAATACCACCCTCGGAGAACGGAATCCTTTCTAACCACCCTCCTTGGCCATAGGTTGACCTATTTCCCAGACTGAGTGAGATTAACGTAAATCACTGGAACATATTCCAATACTGATCGTAACAAAGTGGCTATTACCACGCTGCGTAAGAAATCCCTTTGCTAGTCTTACCTAACCCAACCTATCCCGTCCCAGGAATCTACAACATTTGGCTTGTAGGGAGTGTGAACAATTTATTGCGTTGCAATTTATCTTCGACGAGTTAATTTTTTTAATTCGTTAATTTAAGGCATTAATATAAAATTAAGAAAAATAACTACTAATCTATTTATGTGAGCGGATAAACTTTGTACGTGGTAAAATTACATTCGCTGAAATAATATATTATGTTGGCTGTAATTACCGACGCACCGGGAACCATTTATTTGATAACCCACCAACCTGCAGGTCATCCCAAGTGGTTCGCTTCATTTAGTAACTTAACGAAGGTGCTCGGGTTCATGGGGTGAAGGTTGTCTATTTTTTGGCGGTGGATGCTTTTGAGAGACTGGTTGAGGTACCTTCACAGCCGGAGCCGACCCATCGCCTTGCACTGCAGTGGGAGGGATGGATTCATAAGTCCGTCACTCCTGAACACGGTGACTCCTTAGATTCCTACACAAGCCTCTCATATCTTTTTCCTTACCGGAACGCGTTACCTTAGATGTGATAAAATTGATAAGACTAACAGATTTTATCCAAACTACAGTATTTAATATTGTCAGTTTCAATTTAAGTATGCGCCAAAATAGTGTACCTATTATTGCCTCAAATTCATTGTAACTCAACCAGCTTCACATCCCTTTCCCGTAGACTCCGAAACAAAATGATCGGAAATGCAAAATAATGTTTACTATAACTTTTTAATCTATTTTTTTTTTTTTTTTTTTACATTAACTCCACACAGGAGGCCCTGAGGAAAATAATTTCCCTCAGGGCCTATGTCATCTGGGATGCTGTGTGGAGGGTCTTTTTGAGGAGAGGAAGGAATGAACATTGGTCTTGAAGAGACCCATGTTGTAGGAAGGAGGAAACACAGAGGCCGGCAAATCATTCCACAGCCGAGCTGTTGAACACAAGAACGAGTCGAAGAAACGACCCGTTCTCATGTGACAAATGTCAACCGTGTACAAATGTTGGGCACGCGTTTGGCGTGTTTCCCGACTATGCACCGGTGCCGAAGGGATCAATGATGCTAGTTCCTCGGAGCATCTTCCATTGTAATACCGGTAGAACAAGGATAGCATTCCCACCCGACGCCTGTGCTCTAAAGATTGCAATCCGTCTGTTAAGATGGGAGAATCTATCAAACGGACCGCCCGTTTCTGCACAGAGTCGAGGGTATTTTTCAGGTATTTTGGAGCTCCAGACCAGAGATGGCTGCCAAATTCAACCGTGGGGCGTACTTGTGATTTGTACAAGGTTAGCAGTTGTGTACTATTAAAGTATCTGCGGGCCCTGTACAGTACGCCCAGTTTTTGGGAGGCTAGCTTTACTCTGGCTATATAACGAAGTACATGTGTAAAGGAAGCTTAGAGTCTGAAATCAATACTTTAGCATTTATGTAATTAATATTATATGCTCACGATCCCATGGACAGCCAGACGCACAAATGTGTCCATTCTGGACTCAACAATAGGCTTTCAAGTATCTGTCTTCATTGTATTTTAAAATCCTTTGGACACGTTGCTCGCCGAACTAAGGACTCCAACCTGATGAAACTCATAGTCACTGGCAAAGTGAAATGCAGAATAATAAGTGGAAGGTCACCAATGCGCTAAAGTTGCCAAGTATCACTGGCTTCCGGTACGTCGGTGTCCGCAGCTCTCCACGTAGCGCAGAACCGCAAAGAATGGAGGAGCCTTATACAATTTAAAAATTGGAGTAGGGGAACCGACTTAAGAATAAGAATATATTAAAATTTTATAGATAAATCAACCAGAGTATTTTTGAATCACCTTTACTAAATTATAGATACAATACAAAGGAGAATTCTAAGAAAGGAGTTCAGAAAATTGTAAAGAACAGAATAACGAGACTTGTCAACTAAAGTCAAAGCATCGAATTTTTTTTATTTAAGTCTAAATGTTTTTGTCAGTCACTACGTAAATAAATACAACATTTTTTGGACTTTATCTAAACCGTTTTTTTTAGGTTTGACATGACGTTATCTTTTTTATTTTTGTCTTTCATATTTGTCACAGCTCTATTCATGCGTACTCTCCTTTCGCTGTCATTTCGCTGTCTTTCAAACTGTTGTTATTAACTGTCTTAATAGCTATGAGTCGGTGTAATTTTATGGTGCGTATTTTCAAAGAGTGTAACTTATTCCACATGTTATTTTTCTCTTGATTGTTTCAGGTGTGTTTTTATTCTGTTTAATTTCGTCCTTATACCTGGTCTTTACACCTTTCGTCCTTACACTTGGAAAAAATTAAATAAAGTAGTTTCCGTTTAGTGGTCCGTCTTGCAGAACACCGGCAAAACTATATTTAACTCCTTCCTTTGATTAATAATACAATTCTGATGATCGGGAGTTTTCAATTATACTTCGGTTCGTCAGAAATAATCGCAAATCTTATTCATTATCGTATAGTATTTACAACGAATATCTAACTAGACTAAATGTTGATGAATATCTAACCGTTCTAATGCTCTATTTTAATCCACAGTATGGGAATCGCTCACTGAAGATGCCCACCTGAAGATCGGATATCATCGGTTATATTCATAACCATTCGGATATTTATTCGGGACCTAAATGTCCGACAGTTGTCTCTGTCATGTAATACTGCCAATGACACCTATTAAGACAACTTAAAACTACAAACAACTATATATTCTAACGACATCTGTTGAGAGAGACTTTGATACTACCTACTCTAACGACTTCGGTTTAGAGGCATTGAAAAAACATTTATATTTATAAACCCTCCAGAGATCAGGATATTTTAACTTTATTATAATAATAGTAAAAAATCTACCGTTATGTACCTCAAAAATGACTATGCATTCTCGTTTCATACCAAAAGTTACTTCTCTTCTTGCCTTGTCTCTCATACAAGTCATCAGTCGCACGCTAGTTACAAATCGTCGCCTTAGTTCTTGTTTGTTCAATAGACCATTAGAAAATTATTCAGGAGGATAAGGTTTTCTCAATGAAACATTCCGATAGGTGTTTGATAAAGCTATTTCCGTAAAGGTAAAGGTCTCATTAGTTTAAATAATTCTTAATTAAGAGATTAACTATCAATTTTCATACTTTATTTTTAATTTTAAAGTGGAATTGAACAAAAATTAATTGGTCTATAGAATAAACAAGAACTGAGGCGACATAATATGGGTCTCCGTGGTCGAGCCGTAAAGCTCTCGACTGGTAATCTGAAGGTCGCGGGATCAAATCCCGGCGTGGACAAATAAATTGTAATAGATTAATTTGTAAATAATAATTTCACAATTAATCATTTAAAAAATATGTATAGTAAATTTGCGGCATTTTCCAGAGTGGAAGATCCTCTCAGGATCACTCTGATGTAATACCACAATTCAGAATTGAAACGTCGCTTGATATGGCTTTAGCCGTGTTTGGTGACTAGATCTGAATAGCCAGGTACTTTCCTATATCTCTTTTCCCTCCCCACTTACCTTCAGTCTCACAATAGTTATCCAAAATGGGGATATTGTTGTGGATATGTGGCCCCCCACATACTTTCAATATCCCAATCGGTGATGCCATAGTCTCACTGACTCCGGACAGGAGCAGATGGGACTCTTGTGAGGCATTCACATAAAAACATATTTAATAAAAGATATTTATTGATAAAACTAAACAGTTTTAATACAATCTTGCGGGTTGGCGACCCATGCTAGCCAACTAGGCTAGTTCACCTAGCCAACCCTTTTTCAAGAATTATGCTGTGTTGAATCCCTAAAACTTGTACCCCATGTTTAACCTAAAGAATAAGTAGCTAGATATTGATTTATTTCGATCACCGCTCGGCTTATAACAAAAATTATTATGTACCTATATCTACTATCGTTATGCGATAAGTTTGTATTCTAAAATCCTTTGCCTAATTGTCAGTGTTGCTTTAAATAATGGGCTAAATTGAGGGATTTTTGTACAACAGAGAAGATATTCCCATTTAAGTGGTTAGTTACAAAATTTACGGGGGTCACAGGTTCATGTTTATTAGGCACCAACGGTAAGTATTTAAACGACTTAGAAAAAATCATGTGGATAGATTTTTTTACTAAGATTACGAAAATGTTAGTAAGTTTTTTTAGAAATGTACAGTTTTTTTTATTTTTCAATAATTAAATCCATTATTTGGGCCCGTGACGTCATTACATGAAATTGTCCCGTCTCCGAAAACGTTCCCATTAGTTTTGTAAAATTTCACACTGGTTTATTTTTTTTATACGGCAACACTTTGATTTCAGGCGAATTTTCGAATTTGACATTTAACGTTCACTAGATTTATTGTTTGTTCTCTGCGAACTTATCATTTGGTTTGACGTTTTGACTGATGTTATAAAGAGAACCCCGTACATTTTACGCCATTTTACGCTGTCTGTACGTGTTTTAGAGGTATAATGGTAGTGGTGCTGATTTTAACAAAATCAAATTTTATAATATTCTTATTATTATTATAATTTACAAGTACAAGTTTATTACATTGGATTTAGTAATATAGACGTTGAACATTATAATGATTTATGATCAATAAGATGGATCAAGGAAAAAAATATTTATGAGATGTAATATTTTTGGTATGCCTCATTCTCCTGTGCCCTTTCTTGTGGAAAACGTTCTTTTTTTTTAAATTATTTTCGGCTATGTAAGTATCGTTTTTTTGCACCGATAAAATTATGTCTCGTCTTTCCGGTTTATAAAAAATGGTCTGATTTTTCAGATTGAAATTTTCAAAAAATCGCCAGAAATGATATTAAAAAAAAATACAGAATATCATAGAATATTTGCCTAAACCGGAAAATTTGTTTTAAAAATGTGATGCAAGTGGCCTATTGTATATTGGTAGTCTTGTTAAAAGGCATTTATCTTTAAATATGATTTGAGGTTTGCACAGTCAATTATCGTGATTTATTTTTGGGGTTTTATGCCATGTTGCACTAACAATGTTTAGTCAATGTTTCGTAGAGCGTTTCGGTGTATACATATGGAGTTCGCTGGTTCAAATCCTGGCAGGCGCAATTAAATTAAATTTGAATGAATTATGTTAAAATAACATGTGTATTTGCGGCACATTCCAGAGTGGAAGATACTCTCAGTATCGCTACATAAGACCACCATTCATAATTGTAAAGTAGCTTGAAGTGGCTTTAGCCGTTTTTGGTGATCAGATCTGAATAGGCAGTAACTTCCATACCTTACTCTTTCCCAATACCTCCTCCCCAACATAGTCTCACTGGCTCCAGGCGGTTGGGAGCAGTAGAGACTTTTGTGCGATATTCATATTTTTTTAAGTCATCAGGACAGATGTGTAATGGACAATGCAATGCTTTCCAAAACGTCGGCTATAAAAGGAGGCATCACGGCAAAAAACTCCAAAAAATAAACATGATACTACCTTCAAGCAGAATAAAATTCTTAATACAATAAAACTGATTTTCATAGTGTTTGAATTAGAAAAACCGGTAGTGTTGTTAAAAACCAATGAATTGATTTATTGGTTTTTAACAACAGCATTGTTTCAAATTATTTTTACTTGTTTTCCAAGGGAGGCATCCATTTTTATTTTTAAAAGGCCCCATTTCATTAAGTTATCACTTTGCTAAGGTGCCATTTTCATATGTACTTTTTATTGAAGCAGGCGCCATTTGACTTAATTATTCTACTATTTTAAACAGGCGCTATTTTAAACAGGCGACAATAATAGTGCACAACTGCTAACCCTGTACGAAAAAACAAGAGTGCCCCACAGTTGAATTTGGCAGTCACCTCTGGTCTGGAGCACCAAAATAACTGAAAAAGCCCTTGTGCAGAAACGTGCAGTCCGTTTGGTAGATTCCCTTAGGGAACGTACCCATACTATGTGACCAATTTTTTGCAATTTTTAACCCCCCCCCACCCCCAGGTGACCAAAATCCCTAAGCAAACCGCCGCTCATTTGTACCAAGCGTGACATTTTGAAGACCCCCCCTCCCCCCCGAAGAGGTCACGTAGTATGGGTACGTTCCCTTATCTCAATAAGTGGATTTCTTCAGAGCACAGGCTTCAAGTAGGTACTTCCTGTGCTACCGGTATTACAATGGAAGATTCCCTGAGGAACTAACGTCAATGATCCATTTGGGAGGCGGGAATGGGTACCGCCGCCCCGGGAACCAACACCTCTGCCATAGGTCACCCCAAGTGGTTCGCTACGTTTGGTGATTTAGCATGGGTGCCCGGGTTCATGGGGTGAGGTTTGTCTAGGTCTTAGAGGCGGATGACCAGGACATACTGAACCCCAGATTCCTACCCACCCCTTAAACCCTTTTCCTTCCCAGAACTCTCCTCTCCTTCCTTTCCTTTAAAAACCCACCACACAGCATCCCCAAAAATGACATAGGCCCTGAGGGAAACTATTTTCCTCAGGGCCTCCTGTGTGGAGCTCATTTAAAAAAAAATCGGCACTGGTGCATAGCCAGGAAACAGGCCAAACGCGCGCCCAACATATGTATACAGTTGACATTTGTCACGTGGAAATGGGAAACTTGGTGTTCAGCATCTCGGATTTGGAATGATTTATCACCTCTATGTTTCATTCCTCCTACAATAAGGGTATCTGCAAGACCCACGTTCACTCCCTCCTCTCCTCTCCAAAGATGACTTAGGCCCTGAGGGAAAATATTTTCCACAGGGTCTTCTGTGTGGAGTTAACTCTAAAAAAATGGCTTAGGCGCTATTTAGCTTTGGCGTCACTTATCATTTTTTAGAGACGCCATTTAACTCAGGAGGCATATGACCTGAACTTTCCCGCAGGAACAATGTTTCAAATCTTTAGAAACGAATCGTAACGTAAAATCTTCTATTCCATTTTGTGACGCTTATGCCGTAACTTTTCTAATAAACATTTTTTACCTTCAGTATTTTAAAACATAATATAATAACATGTACCAAGCACTCGACTACAATGGAATATTATAGTTCCAACGCAGTCAACATTAATTTCCCCAGTCAGCGGTTTTTCTTTAAATTATTTCCAGCAAAATTTTCCGGCAATATGATTATGTATGATATTTTACGAATTTATAAAAAGCCTGAAGGTGTTTCGTTTGATTGGAAAATTTGCATTCGGTTATGAAAATCGTTTGCTCCGAACCAATTTTACTGAATTGGCGGACTTCCTGTTGTTCAGTTAATAACTAGATTTATATTTCGTATTATTTTGTGATTTATTACGCTCAGATTTAAAAATGTAGGTATACAAGGAGGGACAATCATTTGAAAATTTTGCCGGAAATTAATGAAATTTTTCTTTTTGTTTTGACGGAGTAAGTATACTCACATTTTTATAGCCCTGGTGAAAGGTCACCATTCATAATGGAAAAGTTGCGTAAAATTACTGTAGCAGAGTTTGACGACCAGATCTGAATAGCTGAATAATTCCCAACCTTCCTCTGCACATCTACTTCACTAATTCCCTTCAGCCTCACTAATTATTTCTATTGAGGAGACTATAGTTCTACTGGCTCCAATAAAGTAGGGCCACACTAATCCGGATAGGTAAAAACAAGACCTTTTCCGAATTATCGAGGCGTCCGGATTACAGTGTGCAATATTTTAATAGGAATAAAACACATTTTTAACTTAGGTTTCATTTATTAAAGCAATAATTTAAAGTCAATTTAGACAAGAGTATGTATGTACATACAAATGTACTTATAAAAAAATTCAAACATGTAAGAAATTTGCGAATTCTTCCATGATTTTTTAATTAGGGATGCTTTGAGATCCTTCCAGCAATTAGCCAAACGAAAAACTTTATCGTTTAGGGTCGAAAACGATCCTCTCACCCGTCCGGATTACAGCGTGCACCGAAGTAACGGGGGTCCGGATTAGCGAGGCTCTACAGTAGTCGGGACTTATTTAACGAACATTTTATTTTATAACAAATATTATTGATAGAATTATTTACTTAGCGGTTCGCTTTGGTTAATTTTTACGATTATTTTAATATTTTTATAAATTTAATACCGATTTTACAATAATGTGTACACCGATTTCAATGTTGAAATAGAAAGGTTTCAAACGTGTGACTTTCAAAAATAAGTTATTTGTATAAAAAAGCATTTAAAAAAAAAACTTCATCCACTGTAAACATTTTCCGCATTTGACCTTGTCTCTCTCCGTAAAAAATACATAGACTGGAGTGAATACAAATGCGAAGAAGAGAAAATAAAAGAAGAGAGAAAAAACCAAATAAAAGAATACAGGATAAGCTTAAAAAATTAGCACGATAAACTGTACTTTAAGGTAATACTTTATTTTTAATTATTTTATTATATTTTTCATACCTTTCCGGTCGTGACGGCTTCCATAATCGAAGGGAAAGCCTCTCGACGAGCGATCTGTAGGTCGCGGTTTCTTATCCCGGCGTGCGCAAGTAAATTTTATTTGATTGAATTGGTTTTTCACAATTTAATATAAAACAAGTATATTTGTGATACCTTCCAGTGTAGAAGATACTCTCAATATCTCTCTGGTATAAGACCACCATTCACTTCAGCCTTGTTTGTTGACCAGATCTGAATAGCTAGGTACTTCTTCACCTTCTTCTACGCCAACTCCTTCCACTCATAACTTACCTTTAGCCTCATTGAATTTGCCATAGTCTCAGTTGGGACTCCGCTATATTCAAATTAAAATTTAAAAAATAAAATTGTGTAGGCAATTCAGTTTATAGAAGTTATTGTACATCTTCCTGATATGCTAATTTAATGGTTTTGTCTCGCTTTATCGGAATATTGTAAATCACCAGAACAATGGAAAAGGTTGGAAAATCACTGAATTGCTTGTAAACGAAATCAGTATCAGTAACGTGTAATAGCTTAGAGTACAAGCCAACGTGTCATCAAAATATTTGCGACGTTTCTGTAGAAAGTTGTTTAAATAATAAGGTATTTATTTTTTTTTTTTTAAAGAAAGACAAACATTCCCGGGTTACGAATAACCCAACAATGTTTGAAAATCTCCTACTACCACCACGGAAAACCGAAAATGTTGCTTGTGTTGTGATGGAGGACTAAAGACCAATCGAGGAATCGAACACGGGACGCCTGGGTGGGACCCAAACGCGATGCCCACTCAACCACTGACCGGTCAAAAAAATGAGTATTTTGTCAAGCGGATACAATTGTATCACGGTACACATTTTCTACTATAAACCAATCTTTGAATGAGGAAAAACCTTTATTAATAATTTCATCTGAGCAAACATTTGATAAAAAAGGTTTTCAAAAATTTTTACAAAAAAATCATCTATTTTATAATTTTATCAAATTCAACACGGAAATAATTTATTTACATGTGTTTTCATAGACTAACGTTAAAATTTCAGGGAAACTTAATGAAATTCTGCGGTGAAAAAAATTGCAAAAGCCTGTAGGTCAATTTTTAAAAAATATCGCCCACCCTGTGTTATTGTAATACATTTTCCTCCGTTATATTACTGAGAAATAAACTGAGGAAGAATGTTGCCATTTGATATACATAAAAATATTTTTTTTTTGTTATCAAGATTAATTTTTAGAACTCCGTTTTAATTTTAAAAATTTTCCAATATTTTATACAATAATATTATCATTACATTTATTAAAAAAAACGGTTTGTTCATAAAAAAGTTCTGCTGTATAGTTATTACAACTCATGACAGCTGAATCGCCTTATTTGGTAATGCCTTCAGATGGTGAAACAGCTGTTACGCGTATTTTGATAACAGTTGAAAGAGAAAAAAAAATTGTTTTGTTTTATTGCATGTGAATTAGCAGTTTTCTTTTGTAATTCCCATCTTAAAAGGAATGTGTTTATAATATCGAATTTACTTTTGATAATAAAAATTTTCATTTTCATGTTTGAAATAATTTTTTTATTACCAAGGTTTATTTAATTTTGTCATTGTTTAGCAAACAAATGTCAATGTTTTTCAAAACAAACATCCCGAAATTTTTTTTTTCTAATTTCTTAAATAGTTCTTCTTTTTAAGACAACTTCAAAGGTAAGAAATCAATAACACATTTAAAATACTTCGGAAGCATTCTGAAATTCCATGAATTTTCACCGTGTCATTGGGACCTCTTGGTTAAAAATAATGTAATGAATGTAGAGTTAAAAAACTGCATTTTGTTTGTCAAAAAAGTGTTTAAGAAGATCACAAAATAGGAAGCATGCGATGAAATGACTCCTGCTAGGTAACGGTAGAATGACAAACCTATATGTGTTGGCGACCAAAGTATGTAATATAACAATAACCAAAAATTAAGCATGAAATTAAATATAATCAGTATTTAACAATAACAATTTAAATATTAAAATAAAAAAATAAAAAATGGCGCTGATCGTCGCATTTCATAATGACCATCAAATAATACACACATTCAGCCTTACTAAAAAACCCAGTGAATATTTTATTCAATTGACAAACGGCCGCGGATGTGAAAACATTACTAATTAAAAATTTGTTCTTTGAAAAAAATACATATGGTTTCCGCGGCCTGAGAGGGTAGTTTATCTCTGTTTTAACCATTGATGTTCGAACGATATTTGTAATTTTTCCATAGTATTTTGAATGTTCTATATATTTCTTATTTTTGAAGGTGTCGTAAAAACAAATACCATTTATGAAAACTCGATAAAATTACCTTTTAGATTTGTGTATTTAAAATACAGTTTAGCTTTCAAAAACTGCCATATTTTAAGATTCAAACTCGGAAAAAAATGGAAAAAAATTTCCTCCCACAACATTTTTGACCAAAATGTAGAGAAATTTAAATAAAATCAAAATTTGAATAACACAGTCCTTTTATGTAATAAATTTGGAAGGAAACTATCACCTCACTTTTTCATCGTGTATACAATAAAAAAATAATAAAAAATTTAAAAGTTTTGTTTATTGCCAAAAACATAACTTAGAAATAATACCGAAATTTAAAACAGATTTCTTGCATCTCTAAAGACGTTATTTTTTTTGATACGTTTACGAACACATGTATTAGATTTTAATATTATAAAAAATTATCACTTTTAAGGAATTCTCTTAAAATAAAGATCTTAAAATGAAAATTTTATCTTTTAAGTAACCTATAAAAAACAATATTCTGACAGTTCAACTTTGAAAGTACGGCGTTTGTACAATAACTTGATTAAACTGATCTAAACCACACAAATAACATGGTAAATATATCCATTATGTGAACAGAAGAGTAAATTCGTCACTACAATAGAAATTATTAAGTAAAATCACAAAATTTTCGATATCCCGCCATAAAACACACCGAGCTGTTTTGTCATCGCGGGCTGTCGCGGGCCGAAGAACTAATGCATAGGCGCGCCAACAATGCCACTTGCGGAGAAAAATTAAAACAACATTGTTTCCTAGTAAATTAAAACCATATACAACGTTGTCACATCTTAATGCGTTTTAACAGCGTGACCACGTAAGTAACTTTATTGGTAATAAAACGTGTTTAATTGTATACGAGGTATATTTATGTTATTGCAATAACACAGTTAATCGGTCGCGCTGTGGTTTTTTTTTAGTAAGGCTGATTGTGTTTAAAACACCCAACTTAAGATTTAGTGATGATAATATTCGTCCGCCACCAAACCGGGGTATATTGTCCACTAATATTTTTGTTTCATCAAATTAGAAAAACTTAAAACCCATGAAAGAAACCCAAACAATATTGCAATTCGATCTCGAAAAAACACAATTTTATCACATTACTTCACAAAGAAAATAACAGACAAATAATAGAAAGCCAAATATTACGAACAAAATTAATCTGATAGAAATAAAATGAGAAAGACGAAAACACAATTATTGCTACTGAGAAAATCTAAATAAAAACACATTTATTTTCTTTTCATTACGCAGAAATGAATATTCTAGAAAAAACTCACGCGTTTAATTGTTGTGTTTTCATAGATACCATTGAAAAGGTAAATACCCGGAAATAAATGTGGAAAATTTGTGTTTCTTTGCGGTATTTAACTTCGTGGTGAAAAATTCTTTATAAAGAAAATTCCAATTTGATTTTTTTGGAGCGGAACACAATGCTTCTAATATGTATGTAGACTTTTGAAAACTCTGACGCTTTTGTCGGGAAGTTTCGAATGAGTTCTTAAAAAATTGATCGATTGAGCTTTTTAAATTTTAACAAGAAATAAAGCTTTTCCATTCATGAACTTCTACGATTTTTGAGTATGATTTATTAATATGTTTTTGAAACATGAATTGTCTTTGATGCGTTACAGGTTCGGTTTCGAGATTGTAGACAATCATTTTTACTGACTTTTGACTTTCGAATTTATATAAAATTTTCTTACATTATTTTAAATTGTACATTTAAAACAAGATATTACTTCGTATACTTTAATATGCAATTTTATATTTTAAAAACTTTTTTTACTTTGCAAACATAGTGGAGTTATGTGTAGATGTATATACCCTGATATTCTTGTGAGGAAACACCATTCAATGTCGAAAGGTTCGCTTCCAATAGTGGAAAGCCAAGTTTTTTTTAATACTAACTGTTCCCAAACCAGTCAGGCTGTGGCGTCCCCAAATGGGGTATGTTGTGAGGATGAAGATTGTGGGGAAGGGAAGGAGATGGGGAGGAGGAAGGTTGGGAAGTACTTGACTAATCAGATCTAGTAACCAAACTTGGCTAAAGTCATTTCAAGCAACGTTTCAATTCTGAATGGTGGTCTTACACCTGAGCCAAACTGAGAGCATCTTTCAAGTATTATATTTTATTAGAGCCTATATTAATGGCACGTTCGAGAGAACATGCCGCAAATATATCTTTTATTATTTTTAGTTATTTAGTTGTGTAATATCTGAAATCAATCAATTTTTTTTTAAGATTTGAACCCGTTACCTCCAGATCTATAGTCGAGAGCCTGACCCCTCGACCATACCACAATATGCGATTAAGTTTTTTTTTTGACATAATAAAGTAGTTACATGTAGTTACTCTAAGGTCCTGGTGAGAGAACACAATTAAAAATTGAAAGGTTTGTTTGAAATAATGAAGAGTCAAGGACTTCGCGATTTTTTCTTTTCACTTTTACTTCCTCTCAGCACCCTTAACCTAATGACAATCGCCGAAATAAGATTGCCATAGATTAATTGACTCCTTTTAACAGCCTTAACAATGACCTTGCCTTATTCAAAAGTTAAAAATTGATCCCATAAAATTATAAGGTAGCATACTCGCAGTCTTTGATTAAGAATATCTCTATCATTAACACCGTCTGTATGATACGTAAAATCTTTACAACATTTATATATTTATTTTTAATAAGAAAATTTACAAAATATATTGAGTTCGACTGTCCAACTAGGAAATTCCCGTTTTAATACTGTCAAAGTGACAATAATAATATAAATGTGTACAAAGATCAATCCAATTTTTTGTAAGATTTATTTATGTGTAATTGATTAGATTAATTTTAAGTGTCCCTTGACGAATATTTAACTTTGGTAAAGGAATTTTTCGCTCTTATTTCTAACTAATTTTTGAAGCCAATCAGTAAACCAATTTAAGAAGTACCTCTGGCTTTTTCGTTTGCCAATAATTTTGGACGTACTAATGAAAACTGTCATTGTCCGTGAGATGTTTTGTTTATAATTGATACAACTGGAGTTTTCGATAGATGGGTAGAGGTGATGTAATTTATGTTTATATTATTATTTTTCCGTGTACCTAATGTCCATATTTCATGCCCATGGATGTAATGTCTAATGTCTAGATCTCGAAATTCTTCAAAAAGTGTCTCACCAGGGTACCTAAATGGTTTTTACTAGAAGACTCGTGGTAACGATTTATTTGCTTTTTTTAAGGAATCTAAAATAGTTTTGCACAGCTACCCCAGCTTATGGATGCATATTCCATTAAAAATGTGCACATAGTTGTAAAAAGTTTTAAATCTTTAAAATGTGGATTATTTTTAATTGACACACGGTATTTTTAATAGAGCTTTCTAATCTTTGTGGTAACTAGGTCCATATGCACATCCCATCTTAGAAATTTGACAATCATGATTCCTAAATATTTTATGTGATCAACCCATTCTAAGCTATAGCAGAAGCAGGTGTTATTTATTATTAATACAAAGGCATTTATCCTTTTCATTGCAACTGTTTATATTGCCAGCTAACATTGGTTTGTTGGATATGAATTGTATAAAACACAACACGGAATATTACGGTGTTCGTTATCATTCATCCTCTCGCTTTTTTGTAAGTTGATCCGCGGATCGGGTACTTTCTTATTGTGTGTACTGCAGTACAATTATTAATCTAAGAGCTCGTCTTGGAGAAGATGTAAACACGACGGGTGATGTGAAATGATAAAATATATTTTGGTTTATTTGTTAACAAAGACGTTATAATTTTCGTTACGACCATAATTATTGTGCCTCTAAGATTGTCTACGTACTGTCATAGAGAGAAACTACGATTTGCAATAATAACTAGAAAGAGCTTCAGCTATTTTTAGATATAAGTCATTATTCACATAAGTCACGCTATGACTCTATAACCGAACAACTAAACAATCACCTCTCGGTAACGAGGTACCTTACCACCCCGTACGATGAGCCACGATCTGACCTCTCCACGCAATGACAAGCCAGTACACTCGTGAGTTTGCTGCGACCGTCCCGGCCTTGGATGCTAGTGCTGAATATGTAGCAACCCACGACAACGTAATGATAAGTCACTCTACTCGTAAGTTTGCTGCGACCGAAAATCGCTTGAACGTATGGAATTTCCAAAACTCTTTGAACAATGTTTAATTTTAAAATGAAACATTTTAATTACACATCTGCTCTGGTGATGATCACTGTAACGCTGTCCGAAATGTTGGCTAAAAAAGGAGATAGCGCAACACGGCGTAGTATCCCAAAAATAAATCACAATTTCGTAGGGTGTAGGTTAATCATGAAGTTTCGGCTTCCTTCAATGAATTGATCGATGTATCGATGTTAGGTGGTAATACGAAGTTTTGCTATATCACAACAGATGTACAGGTAAGTACGATATCAGAAAAGTACCATCTATCGTAGTTCAAGTTTTAGGTACTTAACGGATGAGATAACTGCTGAAGGCATCGGAGAGTTGACCGAGCACCTTCAGTCCATCAGCGGGGAATGGCAGAACTACCTAGAGCCTGGTCGACGAGTCCAAAATTCGTTGAAATATTACGACGACTTAATCAATAAACTAGTAATCAAACTCATTTGAAAAATACCAGCATATCTAATTTGTATAAATATTTAAAATTAACCGACACAATAAACTTTATTTTGCACCACCCACTACATTGCTGGGTTGTGATTTACTTTCATTGTGAAATTTGAGATGAATATCTCTCGCTTCAGCTTCTCGTAAAGACGCTTCCTCTCCCCCTAATATTACACAATAACTTAGCCGAGATGCTGTACCCAGTACCAACTCTCCACCCAGTACAATACACTACAGTAGTCTGTTTACCCGCTGACTTTATTAGTCGCATTTAATACGTCGTATCCTCACTGGCTACGCTTTAAGTAATGAAAAATTACGTAATGAAAATATTTCAAGCATGAAGTAATGAATAAGAGATTCAGGCGCTGTTTGAAGGTACTGTGGAGACATTTCAACGAAAATCATTATGAAGATAATATCACAAGGAAAAATAACAATATTGTTATTAGTGGACACTTTTATTTTGATATGTTTTATATTGCCCTGAAATTAAGACTCGGAATCCAGAATTTCTACCAATTTATATCATACTTTCCCTGAAGACTTTAAGTTTTTAAGCTTAAAACAAAACGTTATTCTTGAAGATCTGTACATTTGCTTCACCGAAAAGTTAATTATATGAAATTCCCTCGATAGAAAAAATCGCAAAGAAGGCTCCGAAAATTATTATAAACACGTTTTTCCTGTTATTTTACAAATTTTATACTTACATGAAAAAATTCAAAGTGTTTAAAATTTAAAAGATATTTCATTGGCCAAATTTCTGTTTTTCGTTCTGTTTCACGATTCCTTTAGATTTATTATTATCATCTTCTTCTTCAATAAATATTTATCATTTTGCTGGGTATGCCTTTTAAGTTTTAAATTTTATTTAAATAACTTGTTTAACAACCGTGTCGCCTAAATCTCTAACGGTGTTGGACGCGAGTGAGCGGCGATCAAATAAAATAACACCTTCAAACCAAGACAAATTTTAAAAATATATAAATTTACCGAAAAAAAAAATCATTAACTGTGAAAATGGAGGAAGAGGTTGATCCGCATGCCTTCATTACTAAGGCGAAACAAAACATAAGTGACTTACATACAATCATAGAAGAAAATAAACTTACCAAAGAAACCAAATCAAAAATGATGAAATAAATAAATAACATCATGGAAATGATATCCCACATGGCAACAGAATTAGCTAAATTATAAGAAAAATGTAAAATTCAATAAAAAACCCACACATAAAAAAAAATTATTTTCATACTCTTCGGCAGTAAAAAACTTCATACCAGAAACGCAATAAAAACGATTTCCTATAATAATAAAAAGCTTAAAAGAAGAAGGCACCGAAAAAATAAACGAGAAAATCCAAAAAATTTAATATTATTGTAGAAAGCAATCACTTTGTGGTTTGACATATTTAATAAAATAAAATACTTTTTTGTTTTATTATTATTTATATTTACAATAATATTAAATTGGCGAGTACGGCCAAAAAAGCAAAAATGTATAAAAACTTCTCAATTAAGTATAAAGTGATGTGTATTAATATATACTTTTTGAAACAGTGCCTTAAAACAAAAGTGTTTCCTAACTACTTAAATGCGCAGTTCAAAAGCGCAAAAAATCAATCATCAATATCTCAATCTTCCATGCATAAAGCTAAATTAACGTGGTTAAAGGAGGACCTAAAAAGTGCATATAAACAACGTAATAATATAAAACTTAATTTAAAACTATTACATACTGAACTAGTGTATGAATTGCACCCCGTCGAATGGGACCTATTTGACGATAAAGTGAGACACTTAGCTTCTGTTAAATCTTTTAATAAACTTAACACAGTAAATAAAAAACTGAAGAACTTGTGCCATGTAAATAATCCGGATATTATTAATAATTGTAACCCAGAGCCGGTCCATACATTTTTTGACCGTGTACAGAACCTGTCTTCTGTACATTTTCTTCCAGAAGAGACGTCCCTATTGGCAAAGGGATTAAAATACAACCTTAAATATTCTAATAATAATTTTAATGCTGCAATAGAAGAGGTTGCAGTGGATATAGACACAGCTCTATGTAATAAACCAAAAAAATTCTGTTACAAAAGTGCTGAAACTTTACAAAAAATAATACCTAAATTTAAACCTAACCCAAATCCTGAGTTGAAAATAATGAAGAATATTCGTGCCAAACTAGCTGATGAAGATTTAATCCTCACGAAAGCGGACAAGGGGAATACAGTAATTATAATTCCTCGAACTGAATACAATACAAAAGTGGCGGACTTCATCGATACTGACAATTTCACAATACTGACGAAAGATCCAACCATTAAGTTCCAAGAAAATGTGAAACAAACTCTTCAAGCATGTAAAACTAAAATATTTCAAGATGAATCGTATCACAAAGTAAAATTTTTAAATAAAAATCCCAAAACTCCTAAATTATATGGGTTCCTCAAAATACATAAGAATCATTGCCCCATCAGACCAGTAGTTTCGTGTTGTAATGCCCCAAATTTTAAAATATCATCAGTTATTACTAATGTGTTTCAAAATACCAATGTTTTTTCACCTAAACATACCCTTAAAAACTCTTTTTCATTGGTAGAAGAATTAAAAGATATGATTCTCCCTAGTAATTCTAAACTAATTTCTTTTGACGTTGTAAATTTGTTTCCCAATGTTCCCATAGAAGAGAGTAAATGTTTAATTTCTGATTTGCTAAATAGCTCTGATCTCTCTGCAGATTTAATAAAAGATTTAACTTCCTTGTTTAATATGTGCCTGAATCAAAATTATTTTCAATTTAATAATGTTATATATCAGCAACGGGACGGCCTGGCTATGGGCAGCCCTACCAGTCATCTGATTGCCGATATATTCATGGATAGCCTAGAGAATAAAATTTTATCTAGTACCTCACCTCTTATTAAAAACGTTCTGTACTGGAAAAGATATGTTGATGATATTTTTTGTATATGGTCAGGGACTGAACGTCAACTTAATTCCTTCCTCAATCTTATAAACTCTTTTCATAATCAGATTAAATTCACGTTAGAGATAGGCAACAATTCAACCTTAAATTATTTAGACCTTACCTTATCGATCGTTAATAACAAAAATGATTTTAACATATTTGGTAAACCCTCTTATACTGACATTGTCATACACAGCACCTCCCATCACCCTATTTCACATAAGCACTCCGCATTCCATTCAATGGTCCATCGTTTGGTCACAATTCCAATGTCTGATTATAATTTTGCTAATGAACTAAAAATAATTAAAAAAATAGCGGTAAATAATGGCTATGAATCACATTTTATAGATTTAATCTTAAATAAAAAACTAAAACAAATAGCCGTTAATCGCTTCTTATTTGCTAGTCCTTGTCCTCAAATTAATGATAGTAATATTAATCATCAATGGCGGCGAATTTTATTCATTAATAATTTTTCTACCTTAAGTGTAAAAAACCTCCCTTCTGAAGTCAGACCGGCCTTTTATACTAATAACAATCTAGGTAAATTTCTAATTAATTCGAAAGATAAGGACGACAAATTAAATCATTCGGGAATTTATAAATTAAATTGCAATAATTGTTCGGCTTTCTATATCGGTAAGACAACACGTAGTGTCAATATTAGGATAAAGGAACATCTCCGTTGCCTCAATAATAACGGTTTTTCAGAATTCGCAAATCATTTGATCGATAAAGATCATACGTTCTGTCATAGCACCGGTGCTAACATCTTACATAAAAACGGGCATGGTAACAGACTAAACAATCTAGAGGCGCTAGAAATAAAAAAAGCTGTAAAAACCAAAAGTCATATACTTAATAATCAATTAGACATATCAAGCAGTCCTATATTAGGTCTGTTTCCGATAAACCCTTAAAAATAAAAATTCCCAGCGCTCCTTATCACCATGCCAGTTAATGCTTTGTTTCTCCAAATTTATTATTATAACCCATTAGTCTACATAATTATCTTTCTGTTTTTCCCATTACTTGAGTTCTTATGTTAATGTATTTTATGACCGTTTATTTGTTTGTAATATTTGTATCATGTTGTCTCCCTCTATATTTTGTTATATATAAGCACACATTATGTACTTCTTGTTTAGTATTAATTTGTACCCTGATGATGCTTAAGTTAAGCGAAACCGGTCGGTTCAAAAATTAATAAATCTCGTGGTTTTAAACAAAAAAGTATTTTATTTTACAAAAAATTTAAATATCGCGGTTGGGAATTCGAGTATGCGAAATTAAAAAAAACTTATAATATCATGCCCAGAAAAAGAAGAGGCAAAAAAAAAGATAAGATAAATGATAAATGATAAATCACAAAACCAAAATAGCGGAGGTACTTGTGAAAACGGATCCATGCGTAATATTCAAAGGTCTTGACAATGACTATACCGAAAAAGAATTCTTAGAAGACATCATTGAACAAAACAACGACATCAAAATCATATGTGAAAAATACCAAGACCAAAAAATATTACAATCAAAGCCATCATTACAAACAAAAAAACCAACAGCAAAAACTTAATTCTACAAACAAATCCCGAAATTTTATAAATTTATAAAAAAAAATTCATCTAGGATTCATGAGAATCTATGTAGACGACTGTAATTCTCTAACTCAATGTTTCCATTGGACACACAGCACAAAAATGCTACAATAAAATGAATAAACCAACATGCAAGCACTGTTCAGAAGATCATCCCATCTCCGAGTGTAAACTGGAACTGCCACCCAAATGCGCTAACTGCCACTCAGCTAACAAGAAGAAAGAAATAAACTCATTCAACAGTAAAATGAATGAAATAGACCACCGAACAAACAGCGAAACATGTTGGTTCCTATCTTACATGCTTAAATTAGTCGAAGAAATAATAAACTACGACATTGAATAAAAATCTTATATATAATTTTGCAAAATACAACCAAAAATGCATTTTATGGATGATTTCTTAAATAACGAATTATAAATAAATATTAAAATTCAAGACTATGAATGTATATGTAATGATTCTTGTAACAAAATTATTTCTAAAATAATATAATTATTATGCACTTAAAACTCCTTAGCATTCAAAAAAATTTAGATGAACTAATTCTAAAAATAAATAATTTAATTAAAAACCGGTCTTCATGGTGTTATCCGAAACATTTACGAACGCTGAGTCACCGTCTTATCACTTACCTGGGTACAATTATATTTCTATCAAAGTAGACATCAACAAAAAGTCGGGAATAATAATATATGCAAACAATAAATTTAGTATTAACATAATAGAACACCCAATATATTTGGTAGACTCCATCGAAGTACATTTCAAACTCGGCAAATCAATATATTTGTGGCGACACATCATAATTTTTTCGCCTTCAGAAAGAACGAACGAGAAATATCTAATATTCGCGCGATACGGGCAAGCTACTTACCTGAGTACATACCTACCTACTGCTGCTGCCGTCGATGATAATAATATCGCCACCGCCTAGAAAGGTCTCGAGATAGCACCGTACAATATCTGTACGGCGCCGAACATTCTCGTCAACTGTCGAAGTGGCGCGTATTACCTACCGTGTGGGTAATTACTCGCCGCGGCTATATAAGCAGCCGATCGCTCGCCCGCTGCAGTTCAGTCTCACACTAACAGTCGGTCAACATCTCAGCATGTAACAGATCTCCGCACAAGTGCTCCTGCATGGCATCTACACATATCCAGGGCAGCTTCCCGAGGTCCATCACCACGTCTCAGCTAAAAGGCCCATCGTGTCTTCAGCTCCTGAGATCAGCTTCATCCCGCGACTTACAAGGTTTGACGCCACCTTCAGTCCAGAGATCAGTTCACCATTTCATGGCACCCCGAAGCTCCACCGTGCTTCGCTGCCATGGAAACGCGCTCCGCCTCGCCAGGACTACCTGCTGGTGGCTCAGCTCACCGAGCCATTCACCTTTCATCTCCGCGACTTAAAGCGTCGAGCAACGGCCTGGAAGGTAGGTCATCTCCACCACCATGGTGTCGAGCAACTCGCTGACCTTCACCACACTATCTCCACCTCCGTACGCCTGCAGAATTTCATCACGGCACCCTGCAAACCTCATGTTACTGCTTCACCGACCCTCGCTACGTAGCCCAATAAACGACTGACTCATTGCATCGACTGACGCCTTTCATTTCCGTCTCCCGCTCCCTCATATTATCTGATAGCTATCTATAGAACGCATGGCTCGAGTATTATTACGTTTATTAATGACCTCAAATACATATTATTAAAATTAAAAAATAAACTCTGCTTCGTCGTAGGTGATTTTAACTTGAACATTAATGAAAAAATAGAAAATAATTACAATAATGAATACATCAATTGTATGACTGAACAAAATTTCATACCTTGCATAGATAAAAATACTATAAAAATAAAAGAACATACTCCATCTTGTTTAGACCACAAACAAACAAACGAACGTAAACATTAAAGATCCTAACTATCAATCAATTGTTTGGAAAACTAACATAACTGATCATGATTCATGCTTACGTCTGTATAATAATAATATTAAACATAAAAAATAATTTAATAACCAAAAAATCAACAATAGACATGACTTTGAGAAACTAAAAAAGGAGGATTGGAACAATGTTTTAAACAGTGATGATACCGAAATATGTTCGACTTACTTTGAAAATATCCTGTCACAACACATTAAAAATTCGACAACTGAAATAACAATACACATAAAACCAATTAAGATGTTTAACCCTTTGAGTAGTGAGCTATTTTTTTGTCATCTACATCGTGGGAGTGAGTTATTTTTCAAGTTTTTTTTAAATTTTTTAATCGATTTAATTAATTATCTTCTTACCTTGTTTTACTACACAAGTTAATTTCGGAGCTTTTTTATTACTATACTTATTGAATAAGTAAGCATTACGTAAATTTAGTTGGACAAATTCAGTGGCTCTCAACATTTTACAAATAGTGTTGCAAAATTTTTTTTTATATAAAATGAAATGTACAGTACCTAATAAAAAGTCATAAAACATGATACTAAAAATAAATCATAAATTCAGTGGTTCTCAACATTTTACAAATAAAAAATTTTCAAATTTTCATTTTTTTTTATTTGCTTACATAAAAAGAAATATACAATGTAATAAAGAGATAATACTAAAAATAAAAAGTGGATCTATTCAGTGGTTCCCAACATTTTACAAATAAAAAGTTTGAAAATTTTTAAATTTTTTATATTTACTTATATAAAAAGAAATATAACATGTAATAAAGGGATAATACTAAAAATAGAAAGTGGACCTATTCAGTGGTTCTCAACATTTTACAAATAGTTTCTTTTTTTTTTAATAAAAATATTTATAAAAACAGAAATGTAGATACAGTAATAAAAACATAATACTAAAAATAAAAATAAGGTATAAATTCAGTGGTTCTCAACATGTGAATAATGTTAGATTTAAATTACTAGCTAAAATATTCTTTTCGTGTGGTATTCCTCAAAACACGGATACATACATAATGGAACATTACATCCAACACACATATATTTTGTGTCCTTCCTTTGCACTGGACGAATTTTGGAATTACTGCACACAAAACATCTCCTACGTGACTGTTGCTACGCCGTATGCCCCGGGCACGATGGATTCCTGGAAACGAACTGGAATTGATTTCTGGAACTGAACAAAAGTGCTTGACGACTGCGCTTTATTTTTTTTTCTTTTTTATAAATAAAAAAAAATATTTTTTGTAAACACTATTTGTAAAATGTTTGAGAGCCACTGGATTAGTCCACTTTTTTATTTTTAGTTTTATCCCTTTATTATTGTATATTTCTTTTATTCGAATAAAAAAATCAAAAATTTTTGAATCTTACTTTTTATTTGTAAAATGTTGAGAGCCACTGGATTAGTCCACTTTTTTATTTTTAGTATTATCCCTTTATTATTGTACATTTCTTTCTATATAAATAAATTTATAAAAATTTTTGAAAACTTTTTATTTGTAAAATGTTGAGAGCCACTGGAATAGTTCACTTTGTTATTTTTAGTATAATCCCTTATTATTGTACATTTCTTTCTATATAAATAAATTAATTAAAATTTTTGAAAACTTTTTATTTGTAAAATGTTGAGAGCCACTGGATTACGTAATCTGTAACGTGAAATGCGTAACAATTTTGGTAAAAACATGTAAAAATGTTTGACAAATATATTTGTATTATCTATAAATCATAATTTAATCGAAATTACAAACACGGCATAGAAAAAACTAAATAAATTCGTGCTGCCGCACGTATGCGACAATACTCTATTTGGATCGTCCGAGTGCTGCCGCATACGTGCGGCAATACTCCTCAAAGGGTTAAAGCCTTGGATTACCAAAGGACTTATAATATCTATCAGAAACAAAGAAAAACTTTACAAAATAACTTTAAAAAATCCCCATGATGAAAAAGCATATATATTCTATAAATATATGCTTTAACTTCTTATATTAAAAAAAGTAAAGAAGAGTTTTTTAAAAATAAATTATTATCTGTGGAAATAATCATAAACAAATGTGGAAAACTGTGAATTTGGCCATAGACAATACAAAAAAACACATTACATTAAGTACATCGAACATGATAAAAAAATTATAGATGCCAATATACAGCCTAAACAATGGGCAAACATATTTAATTCCTTCTTTGCAAATGTTGGAAAAAATCTTACGGAAAATATTCATAAGCCTTCTAACCAGGAAAACCATAAAAATAAAAATTTACAGAAACGTAATATACTTTCAACATTTGATATAACAGTGAAATCTTAAAAATAATAGAAAATATGAAAGGAGGTTCGTCTCCCGGTTTTGATTCTACTACGGCACACATGTTAAAATCTATGAAACCTTATTTAATAAAAACCATCACTCATTTGATAAACTTAAGTAACAAATAGAATATTTCCAACGAATTACAAAAACAATAATCTCACCTATTTACAAATCTAGTAAACCACACCAAGTAACGCATTATCGCCCAATCTGACTTATTTCTAATATAGTAAAGATCTTCGAAAAAACAGTAAAAAAACAATTGGTAAATTTCCTAGATAGTAATAAAATACTGCACAAAAACCAGTTTGGTTTTATTAAATCACTCAGCACACAAGATGCCATTGCTAACGTAACTTCATAAATTTTCGAATCATTAGATAAAGGTAAAAAATGTGCGGGTGTATTTATTGACCTCAGTAAAGTATTCGATAGCATATCGCACGAGATGTTATTAAAAAAATTAAATAATATTTGCATAAAAGGCAACGCGATTAAATGGATCACCAACTACTTAAAAAACCGCCCTCAGGTGGTAAAAATCAATCGTGTTAATAGTGATGTTAACATTTTTTTTTTCAACATTTACATGGTTAAATTACATCATACGCCGACGATACAGTATTATTAATATATGAAATGACTTGGGAAAATGTAGAATTAAAGGCCACAGAAGACATCAACATGCTTAAGAATTTTTTCGACACTAATTTACTATCACTAAATAGTGAAAAACCATTTGTAATTCCATTAGCAATCCATCCAAACGATGCTCCCAAAAATTTTAACATTGTCATACACGATAATACTAAAATTCATTTCCAAATTATTGCAAATCAAACTGTACAATATTAAAAACAATAAAATAAAATTAAATATCTTGGAGTAATTATCAATAAAAATCTGAAATGAAAGGAACAAATATTTCGAGTAGTGAACAAAATCTATATTTTTAAGAATTAGAAATTTTCTGTCGTTGAAAAATCTCTATTTAATCTACTATGCCTTTACAATACGCATCATCAGTTGGGGATCCGCGTATAAATGTAACCTTCTTCCAATAGAAATTGTACAAAGGACAATTATTAAAATTATATTTAAAAAAATCCTAGGACTACCCAACAGAACGCCTGTTTGAAGAATTTCAAGTACACACATTTAAAGATTTATTATTTATATATTAAAAATTCATTAATTCAAATTATAAAAGAAAAAGATAAATATCCGTTTTTAAATTAAAACAGAACTCGACTTAAATATGTTTTTCTATGCCCAAAACTAAATACGTCTTTTGCACAACATCATTACACTTACCAGGGAAGAACTTTTTTCAATCGTCTACCAGAAGAAATCAGAAGCATTAATGATAAAACGCGAATACTGCTCTCTGTCAAGAGACACTTTAAAAGTATTCTTACGAAAAAAACTACTATCACTTAATTAATCTTAAAAATATTCTTAGTTTTCCATAACATTCTTTCTTTTTTTAAATACACACTATTATCAAAATAAATACTGCAGCACACATATATTTATGTACAATGAATTATGGGAGTGTACATAAACGTTATTAGTACTAACTACACTCCCATTCCATACACAAGCAAATGCTTTCAATGGAAGGGTAGTAAAAAACCTGAGGTGTAAAATAATCATGAAAATACCATGTAAAACATATTCTTAAAAATAAAAATTAAATCATGAAAAAAAATAAAATTAAAGACGCATGGTGAACATGTCTTACAATTGATTAAGATTAACAATTTCAAAATATTTACTTATTTTAAGGGGACTTCCTTGAAGGATATTATGGTTGGTATATTAAGTAAAAAATGAAGTAGGCGAAAACAGAAAGTGCCTCTTTACTTATAATGGTTTCGAATTACTTAGCTGCACTTGTAATATCTAAGTGCAGCTTATTCGAAAAACGAGATGCTTGCACCGCAAAAAAAAAGCGTTAAGAATTTTGAGTGGTATTCGAGAATTTCAAGGATGCTCTCAAAAAGAGAATGCTGGAAGCCATTTTTTAATGCGTTGCCATCGGAATACAGATGATTGCACCCAAATAGCTTCAAAAAGGACTTGTAAACACTAAAAAGACAAAATGGTGTTGGCTGGAATTGGGTGGTAGGAAAAAACAAGGTACGTAAGGAAAAAGGAATAACCAATCATTTACCACTGTATCTCTGCAACGAAGCACGTGACACATTACCTCGAGATAATTATTTTCACCCCAACAAAACGAACGAATACCAAACTATATTACGTACTTCCGAGATGTTCAAGTTCCTTCTTTTTTAATAAAAAACGAGATATTGTACTCGAAAAACGAAAAAACGACTTGCTAATGCACTGGAATTTGCACTATTTTTCTTGCCATTTTTCTAAATTTCAAATACCTCTGCAGCAATGTGAAGGTTAGGGAGAGAAGAACAAACACATGGTGCAATTGAATTGAGTGCAAAGTATTTTGCTCACCGCTTATTTTTGCGCGAATGGAGAAACTACGGTGATGTTTGATGAGCTAACTAACAGTGGCAGGAACAAATGAAGAACCGCCTCTGTCTTTATCACCACTTAAACATCGTCTCATAAATACTCGTCTATTAGTTTAACTCTTGACGTGACCCGACTCAAGTATTTTATTCACAAATCGGTCTTGCGAAGATACAATTACTGAAGAACTCCAAAGTTATTTAATAATTCTTGGAAAAAAAAACATCTTTTACCGACGAGGAATATGAGTCTAACTTTGTGTGTATCCAATAATGTTTTACCGAGAACTTTGAACATTTCCAAGAACATAAATACTTGACAATAGTTTGTAATATTTCGCTGAATCATTCAGCATTCAACAAGGGATTCATTAATCAATCATTCATTCATGGAACGAATAACAACAAAAAATATTGATCTTATATTGTCAATGGAAGTTACTTTCTGGTACTTGTTAAAACACCTTGTTCCGAATAACGTTATTGTCGTAGTGATGTCTACAAAAACCTTTCATTTTAAGTTTTGTATTTGGTTTGAAAATCCCATTAATAAATCGCAAAATTTCTTTCATCAGGGTACTTTGAAATTTTTTTGAAAACTACATTTGTTAATGAATTATTTTTTACTTCAGGAAACACGTAGGTCGATTATTGGAAAGCATAAAAAATTAAAAACGCGTTAAGTGCCCGACAGCTTTTAACCTTTCAGTACAACTGACTAAAGTCATATCGAACATTTGAATTAACACAAAATGTTATAGCTCACGACGGAAATTGTATTGAACGTTTTCATAATAGGATATTGATAATTATGTAACTGTTTAAAAAAAAATAATAAGTAATAAATTAAAAAAATAAATTATTATCTACAAAACTCGAGCAACTATTAATTCACATCGTTTGTGAGGTTATCTAACATCTTTCTCGACAAATTATTATGAAATTTGAGGTGTACAGTTGATTAACAAGGCTTCACTCCAAATTCAACCCTATTTAACAGACATAATATCTTTCCAATAATCGCTGATAAGTACGAAATAAACAAAACTAGATCTTATATTACTTTATGGATAGAAAATACTTAACAAAATAAAAACAAATAACTTTGTAAAAACCACTAAATAATCAATATTATCAACATGTTTTGAAAACTATGTTTTCTTCAGGATCTTGTCATCGGGATAAGATTGATATTTAAAATAACCAATGACGAATTTTAGAAATTAGAAAAAGTGTTAATGGTCAATTAAATATCATCAATAACCATTTTTTTTAAACAGCCATCCCTTAAATTTGTTTTCATACCAACATTTACATATAAAAAAAAATATTTTGTTATCAAGACTTCCTATTATTATTGTTTGTTATTTTTTTATAATATAAATGCAATGTTTTACACATTCTAAAATAATGTTTATATTTCATTTTATATAATTGTTTTTATGATATCGTCTTCCTCTCTCTCTCTCTCTTTAATATTTTTATCTCTTTCTAGGTCTAGTTCTTTTTTGTCTATACTTGTTTGTATTTTGTTATTTTTAATATTAATCTTATCCTGATGAAGAAAGCATAGTTTTCAAAACATGTTGATAATATTGTTTATATGGTGGTTTTTACAAAGTTATTTGTTTTCATTTGATTAAAAATGATACCACAAAGCATATTTGCAAACTTTGAAGAAGAAAATACTTAGTTCACCTCGAAATATTAGTCAAGTAACCTTCGCAATTTTCACGACAACAGAGTATGAAGTTTGAAGTCCTAAAAAACAGCCTTTCCTTAGCAGAAAATTTTATTTGTTGTACCTTGAATTGTACCCACCGTAGTTTTATTATAAGAATTTGAAACCATTTATTGGATAACCCTGCCATAGGTTTCCTCAAATGGTTTGCTACGTTTGGTGACTTAGCAAGGGTGCCCGGATTCATTGGTGATGTTTTCAAAGTCTTGGCGATGGATGCATTTGTCCAGCTACTGCGGAGCGGGCAGGATCGGGAGAGACTGATTGAGGGAAACCTTTTAACCTCTCCAGCCGGACTCGTTCGACCCATTACCTTGCACCGCAGTGGGAGGGATGGATGCATACATCCCTCATTTTTCAGATTCCCACCTACCACTCATACCTTTTTCCTGCTCAGAACTCCATCTGCTTTCTTTCTATAAAAATACCCCCATTCCCAAAGATGACTTAGACTCTCCTGTGTGAGGCTGTTAAAAAAGGTCCTTTTTGGAAATTCTATTTTTGGAATTCCAGTACAAGAATATGTTGAAACACATGGAAAATCTTAATAAATGATTTAATACATTATCACAAATAATTGTTTAGATAAGTGTATGAAAACAAGAGAGCAATTAGTTTTTTCTTCATGTAGGTATTTTACTTTATCTTTTTTCATAAGAAGCTTGATGTAAGCGAAACCGGTCGATATGTAATATAATAAATTCGTGGTTAAAATACAAAGTGTTTTATTTATTTTTATAATATTTTACTTTAGTTTGGTTTTTTTATAGTCTCTGACAATGAAGAATAATATTATTGTACCTTGACAAATCGACCATTTTGAAATCAGAATACAATTGTCGTTTCCCCAATCGATTTCCCCAATCCTTTTATCAATTTCGCAATCAAAATACCAAACGTATTGCAATGGAACATTGATATAAAACAGGCAAGATATGACTAGATATATTTCGTCGGAATTATACCATTAGAATTGATAGACCGAATCAAAAAGTTTAAATACTGTTCGCTAGACCTATTTACGTTTGCATATTGTATCTACTAGCGTACGAAATAGTTCTTCATGAAATCTTCATGAAGAACTATTTCATACTAACTTTTCCTTTAACTCTATACAGACATCGTATTGTCATAGGTATTACATTTTGATCTGTAGATTTTTTATCCGGAGGAAGCACGCTCGTCGTGTCGCCTTTTCCGCGAGATTGGTGATTTTTTTAACTAATGTAACTGTTATATCTATTGTTACGGTTAACAGGACAGGGTAGTAAATGGTTCTCTTTTAATTAAGATGCGCGTGGTCGAGTTATATTACTGATTTAATGCAAAACGAGAATATTACAATAGGTATTGTCTATCTGGGAGCTGGCTATTGAGAGAGAGTGACTAACTAGTACAACTTATGTACATCTTCTGTCTCGCTCATGTATTCTGGTAGTCAAACAAGCCCAAAAACATTATTTCACTATTGTTAATTTCTAAATTTCACTATTGTTAATTTTTATTCAATATTATTTTACTTACTGAATAAAAGTCTTTGTTCGGAACTGGCTTATAAATTAATTTTAACTAATAAATTCTACTTTGGTTTGCGATACAATCTGCTTTCATTCTTATTTATCTACTCTGCACCAAACCGATCACCGAACGGTCATCGTTTAAATTTAAATGTTCCTCAAAAGGGAACAATTTTATCATTTTTGCATGAATGTCCTCTAGTGAATTCCACAACATTGCAATAATTATAATTGGAAATATGTGACCGGGCCGGAGGCAGACGGAATCCCTAAATTCTCTTTCCTACGGTTTTTGTTTGAATTGGACCCAAAGTTTACTTGTCCGAGCTCCGCCAGGACTAAACCTATGCCTTATTCATGCTCCCGGGATTTCCAAAGATTTTCCAGGATTGGAGAACGGAGATAATGACCCATTTTTGAAGCCGGACGGCACTCTCAAGCAGTAATGTTTCCTAGTATTGAGACTTAGAGAAATACATTTTTCATAAGATTATAAATAGGGATATTTCAACACGGTTTTTTTTAAGAAATTAGGCCATCTCTTCTCCAAAGCATTACGGTAAAAATGTAATAAAGCTTTTTTCTTTCCACTCCACAATTTAATTGCGATTAGATATAGCGACTTTTCTACAAAATATTATTTAGTGTCGATTTATAACCGCAAAAACATTAATAATACAATGAGTAGGTATGTATTGCTGAATGTGCTTTTACTCGCAGAACATCTTTATTGTGGTAGAACTGTAAATAAATGTTTCTGTGAGAAAATGAATAAGTTCTCTCTACATATCTTTAACGGAAAGGTTTTGCCTTTCTACGGAAAAAAACTCAGTTACGTAATAACATGTTTATGTATATCTCAAAAGTTGCATAAAATTCAAATATTTGGAAAAAATATATGGGAAGGCTCTGGAATACGTACAAAATTCTTGGAAAATAGATCGATTTCTTCAATTCTTTCAACCGTGTTTCAACCTATTTATAAAACGTCGTGTCTTGCCTTGCTTGAAATGGCATTTGCTATATTTATTGGATGCAAAAAACCATGTACTTTGAATTCCTGGTACCTTTCTCTTCAATTTCTCTCACTACATTCAGCGATACAGTGTTTAGTAACAATTGTGGTTAGGCATCATAATATGTATTTGTTTTGATCTCGATAATAACTTTAAAAATATTTCTGTCATCAAAAATGGTTGTTTGGCGCCCTCTATGTATTTTCGTGCACATTTAAATATATTGACTGCAGATGGACCACAAATGGACCAAGATGGCTTGCAAGAACCCCTTTAAACCAAAATTTCAATTATTCAAATGATGTCATTGTAACACGAAAAAACTCAAACCCGAAATCATTGTGAATTTTGCTCTTCGCCGAATCAACTTGTGTGGAGGACCTAACCTGTTTTCTATCTCGAAATATAATTAATTTCCTATTAATTATATTTCGAGACAGAAACCATCTAAGGTCCACCTATGCAGCAGAAGATAGCTCTATCTCTATAAGTTGTCTTTGTTGATCATTTTTAGATATTTTTTTTTATTTTCTTGGATATTGACTATGTAACAATTTCAAGACATTTTGTTTTAAAAAGTTTTATTTTCTATATACATTTTTGTTACTTAATTTTTTGCTACCATTTCGACACATCCTTGTCATTCACTAGAAGACTCAAAACTGAGTTTTAAGTTAAAAACTAAAAAAGTAATGACTAAACAAAAAAAAAATTAAAAAATTAGTAACAAATGTACACGAAAAATAAAACCCTTCTAATCAAAATATTTACGTAGGTCAATGCTGATTGCCTTTTTTTTTAAATATAATTTGTGTCCGCGAAAGTAAATTCATCAATCGATAATTGTTAGGAGATACATAATGCCCATTACGTTTGGTGTTATTTTCATATCTCAAGCTACATATTATGACATAAACTGGGGCTCATAGTTTTGGCAGCTGCTAATTTGGGACTACGTAATGTAATAAAAGCAAGGAAAAACAAGTCTCAAATAATATATATTTATTATTTGTTTTTCTCGTGTTCAAACGTTTAGAATCTCTGACACAGCCATTGTGTTTGACTTTAAGACACCATTTGATTTCAAAATTGTTTATCTTTTGACCTTTGCGGGCCGAACCTAAATAGGAATAAAGTTGGGAAAGAGGAATAAATTAGGGGAAATAAAGCGACGGAAGTAGAAAGGAGTTTGGATGAAAGTTGAGTGTAGGATTACCGGGAACTCGAAACTGGAAAAACTCTCCAGGCACTGGGAAAGTAGAAGGCAGTTAGCAAGAGTAAAGGAAAATCACGGACTCTTATGACCGTCAAAAATGCGTTGTTCACAACTCTTTGGGAACGCAACATCAATAAAAAAGAACAGTAGGTATTTTGATACCACCGTCCTCAGATAACCTCAATACTAGAACTCAAACAAGAGATTTCTTTGACCTTTTTATAAAATGTGAAACAAGAGTCTCAACTGTTCCCAACCGTTTGGAACCAATTAGAATTCCCAATCGGGGTTGGTTGCGAGTTGTGAAGCTCAAGAACTTGGGCAAGTCACCAAAGGTAGAAAACTACTAGGGGAGACCTATGGCAGGGGTATTAGTCGGTTATCCAATAAACGGTTTCTGCGGCGGTGGTACTCGTACCCGCCTCCCAAATTACTTATTCCGCATGTTAAGGGTTGACGAAAAGTTACACCCATATTTCTGCTACTGGTTAAACATTTTCGAAGTGAATCTTCTTTAGCCCCGTTTATGATTTGAAATTCGGATAAAACGTAAATTCGTCAAAAATTTATTATTTGGCGAGTCCTTGGTTCTAATATAATTCTATCTTCGATTACGCAGTAGGCATGGCGCTCGACAAGTCGCAGCGGCCAGAGAGACCGACATCAAGCGGAGGTTCGAATCCTTCGAAATAAAAAAAGTTTTATTTTGGTGAAATCACCATCAAATCTTCAAACCACTTTAAAATAAACAGGCAAAAGAAAAGAAAGCGACATCTAGCGACTGTCTAGTTTCACTTCTACTGCGTGTGAATTACATACTCTGATTTTTTTTATTGGCCTTATTGGCCTAAAAAAGAAACGACAATCTTAATTCGCAAAAGTTAAATTAATTTAGCATATTCCGCGCGACAACTGTTTGATATTTATATGCGTTATTTATTCTGAAACCAGTAAATTGAAAAAGGGACAAATTCAATTCAAGGAACTGAATATTTTCTCTTTGAAGGACTGCTTAGCTTCTAAGAGATTCTGTTTCAAACATCTCTTTGTTCTTACAATGCTAATTTAGTTACGTTGTCTTTTCTTACGATCAGGTTGTTTATTTATAGCCAAGACGTAATAGGATTGTTAGAATTAAGTAAAGACATTTTTTCTAGGCCTAGTTTAGCACCATAGTACGTAGGTACTTCTTTGAGTTTTTTTTAATCTCACATCTCTACATATTATAAATTAAAGTCCTCCGCCATGTCTGTCCTCTCAAATCTATAACCGGATTTATATGCGATTTTCACCAATAGAGAGAGTGATTAATGCGGAAGTTTTAGAATTTGTCAAGGTTTTTTGTAAATTGGTTGAAATGTATCCATACTAATATTATAAATGTGAAAGTGCGTGTGTTTGTTTGTTACGCTTTCACTCCTAAACCACTTAACCCATTTTAAAAATTCTTTTACCAATAGAAAGCTACATTATCAGCAATTTGGGAGGCGGGAATGGGTACCGCCGCCCCGGGAACCTTCATTGGATAACCAACACCTCTGCCATAGGTCACCCCAAGTAGTTCGCTACGTTTGGTGATTTAGCAGAGGTGCCCGGGTTCATGGGGTGAGGTTTGTCTAGGTCTTGGAGGCGGATGACCAGGACACACTGAACCCCAGATTCCTACCCACCCCTTAAACCTTTTTCCTTCCAAGAACTCTCCTCTCCTTCCTTTCCTTAAAAAATCCTCCGCACAGCATCCCCAAGATGACATAGACCCTGAGGGAAATGATTTTCCTCAGGGCCTCCTGTGTGGAGCTTATGTAAAAAAAAAGTAACATAAGCTATATAAATGGTAAGTTCTGACGTTATGAAATTTGTATAAATGAAAATGTGTGTATTTCATATATTTTAGCGGCAGGGAGGAAAGGCAGGGGAAAGATGAGGTTCGCGCAGAGGGAAGAGATGAAGGAGCGGGAAGGCGGGGAAGGTGGAAGGGAACGGGGACGCACGGGAAAAGACATGCAGGGAGATACAATTTATTTCTTTGAATGACATTGCAACGCATGCCGGGTACCAGCTAGTAATATATAAAGTAGAATGTCTGTAAGTGGTGGTCGAGCGGGCTGGCAAACGGGCGGTGTGGATTTGATTTGTTGCAAATCTAAGGTTTTGTGCCGAGGTTGATGAAATTTTGCACATTTCACCTTCAAAACAAGGGAAAGGTCACTGTCTACATTTGATTTCTAAAACTCTGTGTAAAGCCCGGGCGTCGCCGGGGACTCCAGCTAGTTAATTATAAATATTCCTTCATACCTATAAGATGGTTTCCCAGCCTCTATATATTTTATGTGCTCTAAACGTTTAGCGCTTGTTGAAAGGAAGGAGAGGAAGAAAATGGGGGAGGAAATAGAATGAAAGGTGGGTACGAATCTTGGGTTCAATGTATCCAGAAGTGACAAACATGTGAATCCGTCCTTCCCACTGCGGTGCAAGACAATGGGTCGAGAGATTCTGGTTGGACAGATTAGGTCTCCGTCAACGTGTTTCTCCCGATCCGGCCCGCCATGCAGCATAAATTCACTAGACAAATCTCACTCCATGAACCCGGGCACCCTTGCTAAGTCACCAAACGTAGCGAACCACTTGGGGTGACCTGTGGCAGGGATGTTGTTTGTCCAATAAATGGTTCCCGGGGCGGAGGTACCCATACCTGCCTCCCAAATTGAATAAAATTGTATCATTGTCACATGAATTTAAATAACCCGCGATTCTGTAAATTCTGTCAATCCATAATCCAATATGGTATAATAGGATGGGGTGGCGCCTATAAAACTCACACACAATCTCTTTACATTGCGCAAAAAATAATAATTAAAATTATATTAAAAAATCATTTCTTTATCCATCTGAACTCATATTCAAAGAATTTAAAGTTAGAAAATTAAATACTCTCTTCCTGTATCATTCAACCTTACAAGTTTATAAAGTGGATATCCTAAACAAAACCATACCATTCAAAAACACAGTAAATCTCAGGCAAAAATTTGTAAAAAAACTTTGGGTCAACAAAACTACAAATACTTAGGAACAAATTTCTTTAATAAATTACCAGAAAATATAAAATCCCAAGGACAGTTTCAAAAATTTCAAAACACAATAAAAAACATATACTGAAAACCTTAACTAAAAAAAAAATAATAAATAATAATTTTAAAAAAATATATATATACACGTATGTTTCTCTTATTCTTTATATAAACTAAATTTCAAAAAAAAAAAAACAAAATAACCTAACAAATAATACTTCCTCCCGTACACACAAGCATTTGCTTATTATGGGAGAATATTTTTAAAAAATATGTATATTTGTATTTAATAATTGTATTAAGTTTTTAAATACTTTCATTATATTTATGAATCTATTGTATGTACTGTACCAAAAAAAAAATATTTTTTTCAATAAAAAATAAATAAAAAAATTGACCGTTGTGAATTTTGCTTCCGTGCGGTCGAATTGGAATCCTACTTTATTTTTTCAAGACGTCTGTTCTGCCGTTCGGTACTTTAAATAAGTCATGATGTCGACTTCGGCTGTAGTGGTCTGGTACATATATTATAAATCATAGCATCCCAAGAGAAATGGGCTATTAATGAAATTGTTCCAAATTTTGAAAGACAGAATAGCAAGACTCGCTTTCCTTCTAGTTTCTAGACTCACAGAATCAGTTTCCTCAAGTAAGTCAATATGGTGCATGAACCTTGGATAGGTTCCATGCTTCCGCATATAACATGCCTGAGGAATTTTTTCTGGATTTTCTGTGGTATGTACTTCTGGTGGTACGGTGCCCAAACATCGCTCGCGTACTCCAGCTTGCTTCTCAGTATGCCATCGAATAATGCTAGCATAGCTTCTTGGTTATCAAACTGCTTACAAGTCCTCATAATGAATCCAAGAAGTTTGTAGCAAGACTGAGTGAGCTGTGATATATGGCAAGAGAATGTCAGCTTGGGATCAAAGACGACACCGAGATCCTTCACGGATTTTACACGTGATAACGTTTCGCCTTTTATTTTATAATCGTAAATTAAAATGTTTTTTGTGATATAATATAATTTGTGAGAGGTGCCCTTTGTGGTGAAGATTGAGCCAACCGGACGTTTTAATGGCCGTTCTTTGCAGGAAAACATCGCTTATAGGTTAGTGCCAAATTAATATACCTATGTGCTATTTTACCGAACAACTAAATTCCTTTAACAAAGTAAATTCCTTTCAATATAAGAACAGAATGCCCGCAAGGTCTGGGGCTACTTACACGCTCCAAGCTTATTCAACGCCTACGTTATTTTAATAAAACAACTACTATAAAGTACGATTGTTTGAATTGCAGGTTGATTAAATTGTAATTCTTATTTTATTTTAATTGGGGATCATGGGAAACATAATTGTAGAGTAAAGGTTCCCAATCTTATATGGCTCACCGCCCACTTTCCTAATAAATTTTTCGTCAATTCACCACCCCCTCCCATTTAACAAAAGAACATTAAATTTATTTAAAAGTGAAAGCTATATGGCGTTTGCAAGGGTACGCTCACCACGTCGCGGATTTGCAGTATAATGACATACCTGTTTGTAACGAGGTAGTTATGGGATCCCGCCTGAGCGTTTCAGTGTAGTCTCCATCATTGCACAGGCTATATTTTCAGCTTATTGATGGAAATAGGTAAATTTTCAATATTCTGAGATTATTTGCAACTCTTTGGTTTTGGAATGCTGTCATTCTAAATTATAAAAAAAAACTGTTGTTATTTATGCATTGTTTAAGGATTATTGAAAAAATATGATTACATAAATCGATTTTTCCGTCTAATAATCACTAATTGAACGGTTCTTATGCAATATTTAGGGAATTATACAACTATGACTTATTTGAATTCTTAAGATTTTTTTTTTAAATTCCTATCACCGCCTTCCATTTGCCATCGACATCACCACCGCCTTCCTGAATCTCACCAATGCCCCCAGGAGGGCGGTACGAATAATAACTGTTCTGTGATCAATAATTGATTGTAAACCCAGTTATTGTTATTAAAAATATGTTTTCTAAAGAACTGATCTCCATAAGACACGTATCAGCAAATTCTAGAATTAAACTATCCTTTGGTCAAAGTCCTTTAGGGCCAAAATCTACTAGTTTCTAAAAGTACACAACTTTTTAATTTCTTATTAATAACTTGTTACATAAAAGTATCTGTAACAAGGTGTGTGCACCCTCTTACCCACACTTTATTAATGGTTTCGGTGTGTGGCACCTCTAGTGCTTGCCCATTGACATTTGGGCATTGGTAATATTGCGAGCCCTGCAATATTTTTGAATGCAACAGTTGCTGATCCTGGACAAATTGAAATCAGGAGATTTGAAAAGAGAGCTGATTCATTCTTTGTACTACAGCCCAGAGCATTGGGCGATCCTCTGGACCGAAAGACGACGAATCGACTAAATTATCGCTACGAGTAAGATCATAGATGTTGGAAGTGACTCTCGCCATCTTGGGAGCCAACTTGAAATCATCCTGGGAGGATGATTGGCCTCTGAAGTCATCAGCCGGTCCTGTTTCTGGATGTTCCTTTTGGCTTATAGCCAATGATCTGCAGCCCTGCCATTCTCACGATGTGAGATTCCTTCTACAAAACGAGGAGTTTTCGACAAGCCACGCTTCAGCCACGCTACGACTTATCACGGTATCACCATCAACCTATTATTTAAGCAAGCCCTTAATGCCAGACAGTTTTAGAATTAGGATTATTTTTTTTAATTCACAATATACTTTATTATTTCGAATACCTTGTTTTCGTACTAGAACCTAATCCTTGTATTTGGCATTTGGAGTCCTCATTGCTCATAATAATCAATATTTCAATAATCTACATTGTTGCCACCTCATCCCAGGTAACAAACTTAACCAAATTAATTACTCTTTCGATTAGGTTTAGGTAATGCATCTACGAAATAATGTTTTCTTGTATCGATGCATCTACTCGTAAGTGTCAATGAATCTAATATATGTAGTTTGTGTATGTGGGTTATAAGTAATAACGTTCTTGATAACTATGTTACCTGTCAACGCTCCAAAAAAAATATTCTCAGCAATAATGTTCTTTGCCAAAATGTTCCTGTTTAGAAACTGGTCCCTTGGCACAGTCAGTGGCGAATTCATTCCAATGTGCGACTATTAACTAGGAACATTTTGGCAGTAAACTTTTTGACCCGGGACATTTTCACTTGTAACATTTTGACAGGGAACACTTTTTACCGGCTACGGTCTAGTTATCGTACCAAGGAAATCTATTTTTAGAGAATCTAGTGAAGGCACATTCTAATTTTGTGGCATCCTTAATGATAATAATATTTGTATGATTTTTATAGTGTCGTTTATGTGAAAAATCACCTCAAGGGTGCTTGTCAAAGATCCATAAAATTTCAAAGTGTTAGAATTATCTATGAATTTAACAAATACTTGAAATATTAATTACATTATTATTGGCAAACGTATCAACCCAAGCTGTGAAATTTGCTTGGGGCATCGATTCTGAGAACCCAACAAATTTAATTTTAACCAACAAGTTTAAAACCGTCTGCAGGAATTAAAGAATCATCTATTAGTGGCATCAAAGAGACGAGTAATTAGAGACAAAGCAATTACGTACATTGCCCCAAGTCTGAATGTTAAAAAACAGTGCGCTTTTCCTGAGGCCATTTGGTTAGTTTAACGAGTTTCAGATTACATTCCGGGGACTAAGTGATGGTTAGTACTGCTTTAAGTATTTCTGGTATAAATTGTAAAGTCTCTTTTACGAGATTTTTAATTGAAAACATTGACTGCGAGAAAGATATAGCCATAAAAATCGTATATGAAACAAACCCAACTACTATCAAAACTTAACGGCCTTTCAAACTACCCACCAGATTCTTATAAAAGTATGAAGAATTCTAAGAATCAAACTAAGGTTTTTTTAATGTGCTTGCTGCATAAAGTCCCAACTGTTCCCTGCTTATGCATCCCAATTGGGGTAGGTAGTTTGTTATGAGGGGGTAGCTAAGAGAGGAAGGAGAAGGGGAAGAGAGAGGGGGGGAATTACCTAGCTATTTTGTTTACCCAACACGGCTAAAGCCATTTCAAGCCACGTTTCAGTCCTGATTAGTGGGATATTTATTTATTTATAAAATTCATCTAATAATCCGGGCGGCGTTTTATACGTAAAAAAGCCTTCTCCAATTCCCTCTCTGGATTTTAAAACATGTGCAAATTTTTTTTAACATAATATAGATACCGACCTAAGTGTGACGGTCGGTACGTTTTTCTTTTTTAGGTAAGCTACTTTTTATTGGAGTTAGGACACCAAAATCATTAAAATTGCCTGGGTTGAACTTAACAGACGTTCAGTTAACAAACTGGACAATATATTTTTGAAATATGTAAAATGAAAATACTTTCTGACATAGAATATTTTCTTATAACACTGTTAGTAAAAATCGGTCCAGATTTGGAGGAGGAAAATGAAGAATAGAAAACCTCGATTTTGATTAATTTAATTTAGATATTATCAGACCGATTTGCAGTTGTTCCTTTTGCTCAGAATTCTCGGGAGTAAGAGTGATAGTGACAGCAACAATTTGGTAAAATCCCTATTGTTCAGATTTCTCGGCCACCGAGTTTCCTCTTAAAATAAATAACTACGTTTTTCTTCGATATCTACATTTTAGTTTCAAGTTTACTTCACTAAATAACTAAAATGAACAAAATAGGTAATATTTAAATACTTCAGTCAACCAAGATATTCATTGAGGTATTTAGCGAACGTAAAATAATCAAATGTCTTAATTAGCGAACGTAAAATAAATTTTATGTCTACAGAAGTGAAGATAAAATGCACCGATGTTATGCAGCAGGACAGTGTTTTTCAAAGATACCTACTTGTTTAAGCTCATTAAGTGAGAAAATCTATGAAACACAGTATAAACAAGTAATAAAAAACAGACAAATTATTAAAAAACTAAACAAACAAACAACCAAACAACTAAAACAAACAAAAAATAAACAAATTAATATATATACAAAAACACATACATAAATAAATTCTTTTAAATTCATAAATAAATTCAAAAATTAGTAAATATATAAACGAATTAATTAAACTTTTCCTAAGTCTGATCCTCATCGCTAAGGATTGTGACCCCTACTCCAATTTCCATGATGGACGGGGTTCATTCAGTCCTCGTGGTCCTGCTCTACGGGAGAGCTGCGGACACCGACGTACCGGGCGCCAGTGATATTTGGTCACTTCAGCGGATTGGCGACCTTTCTCTGCTTCTTCTGCAAACACTTTGCCAGTGACTATGAGTTTCTCTAAGTTTCAGTACTCAGTTTGGCCAGCAAAGAATCTTAAAATAAAATTATACGTGCTGCTTGCTCTCCATGGAATCCAAGGCTTTTTTTCTCCACCACATTTCTAGAGCGTTTATCTGTTTTCTTTTGCTGGCCATAAATTTACAAATTTCTACTCATTTTTTTATCAATAAATAAATAAACAAATCTAATGATTCTTCCTGCTCCATTCACTTCTTTTTCAAATCGATTCCTTAAATTTCCTCTCCCCTTTATTGCTTTCTCCATATAGCATTTTTTACCAAAAATTAGTAAAATCAATCCACTGACTCTGGGCGGTGGAAACCTGTGCGGTGTCCATAAACGAAATCAGAGTGTTATCAAATCGTTTATGTTAAAATGTTTATGGACGCTAACTTATGGAGAATTAAGTGTATGTTCACTTTTTTAATTATTTCATCATGTCTTTATAAATTGTACTATTATCATCACATAAAAACTCATGATGTTTATTTTTCTAAAAATAACAATACAAATGAATTAGAAATGTTGATTAGAAATGTTACTGACAAGTTTTTAAAACTAATTTCTCCTACTTTTACGACGTTTCTATTTTGACTCCAATTTTCTACATAGCTTCGTACAGGTATCCCTGATGGTAATTATTCCCTTCAGACCCTATACCATTTTGGGAATGCTGTGTGGTGGGTCTTTTAAATAAAGGAAGGAGAGGATGTTCTGGGAAGGAAAAGGGTGGGAGGGGTGTGGTGGAATCTGGAGGTAAATGTGTCCAGGAATGACGGAATAAATCCTTCCCTTCCACTGCGGTACAAGACAATGGCTGGAGAGAGTCCAGCTGGAAAAGTCAAAAGATCTTCGTCAACCAGTCTCTCCCGATCCGCCAAGCAGTAGGTGGGCAAATTCATCCGCCGCCAAAACCTACAAAAAATAACCCCATGAAATCGGGCACCCCTGCTTAGTCACCAAACGTAGTGAACCACTTGGGGCGAGCTATGGCAGATGTGCTGGTTATCCAATAACCTTTTTCCGGGTCAGCTGCAACCATACCCGCTACCCAAATTGAAAAATCCAATAAAAACCATCCCGGATAATTCGGGTTGCGTAAACTGTAATTGCATAAAATAGGTCATTAGTTAATATTTTTGCAATCATTGCCTAATTAACCGTAAACACGTGATCTAATCGATTTGCAGTCAAATAATATTTCACCGTAATTAGCAAAATTAATGTAATTACCGGCAGTTTGGTTGTCAGTGAACGAGCAAGACTTGGCTATTAGTATGGTAAGGGTATGTAATGAATTACTACTGTATTTTCACTGAACAAACAATCTCAATAAGTGTGTTGTACTCGGATTTAAAAGAAAGTCAATGTCACAAATTTACATAAGATTTTCTACATTTTTGACCAAATGATCTTGATAATCTGTCCAAGAAAGAAATTCTGCATACGAAAATGTTCGTGTTTGATGACCTGCATTGTCGAAAGGTTAAAATTCTCGATTACAAATGCTGGGGAGGTGGGTTTTACTGCCGGTGTGCGCGAAAAATACCAATGTAAATATTGTATTGTTTCGCCTATAATTAATAAAAAATAATAGCTGATACCCGGCATGCGTTGCTATGCCATTTAATAAAGAAATTGTTTCTCCTTGCGTGTCCTTACCCATTTGTCCAGTTCCCCTTCCGCCTGCTCTTCCTCTCCCGCGTCCCCTAGGTTCCCGTCGCTGGAACTTCCCTCTCCCGCGAACCCCTTACCCGAGTTCCCCCTCCCCCCTCCCGCATTACATACATTCAGTTCCGGTACATTCAGTTTTAAAATAGCTCGCGGGCCCACCTATTGCAATTTTGTCAACAAATTTCATAATGACAGAGTTCACCAATAGTTTTATACAAACCTTGTCCTGACAATAACGAACACAAAAAAAAGAAATATCCAATTTGGTGCAGTTGTTCGAAAGTTATGCTCGTACATACATTTCGGCGATTCATTTTTATTTATTTAGGTATATAGAATATTTGCAGCACGTTCATAGTGGTTAATGCTTTCGTTATTGCCCCAACGAGAGATCACCATTGACAATCGAAACTTTGCCTTGTTCTGCCGGTATCTCCATGGAAAATTCCCCGAGGAACTATCGTCATTGATATCTTCGACACACGTGCACAGTCAGGAAACAAAAGGTGGGCCCAACATTTGTACACGGTTGATATTTGTCACATGAAAACGGGTCGTTTCTACGTTTCGTTCATAAATTCAACTGCGGTTTCATGGTCTCTGTGTTTCCTCCATCCTACAACAATGGCTTTAGCTGTACTCTGTGATCAGATCTGAACAGCCATATAGATTCTTGAAATGGACTTACGGGTTCCGTTTGGGATTCTTTGGTATTCACATAAAAATAATTTTTAAAGGCAATACGTAAAATTATGTGTGGGCTTACTGCGGGCACACCTATCACGCTCATAATGCACTTCTATTAGCTTATCGTTTAAGTGCGTTTTATCAATACAATCATAAGACTAATTATAATAAGTCGATAATTATCGACCACGGATAGTTTTAGGGTTGTCTCCAACGATACATTAGTCAGAAGATAGCCAAATTTCAATTTGATTGTTTACTCGTAAGCAATTTAGAAAAATTGCTGAACGGACCGCCATTGATGTGTTTATGGAAGCTTAGATACCAACAAATTAATGAGGTACCTTCCACCTTGGTATCGAATCAACTTATTTATTGTGACAAAAATAGTAAGAAAGGTGCAATACCAATACGCATTAATGATATTGTTCTGATATGTGATTTGAAGGAGCGACAGCTATCCAAAATTGTGTAGCCATGTAGTTTCAACATCCTTCAATAGATGTGTTAGGATAGTTAGTTATACGAAGTTTCGTGATGTCCTAACACATGTCAGTTAAGTATTATATAGAACAGTACCATCTATTGTCGCTCGTGGCAAGTGTACGAATGGTGTCGATGATTGCCCGTGATATCTGGTAGTCAGTCAGGCAGAGTCCATCAGTCTGGCGACTTGGAACCTCAGAATTACTTAACTCATAAATAAAAACGTCAAGTCGAGTTACATATTAATTAGAAACTTTATGATAACGTAAATAAAGCAATGCGTCTCTTATTTGGAAGTTTTCCAACACGTCTCAAAAATTCTTAATCATTTCCCCCACGGTTGAATTTGGCTGCCACCTCTGGTCTGGAGTTCCAAAATACCAGAAAAAACCCGGACTCTGTGCAATATCGGGCGTTTCGTTTGATAGATTCTCTCATCTTAAGATGAATATATACGTGAAATCCTATTTAGGTACTATTTTGATTAATCTTTACGACGAATCGACTTACAGTATGAACATCAAAAATATGTTACGGATAAATCGAAGCTTTTACTAGCTTTTCTTTGTATTGGAATTACAATAAAATTATTATTAACGTAACAAAAAATATAAGAGTAAACCACCAAAAAAAATGTTTTTTCATGACTTAACTCTGAAGTAATACAAGAAACAATTTTTTAAAAATACCCCTTTATGGCTAAGACTATTTTTGAGGTTTTCCATGTTCTAACTTTTTTTCGTTCTAATAAAATTATACACAAAATAAATAAAAACCACTTTTTCGCTTACTAGCCTCGTGCAAAAAGACGCTCGATTTTAAAATTTTGCAGGCATGAGATTCGAAACATTTCTAGCCTTTATATTCCTCTTAACAGATGCATTGCAATTTTTAGGAGCACAAGCGTCGGGCGGGAATTCTATCCTAGTTCTACCGGTATTTCAATGGAAGATGCTCCGAGGAACTAGCATCATTGATCCCTTCGGCACCGGTGCATAGTCGGGAAACACGCCCAACATATGTACATGGTTAACATTTGTTACATGAGAACAGGTCGCTTCTTCGTTCTTGTATTCAACAGCTCGGCTGTGTTTCCTTCTTCCTACAACACGGGTCTCTTTATGACAAATGTTCATTACATCCTCTCCTCAAAAAGATCCTTCAAACAGCATGTCAGATGACATAGGCCCCGAGGGAAATTATTTTATTATTTGAGTGTGGATTTAATGTTAAAAAAAACCGTTAGAAGTAACAGATTCTCCTTTTTATACGAAACCTAAAAATATGGGAAGAACGGCGAAATCCAGGTAGATTCATTGGCTTTAAGCCGCAGTAAGTAGTTTACATCTTTCCCTATTAATGTTAATGAATCCAAAACCCAATTACTGGTAATCTCTGTCGCTTGAATGGTGAAAATTACTTGTGCAACTGGTTAGCAATGTTAGACTTAAGATGAGCCTAAATGTAATCCCAAATATTAAAGTTTCTACTAAAGCTCACGCGTAAGCAAGCATCAGGGGAACATCCAACACTAGAGTGGTAACGTCGCACATCTCCTTGATACCGCACATAATCAATAAAATTACAATCATGGATAGTTTTGAAGTTTAAAAAAATGCATGTATGAACAGTTTTACGTTCCTTAAAACATTGAAATTTCGAACAAAGTCTTGTTTAAAATCTTCCGAAGATTCTATAGTTTACCCCCAGATTCTTTGCACGTTACAATGATTGTAGTCAAATAATGCGAAAACGTAAATTCGTACACTATTAATTTGCTCCACACAGGTTGCTCTGAGAAAAATAAGGATCTTAGGGGATGTCGTGAGGAGGATCTTTTTAAGGAAAGGGAGGAGAGGAAGTTCTGGAAAAAAATACAAGGGGTGGGTAGAAATCTGGGGGTCAGTGTGTCCAAGAATGGCGGACGTATGACTCCATCACTCTAATTGCGGAGCAAGGGAATGGATCGGGAGAGTCCGTCTGGAGAGGTCAAAAGATCTCCTTCAACCAGTCTCTTTCGATCCTGACGCATCCACCGCCAAGACCTCGACAAACCTCATCCCCGTAAACTCATGCACTTCTGCTAAGTCGCCAACGTAGCGAACCACAATTTTCATAGTCATGTAAAAATAACATAAATGGGGAGTTTTACCATTTTTGGAAAAATATTCATACTTCCACCGCAGTAACTTGTTACATGTTAAACTTACAAAACAATGATAGGAATTTAATCTTCTTCATGTTTGTCATTTCCACATTTGTCGTGGGATCAAACATTCAGAAATCAACGGCTCTCGCGCACTCTTCCCAAGGTTATTTTTCATTAGAATCCCGACATACGTAAGAACATAATACAAAATCCCTTCTTCTTTTTCTAGCAAATGCCTGTTTTGTCCCCACTGAAGAACTATTACCATAGTACCTAAACAAATTAGTATTCAATAGCAATACAATAACTAATTATAATTTAAACTGTAAACTTTGGGTCTTAGGTACAAAGCAAGCATTGTCGCTGCGTACGTCACAACACATCACCACCTCCAACCTTCACTCCTTATTGACGTGTCATTTATTTTTAATCACCCAACTTCATTAATTAAATATCACGGATCATAAACCCTTAACAACAACAACTACAACTGCTATTATTACACTGCTAGGCTTCTAATCGGCTCAGCGTTCCACCCTGTGTGTTGCGCGAAGGTTTACTAGGAAGACGTGTGGGGAAGCACCGTGTATAGAGTTGCTTTATTTGGGAAATTAATGAATACGGAACACTAGTGCCTACTGGCCTTGTAAGCGACGGGGAACCAATGAAAACACCATAATAAACAAATTAAGTAACAAAATGTAGGTGTGAAATAATACTCTGCGAAACTAAAAATAACATAATTTGGTAATATTTAATTAAATGAAGACAATGTTAGCGAAACTCAATCGAAAAACTGGAGACAGAGAAGTCAGAAAAAAATATTGGCACCTCTGGAATTCGAACTAGGGACCTTCGGCTTTCCGGGCCACAGCTCTAACCACTGAGCTAAGGTGTAAGAGCTGTGGCCTGGAAAGCCGAAGGTCCTGGGTTCGAGTCCCAGAGGCCCAGAGGTGCTTTGTCTTGATATTATCTTTTTCTGAGTTTCTGTCTCCAGTTTTTCGATTGAGTTTCGCTAATATTGTCGTCATTTAATTAAATATTACAATTTTAGGTTTTAATCAAAAAATTAAAAATAAAAATAATTTATTATCTTTGCCACCTTATTGAGTTCTAATCTTTGTTATATAAATCAACCAGTTTCGATTTGACCTGAACCTTCAGCAGGTTTTCATAAAAATATAATGTGAATAGCCAGTTACTTCTCCACCATCGTCTTGCCCACATCCCTCTACTCTCCATTACTCTCACTTGCTCAAGACCTTTTTTTTACACTTGCTCCGTCTGAAAAATAATTTCCAGTAGGGCCAATGTTATCTCAGAGGATGGTGTGTTTAGGGACCTTTTAAGGAAAGGAAGCAGAGGAAGTTCTGAAGTAAAAAAGGGTATGAGGAGTGGGTAAATCTGGGGGTCAGTGTGTCCAGGAGTGACGGACGTATGCATGTATCATTCCAACTGCGGTTCATGGCGATGGATCGAGAGAGTCCGGCTGGTGAGGTCAAAAGATCTTCCTTAATCAATCTCTTTTGATCCGATCCGCCACGCAGCAAGTGGGCAGAATCATCCGCCGACAAGACCCGGACAAACCTCATCCCGAAAATCCCGGGCACCCCTGCTACATTGCAAACCTCTTGGGATGAACTATGGCATAGTTGTTAATTAAACAAAAAATTGAAGTTTTGATTGGGAGCAATTAGGACTCACATCAGGACTAAAATAAATAAGAAAAAAACTTATATTCACCGCAACCACCGTTATTCTTCATAGAAAAATCACAACTGAGGTGGCTTGGGCAGTTTAGGCACGTATTAAAAATGTCTGATGAGAAAGTTCCTAAGAATATATTGAGTGCGATTTCAGAGGGTAGACGTCCAGTGGGCCGCCTCAGATACAGTTGGGTGAGGCAACTCCAGAAACTATGTTAGGAGAGGATGGGACTGCCATGGACGGAAGCCGAACAATCAGCGCAAGAGCCCTTTTTTAATCAACTTATTGAAAAGTCAAAATATCAGGTTTTTTATAGCCTTCTGCAAATAATAAAGCAGGTATTTTTATTTTTTCAAAATTTTAATAATAATAGGTGAAACGGTAGAAAAGGGATTTGTGACATTTATGTTACATTGCGTTACAATGCGTAAGAATGTTTTTAAGCATCTACGAAGTATGAAATAATTGGAAACAATTATTTTGCTTATTATAGCATAATGTTACCCCACATTTTTCACACAATGTTTGTGAGACGCCATTGAATTCTTATTAGGACGCTTACAACGAATTCTTGTTTCAGACCATTCTGGCCAATTTGATTTTGTCTTACTGCCATTGGATGAACATATTGAGATAGACCCTTTCGTTTCTGAATTTCTGGTTTAATGCTATGGCGCATCATAGTGTACTTTGTAACCAGCCTACAAAGTACTGTATCATCCTCCAGACGAAAATTGGCCCATGCCAGCTTTGTATTCTGCTTGTTATTCGCCTTTCGAACGCCCTTTTATAATAGCCAGGCATTAGACATCGCAAGGTCCAACAAATGGTAGATCATACGAACTTGCCATCGTTTGCTTCGCAACAATACTTTATATGTATTGTTGCGAAGCAAACGATGTCCCCCATTAGAAAAAGATTTGCCCCTTATTAGAAAACGTTGACCATATAACGTATCTGGGTCTAAAACTGACCAAAACTTAAAATGGACCGAAAACATTACCTATTTAGATAATAAAATTAAAAAAACTAAGTTCTTTTTTTCAAAACTATCAGGAATATCCTCATTGAAAAAGACTTAATCAAGATTTACATGGCGCTCTGCCAATTACTGTTAGAATACGGAATTATCGGATGGGGCAGTGGAAATAAAAACATACTAAATCCACTAATTAAAGCTCAAAAAGCCATAATGAAAATTACACTGAAAGTTCCTGTAAGAACTAGCACTGACGAAATCTTCAACAATCTTAGCATCGTGTCAATTAAACAACTATATTCTAAAACTATTCTCATTTACATTCATAAATACAAAACCCAAGAAATAACAACTAACACGTACATTAGAAACACTAGATCTCATGGTCAAAAACATATCCAACAAGTAACTACTAACACAACATTTGGGCAAAAAAGTTTCTTATATTATGGCATTAAACTCTACAATAAAATACCACTCTCACTCAAAAACATCAACATTATAACATTTAAATTTCAAATAAAAAGCTATGATATATGCTATAATAAGGATACTAAACATAGGGAGATCAGAAATAGAAAATATACTGATATCAAATACAGACTAAAACCAAATCTAGTGAACTGAATTATAAAAAAACACTATCATAATATTTACTTTATAATTATTTAACAAAAAAAATACTACATGATATATGTTATGTCTAATTCATATTAATTTCTTATAATTAAATTATAATATGTAAATGAAATCCTCAGCACGGGAGATCCCAGTGAGGATATCATTATCTCTACTTGTTACTAAGAAATGAAGACAATAAATCATTATTATTATTTTATTTTTTATTTTAACTTTATGAGTAAAAACTCAAATTGTAATATTTAAATAAATGAAGACAATATAAGCGAAACTCAATCGAAAATCTGGAAAACAGAAAAATCAGAAAAACATCTTGACACCTCTGGGACTCGAACCCAGGATCTCTTGCTTTCCGGGCAAACACACTAACCACTGCACCACGATGTCGATATGAAATTCTGTTATGTTTAACTGTACCATACTTCGACTAAGAACCACCTACATTATCTTCATTTTTCTTTAACGCATATATTATTGGCAACTATCTTTATGTATGATTGCAAGATTCAAACCCGAACTAGATAGTGTCCGGATAACATCATGGGTAGATGTAATAATAATAATAATAATGTTTAAATAAATGAAGACAATATAAGCGAATCTCAATCGAATATCTGGAAACAGAAAAATCAGAAAAACATATTGACACCTCGTTTATTTAAATATTAATAAAAAATTATTAATATTTACTGCAAATCTTCTAACTTAAACATATCAAGACTTCTGCTGTCTTGACCTCCGCCGAACCCGCAAGACTGACTTATCGAACCCAAATTAACCAATTCGATCAAACCCAGATTAAGAACCACTAATCCAGAATATAAATAACTACATAGTTTACCACAATGTAAATAAATTATTATTGCAATATTGGAAAAGATAGGACAATTTAAAAGTAAATACATAAAGATAGGAGAATGTAAATCAAAAATAAAACAAACAAAAAAATATGTTGTTCAAAAATACAGTAGCTCTTTGCTGCATACATAGTTCATCACAGGAAAATGTAAGCATAACTTGTAAACTTCCATCTCTCTAAAAACAAACCATATTAAATTCTCCCTAGCATTATCTAAAATGTAAATTTAGTTTTTGAAGGTGAATTTTGTTTTCAATGTCAGCCTCTACTCGGAACGATATTTCAACAAACAGTTCAGCGAAACATGAAGTTTTTTCTAAATCTAGTCGGGTTCCTGTTACTTTGGTAGTCAAAGGTTGTTTAAGTCTGCTGCCCGACAAAGTAACAGTCTACGTCTAGTGGTAGGGGTAGGTAGGGGGGCGGGGGGAGAGGGATAAGAGGTAGGGCGGGTTCCTTGGTCCCACCCCTTTGTTTGGAGAACAATCGCTTGGCGAGGGAGGGTGGCGTGACATTAAGTTCTGTGTGCTAATTTCCACCCTGTCAATCCCGGGTACGCCTAACTTGGTTGAAACTGGAATAGCCAGAAAAGAACCTTTTATTACGTCATTACTCAATATTTGGAGGTGATTTTGCATTTGAATGGCGCTATACTTTCTTTTTATAAATTGTGCCCTCACATTCCAAATTAATTAATTAACTTATTTCTTTATTTGCCCCGTCGAACGGTTACTATATGAAATTCCCTCAATAGAAAAAAATCGCAAAATGTGCTACGAAAACTATTGTAAACAGGTTTTTCCGGTTATGTTACAAGTTGAAAATATATGTATAAAAAATCACAATGTTTCTTGAAATGCTATTAAGACGTTTCCCGAGATTTTCCCCTTTTTTAAACGAGTCGTATTTTATTAAACAATTTCACAATTTCCGCAAAATTTTTGTCTTTTTTGAATTAGCGCACTCCCTTTATCATTCGAATTTATGGATTTCCCCTTCTTCTTCTATTTGAGCGAGTACTACCAAAAATTCTTGACATTTTAAAAATTTTAACTTTTGTGTTTTCTCAAATACGAACTACCTTTAATAATGATGGACACTGCAACGATTTTCTGAAACGTTGGCTAAAGAAGGAGGTAGCGCAACACGGCATAACACCCCAAAAACAAATATCGAAAATGCTTTTGGCCGTGAAAATCTTAAAACGTATCTACCTAAATAAATTTATATAAATTTTACGTAACGGTAATTTTTGTCCAATATTTAAAATGTGTTTGTAATATTTTTTTAATCTGTAGAAACAAAATTTTCGTTTTCGTTTTGGCAAGTCACATCTTACAACCTACGATTTTTCTGTCGTAATAACTAATTTTAATTCAAAAATAATATTTTGGTTTGCACAGTCCTATTAATCGATTAATGTAATAATAAAAAATATTAAAAAAAAACGAATGTTTGAAAGAATGCTTTTGCAATCACAGAAGGTACAGCAAATAGCAATAGACAAATGAATTATATTATTAGTGTATCTGTATTTGTGGAATAGCGTAATGAAAACGCAAAAATCGTTTTGTTTTCCATTTTTTAATTCTTGTTAGTTTTCAAGAACACGATTACGTAAGTATCACGTCGTTATCATGCGTAAATATGTAAATATCATTCTTCGCTTTAATCTATGTAAGGCAATTTGAATACAGTAATTTGTAATTAGACTTAAGTTTTAAGGTTCTTAGACTATAGTTTCAAGGTAATTTAACAAGAGAATTTTTGCTAACTTTGTAAAGCACCCCTGGGTAAACTATTAATTAAATGGCCAATACAGAAAATATCCGTTTTAATTCGTATAATTAAGTCCGAATAACATTATTTGCCAACTTTATTTTTTTTTTAATTTATCACTGATAAAAAGTATTCAATTGTTTTTGGGAATAAACAAACTGTTGTACCTTCGTTTTTTTAATGAGTGTACGCAAAAAAAATGATGTTTGTATTTTCTTATGATGTCTGTGCGTTCGGCCAGAAAACGAAAAAAAATAATGAAATAAATATAGGTATTTTCAAACCTTTCTGGCTTTTGCTCTTCAAGGGTTTTTTAAAAATCATTTCAAGTGTTTAAAAATCATTTAAAATCATCATTTCAAATAATAGTGTGAAAAGGGAAAGAGAACTTTTATATTAATTCTATTTAAATGGGCGGATGGTAGGCAATTACAAAATAGATAGGTTTTCATATTAGAGTGGATATTAGTTTACAGAGGGAAAACCAAAAAAAGTTTTGATCTAAAGTTCCCACTTCTAGACCACCGAAAATGCAATCTAGGGAGTCAAGTTCAATCCTCATTCGAATAAGCATAGAAATTTATTTTTGATAAAAATGAGGGAATTGTTGAAACCGTTTTGTGGAATAGTCTTTTGTAGTACAATATTTTATATTCAAATGTTTTACTTCGTTCGTATCGAAAAAAAATGTTGTACAATAATGCTTTAAGCCATCGGCAATAAAATACTTCGCCGTCGCCATCGGATTGTGTAAATAAATTGCAACAGTTAACCTTTCAACCTTGAAGCAAGAGCTTTTTTTTCTTTTTCAATTCATTGGGCTTTTCAGGAATGAGGCGATCGATATTTAATACCACCGTGCAACACGTGGGGGAAAATTCTAAGATTCTAATAAAAAAAAAATTGAAAATAATAATAGTTTGTCGGTTTTATAACTTTTTGTATAATTTTTGAAAGCATTATATTACGTTCTAATAATATATGTAATAGCCCAACCGGGCGGCGTATTTACAAAACCTATACCGATTCAGTCGCGGTAACTACAATTTACATTTTAAATATACCTCTATATAGGTTATTTTTTATCACATTGCAAAAACAAAAACTGTTCTAAAATCTAGATAAAATAATCTTTCTGATGTGCATATTATAAATTAATAATTTTATTTCTAAATATTTAAATTTTAATATTATTCCCATATATTGTAAATACACCTCTATATTGATAATTTTTTATCACTTTGCAAAAACAAAAATTGTTCTAAAATCTAGATAAAATAATCTTTCCAATGTGTATATTAGAAATTAATAATTTTATTCCTAAATATTTAAATTTTGATATTGAAAATTTAAAGCGACTGAAATGTGGTGGGGATTGTAAATACGCAACCGGGCGTAAAATAAAATTTTGTTTAATATTCTCAGTTACTAATCAAAAGTTTATTGGCAATAAAAAAGTAATGTTGAAATTTTAGTTCATTTGACCTGATCTATTTATCGGACTATTTCTATGAAATGTTAAAATGTAAAAGAGAATTAATATTTTCAACGACCAAGAGAGTCCAAAATTGAAGAAAAATCTACAAAGGTTGGGATTTTTCGTAGTCATAAAGTCAATATGCGGTTCTGTTTCTTCTCGTAACTCACCAGAGGGGTCAATATTGAATGCATGACTCCATTTAGGCCTGACTATAATCTCGGGTATCGATGCAGATTGTAATAGCGGCGATGAATGACAAATCAGATTTACAGTTTTTGGAAGCAGACTGGGTAGATGAAGAAGCAGATACCAGACGGAAAGATGAACTCCGATGATGACCATTGTAAACCAGGAGAGCTGAAGGTGCACCCTATAGGTTTTTCGGAGGTGATAGAGGACAAAAAAGCCGGCAGTTCAAATTCGTCATCGTCCGAGGCGGTGCTAACTGTGATGTTTGCTGAATGCTCGCCTTGTTCTTTTTATGACCATTCATGATAAATGTCATCATCAGTTCCTCGAATTTAATCCCAACTAAAAACCAAACCTCATGAGCACAGAGATTGCCAAAATATCGCCAAAATTATTACGCCAAAAAAAAAATCATGTGTGTTTCATATTGATAATCCAACAATTAATATAAGTGAAGAAGAGTCTATAAGAAAAAAAGAGAAATCTATATTATCACGCTATAACTTCAGAACGTCTTTACCTATTTCATTTATCTTTTTTTCAAAGTTTCTAATACTTTGTAGAAGGTTCTTACGGAAAGAAAAATTAAGAACATTGTGCGGAAAATTGGATAATTTCGCACGTTTGACAGTTTGCGCGTTTGACGTTTCGCGCGTTGTTGGAGAGGGGTTGTCGGGACGGTGGAGAGGGAGAGGGGAGAGGGAAGGCGGGGAAGGTAAAAGGGGAACGCGGAAGGGGAAGGGGCTGCGGGGAGGGAAAGGGCCGCGGGAGGGGAACGGGGACGCAGGTGGGGAACGGGAACGCACGGGAAAGGACATGACATGAAGGGAGAAACAATTTATTTCTTTTAATATGGCATTACAACGCATGCCGGGAACCAGCTAGTGGTTTTATAAATATTTCACTGTTGAAGACCACTAAAAAGCACAATTCGTTGACAAATTTCAAACTTATAACTAAACCGTACAGCTTCGCATATGGCTCCATGACAGTTGATTCCCAGAGAGTTCCCTCAACCCCCCCCCCCCCTCCCCGTCATACTTCACACACAAAATGCAACTAAGTGTCCCCGAATCGATTGTAGTGCAGAGAGGATGTATATTTTTATTCAAATGCATCAACTAAAAAAATACTCTTTTCTATATACAGTACGCCATCGTATAAAAACAAAAAATTTAAATAAATTCTTTTGATATTTATTTATTGAAAAATAAAATAATGCACAAAAACAAAAGCTGCACATCTCACGAGCGCATTTCTGTATCGAGATGTGCAGATATCCATACCAAATTATTAAAAGTTACTTTTGAATTCACTTTTTGGTTTGAAAAAAAATTATGATTTTATAAATTGACAAAACAATAAAAAAATTTGGGTAGGTATGGTGGTTTTTAAATAATTATTTATTTTCCCGGTGATCAATTTTCACAGTGCTTCAAAGCGTTAACAAAATCGGCGGCGCACTAAATTGCACAGATTTGTTTACACTACTTATAAACTATGGTTTAACCTTGTTTCGTGTTCGCAAACAAATTGCACAAACGAGTACACTAGAATCTAGATAGTATCCAGATAATAATTATCAATTTATCCTCACCTTGCTAGAATAACCTTAACCGGCCGTCAATACAGCGTTACGGCGATACATACAAATAGTAAATGATTTACTGAATAGTTTTCGTTCTCCGACATTAATCTCTTGACGTAAGTTGGGGCCGCGGATCAATTAGTCTAAATAGCCTTCAATCATCGCTAATTCAGAAACATGACCTTCTTACACAAAGAGCGAGCAATTAACCTGTATTCAGAATATATCTAGGTTATACAGGAACTAATTTACCTGTGAGTTTACCGCCCACCGAAGGGATGAACTAATAGGAGCGTATATTACACGTTTTGTGTATTAGGCACGAATCATTCGCTGAATTCATCTGACCTCATTGAAATTGATAAAATATTTTCGATTTTGGAAACTCTTTCCTAAGCAGATAAACAATTTTCTTGACCTGTCTGGGACCTAGGAGTGGAAAATAATGGTTGTTAACATCAATAACCTGCTAATACTGCCCTCTTCGGAATAAAATTCATAGTTAATATAATGTTGTATTAAAGGGTTCGGCGCTTGGCTGAACACCTGTCGTGTGTTCTAGTAACTAATCATCAGTTGGTAAAATAGATATCTAAGTCAACTGGTTATGTCTCGTTGACAGTTGTACGTTGTTTATTTTGATTGGGTAGGATTATTTTTGTTATCCTTTTTATAAGAACGATGTTCATCTAACTTCTCTCTTTTTACCCGAAGCAACCATCGACGTGCGTCTTTAATCTCCCCTCTTTTTACCAGAAGCAACCAGCGAACTAGGAGTGTTTTAGATCCCAGGGACCGAGCCGTCATAGTCCATGTAGAGTCAAAGAATAGTGCAAATCATAAGCAAAGTAAAACTGTAAATAAATTGTCGAATACTTTTTATTTGAAACTGGGTGCCTTTCATTTGAATTTAAGACATGAAGAATTGTAAACAATAGTAAAATATTAACTTTATATAGCGTAATTTTCATTCAATTACCTTATATGTATGTTTTTATGGTACAGGTCAATAAAAACATTGTTTTTTTAATCGACTGAGTAATTATTTTATAGGTTACAAAGTTCATTGAATGATAGTAACACAGTAAGTATGACTTACAGTAAGTACTGAGTTCGTACTCGAAGTATTGCTCGAAAAGAAAACGAAACTGGTTCGTTGGTTGTCGCAAGAGGTAAAGTTCGATGCCGTGCGGGCATATTAGAGAACGTTCCCGAACGTTCTCCAGCCTCTCATAGGTCAGCGCATTAACGTTATAGAAGCCAAAACCACAGAAGTTGTGAGTCGGCGTAACTTGATGATTCACTTTTTGTTGCAGAATTGCCGTGGAGCTGCGAGTCCGTAGCTGGGCTGCGACAAACCTTAAGGCTCTGCAATCGGGCTCGTAAAGAAGAAGATGGAGAGATACGAAATTACGAATGTTAGAGGAGAGCGCTAACATTTACAGCGACAAAATCGATGCGAAAATTGCGAAAATATTTAATAAAACACGACTCGTTTGAAATAGAGCAAAAATCTCGCGGGCATTGTCTTAAAAAGCATTTAAAGAAACACAAACATAAACTGTGAATTTTTTCATACATATATATAACTCGTAAAATAACTGAAACAAACGTGTTTTATATTAATTTTTGGAGCGTACTTTGCGATTTTTTTCTATGGAGGGAATTTTATATTTTTTTGCGTTTCGGCGCGGGGTATGTCTTGATATTATCTTCAAGAATAACATTATATTTTTTAAGAGCTTTAAAACTTACCGTGTTTAAGGGAGATATGTAAGAAATCAGTAGAAATTCGGGTTGCGGGCTCTTAAGGGCGCTTTGCATTGTTGATTGTACCTGCTTAAAAAATAATTGGCGATTTAAGTTTTCTCTCGAATCAGTTTTTTTTTATTTTTACAGTGAATACCGCACAAGAATCTCAACTGCTCCCGTCTGGAGCCAGTGAGACTATGGCATCCCCAATTTGGGTATGTTGTAAGGCTGAAGGTAGTGGGGAGGGGAGGAGGTGGGGAAGAGGAAGGTTGGGAAGTACCTGGCTATTCAGATCTGGTCACTAAACACGGCTAAAGCCATTTTCAAGCAACGTTTCAATTCTGAATGGTGGTCTTACACCAGGGCGATACTGATAGTATCTTCCACTCTGGAACATGCCGCAAATATACTTTTGATAACTCTTCTAGGGTTTAGCTACTCAGTGGTGAGAGTACCCATAACACCCCATCCCCTAAGAATAATTACTTGTTCGTATGGACGAAACCTCCGCTTTAGGTATTTTAGTAGCAATTAAACAAACTTAGATTATTATTTTTTTTATTTGAATGATTCTAGGAAGGTAGATATTTGGAATTTTAAACAAATGTTTTCGTTTCGGGCTTTCTGGGTAGAAAATAATAATAATATTATTTTTTAAACGATTTGTTTTTTTGTGAAAGCGTACGCTTCATAAAATTTTAGATGATTGGTTCAGATTCTTGACTCCGGACCCAAAGGTCATAAGCACCATACCAAATGTGCTCAAAATGTTTTTTTTATATTTATTTAACACGTAATGACAACAAAATAACATTTAATGAAATATTTATGACACTTTTGTGCAGTGCAATGAGTAAACAATCTTTCTATAGCCCTGGTAAAAGACCCTCATTCATAAACGAAATTTTCTGTGCCTTTAGTCATGTTTATTGACAATACTATAATATCTTGCAATTTGAGAGGCAGGCATGCGTACCACCGCCCTGTGCACTATTTATTAGATAATTAACACCACTGTTGTAAAAAATAACTAATAAAAGATTCTTCAAACTTCGCAAATACACTTTGTGGTGTCATTATTATTACCATTGAAAGCCCTGAATAATAAATAAATAAATAAATAAATAAACATCTAACACATTCGCGTGGAAGAACACAAAACAAAAATATATATTATTAAATTATAAATATATATTATTTATTTCTATAGATAACAATAAACATTGGCGTAGAATTTTATTTGTCGACAACGATACGTCAAAAATTATTAGTAAAAATATTCTCGGTACTATTCAACCAGCGTTTTACACAAATAACAAATTGAAGAAATATATACTCAACAATATAGATAGCGAAATTAAAACAAAAAAATCAGGGGTTTACAAACTCAATTGTAATGATTGTAGTTCGTTTTATATAGGTAGAACTTATAGAAACTTTGAGATTAGGGTTAAAGAGCACCTCAGAGCACTAAATGGCAATAGCGATTCTGAGTTCGCAGACTATTTATTAAAATATGAGCATAGCTTTGACATAAATTCAGGTCTTCAAATATTACATACAGGATATAAACATCGCAAATCAATAATTTAGAAATTTTAGAAATAAGAAAAAATGTAAATTCCAAAGCTGACATAATTAATAAGCAAAAAAAATTTTGTTAACCCTGTTTTAAATATCTTCCCACTTAACCGGCCTTTTACTTCTAATAGCTTGGTAATCCCCAATTCTTCGAAACTCCCACCATTGTCAACCCTTCCCCCTCCTTCAATTTCTCTCCATATGTAATCTATAATTAATTGTTTAACTTTAGTATACTTTTATTCCTGAAAAAGTGAACATGGTTCACGAAACATGTTGATAGTATAAAATATAAAAAAAAATATAAAAAATAAAGTGATGTAAACTAAGTTATTTTCTTTTAATAAACAAAGCAAAAATTATCCAATAGATAAAAAACAGAAGTCCATTTTTGTACTTTTCATAAAACAGCATTTTATTAGAAATCAAAAAAATATTTTATTAAAGTAACCAAATAATTATTGATTTAATAAAAACAAATAACTTTGTAAACACCACAATATGATTAATATTATCGACATGTTTCGGAAACTATGTTTTCTTCATCATGATGTGATAAATTTATTTATACTTTTGAATGTAGTTATAACTTTGTGGTTATCCATTATAGATAAATGAAACAATTTTACTTTGTTTGAAACACTTTTATATTTGAGTAAATCCGACCGGTTTCAGAAAACCGACCTTCTTCAGGGCAAATGTGTACTGATTTGACAGTTTTGAAGTATGGATGGGAACAATGTATTATTATGGTAGGGGTGGAGCCGTTGCTAGATATTAATGAAGAGTGGGTGGGCAGGGGAACATATCGATGATTGGGCTGAAAGACAATATTTTTTGTTTGTTGATAATAGTTTCATTATTTTTAAGGGATTTTTTATTTATTTTGAAGGCTTCTAAGTTATCTGAACGTTTATCTAAATATTTATCTCCATATTTTTTCAAAACTATGGTTATTTTCAATGATTTGGTTAGCGAACTCAGAAAAGTTATAATTATTAATACACCTTAAATGTTCTTTGATTCTGATTTCAAAATTACGGGTTGTTTTTCCAATATAAAATGAGAGACAATGATTACATTTGAGTTTATGTGTTCCGGAATTAGTCAATTAATCGGAATCGGAATTAATCGATGTTATTTCTTGTATTAAATATCTGGTTTAATATTAGAAGGGAGATTTTTAGTCCACATTCTGGATTGCCAGCCGCGCCGTTTCCATATTTTTTTGTGACAAGATAATATGGTATAATAACGATCAATATTTTTTATCTTAAAATTAATAGATTACTTGGTGTTAACCACCTTTATTGTTTATAAAAAACCGGCATGTTGTGTGGGCAATGCTCACTTCCTCAGGGTTTACTCAAAACCCTGAGTTTTTAGTTTTAAGTAAAGCCTGAAGAAGTGAGCATTGCACACGAAATATGTCAGTTTTTTTTTATAACTAACTAGCTGACCCGGCGAACTTCGTACCACCTTAGAATCAATAAATGTCGTGTTAGCTTATTAGCTGAATTAAATTCATTGCATTGTAAATGACAATTCAATTTGGGAGGCGAGTATGGGTGCCGCCGCCCCGAGAACCATTTATTGGATAACCAATGCTCCTGCCATAGGTCACCCCAAGAGGTTCACTACGTTTGGTGACTTTGCATGTTTGCCCGGGTTCATGGGGTGAGGTTTGTCCGAGTATTGGTGGCGGATGCGTCAGCCCACCATGGCAGGCCAGATCGGAAGAGAATGGTTGATAGAATTCCTTTGACTTCTCCATACTCTCTGAGAACATCGCCTTGCACCGCAGTGGGAGGGATGAATTCATAGTCCGTCACTCCTGGACAAACTGACCCCCGGATTCCTAACCACCATTAATAGCCTTTTCTTCCCAGAACTTCTTCTCCTTCCTTTCCTAAAAATACCCTCCACACAGCATCCCCAAAGATGATATAGGCGCTGAGCAAAATTATTTTCCTACCGTGACGATTCACGGTAACGGCAATATTATCCTTTCTAAATTATCGTCACGGCAAGCATCATTTTTGGGTACCTACGGGGACGTAACGGTGTGGTGAGTGAGAGAGATGCAAGAAAATGGTGACTTTTTTCCTTTGGAGGGAATAGACCTACGTGCATTGTGTATCTTATCTGTTGAAAGTGCTGAAGCAATATTGTGAAAAGTATAATATTGAAGTGAGAGTAAATTCTAAAAAAGCTATTCCATACAAAATATATGATAAAATCAATTTTCTTCATAATTTTTTTTTCGTGAATTTTTCAGATGTTTTAATAGTTATTCTGCTATTCGGGGCGGAGACTAATCCAACAAACCAAAGATCATAAAAACCGGTTCAGCCGTTCCTGAGTTATACATGGTGTATCCAACCCAAATTTGCTTTATATGTAATAACAATAAGCGTGTTTAAAACTAAGTAATCTATTAATTTTGAATTATAATAGTGCTACAAAATAAATTTAATTTAAGCTTATTAGCCTTCTTCTTTATCGTAAGCATTATCATATTCTCTCAATAATTAAAATTAATTCTTTGAGTTAACTTGAATATCCAACAAAAGTAAGGGCCTAAAATTTTAAAAATTGGAAAACCACCCCATCAAAGGAAACCACTGACTTCCGGTATGCTGATGAGGATGGTGAAAAATGACAAATTTGTGCGGAAATGGCCCATTTCCCGTTCATCAAGAGCCGGACTGACCTGCGGCCGGATGAGCGTTGCGGCACCAAATTTAATCCGGAAGACTGATCACGGTCGAGGAATGGAATTATTTAATAATTTGATGGAATTTATTCCCTCGATTTTACTTGTAATTAGATATTAATTTACAAAGCGTTGTTTGGTGAAAATCACCTCTAAGGCTTTGATCCTAAATTTAAATAAAATCGTCTCTGATTATACGAGTATAAACGATGGTGAGAAAATTTGAGAAGTAAAGCAACAAAGGATTATTATTACCCTTTTTGGTTTCCATTGGCTTTATTTTCTTTAAGTGTGGTATTCCAAAACATTCTATTATTATTGTTATTCTCTATTTTACTTCAAAGACAGATTGCAAAATGAGGTTGTGAATAAATTAATCTGTGCCTTTTCCGCAAAAAATATTACACAATTTACAAGATTTCGTATTATTACAATGGTTTTTAATTTAAACTAGTTACAGTTCAAGGTTTCCGTGCGTGGAATGTGAATACCAACTTGCTAGTAATAAAATCATAATTTTATAAAAAAGGTTAAGTTTTTGACAAAAATTTAACCCTTCATGTGTCAACCGTATTTTGTCAGAGGGTCAAAATACTTCCGCTTTGCAACAAAATTAAAATAAATGAAACATTTCTGAACATAAAAGGATTAAAAATTTGCAACGAAAAATTTACAACGAAACAAAAAAAAAATTGAAATGGCTCACCTAATATTTTTTCTAACTAAAATTACTGATAACACATACGTATTTTATTACACAAATGTTTTATCAATGTTATTATCTGCTCACTTTTTTGTCGTTCTAGATAAAAATATTTTTTTTAAATCCCAAGGTAAATTATTACTTTTTTTTCAGATATTTTTCTTTTTTTCTTTTTAATTCCCTTGATATCACATTTCTTACTATGACAGTAAGGGAGACACAACGATTATATTAGACCTATTTGAGTTGTCCTCTGGAGATTCACTGACCTGAGTTGGATGAAAACAGTTTTCTAAAAAAAAAAAAAAAATTGTAAATGTTTTGCAGTTTTTTCAATCAAGTTACCTAAGATTTTCTTGCTTTGATAAATAAGTTTCACAAGATATGTTGTCACGATAATATTTATTTTGATTAAATAAATATTGTCTTGACCTAGTTAATCTTAAACTCACCTGGCCGCTGACGCTTTATTATGATCGCCGTAAAGATTAGTTCTTAACCGCTAGCGACTAGCGCCATCTATTTCGGGAGCCACTTTTTTAAATTTTCGTCGTCTGGGGAGCCGACGTTGATTCGACAAGTCGCCGAATTATTTAAGTTGCTTGTTAAATATGTAATAGTATCACGGTTTATTTTATAACCGCGAGCCGTGTTGTTTCCGTGAGTGAAACGGGATTTTTAAAAGTTTAAATGGTGGAGTCGCCACACTGTCAATGTGCCCACCTTCACTCTCGTACTTGAGTGTGGATAATCGGTGTAATCCTTTGTTTGGCGTTCATGATATTAACGTGGCCAAGGCTTTGAGAGGGGTTATCCTCGCGGAACTCGATATTTGAGGCGGATGGAGGCCCGGCGCTGATCTATGAAGGGCGCAGTAAACGGCGTCTACCGAGATTTCACCGGTACGCACAACCGAGACTGTGAGCCTTTCCTGGTTCCTGTTCCCTGAGGAGGAGTTCCCATCCTCTGGGGCCTTTCCTGGTTCCTGTTCCCTGGTGAGGAGTCCCCAGGCCTTGGGGCCTTCCTCGGTTCCTGTCCATAGAGACCCCGCGTGCTCCTGGTCGCCTATTAACAGTGATTCGCGTCAGCGTTAGAGTCAGGATAATTCTATTGTTTATGTGTTATTTTATTATTTCTTTAGGAAATGTGGAATTCTTGACCCCTTGGAGGGCACCCATGTATACATCATACCTTTAAAATATAGGTGATATTGTACTGCTAAATTATTTCTTTTATTTATCTAAAAATGCCCGATGATAAAGACTGTATTTTCCTTCCCACAAACTTGAGGGAGATTCTGATGCTCTACCAAGAAATGCACGTTACATTTGGCGCTCCAACCTTTTAAAGGTGCTCCTATGAAATACAGTTTTTTTTCTGGTATTTTCAGATTGTTTTTAATAATGTCAATGTTATAGAGTTGTGACGCATCGTGTTAATAATTGATTGAATTTGACTAATTTCCGATTGCAGCCATTATTGACGGCCGAATTAATTAATTCTTATTTGAGTTCGTCAGTGTACCTAATTTTCACTCTGTGAAAATAGCAGTTGTTTTGACTCAAGTAGTACTTACGGACTGTCAAATGTCAAATGTTTTTGTTTGTTATCTATCAACTAATGATCCGTTCGGCTATATTTATCAAGTAAATGCTAATTGAAGCAAATAGAATACTTTAGTAAGTTCGTATCTTGCGTACAGTTGTAATGATCCGCCACTCTTGGCTTTTGACACCAATTGTGATGAACCCTACCTAGCTGATTTACTTTTCTAAGCTTCTACCTCGTAGTTTAAATCTCGTAGCTCCTGTCTCGTAGCCACGCTCATAATTCTACCCTTATGTCCTACTGATCACACCACTAGGTATGATGGCCTGACTCAACCCTCCTTTCGGTTTATTTCTACCTCAGGCTCGTGATTTCTAAACCCCTATACCTTATAATCTAGCTAAACCTACCCTATCTTCTTAAATCCCTGCGATTTCTCACAGTAATCAAGATTTAAGATTTTAGTTCACATTAGTTCTATAATCTGCGTTGTGTAATTTTTTTGTTTAGATTTTACATCTGTTTGCATACTTAATATGCACACATATGTAGAGAAGATAATGTATTACGTGTGGTAACCCCTAGATTCTTTTAGAGAAAGGGTGAGAATTTTCCGATCTATTAATTATTATTTTAGAATATTTAACCGAGTTTGATAAACTAACCCCGCCTTAAATTTGTATCTATTTGATTTCCGTAGGAATTTAGTGTGTTTATTTAATTCTTCCTATCACCGCGGATACATCGATAACATAAACAACAGTTAATAAATTAAACATTTCAAGAAAGCAAACCTTACCTTACCGGTGTAGGATGATCGTACTCGAAGGTCCAGTTTTCTCAATTGAAGTCCTTGTCTGCAACTTCTCCAAACATAGTGTGTTTGTATTCATAGTTAGTGTTATTGGTTAGTATTCGCAAAATTGTTGAAAGAGCAGGAATGGAGGGATATGGGAAGGGGATAATATGTTTGCTGAAAAGTCGGCTCCTCCGCTAACCAAGTGAAAACCGATGAACAACAATTTCAAACCGGATTCTCCCAAATACGTTTGCTAAGCTTATCCTTAAGTCCGAGTTTTACTCTCTTCGACGAGCGTCTCTTGTTACGAAAGGGGCTCTTCACGCCAGATGGGGGAATACCAAGTCTTCATGCCGTTTTTCTGCCTCACTCCGACTTCCATCTCCGCCGGATTGAATTTAACTCTACTGAGTCTAGAAGGGGTATTTCATGTCTTCCCTTATCATGCCTCTATCCGTTGAATGTGGCGTAAGCTTGTGACGGGCAGATCCTTCCTCCCACGTGACCGACCCAGCGTTACACTCCACCTCTGACTAGCTGACATAAAACTCACCTCGTGAGCCTTATGTTTGCTTTCAGGTTCGACAAGACTCACGGTATGCGAATAACCTGTGGCTTTAATGCCGCGTCAGCGTACTGTCCGCATACGTCCTTCCTCTTCCCCGCATGCCCACCTCGACAATACCGCCACAAGATCAAAGCCGTCCGTTCGAGAAAGGTTGACACTTACATTTCCAGATGGCTCATACCCACATACAGGAGCCTCGAAGCTTACGTTCGTGAAAAGTTAGGATACAGGACTGTATGAGTATTTGAACACCAGTGTTTTTTAAATGAGGTCACTAGCTCCTCGTGTGTTAGGTATTTAGGATTTTTGGGTATTTATGGGTTCTTGGATAGCTACTTGCTATAAGAAAGATTTAAAATGAGATAAATCAAGTTGTCGTTGAATCAATGACCTCCTGAATAATTGTGATGAGCTCTCTTAGAGTTTGAGGCTAGTCGCAGTACTTTACTTTGCGAAATTTTTGCACGCTAAAACAATGCTACCTATGGGCGATCGCTCTAGTACAGATAAGTCGTTTAAAATTGAGTGAATTTAACGTCAATGTCGCCTTCACATTTTGACCGCAGATTTCATCGCAAGCTATAATTGATAAACTTGTCCCTGACGTTAAGTTTTGTTTTGTTTATTCGTTAATGAATTTAGGTGACTGGGTCAATGGATCGCCTTGAACTCAAATCGAAAATTTTGGTGCACTATCGAAGGTCATATAACCATACCCTAATCGTGCTAGTGAAAAGAAGCGATAGGTATTTACTTATCTAATTATGTGTTAAGTATTTGTCTAGCAACATTTCATTCTGTATGGGAGGTGTGACATGCGAATGCTAATAAATTGGTTAGTTATTAACTTACCCTTACTTGGCGTTACGTTCATCAGTGTCAGGATATCCACAGGAACCTGTAAAAGCTTAAATATTGTAAGGACTCACCAAAGCTCTAATGTCTTAAATTCAGCTCCATCGGGTAATATCATCGATATGAATTTTATTAGAGCATCCAGACTACCTGTGTAACTTATCGCACTTTTATTTCGGTTTCCCACTTTTAACGATTTAACCCTACAAGACCCGGAATTCATTTCCTTCCCTTCCCCTTTTCTTCCATATTTGATTTCAATCTAAAGAAGAGAATCGATTCTTAATAATCGTTCGCTCGAATATTATTTGATATATATAACTATACTTATTTACTCTTTAATAAATTAATTTATTAATTCGAATTTTCTTTAATTTTGTATTATTCCACTTTATAAAATATTTAAGTTTTATTTATTTTTTTTCTCAATTTAAATCATATTTCCTTTTAATAAAACTAAAGATTTTCTTTAAATTTTGAATTATTCCACTTAAGGACAAAGTTAAAGTTTTATTTATTTTTTCCAATTTAAATTAGAATCCTTTTATAACGAATAACTAAATATTAGTCTTCACCCAATTTACAACAAAACTGAAAGGACCACTTCCACTTTATTTTATAACACTTTCGTTTAGCAACAAATTAATAATTTGGATTATTTATTTAAACTTCGGGATAAGTATTTTCCAGATTTCGGATCAATTATTATTATTGCTTTGTCACCTAACGATAATTAATATTTCGTAATAAAATTTCCGACTTTCGACTTAAACGTAAATTTTTTATTTAATGAAACTTATTAGACTGTAATTTTCTTTATATAACCTCGGACTAAATAACTCTATTTTAACCTTCATAGAACAAATTTAAACCAATTCAAACACACTATATTAAACTCCTTCCGCATTGAATTTGTGATTAATTAATTAATTATTAGATTTTATTGAATCGGAGGCTATTGCAAACACTGATTTTAGATTTATTATAAGATCATACACTCCGTTAAATTGCACGATTAATCCTATGCGAACACTCCACCCTCTATTTTATCACTGATTTTTTATATAAGTATAAACTGACACTATTTTTCCACTGTATTTTTAAAGTATAAAACTGACGCTATTTTTCCACTGTATTTTTAAAGTATAAAACTGACTACTTTTCCACTGTATTTTTAAAGTATAAAAACTGATTCTAGACTCTATTAATTAATTACCAGGGTAATTCTCACGACATGCGCGACGTTTTAATCAACCTTGCCAGTTGTCGAAGAACTCCCGAATAATCCCAAACACGCTAATTTATACCCATCACAGCTCCAAAAGGGCATATTCGTATTTTCCTTGACGAGGAATTATAATCTGTAATCACTCGAAATTTTTTGAAAACCCCATCTCGTTATCCTTTGTTCCTACATAAGATCTTTCGATTTTTCCTCTTCCTAAATCTCGGTTCGTCCCCCAACTTTGTCTCGCTTCCCTAAGGTTTATAGTCCCGGACTTAGTAAGCTGCCATCCAGTTTGCCCATTTTCCACTGTCTTCTGTCTTCATAATATATTTTATAAACATGGTTTTAATCTTGTTTTTTTTTTCTCAATTTGAAACATGCCCATAAGTGATCTGCTAAAACTGTATTTTAATTGGCATAAATATTTGGGAAAACGTAGATTCTTCAGTCTACTAGTTTTAAACGCTTATTTTTCTCTATGAATTCCCACGAAAATTCTTTCCTTTCCCCTAGTCTATGTAAGCAATTATGTCTTAGAGCCGTATTTTCATTATTTATGTGGCATATTTAACTTTTCGCTTTTCCCACCTAAATTTCCTTCAAGTAACGGTATTTTAGCAACTATTCTTAAATGATTTTCCCTTCGTTGTTCATAAGGAATCATATCCTGGTTCCGTATCTACTCTACTTATAACGTTTTGAGTTTTTCCCATTTCCTTATCCGAGTTTTCCGGTTATGTCGGTTTTTTTTTGTTCTCTCCCCCTCCCTAACTCAAGATCCCTTATTGAAATTTGACGTTTGCCTTTTATGTCGTAATTCCATCCCCCGCTAAAACCCTTTTTTCCTTTTTTGATATATTATTTATGGTGTTTTCCGGCCCGCTAACTATTCCTATACTGGAATATCTGTCAAGTTAACTACTTCGATCAAATTCCGCCCAATTTTCCATCTCTCTCTTGCTCAAAATCCCATAAACTATAAGCCCTGACGTGTGTATACATTCTGATTTCTACATACCTGGCGATAAATCCATTTTAATGTGTTTATAATTAAATTTTACGGAAATTCTATAATCTAAATACTAGGCAAGAGCAATGTTAATTTTTATGACCCTTTTTAATAGCTAATAGTGTTAATCTAAACAATTTCCATGTTCGAATATTCCTTGTTTATATCAACAATATACACATGGAGTCGACAACCGTTGAAATGTCTCATTTTCCCTTGCAGTCTCGTGTAACTTTATGTTATGATCACTATTTTAATTACGTAAAATGACTCCTTTTTATGAATTAAATCTATCGCAATGTTTGCAGTATTTCCACCCCCCCTAGGTATACTATTCCAATTCCTTTCCAAGCACCTGCTACTGCACCAAACCCTTGTTTCGTCCTCTTGTTCAATCCTTAAACTCTAAATTTTTTTGAATTTTCCTTCCCAATTCGCTTTCCTAATCTCTCCGTTCCGTCTAGAATTGATAACAATAATTTTCCATTGTGTTATGTATATTCATTTTCCTTTAGTACGTTTTTCCTCGAATTTGGCCTCTCGGCCGTCATATGTAGTTACTCTATAATTGAGAATCCTCCCGCAAGCATGCCCCCTCGTCCCCGCGTCTTCCACTCAATATATTACTGATAATTTTTTTATCGTTATCCAAGTGTGTTTTTCCGCAACTAAAAACGCTCTAATGCACTCGAAACTAAGGTTTCCCGACCCCTTGAAGGTACCCTTTATTAATAACATTACTTGGGTTCGTTGTACTAAAGACCTTGAATAATTCGATATTTATCTCTTAGTTCATTCAACCCTGATCTCTGTGGGAACGTCTAGACCATAAATTTCTTCACTAATCACCCGGGTCAAAGTCCAATCTTTTGTGTCCAAAATGGGCACGACCCCCTTCTTGCTGATAGGCTGAGTTGATTTTTAATTGCTTTTCCTGCTATTTAATTGGTTGTCTCAACTCTCGCGTTTAAAATCGTCCCTAAACCTGGGGTTCCCGTTAAATATCGATCTCATCACCATCTGTGTGTATTTAAGGCAACTATAACACATCAAACAACTTAAAAATACCTCTATTTTCGAGCAAGTTTTGAATTTGACCATACAGATGTCGTAGTACTGCGCTTTTCATCTTAAAAAAATAAAATTCCCGTAGGCTTTCTCGTAAATTGGAAGTTACCATTCATCACACAGTTAACCGTAATCCCATTGCAGTCTGTATTAAATTATTGTTTTAATAATTATTATTCCGACTTATTGTCAAAATATAAATCTATCCTGCAGTATACAGGGACATGGGTCCGATTATTATTATTGGAAACCTGTTTCATATTTGTTTTTTAAATTATTTAAAGGACTTGAAAAAAACTTTAACTTCCCGTCATTGTTTTTTTTGTTCTTTTGACTGACGTTTAAATACTATAGATCACAATACAGACGGTTTGTTTACATATTACAATTCTATCATTGTCTTCGGCAAGCAACTTAAAATTTAATTAGTTTGAAATTAAATAATTGAATTTTGTTTTCAATACATTACAGGGTATCCGGTACTTCATATTATAAAATATATGTATTTTTTTTTTAAATAATTTCGATTATTTTTCAAATAATTATTTTTGGAAAATTTCATTACAGGGTGTTCGGTAATTGCAATAGTAATATTAATTTACTTTAAATTAATATATTTTCTTTATTAATTTTTTTTTTAAATTTTTTTTTTTTTTAAAATACAAGATGGCGATTCCTAACATTAATGGATCAACTAAAGATGAGTTGACATTAGTTTTGGAAAACGTACATATCGTCCCGGAGTCAACTGTAGCCGCTATGAGAGAACAAGCGCGAGAGTATAATAAAAAATTTAGAGAATGTTCTGACCCGACAGCTGAATCTGAAGTTGAGGGTACAAACAAACCCACTACAAATACGACGAATATTGTGAATAATTATTATTCAAATGTTAGCCAAAGCCCTTCCATTCATAATTGGGGGGTTAAATTTAATGGGTCATCGGATATTAAAGATTTTTTACTTCGTGTTGAAGAATTAACGAGAAGCCGTCATATGGAGTTTCCTGCGGTCGTTACGTCTTTTCCGGACCTTTTAGAGGGAAGGGCTCTATCGTGGTTTCGTACTATTTATAAAGAATCGTTAACGTGGCCGGAATTAAAGAATTTACTTTTGTTGCGTTTCGACAAAAATATCAGAGGCTCTCAAAGCCCTTCTCATGATGAAGCAGAGGTACAATCAGAGCATTGTAGATTACGTTGAGGACGTGCAATTAGCCAACATGCAACTTAACGTACCTCTTCCGGAAGAGCAGATAGTAGATTTGGTGTGTAATAGCTTACTTCCTAAGTATGCTATTGTTATAGCTTATTTTGACGACAAAAACATAGAATCTTTAATTAAAGTTTGTAAACGTTTTGAAAGAAATTTACCTTTGCCGGACTCATCGGATACCAAGGAGGTTTATTTTAAAAAAATGCCTACCTTTAAAACTTCTCAACCAGCCACGTCTTCATCAAAACATTGTTCTACTTCTTCTTCGTCTGCTTCTTCTACACAATCAACTACTTTTAATTAAATTAAACTTCGGTGCACATTTTGCAATATGCAGGGGCACATTAAGCCTTATTGTAGGAAGTGGAAGTCTTTATCTAACCGGGATTCTGACAAACGTCAAACTGGCACCACTCGTCCAAATTCAAAAAACTAGAGTGTGGTCCTATGCATTCTGCATGCAAGGATGCCGGGAGACCGCTCTCAGTTTCTGGCCCGGGTAACCACTTCATTAGGCGTGACTTGGACGCAAGCGTGCCGGTGACTGGTTCCGGAAAAGATGTTAGACCTCATGCTAATATTCAAATTAAAAATTTAGTTTTTTCAGGTCTTTTGGACAGTGGATCCTCTGTCAGTTGTTTTGGGGGCTCACTCTTCAAATTTTTTATTAGTTTAGGATTTTAGTTAGAAGGATTAGACTCCTACGTTACCACCGCGGATGGCAAACGTCAGGATGTTATAGGTACTATGCAAATACTTGTTTCATATAATAATATTAAGAAGTATATTAAGTTTTTCATAATTCCATCTCTTTCTTCTGTCATTGTTTTAGGTGTTGACTTTTGGAAGCAATTCGACGTAGCTCCTCAATTGTTTCCAAAAGTAAACGATAGTCATGTTTTTGAAAATATTGTGGGTGAGATTTGTAAAATCACGTCAGCTTCCCTACTGCCTCCCCAAGATAATCATAAATTAAACACTGTTATAGACAAATTTAAATCTATTTCGTTCGAAAAATGTGGTCTGGGTCGCAAGCACCTAGTACAGCACAAAATTAATACAACGGGGGATCCTATTAAGCAGCGTTATTATCCTTTGTCAAAAACTCGTCAGGATCAATTAGAAGCCCAACTTAATGAAATGTTAGACTTAGGTGTAGTCCGCCGCTCTCGTTCGGCTTGGTCAAACCCAGTTTTGATAGTACCAAAGAAGGACGGTTCTCCCAGGTTTTGCTTGGACTCAAGGAAGCTCAACAGTGTCACCAGGACAGATTCGTACCCATTGCCTTATATTTCACGTATATTAGATAATCTTCGGGGTGCACGATTCATATCCTCTATAGACCTCTCGAAATCTTTTTGGCAAATTCCTTTACACAAAGACTCTTGCGCTAAAACGGCTTTCGTTGTACCAGGGCGTGGCCTTTATGAGTTTGTTAGGATGCCATTTGGATTGAAGAACGCTCCGAGTGAATTACAGCGTCTTGCAGATGTTCTTTTTGGCCCCGAATTTAACGAAAACGTTTTTTGTTACTTGGACGACCTGATAATAATATCGGAGGATTTTGAGTCACACTTAGAATTATTGACTAAGGTCTTTAATCGATTAAAAGAGGCCGGTCTGACAGTTAATCTTAAAAATGTGAGTTTCGCAAAGACGAACTAAAGTATCTTGGTTATATAGTTGATGGAAAGGGTCTCCGCACGGATCCGGTAAAACTAGAATCAATTCGAACCTATCCTACTCCTATAAATTCTAAACAATTGAAAGCTTTTATTGGTCTTTGTGGGTATTCATTAAAAAAATTTCAACTATAGCGGCACCTCTGACAAAACTAACTGGGTCACGGAATGGGGTGAGTAACTTTACCTGGTCTCCGGAGGCGGAAGACTCCTTTAAAAAATTAAAAAAGGCCCTAACATCGGCTCCAGTAATTAACTGTCCTGATTTTTCGTTACCATTTACTATCCACTGTGACGTAAGTAACGTTGGGATTGGAGGGGTTTTGACACAAAATTTCGATGGAGAGGAACACCCTGTTTCATATTTTTCTAGGTGTCTAAATAAACACGAGCGTAACTATGGCGTAACGGAGCGCGAACTCCTTGCGGTTTAAGATTCGGTCAATCACTTTAGGCCCTACATAGAAGGAGTTCACTTCACAGTGATAACAGACCATTAACCAGCCTACAATGGCTAGTATCGTTATCGAATCCCTCAGGTAGACTTGCACGTTGGTCCACCCGTCTCTCCTAATATTCGTTTGATGTAGTTCACAGAAAAGGTAAGTTAAATACTGTACCTGATGCCCTTTCGCGTAAAAACGATTTAGCCGTTTCCGCCCTAGATACTGTTCCCCCTAGCTCTGATGTGTGGTACAATAAATTATTTTCAGATTGTAAAACCAATCCTCAGCGTTTTAATAATTTTTTTAATTAAAGATAACTATTTATTACGTCCTTCTAAGTCTCATTTCGCTCTGCAGGAGGATACAGCTTGGAAGTTGGTTGTTCCTTTTGAGGATCGGAACGCTATCTTGTGTAAGGAACACGAGTCGAATGCTTCTTGTCATTCAGGGGTTTTTAGAACATACAAAAAAATTCAACTCCATTATTTTTGGCCTGGTATGTATAGCGATGTAAAGAAATTTCTTAGTAAATGTAAGACGTGCAAAGCACATAAAGTAAATACATCGGCGTCGGCTGGAATTTCTACCAATCCAAAATTAGTCAACAGACCGATGCAAATGTTGTCTATTGACCTTGTAGGACCTCTTCCACGCAGTTACGCTGGATTTATGTACATTCTATCGGTTGTTGACGTTTTTTCCAAATATACTTGGATTTTTCCCCTTAGAAATGCACCCACTAAAAGCATCGTTAAAAACGTTGAACAATTTATTTTTCTTGTACACGGCGTTCCACAAACCTTTGTGTGTTACAATGGTAAACAATTTGTTTCTAAAGAATTCAAACAATTGTTAGTTAATTATAATGTTCCTATGCCTTATTACAACTCTTATTACACCCCGCAAAATAATGTCGTTGAACGTTATAACCAAACTATTGGAACTGCGTTATCTATTTTGACCGAATCTGACCAACGTAATTGGTCTAGATTTCTGCCTCAGATTCAATCAGCTCTAAATAATACGGTTAATTTTGCTACAGGTTTCACGCCTTTCTTCCTTATGCATGGAAGAGAACAAATCATTGATGGTAAATTTCACAACATTAATGTTTCTTCTGGTGTCGCGGACTCTACCTTAGAAAAATCTAGAGGCGAATTTGCTAAGAAATTGGAAGAATTAGCTTTTATTTACGATCAAGTTTCGAATGCGCTGTTGCAAGCTTTTAAAAAGAATGCTCATCACTATAACTTGCGCCGTAAATCGGTGATATATGAAGTTGGTGATGTCGTCTGGAGGAAAAATTTCGTCCAATCTAGTGGTCCAGATTATTTTTCTCATTAACTGGCGCCTAGATTTGTTCGCAATATCATTAAAGGTAAAATCTCAGATTTAGTCTACACCTTGGCGGATATGCAAGGGAAAGTTGTGGGAAATTTTCATGTCAAGGATATTGTTCGCTTGGACTAATTGATATTATAATTTTTTTTTTTTATTTTATAACAGGAAACCAATGTGGTGGTGTGCAGAATTAACGAACCTTCACGTCATTTCGTTTGTTTCTTTGTGTGATTATTCTGCTCACATGTCTTGAAGTTTGGTACCTTTGAGGCATGTGCTCAGAATGAGCACTACGTTCTAGTTTTTTGACGATAAATACATTATTTACCCTCGTTTAGCTGGAATCTGATCATCTGATCAGTGGCGCCCAAAATTTTATGTTTAATTTGTATTGTGTCTATTGACCTTAACTTTTAGAAAACTTTTTTTAGTTAGCTACATTTCTTTTAAAATTAAGAGAGTATTCTATACTGCAGACTTTCGTCTTTGTTTTTTTTACAACTATTATATTATATTATAACACACGATTCGTCACATCTCGATAGTATTATGAATATTGTTATTGTCATTTGCCTTAGAGTTAAGCCAGCGTCCTTCCTCAAGTACTTTGGAATTGTATCACTTTTGTTTTTTTTTTCTTTTGTTTTAAAGCTCCCAGGCTCCTTTACTTTTTTCAAAGAATTTGAAGAAGACTATTCTCAAATTTTGTTTATGGGAAAATTTGAGAAACTTTCTAATGCACGAAATTTGTTCTTGTTATTATTGTTGTTTGTACTTGATAATTTTAAGTTTAGTTTTAAAATAAAATAAGATTATTTTTTATGTATAAAATCAAATAAAGTAATGCTTCGGCGTACTTTCCTATTAAGTAATTTCAGCATGGAATATATAATACTCTACCTCTAGCACAGGAGAGCGTATTTTTGTATAGCTTATAGTCATAAGTAAAATAGTTGTATTAGTCTCACTGCTGAAACACCAGTGTTTCTCTACACAATTATGTACCTAGTGTCATTCAAATGTTTTGATTGATCACCAATTTAGATAGTGTCGATTATCACATGGATATGTTCGATCACCAATACATATTGTCTGTTCAAGAAATTTTGCCTTTTGCTTACTTTTGAAGTAATATTTTGAAGGATCTCCGTCTACGGTGTGATCTCAGTCTTTTTTCTTGTGCAAACTATGTACACTGTTTTAGTTATTAAAATGGTTTGTACTCTATATATTTAATCATACTGGTTCACTACTATTAGCTAGTTTTTTTTTTGTTAAATTGTAATCCCTATGCATTCAACTAAACATTCTAGATTCTGTTTCGCTTGTCTTTGTGTTCCTACTGATACTCATTGTTACCACTTGTAGACAGGTATATCTTTGGTATTGTAAAACCTGATCTAATTTTTATTTTTGAAACATAGGTATTTCTTATTATGTAAACCCTATTGTAACCACCCGTTCGGATAGGTATTTCTAAAAATGTAAACCCTTATCTAACCACTTTTAGTAGACAAGTTTTGCAATCTTGGTCTTACTAATTCATTAATACACAAGTACTACTCATATACTTATGGTTCTACATTGTTATAAATCTGTTTTTTAAACTGATAGTTAAATAGCTCTGAAAGATATTCCTCATTCTAGGTTTAATATCTGTTCTGTATTTTGTTGAATAAAATTCTATGTTAACCTATTAGACCTGTTGGACCTAGGTAGATAGAAATGTTACCTTTTCGCTATTAATAAATAGCCTAAATTCAGTGAAGTGAGGGATGGTTGACCACCCTAAAGTGAAGCCTTTTTAATGGCAAAATTTCCTGCTGAAGGAAAAATGATGCCTCGTGCATACCTATTTGTTTTTTTCTGTTCTCTATTTATGCTAATTTTCTTCTCTTTTGAGGTATTTCTCTTGTTAAAGATGACACGAGAATGGAAGGGTTCGGGCGACAGCCAGTTCCAGCAGCACCCAGTGTCATCAATGCTGTAGGTGCTTGTGGACCACCTATTCTCGTGCTATTTTTTGTTGTTATTGTATTGTTCATGTCTGTAAACTTAAGTGACTTAGTTTTAAGTTTATGTTTCTTGGTAACTAAATATTAATTTAATTTCTTTGAAAATACCTGTTGGACCTATCTTTAGTTAGTTAGTTTGTTCAGTTTTGCGGGCGTGGTTTTCTTGTTTGAGGGCAAACATTTTCGCGGGAAGGGGGGAATTGTCACGATAATATTTATTTTGAATAAATAAATATTGTCTTGACCTAGTTAATCTTAAACTCGTCGATTAGATCGCCGTAAAGATTAGTTCTTAACCGCTAGCGACTAGCGCCATCTATTTCGGGAGCCACTTTTTTGAATTTTCGTCGTCTGGGGAGCCGACGTTAATTCGACAAGTCGCCGAATTATTTAAGTTGCTTGTTAAATATGTGATAGTTTCACCTTTACGGGTTTTACTCATTTAAAGAAGAATCATGGTTTATTTTATAACCGCGAGCCGTGTTGTTTCCGTGAGTGAAACGGGATTTTTAAAAGTTTAAATGGTGGAGTCGCCATATTGTCAATGTGCCCACCTTCACTCTCGTACTTAAGTGTGGATAATCGGTGTAATCCTTTGTTCGGCGTTCATGATATTAACGTGGCCAAGGCTTTGAGAGGGGTTATCCTCGCGGAACTCGATATTTGAGGCGGATGGAGGCCCGGCGCTGATCTATGAAGGGCGCGGTAAACGGCGTCTACCGAGATTTCACCGGTACGCACAACCGAGACTGTGAGCCTTTCCTGGTTCCTGTTCCCTGAGGAGGAGTCCCCATCCTCTGGGGCCTTTCCTGATTCCTGTTCCCTGGTGAGGAGTCCCCAGGCCCTGAGGCCTTTCTCGGTTCCTGTCCATGGAGACCCCGCGTGCTCCTGGTCGCCTATTAACAGTGATTCGCGTCAGCGTTAGAGTCAGGATAATTTAGATAAATTACGGTCCACAGGTATGCTCTCTTGCTTATGTGTTATTTTATTATTTCTTTATGAAATGTGGAATTCTTGACCCCTTGGAGGGCACCCATGTATACATCATACCTTTAAAATATAGGTGATATTGTACTGCTAAATTATTTCTTTTATTTATCTAAAAATGCCCGAAGATAAAGACTGTATTTTCCTTCCCACAAACTTGAGGGAGATTCTGATGCTCTACCAAGAAATACACGTTACAATGTATATATATATTGAATTCTGTAAAAGATTTCAAGACTATTTTTAGTCCAGTCACTGACTCCAGACATCCCTTCATTCACAAATTACACCCAAATGCTTAAAGGTTTTTTGTGGTGGCGGAAAAGGTTCTTCCCTAGAGGGAATCGGTTCCTGATGACTGAAAACGTTGATGGCATTTTAATTACGTAAACCAAAATGTACAAAAATTCGTCGTATTTTGTACAAATAAACGAAATTCCCTCCTTAAAAAAATATTTTGTTTTCCCTCAAGCCTTGTCCAGAAACGTCTCCACCACATTACAAAGTGTATGGCTTTTCAGTTTTGTTCAGTAATAATTATATTTTTAGTATAGGAATTATTTTTAAAGAAGGGATCTGGTACAGCCTTAAGGATCAGCATTCACAAATGGTTATTCTGTATTATCAGTAATGTTTAGTAATGAGATATGAATTGACAGACATCCCCCAAGCATCAACCACGTTCTTCGCGTTTCCCTTCCCATTCACATTATTCTTCTTACTCAAAACAGATACTGTTAAAATGATTGATTTATTATATTTCTACGTTACAGCTAGATTTAACATTATTACACTGAATTCGTCGGGGTAAAATTAAAATTAGTGCCTAATACAATTGGTAAATTAAAATAACGTTTCGAAAACAATAGTTACTGGAAACGAATTTATATCGTATGCAAAGAATGGTTTCATGACAGTTGGTCCCCCGGCATGCTATAGAGTATATAGTCGCTTTCGGAAAATTGCGATGTACCTTCTTACACAAAACATAACTATGTCCCGAAGGGGTATGCACAGAGGATGTACCGCCGAATAGTAAATAAGTTTTAAGTTTAAAATATATTTCCTTTTAAACGCATCAAAAAAAAACTACTTGCTCATATAATGTGTAAGTTACTATAAAAGTCCGTAAATTCGTAAAACCTAAGATTTACCGTAGTACAGGCTTTTACAGTAACATGTATTCCAGCGTATAAGTACAAATAATCAATACATTAAATAAATTCGTAACACTGTAAATATTATCATTACCAATAAATAAGCAATATTCAAAACAGACAGAATACAAAATTTTCTATCCAAATTTTAAATAGATGTTTTGTCAAACCAAGAAAATGGTTTTTTTGTGATCTCGACGAAAACTGTGAAGGTTGCGTCAAGAACAATGAGCATTGTGACCAATGACCGTGTCTAACATGCTTAAAAATTCAGTCAGAAAAGTATGAAACGAATTTCTAGAACATTGCTTAGTTTCGTTTATATTCTTTGCATACTAAAAGCAAGTTTTTTCACTTCGTCGAGAGCTTTTTATATATTATATACTACTAAACGCAATGTTTCTTACCGCCCTAAGACTGTACTGTAATATTTCACAGAATTCGTATGTATGTAACCAGCCTTCACGCAAATACTCAGAATTGTATAAAGACGATAAAATGCCAAAAAATAATTTTGTGGCAAAAATTCCCTGCTTCCTTCGCATTCATAAATTAACTTGACTCGACTTATTGTTGTATTAAATTGATCATGCCATGTCGGTCCATGGTCGACCTAGGACTTCTTAAAATTTCTGTATTAGTTCCCATGAAATTCGTAATCGTACCTACTCGTTTTTTTTCCATCCGTCTACTTTATATATCTATAAGCATTCAAATGTTCCTTTCTTAATCCCGTTTACATTTTTTAAACAGAGGAAGAAAATATTTACTATTCAAACACAGCAAACAATCATTTTAGCATCGTTATAATTTAAAATAAATAGATGCTTAGTTTTATTTACTTTCATTGTTTAAAAAACTAACATGTTTCCTAAGTAATGCTTGCTTCGTCGGGGCTTACTAAGAATTAATTACAACAATAGAATTAAGATTATACATCTAAACGGATGGGCCAGAATGTGAAGAGTGGAAGGGGGTTAATGGGGCGTAATTCACAAAAGGGGATGAATTTAACAATGGATCATTAAAAGATTTTTTGACTACTGATAATAGAAAAGATTTATTTGGAAATACATAATATTTATTCATGTAAGTTTTAAAGCGAAAAATTATTTCAAGTTGTTAGGGAATTTGTATGGGTCCTTTTTTGAGATTTTTATAGATTTTTGAGATTTTTCACCAAGTTATTTATTTATAACTTCTTTTAGTTTAAAACATGATTAAACAAACACTTGAAACATGCTACAATATTACACATCCCTGTTCTCCATTCCTTAGCTAAAAAAGGCTAGAATGGCCTTGTTGTCATTCGTACGATCGTTAGTAAAAAAGGAAGAACGAATAAACTGAGCTCACATTTTTATATTAAAAAGTAATCCCTACCACAGAAACAAAATGCTTTGTCATTTAAAATATCCAAAAGATCGTTGCGCACCTGCTCGGGCTGTAGTAGCCTGCATTACCGACATACGATTTGTGGGTAATCATCTTAGATGAAGAAACTACAGATGTCACTAGCTATATTAATTTGTAGCTTTTAACACAAGTAACCAATTATATCTAATCGGTTAAATATCCATATTCCAAGAGGAAAATAATTTCCATCAGGGCAAATGTCATCTTTGAGGATGCTGTGTGGGTGATTTTTTAAGGAAAGGAAGGAGAGGAGAGTTCTTGGAAAGAAAAGGGTTTAAGGGGTGGGTAGGAATCTGGGGTTCAGTGTGTCCTGGTCATCGGCCTCCAAGACCTAGACAAACCTCACCCCATGAACCCGGGCACCCCTGCTAAATCACCAAACATAGCGAACCACTTGGGGTGACCTATGGCAGAGGTGTTGGTTATCCAATAAAGGTTCCCGGGGCGGCGGTACCCATTCCCGCCTCCCAAATTGAAAAACGCCATAAACGCCACGAAATTAATTTCATTGCAGAAAAATTTGTAGTGATTTAAACATTGATTTTTTCTGGGTTCCTACTGTGCCTGGTAGGATATTTCAAAATATCATACCTACTATATAATCATACTTATATACCGGATCGTTATAATAATAATATTTATAGGATGGCTTTAAATAATTATTTTCAAATCACCTTATAGGCGTTTTAATGTTATGTTTCCCTGTGTTATTTTATAGCATATGTAATATGTAAAATAAAGACACGTGTAAATAATATTTGATTTATGGTTATCACTCGAATTATCCTCATTATCTCAAAACTTAGTATTTGTAGATATATGACTAAGCAACTGGACGATCGATATCCTTGATCAAAACTGAATTTGTAGACCTCAACGCCATGAAGATCATCAATTATCTTTCTCAGAATTTTTAAATGCAACCGTAACACAAAACTAAAGATAATTCTGTTCTTCAACGGAGGCTGTCAAAAAGGTTAACTAGCAGTTTGTGTAATATTATCTTACTAGTAAAAGTAACAGAACTGTTCATCTAACTTTGTGACGTGTTTTCACGTGCAGGATTGTTGTTTTAGCCAACGTGAACTCTGCAGTATTTCATGCGTGCCACTGTTTACTGTTCGTTTCACGTCCTGCACTATTGTCTAGGGGGTCCTTTATTATTTTAAGCTACACAAATCGCTTTGCTTTTGGAAAAATAACAAAAACTGTTAAATCTGCTAATGGGCGTGTCCATTTGAAATTGATCAAAAATTTTCAAATGCTGACAAAATTATTTTTTTATGTGAATTAATAGAATAATAGTTCCAACTAACCGGTGCCAGTGATACTATGGCATTCAAAATCTGGGAATGTTATAAGGCTAAAAGGTATGAGGAAGAGAAGTGAACGGGAAGAGGAAGGTGAGGAAGTACCTGGATATTAGGGTTCCGACACTTCAGGGGACTTATTAAAGTAGGACTTAGTATTTCAACAGGGTGATATATAGAGCATCTACCACTCTGAAATGTACCGCAAATATACGCAGGTACATACATTTATGTAGTTCGAATGTCTTTCATAGATGTCGTTAGTATAGTTAGTTTTATGTGGTTTTAATGTGTCTCAACGGAGGTAAGTAAATTAAAGTCCAGTTAAATATTCATTGTAAATAAAATGATATTAAAAACAACTCGTAACCTGACGAACCGAAGTATGAAACTATATTATATTACCTACCCACGCACAGGCTGCGCCTTAGTGGGTCCCATTACTTTTATGATTTTCATATTATATATTATATATAAAATGTTAAATTGGAAAAAATAAAGGATTAAAAAAATATTTAATCAAATCCGAGTGGTATTGTTCACCAGAGAAAACAATAATGCACCACAATTATTTTATATGAACGCCAGAAACGGAAACCGCGACCTCCCTATTCATAGTAGTGCAGATTCTTCTTCCTTCTTCCCATATTCTGATTATCAATTTCACCATCTCTTTGGGGCCGAAGAGTTGTAAGGTGTAAAGAAAATTTGTGACGTTAATTTTATAGTTAATATTTCTAGGAATTATATATTGATGTTGTCTAGGCACTTCAAAATGAGCTTAATGAATGCTCCCGGGAAATCTAAATGGTTTATTTTGGTATAGATCCGTAGCGCCGTTTTTTGGGCACCTCAAGGGCGATGTACAAATTAATAATATATTTCTACAGTCTTACTTCAACTACAGACTAGAGAAACCGTGGTTAACTTATGCTTAACAAATTGCTTCCACCATTTCATCGATCACCAATACAAAACAACATTTACAATGAATTTAAACAATGAACGCGATGATTTTTTTCTTCTTTATGCTCTCAGTACAGGCAGAAAATATACAGGTCTACACTTATCTGGTAGTTCACTTGAGAATAACACTGTTGATTTAGAGAAATTTAGATACAGTTTGCATTAAAAAGACTTAATTGGGAAAACATGAAGCCATTACTTAATCCTGGTACATAATTTAATAATACTATATATTTATATTATGCAGAACATAATACAATTACATACTTAACTGGAAGGTCACTTGAGATTAACACTGTTCATTGTTTATTTCTGAAATTTAGATACAGTATTCAAGCAGAGGATAATGAATATTGTTGGGAACGTGGGGAACACCCAGGAGACCGTCTTCTTATCATCATCATCAAACAGTATTAATAGCCTACGATCTGCGTGTGGTTGAATTCCAGAACCCGACTTCCATTGCATGTCCGACGTCACGCCTTATACGCCGCGCCACAAATAACATCTGTGTTCGTGAAATTTCAAGCAAAGCTTCTGTTGTAATTCGGGTTTTAGTTCAAGAATCTGCCAAAAGATGTCGCAACTTCCATAAGCAGCTCGCATATGGATGTATATTACCTAGGTATAAGTACTAGGATTTATAGATGGCTAGACGATTACAGGCTACATGCAATGAGTATATATATTATGGCGTCATTGCGTGTTTTGGTTACTTTGTCACGGTTACTTTGTCTCGGTTCTCGGTGACCAGCTGTTACTGGATCACAGTGGACCGAGGAACTGGCTATTTTTGGAACCAGTTCCTACTCAAACAGGGCGAAGCGAAGCCGAACCAAAACCCGCCCGCAGGGCCTAGCAGCAAAAACCTATGAAGTGGGTTTTTAACTGCTAGTAACAATTATTCCATTCCGCGGGTTGTAACAAAATTCACATACGAATATAGTTTTGCGTGAGACACGGCGTCAGAGATGTACTCGTTTTCGGGTTATTAAATTACGATCTTACAGACGCCAGACGCTAGCGTATTAATATGATCAGTATCACATAGCGAAGTGAATAAATCATTATTGCATTTTTTATTGGAATAACAACTCTTCTTATTTAATAACTTTAGAAGGTTATTTCCAGCAATGTAATCAATGTATAATTTTAATAATTTTCAAAAATGTTGTATTATCATACATTTATATATTTAATAGGAATAATGAGTCATCCTGTATATTTGTGAAAGCGAGCGTGAAGCAACTGCAAGTCTGTTTTAAACTGTTTATGGGCTGATGGACTCGTGTGGTTGTAGCGGTGTTGCAGCAACTTATCAGCATAAAAATGTAACAGAGTGATAATGTTAAAATTCCAAGCAGAATCCTAATCTGTAGATCATGACCTACTGGAAAGATTAAAAGCAAATCATATTAGAGCAGAAAAATACATAAACGGCCGGCATAGTCCAGCGGTAAGGCTCTTGACTAGCACTCCAAAGGTTGCGGGATCGAATCCCGGCATGGCAAATAAATTTTATTTGATTAATTTGTGTTATTTCACAATTTATTCATTTAAAATAATATATAGTATATTTGCGGCACGTTCCAGAGTGGAAGATACTCTCAGCATCGCCCTGGTGTAAGACCACCATTCAGAATTGAAACGTTGCTTGAAATGGCTTTAGCCGTGTTTGGTGACCAGATTTGAATAACCAGGTACTATCCCCACCTTCATCTTCCCTATCTCCTTCCCCTCCCCACTACCTTCAGCCTCACAACATACCCCAATTGATACCCCATAGTCCCACTGGCTCCAGACGGGAGCAGTTGGGACTCTTGTGGGGTATTCGTGAAAAAAAAATTAAAAATAAAACCTAAGTAAAAAAACAACTTAAAAATTAATCAATAATTGATTGATCTAACTTCCATAATCTTTTCAAATTCACTTTGTGGCATAATTTTAAAATAAATGAAATTAAATCATTTTCTAAAACACCATTATTTATTCAAAAATAGTAAAATGGGACAAAAATAATACAGATAACAATAATTTATTGTCTTTTAAAGATGTCTGTATTATTTTGGTCCCATTTTTTGTTAGGTTAGGTTTTAGAAGATATTTGGTTGAGGGATGTTTTGTCCGTAGGATTTTTGGTTGGAGGATATTTTCATGGGGAAATTTTGTCGCGGGATGATATCGTGCAGAATTAATATTCACCCTTCCAATATTGCACATAATTTCAAAGGAACGAATTTATAATAATTTGATTGGTTAGCAATAACATTTCCATTTCCAAATTGTGCAGTCATTAATTTACCTGTTAATTTTCAACATTAAAATGTTTTTGATTACATAATAATGGGAACATATTTTGTTGAGCCACATTTTGAAACGTGTTTAATCGTAAATAATATTAGTACAGTTCAATAATTACCAGAATTATATCAACACATGCTGGTCTGGTCATTTAATAATTTAATGAGTTGTTTCAATGAAACATGCGTATTTAATGAAAACATTGCGCACACGCCATGTTTATTATAAATTGCAACATATTTATACTTCCACTGTAATTTTGTGGAATGAATTAGGTATGTTTTTTTTATTTATTTATTTTATACATTTTACAAATATAAGACAAAAAGTCCCGATAAACTACTTTTTAGCAGTTTGTCTAAGGGGCCGTTCAAGTATTACGTAACGCACTTGGGGGGGAGGGGGGGTCTGGTGAAACGTTACGGCGCGTTACGGGGGGGGGGGGTCGAAGGACGCGTTACGTAACATGTTTTTCTTTATTTAAATAAAAAACTAAGGAATTGAAATCTTCCAAGTTGGCAAGCCTTTTAGTTTATGTTGTACGGGGAATTCCTCGACTGTATTGTGCGTCATTTTCGTTGTCAGTATTCGTTAATGTTTTAAATACGAAATACGCATAAACACAATTTGCTGTAGTCAGTGTTATTAATGTGAGTTTTTAGCAATTATAATGTCCTCCAAACCGGGAGATTTACATCATCAGCTGTTATTGGCCTATAAAGGCTCTCATACTGACTTGCCAGCGCAGCGCAACCAAAAAATGCCAACCAAATTTGGAAGACAGCAAAAGAAAAATTAAAAAAAAATAAAAATTTATGCAACATACGAATGATGTTATACGAGAGTTTTTTAGTAAGAACAACGCTTTTTAGTTATAACACACAGGTTAGTTTACTGCTAAAATTTAATAATATTACCTAAAGCTAGGGTTCGTAGTAAATGCATAGTTACACTCAGAACATGAAAAAGGTTTTCTTCACTTTGAATCGTTCTGTGCATTTTTTAATCTTCCTTTCGAGAACTTGAAAAACCACGCTGGGACAAAAAAATAGTTTTGTCTGCTGAAGGTAAACATGTGATTTTTCATGCCTCTTTGTAGAACACGAATAGTTGCAGTAGAAACATGTACGTGGTTTTGTAGCACTGTGAGTCAGCAAATGATTTCTAAGAAGTTCCTTTGTACAACATGAATAATTGCAGTCGGGACACGAAAAAGGTTTTGGTCCAGTGTGAGTAAATATGTAATTTTTTAGATACCGTTTTGTAGCGCCTGAATAGTCGCACTCGGGACAAGTAAAAGGTTTTTCATCACTGTAAATTAGCAAGTGCCGTTTTAGTTTTTTTTTCGAGAAGAAGAATAGTTGCAGTCAGGGCATGAAATGGGTTTTTCACCACTGAGAGTAAACATGTGATTTTTTTTATTTCTCTAAATAGTTACAGTCGGAACATGAAAAATGCTTTTCTCCACAATGAGTAGAGTCAGCAAAAGAATTCTTGGATATCCCTTTTAAGAACACAAATAGTTGCAGTCAGGACATGTAAAAGGTTTTCTCTTCTGTAAATCGCACGGTGGATTTATAAATTGTCCTTTTGAGAACTTGTATAACTGCATTCTGGACAGGAAAATGGTTTTTGTCCACTGTGCGCTAACATGTGATTTTTGGTGACTCTTTGTAGAACATGAATAGTGCAGTAGAAACATGTAAAAGGTTTTGTATCACTTTGAGTAAGCAAATGATTTCTTAGAAGTTCCTTTGCACTACATGAATAATTGCAGTCGGGACATGAAAAAGGTTTTTGTCCAGTGTGGTTCAACCGTTGTGTAGCGCATGAATATTCGCAATCGGGACAAGAAAAAGGTTTTTCGTCACTGTGAGTTAGCAAGTGCCGTTTTCGTTATTTTTTTTCGAGAAGTAGAATAGTTGCAGTCAGGACATGAAGTGGATTTTTCTCCATTGTGGGTAAACATGGGTAATTTTTAGATTTCTCTTCGTAGTACATGAATAGTTACAGTCGGAACATGAAAACGGTTTTTCTACACCGTGAGTCTGCAAGTGACTTCTTAAATATCTCTTTAGAGGACACGAATAGTTGCAGTCAGGACATGAAAATGGTTTTTTTCTTCTGTGAATCATACTGTTGATTTTTAAATCTTCCCTTTGAGAACTTGCATAACTGCATTCGGGACGTGGAAAAGGTTTAACTCCACTATGAGTCAGCTTGTGAATCATAGTGGAGTAAAGTGTTGCTCCACAGGGAAAACTTAGGGAAATTACTTTCCTCAGGGCCTCCTCACTAAAGCTAATGTAAAAGAAAGTATGTGTTGCAAAACCATGTAGGCTTATTCTAGGTCAGACAGTGTTAAATTGTGGAGATCTGGAAGGAATACAAGGCCGATAAAAATAATAATTTTCTCAATTTTTTTCAAAATGATAATATGAATATATAAAATGTATATAATGAATCGCCAGTTAGAAATCTCTTGTTTTATTTATTACCGCAAACGAGATAAAATCAAGAAAAAGGGTATTTAAGCGACATTTCAGTACGTTGCGCAACTTAATTGTGACTTTCGGGTAAAAATTGTTACTTGGGTATTACGTTACGCTTAGGGAGGGGGGGGGGGGGTTGAACAGGAAAACGTTACGGCGCGTTACATGGGGGGGAGGGGGGGTCAAAAATCTTCAAAAATTGCGTTACGTAATACTTGAACGCTCCCTAACGGGTTCTTTACATTAAAGATCTTATTATAGAGATTTAATAGTTACATTTTTACAAATAAAATAAAATAAAATTTTTTTACAGAAATATACTTAGATACATTTTTACAATTATAGATATAAGATAAAATTAATTTTTTTACAGAAATATACTTAGATAAAAAAAAATATGAAAACATGAATAACAATTTTAAAGTCTTTAGAATAAGTAATATGTTATTGTAAGCTAATACAAATTAATTCTTTCCGTAAGCCAAGTCTTCAGTAAGTTCACCAATTGTTTGTTTTGGGTACAGTTTTTAATTTCAGCTGGAAGCATATTTAAACAAAGGGGAATCATGTAATTTAACGTTCTTTGTCCATATTTATTTGTATGTTTAGGTATGTTGATAAATATATGTTCAAATATGACACTTAATGCAAAATTTTGAAAGATGTACTTAAAAAAAATTACACAGCATTTTTTTGGTAACATCCACAATTGGGTATGTTGTGAGGCTGAACGCAGTGGGGAGGGGAATGAGATGGGGAAGAAGAAGCTGGGGAAATACCTGGCTATTAAGATCTGGTCACCAAAACGCGGCTAAAGGCAAATAAAGCAACGATTCAATTCAGAATGGTGGTCTAATAACGTGCCGCAAATACACTTTATTTAAGCGAATGAGTGCGCCCCACTGTTGAATTTGGCAAAAACCTCTAATCTGGAGTCCGAAAATACCAAAAAAACCTCGAATCTGTGTAGGAATAGGTACCGCCTCGGGAACTATTTATTGGATAATAAACACCTCTGCCATATGTCACTCCAAGTGGTTTTCTCTACGTTTGGTGACGTAGCAAAGGTGCCCAGGCTCGTGGGGTGAGGTTTGTCTAGACCAGTATTCCGCAAACTTTTTATGTTTTAGGTACACCTTCCAAATCAATAAATTTTAGAGGCACATCAAAGAAAAAACCAATATTTTTTAAATATTAATTATCAAGATCGATATAATATGAAAAGATGTTTAATGAGAAATATGAACCTCCTTATAAGCATAAGCAATTAAAATTTGGAGCAATCGTTGATAATGCTGCTCTCATCTCTTCGTCGATGATCCTCATGCATTCTCTTTTTTTATTTAATCGTAGTGAGAGTTGAAAACCCGACTTCGCGTAAGTTGGTTGTGGCAAATGGTAAGAGAATTGCAACAGCACGAAAGCAGTGGATAACCATTTTTTTATGTGCAGCCAAAAATGTGCTAACTCTGTTTAGGAAAATTTTAGTTTTAATGTCCGATCAGATTTTAGCTCCATAAATTCTTCATGCTCGTTTATCGGTTAATTGTCCAAGGGAAATTTTACCTGAAAATGGATTCCTGGTGGAAAATGAGGCTACTTAGATTTTAACTAGCATATTAGCGATCACGTAGTTTTGACGAACCTGTTACCTGTTTCTTAGACTGGTATTTCATACGTTGAAAAAAGGCTTTGTCTTTTTGATCCTCCGATGGGATTTGGCGAGGCACACCAGCTACTAACCACGGTATACCACTGTGCCGCGGCAAACACTTTGCGGAACACTGGTCTAGACCTTAGCGGCGGATGACCTTGACAAACTGAACCACAGAATCCTACCCAACCCTCATAACATTTTCTTTCACAGAACTTCTTTTCCTTCCTTTCCTTAAAAAGACCCTCAACACGGCATCCACAAAGATGACATAGACCTGAGAGAAATTATTTTCCCCCGGGCCTCCATTGTGGACCTAATATAAGAAAGGGTCTCTCCTGTTGTTAGATTTAATTAATATTGTTATTGTTTTATTAATATCGTTTTACAAAACAGTTTGAATTTTTTTTAAAGTGTTGTGGATCCATCATAGTTTTAAGAAAATACGAACATAAAATAAAAATGATTGCAAAGCTAAATTTTTAATTTCAAATAATATTTTATCACTATATGTAGTGCAATTTTTTTTCGTAATTTTTGTTGTATGGTTCCTTAGATTAATTCATACAAAGAAAATGAAATGTCAAGCCCCTTCCACAACCCACAGAGAGCTAAAAATTCCTTTATTTGTTGTAACATCATCAAATTCTACGACTTTTTTGACTGATTCAAAGCCTCTTTTAAGTAGACTGATACATAAATACATTTTAGTAATCGTTTAATAAAAAACGACACAAGCATTAATATTCTAGTACTTGTTAAATAAACATTGGAAATTTTTCGTCTTCCATTCTGTTAAAATCCATAACCAGCTAATACTACCCTCTTTGGAATAAAATTTATAATATTATTTGAAATGGTTCGGCGCTTGGCTGAACCTCTGTTGTGTGTTCCAGTCACTAACCCTCAGATGGTAAAATAGTTTCTTATTCCAGCCGGTCATGTCTCTTTGACAGTTGTGTGTTGTTTTTTTTGTTTATGTAGTTTTTTTTGCTAACATTTTTATAAATACTTTTTTATTTTTCTTTTTATTTAAATAAAACACACAACGAAGTTGCATTCCCATGAGTTTCATGAAAACTCATTAGGGGATCGCCAATTGGTACTTTTGAAAAGTTAAACCCAACCCAAGCCAATATGCAGACACAATACATGAAGAAAAAATTTACAAAACATTTCACAGAAGCAACACACAGACACAACATACGAAGAATCACTTTTCAAGTAATTCACAGAAACATGTCTTATTTTCATGAATTATTATAATCACTCATTTGATTTATGTACTGTTGGTTAGTGTGGATCGATTTTTTGTTTTTTTGTTTATCTTAGCAGCGGGGTGTGGAATGGATGCTCTATAGGGATACGTTTAAAAGTTATTATGACAACATTAAGATATTTTGAGTGCAAGTACTGCCCCAAGTCAATTCAAATTTTACAAAAACAGCGAGAAACTAGAAAAAGAAAGGTTTAATCTTTGCTCAATAAAAGTAGTTAAAATATAAAAAAATTAAACTTTTCATTTACTTGTAATATTATCTACTAATCAAGAAACAATAAAAGTACCATTGCTACACAAAAAAATCACAAACAATATTAAAAAATAAAGTCAAAAATCATAAAAGTTATTGTGTTTTATAGTCCTTCTTCGAATTGAACACTGGCGTTATACGACAAGATTCTAGCTTGTTTTGTATCCACCCTTAACGTCTTTCAGGGTCGCAAACAGCAGAGCTTGATGCTGTTACCACTTTGATGCATCTTTCCGTGGCTTGCGTGTGACAGGGCATCAATCGGAACTTGCACAAAATGTTGAATTCGATAATTTCGCGGTCTGCAATGGCATCAATTATTGTCTCGCTAGAAATCAGTTTTGTAAGAGGTGGTTCTGATGGTTTTTCCCAGTAGATCAAGTCAATATAGTCTGCTGCGTTAAATTAAAAGTAGGAAGCTTAAATACTCTTATTGGAGAGAACCCTGACGTACGTTTTCGGATACTTAGAATCCGTCTCAGAACCAACTCTCTAATTTGTCTTCGTTCGTCGTTTAGCGTACTAATAAGTATATTTTCGCTGTGGTCAAAATACCCGTTGCGTTGAATTACGGGATCTACCACCTTTTTCAAATGCTCTGGAAGGTAACGAGACAATTTTATGGTTTCGTGGAGGTGTCTTGCCCCGTAAACACAGGAAGGTTGTGTTTTTTTAATTTAAACCACGTCGGAGCATACACTCTTAGCATAAATTCAGTCAATATCACCTGATTTTCTTCTGATTCTTGGTTGAAATGTAAAGTCGGAGAATAGTATTGGCTGTTGTTAACAAACGCAAATGACAGATTTTACCAGGGTTTCTTTAGGCTAAGTTTTCGTTACATTGTCCTTCGGCGATTGCTCGGCACATTTCCAATAAATAAAGCTGGGCTGTGCTAAGGTCATCACGGGATTTTGTAATGTCCGGTAAGTTGCATTCTATTGCTTGAAATTCTATCACAGGAAGATGTTCACAGTTCTTGAGTAACTTTCTTAGTTGGCCGCTAAAGCTTCTAGGACCTGTTGTCGTTCCATCAATGTATTCGAAAAGATGTCTCAAACTTAACTCGTTGGCATGTATTTGACAGACCAACCACTGAAGTGGACGATGGAGCTTTCCTTCAAGAAGTCAAATAATGCCAGACTTAGTTCCAGTATTAACTGCTGTTCCGTCACATCCGATAGCCACGATGCACGCTAAATCAATGGATTTTGCCACAAAATATGCAAACAATTTGTGAGCTATTGTTTTAGCATCACCGAACTTAACGCCTATGTGGCCAATGTATTGTGAGCCAGGTTATTTCAAAAGACTGATATGTTCTTCTATCACAACTTTTCTTCGTTCATCCCACATGATTAATGTTTTATCCTTTCAACCTTCAAACGACATGCAAATGCACGAATCAAAATGGGGCTGATTGATGGCAGTCAGGCAGTGTGATCCTAGTTTTGGCACGAGCACGTCGAATCTTATTACGATCGATCACGTTTGTTAGATTATCTGTTGTCACTAATCCAATATCTTGCATTGTAGCGCAGACGATGGCAGCACCCGCCCGATCAGAAATACTGTATCGATCCAGTGTTCTGGATACAACAGATAGTATACTGTCTGTTGGATTTATTACACAAGAAGAAGAAGTAGATAAAGTAAAGTATTGTTGGTCAGTTAGAAGATCAACGTTGGTAAAACTTGAAACTGTACTGCGAGATGTGGACGGTTGATCTAAAGATGTTTGTTGCGTTTCTTGGTATAGTGCGCGAAAGTGGACTCAGTAATTTGTCAAATTTTCGCGGGATTAATAAAAAAAATCAACTTTTTTAAATGTTATTATTTAAGGCGCGGCAATTTTTATTCATTATGAAATGTAAAAGTAAAAATTAAAGTATTCATATTGACACAAAACTGTTTTAAAAAGGGACATTTTTTAACCAGATTGTAAATAATTCAACTGCTTTGTGGCAGTACTTTTTATCAAAATTTTAAATTGATATTTTGTATGCTAAATTGTATGTACCTATAGCATCTATTCCGCACCCCGCGAAAACTGATTTATAAAAATAAAAAATTTCCATACAATGGCGATCCACCCTACTGTTGGTGTGAAAAAGTTAAAATAAAGTATCCTCCATGATGGACTAAGGAAAACTAAGGAAATTACAATAAAAGGTACGGGCTCAAAAATATACAGACCTAATACAAGATGTTTACATACAAAATACATGACAAGATTTAAAAAAGATATAAACCGTACCCATCATTTCTGGATGTACAAAGTTTGGTACTTGGAGATAATCAGGATAGCTATCAGAACAGAGTTTGTACCTACTTATAACTCGTTTTCCAAATAACATTTGAAAAAAATGGGATTTCAATATATCGTTTCGAGATTTTTTAGAGGCATATATTACCTGGTTAGTTTTAAGATTTTCACAGCCAAAAGCATTTTCGTTATTTGTTTTTGGGGTGTTATGCCGTGTTGCGCTACCTTCTTCTTTAGCCAACGTTTCGGACATCGTCATCGTCATCGTCGGACATCAAAGAAGGAGGTAGCGCAACACGGCATAACACCCCAAAAACAAATAACGAAAACATATATTACCTGTCTTAATTCTTCAGTCAATTTGTTATAGTTAGTGTAGGCAATGTATTCTAATGATTTCAGTCCGAACTTTGTTGAGCGAATTTTTGATATATGCGGTTTTTTGTGTTGTCATGTATTATATTAGTGAACGTCGTTGTTGTAGTTCAGTTTTATATTTGTGTGGGTGTTGCACTGAATAATATTTAAGATGGTGTTTGTTATCTCAAAGCTAGGAACAATTTTAAATGGCAATACTAGTGCGCGACGGTAAATATCTTTAACATGTGTATCCCAAGGCAAGCCAAAAGTGTTACGTAGGGCTCTATTTTGGATTATTTCTTGGTAGCAAAACCCCAGATACTCGAAAGGTATGCCAAGTGGGAGTGAATCATAGCATAGTACAATGATCGCAGTATGGCTGTGGGAAGCAATCAACGTAGTCTGTAGATTACACCGGTCACCGGAACAATCTTTGATTTAACATGGTGAAAATGGTTTTTCGATGTAAGCCGTGAGTTAATTAAAAGTCCTAGATACTTCGCGATATCTGTTTGTTCCAGTTATTTATTCCCAAGGAAATGTTTAGGCGTTGTCCTCTCCTATTCCCGAATAGCACGTAGTGAGTCTTTTTAATATTAAGGCTAAGTTTATTAATTCTCAGCCACTAGGATAGATGAGCCAAATCCCTTTCCATGTCCTTTTCCATTTCGTTTAAATTAGTATTATGATAGAATAATATTGAGTCATCAGGATAAAGTTGAAGTGTACCTTTCACTCCCCATTTATCAATATCATTTATATAAATCAAAAATAATAATGGCCCGAGAATCGAACCCTGTGGTACACCACATGTTATATTTCTATGATCACTCGATTCTTTTCCAATAAAAACCGAACAGCACCTACCCGTAAGAAAACTAGATAAAATTTTTAGATTTTAAATGCCCGCTGCATATTTTCCTTGATCTAAGTGTTTTTGAAGAGTTAGTATTAAACCAAAGGCAGCACATTTCGTGTTGGAGAATTTTCTGAACCCATATTGTTGAGGCGTGAGAATATTTTTTTGGTATTTAATGGATATTTTTTCCGAGATATCTATGCCTATCCCATTATTTTGTTTCTCCAGGGAATGCATTAGACTATCATTAGTAACTCTCTTGATACGGCCTCTTATAATAACCAAAGGATTCAATTTTTTCCTTCTTCTATATTTATTTTGCCTTGTAGCCCTTTATTTAGTTCTGTTTTAAATTTATGTTTATCTTCCAGGGAGACCATATTGAAGATTAATTTGTCACTGTTATTCGATTTTCGCATGCGTGCAACACCGATCCCCAAAGTGCGAACATCTACGTGCTTTTTGACGAGTTTTTCAATGTCGGCTGATTTTTTCTGTGGGTCGTCGGAGCTTATTACTAGGGCATGATTCTGAAGGATTGTTTTCTGATATGCTTCTTTATTCTTCCATCTTTTTACCCGAAGCAACCATCCAACTAGGATTGTTTTAGATCCCCGTCATGGATCATATTCCATCTAGAGTCAAATAATTACGCAAATCATGTCTAAAATAAAACTGTAAATAAATCATTGAATATTTATTTGTAAGGGAGTGTCTTTCATTTGAATTGAGACCTTAAGAAACTTGCAGATCCATTCTTTGACTTCAATAACAAAGATAAGTAAGGCTTACTGGTAAGTTAACGTTCGTTTTTTTTATTGTATAAGTAGGCACTTTCAGTAAGCCCCAACTAACCCCCGCTTAAGACAAAGAAATAACCGTTAATTATTTCTAGCCTTAGGCTTTTAATTTCAGTTGACCTAGAAGAGTTTAAGTACCTCCCTAATGAGGCCATTAAGCGGTCCTCTTTAAATGTCCACATAAAATTACTACGTTTCACGGCCTAATCCCCCAGTTTGTTCGTAAGCCTGTTTATTCCTTTTTGAGAGAAAAGCCGATGGAAATCGTAAAAATACATCAATATGAATGGTATTCGGTAAATTGGAATAATTTATCTGTCAGATTTGTTTTTTTTTTTTTTAATTTAATTTTATTATTAGTGTTGTTTTTACCGTACAATAATGCCATTCACAAAATTATCGATTCGGGGAACAGTTTTTTTTTTAACCAGTTGCGATTGGAGTACAATCATTTTGAAGTATACTGTAATACCAACTCGTAGTGGAGTGGAGCTGGCGATACGGTATCGCTTCCAAGTACGTGAGCATACATTTCACCACTAACAATTATGCATCTGCCCTGATGATGGGTACTGTAATGCTGTTCGAAACGTTGGCTAAAGAAGGAGGTAGCTCAACACGGCATAACACCCTAAAAACAAATAACGGGAATACTTTTGGCCGTGATAATCTAAAAACGTATCTGGCCATCATTTAGTTTAGAATTATTGCTTATAGATGTTTTAGCCGTGTTTGGTGATCAGATCTAAAGAGCCAGATAAATTCCAACCCTCCCTTCCTACGCTTCTTCCAATATTTACTGTCTTCTGCGTCACAACACATCCGATTTGGGTGGGGTTGCCATATCCTGTCTCCGCAACAGTTGGGAATCCAATGTGGCATTCTTAATGGAAAAAATAATCTTTTTCTTCATAATACACTGCGTGTGTTTACTATTTATACGAGTCGTGAACAGTGACAAAAAACAAAGCAAATATTCAGAAAATAGGTGCACGCAAGCCGCCGCTACCCGTATTTCTACCGAATTCTTACATATCTCTCTTAAACACGTTAAGTTTTACAGCTCTTAAAAAAATATATTTTATTCTTGTAGATAATACCTAGACATTTGCCCCGCCGAAACGCAAATTATATAAAATTCTCTTGATAGAAAAAAATCTCAAAGTATGCTCCAAAAATTATTGTTAACACATTTGTTTCAGTTATTGTACAAGTAATAATAATATACAAAAAATTCATAGTGTTTCTATGCTGTTTAAGACAACCCGTGTGAGATTTTTGCTCTATTTTAAACGACTCGTGTTTATTAAACATTTACACAATATTCGCAACGATTTTGTCGCTTTAAATTCTACCGCGCTCCTCTAACGTTCGTTATTTCATATCTCTTCATCTCATTCTTTTTGAGCCCGTTTGCCGCGCCCTTACAATTTCATTATAAAAAAACACATTTGTAGTAATTGATAACAATGAAAAGTGAGACCGGTACACACCTTACCGAGTACACCTGGGCACCCCTACTAAGTCACTAAACGTAGCAAACTACTTGGGGTGACCTATGGCACGTCTCACAAATTGATAAGTAATGTTTGTCGATAATTTCCGACAATATTATTTAATTTAACAAAATAAACCCAAAAACCGTTGAAAACCAACGATAGGTATTATTTTTAAAAAGATATTCAAATATCCGACGACATCTAAACATTATGGCCATCTTAAATATTTTGTGAAGTTCAAAATGATTCAACGTTTACATATCTTTACACTTTAAACGATACATTCCAGAAAAAGACGGGAGAATTTCTTAATTATTTGAAAACAGTTTCTAATATTTCCATACAAAGATAAACGTTCCCCAAATAACAATGAATAACGCTGTTAAAATTGTTACAGGCCGTTTTATTGCCGATTTCACGGAATTGTGAATAACTTTGAGATACCTACCTTATCCTGCTTGCCTTTGAAATTGAACATTTATTTTATAAGCATACCATCGCGAAACATTGTTAGCATTTAGTTAATATTAAATACAATGTAAAGTTCTGCCGGCTGGAATATTTTTACACCATTTGTTCAAAGTTTCGAAATAAATCCGATGCAAATGCAATGGACAGCTTGTCGACAGCTGAAACTTCAAGACTCGGGCTAAATAAATACCGAACCGGTTCTAATAAAACTTGAACCTGTGTTTTGTGTGATAAGATTGGTACCTTTAGAAAATTTACAAAAGTTTGCATTTTTGAAGTGCTCTGAGAGGAATTTATTTCGAAACAAATTTAAGGCGAAATATTTCATGAATTAGCCGCAAATTGCTTGTAATTGATCTCTTCGCTTTTTACAAAGGCTTGAATGACAAGTGAATTTTGATAATATATTTGATAATACTGAATTAATTAGTAATGAATTAATTAAAAAAATTGGTTCAATGACAGTAAAAAGGATTGCTATGAATAAATAATTGATAGAGCCACATAAATTAAATTACTTATGTAGGAACATTGTTTATTGCAGAATTTAAACACTATCGAAAAACTTGACAAAAATGTTAATGACGAATCCGGCAATTATATTATTAAGAATCAAATAACTGCCTGCAGTCTCACTGGCTGCAGACGGTTTGGAGCAGTTGCTACTTTTGAAGGGTGGTACTTATATTTGTTTTCATTACAAAAAAACTTTACTCACTCAACAGGTAGAGGGATAAATCGCCATTTAACTCGATTTTGGCACCCACTCTTTGCTAAAAATCACGTACACACGTTCTCTCCTGCTAACTCTTGACATGACCCCCTCAATTATTTGAACTTTATCGCAACATGCATCTCCGGGAGTCCTCGACTTCTACTATCATTCTCTTCCGCGTATAGAGACTATGTGTTTTTATGGAAGGTCACCAGTTATAGGGTGACGATAATAGTTAAAATTAATGATGTGTTATGTGTTTTAAATGGTGTAAAGGGTGTGGTAAATCAAATAAGTAAGATGTCGGTACATTACTTACAGGTTTATTAACAATTTACAACTTATGCACAATTCCTCTATATTTTAATATTTTACAATAATAATAATATGAAGGGTGAACGAACACGATTTTCAAGTTAGTCTTGACCGGGAGTTTAAAACAGAATGAGCGGCAGGTTTTTAATGCGGCGCGGAGAAAGTTCTTGTGACTTAAAAATGGATTGGATTGGCTGCTTGGGGACCAATCGAATAGCCAGCCGACTGCAATTCCTTGTCCTTTGTTCGACCTTCACACGCGTAATATATTGTCCTTACACTCATTTCCTCGTTCATTCGTTCTACATGCCAAAACCATATTTACAAAGTTACTCTGTCTTAAACATATCCAAAGCGCGTATAATGAGTCTTGCCGTGTTTCCGGATCACTATATTTTTAATACTGTCATAAATAATGTTACCACATAAACATACACCCCGTGGATCTTATTTCTTCAGCATTCAGTCTACTTGTATCCCTCCTCCACCATTTCCATGCCTCACAGTCGTATGTCAGGGTAGGTAACAGCACCCTTTTGAGGATTGCTAACTTTGTTTCTTCGGACAGTTTTTTAAGCGCCAACTGTGTTCAATCCTTCATGTTAATTCCTGCATTTACCCTTATTTTAAAATCTTTATCAGCTTCACATCTCTCGTAAACTACAAAAACCCTTTACGTCAGCAATCTTTGCAAATTCACTTTGTGGCCTCATTTTTAATGAAATGAAAACAAATAACTTTGTAAAACACCATTTATTTAATCAAAATGGTCCACATACTTCAAAACTAAAGGTTTCTCGCATAATTAATTATTATAATCATGATTAATTAGGTTAATCTTTTCCTGTCAAAGAAACCTTTGATTTTGAAACATGTAGATAATTTTGGTTGAATAATGAGTGTTTCACAAAGTAATTTGTTTTCATTTAAATAAATACAAAAACTCTCTTGTTAATGACAAAAAAAAATAAATAACTCGCCTTTTACCTAAAGGTAGGCCAAAATTTCTTATTTCATTTTCATTTTGCAGCATTCATAAGCGTGACTACATTGTCCAATCTCCAATTCAACGATTTCACACTACGGGAAATCAGTACTTAGGTGATGTTGACATATTTAATATCAACTTGGTGAGTTTTGTGAATCTCATAAAAAACTTATTTCAAAACTATTCCTGAACATATCTGTATGTTTGTAAATCTATCAAATCGCTGTATTACTACCAAATATGTAAAAGCCCTCCGGGCGTTAAAATAAGTAAATAACTAAATGTATTAATATCTCCATTACATTTAACAAAGCACCCATATTTTTTTAACCTAAAGTAAACATTTACCTTTGATAATTAAATCATCCAGATATAACTCCAAGGCAGTACGGGAATTGCCTGCACCTGTAAGACTACAGATTACGTGGGCGGGTACCTCCACTTGGCTTGTAAAGCACTTCTGAGAACATCTGTACATTAAAACCACACATGCAGAGCCAAGACTAGCACAAACTTAATTCATTACCACGACTTGGAAATTACATCGTGGGAAAATCGGAAGATGCCGCAAGGTGAAACGTGTCAACCAGGACCGCTGAAGATAGCACTCGTACTAGTACCCACTTACTTAGCCTTCTCTTCGGTAATTTAAGTGAGTATTTCTTAAGAAGATACATACGAAAAAATATGTCTTAATGGGGTACTTAATAAACCTAATCGGATTGTAAGTAAGGAGAGAAAATGTGAAATGTGAACCCCTCGGGAATTTTGTGAATGTTGTTGTAAAGTACCTACGATCAAATATATTTAGAAACATTCCCTATTGGCATTAATTTTCTAATAGATTTGCGGTTTTGAAGTAACAAATAACACATGCTGTGCTTATGACAAAATTGATCACGTGGATAATATTGAATATCTGGGCTTAACTGTTGATCATAAACTAAAATGGGATCTCCATATTAACAAAAAGAATACGGAAATTATCACACATCATCAAAACAATACGAAACATCATGTCATTAAGCCAATTAAAAAATGTATATTTAGCACTTTGTCAATCTATTCTAACTTTACTTACCTCAATCCTCTAATAAATCACAAAACAATAATTGAGGGGTATAGAATCAAAGGCAGCATTCTCCAAAAAGCGTTATTTTGAGAAAACCAAAAAAAACGTTTCATTTCAACAATTCTCACATATTTATAAGTTTACAATTTTATTTAAAAGGGGAAACTGCTTATCTATTATAATTTCCAAAGTATAATTTGTTTATTGTATTGATTGATTAGTTATAACGGATTTAATTATGGAGATTGCTGCATTTGATACTCACCTAAGGAGAATGCTGCTTTTGTTTCTCACACGTGTGGAGAAAGCTGACTTTGATACTGACAAATAAATATGACGTCACAATAATGGACCGACCAAATCACAGGGAAGTTCGTGATTATTATTATGATTTTAATTTTAGTATAATTAAAATAAAAATAGGTTTTTGTAATGTACTCAAATAGTATTGCATTTGGGAGGTGTGTATGGGTACCGCCACCCCGGGAACCATTTATTGGATAAACAATATCTACCTCTGCCATAGATATGACTTAAGATTTTCACAGCCAAAAGTATTTTCGTTATTTGTTATTGGGGTGTTATGCCGTGTAGTGCTACCTCCTTCTTTAGCCAAAGTTTCGGACACTGCAACGCTGTCCCAAACATTTGCTTTGGCACTTTGGCTAAAGAAGGAGGTAGCGCAACACGGCATAACACCCCAAAAACAAATAATGAAAACCTCGGTTCAAGTGGTTCGCTACATTTAGGGATGCCCGGGTTTATGGGGTGAGGTTTGTCCGGGTCTTGGCGGTGGATGCGTCTGCCCACCTGCTGGATTGCAGGCCGGATCGGGAGAGAATAGTCGTGGGAGTCCCTTTGACTTCTCCAGCTGTGATCTCTCGAAATATCGCAGTGGGAGAGATAGATTTATACGTCCGTCACTTCTGGATACACTGACCCCCAGATTCCTACCCACCCGTAATACCCTTTTCCTTCCCAGAACCTTCTCGCCTTCTTTTCCTAAAAAGACCCTTCACACAGTATCCCCAAAGATGACAAAGGCCCTGAGTGGAATTATTTTTCTCAGGGCCTCCTGTGTGGAGCTAATGTAAAAAAATACAAGTGTGCAGTTCACACGCGGTACAAATGAAACCTGCAGAAAACTAAAGTAGACAAGAGTGGGGAAAAGCACTGCACGAAGAGGAGATCAATTATTATCTTATTCTTTCGCAGCCTTAATCCTATAGATGTATGCGTTTGTCTATTTTTAGTGTCGCTTTTTTGTTTCATCGAGCTTCAAATCACAACGGTGCTAAAGAAGCTTTCACTTCAAAAAATAATAATATTAACAGAGAAAATTTAAAAAAAAGAATAAAAATAATGAAGGTTAATTATTTTGATCAAAATTGGCTTGAAACTCGCAAAATTTTCAACACTAAACATGTAATTCGGAATGTTTATGTGCAAGGCTATGAATCCTAGATTTAATTATAAAAGTAAAACATGTCTATGCATATTAATTTAATTTATGAATTTTAATTAACACCTAAAAAAATCTTTTGCCACTCCACGCCTCTGAAATAAACGGTATTTTATGACAGCTCATCTTAGAATTTTGACTACTTTTGCTTTCCATTTTTCTGGATTCCTTGACTTCTTCCTTGCGTTTTTCTTGGGCACGGATGAAGGATGAGAGTCCATAATCACACTGGCATCTTGTTTTTATTTCTAAATTCACTCCGAACTATTTAAAACAGTAAAATTAGAGCGACAGATTCAACACACGACTATACAATTTTGTATGGGCGGCCATGTTGTCACGTGATCAAATGGAGGCTTACCATTGGTCAAATTGGAGAATGCTGGTTTTGTTTCTTAAGTGCGTTGGAGATTGCTGCCTTTGATACTAACGCAGATTTTAAAATGGATCTTTAAAGCATAAAGAGATGATTTTAATGCCAAATAACTGCTTTTCTAGGTAAAAGAGTGAATCATTAACAAACTTGCATCATTAGTCCATTTTAGAAAAAAAGTGGAGAATGCTGCATTTGATTCTACACACCTCCTCTAATCTCTATAAAGAAAAACCATAAAAATATCACTTTATACGAAATCGTAAACGTATTTAATAACACAAACATATTTTAAGGGGATTTCATTTTTTTTTACATGAATACCACACAAAAGTCCCAACTGCTCCTGTCTGGAGCCAGTGGGACTATGGCATCCCCAATTGGGGTATGTTGTGAGGCTGAATGTAGTGATGAGGGGAAGGAGATAGGGAAGAGGAAGGTGCTATATATTATTTTAAATTAATAAATTGTGAAATAGCACAAATTAATCAAATAAAATTTATTTGCCACGCCAGGATTCGATCCCGCGACCTTCGTAGTGCAAGTCAAGAGCCTTACCGCTACTACTACCGCTACTACTACCGCTGCTACTACGCCGGCCGTCAGAAATGTGAAAATAATCAATAAAAAATGCACAAACTTTGAAAAATCTCTCACAACAATGCAAGCAAGGCGGTTGATGACTTTTGGGATTATATTATCAGCAATTATTTTGAAGTGGCCATCGTAAACTTTTAAGAACATAAAATGCGTGGTGTTGCTTCTTTCCAACACTGCTTAAATCATGTTTCTAACAGTAATACAAAAGGAGATATCTCAGTTGCCGTAAAGTAGGTACACAAAAAATGAGGGTTACTTTCGATGTACTGTGTACTAAAAGCACAAAAATCCCCAAGGGGTTAAAAAATAACAATTCAATAATTTAGATTAAATTTTTAAGATATTAAAAAGAAATTTCCTCATATTGAAAATGGAGATGTCTTTTGAAGACTCCATGTCGATTCTCACTGAGATTTGTGAGAAAGACATTTGTAACCTTTTTGAATGCTGCCTCTAAACGGGATACTTTGCATTCCAGGGTGAACTTTTTGAGCAAGTGGAAAACGCTAGAAAACTTTTTTACGAAAAATTTTGTAGAAGTGGCACTCGAAACGGCTACTCTTGTAGAAATTCCTATAGTCTGGTTGGGTTAAGTTGCTCTTAGAGCAGAGATGCCGAATAATCTTTGACCATCTAAATTCACTCTACATCAAAATTAAGTCCACAGTGGAGCTAGAAAACCAAGATAAAATCCTCAATTTTCCAGACGTAGCGCAGAGGTAATGAGAAAATAAGATGTAGACGGGGCACATTTATATAATAAAGAGGACGAATCAATACGTTATAATTCAAGTAATCATAATGTGTGAAGAACCGAATGTCTGATCGGAGCTCATAAAGCTAACCGATGCGATGCCTTAAAAGGAAACGGTTACCAAGTAAAACAGATCTAGGACGTCGTAATAGCCAGGACTTCTAGAACGGTGAAATCGTTAACTATGATTTGATGTCCCGAGTACGCTTTCACCGTTGACAGCCGAACCGATATTGACAGGAAATGAATAAGAAATCGATATACTCTGGCAAAATTCTGAAGGTGTTTTCTTTGAATTGACATTACAAATTGTCAGTTTCCAACTAATTACGTAAAAATCGAAGAGTATTAATACCGTCGCGTCTGCGTGGTTGAATTTCAGAATCCAGCTACGAGTGCATGTCAGACGCCATGCCATACGCGCCGCGCCACAAATAACATGTGTGTACATGAAATTTCACACAAAGCTACAGTTATAATTCGGTTTCGAGTTTTAAGAATTTGACACAAGATGTCGCCACTTCCGTCAGCATATCGGACGGGGTAAAACTTTTCTCCCCCTAGGTATAACTGCTACGAATTTGTGAATACGTGGTATCTCTCCGTATATGAAAAGATTGACGGTAATAAATGTTGTATTACCGTCAATGGCTATATTTTATATATGACGTCATTGCTCTATTTCGGTTACTTTGTCTGGTGACTTGCAACAGTAGATCTGAGGAACGGGCTATTTATGGAATCAGTCGTATTGGATCTATAAAATGGTCACTAACACTAACTGGGCGAAGCCGAACCAAAAGCTGCCCACAGGGCCTTGCAGCAAAAACCGGGAGTGGGTTTTTAACAGCTAGTATCGATTAATTGGCAACGTTGAACCGAAATACTAACATTAATATGCATTGGCATTCCGCATTTGCTTTTTGACACTAAACGGAAGATAATTAGTTAATGTTTCTTATTTCAATTTTCACAATTTCTTCATATTTCAGCCAATTTGGTTTCTGAAAGATCGAACGGAATAAATTTATTAAATGCATTATTAAAGTTTGAGGGTCGCGTGTATGACATCTTTCATTTTTAGAATGTGTGAAGATTATGCGAATATTGATAGTAACCGAAACTTATCTGATACTATGTAGGTCTTACTAAAATTTATCAATCCTTGATCGGAATATCGGTTACCAATCACAGACCTTCCTCGCAAATATTGATCATTGATCAGAGATGACGGATTTGGTCAATGTCGTATAGCTTTTATCGAATGACTACCTCCTAGAAGATATAATAAAAATTAACAAAAGTTAAAAGCTTTGCTTTCTGACTCAATGTTCACAATATCACTGAAAGAATTACCGGGACATTGAGGAAAGAAAACATCAATGCTGTCTTCGGAATAACAATTAAAACCAATGCTATTCCGCATTATAATCGAAGTAAGAATTTGCTTAGTAATAGGTTTTTTTTTTTACATTAACTCCACACAGAAGGCCTTGAGGAAAATAAGTTCCCTCAGGGCCTATGTCATCTGGGATGCTGTGTGGAGGGTCTTTTTGAGGAGAGGAAGGAACGAACATTGGTCTTGAAGAGACCTATGTTGTAGGAAGGAGGAAACACAGAGGCCGGCAAATCATTCCACAGCCGAGCTGTTGAATATAAGAACGAGTCGAAGAAACGACCCGTTCTCACGTGACAAATGTCAACCGTGTACAAATGTTGGGCACGCGTTTGGCGTGTTTCCCGACTATGCACCGGTGCCGGAGGGATCAATGATGCTAGTTCCTCGGGGCATCTTCCATTGTAATACCGGTAGAACAAGGATGGCATTCCCACCCGACGCCTGTGCTCTAAAGATTGCAATCCGTCTGTTAAAATCGGAGAATCTATCAAACGGACCGCCCGTTTCTGCACAGAGTCGAGGGTATTATTCAAGTATTTTGGAGCTCAAGACCAGAGGTGGCTGCCAAATTCAACCGTGGGGCACACTTGCGATTTGTACAGGGTTAGCAGTTGTGCACTATTAAAGTATCTGCGGGCCCTATACAGTACGCCCAGTTTCTGGGAGGCTAACTTTACTCTGGCTTCGATGGAGCTCTCATACCTGAGCTGGTCACTTAGGGTTACACAAAGCATATCAATGGGGCCTGTTCGGAAGATTGCTTCCGTTGAAAGAGACTAGATTTTCATTTCGATCCCTTTTAGACGTAATCAGACAAGATTGGGTCTTTGAAACATTAAATTCAACGAGATTATTTTTACCCCAAGAGAAAACGCTCTCGAGGTAACCGTCCATTCTTTGCTTCAAAGCCCTACGAGCTGATGGAGTTTGTGAGCCCTTTGGGGGCTTGTCAAACAAAAAGCTATCATGAACTGTACTGTCATCCGCATAACAGTGAATTGGTGCACATGACAAAAGGTCGTTGATGTGCAACAAAAACAAAGTCGGAGACAGAACCGATCCCTGCGGGACGCCAGCATTTATCGAGTGTGAGGAAGAGGTGAAACCATCGACTACCGTCTGAATCGACCTCTCCCTCAAGAAGTCGGCTATCCAAGTGCACAAGGGTGCGGGGAAGTCCGTAAGAATGCAGTTTGTTGACAAGTCCTCGGTGCCAAACCCGGTCAAAGGCCTTGGAGATGTCCAGTGGAACCGTTTGGGTCTCAACGAAACGTTCCAGGCATCGCCCCCAAACATGCGTCACATACGCGAGAAGATCACCGCACGAGCGGTTCCGCCGGAATCCGTATTGACGGTCGTTAATAATTTTGTCCTTCTCAAGGTATGTGAGCAGTTTGTCGTTGATCACACGCTCCATCACCTTAGACAGAACTGATGTGATCGCTATGGGGCGATAGTTGGCCGGGTTGGAGCGGTCACCCTTCTTTGGAGCTTTATTAACATCAAGCCCTCGCAAAATATGGCGTACTTCCTGATGCCGGATCCTCAGCTTTTTCATACGAAAACCGCAGTGAGGAACCGATGGCGGGACAGCACCTTGGTCATCGAGGGTTGACTTATCCGCAAACATTTTACCTAATAAGTTAGCGGTGGCGGTGTTTGCTAGTGATCCGTCAGGTCTGGTAAGAGGCGGCAGACTGGATTTGCAGAAATTGCAACCTATTGATCCCGCAAGCGACCAGAATTGCCTGCTGCCATGCGGGCATGCAGCCAGCTTTCTGCTGATCTACTGGTCGTGTTCAAATTTTGATCTATTTATGATTCTCTTGGTTTTCTCTGCCATTTTGTTGTAAGCTGTTCTGTCTTCGGATGTTCTAGATGTGTTGTAGGCTCGGTAAGCCGCTTTTTTTCGTCGCACTGCTTCAGCGCATTGTCGACTGAACCACGGCTTTGAGCCTACACCAGTTTCCTTGACAGTAGATTGGATGAAGCCATCCATCGCGGATGTGATGACTTCATCAATTTCCTGGGCACATCTTTAGGGATCTGAAGTCCGAAAACAGACAGCTGACCACGGGAAAGCATTAAAATGTGCCCGCAGACCGAACCAATCTGCTGACCTATAGTGCCACACTTTTCTCTTCAGCCTCTCGTTTGGTGGTCTGAAGTTTACAGGGATTGATGTCGTCACCAGGCAGTGGTCGGACGATCCTTAAGGCGCTGTGACTTCAATCTTGTAACCGTGTGGCACAGTAGTTAAAAATAGGTCTAACAGATTGGAACGGTGAGTCTGGACATCAGGAACCCTTGTGGGCTCCTGAACCATTTGCTTCAATCCTTATTTACTAACTTACCTTTTACTTACCTTCTCGAATTGTAAGAAAAGCGAGGCAGTCTTTTAAGATAAACATTCCACAAAATTTTAAAAGACTTATCTCGTGTTGTCAGAAAAGAGAGAATTACATAATATGTGTAAAGAATTATTTACAAACCAAACCTTCTCGGATTATGAATGATTCAAAGCTAAACTTAACCCAACCTATCGGGAACTAGAAAAAATAATACAGGATAAATTGACTATTTATTGTTCTAGTTTAGACATTTTGTACTACTTAAAAGGAAGAAATAAGATAAAGTACGTGTATGTTTATTATTAGTGTGCCTCTCACATCAGCAAGAATGTAGGCAACAGGTATAGTAATCGCTTGGAAAACTGAGACTAGAAACACTCGATTTCAACTGCACAGGTGTATTTATTTACTTTGTGAATATTTAGTTTTATTTTTTAATTTGCGGAAACGATTTACGACTAGTTCCCGTGAGCACTTAGAACATAGGCCCATTGTGCTTGCTATCTCCCATTTTGCCTCATTCCTTTAACAATAACCCAGTCCCTTTTATAAAGTTCACCAGAGTTGTCATTGGATATGTGGCTATATCTTCTGCCGAGCGATTCCGTATCTTTTGTGGGATCGATAACGGGCGTTATCTCTTGTCAGATTTGTATGATTTTTACATATGTATTCTACGTATATTTACTGTCACATATTTTAGTTTAGATCAATTTAACCAAGAATTCGTGGAAGTACGCATGATTATATATTGATTTAATATACGTTGTACATAGAACAAGCAAATAACAGCCATAAAAATCATACAAATCTGACAGGAGATTACGTCCGCTATCTAATAATGATCCCTCAAAAAATACGTAATCGCTCGGCTGGTTGTGAATAACTTTATATGAAAGAAAAAAGAAGGTTTTCAAAGGAAACTTTCACAGAAAGGATAATCTTCGCCATTAATCTGTTTTTTTTAAGTATTTTTTATGCATTCAAACATTTCTAAAGGTAAAAAAATATTAGTATTTTGTACTTGTATTTATATGCAAAATGATAGAAAAAGTTTAAATTTATTCAAAGCATATTTTTTGATATTCATAATATAAAACGGCTAGCAGTAAAGATTAATCTAAAATTCTAATTTCATGAATCTCGCCTTAGCAAAATCCTCCTGACGTCCTTGAAACATTGTCCTTGTCGTTGGTGTGTATTTTGTTCTTCAATTTCAAAACCATATTTCATTCTAGTCGCAATCAAAATCTATCCAAAAATGAATAGCCTTGCTCGCAACGCCGCGGCGCCCGTATCACGTATTCCAATAGCCTCATTTAGAATATGTATATTCTACATTGGCACATATATGTACGGGATTTGCCACATTCGGTACTGGCACCCGTGCGATTCTCCACATTTGATACTGGCACATTATGAAACAAGCACTTCTATTACTGGCACGGCGGAATAACTCTGTTGAACCCATTAGTCGCGACATATCCGCCAGACCGCCGCTACGTGATGGGAAATATCCGCGGAGGATTTTAGATGAAAGAGAATTCGGTGCATTGTTAGGGCAAAACGCGGCAACTGCATTAGACTGTAATAATTTATAATTTAATAGAATTACTAACCTATTTTTCATAGGGTGTTATGGTACAATGTTTTCAGGGTTTTGTTGCTCAAAATGGCTTTACCCGTGTTAATTGACCAGGCCTCAAGAGCCAGGAGCTATTACTTCCCTAGCTCTACTTTTTTAGTCTTACAATGTGACACAATTTAAGCTAACTAACTTTAAATTTGGAAAACTTACTATAACTTTACGATACCACAAGGCGCAGTTTTAGGACCACTTTTATTCATAATGTATGTAAATGATATATTTGAAATTGCTAAATACGGAGAAATTGTCTCTAATACATATGATACAGTGCTTCATCTAAAAGCAAACACATAGTTATAACTGAATAAAATGGCTAACACAGACATCAATGAATTGAAAATATGGTTCGACAATAACCTACTAATGTTGAACTCTAAAAAAACACGTTACGTACCATTTTTCATGCAAAAACCAAACACGCCGCATGAAATAAACATTAGAATTCACTCTGCACCAAACACTCAACAGCACCACTGTAACTTACTATGTACTAATATTGAAATCAAAACTTCAACCAAATATTTTGGGATCACAATGCCTAAAATGGATACCGCATAATATATCCATTCTCAAAAACAGAGCACGAAAATTAACCTAGATTTTTAGCTGTTTGAGACATATTCTAAATAAAAAAACTACTGAGAATGACGTACTTCGCTTTCTGCCATTCCATAATCCAATATGGTATAATAGGATGGGGGCGCCTATAAAACTCACACACAATCACTTTACATTGCGCAAAACAAATAAATAAAATGATGTTAAAGAATCCATTTTTAAATCCATCGGAACTCACATTCAAAGAATTTAAAGTCAGATTTTTTTTTTTAAATTCCTTTATTTTTCCCATATTTTACAATTTATATTAACATATTTTGAAAATCATAACAATAATGTGGGAACCCACTAAGGCGCAGCCTGTGCATGGATAATATAGTTAAAATAAGTTTTATTTAGTACCTAGAAAAAAACAAACAGTGGTATATAAAGCATAAACAAAATTTGTTTTAACAGTTTGTACAAAAAGTGTATACAATAGTGTACAGTTAAAAACGTGTATAGTGTAATAAATGATATACATTGAAATAATAGGTGTAAAGTTTGTGAGAAAGTGATATAAAACTAAACAAATAGAAAAATTAAATAATTCAACTTTGTATAAACCACTTATATGATGCGCAAATCCGACCGGTTTCGGAGCAAACGTTCCTTCATCAGGGAAAGCTTATACAAAATAGTATAAGCTTTCCCTGATGAAGGAACGTTTGTTCCGAAACCGGTCGGATTTGCGCATCATATAAGTGGTTTATACAAAGTTGAATTATTTCATTTTTTAATAATGGATAACCACAAAGTAATAGCTACATTCAAAAAATATAAATAAATAGAGTTTTTAGAAACATAAAGTGATATAAAACTAAATAAATAGAGTTTTTACATCTGTATGGTTTGGCAATAATTTTAACTCTTTTATGTAATGCGGAAATTTAGTAACAACTTGAATATTTTTTGGTAAACTATTGAAAGTACGAGATCCAATAAAGCTGCTGTGAGTTTGCATTTGTTTTGTGTGTGTTTGGGGGGTATAGAATACATTATTAATTCTAATGTTGGTTCTGTTTACATTTTTTTCGAATTTGTTTATTTTTTTAAAGATATATTTCATAGTTTGCAGTATAAATAGTTAACGGAGACTGAATAGTTTAGATTCTTTGTATAAAGCATCTGTCGAAAATATTTTAATTCTATTATACATAACTTTGAGTTGTTTGTAAAGGTTTTATAAAAGCATCAAGCGCACCACCCCATCCTATTATTCCATACATGAGTGAAGATTGCACCAGAGAAAAATAAATCATTTTCAATTGCCAATATTCAATACTTCTTTTAGTCTGTAAAATATGTACGTAAGATATCTCAATTTAGAAACGGTATTATTAATTAAATACTCTTTTCCTGTATCACTCAACATCACAAGTTTACAATGAGGAGATCCTAAACAAAACCATACCTTTCAAAAACACAGCATATCTCAGGCAAAAATACATTACTAAAATATCTCATTTACCAATTCCGATTTGTAAAAAAACTTTGGCCAACAAAACTGCAAATACTTAGCAACAAATTTCTTCAATAAATTGCCAAAAAATATAAGATCCCTTAAGAGGCCATTACCAGAGAAAACCAGAAATATGTCATTTTCAAATCAGATTTTAGACGTATTGACTCTTTTCCACAAAAAATTATAAATGGATTTCGACAGATTGTTCTTTTATCTAGCATTCGCATGTAATAAATTTTGAGAATTTTTTAAAATTTTTAGTATAATAAGGTTATTCCATAGGTCGTTGGCAGATTTGTTAAATTTTCAAAAAAGATTTTGTATTATACCACACCCATTTCAAATAATATAATCATGCAGTAAAATAAATCAATACATTATCTAGCAAATGCATGTTTTAGAATTTTATTAGTTTCAATAAAATCATTAAAAAATATGTACGTACATGTGTTTCTTGACGAAAATTGGTCCATTTGTGTATTTATTTGCGAACTTATGAACTAATATATTTCAGATTTTTTTAACATTCTTATTAAATTTAGGCATTATTGAAAAATGATAAATACTTATAATCAAAAAATAATCACAAAAAGTACATTATTTCAATAGTTTTATCATCTCGCCTTCCAGCATTTTTGGATGAAGGTATAAATTAAAGCTAATTTGGATTGAAATAAATTCGATATTGAGTTATAATTTAAAAAAGCTGGTACGGAGAATAATTAATCTTTCTCATTGTAACTGCCCTGCACGATCGTAAGAACAACTTTCGACGAAATGTGGATTTTCGTCCGCTGGCTGGTTAAACGCTCTTAATGTTAGATTAAAAGAATTCAAAACACAATTAAAAAAGCATACTGAAAAACCTTAACTTTAAAAAAAAGAAATTGAAAAAAAAAACTCTTTTTCTTTATATGAAATAAATAAAAAAACTACAAAATAAATCAGTAATAAAAACAAAAAAATCTAACTAACTAAACAAATAATTTCTCCTTCCATACACACAAGCATTTGCTTATTATGGGAGAACATTAAAAAAATTAATAATAAAAAATAAAATAAATAAATAAATTACTAAATAGACTAACAACCCCAGCCAGACTCGAGAATAATTCTCCACTAATCGGAAGTGAAATTAGTTCATTAAGATTGTTATGTATCTATTATTTTATTATATTGTATCATTTATTATTCATAATAAATATAAAAATGAAAAGGGGGGAGGGTTGTCGGCCTAATGTCGTTTGTTCTGTTATTAGCTCGAACTTTAGTCTGTTTTGCCACCTGACAAAAATTCTTTTCAATCTGACAATCATATATGTCTCTGTGCTTATCCTCGAGTCGTACGCCGTTCTTGTTTTCACCCGGACCATCGTAAAACTTCAACAGTGCGCTGTTATAGCGCATTTCAACTTTTTTTTTCTTATGGCGTTTTTTTTAAAACCAAAATATAATTTTTCGTGACCGTAAAATGACTACCTGCACGAAAATGGGTCGTATAAGTTCAGAGGAGCGATTCTGTATCTTTTGTGGATACGAAAAAGATTCCGTGCAAATTTGTGTGATTTTTCTATGGCTGTCAATTGCTTTTCGATCGGTGATGTCAGGTGTCGCCAATTTTAATTAATTTAAAACATGAAATACTCCAAGTATAAATGATTATATATTCATTTAATTTACGTTTAAAGTTGTATTCCATGGATTTCACATTTGCCCAAAACAGGTTCTTTATTTTTGGCAAAGCAAGTTTCCATTTAAATGCGCATGAGTAATTACTCACGCGCATTTAAATAATAATATAATAAATATATTTTTGTTTTAAAACAAACAGCTTTACAAAAATACATAAAAAAAGAGTGCTAAAATAAGCCTAGAAACATGTTTTCGCTGATAATTTTTTTTTTTTTAAGTAGCTACACAAGACAAGAAAAACTAAGAAAAAAATAGTTAAAAGAATAGATAAGCATATAGAAAAACACAATAAAGAGTAAGCTTATGATCTTTTAGGAGTATAAGGATGATATGTATGTAATTAGGGAACATGTAAATATATTGTAAATTAGGAAAAGAAATCTGATATATAATACAATAAATTTAAATATGGATATTAAGTGGTGTGTTGTGATGCATTACATTTATCTAATAGTGCTTTGAATTTATTGAAAGTTATATTGAAGATGTCTGTATGTGAGGTATGTGTTATGATAGTGGCAGGCTCGATGTATGAATTCATTTTGTAAGTAGTTGGTGTTGGAGCGGCTGTTATAAAAAAGGGATTCGTTTCTGCCGTTGCGACCAGAAACTCTAATATCTATTTTTTTGTAAAAGATACGGGTAGGATATCGCATTAGTTAGGATTCAGTACAATAACAATTGATCAGAAATAATTCTCCTACAATTTAATTTCGGGATTTTAAAGAATTGACGGATATCTTCATTTGATTGGAATGCATCAAACGACCGAAAATTTATGTAGATTGAAACGAAACTTCGCAAATGTCAAATCCACTGTAAACATAAAATGAATAAATAATCACATTACAGTAATTCGTGTGTTTAACGCTCTAAATTAAAACATGCGACATTGCGACATATGACATCGGCTCACGTCACCCATAGAAGCAATTAAAAGTCATAGAAAATCTCACAAATTTGACAGCCGATTCCGTATATGGGATTTTCCCCGTATCAATCAAAGACACGGAATCGCTCCTCAGGTAGGTATTTAAGTTTGGCACCTACTGTAAGAGTGTAAAAATAAATATATGTCACAAATCTAATAATAAATGTATTCATGTAATTTTTTATTATTTGTACATATCTTTACATGAAATGTGAAAGAACTATATTTCTGTTTGTTTTCCGTTATCTACACATGCTTATACTTCCGTTATCTCGCGGGATTTAAAAAGCTCGGTAATATCACTATTGAATAAGCTTAACAACGAGTTACATCGTTTTGCTACCGACTCTATGGTGGTTGAAGGGTTGTGTAAAGTGCAAGTGAATTGGTCCTGAGAGAAATGCACACAGAGTGCTAAGACCACTGATACTGATTCTGTATTGTGATCAGATTTGCAATCCTTCCCAGGAACACTGCTATCTAGTTTGTATATTGTTCCATGTTATTTCAATTGTGATAACAACCTAAGGGTTAGGTAAATATTTGAGATGTGATTCTATGTGATTTTGATGAGATGATTGTTTTCCTAGCATGGCAGTAATAACCACCGGCACGAACTGTTTGAAATGTCATCTCATGATATGCTTATAATGGTGATCGGACAACTCAGAAACAAGCAACTTTAAAACCTATTTTGAAAAGTCATTAAAAGTGACGATTTTTTTATTGGTTAAGCAGCTTACGTTAGTCAAAGTCTATTTTTAATTTTTTTCATTACTTTTAATGGCTTTTTAAAGGGGCGTTAAAATGCCACATAGTTGAATTGTCGTGGAACCTATTCTTGTCAGCAATGAATTTTTGGACTCTCCGAAATTTATAAATATATTATATCTTATTTCTTTTTTTAATCATTAATTCCATTATTGTAAAATTATTTCGTTTAATCATTGTTAGCATTGCCGCTTACTTACGGCCATTTGCTAAACCAAACCTGGAAAGGACACGTAAATAATAGGCCAACGAAACTAGCTCAGGAAAGCCGGCGCAAGCAAGGTTCTCTCAAAACCAAGGCGAGTGCTAATGGTTCGCTTGTGAATACCTCCTCCTCCTTTCCTCACAATCTCCAGGTCTCCTTCCTCAATCAGAACACAGTTTTGCACGTAAAGGGTTTATTCATTTAGAAGGATACAGGGTTTTACAATTGCCAGCCTCGGCATACTACACATGGGTATTTGCTAGGACTAGAATTCTATCATGACGGGGGAACTCCCCTCTCAACTCTCCACACGTGTTAACAAATTTAAGGGCGGGACGTAGCACACAAAAGAGGGCAAGGGTTCATATTACTCACAGCAGCAGGAAATGCTGTAGTCAGCAGACAGGCTACTGGTGGGCGGGAGCCTTTTCGTGCACAATTCACATTATAGAAACATCACGAGTTTAGGTTCTCGGAGAGCGCCTTGGCGCAATCACTTGGGACACTGTTGACACGCCCGAGGCAAGCGGATGAATGAGTGCGGGCGCTGGCCGGCACGGGGCTTGCCCGTGTCGAACTCAGTGCGGTGCGGGGAATTTAGGTACTACGAACGATTCTGGCGTAAAATGGGGAAAGCAGTGAACTGGGGAAAACATTATCACTTCGTAATGTAACACTTCCCCCCTCGCCGCAAAAAAAGCGACGTGGTAATGGAGCAGTAGGGCTAAGAAATCCTCTTACCCTTCTAGCACTTGTGCCAAAAAAAAACATTTAAGAGAAAGAGGAGAGAGAGAGAGAGAGAAAAGTTGCTAGCTACAAAATAGTAGAAAACAAAAACAAAAGAGAAAAGAGCATGGTGAACAAAGAATTATCTATGAATGTACATGAAAGAGCAGTGACATACATAAATATAAACAAGGACCTGCTGAAGAAAGGTACAAGGGTTATGCAGTGATAGAAAAAATATGACTCTAAATTGTATCATTGGTCTGTGAGCTATGTTTGCGTAGCGTGATTTGCGTAGGATGTCTGGGGTGTTTGAACGTTACACTGAAGTTACAAGGTTACTTTGTCACAGTAACCTGGCCCGTTTGAGATTACACTCAAGGAACACTAGGGCCTTAAAGAAAACATGAAGAAGAGAACGCAGGATGAGGCTTCTTGGTGGTGGAGAGGGTTCTACCTGTCACAGAGGTCAAAAAAGGTAGCTGCTTCCGGATCCTGTGGGTGGGCCAGTATGACATCATTGAGGTACTGGAGAGTGGAATTGTAATTGGTGGTTGGTCCTTTATAGAGGAGGTGATTTGTGTGCATGACAGCCGTTGTTGTGATGGTGGTTGGTACACTGGTTTGTATACAGTGGGATTGTTGTGTGAACAATCGTTGGTATTGTTATTTGCGCAAGGGCACAGGAGCATTGGCATGATGGCAACAGAGCATTTGCAAGGTGCAGCTGGAACATTTGCACAATGGCAACAGAAACATTTGCGAGATGCCGCAGGAACATTTGCACGATGGCAACCGGAACATTTGCGAGATACCGCAGGGACATTTGTACAATGGCAACAGAAACATTGCAAGATGCCGCAGGAACATTTGCATGATGCAACAGGAACATTTGCAAGATGCCGCAGGGACATTTGCACGATGGCAACCGGAACATTTGCAAGATGCCGCAGGGACATTTGTACAATGGCAACAGGAACATTGCAAGATGCCGCAGGAACATGAACTTACCTAGAGCTGACGTGCTCGGGTTTGTGTGAGTGATGGTTTTGTGATGATACAATTCGCAACTACACGCACGACTCACATTTGGTTAAGTTAGGTGCGGTCGGGTGCTTTTGGTACGCAGGGTTTGAAGGCATGGGACCTCCGTGACGGTAGTGAAGGCAGCATGAAGAGAGGCGCAGGTGTAGATAGGGTGAAGAGCTGCTGGTCTTCTTATTAAATTATTATTAAAACAAAATTCTTGAAGTTTACCTGCCTAGTAGACCAATGATGAAAAGGTTTGGAGAGAAACAAGGTGTGCATGTAGAGAAAGATTGGATTTGTTTGACGTGTAGAGAGAGAGAGAGACGGAGAGAGAGTTAACTAAATGCAACTACAGATTTATACATATTACAGGTACGTATTCAAGGAAGGTTCTGTTTAACCCATTTAGTTTTTTTTTTTAAACTAAATACATTTCCAAGAACACGTGGGTAAGGGTTTGTACGTATGACAAAATGCCCCGTTCGAAAGAAGTTGGTCTTCCATGACCTATACTCACGCCTATACGGTAGCATTTTTTCTACTTTCGAAGAACAAAAACATTGAGTACAAATAAGTTATGAAAAGTGGGGAAGGAGTAGGAAGTTGAAAGGATCCGTGTATGAAGGTTGTCCCATTTGACAAACGAAACGCCAAGTGCGTAACGCATATATCCCCATTCACGGATAATTTCGAGGAAGGGAAAGGGTGACAATTGGGAACATTTGAACGAAGAAAACTGCTGAGGACTCGGCTATTTCCGAAATTCGACCTCTAAGTGGAAGGTGAAACAAGGTCTACAGCAGTTATACTGGCACATTACAATACCATTTGGTAGTGTAGGACAAAAGGAATACACTGACATAAAAGAGTCTAATCCTCTACGTGTATTGGGTAGAAGATTAGAGGATCGTTATATTCTCCTACTTGTTTGCGAGAAATGACAGACCCTTGCTCAAATCTCACAAACCTGGGGGGTTTTCTTGTTCGTCTCCCAGACAACGAGGTGTTTTTGTGTCCATCAACTTAACTCCCACGACACGATGCCCCATAATCATGAGTGAAGCGTATGATTAGTCCTTTTGAGATAGTGGATAGTTCCTGGGTTCTTGTGACAGGAAGTCCACGGGCATGTTAATGAGTACTCTGCTGCAAAAGCAATAATTTTCTGATAACAGAAAATAAAAGGCGTGTGATCTACACTTGGTAGGTCACACGAACATGGGAGTAGATATTATTTCGTTCGCACGACTCATGGTGAATATTGTCACTTTTTCACGTCTCACGTGACAGGAATGAACGATTTACAACAAATTTGCCCAGTATTGAAAGACAGTAACCCAATAGGTATTTAAAACAATTTAATGAGATAAATCACCCTCTCGATCAACAACCCTGTGTTGACGAGCAAACAATGAGTAGTTATGACGGACTCCCCGTGACGTGTAAAAACACAACGATATTATGAGATTCGCATCTATAGCAGTGGATATTGTAAGGTTCACACCTATAATAGTAGATATTGTAAGGCTCGCGCCTATAATGTTACAAAAGTTTACGTTCAAAAATGTGGGTCCCCATTCAATACAGACGGCGGGTTGCAATGATGTAATTAATACGGCACTGCTGTAGCTTAATAAATTCATATTAGCATACGTTACAAGACTTGCCAAAAGGCGATAAACACAAATTTTATTGAAGATCTGGCCAAGATTTTAAACTTCAAACAAGAATAATGGTACAATAAAGGACAAAAGAAACTGATGTCATGATAAAATATTGTACCTCATAATGAAGTTGTATATGTACAAAGAACAATGTTAATGAAGGGACGAAACGTATTGTCACTTTTTTAACTAAAAAAAAAAAAAAAATTTCTCAGAATTCGACAAAATACGATTCTGGAAAAAAAATTAGAGCAATTGGGTTGAGCGCCATTCTAATTTTTGGAAAAAAGAAGAAAAACCACAAGTAGCAACAAGTTGCTCTTGAATTGTTTCGAATCCAGCGAATGTGACCTGATAGGTGTGTTCATTTGCTGTATTCGAAACGATCCCCAATATACAACATTACTATGAATGTGTAGGATGGGGTGAGGAGGAAAAAAAGAAAAAAAAAGAAAGAAAAAACGGGAGGATTTCCTATTATAACAGAAATCGTGGCGACATTCTTACAATATGGTGCTGTGACCATAGTAGCGAGCTGCGGCAATGGTCTGAAACCAATGGTTATTATACAGACTTGCACTTATGATTTTATATTTACAACATTAGGGTAGGGATGTACTGGTACGACAAAAACCCGACACAAAACAATTTAAAAAAAGGGTGATATGACAAGATGAGACGATGAGGTGAGAAAAAAACGCGCGGATGCTGCAAGAATTGTGAAAAGGAAAGCGACGTCTTGGAGCAAGAGTTTTCCGGAACCGTTAACTGTAGGAGGAAAAGGAGGCCCTTTTCCGAAGTGATCAATTTCAGGAAGAGGATGCATACAAGTATGAAAACGGTGCCCCAAGAGGTGCTCTTGTGGTACAGCAGGCAAGGCACGCAGGATGTACAAGAACATATAAAATTATGCAAAAAGAAAAAGAATGTACAGGAGTTAGGCTACCGTTGACATTAATGTGCCTTCGGGTGTAAGGATTACCTTACGAATGCCCATATGGGTGATTATTTACATTTAATATTTACAAGTAACTCACGTCATTTATGACAAGAATTATAAGACTTCTAAAGAGACCGCATCGGACTGATTAACGACTGGCCAAGAGAGGTCAGGGGCGTAATAATGATCAGGGTTAACAAGATGCTTGTTTTGCCAATTTGATAACGCCTGAGAACTTGATGTGATGGAATTTACTGATTCCGTATTCCCAATTTTGACAATGTCTTTCACATGGTAATTTCCGATGTGTTTACCAGAGATGTCAGATCGTATATTTTTGTTGGTTCCTAGGCTTGCACCACCAAGGGTTTTGCTTCGGAGACTATGAGGGGGGTAGGGATGATTTCCGAAGTGACTTCCGGTTGAAATTGCAACCTCCTGACGTATTTTTTGTTGTAGAAAGAAGCATATAGAGTAAGGCATTTTTTGGATTTATTCCTAGGAGAAATCTTTCTATTTCTCAGGGCCTGTAGTAGTTCTTCCTTTCTTGAAGTAAGAATGTGCGGGATTATACCCAGCGTGACTTGAGGAACTTCCATGGTGTATAGGATCGTGTCAGAGTGACCTTATGTTGGAAAAAGTGAGAACTAGACAAGCAATTGGAAAGAAATTGGGCAGATATTGACCACTGGGGACGTATTTTTTACAAAAAGTTTTTTTTTTTTTTTGCGAAAAAACGCGTTTTTATAAGTTTTTGGATTATTTGAAAATTTGGGCAGCGGTTTGCCTCAAATAACGTGATTTTGTGAAAAAAATCCAGATGTTTTGGAAATTTGTTGAAAATTTTCAAAGTCCGGATATGAAAATTTCACGGGCCAGGATTCACCTTAATGGAACACGTTTTTAGAATTTATTCCGATGTTTTTGAAAAAGGTTTGCAAATTTGCAAAAGTCCGGAAATAAAAAAAACGGAACGAGGTTCGCCTTAAACGAACATGTTTTTAGAATATTTCCATTAGCTTTCCAAAGGGGGATTCTTCAGAAAAAGAAAGAAATATTTTTTCTTTTATACAAGTTTTCGTGGAAGTATTTGTTTGAAAATTCAACAATGTCTTGGGGAATAGTTTTTTATTTACGTGGCTAGACTGTAGCCTGATTTAAGCATCACCAATTATTGGTATTTACACGCAAACTTCCTTTCGTCATAACAAGGATTATATACAGATAGTATGTATACGGTTGTAATGTTAGCTTTCGAGGAATCGACGTCAACGCGAACTAGGCATTTTTCGAATTATGTCGTATGTTTCTTTATAAAAGAAGGAAAAGAAAAAAAAGAAGAAGAAACGGACGGCAGAAGTAAAAAAAATGCCCAATTGTCAAATGACAGAAAGAATTTAATCCACTTGTTCCCCTAGGCTGCAAAATATGTCGATATAAATACAAACCAGATCTTTGCGAAATAGGTGTAATTGGTTTATCATATACAGGATTTTAATTTTTGAATAACTTTGTTTTAAATATTTGTGATCATATCCACTATTAACTTGTATTTGAAACTAGCGAATTTAGTCGGTCGACACTTGTAAACACTATATTATTCACGGCGACAACTTTCTTGGTTGAGCACTTTACGTGGGAATACCAGTGATAATGTTTTGTCGAGTGACGACTCGAAAATGAAGGGATCGTGCCCGTGATAATTTAAATTGCGATTCGAAGTTACGTTCGCGCCGGGGTTCTTGTTGGAAATGCTAGACAAATTGGGAATAACAAGACAAAACATTATAATGGTGATCGGACAACTCAGAAACATGCAACTTTAAAACCTATTTTGAAAAGTCATTAAAAGTGACGATTTTTTTTATTGGTTAAGCAGCTTACGTTAGTCAAAGTCTATTTTTAATTTTTTTCATTACTTTTAATGGTTTTTTAAAGGGGCGTTAAAATGCCACATAGTTGAATTGTCGTGGAACCTTTTCTTGTCAGCAATGAATTTTTGGACTCTCCGAAATATATAAATATATTATATCATATTTCTTTTTTTAATCATTAATTCCATTATTGTAAAATTATTTCGTTTATTCATTGTTAGCATTGCCGCTTACTTACAGCCATTTGCTAAACCAAACCTGGAAAGGACACGCAAATAATAGGCCAACGAAACTAGCTCAGGAAAGCCGGCGCAAGGAAGGTTCTCTCAAAACCAAGGCGAGTGCTTGTGGTTCGCTTGTGAATACCTCCTCCTCCTTTCCTCACAATCTCCAGGTCGCCTTCCTCAATCAGAACACAGTTTTGCACGTAAAGGGTTTATTCATTTAGAAGGAGACAGGGTTTTACAATTGCCAGCCTCGGCATACTACACATGGATATTTGCTAGGACTAGAATTCTATCATGACGGGGGAACTCCCCTCTCAAACATCCACACGTGTTAGCGAATTTAAGGGCGGGACGTAGCACACAAAAGAGGGCAAGGGTTCATATTACTCACAGCAGCAGGAAATTCGGTAGTCAGCAGACAGGCTACTGGTGGGCGGGAGCCTTTTCGTGCACAATTCACATTATAGAAACATCACGAGTTTAGGTTCTCGGAGAGCGCCTTGGCGCAATCACTTGGGACACTGTTGTCACGCCCGAGGCAAGCGGATGAATGAGTGTGGGCGCTGGCCGGCACGGGGCTTGCCCGTGTCGAACTCAGTGCGGTGCGGGGAATTTAGGTACTACGAACTATTCTGGCGTAAAATGGGGAAAGCAGTGAACTGGGGAAAACATTGTCACTTCGTAACGTAACATCATATTAAATAGAATTTAAATTACCAACATTGCAGGAGCCAACATACGACCATATTTGAAAATCTCCTACTACCATCATTGTAATCGGAAAATGTTACTTATGTCTAGGCCGTTTATTACCGCACTGATTGACCATTTGTATCATAATAATAATATGTTGACAGTGTTTATAATAATTGTTCTGTATCATTGAAGAAGAAGATAATAATAATGAAAGAGAACAAGAAAAACAGAAAATGACAGTGGTCGTGACTGGGATGCGACTGTCCAAGATGCGACCATTGTCTTTTTCTGTATCTTGTTCTCTTTCATATTTTTGTTTATTGTTATTTTCTTCTTCAATGATATATTGCATTGATGGGAAATAACCTTCAAAAGTTATAAAAAGAGAATATTCCTTTCATAAAATTGAATTGTTTTGTAATTTTTATTTTTATTTATTAGCGTTATAAACAGTGTTTATAAATTCATATATGACAGTGTTAAGAATATGTATGTTATTGACCAATAAAATAACGACAAATTGAAATTTAGCACCATAGTATAAAGATACCCAAAAATACACCTGATATAAACAAATTCTGATAAAGTGCATCTACTTACATAAATCTTCAAAAAGTGTTTAGTGAAATTTTTCTAAGGTTTACATTTAAATTTTAATGGACGTCAATAATATATTTCAGGAAATGATTTTATTTAAATTCGAACTGCTAAAAGTAAGAGAGGAAATGTGGTGAACTAAAAAAAAAAGGTAATAAAAAAAATTAATGAAATATTAATTTTTAGTTAAACACGTGGTAATCGATCGAGTGTTATTTTTAATGAATTCTGTGAATTTATTAAGGATAGTGTTAAACACAATAACTTTTTTTAAACAAAAAATATTTATTCTGTACATTTAAAGCAATTTGTAGATTCCGCAAATAAATGTATTCTTTGACTTCGGAAATTATTTTTTAAGAAATTGGAAAAAATTGTCTTTAATTATTTAGGACCTCCGCGGTCGAGAGGTGAGGCTCCCGACTAGGAATCCGAGGTCGGAGGTTCAAAACCCGACGTGCGCGTGTTACTTTTTGTACATTCATCATTATTATTCTTTGAGAAAATGTTTAACATATTTGCGACTCGTTACGTAGAGGAATTTTCAGGTTCTTTTTCCCTTTTACCATCTACTTTCCCTTCCCACTACCTTTAGCGTCACGACATACTACCCCAATTGGGGATGCCATAGTCTCACTTGCTCCAGGTGATTGGGAACAGCAGGGACTCTTGTGTGGTATTCAGATAAAAATAAAAAGTCCCCGCTTTACCCAGGCTATACCTACTCATTTTTTTTAAATCTGATGGGGACAGCATTTGGCCCTTTATTTTGAATATATTTGTAAAAGCTTCGGACGAAGCTTCGTGTCGCGTTGGCGCGCTAAAAGCATCGTAAGCGGGTATACGCGATGTTCTTGGCTACTGGTGGTGTTCGTAGGCAGTTACGCAGATGTAGCCACGCAAGCGAATATTGTCGCTACAAAACCCGTTGATGCGCGAGTTTACCAACAGTGCCCCGATGGGCCTTCGTCATCGCCGCGCCGGTTACTACGCGATGCTACGATCTACCCGGCCACACTTATCGCGATAACGCGAATATTCACTAACGCCATAGCCCGCTAATGTAGCCGCAGCTTTAGGGGGCATACATTAATTTCGTGAGCAGTTTTTTCTCCAATCTAGACCCCCGCCCCCTTTAGTGAGATTTGGTATGACCCCCCCCCCCCCCTCCCCCTCCCGTGAGATCAATGGCGTAACTAGGGAGGGTGTTCCTATCCCGCCTCTTCCCATCCCAATACGCCCCCTCCCCGTTGGGGGTAAATACAATTGATCTGAACAGCTGTCACGATTATTTTTAACTCAACGAGGGGGCACAATGGGATAGGATGGGGCGGGATGGGATAGGGTGGGATTCTTTTAAAGTTGACGTGAGATTTTGATTGACCCCCCCCAGAGAAATGAGATTTGGTGAGATTTTACTGGATCCCCTCTCCATTTAAAGCTCACGTATTTAGTGTATGCCTCCTAACCCAGGATTTTGGTTCCTGGTTATGAACGGACGCCAAGGTTCCACTGACTCCAAGCAAATAAGCCAATTTCATCTCAGATAGCACACAGAAAATACACCTTTTGCAGTGTTCGAATGATTAACCGATATGTTTTATACGGTTGGTTATGAATATGTGGAAGAATTAATAGTTTTATACCGTACGTTTAAAATTATTTATGAAATATGTACTGTAATTCGAGGTAAAACGTTTGAAAATATCTTCACTGGTTAAGTATTTCATAGAATTAAAAGATTACATATTGAAAGTTGTCATTGGAAACCTAGGTTCTTTTCCTAACTACCTGTTTAGAATTTACAGATAAATAATTTATAACATTATTTGAGTTAGCAGATTTCAAAGAAATGTTTAAAGCCATTTTTGGTGCTGAAATACGTAATTATTTTATTTTGTGAGACCTTTTTGATGAAAGGTAGATTAATTCAAATTAAAGCTGCAATTATGCTGTTTATTGTATTTTTATATTATTTTTTAGGAATATCAACAGATTATTTACATCTTTTACAATAAACTTAATAATCCAAATAAAATCTAATAACAGATTTTCATGTACCTTAAAATTATATTTAAAAAAAACTAACGGTCCGGTACCCGTGGGCTAACATATTTATAAAAAATGCAACATCGTGAATATTAAATCAAAAAAATAAGATGTTACAACTCAAATAAATGACAATTTAAAAAAATATTACTTTAGAAGCTGACGAAATTAGACTGAAATTAAGACTGGGTATGTCGGTTTGTTTTCATGCAAAACCTCAGTTTTATTCCGAGACTGATGATGTTTTGCAAACAAGAAGGTCACTACGTGATGATGTTTTGCCAACAAGAAGGTCACTACGTGATGATGTTTTACAAACAAGTTCACTACGTTATGATGTTTTGCAAACAAGAAGGAATTTCGAAATAATTTGGCAGACTAAAGCCTGGGCTAGGTACTTCAGCTAGTATAATAAATTATTATGTTTCTTTTATATATTCAATTAATTAATTTTCATTTTTTTTAAAAGAAAGACAAACATTCCCGGGTTACGAATAACCCAAAAATATTTGAAAATCTCCTACTACCACCACATTAAGCCGAAAATGTTGCTTGACTCGTGATGGAGAACTTAGCCAGCCGAGGAATCGAACACGAAACGCCTGGGTGGGACCCAAACGCGATGCCCACTAAACACTGACCGGTCTTGTTTATAAATAAACTATTTTTATAAATTGAATAATAATATTATTGAATATGGGCGATTCCGCTATAGACGATTCTCGACATTAATTTTTAAATCGCAGTATTTGTTACTTTTTTTGATATCAGTGCAAAGAAGAAGGTCAATATTTAATAATAAAAAAATAAAAATTGAATTTACTTCACATTGAAATTTTTGGCGCGCTTGGAAACATTATCATTCGAAGAATCGGTATATAAACTGTAAAATCACACCGTGCAACACTGGCTCGAAACAGCTGTTACCGATGGTTTGAAGTTATATTTTACTGCTAAACGTGTATCGACAATATTAATTTATTCTTATGTGCCAAAAGATCTAAGTACTTGTTGTTATTTTTTAAGCATCATTGACTACAAGAAGTCACTGTTAGCTTGTTGCACCCGCGATACAAAAGATATAAAAGTTTGTGTTTTTCACAGAAATAAAGTGCTAACGTTTTGAAACTTTGGAAAAGTAAGAAGAAATTAAAGGCAAACTTGAATAAAACGTTTTTAAGGGTATAATGTTAGCTGAACTGAAATAAACGTTGACTCAAATCGGTTGCACCCGCGATTGTGTTGTTAGAATCGCGGGTGCAACTCTTTGACAACTACCCTTATTGTGTGATTTGTCATATATTTTATTGTTTTTTATGCCTTCAATAATAATATATGTTGTGTATTACTAGTGATTTATATTTAATAGGTGTGTTTATATTATTTTCAGCTTTTTTATAGAAATTATATGATTTGGCACGCAGTCTCTCTGAAAAATCTTCTTTATATTAAAAAAAGCAGTTAAAAAAGATGGTCACGTTGGATGATAAATAGGAAGGGCTGAAAAATAAATCAGGCATTCAATCAAAACATTTCTTTCAATCTGAAGACGGCGATAGCATTTCCGTGGCGCGAACCTCAATGTCTCGTTTCCAATGCACATTGATTTTGAAATCTCCGAAAACCACAACTGAAACAGAAAGTGATTGGGATGATAACAATCTGGAACCTCTTAAAAATTACAAAATATAAAAAGAAATTCTATAAAATAAGAAAAAAAACAAATTTTTGTTTTTGAAAAGGATTGATGGATGTAATATGTTCATAGAATTTTCGGCAAATTTGGACGTAACCGAAAAGAAATAATTAACATAAATGACAAAGAAGTGTACTGATTAGTAATACGCATTGTTGGATTTGTTATTTCGGTCCTCTATCAGGGTTTATTGATGTTTATATACAATTAAACTAGACGAGTTGCACCCGCGATAATTTGATGTTGCACCCGCGATTGTTTAAAAAGCTAATAATTCATTGCTTGTTTTTGTTTTCTATATATTTGTTTATTTTTTTAGTAGATTAGTTTAATGCCTTACGAAATATCAAGGCATAACATAATAGATGTATCACAATTAACAGACTTTTGTGTTTTTGTCTTATGATCTGGAAAGGGTGGGCCAAATTGGTTGCACCCGCGATCGCACTTTGAACCTCCCTCCAGGCTATTTTAATATTTCAATTTAATTCTTATAAACTAATAAAAAGTAAACATGTTAAAATGTTGCACTTCCAATAATAATTTCATTAAAAATGTTTTTTGTTTTATTATTAGGAAGCTTTATATGCGTCTAAATGTTGCACCCGCGATACTGGAATCACCCATATATGAATGAAATAAAAATTTAAATGGAGTTCTACAAATTAAACTCGGAAACATTAAATTGCTATTATGTCCGGCCAGCAAGCATTAAAAAATAACAATAATCGAACACCACCCACCATCAAGATTATTAACGAAAAATGATTCATGTTTTATGATATAAAACTAAGCTAGAAAATGTAAACCTGCGACGACGCGACGCCTGGGTGGGACTGACTTTTTACAATTCAGGCCCACAAGTTAACTACTACAAATCAACTAATTAGTCAATCAACACACAAGACATCCCTGAGAAATCAATCAACATCCTTCAATACATTCATCTTTCACCCTCTGAAGCAATCTATTCGGATGCTGAAAATCACCGAAACAATTTGTGGAAGTAATTACCTCCTGATGTATAAGACCAGTTATCGCGTGGGAAAGATCACAGCCATCGTAAATAAGCTTCAATATTTTTTTCTACGTCTTGCAGTTTCCTCTTTCTTCCAGGGAAATGGGAGAAATAAGGAGTACGTGGTTTCTAGAGAGAGCCTGGAACTGACGTCACATTAATTACGACCAATGAGAGGCTGCCAATCCCCCTCCCCATCGTTTCTCACCCCCATAACGCCACCACAGTATTGAAGGTTAGACAAGAGATAAATGAATTTACTTATTTGTGCCTCTCGAGCTATCTATCTCTCACTTTTTTTTATTGTGTGTTAAAAACGTATGTGATTTTTTTCTTATTTTTTTGGTCCCAGTTTGAAAACATAGCACAAATACTTATGATGTGGTTCAAATGCAAAACAATTCCTGTGCTGCATTATTTGTTGCTTTTTAAAAAAGACTATCTTCTTGAGAAGAAAAAGGAATATACTTTTCGCTTATTATGCATGGTCTATTAAATGGAGCAAGTACTTCATCCCCACCTTTACTAGCCTATCAAATAATACATTCGGCTTTAGTAGAGGCGGGGAAATTGCGTAAATAGCAAAAAAAAATTTCAGAATTAACTTTTTTAATTAATAAAAACAATAACTATCAGGTATCACTTTCACATATTTAAACACACACTTCTCTACAACCAATATGATGACTGTAGCTCTGATGATGTAAACTATAACGCTGTTCGAAAATTTGACCAAATTAAAAATAGGCGTAACACGGCATGATAATCAAAAAACAGTATTTTGATTCTTCATTATGAAATTTTATACTTTTGATATTAAAAATAAGAGTAAAATAATTACTGACTACGACGTGTCTACATCAGATTTCCAAAAAATGAGTAAAGGCCGGTCAACGCCGGGGACTTAAGGTTGTAACAATTTAAACATAAAGATAAGTGCCTGTGGCGGCATGGATTTCTTTTTTTTGTACGAATCATCAGTTTTATTTCCGAGTTTAACGAAATTATGCACATTTGACCTACAGAAGAGAAGAAAGATAAGTATCTACTAGAGATTACAAAAAACCACTCCATCTCGTTTCCCCGTGCCTTAAATCAGAATGTTTGTACTTCCAGAAGAAATTTTGCTCTTTTGACATTAAAAATAAGAGGACCACTTGTGTCCATTGCAGACTTTCAAAAAATTGTGTAAAGCCCCAGCAACGCTGGTACTTTTTCATTTTTGTGTGAATACCACAGAAGAGACTCAACTGATCCCGTCTGGAGCCAGTGGGACTATGGCATCCCCAATCGGGGTATTTTATGAGGCTGAAGGTAGTGGAGAGGGGAAGGAGATGGGGAAGTGATAGGTGAAGAAGTACCTGGCTGTTGAAAGCTGGCCACCAAATACGGCTAAAGCCATTTCTAGCAACGTCTCAATGCCACCAGGGCGATACTGGGGGTATCTTCCACTCTGAAACATGCTGCAAATACACCATATATTATATTAAATGAATTAAATGTGAAATAACAGAAATCAACCACGGAGGCCGTTATAGGCCGACTGGGTTAGTGAGTTGATTTTTATGCAATCCTAGATTGATGAACTTTCAAATGAAGAAGAAGGTCGCTGTCCACATGAGACATTGAAAATGCAGAATGGCCAACGCTAAGTGCTTCAGCTAGTAGAATATAAAAAAATTACCACCCCTGCTCCAAGCCGTACCTATATATACACTCCTAACTTATATTACTACTACCTAAATAACCATCCTTTAACGTCCACTAATATTTTTCTACAGGACTTAGAAATCAAGATGTAAAAACATGATGAAGTTATCAACAAAATGCTGGAATTTATAATTCATATACCAAAACCTTTCCCCAACATATTAACTTTATAATATTAGGTCCTTACATATGAAATTGGCGTTTTGTATGGGAGGAACATAAAGTCATTTTTTTTTTAAATACAATATATTTATTTAATCAAAGTATGTACCATTGCTATCTATGAACTTTTGCTATCTCATAGGTAGTTCATCGATCCCTTTACTAAAAAAACCATTCGGACGGGGATCAATAAAATCTTTGAAGGCGGTTTAAACTGCCCCATCGGAGTTGAATTTTTTCCCTTGCAAGAAATTATCAAAATTTCGAAAAAAATGGTTATCTGTTGGGGCAAGGTCCGGAAAGTACGGTGGATGTCTTAGACATTCCAATTAAAGCTTCTCTAATTTGGTAGCCGTCTGTTGTGCGGTGTGTGGTCTAGCGTTCTAACGCGCGTTTGTTGATTTGCTTCACTCGATTCGTGAGGTACCCACCTTTCAAGCTTTTTCACCTTCCCAATTTGCTTCAAGTGGATTAAAACAGTTTTATGACTAACACCGCAGCCTGCAGCTAACTCGGACGTGATTTGCGATGGATCCGCTTCCAAAATAGCCTTCAATTCTTCATTATCAACTTTGGTCTCCGGCCGTCCACGGGGCTTGTTCTGCAGGTCGTAATTTCCAGAACGAAAACGTTGGAACCAAAAACGCACTGTGTTTTCTTTTGCAGCACCGTCGCCATACACATCATTAATCCTTCGAGCCGTTTCTACAGCACTGGTGCCACGGTGGAACTCGTACTCGTAAATAACGCGATATTTCAAATTTTCCATTTTGTAAACTAAGCGACGCAAAAAAAACACTCAAGGAAAAAACAAATGAATTATATTTTTCGAAACACAAATACATGAGTAAATAGCTGTATAAATTTGAATTTGGAATTCATAACCAAAGAGAAGATATTCAAAACGCCAATTTCATATGTAAGGACCTAAAATGAACTATATTCCTTTTCAACAGCACACATCTGTCTCCACTTAGAACACTTGACATCGATCTCGACTTCATTCTACCAAGCCCATATTGAAATATTCGAAAGAAATAAAAACTAAACACTTGAATTATAAACAAACCTTACATTTTTCAAATTACACCTTCTCAACTTTCACAACTTCAGCTCCCTTCATTCTCGACGTGACGTTTAATTAAAATTCTGAATAATGGCCTGAACTCGCCAGAGCTTACCAAAATTAATAAAAAATCTTATTTCATGAAGATCAACACGATAATCCAATTAATTTCGTTTGCCCAAATGTAAACAAGCATTAGAAAAAAATCCTAAATTCCTCAAATTACACGTGTGCAATACCGCACAAAATTTCTTTCGACGTTTTTAGAAACACCTTTTCTTCTTCCTCTCCCCCTTACCTAAAATTAATTTAAAGCTACAATAAAACTCCATCGCTAAGCACCTTTAACACAAGAGACTTTTGGCTTGGCTTCAGTTTTCTACAATTGTCTCTTACAAATAAACAAATTAAAAACTGAATCATAAATCAGAATCTTATAATTCTAATGAAAATTTTCTGAGTTTGTTGTTAAAACACATCGTAACATAATCCATCATTTCTCAAATAAAACTTTAGGACACCTTTCTTAGAATTCCAAATTATTATATTACCATAACATTATACGCACCCAAAATCCGAAGAAGTAACATTAATCATGATTAATTCGGCAAATTAATAGAATAGTCCCTTAAAATAATTAAAAACCTCTTAAGGACTCTGGCTTTCGTCCTAATTTTGAATAAACTTTAATTATGGATTTTTAAATTACCCGGCTGCCTTTTTTGCTGAAATTTTTTGTCTCCTTTGTCAATCGAGGCTTTACGTAGTCTATAAAAGAAGTGCCTGACAAGAAGCCTTTCCGGATGGGATTTATTTCTGAGCAATTTTCAAGTTTGGGTTTTATTAACCCCGAATCTAAATTCATGTAAAATGGGGGGCAATCATTGCTTTTCTCTTTGATGTAAACAGAAAAAACGAGTGTGCTTTAGACCACACGACTGAAGTAAAACTTCACTGACTTATAAAAGAACATATGAAGTTGACATTGACATTGACATTGACGTTGACATTGACATTGGGGAGACATATGACATTGGGGTGACATATGACCATGGGGTGACCTATGACCCTGGGGTAACCTACGACTGTGGGGTGACCTATGACCTTGGGGTGACCTACGACCTTGAGGTGACCTACGACCTTGGGGTTACCTACAACCTTGGGGTAGCCTACGACCTTGGGGCGACCATCCTTATACTTATGCTTATCACTCCCCAAGTCAAGCGTGCGAAAGACCCGACCGTTCGCCTCGCCATCGATCACCGTTCGCATCGATTACCGTTCGCATCACACTTATCGTAACATAACACTTATCGTGACATCACACTTTTCGTAACACATTACCACTTTTTGTAACACATCACCACTTTTCGTAACAATCACCACTTTTCGTAACGCATTCACCAGCTTACCCCCCAAGTCGAGCGTGCGTAAAGAAGTTTTACTTAAAAAAATCGTTCCGTTAAACTATCTTAGATATGTTTAATATATTTGAATTGCTTCTCAAATTGTTATTTTTTTTATTAGTTTTTATATACATATACACGTAATATAATCATGAGTAATTACATTTATAAAAAAATAAAATAATTATTGAATAAGTAATGTTAATTAAAAGTTAATGCGGTTCTAAGTGGCTAAATTATTTAAGATATTATTGTTTAATTTATTTTTGAATTTATTGTAGTCAGGTTCTAATCTCAGCTCCATTGCTAGTTGATTAAACCGCACCACTCCATTGTACGTGCAGTAGTGTTGTGCAAAACTGGTATGCATTAATGGCGTACACAAGCGACCCACTGTGTTTTACCTATTGCTCTCTACGCGTACCATGGCGTGGTGTGACTTCTTAGAAAAGTCTTTGTGTATTTAAAGCAGCGTATTTTTTATATATGTATTTTTAGAGGTGGGACTTGAAAGTCTTGAAAAAGTTTAGAGGTTGAATAATCTGATGGTTTCTTAGTAATAATTTTGATTATTAATCTTTGAGTAATTTCCAATGGCAAAATTGAGGTTTTGTAAGCTCCTCCCCATGCAACGATACCGTATTGTATTATCGAATGGGCTCAAGCATAGTATATATTTTTAAGAATTTTTAAGTTAAGTATATTTCTTAAATTAATAAATATGTATATAAGTTTTCTTAATCTATTTATAGTATTGGTAATTTGAGTCTTTCACTTAAGGTTACTATCAATTATTACACCTAAATATTTTATTTCTTTTTTATTTGCTATGCAAAGACAGTCATTATTTTGGTATGTTAATATTTTAGTGGTGCATTTTTTGAATGAATTTTAATGCGATAGGAGGCATTTTTTTGTTATTTATATTAAAGGGTATATAATAGGTTTTTTCTTGCAGACGCTCTGTATGCACTCCTCATCGAACCAGGGATTTCTAGCCTGTCTTGGTCTATTTCCAATGCCTGATTCCGCCGCTGTCAAAGTGAAATTCAAAGACAATTATAATTTCGAAGTGGTCGAAGAGTTTACCTACCTGGGCTCCATCATAACGCAGGACAATGAAGACCCAGTAGAAGTAAGAAAGCGCATTACAGCCGCTAACAAAACTTACTTCGCGTTGCTGCCAGTGTTCAAATCCCGAAACGTCCATAGGAAAACCAAAATAACCTTATATAAAACAATTATCAGAACGGTCTTGGCCTATGGATGTGAGGCGGGAACACTGACAGCAAAGTCAGCGGAATGGCTGGACATCTTCGAAAGAAAGGTACTTCGAAGAATCTTAGGAGCGGTGCGAGAGGGAGAGGCATGGAGAATCCGCCACAATAATGAGCTCTATGATATTTACCAAGCTCCCAGACTCTCCACCCATTTAAGACTCCAAAGATTAAGATGGGCCGGACATGTGCACCGAATGCCAAGCACACGAGTACCGAAGAAGGTTCTGACAGGACACCCGGGAGGTAAACGAAAGGCGGGCAGACCTAGACTGAGATGGGAGGATGATGTCAGGAAGGATGCAAGAGGATTACTCCAGGTTGCAGATTGGAAGAAGACGGCCGAGGACAGAGGGCGGTGGAGGCTTATTTTGAAGGAGGCCAAGGCTCGAAATGGGCTGTAGCGCCATTGAAGAAGAAGAATAGGTTTTTTCAATGTTTGACGTTAATAAATTTTCGTCGAACCATTGTTTTAAGATATTGATATCACGATTAGCAATTGTTTCAAGTTCATTCCATGAATTTGCTTGGAATATAATTGCAGTATCATCTGCATATGAAACAAGTTTTCCTGTTATTGGTAATTCAAAGATATTATTAACATACAAGATGAATATAAGAGGGCCCAAAATCGTGGCTTGTTGTATTCCAAAGTCGCTTGTACTCGGTTCGCTAAGAATGTTTTTTTTTTATTTTTATATAGTGATTTCTAGAGTTCAAGAAACTTTCTATCCATGTGTTAGCGTTATCTATAATTCTGATTTCGTTAAGCTTGTATAGTATTTTTTTGTGACTCATGCTATCAAAGGCTTTCCTTAAGTCTATGAAAATTGCAAGAGATTTTTTGCCTTTGTCTAGTGCTTGATGTATTTGATGTATACCTTTGTAATTTATCGTTTACGACCAAGGTTCGTAGAAAATGCGTTTCATGCGCTTTTTCGAAAAAAAAATTACACGCGTGACGTAGCTTGATGTAAAACACTGCCACAGATATTGCAGTTAATTCAATCACCACTCTACCCCCTCGATGAGCTAACCTTGTTAAACGCATTTTCTATAAACCTTGGTTTATGCCCATCGTAGTATATTTACATTATTATAACAATAATAATAATCATAATAGTGGATTTCTGAATGCATACAGGTGTAGTGCAATACATTCCAATTTCGAAATAACAAAAAGAGAGGTGGGTTTTTAAGTTTGCGGAATGGGGGGTAAGGAGTGGAAATAAAAATCCAAAAATATTTTTCCTTTTCAATATATTCCCCTGCTACCCTGATACATTTTTCGCATCTTTCAAATAAATTATGTACACCCTAAAAAAAAAAAATTTTCTTTGTCTAAAAAATACGCCGAAATTGCATCCTTCTCTTCTTTATCACTTGTAAACTTTTTCCCGCGAAGTTCTTTTTTCAAGTTTGGAAATCGGTAATAATTACTGGGAGCCAGGTCAGGACTGTAAAGTGGATGTGGCAAAAAGGCGCGTTGTCGTGCAGAAGGAGGACACCGTTGGTCAATTTTCCCCTTCTTTTCTCCTTGATGGCTTCCTTTAATTACTCTAGGATTGAAGTGTAGTAATCTCCGGTTATGGAAACACCTTTATCTTTGTAATCGATTAACAGGATTCCTTCTGAGTCCCAAAAGACTGTCGCCATGATTTTTCCAGCCGATTGTGACACCTTAAACTTCCGATCTGTGGTAGTGGTTCATCTTCAAGTGACTCCCTGCACTTGTAAACCATAGTTTTACATCCTTTCACTGTGGTCTGAACTGATTTTCTTTGCTTGGTAAGGAACTTTATAACAGCGCGGAACTCGATTTTTTCCATATTTCACAATTTCTTCCCGATTGACTTGTTTTGTCAACGATAGCTCAAAGACTAATTACCTAATTACGATAAAACCCGGTATTCATACTAATAACGAGTTGTTCAATTTGTATCTAATTCATCAACACCCCCACTAATCACCTACCTACCCATTTCGCGAACTTAAAAACTTCCCACGTATGTAACAATTTCTAGACGTTTTGTTTTGAAGGGTTTTAATTTTCAATGTACATTCGTTACTTTAATTTTGAATTTATTGCGACCGATTTCGAAGCATCCGTGTCATTCCCAAGTAAATTTAAAACTAACTTAAAAATTCTGTTCAAGTACAAAAATTATTAGGGGGAGGGGGGAAGTCAACATTGAATCAAAGATGATTTAAATCGATAATTAATTTAGTTAATAAAATAATAGCACCATGTTAATAACATCGATGTTAGCTAAAAAGCGCAGAACCCAAAAAACTACGAAATCTGACTTTATTTGTTAAAATTAACCCTTAGGAAATTAAACAAAGAAATACGCATTTCAAATTGTTTTTTATGTTAGCTCCAAAAAGGAGGCTCTGAGGAAAATAATTCCCCTCGGGGCCTATGTCGTCTTTGGGGATTCTGTGTGGAGAGTCCTTTTAGGAACAAAAGGAGAGGTAGTTCTGGGAAAAAAGGGTACGAGGGGTGGGTAAGAACATGGGGGTCAGTGTGTTCAGCAGTGACAGATGCACGAATCCATCCCACCCCTAGAGGTGCAAGGCGATGTCCTGAGAGAGAGTGGGTGGAGGAGTCAAAGGGACTCCTTCAACCACTCTCTCCCGATCCGGCCTGCCATGCAGAGGTGTTGGTTATCCAATAAACGATTCCGGGGTGGCGATACCCATACCCGCCTCCCAAAGATGGAATTTAAATGATTTTCTGAAAAATAAATCATATTTATTTTCGCATTTCTGAATTTTTGCTACATCTTTTCCAATTTAAAAAAAAAAAAATGAAAATAATTTTCTATTAAAACATTATGGTAATAATAATAATAATAAAAAATTATTAAAAAAAAAAAATAATAATAATAATGATTTTAATTTAAAATTTAAATAATTTAATTTTTTTTTCGAATTAATTTACCTAGAAATTTAGGAGGTAGAGGTGTAGTCAAAATAACATCTTTGAAACACAATCAAGTAGAAATGCTTCGAAATTTTTTCCATAGGAAAGCTAATAGCTCAGAAATGCACAAAATAATTTGCAAGGCAGATAGAAACATTACACCTTTAAATTTATATGACGAGAATGCCAACATTCTTATAAATACTCACCAGAAATTATTAGATTCCTGGTCAAATAAAATAATTCACGCAAAACACTTCAATTATCTCAACCAAACGTATGTTGATAAACTTTCGTCAAACAAATGGTTGAGTATTGGAGAGTTGAGAGCAGAAATAGAAGGATTTATGCTTGCCATTCAAGATATAGTGATTAATACTAAAAATTATAGGAAGCATATAATCAAAGATATAAATCAAATTGATGATTTATGTAGAAAATGTTTGGCTTTTCCGGAAACTATAGAACATATTATATCGGAATGTTCTATATTAGCGCCGTCCGAGTATACATTTAGGCACAATCAAGTTTTAAAAATAATTCACCAACTAAACTGGTAATTAAACATAACTTGATTAATTGCCGTAATATAGTACCATATTATGAATATGAACCAAATTCATTTTTAGAAAATTAATTCTATAAAATATATTATGATAAAACTGTACTAACAGATAGAACAATTAGTCATAATAGACCTCATATAGTTTTACATGACAAAATTAAAAAAAATAACTTATATCATTGATGTAGCTATTCCAAATTCTTGTAATATTCAAAAAACTGTTTCTGAAAAAATAAGAAAATACACAGATTTAGGAAATGAGATTAAAAGAATTTGGCATTCTTAGACTATAAAAATATTACCATTTGTTATTTCGGCTACTGACATTATACCTAGGTCTCTCATTCAAAATTTAGGCATATTAGAATTGTCAAAGAATTTATACATAAAAATGCAAAAATCAGTCATTTTAAATACGTCTAGGATTACAAAAGATTTTTTAAATATTTATGTTGAGGGATCAGTAGGGTTTATAGGTTCAATTAGGAATTCCACAGAGCCGAACCCTCTGATATGAAAATATCTGGAGTCGGTGAATTATTTTCCCATTTGGTCTCTGGTAGGTTGACATGTTGTTCTTGTATTGTTTTGTATTTATAATACTTATATAGTGCAATTGCATAGCGTGGATTCACTAGATGATCATGTGGGAAGTGTGTGAAAGGGTTTAGTTTTTTTCTATGGGGAAAATTTAACCCGGACATTTAAATCTGGTGCGTAAAATTGGATAATTTGTAGAGCGCCGTTTTTGTGAAAAATCACCTCAAGGGCGCTTTACAATTTAGAAAGAATCTACGGCTCTATCTAATTTTATTATTTACAATTAAATACATAGACATACTTACAGGACACTTCCGATAAAACACACTTTATTAGAAAGTTTATGCTACGACGAGATACGACTTTAAGATACGACTTTGCACATGGAGGACATTATATTAAAAACACTGGACATTGCACGACTTTACCTTTGCTACCCTCATCACTGTTGGTTTTACATTTATATTTATAAGAAGATTAATGCCAAAGTTGAGTTAATATTTATTTTGAAAATCTGGAGAATTTTAAGAACTTGCTTTATTTTTACACTTAGTTATTTACAGTGTTGCGAGCCGTGAAGGCGAAGGTGAAAGGTTTTTTTTTAGCTTATGGATACGACTGTCTGAAAAGATGAGTTTTAAGTTTAGCTCTAAATTCCGCTAAATCTGTAATCATTTTTAACTCGTGTGGCAGTCCATTGCAGGCTTTAGGTCCTGACACTCCGAAAGCACGCTCACCGAATTTAGTATCTGGTGTGCGCTTTGGTTCCTTCAATCTTCTGATCGCTGATGTTGCTGCTGAGCAGAGGGTTGATTGTCGAGAATTGCAATTTTCTGGAATACATATTTCCGATAATTAAGTATAGTGTGGGTTTGCAAATACTTTTTCGCTTGTCTGAATTCTTGACATACTGAGTTGTGATTTTTAAAATTCGTATAAATCTGAGTTCAGAACTAGAGTTATAATCACAGACAAACAACTGTACGACGTCACCTGAGCGTTTAAAAAACTACTAAAAACACTTCAAATAGGATAAAAAATTTTAACTTTGCATTTATTTTTCTGTGAAAAAGTGTTTTAATAAATATTGTATTTTGGGCAAAATTCGTTTTATATATATTATAAAGGTCTTTAATATTTTTTCAACAAGCAAAATATATTATAAAAAGACTTGTTTTCAAATATGTTTTATCGTATTAACATTGTTAAAATGGGTATAAAATATCTTTAAGTATCCTCGCGAAACATAAGATGTTACAAACGGGAAACACTCTTGCAAATTGATAAATTGCCCTTTGCGAGTCCGTTGGCAACGATGCGTTAGATTAAGATAAATAAGGGGGAGAGATGAATATATTCTTGGTAGAACATAATAATTCTGGCTGCTGATAAATTAAGTAAAATCGTGTAATATTTTAAAATTGACTCTGGAAATATGAAGAATAAAATATGCAGGAATTTTAACCGTATAAAGTTAAATTTTTCGTTAATATTTAAAATTAAATTTACGAGTCTTTTGCTCCGTTTTTTTATTCTTGTAAAATAATGACTAGCCATTTCAAAATTTTAATTTTGAAATTCTCTATATTAATACATTGGAAATTCATATGTCATATATTCTGTTTTATAAATGTGTAATTTCTATTACTTAGAAAATTCTAACAATTATAATACTTTATATCAATTAAATAGTCATAAATATATTGGGAATTCATGAGTCATATATTGGTTTATAAATATGTAAATTCTAATTATGCAATTGTAAATGTTCTCCAAAATGATCTGGAAAGAATCTCATACCTGCGATCTCTCGAAAGAAACCATTCATTTGTTCTTAATGCAATTATTAATATTCTCCAAAATAACCTTGAACAAAATTACATCTTTGCGATTCTTTCAAGGACATAAAGAACCATCCCGTCGTTCGATATGCAATTATTAATGTTCTCAAAAGTTGTCTTGACAGAATCTCATTCCTGTGATATCTTGGACGAAACCATTGTTAAGAATATTATGAATAATTTGGCTGTCCTGAAACGGGAATCCTTCCTAGTTGGACAGACAAAGCATCATTTTGAAATGTTTTATATTTTAATATATTTATACATATATATTTATAAATAAATAAATAAAATTAATCATAATTAAAAATAATGTTGCGGCTCCTTCAAACTAATCTTCACAAATCAAACAATCGTTCAATCGATTAGTCAGACATCTATCTCAAAGTACAAAATGTTGAGATAATGAGAAAGCAATATTCGAATACTCACCATAAAGCAAATATTATTTACAGGTGTCTGTATTTTACATATTAAAAACATTACAAAATACCACCGGGAGATAAAACATTCCAGTATATTAGTAACATTTTGTAAAATCCTACTATAGACCTAGAAACATCAACATTTTCATTATTTCACTTCAATTTATTCTGCATTTTAATTGATTTGGTGATGGTTATATACGTAATATTTAAACAAAATATGATATGGCATGGAAGCCTGCTGACTGTTGTTAAGCTACAACCAATCTACATGAACTATCAAAGCAGCTATGCAAAGAAAGTTATGCGTTTAGCGTGTTGGTAGGAACATAGGTGTGATTTAGCAGTAGAATAGGTGAACAATTTTGGCGACACTTGCGGTACTCACATTTTCATACAAACAATGGTTAACTGTCCATTTCCCTTATTTCTTTGTGTATGACTATAACATCACTAAGGTATTGGAGCTTTATTTCTGTAATATTTTGCATATTCCCGCACGTGTATTGTAGAAGCGCCGCATTAGTTATCCAATCATCTCTCAAGGGTATTTCGAGGATGCTCGTGTACATCCATTTCAGGTGCTTATATTTCCCTTGTTTTTATAATAAAATTCCAGGTATTTTCTGAATATTTCTCTGCCAACCCCGGGTAAGAAGCAGCAAGAAATAATATATAGAATAAAGAAGAAAGGGAGCGGAAGTTAGGGAGTTAATTTATTAGTTCGCACCCCATCTGTTAGATGGCAGCAAGGTGCAGCGAGGCGTTAAATTTCTTAAGAGAAAGAAAACGAACGAGATCAAAGCAAAGGGGGCGGTAGCGGACTGTGATTAAATCTTATCTGGAAGGAGACATATTTATTAGAGGATCTTATATGCAGGACCTAAGTGAAATAATTATGTTTCCGGAAAACGCTAGGTTGCTTTCTTTTATCTTTATATTCGGAAATAAATTGCACGCTTTCTCTGCAGAAAGGGAAAAATATATTGGCATTCTAATAAACACACTTTTTTAATCGAAGTTATGAAGAAAGGGACAGACGCCGGAAATAATGTCCGGTGTGCAGAAATCCGTGATGGGAGGGACATTATCTTGAAAAACAAATGGTTTTACAAATGATTGCGAGCTCTTTCTAGTTTTTTCATGTGAGTGTACAAAAAAAATTAAAAAAATAGGTCTTTAATTTTTATCAACTCAGTGAATTTTATGAGCTCTATAAAATATAAGCATTTTAAACTACTAAAACGAAAATAGTGAAGTAACGAAAACCTTTATAACATGTTTGTCTAATTAAATTTATTTTTTTAGATTCATATACTGGTCAAATAAAATGTTAAAGAAAAAACCATCAGAAATCGATTTATGGTTTATCTTCTTAATTTCTGTGTTTCAAAATTAAGGAAAATAAAATCTGTTAAATCTTTTATCTGCTATCATAAACAGTTATTTTTGGGACACGTTAAAAAAATCCGATTTTTTTTTATGTTGATCGAAAAACAGGAATATTTTCTAAATGCATCTTTTACCTGACTGATGTTAAAAACAGACATGAAACCGTATTGATAGACCCCAGCAAAGGTTCAATAAAATTGACTTTTTCCCTCTAGGATTCGAACCTACACTACATCCTCCAGTTTCGCATCCCATAATCTTAACTGCTTGGCCACGGAGGCCGTCATACATTAATTACTCACCAGAGTTTCTATCGAATAATGACAGAAAGCAGTAGGTATCTTATCCGTTCAAAAATAAAATTCAAATTATATCTTCAAATTCTAACTATCATACACGATACATCCAACATACATAAGTTACGCCCAAACTTTATAATAATAAATCACAGCTTAGTAAGGTGGTCCAAATTTTATTTTTTTTTTCATTTGGCCACCCCGCGAATTTCTTACGCGTATTTATAGTAATAACATAATAAAATTTCAGCGAGATGGCTCAAGTAGAAAGGGGTGCTCAATCGAGTGTAATTTTGAATTGTTTGTGTAAAGTGCTTAATTTGTGCTTTTTAATATATTATAATAAAACGAATATAAAACTTTTTCCACTTAATTTTATTTGACCGTAACCGGTTTCAGCCGGTCAAGACCACCTTCAGGTTTATATACACAAATATGGGGAAGGGGAGAGGGGTGGTCTTCAAGGATTCTATTCGAATATATGGGTTTTCTTACAATTGTTACTAAGTGACCTTTGGCTATCCAATTTCTAATTATTTTGGTTTTTTTTTTCGAAGAAAACTTCTTCTAAAAGGTTGTTACTTTGTGATGTCATTATTTATTTATTAAAATGATGATGATTAATAGACTAATTACAATTCCTTTGTCAGCTCTTAACTATAATTTTGAATTAAATCTCATAAAGCAAATAGCAATTAATAATGGCTATTCTTCTAATTTGATAGATGAAATACTAAATAAAAAAATTAAACAGAATTTTTTCAAATTATATATTTACCCTATTTCTAAAGATAACAATAAACATTGGCGTAGAATTTTATTTGTCGACAACGATACGTAAAAAATTATTAGTAAAAATATTCCCGGTACTATTCAACCAGCGTTTTACATAAATAACAACTTGAAGAAATATATACTCAACAATAAAGATAGCGAAATTAAAACCAAAAAATCAGGGGTTTACAAACTCAATTGTAATGATTGTAGTTCGTTTTATATAGGTAGAACTTATAGAAACTTTGAGATTAGGGTTAAAAAGCACCTCAGAGCACTAAATGGCAATAGCGATTCTGAGTTCGCAGACCATTTATTAAAATATGATCATAGCTTTGACATAAATTCAGGTCTTCAAATATTACATACAGGATATAAAACATCGCAAATCAATAATTTAGAAATTTTAGAAATAAGAAAAAATGTAAATTCCAAAGCTGACATAATTAATAAGCAAAAAATTTTTGTTAACCCTGTTTTAAATATCTTCCCACTTAACCGGCCTTTCTAATAGCTTGGTAATCCCCAATTTTTCGAAACTCCCACCATTGTCAACCCTTCCCCCTCCTTCAATTTCTTCTCTCCATACGTAATCTATAATTAATTTTTTAACTTTAGTATACTTTTATTCCTGAAGAAGTGAACATGGTTCACGAAACATGTTGATAGTATAAAATATAAAAAAATAAAGTGATGTAAACTAAGTTATTTTCTTTTAATAAATAAATTATTTTGGTTTTTTGCCAGTAGGCTTATTTACCTCGGGTTTGTAGCCTTACTTCAATATTATTTGGGAAAACCTTACAAGTAGTATGCATTACTAATGACCTAATTTTTATTGTTGTCATATCGTTATTATATTTATGATGATATGGAATATCATTTTCCAGGACATTAATAATGCATATTACTTGTAAGGTTTTCCCCAAACAATATTGAATTAAGGCTTCAAGCCCGAGGTAATTAAGCCTACTGGAACAAACCAACATAATTAGAAATTAGACAGTCAAAGTCCACAACAATTGTAAGAAAACCCACATTTTCGAACAAAATCCTTATAGACCGCCCCTCTCCCCCTCCCCCATATTTGTGTATATAAATCATGAGTTATGAATAATTTGTATCAGTCTGAAGATGGCAGTGTATTAAACTATTGAATAAATATTAAAATAAAGTACTGAAGAGTTTTAAAGACAAATTTTAACAGTTTTGACACCTATTTTGTAGACTGTGAAATGAATCAGTGTATTAAAATGTAACAATTGCAATGTAATCGCAAGCCAACATACACTGACATAGTAATTCATAAGACCTCCAACCACCCTGTCTCACAAAAACACTCCACCTTCCATTCCATGATACACCGCTTAGTAAATGCCCCAATGTCTAATAATAATTTTCTTTCTGAACTTTCTATAATAAAACAAATTGCTATAAATAACGGATGTGAACCAAAATTAATTGATAACATCCTAAAAATAAAAAACTTAACAAAATTTCAAAAAATAATTATCTATACAATTCTAATAATATTAATGTTTTTTATGCACCAGATTTTAATGTCCGGGTTAAATTTTCCCCAAAAAAAAAAAAATAAAAATAAAAAATAAAAAATAAAAATAAACCCTTTCACACACTTCCCCAAATGATCATCTAGTATCTAGTCAACCCACGCTATGCAATTGCACTATATAAGTATTATAAATACAAAACAATTCAAGAACAACATGTCAACCTACTAGAGACCAAATGGGAATATAATTCACCGACTCCAGATATTTTCATATCAATTTTTTCATATTAGAATTAATATTATTATTATTATTAATACGGTGAATTATATTCCCATTTGGTATCTAGTAGGTTGACATGTTGTTCTTGTATTATTTTGTATTTATAATACTTATATAGTGCAATTGCATAGCGTGGGTTGACTAGATGATCATTTGGGGAAGTGTGTGAAAGGGTTTAGTTTTTCCTTTTTTTTTTTTTTTTTGGGGGGAAAATGTAACCCGGACATTTAAATCTGGTGCGTAATAAAAAGAATGGCGTAAATTTTGTGTAGTAATAATTTTTCAGTTCAATGTTGCAAAAATCTCCCTTCTAATATTAAACCAGCTTTTTATACAAGAAATAATATCGGTAATTTTTTGAGAAATACTAAAGATAAAGACCATAAATTGACTAATTCCGGAATATACTCGTATAAACTCAAATGCAATGATTGTCCCTCATTTTATATTGGAAAAACAACTCATAATTTTGAAATCAGAATCAAAGAACATTTAAGGTGTCTTAATAATAATAATTTTTCTGAGCTCGCTCGCCGTATCATTGAAAATAACCATAGTTTTGAAAAAAATACAGGGATAAATATTTTTCATATTAATCATAAAGGAAAACGTTTGGATAACTTAGAAGCCTTGGAAATTAAAAAATCCCTTAAAAATAATGATTCTATTATCAACCAAACAAAAATTTTTATCTTATAGCCCAATCATGGATTTGTTCCCCTACCCACCCACTCTACATTAATACCTACCCACCCAATCTACATTAATAACTAGCAACAAAAGGAATAAAAGGAAGAAATTCTGAAGCACAACAAAAAAGAGAGAGTTTATCTGCAAAAGAACTGGACAAAATTTTTGATATTGCCCATGTAAGCGCTTTGATAAAAAATGCGGAAGACAGAGCGTTTCTCATCGATCAAAAAGGAGAACGTAAGATGATTATGACCTCAATCGATAAGAAACTAGAAAAGGTCAAAGAACGCTCTCTAAAACAGAAACAAAGATCTGAAGAATTGAGAGAAATGACTGCTAAAAGTAATGTTTCATCTTCGGTGGTGTCGAGTCAAGAGTTAGAACTTGAGTGCAGCTCCAGTAGCACTTCTAGTAATGCTGGCGTATTAGAGGATAAGTCCAAAGATGAGTTTGTAGTGGCTGTACCAAAAAAGATTAAGAGTGCTTCTAGTTCCTGAAGCGTTGAGCCGTCTACTAGTGATATATTACACAACATGTTACCAGTGCGCTTGATCGTAACAAGATCACTGATCGAGAAGCAATGCGACTGATTATTCCATTGTCTGCTGCCCTCGGTTACAATTCTGCTTCACTCCCAATCTCTTGCAGCAGTATTCGACGCGCAAAAAAAAAATCGAGAGCTGAATACAACTCCAATATAAAAGAGAACTTTGATATTGATTCTCCATTAGTAATTCATTGGGACGGCAAACTAATGCCCGATATAACTGGCAACAAGAAAGTAGAGCACCTTCCGATTCTTGTCTCTGGTAATGGATAACCATTACCAGAGACAAGAATCGGAAGGTGCTCTACTTTCTTGCACTCCTAATAGTTTTTCATAAGAAAAACTATTAGGAGTGCCTAAACATACTGCAGGAACGGGGGAACAAATATCTGATGCTGTTTTTGACACAATGCAACAGTAAAATGTCACAAATAAAGTCCGGGCTATGAGTTTTGACACTACTGCTTCTAACACCGGTGCCAAAAAAGGTGCTTGCACTCTTTTAGAAGAAAAGACAGGACGTTATCTTTTGTGGCTTGTTTGTCGTCATCACACATTTGAAATAATGCTTTAAAAAATATTTACTCTTTGTTTTGGGCCATCAAGCTCTTTTCAAAAGATTCAGCGATATTTGGGAAACATTACCGAAGGAGAACTACGACTATCTTGACCTCGATAAAAACGCAGAACAGTTCGCTGAAAATTCTCATGAGAGTCCTTCAACCGCTCTATCTGAAGAAAATCAAGTTCGTGATGATTACGAAGAGCTAATAAAGCTCACCATGATTGTTTTGAACAAACCACCTACGAAGATACTTGGTGCGCTCCAGGTCCGATTCAACGAGCATGGATGGCTAAATTGCTATATGCTTTGAAGATTTTTCTCTTTCGAAATAATTTTCAAGCATTTAAACTAACCAAGAGAGAAAAAAAAAACAATTTTTCGATTTGTTAGTTTTGGTGTGCTCATTTTCACCAAAGTTTGGATCGAAGCACCTTTGGCAGCAGATGCGCCAATAAATGACTTACTACTTTGGAATAGCTTAAAATTGTACGAAGCCATTGATGCGGAAATCAGTATTGCAGCTAGGGGTGTCTTAGAGCATCACTTACGGTATTTGTCAGATGAACTAGTTGCATTTGCCTTATTTTCTATATATCATAAGCATCAAGACACCCCTATGTCTTAGAGCATCACTTATGGTATTTGTCAGATGAACTAGTTGCATTTGCCTTATTTTCTATATATTATAAGCATCAAGACACCCCTATGTCTTAGAGCATCACTTATGGTATTTGTCAGATGAACTAGTTGCATTTGCCTTATTTTCTATATATTATAAGCATCAAGACACCCCTATGTCTTAGAGCATCACTTATGGTATTTGTCAGATGAACTAGTTGCATTTGCCTTATTTTCTATATATTATAAGCTGTCTGATGCTGAAAAACAAGCCATTGTTCAAAAAATAAATTCTGATGGTGGTAATCGTTCAGTACGAGGTGATTCTGCTAAGCTTCAGAGGATACATTAGAAGCTTTTACAACACAAAGAACGTTGAAAATCCTCTTAATTCTTGAAATCAAAGACTCTTTCTTGCAATTACCTCCTGAGACTTGGAATGACAATGTTGATTACCTTCAAGGCAAAAGCCGCGTCACAAATTTGCGTGTTGTAAATGATACAGCGGAGAGAGGGGTTAAACTGTTTGAAGATTACAATACGTTACTCACTAAGAATGAGGAAGAAAAGCAATTTTTACTTCACATCGTTGAAGAAAAATCGTTTCTACTGAAACATCCAAAAAGGAGTTAACAAATATAGTTTTGAAATATTGCGACTAATATTATGTTAAGTATTACTTTGTTACTAAGTTTCGTTCACATTTAAATAATGTGTATACTTATTTGATAAAAAAATAATATTAATAAACCTTAAATTACGTATTTTACTTAAAATCCTGAAATTTTGTCAGAAACTTCTAATTCGATGAGCTCCCCCTTGTATATATGATAGGGGGCTGAATTTTTTTACACATAATAATAATGGTATGTATAGCAAATCGAGGGAGTGGCTATACCTACACATGATTTTTTTTACTATATAGGCCTTGACCACCCTACTGCTTAGTAAGGGAGATCATTGTTATCCAAATATAGCGGTGGTGTTAGTATCTGTGTAATGACACGAATACAACTATCAGAACATCTAATAACGTTCATAGTTCTTCACGAAACAAACTTAGCCGTTTCAACTAAGTAAATTTCGGTTGGGGCAACTTCAACAGGCTCCAATAACACGAATCTCGCCACAATAACTACTAATTAAAACTAATATTTTCTAACAAGATGTGCTGTGGAATTAAAATTGGATGGTTAGATGGTGCTCGAAACGGAGCGAAGAATATAAATTTGATTTGGAAAAGTAATGATTCAAAAATTTCAGAAACATTGTGTTGAAAATACTTAATATTTAAATTCAACTCCGGCAATCTTCGAGAAGAAATGATTTATTTAGACACCTTAGATCCAGCGTTCATGAATTCATAACCGTAGAGCGTATTGTGTGTTATTTTACAATATTTAATTTATATTATACATGCGACATGCGTTGCTCTGCCACTGAAAGAAAGAAAAAATTGCACTTTAATTATGTTTATTGAAACTTACCTCTGCTCTCCCCTACCGCTACTACATCTCCTTTGCAATCCCTCCCTCTGCCCCTACCTCGTTCCACACCCTTCTCCTTTATGTCCTGCATTCCCCTTCCACGTTCTCCGCCCTCTCCCTCCCTCGTTAGCCCTCCTACAATATTTAATAAAAATTCTCCACTTCTGAAGAGTCCTAAATTTCCCAGCCTTGCAAATTAAATATCAGCTCTACTTTTGCTACTAATCTTCTCTGAAATGTAATATCAACAGTTATGGGGATAGCAAATGTAAAATTATGCAATATCCAGTATTTTCAATACAGTGTCCTCCGCGTGCAACCTGATCTTCTCCAAGCACAAACTTTCCAAAAAAGTGTGTTTATCGGAAGCAAACTCCCAGGTAAATAGGTTTTCTATATCTTTTTGTATAGTAAAATTAGTTAGAGCCTAAGAAATTATAATAAATAATATAGCGCCCTTGAGGTGATTTTCCACTTAAACGGCGCTCTATTACACTTATTATACTATAATTATTATTCTATCCATCCCTTTTTTCTACCCCGAAATGCAAAAATGTGATACCACTTCATCAAATTTTTAAATTACTGTCTGAATCTGTTTCGAAAAACTCTGTGTAAAGCCTGGGTGACGCTGAGGACTGCAGCTAGTATATAATGTATTTTCTATAGGTTCCAAGGTTCCATGGCTTCCACAGTGTTCAGTAACCAGATCTGAATAACAAGGTTTTCTCCTTTCCTTCCGTTTTTCCATCCTCCTTCTCCCTCTCCCCTTCAGAAACAGACTATGAAAGGGTTATCAATAACTTTACTGTATATATATAATGCCTTTGAATAATATTCATAGTTATAATATGACAGTCACCTCTGGACTGAAGCCAAAGAAAAACCATTTTAAAAATTGGAGAAACATGGAAACCGTTCGAGATATACATTTTTTTAATGCCGATACCGTCATTTCCAATTGGGGTATGTAGTGAGACTGAAGGTAGTAAGGGAGAAGGAGATGGGAAGGGAAAGGTTGAAAAATACTTGGCTATTCGGATCTGGCTACCAAACGCGGCTTAAGCCATTTTAAGCAACGTTTCAATTTTTAAAGGTGGTATTACGCCAAGGCGATTATGAGAATCTTCCAATCTGGAACGAGTCACAAATATGCTGTTTATTCATTATCTATAATATAAAAATGAATCGCTAAATTTGTTGGTAAGCGCAAATCTCGAGAGCGGCTGAACCGATTTCGCTAATTATTTTTTTAGAATATTCCTTGAAGTTCGAGGATGGTTCTTACGGAGAGAAAGATTAAGAAAATTGCCCAGAAAATTAGATAATAACAGAAAACATCTCACGTTTGATAGTTCGCGTGTTAGAGAATGACATTTTGCAAAACAATGAATGATTGTTCAATCAGGATTCTATTTTTGAAAAGTTGAAAAATTTATTTAAAGTAGGTACTCCCCTAATAGTTTGAATCGAATCAAGAATTTCAGATATTTTAAATAGGTACCTATGTTAGGTACCAAATTTAATATATGTACATGTAAAATTTAAATTTTAATAAAAATTGTAAAAGGTGGCACGCGGGATGTTTAAACACTGAATGTACTGGGATTGAATATATGGAACGCGGGAGGAGGGTTGGCGGAATCAGGGAGCGGGAAAGGGAAGAGGGAAGGCGGGGAAGTTGGAAGGGGAACGTGGGAGGGGGGTAGGGGGACCTGGGAGGGGGGAGGGGAACTCGGGAGAGGGGTTCGCGAGACGGGGGAAGGGGGGGGAGTGGAGTGGGGAGAGACGCAGGAGAAGAAGGGGAGGCGGAAAGGGAATGGGACGAATGGGAAAGGACACTCAGGGAGGATCAATTTCTTTATTAAATGGCATAGCAACGCATGCCGGGACGAGCTAGTTATTAATAAAATTGTGAAATGACTCAAATTAATTAAATAAAATTTATCGCGCACGCCGGGCATTCAACCCACATCCTCTGGATTGCTAGTGGAAAGCCTTCCTCCTCGACCGCGGAGGCCATCGTAACTTGCTTGTGTTTGAGATGCATTGTTCGTCAAGTATTTCCATGAAAGATTCTCCGTTGGTAGTACGAGGGCTGTCCGTAAAATAAGGTCTCAAAGGTGCTGAGGTCACGAGGAACAATTTTACGCGAGATCCAGGAAATTTGGTATGTAGCCTACGCCAAATCTGCCCAAAGCTGAACTCTCTGCAACTTAGTTCGCGATGAAGCTTCCACCCGCCAGGCACGAATTACGCTCTATAAATAGAAGTTTTATGCGAAGAACAAAACCCCGGTAGAAATTCAGCCTCAGCTATTTGGAGTGTACGGAAAACAGTCTATAAGTGCGAAAAGGTGCGCAAATGGTGCGGAGAATTTAACAGCGTGCCGGACTGCCATCGGTTTAGATGAAAAAATTGCCAAAGTGGAAAAAACAATGATTGCAAATCGACGGGAGATGGTTCGGGAGCTCTGTGATATGATCCCTGATGTCAGTAAGACCAATATTGACAATATTTTGACAAAAAAAATGGGAGACCACAAAGTCTGCCCAAGGTGGGTCCTAAAATGTTCACCGAAGATCACAATAACAACGGGTTGAAGCAGCCCTCAGACTCCTTGAGTGCTACGACAGCGATGGCAAGAAATTTTTGAACTCAATTATCACTGGGGACGAGACACACTACACGACTCCAGAGACAAAGGAACAATCCCATTGGCATCATTCAGATTCGCCGAAGCGAAGTTTAAAAACAGGCTACACGCCAGTGTTGCACGTTTCCGCGTAGGATCATTCCTCGCAACCACAGTGCCTTGGAGACCTTATTTTACGGACAGCCCTAGTATTAATTAATATTAGTCAAAGATTTGCGTAGCACGAAGCATAATAAATGGCTTTGAAAAAAAATCTCTTCATGCCAATATCAAACAGGAAAAACGTGAACACAAGTTAACATAAACATAAGTATGCTTATTTTTTCCATTAGACGATAAAAATTGTACTTCAAAAGCACTGGCAAAAGCTCTGAAAAATGAATCTGTCTGTAGCTGTTGACATCATTTATAAACTGAAAAATTGTAGAAATTCACATTAATTCGCTTAGGTTTAAGATTTGCATAAGACGATATAAATCAGTTTTCAAAAGCAATGTCAGGTCTATTAGGACCTCAATTATTGAATAAGCCTCCGGATCTAATAAACTTCCGTTCCTCGCTGTTTCCGGTCTCCGTCTTCCACTTCCGGTATGCAGCCGGAAGCCTTTATTAATTCTCCTTTCGCGCCAATTTGCACCCTCAACTTTCAGCTTCAGATTCTTTTCAGGAAATTAATTATTTTCATCGCTGTGATAGAAGTCGTTTGTCGGCGATTGGTTCAAACGTCAAGTTCGTCTATTTAAGTTCATAACTATCGTTAATTCGCTAATAATAATATTCATACTCTTTTTTTTGGATAAAATTTGAATTAAAAATATCAAAAATTTTCTTTCCCGTATCATTCCTGATTCATTGTTGTATTGAAATACAAACAAAAAATACTGTGATATACCGACATTAATTTTGTAGTAAGATTCATTTTGTCTTTCATTTTAAAGTTAAAAATCAGTTATTTTTCAAAGTTAGCCAATTTTATTTTTATTTGACATTAGTATTTCTAATGTTTTAAACTTTTTATGATGGTTTGAACGTACCCATTGAAGAGACAACAACAAGAAACACTGAACATTCTTGATTTACAGTTTATATTTAATTTTTATTTACTTTAGTTTACATTTATTAGAAGATTAGTGGCAAAACAGAAATAAATATTTATTTAAGCGAAAACAAATTATTTCGTGTAAATCACTTATTTAATTCATTTTATTTTTATCCTGACGAAAAACCATTGGTTTCGAAACATGTTGATGATTTAATTAATGGTGTAAGGATGTGATTTGTTCTCATTTAATTACATAAAATGACGCCGTAAAGTGAGTTTGCAATTATTGAAGAAGTTAATATTTTCCTTTTTTTTGTTCAATGTTACTTTTTAGTAGAAAATTTTTAAATTACTTAAATAAAATTGATAAACAAAAAAAATATTTAGTTTAATCACGAAATTATCGTTATTTATTTCCATTTAGTTATTTACTATGTCGCTCACTGTGAAAGGTTTCTGTTTCTTTGGTAGAAATCTTTATCTTACGAATTTCGAAGGATTTTAAAAATTTTAAGACTGTCAAACTACTATATACTTCTCTTGTTAGAAGCCAACTAGAATTTAATTCCACCATTTGGAATCCATATTACAGTACACATGAATACTCCCTTGAGCGTGTCCAATATAAATTCTTACGTCACATTAATTTTAAATTGGGAATATCAATTGAAAATATTAATTACTTCTCCCTGTTACAACTACTGGGACTTGATACATTAAAAGAAAGAAGAATTTGTTCTGATTTATTTTATTTGTTTAAAATTGTTTTTTTTTTTGGTTTTAGGCAATTCACCCTGAAAAGAGTGCTTAATAACTCTGAACTCTCCTGAACTTCTTTCATTAATATGTTTTCATGTAGATCATTTCGTCACAAATTACCTTACCATTGTAATAATACAGGATCTAATGCTGAATTATATGCCATAATAAATCGCCTGCGTATTCTTGGTAACAAATATATTGTTGATGATATGATAAATATTGAAAGATTATCAACATACAAACATTATTTAATTAAAGCTGTTTGTCAGCGCTTCTCAGTTAGATTACAATCTAATATACTTTGTATGTTTATATTCTTCATTAATGTTTATTTCTGGAATTTTTAAATTTATTTTAGTTCATAATAACTTGTACACATTCATGCATATGAGGTTTTCTTTTTCTTCATGTTTGTTTTATAATAACTTACTATTTTTACTTTATACTCTCACTTCAATATGTGCTCTTTAATTTTTTATTATATTATTTTTTTTTCTTCTTAACTATGTATATTCTTTCAAATTATTGCAATTCCCATGTAAAAGCCGTTAATCGGCGTTAATTTATAATAAATAAATAAAAAACAATAACGCAATGCATTTGGACACTACTGCATGAATTAAAATATATTTGAAATTAATAGTTACTTCGTTTTTACCACTTTTATTGTTTATAAAACCGACATGTTTCGTCAGCAAAGCTGACTTCTTCAGGGTTTTGACAGAAATTTCTATTAATTTCAATCATAATGGTGCCACAAAATAAGTTTGCTGTGTTAGAAAAAGTAAAATATATTTTCTACAGGTGACTTTAGGTGAGTCAAAACTAACCGGCTAGCCTAGCCATGCAATCTAATGGCCGTTGTACACGACACCTTTTTTCTGCCCGATTCCAATTAGACACAAAAGTCAACATTTTTCGCTCTACGCGAAGGCTATTTTCATCTCTATTTTCATATCTACGATTTCAATTGTCATCACTGCAAACAACACATGAATTATGCTGTTTGCTGTGATGCCGATAGACTATTGTTAGTATTTTCTAAGATGTTTGTATTATTTGAATGGGCTGTCTAGACAGAAAGATTTTATGCTTAGCAAATATTATAGTGAAGTTATTAGTGCGTCAGGATTGTGATTTTCACACATTTTCCTTATCTGGAAAAAGTGACGTGACTACGTAAGAATCCACCCCTACCACAGCCGTGGTTGGAGAGGTCAAGGATATGTCTCCCTCAACCAATCTCTCTAGATCCGGCCCGCCATGCAGCTGTGGGCAAACGCATTAGCCGTCTCCCCATGAACCCGGGCACCCCTACTAAATCACCAAACATAGCGAATCACTTGGGGTGACTAATGGCAGAGACGTCGGTTACCCAATAAATGGTTCCCGGTGTGGCGCGGTACCCATACTCCCCTCCGAAATTATAAAATAATAAATATTAAAAAACCTAAAATAATCATCAACTTAACTTAAAAACATTATTTAAATATCAGGTCCTTAGGGAACGTACCCATACCACGTGACCAACTTTTTGCAATTTTTAATGCTGGCGTTCATAGGTTAGGTTTTGCAATAAAAAGATTGTTACGTTACAAAAGATAAAGAATAGACCCCCTTATTCCTGTTGCGAGGAGCTAGTGAATTGACCCCAGTGCACTAACTCGCCGCACCGCCCCTCTCCGCCCCCCTCCCCGCACGCGCAGTCCGTGGCCCGAGGCCGAACGGCACCCGGCAGCCATTCCCCCGCTGCTTTCGGGCTCGGCAACAGTGTCCCAGAGTGTCCACAGTAATTGCGCCGCGGCGCTGTGTCGAGAACCTAAGAACTCGCGATGTTTACTTTAATTGTGTATTGTGCTCGAAGAGGCTTACGCCTACCCAGTACCTGTCTGACGACTACCTATTTCCTGCTTGTGAGTACAAATGAACCTTTCTTCCCCTCTGTGTGCTAAGAACTGACATTTAAATTCACTAAATACGTGTAGAGAGTTGAGAGAAGTCCCCCCCGTTATGATAGGATTATAGAGATAGCCAAATACCCATGTGTATAGTGCCGAGGCTGGCTTTTGTATAACCCTGTTCACCTTTAAATGAATAAACCCTTTACGTGCAAAACTGTGTTCTGATTGAGGAAGGAGACCTGGAGATTGTGAGGAAAGGAAGAGGAGGAGGAATTTACAAGCGAACCACAAACACTCGCCCTGGTTTTAAGAGGAACCTTGCTCGCGCCGGCTTTGCTGAGCTAGCTGTTGGCCTGTTTATTGCGTGTCCTTTCCAGGTTTTGGGTTTAGCGAATGGCCGCAAGTAGCGCCGATGCTAACAAGATGTTTAAATTGATCAGTACAAATAGATAATTGTAATTGGAAAAGAGTCGTACAAAGAACAAGTTAAATCAATATATCCTAAGCTAGCTTTGGGCGAGAGGTTAGAATCATGATTAGGGCATTTTTAATCTTCACCTTAAACCAAATTGCGGCGCCTTCCGGGTGCTTTGACAACTGTCAAAGGTTATGCAGCTCGGGATGAGCGATGGCCTCAAATGTGATCATCCTTGCAAATCGACTCCATTGGTAGCAAATATGGTTTATTTCTGAGGGTAGGTAGGATTACACCTTACTTGAATACTTGTAGAATATTTCTATAAATCCATTGATCTTCCCATGTCAGGATTATCCTCGCCGGGATATTTTGTCTGCCTATTTAATCCATCTTCCTTTTAATGTTGTAAATCTGGCGATCAAACTTTGATTCGTCGTTTTTTAGTCCACGGGTGCTCCAAGCCATAGAACGTTAAAATAAGGAATGACTTGCTTCCTTCTTACTCATTTTAAATCCGCCCGGTCATCATCTGTTGAAAAATCCGTCAACCTTGCAGAAAGGTGTTGCCAGTGACATCCCACAATGTTCCATATATATGGGGAAGGAAATGTACCTGCTTAGTTACGATTATATACGTAACACCATCCCTCCCACTGCACTGCAAGGCGATGTTCTTGCTGGAGAGATCAAAAAGTCTTTCCCGACCAGTCTCTCCGGATCCGGCCAATTAGTGACCCGGACAAACCTTACCCCATGAACCCGGGCACCCCTGCCAAGTCAACAAACGTAGTGAATCACTGGCAGAGACCTATGATAATAGTTTTGGTTATCCAGTAATTGGTTCCCGGTGCAGCGATACCCAATCCGGCCTCCCGAATTGAAAATGATGAATTGAGCTATACATTATACAATATCAATGTTAGCGAAGAGTATATCAAATATTAAGACTTAAGGTTTTTTTTTTTTTTACGTGAGCTCCACACAGGAGGCCCTGAGGAAAATAATTTCCCTCAGGGCCTATGTCATCTTTGGGGATGCTGTGTGGAGGGTTTTTTTTTAAGGAAAGGAAGGAGGGGAGAGTCCTGGGAAGGGGTGGGTAGGAATCTGGGGTTCAGTGTGTCCTGGTCATCCGCCTCCAAGACCTAGACAAACCTCACCCCATGAACCCGGGCACCCCTGCTAAATCACCAAACGTAGCGAACCACTTGGGGTGACCTATGGCAGAGGTGTTGGTTATCCAATAAAGGTTCCCGGGGCGGCGGTACCCATTCCCGCCTCCCAAATTGAAAAAGGTAATATTTATTACTGACGGTGGTAAAAAAAATGTCCTAAATTTTATTAGGACTTTTTTTTCATAATCACCCCATTATTTTCTTTCTTTTGATGAAATAGATCAAAAAATGTATAAATAAGTATTGAAAATCTTTCAAAGATACAATAAATTTCAATATGTTGATTGAGGAGAGCATCGGTATTCATTCAACCCGGTATGGATAAAAATTTCATCAATATACACGTTTTAACTTCTTTAAAAAATATTATATTTATGCCTTGGGTACTAACTAAGAGGAATGAACCTCATTGACTTGGGTACTAACTAACAGGAATGAACGAGCACTGGACGTTTTTGAAAGAAAAATTTTGAGGCGCATCTTCGGACTGGTTCTAGAAAATGGATTTTGGCGCAGACGTTATAACAATGAGCTCTATACTTTGTTTAAGGAGCTAAACGTCGCAAAATTTATAAAATTGGGAAGACTTCGGTGGCTGGGTCATGTGGAGAGAATGACCGATCATCAAGCACCAAAGTCCCTGCTGAACTCAAGACCAATAGGGCGAAGAAGCCTGGGAAGGCCAAGACTAAGATGGAGCGACAACGTCCTCAAAGACATATCTATCTTGGAGCTTCCAAACTGGAGAGAGCTGGCACAAAACCGAGATGAGTGGAGGAAGACTCTTGAGGAGGCCAAGACCCACCATAATTTGTGTAGGCATACTGAAGATAAAATCTTTGTTTGTGTTAATGTGTCTTAAATCAGTGCAGTCTAGCTAAACTTTGATTTATAGTGCACAATATCGTTCGCGGTAACCACAAATATTTACTTACAGTCCCTTAGGACGGGGAAACTCGTTTTCCATGCCCAACAGCTATCACCGCTAGCATAACATAATCGATGGCTACTTCCGTAGGAATGTTTTTCTCTGCGCATTGCACACCATGAACCCGGGCACCCCTGCCAAGTCAACAAACGTAGTGAATCACTGGCAGAGACCTATGATAATAGTTTTGGTTATCCAGTAATTGGTTCCCGGTGCAGCGATACCCAATCCGGCCTCCCGAATTGAAAATGATGAATTGAGCTATACATTATACAATATCAATGTTAGCGAAGAGTATATCAAATATTAAGACTTAAGGTTTTTTTTTTTTTTACGTGAGCTCCACACAGGAGGCCCTGAGGAAAATAATTTCCCTCAGGGCCTATGTCATCTTTGGGGATGCTGTGTGGAGGGTTTTTTTTTAAGGAAAGGAAGGAGGGGAGAGTCCTGGGAAGGGGTGGGTAGGAATCTGGGGTTCAGTGTGTCCTGGTCATCCGCCTCCAAGACCTAGACAAACCTCACCCCATGAACCCGGGCACCCCTGCTAAATCACCAAACGTAGCGAACCACTTGGGGTGACCTATGGCAGAGGTGTTGGTTATCCAATAAAGGTTCCCGGGGCGGCGGTACCCATTCCCGCCTCCCAAATTGAAAAAGGTAATATTTATTACTGACGGTGGTAAAAAAAATGTCCTAAATTTTATTAGGACTTTTTTTTCATAATCACCCCATTATTTTCTTTCTTTTGATGAAATAGATCAAAAAATGTATAAATAAGTATTGAAAATCTTTCAAAGATACAATAAATTTCAATATGTTGATTGAGGAGAGCATCGGTATTCATTCAACCCGGTATGGATAAAAATTTCATCAATATACACGTTTTAACTTCTTTAAAAAATATTATATTTATGCCTTGGGTACTAACTAAGAGGAATGAACCTCATTGACTTGGGTACTAACTAACAGGAATGAACGAGCACTGGACGTTTTTGAAAGAAAAATTTTGAGGCGCATCTTCGGACTGGTTCTAGAAAATGGATTTTGGCGCAGACGTTATAACAATGAGCTCTATACTTTGTTTAAGGAGCTAAACGTCGCAAAATTTATAAAATTGGGAAGACTTCGGTGGCTGGGTCATGTGGAGAGAATGACCGATCATCAAGCACCAAAGTCCCTGCTGAACTCAAGACCAATAGGGCGAAGAAGCCTGGGAAGGCCAAGACTAAGATGGAGCGACAACGTCCTCAAAGACATATCTATCTTGGAGCTTCCAAACTGGAGAGAGCTGGCACAAAACCGAGATGAGTGGAGGAAGACTCTTGAGGAGGCCAAGACCCACCATAATTTGTGTAGGCATACTGAAGATAAAATCTTTGTTTGTGTTAATGTGTCTTAAATCAGTGCAGTCTAGCTAAACTTTGATTTATAGTGCACAATATCGTTCGCGGTAACCACAAATATTTACTTACAGTCCCTTAGGACGGGGAAACTCGTTTTCCATGCCCAACAGCTATCACCGCTAGCATAACATAATCGATGGCTACTTCCGTAGGAATGTTTTTCTCTGCGCATTGCACAATATTTTAAATACCTCAGACAAAAAGTTGTAATGCATTAAGGTGAACGGATTAGACTGAATGCTGTAAAAATATGATCCCGGAGGTGTATGTGTGTTAAAACCATGTACGATCGTGCGAGAAACGTGGAGATCTGCGATGAATGCAAGGCTGATGTAAGCGTAATGAGTAAGATAAGGAAAGGAACGCTCCAATGAATTGGGGGTGTAGATGTAGAACGAATGACCGAGGAAAGGAAAGTATATGACGCAAATGTGAATAATAGAAGAAGTCGGTGACGCCCGAGAAAGACATGGCACGACCAAGTGAATCACATACTCGAGGGGGCCACGGACCATGTCAAACATCAAAATAAAGAAGAGCATGTATGAGACGATGTATGAATGTGAACGAGGCAAGGAGTGTGTGCCAAGATCGAGTGGTTTAGCGGTCCGTCCTCTCTGCCTACCACAAATACGCGGAAATCATACACTTTTTTTAATAAATTTTTAAAAAATACGGTTTCGGTACCAGAGCTCATAAAAGGTAGCCTTCTTTCCCAGAAAGGGATCAGCGACCGGAAAGATATCTCCCCATTTTTCGTCTAGCAAAAAAACCCAAAAAGTTGTCAGCTTTGATAATTAAAAAAAATATATATATATTTTGAATAGTATTTTTAATAGAGAATTTCGTAATAGAATCGTTAAATTCATGTGTACCTACTTCCCGAGATAATTTAAATATATTTTGAGGTTCCGGACCAGAGGTGGCTGCCAAATTCAACATTGGGGCTTACATGCTATTCGTGCAAGGACAACAGTAGTGCATTAGTATCTGCGGACCCTGTACATTGGAGGTTATCCACCACTTACCCGCCCTGGTATAAGTAACAGATGGTTTCTCCTTCAAATTATTAATTCAAGGAGGCAAATTTTTTGAATGAACAAATTTACATTTAATTTTGAACGAATCTATATCTCCAGTGTCCCTGCATACATTTTTAGTAAGTAGTATGCAAGTACTTAGCGGGAAATCAAGATACAATAAGTGTTAGTATGACTATGGACAAGATTGGTGATAGTCCACGATGAGGCAAGCGCTGGGTGATTGTATCCAGCGTATCGTGCAAGCACCTATAGGGAGGAAGACACAGTACATAAATAATAAAAGTATAGCGCTGGAAAACGGGTGGGATTCCTCTCCAATCGGTTGGCAGTCCCAGCAAGAATGCGCATGACGTTCGATCTAGTCGTAAACTACACTCCGCTTCGGCGCCCCTTAGCCGGTTCCTCGGTGGTGCCTTAAAGAAAAGTAAATGGGAGATTGGGGGGAAATACCCAACGACCCTAAGGAATTCGGCGTCGAGAAGCCAAAAGGAGGGTAAAGGAGGGCCGAGGTCGCCCGACCAAAACTCAAGCCGGCACATGTTGCTGGGGGTGGCACAAATGATTTTAGAGGGCACCGTGCCGTCGTCGTCCGACTCCTGTTAATGCAAGGACGAGGTCTAGCGCACCCCCAAATGGGGAAAAAGATATTACTAAACAAAAAGGTTCAGTTCCGTTCAGCCTTCTGAACAAAGCAAAGTGGAGACTGTTGGACTGAAAAGAAAGAGAATAAAAAAGAACGAAACAAACACAATACACCCTGTACAGTACGCACAGCCTCTGAGATGCTAACTTAACTCGGGCTTCGATGTAACCCCCGAGTATGAACTGGTCACTTAAGTCGAATATCTAGCCACCAAATGTTTTCAAATCGTCGGACAAAAACACAAACATTGGGTCATGACCGCAACGTTTTTGATTTTCCAGCCACGGAAAACAAAAACAGTGTGGCCCTGCTCAATGATTCACGTTTGCACAAACATTTGGTACAATTATCACGATTTATTTTGGCAAAAAGCTTAATTACAGAGGTAATCATAATTAACAAAAACCCAGATAATATTAATAAAGGAGACGGGATAAGCTCAATATTTCTTGGAATCGATTACTGACGGCTGCACCATATCTAGACGCAGGAAACCATTTTAATTTTTACTGTTGTTTAGTTCTGAAACAGTTTAATAACTAAACCTATGTTCCCAAGTCCTTCATTCATTCATTATCCCTTTGTCTTCCTCCTTTCCTTGAAAGTGCCTACGTACTTACTATAAAGAAGAGGACGGTGTTTCCTACCTACATGGAACACAAACAATATCGCACAAAACTTTAAGATTACCTACCTCAATGAGTTGAAAATATCGCAGTGATATTGTTCACGTTTCGCTTTCGAAATTTCGCTAATTAATCATAAAATATTCATCAATATAACCCCAAAGTATCGGTAATTGTGACCGATAGTAGTGCTGTTATCGTGGAGTGCGACCAGCATCAAAATCGGCCAGAAACATCGAATGAACCTATCAAAAGGTAAGGACTTTTTCCTTCCATTTGCCAATCCTGTGATTGAGTCTTGATTCACAAAAATTAGATTTACAGTCCACCATCTCTCTCGTGTTACGATATTGTTCGTGACAACTGTTATACCAGATCTTGAGTCTTAATCACAAATCACAAATCTGCCCTGATGATGTATACTGTAATGCTCTCCCAAACATTGGCTAAAGAATGAAGTAGCGCAACACGGCATAATAACTTAAAAATTTATCACTATAATACTTTTGGCTGTGAAAATTTCAAATCAAACCATTTGGTTCAATGTTTATGGTAATGTGTGTGGAAACGCATCGCAGGACACCCCCCTTATAGAATTACACAAAGCACATCAATGTAAGGCATGTCGGGAAGATTGCTTCCATCGAAGGAGATTAGATTGTCATTTCGATTCCCTTTAGACGTACTCTGATATGGTCGGGTCTTTGGCACATTTAATTCGACGAGTATTACCTCATAATTATAAAATCTCGAGTAAGACAATCAATAGTTTTAGTAACCGTTTTCAACTTCTGCTATCTCTGTTGAACATTGTCTGAATTTCATACTTAAAAACTATTTATAACGTTCTGCTAAAACTTAAGTCAACAATCATTCAGTCGCATCTGGGAAACGAACCCATGACCTCAGCTTTTCCGGGGCTCTACTATAACCACTGAGCTAATTCAACCCTATCCTCTTTAGTAATATTTAACTATACCATTTCAATTAAGAACTATCAACATTATCTTCATTTTCTTAACGCACATCTTTATGAATGATTGCAAGATTCTTCCCGAACCAAGTGTCTTGGATTTATTTATTTATTACTAGCTGAACCCGACCACGCTTCGCTGTGGCTTTGTCTGATTTTAATTATTAGAGGAGTAAACAAAAATTGTCTAGCAACTGTGCATTTTCCAAGAAGACACATTGCTTAATTGAATATCTGCTGTGACAATGCTGTAGTGTAGAATATAAGGGAAGAAAAAAAAAAATTCGTATATTTTTAAAAATTATTTATTTATTCAGACCTTAAATGCTTTTACATTATCACTTTATTATAGATTAGCACCTATTAGTGTCAGCAATTCTTGTAGTTGATCATTTCTGCGTTGCAAAACGATATCGCGAGGATGAAATTCTTCTCCAACCATGACAATTCCCACCTCATTGATTGTTGGCGCATTATATCGTCTGACATGCTCACTTGCTGGTGTTTGATCAGCACTAATGATAATTTTATGGCTGTCTGATGGCATGAGATCAATTGCATTTTTGAACATTCGAATTAAATTATTGTTATCATGTAACATTTTTTGCAACGACTCAACAATATGCCTTTTGACTTTAGTAGAGATTTGACAGCGTGCATTCAACTGATCATTTTGATCTCCCATGAAATATATTTGTAGAAATTTATGATGATTGCTGTGAAAAGGAAGCAAAGAGCCAGTTTTATGGTAAATTTGTCCCTGAATTTTAAACGTCGGCATAAAATTTTCTGTTATAACATTAGCGCCAAATGAAGTCATCTGAAAACATGAATTGTATTTTCTAATATTTCTGAGGAAATGTTTTGAATCATCAGTTATTCCTTGCAACAAATTTATCAGTGGTGCTATTGGCTGATCAATTTCAGGTAGCTTCACTTTGCCGTTCGCACAACACATTCCTTGAGTTTCTCCTTTAAATTTCATCGCTTTGCAGTGTGGACAAACTTTATCCATTTTACCGATTTGAACAAATTTACATGAGGTATTGTATTGAATATCTGGTTCGTATGAAAAGGCAATTCGATGGTACATGCAAAAGTTGCACTTACATTCGTCTTCGGCGTTGATCTATTTCTTCTTGACGTTGTTGAGATGAATGTGCTGCTCGTCTTCTTCGCGCTTCTACTCGTAAGCTTTTAAGTTTTTCTTCCCGACGATTCGCCAGTTCTTCTGCTCGCCTCTGAATAATTCTAACTCGAACATGTTCATTATCGTCTAAAGGTTCTTGATCAGTGCAGTTTTAAATTCTCTGACGATCTGCGTTTGCGTGTCGAGTACGACAGCCTATGTTTGAACGTGAGCGAGGCATCTCACGAATGGTGATCAACTTTTAAAAAACTTACACATCAATCAACTTGTCACAGTTACACTTTGTTGGCCCTTTTCAAAATTTGTCATATATATTTCGATTTGTTAATCTGATTTTTTGTAGGTTTTGCAAAGTTACGAACTGGCATTCAGTAAAATTATGAGTAAATTTAAAACGCACAGAGAAAACAAATGAGTGAAAATAGTAATATAATTTGTTAGATAGAATTCTAGTTTTAAATCCGATTAAATTATTTTAATTCCTAATTGTAGGTATCATAAATTTTTGTAACTTTTAATAAAATTAATAAAATGGCAACACTGTCTAGAACTGTCATTCCGTTTTTTACTTTGACAAATTATGAGTCAATTTAAAACGCATTAAAATTATTCTTTTCCTTTGGAACTTCCAAATAAAAAGTATGTATAAACGCTCTTCTGCTAAAATGCAATGTTCTGTAAAAATTTTGAGTCAATCCATCGATTACTTTCCGAGATTAGCGAACGCAAACATACGGAACCTAAATTTTTATAAATATAGATTGGAATCATTTATTGAGTAAAACTTCAAATATTTATCATGGTATTTTTTAATCGATTTTTTTCGCTAATTAAGAGAGTTTGGTTTGGTTTGGCTACTGGCAACTTCAAATATTTAATAATCGGAAAATTTGAAACAAAAAATGTGAAAAATATTCGGTCGCATCTAGAAATTGAACCTGTAAAAATCGAACTCAATAAAATTGGATGTATTTATCCAATAAAAAAATAAATAAAAAAAGTCTATAGATGTCTCAAATTGAAATAAAAGTGGATATATTCATCTACGTAATGAATACTAGACATAAATAATAAGGTAAATTATGTTTAGTAGTAATTCTAAACCAATTATATAAATGCAAAAAGCTATCCACATCGGTTTTTTCCCGTTATGTAATAAATACGCCTATTACGATGACGTCTTGAACGATTGGATTTCTGGTTATTTTGCTATTAGTAGTAGACATAATTACCTCGGGTTTATATATAAATATGTAAACCTCGGGAATACTTTACTTGTAAGTAAAGTGAATTAGGTATTAACAACCCATGTTATTGTTGTCATGTCTATTGTCCTTAAAATTTTGTCGGTGTAGTGTTATTCGGCAAAAATAATATTATTTTTGCTCGTGGATTTTTATTTCTACAAAATTAAGTTTGAAATATCATAAAATCGAGGGTCGCCAAAATCAAAGCCGGAAGTGCGATTTTGTAGTTTTGCACTAGAGCTGTTTTAATTTTAGTTTCTGAATTTTTACTGTTATTTTGATGATTTCATCTAACATCACTTAAAATTCCGAAAATACAGACTTTTAAATCAATTAAATAAGCCAACACAATGATTTTTACTTTTTGGCAGATCCGATATTGTTCTTCGGGACCATCGTAATATTTTCACGTTTTTCTTCCCAATGGTACAGCACCCTCTCTTTTATTTTTCTATGAATATATTGCGCCTTAGATTTGTTTTCCTTTCAAAACCGCGGAACAAACAGGCTTTATTTTCCATTTGCTAAAAAACCCCAAAAATATCATTCATCCCTTAGCGTAAAAAACGTTTTATTAAGTCGGGGTAGACTATTTAAGTTGAGCTTCTTTCTCCCCTACGAGTAGCGATTCATAAGGAAACCCCAGCGCAATTTCTCTTCCTTCTCTCCTTACAGCATCCCTATTTATCTGGATCACTTCTCCCTCGATAGGGAATATTTATTCCCGAATTATACCGAGCGCATCCAGCTCCCGGCTGCACAACACGAGGTGCTGAAAACTTTGGCCTAAAAAACTGTAGGATGCAGTTTAATCATGGAAAAATAATAAAGTATTTTATAAATTACTAGCGAGTTTCTGGCATGCATTGCTTTGCCACTTAATAAAGAAATTTCTACCTGCGTGTCTTTTCCCATTCGTCTCGTTCCCCTTCCTCTCCCGCATCCCCTTCCCCTCAAGCGTTCACACTCCGCCTTTTCCGTCTTCCCTCTCCCACTCTCATCTCCCGCTTCCTCGTCCCGCGAACCCCCCTCCCGAGTTTCCCGCCACCCTCCCGCATTCCATACATTCAGTCCCGGTATATTCAGTTTTTCAAACAGCTCGCGTACCACCTAGTGTAATTTTTTTTATACAAATTTCATAATACCAGAGCTCACTATTATATATAGTAACCATCAAGCAGGTAAGCACACATCAAATCCCTAAAGCGTCATCGCAATCGGATGAATAAATGGTTAGCAACGCATATTTTCATGACACCAGAGCTGACTATTGTAAGTAGAACTATCGCGGGCATGCGCATCAAATCCCCAAAGTTTCATCGCAATCGAATGAATAGTTTAGCAACGCATAGACAACTCATTTACCAATATACTCATACGCGCAAGTAAGGATAATTGTAAATTGAAGGATAATGGATGTTGGTCGATTACAGACTATCTTAACGACAGCGAGGATAAAACGAGGTAAAGAAGAGCGATATCCGTTAGAGCAGGAATGCTGTCGTGGCGTTTTACAGCAAAAACTTGAAAACGCACACGTCAGAACGAATATCAGAACTATGAGTAGGATACTACACCCCAGTGGCGTAAACTAATAATTACCTTCAACAAGTATACCCATAACTATTCCAACCGCCTATTAAGATACTTTGGCGTCTCGGAAATTACTGGAGGTACGAGTGTACTCTTTCAGAGCCCTTTTTTACCACCGCGTGGGAAACTTGTGGGGCAGATCACGCTAATTCAAGAATACCATCATCACTGCTATGGTTGCGTGAATTGAGTCCTTCCTGATGGCCCTTGATATTTGTTTATTACTGTCGTTGTTTTTATTTTTATTTTTAAAAAAAGGTCCTGAGGAAAATAACTTCCATCGGGGCCCCCTGTCATCTTTGAAGATGCTGTGTGGTGGTTATTTTTGAGGAGAGGAGGCTTTGTGGGTGGAAACATGGGTTCACCACCTAACCCAGGAATCAAAAAACGAATCAATGATATTATTTGCAATTTTTTCTTCACTTGAAGCAATATTTGGCCGGAAAACGTTTGGAGTCCGACTAGAACGCGGAGGCAGTCGTGATAGCATCACGACTTCCTCCGTCGACTGGCAGGAGTTCAATGAAGGAAGGACCTAGTGCCACGGCTCACCGAGTGCATCGATCATAACGGGGACTACGTCAAAAAATAGTAGGGATATGTACCGAAAATGTCATGTGATTTTTTTGTAAACATAATATTTTCCAGATTTTCTAAATTAAAACGGTCTTTAAATATTTGACAACCATCGTAATTATAAAATCAACGGCTTGGAAATTGAATAAGATGTTTTTGTATTGTATAAACCACTGGAAAGACGAAGTCTTCGACTTCCCCTATATTTTTCATCGCCCACTAAAACCCTGAATTTCCCGATAAGTATAAGATGAAAAATCTAACAGCTCATCCGATTATACATGCCTGTAAAACTGTTACAAACGAGAGATTCTCTCGATAAAGGGAACCCAGAATAGTAAAAAGAAACAAGCCTCATTGAGTTAAGTTATCTGTATAATTCAACACCGTCGAAAGTATTCAAATCTCTGTGAAATTTTCTTTTGTATTTTCAATAAATTCTTGTGCAGATATATAATGAACGTTTTCAAAGAGATTATTACAATATAGAACATGATAAATATAAGTATTTGTATAATGAACGTTGTCAAAGAGATTATTACAATGCAGAACATGTTACATACATAAAACTATTTGTAACAAAGTGTATGCACCCTCTTATACACACTTTATTTATGGTCTCGATGAGTGGCATCTCTACTGCTTGCCCATTGACATTTGGGATTGGTTATATTGCGAGCCCTGCAATATTTTGGAATGCAACAGTTGTTGATCCTGCAGAGATTCAAATCAGGAGATTTGAAAAAAAAGTGAGCCATTCTTTGTGGAGAAGCCGAGAGTTTTGGGCGGTCCTCTCGACCACAACACGACGGATCCTTTTTGAAGATCGCTATGATCGTGATTGTGGACTTTGGTTGTGATACTCGCCATCTTGAGAGCTGACTGGAAATCATCTTTTAGGGATGATTGGCATTTAGAATCATTCGCTTCTCCTGCTTCTAGAGGGTCCTTTAGGCTGGGACTGTTAGCCAATATAGTTCCTTTAACAATTTATTTACTTTTAAAAATCTATTTCGCCTAAGTATTACTCTCATTAAACTCCACTAACTGTCCTCCACCATACGAAGAAGAAGAAGAATCGCAATACATTTTGTTTCTGTTTGTAATAATACGTGCTTCATAGCAAATTTGGCCATTAAAGAAAAAGTGTAAGAAAAGCGTGAGTGTTTTTGGGGACATTCGACAGTGGCCAGTTGGACAGAGTGAAATAGTCTCATGACGAACTACGGCAAAATGTACCAAATGTATATTTTTTATTTGGAAATTATAAAGTAAATAGTAAACAGAATATTCATAAATCTCATGACTTTCACCATTTTAATTACTGAATATAGAAATATCTGGGTCCATTTGGGGAGCTAGTCTATTTATTAATACATATTTAGAAGTAATAAAGGTACACCGTATTGCTTGCCAATGGAAGTAACAAAAAAATTACAGTATCTTATACATTAAAAATATTGAACAATGGGTAAGTAAAAATACGTACATAAAAGTAACAAAATATTTCCGAATATCATCGATAAAATCAATCAATACCTTCGGTAATTAAAAATTTTTTTTTGGAGGTGGGTATGGGTACCTATGAGTACCGCTGCCCCAGAAACCATATTTTATTGGATAACCAACACTTCTGCCCGTGGTCACCCCAAGTGGTTCACTACGTTTGGTGACTTTGCAGGGGTGCTAAGAGACCAAACATAGTTTGTCCAGGTGTTGGCAATGAATGCGTGGCGGGCCGGATCGAGAGAGACTGGTTAAGGGGCTAAGTGACCAAACGTAGTTTGTCCAGGTGTTGGCAATGGATGCGTGGCGGGCCGGATCGAGAGAGACTGGTTAAGGGAGGCCTTCTGACCTTTCCAGCCGGACTCTCTAGACCTAGACCCATCGCCTTGCACTGCAGTTGGACGGATGGATTCATTCATACGTAAGTCACTCCCGGACGTACTGAGCCCCAGAACCCTACTGTTTCCTTCACAAAACTTCCTATACTTGCCTTCCTTAAAAAGACCCTCTACACAGCATCCTCTACATACAGGGGTGGGGATCCTGCGGCCCGCGAAGCTTTTTGGTGCAGCCCGCGAGCAATTTTGGTGCGGCCTGCTGAAAGAAAAATGCACTCAGAAAGCGAGAAGGGTTTTTTTTTCACGGTGTTTCAGCTATAATTTTTACGTTTTATAGCTGAAACCCAGATAAAGTTATAACATAGCTGACAGGTATGTGCTTTCATCAGGTCCGACACAAATACATACATGTATTTTAATTTCTTATTATTATACGATAGGGAAATGGACATCTCAGTTTTTACGGCAATTTTATTCTGTTCAAGAAGAAAAAATATGATTTCTTTTATATATTGCTACACATGTGCCATAAAAAATATTAAATAAAAAAATATTCCTTATTAATTTTTGTAAATATTTAAAGAAATATAAAATTTAAAAAAAATATTGCAGTCAATAAATTTGCTGTAAAATGCAGGAAAACCATTCACCTGTTCTGAGTACAATGTAATTTAAGCTGGTGGACTGGTAGACCCCTACACAGATCCATTCCTAACTTAAAACCACTCTAGTGTTCATAATGCAAATTCCTGTTGATACGGATTCATCTGCTGACGCAATTCGAAGAAAACCACCCATGTGTTTCTGGTGCAAAAATCGGCTTTAAGGCACCAGAACACTTTTTTATTTCATTTTCTAAAATATGCATCTGTTAATAATGCTCTCACCAAATGTTTTAAGGAAATTCGCAAAATTGACGGAAATACAGCATTTTATAAGAAACCGTTTTTTCATGAAGGCCCCCCTTCTTTTCTATTTTTTTTTATGAATGATGAAAATTTTCAATAAAAAAATCGAAAATAAAATTCGCTGGTCCGCCACGTTTTTTTTTTCTATATATCAAAATTCCCCTTGGTGGGGCCATAGACACTAGATTTTCGAACGGTTTAAGACTTTGTGCATGCAAATTGGATGTATAGTTTTTTTTTAAACATTTGATTCCATTCAGGTTGAAAAGCGTGTTAAAAAGTTGCGAGAAAAACGCATTCAAAGTTACCTGCAAGATAATTCAACATACAAAAACTTTTTCAAATGGCTTCACGTAAAATGTTGTATCTCCGTCAAATTTTTCGAATTGCTTTAAAAATTTTGGTGAGAGCATTCAGAAAATGAAATAAAAAATGACAAAAAAATTTTACAGTGTTCTGGTGCCTTAAAGCCTTGTTCAGGATTTGATCAAAGGGATATGGAGGCGTTTGGGGGGCCCCCAGGACCAGAGGCCCGGGGGCGTATTTCCAATCCCTAACGCGGTTGAGTCACTCTAGCGACTGAGCCGCGTTAGGGATTGGAAGGCGTCCATCCTCTCTGCTTACCCTTCTATAATTACGGTCGTCACCCTCAGTTAAAAAAAAACCCGCATTTTTTTTAACTTAAAATAAATTTTCAATGTAAAAAAAATGCTAACTAAAAAAACGCTTTCCATCCTCTCTGCTAACCTCTCTATAATTACGGTCGTCGCCCTCACAGAAACTGATAGAGCAACGAAGCGCGTAGGTGACTGAATCGGTATAGCTTTTGTAAGGTGATTTATGCATAACAATCCCTAACGCGGTTCAGTCACTAGCGCGACTGAAATGCGGTAGTGTTTGTAAGGCGATTTACGCCTTCCAATCCCTAACGCGGCTCAGTCGCTAGAGTGACTCAACCGCGTTAGGGATTGGAAATACGCGGCCCGGGGCGGGCTGCCCTCTCCGCCCCCCTGTTAATCCACCACCAAGAAGAAGTGTTAGTATTTTTACTTCTATCAATTTCTGAACGGCGAGAATCAACAAGTAACATTTGTGGATTTATTACTTGAACATAATACGTAATATATTAAAATATTATTGTTTTATTACTTGAACATAATAAAACGTACGTATTATAATATTGAACATTATTATTATAAGCAAATCTCTATAAATTTTGATTACTACGCGTGGATGAAGATAAACAAATCTATTAATAACACCAAAATATACATGCTTTATGCTGATGTTCTAACAATAATTACCTATAAAATATATTACGGTGATTATAAGATTTGTGGTGTATCTATCGTATGCCGGTCATAAAATCAGGCAGATCATGATGTGCCTAGCTTAGTCATGAAGTGCTCGACGGCAGATCGTGAAGTACCTGAGGCGCATCATGATTTGCCTGATTTTACGATCGGCCTACAACATATCAATGAATATAAACCAAACTAGATATTATTTCGGTAGTCAAACGACAGAAGAACCCATCTTCATTTTTTTCAGTTTTCAAGATGTTCGCGCCAATTCTAAGGGGAAACCCGGCGAATAATTTTGTGTTTTTCTGTTTGGGAATAAAAATTTATTTTATAGCCTGCAATTAATTGTTCCCTTCTCCTCGCCCCATTTTTCACCCTATGACTATGGTGTTCAGAAGCAACGGTTCCTATGGAAACTGTTTATATTCGAAGTGAAATCAATAAAAAAAGCTATTCGTAGAGAACTCGTGTCATCTTTAAATTTTCGAGAATTAATTCCACCTTCACTTGCCGTAAGCACCTTCCTTATAAATGCAGTTTATTGTCGTTGTAAGAAAACAGAATTCATTTGGCTGTGAATGTAAAACCTTTAGCCAAATACAAGGTTTCTTCTATTATTTTGAAATACTCACATCTCGACTGTCGCAAAAGGATATACCCAAGTAGTACCTAAGTAGCCTTTAATAAAAGTTCTAAAGGGCCATCTGCAATTGACTGAATTATAAATGTGGCATAAGTAGCCTACGATAAAAGTTCTAAATGGCTATACTTTAATTTTGACTGAATTATAAATGTGGCATAAGTAGCCTACGATCAAAGTTCTAAATGGCCTGCAATTGACTGAATGATAAATGTGGCATATATAAGTAGCCTACCATCAAAGTTCTAAACGGCCATCTGCAATTGACAGAATTATAAATGTGGCATAAGTAGCCTACAATAAAAGTTCTAAATGGCCATACTGCGATTGACTAAATTATAAATGTGGCATAAGTAGCCTAAAATAAAAGTTCTAAATGGCCATACTGCAATTGACTGAATTATAAATGTGGCATAAGTAGCCTACAATAAAAATTCTAAAGTCTATCTGCAATTGACTGAATTAAAGATGTGGTATAAGTAGCCAACAATAAAAGTTCTAAATGGCCATACTGCAATTGACTGAATTAAAGATGTGGTATAAGTAGCCAACAATAAAAGTTCTAAATGGCCATACTGCAATTGACTGAATTATAAATGTAGCATAAGTAGTCTACCTTAAAAGTTCTAAATGTCCATCTGCAATTGACTGAATAAAAAATGTGGTATAAGTAGCCTACAATAAAAGTTCTAAACGGCCATCAGGATTGACTGAATTATAAATGTGGCATAAGTAGTCTATAATAAAAGTTCTATATGGCCATACTGCAATTGACTGAATTATAAATGTGGCATAAGAAGCCTACAATAAAAGTTCTAAATGGCCATCTGTAATTGATTGAATTATAAATGTAGCATACAAAACATAAGCATCTTCCAATGAGTAAGACTGAGAAAGGGAACCTCAGATGGTTTGGGCACGTAGAGCGAATGAACGAAGAAAGTAGTGTAAGAAGAATATACGATGCGAATGTGAATGGTAGAAGAAGTCGGGGACACCCGAGAAAGACATGGCACGATCAAGTGAATCAGATACTTGAGTCGAGCCACGTCAAAAGTTAGAATAATAGAAGAGTATGTAAGAGACGATGTATGAATGTGAGTGAGACAAAGAGTGTGTGCCAAGACCGAGTTTTTTGGCTGTCCGTCCTCTCTGCCTACCCCTGTGGGGAAACGGCGTGATGGTTAGTTAATTAGTTTTAGCATTTTCCAACATCTGCCATCGAATGTATTCTTATTGTCACGACCGATGCCGCGACACGAGAAAGATATGGACTGTAAATCTAAATTATGCTAGTTCAAGATAAATGATTGCGTTTTGAAAACTCAATCACAGGAATTGGAGATGGAAGGAATAAGTCCCCTTACCTTTGATGGCTTCCTTCACTGTTTCAGGATCGATCCTGGTTCTGGCAGCTTCCCACAATAATGGCACAACGAAGATCACAATTACCGACACTTTGGGATTATGTTGATTAGTAATTTTGCGATTATTAGCGAGATTTCAATGGCGAGATGTGACCGATGTCACTTCGATTTTTCAAAACAACAAAAGAGTAACTAATTTTAAATTTTTGTTCCAATTTGGAAATGAGTTAGTAGGTATGAAAACATCTTGTTATTTTCCTTTTGAAGTAACTAAGTAGGGACTTAAAGGAGAGGAGGGAAATAAATGAATGAATTAAGGACTTGGGAATATGGATTTAATTTTTTAAACTGTTTCGAACCAAACACTTATTGTTTCTTCTAAAAGTTGACATGTATTGTGAACACCAAACCACTTTTGCGGTAGAAAATAATACTGATTTTTATAAATAGTGTTCTAATAATAATAATAATATTTTTATAGGTCCAATTAGGAGTTCCTCCGACCCGAATCCTCTGATATGAAAATATCTTAAGTCGGTGAATTATTTTCCCATTTGGTCTCTTTGACATGTTGTTCTAATATTATTTTGTATTTATTATACTTTTATAGTGCTAGTGCATTGCGTGGGTTGACTATGTGATCATTTGTGAAAAAGTGCGTGAAAGGGTTAAGTTTTTCCTGCGGGAACGATTTAACCCGGACATAAAATCTGAAGCGTTTGTACACCGCAGTTTGGTGGCATTTCACTTCAATATGAAATAAAGAACATAAAGTATTTACAAAACAATGACAAGAGAACAAAGATTAGCAAAAACAGTGCTGTTATAGTACACACAGAACAATAATAATAGACAATATCTGTGTTATTGTAGCACAAAACAAAAAAAGAAGTTTTAAACTAAAATACATTTCCTAACTTCTGTCAATAAATTCGACAGATAAATTATTTAAAGATTTTAGAAATTTGGAAAAATGTAAATAATAAAGCATGCGTAATTAATAAGCAACCATTTTTTATGAACCCTCTTTTGAACCTTTTCCCACTTAACCGGTCTTAACTTTCCCCACTCTTACATAAATCCTTCCCCTTCCTTTACCCTTTCCTTCCATAAGTGATCAATGTTTCATTTTTAAGTTTAGTATACATTTGATCCTGATGATGTGAACATCGTTCACGAAACATGTTGATTGTGTATAAATAAAAATGATTTAAACAAAGTTATTTGTCTTTTCATTAAATCAAATAATGCCATCACAAAGTGAAAACCTTTCCGAAGAAGTTTTCTTCGAAAAATTAATAAATTCGACATTCAATTCGGACATTAAACATAAAAATACAATTAGGAGGAAACCGAAACCAAACAATTACCAGAAACTTGAGAATATGGCTTATTACGTATATTGAAAATATGTCAGGATTCTTGAATGGTATGATTTTATAAATAATTTGGTTTTTAAAGCCCGTTTAAAAACCAAATTATTAATCCCTCATCTTTTACTAATAGTCAAATTCTGGATATTAGTAAGAGATGAAGGAAGTTTATTCCAAATGAGAGGGCCAGTTACACGAAAAGAGAGATCATAGTAAACGACTCGATTTGACCTAGAAAGTTCGATTAAACGTTTAGTAACATCTAAATCTGCTGACCTTAGAGTAAGCTGTCTCTCGCTTAAGTTTTGTCGGACACACTCGTAGTTCCGATATATGGGCGGGCGCCATTCTTTGCAATGCTTTAAAAGTCATTAAGCAGATCTTCTTTTTTTTTACATTAACTCCACACAGGAGGCCCTGAGGAAAATAACTTCCCTCAGGGCCTGTGTCATCTTTGAAGATGCTGTGTGGAGGGTCTTTTTGAGGAAAGGAAGGAGTGAACACGGGTCTTGAAGAGACCCATGTTGTAGGAGGGAGGAAACACAGAGGCCGGCAAATCGTTCCACAGCCGAGCCGTTGAACTCAAGAACGAGTCATAGAAACGACCCGTTCTCATGTGACTAATGTCAACCGTGTGCAAATGTTGGGCGCGTGTTTGGCGTGTTTCCCGACTATGCACCGGTGCCGAGGGGATCAATGACGCTAGTTCCTCGGAGCATCTTCCATTGTAATACCGGTAGAACAAGGACAGCATTCCCACCTGACGCCTGTGCTCTAAAGATTGAAGTCCGTCTGTTAAAATGGGAGAATCTATCAAACGGACCGCCCGTTTCTGCACAGAGTCAAGGGTTTTTTTTAGGTATTTTGGAGCTCCAGACCAGAGGTGGCTGCCAAATTCAACCGTGGGGCGCACTTGCAATTTGTACAGGGTTAGCAGTTGTGTAGATACTATTAAAGTATCTGCGGGCCCTGTACAGTACGCCCAGTTTCTGAGAGGCTAACTTAACTCTGGTTTCGATGGAGCCCCGGTACCTAAGCTGGTCATTTAGAGTTACATCAAGCATATTGATGGAGGTCCTGTTCGGAAGATTGCTTCCGTTGAAGGAGACTAGATCTTCGAACTCTGTCTTCTAAAATAACGCACGTTATTCTTTATTCTACGTTATGTATTATGATGCTTGACTTATCCAAACGAGAACTTACCATTTAAAATATTTTTGTCTATTTAAAGTGCAACCACTGTAAAGTGCACCGAAAACAAAATTGTGAACAGCCCGCTGATAGTTGCCGTTCCTTCATAATAACATGATGGCATTATAAAAGTTACTAAGAAGTTTAATTTCACTAAGAGCAACAATAATTTCATAGCACCGATCTATAGTAAGCTACTTTACAGTTCATTATTGCATTACGTTACCGCAACAGATGGAACTTTATTATTCCTAAAGGTCGATATACAGAAACCTTCGCGGGCGTACGCACCCAAATTACCAAAGTTTCATCATTATCGAATTAATAGTGCAGGAACGTATACGGGACAAACAAAGAAACATTATTTGTTGCGAATATATATGACGATTTTGGTTCAATATTTTAGCTAATTACCACAATACGAATAAAATATCTTTGTGTTCCATTTATTTTATATCTCTTTTTTCTTATATGTTTTTAATCTATCGAGCAATATAATAATATGCTATGCATATGAAGACGTTGTTAGCAATAGATCAAGCCACTCGAACAGTCTCAATGAGATTCATTAATTTTCTTTGTAAATTAAAATATCAGGTGGCACGAAATCCTTTACGTGACTGAAGAGGTACCAGAAAGTCTTATCGGATGAATTTTCGTGACATCTCCACAATGGTGGAAATGAACAATTTAACATGACCTTTGGATAAGTGGAGGGTGCTGCGTGGGTGAAAATCGCTAAGTAATTCTCACACCTGGGGTCCTAGCATGGTCGATCGATCAAGGATTTACCGATATTGTCGGTAACTTGTCATCGTTCCCGTGCATGACTGCAAGTAACCAACGAACAAACAACAATTCACGTCAAATAAATTAGGAACTCTTAGTTGTTGTGAACTGTTGTTCGTTCGTTAGCGGCCTGCAATCGTGCTCGGGAGCGATGACAAGTTACCGACATTTTCGATAAAACCTATATCGATCGACTATGCTAGATACTCTGGTACCCAGGTAAGTCTTCAGTCACGTGAAAGTTTTATTTATTTTTACTCGCAAAAGGGTTTTAAAATTCTATAACTACTTACTTTCAGATAAAAAATAATTCGTTTTAAATCATTGTCAAAGCGTGCATTTTTAAGATAAACAGGGATTACCTAATTTTGGTAAAAATATTTACGTCTGCTTTTTCCTTGAAATAGATATAAATAGAAGTGTTAGCGTGAAATCGGATATCTTCGAATGTGCGTCGGTCTGGTATTAAAAAGTATTCATTACAAATGATTTTTGTATAATTTTCTGTTAATAACATTACAATAATTAAAACATAGATGGTGTTGATTAAACTCGCAAAGAAAAAAAATGCATTGACTAAAAAAGCTTTCAAAAAAGCTATGTGATATTATCATGTCATATACACCTCTTATTGAGTGGGTGTATTAAATGTTATAAATACAGGGTAAAACATAAACGTACACAGTCATCAGCTTTAATCCCATTGGATCTTGGACGCCAAATCTCGTAGGTACGAGATATGCTGACTGTGTCGGTAGGCATGAATACTCCCATCAGAGCGTGGGCACTGTTATTTTATTCATTGTTGTGAAGCTTGGGAATAAGAAATAAAAGAGTGAATGTATAACAAGATTATTATATATTAAAAGTTTAGCATACCTGTGGACCATACTATATCTACATCCTAGCTAAAAACCTATGACGTCCGCGTCGAATCCGGATGCAAAGCCAGGGGACCGTTCCTCCCTTGCAATTGCATCATCGCCAGGTTTCTCGCTCTTCTCCCTCCATCTGGGGTAGCTGTGGAGTATGGGAACGTCATGCCCTTGGCGTCCTCCATCATGTGGTTGGTAAAAGGCCCATCAGGTTGTGGAAAGAATCGGCGGGGACTAAACGGACGGGTCGTGTCCCTTTGTATTATTGAGAATCCATCTCGTCGAATGACGGATGGTAAATATAATCGCAGATTAAGCTTGAACTTGGCTATCAAACCGCCATTATCGCACCACGGGATTCTATACTGGAATACCCGTAAATAAGAATTCGTTAACAATAAATTAACCTTGTACCGGCTGAGAATAAAAGGAAACTTAACGTTCCCATATTGAAATAATAATTTTAAAAAACCCGCTGATTAATATTTTATATTTTAAGTAAATTTAAATCCACATTGTCGACTGTCGGATTCACGTCCTGCCTTAAAGACGCGAATCCAAAAAGTGCTGGAAAACGATCATTATCCCCCTATTGTTTGAAAATACAACTACTCGGAGAAAAAGTGAAACTATAAGCGGCCAGTAAAATAATTGAATTAATTACTATAGACAAATATTATAAACCCTGGGGTAATTTTGAACAATAAATTATTTTCATAACAACACTCTTTTTGATATACGAGTATATCGTGTTTTTTTTTGACCATTTTCGATATGTTTTTCGATTCCCCGTCATCTTTTAATAAAAAAAAATATACGCAGCGGTAATGTATTGCAAAAGCTTTCCAACTACTCCGCGAGATGTCATCAGGGAAGTACTTTTCTACTTAACCGACAGAGGTGCCAGTGATGCCTCTGTCAATTCGACACTTGGCACCGCCGCCGCCGAAGACAGATTCAATCTTGCTCTCTCCCAGTTAGGTCGGCTAGATTGTAGCCTTGTTATTATGAACACATAAACATAAATAAACCAGATTATTATTAAGAATCTACTCATCATTTTTTAAACCATCACAAGTCAAGTGTTTTGGTGCATCTAAAAAGTACCGAGCACAAAGTACTACAGCAACTAAATCATTGCGAAATCACAACTCTCAACTGTATAACACAATTCAAACATATAGACATGCACATTCACATACGCACACATATCCATATAGACTTTTATACTTTAAACTTTTTCTATTAAATATATAATAAGTTGAGAGGTTTAATTCCTTTCTATTAATTTATAAATAAAACACTTGTATTGCAAAGTTTTTTTTAACAAAGAAACGACATTTATGTTTATCTATATCACTTTTCTTTGAATGGTTTTTTCTAACAATCCAATAATAGCAAAAACAAAACAAGTGACAATTGATAATTGCATTCTAACTGACACTACAGGATTCAAATTTAAATGGAATATATTTCCTTTACATCTCCCCCCCCCCGGGAAAGAAAATCATTGCAAAAATTTTCATTCATCTTCGATATCCTCTTCATGGTTCATCAACGCGGGTGCTGGAATTAACTTCGAGATGTGGAAAAAATTTGATTCTAATTTTTGTCGACCAGTGTTTATCTTGTAAATTGAGTTTGATAATTTTTCTATGATTTTGTAGGGTCCGATTCTCAATTCGTCGAGCTTCTTCCTATTAAGTTAGTTTCCATTCTCCACAAAAACAGTATCACCAACTTTGAAGTTAATGTGTCTCCTGGTTTTATCGTAAATTATCTTGTGACTGTATAGTATTTTCCAGACCTTTTTTTCTGTCTTGAATCAAATCGATGTTGGTCTTCTTAACTTTTAACTCATTTGGCAAAATCGTAACATCTGTGCCGTTAAGTAGGTACTGTGGCGCATATCCAGTGACGGTGTGCTCCGTTTCATTATAGTTTTTTACACAATTACGCGCTATAGTTGTCCAAGCCACTTTTGAGTCATTTTCATTGATTTTGCATCTAATTTTATTGACCAGCGTTTGATTTAATCTTTCATTTAATCCATTTGAGAAAGGTGAGTTTACTGCAGTAAAAATTATTGGAATATTTTTTTCATCCAAAAATTTTTTGAAATATTATAACGTTTAACTATAATCTTTACCTCAAATCACTCCTTAGCATGTAAAATATAAGGAATTACTCACCAGATATTTTATGGAGACATATCATTGGAACCGATCCGTATGATAATGGCTAAAATCTCATAAAATATTAACCACTCATTTTAATTACGTGGGTTGATATGAAAATAATAAAAAAATATTTAAGTCAGAGTTCAAAAAAAATATATTAAATACACAGAATGCATTGATTGATGATTGGTAATAAATTTAACTCAATTTCTAAAATATATTTTTAAGTTTTATGAATCACCCTTTAAAAAGATGTAAATGGTGATATAAAAGTCTGATATGCATTAACGAGTCTATAAATGACGGCTTCTCTCGCTCCTTTCTGTAAACACGTTGTTTGCCGCTTAAGCATGAATATTCCCGGAGTCAGATTATTTTTTTGTGATTTTTTCAAAGTTGTTTTTACAATTCTCACATTTACTACATCTGTTTGTGCTATTAACAAATGTTGTCCGGAAAATGAAATTTTCAATAATGATCTCGTTTGTGTCGATGTGGAAAGTGTGAGAAATTTATCAACGTTGGATGAAGAATGGCGAAACTGGACAACGGAACAAAATTTTCAAGTAACTTCCACATTTCTACCATGTTATCAAAATCTTTCGACCGCTATACGTTTCAATGAAACCAAATTATTAGGAAACGGAAAATTACTGCTGAAAAAGGAATCAGTTCTTTCGGAATCAGATTACTGCTTTGAATTTTACTCAGACCTGACTTCCAATTCAACATTGTTGAAAATTGTTTATTTTTGTCCGTGCGTTGACCTTTTATGTATTTGGAAATGTTGCCTCCCAGGAAGAATACTCCAAGTAACTAATAAGTCTAAGTGGTTAGAAGCCAAATGCGTAAATGATTCAAAAAACCATGAATGGAATATCAGCAAAATGAACATTTCAAAGGTGCCAGAGTATGACATAATAAAATACAATTTAAAACGATGTGAGCAGCCGAAGTATTTCAGCCTTAAATTAGGAGGAAAACATAAATACAGTCTTGAAAAAAACGGATCCATTATAAGCTACGATTACGGACTTGAAATTGGAAAATTTGACTATTGTGGAGATATGGAAATTACTGATAGTGGAACTTATGAGCCGGCCGTGATAGCCTGTGTGCAACTACCTCCCGGTAAGAAGAAGCTTCTGATAGATGGCATCTTTAATAGCATTGGATCATTCTTCTTGTTTCTAACTATAGTACTCCATATTTGGTTACCCGAACTTCACAGTCTTCCTGGAAAGTGTCTAACCTGCCATGCCTCCTGTCTGCTTGTGGCTCTTATTTGTGTTTCTATTAACCAAATGATCATCACTTCACCATCTCCGACTGATATTGAATGCTGTATTTTGGGTAAGTTTGCCGAAAAATTAAGTGAAATTTATGATTTTTTCCCTGAATTACTTTAAATTGTGTAAATGGCGTCATTTTTTGACATTACAACCAGTTTCTGTCAAATCTTGCCTTTTCCGGGGCAGATAAAAATTAAATTCAGAATATTATTGTAATGGAAAGAAACAGATGAGAGATGATTAGGGAAGCGAAATGCAAGCGAGAAACAATGGCTGACAAGGTGGTAAGAATTTAAAAGAAAATCTAAAAGTACTGTATTACTGTTTTGCTAGGAACTATATGTTAGGTTCAGTTGTTAAAGATTTATTATTGCGGTCTTTATTAAAATAATCAGTTCTCACTTTAAGCTTTTCGTGTCTTCCCTATAAACCAAAATCTACTGTCTCATCAGCCCTAATTATCGTTAAATTGTTTTTGATCCTGCCCTGACAAAAGCTCGATTATTTTGAAACCGGTTGGCATTTGGCGAACCATTAAAGTACTTGACTTTACTTTTAAAAAGAGTGCACCTAGTAAAAAAATTCATTTTGAAATGTCTCGAAATGAATTTACTTCCGAAAACACATTATTTTTTAAAGAATTTTATAAAGTGTTCCCTCTATTATTAAATGATTAATCCAATTTTCTTATTTTCAGGTTTTGTAATGCAATTTTCATTCCAATCGTCATTTTTTTGGTTGACGGTCATATGTGTTCGTCTTTCAATGAAACTCGCTAGTATGAAGTCAGGGATACAGAACCAACATAGATCAGAAAATAAACAATTTGTTTGGAATTGCGTATTTTCTTGGGGCGGAGCAACGGTGGTGACCATTATTACATTGCTGATGGAATATGGCTTTTGCTTATCTGATGACTCTAATTTTAAACCAAATATTGGGATGACAAGATGTTGGTTCAATGGTGTGTTTTAACTTCTTTACATTATCTTGTCAAATATTTTTACCTACTACAACCCTTGATGTGATTTATTCATTAAACGGGCTATTGCAAGTCATACCCTATGTTATTATGAATCTTTAATTTATAAAAATTAACGTGTAACCAAAAAATAGCCTTGTGGAACTCTATCAATCACCACAAAACATTTTTACATGGTTTTTATACATCACGATTAAAAAATGTTATGAGTTGTTGTTCATTTTCATCGCATGTAATGACTTCAAAATAACGTGAAAAATGACAAAATGCAGTTCCTCTGAGTTTTTTTTTAACTTTCGTACACATAGCGACGAATCTTCTTAGAGTATTATCCTCAGATAATATAGCGCATCAAAAGCCGATGACATGGTTTCGTTTAGATTTTTGACAAACAACATTTCTATGATTCCAACTTCTTTTTCTGGATATAGTATACTTTTGCCCTTGCGTAGGTTGATATGTTTGAGTTATGAAGCTTTAAAAGAGAAAAGCACCCATTGTCTTATGGTTGTCACAAATCTATTAGTTATAATTTTAATTATGATTTTAGGTGACTTCGCTTTGGCGCTCTACTTCTATTTCCCATGGTCAATACTCTTGACCATAAATGTTTTGACGTATATTATCACTTTATCCAACATAATATCTTGGAGCAAGGATTCACGTGTTCTACAACAGGCAGACAGTTGCGGAAGTGATTCTTTGACAAGTTCGCAGAGAAAAAGGTACTTACTAATCAAATAAATAATCAATATTTTTTATAAGAACAACTCTCTTTTTATGACTTTTTAAGTTTCAATAAAATAAATAATATTGGCTTTTTTAGTTACAGAGGTTGTTGTGACTTGTGTATTTTGTATTATGGCTACAGTAGCAAACAAAGATATTTAAATACAAGAGATATTATGATTTAATGGCCACCCCACCGTCGACGGACTACTACCTAGTGGGAATAGTTTGAATGGGGAAAGAATTCGTTGATTTACTTGATTTTTTTTAAGGTGTACAGTAGTATTGGTTAAAAATATCGGTGACGCCAGGAAATACAGTCCCACCCTAAGTAAAAACTGCAGAAAGCACATCTTTTATATTTCAATATCTATTGAATCAAAAGAGCATATTCTACTTGCAACAAATGTAGTATGTTATTTTTACAATGTAAAAAATTAAACCACGAATACGTAAGTTAATCTACCACCAATTAAACTAATTAAGTAGATTAACTTACGTAATCGTGGTTTAATTTTTTACATTGTAAAAATAACATACTACATTTGTTGCAAGGAGAATATGCTCTTTTGATTCAATAGATATTGAAATAAAAAAAAGATGTGTTATCTGCAGTTTTTACTTAGGGTGGGACTGTATTTCCTGGGTAAAACTTACCATTAGTGGAAATGGAAAATTTTGAAGTGTGGTGATAATAAATCGTTATTTTTAATATCATATAGGTAGGTAACATTATTGCGATTTAGGCACAAATAGTTTTTGAAAGAGATAAAATACTTCTTACTTCAAATATTCGGTTAGAGAAGAATGGAACCACAGAACGTCAAAATCTGACGAGTAGAAAATTAATAAACATTTTTTTAGTATTTCAAGACAAAGTTTCTTTGAGTTTCAACTGAACGGTTGATGACTGTAACTAACTGATTGGATTGTTTTTGAGAGATAGAAAGTAATGTTACTTCTTTTTTTTACTCATCGACTTATTTCTATGCACAGGTTCATCGTCTACCTGAAGATTTTCTGTCAAGTTGGACTACTTTACATCATGGAGGTAGTTTCTTGGTTAGTAGGTGGTCCAGAAGCGATTTGGTATATCACAGACGCCATCAACTCTCTGCGTGGTTTGCTAATCTTCGTGATTTTCTGCTGCAAACCGAAAGTCTGGAAAGGTATTCAACGAAAAACTCACAGGATTCAGAAAATTTTAATTTTATTCAAGAAGACCACGAAGATGGTAATTGTTGGAAAAAAAGTAGAAGATAAATCTGACAAAACTGGTTCAAATGAAGCTGTGGAAACACCTTTAGAAGAAAACAATGAACTTGACTTCTCAAAAAAAACAACAAAGTAAAGAAGTTATTAAAAATTCCTGTCTTTGAGCATCCTCCAGTGTTGCTAATATTTTTTCGGGATTTGTATCAAAGTACGTAAGTCTGGTACTCGTACATACCCCCAAAGTTGGTGGGCTTTGTACCTTAAAAACATTATGGATTGATGAATTTACTAACCGACAAAAAATACATGAATAATAAAAATCGGCAATGGTCTGAATATACAAGAGAGAGAGAGAGAGAGAGAGCGAGAGAGAGAGACCAACATTATATAAAGCAATCGTATTGCATTCGTGTGGCAATAATATTATTTGAAAAACTCAACATATTATAAAAAGTAAACTTGAACGTCATATTTGGTCCATTTGTGGTATATTCGCAATTTAACAGACACAATATACATATTTTAATGTCCCTGAAAATACATAGAGACCGCCAAACAACCACTTTTTTTGAAATGAATATTCAAATTACATCGAGATCAAAACAAAAATACATATTTTGATGCCAAACCAGGATTTCTACTTGCTTGTTTGTAATAATAATGGTTGACAATTTTTGATAACCTCTGAAACAGACCAAACATTTGAAACCCGAGCTAGTAGATATAATAACAGTTAAGTATAAGCATTCATTGAATATAATATTGTACAAGAAATATGTCTATTTTGTATACATAATCACAAATCTTTCGTGCTTTTATCATAGATTATGTATAAGATTTATGTGCTGGTAATTGTAATTACAAAATTATTATATTACATTACAAGCACACTGTGAAACCACCACTTAATTCTTATAATATATTTTTATTGTGATTTTACTAAAAAATAATAAAAAAATTATGACAACTAAAATAAGTTTTGTATGGTAGTTTTTTTAATAACAATTATACGATAAAACATTCCAAACATAAGGTATGCACTTCTAAATTATTGTTAATACAAAATACGTAAACACCAACCATTTTACGAGCAGGCTTAGTAGTCTCAATCTTTTATAAATTTATTTATATGAAAAAGAGTGTCCGTGACCTGTGGCTTTGATTTTTAATTCTTTGGTATCTAAATCTACAGTTTAATTCTGAAATTGATGACATTTTGCACACTCGACCTTCAAACCAAGAGGATTTGTCAAAACTTTTTTGTGTAAAGCCCGGGCTTTTCAATTAATTCAATAAAGAATATAATATTTTAAAAGAAGGGTGATGAAATTACAATCTTCTATTCTTTAGCATGTGTTTACAATGATACGGGTGTGAGTCTAGTGACAAGTTTAGTTTAATACGAGTTTGGTAATCACTCGTGTTCTAATAGTACAATGATAAAGCTTTTTTAATCTCTTAAGGTTTCATTCTTTGATTCTGATTCCTTTTCATGAAGTTCTTCGGATTCTTTAACCTGTTTAAGTTTTTCCATCTTTGCCTTGAGCGAAGGAAATTTCTTTAAGATTCCATGCCAAACCTTGGGTTTCCAGCAGAAGATTAGGAAGATGAAGAAACCTCTGAGGCTGTTGATGGAATCGGTAAAGTACCAGATTTCTTCAGCTCCCGCTGCAAGCCAAGATACAATCTCCATAATCCAACATATGCCCATCAGAGCGAAGATTTTCATGTAAATGAAATATCTAGAAATAAATAATATCATAAATATATTTTTTCGCGACGAAGAAAAACCCTTATTATAGTTAAAAAAAAAAACCACGGACGCCGAAGGAAGATTATAGTTTGAGAGAATATTAGTACGTTTGATTTTACTTCTTTTTGGCCAAAAAACGTTTTTGCTCATTCAAGAATATTACGAATCGAAGGTTCTTAAATTATTCAACGCCTTATTTCAGCTGTCCTCGTGTCCTCGTACAAAAAGTTCTCTAAAAATAATAGAATATTGCGTGTTGTATAGAGTTATGTACAATTTGTGCATAACGACCACTACACCGTATAATTAAAAGGCAGAAATGGTTGGTTTTGCAAGGATGTAGATAAAATTAAGCTTGCAGTTCTATTAACCCAACGCTTTAAGTCATACGGCCATAAACCAGTCATATAAATACACTTCTCTATACTCGAAGCAAGAATGCTCTAAGAAAAATTAACAAGAAGATTCGTTTTACGATTAAAGTGAGGGTACAAAAGAGAACATAAATTAATTAATTATTTAAAAATTGGATATTATAATTTCAATATTAAAAAATATTTTCCTCAGGGCCTCTTGTGCGGAGGTAATGAAAAAATAATACCTCTTTATGTCTGCTCTTGGTTTTGATTGGCGGTCATTCCGACCACCCTCTGAATGACTGAGAATTTTGGTTCCTCGGTTTATTGTCCGAATTCTGTAGATGGTAAAATTGAACAAGCAAAAGTTGACCAGCAGAAGAACTGCCATGGGGCCGTAGAAGTAAATTCCTATTGCTTGATCACCTAAAAATAGATTTAAAAAAACCTATTAAGTTTCTAACCCATGAAATAACTGAAATTAAAAGCAAAAATCCACTAAGACCTCGCGATGAACAAGGTAAAAGGTATGACTTGAGTTTTGGGAAGGAAAAGTAATCGGTATCGGTGTCAGAAAATAAGTAAATAAAATATTGTTGTCTTTCAAGTACTCACTTAGAAACCAGCACCGTGACAGACCAATATTAGGTTTGTATTCTGAATTAAATGGTAAGCCAGCTCCATATTCCGCGATCAGTGTGAGAAGAGTTATCGAAAGCCCTCCTCCCCAAGAATATAAGGAATAAAGGGCGAAACGTTTCTTGTTGACTTGCTGACGGTTTCCCGAGCAGATCTGCCATGATACGCGAAAAGCCAAAGACATGTCGACGCACATGATGTTGAGCCAGAAGAAAGATGTAAGATAAGAGAACTGCATGAGGTAAGCTGAAAGGTAAAGAAAGAGTGAGAGGGTGTAAGATAGGAGTACTGGAACTAGGAAAAAAAGATAGAAACTTAAGAAAGAAAGAAACAAAAAACTAATTCTGTTCTAATTATTAAAGAAATTAGTAAATTGAAATAATTCAACTTTGTATAAACCACTTATATGATGCGCAAATCCGACCAGTTTCGGAACAAACGTTCCTTCGTCAGGGAAAGCTTATACTATAATATAATACTATAATAAAGCTTATACTATAATACTTATTCTGCAAACGGCTAATGAAGGTCGTCGGACTTAGAGGTGAGGAAAAACTCATCGTGTAACACTGTTTTTTTTTTAAATAATAGTTAATTCAATATCTGTAATAATATATTCAAAGAATTTGAAACGGAATAAGATTAGATGAAAGATTAGCTAGCGCCCGAGACTCAACCTCTGAAGAAGTTTGAATGTAAACAAACGTAATACCTTTGTTTAAGATGAAGTCATAGTAAATAATGCAAAATCATATGTTTTTGTTTTGAAAATTTGATCGCTTAGAAGTATTGTAGATGCTTCAATTAAATACTGCGTGTAGAACATACTTTGGCCCTTAAAAATATCGGTCATTTTTTTTATAAGTCTTTTAATAAGCCTATAAAAAAATAAAGTATAAGGTCTTAAAAACGTACTTTCAAGTCCAAACTCTCCTATTTATAAATCCCTTTTCGGATATGGTTTTATTGTGTAATGTGGCAAATTCAGTTTATTTTATAATAATCGCAAAAAAAGTTGATATTTACCCCCAATCTTCCCAAAATAAAATAAAATATGCATTTTTGCGTTGATATTTTACAATACGGCCGCTGGTCGACGAATTCGGTTATTCGAAGTGACCCCTATGGCGTCCACCGAAGAACTACTGTCCACGGCACAGTAGTGAACTAGTGGATCGCCTTAATGAAACTGACTTTAGAAACCAAAAGTCAGTTTAAACCCAAAATTATACTATACCTAAGCTTCCGAAAAAGCAATGGGGAAATCCCTTTTATTTGTGGAAACATCACACCGTCCGTACCGAAATACACCCGTGAGAGGAACAGCCTATTGTGGTACATTCTATTTGAAAAGCGCGTGAAGCAATCTAAATATCGCCGGACCGAAGGCAACCGAATTCGGCACCAACGGAGTCTGTACAGTGTACATCGACGGATTGACGCCAGTCTGGTGTGGCCGAACATTTTGTATGAATGGATTTTGTGAACAACGTAATACCGTCGACCATTTCATCAGGTGTGACAATACCTAACACAGAAAAACATTAAAACTTGGCCAATATTTGCAGCTCTTCATTTCTGTAAAATTTGTATTGCTCATAACTATTTTAGCCCTTTTTTAAATAGCCAGTCTGTAGGCCAATAAAGTGATCTTCTATTGGTATTTGCATATTTACTTTTTAACAAATTTAACTTGTAAAATAGTAGTTCCAAAATTTACTCACTTAGCAGAAAGTCAACAATCCTGTTTATATATAAAAATAATATTTCTTTGTTTGTCCCGCATGCGTTCCTGTACCATATCCGATTGCGATGAAACTTTTGTGAGCCATTAGGAGAACGCCCGCGAAGGTATCTATATCTAAGAGTAAGTTCTAACATTATGAAATTTGTATAAAATTTTACATAAGAGGGCTATCGAGTTGTTTGAAAAATGTGTGAATTTCATATATTTTGGCGGCAGGTATGGTGAAGGGAACGAAGAGGGGGGGGAGAAGTTTGCGGGAACGGGGACGAAGGGGGGTTAAGGGAGGAAGTAAAGCAGGAAAAGAGAAGGGGAACGTGGGAGGAGGGAGGGGAACGCGGAAGGGGGAAGGGGGTTTCACGGGACGGGCGGATTCGGGAGGGGTGGAGGAGGGAAATGTGGAAGGGAACGCGGGAACATAAAAATAATTTACTGAACTGTATAGGCACGACTACAAATCAGGATTTTTTTTTCTTTTTAATCTGTTACATGAGTCCAAAATGCTCACGTGGAATAAAGATGCTTCGAACTACACAGCAGAAAATCTATTCACAAAAAAATTAATTTGTTTTAATTATTAGATCTGTAAAGACAACACAGCCATGTTCAGTTCGCAGCGTTATTTTGATTTACGAGGTTTTGAGATGTTATTATTCCTGCCCAAAATATTTTATGACGTTAATTAATTATGTTAAAAAGTAATTACCCAGAATGCAACATCCCAAATCCGGAGAAGGTGAAGTAATTGCGAACTGGTTGATCGTATTGCAGGTGAGAGCAACCATCAGACACGATGCGTGATTCGTCAAACACATTCCTGGTAATCCAGCCAGCTCTGGAAGCCAAATGTGAAGGACAATTGTGACCAACAAGAACACTGAACCAATATTATTGAGAATCCCATAAATTAACACTTTTTTCTTTGGTTCTGGTAAAGACACACACGCAATCAAAATTGGTTCATATTTTCCTTCACTAGTCGTATACATATCTCCACAATAATCGTGTTTACCAATTAGGACTCCATAGTCATAACTCACAATTGAACCGTTGTTTTGAAGACTGTACTTGTGATTTTCAGCAAGTTTTATCAAAACCGAATTTTCTTTCCCATCGCATGTTTGAAATTTGTATTTTTTGTCAGTGGAAATTAATGCTTCGGTTTTGTTCAATTTTGTTTCATCCCATTCTTCATTAGTCTTGTCGATCTTTTCAATGCACTTTACAGTTTTGCTGCTATTTTCTTTCAAGACAGTCATTTCATGTCCTGGTAAACAACATTTGAAAATACATATTTCTCTTACACACGAGCAAGAGTACACTACTTTTTCGAAAAAACTATCTCGTACCTCATACAAATCAACACAATATTCATATTTTGGTATCAGTGTAGATTTGTTTCGATGAACTATAGTGTCATTTTCAAATATTTGATAATCACTAAAACGTTTGAGAACTGGCCCGAAATTGGGACAAGGAAAGATGCAGTCTTTTGTACAAAATGTGTAATTTTTCAAGCTGTTGGTTGATTCTTCAAGGGTTATTTTTTGAACCTCCGTTGAGTTTACAAAATCAAATTCGACGCACTGTAGGTTATTTGATAAATATTGATTTTTAGGGCAACATTTATTCATGCAAAACGCACATGAAGGAAATAGTAGAAATATAATGACGTACTCTCGTAGACATATAATAAAACGACCGAATCGTTCCATGATTAACCTTATCCTTAAAAAAATTTCGTTGCTTTGCTATCCTTAAACGTTTGATCCTCCTTTATAGCATTTTTAATATTTTTCATGTTTATCCTTGTACAGTGTGTGGGACTTATTTTAATGAGTAATTCGTGATGTTATTTGGATGAAAAAATTTAGATTCCGGTGCCTTTTTTTTAAAAAAAATTTTCTTAATTTTTTTCTCAAAATCAAACAAAAAAACTATTCCGCGTGTCGTAATTATCCCGCCACTAACTATTCAATACCTATTATTTTAAATGACCACTATTTCGTTTACATTTTTTATTCCAAATAATGTTAGGACTCGGTTAAAATAAGCCAAAAACGACCTTTAACATCCCGTATTTTTCATTATATAGGGTTGAACGAAAATATTGAATAATTTTATTTTATTCTGTAATTATTTGAGGTTTTCACGGTCAAAAGTATCATTACAGTGATTTATTTTTAGGGTGTTATGCCGTGTTGCGCTACCTCCTTCTTTGCACTACGTTTCGGACAGCGCCACATTGTCCGTCGTCAGGGTAGATATATAATTTTAATTTTGAACGTTACACGTCGTCTGCCAGTTGGACACTATAATGCTCTGAAAAACGTTGGCTGAAGAAAGAGGTAGTGCAACACGGCATAATACCTCAAACATATATATATTACGATATTAATTTTATTCTGATTTAAAGTTTCAAAAGTTCAGTCGGCATTTATTTATTCACTGAACAGACTTTCCCAAGAAATACGCTCTGTAGTTACAGATTTGAGAGAAAAGGGTTTTCATCAATGAGACATTACAACTACTCGACCGCAGACAGGCAGATAAAAATAATTTGTGTTCAAGAAAGAAAGAAAATATTGGAAAGTATCTACTTTCTTATTTCACCAGAAGTAAGAAAATGTAATTCGGCCGAACGGACACAACCAGAGTACTTTCAACAATAATTGTATGTTTTCAGTGCATAAAAAATATGTTGGTGTTTATTGTTCTGTTGGCGTTAGGCGTTAGTGCATAAAAAAAAATGTTGTTGTTGTTGTACTGTTATCGTTTTAAGGCGTTAGTGCATGAAAACTATGTTGTTGTTATTGTTCTGTTGTAGTATCGTTTTAAGGCATTATTGCACAAAAAATATGTTGTTGTTGTTGTTCTGTCATCGTTTTAAGGCGTTAGGCGTTAGTGTATGAAAAATATGTTGTTATTGTTGTTCTGTTGTCGTCTGAAGGAGTTAGGCGTTAGTGCATAAAAAATGTGTTGTCTTTGTGGTTCTGTTGTCGTTTTAAGGCGTTAGTTCATAAAAATATGTTGTGGTTGTTGTTCTATTTACGTTTTAAGGCATTAGGCTAGAGTTTTTTAAAGGACTAGCGCAAGCACGTTGACAAAGGTTTTGTCGACAGTGTCGACTATTTGTCAACTTTCGTATATCAATCTAATAATTTAGATATCAATTTTAAAAAATATATTATTAATGATGGTTTTCAAAAATGGAGATGGACTTATTTTTTCTGACTATCCTGTATCCAAATTTCCAGAAACTATTGATTCAGCATGTGAAAAATAGTTTTCTTAGAAAATACTAGTCATAATGATTTCGATAGCAATAATCATTCATATAACCGCATTGAAAGATAGTTAACCTAACTCAAATCTCAATAAGAAACGTCCATTTCCTTGGCGTCGAGACAGCTAAACTCCTTTGGTAGGCGGGTATGGGCACCGCCGCACTGGGAACCATTTATTGGATGACCAACGCCTCTGCCACAGATCGCCCCAAGTGGTTGGCTACGTTTGGTGCAGGTTTTGCCCGGGGTACCGGGTTTTATGGGGTAATTTTTGTACGGGTCCTGATGGCGGGTTGATCGACCTACCTTCTGCATGGCGGGCCAGACCTTTTACAACCGGTTGCCGCTGTCAGGGCTGCTCGGTAGTACAGGGGCCCGACCCTCATGACTTTTTTTTACATGAGCTCCACACAGGAGGCCCTGAGGAAAATAATTTCCCTCAGGGCCTATGTCATCTTTGGGGATGCTGTGTGGAGGGTTTTTAAAGGAAAGAGTTCAGGGAAGGATTAGGGTTTAAGGGGTGGGTAGGAATCTGGTGTTCAGTGTTTCCTGGTCATCCACCTCCAATACCTAGACAAACCTCACCCCATGAACCCGGACACCTCTGCTAAATCACCAAACGTAGCGAACCACTTGGGGTGACCTATGGCAGAGGTGTTGGTTATCCAATAAAGGTTGCCGGGGTGGCTTGAGCATTTGGGGCGCATTGGGCGACTTTTCCAGTCGGACTCTCCCAGCCCATCGCCTTGCACCGCAGTGGGTGGATTGGTTTCATACGTGGAGGAATGCGATAGAGGGAAGACGGGTAAGGTGGAAGGAGAACGCAGAACGGGGGCGGGAACGGGGACGCATGATAAAGGTCATACGGGGGGTAACGGAGGGGTGGGAGACGACAGAGCGGCGGGGGAGGGATTGCAAAGGAGACAAAGTAGCGGTAGGGGATAGCAGGGTTTAAATTTTGAAAAATCCATGCTTCTCACTCGGAGAGCCGTACGTGGCCTGCAAACGTGTATACGCATTACATGCAAAACAATTTTAAATATATTGTGCATCCAAAAGCTCTTTAATAAACAGAATTAAAAACAAACTTTTTTTGAGCGATGTTGCGACGCGTTACACACAATTTTGTTTTAATTATGACGAAATTGGTTAATTATGATAGTGATACTCTAAACCAGGGTTTCCCAAACTGTGTTCCGCGGAACCCTAGGGTTCCGCCGAACCTGTACAGGGGTTCCGCGACAATTTGTCGGAAGAATTTAACTTAATATATTATACACATATTCATATTTCAACAATGCTGATATTATTCTCATTTAAATGATTTCTGGGCGAGTTTGTCAGAAGAGTACCCCAATTTATCAAAACAAGCTATTGTTGTTATACTTCCGTTTTCTACGAACTATTTATTCGAAGCGGGATTTTCTAATTATGCTGCAACCAAGTCAAAGGGCAGGAACAGTCTCGAGACGCCACACCAGATATTAGAATACAACTTACCAATATTGTGCCTGATATCAAGAAGACATGCATTATAAATGCATATTAAAGGACTCAAAATCGTCATAGACATTAATTAGGTGTTTTATTTATTCCATTTTTTGTTGTTGTTTATAATCATTTTTGTTGTTTAGACTCCAATTTTTTTTTGCTTATTTTCCAATTTCTTTTTATTTACATTCCTTTTTTTATTTTTTAAGTTCCATTTTTGTTTTTGGTTATTTTCCATTTTTTGTTGTTTTTATTCCATTTTTTGTTTATATTCCATTTTTGTTATATGTTTGTATATTGTTGGTATACTTAATAAATAATGTGTAATAAATTTTTTTAAACTTTATTATTAGGAATTACCCAATCTAATAAATGAGCCAAGTGTTCCGTTTAAATTTACGGGTTTGTAAAGTGTTCCATTGCAGAAAAAGTTTGGGAAACCCTGCTCTAAACAATCAACAGAAATAATTAAACATTAAAATCTATGTAATTTTAGTTTTCCTTAGTATAACTTTTTTTCTACCTACAAAAGGAAAGATAATAACATACATACGTATGTTATTATCTTTCCTTTCAGGTATATTATTTATTGTATTTTTGAAATGTATTCTACTGACAAGTGATTGTGACAAGTGGTTTTGTTATCTTTTATTTTTATTATATTTATTAACAAATGTCGGTACAAATACAATTTTGTTTGTTTAAAACACCTCATCAGGCTAAGCTTGACCCGACGAAGCGGAAACTTAATTTAATTTCAATATCAAATAAAATGGAAAGAAGAAATAAATTAAGAAATTAAAATAGAAAAATAAATTATTTATTTTTATTTATTTTATTTTATTTAAGTATATAAAACAGGCATGGTGCCCAAAAAATTATATACATGAATGTTTAAACATAGTGATAACGAAAATACATAGTACCGAAAATGATAATATTAACATAGTGATTGTATAATAACAAATAAATGAAATGATAATAATAACAAAAGATAGTAACAAAAGTAATTAAGCTGAGGTGAATGACAAGTAGGAATGAATGAAATAAAAGGTAGAAAACAATAAATTAAATTATAGAAAATAGAAACGACATAAGCACAATGAAGATAGTTAAAGGAACCGAACAAAAGAATAAAAATTAAAATAATAAAATAAAAATGAGTAAAAAAACAAAACGAATAAAAGAACTGGAAGTCTGTCATCATACAAAATTTGTCTGCTAGTACTACCACTTAATCATAATATAATAATGTAAGTCCTACCAGTATGCACTCTAATATCAACGGATTAGAAACATAATATATAGGTCCTTTGAAACTTATCATGTCAATATCTACCTTTTATTTTTTTTTAAATTTTATGTTTTCTTAAATTTTTGGCTCCTAAGAACATTTCTTACTTGTTATGTTTTTATTAATATTATAACTTTTGTACTTTCTATTATTTAAAAACGAATTTGATAGTCTTTGCTTTTAACTATAATATTTCCTGCCTTTTATTTTTTTTTTAATTTTAACTTTTACATTATACTATATATTTCATAGTTTATGCCTTTAATTTATACTTTCATTTTATACATCATAGTTTTGAATTAGTACTTATTATCTTAATTATTTTTTTTACCGTTTGTTTTTAAATTTATGTTTGCATTTATATTGTTATTTCTTTAAATTATTTTATTATAAAATATATAAATATAATTATGTTGATGGCTCATGTTGTGCCGTATGTTTTGGAATAAATAAATAAATGTGCCGCTTTGCTAATGCAAAATTTATTTTGGATTAGTGGCTAAAATATCTAAGCCGAGTGATTTTTTTTTTAAATCTAAGGGAATGCGATTGTAGGTTTTTTGGATTAAATTTTTTTAATGGAACAAAGCGTGACAGATGTAGTAGTTGTATCCTTTGAATAATTTTATTTGCTTAATTTATGTTATTTCACAATTTATTCATTTAAAATAATATATAGTATATTTGCGGCACGTTCCAGAGTTGAAGATACTCTCAGTATCGCCCTGGTGTAAAACCACCATTCAGAATTGAAACGTTGCTTGAAATGGCATTAGCCGTGTTTGATATATACAGAGTGATTTTTTCATTTAAATTAAATTTGTAGTTTTTTTTAAGTGGTTATAATTTACATTTTAAAAAATCAGATTGTGTCACACGCGGTAGAAGTGAAACTGGAAACTAGATGTCGCTTTCTTTTCTTTTGCCTGTTTATTTTAAAGTGGTTTAGAGATTGTATGTCGATTTACAAAAATAATTTTTTTTTTTTGTATTTCGTAGGATTCAAACCTCCGTTCGCTGGATTTCTCTGGCCGCTGAGATTTGCGATGCGTTATACTCCTGCGCTACCGCTAAAGGGGCTGCAGAAGTTTCACTTCTATATTATGTATTAATAAAATATGCAATATTGTGGGTACCATCTTATTTGCAGTAAGTGGTGGATATGCACATTACAAATTCTCCGAGACATTGATATACACGACATTGTAGTTTGTAACACAATTGGCCTCGTCGTCATATTATTTAATCCCAATTTAATGTCTTCAAATGGTCAGTAAATAACAAGTTCGCATAAAAATGCATTCAAAACATTGGCACTTCGCAAACAAACCAAATTTCGACTACTTAATTCATGTATAAATAGTCAGATAAACTTCCTTTTTTGTTTAATTCTCTCCAAACGTTGAGAAGTAAATAGATTGGTGGTCGGTTTCTCGCAGTCATTATCTTTCCGTTTCACCGAACAAATTGCTGAATGGGGCAAAATAATGCTAGTATTTTCATTGGGAAGAAATTTGTATTGACTGGGTCTGAATAGATTGGATTATCTCGCCTTTTTGCTTACTTCGCCTACTTAACTGTCACACTCTTTCACGTACCGAAGACATTCGTCTCAGAACAATGATTGGTTCTAAATTCAAAGATCAACCGTTCTTAACCCTGCAAGAGAAAAATAAAAGTATTTTGGTATTTTTTATATAAGCTCCACACAAAGGCCCTGAGGAAATTAATTCCCCCAGGACTTATGTCATCTTTGGGGGTAATATGTGAAGGGTCTTTTTAGGAAAGGAAGGAGAGGAAGTTCTGGGAAGGAAAAGGGTGTGAAAGATGGGTAGGAATCCGTTGTCAATATGTCCAGGAGTGTTGGACGTATGAATCCATCCCTCCCACTGCGGTGCAAGTCAATACTCCGAGAGTTCTGCTAGAGAGGTCAAAAGATCACCCTCAACAAGTCTCTTCAAATCTGGCCTGCCATTGTTTGGCAGACGCATCCGCCGCTAAGATCCGGACAAACCTAACCTAACCTGAACCCGGGCACCCCTGCTAAGTCACCAAACACAGCAAACCTGCGGCAGAGGTGTTGGTTATCCAATAAATAAGGACCAACTCTGGTGTCAGTGTTCTTAGTTCTCCAACAAGTCATAGAATAAATTTAGGTGAAAGTCAACGTACGGATCGAGTTCGAATGATATGCGATACCGAAAGAAAGCGACAGATGTATTAGTACTATCGTAAACGAGGTGGAATGGCAATGTTGTAAACTTGGGTGAAGAAGGTTGTAAACAAACTCAGCATAATGGCCCAAACCGTCCCATTGGCGGCGGCGATCTTTGTAGGTATATGTCAATATATCTCAAAAAATAAATAAGACACGTACCTGTATTTTTCACCACAGTTGTTAAATCATAGATCATGACGTGTAAAAAAAATCAAATCCTTGCAATAACTATTAAGATTATAATAACGTCACATTACTTCGGGCAGCCGTCAAAATGACGTCTCCAGTCTATCTAGTGTTCCAGTGATTACTGGTATTATTAATTTGGTGTAAAAAATGTCAACTTAAATATCGTCTGTGATGATTTTTTTAGATGTGTTTTTTCAATTTTTTTTTTCTTCAAAACCCTAAATATTCTTCCTTATAGTTGAGTCAAAGGCTAACTCCTCACCCTGACGCTACATGTCAAATACCTACTGATTTTTTGTATTTTAAATTTTTATTTTTTACTCTCTAAAGAAGGTCAGGAATCTGTGGTTGGAGTAAGTCAAGTCACCTTAATAATGGCTTTGCTCCTTCCTGCACAGCGCCGATCGAACCACTAATTTAGATGTATTGTGTAGACATTATTATTCATTGTTTTTCAAAGAATCTAATATGTTTAATCGTTATTTCACAATAATAATATTCCAAAGTTCACCTTTGTCTTAATTAATCGTATTAAAAATTCAAGCGAAGCTTGTTATGTTCAACAGAAAATAATCATTTTGCTATCTTATTAACATAGTAGAATTAAGTTACTCGGGGTAGAGCTCTTTGAAATAATAATATAATATTAATGTGATATAAATAATAGCATTATGAAGTGGTTACCTTTCGTAGCAAAGCAAATCCGCCACAAGCTTTGGATTTAATTGAACCAACCTACCTTTGTTCCTGTGTGTTATTTGATGATATTCTGGGTGGTTCAGTGAAAACATACATTATTTGTGAACAACTTTATTACTTAGGATAAAAAATATTATATTTTAACTTCCATTATTTTTCATATATGATAAGTTATTTAGTTTAAAAACGATGTTATGATTATAATTATTACTCAAAGGCAAAACAACGAACTTATCTGTTCAATAAACCATAAACCTTAGTTCCCAAAACCAATCTTACATTTTTAGCATCCGCGATTTTTTTACATTGAAAACAATATTAAACATTTCTTTTCTGTTTCACATTACATTACAGCGCCCTTGAGGTGATTTTTCGCGAAAACGGCGCTATATAAATTAGCCAAATATTATTATTATTATTATTAGAAAATGTTCGATCGCTTCTGGCTATTGAACACATGATATCTGCCTTTTCGGTGCATTGCCCTGACCACAGAGCTAATTCGACCATATCAATAGCTCCGTCAATCAAGGGGGTTGAGAATATTATTAAAAATCTGTGAAGAATATGCAAATGATTACAACACGATGTATGTACAACTCCAAAATACAGAACTAATCGCTTTCTACCACGGAAAAACATTCCGTGAAGATGCTCCGCGTACAACCTAAAGAGGTAAACATGAATGCAACAAAGAACGTAAAAAAATTCTCGGGGCACATCATTACTGATCACCTCTCCGATGATCAAAGGAAAAGTATCAGTATACTGCCTAATATGATTACCCGAAGATTCATCTAAAGCAGCAATAATGTGAATAAACAAAAATTTTAACGAAACAAAAAAACGACTTCAAAAAATGCTCTAAAAAATAAAAAAAAATGATTTCGTATTCTTCTATAACTTATTAATCAATTTACTTTTTCTACTTCTCAATATGTAGATATGATTGTTATTTTTGGAGTCGGTGTCGCATTGAGCTTAGCTCCGTCGTCTCTATTAATATTAATTGGTTTTTTTATGGATTTCAATTGCCTCCGTAATCAGGCGTGCTCTATGCCTTTTGGGTCTTCCCAGGATTTCAGGAACAAATTCAAAGTAATGGCCGGTTTCGATTAAGTGCTCGGCGATTGCCGATTTGTCAGGGTGGTCGAGTTTACAAGCACGAAAGTGTTCTGATATCCTTTCGGAGATTGTCCGCTCTGTCTGGCCTACATAAACCTTGTCACATCCGGAACAGCTGAGTTTATACACTCCATCTGTTTCCAGAGAAAACTTGGTCTTAGTAGACCTCAGTAGGTTTTGTATTTTAGTTGTGGTTCCGAAGACAGTCTTGATGCTTTCTTTCCTCAACAAGCTGGCAATTCTGTCTGTCACATTATGGACATAAGGTAGGAAAGCACAGCCTTTCGACTCTTATTCAATTCTGCCTTCGTTCGGTGCAGATTTGGCTCTTATGTCTGCCTTGCCGGGTAACCGTTACGCTCCAGTGCATTGGTGAGCTTTGCGTTCTGCTCCGATTTTAGGTTCTTCACATATTCTCGTCGGGTTACTTACGTATGTATAATGTATAAGTCCTCTCTTCTGCGCTGGGTGGTGATGCGAATCAGCATATAGAAACGGATTTATATGCGTTGGTTTCCTATACACTGTGTACTAGACGTTTGTACATAAACTAAATATAATAGGGAGCTGGCCACAATGACACGCCAATGGAGTTTCGTACGCCAGTGGATTTTGGAACGCCACTGGTCTTTTAAATGAATTTACTACTTTGACAAAAAATGCTTCTAGGTATAATGGCAAAACTGATTTGAGTACTGGATTAAAATAAATATTTTTCACTTTGGAGACTGTGGGAGACTGGGGTTTTTAGGTTACTGGGATACTGGGAGAGGTAAACTGAATCTAAGACTGATTAAAACACTTGAAAAGAGGTTTGAACTTGGAGACTGTTGGTATCTTGAGTTGGTATCTTTCTTCTTGGCTGATAGTTTTGAACTGACTTCCTACCGGTTTGACTTCTATTTTTATAGGGCAAACTCAGGTCGGACTTTTGGGGGACAGAACCTCCTTAATTTTTCTAAGGTACTTGTTTTAGGTAATTTCCCTGGTCGCTACGATTGGAAGTCAGCTGTGTCAAAATTATGTGTGATAGTTTTTGCCATGATCTTACCAACTTAGGATACCAAAGCCTCACATCATTTTTATTGTGTTTACAAGAAAAGGTACAAGTATACATATGTGATATAAGATACAATTTTAAACAGTAAATATTTTTCTTAAAGTGCAACAATCACTGATAGACGTCAGTTTTTGGGTTGTTTTTGTAGCATATACTCAATTTTAGGTGATGATGTTTATTTCTTGATCCAAATTATTCCCAATTTCTCGAAATTGAGCTCCAAATTTTTCGGAACATGAATTCGCTGTCGTAAATATTTACGATTCAGATTTTTCCTTTGTTCAGAATTGACCAATAGTGGCTCGGCTGGTCGCGTGGTGGGGGTGACGTAAATAGACAGCCAATTCCTTGGCGTTGATCATTGCTGTCTAGACTCCCTTGTGGAAGTATTAGGTGGTTATTTAGATGTGTTTTCCAGTCCAATGAGGCTGCCGCACGTATTCATTATCGATTTCATTAATGTTTTCAATTGATTAGTTAGTTAAAGGACATAATTGCGTTGTAGACAAATCATTTGGAAGGGGCACCACATGCACATTATTCCGCTAGCCAATAGCAGCACTCAGATTGTCGTGCTCGCGGCACGGTACTCTGTGACAGCGTAAATTCCAATCTTGAATTTCCAGGGTTGTCATATGCTTTCGCGCACTCGTTCAATGCACACGTATTCCTATGACACGTTCGATATACACTGTGTGTATAATGTATAAGTCCTCTCTTCTGCGCTGGGTGGTGATGCGAATCAGCATATAGAAACGGATTTATATGCGTTGGTTTCCTATACACTGTGTGTCCATCTTCTTTTCGCATCACTTCCACATCTAGAAAAGGCAGGATTTTGTGGTTATTTTCCAGCTCCATTGAGAACTTAATTTTGCTGTGAAGTGAATTAAGATGGTCCAGGAATTCATTCAGTTTCTCTGTTCCATGAGGCCAAATGGCAAAGACATCATCGACATAACGCCACCATACCTGGAACAGCCGTAGCTGTGTCAAGTACCACTTCTTTAAACATCTCCATAAAAAAAAGTTAGCTAGAACTGGCGACAATGGACTGCTCATCGCAACTCCTTCCACTTGCTCAAAAAGTTCACCCTGAAATGCAAAATATCCTGTTTTGAGACAGTGCTCAAAAAGTTGGCAAATTTTTTTTTTTTTAAAGAAAGACAAACATTCCCGGGTTACGAATAACCCAACAATGTTTGAAAATCTCCTACTACCACCACAGAAGGCCGAAAATGTTGCTTGTGTTGTGATGGAGGACTTAGCCAGCCGAGGAATCGAACACGCGACGCTCGGGTGGGACCCTAGCGCTACGCCCACTCAACCACTTCCTCATATATCTCCCTGAGCATTGTCATGGAGTATTCTAGAGGCACATTCGTAAAAAGAGATACTACGTCACAACTGACAAGAATATCCCCTTCATCAGTCTTAACCTTCTTAAGTTTACTAATCAGATCTGTTTTTTCCAGTTTGCAGTCTCGAGAGGTATTGGGACAATTTGTACGAAGGTGCGCCAATAGCACTGACAATTGGTCTTATTGGAATGTCCTTTTTCTGTATTTTTGGAAGACCGTGTAGGGCAGGAGTTCTAGAGGCTTTTACGAAAAGCCCAGATCGATCCTCTTTCCTAATACTGGAAGCTTTGACTATCTCTCTCGTCTTCAAGTCAATCTTGTTAATGGGGTTGTTTTTAATTTTCTTGTAAGTGCTGGCATCGCACAGGAGGTCTTCCATCTTCTTGATGTAGTCTACCGTATTAATCACGACAGTGGCATTACCTTTGTCGGCTGGCAGAACTAAGATTTCCTCATTGGCGCGCAATTCTTTTAGGGCCGCAAACTCTCCTTTTGTGATCTTTGGAAGACCCAAAACCCATAGAGCACGCCTGATTACGGAGGCAATTGGTATCCGTAAAAACCCAATCAATATTAATAGAGACGACGGAGCTAAGCTCAATAGTTCCTGGTTTCCGGTAATTGACGGCTACACCAAAGCTAAACGCAAAAAACCATTGTGAAGTATACTGTAATACCAGCTTGTAGTGGAGTGGAGCTGGCGACACGGAATCGCTTACACATTTCACCACTAACAATTACACATATGCCCTGATTATGGATACTGTAACGCTGTCCAAAACGTTGGCTATAGGAGGAGGTAGCATAACACCCCAAAAATAAATAACAAAAATACTTTGTTTTAATGCCGGCAATCCGGGCGTTTATTGTAATAATAATATCATATACAAACAAGTAAGTAGCCCGCCTCACTAGACTAAGTCTGTTCCGAGGCGAGTACATAAATATTTTGGCCGTCCTTTCTCAATCATGTCTTTTGTCTTTCGTTTCTATTTAACTTATTTAGTTTACGGGTAGTTAATATTTGTCAACAATGATTAATTCTGTGGGCGAAATGAACAAATGAATGAGTCAATGTTTAATGTTTCAGATTAAGTCCTTAGTTGCCGTAAGAGACCAAAAAACATGCAAACACCAATAAAAGTCGACTCGACTATTACAATTTGTTATTTTACTCAATAAGCTATTCCACTACAAAAAAATGGAAGGTTTTTAAAAAAATACATCATTATTTTTTTTTTCATTTCTTCAGCCACACAGTACCTAATACTTATGGGGTTCGTGAGTATTATGTATTTTCTTTGAACAAAGCTTAAATTATAAATTTTTAAGTATTTTCATTAAATTGCGTAAACCTTCCAAGATAAACTGCGAAGTCTTTAATAGCAAGGCTTAGTCTGGTTTACGTTATAGGCTTGCTGTCGTAGATTCTTGGGGAGTTGAATTTCGAAATAGACACCCATTAATAATCATTACTTGGCTCTCTTTTTGAAGATGATCCTTTGGATAATTAGTGACTAAGAAAAATGGTTCGAAATTAATTAACCGGATTTTTTTTGATATGTAATCTATTTTTTAAAATTAAGAACGCGATAGAAGATTAAAATTATGAACGCAACTTTTTTTATAGAACGAAAAAGTGAATCTAGCAGTTTACAATGGAGTGCTGGTAACTACTTTGATGTATGGCAGACTTGACAAGATCAAGTGAGATACTTGAGTCCAGCCATGTCAAAAGTCAGAATAATAAAAGAGTTTGTATAAGCCGATGTGTGAATGTGAATGTGGCAAGACTGAGTTGTTTGGTGGTCCTTCCTCTTTGCCTGCCCCATGCGGGGAAACGGCACGATGGTTAGTTAGTTAACGCAATATTTAGGAGTACAAGAGAAACAAGGCTACACGATCCTTTTCATGCACAATTTGGGGGGCGGGAACACCGCCCCGGGAACCGTTAACTCGATTATCTTTGCCATATGTTTGGTCAAGTGGTTCTCAACATTTGGTGATTTAGAAGGTGACAGGGTTCATAGGGTGAGGTGTGTCAGGATCTTGGCGGCAGATGCTTCTACCTACTGGTTGAGGAAAATATTTTTACCTTTCCAGCAGGACTTGCACCACAGTAGGAGGGACAGATTCATTAGTCCATCTCTCCTGGATACACTGAACCTCAAATTCCTACACATCCATCATACCTCTTTCTTTCCGGGAACTTCCTCTCCTTCCATAAAGTTGCTGAATATTTCAACCGAGAAAGACAATATTATGCACATACGCGCATTTAAAAATCTTTATATGATCTTACGGGTAAATTAAAACAATGTATCGGTTTCAACATCTCACGAAAAATATGTTCGCGGTATTTTTTTTATGAAAGGACTTAAATTAGTGACGACAAGAATCTCAAACGTAACATAAAAAAATATTGAAAATATGTAACAAGTGCAAATTGAAAACGAAATAAAAATGAGGGTCAATACACAAAAACAAATTAAAACATTTTTTTCAGGACTAATCACGGGTTGGTATCTCACGTGAAATAAAACAATTTCGTCGTCTTCAATTATTATCTCTATATTATATGAAAAAACAAAATATGTGTTTGCACATGTATGATGTGCTTATGTTGCTAAATCATTCATCCGATTGCGATGAAACTTTGGGGATTTGATGTGCGCAAATGTCCGCGATGATTTCTATTATATAATAGTGAGTTCTGGCATAATGAAATTATGCATTACTAACCGTTTATCCTATTGCGATGAAACTTTGGGGATTTCATATGTACATGCCCGAGATGGTTTCTATCCATAAAAGTGAGTTCTGGCATCATGAAATTATGCATTGATAAACCGTTCATGCGATTACGATGAATCTTTGGTGAGTTGTTGTGAGCACGTCCACGAAGGTTTCTATATAATATGCTGGTGCGCAAAATTGAATAAAAAAATTGCAATAGGTGGCACACGAGCTGTTTGAAAACTGAATATACCGGGACTGAATGTATGGAATGCGGGTGGGGGAGGGGAACTCAGGAGGGGGAGTTTGCGGGACGGAGAAGCGTGAGAAGGGAGTGAGGAGAGGGAAGGTGGAGTGGGAACGCGTGAGGGGAAGGGGTTGCGGGAGAGAAAGAGGAGGCAGAAGGGGAAAGGGATGAACGGGAAAGGACACGCAGGGAGAAACAATATCTTTATTAAGAGGCATAGCAACTGTGATATTTCTATGTAACTTCCGAATGACTGCACCAAATTGGAGAATTCTTTTTTTTTGTGATCGTTATCGTCAGGACAAGGTTTGTATGAAACCACTGGTGAGCTCTGGAATTAGGAAATTTGTATAAAAAAATTGCAATAGGTGGCACGCGAGCTGTTTGAAAACTCAATGTACCGGGACTGAATGTATGGAATGCAGGAGGGGAGAGGGGAACTCAGGAGGGGAACACGGGACGGGGCAAGCGGGAGAAGGGAGTGGGAAGAGGGAAGGTGAAATGGAAGGGAAGGGGATGAAGGAGAGGAAGAGGTAGCGGAAGGGGAACGGGACGAATAGGAAAACACACGCAGGGAGAAATAATAATACCTATCTTTATTAAGAGGCAAAGCAACTGTGGTATTTCTGTGTAACTGTGAAGTAGCGTAGAATTCTATTTTTCTTTTTTCCTGTAAAGATGCAATATGAATCAGTGTGGTACTTGGATACAATTTGAATTATTTATTAGAATCTACCTCATTTAACTGACGTCGCATAAATTTCTCAATCGATGTTTCCAGAACACCTAAATTTAACACGCTTTTCCCAGTATTTCCTGGTTTACATATTTATAAATAGTCTATTCTTCTGTATTGGATATTTTTCTCACAATTTGCTTATCATTTTTTTACAATTTTCCTGTATTTAATCCTTTTTCTAGAGTGTTAATTTCATAAAGCACGTGTAGATTGAATAGGTGAAGATAGTTAACCACAGGCCAGGAAAGTCATTAAGGCAAACTTAAACACAAATCATAGTACCTACCTAGTTTCAAGTTTTTTTGTCACTATAATAGATAATATAATATTATGAAAATGAGTAGTTTCTTATTTTGACTCACTTCTTCATTTTAGCACACATACACGTGCATACATTTACAAACACACATATATACATCTGTACACATATTATACAGCCAATTCGTAAGTAGGTGAATGGTTCAATAATCACAAAGTGGCTATGTGTAAGGAGATCGTCAGGTAAATGCAAGTATAAGGTACTTCTGAAGGTAGTAATTGAATTTGAAAATGTATCCAAGTCTTCGTGTTCGCAGTGTAAGGGTGAATATACAAAAGTTGATCAAATTTTGGCCCTATTTTTTAATATAGTTTTTAACTTAACTTAACGAGTAAGCTCAATGGAACGTCTCCGGATCCAATATAAAGATGCGTCCAGAATCATATTTGGATTCAGAAGGTATGGCAGGGCTTCAACAATGTTCACAGAATTAGGACTTCATGGATTCGCCAGTCTAATAAGACACCGGGTCACTGGAGCCAGGATGCGGCTAATGGCCTCTGACAACACGTTGGTGACCGCAGCCTTCCAGCACCAAGCTCCACTCCTGAGTGAGCGATGGGCCCGAGCGCACTCGAGATCACGCCCTGCAAAATAATTGATTATTTATTTTTGTTACTATTAATTTTTATTACTATTATTTTTATTTTATTTTCTATTTATGTTCTTATTTCTTTACTGTGTAAATATATAAATATGTATAATTATATGGGACGTGTGGGATTGCACTATCCTTCCCACATCCTGTAATAAAGATTATTATTATTAACTATAATTTGTATATTTTGTGGTTGGAGTACATATTTTATCCCATAAATATACTATCTTTTGTCATGCCAGTCACTTTTTAAATAGGTATTAAGATAATTTCAATTGTAAGGTGCAATTTAAGACAATGGACTGACGACAGAGTACTGATGAATAGGAAATTAATTTGAGGTTATACTAGAAATTTATATTTTTATCTTTTTTTATGATTAAAATGATACATTTTACAACTCCCATGTAATCATGCAAAAATTATAACAACTCAGGTAATAGACAAAATAAAGACTCATCAGACTGCTGAAAATTTGACTGGATCAGCACAAAAACACGCAGTAACAGCGACGCTAGCACTGGAGCACATGGCGCCCTCTACAACTTCTCAGATCATAGTTAGGCAATATTTTGCGGGAATTTCAAATTTTAACTTGAGACAAAGGACTGATGTGTAAAAATTATGACAAAGTTTGAAAATTCTTGTTTTAAAAGTTTTTAAAAAGTTTTTTTTTCTGTGAATAATACCTTTGAAATATGTTATGAAATATATAATCCCGACTATATAAAAATATTAACAATTAATTTGGAATATTTTATTAAACAACCACTTCAGTGAGCGTTTTTATGATTATGACATGCCAAGGAACTGATGTTGAGGATTTAATGAGCTATTTTACATATTCGCTTTTGGAGTCTGTAATTTAAATTGAGGAATTACACACATGACACATAAAGAGGAATTAGGAATTTCATTATATATTATCACACAACAAAATGCATAAAATTTTTCTTATTTATGGACTGATGACAGCGAATTAAACAACTTTTATATATTCACGCAGAATCGAGTCATTCTTGAGGTTGGTTTGTTTAATACGGTAAGCGTCGATCCAAAAGGTTTAAGGGTTTCTTGTGAATTTCGGCTTTATATTAAGACTAGCTGGTACCCGAAATGCATTGCAATGCCATTTAATTTTTTTTTCTGCGTGTCCTTTCCCATTCGTCCCGTTCCCTTCCGCCTCCCCTTCCTCTCCCGCGTCACCTTCCCTTCTCGCGTTCCCCTCCCCTTCCCAGGTTCCCCTTCCCCTCCCTGATTCCCCTTCCCACCCCCCCTCTCGCGAACCACTTACCCGAAATCCCCTCCACCCTCACCCCTCCCGCATTTCATACATTCAGCCCCGGTACATTCAGTTTTCAAACAGGTCGCGTGCCACCTATTGCAATTTTTTTATACAAATTCATAATGCCAGTGCTCACCAGTAGTTTTATACAAACCTTGTCCTGACAATATGAATATCCAATTTGGTGCAGTCGTTCGGAAGTTATGCGCGTACATACATTTCGGCTATTCGTTTTTATTTATATAGATAGATATTGACTACGAACCCTGAAATAAAATTTCCCGCAAATATATCAACATCGTTTCCACGACAACGATTTTTTTTTTTGCTTTTCGTCTTTATTTTTAATAATTGCCGGTAACCCGGGCGTTTATTAACATCAATAGTTATTTTCAGATCATGTGCGCTACCTGACTCACTAGACAATATCTGTTCTGAGCCGGGTAGCAGTATCTATCATTACCTACATATATCGATAAAGATAAAACTAAATAAAAATACAAAGTACAAAAGAAAAACTTAATTAAAAATACCAAAGATTACCTACATAAAATAATCAAAATATAAAATGTTACAAACATACATATATAAAAATAAAAATAAATTTTTTAGTGTGAAAGTCCTTTTTTTAATATATGTTTAAATAACAATTCACAATGTATTAAAAAATTAACAAGGTCGGTTTGCAAGTAACTTGTTAATGCAATTTCTTTTTTGTTCATTAACCACGTATTAATGTTTTTTATATGTACGTTTTCTGTTTGTTTTAGTTATATGTTGTGTTTCTTTTAAGAAAATGTTGAATATGGAAGGTGCAAGGTAAGATTCATGTTTTTTAGCAAGAATGGTTTTAATTTTTGGGATTTGTAAATGATTGTTAGATTTAGCTCTAGTGCTCTGGGAGTGAGATATGTGGGAAGGTGATGATTTTATGCAATTTGTATGGATAATTTTTTTATGAATAGCTTCCTGATATCAAGTATTTTATTTTTAATTAAAAGATTTTCAGTAGGATGAAGATATGGCTTTTTGAACATAGTTCTAAGTGATTTATGGCTATATTAAGTAGCTTAATGTATATGTCTGCGGCTCCACCCCATACCGATATACCATAAATTAAAATGCTTTGACAAAGGGAAAGTATACATCTTTTAACAGTTTTGGTGGTATAATGTTTCTAATCGTTTTAAAAATGTATATTTGTTTCCCGATTCTAATTACAAGTGAATTTATGTGAAGTTCCCATTTTAGTTTGCAATCCACTGTTAAACCAAGATTCTTGGTCCTTACATATGAAATTGACATTTGTATGGGAGGAATATGAAGTCGATTTTTTTAAATATAATATATTTATTTAATCAAAGTATGTACCATTGCTATCTATGCACTTTTGCCATCTCATAGGTAGTTCATCGATCCCTTTACTAAAAAAACTATTTTGACAGGAATCAATAAAATCTTTGAAGGCGGTTTGGACTGCCTCATCGGAGTTAATTTTTTCCCTTGCAAGAAGTTATCCAAATTTCGAAAAAAATGGTAATCTGTTGGGGCAAGGTCCGGAGAGTACGGTGGATGTCTTAGAAATTCCAATTGAAGCTCCTCTAATTTAGTAGCCGTCTGTTGTGCAGTGTGTGATCTAGCGTTCTAACGCGCGTTTGTTGATTTGCTTCACTTAATTCGTGAGGTACCCACCTTTCAAGCTTTTTCACCTTCCCAATTTGCTTCAAGTGGATTATAACAGTTGTATCACTAACACCGCAGCCTGCAGCTAACTCGGACGTGGTTTGCGATGAATCCGCTTCCACAATAGCCTTCAATTCTTTATTATCAACTTTGGTCTCCGGCCGTCCACGGGGCTTGTTCTGCAGGTCGAAATTTCTGGAACGAAAACGTTGTAACCAAAAACGCACTGTGTTTTGTTTTGCGGCACCGTCGCCATACACATCATTCATCCTTCGAGCCGTTTCTGCAGCACTGGTGCCACGGTGGAACTCGTACTCAAATAACGCGATATTTCAAGTTTTCCATTTTGTAAGTGACGCAAAGAAAAAAAAACAATTAAGGAAAAAACAAATGAATTATAATTTTCAAAACACAAATACCTGAGTAATTAGCTGTATAAATTTGAATTAAATCCTAACCAAAGAGATGATATTTGAGATCAAATTTGCCAGTATGGCAAAACGCCAATTTCATATGTAAGGACCCAATATTATCCGAGTGCTCAATTTTTTCGCAGTCGTAGTTTGTAGTTTGTGATGTAGTACATGGATACAGATACAAAGCGGGACGGTTTTTGGTTGCCCAGTATTGGTTTAGTGAATGTTAAAAATTTGGTTTTCGAGGTGTTTAGGGTAAGAAGATTTTTGTCTCGCTATTTTTTTTTATCTCCTTCATACCAAATTCTGCGCTTTTAAAGGCCTTTTCCCAAGATTGCTCTTTAAAAAAAAGTATGAACTTATAGATATTAATATTTATAAGTTCATAACGCCAGAGTTTACCATTATATACAGCCATTGTTACTCGAAGATAATGTAGCTTTCTATTGGTGTAAGAATTTTTAAAATCGGTTTAGTGGTTTAGGCGTGAAAGCATAAAAAAGCTAACTCACGCAGTTTCGCATTTATAATATTAGTATAGATTATGTTAATTGATTAAAAGATGAAGCGTCCATTAATGTTGTTCATGATTTTAAATTGAGAAATTATATCTGAAATATGTCTTCTTTTGGTGAGCGCGACTTCTCTAAAGTGAGTAAGTCTTTCAGCATGGTTGGTGTAATACTTCAATATGTATGGGTATGGGAGGGTTGGTGGGGTTGGGCGTTATTTCCTATGGATAGTTATAATTTGATACAGTTCTGCTTCAATGCCTCGGTGAACGCGCGGCTTTTTCGCAACAAATCGAAAATTATGAGTTTGGGGCATCAGTAAATCTATCGCTTTGCACCGATAACCAAATGTAAATGGGTTAAATTGGTAACATATTTTGAATGTGATATCTGCTTTGTGGGAATGATTCGGATTACGAAGTTTATTGATCAATAATAATTAAATAACCATTAGTAACGTTTGGTTGATTTGTATAACGCCGTTTATGTGAAAATTCATCTTAAGGTCGATTTACAAATTTAACATATTTATATTTCTGTAATCTTATTTCTAATTAACCATTACAATAAATGTCGGTTAAAAAATTGCATCCACCCGTTCATCCATCAGAGATACAAAACTATATGTACAATGCTATGAAATTCCATGCTATGAAATTATACAATGCTCTACCAGATCAAGTCAAAAATATAAAGAAAATGAATATATTTAAAACAAAAGTAAAAACATGGCTGAGAGATCAAAGTGATAATAAAATTACAAACATCATGAAGACGATATAAAGACTATCCATTACCAAATACAAATATTTTAAAAAACTACAGGCCACCTCAGAACAGGAAATCCTAGTGAGGAGGTCTGTGAAAAAAAAGAATCTATACTTATACTATACATTATACATATATGTACAAACCTTGCTATTGAAACTAATAATAAATAAATAAATAAATAAAATAAATGAACGCGATGCTTCGCACATTTTTTTTGTGGTTACATAATTTGTGGATTTTTTTTACCACCATGCTTATGGTGGTCGATTTAAATATATTGTTTGTTATTGTGCAATGAATAAATATATACAAGCAGGCTGTACATGCAGAACACATACAGCACCTTACTTACCTGGGAGGTTATATGAGATTAACACTGTTTATTGTTTATTCAGATTAATTTAGTTATAGTTTGTATGCAGAGGACGTAATTGTGAAATTGGAAAAGCCATTATTTAATTCTGGTACATATTTCAATAAAGATGTAAAATATGTTTTACATACAAGTTAATTTGCTTTTTAACTGATTCAGATAAAGCAGGATGAAGCGCCAAACAATTTAACTTTAGCTTGCATTTTTTAATTCATCAACATTAATATGAATTTCTTAATTCATCAACATTACTATGCATTTCTTAATTCATCCACATTAATATGCATTTCTTAATTCATCAAAATTAATATGCATTTCTTAATTCATCAACATTAATATGCATTTCTTAATTCATCAACATTAATATGAATTTCTTAATTCATCAACATTAATATGCATTTCTTAAATCATGAAATAATCATTTTTTCATCATTTTTATCAAGATTTATGTGCATTTCTTAATTCACCAACATTAATATGCATTTCTTAATTCATCAACATTAATATGCATTTCTTAATTCATCTTAATTCATCTTAATTCATCAACATTAATATGCATTTCTTAATTCATCAATATTAATATGCATTTCTTAATTCATCAACATTAATATGCATTTCTTAAATCATCAATTTATATTAATTTGCACATCATAATTTTTCATCATTTGAAGTCATTTTTCATCATTTTTATCAAGATTTATGTGCATTTCTTAGTTCACCAACAATAATATGCATTTCTTAATTCATCAACATTAATATGCATTTCTTAATTCATCAACATTCATATGCATTTCTTAATTCATCAACATTAATATGAATTTCTTAATTCATCAACATTAATATGCATTTCTTAATTCATCAACATTAATATGCATTTCTTAAATCATCAATTTATATTAATATGCGCATCATAATTTTTCATCATTTGAAGTCATTTTTCATCATTTTTATCCAGATTTATGTGCATTTCTTAATTCACCAACATTAATATGCATTTCTTAATTCATCAACATTAACTTGCATTTCTTAATTCATCAGTGTTAATATGCATTTCTTAATTTTTCATCAAGATTTTGTTACGCTGAAATTACAGGTTGTGTATGGATAGGTATATTTCTCTAGCATCAGGTTTCCACTACGAACTTTTCAGTTTCATGTCCGTGATGGGTAGAGCATGCACTCCATCTCAAGGCGGGAGCATGATGTGAGATCTCCAGCTTATTCGGGTATTTGGATGAAAACATAGATTTCACTGGGAAATTAAAACATATTACGTGTAAATGACGTATTACGTGTAAAAACATATTACTTGTACCGAAAGCAAATGATTACAATAAGAACAGTGTCACTCACCCGAAGGATCGATTGAATGTTAACTAATCTAACTAACGTTCCCTACACTTCCTAGCCGAACCGCGTCTCATCGCAACATCTGGCCAGCCAGATCGACATCCCTCAGACTCCTCCGCGGCAAAGCAGGACCTCCTCCATGTGATGTGGATTTCCGGAGACGATGCCCGATCGTCGGGGCCAAATTAAATTCCCCTACAGCGATGTTACAGGGCATGCAAAAAAGCGCGAGGGAACTGTTCCATCCCATTATGTCTCGCGTAGTTATTATCACCCGACAGGGCGCGTGGCTTTGGCACTCAGTGCAATAAAGGGATCGATCTAAGCGCGCCTTCCACTGCGAGCGGAGCGGACTCATTACGGAATCCGCTCGACTAGCAAACGTTAACTGCATACAAGTGCTTCTATCAATAACGAGGCCAGCGAAGCGGGCTAAACGAGTTAAATAGTTTCGAACGAGTCTGCTCCGTTAATGCGAGCGGAGCGGACTCCGTACGATCTCCGCTCGACTCGCACACGTTAACTGCATACAAGTGCTTCCATCAGGAACGAGGAGAGCGGAGCGGACCGAACTTGTTAAAATAGGTCCGAAAGAGACCGCTCGCGCACACCATCGCCAACTAGTTTCTAGCGGACTCCGCTCAAGAACTGTAGCCAATTCAATTGCCTCGCTGCGTTTTTGTCGAGATGGAGGTGTTTATTAAAGCCGTTTGCCAATTTCGTTTATAGGATACGACTAGCAAAGATTGTAAACATAAAGGATTCGGCTTAGAAAACCATTATTGAGATGATATTGGCGGAAATAGAAAGAAAATTATTTTTTTAAAGTTTTTACATTTTTGAGATGAGATTCTTTTTATAAATGTACATTTAATTCATACGTAACATTTTTTTCATTGCATACATGCAGTCAGAATCATATTCACTGGAATCAGTACTTGACATCATAAAAATCACTCCGTTCACTTCGAAACAAAGCGATACTGACTCGTTTTCAATGGAAGGGCAAAACTATTTCTCATTTTTCATTGACCTCGCTCCGCTCGCCCCGCTCATTTCTCTCGCACAGGCAGTGGAAGGCAAACACCTATCTTCTAAGTGACTCTTTTTTAATGGTAGGTCAAAACTATTTCACTCAGCTCCCACTCCGCTCCGCTCTACTCTTTTCCACTCGCAATGGAAGGCGCCCTTTCAGTCGACATTCGGCAAGTACCCGCCGGCATGATCGATGCAATGCAATTCAATAACCGATCGCCATGATATATTGCAACGAATCTTCTCGAATCTTCGGTGTAACAGACGTCTTGATGTATTGGATTTTGTTTACGTGAAACTTGCAGCTAGTCGCTACACCTGCCTCAAATACCTGGCATTATCACAAACAACAGGTGCGGACTGACGTCAACCCATGCAAGAAAAAACCCTTCGTGTCAAAACAAGTTTGTTATTCACGAAACTGAACACCTGCGGTCATCCAGATAAACAACAGGTGCGAACTGACGTCAACCCATGCAAGAAAAACACATCATGTCAAAACAAGTTTGTTATTCACGAAACTGAACACCTGCGGTCATCCAGGTAAACAACAGGTGCGGACTGACGTCAACCCATGCAAGAAAAACACATCGTGTCAAAACAAGTTTGTTATTCACGAAACTGAACACCTGCGGTCATCCAGGTAAACAACAGGTGCGGACTGACGTCAACCCATGCAAGAAAAAACCCTTCGTGTCAAAACAAGTTTGTTATTCACGAAACTGAACACCTGCGGTCATCCAGATAAACAACAGGTGCGAACTGACGTCAACCCATGCAAGAAAAACACATCGTGTCAAAACAAGTTTGTTATTCACGAAACTGAACACCTGCGATCATCCAGGTAAACAACAGGTGGCAAAATGAATAACATGTTTACGTTTTTCTTTAACACAGATTAGTATAAAAACCGTCTGAAAAATAAATAGTCATTCATTATCCAAGAAACTTCTGAGTTATTATTATCTCCCGAAACCAAAGTGACGATCGGAGTCTAGCGCCCCTATTGTTTACAGTATTTGTATGGAACAGAAAAGTGGTCTCATACAAATTGGTCCTTCGAGCCGGATCCCACGTCATCAAATCTTTCTCAGTGGAGATGGCATCACACGCAGCGGCCGTAAAATCCTGGCTTCAACCGAGACATCACGGCCCTGCCTCGCAAACTCAGATGCATCTATACCTACCGCCGATCCAGATGCTACCTTAAGCCTACGCCTCCACCATCAGAGATCTACAGGAGGCTGATAAAGATGACAACAAACTGAGCAGCAACGATATATGCAGCTTCTACACATACAGCAACGGGACATGCAGCAATGAAACATGCAGCAATAAAACATGCAGCTAACAGACGTCTAGCAACAAATTGACAGTAACGAGATACGCAGCTTCCACATATAGAGCAACGAGATATGCAGCTTCCACATATGGAGCAACGAGACAAGCAGCAACAAACTGGGCAGCAACGAGATATGCAGCTACCACATATAACGCAACGAGATATGCAGCAACCAACTGAGCAGCAACGAGATATGCAGCTAACAGACATACAGCCAAGAGATATACAGCAACAAACTGAGCAGCAATGAGATATGCAGCTACCACATATACCGCAACGAGATATGCAGCAACAAACCCAGCAGCAACGAGATATGCAGCTACCATATATTCCGCAACGAGATATGCAGCAACAAACTGAGCAGCAACGAGATATGCAGCTAACAGACATGCAACAACGAACCCAGCAGCAACGAGATATGCAGCTACCACAAATACCGCAACGAGATATGCAACAAAACACTGAGCAGCTCACAGACATGCATTAACGAACCCAGCAGCAACGAGATATGCAGCTACCAGATATGCGGCAACGAACTCAACAGCAACAAAATATACAGCTTCCACACATGTAGCAACGAGACATGCAGCTAATAGACGTCTAGCAACAAATTGGCAGCAACGAGATATGCAGCTTCCACATATGGAGTAACGAAACCAGCACCAACGTGATATGCAGCAACCAACTGAGCAGCAATGAGATATGCAGCTAACAGACATACAGCCAAGATATGCAGCAACAAACTGAGCAGCAACGAGATATGCAGCTAACAGACATGCAACAACGAACCCAGCAGCAACGAGATATGCAGCTACCACATATACCGTAACAAGATATGCAACCAAACACTGAGCAGCTCACAGACATGCATCAACGTACCCAGCAGCAACGAGATATGCAGCTACCACATATACTGCAACGAGGTATGCAGCAACAAACTGAGCAGCAACGAGATATGCAGCTAACAGACATGCAGCAACGAACCAAGCAGCAACAAGATATGCAGCTTCCACACATGCAGCAAGGAGACATGCAGCAATAAACTGAGCAGCAACGAGATATGCAGCAACAAACTGAGCAGCAACGAGATATGCAGCTACCACATGCAGCAACGAGAAATGCAACAACAAACTGAGCAGCACCGAGATATGCAGCTACCAGATATGCGGCAACAAACCCAACAGCAACAAGATATACAGCTTCCACACATGCAACAACGAGACACGCAGCTAATAGACGTCTAGCAATAAGATATGCAGCTACCACATGCAGCAACGAGAAATGCAACAACAAACTGAGCAGCAACGGGATATGCAGCTACCAGATATGCGGCAATGAACCCAACAGCAACAAAATATACAGCTTCCACACATGCAGCAACGAACCCAGCCGCAACGAGATATGCAGCTACCAGACATGCAGCAACGAGTCATGCAGCAACAAACTGAGCAGCAAAAATATATGCAGCTACCACATGCAGCAACGAGAAATGCAACAACAAACTGCAACTACCAGATATGCGGCAACAAACCCAACAGCAACAAGATATACAGCTTCCACACATGCAGCAACGAGACATGCAGCTAATAGACGTCTAGCAACAAATTGGCAGCAACGAGATATGCAGTTTTCATATACGGAGCAACGAGACATGCAGCAACAAACTGATCAGCGACGAGATATGCAGTTACCATACATGCAGCGACGAGATATGCAGAAACAGACATGCAGCAACAAGATATGCAGCAAACCCAGCAGCAACGAGATATGCAGCTACGGCATGCAGCAACGAGAAATGCAGCAACAAACTGAGCATTAACGAGGTATTCAGCCACCAGATATGCAGCAATGAACCCAGCAGCAACAAGATATGCAGCTTCCACAAATGCAACAATGAGACATGCGGCAATAAACTGAGCAGCAACCAAATATACAGCTACCACTCATGCAACAGCGATATATGCAGCTACTAGATATGCAGTAATCCGCATATATGGATACTCGATACCCTGTGGCAGCCAGCCAGAGAATTCCCGAGCTTGCAGCAATCGGCCCGACCCTAAATGCTAGTCCCGGATATACTGAAAACCAAGACCGTACTCACACTGGATGAACATATCGAAACATAGATCCACTGGCCTAGATCACCTCCGCGATAGTAGAATCACTCCACATTGCCAGAAGCAAGCCCTATCAGAGAGTACAACAGCTGGCTTGACACGCAAAGCAGATTGCTGACCCATTCGCGGCCCTGCGCACTGCAACTCCACGCCAAGCTGATCACCAACCTGCCTGAATTTGCAGTCCCATACGAGCCTGAGCCGCGTCCTGCCATCCCATTTTCATGATAAGTTATTCCTTCTTATTGTTTATCTTAGTGATGGCACCCAACCCCGCCTCCCAACTTGTTTGTGACGAGATACACAATTCAAGTAATGGCAGCAACTAGCCCGCCCCCCAACTTGTTTGCGACAAGATACGCAACTCAAGTAATGGCATCAGCTAGCCCGCCTCCTAACTTGTTTGCGACGAGATATGCAACTCAAGCAATGGCAACAAATAGCCAGCCCCCCAACTTGTTTGCGACAAGATACGCAACTCAAGTAATGGCATCAGCTAGCCCGCCTCCTAACTTGTTTGCGACGAGATACGCAACTCAAGCAATGGCAACAAATAGCCAGCCTCCCAACTTGTTTGCGACGAGATACGCAATGGCATCAACTAGCCCGCCTCCCAACAAGTTTTCAACGAGATACGCTACTCAACCGAAGGCCAGCAAGGCTAATTCCATCTTCTAATTTCAATTCCAGCAGTGCCACTACCAGAATAGTGGTGCTCCTCATCACCGCAGCCAAGGCGAGCAAGCCTTGCCCCCAGCAGTGCCACTGCCAGAATAGCGGTGCTCCTCATCACTGCAGCCAAGGCGAACAAGCCCTCCCCAGCAGTACCACTGCCAGAACAACGGTGGTCCTCATCGGAGCAGCCAAGGCAAGCAAGTCCTTCCAGAACATCGGTACTCTCCTCAGACGGGAGGAGCTCGTTTCCACATTAAAAGGGATAAAATTTCATGGAACTGACTACCCTAATCGAAACATTCGTAGTGAACAACAGACCACTCATCCATATATCAATGGATCCTCGCGATGAAGAACCTCTGACACCTAACCATTTTCTTCTGGGGTCGGCCGAAAGACGCTCTCTCTTGTCCATGTACGAAAAAGGGGACGAAGAAATATGTCTCCGCCGACAATGGCGTGTCGGCCAACGACTGGCGGACATGTTTTGGCGACGATGGCTTCGAGAATACCTTCCCACCTTAGCGGCCCGGCAAAAATGGCACCACCCTGTCACACCCATAAAAAGGGATAACTTGGTGATCATCATGGATCCTGCACTACCTCGAAATCATTGGCCTCGCGGCCGCGTCATCGAAGCGATAACCGCAGCTGACGGACAAGTTAGAATCACTCGAATCCAGACTAGTTCCGGGGTGTACCTAAAACCAGCCGTTAAAATCGCCGTCATCTTACCAGCTCCTACACCTGCTGAGTCATCTCCCCCTCCTCTTCACAAAGACACATAACAAACCAAGATATCTACATCAAGAATTCGTCCGACGAACTAGCTAGGTGCAATCAAACCGATTACACCGGGAGGAGTGTAACAGACGTCTTGATGTATTGGATTTTGTTTACGTGAAACTTGCAGCTAGTCGCTACACCTGCCTCAAATACCTGGCATTATCACAAACAACAGGTGCGGACTGACGTCAACCCATGCAAGAAAAAACCCTTCGTGTCAAAACAAGTTTGTTATTCACGAAACTGAACACCTGCGGTCATCCAGATAAACAACAGGTGCGAACTGACGTCAACCCATGCAAGAAAAACACATCATGTCAAAACAAGTTTGTTATTCACGAAACTGAACACCTGCGGTCATCCAGGTAAACAACAGGTGCGGACTGACGTCAACCCATGCAAGAAAAACACATCGTGTCAAAACAAGTTTGTTATTCACGAAACTGAACACCTGCGGTCATCCAGGTAAACAACAGGTGCGGACTGACGTCAATCCATGCAAGAAAAAACCCTTCGTGTCAAAACAAGTTTGTTATTCACGAAACTGAACACCTGCGGTCATCCAGATAAACAACAGGTGCGAACTGACGTCAACCCATGCAAGAAAAACACATCGTGTCAAAACAAGTTTGTTATTCACGAAACTGAACACCTGCGATCATCCAGGTAAACAACAGGTGGCAAAATGAATAACATGTTTACGTTTTCCTTTAACACAGATTAGTATAAAAACCGTCTGAAAAATAAATAGTCATTCATTATCCAAGAAACTTCTGAGTTATTATTATCTCCCGAAACCAAAGTGACGATCGGAGTCTAGCGCCCCTATTGTTTACAGTATTTGTATGGAACAGAAAAGTGGTCTCATACACTTCGGGATACCGCGGATAAACAATATCGGCACATTAATCTTGACCACCACCGTTGCACAATGACTTCTCGTATCAGAGTTGGATTGAACGTTTTGTAACGCGGCACTCAATTGACTTCAAACATTACGTCCCTTTTAATATTATAAAAAAAGTACTCTTTGACTGTCTCAGCCATGATGTAGCCCAAAACATCATCGAAGCGAGAGTGCATTTTGTTCCGTAACCGGAGTTATCGCCCCCTGTAACAGCGGTGTTGCTCTTCATCCCGTTGAAAAAACTATAGTCAATGATTTAACTGGTACTTTATTAGTTCGTGCCGCTACGGATCGATGTTACATATAAAGCAGTGTTCATATTTTACAATAAGAAAAGATAATAATTTCAACACTGTCACTTTGTAAGCAAAGGGTCCTGGGTTCGAGTCCCAGAGGTGCCAATATCTTTTTCTGATTTTTCTTTCTCCAGATATTCGATTGGGTTTAGCTAATATTGTCTTCATTTGGTTAAATTTTATAATTCGAAATTTTACTCACAAAGTTAAAAATAAAAATAAATATTCATCCTAGACTTGCAGAAAGGTCAGTAGATGTCGCGTATTAAAAATAAAATGGATAAAAAATTATCCAGACACTTAGCATAGCATTTAGTTCGAGTTGAATCTTGCAATCATGTATAAAAATAGCAGCCAATAATATGTGCGTTAAGAAAATGAAGATAATGTTGGTAGTTTTTAGTCGAAGTATGATACAGATAAAAGTGACAGAATTGGATATAGGTTCCGTAGCTCAGTTGGTAGAGCACTTGCCATGTAAACAAAGGGTCTCCTGGGTTCGAGTCCCAGAGGTGCCAATATCTTTTTTTCTGATTTTTCTGTCTCCAGATTTTCGATGAATTTCGCTAATATTGTCTTCATTTATTTAAGAGGGATTTTGGACGTAATGACTCTTTTCCACATAAAATTATAAATTGATTTCGAAAGATTATTCCTTTATCTATTAAACGTATGTTTCAAATTTTGAGAATAAATGTTTATTTTTAGTATAATAATGTACCATAGGTCGTTGGCAGATTTGTCAAATTTTCAAACAAGATTTAGTAATTTACAACACCCATTTCAAATCATATAATCATGCAGTAAAATAAACCGATAAATTATCTGGAGAACGTATGTTACAGAATTTTAATTTTAGTTTAAATAAAATCAATAAAATAAAACCTACATGTGTTTCTTGACGGAAATTGATCCGTTTGTGTATTTATTTACGCACTTACAAACTAATATATTTATTTTTTTTTTACATTCTTATTTTGCTTAGACATTATTGAAAAATGATAAATACTTATGATAAAAAAATAATTACAAAAGGTTTATAATTTTAATAGTTTTATCATCACGCCTTTCAGCATTTTTGGATGTAGGTATAAATTAAAGCAAATTTGGAATGAAATAAAATCGATATTGAGTTAATATTGACCTTTATTATTTATCCTATTCATCAACGACGTTACTAGCATTTTCCATGATGTCGAAGTTTTACTCTTTGCCGACGATATGAAACTGTTTAAAGTCATTAATGATGTGCACGATTGTATAATCTTGCAAGAGAATCTCAATAGTTTTTTCAAATGGTGTTCAGGTAATAAACTTCAGCTAAATATTAACAAATGCCAAGTTATGAGGTTCTACAAAATTAAACGCCCATTAATATATCATTATGCACTCTGTAATGTAGACTTAATCTCTGTAGTCGAAATACTTGACCTAGGCATCATTTTTGACCAGAAACTTTGCTTTGTATCTCATGTAACTTCTAGAGCCAACAGGGCTATGAAAATGTTAGGTTTTATTTTAAGGATTTCCAAAGATTTTAAAAATATTCACACATTAAAAATTCTGTTCACATCTCTCGTTAGAAGCATTCTAGAATATAACTCTACAATTTGGTCACCTGTCTTTAATAATCACATTAATATCATTGAAAAAGTTCAACGCAAGTTTTTGAGGTGTATTAATTTTCGACTTGGAATCCCTTTAGAATCAATAAATTATGACTTTTTATTACACTCATTGAAATTGTCGAAGTTAAGTGACAGAAGAAAAATTTTTGATCTCATATTTTTATACAAAATTGTAAATCATCAGTTGGATAGCCCTGATATATTAAAGTTGATTCACTTTCATGTACCTACCATTAGATCAAGGTTCCCTAGTATGTATTATTGTGACAATTATACGTCTGTCGCTGGATATAATTCTGTTATAAATAGAATACTCACCATTGGTAATTTTTATGCCAATGTTGCTGATATTTTCCATATTTCCTTATTAAAATACAAGGCTCTACTTATCAAACATTTCAGCCTTACGTATTGTAACGAGGTTACTTCATAACAAGTTATTCTTTTTATTTCACTGTATCCTTTTGAAGTTTTCATTAGTTGTTAGAAATTTTTTTCTCTTTTTCTCTTATTATATGAAATTTAAAAAAAAAACAATCTTTCTTCATTGTACTATGACTCTTTAAATATAATAATAATACATGTTTGTAAATGGCACTTTGTGCCGTAAATTTTAAATAAATAAATAAATAAATAATTTTAAAAAGCTGGTAAGGAGAATAATTAATCATTCTCATTGGAACCGCCCTGTACGATCGTTAGAACATCTTTCGACGAAATGTGGATTTTCAGCCGCTGGCTGGTTAAACGCCCGTAAATAAAAACTAATAAATGTGTTCATATCGTGAATCGTTTTTCATCGTAGTTTTAAACACACCTATTAATCTACAAATATTAATCCATACATTACTTACAGAAAAAAGACAAAATATTTTCAATTTGTCATTCAGAAATGAATTTAACTTCTATTTGAAATGATACTAAAAGTCTTAATTTGATTCCATACCAACACAAGAGACACAATAATTTATAACCGGAGATATAATTTAAGCCCGCGATAAACTCTCATAAGCCGCGATATACAAAAGGGGAGATTAAGGCCTTAAAGATCTCTGTCGCATTCGAGATAAAAAATTCCCTTATTCCGAATAAAATTGAAGTTTATTTATAGGTTGTGGTTACAATGCTCCCGGGCCTGTGGTAATTTTTGCAAGTCAGCGCGCTTGTTATACCGCCCTATGTAATATTACAAAACCTACCTCTCAAATATTCAGAGGTTAAATTCTATACAGCCGTTTCGACTTATTCGCTGAAACGTTCAAGGCCTAACTTATATTGAGGGGTTGGATAAAATTACATACAGGGAATGAGTGAACAAAAAAAGCTTATCATAGGTACTGAATATATTATTGATTACGAAGGAATGAAAATGCTGTACATAGCCATGCGATTTATACAGATTTTGACGAATCCTTCAACAAAATCTATTGTCATGTTATTTTTTGTTTGTTTTGAAATTTCTCACATTCATAGTTACTTACACATCGTTGTCAGTATTTCAGGGACGGACACCATTTTTCTCACTAATGAAACATCAACTCGGCGATTCTCCAGGGGTCGAACCTAGGACCCCCGCTCTTTCATTCATTCATTAACGACATTGGAAAGAATATTAAACCCTATAAATATCTCTTCTTCGTAGACGAAAACACACTTTTCACATATATCGAAAGTCACACCGATTCCATTATTCGTCCGATCATAATCTTTTTTCTTTTGTCAAATGGTAAGATCTTAACACCTTACCCTTTAGCAACCATAAATACAGTGCCGTTACATTTACGAGATCCAAAGACACATTACTGTTCCACTACCGCATGAGCAAAAATAGATTATTTCGTACAAATGGGATTATTATTAACGTCGGCTTGATTTTCGAGATATATCTCTCTTTCAAATCTGTATATGTAACATTATTTCCCGCGCCAACAAAATTCTTCGATTTGTTCTTCGTAATCCAGAACCATTTACTAACGGATGAGCATTACAAAGAACCAACGAAATTCTTGTTGGCAGTATCCTGGAGTATAGTTCCTATATTGGACCCTTTCTGAACAGACCAATTCCTCAAAGCATATAGAAAAAGTGCAAAAGAGGTTAATACGTTACCTTTAAGTGGGGGAATATTATACATGCCTCTATCCATCCTGTGTATTTCACAGTAATGCTTGATTTTGACACCTTAGAAACCCGTTCTATTTCCTCCTAAAAATTCTTCACCGCTCTATTTCCTATCAACCTTCCTAGTAAAGTAAACAAAATATAATGTTACCTCGTGCGTGTTTATTTGATATGGTTGTCTTTGTTGTTTTAAAATGTCAGTACACACACGATACGTATTTAGGTTTTTCTAATGTTTGTCACTACTTCTACTTGTTTCTATTTGTTCATCACATCTCGTTAGCAGTACCTGTAATATGTGTTCTAAATTTGTAATCTCTGTAATATTACGAGTATAAAGGTGAAGAACTGTTTTATGGAAACCATGAAAAATAAATACATACATGTACTAGCGAATTTCATTGTAGGAAGAAATTTCGTTTCAGTGAACATACTGTACATTAAACGGACACATATCAAATAAGTTGAATTCATCAGGGATCTTAGGGTAATACTGAATGTTAAATAAAACATTATACAATACACTGATGAAGTCACCAACAAAGCCAACAACATTTTGGGATTTATAATTCGTACAACAAAACCTTTCCGCAACTAAACATTCCCTTTAGAACACTGCACTCCGATCTTTCTACCAAGCCCATGTTTAAAGAGTCGAAAGAAAAAAAAATTACAAACTACACTATTTTCAAATTACACTCAATCTATACATTTTCACGACTTCAAATCCCTTCGTACGTTTAATTTTTGACCAAATCTTGTTACTTAATTTTTTTAATAATGGCCTGGACTCGTCAGAGCTTACCAATTTAATGAAAAATTCATATTTCTTCAAGATCAACACGACAATACAATTTATTTGATTCGCCCACGTGTAGAACCAACATTACGAAAAATTCCTTGATTCCCCGGATATGTGCGCAATATACCACAAAATTTCACAATATGGACATTTATCTTCAAAATAGCCAATAAAAGTAACGCGTACGATCGAAAATTAATACGAGAGTGTGAAATGTATCGGGAGTATCTCCTATCATTATGCCATATTCGTCTTTTTCTCCCCTTACCTAAAATTAATTTTAAGATACAATAAAACTACATCTGTAAGCAATTTTAACACAAGAGGGTTTTTTGGCTTGACTTCGTTAAACTTATTTTATATATTTATTCTGCATTTTGTATATAAGCTATTTGTCCCTTACCTACAAATAAATAAATAAACTAATTAATTGAAAGTTATGTTTAAAAGTACATGTTTTGTAGTTTTGTTTATTATAAGAACTCGTATACGAAGAAAAAATGCTATTTTTGTTCAAATAATGTACCCCTTGACTCTCAGGTCCATGTTTCTACCAATAATCGCCTAGTTTTCCACCCTCTGACTCTTTCATTTTGTGCTTTCACCCACTGCAGTAATTCTTACTTATTTTCTTCTCTAGGGATACTTTTTACTCTACGCCTCGAAGAATGATACTTATTTGTTTTACCGAAAACCTTTGGTTTCAAAGGGAAACATAACGATTATCTTTTCGACGCGTCGGTGCGGGCGCTGTCAAAATAAAAGTCACAAAATTTGAAGAAAATATGTGCAAGTCTGTTCATAATAGTGCGATGGAAGTCATACGGGCGAAGTAAATGACGTGTTGTTATTTTTATAACGTTTCAAAAAATTCATCCGCGTAAAACGCGAGATTTTCGTGACGGGCTGGTGAAAGCCCTCGTGTAAAAATGCCGGTTGGCTTGTGAACGGGAATTGATCGAAAAGTATCGAATAGATCGTACCGTTATTTATACGTCACGCCCGCGATGGACATAAACCGCAGCTAGCGAATTCCCGGCGGGTATTTATTTAATTACCATATCAGATGTACGCCGAGCCTCTGATAAAAAGAGCCGCCAACAGGTATCTGAGAAGAAGAAGAAGAAGGCTGATGAAGACCCCCCCGAGCTCCGAGGGTCAAAGGATGCATTTTTTATTTTTATTTTTTATTAACCAATACATATAATATATAATTAACCAATGTATATAATATATAATATTAGTGGTAACAATACCTCCCTAATTGAGAAATTCTCGTGTTTAGAGAGGGAGCACTATCAGATTGACAGTACTATACATACTTAACAGTTGTTACAATACTTTTTTTTTATAACATATGAATAATAAGTTGACATTTTTTTTTTGTAAATAATGGAAAATTTTTATACATAATGAAAATATAAGTAGGCATTTTTTTGGTACATAATAAAACATAATGTAAAATTTTCAAACATAGAGAAATATAAGTTGGCATTTTTTTGTTCATAGCGGAAATGTAATTGGCACATCGTAACACATAGGTACCTAAATCTAGTTAATAGTAAAATGTTTTTTAAGTTTTTGTTTAAAAATTTCATAATTCCTTTCAGATTGAATTTCTTTAGGAAGTTCGTTAAAGCATTTTATGGCTGAGTATGTGTAATGATGTTGGGCTGTTGTTGTATTAAGTTTAGGGATTATTATTTGTCCTAAGGTTCTCGGCCTGGTGCTAAATGACTTTATTGTTAGTTTATCTTTGTGGATTTGAAGTAATGCATTTTTTTGATAAATTTTATTTAGTGGTAATACTTTGAATTCATCGAATAATTTTTGGGTTGAATAGTCTAATTGTTTCTTTAGAATAATTTTGATGAGTCTTCTATGTACTATTTCAAGTGGGGTTAAGTTGGTTTTAAACGCTCCTCCCCAGCCCCCAGCCTATTATTCCATATTGTAGAACTGATTGTGCTAATGCATAGTAAACCTTTAGTAGCATAGATTTATGCAGAATATTTCTTAGTTTGAGGAATACGTAATAAAGTTTTCGTATTCTGTTTACGGTTTGTGCAATATGTTCTGTCCATTTAACATGTTGATCTATAATTATGCCTAAATATTTAATATTGTTTTTTTTTTTGATTTTTGTGCATTTAGGTGAATTGCAGTTGTCCGTATAATTATTACAAGAGTTATGAATAGTAATATTGGAATTTATTGTTGGATGGATTTTGTCTGATAATGTAAAAGTCATGAAATAGGTTTTGTCAGAGTTTAAGGAAAGGTAGTTATCATCTAAACATTGTTTTAGGTTGTTTATTTCTATATTCGCAGTTCGATAGGCTTCTTCCCAAGTTTTTTTTTCTATGATTAAAACTGTGTCGTCGGCGAAAGATATGATTTTTCCAATTTTTGGTACTGAAAGCATTTCATTCACGTAAATGATAAACAATATTGGACCTAGAACTGTCCCTTGAGGAATTCCAAATTCGGAATAGGTGGGTTCACTCAATATATTGTTAATTTTTACGTGTTGGTGTCTTTTATGAAGATAACTTTTAAACCATTCTTTAACTGTTCCTTGGATTCCAATGTTTTCTAATTTTTTGATTAGCTTCATGTGACTTATACTGTCAAATGCTTTTCTTAGATCGATGAAAATACTTAAACATTTATTTCCCGAGTCAAGAGCATTATATATTATAGAGGTTATTTTTGCGATTGCATCTTGCGTACCTAAATTTTCTCTGAAGCCAAATTGGTTATCATTAATAATTTTATTTGAAGTGATATGTTTAGTTAATTGTGACTTTACGACTTTTTCAAATATTTTTGATACGTTAGATACAATAGATATGGGACGGTAGTTTGAGATGTCCGATGTATTTCCTGATTTGAAAACCGGGGTTATTATTGTATTTTTATATATTTTTGGGTAAATTCCTTGTTGTATGCTGTTATTAATGATATGTGCAATTGGTTTTGATATTAATTGTCTCATTTGTTTTAATACATTTACTGTGATATTATCAAAACCAGGGCTCGCGGACACTCGAAGGTTAGTTATAATTTTTTCTATTTCAATTTGGGTGCATTTTTCAAACTTTTCGAAAATATTTTGGCAAGTTTGTGTGGTTCGAAGTATTTTTAGATTGGGGGGAGTCGATTTTTTTGGCTAGATTTTCTCCGACTTTAGCGAAGTAGTTATTGAAAATGTTTGCAATTTTAGTTGGTTCTTTTATTGAGTCTATTGTTTCGTTGTCATAAGTTATTTTATTTATTTGTTTATTTTTATTACCGTTTCCAATAATGTTATTTATTGTAGCCCAGACTTTTTTGTTATCTTTACCACTATCTTCGATTTTTACCTTGAAGTAATTTTCTTTTGTTTTTTTAATCAAATTTGTAAGATTGTTTCTGTATTTTTTATATGATTGTAATAAAGTTAAGTCATTAGGTTGTTCTCGGGTTTGATAAAACAGTTTTCTTTATTCCTAATTGAGGTAACTATTGCATGGGTGATCCAGGGCTTAATTTTTCTATGTTTTGATTTTAGATTGACGTTTTTATGTTTAGTTGCATTTATTATGTGTTCGCGAAGTGTTTTATCGAATAAAATTGAAGATTTTTCGGCATCTTCGGTGTTTAATATTTCTGCCCATGTTTCAAATTTGATTTTTGTTCAAGAAGTTGTATGTTTAAAGTTTTTATATTTTACTGTTGTAATGCAGTTTTAGAAAAGGACGTACTTTTTTTAAATCAAAAATTAAGAAGCACGTATAGTGATCGGTAATGTTTGTTTTCCAGATGACAGGTGTTAATTGTGCAGTTGTGTCTGCCTTAGTCCAAATGTGATCAATACATGATGGGTTTTGTCGGGGTACAACTCTAGTATAATCGTTTATACATGAAATGAAGTTCAGTTCAGCCATCGTATTAAGTAGATCATTTTTTTCGACGCTGTTTGAGTTTTGACCAATATTTATATTGAAGTCGCCCGTCACTATAGTATTTTGACATTTGTTTTTGTTGATTACATCTTTGAGATTCTCTATAAATTGTTGAGTTTTTGAACCGTGGGTTCGGTATACAGCAATAACTTGATAAATCTGATTATTTACTTTTAATTGTAATGCTACGCAGTTCGTGAGGGTCATGTTTATTTCTTTATAAGATACATCTTGGTGTTTTTGGTTAACGTAAATGACTATGCCACTATTCTTGTTAATGTGTGTTTTCGTGGGAATGCATGTAAAGTTTGGTAATTGTGGTATATTATCTATATTTACTGTATTAAGGTGGGCCTCTGTCAAAACAATACAGTCGAGTTCAGTTTTTAAAAGACTAAGAGTGCATAATAATTCATTTATGTTTTTGTAAATACTCCTAATATTTAAGTGCATAATGACTAATGAGTTTGTCTTATTTTTGAACAGTAGGTTACATTCATCGACATTATTACATACTTTTTCTGCTATATTATAAGTGCTATCTAGTTCATCCGTAATAATATTATTCATCCGGCTTTGAAAACGTGTGTCTTATATAAGAGTTTTGGGAATAAATAGCATAAGCGCAATAAATAATATATAACATAAGCATATAAAGTATGCAGAATTTAGGCATGTAAATAAAATAAGACATTATCATATAAAGAAGATAAAACATAAGCTTATAAAGATTGTGAAACATAAGCATTAGCATAAAAGGTATGTAAGTGATATAGGGGTTTGGTTGCTTCGAATATTTAACATGAGCATATAATGTATATACAGCATAAGAATAGGTATATACAGTGTACATATAGTTGTTGCGAATATAAGACCTAGGCATATAAAGAATAAAAAGTATAATCATATTAAAAAAGTAAAACATGAGCTTATAAAGATTATAAAACATAAGCATATAGATAATATGAAACGAAAACATAAGCATATAAAGTATACAAGCGATATAAGGGTTTGGTTTTTGCGAATATTTTACATAAGCATATAAAGTATATATAACATAATCGTAAGTATACAGAGTATATACATGTTTGCTGCGTATATATAACAAAAGCATATAAAGAATATAAAGCATGAGGGTGTTAAGACACAATATATACCCCTTGATTCTGTGTTTTGCATATAGATTTGTGTGAAAAAGTATAAACGTATGAGAGTAAGTTATACAAGTATATATAAAAGAGCTTTGTTTATTGGTTATTGATTGAGGGGGACAAAATGTTTTTGTTAGTATCGTTAATAATAATAGCAGGTGTTCCGTTATCTCTGCGGACGTAAACTTGACCTCCCTTTGCCCAGGCGAACTTAAACCTGTTTTCATGGGTAGCTTTTCTCGCGAGAAACCATAGATGTTTTGCGCGAAAAGTCAGGTGTTCCGAGATGTAAATTTGGGAGCTTGGTCCTGCCATTCCGATAAGAGTGGTGTTTAGTTTGTCCTCACGATTTGGGGCTTGTTTGTTGTAGTTTTGTATGTCTCGCAGGAAATCATCTCGGTCGATGGTGGTTTTGAATTTCACTACTATTGGCCTGCGTTGATCTTTTTTGGACTTTTGGTTAATACGGTAAGCTGCATCGATGTTATTGGACTCGTTGTTGGAATTGGTTATTTTTTTAATGTTAAAAATGTAGTTATTTAAGTTTTCCCCATTAAGTTCGGGGATCCCCCTAATTTCTACATTTTTTGACTTATTTGTCCTTTCGATTTGTTCCATTTGGTTTTCTAGGACTTCGATTCTCGTTTCAAGGTCAGTGTTCCTTTTTTCAAGTTTGCTGTTTGTGTCCTCTAGATCGTGGACTCGATGTAAGATGTCCTAATACTGTTTGCTCATAGCCGCCAAAGTAGCGAGAATTTGGGTATTTTGCTCAAGCAACTTAGAAAGTAGTTCAGTATCAACAAGGGCACTACCACTGGCTTTGGTAGAGGGCACAGCACATAAGCATTGGGTGCATTTTAACTGAGTGCGTCGCTCCTTACTGAGACGACGGTATGAGCTCTCAGTTACCCCACTGCAGAGTAAATGATATGTTCCTTTGCACAGCGTACATATAAAGACGGATTCGTCTGAGAGAGTAGGCTCCGAACAGGCTTGGCAATTCATCTTGTGGACTTGTGTTTGTTTGATGTATTTTGATTTTATTTGAATGTTGATTCGTATTGGAGATTGGTTGTTGATACACCTGTTGCCCTCTGTTGGTCAAAAGCGGTAAGTTATATATTTTAATTAAATTTGTTTATTTACTGCCATCTGTTGTTCGTAGTGTAGAGAATAGATGGTGTAGGTTTATTATTATTTAATAAAAAAAGAATTTCAATAATTCTTTTCGCCGGTGTGAGGTTCGAACTCGGGCCGGAACTAGCGACCGGTGAAATCACGAGAGGTGGCGCATTAACCAACACTGCTACTGATCTGTTATGCGAAGTGGCGAAATTCACTTTCATATACTTCCGATTTTATGATTTATGAACAATTTTATTGTTGCACTTGTTTGACGTTTGCCGTTTATCACTTCCAGTAGCTTCCAAATTATTTTTTTTACTGTTTTTTTTATATTTAGAAGCACTTGTACACACAATTATTTAGTTATTTAATTTAGTAAACTGAAAGTCACTATTGTGATTATATCAGGAGTGGGGTTCACTTTTAACTGTTTGAATTCTATTTATTTGCGGAGCGTGAATAGAGCAACTGTCAACTGTTTTTAGAGGTCAAAATACATAATAGGTGTCCGTTAACGAGGTCGTCCCCCCAGAAGCCACGTAGAGGAGAGGACTTCACCGACACCACGAGAAGCAATTGGACCTTCTCGCCTTCCTGGCTACGGCGGTGGAAGTCTCGTGGTTAGAATAGCTTAGGAAAAGTACAAATACAAATGGTCCCGGGGGTGAGTTTTTACCTATCCTTTAAATGCTTGTAAACCTGTAAAAATTTGGGTTAATACATGGTTTTATTATTACTCCAGTACCTGTTATCTTGTAGAAAACTTTTTTTACGAATCCTTTTCGGAAATGCCATAAAAATTAAATGCCCACGCTCTATAGGGGAGTTTCAGGTTCCACTGCAGATTGACATACCTAGACCTGGAGTCAAGGTTTGGCGTCCAAGGTTCCCTCTGAGGAACCAAAATTGATTTGTTGTATTCCTTTTTATTGACCTAGTTATACACTTAATAACATTTAGTCATATATGACTATTTCGGTAACAACATCTCATGTAGAAGTCCATCAGGGCGTTGAAAATTAATAAATAAATAAATAAATATTTTGTGAATAAATACCATCGTATTCAAGGTCAGCATCTGTTTCACGGTTAACCAATTTAGTTCCTTTAATATTTTAATTATTTTTGAGAATCTATTTCGTCGAAGTATTATTCTCATTGCCATGTTTTGGAGAATCTGTAACTTATTTAATTCTTCTTCGTTACATAGGAATATGGGAGTCAGTGTGTCCAGGAGTGACGGAAGTATGAATCCATCTCTTCATCTGCGGTGCAAGGCTCTCTCGATCCATGACATATCGGCCGCCAAGACCTTGACAAAACCTCACCCCAAAAACCTGGGCACCCCTGCTACTTCCTTTAATTAAATTCTTTGCAATATCCCTCAGACCCGAAAAACTGGGATTTTGTTTGTAGTATTTTCTCCCAGAATCTAAATTAGCTAAAGATTTTATATTATACCTGCAGATTATTAGACGTATGTTTAAGAGTTAGTAGATTTTGCACAAGAATCCCAAACCGCTAAGTGAGTGGGCTTTCGGAATCCACATTTCTGAGAAAAACGGGTTGGGAGGACTTGGGAAATGATGGAGAAGATAACGATTGGAAAGTTGCTGGCTTTTCAAATATTGTCACCAAACACGGTAATTTATATATCAATGCGCTTCGCTTCCCACACGCTAATCACCCATCCCGGACGATAATTGCCTAATTTTACACGATCATTAATCACGGACGAACACCACCAGTTTTCCCATCCATAAATAATAGTCTGTATTAGTGTAATCCAGTGCGACCGTTCAACATACGCAGCGAAGCCTGCAAACTGCATAAGGCCAATTGAATCAATGAGTCACTCAAATACTGCGATCAGTTAAGGTCCTAATTTACCGTGATGTTTAGAAGTAGATATCTCCTTAAATTAAACTTCATTTCTTGATAAAATTAACAAAAAGTGGAAACGTGGACCACCTGTTGATAAACATTAAAAAGGCTTTTCAATGACAAGATACAATGTATTTTTAATTTATATTCATTGCCTTTTCAAGAACGGCACAAAATAATTACTTTCGGAAGCAAATTCTCCCAGACAACTATTATTTAAATATATTTTTAGAAATTAAATTTAAATTTCATCGTCTGTTTAAAAGATCATTAATACAATTACGTATACAATTTTTAATTTAATCTCATTGGGTATTACAAATGTATACCAATTTATCTAGTACAGGCGCTTACTAACCGGTAAGTTTTTTAAGGTGCGCATATCATCTGAGATCTTCAAGATTTGGTAAACCTTTAATAATTTATTGGTTTCCGTAAAGAAGACCGAGTAGTTTTCCATTACTCTTTACTTTAAATACCTTTTTTTAATTTACGTCTCTGAATAATGAAAAATAGTTTTCGTTTTACATAACATTTATTTTGGAATCATTAAAGAAAGAAACACCTGGCAGAGGAAGAGGGAATGGGAATATCTTGCCTGTTGTGTGCTGATGATGCGGTGCTGATTTCTAACAGTATGGAAGATCTACTGTCTCTCTTTGCTAGGATGAACGAATTATGTATGAAGAATGAGTTAATGATGAATGTAATTAAGTCTAAAGTCTTGATATTTAAAAAAGGGAGTATGAAAATAATGTTCAATATAGTTGTGAATGACGCGAATTGAAGCAGGTGGATGAGTTTGTGCATTTGGGAAGTACACGAGATGTGAAGGCTGATAGAGATATCGAAAGAAGGGTAAATTCAGGAGTTATTTTCACTCAAGATGCCTTCAGATATAAGTATATGGACTTTGGTTGTACGGCCGTATATCCTCTTTGCATACTTACTTGAAGAAAACATCTTCTAAACTTTCGGCCGGACCAATTGTCGCTGGACCAATTGTCGCCGGATCAAATTATTACTGGTCTCGGGGAACAGCAGGAGAGAAGTAGAAAGCAAAGCTGAAGAAGGTTTGAGAGTAATACTTGAGTGGGGTAAAAGAAACAGGCTGAATTTCGCTCCCCAAAAGACCATGGGTCTCCTTATGAAGGGCTTCCTCGATAGAGGAAGAAATCCTACTATAAAAATGGGAGACTCCAACATCCGATTTGTGGAAAATGCAAGATACCTAGGCGTTATCTTGGATCGCTCTTCATCTTTCCTGGCGCATGTCAAGAGTGTATCCAGCAGGGCCCAGGCCCTGTTCATGAAACTGAGAAGAATCTCAACTGCGGAGTGGGGATTACGCTCTCCGGCACTTCGCCTACTGTATAGGGGAGCGTACGTGGCACAAGTCACGTACGCAGCTTCTGTATGGGGGCATCGCCTAGACAACGTACTGATCCACTCAGCACTTAAGCGGGGCCAGCGAACTCCCCTGCTGGCGCTCTCGGGCGCTTACAGGACTGTAGCTTCGGACGCATTGCCGGTTCTGGCCGGTATTTTGCCCATTGATCTAGAAATAAGGGAAGTGTTAACTAAGAAAAAACTAATTAGAGGAAGGTCAGCCGTCCATCTTGGAGTTGAACTAACACCAGGTGGGGCAGTATCTCTCCCTCGACTGCTGAAAGAGATGCGTGAACTCACTCTTAATGAATGGCAAAAACGTTGGGATAGATCGAATACGGGCAGATGGACTTTCTCCTTCTTCCCGTCAGTTAAAGCCAGAATGGAAGGGGCGTTCATCAAATTGGATCATCACTTAACACAAATTCTTTCAGGTCATGGAGAATTCAGGGGAAGACTGCACAGCCTGACCCTGTCTCCCCATCCAAACTGTGCGTGTGGTGACACAAACCAAACAGCCGAGCACATTCTGTGGCACTGTGAGATTTTGACGGACGCAAGAGATGAAATGTTGGAAGGTCTGAAAGTAACTACGAGACCAGCATGTAATGCAGATCTCGTGTCGAATAAGGAGAATCTCGAATGTCTGAGGAAATTTACAAGGATCTGGGTTGAGCGATGGCCTGAACTTAGAGTCGATGATTAAATTTAACTTCATTGTGTGTTTAGGATCCAGGTGTAATTGCTCCTGGAATCCATGGTCACCCTTTTATTATACTTCTACTACTACTATTGCCCGGATTTTTATTATTTCGCACTGAAACTGTATATTCATGTATTTATGTATCATGCTTTCTTAGGTACCACCTTCAACAGCCTCTTTAACATCTAAAATTTGTCTCTATTTCTTGCTTTTTAATCATTGTTTTCTCTCTCTTAACTTGATATTATTAATAACCTTACCCGTATATACTACACTTGCTACTTTCATTTTATTCTTTTTTTTCTAAATCTAAGCTATATTTCAATCAAGTTTTGCGTGTCTGGACTTGCATAAGTAAGGAGCCGGATCGTAAGGAGCCGGAACGGAACTATCACTTAATCATTTTGTATTGTCTTACACCCCATCAAGGGGGTGGACTAGACCTATGACCGTGCATCAACTGAGGAGATGACTCCCAAGGCAGCGGTTGCATAACCCGCCCGCGCCTCCCCCGTCGCCATGAGCGGGCCTGAAGACCAACCGTTGCGGACCGGTGCCCTTCCGCCCTGCCTCCGGTGACCCGATGCTCACTTTTATCCCTAGGGTCTTCAGGTCTTTCACTCTTTAATTCCAACACTTTCTTCGAGGGCGTACCGGGAAGCCGGCTTAGGGGCGCGGACATCGAGTCCCGCTTGCGACTGGACTGATGGCTCCGCTTATCCTCGGCGGGACTGCCGGACGACTGCATCTCAGTTGCTTTGGTTAGGTCGTACAATCTCATCATAATAATGTTTTTTTTTTCTAGTAACCTTTCCTCTTTTCTATTAATAAACTTTGTTTTCAGCTATATCCAGTGGCGGAGATGAGACGTGATACTGTGAAATAAATAACTAACACCATGTACGCACTCGCATACTGCCTGCTAACAATGTATGCCCGGACATTGGAGGTCTAGGGTCATTTTAATAAAAAAATGAGCTTCTTTATAAATAAAAATTAGAGTCCTGACGTGTACAGTGAAGGAGGAAACCATCTGTTTCCTTAGAACGCCGTGGGAAAGTGGTGGGGAACCTCCAGTGGATGAAATGTCGGCCGGACGAACTGTCGGCTGGACCAACTGTCGCCGGACCAACTGTCGCCGGACCAACTGTCATCGGACCAATTGTTGGGTCACCGTTTGATTCTAGGTTCATCAAAATTACTCTTCAACGAAACGTCGCTTGAAATGTATCTATGATGTTAGCTCTCTACATTATTACTGATTTTGTGATTTTGCATAATCAGGTACTTCCATTCCCCCCTTTACCTTTTGTCTTCACTTTATTGAAGTCAAAACTTCTTTAGCGACGTTCCGATTTGAAACTCAATGAAACGAAAAATAGCCACACTGAAACGAGACAAACACATTAATCTTGGTAGTGGTTCCCAAAGTGGTCCTTACGGACCCCCAGGGGTCCTCAGGATCATCCAGGGGATCCGTGAAAAATAAAAATGATTTGGGGGTCCCTGAATGACGTCAGGGGGTTCGCGGCAAGGTTTTGTCGCATTTTTATTCATAAGAAAGTTTCGTCGGGGGAGGGGCTCAATGGAATGGGATATTTCGCCCCGCCCCATCTGAACCCATTCCACCCCATATCCCATTTCGCCCCCCCCTCCCCTCCGTTGTGGTAAATTTGTTGTCCCACCCTATCCCATTTCGCCCCCTCCGGTGTGCTCTCCGCCCCAGGGTCCATGGGCCAAAACAGTTTGGGAAAGGGGTCTGTTGGCCAAAAGCGTTTGGGAACCACTGATCTATAGGATTTAGCCTGCGAGAGAATGAGATAGTGTAATCGGTCTCCTCTTTTTCTGAAGGTGTCACTTCTACCGCGTGTGAACTATACACTGTGTTTGGTTTTTCAGAATTGCATCATTCGTATCACCGTCTCCAGATGAAGAACGCTTATATTATATTCCAAATAAGTATTTCTAGTGGACTCGTAAAAGCGTGGCAAATTCGAAAGTTCATTTAATTGGTCTATTTCATAATATCACAATTCACAAACCATTGCAAACTAATTATTAGGTGATCTCTTATTCCCGCGTATTTTAAGGATGCGGATACACGTGAAAGCGAAACGCCGCTTGAGATTGCTTCGTTCAAAGTTCGTTGCCCGGCTCGGGTCTCGATTCGCAAATAATATGTACGGCGTACGCAGAATTATGAAATGCCCGAAGTAGTTTCGTTAATGCCAGACATGTCGGACGCTAACACGTCAGTTATTATCTATTATTATTTGCCATAGGTCACCCCAAGTGGTTCGCTATGTTTGGTGATTTAGCAGGGGTGCCCGGGTTCATGGGGTGAGGTTTGTCTAGGTCTTGGAGGCGGATGACCAGGACATACTGAACCCCAGATTCCTACCCACCCCTTAAACCCTTTTCCTTCCCAGAACTCTCCTCTCCTTCCTTTCCTTAAAAAAAACTTCCACACAGCATCCTCAAAGATGACATAGGCCCTGAGGGAAATTATTTTCCTCAGGGCCTCCTGTGTGGAGCTCATGTAAAAAAAAAAAAAAATTACAGGTCTGCATGTTGCATAACGTGATAGCATTTCAATTTGATAGTTTTGTTTAGGAAAAAACCTAATTATATTCTCGTGCCCGTACAAAAAAAAAACTTGCAAACTTTCATTACATTTTTACTCATAAATAACTGACGTATTAGCGTTTGACACGTCTGGTATTAATAACATTTTATTTGTGTTTATAAGATACTCATGATGCTTGCAAGTTTAATTCACTAATTTATTTTGTTGCTTTTTTATTATGGTACGCAAGTTTGTTCGCATTTTTCAGGTGGCCTCGTCGTCGCGTTCCTTGAGGGAAACTGACATTCAAATCGACTTTTGAAGACCATAATATGTCATTAAGATAGACCAAACAGAATTTATGTTGAATTTGGTTCACAATTAGTTTCATTCCACAGAGTACGCCTGTACTCCTTAAGTATTGTTCGAATATAAAGTAAAGTAGCATTCTAAATTTATTTTCGATTCGATGTTTTTTTCTGACAGTTCACTTCGCAAATCAAAAATAAACCGTTATGTTAAGAAAGACTCTCAATTTAAGATCCTAAAAACACGTAAAAACGGTATCTACCACCACTGCAAAAATATGAATTAAATTCGAATGTCGGAGTAAACTAATTATTATCATATCTTTCGAGGTATTTTTTCGGTATTCCAAGGAATGATGCTCTGGTGTACTTACGATCACTCTTAGGTACAAACAGTTGATTTTTGTATCATGAGAAAATCATGACAACTAAGCATGGTCTCATGGGTCAATAGCCCTTTTTGGCTCGTGTTGTAGTGTTTACTCCCACCAATTTGGGTCTCTTCCAGACCGTGTTCACTGCATCTTCGATTGTATTTAAAATTGACTCCCTGTTAGCAATCCCGTAAATATCCTGTTTAAAGACAACATAAAACATGTAGTAAATCCCTTAGGGCAAATGTCGTCTTTGGGGATACTGTGTAGAGGGGCTTTTGAGTGAAACGAAGGAGAGGAAGTTCTGGGAAGGAATAATATGTAAGGGTGTGCAGGTCAACCACCGCCAACATCTAAACAAACCTCATCCCATGAACCTGGGCACCTCTACTAAGTTACCAACTGTAGCGATCCTCTTGGTACAACCTACGGCAGGTGTGTTAGTTATCGCATAAATTCCAGGGATGGCGATACTCTTACCCGCCTCCCAAAATGAAAATGAAAGTGTGAATTGCGCCGGCTTGCCAGGTGTAAAAATAAAATTAAAGGGGTGTAAGTAAATAAAATAGCCGCGTTTCGTTATTGAATGGATTACCACGAATACTTTCAAACATATAATGATTATTAAATTTTCCTCCAATGTCAAAACAAGTTGATTGATCAACCGGATGAAATAGCTGCAAAGCTTATGAAAACATTGATACAAAATAAATATATTTCCAACAAAACTCTATACAATGATACCTAATTTTTCGTCGACAAATCCAATTTTCGAATCCTTTAAGAGCTGTGCTTTTTCCACACTGTGCGTCCCGGATTAATTTAATCCAGACTTCCGGCCCGCAGAGATCAAACGCCATCTGCCGCTGTCTGCCAAAGTTTCCGTATCACGTGGTCCCAGGGGCATGTGACGTCACCGGGTCCGCCTACCGACGATCCTGTGAACTAAATTAGATTCCCATATCCTTTTCAAATAAGTGTCGCTGCCCCATCCCAATATCAGATAGCTACTATTTGCTGATCTAATAAAAATGGCACGTGGCTGTTTTTTTACAGTGACGTGGACTAATGTTATTATGTAAACAAGAGCATTTTATGTTGTATTTTTTTGGTTTTTGGAAATACTTAAAATCGCTGGAAAAATTAGCTGTTTTAAATTAAATATACGAAAAATTGTATATTTTCATAAACGCAACTCAACAATACTGTTTTGACAACTTATTCACTTTTAACGCCTAATTTTGTCTGATTTATTTTTGATATATTTTTAACTTCAATCTATAGGCTCTGAGGATAGCCACTTTTCTCAAGGTCTATATCATCTTTCGGGAAGCTGTGTCGAGAGTATCTACAGTACCACTACCATAAATACGGACATATGCCTAGTGTGATAGTCGAAAGAATCTCTCACCTTTTTTTTACGACAACTTAAAAAATATATACATACTTAGCATGTTCAGAATGTAAATATACTGTGACGGGCAGTGGTTTCTAGTTTTTTGAGGGTTGGCAATACTGAGTGGAAGAGGTGGGTCTCTTGACCAGAGCGAGCATCGCAGGAACATTGAAGTACTCGTACGTAAACCCACGTTGTAGTGTCCAGTTGCGTGAAAGGTGTCAGCTAAAAATCCAGCCAAGTGCTGTGATTCGCCTTTTACTCACGGAAGGAATAACACCTACAAGAAAAAAAGGTGAGGATTTCTGAGCTATATTGTGACTGGAAAAGATAGTGGTTAACTCATTACACGACTGGAAACAAAAACAATCGTCAAAGTGGCGTCACACCATAGACATATGATAATATTCATATGTCGATGCGTCACACCAATTCCCCATCTGCCAAAAAATTGAAAACGACAATTTCGGGCAAAAAAATCATAAACTCAGTATTTTGGGACCGAAAATGCATCATTTTTGTCGAATTTCTGCCTCAGGTTAAGACCATCAATGAACAACAATATTGTGATGCCCTATCAAAAATTCAAAAGGAGCATTCAAAACAAAAGGAGGGGAATGCTGTACAGAGAATTATACTTGTTTCACGAAAACGTCCATCCTCACACAGCCTTAGCCACCAATACACTATTGGACTCATTTGATTCCTGACTTCAGTCTGTTATCAGATTATCAGTCTGTCATCAGGTGTCTTCAGATTATCATCCTGAAGGCATATATAGATGAACATAAATTTTCAGCTAACAAGCCGGTGCAGAAAGTGGTTCTGAAGGCGGGAAAGAACTGGTGAAAAGAATTCTTCCAGGAAGGCATAAAGACACTTGTGTCACGGTTTACCATATGCATTGAACGGGATGGCAATTATTTGTAAAAATAGTCAATAAGTGTATCAACAATATCCTGTATTTTTTTTATAATACACTTTTTCAAAAAAAAAAACAAAATTCAGTACGCTTACTTTCTGAACATGCCTCGTACATGATATGTACATAGGAAACTTAAATTTAATCTGAAGAATTCCGAAATTTCATATAATTTCACCTCGTCGTTTGGACTACTTGGTAAAAATATTTTAAACTACCATTTCGGGATACCAACATACATACCAACCCTTATCTCGACGTTGAAGCAAGATGAGGAACTCAAACATCGTAATTTATGGACTCCAGACGTCTGGGTTAATATTTACGATATGCAATCTCTCTCTCGGGGCCAATCACAATGCTCCTCAGACACGGAGATACCGGGTCCCGACTGCGTCTGCAGTCACGTCGTATCGAGATGTATGAATGTTAAGAGCGTTTAACCAGTCAGCGGACGAAAATCCAGATTTCGTCGAAAGTTGTTCTTACGATCGTGCAGGGCGGTTACAATGAGAAAGAATAATTTTTCTCCGTACCAGCTTTTTTAGATTATAACTCAATATCGAATTTATTTCAATCCAAATTAGCTTTAATTTATACAAAAATAGAAAAATGAAATAATTTAACTTTGTATAAACCACTTATTTGATGCGCAAATCCGACCGGTTTCTACCGGTTTCGACCCACTCTACACTAATACCTACCTACCCAATCTACATTATTATCTAGCAACAGCTCCACCCCTACCATAATAAAACATTGTTCGAAACTGTCAAATTAGTATAAGCTTTCCCTGACGAAGGAACGTTTGTTCCGAAACCGGTCGGATTTGCGCATCAAATAAGTGGTTTATACAAAGTTAAATTATTTCATTTTTCTATAATGGATAACCACAAAGTAATAGCTACATTCAAAAATATTTAATTTATACCTTCATCCAAAAATGCTGAAAGGCGTAATGATAAAACTATTAAAATAATGTACTTTTTGTAATTATTTTTTGATTATAAGTATTTATTATTTTTCAATAATGTCTAAATTTAATAAGAATGTTAAAAAAATCTGAAATATATTAGTTTGTAAGTGCGCAAATAAATACACAAATGGACCAATTTTCGTCAAGAAACACATGTACGTACATGTTTTTTAATGATTTTATTGAAACTAAAATTAAAATTCTAAAACATGCGTTTGCTAGATAATATATTGATTTATTTTACTGCATGACTATATTATTTGAAATGGGTGTGCTATAATATAAAATGTTTTTTGAAAATTTAACAAATCTGCCAATGACCTATGGAATAACTTTATTATACTAAAAATTAAAAAAATTTCTCAAAATTTATTACATGCGAATGTTAGATAAAAGAACAATCTTTCGAAATCCATTTATAATTTTTAGTGGAAATGAGTCAATACGTCTAAAATCTGATTTGAAAATGACATATTTCTGATTTTCTCTGGTAATGCCCTCTTAATGCGGATATTCGGGAGCTAGGGACTAGGAGATTAGTCAGTTACTACACTGAGATTGAATTCAGTGACTTAAGAGATTGATAAAATTTAATATATATTTAGAACTGATGATACAGCTCCTGTAGTGGTTAACTCAGAATAAATAATAAGTAAGAACAGTCTGAATTCTCAAAATCAAAGACAAATCAGTTCCAATTTTGGAAATGATAATGACAGTTAAATTCAAAGCAAATCCTAGTTTTAGAGTGCTCTGAACCAAAGTTACAGACACAAAATCGAAATTAGAATTTTTTATAATAATAACTACATATATAAATAAATACAGTTAAACTAAATATGTCAAAAAACGAAGATATTATATTTACACATTGAAGACTCTCAAATGAAAATATATAATAGAAAACCAGAAAATATATACATTTTTTTACATTGACTCCACACAGGAGGCCCTGAGGAAAATAATTTCCCTCAAGGCCTTTGTCATCTGGAATGCTGTGTAAAGGGTCTTTTTGAGGAGAGGAAGGAATGAGCATTGGTCGAGAAGAGACCCTCGTTGTAGGAGGGAGGAAACACAGAGGCCGGAAAATCATTCCATAGCCGAGTTGTTTAACACAAGAACGAGTCGAAGAAACGACCCGTTCTCATGTGACAAATGTCAACCGTGTACAAATGTTGGGCACGCGTTTGGCGTGTTTCCCGACTATGCACCGGTGCCGAAGGGATCAATGATGCTAGTTCCTCGGAGCATCTTCCATTGTAATACCGGTAGAACAAGGATAGCATTCCCACCCGACGCCTGTGCTCTAAAGATTGCAATCCGTCTGTTAAGATGGGAGAATCTATCAAACGGACCGCCCGTTTCTGCAGAGAGTCGAGGGAATTTTTCAGGTATTTTGGAGCTCCAGGTGGCTGCCAAATTCAACCGTGGGGCGCGCTTGTGATTTGTACAGGGTTAGCAGTTGGGTACTATTGAAGTATCTGCGGGCCCTGTACAGTACGCCCAGTTTTTGGGAGGCTAGCATTACTCTGGCTGCGATGGAGCCCCCATACCTGAACTGGTTACTTAGGGTTACAACAGCCATATCAATGGAGGGCCTGTTCGGAAGATTGCTTCCGTTGAAAGATATTAGATTTTCATTTTGATCCCTTTTAGACGTAATCAGACAGGATAGAGTTTTTGAAACATTAAATTCAATGAGATTATTTTTACCCCAAGAGAAAACACTCTCGATGTAACCTTCATTCTTTGCTTCAAAGCCCTTAAAGATTTTGTGAGCCATTTGGTCTCATCTAGGAATTGAACCCAGGACCTTAGCCTTATCTGCGCTCAGCTCTAACCAATGAACTATAACGACATCATTATTGACGTACCAAATGTACAACGCAAATATGCCAAAAATATACCATATGCCAAAAATATATTAATGAAGCTTTTTAAAAATACTGATTCCTCTACTAGACTATGTATCCATATAATAGATTAAATAGATTACGATTAAATTAAAAATGAAACAAAATAATATTTCAAGTCATAAAACCACATTCGGATAAAGAGACTACACATAATTTGCAAAAAAACTCCATAAAATCCTTCCCCAAGGCATATAATCAAGAATAAAAATGTAGCTTAAAGAAGTCAATAAAAAAACCCTAATGAAGACACTAACAATGACATAAACGTAGAAGACAAATAAACTATATTTAAATAACTTTAGTCCGCCTCGGCACAAGACCCCTTAGTGAGGAGGACTAAGAAAATCAATATTTAAACTATGTATCATATTTTGTATGTACAATTATTTCTGTACCATAAAGGATAAACCACACATAACTAAAGGCTTAGCTATGGACTTACGTGGTTTATCCTTTAGGGTACAGATTTTATAGTCGCTAAAATAAAATAAAAAAGCTAATGCTACCCTTATTTAATCCTATCATACTTCGACTAAGAACTGAACTGATACATAATAATCATGTTCTTAACGCTAATTATTTTGGCTGCCGTCTATAATTGCAAGATTTTCCCGAACTAAATGCAATATAGGTAGTGCCTTGGATAATTCTAGTGCCTTTTTATTTTAATGTGTGATAATATCTTGTGACATCTCTAGAGGGATAGGATTATATTTGAACTCCTGCAGAGAAATGACTTATTTTTTCACCTCTTTTGTTTATATCCAAATGCATTATTTTTCAACGTAATAATAAATATAATTAATGTCAAAAAATTCTTTAGTCTTTCAAAAATAACAATCAACGAAATAAAACGCACTGTTTATTTCAATTTTTGTTGTAGTAAATCTAAAAGTGTGTTTTCATCTTTCCGTAAACTTTTGGTGAATTTTATCCTTGTTTGATGATGTCGATCCAATTCCGAGAATCTGTCGCTTTTTCTTAGCAATCCTTTCCAAATTCCTTGCTGAATCGTAAAAAATTATCATATCTTATAGGTTAACCGAGACAAAAATTTACTTTTGTTTAAACAGGTAAAACCAGTTAGAAATTGAATTTTCCTGAAATTCTGAACATTTTTGTGAAAATAATCTTATTTTTTACTAAAAATAAGTAGGCATAACTTATTCTTAGAACCTTATGACCCTCCTTGATTTAGTGTTAATTATAGTTAACAGTAATTTTATAATTATTTTTAAATGGTTTATTTCGGTCGAACTAAGTAATGTTTTTAAAACATTTGGTGAATTCGATTGTAATATCACTCCTTTTTTTCCTCAAATAGACCATATACACAAAGCAATTAAAGACGACACGCCTGTTGTGGTGATATTTAAAAAACGTACAGTAAGTGTTCAAACAAAATCCTTTCTATTTTTTTTACGCTGGAACAGGATAATGAAACCAAAATACAAAGATGTAAGGAAAAATAAGTGTAAACAAAAAAATCCACGACGGCAGACTGCGTGCTTGGGTATTTTAATATTTTTTCAAGTATTTCTAAGATTTAGGATTTTAAAATAATACATAAAATATTACACACAGTCTTGGTTTTCTAGGAAAAATTATATGAATATAAATTTAAGAAAAAATCGATACTTTTTATATAACTTGAACAATGTTATTATTTAATTTTATTGCAAGAACTATTTGAAGTTTATACCCAAAGATAATAGTTATCCTTGGTTACATGAGTATCTAGTTAGCAGAGTAATACAAATCATTGAATAAGAAGAGACCTAATAAATCTAAACTAACAGTAAGACGGAGATCCCGGGTTCGATTTCCAATTGCGACCGTTATCTTTTTATCTTCTGTGTCTTGTTCTGTTTCGTTTAAATTTATTAGTGTTACCGATTAATATTTTTATTCTTGATTTGTTGTCTTTTTTATTGTTGACTAGCTTGTTCCCGGTAAGCGGTGCAATGCCACATTCAAAGAAATAAATTGTTTCTTCCTGCATGACCTTTCCCGTGCGACTCCATTTCCCTCCCGCGTTCCACTTCCATCTTCCCCGCCTACCCTCTCCACTCCCCCCCTCCGGCCCACCAACCCCCCACCGGCGTTCCATATAATCAGTCCCAGTACGTTCAGTTTTCAAACAGCTCGCGTGCACCTATTACAATTTTTTTATTCCAATTTTCATTTTTCGTATAGTATAAATATTCATTTTCGTATATTATGAGAACAATCAATCTAATTTGGTTCCTAACATAGGTGTCTATTTAAAATATCTACAATTTAAAAAATCCATAAACAATTCTTTTGTTACAAAAAATAAATGCAAGCTAAATTCACATTCATCAAACGCGCGAACTGTCAAACGTGCGAAGTTAAAATAGTCGTTAAGTTTTCCGAAATTATCCAATTTTCTGCGCAATTTTCTTAAAATTTCTTTCCGTAAGAACTTTCTTCAACATATTATAAAACTTTTTAAAAAATATGAATGAAATAGGTAAAGTCGTTCTGAAGTTATGGCGTGACCAAGGGAAACAGGGATTCATTTATATGTTATGTATACATATATATATTGATTAATATTATTATTATTGATTTTAAGTCTTTTTATTGTTGATATACTCGTATTTTTGGAGTAAGCCCATTCAAAAATAAGCTTTGTGTGTTACAAGTACGGAACACTGAATGCTTATAAAACGCTTGCGTGACACGAATTATAGTGTAATCCCCCTTTCTGAATAATTACGACGTGCGAAACCATAATTACGCCATTAAAAAACCACTACTTGTGGGTAATAATTCATATTTAAGCGTCCCTTTATTATCTATGATCTAATTACAGTTGATAGCATGATACCACGGAAAACGGAGCTATTTATGAATCTACTTATCTGTTAATTTATTGGTTCATTAATAAAGTTGATGTAATTAAAATGACACGTAAAAACTATGTCGTAATCATCATTATTGCCGCTTACTTAATTTACGAAATCCTCCCTTTGATTGGCCACTCTTTCCCGTCAGCAGATGATGTCTCGCCGAAAGTCGGCCATACACGCTACGGTTTACCGGAGAGGTTACCTGTGCAGGTCTGCCGGTAGCGTGTATGGGTACGTGGGTAAACCGGAGCGGTCTTCAGTTCTCTTTGCGATGGCATCGATTGCACCGTACGGTGTCACCCAAAAGAATTGATTTTCGATTCTGCACCGGTCGCCTGCGCAGGTTAAAAAACTGGGCTACCCTACTCCCACGCACGCTACGGTCTACCGGAGAGGTCTACCTGTTCAGGTAGACCTCTCTGGTAGACCGTAGTGTGTATGGCCGACTTTACTTTAATGTGGGTTTGTTGGATTTTTTCGATTCGTAAATTAAAATGTCAACTCTTTAATTTCGTGGTCTTGAAATCTGTTTTCAAAGGTTTTGGAATCAAAAAATAAATTTTCTTCTTTTGTTTAACATTTTTCGGAATTAGCAAATAAAAAAACACTTGAAATATGAAATTATTTTCTCCTCTCTCCTCTTTCAAGTGTCAAATCTGTACAAATTTTCCCGATTTGATTGGTTTGTCCATACCATGTAGTAGTTTAAGATTAAAGAATTTCTTAATAACACTTTCATTTTAATTTCGGGCCCTCCATTTTGGGTGTTTGGATTTTTGAAGTGAAACTTCTTTAGCCCCGTTAGTAATTTGAAATTTTTATGAAACGTAAATGCGTCACTACAATTTATTATATGACGGTTCCTCGGTTCTAATATAACGCGATAAATTTACAACTCCGCAAGAGCGTCCGGTGTCGCGAGTCGCAAACTCGCGAACGGAGGTTCGATTCCTACGAAATCCAAAAAAAAAAAATTGTTTTTATAAATCAACATCCAATCTTCAAACCACTTTAAGATAAACAGGCAAAAGAAAAGAAAGCGACATCTAGCATCTTTCTAGTTTCACTTCCACCGCGCGTGAATTACACACTCTGATTTTTTTGGATTCTACGCGATCGCAGCCGATGTTCGTAATTATAGTTATACTTTGCCTTTACGGCTAGCGGACAATGCAACACATTGACGCGATTACCTTATATTGGCTAGTTGTACTCCAATAGTGGACACAGACATTTTTACCCCAGTGACGAATGCCGAACAATAAGAGAATTCGTTCTGTTTCCGATTGCCGCTGATCCAACATCTCGCAAATTGCTTCATGTTCACTCCCCACTTCTGGGTAAATAATAAATTATGGTTCTAAAATGTTGTTTAATAAACCTCTAAGTGGAGAGTTTTGCTTATTTGATTTACAATCACAATAAACGTTCATGCTCCTATACCTTCATATCACGACATTTAAAGAAAATGGAAATTTTTCTCCATCACCTTCCCCTCCCCAACACATCCATGTATTGTATATCCCCAACAAAACGACGGTTGCCATAGTCACATTGGTTCCTGACGAATGGGAGCATTCAGGACTCGTGTGCTGTATTCACATAAAAAAGTATATCAGCAAAAATACAATACATGGGAAAATTATATAATATTATGAACTTGAAGCCAGTATTTTACCGCTATAAATCTCGCTGTTAATAATACAATGGAATTTTTTCGCGCATTGAACAACCCGTCACCGTAGAAAAAAACTATGACAAAGCATTGTGTCCATTGTCTTTATTATCTATGTTTCTTTGTTCGTCATTTGGGGTTATTTTAGCAATCGTTTAATCCAATCTTGCGTATTTTACATCGATGCGATGTTGGTGATAAAAATATTACGTCACTTTAAAAGTTTTCAGATTGATTAAATGTTCTGCGCATTAAAATTCATTAAAAAAACGCAATATTCCCTCAGGACCTACGTCATATTTGGGGATGCTGCGTGGAGGATCTTTTTATAAAGGAAGTGGAGGAAAAGGGAATAAATGAAGTTCTGGGAAGGAAAAGGTATGAGGCGTTGGTTGGAGGGGGTGGAATCTGGGGATCAACGTGTCCAGGAGTGATGGAAGTATGAATCGCCGTCCCACTGCAGTGCAAGCTGATGGGTCGAAAGATTCCCGTTGGTGACGTCAAACGCTGTCTCTCAACCAGTCTCTCCCAATCCGACCTGCCATGCATTGGATGAGCAAATGCGTCCACCGCCAAAATCTAGACAAAACTAGTTGCATTAAATATTTATAAATAAAACTGTGACCTCTACCTGGTACAATGCTAGATTACTCATAAACACCACCAAATTAATTATGATGCAAAAACACTTGTAGTGAATTAAATTAAATGCGAAGTTGTCTGGGTCACTAGTGGGATATTTCAAAATTACTATTAATGCACCGAACCGTTATGCCTGCCAGTGTTATTTTATTTATGGTGAATATTCGAATATAGCTTTCCTCATTATCTCAGATGTCTGTATACTCTGCTGGACGATCGGAGACATTAGAACATAAATTAGTAAATTTTAGGCTTTACGGGCTAATTCTAGCTTTAACTGAAATGGTTATATAACAGACCAAAGATATACAGGAGATATGCTATGATGTCGGCCCGACCATCGGCGGATTACATTTAAAATTCATTCATTTAGTTGATTTTTTAAGGTCTGCAGTAGTATTGGTTAACAATATCGGCGACGTCAGGAAACACAGTACCACCCAGTAAAAACTGCAAATAGCACATCTCTTATATTAGGTCCTTACATAATATGAACTTTGATCTCAAATATCTTCTCTTTGGTTAGGAATTCCAAATTCAAATATATACAGCTATTTACTCGTATATTTATGTTTCGGAAATTATAATTTATTTGTTTTTTCCTTAATTGTTTTTTTTATTTGCGTCACTTAGTTTACAAAATGAAAAACTTGAAATATCGCGTTATTTACGAGTACGAATTCCACCGTGGCAACAGTGCTGCAGAAACGGCTCGAAGGATTATTGATGTGTGTGGCGACGGTGCCACAAAGAAAACACAGTGCGTTTTTAAAGTTGATAATTGTTATGTCTGCCCTTTCCTCGGCAGATAGTAATTATTAAATACGGTTCTTTGAATATAAAAGTGTTTATTTACTGGAATAACCTAGCTGGTTAGCTACGACTGTTTACTATTTGGGGGTAGGTAAATCTCTGGAGCCTTGCCACGGGAGCTCGCAAAGTATATCTCTGAGACTGCTTCTTGTACGCCAATGCCATCTGGCGAGCTATGGTGCAAGCTACATGCTTACCGCCATCTATCGTATTCTTTCCATATGAAATACTTAATTACTCTACATCACACCCTCCCCCACCTAACCTCAAGCCCTGGCTACAATAAATACAAGACATGTTCTTTTCAAAGAAGTTATACAATTTGACAAAAAAAATAGGATTTTAAATATTTCATTTATACACGATTTTATACACTAAATTCAACCAAACATAGTCATGATTTTAAATATTTCAACTTAAATATTTCTGTTTCTCTGGGAGGGACCTTTATGAACGCCTTGAACGGAGCCTTCCTTCCCAAGGTCTTAGTTGAGTAGTTTGCTCTCGATCATCCGCTGGTAATCTGAAATCAAGAGAACTCCACGTTAGCCCCTTCAACAAAGCTGAGGTCCCCAACTCGTCTGAAGCGCATTTCGTGACCTCAGACGCGGTGGGTGGGTTATTATCTTCACTCTCCTCTTCCCATTTCACAGATAAACTCTTTAACTGATCAATATGCCTCTTCCAAGTCAACGGAGTACCACAGATCCTAACGATATAAACTTTTTTACCCACTTTCCTTTCTACAATACCTCTAACCCAACCAACTTTATTCACCTGACGGAAGTCCTTGACCAGACACTTCTGTCCAACATGTAAATTCCTAATTTTTACGCCCCTATAATTCCTTATTCGATTATCTAGACTTCTTTTTATATTATCGTTAGCTATTTTTCTCTGTTCTGACACATCTTCCTGAGTGGTTTTAGGAATTAAACTACTGAAAGTTGATTTCAGTCTCCTACCAAACATCAAGACTGCCGGTTCTAATCCCGTTGTGCAATGTGGCGAATTTCGATAATCCGATAGAAAATCACATAATCTACTTTCATAATTTACTGGAAAATTATTCCTAACCATAATTTTTTTTAAAAAAATTTTTACCGTTCTAACTGAATTTTCAGCTTGTCCATTACACTGAGGGAATTTTACCGGTGAATTTAAAAATTCTATGTTATTCTCTTTAAGAAATTCTTTAAACTCTACACTAGAAAATGCTGTTCCATTATCCGAAACTATGCAATCAGGGTTACCAAAATTAGAGAAAATTCTTCTCAATTCCTTAATCGTGTTAAACGAATCCGCCCTTGGAACCTCTAAGCAATCGATCCACTTGGAAAAAGCGTCACAAATTACAAGAAACATTTTTCCTGCTACCGGTCCGCAGTAGTCTACATGCACCCTACTCCAAGTTGCCCCAGGGTTCGGCCACACTGACAAATGATTCTTAGAAGGTGCCGGCCTCATAGCCGCGCAATCATCACATTTTAGAACCATTTTTTCAATGTCATTGTTCAGTGATGGCCACCAAAAATAAGCTTTTGCTAGGCCCTTCATTTTAACTATTCCCAAATGAGATCTGTGTAATAACTCTAGCACGTGTTCTTGTAAGGAACTCGGAATGACAATTCTATGTTGCCTGAAAAGGCAATCCTTGACTATGGACATTTCGTTTCTCTTAACCCAGAATCTCCACAGTACATCATCTCGACCAACTCGTTTTGGCCAGCCCTTACGCAAACACGTTAAAACTTCCTGAATAACCGTGTCTGTCTCTATAGCTGTGGAAATGAGCTTGATATCTATGTGCTCGCATTTATCTACATAACACACAAAATCTGATCCATAATCATCTTCAAATTCTTCTTGAGAATTTTCTACCGGAAGCCGAGATAGAAAATCCGCATGATTATGACATGACTTAACAAATTCTACCTTATACGCAAATCCGGCTAATATAATGCCATCACGCTGCAATCTGTTAGCCGCCAAAACTGGAATATTTTTGTGTTCCCCTAAAATCCTCATCAAAGGCATATTATCTACGCATAAAGTAAACTCCCGACCGAATAGGTATTGAAAGAATTTGTTCAAACCAAACACAATAGCTAACGCTTCTAAATCTAGAATACTGTACTTCTTCTCTGCACTAGACAAACTTCTTGATGCAAATTCGATCGGTCTCATTGAACCGTCCGCAAATGTGTGCAATAACACGGCCCCGAGGCCTACGCTGCTCGCGTCTGTATATAACTTAAGAGGAAGGTTGGGAAAATAATGAGTGAGAATTCTATCAGAACCCATTAGATACTTTACTTTATCTACTGCGTCAATGCATGACTTCCCAAATTCAAACTTTGCATTCTTCTTTAAAAGATTATGCAAAGGTTCTAAAATTGATGACATGTTCGGTATGAAGTTCCGATAAAAATTAAAAAATCCCAAAAGACTCCTCAATTGATGCACGTCGCATGGGTACGGCGCATTCTTAATTGCTTTCAATTTATCTTTTTGCGGTTCAATGCCCCTTTCCGAAATAACGTATCCCAAAAATTCTATAGATTTAACAGAAAACTGACACTTCCCAGTATTGACACATAGACCACATTCTTTCAACCGCTCGCAGACCGCGCAAATATTATTATACAGATCAAGTTCATCGACCCCTGAAATAATAATATCGTCTAGGTAAAAGGCTACGCCTTTTAAACCTTGTAAACAACTTGATATTGTTCTTGCGAAGATGGCCGGAGCCGATTTAAACCCAAAAACCAACCTGTTATATTGGAACAGACCTAAGTGTGTGTTAATAGTTGTAAACTTTTTACAATGATCCGCTAATTCTAACTGTGAATATGCTTCCTTAAGGTCTAATTTTGCAAAAACTTTGCCCGAACTAACCTTATGTATGACCTCCTCAATCTTTGGCATCGGATATTTCTCTAAATTGGAAATCAAATTAAGACTCCTTTTATAATCTACACAAATTCTTATATCTCCATTTTTCTTGACCACCGGAACAATCGGTGAAGCGAATTCGCTACTTGTAACCGGGGAGATTATACCTTTTTCTACCATCGATCTTAATTCGGATTCGATCTTCCCTTTAATAGAAAAAGGAACCGGCCTTGCATTGAAAAAAATTGGATCCGATTCCTGGTTTACTTTAAAATGGACTTTATATTTGTTAAATCTTCCCAACTTTTGCGAAAACACTTCCGGGAAATCTTGAATAAACTTTTCTCCATTCCTCATTTGCGGCGTCACTAAATTAATTGTCTCCTGAGAAGTTATCCCAAGATCGAAACATTCCATAAAATCTCTTCCCACAATTAATTCTGTTCCTTTTATTACCACAATAAAATTAATATTTTTGTTCCTACCCTTAAATTTCACATCAAAAATCGCCTTTCCTACGACTTTTAAACGATTATTTCCATAACCTGAAATAATCCGCTTGTCTTGTGACAAAATGATTGAACTAAAATGTCGTTTAAAAATACCCTCCGGCATCACACATAAAGATGAACCGGAATCAATCATTGCCGTAAACTTCTTGTTATTAATTTCAATTTCAGCAGTAATCGGACTAATTGACGCAACTAAAACTTTACTATCCCTGTGATTTTCAAAAATGGGATTTATAGGATTATTCTTGCAGAATTTCTGTAAATGCCCAACGCCCTTACATTTAAAACATTTCGCATTACGAAATTTACAATCAAACGATAGATGATCATTCCTTTTGCAAATAAAACACTGTTTTTTAACACTACCCACGGGTGATCTAAAATTCGTACCTGAATTTGATCCTAACCTATAAGCTGGTTTCGTGTTAAAACTACCCTTGGGGCTCGTCGATCGTTCCCTACGCTGATCTCGCTTGACCCCATGATTTTACTGTATTAGCACTATCCAAAGTTGACATACTAACTGCAAGTCCTTCTATTTCATTAAACGACAACGTTTGCCCTTCTACGAAAATTTTCTCCTTCGCGCGTCCCGGTAACAACCCGATTGCAAACATGTCTATGAGGTTTTTTTCAAGCCTCGTTTCGAATTGACAATACGTTGCTAAAGAACGAAGTCTAACCGCGAAATCTCTTATCGTCTCGCCTTGTTGTTGCCTCGCTAAAAAAAATTCTCCCGTTCTTTAAAAACTGAACGATTTTTGTTACAATGTTTGTCGAGAAGCGCTAAAAGTTTATCAAAAGATAAGTCCGTTACTTTACTTGGAAAACACAGATTAATTAGTAAGGTCAACGTTTCTGATTCTAGGAGATTCAATAAAAAAGCCCGTTTTTTCTCCACAGACGCTTTGTCATCATGGATCACGAAAAATTGCTCTATCCGAAGTCGAAACAACCCCCAGTCTCCGGAGAGATGGCAAAACGGTGGTATTCTACCCGATTCCATAACTCCCAACAAATAAATCGGCAAAGAAAAATCAACAAGAAAACAATAACAAATAATCCCTCTCAAAGAATCAAAAATACTTATCTCAGGAACTCTTCTGATCTCCCTCTGGGTTTTATCCTTGTCTTCTGATTAATCCAATGATCCACAGATTCGTCCTTGAAACTATTAACCCAATGATCCGTTTTGACCTTGAAACTTCTGATTAATCCAATGATCCACAACCAGATCGCCTCCTTGCGGTATTTCACTTCTGTTCCTAAAACAAAAATCTTCTTATTCAGCCCGTAGCCACGGAACCAAAATGCTCCTTAATCTCGAGCAGAATCTCTTCCGATTCCTTGCCAAAACTGCAAGTCACTCCAGCAGTGACTTAGTCCTCCGTGTCCAGCACCAATTATTATTCGCACGCGTAACTTTCACACAATTATACTTATACGGCTGAGCCAATTGTTATGTCTGCCCTTTCCTCGGCAGATAGTAATTATTAAATACGGTTCTTTGAATATAAAAGTGTTTATTTACTGGAATAACCTAGCTGGTTAGCTACGACTGTTTACTATTTGGGGGTAGGTAAATCTCTGTAGCCTTGCCACGGGAGCTCGCAAAGTATATCTCTGAGACTGCTTCTTGTACGCCAATGCCATCTGGCGAGCTATGGTGCAAGCTACATGCTTACCGCCATCTATCGTATTCTTTCCATATGAAATACTTAATTACTCTACATCACAATAATGAAGAATTGAAGGCTATTGTGGAAGCGGATTCATCGCAAACCACGTCCGAGTTAGCTGCAGGCTGCGGTGTTAGTGATAAATCTTGTTCTAATCCACTTGAAGCAAATTGGGAAGGTGAAAGGTGGGTACCTCACGAATTGAGTAAAGCAAATCAACAAACGCGCGTTGACCGCTAGACCACACATTGCACAACAGACGGCTACCAAATTAGTGGAGCTTCAATTAGAATGTCTAAGACATCCACCGTACTCTCTGGACCTTGCCCCAACAGATTACCATTTTTTTCGAAATTTGGATAACTTCTTCCAAGGGAAAAAATTCAACTCCGATGGGGCAGTCCAAACCGCCTTCAAAAATTTTATTGATTTTCGTCCGAATGGTTTTTTTAGTAAAGGATCGATGAACTACCTATGAGATGGCAAAAGTGCATAGATAGCAATGGTACATACTTTGATTAAATAAATATATTATATTAAAAAAAAATCGACTTTATGTTCCTCCCACACAAAACGCCAATTTCATATGTAAGGACCTAATATTTCAATATCTTTGTAACAGACTGAATTGAAAACATTAGTTAACTAATATAACCAAATTGAACACCTTGTTTCATAAATATTTTACAAGACGCCACCATTTTTCGATAAACGCCTGAATTTATCAGTAAAACATAAAATTTTGCAAAATCGCGCTTTTCCGATAATATATTTCTGGAGCAGATAACATGAGAGATCACACATTTATTAAATGGAGGCTGCCAAATTCCTAACGAAAGGCAATCAATAATCCAATTCCTTATCAAGGTTTAACAAAAGGAAGCTCCGTTCGCGTTTTTGTGCCGAGTTCTGATTTTCGCTTTCCGTTAGGGTCTGATTTGATATTTTTTGATGTCTTGGTTGGGTGTACCTTTTTTATAGGCGCCTTTTGTAGGCGTTCAATCATTTTCTCTTATATCTTTTCTACATATGGCAATTTTTTTTAACTATTTTAAACATGTAAATGCAGCGTAGGCAATCATGTTTGTTTTATGGTGGTGTAAGCTTTGTTACTAGAATTCCTGTGTACGGTGAACCTAAAAAGGATGGTTCAAATATTCTCTTATTTAAATTAAAATCACAATTTTCTTCGAAACAAAAATAATAATTAATTATTGGATTTCTCCTTTTTATTTCAAGGAAGAAAATATATATATGTGTATATTCCCGGGTTACGAATAACCCGACAATATTTGAAAACCTCCTACCACCAATACAGTAAGACGAAAATGTTGCTTGAGTCGTGATGGAGGACTTAGCTAGCCGAGGAATCGAACACGGAATGCCTGGGTGGGACCCAAACGCGATGCCCACTCAAACATTGACCGGTCTTAATACCGGTCATATATACATTTATTGGATAACCAACACCTCCGCCATAGGTCACCCCAAGTAGTTCGCTACGTTTGGTGAGTTAGCAGGGGCGCCCGGGTTTATGGGGAAAGGTTTGTCCGGATCTTGATGGCGGATGCATCTGCCCACCAACTGCGTAGTAGGCCAGATCGAGAAAGACTAGTTGAGATCTTTTAACCTCCTCAGCAGGACTCTCTCGGAAAATCGACTTGCACCCCAGTGGGAGTGGATAGATTCATATTTCCGTCACTCTCGGATATCCTGCCCCCAAGATTCCTTCCCACCCCTCACACCTTTTCCGTTCTAAGGATGACATAGGCTCTGATGGAAATAATTTTCCTCAGAGCCTCCTGTGTTAGCGGCGGATGCGTGTGCCTACCTGCTGCGTGACGGGCCGGATGAGGGAGGCCTTTTGACCTTTCCAGCCGGACTCTCAACCCATCGCCTTGTACCACTGGAAGGATGGATTCATACGTCTGTTACTCCTGGACACACTGACTCCCAGATTCCTGCCCATCCAGTATACCTTCCCATAGCTTCCTACCTTTCCCTTCCTTAAAAAGATCCTCCATACAGCATACCCTAAGATGGCATAGATCCTGAAGGAAATTATTTTTCTCAGAAATTCGCGTGTGGAACTAATGCAAAAAAAACATAAATCTGCTGCTTAACGCGATATTGAAACTCCAAAAACTATTATTTCGGGGCAAAGGAGTAGTTTTTTTAAATATTATATTATTTTTACCGCGTTGAAACATGTAAATATCCTTTGAATAGTGTGAGTAGAGGTTCTATAATTTTGCATATTCAAATTAGGGGTTTCCTCCTACGAAGTTACTAGACAAGTTCGTGAGGAATTTTCGCTAAAGGGGGGATGTACCTTCAATATTTCAATTTTTTTAATGAAAATTCGTGGCGGAATTCGATTATAATGATATATTGAAACAATTTTCTACTTTTTAATTGCTGTCCAAAGTTGAAAAAACAATATTTTGACTTTAGGATATCGATTTTTCGATAGTTAGTAAATTAGGAAGTAAAAAGTCACCTGGAAAACCTGAATAAATAAACATTTCGGTGCCCACATGTGGTGCCAAAAAAGGTTTGGAGGAATTTGAATAATTTGGAAGTTATACGTCCATTAATTGAAGTTTAGATAAAATTGCTTGTTTTTAACCAAGGTATATTTACACGCAATGTACATTATATTGACTCTCCGCCATAACAATTGATTACTTTGTATTCATTTATGCGTATAAATTTTGATTACAGAAGTTTGTTCGATGCCTGTCTCACTAGGACATACCAGTGTCGAGACAGACGTAGGAGGTACATACTCGTACGTACATAAATATAATACATAATTAATAAGGTTAAACACAATTTAACATTATTTTTATGTGGTTGATAGATAATCTTCAAATGAAAATAAAAGGAAATTATCATAGAAAGCGTAGGTTCACTCCATAAAGATATTAACAATAATAATAATAAATACTATTTATTATTATTATTTCATTGATGTAGCTATTCCAAATTCCTGTAATATTCAAAAAAATGTTTCTGAAAAAGTAAGAAAATACACAGCTTAAGGAAATGAGATTAAAAGAATTTGGCTTTCTCGGAATATAAAAATATTACCATTTGTTATTTCGGCTACTGGCATTATACCTAGGTTTCTCATTCAAAATTAAGGCATATTAGATTTGTCAAAGAATTTATATATAAAAATGCACAAATCAGTCATTTTAAATACATGTAATGTAGGATTACAAAAGATTTTTTAAATATTTATATTGAGGGATCAGTAAGATTTATAGGTTCAATTAGGAGTTCCACAGAGCCGAACCCTCTGATATTAAAATATCTGGAGGCATTTTTTCCCATTTGGTCTCTGGTAGGTTGACATGTTGTTCTTGTATTGTTTTGTATTTATAATACTTATATATTGCAATTGCATAGCGTGGATTGACTAGATGATCATTTGGGAAGTGTGTGAAAGGGTTTAGTTTTTCCTGTGGGGAAAATTTAACCCGGACATTTTAATCTGATGCGTAAAAAGGTTAATTTTGTGTTAAAAGTAGATATTACAGTGTCAAAAGTTAATAAAATAAGGTTTTTTATTGATTTAAAACCAATAAGCAGGTTTTGGCCCAATAGCCAAACCTTGCGGCATACAATATCTTTAAAGTGTGTAATTTAACAGTAATATTGTAAAAAATCCTAAATAACTGATATAATCCGAATATATTTTTGTATTTCACACCGACCAGTGAAAATCTCGTCTAATTCGATTGCGAAACAAAAAAGTTATTATACTTTATAATTTTTTCAACTGTGGGTAGTGAATTTTTTTTTAATTAAAATATTTTTTTTGTTTGTCAAAAATGGCGTCCTCTGACTCGGACGACCAGGATGAACCAAGTGATATTGTAACCGACGTGTTCATACCCTCGAAATCTTTTTCATAAATGTTCATCGTTGGCCCGGTCCTCTGCAGTTTTGTGGTCATTTCTTGGAAATTAGTAAAAAATGACCTGGCCACAAAATGCAAAAATACCGTGCCGCCAGCGATAATGTTGATGAAAAAGATTTCTCTTGTCAAATTTTGATTCTTGTATATTTTTATGCTATAACTTAATTAAATAAAATATTTTAAGGCTTTCATTACTATGTACAATGCCCCGGTGCAACCAAATAAATGCTTGTGTGCCAGGTTGCCACCGGGAGACATTCTAAACTATTATCTACAAATTTTATTATTATTGGCGGCCCCAAAAAGGGCCAATATTTCTTTCTCTTGTTTATTTCTTATTTCTTGCTCTAAGCAAGCAGATTGCTTTGCCGCTGTGGCAAAAAGACTGCGTTGCCTCATTTGCATTAAAATTGTTATTATTTAGCCCACGAAGGCAAATATTTAGCCTCCGAAGCCCACACGAGGCCCACGAAGGCAAATATGAAGACCACAAAGCCCACGAAGGCAAACATTCCGACTCACAAGAGGCCAACCATTAACAATGTACATTTCCCCAGTGCAACAAATAAACGATTACTTTCAGGTTGCCACTGGGGAGATTGTAAACTCATTATTTTTACCTTTTTAATTTTTATATTGTACTATTAATTTTTTACTTTTCAATTTTAAAAGTCTGTGAGCCTTGCAGGACAATGAAATAATCAGTTTTCATTGTAGGGCCTGCAAGGCCTCCAGCAAAACATAAAACTTTGCCTCTAGGTAAAAACCTACAGAAGATAGAGACACATTTTGCTCTTGTCAAACACTTAGAAAATTTCGCAGATGAAATTTTCACATTTTTCTCATTTTAAAAATCCCGGGACCTCGTGGGATATTGAAATAAACAGATTTCGATAGAGTATCTCACGGGGAACCGGGGAAAAATAATATAATTGCATTTCATTATGAAATCAATTAATCATAATCATATAACCTAAATTTAAAATCAAAAAATCTCAAAATGCTTCAAATTTCACCAAACAAAAATTCTTCTTATACATTGCACCTTTCTTTATTTGTTTTCAATTATAAATGTATGTATTTCGCAGTAGTTCAGGCTACAAAATCCTGCAAAGTTGTAAATTTAAGCGAGCGCTTTTCGAACTTCAACAGGCAAAATAGATAATGAGCATTTCGCTGCCCATTATATACTAGTGGTGGCGCGGAATGATTCCCCCCACCACTTTTCTGTGGTTTTGTCCGGCCCCAAATCGGGTTCACCGAATTGAATAAATACTGCGACCTTTTTGAAAATAAATCAGTTCAACTTTTTACTCGACAAAGTGTTTTATTAAATACTTCCTCTGGAAAACCTCTCTCCGACTGCCTCCTGCTGAAGCTCTGCCTGATTAACAAGCCTGGTGCCTACCTTCTCCAGACTAGCCGGCCCCACTCGAGGACACCGCAAGGCGCCAGGTTCAGGCAGCGACCAGGACATCCAGAGCCGCCATCACCAAGCTCTGGGTGCAGGGAGGCAGATCCAGGGTTGCCACCCTCAACAATTCAGGGTTACCACCCTCATAATTTGGAAGACATCCGGACCATCGTGCACGAGACGCCGGTGCCCTCTTACAGTCTTGTAGGGACAACAACACGTCCGCTACAAGTGGTCCTTCGAGCCGGATCAGCTGCACGCCGAGATGTCTCCACCCTCACTACGTTCAAAGAAGACGAACCAAGAAGACGGGCCGCCGCCGCCGCCACCGGCGGAGCCACCTACTGCCCCGGATGCCGGAGCTGCGCCATGGCCCCTTCAAGGGCCCTCAGCCGGAGCTGCGCAATGGCCCCTTCAAGGGCCCTCAGCCGGAGCTGCGCAACGGCCCGTTCAACGGCCCTCAGCCGGAGCTGCGCAATGGCCCCTTCAAGGGCCCTCAGCCGGAGCTGCGCAACGGCCCGTTCAAGGGCCCTCAGCCGGAGCTGCGCAATGGCCCCTGCCAGGGCCCGGAGCTGCCTCACCCAGCACTACTCCTGAGGCACGCTCCACAGAAGAGAGCCACAACAATCAAGCACCGCCCTCTACAAACATTAACGACACGGTGCGAGAACTGCAACGAGAGCTGCGCAGTCAGCAGAAGCTAATTGACATGATGACGGCAGCTCTTCAACCACAGCCGAGCGAAGCGGGACCGACGCCACCCATTGCGACGGAGCCAGAGCAACCGATCCAGGCGGGACCGACGCCACCCATTGCGACGGAGCCGGAGCAGCCGATCCAGGCGGGACCGACGCCACCCATTGCGACGGAGCCGGAGCAGCCGATCCAGGCGGGACCGACGCCGCCCATTGCGACGGAGCCGGAGCAGCCGATCCAGGCGGGACCGACGCCAGCCAGTGCGACAGGGCCATTACATCCGAGCGGATTATGGCCGGCACAACCCAGTGCGACAGGGTCATCACATCCAAGCGGATTATGGCCGGCACAACCCAGTGCGACAGGGCCATCACATCCAAGCGGATCATGGCCGGCACAACCCAGTGCGACAGGGCCATCACATCCAAGCGGATTATGGCCGGCACAACCCAGTGCGACAGGGCCATCACATCCGAGCGGATTATGGCCGGCACAACCCGATGCGACAGGGCCATCACATCCGAGCGGATTATGGCCGGCACAACCCGATGCGACAGGGCCTGCACATCCCAGCGGAGCAGGGCCTGCACATCACCACAGCGCAGCAGGACCTTCACATCCAAACGGGATGAGGCTTGTACATCGAGGCGCAGCAGGACTTTCACATCCAAATGGGATGGAGCTTGCACAACAACATCAAGGCACAGCAGGACCTTCACATCCAAATGGGATGGGGCTTGCACAACAACACCAAGGCGCAGCAGGACCTTCACATCCCAGCGGGACAGGGCCTGCGCAGTGGCACGCATCGGTGGCGCAACCCGGCGTACCCAGTGGGTACCCGGCGCTACCACCCCTTCACAACAATGGGGACTCAGCATGGATGCAGCCTGGAGAACCTGCTGGACCTGTACCTCTGGTGGACCAGAGGTACGCATCGGTGGCGCAACCCGGCGTACCCAGCGGGTACCCGGCGCTACCACCCCTTCACAACAATGGGGGCTCAACCTGGATGCAGCCCGAACCTGCTGGCCCTGTACCGCCCGTGCCTCCGCTCAACCTGAGGCAACGCGATGCCGTGCATGGAGAACCTGCTGGACCTGTACCTCTGGTGGACCAGAGGTACGCATCGGTGGCGCAACCCGGCGTACCCAGCGGGTACCCGGCGCTACCACCCCTTCACAACAATGGGGGCTCAACCTGGATGCAGCCCGAACCTGCTGGCCCTGTACCGCCCGTGCCTCCGCTCAACCCGAGGCAACGCGATGCCGTGCATGGAGAACCTGTCGGACCGGTACCTCTGGAAGGCCAGAGGTACGCATCACCAGAAGCAGCAGCAGAAGCCCCTGCCCAACCTTGTGCTATCCTGAAGTCAACCGGCACCTCAGATTCGGACCAAGAAACTTGGCGGCTTCAAGGATTTCCAAAATGGACACAAGATGGTCCCTCCAGCCCCGTGCCGCCCATGCCTCCGCTCAAACCGAGGTACCGAGGAGCCGTACGCGAAGAGCTTGTTGGACCTGTGCCTCTGGTGGACCAGAGGTACGCATCATCAACGCAACCCGGCCCAGCGGGCCCGGTGCCACTGCCCTCTCACTACAATGGGGGCTCAACCTGGATGCTGCCCGGACCTGCTGGCCCTGTACCGCCCGTGCCTCTGCTCTACCTGAGGCAACGCGATGCCGTGCATGGAGAACCTGCTGGACCTGTACCTCTGGTGGACCAGAGGTACGCATCGGTGGCGCAACCCGGCGTACCCAGCGGGTACCCGGCGCTACCACCCCTTCACAACAACGGGGACTCAACATGGATGCAGCATGGAGAACCTGCTGGACCTGTACCTCTGGTGGACCAGAGGTACGCATCATCAACGCAACTCGGCCCAGCGGGCCCGGTGCCGCTGCCCTCTCACTACAATGGGGGCTCAACCTGGATGCAGCCCGGACCTTCTGGCCCTGTACCGCCCGTGCCTCTGCTCAACCTGAGGCAACGCGATGCCGTGCATGGAGAACCTGTCGGACCGGTACCTCTGGAAGGCCAGAGGTACTCATCATCGCCAGAAACTGCAGCGCCTTCCCAACCTGGTGCAATCCTGGAGTCAACTGGCCACACAGATCCGGGCCAAAAAGAAACTTGGCGACTCCAAGGATTTTCCAAACGGATGCAGCCTGGACCCACCGGCCCCGTACCGCCCGTACCTCCGCTCAAACCGAGGTACCGAGAAGCCGTACGCAAAGAGCCTGTTGGACCTGTACCTCTGGTGGACCAGAGGTACTCATCATCGCCAGAAGCTGCAGCGCCTTCCCAACCTGGTGCAATCCTGGAGTCAACTGGCCACACAGATCCGGGCCAAGAAGAAGCTTGGCGACTCCCAGGATTTTTCAAACGGATGCAGCCTGGACCTACCGGCCCCGTACCTCCGCTCAAACCGAGGTACCGAGATGCTGTACGCGAAGAGCCTGTTGGACCTGTACCTCTGGTGGACCAGAGGTACGCACCACCAGCAGCAGCAGAGCCTGCCCAAGTTGGTGCTGTCCTGGAGCCAACCGAACACACAGACCCAGACCAAGAAGAACCTTGGCGACTCCAGGGAAAATGCATGCAGCCTGGACCTTCTAGCCCCGCACCGCCCGTAACTCGGCTGAAACTGAAGTACCGAGAAGCCGTGCGCGAAGAGCTTATTGGACCTGTACCTCTGATGGACCAGAGGTACGCATCATTGGCGCAGCCAGGGCTAGGAGGCCCTACGTCACCGGCCCCTTACTACAACCAGTGGGACCCAACCACGATGCCACTTGGACCTTCTGGACCCGGGCCGCCCTCACCTCTGCTTCATCAGAGGCAGCCAGCCGATCAGCAGAGAGCACCTGCCGGATTCACACAGCTGCCGGAGCATATGGATGACCAACCGCATTCCGCTGCAACGACGAGCCCGCCCTGCCCCAGCAGTGCCACTGTCAGAGACGTGGCACTCCTCACCGGCGCAGCGAAGACGAGCCCGCCCCGCCCCTGCAGCATCACTGTGACACCAGTGGTGCTCCTTACCAGCGCAGCGAAGCCGAGCCCGCCCTGCCCCTGCAGCATCACTGTGACACCAGTGGTGCTCCTTACCAGCGCAGCGAAGCCGAGCCCGCCCTGCCCCTGCCGTGCCACTGTCAGAGACGTGGCACTCCTCACCGGCGCAGAGAAGACGAGCCTGCCCTGCCCCAGCAGTGCCACTGTCAAAGAAGTGGTGCTCTCTATCGGCGCAGCAAGGACGAGCCCACCCTGCCCCAGCAGTGCCACTGTTAAGGAGGTGGCGCTCCTCACACGGGGGGAGTCCTTCAACCCTATCAAAAACGATCATTTACTGGTTGTCATGGACCCCGCGATGCCCCACATAAGACGACAACGCGACCAAGTCCTTGACGCTACCCCTGCTGAAGATGGCCAACAAAGGACCGCCGGGACCCAGACGAGAACCAGAGTCTACATTCGACCTGCCGAGAAGCTCGCTGAGATCCTGCCAGCCCGCCTACCGACGCAGCTTCACCGACTCGTCCTTCGTAAACACGTCGAGATGATTAGTGCAGCAAGCTACACGAGGGGAGTGTAACCGACGTGTTCATACCCTCGAAATCTTTTTCATAAATGTTCATCGTTGGCCCGGTCCTCTGCAGTTTTGTGGTCATTTCTTGGAAATTAGTAAAAAATGACCTGGCCACAAAATGCAAAAATACCGTGCCGCCAGCGATAATGTTGATGAAAAAGATTTCTCTTGTCAAATTTTGATTCTTGTATATTTTTATGCTATAACTTAATTAAATAAAATATTTTAAGGCTTTCATTACTATGTACAATGCCCCGGTGCAACCAAATAAATGCTTGTGTGCCAGGTTGCCACCGGGAGACATTCTAAACTATTATCTACAAATTTTATTATTATTGGCGGCCCCAAAAAGGGCCAATATTTCTTTCTCTTGTTTATTTCTTATTTCTTGCTCTAAGCAAGCAGATTGCTTTGCCGCTGTGGCAAAAAGACTGCGTTGCCTCATTTGCATTAAAATTGTTATTATTTAGCCCACGAAGGCAAATATTTAGCCTCCGAAGCCCACACGAGGCCCACGAAGGCAAATATGAAGACCACAAAGCCCACGAAGGCAAACATTCCGACTCACAAGAGGCCAACCATTAACAATGTACATTTCCCCAGTGCAACAAATAAACGATTACTTTCAGGTTGCCACTGGGGAGATTGTAAACTCATTATTTTTACCTTTTTAATTTTTATATTGTACTATTAATTTTTTACTTTTCAATTTTAAAAGTCTGTGAGCCTTGCAGGACAATGAAATAATCAGTTTTCATTGTAGGGCCTGCAAGGCCTCCAGCAAAACATAAAACTTTGCCTCTAGGTAAAAACCTACAGAAGATAGAGACACATTTTGCTCTTGTCAAACACTTAGAAAATTTCGCAGATGAAATTTTCACATTTTTCTCATTTTAAAAATCCCGGGACCTCGTGGGATATTGAAATAAACAGATTTCGATAGAGTATCTCACGGGGAACCGGGGAAAAATAATATAATTGCATTTCATTATGAAATCAATTAATCATAATCATATAACCTAAATTTAAAATCAAAAAATCTCAAAATGCTTCAAATTTCACCAAACAAAAATTCTTCTTATACATTGCACCTTTCTTTATTTGTTTTCAATTATAAATGTATGTATTTCGCAGTAGTTCAGGCTACAAAATCCTGCAAAGTTGTAAATTTAAGCGAGCGCTTTTCGAACTTCAACAGGCAAAATAGATAATGAGCATTTCGCTGCCCATTATATACTAGTGGTGGCGCGGAATGATTCCCCCCACCACTTTTCTGTGGTTTTGTCCGGCCCCAAATCGGGTTCACCGAATTGAATAAATACTGCGACCTTTTTGAAAATAAATCAGTTCAACTTTTTACTCGACAAAGTGTTTTATTAAATACTTCCTCTGGAAAACCTCTCTCCGACTGCCTCCTGCTGAAGCTCTGCCTGATTAACAAGCCTGGTGCCTACCTTCTCCAGACTAGCCGGCCCCACTCGAGGACACCGCAAGGCGCCAGGTTCAGGCAGCGACCAGGACATCCAGAGCCGCCATCACCAAGCTCTGGGTGCAGGGAGGCAGATCCAGGGTTGCCACCCTCAACAATTCAGGGTTACCACCCTCATAATTTGGAAGACATCCGGACCATCGTGCACGAGACGCCGGTGCCCTCTTACAGTCTTGTAGGGACAACAACACGTCCGCTACAGATATTATTACCAGTTTCAAACTTTTGACCAAGGAGAATTCGGATCTCAGGAGGGCTCTTCGCTCAAAACAAGACGTCTCTCCTAGGACAACGGATGCAGAAAAAGCGCTAAGTGTACGTGACCCTACATTATCAGGTATGAGCAGACACGCAGAATCCCCATTCACTAGTATCCACGGCGGGCGCCTCAGTGAGTCTAACGCGACCATTGAGACACAAAAGGAGCCAATTGAACCTGTCAGGTCCTCGCCTAATCAGGTAAATAGGAAACGATTGAGAGAAGGGGACTCCTTACTCTTGGACAACCCCACTGAAGTTAGTGCAGAGACGCTGGACCCAATATGGGCCCAGTTGAACATTATCTCGCACACCATCTCAGAAGGTAAGAAAAAATTGAATAAGGAAGACAGATTCACTGTTCTAGGTTCCGTGGAAGAGATTAAGAAAGGCCTTCTTAATCTCGCCATTAACCATGCTGCGGCGATTTCCAAAGCCCAGTCACTGTCCGCAATTTTAGATACCCAAAATACCATGTCTGCTAAGTTAGATAAAATAATAGAAAAATCTAATCTGACCCAAACCAAACCCCAGGCGGAAATTCTTTTTTCAAGGAAATCATACGCAGGCGTTGCAGCGGGTGCACCTCCCTCAAAAACTCTCGCGATGAACGGATATGAGCGACCTCTTCCGGCACTACAACCCACCATCTTATTTTACCCAGAAGCACCAGAAGGTAAGACTTCGGAAGAACTACAGAAGCAACTAATCTCAGTTTTGGATCCCAGAAAAGACGGTTTCCAGGTGGTGCGTACCAGGAAGATTAAAGGAGCTGGTATTGCTCTGCAAACTACCACACCTGGAGGGTTATCAAATATTAAAAAGGCTGCAGAAAAATTGACTGAAAAGGGCATTAAAATGGTGTCTCCCCAAGGTAGGTTGCCCAAAATAGTGGTGTATGATGTTCCCAAGGGCGAACCTGATAACGATGCATCCCTATTTAAAGAAATTTACGAGAATAACATAATGGGTAAATGTAATCTCACAATAGAGGACCACCTTCGTACAATGAGGAGAGTCTCATTGTTCGGAAAAAAAGACAGCGGCACCATGAATATGATAATCACATGTCACCCTGAGGCCAGAAAAATTCTCATCGACAGCGGCCTGTGTTTTCTTGGTTGGTATGCGTGTAGAGCCCGCGATTATCTCGGGGCTACGCGATGCTTTAAATGCCATCAGTATGGTCATATCTCTAAGGCCTGCACTCAAGAAGTAATAACCTGCCGCCACTGCGCCACAGCCGGCCACGATTATCAAGATTGCCCCAGGAAAACACACGCTGCTGTATGTGCTACATGCACTAGGTTCAAGAAGCCGGCGGATCATGCCACAGGTGACAGATCGTGTCCTGCCCAGAAGGCAGCCATCGAAACCCAGGTCCGATTGACTGATTATGGGTATTGAAAATTTCCTCTCCATAGGTCAGATCAACTTGCAGAGGTCACGGACGGCCACACTCGAGGCGCTGCGGGTCATGTCTGACCTTAAAATCGACATTTTGCTAATCCAGGAGCAATACACTTGGCTAGGTAAAACACCAATTAACTATCCAGGTGCTGTACTCGAAACTGGCACCTCACCGGGGGCGGGTGTTCTGGTCAATACTTCATTGATCAGCCCCCTCCTACTAGTGGGACTGTCAAACGAATACCAAACCTGCGTATCTATTAAATTTGGGACAACTGAGATCTTTCTGATCTCAGTTTACTTTAAATTTTGTAACCCAGTAGGACCACATATCTTGAGTCTGACGCGCGCTCTAAACGCGCTTAAAGGACGTAACGTAGTTATCGGGGGAGACTTTAACGCTCGCTCGCCTCTGTGGTTCGATTACTGTAACTATAGGACGGAACGCTCAGACGCTGTCGAAGACTTCATTGCGGCGCAAGGTCTTTCAATAATAAATGAACAGAGTATATATACGACTTTCTCGAACACGCACGGTGAGAGCAACATTGATCTAACTCTTTGCTCTGGATCTGTTGCGACCAAGATATCAAAGTGGACAGTTCACGAATGCGCAATTGCCTCAGATCACAGGCTTATAACTTTTACCGTGGGTGTCAAAAAGACGGAAGTCCCAAGATCCTCCTGGAACTTCAAAACCACTAGGGCGAATTGGGATAACTTTGGGGAAGCTCTACGTGATACCTTAAGGGGATTTCACGACGTAGCAGCAAGAGATCCGGATAATTTGGGGAACTTTTTTAATGCAGCCGTGGTATCAGCTGCCGAGCAGTCTTTGGGAAGATCAAACCCAAAGACTGTTATCAGGACGCCGTGGTGGTCGAGTGAGCTGACTTCACTGAAAGGGGCCTACAAGAGAGCCTATCGAGCCCTGGGCGTGTCCAGACGAGGCGGGTGCACGCAGGAGGAGACACTCGCCCTTCAGTCACGACTCAGTGTCTCCCGTAGAGCCTTCAAACAGGCCGTCCTCTCAGCGAAACGAGCTGCATGGCATAATTGGGTACAAGAAGTGGGAAACGCCAACCCGTGGGAAGTCCACAGCGCCATAGATAAAACAGGAAAAGGCTCTGATCGGTATTTAACTAGCGTAATAAGCGAAAAGGACGGTAGGAACGTTGAAAGTGTGGACGTGGCATCCACTCTCAATACACTTCTGGGCAAGTTAGTTCCTGTAGATTCAATAATTGGGGAAAGCGACCACCACAAACAGATCAGAAATCTGTCACGGCTCCCTCCGAGAAACCTCGGTCAGGAGGTTAGGATGACACCAGTAACTAAAGCGGAAATCGAGTTGATAATCAAGGGTTTGGGTCTTAAGAAGGCACCAGGGCATGATAGGCTCAATGGCGTAATAGCGAAGCAAGTATGGATCCACGCCAAGGAGGAGCTCTTCCAGGTGATGGATACGTGCATGAGAAGAGGAACTTTCCCTTCTGAATGGAAGAGGGGCGTGCTTAGGATTATACCAAAGGGGAACGGCAAACCAAGGTCGGACGTGAAGGCCTACCGTCCAATCACCCTGCTACCTGTCCTGGGGAAGATCCTGGAGAAACTGATAAGACAGCGTTTACGTCAAACCTTATCCCCACCCTGCGAGCGTCAGTTTGGTTTTGTCCCCGGTATGTCCACTGAGCACGCCATCACGTATGCGCTTGAATGGGTGAAGGCTTGCCAAAAGAGGTACGTAATTGGAATCTTCCTCGATATTACTGGTGCCTTCGATCACGCTTGGTGGCCGATGATACTTGTCAAGCTCAAAAATAGGAAATGTCCACCAAACCTGTTCAAGATCTGCGCTGATTACCTCTGCGACAGAACTATCATCCTTTCTTTTGGAGACTACCTGATTGAACGAGGAGTTGACTTGGGTTGTCCTCAGGGTTCAATCCTTGGACCAGACTTTTGGAATATTGTGTTTGACGATTCCTCCAGGTTGCCCTTACCTGAGGGATGTATCTCGGTGGACTACGCTGATGACAAATTGTATCTTGTCTCGGGGAACAGCAGAAAGGAAGTTGAAAGTAAAGCTGAAGAGGTTTTAAGTGTGATTTTAGAATGGGGAAAGAGAAACCGGCTGACCTTCGCTCCCCACAAGACTATGGGACTCCTGATGAAGGGTAACCTCAATAGAAGTAGAAATCCAACCATCAAAATGGGAGATACCAATATCCGATTCGTTGAGAACACTACATACCTAGGCGTCACTTTGGATCGAACGTCCTCGTTCTTGACCCATGTTAAAAGCGTGTCAAGTAAGGCCCAGGCCCTCTTCTTGAAATTGAGAAGAATCTCTACTGCCGAGTGGGGATTGCGCTCTCCAGCACTCCGTCTCTTATATAGGGGGGTTTACGTGACGCAAGTCTCGTATGCGGCCTCTGTGTGGGAGCACCGCCTGGAGAATGCACTCATACTCTCGGCGCTCAAGAGAGGCCAGCGAGTCCCCTTGCTGGCGCTTTCGGGTGCTTATAGAACAGTTGCTTCGGACGCTTTGCCAGTCTTGGCCGGCATTTTGCCAATTGATCTTGAAATCAGGGAGGTGCTAACAAAGAAGAGCCTGACAAAAGGAAGACCCGCTACACACCTAGGTGTTGAACTAATACCAGGTGGGGCAGTGTCTCTCCCAGGTCTTCTTAGAGAGATGCGAGAAAGAACACTGAGAGAATGGCAAGAGCGATGGGACAGGTCGAATACGGGAAGATGGACTTACTCCTTCTTCCCGTCAGTTAAACTCAGAATGGAAGGGGCACACATTGTAAGGGATCACCATGTGACCCAATTACTGTCCGGGCATGGGGAGTTTAGGGGGAGATTGCACAGTCTCTCTCTATCCCCCCATCCAAACTGCGCGTGTGGCAATACGGACCAAACAGCCGAGCACATTCTGTGGCATTGTGAGATTATGACGGATGCTCGAGAGGAAATGTTGGATGGTTTACAAGTGACCACGAGACCAGTATGGAACGCTGATCTCGTCTCGAATAAGGTGAACTTCGAGTGCCTGCGGAAGTTTACAAAGGTTTGGGTTGAGAGATGGCCTGATCTTAGAGTCGCTGACCAGCTGTAAAATCATTGTGAGTTTCAGATGCCTGGTGTATTTGCTCCTGATGACCACTGACTTTTCTTTCTCATCTCTTTTATTACCATTGCTCTGATTTTTTTGGTTTTCTATATCTTTATCTTCACTGCCTTTATGTTTCCTTAGATTTTAAACCCAAGCGGAGTTGAAAATATTTTGTTTTTACTGCGATAAATTCCTGGTGGTTTAAAATCTTTATGTACTTCATGTAGTTCTGCTTTTTCTCCCATTTCAGACTTCGATGTGCCGAATTGAGAGCGAAGGTCCTGATGACTCCTTCGCTCAAAACAAATTGATACATTTCTGTTATTGCTGACCAAATTAAAAACATGGTATATAATATATTCTGCTACTTGTAACCAACTGTTATTCTTCACTAAGTATTATGTTCTCTTATTTTTAGTTTTCCTTTTTTTTTTTGCAATTTTTTTTCTGTTTTAGCGATTCAGCAATAAGCTCCGACCCTTGTGGCTGAAACTGAACTGTAAATGTTCTGTAATGTCAACTTCCCCATTTTGGGGGTGAGTTAGACCTCGCTCCTGGATACATTGGCGTAAAAAAAAAAAATCGGAATGGAATCCTCACAACTCATCTGCGCCTCCCCCAGCGACATGTGTGGGCCTGAGGTTTGGCTGGGCGAACTCAGCATCCTTCCGCCCTGCCTCCGGCAACTCGACGCTTCCATCCTTAGGGTCTTCGGGTACGTCCCCTACTTCCCACTTACTATCGTCAAGGCACAACCGAGAAACCGGCTAAAGGGTGCGGATGTTGAGATTCATTCACGGCAGACCGATCACCATACACATTCTGGCGGGTACTGCCAGATGACGAGAGAGGTATCCCATCCGACACAAGCGTTCTTCATATCACAATACTTGTTTTCATTATCTTTTCTTGCAGATGCTTGCAACATACGCAAGATGCCATTACCCTGCGAGCAGCCGCCTTTTATGTTTTTCTCTTATCTTTTTTTTAATTTGTTTATCCCTGACTTGCTTTATATTTTTTGCATTTTGTATATTATGTAAGCACTTGCATACTGCTTCCTAACACTGTATGCAGGGACACTGGAGGTCTAGATTCGTTCAAACTTAAATGTAGATTCGTTCTTTCAAAAAAATTAGAGTCCTTGCGAGAGCCTTGAAGGAGTAACCATCTGTTACTTATACCAGGGCGGGTAAGTGGTGGATACCTCCACTGATGCGTAAAAAAACAACGATTTGGCTAATTTATATAGCGCCATTTTTGTAAGAAAGCACCTCAAGAGCGCTGAAAATAATATTACAAATGCAGGAAGAAGAGATGATGTAAAATAGGTACTGTTGTGATAATTATGGACATTAGGTTTGACAGGATTATATTATTTTATTTAGGTTAGTTTGTATGTAAATTGATATTCGTATCTAAGTGTGATTTGTTTTACAGATGTTTGCAATATTGGGTCGTCCTACATATATTTTTTTTAAAGAAAGACAAACATTCCCGGGTTACGAATAACCCAACAATGTTTGAAAATCTCCTACTTCCACTACAGAAAGCCGAAAATGTTGCTTGTGTTGTGATGGAGGACTTAGCCAGCCGAGGATTCGAACACGCGACGCCCGGCTGGGACCCAAGCGCGATGCCCACTCAACCACTGACCGGTATATCAAATAGAATTCTTTATTTCATGTTTGATTTTGGTCATTGTTTCTATAAATCCATTCGTAGCTTGTAGTTTTTTTTGTGTAGTGTGCAAGCTACATATGTATTTACAATGTCTGTGTCCAAAGGTGGTTTTAGCAAAAAGTTCTTGCGAAGAGCTGTTTTATGTCCATAACGTTGATAGTATTATGTTTTGCTACTTATCGTATAGTCTTAGGGTAAGAACGATGATTAAGTCAGTAGCCGAGTGAGCCCAAGGTTCGAGTTTCCCCAGCTTGTGTCCCCATCGCAGCGTCAAACATCTACCTGCTTAGTTCTGCATAATTGCAATATTTTTGGCTTAATATGATGGAAAAAGGAAAAACGTTATTAATATTTGCTTATTTGTACCCCCGTTATGTTATGAAAAACAGGTTTTACTTTTAAAACAGGATGTAAAACACTAGACGCATCTGCATACTATTGTTGTATATTTGAAAAATAAGTGCTAAATTAATTGACTTAGCTTAGAGGAGTCCATGTCGACCGTTTTTCATTTTAGCTGTCTATAAATTTGTGTTTGCATTTCGTTTCCGGTTCAATATGGTTTGGGTTGCAATTGCCTTGTCTAATTGGTCATTCTTATTGCTTTTTTTATATTACCTGCCCGTGAAAAAGAATTGTCATTGAGACTTGAAGTTTCTTCAAACAAATTGAATAATTGCAAATTTTTTTTTTTTTAAATGGTACACAAAATGTACGGTTTATAGAAACGCAGGTAGAGATTTGTAACTGGAAAGAATTTGAAGATTTTGGTTGTCATTTATTAAAAAAGAGAAATATACATTTTTTTTTTAATAGAGGTCTACCGTTCTTCTTATTTTTTACATTAGCTCTATAGAGAAGACCCTAGGAGTCTGTGTCATATATAAGTATGTTGTGTGGAGGGTCTTTTTAGGGAAAGGTATAAGAGGATGTTCTGGGAAGGAAAAAGATATGAGGAGTGGAAAGGAATTTGGGAGACAATGTATTCAGGAGTGACGGACGCATGAATCCATCCGCGGTACAGGCTATGGGTCAACTAGGTCTCTTCAGATCCGGCCCGACAAGCAGTGGGTGGACAAAAGCATCGGCAGCCATGACCTAGACAAACCTCACTTCATGAACCCAGGCACCTCCACCAAGTTACCAAACCCGCCTCTTTTATCTCAAAAATTCCCGCTTATCGCTCAATCACCGTTTTAGTTGACGCTTTGTCTCTGTTAACCCGAACATACAAATACCTACATTTTAACGTCCTTTAAAATTAAATAAAAACTCTTATTATTAACTAATATTATTTCTCAGAAGTCAAAAGTTTGACAGTTGTAAAAAACAGCTAAGAAAAACAAAAATAAATTCATTTAACTGAAATCAGTTTCATGTTGTTACTGCTTTTCAAAAAACTAAGTCTCGCAACCTTTTAAAAGAAAATTAATATCACTTGCGACGCACAAAGAGAACAACAATTTCAGTTTATCTTACATGTGCAGTGACTTATGAAAGATGACAACAATTCTTTACAGCGGGGTCTCAGTGAAAAAGCGCTCAGTTTAAACAACTTTTATCGTTTGAGCGATAAAGCTCAAAGCCGTAAGTAATTTTTGTGCTTTTCTTTCTAGTATTCAGGGGGAATTACTGCAACATTAAATAATTGTAGGTTGAAACATCAGTCCGGAAGAAAAATGCAGTAAAAAGCATTGTTACGGTTGAATGCAGAGTTTGACTAGTTGTTGCTATTCAAATTATAATGAAACAAATTATTTTTTTATTCTTGGTTGTTTAGAGAAACGAAAACTCTGTTTATTTTTATGAGATGTTGATATTTTTAAAACTTGTTGTCTGTTGGGACAATATCTTTCCCAATTAGACATTAATATTGGGTATTTGGTTTTTATCTTTTGGAAAAAAATCGTTTTTATACAATGATTATTTGATGTCATGAAACCAAATATTGTCCGCACGGACTATTTTTGGCCGATTTCGATGGAATTTGAGGGTATTTTTATTGTTTACTTTTTTTTATATAAGCTGTACACAGGAGACCCTGAAGAAAATAATTTCCCTAATGACATCTGTTATCTGAGGGGATGCTGTGTGGAGGATCTTTTCAAGGAAGGGATGGATAGGAAGTTGAGGGAAGGAAAAAGGTGAAAGGGGTGGGTAGGAACATGGGATTCAGTGAGTCCAGGAGTGGCAGACTTATGAATCATTCCCTCTAACCGTTGTGCAGTGCAAGGTGATGGATCGAGATAGTTCGGCTGGAAAGGTCAAAAGGCCTCCCTCAACCAGACGAGTTGTCGAGATAGTTCGGCTACAAAGGTCAAAAGGCCTCCCTCAACCGGACGAGTTGTCGAGATAGTTCGGCTACAAAGGTCAAAAGGCCTCCCTCAACCAGACGAGTTGTCGAGATAGTTCGGCTACAAAGGTCAAAAGGCCTTCCTCAACCAGACGAGTTGTCGAGATAGTTCGGCTACAAAGGTCAAAAAGCCTCCCTCAACCAGACGAGTTGTCGAGATAGTTCGGCTACAAAGGTCAAAAGGCCTCCCTCAACCAGACGAGTTGTCGAGATAGTTCGGCTACAAAGGTCAAAAGGCCTCCCTCAACCAGACGAGTTGTCGAGATAGTTCGGCTACAAAGGTCAAAAGGCCTCCCTCAACCAGACGAGTTGTTGAGATAGTTCGGCTACAAAGGTCAAAAGGCCTCCCTCAACCAGACGAGTTGTCGAGATAGTTCGGCTACAAAGGTCAAAAGGCCTTCCTCAACCAGACGAGTTGTCGAGATAGTTCGGCTACAAAGGTCAAAAGGCCTCCCTCAACCAGACGAGTTGTTGAGATAGTTCGGCTACACAGGTCAAAAGGCCTCCCTCAACCAGACGAGTTATCGAGATAGTTCGGCTACAAAGGTCAAAAGGCCTTCCTCAATCAACGTGCCCGCCACCCGGGAGGTGGGCAGTCGCATCCGCCGTCAAGACCTGGTTGCGAACGTGACCTATGGCAATGGCAGAGTAATTGGTTATCCAATAAATGATTCCCGGGAAGGCGGTACCAATAAACACCTCCCAAATTGCCTCCGCCACCTTTACTATTAATATCTGCCTTACATTTTTTTATCGAATTTGTTGAAATATCATGTGCGGTCATTAGTAAATAATTGCCGTACAAACAATTAAAAACCAACCTAAAGAAATAAAAAAAATTATATTCTGAAATGTCCCTAAATATTTTATAATGGGACGAAAGAAGGACACAATAATTGTATTGGTCTAATTTGTCTGTATTATCTGTGGTACTAATGATTGACAACAACCATAAATGCTATTGATATCCTTATAGTTCCTAAACGATATTAAAATCATTAGAGTTTAGCATTTTTAAATTAATCATTATTTCTGTTGATTTTATCTTAAAATTTCACAATCTGTAAACCAATAATATTGGTTACGATGATACAGGTTTTTTTTTCAAATATTATTTTGTATTCTGCAAAAATAACCTTAAAAGTAACTGTTTTTTTTGTCAAACTTAGTTTGATGATTATAATGGAATATTTTGCTCAATTCTTTAACAAACGCGAAGAAATTAAGCCCTTCCGTGCAATTTTGTAACTTATTTGTATTCACAATGGCTCTTAAAATATCTTACAAGATTACACAGGTTCGAAATCCTCAAGATGTGCCCCAAATAACATTTCTACATTTTGTGACTGAGCTCAGCGAAGTCCTGTTCTAATTTTTTTTAATATTTTGTCTGTCTGCATATTTGTTTACACATTCCGTTTTCGTTTCAAGATGGTTACCGTTTTATTGTTTTTTTTTATTATAATTTCATTCAGGGCCTATGTAGTCTTAGGGGTTCTGTGTGGAGGGTTTTTTTTTAGTGAAGGAAGACAAGGAAATTCTGGGAAGGAAATAGGTATGAGGGGTGGATAGAAATCTAAGGGTGTGTCTAGGAGTGACGAATTTATCATTAACACACACAATTCCTTTAATATCTGTTATCCATAAACTTTTTTTTAAATTTTTTAAATAAATCTATAAAATATGTTAAAAATAAAGTGTCAGCTTGACCTATGCCGCCGTGGCGTCGGTACCTCGTGGCGTTGGCGCTACTCTGTTGACACTTTTTTTAACTTAGCTTTGCTCAGTCGAGCTTAAACCAGTTATGCGGCTTCCTTATATTGAGCGATGCTTGTGAGTTTCAAAGAGCGTAGTTTTGCATTTGAGCAGTGTCGAGCCTTAGTTTTGACTGAGCAGTTGGATTGGGAACAGCTACCGTGAGTTTCGCTAATATTGACTTCATTCAATTAAATAATACAAAAGGTTTTACTCATTAAGTTAATGAACAAATATAATAAAATATACGTGCAACCGAAAAACATGGGATAAACCATAAAATATAGGAGGATTGATTAGCTGATTTTATAATTTCCACGATTATGACACGGCGACGCGACGGCAGAAAAATCTTAATCTTTATCTAAGAATTTAAAAATAACAATTTCCATGTGTTTTTGTTACTTTAAGACCAATCTAGGGTCATTTTTATCGCAGCTCATTTTAGATTAATACTAAATGACTTTAAAATATGCAGGGCCAAAATATTTTGAAATTCGAGGGGAACATTTGTTTTAATGAATCCAAAGTTTCTTCCTGAAACTTAAAATTTAAATTCATTACACAAGAAATATTCAACCCAATTAAAACGTTGTATTAAATTTAGGACAGGCTAATGTAAATGCTTTAGTGCATTTTTGTATGACCGATTAAAGAATATTAAAAAATATATATTTTTATTTAAAAAATTTATTTCTTTACATTGTCGACTACATATTTTGGGAAATGAATATGCTAACATCGGCGACATTTATTTCTTAAAATTAGCGCAATATAAATATGCACTAAAAAATTATTTTTCCATAATGTAACTTTATATACGCAATATGGACATGTTAAAATGAAATGATGATATTTCTCATTGTTCTTTTTTGTTATTTTTTGTTGTGATACACAAAATAATTGTATGTTATTTTTAGGTTTCAGTTTTTAAGTTTTTATTTTTTTTTATTTTTTCCATAATGTAACTTTATACACGCAATATGGACATGTTGAAATGAAATGATGATATTTCTCACTTTTATTTCTTGTTATTTTTTGTTGTGATACACAAAATAAATGTATGTTATTTTTTAAGTTTAAAACTACTATTATGTAATGATATTACTTTTCTTACTTTTGTACTCTATTATATGTTTATTTATAAAAGGCAGTATAGCCGTTTATGTATTTAAAATAAAAAATAAAATAATGTTTCTCATTTCATTAAACCTAAATTTTGCGGAAATATTGTAAAATACAGTACTTTAAGACAATCTAATCGAAAAATAATTTGATTGCCTCCGTGTTCGAGGGGTAAATTTCTCGCCTAGCCGATGACGGAAGGATTGAATCCCGGCGTGAATAATTGAATTTTATTTGATTGATTTATGTGATTTCGCGATGTAATCATTCAAAACAATATATATAGTGTATTTGCGGCACGTTACATAGTGTAAGATACTCTCAGTATCGCCCCGGTGTAAGCCCAACACTCGTTGAAGCGTTGCGTGAATTGGCTTCAGCCGTGCTTAGTGACCAGATCTGAATAGCCAAGTACTTCCCCACCTCCCTATTCTCCACCTCCTACCCCTCCCCTCTAACTTCATCCTCAATACATACCCTAATTAGGGATGCCATGAACTCACTGGGTCCAAACGAGAGCAGTTGGGACTCTTATGAGGTATTCACATAAAAAAATAGAAAGATGATGAAATAGCTTTCCGCTTGAGAAAAAGTAGAATATTTTAATTTGTTTCTTGAAAATGAGTGAAGCTAAAGTTGCGAAATGAACCAGTGTTAATCTCATTGCATACAAAGTAATTATTTTTATTTATAACACACATATAGGTACATACATACACACATATGTATAAACAATGCACATACTTATACACACTTCGAAGAAAGGCATTTCACGATTTCAATTTACTATTCTTTAGCAAATGGATCTGTTTATGAAAGGTACGTAAGAAACAAAATACATTGTAAATCGTTACGTCAAAACCAAACATCCATTGAAAATACCTAATAACATTCATTCTACAATAACTAAATACAAAACGGTTGGTCATTGAAAGAGACACCAACAAAAAATTTCAAAAATATTCAATGGTTAACAGAACTATTTAAAAAATTAGGCAAGACTAGGCGGCAATAATTTAGAGTGTAAATTTATTTTTATTTTGTAATCAAACACCGAAAAAAATTGCAAATCAGGAGAAAAAATATATTACAGCTTAGCAAATCCTAGTGTGGTTTAAAATGAAAAATTGTACCGCTTTTTTTTAACTTCGTCATCAAGAAATTGTATGAAAAATATGTGGAAATAATAAATAATAAATGAATAAATTTGGCTAGACAAGGTGCTATGTACATTTTTTTATAATTTGATGTAGATACCACCTATACGTAAGATACGCAATTTTGTTGAACTACAACACTCTGTTAAATAATATGAATGTGCTCAAATTGTCAGACGGAAGAGTTTTCACTGACTTGGTACTTCTATATAAAATTCTAAATGATTTAGTTGATAGTCCGGTATTTCTTGAATTGATAAGCTTCCTTCATAATACTAGAAGTCAGGATTTATTTCTTGCGAAATTCTGGGACTAACTACCATATGTATTCCTCTTTGTCCAGAATACTAATGGAGGGAAACAATTATACCAAGTCATTGGACGTCTTCAATTTATCTTTGAACAAATATAAAATATTGTAACTGAGGCAGTTCATTTATGTACAATAAATAGGTACTGTATATTCTTACCATTAATCAATAAATAAATAAAGTAATAAATATTCCAATAAGCTACTTACAAAACTATAGTATCTATAGCATACAATTTTATTACGTCTTTAATGTTTCGCTTCCTCCTTCTATAGCCAACTTTTTGGGCAGCATTACATTGTCCATCTTCAGGGCAGATGTTTATTGCAATGATGTGCCCTGATTATGGATACTAATGGTGTCTGAAATGTTGGTTAAAGAATAAGGAAGCGCAACACGGCATAACAACCCAAAAACCAAGATAAAACTCAAATCATATCTAATGGGAACCTGCTAGCCACGAAGAGCTTTTTTAATAAATAATTCATAATTGTGTCGTTCATTGTAAAAGTGAAGTATCTGCTTTTAACTAACTTTCTATGTTTATTGTTAAATACAAATAAAGATAAAATAATTTCTTGTAACTTGATATGAGTAAATGTGATGTAATCAAGCAGCAAAAAAAAAATAGTTTTATAAATACGGAGTTACTCCACTTTACACTGAGAGACACAATTCATAATAAGGAAGCGCAACATGGCGTAACAACCCAAAAATAAACCACGATAAAACTTTTGTACTAAAAATGTGAAAACTAAAATCATTTCTAAAGGGAACCTGCTAGTCACGAAGAGCTTTTAAGAATATATTATTCATTTCTTAATCATTAATTTAATTTAAAAAATTCAGCATTTTTAAACATCGTCGCAAGAAAATACCAACGGTTTTCCAAAAACAAACGAAAAATCTCAAATAATGTGTTAGATTTGTATTATTATTGACAAAAAAAAAACAGCGGAATATTCGAATCGCCAGAGGTTTCAGTTGTTCATTTTTCAATATGGCTCCCAAATGAATAGAAAAAATAACTCTCGTAGGCCTCTGATTCGAACTTTAATTGGCAATTAGTGGAAGGTCTTTGATTGGGCAGCAAACGGAGAACCGGAAACTTTGTGAAACGAATTTTAATCTACGTCATATTCATGAAAAAAATCATTGAAATTCTGGAGCTAGTTTGGAATCATTTCAACCTCTTTTATTAGGATGTATGAAGATTTTCTTATTTGACCAATGTTTTTATGCAAGTGTATGAGTACTTACAACAAAGAGTTAGGTATATTTAGTGTAGTGTATTGAATTGTATTTGAACCATTCGGGTTTTCCGGTTGCTAGCGGATACACCCGAGCGTTTTGATATAGTCCGAGTGTGTTGGCCGGGGAACGCCACTTCTTCGGGGTTCGGCCTCTTACTCAGTGGCGTAGCGTGGGGGGGGGCGGGGGGGGCGGCCCGCCCCGGGCGGCACTTTTAAGGGGGGCGGAAAATTTTCACAATAAATAATAACATTATCTTGGAAAAATTTAAACCATTTCAAATCATAATTTGAACATGTTCTACGATCCTTTTGTTTACGAATCCAACTCTTTTTTTAATTCATTAAAAATATTAATAACTATATTTTTTAAGCTGCAAATTTCGCAATTCGAAGAAAAACCGTACGCATATTATGAGAGTAATACTAATTAAAGCTGATAACTCGCAAACAGATTCACTCTTAATTAAAATCAGAATTGTGTTCAGAATGTATTAACGACTGAATTTCAGTTGTGTATTCATCTGCTGATACATTTCGAAAGAGACCATTATTTTATTCGAAGTGCAGTTATAAAATTCTAGTTGTAGATTATGTATGTGCTGCCAGAATCAAAGAGAAACCATTTTAATTTTCTGAGTGTAGTTTTAATTCAGCAAATACAAATTTAATTTGACCAGTCTAATCACAGGAGATGCAATTTATCCCACACGTTTAATTTTAAAATTAAAATTGTGAAATTATGTCCCACACATTTAATTTTAAATAAATTTGTGATTACGATAATAAGTTAAGATACAGTTTTATAACATTTTTTTAAGAAAAGGAATCTATTTAAAATTTTAAGTTTACTCTATTTTAGGTACTTTAATTCGAATATTCGCAGGCGTGTATTTTTGAGCCAATTGACATATCCAATATGAAAATTTTAATGTTTAGAAACAATAATGTTCTAATAAGCACGTCGAAAAAATTACTTTATCTAGATTTTAGAACAGTTTTGTTTTAATAAAAAGGCATTGCTTGGGAAGAACCGGAAATTTTGTGCGGAAACATTGACAGGCAAAAGTTTATAGATATTTTTTTCTTATTATTCGAAGGGTTAAACCAGTTTTCAGGATATAAAATTCCATTTGAGAATTCATCTGCTGACACAATTCAAAGGAAAACATCCTCTGATTCGAAGTTCAGTTATGATATTCTATTTGCAGACTATGTATGTGCTGCCAGAATCAAAGAAAAACCATTTTCATGTTCTGAGTGTAGTTTTAATTCACCGCATACAAACTGGTTTTGTGTTCAGAATACAACGATAAATTAAATAATGAGTTGCAGATTCATCCTGCATCGAGTGAAGCTTTACATTTGAGTTACATAATGCTGTAAAATTCTGAGAAATTGATTGTTGCGTGTGTAACTATTGTTTGGGGACTCTAACGCAGTATCAATCAATCAACTTTGGAGTAGAATTTATATACATGATTTTCATTGAAAGAAGAAAAAGAAAAACCGTTTTCATGTTCTGAGTGTAGCTTTAATTCACCACATACAGATGTAATTAAAACCAGTTTTGTGTTCAGAATATAAGTGCCGCTAGAATCAAAGAAAAACCATTTTTATGTTCTGAGTGTAATTTTGATAAAACGCATATTTATTTTAATTTAAACCAGTTTTGTGTTATCAATATATCAATAAGTTGCCAATTCATCGTGTACCGAGTGAAGCTTTTCATTTGAATTGCATTCCATACGTAAGCGTGATGAAGATGCGAAATTCTATTACAGGCATACCATTCTCGATTTCTGAGAGCAGTTATATATAAATTTGTAGTAGAATTTATAAGCATGATTTTATTGGAAGAGTACTCGGCACATAGCATTATAAAAATCGGCATTAAAAAAATAGGATATCTACCCCCACCCCCCGGTCAGCGCTTGAAAATCTGCGGAAAAAGTACCTGTAGAAGTTAGGGGGGGGGGGAGGGGGCAAAATTTCCCTCCGCCCCGGGCGGCTGAAACCCACGCTACGCCACTGCTCTTACTAGCAGTAGCTATGTACAAGTTGTATCGATTATATCTACAATAAAGTTATGAGTGTATAAAAGTACCTGCGAGTGTTTTCATCATAAATAACCATTTGATACTGGAGATGTTGGGCCCAGTATCAAGGAGCAATATTCAAGTAGGATTGTCGAGGACAATCTATTGCCCATTGTCAAATCTTGCATTTGGCGCAGCCTGTAAGGTTTGAATTCTTAGACATTTAATTATAGAGAAAAACACACCATGAAATTGGTGATCTTCCTCTTCTTCTCCTGCCTTCCACTTTTACAGGTTAAAAATATTACCTCGACGAAGCTTAAGTCAAGCAAAACCGGTAGAAAATTAAATATAAATAAATTTATGGGTAAAAGAATAGTTTTTAATTAAGTGAAGACAATATTAGCGAAACTCAAACGAAAATATGGAGACAGGAAAATCAGAAAAAAAGATATTGACACCTCTGGACTCGAACAAGGACTCTTCGCTTACATGACATGTGCTCTACCAACTGAGCTAAGGTGTCTATATTCAATTTGGTCACTTTTAACAGTATCATACTTCGACTAAGAACTACCAACATGATCTTCATTTTCTTAACGCACATATTATTGGCTACTATCTTTATACACGATTGCAAGATACAAATCGAACTAAATGCTATCTAGATAGTGTCTGGATAAATTTTTATCAATTTTATTTTTAATACGCGACATCTATTGACTTTTCTGCAAGTGTAAGATGAATATTTATTTTTAACTTTATGAGTAAAAAATAAATGATAAGTAAGGTGAGGGGAAGGATGTGAGAAAGAGGAAGGTGGGTAAGTATCTAGCTATTAAGCCCTAAAATCTAAATACGGCTACAGCCATTTCAAGCAACCTTTCAATCCTGAATGGTGGTCTTATGCCAGGACAATTCTGATATCTTCCACTCTGGAACGTGCCACAAATATATCTTATATTATTTTGTAGGTACGATTAAATTTTGAAAACACAAATCAATCACATATAAAATTCACTTGCGCATACCGGGATTTGAACCCGCGACCTCCGGATCTCTAGTCGAGAGCCTTGCCCCTCGGCCACGGAGGCTGTTTGTTTAATTTATCGGAACTAGCTGTATTATCTGGATGTTTCTTGAAACCTTCAAGGTTGAATATATCAAGATAATGTTTATTCAACAGAACTATCCACCGTGTCATGCTACGCTGTGCGAATACATCTGTTCTGCCGTATGGTATGCAAATCAGATCAAGGTGCCGCCCGTGGCAGTAGGTAGTTGTTGATAAAAACAAACTTATAGCACGCCAGAAGGTTGGATACTATGGTATCTATCAAATTATGCATAATTTTATACGCTGTTACTGCAAGGGCTCCACTCCTTCTCGACTGGAGTCTTTGGTAGCGCGTCTCAGAGAGTAAATCTTCATGCATAAATTGCGGGCACTCGCCGTGCATTCTCATAAATTGAGTAATTTTAGTTTTTAGTATTTTTTATGTAGAAAATAATATGCAAACTCTGACTCAGTAGGTTGTTGTAATTTTGTGTACCTATTTGTATTTTTATACAATTTTCATCGCTTACGGGAGAACATTTGTAAAACCCGGCATAATTATCATAATTTAGTTATATAATCAGTTCAGGTAATTTTGAAATCTCTCAAAGGAAAAATGTGAAACAGAAAAATAGTTGGTCGCGTAAAGGAATGGTTTTGCGTTCATTTCCTAGATGCGAACGAATATTTTTCTAATTTTCTGTTTCGCATTTTTTGTTTTAGTATTATAAATATTATCTTCAATGACAAAAAATTATATCTTGAGATTTTACTCTATAAGTCATTTCACTCAATAAATATTGAATATAATATATTATTGAGCACTTATTACATCAGGAGCGACCTTATAATGCGGTTGAACATGGCAGGTAGGTGTTTTAGATCTTAATCAACAAATCCTAAAGGTGCTTATAAACATGTAGGTATTACCGCGATCCGAGCCACGAATTATGGGAAAGGATCGATGCAACGCAAGCGGCCTTCACGGTTACTTCGTTCCTATCCCATAATTCGGGGCTCTATTTCCGTTTATGTTAACCAATGGGTACGCAGCATAATATCACATATAGTCAAGTCAGCCTGTGTCGTAGAACACCAGTTGAAGGAACTAAATAGTATAAAGCTAATTTTTTCCCCATCGACTACTACCATTTAGACAAGTGTTTAGCAAAAAGTCCCCGCCCCTACCCCTCTTGCTTCCCCCCCTGTGCCCCCACAAACATGAAAAGTGTAAGGGTTTCGTAAATCGCTTCTATCTCGATTACTAAACAACATATTGGATTGAATTTTTTTTTATTCTCTTTGTTGTAATATTGTCTATAATTAATGTCCTGTTAACTTTCGTCGTAACTTTTACCGTTTGTTTGTAATTCGTATGATAAGGTAAAAATTTGTATATTTTTTGGCAAGTAATTTTACTTTTTATCATATAACTTTTTACGCCGACATTTTATGAAAAAATATTTTTCACAAAAGTTGTAGCCCCTATTATTACCTTTAAAATGATATATTTTTATGTGTACTTTATGTACTAGTAAACGCCAGATATCAACCGTGAATGCTTGCCGCGCACCATCCCTGCGTCGCTCCGCGACACTGATGTCGGAACTTGTTCCCTCACATCCCGACTTATCTTAGCCTGTCCTGTGCCCTTTGTAGTACTAGTGGAAATCGTGAACGTGAAATAATAGTTATTCACTTTGCTGCTAGGCCCTGCGGGCGGCTTTTAGTTCGGCTTCGCCCGGTTTGAGTGTTTGTGACCATTTTGTAAATCCAACAGGAACTGGCTCCTAAAATAGCCAGTTTCTCGGATCTACTGTAATCCTGTGACTCCAAAAACACCTGTGTCGAGTGATGTCCGAGTTCCACGTGTCAAGACATGCGACTTTGAAGGTAAATTCAATGTCCCAGTTTTAATGTATATTAAAAAGGAGAAAAGTGGCTTAAAGTCCTTAACAATAGAAAACATTTCTGAAAATATGCCCACTCAATGCTTAGTCTCAGCTCGTAACATGCTTTGGTTATGTAGTTTTGCTTTTGTGCCAGTTTCACTACCTGGATGGTCTGGATACATGCGAAACTGTTACGATGATAGACAAAACTTTGAACCATCTTATGTAAAGGCTTTGCCTTTTATAAGCATAGATCCAGGAAATCCAACTGCTATTTACTCTGCCCTTAGTTTCGCTTCTAAAGAAAGCAAGTTAGCTGGCCAGCCGTGTAATGTGACATTTGACCAACCACTTTTCCTGAAAGCAGTAGACATTGTTGCAAGTTCTTCTATAGAAAGTGAAATATCTGGAGTAATCGTCAGACTAGGCGGATTCCATCTTCTAATGAGTTTCCTTGGTTGCTTAGGAAAGTTTGTGGAAGGTAATGGAATCGAAGAAATGTGTACCTCTGTTTATGGAAAATCAACGATTTCTCACCTTATGTCAGAACATGCTTACGCAAAGTCTTATAGAGCTCACTTGATGACTCAGGCAGCTTTGATATTACTGCTATTCGAGGAATGTTCATCTCTTAAAGAAATGATTACAAACGACTTTAAGGATATTAATAATGTTACGTTACGGAATTGATTCCCGTGCGAGCTAATAGCGAATTGACCCCTTGCACAGGCCCTCCGCCCCCCTCTCCCCGCACCGCGCGGCGCCCGTGCCAAGCGCCGAGCGGCTCCCCGCTTCCATTCCTTCGCCGGCCTTCGGCAGAACAACTGTGTTCCCCGTGATTCGCGCTAGTCGCTCTCCGTGAACTAACTTCACGATGTATTATTTGAATTGTGCTTTGTGCCCAGTACCTAGCCAGACGGCTGACTCCGCATCTCCCGTTATGTGAGTACCAATCTACTCACCTCCCACACCGTGTGCTATGAACTAATTCTAACTTCACTAAACGTGTAGAGAGAGAGGAGAAAATTCTCGTTAGGCTAGCAGTGTAGTTAACCATGTGCTTCGTGTACCACCCTGTTCTGTTTTTTACGAATAAACCCTTTAAGTGCTAAAACTGTGTTCTGATTGAGGAAGGAGACCCGGGGATTGTGAGGAAAGGAGGCGGAGGAGGAATTGCCAAGCGAACCACAGGCACTCGCCCTGTTTTTTAGGAGGAACCTTGCTTGCGCCGACTCTGAGCTAGTCGTCGGCCGTGTATTGCGTGTCCTTTACAGGTGTAGGGTTTAGCAAATGGCCGCAAGTAGTGGCAATGCTAACACTGGGCCCAACGTGGTGCTTTTTTTTGCGTTTTGGTGCTAACACTGGCGTTCCCAACTAAGGGGCAATTTTTTTTCTTTCCTCCTCATCTTTTCCCCCACGTTGTGCTAACACTGGCGCACAATTTTGGGGCAATATTTTTTTTTTTTTTTTCCTCTAATCTTTTCCCACGTTTTACGCCGACACCTCCCTCTTCACAGTCGCTCGTCTCGTTCTTCAATCAGCAATTGTTTAAACTTTATAATGTATAATGTTTTGTCTTGTTACTCCCAATTTGTCTAGCATTTCCATCAAGAACCCCGGCGCGATTGTAACTTCGAATTGCAATTTAAATTATCACGGGCACGATTCCTTCATTTTCGAGTCGTCACTCGACAAAACATTATCACCGGTATTCCTACGTAAAGTGCTCAACCAAGAAAGTTGCCGTCGTGAATAATATAGTGTTTACAAGTGTCGACCGGCTAAATTTGCTAGTTTCAAATACAAGATTAATAGTGGAAATGTACACAAATATTTAAAACAAAGTTATTCAACAATTAAAATCCTGTATATGATAAACCAATTACCCGCTTCGTTTCTCGAAAGTTAATTAACCAGTTTTTATTAATAAACTTATTCCGCAGAGTGCTGGTCTGTATTTGATATCGACATATTCTGCGAGTAGGGGACTATTTCGCAAAATACTGGCCTGTATATATAACGGCATATTTTGCAGCTTAAGGGAAACAAGTGGATTAAATTCTTTCTACCTTTTGACAATTGGGCATTTTTTTTGTACTTCTGTCGTCCGTTTCCCCCTTTTTCTTGCGCACCTATCATCTTTCATAAAGAAACAGACGACATAATTCGAAAAATGCCTAGTTCGCGTTGACGTCGATTCCTCGAGTCAGGCATTATATCCGTATGCACATTTCTGCATATAACTTGTTATGACAAAAGGAAGTCGGCGGATAAATACCAATAATTGGTGATGCTCAAATCAGGCTAGTCTAGCCACGTAAATAAAAAACTATTCCCCAAGACATTGTTGAATTTTCAAACAAATTCTTCCACGAAAACTTGTATAAAAGAAAAAATATTTCTTTCCTTTTCTGAAGAACCCCCCTTTGGAAAGGAAATGGAAATATTCTAAAAACATGTTCGTTTAAGGCGAACCTCGTTTCCGTTTTTTATTTCCGGACTTTTGCAAATTTGCAAACCTTTTTCAAAAACAGCGGAATAAATTCTAAAAACGTGTTCCATTAAGGTGAATCCCGGCTCGTGAAATTTTCATATCCGGACTTTGAAAATTTTCAACAAATTTCCAAAACATCTGGATTTTTTCACAAAATCACGTTTTTTAAGGGAAACCGCTGCCCAAATTTTTCTCGTTTTTGGACTTGGAAAATTTTCAACAAATTTCCAAAACATCTGGATTTTTTTCACAAAATCACGTTTTTTAAGGGAAACCGCTGCCCAAATTTTTCTCGTTCTTGGACTTTGAAAAATTTTCAACAAATTTCCAAAACATCTGGATTTTTTCACAAAATCGCGTTTTTTAAGGGAAACCGCTGCCCAAATTTTTCTCGTTTTTGGACTTGGAAAATTTTCAACAAATTTCCAAAACATCTGGAATTTTTCACAAAATCACGTTTTTTAAGGGAAACCGCTGCCCAAATTTTTCTCGTTTTTGGACTTGGAAAATTTTCAACAAATTTCCAAAACATCTGGATTTTTTCACAAAATCACGTTTTTTTTAAGGGAAACTGCTGCCCAAATTTTTCTCGTTTTTGGACTTGGAAAATTTTCAACAAATTTCCAAAACAGCTGGATTTTTTCACAAAATCACGTTTTTTGAGGCAAACCCCTGCCCAAATTTTCAAATAAACCGAACACTTATAAAAAACGCGTTTTTTTTCAAAAACTTTTTGTAAAAATACGTCCCCAGTGGTCAATCTCTGCCCAATTTCTTTCCAATTGCGAGTCTAGTTCTCACTTTTTCCAACATAAGGTCACTCTGATACGATCTTATACACCATGGAAGTTCCTCAAGTTACGCTGGGTATAATCCCGCACATTTTTACTTCAAGAAAGGAAGAACTACTACAGGCCCTGAGAAATAGAAAGATTTCTCCTACGAATAAATCCAAAAAATGCCTTACTGTGATGGAATCAGTAAATTCCATCACATCAAGTTCTCAGGCGTTATCAAATTGGCAAAACATGCATCTTGTTAACCCTGATCATCATTACGCCCCTGACCTCTCTTGGCCAGTCGTCAATGAGTGCGATGCGGTCTCTTTAAAAGTCTTATAATTCTTGTCATAAATGACGTGAGTTACTTGTAAATATTAAATGTAAATAATCACCCATATGGGCATTCGTAAGGTAATCCTTAAACCCGAAGGCACATTAATGTCAACGGTAGCCTAACTCCTGTACATTCTTTTTCTTTTTGCATAATTTTATATGTTCTTGTACATCCTGCGTGCCTTGCCTGCTGTACCACAAGAGCACCTCTTGGGGCTCCGTTTTCATACTTGTATGCATCCTCTTCCTGAAATTGATCACTTCGGGAAAGGGCCTCCTTTTCCTCCTACCATCAACGGTTCCGGAAAACTCTTGCTCCAAGACGTCGCTTTCCTTTTCACAATTCTTGTAGCATCCGCGCGTTTTTTTTCTCACCTCATCGCCTCATCTTGTCATATCACCTTTTTTTTAATTGTTTTGTGTCGGGTTTTGTCGTACCAGTACGTCCCTACCCTAATGTTGTAAATATAAAATCTTAAGTGCAAGTCTGTATAATAACCATTGGTTTCAGACCATTGCCGCAGCTCACTACTATGGTCACAGCACCATATTGTAAGAATGTCGCGACGATTTCCGTTATAATAGGAAATCCTCCCGTTTTTTCTTTTTTCTTTTTCCTCTTCACCCCATCCTAACACATTCATAGTAATGTTGTATATTGGGGATCGTTTCGAATACACCAAATGTACACACCTATCAGGTCACATTCGCTGGATTCGAAACAATTCAAGGGCAACCTTGTTGCTACTTGTGGTTTTTCTTCTTTTTCCAAAAATTAGAATGGCGCTCAACCCAATTGCTCTATTTTTTTCCAGAATCGTATTTTGTCGGATTCTGAGAAAAATATTTGTTATAAAAGTGACAATACGTTTCGTCCCTTCATTAACATTGTTCTTTGTACATATACAACTTCATTATGAGGTACAATATTTTATCATGATATCAGTTTTTTTTGTCCTTTATTGTACCATTATTCTTGTTTGAAGTTTAAAATCTTGGCCAGATCTTCAATAAAATTTGTGTTTATCGCCTTTTGGCAAATCTTGTAACGTATGCTAATATGAAATTATTAAGCTACAGCAGTGCCGTATTAATTACATCATTGCAAAACCGCCGTCTGTATTGAATGGGGACCCACATTTCCGAACGTAAACTTTTGTAACATTATAGGCGCGAGCCTTACAATATCTACTATTATAGGTGTGAACCTTACAATATCCACTGCTATAGATGCGAATCTCATAATATCTTTGTGTTTTTACACGTCACGGGGAGTCCGTCATAACTACTCATTGTTTGCTCGTCAACACAGGGTTGTTGATCGAGAGGGTGATTTATCTCATTAAATTGTTTTAAATACCCATTGGGTTACTGTCTTTCAATACTGGGCAAAATCTGTTGTAAATCGTTCATTCCTGTCACGTGAGACGTGAAAACGTGACAATATCTACCATCATAGGAGAGATCCTCAAAACATCCGCCATGATACGAGAAGTTCGTTATAATTACTTTATACTCTTAACTAAATGTTATTGAGTTGGTCGTGTGTCTTTTGGCATGAGAACCGCCCCTTTTTGGTCGTGTGTCTTTTGGCATGAGAACCGCTTTGTTATAACTGTGTACTTATATAATCTGTGCACCAAACGCGAAGACGTTACAATACTCACCATGAGTCGTGCGAACGAAATAATATCTACCCCATGTTTGTGTGACCTACCAAGTGTACATCACACGCCTTTTATTTTCTGTTATCAGAAAATTATTGCTTTTGCAGCAGAGTACTCATTAACATGCCCGTGGACTTCCTGTCACAAGAACCCAGGAACTATCCACTATCTCAAAAGGACTAATCATACGCTTCACTCATGATTATGGGGCATCGTGTCGTAGGAGTTAAGTTGATGGACACAAAAAACACCTAACTCGTTGTCTGGGAGACGAACAAGAAAACCCCCCAGGTTTGTGAGATTTGAGCAAGGGTCTGTCATTTCTCGCAAACAAGTAGGAGAATAAAACGACCCTCTAATCTTCTACCCAATACACGTGGACGATTAGACTCTTTTATGTCAGTGTATTCCTTTTGTCCCACACTACCAAATGGTATTGTAATGTGCCAGGATAACTGCTGTAGACCTTGTTTCACCTTCCACTCAGAGGTCGAATTTCGGAAATAGCCGAGCCCTCAGCAGTTTTCTTCGTTCAAATGTTCCCAATTGTCACCCTTTCCCTTCCTCGAAATTATCCGTGAATGGGGATATATGCGTTACGCACTTGGCGTTTCGTTTGTCAAATGGGACAACCTTCATACACGGATCCTTTCAACTTCCTACTCCTTTCCCACTTTTCATAACTTATTTGTACTCAATGTTTTTGTTCTTCGAAAGTAGAAAAAATGCTACCGTATAGACGTGAGCATAGGTCATAGAAGACCAACTTCTTTCGAACGTGGCATTTTGTCATACGTACAAACCCTTACCTACGTGTTCTTGGAAATGTATTTAGTTTAAAAAAAAACTAAATGGGTTAAACAGAACCTTCCTTGAATACGTACCTTTGTAATATGTATAAGTCTGTAGTTGCATTTAGTTAACTCTCTCTCCGTCTCTCTCTCTCTCTACACGTCAAACAAATCCAATCTTTCTCAACATGCACACCTTGTTTCTCTCCAAACCTTTTCATCATTGGTCTACCAGGCAGGTAAACTTCAAGAATTTTGTTCTAATAATAATTTTTCGCCGGATTAATAAGAAGACCAGCAGCTCTTCACCCTATCTACACCTGCGCCTCTCTTCATGCTGCCTTCACTACCGTCACGGAGGTCCCATGCCTTCAAACCCTACGTACCAAAAGCACCCGACCACACCTAACATAACCTAGTGTGAGTCGTGCGTGTAGTTGCGAATTGTATCATCACAAAACCATCACTCAAACAAACCCGAGCACGTCAGCTCTAAGTTGGTTCATGTTCCTGTTGCCATCGTGCAAATGTTCCTGCGGCATCTCGCAAATGTTCCTGTTGCCATTGTGCAAATGTTCCTGCGGCATCTCGCAAATGTTCCTGTTGCCATTGTACAAATGTTCCAGCTGCACCTTGCAAATTGCTCTGTTGCCATCATGCCAATGCTCCTGTGCCCTTGCGCAAATAACAATACCAACAATTGTTCATACAACAATCCCACTGTATACAAACCAGTGTACCAACCACCATCACAACAACGGCTGTCATGCACACAAACCACCTCCTCTATAAAGGACCAACCACCAATAACAATTCCACTCTCCAGTACCTCAATGATGTCATACTGGCCCACCCACAGGATCCGGAAGCAGCTACCTTTTTGACCTCTGTGACAGATAGAACCCTCTCCACCACCAAGAAGCCTCATCCTGCGTTCTCTTCTTCGTGTTTTCTTTAAGGCCCTAGTGTTCCTTGAGTGTAATCTCAAACGGGCCAGGTTACTGTGACAAAGTAACCTTATAACTTCAGTGCAACGTTCAAACACCCCAAACATCCTACGCAAACCACGCTACGCAAACTTAGCTCACAGACCAATGATACAATTTAGAGTCATTTTTTTTCTATCACTGCATAACCCTTGTACCTTTCTCCAGCAGGTCCTTGTTTATATTTATGTATGCCACTGCTCTTTCATGTACATTCATGTATAATTCTTTGTTCACCATGCTTTTTCTCTCTCTTGTTTTTGTTTCTACTATTTTGTAGCTAGCAACTTTTTTCTCTTTCTTTTTCTCTCTCTCTCTCCCCTTTCTCTTGGATGTTTTTTTTTTTGGCACAAGTGCTAAAAGGGTAAGAGGATTTCTTAGCCCTACTGCTCCATTACCACGTCGCCTTTTTTTGCGGCGAGGGGGGAAGTGTTACGTTACGGAATTGATTCCCGTGCGAGCTAATAGCGAATTGACCCCTTGCACAGGCCCTCCGCCCCCCTCTCCCCGCACCGCGCGGCGCCCGTGCCAAGCGCCGAGCGGCTCCCCGCTTCCATTCCTTCGCCGGCCTTCGGCAGAACAACTGTGTTCCCGTGATTCGCGCTAGTCGCTCTCCGTGAACTAACTTCACGATGTATTATTTGAATTGTGCTTTGTGCCCAGTACCTAGCCAGACGGCTGACTCCGCATCTCCCGTTATGTGAGTACCAATCTACTCACCTCCCACACCGTGTGCTATGAACTAATTCTAACTTCACTAAACGTGTAGAGAGAGAGGAGAAAATTCTCGTTAGGCTAGCAGTGTAGTTAACCATGTGCTTCGTGTACCACCCTGTTCTGTTTTTTACGAATAAACCCTTTAAGTGCTAAAACTGTGTTCTGATTGAGGAAGGAGACCCGGGGATTGTGAGGAAAGGAGGCGGAGGAGGAATGGCCAAGCGAACCACAGGCACTCGCCCTGTTTTTTAGGAGGAACCTTGCTTGCGCCGACTCTGAGCTAGTCGTCGGCCGTGTATTGCGTGTCCTTTACAGGTGTAGGGTTTAGCAAATGGCCGCAAGTAGTGGCAATGCTAACAATAACCAAACAATAAACAAACAAACAACTGTTGAAGACGCCATGAGAGATTGTAAAACAAATGAAATAATGAAAAGACTAGAAGAAGTGTATAAAGATTTGGTTAAAACTAGTAGAACTTCAAAACCGTGGCTACAAGAGTTTAAATTGGTGAATTTGGTTCTAGACTTTATTCTGGCAGAGAGAATTGGCGATTGGAATTTGCACAATAATACAGTCAAGCAAATGATACCATATTTCCATGCTGCTGGACATTTGCTCTATGCCAAATCCGCACAAATATACTTACAACAAATGTTGAGTGTACAAACGAAAATGTCAAATGAAGACTTCGAAAGGTTCGTCAATAAAGGTTTCTTTACAGTTCGGCGTACAGATGGATTTTTTACCGGTATCTGGACGGACATGACCATAGAGCAGACATTAATGCGATCATCAAAATCCATAGGTGGGCTTTCTCATGGACGAGGATTAAGCGAGAGGACGCTAACCAAATTCATTGCTTGTGCTCCTGGATCCCTACAAATTTGTGAGGCTTTCGAGAAGTTCTCTGGATGCTTGACTCAGTTTAACGAACCGCACACTGAACTAAGATGCAGTAGAAGAGAAAGGGACTTGCATGACAGAGCAAAGATTTAATGTCTTTATCCTGGTGTAAACTGCGATGAAGCGTATGATGTAGGAATGAACTGCTTGAAAGACATCGAAGGAAATAATTTTGCAGATGTTAAATTGAAAAGCAAAAATAAAGTTAAAACTATAGGCTCCATAGTAAGTGGCATAATGTGAGATCTGAAGAAGTGCCAATTAATCCTGATCAGCTGTTTAATAGGGTTATTTGTATGTCTCAAGGAACAAATAATCTCAAACAATACTTCAACTATGAACTCAGCCCATACCCTTTGTCTTTATTTGAAAACAATAAAATGATAAGAAAGGGAACTAAATCAAGTCTTATGAAAATATTTCAAAAATGGACAGTTAGCAACGAAGTTTTTGAGAATTTGCCCTCAAAAATATATGTAGTAGATGGAGGGTATCTTTTGTGTTATTTGGCCTGACAAAGTAACATATAGCAGCATCATAGAGAAGTATGTTGACACTGTAATGAAACGGTATGGGAAAGATTGTCATGTTTTGTTCGATGGGTATCCTGACTATCCCACCACAAATGGGGTCGAACATATGCGGAGAAGTAAAAAAACATCTCTAGAAATGAAATTCAACGTTAATATGGAGTGCTCTGTGAAGCAAAATGAATTTTTGGCAAATCGAAAAAACAAAAGCCAGCTTATTGAACAGCTCTCTCAAAAGCTTAATGAAGCAAACATTCCAACCATTGTGGCGGAGGAAGATGCAGATACTGAAGTGGTCGGAAGAGCAATAGATGTTTCCCAGATTCAAAGTGGGAGGCCTGTAGTTGTTGTCGGACAGGATACTGATCTTTTCGTTCTATTGTTATGGCTACCACAGTGTCAAAATGTGCGACTATTCTTTCCCAAACCCTCTGGCACACTATCAACGTATGACATCAGCAAGATTCGTGAAGAGATTGGTGATAAGAAGGATGTGATATTATTTTTGCATGCTATCACAGGATGTGATACCACGTCTTATTTATTTGGCAAAGGCAAAATTAACGCGTACAAATTGCTAAGTTCATCAAATGATCTCCGCACAAAAGTTTTACAGTTTTATGAAAAACAGGCAGACAAAAATATTCTCAAAGAGGTAGGAGAGGCTTTTGTCTTGAAACTGTATGGATGCACAAGGTCTGCATGTCTGAATGACAGTAGATATTCAATGTACCTTAAAGCTGTTGCAATAATGTCATTAAAATCCAAATTTAATATGGCATCCCTCCCTCCAACATCTGGTGCTGCTTCAAAAATGGATCGGAGATAAGGAAATCACCGCTACGGACTGGAGATGGATTTTAACTGACAACATGCTGTACCCAGTGCACTCAAAAAAACCACCGGCAGCTGAATGAGTTATAAACTTAGTTTCCTGCAACTGCAAAAAGGCTTGCAAAAATAATTGTAGCTGCTTTAAAGCATCACTTGATTGCACAGAAATGCGCTGGAGCTGTTGCGGATCATGCAGCAATTTAACTTTGGTTGAAGTCGAGGAAAATGAAGAACTTCTCATGGAAGTTTAAGATATCATAAAATTAAGATACCGCAATTATTTTGTTCTAAAATAACATCTTTAAAAATATTACATGCATTTTCAAAACAAAAAATTTTTGAAATACCTATTTTCGCTGAATACTTATTATTATTTGAAACAAATTTAAAAAGTGAGGAATTTAGGTTTCACCGAGACTCGATTAGTTTTATTTATAGAAAATGCAATAGTGTACCTTAAAGATAAAAAACACTCTCACTATACAACAATATTTGCATTGTAACGCCGCGCCGGCCGGCCCCACCTCGACCGAACCCGCCATGATAATCTCGCTGGATCTCCAACAAAGTAAGTACTATTTTATATCATTTTAAAGGTAATAGTAGGGGCTACAAGTTTTGTGGGAAATATTTTTTTATAAAATGTCGGCGTAAAAAGTTATATGACAAAAAGTAAAATTACTTGCCAAAAAATATACAAATTTTTACCTTATCATGCGAATTACAAACAAACGGTAAAAGTTACGACGAAAGTTAACAGGACATTAATTGTAGACAATATTACAACAAAGAGAATAAAAAAATTTTTAATCCGATATGTTGTTTAGTAATCGAGATAGAAGCGATTTACGAAACCCTTACACTTTTCATGTTTGGGGGGGCACAGGGGGGGAAGCAAGAGGGGTAGGGGCGGGGACTTTTTGCTAAACACTTGTCTAAATGGTAGTAGTCGATGGGGAAAAAATTAGCTTTACACTATTTAGTTCCATCTAAAAACACAGGCTGACTGGGCTAATAGCAAGCACATTGTGAACAACTGCAGTGCATGGTCTAAAAACTTATTTTGGAACTCTTGGTGGATTTATAGGTGACAATTAATATATCTTTCCTCAATTTACAAATACCTACATGTAATTGAATTTTTTAAACGTGCCACAGATAAACATTTGTTAGTGTTAATGTATAATTATTATTTTTTTTTACATTAACTCCACACAGGAGGCCCTGAGGAAAATAATTTCCGTCAGGGCCTATGTCATCTGGGATGCTGTGTCGATGGTTTTTTTGAAGAGAGGAAGGAATGAACATTGGTCTTGAAAAGACCCATGTTGTAGAAGGAGGAAACACAGAGGCCGGCAAATCATTCCACAGCCGAGCTGTCGAACACAAGAACGAGTCGAAGAAACGACCCGTTCTCATGTGACAAATGTCAACCGTGTACAAATGTTGGGCACGCGTTTGGCGTGTTTCCCGACTATGCAACGGTGCCGAAGGGATAAATGATGCTAGTTCCTCGGAGCGTCTTCCATTGTAATACCGATAGAACAAGGATAGCATTCCCACCCGACGCCTGTGCTCTAAAGATTGCAATCCGTCTGTTAAGATGGGAGAATCTATCAAACGGACCGCCCGTTTCTGCATAGAGTCGAGGGTATTTTTCAGGTATTTTGGAGCTCCAGACCAGAGATGGCTGCCAAATTCAACCGTGGAGCGTACTTGTGATTTGTACAAGGTTAGCAGTTGTGTACTATTAAAGTATCTGCGGGCCATGTACAGTACGCCCAGTTTCTGGGAGGCTAACTTTACTCTGGCGTCGATGGAGCCCTCATATCTGAGCTGGTCACACCAAGCATATCAATGGAGGGCCTGTTCGGAAGATTGCTTCCGTTGAAAGAGACTAGATTTTCATTTCGATCCCATTTAGACGTAATCAGACAAGATTGGGTCTTTAAAACATTAAATTCAACGAGATTAAATTAATTAATTAATTATAATATAATGAATTCTTCTTTCCACTTCTCCCCATCCCCCTAATTACCAAATAGGGTAATTTTGATCCTACAGACTTGTCAATAAAGAATCTTCTGTAGTGTTTGTATAACAAAATCCGTTTGAGAAGAAACGGAAGAGTCATTAGTATTATATTGTCCGTACAAGAGAACTACCTTTAAATTTCAATTCCTCCACGTTGTCCCCTCTTTCGAAATAATTATTTTTAAGTGACATTAAAAGCTTTATTTTATTAATTTAAATATTTAATGTATTGTTTAATGAGGGGTTTTCTTTATTGACGTTATGACTGTTGTGAGTTAAAAAGACTATCATTTTTGGCGTATAAAAGTATTATTTACTCAATTACTTAAGGCAAATAACCTTGTTAGCATTATAAGTGTCATTACAGGACAATACTTTGATCAAAGCATATTTCAAACGTTAATAATTTTATCCATTCGACAAACTACTAAGAATGAGATTATTTGTTCTTTTTATTTAGTAGTTTACTTTATTTTTTATTTTGTTGTTTTTCATTATGCTTAATGCCGACCGGGTGTTGCTGTAATCATAACTTCTTCAGAGCAATACAATATTCAACTAAACCCTAAAATCAACAAGTTACATGTGTGTTATAAATATATTATTCTTTTATAGTGGGTTGCAAAAATGGGCTGAGCTCCATTGGAGGAGGTAGGATAGGTGGAATATTAGGAAGGGAGTTGTCTTTATCAATAAAGAACAATCTGAGCATCGGAATTTTATTTAGGTTTATTTCCTGTTGAAGACTTTCCGTAACTCTAAAGCTTCTAAGTTTTCCAGTCTGATCCCTATTTCGTTTTTATATAGTAAACTGCCTCCCTATTTTTATGAAACGTGTAGTCTGTTTCAATGACATGATTAACACATTTGGAGAAGCGATTCTTATTTATACATCTTAGGTGCTCTTTGACAAGGGTTTTAATATTACGCGACTTTTTTACAATACAAAACGCACGACATCACCAAAAATATACCACCGGTCTCTTTTTCGTCCCTACCAATGCAAAAATAGTGCCCCTGTCTCTGTAGAAAGAATTATTAGTCCTACCGAACTGAAGACTGAATTTTTCTAAATGAACTCCGTGGCGCCCAGGTAATTCTAATTCTTAAATAAGCCTTCAGCACTTACACCACTTTGGGGCCTTAGAGTCATACATGGTTCGCCATGATCACCCTTAAAGCACCTTAAATTTTTAAGGCATATAAATTACAAATTAAAAATTCCAATAGAAATTTTAAATTATAATTATTTAATGCAATTACTTAAATTACCCGAATTGTCACAGCGAAGAAAAATCTGTGATGTTTTATTATTATTTAAAATTATCAACGGATATTTGGATAGCCCTGAACTTGTGAACATGATAAATTATCAAGTACCTAACAATTACAACACCAGACTCCATGCTCCATTTAACGTAGTTGCTTTTCGCACTAATTTTATGTTTAACTCTTGTCTTCAGAGATTGCATCGTGTGGGGAATGAAACTTGCTCTGTGGATATATTTTTTTATAAAAACAATTTATATGTATGCAGATGCAAAAATCCTTAAATGTACCAGATTGTTAAAAGTAACAAATTTAATACCCATTGCTCTGTAACTACTTTCATAGTATCTACTTACTTCTTTATACATATATGTAATTGCTGTGTACCTTTTATTTTATTTTTTTCCTGATAATAACAAACTAATGTAAAAATCCTTAAATGTTTCACATCGTTAACAGTAACAAACTTAATACCCACTGCTCTGTAACTACATTCATGATAACTTCATTCATAGTACCTACTTACTTATTTACATATATAATTACTGTGTACCTTTTCTTTTTTTTTCTTTTTCATAATAATAACAAACATACGTACATTTATGATAACAAAAAAAAAATTACAATCAAATAAATAAATAAAAATAATTAATTACAAGAAAATTACCTACTTTTATATTAATCGTTAAAAATGTTTTACACCACTGCAATACCGGTATGCTTCAAGTATATTTGGAATCACAATTTGTGTGATATTGTGACAATCATTATTGAATATAATGTAGCGTGAGCCCAAATACGAATCCGCTGGTTGAACTCCTTTGTAAACAATTACTCGAATATTAATACCTACTTATGTTAAGCCTACTTATATCTTTCTAGCTCTGTTTATCATTTTATGTACCATATACTTATGATACTGCATACTTGTTATAATGCTCCTGTACAATTTATTTTATATGTAAAAGCCATCAAGGCGTAAACAAACAAATAAATAAATAAAAGGTATTATTTTGGCGTTCAGTACCTGTCCTTATACAGAAAACATCATCGCCATTTCTTTTCCATAATAACACGTTGTTTAGTAAGGGTGATTTACAGTTTAAAATGTTATTCTGTAAATTTTCCAAATATAAGTCTGCGACGAGGAAGAGATGTGAGGGCTCCCACTTCCACAATTATTAATAGGATCACTTAATTTTTTTTTCTAACAATACCTAATCACCTCAAAAGCGCTTTACAGTGGATACGATAAAACCTTTAATCTTTAATGAAATTTAAATAAGAGGCGTTGTAGTTTAAATGCTTTCCAGTGAAAAATTCTAGATGGAGAATTAAGAAATGCAATTGAAGATTTTAGTCATACAACTGACAACATTAGAAAATCTCCAACTACCATCATACTTTATGTTGCTTGCGTCGTGATTGATGACTTAGCAAACCAATGAAATGAACCCCAAAGCCTGGGTGGGATCCCAGTTATGCCAAATTAACCACTGACCGTACAGAATGTCCTACCTTGTCAATAATGCATTATTCCGCGAAATTTGGTGTTCTGATTCTCAAATTATATTCATGAATTCCATATGATGAACATCTTAACGACTGAATTAATCAAATATTTAGACGATACCGTAAAAGGTGCATGTATTTAGCAAATATGATTTGGGAATTGGAAAATAAAAAACGTTTGAAAATTATATCAGCATTCGCATGGCAGAGTTGATTACATGACGAAATTACAATACACATGCTTGAATTTCACGTATCGACATTACACATTAACTCAATACAGGAGGCCCTGAGGAATATAATTTACCTCAAGGCCTACTTCATCTGAGACACTGCCTGAGTTACACTCCAACGAAATTACATATGGATTAATTTTTCGAAGAAAACTTCTTCTAAAGGGTTGTTACTTTGTGATGTCATTATTTATTTATTAAAAGAAAATAACTTAGTTTACATCACTTTAATTTTTTATATATTTTTTTATCACTTCACATCTTCAGGAATAAAATTATACTTTTTGTTCACGAAACATGTTGATAGTATAAAATATAAAAAAAAAATTAAAAAAATTAAAGTGATGTAAACTAAGTTATTTTCTTTTAATAAACATATGGATTAAATTACACATGGAGAGAATTACAAGACAGTTTTTTTATAGATTAGGTGGATTTAATCTTAATGTAACTCTTAATGTACAGAAAACAAAATACTTACTGTCTAGTCTCACCAATATCACAAAACCAAACCTACACCCAAAATTAAAAATACACGAATGTAATAACTCAGTTCTCTGAACCGGAATTGCAACTGCCCATGCCTAGAACAAGTAACAACTATCAAATATTTAGGATTAACCTTTGATACACATCTAAATTGGAAGCAATATATACTTAACACTACAAACAAAATCCGCAAATCTATATACTTTTTCAAACAAACGCGCAATTTCCTTAACCTACAACTTTTAAAAACAGTGTATTACTCACTGTGCCAATCTCACATCGAATTCGGAATTTAAGCTTGGGGTAACACTTATTCTAATGCCCTCGACCCCATCATTAAAGCACAAAAACTAATAATAAAAATAATTCTTAAACTTCCTCTCACTACCAGCACCGATACGATTTTCAATACTTTCAACGTTATGGACATTAAACAGCTCTACGCAAAATCCATCTGAGTTTATTTACATAAAAACAACAAAATCCTATACAAACCAACTCAAACGATACACAATACCCGAGCCAAAAATAAAGAACTTCTCCAAACTCCCTTTTCTAAAACCACATTTGGACAAAAACACTTTAAATACATAGCTTGCAAACTACACAATACACTACCAGCTACGATTAGACAAACTGAATCAATGACCAAATTCAAACAAGATATAAAGAAATGGATTATAAGTATTGGACGTCACACTACTGCTAACATCTGTAAAATAGATTACAAATAGACAGAATTACCATCTCACGTATGTCCTTACCCTTATTAAAGAAATTAAAATAGTAAAATCCTATATGTATAATATTACTCCCTATATAGATTCGACAGGTTTTACTACTTTATTCATCTCTTTCTTCACCTATATAATGCTCTCTTTATGGTATTAACCCTCAATTTAAATCATCTTTCTGTTTGAATTGTATAAATCAGTATGCATCTTACCTTATATATTCTTATGTTATAATTAAATATTCTTATGTATGATACTCATTTATGTACCTCTACGCCTGTCTCAACACAGGTTTACCCTAGTGAGACAGGCATCGAATAATGTAATGTAAACATACCTTTTATAGATAAATAAAAAAAAATAAAAAAATCTGATATCCACAAGTTGTTATAAAAGTTTGTTTAGTCTTTAATTGGTAGTAAGATGGATAATTATAAATATATATTTGTAAAGCGCTTTTGACGTGATTTATTTACAAAATGGCATTATACAATATACATACCATTCAAATATTAATTATTGTTATTATGTTTACGAGAAATTAACGCCTGTGAAATTTCGTACTAAAACCCAACGTAACGTAATAAAAAGAGTTTAATACCTCAATTTATTTCAGTAAAGTACTGAGTAGGTGTTATTGGACAGATATCCGCTAACACGGGGTGGTTTCTATGGCAGAATGGTGTGTGTTTGCCATGTCCTCGACATTCTCTTTGCTGACGTTAGTTTGTGGTCGCGTTGCAAAGTCCAACGCTGACCGGAACGTGCTCTGAAACGTTATACGAGGATGTCGAAATATCTACAACACGCTAAACCTTCACTGGGTTTATCTGGCCTTTTACTAAATAGCAAATAATGTTAAAAAACTAAGTATGTTACATAAAATACACTACACTCTAATACACTCTACAAGCTACACTCACCGACAGCCAGACATAAACTTTCTGTGTCTTGCTTCTTCCCATAATTATGCATTCATCAGGTATTCAACAAACATTTAATCTCAAATTGAAATAAAATAAAAATAAACAAAAGGGAAGAAAATAAAATAATTTTCATACTAAGGTGATGCTTAAAAGAAGTCATAATCTGCCCTTTCATAGATGGCGCTAGTTTTATTGTTGTAGGTCAAAACACTTTTTGCAAGTTCTTTAAAAAGTTAAGAATAATTAAATGTTTGCGCCCATTCATACTCATTATGAATATGAAAAAAATATTTTTGTCCAAGAAAAAACTCAAATCTTTCGAGAAAAAACTATTTATTCATAATCGTGAAATAAAAATCATAAAAATGCTTAATTTATTAATTTTATGTAGGTAAGCGAAACAAGTCTTGAAATTCGTACCTAAAGTGTTCCCTTTTCTATTATCAGCTTTAGAAATAGATGCCCTTAAAAAATAATATTCTTTCTTTTAAAGAAGAATGTAAGTATAAAACGGACGGGTAGGAATTTCACTCCGAAGCGATTTCGGCCAATCCGAATTATCCTGGATTTCATGTGGCAACGTATTACATTCTTGGGACTTGTTTTCACGACATTTTTTCAAATTAAAAATCCGTCTGTCTTATCTAGTTTGTAAGGGTTTGTCACACCCTCGAGGGATACACATTTATAAGAGGGAGTCCCATATTTTCTTGTTTTGGGGCGGGCACAATGCTCCGAGAGGATTTTTAGATTTTCTAAACATTTCACTTTTACTATGGAAAATAATTAAATACCAAGAAAGTAAAGGTATTATTTTAACACATTCATTAAAAGGCAATGAAATAATATAACATGTCATTAAAAAACGCTTTTTTTAACTAACTAACTAACCATCACGCCGTTTCCCACAGGGGTAGGCAGAGAGGACGTACCGCCAAACACCTTGGTCTTCGCTGGTCTTCGCACACGCTCCTTGCCTCGTTCACATTCATACATCGTCTCTTACATGCTATTCTATTATTTTGACACATAATATATATTTTCCTTACACTCCTTTCCTCGCTCATTCGTTCTACATGCCCAAACCATCAGAGCGTTCCTTTCTTAATCTTACTCATTACGCTTACATCAGACTTGCGCTATTTGCGGATCTCCACGTTTCTCAAACGATCATAAGGGGTTTTACCACACGTACGCCGCAGGGATCTCATTTCTACAGCATTCAGTCTACTTTCATCCTTCCTCTGCCAGTTCCATGCCTCACTACCATACATCAGGGTAGGTACCAGTACTCCATTGTGGGCAGCTATCTTCGCTTCTTTGGACAGTTTTTTGTTGGGGCCAACGGCGTTTAGTCCTCCATTAATACCTGCATTCACCATTTTTTACAATATCTCTATCAGCCTTCTTATCTCTCGTAAACATACTTCCCAATTAAACAATCTCATCCACCTACTCCAAGTATTCATCATTCACAACCATGTTGCACATTGTTGTCCTCTAAATATTGGTTAAAAAGTCTGCACAACCATGTGAGAATAATATGTATTCGGCAGCAATATTGTCGAAACCCAGCCTGACCATTCTTCTTACATTTAATTGATCTTAAAAATTAATCAGTAAAAACTCTCGAACGCTGAACCCTGTAAAAATATAATCAAGAATTACTAAGGAAACGTCATTATTTTCAGCCTGCAGTGTTATTTCCATCTTACGGTGTACATATGTACGTAGTGTAACTTAGTGTACTTAACTTAAAATACTAACTTTCAAGAATAATACCTTGCGCTATACTGTTCTGGTATTGCCAGTTGTACTTTACTTTTTTAACCTTAGAAGGAAATGCACTTTAATTTATGAGGCTGGTGAGGTACCACCGCTCCGATATACGACACCTCTTCCATAGGGCAATGGGGATTCATGGGGCAAGGCTTCTGCAGAAGTTAATGTAAAAAGAACCTTTCTTGGTTTTCAAGTAAATTGAAACGAAGGATTATTATTAAAGATTAAAGTAACCTCTAGAAATTACTGTAAAACTTTCTAAGGCATCCTTCAGAGAGATGATCGTTGAAGCGGCCGAAGCAAATATCGTAATATAATATTATTATTTTTACTATTACTTAACTTATGCTTACCTTTAGAAACTAAACTTGTAAAAGTATTATGTTCGGCCTTACGGCATTCCTACATTGTAAATTCCATAAACCTTTTGGCCTTGTTCAATAGGATTCTTGAGTTAGTGATACAATGAGTATAAAAATGGAAACAATTTTCTTTTTTATTAATAAGTACGTATTTGAAATAAAGGAAAAAAAACACTACAATTCACTCTGGAAAACCATTAAGAGTAAAAAAAAAAATAAGTTTTAAATATTAAGCTGTGGTACATAGGAGTATGCATGTAGTTTCCTCATTCCTACAACATGAGTCTCTTCAAAACCAATGTTCATTCCTTCCTCTCCTCAAAAAGACCCTCCACATAGCATGCAGATTACATAGGCCCTGAGGGAAATTATTTTACTCAAGGCCTCCTGTGTGGAGTTAATGTTAAAAAAAAAGTTTCAACAGCCTTCAGCAGGTGTCGTTAGTATGAATTCAACAGATGTCTGTTAAGTAGTACCTTAGAAGGGTGTCGTCTATCGTCGTTCGTATCTAAAACAAGATAATATACGATAGATATTTGGGCTCCCGCAGTCTCAGATTCTTATGTTTCAGTACAATTTAGAGCTTCCAATAGGATTTACGCCTGATTTAGTCAAATATTCATTGTAATGATGGGTTTATATTTGTCTGACGTGCCGTGTCTTGAGTGCTCTGACGTGATGGCTAGCGTTCACGTCTCTATGTCGTGTTCTGACGCTTTTTGGCGGTATTTTGAATCAATATAGTCATTACACAGAACTGGCCCTTGCACAATTGTCTTTTAACTATTTTTTTCCTCATTACTTATTCTATTTTCAGAAGGTTTCTTCGACTGGTTATTGCCGTTTATTTTTCTTTTTCTTTTACAATCTCTATTTTTATGTTACCTATTTCAGAAGAATTATTCAACGGGCTGCTACTTCTATTTATCTTTTGTATAATGTTAATGTAAGTACTTGCGTACTGCTTACTAACCCCGTATGCATGGACATTGGAGGGTCTAGAGTCGTTCAAATAAATGTAGCTTCGTTAAAAAAAAAGTAGAATCTTGACGTGTGCGGTGAAGGAGGAAACCATAATATGTTTCCTTATAACGCCGTTGGGAAAGTGGTGGGGTACCCTCCAATGCGCTATTGTCTGATCTGTCGTGACGTCGCCGCTCCCTCGCCCCCCACCTGCACTGCTCTGACGAAAATCGAGATAACTTCTGATGCCACACGACACAACGCATCACGAAAATATAGTGACACACTACTATAAACCTCACCATACGAAATGTACGAAACCCATACCGTTCTGACGCGTCACGATTCAATACGTCAGACAAATGAAAACCCACCATAAATCTCACGATAACATAAATAAAACATCTTACAATCTCAACGAACCCAGATCTTTATTAGAGTTTTCTCGACCATATTTCAAGTAATCTCAATCACTAGGATTGAAGAACTTTCAGAAGCATTTTTTTCTTTTTTCCTAGATACACTTGCATAAATTCTCACCAGGCCATCCGTAAAATTTGGCTCAATAATTTATTATAAATAAAACAATAATAATTCTATTTAGGTACACCAAAATTTTGTAAAGCACTCCTTCGATATAAAATTTCGAACATTGTCCTATAAGATTAGAAGATTATACGCATTTATTTATATTAATTTTCACTACAAAAAGCTTCCATCAATAAGCAGATTTCCGAAGTAATCTGATGGATATTGACCACTTTTCTTAATATTTCCGAATATCACACAAACTATAATATTAACAGAATTAGCATTAATTCAACAAGTTATTCTCCCACTTGCGTTGCCCTTGACGAGATTCTAATATTTCATAAATAACGATCGCTCTTGAAAATAGCCGGGTATTAAGAGCGTTATTCTCATTTACACCCAGAAACCTTTCTCAATTTATATTCTGCCGAACAACTAATATGAATAACAACGAATTCTCTAAACATTGCGACCGGCCCAAATAAATATAGAATTTGCCAGAAATACCGCCGGAATCCGAATGCCGCCCTCGAGTCCTTTGTTACCCCCGCAGCAAACGTCAACGGCCGTGACGAGGGTGGAAGTTCACGGCGTGTATTACACGCCACGAGCCAAGCGGCGTGGTCCACTAGCCCCCCATACTTTAAGGCTACACCACTGAACCAATATTCGCTGGAATCTACGCCGATTTAAAAATCCTTATTTTTATGTTAACTCCACACGGGAGGCCCTGAGGAAAATAATTTACCACAGGACCTATATCTTCTTTGGATATGCTATGTGAGGGGTCTTTATAGAGAGAGGAAGGGGTGGAAATTTTCTTTATTTTTTTTGTATTTATTGAGTAACTTTATACTACGATGGATATAAACCATTGTGCACAAGACAACATTTCATTTTATTAATTTAAATATTTTTACAGTAAGCATAATATTTCTTTTATCAATTTTTATTTTTTTTATTATTTATTAACCAAGATATTACAATATAATATATTAAATATTATATTAAAATACATTATACATTTTTGTTTGGTATACACCACCTCACTAGGCTGAGCCTGTTCCGAGGTGGCAGAAATTTAAACTAATTTTGTTATCTTAATCTTGGAAGAAAAATAAGATAAAAATAAAAATATTTTAATTTAAATAGATAAATAGAATAAAAGAACAATAAAAGATATGAAAATGAAAAGAGACAAGAAAAATGGAAAAAAAAATGAAATAAACAAATTAGAAACACAAAAATAATTGGAGGATAAGAGAAAAAATACAGGCGTTGAGTGTGTTTTTGTATTGTTAAGTTATCTGCCCGCGGTATGCAATACCTTTGTTGATTATCCACTTATGAATTTTGTGTTTTAGATTTGCATTTTTTGTCATGTGGATATCTTTAACATCTTTTTCAATTAAATTAAAAAATTTTGGAGCCAGATTATGATAATGTCTTTGTCCATATGTAGTATTTGTCTTCGGAATTATGTGTTGATGTTTATGTCTTGTGACGTAATTGTGTTGTGCAGTATGATGGTTTAGTTTGTCTCTTTGGTAATGTAATTCAATTATAATGCAGACAAACTTGTAATGAATTAGCAAAATGACACAAATTTATGCTTTCCTATCATCATCATCATCTATGGCTCTACAACCCAGGTCGGGTCTTGGCGTCCAGCAGAGCCTGCCTCCATGACTGTCGGTGTTGTGCTGCGTTGCGCCAGTTTCGGATGCCGATGGTGCTTGCATCCTTCACCACTCCATCCAGCCATCGAAGCTTTGGTCTTCCAACTCTTCTCCGACCCCCAGGTGCACCATCCATAATTCGCTTTGGGATATCTCCTTCGCTCATTCTCTGGATATGTCCAGCCCACCTGAGTCTTCCAGTTTTGATTTCCTTGGAGATATTAGGGTCCTCGTAAAGATCGTATAGCTCCTGGTTGTATCTGATACGCCATTCTCCATTATCACAGACTGGGCCGTAAATCCTTCGCAGCACCTTCCTTTCAAAACTTTCTAGGGCTCCTTCATCACCCTTACTGATTGTCCAGCATTCCGAACCATACATAAGAACAGGTCGTATAAGGGTCTTGTAAAGCAGGACTTTAGTTCTTCTGGTAAGGTGGCGAGATTTCATATGCTTCTGTAGCCCAAAGTAGTATCGATTTGCAGCTACTATTCTTCTTTTGATTTTGCTGGATACATTGTTGTCATTTGTCACCATAGTACCGAGATATACAAACTCGTTGACAGTTTCAAATGTATAATTATCTATCTGTATACTTGGTGGTTTCTGGCGTCCATGTACGGGCATATATTTTGTCTTCCCCTCGTTGATGACCAATCCCATGTTCCTTGCCGACGTAGCTAAGCTTTTAAACGCCGATTTTAGTTCATATTCTGAGCGTGCGATGATATCTATATCGTCAGCATAAGCAAGGAGCTAAACAGACTTGTTAAAAATATGGCCTGTGGTTTGTATACCTGCATTTCGGATGGCTTTTTCCAGCGCTAAATTGAATAAAATGCAGGCAAGTGCATCTCCTTGTCTTAGTCCATTGAAGGTCTTTAGGGTGTCTGACAGATCCTGTTGCATTCTGACTCGGCACTCAACATTAGACATTGTGAGCCTTACTAAGTTTACCAGTTTTCTTGGGATATTAAATTCATCCAAGGCTCTGTACAGTCTTTCTCTATTTACCGTGTCATAGGCAGCCTTAAATTCTATGAAGAGATGGTATGTATCAACATTAAATTCTATTGTTTTTTCCAGTATCTGTCTCAGTGAAAAGATTTGATCAGTTGTAGATTTCCCCTTACGGAACCCAGTTTGATATTGGCCAATTATGCCATCCGAATATTTCATAAGCCTACCACACAGTACATTTGATAGGATCTTGTATGAGATATTCAGCAGCGTTATGCCCCTATAGTTAGAGCAGTTCATAGGGTCTCCTTTCTTGTGAAAAGGGCAAATTATTCCACAGTTCCATTCACTTGGCAGAGTCTCAGAGCACCAGATGGATTTAATGATATTATATATATGGACTTGAAGGTTCTCTCCGCCATATTTGAATAACTCTGCAGAGATGTTGTCAGTTCCAGGTGATTTATTGTTATGTAGACTTTAAATGGCACCCACTACTTCTTCTAATATTGGTGGCGGCTCGACATTGTCATCATCATTAGTACCACCATCAGTGATGTTTCCATCCCTTGTCAAATTTTTTTTTTTCCTATACCTACGATAATGTACGGGACCATTTTACCTCCCGGTGATATTTTACAGCATGTTTAATATGTAGAATACAGACATGTGTAAATAATATTTGATTTATGGCGAGAATTCGAATATTATTTTCCTCATTATCTCATTAACTTTTGGAGACGTCCGACTAATGAACTGGACGGTGGATGCAATTTGGATTTGATCTGATTGATGTGATTGTTAAACACGACCTTTCCATTCCTAGGTCAGTGAAAAAAATCGACAATATCTTATGGAGAGAATGTCAATGTTTGAAATGTTTGATTTCACGAGTTGTAAATTTACATTAACTTTGTTGATGTCGGGCACAGGTACACGCCCACAATACATTCCTATCAGTTTATCTCTTCAGTGGGCTTGATAGTGTATCATTTGGGCCATTTGGGGTGACTTTCCGACCGCCGCGCACCGCCCCGATATTTCCACTTGGTAATTAGAACACTTGACCAAATTTATCTGCAGCGTGAATCTAAGTAATATATTATTTGAATTTACGCTACGTTGGTATCTCGACAAAGTATTCTAGTTTTCAAGGAAATGCACTAAAATATTGGGAACCGTTTTATTGAACTAATAATAAAGTAACTTGTGTCTTAAACTTATTTGAACTTATCTATAACGTTTAAAAGTCAAAACATAGCAAAAAATAATCAATATGCTTGTGATATAAACATTTTAAGCCTTCCATCAATAGATTATTTTATACGTATACGGTATTATAACATACAATAACTCAATACGCACCCGATTATTATATTTTTTATGAGTATTCTTTCCCATCGTATGCATGTTTATAAAATTCTGTATTATTTAATACCCCTTTTCTTTAAATAAAATAATAATATTAGTTCCGTAGCAGCACTTTCCATAGTGATAGATACCTACTACCTAGATTTGTTGGTTATTTAGAATTATTACAATGTTATCAAAACATATAATGGAATACGTGTTTTTTAACAATGATTTTTAACTTTAACCTGTGGACAGCTGAATCAGAAAATGTTTAGAATTCATTCAAGTGCCAAACGAAAACACGTGGAACCGTGCAAAAATTATTAAATGTTTATATATTAAATTTATTTTTTTAAATGCTTTTTGTTTACCAGATAATGTCTTTTTAATTAAAAAATATTTAATGTTTATATTGTAACCGGTTTCCCCAAATAGCTAAATTTATCTATAAAAAATAAAAATCTGTCAAAATCTAAATATTTATTCAAATATATAATCTGGTTTTATTATTTCTACAAAAAAACTTAATGCATTTTTTACTCGAAAAACGCCAATAATTATGTATTTTTAAAGAATACCTTAATTTTTACAACGCACTGTTGTACGAAAACGAATTTTGACATTCACGAATTTTGAGCAAATTATTTGGTAAGCTGTCAGAGGCTACATTCATAAAATAAAAATAGAATCGACAGTATCAAGCGATTCTGAATTTGTCTTTTACATAGTTTTTAAATCACCAAGATTATAATCACAAAAATTTCAGAGTAGATGGCATTAAGACGGGTCTATGGAGCACCATCGGCAAGTTCAGCCATTGTAAAAAGGTCTTCGGAGCACAATTGGCTTGCTACTTGTTAACTTTAATCAATATTAACAATTATTAATAATCTATGGGTGTCAGATGATACTACTAAATCAAAGAAGAACGCTTTTAAAGTTATTTGCAAATTTATTTTAAATTGTTAATTAATTAAAACCCATAATTCAATTTTCATATTTAACCATTGGAGGGGACCCCGTGACTTTCCCAACGGAGTTATAAGGAAACGCATGGTTTCCTCCTTCACCGCACACGTCAAGACTCTACTTTTTTTTGAACGAAGCTACATTTATTTGAACGAATATAGACCCTCCAATGTCCATGCACACGGGGTTAGTTAGCAGTAAGCAAGTACTTACATTAACATTATACAAAGGATAAATGGAAGTAGCAACCCGTGGAATAATTCTTCTGAATTGGGTAACATAAAAAAGAGATGATAGTGTTAGTAAAAGAAAAAGAAAAATAAAGGCTATAACCAGTCGAAGAAACCTTCTGTAAATAAAATAAGTAATGAAGAAAAAAGCGGTTGTGTGATTATGTTATAATGTAAGTAATTTTTATAATTGCAGAAAGAAAATAAAATATATAAAAAAGAAAAGAAAAGCCAGAGAAAGTATTCCGTAGACCACCGGGCAGTCCCAATGAGAATGCGTACAGCTATCGGCCCATCCACAGACGATGCTCGAAGTCCGCGCCCTTTAGCCGGCTCCCCGATATTTAACAGGAAGAAAAACGAATACGAGAGCACTCCGCGTGATGTCATATCGTCGGCAATCAGGATCAGAATAAATCGATTTCAATCAGCTCGGCCAGTCACAGCGCTGAAGATACAAGATCCTGTCCGCTATTGTTGGACGAACCGCCTATCGTAAGGATGCTCTCGGTCTTGCTACTAAACTAAAACTTGATTAGAACTTGGAATCGTTCGTTAGTCAACCTACATAATTCTTACTTCTTCTATCAGTTCAATTCTATTGCTTAAGTCAAACCGCGTAAGTTCTCTTAACAAACCGACTACGGCAAATGAGGCGATGGCATCCTCTTTTTTAAGGACAGATTGTGAGACTGCTAGTATGGGGAGGGAAGGAGTTGGAAAAGACGAGGGTGGGAAAATATCCGGCTATTTAGATCTGGACACCAAACACGGCTTAAATCTATTTCAAGAACGTTTCGATTATAAATTACAATCTTTAATAATATTATTTTAATTTTTTTTAATATGAATACCGCACAAGAGTCCCAACTGTTCCCGTCTGAAGCCAGTGAGGCTATGACATCCCCAATTGGGGTATGTTGTGAGGCTGAAGGTAGCGGGGAGGGGAAGGTGATAGGGAAGAGGAAGGTGGGGAAAGTACCTGGCTATTCAGATCTGGCCACCAAACACGGCTAATGCCATTTCAAGCAACGTTTCAATTCTGAATGGTGGTCTTAACCAGGGCGATACTGAGAGTATCTTCCACTCTGGAACGTGTCGCAAATATACTATATATTATTTTAAATGAATAAATTGTGAAATAACACAAATAAATCAAATAAAATTTATTTGCCACGCTGGGATTTGATCCAGCGACCTTCGGTGTGCGAGTCAAGAGCCTTACCGCTGGACTACGCCGGCCGTGTATACTTTTATATATTATGCTTTTATAAATTGTAATCTTATGTAATATTTTATAATTTTATAAGGGCGATACTGAGAGTATCTTCTACTCTGGATCGTGCCGCAAATATGCCTTATATTATTTGAAATGAAACTATTAAATTTTGAAATAGAACACATCAGTCATACGAAATTTACTTACTTGCGAATCCGTGACCTCCGGATTGCTGGTCGAGAGTAATACTCCTCGACCACGGAGGACATCAAATATGAAATGTAGAGAAAATTATCTAATAAAGGATTGTAAAGAGAAACGCAAATGTGAATGGTAGAAGAAGTTACACTGTAGCATCCCCATTTTTAGGGACAGATTGTGAGACTGAAACTATGGGGAGGGGAAGCAGGTGGGGAAGACGAAGATGGGAATTCAGATCTGGTCACCAAATACGGCTTAAACCTATTTCAAAAACGATTCGATTCTGAACTGTAATCTTTTACAAGGGCGACTCTGAAAGTATCAGGCTCCCTAGAACGTGCCTCATGTAAACAATATTTTATTTGCAATCAAATTCTAAACTAACGATACAAACAACATTTTATTTTATAAAACGGAATTAGATATTTTTCCTACTCCAATAAAATAAACCTACCAGGTTTTTCTGAGTAGGGTTGTACTATCAGTTTAGTGCTAAAAATATTGCGAATAATGTTGTGTTTGCATATCATCAGGAATATTTTTATTTATTTAAGCAAAGCAGCTTCAAGGAAAAACATATTTTTAATATCCTTGTATTACCAACAACTACTAAAATAATATGTTACCGGAATAGAATTTTTATTTCCGGCAACATAAAGGCTTTAGAATAATTTATGTTGGGAAAATTCTCACGTTTAATCCAAAACCAATGTTTTAATAATTTAACAAAAATTATAAAATAACCTAATTACTACTAATATCCTTTTTAAAGCCAAATATGGCAAGAGATGCAACTTGTCAATTATCAAGGAAAGAATTTAAAGCCAATATTTTGAAAGCCTAAATGAAAAGCCTATATTTTGTTTCTTGTCAACTGCATTTCAAAATTTACTTTGGTAAAACTAAATTAAACCTAAAAACATACCTTTTTGGTTTTCTGATTCGAAGCTCCGATTCGAAATTCACTTTACAATGTAGAAGGTAGATCCACGGCTAGTTCTTGAGTTCAACAGCTCGTCTTTAAAATGCTTGCCGGCATCTGTGTTTCCTCACTCCTACAACATGAGTCACTTCAAAACTTCTTCCTTCCCGTCGTCCGTCCACGAAGCAACCTAAAAGATAAAGGCCCTTGAAGAAATTATTTTTCTCGTATCTAAAATAAAAATCAACCCTTTATAAAAACAAAGTTTATTTACCATCATAACACATATATTTTCTGCGCCATCTCTTGGGTCGGCTAGTTGCCAATTTCAGAGAAATTCAAATGTTAATTCTATCAGTTTTTTTTTACATGAGCTCCACACAGGAGGCCTTAAGGAAAATAATTTCCCTCAGGGCCTATGTCATCTTTGGGGATGCTGTGTGGAGGAATTTTTTAAGGAAAGGAAGGAAGGGAGAGTTCTGGGAAGGAAAAGGGTTTAAGGGGTGGGTAGGAATCTGGGGTTCAGTGTATCCTGGTCATCCGTCTCCAAGACCTAGACAAACCTCACCCCATGAACCCGGGCACCCCTGCTAAATCACCAAACGTAGCGAACCACTTGGGGTGACCTATGGCAGAGGTGTTGATTATCCAACAAAGTTATCCAATCAGTTGATAATAGTACGCATTATCATCGATAACGAGTCTATCTTCCGAGTTTTAGCTCGATAGAATGTCGGGAAGTGGGATCATTTACATTTTTGCATTCATTCATGAAAACAAAATCAAAATTCATATTAATGTATTTGAAAAGGTAACAAGCCGCATTTCTGTGGTAGCTATCAAATTTACATAAAAAGGAAGCTAGATTCCCCTTTTAATCTACTGGATTTATTTAATAATGTTGTGCATTATTCTCTTTTGCATTTTTACAACCCATAAAATAACTGGATTGTTTCAAATCTAGAAACCGTTTTTTTATGGCTTGTATTAAAACAAACATGTGGATCTTACTAACTACCTGTTTGGGTTATCTTTCCCTCTGAGGTCGTGGATACAGTCACTGCTGTTGTGCTATTTTGAACGTAAATTAATTCGAAATAATTGTTTTCTGCCTTTTCATCGGCGTACAATTATAATTTTTTTTTCTTTTTAGGTTATTAAAAAATTGGTATTCTGAGTGAAAAGGTGCAAGATACAAAGTTCTTCCTTCACAACATAATCGATTGATGAAATGCGCCATCTAATGCATGAATAATTTGACCTGTCTACATTACATAGATATACGAGGTTATATACTGCCTTTACTACTGCAGAAAGGCATTTTTTTCAGGTGAGTGCAAGTTTCATTATGCGTTTAGGAAATTCTTGACCATAATTTTTGAGATGATAACGCCGCGTACGTAATAAATCTTTTTTTTTACATTTCTTAGGGTATAAAGCTCGCCTTTGCCTTTTATACGCTCCACCACAAACAATCCCATATTATGAACAACGTGACATCATTTTGGATTCTTCATTTTAACATCATTTTAAGCCAAAAATGTGGGCATAAGTAATATTGGAGGACTTAGCTTGCAGAAGATTGAATCCACGACGCCTTAGTGGGAACCCGACGCTAAGGACCACTCGAACACCTAACATCTAACCTATTAAAATGATAAAAGGGAGGTACACCAACGTTTCACCTTTAGAAGAAAATTTCACTGTTTTTTTTCACAAGCTTTAGCACAACAGAAATTTGCACAATACAGTGAGAAAAAATATGTTTAAGGTATAATTCCAAGTTTTTGAAATAACACGACGTACCAATTTGAATAAGCCACACGTGTGTGAGTAAGCTTTACCGTTAGCCGACACGTGTCCCCCTGAATGACACCTCATTAACATTGCCAACATTCCCCGGAAACCCTTGGTCCGTGAAATTTTCCGGTCAAACCAACTCAAAATTATTACATCAGCGGAACTGTCCGTATTATTTATTTTACTCTGAAATCATTGACTTGGAACGTACGTGAATGGCCTGTACAATACATATTTGACCACACATGAATATATCGAAACATCCATTCGTGGCTGTGGTGATAAATATATTGATTTCCTAAACCGGCAAAATAGAAAAATACGTGAATTTTTATTTTTACGAAATAGGATTAATTATTATTTTCCATTTCGCTAAGAAATAGTTGTTTATTACACTAATTAAGTTGAAACAAAGTGGAATTATACGTATTTAGAATGGGTCTGAAACATTACAGAGAGAAACGAGGTTAAGAGGATATGAGTATAAAATTATTCAATTATACAACGACAAAATGATATCTACAAGAATACCATAATTAGTTTAGGACCAAGAATGCATGGATACTAGGATCACACTTACGAAAATATACTCTTGAAAGAATATATTATACGTTAACATTAAAATATTTTGCAGGATTAAATAACATGTGTTTACAATTATGTCCTCTACGTGCAAACTCTTCCTAAATTTATTTAAATAGACAATAAATAGTGTTAATTTCAAGTGACCTCCAAGGTAAGTATGGTCCTGTATTCATTCATTTTTAGGTAACATCGCGTTCATTGGTCAAAACATTGTTCATATATTTTGGTATCGGTGATTAATGAACCAGTGGACGTAATTTTTAGCCATAAGTTGTTTTTAATTACTTGTCTAGATTGTAGTTTTTTTAGATTTTAGAAATGTATGAGTTTGTATGGCGCCCTAGAGTTGTTTTTCACAAAAACGGCGCTATATAAATCAAGCCAACAATAGACAAAAAAATATCCAAAAAGAGTTAGGACGAAGGTAAGCATACAGAAAAGAAAAAAATAACGCTCAATCAACTCCTTTATTCGTGCCCATTCTCTCTGGCGCACCGGTCTCAACGGGACAGGAGTGGTATAATCGTGTCATATCGTACAATATGAGATACAAGAAAATGGTTCATATCATTGGGCAGTTTCAAAGATAATAGAAACTAAGGGACTTTAATTAATTGATCAAAACTTTACAATTTTGCCCCAGAAATACCATTATGTCCTTGTGACACATTACTTATCTTTTAATTGGAAACTTGTCTTAAACGTTACATTTTTACAATTTGACCTTTTTACAAAATTTAATTTGCTTTCAATATTTCAACTTACCGGAAATATTAAACTTTATTATCTCGTAATCTATTGTTAGCAGAAAAAGTTTGTAAAGAATTTTAATTACCAAAGTCCGAATACTTCAAAGGTTTTAAAGTTAATAATGACATTCATTTCTCGTGGTGGCTTTACAGGTAGGTGCTTAAATATTTAAGATAAAAGTTCTTACATCTCATTTATTTATTACCACTGTATGATATTTATTTTAAAGTTATTTCCAAATATAAATCTACCTTTACCTACCTTTGTAATAGGTTTTAATTACATTTTATACCAGACATCTTGAGAATTTTTATAATTGTGATGGATTGTTTCTAGTTTTGTGAGAAGTTGAATATGAATGAATTTCAAAATCGTGATTGATATTGGTAGTTTTAAGTAGTGGATTTTCTAAATATTGGAATTAATTATTGGAGTCCCTTTGAACCAATAGCGCTTACTTTGCATTGAATTGCCGATCCTCTTTTCTTAGTAGAAGGTACTCGAACAGTCTGAGTAGTACCGTCCTAGTACTTAGAATCGCCACAAGTATCGCATGAAAAGATATTTATTACGTTTCATAATGCGACCTATCAATTTTAACAACGAGTACTTAACAATCAACACAGTGAGACAGGCATCGAATGATATAATGTATACATACCTTATATAGATCAATAAATAAATAAAATAAAAAATCATCGTTCGGCTCCCCTAATTTTAGAAGTTATCTAAGTTATCTAAGATAACTTAGAAGCCTTGGAAATTAAAATATCCCTTAAAAATAATGAATCTATTATCAACAAACAAAAAATATTGTCATATAGCCCAATCATGGATTTGTTCCCCTACCCACCCACTCTACACTAATACCTACCCACCCAATCTACATTATTAACTAGCAACGGCTCCACCCCTACCATAATAAAACATTGTTCGAAACTGTCAAATTAGTATAAGCTTTCCCTGACGAAGGAAAGTTTGTTCCGAAACCGGTCGGATTTGCGCAACATATATGTAAGTGGTTTATACAAAGTTGAATTATTTCATTTTTCTATGAGTTTCACCAAAACTACTTTATTTTAAATTTTGAGACTGCTTTTGAGATGTACAATCTGAAACTCGTGTAATCATAATATTAGTTTATTCAAACATTGTTTCCCATTGTCTATGCTATGTTCGGGTCACATGGTGTCGGTTGCAACGCTTGTCGAAGATAGCCGAACACAGGCAGGGAAGTAAAAATCTAGCTTTTGAGTTACAAGGATTGTCTTCTCTTAAACCATAATTGTATAGGACAACTAACTAACTAACTAACCATCACGCCGTTTCCCCGCAGGGGTAGGCAGAGAGGACGGACCGCCAAACATCCCGGTCTTGGCACACATTCCTAGCCTCGTTTACATTCATACAACGTCTCATACATTCTCTTCTATTATTCTGACTTTTGACATGGCCCGACTCAAGTATCTGATTCACTTGGTCGTGCCATGTCTTTCTTGGGCGTCCTCGACTTCCTCTACCATTCACATTTGCGTCATATATTCTCCTTACACTCCTTTCCTCGTTCATTCGCTCTACATGCCCAAACCATCGGAGCGTTCCTTTCTTGATCTTACTCATTACGCTTACATCAGCCTTGCATTCTTTGCGGATTTCCACATTTCTCACACGATCATACATGGTTTTACCACACATACGCCTCAGGGATCTCATTTCTACAGCGTTCAGTCTACTTTCATCCTTCCTCTGCCAGTTCCATGCCTCACTGCCATACATCAGGGTAGGTACCAGTACTCCATTATGGACGGCTAGTTTCGCGTCTTTGGACAGTTTTTTGTTGGTGCCAACGGCGTTCTGTCCTCCATTAATAGAGTTACCAGCATTCACCCTTCTTTCAATATCTCTATCAGCCTTCCCATCTCTCGTAATGTATAGGACAAAACAACAATATTTGTTGTTATACAATAATGTATAGGACAAAACAACAATTCCCATCTCTCGTAATGTATAGGACAAAACAACAATATTTATTGTTATACAATAATGTATAGGACAAAACAACAATTCCCATCTCTCGTAATGTATAGGACAAAACAACAATATTTATTGTTATACAATAATGTATAGGACAAAACAACAATTCCCATCTCTCGTAATGTATAGGACAAAACAACAATATTTGTTGTTATACAATAATGTATAGGACAAAACAACAATTCCCATCTCTCGTAATGTATAGGACAAAACAACAATATTTATTGTTATACAATAATGTATAGGACAAAACAACAATTCCCATCTCTCGTAATGTATAGGACAAAACAACAATATTTGTTGTTATACAATAATGTATAGGACAAAACAACAATTCCCATCTCTCGTAATGTATAGGACAAAACAACAATATTTATTGTTATACAATAATGTATAGGACAAAACAACAATTCCCATCTCTCGTAATGTATAGGACAAAACAACAATATTTGTTGTTATACAATAATGTATAGGACAAAACAACAATTCCCATCTCTCGTAATGTATAGGACAAAACAACAATATTTGTTGTTATACAATAATGTATAGGACAAAACAACAATAAAGAGTCACTGTGATCTCTTTCAATCAATACAGAATAGTGTTGAGATACTGGCAAGTTTTTTTTACATTAGCTCCGCACAGGAGGCCCTGAGGAAAATAATTCCACTCACCTTTGGCGATGCTGTGTGGAGGGTCTTTTGAGGAAAGGAAGGAGAGGAAGTTCTGGGAAGGAAAGGGGTATTAGGGGTGGGTAGGAATCTGGTGCTCAGTGTGTACAGGAGTGAAGGACGCATCAATCCATCTGCCCCACTGCGGTTCCGAAAGAGTAGGTACGGCTGGAGAAGTCAAAGGGACTCCCCCAACCATTCTCTCACCTGGTAGGACACATCCGCGCCAAGACCCTGACAAACCTCACCCCGTGAACCCGGACACCCCTGCTAAGTCACCATACGTAGCGAACCACTTGGAATGACCTATGGTTGGTTATCCAATAAATGGTTCCCGGGGCGGCAGTGCCCATACCCGCATCCCAAATTAAAAGTTCTAATAAAACACAATATTTCTGTAAAGGACTACAGAGAGACTTTACAATAAGATAAACTGTTGAGAGAGTGTGTTATGGACGTGTCTGCGGGCCTGAAGTAAGGTCATTTTTTTCGTATTTTGGGCGACATCGATGAAACATTTTCAGGTAGCGAAATTCTTTGAACAGACCATCAATATCCTTGACCACTCTCTGGGGCGTATTGTCTTGCAAATAGATGACGTCAGTATTCACCTCACTTCTAATTTTTTTTTGTTCAGTGCACTCGGCGATATTTATTATGGGACGGCGAGTTTTGTTTTGGGGAAAATGGGACGATTTGTTTATAGGCAATTAAGCCTTAACGAGATGTAGAACCGCTATTTGATACTGCGATAACAAAAAAGACATTTTTATTGTTTTTTTACCGTTTGATGATTACGGCTTGTGGCGTGCCGAACTTTCAGATATTTGAAAAAAATATATACCTACATATATAACAAATCCTATTGAATTTCTCAGTGATTTATTTTTGAGGTATTATGTCTTGTAGAGCTTCATCCTTCTTTAGCTAACGTTTCAGGTAGTATTATAGTGTACATTAGGGCAGCTGTGTAATGTGTATTCGAAGATTTGGTATTGTACGCTTATGTTCGTAAATGCGATACGGTTTTGCCAGCCCCAATCCTCTGAGAGAAGGTCTATTACATTATAAATTTTAAACCGTCAATTATCGGACACCAAGAACTATTGAGCTTAGAATTTCTGTGATCCATTTTTTTACATTAGCTCCACATATTAGGCCCTGAGGAATCCCTGTTGGGGATGCGGTTTTTGGGGATGCTGTTTGGAGGATATTTTTAGAAAAGGAAGAAGCGCAAGTTCTGGGAAGGAAAAGGATACGCGGGATGGGTAGGAATCTGGGGGTCAATGTGTCCAGGAATGACGAACGTGTGAATCCATCCCCCCCACTGCGGTGCAAGGCGATGTTCCGATAGAGTACAGCTAGAGAAGTCAAAGGGTCTCCCTCAACTATTCTCTCATGACCAGCCTGCCAGCTGGTGGGCCACCACATCCGCCACCTCACCAAAAACCTCACCCCTTGAGCCCGGGCACCCCTGATAAATCACCCAAAGTAGGAACCACTTGTGGTAACCTAGGCAGAGGTGTTGGTTATCCAATAAATGGTTCCCGGTGGGGCGGTACCCATACTCGTCTCCCAAATTGGGCGTGCTCCATGCTTTTTTGATCTTCCCGTTGGCAAAAGAAAAAGGTAGTGCAAAACGGCATAAACCCCAAAAAAACATATAATAATTTATGGTTTCTAAGTGTGAAAACTAAAAATTGTTCCCCGATAATAATCATTCCCCTTGGACGGGATACCTGTCAGTCTTCGGCCCCTTGTGAAGCGATAAATTTAGTAATCGGGGTCTATATTTTGGAATTCGCTTCGCTCACTGCTCTTCCTGCATGCGTGGTACTAATATACGTTTATAGGTATACGCTCTTTTGACGTACAGCGCGGCATATGTAAACATTGCGTGCTGCAGTTGACAAATTGCTAAAATAGTTTGGTTTTCAATTTTCTAGAAATAACAAAAAAATTCTGAACTTAAATTCGGATTTCACCGACTGCATTAATACGACTGATGGTTTTTTTTTATCACGTAATAAACTAATGGTAATTTAATTTTCTTCATATGGTAAACTCACTACTTGACTTACTCCTTGATCAATGTGAACGTACCTTTTTTCTTAACGCATATTTTCCGATCGAATATTTCCTATTTTACAAGAAGCGTGTGCAGGTTGTTATTGATTAAATTAATAAACATTACAATTTGATGTTTTACTGAATGTCATTTATTTATGAATATATATATATCTATATATATAATCTATAATGTATCCACCCCGTCTGCACATTTTATATCGATACTCATTTAAACGATTGGTCCGGATTAAGAGTAATAAAATGGGATGAACTCGGATCAATTATAAAAACCAATAAAAAAACAACTTCAACAGTTTTCAGAAATGGTCCCACAAAGTCATTCAATTTAACATCTAAACCAAATTAGTAAACTCCGATCGCCCAATCCAGCCAAAATCCATAGAATTTGGTTGCATCGAATTTTATTTCTGTGGAAATCTAAGGAAATTCTTCGATTCGGACTTTGTAGAAACGGAAGGTAGTAAATAACTCCGAGGCTAACAGTTCCACAATACTGTTTCGTTAGATTCAATCGAGTTAAAGACTTTTTGGAAAAAAAATTACCCGGTTTTGCGCTCCGGAAATGGAATTAAAATGACGTTGAATTTTTCGTTTTTTCCGCCTTTCCTAGCTGTTTCTTATTTATTTTCGTTTCTACTGGTTTGGATGGCGAATGAGCTGTAAATTTTTTTAAACATGTTATTTCTTAAATAAAACTATTTACAGAACATTTCACGATATTTAAACATCTTGTAATGTGTAAGTTTGCTTCAGTTACATTATGCTGAATTGTTTCTGGTGGATTGTACTCGTATAATGGTTATTTTAAATACCAAATATGTAATTAATTATTAAAACAAATACATAATTACAATTAAAACAGTTAAAAGTCATATTTAATAATACAGCTTTCAAAAAAAAATCAACAACTGAAACAAGTCAAAAGGAAGAGATTTCTTTAAAAAAAACCGAAAATAAAAAAATACATATATAATATTTTTTATTATGTTAGCTCCACATTGGTTCCACGCAAGAGGCTATGAGAAAATTAAATTTATTAAGGAAAGGAAGGAGAGGAAGCACTGAGAGAAAAAGGTATGAGGGATAGGTGGGTTTTATATGAATACAAGAGTCTCAGCTGCTCCCGTCTGGAGCCAGTGATGGTATTCCCAATTGGGGTATTTTGTGAAGCTGATGTTAGTGGAGAGGGGAATGAGGTGGGGAAGTACCTGGCTATTCAGATTTAATAATAATAATAATAATATAAGTTATTAGAATGTATGCAGGGGAAGTGCAATGCAATACATTCCATAATGTAAAATAACAAAAAAAAAGATAAATAATAAGTTAAGGTAAAAATTAAATAACAACACATAAATTAAATAAAATAAACGAAAAAGCATAAAAAATGAAACTTAGAAAAAAAAATTATGTATGTATCAAACACTAAAATGAATGTAAGTAGCCGTTTACGGAGGGTATTTCATCGTCTCCCGTCTCCAGAGGGTCATCAGGGGAGATTCCATCCAGGCAGTCATGGCGGTGATGATCGCTTTCTTCGAATGGCGCAGTCTGCGGAGATTTGGTAACCAAACACGGCTAAAGCCATTTCAAGCAACGTTTCAATTCTGAATCATGGTCTTACACCAGGGCGATACCGAGAGTATCTTTTACTCTGGAACGTGGTGTAAATATGCTATGTATTATTTTAAATAAATAAATTGTTAAATAACCCTAATCAATCAAATAAAATGTATTCGCCCGCGCCGCCCACGATTCCATCCCGCGACCCTCGGATTGCGAGTCAAAAGCCTTACCGCTAGACTACGCCGGCCGTCAATATGGGGTCAGTTTGTCAAGGAGTGGCGAACGTACGAATCCATCCCTCCAACTGAGGTGCAAGGCGATGGGTCAAGAGAGTCGGGGTGGAAAGGTTTATGATAGGTTAGAAAACAGGTGATTTAACACTTACTGAGAAAACTATTTAGTGAGAAAATAATTATGACAATAGATTTTCTGTTCTGTGGGATATTTGAAATCTGTTATCCTACATTACATGTTATTTTTATCTTAATTGTTAAGTAATGCCGTAACTCCTAACGACATATAAACACATGTTACATTGTCTAGGTCAGGAATAATAATTGTCTTAAATTTATTAATTAAACAATGTAAACGTGGCCTAAACACACTTTAAGAAGGTGACAAACTTGAACGCGGAAACAGCTACTAATAATAATAAAAATATTGCAGAATTTAAACACAATTGTTGATTTTTTTTTAAATATAATAACAATATATTCATAATCCACACACATTCAAATTCACAGACATATTACTTATCATGTGTTTTCCAAGGCTTCTGTCATTGCTATTTTATGATGATCAGTTTTGTGCCTAGTTTCTTTCACCCGGTTTCAAATCAATTTTTAAAATGAATTCTTTATTGAAGCCCTTTCTGTTAAGGTTTTTTGATGAAGAGAATTTTCTCTCACGTGTCATCACGGCCGCTTCAAGACCACTAATTTGTCTTCACAAAGGAAAACCATCAGTATAATAGCGTTCCCATGGAGAAATGGTTCCCTTAACAACTAAAGACAATACGAAGAAGGTAAACAATGGAGACAGTATCAAGGCTAAGATTGGGTTAGATGGGATTTGTTGAGGGCAAATACCCAAAATGGACAATGCTCTAAATGCCTCAAATGCGAATGACGCACGTAAAAGAAACTGTATATTATTGAATTATTATTTGGTTATTACTTTCGACATTACAAAGTTTCGGCACAACAGTAGGACAGTGTCGAAACCAGTTGTCACGTTGTTTAAACATACAACATATATATTTTATGAAGCAATCAGCTGCATTTTTATACACAGTCATATTTTTAAAGAATGAATAACTTCAGCATAAAAGAATATTTTTTATGAAATAAAAATTCTGAATTCAAGGCTTTCTGTTTCAAATTTCTTTTTCTTTATATGCACGTGGACATTTCTAAATAACGATTTTTTGAGCATTTTTTCAATCAAGAGAGGGATGGAATCATACGTCTGTCACTCCAGAACATACTGTCCCCATTCTTACTTACCCCGTGTACCCTTGTCCTCCCCAGAACTTCATCTCCTGCTTTTCCTTATATATTTTTTTACATTAACTCCACACAGGAGGCCCCGAGAAAAAGAATTTCCCTCAGGGCCTATGTCATCTGAGAGGCTGTGTGGAGGGTATTTTTGAGGATAGGAAGGAATGAACGTTGGAATGGAACGGTTGGAACATGAAAGAGACCCATGTTGTAGGAAGGAAGAAAAACAATGGCCAGCAAATCGTTCCACATCCCAGCTGTTGAACAGAAGAACGAGTCGAAGAAGCGACCCGTTCTCATGTGACAAATTTCAACCGTGTACATATGTTGGGCACGCGTTTGGCGTATTTTCCGATTATACACGGGTGCCAAAGGGATCAATGACGCTAGTTCCTCGGAGCATCTTCCATTGAAATACCGATAGAACAAGGATAGCATTCCCACCCGACGCCTGTGCTCTAAAGATTGCAATCCGTCTGTTAAGATGTGAGAATCTGTCAAATGGACCGCCCGTTTCTGCACAAAGTCGAGGGTATTTTTCAGGTATTTTGGAGCTCCGGACCAGAGGTGGTTGCCAAATTCAACCATGGGACTTGTACAGGGTTAGCAGGTGTGTAATATTAAAGTATCTGAAACCCTATACAGTACGCCCTTCACACGGCATTCGCAGATGATATAAGCCCTAAAGGAAATTTTTCTCCTAGGGGAACCCGGTGTGGATCTGACGATAAAAATCATTATACATTATTACATTATTTAGCATAAATAAAATATAAATCTTGTTTTATGGTTATTTCCTTTTGGGGTATTATGCCGTGTTGCGCTACCTCCTCCTTTAGCCAACGTTTCGGACAGCGTTACAGTGTCCATCATCAGGGCAGATGTGTGATGATGGACACTGTAACGCTGTCCGAAACGTTGGCTAAAGGAGGAGGTAGCGCAACACGGCATAATACCCCAAAAGGAAATAACCATAAAATTTTTGGCCGTGAAAACCTAAAATCATATCTATAAATCTTGTTGTTTAAAAAATAGCTGAATTGTGATATTGAGAGTAGCAAATCCAGCATCAGTCGATATAGGATCCAGAATTAATGGTATGTATCAGGGTTCCATTTCAGATGGTCATTTCAGGCCGCTGGCGCTGGTTTCGGAGAAGGGGGTGGGAAAGGTGGGAGAGAGGGGGGGGGGGGGTTGGGGTTGGCCTTTAACGAGGGAACGGCTCTGTGTGGCATTGACAATTCGACTAGAACAATTATTATTTTATATGAAGGACCAAGAGGTATTCGGGAGATGGGATTCGGGAATGTGTGAAGAGTAAATGTTTTCGGACACCAACATTACTAAATTCTACTGCCTTTGCCAAAAAACGAATAATCAAATTGTTTAAACCCCTCAGGCTACTTTGTTCTTTTTTGGAACAACTCATGTAGGTCTCAAAGAAATCTTTGTGTCTCCCTTAACAGCATAGTGAGTAATATGATATAAACAGAATAGTAAAGAGAAAACACCATCCTGTATATTTTTTTATTTTTTTTTTTATTTATTTATTTTATACATTTTACAAATATAAGACAAAAGTCCCGATAAACTGCTTTTTAGCAGTTTGTCTAACGGGTTCTTTACATTAAAGATCTTATAGAGATTTAATAGTTACATTTTTACAGTTAAAGATATAAAATTAAATTAATTTTTTTACAGAAATATACTTTGATACATTTTTAAAATTATATATATAAAATTAAATTTAATTTTTTACAGAAATATACTTAGATAAAAGAAAAATTATGAAAAACCTGAATAACAATTTTAAAGTCTTTAGAATAAGTAATAAGTTATTGTAAGCTAATACAAGTTAATTCTTTCCGTGAGCCAAGTCTTCAGTAAGTTCACCAATTGTTTGTTTTGGGCACAGTTTTTAATTTCAGCTGGAAGCATATTTAAACAACTGGGAATCATGTAATTTAACGTTCTTTGTCCATATTTATTTGTATGTTTAGGTACAATTAGTCCTTCATTAAAGTTAAAGCGAGTATTATGGTTGTGTTCCAGCCTGTTTATATATAAAGGGTTATTTATGTGCTGAAATATAATTTTGTACCACATAATTGCTCTCACTGAAAGAATTTTGAGACTTTGATAAAAGTATGGAATATTATGCCTTTCTTTGTATAGATTTTTTTCAGCTAATAATTTAACCAATGAATTTTGCACTGATTGAACGAACATGGTCTATACCACAAAACCACAAAAGAAATTATATGCAGGTTGTCCGGGGGTAAAGTGCATTAACTTCCGGAGGTGATTCTACGTGATGGTAGGAGTAAAAAAGATTAACAACTTTTTCCGAAATTCCAACATTTTTTTCCCATTCAAAAACACGTAAAAACACCTACTAAAAATCCTTAGTGTGAGGTACGATCTTACTTGCTGAAAGCCTGCCGGGCGCCCGACTCGATTATGATTGGCCCATATCGTAACAGCGGAAAATAATAAATATGGCCGCACACGCCGGACTTATTTTATCTTTTTACCTCAAAACTACCCCTAAAAGTTGGAATTTCGAAAAAAGTTGTTTTTCTTTTTTACTTGTACTATCATGTAGAATTACCCCCCGATGTTAATGCACTTTACCGGACACCCTGTATATAGCTTTATGAAACCAAAGTTTCCAACCGCAATTTGAAAAGAATAAAATGAAACTGTGAATTGTTTAATTACATTACAAATAATAAATTTAGTATTGTTAACATTATATAACACTCAATACATTTGGTAAACTGCATCGAAGTACATTTCAAACTCGGCAAATCAATATATCATTTAATAGCTATCTATAGAACGCATGACTCGAGTATTATAACGTTTATTAATGACCTCAAATACATATTATTAAAATTAAAAAATAAACTTTGCTTCGTGGTGGGTGATTTTAATATGAACATTAAAAAAATAGAAAATAATAACAAAACTGAATACATCAATTGTATGACTGAACATAATTTCATATCTTGCAGAAATAAAAATACTAGATAATAAAATAATAAAATAATAATAAAAATGCCGAAATCAGTCATTTTAAATACATGTAGGATTACAAAGGATTTTTTAAATATTTATATTGAGGGATCGGTAGGATTTATAGGTTCAATTAGAAATGCCACAGAGCCCATTTGGTCTCTAGTGGGTTGACATGTTGTTCTTGTATTTATATTGTATTGTATTGTTTTGTATTTATAATACTTATATAGTGCAATTGCATAGCGTAGGTTGACTAGATGATCATTTGGGGAAGTGTGTGAAAGGGTTTAGTTTTTTTTTTTTTTTTTTTGGGGAAAATTCAACCCGGACATTTAAATCTGGTGCATAAATGAACATACTCCATCTTGTTTAGATCACATTTGGACAAACGTAAACATTAAAGATCTTCAAAAACTAAAATCAATTGTTTGGAAAACTAACATAACTGATAATCATTCATGCTTATTTCTGTATAATAATAATATTAAACATAAAAAACATAATTTAATACCCAAAACATCAACAATAGACATGACTATTCTCTCTGAAAAACTAAAAATGGAAGATTGGAACAATGTTTTAAAGAGTGATGATACCGAAATATGTTCGACTAACTTTGAAAAAATCCTGTCACAACACATTAAAAATTCGACAACTGAAATAATAATACACGTAAAATCAAAATTAAGATGTTTAAAACCTTGGATTACCAAAGGACTTGTAATATCTATCAGAAACAAAGAAAAACTTTATAAAACAACTTTAAAAAATCCCCATGATGAAAAAGCATATATTTAAAAAAAAAAATATAACAATAAATTAATATCTTGAATTAAAAAAAGCAAGGAAGAGTTTTTTTAAAATAAAATATTATCTTCAGAAAATAACCATAAACAAATGTGGAAAACTGTGAATTTGGCCATAGACAATACAAAAAAAAACACAAAATATTAAGTACATCGAACATGACAAAAAAATTATAGATACCAATTTACAGCCTAAACAATGTGCAAACATATTTAATTCCTTCTTTGCAAATGTTGGAAAAAATCTTGCGAAAAATATTCATAAACCTTCTATCCCGGAAAAACAAAAATAAAAATCTACAGAAACGTAATATACTTTTGAAATTTGAAATAACAACAGAATGTGAAATCTTAAAAATAATAGAAAATATGAAAGGAGGTTCATCTCCCGGTTTTGATTCTATTACGGCACACATGTTAAAATCTATGAAATCTTACTTAATAAAACCCATCACTCATTTAATAAACTTGAGTTTAACGAAAGGAATATTTCCAATGAACTACAAAAACACAATAATCTCGCCTATTTACAAATCTGGTGATCCACACCAAGTAACGAATTATCGCCCAATTTGTCTAATTTCTAACATAGGAAAGATCTTTGAAAAAATAGTAAAAAAACAATTGGTAAATTTCCTAGATAGTAATAAAATACTGCACAAAAACCAGTTTGGTTTTATTAAATCACTCAGCACACAAGATGCAATTGCTAACGTAACTTCATACATTTACGAATCATTAGATAAAGGTAAAAAATGTGCGGGCATATTTATTGACCTCAGAAAGGCATTCGATAGCATATCCCATGAGATGCTATTAAAAAAATTAATCGATATTGGCATAAAAGGCAATGCGATTAAATGGATCACCAATTACTTAAAAAACCGCCCTCAAGTGGTAAAAATCAATCATGTTAATAGTGATCAAGAGATTTCAAGCTTTGGAATCCCGCAAGGTACAGTGCTTGGACCAATTTTTTTTACCATATATGAAAACGATTTTTTTTTTCAACATTTAAATGGTCAAATTACATCATACGCCGACGATACAGTATTAATAATAAGTGAAAAGACTTGGGAAAATGTAGAATTAAAGGCCACAGAAGACATCAACACGCTTAAGAATTTTTTCGACACTAATTTACTATCACTAAATAGTGAAAAGACATTTGTAATTCCATTTGCAATCCATCCAAACGATGCTCCCAAAAATTTTAACATTGTCATACACGATAATACTAAAATTGATATCCAAAATTATTGCAAATCAAACTGTACTATATTAAAAACAACAAATAAAATTAAATATCTCAGAGTAATTATCGACAAAAATCTGAAATGGAAGGAACAAATATGTCAGGTAGTAAACAAAATCAGAAAATTAATATATATATTTTTAAGAATTAGAAATTTTCTGTCGATAAAAAATCTATATTTAATCTACTATGCCTTAGTTCAATCCACTCTACAATACGCTATTATTAGTTGGGGATCCGCGTTTAAATGTAACCTTCTTCCAATAGAAATTGTACAAAGAACAATTATTAAAATTATATTCAAAAAATTCTTAGACTACCCAACAGAACGCCTGTTTGAAGAATTTCAAGAACCCACATTTAAAGATTTATATATTAAAAATTAATTAATTCAAATTTTAAAAGAAAAAGAAAAATATCCATTTTTAAATGAAAACAGAACTCGACTTAAACATGTTTTTCTATGCCCAAAACTAAATACGTCTTTTGCACAGCATCATTATACTTACCAGGGAAGAACTTTTTTCAATCGTCTACCAGAAGAAATCAGAAGCATTAATGATAAAACCCGAATACTACTCTCTGTCAAGAGACATTTTAGAAATATTCTTAAGAAAAAAACTACAGTAAATTATTCTTACAAATATCCTTAGTTTTCCATAACATTCTTTCTTTTTTAAAAAAATACACACCATTATCAAATAAATACTACAGCTCACATATATTTATGTACAATTAATTATTTAAGTACTAACTTATAACTAATAACTAATAGCATTTATGTACACTCCCCTTCCATATACAAGCAAATGCTTTAAATGGAAGGGTAGTAAAAAAAACCTGTAAAAAAATATATATTTTGTTGTAAAATTGTAATTGTAATAAATGTTTCAATAAATAATTAAAAAAAAAAAAAAAAAAAAAATGATTTATTTTTACACGAATTGCCAAAAAGTGCGAAGGTGATTACGTTTACAATACATTTTTCCAGAAAAATATGTGTTTTTATTTTTTTTCGTTAACTTAGAAAAAACGTAAGGTGAACCGTTTTTAAAACTTTTTCATGTTTGCATTAAAAGCTATTATATTGAAAAAATTACAATGTTTTTTGATGGCGTATTTCATCACCTTTCAAAAACAGTTTTTACTTTTTGGATGCGTTCACGAATATTCCATGTATGTGTATTATTACAATGTGGAAATATTCTGACCTACTAACAAAATATGGTCAAGGCCTAAGGGGTTAAAAATATAAAAAGCTTTCCTCAAGAAAACAATTTCTCTGTGTGTCTGTGTTCTTTGGGGAATGTGTTGTTACGGATTGTTAAAAGAAAGGAAGAAGAGGCAGTTCTTTGAAGGAAAAATTAATGAAGGTTGAGTATAAATCTGGGGGTAAGTGTGTTCAGGAATGACGTGGGAATCCATCCCTCCCACTGTGAACCTAAGCGATGGATCGAAATAGTCCGTTTCATGTAAAATAGCGATAGATCGAAATAGTCCTCTTCATGTAAACTAGCGATGAATCGAAATAGTCCGTACGATTAAAATAAAATCGATATAGAGTTATTAATTAAAAATGCTGACACGGAGAATAATCGATCTTTCCCATCGGAACCGCTCTGTACAATCGCAACTGCAAGGACACGATCGCAAGATCATCTTTCGAAGATATTTGAATTCTCTGCCGCTGGTTGGGCTAATAGGCACATTGGCCTTAAGGAAAATGGCGTTAAAAATAATAATTAATTACATTTTCTCCTGGCTCCTTGATATAAGCAAAAAGATAGCACTTAGTAGGTAGAAGACGGAATAATCAGTCAAATTTGCCTTTGAATATATTAAAATTTAATTACGAATGTTCATGAAAATTTTTGCTTAAGTATGGTAATTTTTTAAATAAAATGTAAATTTGACATTTTGAAGGCTCTTCACATAATATTAGGCCTTCGACGAGTTCATTATTTTTTTTACGTCCAGAACAAGTTTTCATCAAAAAATATTTCTGCGAAAAGAAGCAGAAGATATTTTAAAGTAAAATAATTTTTTGGTCGGAAGGTATTTCATAGTAAACGCTCCCTATCCTTTTTTACCTTTATTTTTCTCCCTCTCACTTCCTTCAGCCCTGAACATTTTCTAATTTTGAGTTAGGGCTCTGGTGCGGTATTTCATAAAAAAATAAAATGAAGTTAAATTTGCACTCACAATTGCAGATAACAGAGTCCAACTGTCTTGAGATCTTTTGTACCTATTCGAATTCATAGACATAAAACTTAAAAAAAAAAATAATCAAGGATTAATTCGAAGGCCCGCTTTACCTTATAATGAATATCTTTAAATGTACTTGTTTTATTTTATTTGTTCATTAAGAGCGTTTAACCAGCCAGCGGACGAAAATCCACATTTCGTCGAAAGTTGTTCTTCCGATCGTGCAGGGCGGTTACAATGAGAAAGATTAATTATTCTCCGTACCAGCTTTTTTAAATTATAACTCAATATCGAATTTATTTCAATCCAAATTAGCTTTAATTTATACCTTCATCCAAAAATGCTGAAAGGCGTGATGATAAAACTATTAAAATAGTGTACTTTTTGTAGTTATTTTTTGATTATAAGTATTTATCATTTTTCAATAATGTCTAAATTTAATAAGAATGTTAAAAAAATCTGAAATATATTAGTTTATAAGTGCGCAAATAAATTCACAAATGGACCAATTTTCGTCAAGAAACACATGTACGTACATATTTTTTAATGATTTTATTGAAACCAAAATTAAAATTCTAATAAACTCTGCTAGATAATGTATTGATTTATTTTACTGCATGATTACATTATTTGAAATGGGTGTGGTATAATACAAAAACTTTTTTGAAAATTTAACAAATCTGCCAACGACCTATGGAATAACATTATTATACTAAAAATTAAAAAAAATTCTAAAAATTTATTACATAACTATGCTAGATAAAAGAACAATCTTTCGAAATTCATTTATAATTTTTTGTGGAAAAGAGTCAATACGTCTAAAAATTTTTTTGATATTGACGTATTTCCGGCTTTCTCTGGTAATGCCCTCTTAAGACATTTTTTTTTTACATAAACTCACTGAGGGAAAATAATTTCCTTCAGGGCCTATGTCATCTGGGATGCAGTGTGGAGGGTCTTTTTGAGGAGAGGATGGAATGAACATTGGTCTTGAAGAGACCCATGTTGTAGGAAGGAGGAAACACAGAGGCCGGCAAATCATTCCACAGCCGAATACAAGTTATAAAGCATAAAATTTTTACATGGTTATGTACCTATTACGTAAGTCCATAGAATGTCTTTTGGTAGTTTCGGCTGACATGTGAACGGGTTTTAAAACATAGTGGATGAACAAGTAATAATAATAAAAAATAAAGAAAAAGGGGGGGGGGGGGAAGATAAAGATATATTTTGAAATCAAGAATTGTATGCTCCCTAATTGTAATTGACTGATTAAGGTTTAGTGAAAGGTTAGGTGTAAGTAGTTTTAAAATTTATAATATGTATTTATATCACGCCAAGAAATTTAATAAATTAGTTTTGTATATTTGCAAGGAATCATGGAAAATGTCTAAGTGAAGTAATTTTTCGTAGTGGGTAAAAGTTGTGATTGCGCGAGTATTTGCTGAGTTACCTGCTGCATTTGTGTTGTTAGCTTCAATATGAAAAGGGGAAGTGTGCCAGGTACACCTCATTGGGACACTTATCTCACTTAAACCAATGACGGAAGACTGAGATGATTTGTTTTTAGACTTGTTAATCATGTATGATCGTGTGAGAAATGTGGAGATCCGCATAGAATGCAAGGCTGATGGATATAAGGGACCGTCAGATGGTTTGTACACGAAGAGAGAATAAACGAAGAAAGTGGTGTAAGAACATTATATTACGCAAATGTGAGTGGTAGAAGAAGTCGGGGATGCCCGAGGAAGACATGGCACGACCAAGTAAATCAGATGCTTGAGTCGGGCCATATCAAGAGTCCGAATAATAGAAGAGTATGTATGAGACGATGATGTGATTGAGGTAATGAGTGTGTGTCAAGACCGAGTTGTTTGGCGGTCTGTTTTCTCTGCCTGCCATTGCGGAGAAACGGCGTGATGGTACGTTAGTTAGTGGCTTGTTATTTCAATTGCCCCCGTGGTTGAGTAATTATGATCCTTGGCCACTATTCCGCTAGTCGCTGGTTCGATTCTCGGAGAGCGCATGTATATTTAATTTAATTGATTTATGATACTTCTGAACCCTTTCAGTATCGCCATGGTGAAAGACTACCATTAAAAAATTAAATGTTCTTTGAAATGGCTTTTGCCGTGTTTGGTGCTCTTTCTCATCTCCTTCTCCTCACCAGTACTTTGTCCTCAAAACATTTTTTTACACTTGAGCTCCACACAGGAGTCATCTTTAGGGTTGCTGTGTGGGTTTTTTTTAAGGAACGGAAGGAGAGGAGAGTTCTAGGAAAGAAAAGGTTTAAGGTTTGGGTAGGAATCTGGGGTTCAGTGTGTCCTGGTCATCCAAGACCTCCAATCCAAGACCTAGACAAACCTCATCCCGTGAACCCGGGCACTCCTGCTAAATCACCAAACGTAACGAACCACTTGGGGTGACCTACGGCAGAGGTGTTGGTTATCCAATAAAGGTTCCCGAGGTGGCGGTACCCATTCCCGCCTTCCAAACGTACCCCGATTGGGGATGCCTCAGTCTCACTAAGTCCAGATGATTGAGACTTTTGTGCGGTAGGTTCTGACATGAAAAAATAGATTGACAAATATCAGGCTAACAGGGCAACATTGACAAGACTATAATAAATAAGTTTCTTTGTAACGACGTGACCTCTAGTAACATGAATTCTTATTAATCAACAAACTAAGCCATGGACAAAGGGCGCAGATAGATCGCCCAATAAGTAAAATTTAAATTACTTTGGCAAAGATATTATACATAATATGTTATCGTATAAAATACGAAATGGGAAAAAATTCAACAAAAATTATTACGTTACGAGATGCCCTTAATGAAAACAATACGAAAGACAAATAAATAAATATCTTCCATCACGAAATTTAACAAAACGTTAAGAAATATTAACACTTAAAATTTACTTCAAAGATGTTTTCAAGACATTGTTTACATGTTTATATTTATATCACCAAGGCTTCAGCATCTATCTAGAGCCTTAGAACACCTCTTGTCATTTTGAATATTATAATGTGGGGATTTCCTTTCGTAAAATCATACTTCATAATGAAGAGACTGTTCTCAGAGACATTATGATATTAGCATTAAAATTTTGCAGTGATTTTTCGCCGAAAGATCTGAGACGTAAGACGTAATCTTGAAGGACGCTCCCGAGTAAGGCTTTAGGGGGATTTGATAAGCCTTGACGGGGGAGACACAAGAAGGAGTAGGGGAAGAAGGTTATATCAGGCAGGTAGGGGGTGAAAACATACTCGTATCTTTTGAGTAAACCGTTTTTGAAAAATCTTTACAATGGCGCAGAAAATCTGTTTGTTTGTTAACTATATAAAACTCGCGAACGGTGTCCTGGCTTTTGATAGAGTATCTAGAGTATCCATATCAATGCAATGGTTTTTATTCAGGTGGCAAAAAAAAGATGTGGAAAGAAATTGGTTTTAAAATTTTTGATAATAGTTTGGTTTAAAAAATGTGTGCTGAAACTCAAGCTAAGTTGGATGGTTACTACATATTTATTATGAAAAAACACATACATTTTTTACGCAAGAACCGCACAAGAATCGCAACCACTCCCAACCGCCTGGAGCTAGTGAGACGGGGTACGTTGTGAGGCTCAAGGTAATGGAAAGGATAAATAGATGGGAAGAAAAAGGTGGGGAAGTACCTATCTATTCAAATCTAGTCACCAAACATGGCTTAAGAGGAATATAAACGCTAGAAATATTTCGAATCTCATGCCTGCAAATTTTAAAATCGAGGGTCTTTTTGCACGAGGCTAGTAAGCGAAAAATTGGTTTTTATTTATTTTGTGCATAATTTTATAGGAACGAAAAAAAGTTAGAACATGGAAAAGCTCAAAAATAGTCTTAGCCATAAAGGGGTATTTTTTTAAAAAATCGTTTCTTGTATTACTTCATATTTTGGTCATGAAAAAACATTTTTTTTGGTGGTTTACGCTTATATTTTTTGTTACGTAAATAATAATTTTATTGTAATTCCAATACATAGAAAAGCTAGTAAAAGCTTCGATTTATTCGTAGCATATTTTTTAATGTTCATACTGTAAGCTGATTCGTCGTAAAGATTAATCAAAATAGTATCTAAATAGGATTTCACGTATATATTCATCTTAAGTCAGTTTTTTAGATTTTCACGGCCAAAAGTATTTTCGTTATTTATTGTAGGGGTGTTACGCCATGTTGCACTACCAGCTTCTTTAGCTAACGTTTAGTCAGTGTCCATCAACAGGGCTGATCCGGCAGATCACAGGACATATCGACATCACGAAACGCGTGATTTATCTTTCCTGGTGCTATGGCCTCAAATTCAAAGAAATGACCAGTGTTTGGAAATTAAGCTATCGCAACTTTTCTGAATGACCTAGTTTGTACGTCGGTACGTTCTCATGTACCCTTCTCAAAAGTCAAACGAAATCATAAAACTGTTGACCCTATGAACTTTTTCACGTCTGCTCAACTTTTTTCAATAAATATTATGAATATCTAATTTTTCCGACTATTCGAAAATTCATCCATTTGTTTTTTCTACATATTTTATATTATAATATAGTACGAAATCATTTAATTTTCATTTTTTAATTTATGGAATAATGTAATGAGTTACACATCAATTCGTAATAAATATTTAATCATTGAAAGCAATATTAGCGACTCTCAAACGAAATTTAAAACAGAAAAATCAGAAATTGAATCGGTCGCATCCAGGAATTGTACCAAGGATCTTAGCTTAGCCGGAGCTCTGCTCTAATCACTAGACTAATGCGTCTTTATCCCTTTCGGTCATATTTAACTGTATCGAACTTCGATTAAGAACCACTAACAATATGGTACATTTTTAGATTTTCTCGGCCAAAAGTATTTTCGTTATTGTTTTTTATTTTTACCCTTATTTTATTGAGCTCGTACCTAAAATCAAAAATCCTTTTTAAATCATTGGGTAATAATATATAGCAGATTGGTTATTTATTTATTATGTGCATCTATATAAAAGGGTTTACATTTTTTTCCTTGCCTTTCTCACTAGAAAATCCTGTGTCGAGACAGACTAGTTTACAAATATTTTATAAATATTAAATAAAGTAATAAAACTGTTTTCAAAAAAAAAAACAAATTTTTTTTTCGGCTACAACAACATCAATAATGCCATTTTTTAAATATCAGCACTCTAGCACACCCAAAAGTCACGAGCCGCCACTGACCACTACCTATCAACCTGAAAATTTTGGTCAAATATTTTTGTTTTATTGAAAAATGTACTTTATGTAATATTTATAAAATATTTGTGAACTAGTCTGCCTCGACACAGGATTTCCTAGTGAGAAAGGCAAGGCCAAAAAAAAAGTAAACCCTTTTATATAGATTCACATAATAAATAAATACCCAATCTGCTATATATTATTACCCGATGATGTTAAAAGGATTTTTGTTTTTAGGTATTAGCTCAATAAAATAAGGGTACGCCAAATGTGATACAAGGCGGTCGCCAGTTGAAAACATGTGAACGGTGATCACATGTCCTTACTTTGTTTCACTTGTTGTCATGTCGTAAGGATAAAACTTGCTAGATAAGTCACAGAAACCAATGTTTCTCAATTGTTGGCTGAGCTGATTTCTCACCCTGGGGGCGCGTTATAAGCCACTCTAGGGTAGTTTATATCAATTAAATCACCTGTCAGTGCCGTAATAAGTAAAGTTTTCTCTTTTGAATGTCGGGTTATTTCTGTTTCGACGACTTCAAAGGCAATAAAATAATGTTCTTTCGGTCGGATATATTGGCGAAGAGAAACAAAGAGAAAGTTTCCGAAAGAAACTCTAATGTAATTACTTTAGTTAAAATGCGACCGAAAGTCTTCGGTTTGACGAAATAATGTTTCAAGTAGTCGCAAAGTTGGACAAAAGTTTGTGGAACGGATTGAATCTGATATTTTATAAACATTGGTAAAATTCTGGCTTCGTTTTCCATATTTCTGGATATAAAATGTAAAATTATTGTTATTTAATCATCATCAAACACTATTAATAGGCTAGCATCTGCGTGGTTAAATTTCAGAACCCAGCCACGAGTGCATGTCGGACGCCACACTCAAATAACATCTGTGTACGTGGAATTTTACACAAAGCTACTGTTATAATTCGGTTTTAAATTCAAGAATTCGACGCAAGATGTCACTATTTAAATTATATTAAAAAGAAAATAATAAGCAAATAAAGATGCAAACCAGGAAGCCAAATGAACAAATGGTTCCGTTACAACTCAGAATCAACTCAACTCAGCATCTCTTTAAAATGTCATTAAGATATAAAAAAAAAATGAAAAATAGCCTTGAACCTATTCAATCTATTTTAATTCTTTTAAAGACTTTTCAAAGGAGGTGTTGAGTTGACTTAATTGTGAGTTGTCCAGTCACCGAAAAAATGGGCAAAAATTCATTTCGGTTATTTGCTATTTAACTTGTCCCAATGTTTTTGAAAGATAATACAGGATGTCAACGAAACCGGCAAGTCTCGAATTTACAAAAATATTTGTGGAGAGTTTTGTACTTTTGCTCAAGGTTATGAATAATGTAAAACATTTAAGATTGAATTTCTCTTTCAACGATAAGTAAAACTTAAAACCTCCAAGAGCCGATTTCGAGTAAATATATTAAATTTTAACGAAATATTTTTCAAAGAAAATTTTGCACTACAAAATTTTTTTATAAAGTTTTCTTTTTTAAAACTTTTTGATAAATGATTTTGGATGAGGAACTTCTAAATTTGTTTTATTTTAAGGTGCCCTAAATATTCTTTACTCTTTAAATGTTACCTTTAAAAAGATGTTGGTTGCTTTTCCACGATTTCAAAATAATATAATTAGTCCAAATTGGTTTTTTGAACCGCCTATCATCTAGAGTTCTAGAGTCTTTATTATATTTTAAAGGTACACGATATATTATACATAGAAATTTACTCAGATAGTTACAGTGTCCATCATCATGGCAGATGTTTATCGATACATCTGCCCCGATGATGGACACTGCACCACAACACCCCAAAAGCAATTACGAAAAAAAAAACAAAAAAGGCCTTCTATTGATACGTATGGTGTAACTCCAAGGACGGGTTGTTTAAAAAAATTTGATGAATTCATCAAATATTTGAAGAAAATTTTCACGTTCTGTGAAAGTTCTATTCAAGTTGCGTTATTATATCATTATAGGCCAGTTGTTGCATGAAACTGAAATAACCACAAAACTTGAATAGAACTTACACAGAAGGTGGAAATTAACTTAAATATTTGATAAATTCGTCAATTTTTTTAAACAACCCGTTTTAAGTAACCAGATTAGGCAAAGGGGCTCCTTCGAAGCCAGGGACAAGTTAGCCTCTCAGAAGCTGGGCGGACTGTATAAGGCCAGTAGTTACTTTAATCGTACACAACTGCTGACCCTGTATATATCGCAAGATCGCCGCACAGTTTAATTTGACAGCCACCTTTGGTCAGGAGTCCCTAAATTCCTGAAAAAACTTTTGACTCAGAAACGGGCTGTCTGTTGATAGATTCCTCTATCAGCTCCGAGGAACTAGCGTCATTGATCCATTCGAAAACGACGACGACTCGTTTTTGATTTCAGTCTCAGCTGTGGAAGATTTGCAGGCCTCTGTTTTTCCTCCCTCCTATAACATGGGTCTCTTCAAGATCTACGTTCATTCCTTCCTCTCCTCGAAAAGACCCTCCATACAGCATTTCCAAAGATGACATAGGCTCTGAGGAAAATTATTTTCCTCAGAGCCTATGTCATGTAAACCTTTTGATTGTGAAAACCAGATGAAAATTGTGAAAGAATGAATGAAAAAAGATCTCACATATTTTTCTTTTCTTTTTTTTTTTTTTTTTTTTTTTAATTGTACAACAGATTTTTTATCCAATTACTGTACAATTTTCTCATTTTGATAGTCTTAACACCTAGGAAGATGATTATTATACAAAAAAATCTTAAGGCTATCTAAAGAAGAGTTATATATATCTAGTGTTTCCGATATTTCGTTCAACAGCACCATTCCTCTTGTCATGCTATGCTGTGCTAGAACATCTGTTCTGCCGTATGGTATTTTGAACAAGTCGTGTCGACGACTACGGCTGAAATTTTCAGGCACGTATAAGCCATAACATTCCAAGAGGAATGGGCTGTCAATACGATTATGGATTATGTTAAAACTAAGAATTGCAAGATTTGCATTACGTCTAGTTTCCAAGCTAAATCTATCTGTTGCCTCAAGTAATTCCATATGGTGCATGAATCTCGGGTACGTTCCATTCATCCGCATATAGACATACCTAAGGAACTTTTTCTGAATTTGTTCTAGCATATTAATATATTTAGCTTGGTGCGGAGTCCACACACCACTAGCATACTCCAGCTTACTTCTTATGACTCCATCGAACATGGCTATCATTGCATCTGGGTCATCAAATTGCTTACATATTCTGATGATGAAACCCAGGAGTTTGTAGCACGCTGGAGTGAGCCGTGATATATGATCCGAGAATGTCAGTTTGGGATCAAAGACGATACCAAGATCTTTAAAGCTATTGACTCGGCATAATGTTTTCCCTTTAATGGTGTATTCAAAAACTATGGGCTTCTGGGAGCGGGTATATGTCATAGTTACACATTTTTTTATATTGAATTCTAATTTGTTTTTTACTGACCATTCTGCAATAGCATCAAGGTCAGATTGCATTTTTAAGCAGTCATAGTAACAGATTATTTCCATCAAAAGTTTGAGGTCATCTGCAAATAGAAGACATTTGCAATATTTTACACAAACCTGGATGTCATCTATAAGTATAAGGAACAGCAAAGGACCAAGGTTTGAACCTTGGGGAATACCTGATAACGCCGGGAATTGTTTAGATTCATGTCCATTTATTATTACATATTGACTTCTGGCTTTTAAATAGGACGCGAAGAATATAAGTGTTTGTTGATCGAAACCAAGTTTGATGATTACACAAGAGAACCAACTTTTCCGAGGCACTGAAATTACGGCGTCGTCAATGTTGTGGTGCTGTGGGGCGTAAGGAATAGGGGAAAGGAAAATGGATGGGAAATGATTCGAAGGACCTAGCCTTTTGCCTTTTTTCAGACGATATATTTAAGACGGTCAGTTTCACAGTTAGAAGGGGGTACGAATGCACATGAATGAAGAGAGAAGAGTGCGGTGTCTAGATAAAACTAGGCCACATTGTAATTTCTAGTAACGAATCCTGGGTGGGAGAAAATAATTATATTTCAGTTTAAAAAAATTTCAAAAATCACCCAAGAAAATAAAGTTTTTTTTTACATCAGCTCCACGCAGGAGGCCATGAAGTTAATAATTCCCCCGGAGCCTATATCATCTTTGTCACCTAAGTATGTCATCTCAGGGTTTGCTGTGGGGAGGATATTTTTAGGAAAGACAGGAGAGGAAATTCTAGGAAGGAAAAGGAATGAGGGGTGGGTGTAATCTGTGGGTCAGTGGTATGAATCCTTCCCTTCCACTGTGGTGGAAGGTGATGTTCCGAGAGAGCCCTTCTGGGAGGTCAAAGGTGGTTCCTTAAAATGAGAGTCCCTTAGAGTGAATTTAAAATTCCATTTATAATATATATAATTGTGTGTTTATTATGTGTTTGGGGTAGTGACAGCGATATGGCGAAAGTTTTGTGAAATTATATAACACCAGAAGTCGGGATTTAATTCAATGCGATCACAAAAAGCTTAGACAAGGGAAATAAATTTTTTGCAGTTTTTATAGACCTGCAAAAGGCCTTTGATACGATAGGCCATAAAATCCTTTTCAAGAAACTTAAAAAAATTGTTCTTAAAAAACGTTCACAGTGAGTTTAAAATAAAAACCGTAAAAGTAAGCCTCTCCCAATCAATTACGGTGCACTGCAAGGAAGTCTCTTAGGACCTTTATTATTTTTGGTATATATAAATGACATCTGCAACCTACACACCAAAGGAAAAATCATTAGTTTTGCTGATGACACTGTCATTTTATTTAATGAAAGTGATTGGTTAACCACTTTCAAAGATGCTGAACGTGGACTTGTACTTCTGCAAAAATGGCTTAAGCAAAACTCACTTACACTTAATGTTAACAAAACTAAATATTTAACTTTTTCTATAACGGCCAGAGGACAACCAGCTAAGGATTATGCTCTTAAATTACACGTTTGTCAAGGAAAAACTGAACCCAATCATGCCACTGCCTCACCATAACACATTCTAAAAACATAAAATATCTCGGCATTCAAATCTATGAAAATCTTCGACGGGACTCCCACATAAATAGCATCATACAGAAACTTACAAAGCTCATGTACTACTTTAGAAACATACGCAATATACTTAATAAAAATGATCTATATAAAGTCTACTATGCTCTTTGGCAATCACGCATAGAATATGGGATTATAAGATTGGGAACTGCCTCAAACATTCACATCAAGCAGCTAGCTAAAACGCAAAAGGCAATAATAATAATAATCCTAAAAGTACCCATAAAAACTCCATCAAAAGAATTTTTAAAAACTTTAATGTGTTCAGCATTATTAAATTAAACTCAAAAAATGCACTACTCAAATTTAAAGAAAAATATGAATACCTTGCTGACCAACACACCTACACTACAAGGTCAAAATCCTCAAAACTACTGAACATCCCGCAATTAAATACATCTTTTGGCCAGAAAAACCATAAATTCCATGCTACAAAATTACATAATGCCCTTCCAATTGAAATGAAGAACACCATGGAGATACAAATATTTAAAAAAGACCTCAAATCATGGTTAAGTAAACAGGAAAATGAGGAAATCATTAAAATTATGAAGTAACCCCAATACAGCAGACAACAAACATAAATACTTTTATTTTATTTATTGTTTATTTTGTGAAAATCAAGAAACTAGAAGATGATAAAATAAAAATCTATCTCCTAGTGAGGAGGACTGTAAACAAACCACTTTACTTCGTTTTTTACTTTATTCTGTAATTTTACTTTAATTATATTGTCATTAAAATAAAATAAAAATTCGATGCAGAAATTTCGGGACTACCAATCACACCATATTATGTACTCCTCATTGCCCAGAATTCTAATAGGATTAATTCTAAGTCTATCGATTTTTGCCGTGCGGCTTATCCGGTTATAAACTGCAGAGAGTGATCGCCCACGTCTGACCATTTTCTCGGCCGATTTTTGTCACCTGCAAAAGTCGAAAGCTTCTCTTCTTTAGCGCTTGCGTTTTCAGTCCCTGCGGCCTGTCGAATCACTTCGTCAGCGGAAATTTGAAATGCTATAATGTACAAAAAATTCAAAAATGACTAAAATATTTGTAATTTTTTTCTCCTGCGATCTGCGTCCTCGAAATATTTCTTGGAAAATAAGTACGTCTTTTACGACGTGTATTTTAACAGGATTTTTTAAAATTAAAATAAAGTAGAAACGTACAAAAAACTTCAAGCATTCAGATTGATCCATTGAATGTTATTTTATAATAAAAATTCGTAATTATATATCTACAAAAAAAGGAGGTATGATTTTTACAAAAATTTACTAGTCCAAAACCTGCTTTATGGAGGAAAATAATTAGGTCGAATCTATGCTGGGGCAGTTCAGTTACTTGTTTATTTCTTTTTCAGTTATATACGTATATTATAAGAGTTTTTTATTTCTTTTTTTATTATTGTGTAAAAATTGCATACATTTGGAATTTATTACCCGCTAAGCTACTGCAAGTTGCTTGTCAGCGGGAGATTAGTTCCACATTTTAGTTAAAATTGATTTTTATAATTAGAATAAAATTGCACAATCTATTGTTACTATTAATTTTAAAGACCCCTTAAAGGGGGGTTAATAATTAAACAAGTGAAGGGATGTTAAACAATGAATATTTTAAATATTAATTCATACTTTATTCACACAAAACATAGAAGTTACTGCATGTAAGCTACACAACTTATAACTTATTTCCGAGTGGGATATTTGAAGCGTTCACCTTACTCACGATGCTAGACCTTCAGAGCTCCTCCAAAGTTAGAAAATGTGTTTGAAACTTAGATAAATGTTTAAATAATTAGTATTTTGGTCCCCGCAAAGAGGACGAAGGATGAAGGACCAAGTTTCAGGACGTCCTCCTCGGCGTTGAAGAAGCAGCAAGTGTCGGGACGTGTCGGCTTTGACTTGCTTTGATGCGGGTCAGGCGACTCGGGATATTTCCGACATGGACACAAGACACAAGACAAGAGATACAAGACAGGGGATACGTGGGGACTTTGAGAGTTGTTCTACAAGATAGGTGCAGTTGCAAAACAAATATTTTGAAAACATGTTTCGAATATTTCATCGATTCTACTTGTTAAATCACCTTTATTTACATATTTTGTAATGATGATGTGATGATGTTCTCTGTTATTACAACATATTATAAAATTCTGTACCTTAAAGTTCACATTATTTTCTTTGGTTGTAATACATAATTGAATCCTATTCCTAAATACTAGCTTTTATCACACATTCATCGTACTTTGTTTTACGTCAGATCTTATATAAACCTAGTATATTATTTAACTATTGCTTGAGTGCATATTTCTTTTGTAATTTCTTTCAAATTTATCTCATTGTACTTCTAATGTATCACTTCAGCATTATTTTATTTATTTATTATAGATAGATACAAAAGAAAGTACAAATTACATATTAGGAAGCTTTGCCAGTCCAACTAGGAAAGTTTCCCGTTCCTAGGCAGACAAATTGACAGGTTTACGTAGTGCATATTATTCCAAGAAATGTACATAATTACAAAACAAAAAAAATAGAAAAAGTAACCTGGTAGCATATATTATATTCGAATTTACCGAATTAACCTGGTAACGTGTAATATATTCGGATTTACAGTGTATGAGATAAGCAGGTAAAGTTAGTAGTATTGATAAATATAAACCAGGTACCTGATAACAAGTTGGAGGAATTACAATAAGATTTACAACATAAAGAGTTAATACTATTATAAAGAGACGAAGTTATGTTAGTTAGGTTATGTGTTTAGAAGTGTTTAGAAGTGTGAACTTATACTACGCTTATAAGAGAAACCGCATTAAAATTTATAAAATTAAATATAATTTTTGTTTGTAATAATATAAAGTTTTTTTTTTTAATTTTTATTATTTATGAGTTGTATGCTGCGTTGTAACTACAATGTGTAATAAATTATGTGCAAACATGATTATTTACACTGATTTAAAACATGTCTTCAGTACATATTATATACGACAATATGAATACACCGCGCTCATGTCTTAAACTACTCCTGCTAAAATATTAAAACAATAACTATAAATATAGATGGAAATATAAATAGAAACTATGAATATAAATAAATAGTACCAGATTTAGTGCTACTTTGGTAACGATATAGCAAAATTGGTGCATTACTTTGAACGTCATACATGTTGTGTTATGTATTGTTTGTATTTATTGAAAATCATCACCGCTATAAGGTACCAAGTTTCACACAGCGAGCCTTCATGTTAGTGAGCGTCGAGCGACGTGTGTATATTACGCCTACAGCAGTGATGAAGCAAACTGTCTTCAGGGTATAAAAACATCAAAAAGGATGTCGAAACATTGTGAAGCAATATCAGAACTCAATGAAGTGTGGTAGGAATTTCGGTCTAGTGATCAGGAAAGTTAGGTGATTTTGTTTATCAGTTAAACAGCATACGTTCACTTTCGTACTCCCTAAGTCCAGAATCCAATCATTGACTAATTTACGCAGGACGCTTGCACTTTTCAATTTCCAGGAACCGGGTATAAGGTTGAACATTTTTGGACTTAGTTAAGAATATTGTCTTTGAGCAAGGGATGTCATAGTAGTAAGTGGAACTATTGGATACCTCCCTGCATGAGGGGAAGAGGTGACGATATTTTTGTGTGTATAATATAACTTTTCTTATGAATAGTTTCCTCACATCCAGAACTCCTATCTCTTTGAATATTAAGTATTATTGAAGTAAAACTTCTTAACGCTCGCTTGACTTGGGGAGTAAGCTGGTGAATGCGTGACGAGAGCGTTCCGAAAAACGAGGCAAACGGTAGTTGAGAGGGAGATATAAGAAAGCGAAAATTGAAAGAGAAAGAGTTACGTTTCATATATTAATGTAGGGGCAAGAGAGAGAGGTACGAGCAAACATTTTCTTTCTCTCTTTCTCTCATAGCCAGTTACGTTTCGTATATCTAAGGCACAGTGCAGGCCTATTGTCTGTATCACACTGTAGGAGCAGGAGAGAGCAGTGCGCGGGCACATTTTCTTTCTCTCTTCCAATCATATAGATGGAGCTAAAGAAGTTTTACTTCAGTCGTGTGGTCTAAAGCACACTCGTTTTTCATTTTTGTGTACTCATTCATTCTTATTTTGTTCTTATTATAATACTGATACCCTGCTGTTTACCACTGAATGAATACGTAATTTCTCATGTATTACTTTAATGAAAAAGCCATTTTATAGCGCTTATATAAATAAATTAAAAAAATACTCTTCCTAACATACACGGTACATTATATTAATTGGGTTTTTTTAAGTGGCCCTTTTTTGAAATTCCGATGTGGCATCCCTTTAATGAAGTATATGTCGTAGGCCGATTGTAAAATCAGGCAGATCATGATGCGCCTAGCTACATCGTGAAGTGCCTGGCGGCAGATCGTAAGGTGCTGAATCGTAGTCTCACACCAGAGCGATACTGAGAGTATCTTCCACTCTGGAACATGCTACAAATACCCGAAAAATATACAGTATGTCTGGGGGTAAAGTTAATGCACTTTACTCCCGAAGTTAATGCACTTTACCCCCGGACACCCTGTATATATATTATTTTGAATTAATTAATTGTTTTTAGAATTGCAGTGACTATCGATTAATAAGCCCGATGAGTCATGTTCTTAAATTATTCCTTAAAATCATACATGCCAGGATACGCAATAAGTGCGAGCCGGACTTGGATGACACTCAGTTTGGCTTCAGAAATGCGTTTGGGACGCGTGAAGTATAATTATTGTCTGTCGACTTACTATTGCAAAAGTGTCGTGACCAAAGAAAGGAAGTCTTTGCCTGTTTTATTGACTACGAAAAGGCATTTGACAGGGTAAAACATGCTGACCAAAGACCAGAATTTCATTAAAAACCTGTAGAGGTTCCAAACAGCAGAAATAAGTCATGGGAATGAGAGATCTAATGCAATTGCCATTCAACGTGGAGACCGACAAGGCTGTACCCTGTCGCTACTATTATTTAATCTCTATATCAACTATGTCTTTAAAAGAGCCCTAAGTAATACCGAGAGAGGTCTGAAGATCAACGGAGTTGTCATTAATAACATGAGATACTCAGATGATACTGTATTACTGGCTGACCGTATCGATGACCTCCAAGACCTATTAAATCTTGTTAATAATACTGGTGAGCAACTGGGCCTAACAATCAACGTCAATAAAACTAAATGGATGACATTTGGATGACTAGATCACTCTGGATCAGCGATACAGTTAAATGGTTGCAATGTCGAAAAGGTGAAAAGATTTAGATACCTCGGCAGTATTCTCACGGTGACTCTTGACCCAGATGTAGAGGTTCGGTGCAGAACAGAAGCAGCAAGAACTGTATTCACTAAAATGGAATCCCTCTTCTGCAATGACAATATCAATTTAACACTAGAAAGACCGGAGCCTTCATTTTGACGGCAGCCCGAAGTAAAGTCAAGATATAACGCTAAATAATTATTGTATTGGTGTGATTTTTTTTTACATTTCATGATTTATGGTTTCACAACCACGGTGAAAAAAACAGGTACGTGTCTTAATTACTTTTTGAGATATATTGACTTATACCTACAAAGACCGCCGCCGTCAATGTGATGGTTTGGGTCATAATACTGAGTTTGTTTACAACCTTCTTTACCCAAGTTAACAACATACCCATTCCTTCTCGTTTATGATAGTACTATTATGTCTGTCTCTTTCTTTCTGTATTGCGTATCATTCGAACTGATCTGTATGTTGATTGGTCACTGTCACATAATTTACAAAAATTACCCAAAAAATATATCTCTCGCCCAAATTTATTTTATGGCATTCGATATTGTCAAACATAAAACATGCTTGTTCTAAAATCACACCATTTTGCACTCACATGTTTTTTCCAGGAAGCCCCGAGGAAAAAAACTCTCAAGACCTATGTCACCCTTGGGGGTTGCTGTGTGCATTTATGTGTGTATTGGTGTTTTTAGGGAAAGGAAGGAAAGGACGTTCTCGGAAGGAAAAAAGTTTAAGAGATGAATAGGAAAACTTTGTAAATGTATCCAGGAGTGACGGACGAATGAATCCACCCCTCCCACTGCGGTGCAAGGTGACGGGATGAGAGAGGTCCTGCAGGAGAGGATAAGATAAGTGTCTCCCTCAACAAGTAAGTGTCTCCCGACCCGGTCCACTACGCAGTAGGTGAGCAAACGTATTCGCCACCTAGACCCAGACAAACCTCCCCAAATGAACCCGGATACCCCTGCTAAGTCACTAAACGTAGCCAACCACTTGGAGTGTCCTATGGCAGAGGTGTTGGTTATGCAATAAATAGTTCCCGGGGCAGTGGTACCCATATCCGCCTCCCAATTTGAAAAAATGATCAGCCGTCAAAGTGACGGTCGTGGTCGTTATAGATATGGAGCAGTACCCGGTCTTTCTAGTGTTAAAACTAAGACAGAGAATGCCAAAATGTTAAGTGTGGTTGGTCTTGCTGTGTAGATGTTAGACATGGACCTTGAAAGTAAATACCATGAACAGGTTAGAGGCTTTTGAAATGTGGCTTCACCGGAGATTGCTCAAGGTCCCATGGACCGACATGATCACCGACACATAAATTCTCAGGCAAATTTCAAAAAATTAAAAGTCAGGAAAATTTCATATCTACGTCAAATACTTCGAGGGAGAAGTATCACTTGCTCCAATTAATATTGAAAGGCAAAATAGAGGTTTGCCGAGGGCCTGGTAGGAGACAAATGTCTAGGCTGCGAAATGTATGAGAGTGAACCAGCATTAGAAGTGTGGGGGAGCTATTCCGGGCAGCACAAGCTAGAGAGACATTTTCAAGAGTGATCGCCAACGTCGGGGGGACCTGATGTGGTACACCAAGAAGAAGAAGAAATGTTTTAAATTATTAGTTTATTTCTGTGAAACAACAATATCAAACTTGTTTTTTGTACGATTCCTACGACAAAATGTATTTTCTCCTATTAGTAAGTTCTTTTAAATCTCGTTATTTCTGCAAATAACTTTTGCTTAAAAGTTTGTAAACCAATATTTCCGTGAAAAAAGTTTTTTTGTGTTCCTGCTGGATTTCATAACGTAATTTAATATTAAACTACTGAATACTTACTTATTCAGTTTCCGCCGTTTTCACGCTGAAGGTTTTTTTATAATGTTCTCAAATTACGTCGAAAGGAAGAATAATTATTTTTCCAAGAATCAATTTGAGAGATAAGAGACATCTTGTTTAGTCTATCTCCTTTATGAAAATTCTACTCAAAAGCTTTCATACAAATCCAGGTTTCGCTCGGAAATATTAAGTGTATTTAATAAATGTCATTCTGAAATTATAAAAAGTTACTTTTTATGTGGTGAATGTGGTTCAAACATCTTATTTCTCTCAGCCCGTTTTTTTTAAAGTAAATGTAATTACTTATTGCATATTCTTAAATAATTTTTGTATTTTATTGTATACTTGCTGGTTGCCGGCGTGCGTTTCAATGCCACATTCAAAGAAATACGCTGTTTCTCCCAGAATCATCGTTCCCGTGCGTCCCCGTTCCTCTCCCGCGACCCTTTCCTAGCTAGCTTTATAAACTATTGCCTACTAACTGACCCGATAAACTTCGTACCGCCTCAGAATCAATTACTGTTGTGTTAACTTATTAGCTGAATTAAATTCAGTTTATTTATTAAGTTAAAAATTACACAATGAAGAAATTATCGATGCGCAATTGTCCATGATAAATTTTTGACAGTATCAGAGATGGCGTTGTGTACGGATTTATATTTTTATGTGATTTTTCTAACTTTTCTACTGACTTACACGAATTACGTATCATTTTATTTATACGTGCGAGGGAGATTTATTATATTTTTCCTTTGGAGGGGTAGAGACGAAACTACGTTTACCGCTTATCTCCTTTTCGACTATTGACATTTAGTGTGTAAGAAAGAGGAGTAGCGAGCAGCTTTATATGATTAAGATCAAAAGCAAAACAATCAGCGCATTGACATTTGACGTTGTTGAATTTTTGGAATTCATTCACTACTTAATATTATATTGATCACAAAAATGCTGCAGCTCTTCGAAAGATGAGAATTCGTTCCATACAAAATGAATGAGAAAAAGAATTTTCTTCATAATATTTTTTCGTAAATTTTTTCAATGTTTTAATAGCTATTCTGCTATTCGGGGGTATAAGTATAGGTCCAGCCACAGTTAGTTATAATTTTAGTTATAAATGGCGTAACTAATCCGATTTTATTTCACATACTAAAATATGTTATTCTGATGTATGAGCTATATTATTCTAAAGTTTCATTAAAATCCATTTAGTAGTTTTTGCGTGAAAGAGTAATAAACACACATACATACATACAAAGAATAAATAGAAGAATACGCTGCTAAACATAATATGGTCTATAACCCCACTAAGTCTGTGTTGCTCGTATTCAAATCAGGCGCAGGCACCATGAAAGTATTACCTGTCAGTCTAAACGACACAAAAATAACAGAAAAAATCGAGGTCAAATACTTGGGACACATCGTAGCAGCGGACCTCACTGATGATTCGGATATTGAGCGACAGAGAAGATCACTGTGCATTAGGGCTAATATGATTTCTCGAAGATTTGGCAAGTGCAGCCCAGCTGCAAAAAGGCAACTTTTTAACACGTACTGCATGAGCCTATATACCTCGGAGTTGTGGACCAACTTCAACAAAGCGTCACTAAAAAGAATGGAAATACAGTACAACAATTCATATCGAACGCTTTTTGGGTTGTCCTGGTACTGCAGTGCCACCGATATGTTTGAAGAAGGGCGCGTTCCCGGATTCCGAACACTAATAAAAAAACGGATCACCAGCTACAGAACGCGATTGGCCTCGAGCGAAAACACTCTTGTGATGGCAGCATTCCACTTCTGGCAGGGTCCCATTTATAAGCGATGGAGCCACTTCCTGATGACCTAGATAACAAAAAGTTAACTTTTTTCAAATTTTATTTTTTTTTATTATTATTATTTTCTTTTATTTATTCCCTTTCATTATGTAAAAAAAAAATTCTTTCATCTTGAAATATTTTAATTTAATGTATTATATATGTATAATATGGAACTCGTGGGACTGCACCACCCTCCCCGAGATCTGGAATAAACGAATAAAAAAATAAAAAATAAAATAAAAAAATAAAAAATACAAACTTTCACGTTTATAATATTAAGTAAGATGATCGTTTTATAATATGATAGCCTTAAGTAATTAATCACCTCTTTTTGTAATGATTTTTCGCCTACAGTTACTTATTTATCCGTACTTGTTTGTCTTTTGTTATTCAAGTCAATTTTAATTTTATCCTGACGAAGAAATCGAATTCGAAACATGTTGATAATTTTTATTAAATAAGTGGTGTATATGTCGCAGGCCAATCGTGAAATCGGGCAAATCATGATGCGCCTCAGGCACTTCACGATCTGCCGCCTATGTAATTTACACGCGATAGAAGTGAAACTAGAAAGTCGCTAGATGTCGCTTTCTTTTGCCTGTTTAGATTGGATATTTTTTTTGGATTTCGAACCTCCGTCCGCTGGATTGGACGCACTAAACCGCTGCGCTATGGGACGCGCTCGGCGAGGTGCTAATTTACGCATTTTATTCCGACGACTCGTAAAAAAACTAAGCGGCCAATGAGCACACACCTATCTTCGTTTCCGTTTTATATCTCAACCAATAGGAGCCTTGAGCGCAGTTTGATTCACAGATAGCTTCGCTGGTGCCGCAGTGCGTCATTTCCGTTTCAAATCACTAACGGGGCTAAGGAAGTTTCACTTCAAACAAAATTGCTTAAGACACGATGTAACACTAGGCAACAAAACCTCCTCGAATCTGGATACAAAGTATCATAATATGGAATATCATAAAATTTTATGGCACTGTATTGTGTCAGATGAAAGTGCTGTAAACAAAACCATTCGATACTTGTGACTTGTGACATAATGTAGAACTTAGTTTGAAAAGTTTCTGATTGATGTCTACTTAGCAAATAATTCAACTTGCCGAGTGCTTTATTTGTGACTAAACCAGAGTATTAAATTTGATTGTGGAAATTTCTTTCATCAAATAATTCACTTCAGTTAAACAGGAAATTGACGGATCAAAGATTCTTTTGTTACATATTGTTTATTTAAATTATTGAAATGTTATTTATTTATGTCAGATTTTTGCTGTGGATTAAAGATTAAAGGAATCGATTCCAAGAAATACAGGAAATACCGCAGGCGGAAATTGAAATTGAAGTAAACCATGAACTGAATTATCTTTGAAATTTTTATTATTGGAGAGCATTGATTCAGTTAAGAATCTGGAGGAATTTCAAATTCAAACATTTTCAAATTTTTAATGTGAACACCGTACTTTTTCGTAACGATGCACGGGGTTGAGAGTAACTTTGTGGCTACTCCTTGCTATTTAAAACGCTTATGGATTTCGATACGAGTTATGCCCGACCACCAAACAAGATAGATAATTCACAATTAAGTGGTACTCACTGCTGTTGTGTCTTCTGGCTTGGTTTCCGTTTGTTGACAGTCACAGATGTGTCCATAAGCGCTCGATAATTGGGGTTATTTTATAATCCACGATAGAGATCTGAGTCACCAGTCGATTCACGTAAGAAGTTCACACAAAGCATACGATACAATACGATAGGGTTTACACTTTATGTTACGATCAGATAAATAACACTTCGACGTAGAGCGAAATGTCACGATACGATGATGGTTAGCAACGGACTGACGATAAAGCGATTAATGTCAACCGTGTAGGTACCTACCTACTTAATGTGCGGAATTCCAAAAATCTGGATTCCTCTGATCCCGTATGTCGATCGGAGCACAAAACGAATGAAATCAATCAGCGTTATAAAACACCACACAAATGTCCCAACTGCCTGATATAGTACTGTGGCATTTATAAATATAAAATATTGTAGGGCTGAAGGAAGTGAATATAGAATGATGACGATAACGCAATGGTTTCCCTAATTATATGTAAAGAGACAGAGCGTCAACCAATGCGTTGATTGAGGGATAATGGTAAATTTTATGAATTTATGAGTCTAAAGAGGTTGTGATGACTTAGAAGAGGTACCTGGTTTCATGGAAAGAGATTTGTCTATGTCTTGGTGGCAGATGCGTTTGCTCACTTGCTGCGTGACGGGCAGGATCGAGAGAGATGACTAAATTGAGACTATTTGGCCTCTCCAGTTGGTCTCTCCTTATTGCCTTGCATCCAATGGGAGGGATGGATTCATACGCCCGTTATTCTTGACCACTCAATGACCTTTAAATTCCTTCCCATTCTTCATACATTTTTCCTTCCCAGAACTTCCCATTCTTCCTTCCCTTGAAAAGACCCTGCACACGGCTTCCCCAAAGATGACAGACAGCAATTATTTTATTTATGAGGCTAATTATTTTCTTCTGTTTTAAAAAAAACAGTTTGAAAATGTCCTTAATGTAAGCCGAAACTGCTAACATAATAATGAAGCAAACTTAAATACTTGCAAAACTTAATAAAACATTAACAAGTTGTTACATAAAAGCATTTGTAACAAGGTGTGTGCAACCTTTTAAACACACTACATTTATCGTCTAGGTGTGTACCACCTCCGGTATTTGTTTATTAATATTTGTCAGATTGCCAGCTCTGGAATGTTTTGGAGTTGAACTGTTATCAATCCTGCAGGCAATACTGCAAATTGCTGATTTATTGCTGATAATTGCTGAGGAAGCTGGTTATTCTTTATTCGGCAGCCCACAGCATTCCGTGATCCTCTAGACTGAAATACGACGAATAAACTAAAAATTCGCTACGATTATGATCTTGGATCTTAGACGGATGATTGGTATTTGAAGACATCAGCCTGTTCTGCTTCAGGAAGGCCGTTTTGGCTGATAGCCAACGATCTGCAATCCTGCCATTCTCGCGATGGATGTGAGATTCTTTCTTCAAAATGAGGAGTTTTCGACAAGTCACGCTTCAGCCACACTACGGTATCACCATCAACCTATTTACCTAAGCAAGCCCTTTAAGCCAGACAGTCTTAGAATCAGGATGTCCTTTTTATTCATAATATACTTTTGTACATCGAATATCTTCTTTTTATTTTAAACTAAAACCTAATCCTTTCATTTTCCATGTTGAGTCCATCTTGCGCATAACAATCAACATTTTTGTTATGTCATGGTAACTAAGTTAAATTTAATAAATAGAGTTCTACGTATTAAACACTAGGTGGTTTATAGAAAAATAAAATTATTTGTGAAATAAAACAATAACTTTGTTTTTTATTCACGATTTATTTAATTTTTATAATACCGACCGGTTTCGCTTTATTCAAGCTGAAGATGCTTGAGTAAAGCGAAACCGGTCGGTATTATAAAAATGAAATAAATCGTGGTTAGAAAACAAAGTTATTATTTTATTTCATTCAATATATCAAACCACAAAGTGACTGCTTTCTATCAAAATATAAAATTATTTATCTTCGTTAAAAAATAATTTTTAAAATATGCATTATGTAATTAATTTTTTTTTTATTTATTTTACGACAATATAAAATAAAGTGAAAATACAAATTCAATAGGCCTTTTTGTTTTAAGTGCTTCTCTTAATTGAATTTTGCAAACTTGACGTTCAAAATGAGAGGAAAATTATTGTCTAAGTTTGATTTCAAAAACTCGACGTAAATAGACTTCTTACAATTTAAACATAATATAAAAGGTTTAATTTTGTAAGCAAAATCCTAAATATATTTGATTTTCCCTAAACATTTATATTTTCTGAGTGCTAAAATTTTACAACCACTTCTATTATACCTATTATTATATTAGGTCCTTACATATGAAATTGGCGTTTTGAATGGGAGGAACATAAAGTCGATTTTTTTTTAATATAATATATTTATTTAATCAAAGTATGTACCATTGCTATCTATGCACTTTCGCCATCTCATGGTAGGTCGCATGGTAGTTCATCGATCCCTTTACTAAAAAAACCATTCGGACGGGAATCAATAAAATCTTTGAAGGCGGTTTGGACTGCCCCATCGGAGTTGAATTTTTTCCCTTGCAAGAAGTTATCCAAATTTCGAAAAAAATGGTAACCTGTTGGGACAAGGTCCGGAGAGTACGGTGGATGTCTAAGACATTCCAATTGAAGCTCCTCTAATTTGGTAGCCGTCTGTTGTGCAGTGTGTGGTCTAGCGGTCTAACGCGCGCGTGTTGATTTGATTCACTCAATTCGTGAGGTACCCACCTTTCAAGCTTTTTCACCTTTTCAATTTGCTTCAAGTGGATTAAAACAGTTTTATCACTAACACCGCAGCCTGCAGCTAACTCGGACGTGATTTGCGATGGATCCGCTTAAACAATAGCCTTCAATTCTTCATTACCAACTTTGGTCTCCGGCCGTCCACGGGGCTTGTTCTGCAGGTCGAAATTTCCAGAACGAAAACGTTGGAACCAAAAACGCACTGTGTTTTCTTTTGCAGTCACCATACATATCATTAATCCTTCGAGCCGTTTCTGCTGCACTGGTGCCACGGTGGAACTCGTTCTCGTAAATAACGCGATATTTTAAGTTTTCCATGTTGTAAACTAAGTGACGCAAAGAAAAAAACAATTAAGGAAAAAACAAATGAATTATAATTTTCGAAACACAAATACATGAGTAATTAGCTGTATAAATTTGAATTTGGAATTCCTAACCAAATAGAAGATATTTGAGATCAAAGTTGCCAGTACGGCAAAACGCCAATTTCATATGGAAGGACCTAATATTTGAATATAAACAGGAAATCGAAATCTTGTAAACTAGCATCGCCATTGTTTAAATACATGTAAATTATATTACATTTCTAGTTTTGAAACACTACAAAGCAAAACAAACCTTGAGATGGGGCATGCCAGTATAGTTTGATTACAAATAGATCCACTATCAGTACAGTTGTTGCCACTGAAATATTCAAGACGTTGTAACGCGTATTGTAGCTCGCTACACAGCTGACAAGAGCCAACAATAAGTGTTCATTCATCTTTAATGACTGAGGCGATGAAATTTCGTAGCCATGGAGTGAGGACTTACTAAGTAATGTGATTATTTATGAAACAGGTATCTGAGAATACTAATTATTTTGACAATAGCTGCATCTTCAGGTGGCTTATTTATACTACTACTATCGAGATAATGTTAATCAAATATTTATGATTTGTAAAACCCTTATTCTGTCTGCTTTGGACTGCTTATTCCCGAGCAGCTAATCTTTATTTTGGGGAGAAGACGTGGTGTAACCAGGGGGGGAAGGGGATGACACCCGATGAGGATGATACCCGACCGTGAAAAAAAGCTTACGCAATGTAGAATATTGCCACAAAATTTTTTTACATGGACTCTTATTTATATTTTCGTAGATCTATGGATCGGTCAATCGGGGTTCCCCAAAAGTTCTGTTGTTTTATTTTCGTTCCTAGCTCTCGGTTGGGGATTCCCTTGAAATAGTCATTGCTTGGCACCTGTGTCATTCTCATTTCTTTCGTACGTTGCGATTGTCGTGAACTCGTTAGGGAACGTACCCATACTACGTGACCCAATTTTTGCAATTTTTAACCCCCCCCCCCCCCCCCGGTGACCACGTGTAGTATAACCCCCCCCCCCCCCTCCACCCCCTAAGACCCCCCCCTCCCCCTACAGTTTTCACGTAGTAAATCGTAAATATGGTTTTGATACATTTCTTGCTAACAAAAAGTTTTTAAAAAATTGATTGAAAGCGTGGTATTTTGAAGATCCCCCCCCCCCCCCTAAACAGGTCACGTAGTATGGGTACGTTCCCTTAGTTAATTATTACTTTTTGATTGACTTGAATTGGGGAATAAGTTGTTATTCTGTTACAGCCTTACTAAAAAACCCCGTGAAAATTTTATTCAATTGACAAACGGCCGCGGATGTGAAAACATTACTAATTAAAAAATTGTTCATTGAAAGAAATACACATTGTTTGCGGCCTGAGAGGGTAGTTTATCTCTGTTTTAACGATTGATGTCCGAACGAAATTTGGAATTTTTCCAATGTATTTTAAATGTTTTGTATATTTCTTATTTTTGAAGATGTCGTAAAAGCATATACCTTTATAGAAACTAGATAGAATTGCCTTTTAGATTTTTGTATCTGAAATATACGATCGTGTTTGAAAATCGCAGTATTTTAAGTTTCAACATGAAAAAAATTGAAAAAAACAGCTGACTGTAAACATATTCTATTAAATGATCGAAAAATTTTGGTAAATTCAAAATTTAAAAAATACACATCTCTTACTTTATGAATTTGGAAAAAAAATGTCACTTCACTTTTTATCTCGATCATACAATTAAAAAGGATAAAAAAATATAATAATGATAATAACGAGCCGAAAGCAGAAAAGTTGCGGATAAACAACAAAAGAAGGGAATTAAGACTAATAAACAAGCGTCAATCCCCACTAACTCCAACTCTACTCTTTCTACCACCACCGCAAATACATTCTCCTCTACTACAAGATCCTCACCAATAACACACGAGTCCAGTTCAGCGCTTCCATCTACCAACGAGGACAAAATTCCTCTTCTCAAAACTAAACGGATTCTGACTTCTGCTGAAATCCCCCAATACGCTTCTCTCCAGAAAACGAACCAGTCCGAGTCAGCCATGAATATTGTTCAAATTGCCACTCTGGCACTGAAAGCAGCCGAGCCTCTCAGAAATAACATAACCAAAGAAGTCCGTGACACAATAATCTCATCTCTACTGGAAATAATTGAGAAAGGAGCCACACTGGGAAAACAACTTCATGCTCTGGAAGTCGAATTACTGGAAACAAAGGTGCAGAATGCAGAAACTCAACTGAAGATGGAAGAAAGACACTGCAGGGAAATGTCAGCCTGCGCCAACGCTCAAAAAGAACCCGTACTCAGTTACGCCTCGGCAGTAGGGAATCGAGGAGACCGCACCAGACATGCCGTAATAGTATCTTCATCAGACCAAGAAGCAACATCAGAATCCATCACCACAACAATAAAGGATATTATCAATCCAGCCGACCTCAGAGTGGGTGTCAGTGGAATGACAAAGGCCAAAAATAACAAGGTCATAATTACCTGCCCTAAAAAGACAGATGCCGAGAAGATCCTAACAGCAATTCCAGGGCTGACCAATGGTAACTTGGTTGCTCATGAGGGCAAACGTCTTAGACCTAATGTTATCTTGAAGGGGATCGAAAAAGAAACACAAGATTCCGAAATATTAGACATGATCTTGCAACAAAATGATACTATCTACGAAGCCACTGGAAATGATAAGGAAGCTATTAAAATTCTAAGATTCACAAACAACAGGAAAAACGATAGGCTACGAAATGTTATTCTGATCGTCAAAAAAGAAGTATATTCAGCTATGTTAAAACAAGAAAGAATAAATATAGGTTTCCAGCGAGTCCGAGTCGAAGACAGCTGCCCAATCATGCAGTGCTATAAATGCATGGGATACGGTCACTCCGCCGCGAGATGTACTGAATCAAAAGATCGTTGTCTACACTGTGCTGGTGAACACAAATCATCTGACTGCACAAAAAAGGAACAAAAAGAAGAATTCCGTTGCTGGAACTGCTTTAAAATGGCCAAAGGCAAAATTGAGGCACCAAAACACAGATCAAACGATAGGGACTGCCCCTACCGTACCATAATGATGTCACGCACAATGGAGAGAGTTGACTATGGCTAACTCAACTGTAACTACAGCATCCGGGACCCAGGCCAGTATAACTGAGTACAAATATGAGAAAATTGAAGACTATAAGCCAATAAAAAATAGCCTTCGAATAATGTATCTTAACGCGAGAAGTATCAGAAATAAAATTGACGAGATTGAAGAAACTTTAAAGAGCATCAAACCCACTGTACACGTACTTGCAATATCCGAAACCTGGTTGGAAGATGGTGAGGAGTGCTTCTTCAACATCGACGGCTACCAAAGTGCATTTGCGTCTCGCACCAATGAAAGAGGAGGAGGGGTGATTCTCTACACGCACCATTCACTAAATGCTACAACTATTGAAAAACATTGTAGTGAAAATTCTTTCTTAGGAATTAATATCCGTAATAGAAATTTTAAACCGTTAAATATTTATGTTATCTACAGAAAGCCTACCTCAAACATTAACGAATTCTTAATGTATCTTGAATCTATTTTAAATAACTGTAGAAATGATACCCTTATCTTTGGTGACTTCAACATTGACATTCTTCAAAAAAATAATACATCTCTTAAGTACATCAACACGCTAGACTCGTACAACTGTTTCATATGTAACACATCCTATCCTACACGAGTAACAGATACCTCTACCTCTCTAATAGACCATATCATCTCAAACAGACAAAATATTTCCTCAACTACTGCAAATATAGATGCCTACCTAAGTGATCATAACATTTTGATATTAGATTACCAAAACAGCTTGAAACATCACACTAATAATAGAAAACATTCTTTTTCAAACAACACCAAAACCGATAAAAACATGTTAAAAACATATTTAGAATCCCACAACTTTCCACACGAAACCACCAGTAATGCCAATAAAAACTATAATAATTTTAATGAATACATCAAAACAGCAATAAAATCATCCCAACATAAATCTGAGTTACGCATAGGAGACCAACGGAGGGGTAATACTCCATGGTTTGATGCAAAATTAAATGCACTTATCAAACAGCGCAACAATGCGTTTAACCTCTGGAAAAAAAATCAGCAAAGTGATACACTCACAGCACTGAGAAATAAAACAAGAAATCAAGTTACCAACTATAGAAGATATGCTAAAACCAAATACTACACGACTATATTTAAGGAAAACCTGCGTAATCCGCGACAGACATGGAAAATAATAAATGCAATTCTAACAAATAGCTCGACACCCCAGAAAGATGAAATTGAATGTCTTCTCATTAAGAATGAAGAAATAACATGCCCAACACAGATAGCTTCAACTTTTAACAACTTCTTTATATCAGTTGGGGAAAACTTAGCAGCTACAATTGCATCATATCCAGATGATTCTATCACTATAAACACGGATCAAAAAGCAAACCAGTCCTTATATATGGCCAAAACAAATAAAACAGAAGTTCTCAGTATCATCTCTCAACTAAAGTCTAATGCATCTCCAGGTTTAGATGGAATTACACCAGTGTACCTGAACTTTTGCAAAGATATATTAGCTGACCACCTTGTTTTTCTTATTAATCAATCCCTGGATAGTGGAATCTTCCCAGATCAACTAAAGATAGCAAAAATAATTCCGATTACAAAGATGATTGCAAAAAAAATCCTTCTAATTATCGTCCTATATCCATCCTCTCTGTCGTCTCTAAAGTTTTTGAAAAGGTTATTAAGCTTAGGCTCACTAAATATCTCTTATCAAACAATTTACTCGCATCCCAACAGTATGGATTCAGAAACCAATCTAACACAAAATGTGCTGCCTTCGATTTTGTATACGCACTCCAAAAGCATATAGACCAGGGTAAGCATGCTGCAGGCTTATTTATAGATTTAAAAAAGGCTTTCGATACGGTTGACCATGAGATACTACTAAAGAAGCTAGAACACCTAGGCATAGTAGGCACTCCCCTGAAGTTACTGTGTAGCTACCTCTCTAACCGACACTGTCAGACCTTTGTTGGAAAAGGGACAAGCAGCATGGGAACCATAAAATGTGGCGTGCCTCAGGACTCCTTACTTGGACCATTACTATTTTTAATATATATAAATGATATTGCTAAATGGGGACTTAAGGGTACAATACAACTCTATGCAGATGACACAGTGATTCTTTATCACAATAATGATTTAAACGAACTTGAAAAGGAAATGGAAAGGGATATAGCTTGCCTGGCAAACTGGCTGCGATTAAACAAACTTAGCCTAAACATAAAAAAAACACATTACATACTGTTTGCAAAAAAAAAAAATGTAAGTCTTAATATAAGTCTTGATAATAACCGCCTTGAAAGGGCTGATGTTACAAAATATCTTGGCCTTTTCATTGATTCACAACTCACATGGAATCACCAATTTAAACATGTTCTATCCAAAATTACTCCTATAACTGGTGTTTTATATAGACTTCGCGGGTTACTTCCTCCCTCTCTATTAAAATCGATTTACCATGCTATGATTCACTCACATCTAATATATCTCGCCGGAATCTGGGGATTTGCTACAAAAAAAATGATTTCAGAAGTCCAAGTCGTCCAAAATAGAGCCCTGCGAAATATTTTCAGTTTACCTTGGGACACACATGTCAAAGACATCTACAGAAACACCCAAATACTTCCTTTTAATACCATTCCCACTTTTGAAATAACGAAAACTATATTACAAGTAATTCAACACTCGGCACATTCCAACACTACACTCTATTACAATTGCGACGTACACCAACACAACACAAGAAATCACAACAAACTTCATATACCAAAAATCAAATCAACAAAATATGGACTAAGATCCCTAGAATACATAGCTCACACAAAATATAATCAACTACCCAACGAGATCAAATGTGCAAGTCAATGTAAAAAGACCCAAACTAACATGCTCAAACTTCATCTTATTAATGACTTTCTGAAATAATAATGTTGTGTATGTCCCCATTATATGTCCATTTAATACATACAGCTATATGTTTCATGTAATGCGTATCATTCCCGCAATGAGTTTATTAACTCCTGGGAGTACAATGCTTTATATAATATACTATATTCTGTATTGTATACTTTGATAAATAAAAAAAAAAAAATTCCGAAAAAATATCTGAAAAAATCTGACATCTTGGATTCATTTTTACGCAATTAATACGTCGATCTCTCGAATTTGTTTTTATTTACACATACTTTTACATTATTAAATAATATTACTTTTATGGAAGTTTTTTCAAATTCACACAGAAAAGTCGTAAAAAAAAATAAAATATCAGAAATAACCTAAAACCTATCGTTAACGAAACTAAATCATCAACAAAACAATATTTAAAGGACTAAAACTGAAAAAAAAATAACGCCAGCATTTGTAATTATGTTGAATTACACTAATATCACAATGAATTGATCATTTAAACGAAAATTAGCTTCAAAAACATAAAAATTAACTACAAGTACAACTGAACATTGTCAAACATTGTTTTACCGCGAAGTTTATAAAACAAGATGGCCGCGGCGCCTGCGCTGATCTATGTGAGATTCAAGGGGACCAACATAAAAATCATAAAATACGTGATAGTGTCATTAGTAAAGATGTAAAAACGCAGATCACCGCGCAAGCAACAAATATGCAGTTGACTGCTCGTTAAGGCGTTTTGTTATTAGTAAGGTTGTTAGTGTTTTCAAGAGTGTTGAAAGCATCTTTAAAAAAAGGTAAGTAGAGAGTTCATTTTCCGTTATAAACGATAACTAGTAAATGCAAAACCTGAATATAATTATAGCAGATTTGATCGATAGCTGACTGAAAATAACTGATCAATAATCGTTTTTTTCTGTGTCTCATTGTTGTGGATACATAAATAAATCATTAGGGTGTGATAATAAATATTCTGTGGTGGTTATTCAATCTATACACGGATAATTGTATGCAAGAATTGAAGGAAATGGGATTGGGCGCAAAATTGAGTAAACTGATGAAACTATATTGCCTGTTGTGTGCTGATGATGCGGTGCTGATTTCTAACAGTATGAAAGAGCTACGGTCTCTCGTGTTTAGGGTGTACGAAAAATGTATAAATAATCAGTTAATGATGCATGTAAGTAAGTCTGAAGTCATGGAAAGAGAATGAATAAAAACAATGTGCAAGTGAGAATGATGATACGAATTTGCATACTAGGATATATGTTTACGAGATATGGGAAGTCTCATAGAGATATCGAAAGAAGGGTAAATGCAGGTAATTCCATTAATGGAGGACTGAACGCCGCGCCGTCTCATAATGCAGGGAAAGATTGCCGGAAGACGGGGACCTGGAAGAAGGAGAACCTCATGGCTGAAAAACCTAAGTCAGTGGTTTGGCCAGTCTACCTGTTCCGGGCCGCAGTAAACAAAGTCCGCATAGCCAACGTGATAGCCAACGTCCGTTGAACGGACAGGGCACAAGAAGAAGAAGAGATGTTGGTTATCCAGTAAATGGTTCGCGGGGCGGCGGTACCAACCTTCCAAATTAAAAAAAAAATACTACTGCTCACATAAAAATCCTTTAAAAACGTACTACAAATACTTGTTTACAAGGTGAAAAACTCCTCTAAAGAAAGCATTAAACTACAACCCCGAGGTAATGTTGATCTTCTCTCTCATATAAACAAGATTGTTTTGTTTAAATTTAAATTTAGCAGAGTATTGTTGAGATTTCATTTGCCACGTGCGTCAAACAAAGTGTTGAAACGTTTTAGAATACACAGAGCGTTCCTTCCATTATTCTTATCGTAGTTTCCCACGCATCTGCACGTACGGCGTACGTAGTACGAAGGTTGTATCGTTACGGGGTATTGTTAGAAAATTGACTAGATTGGTTTCTACGGTGCTAGGGATGATCTACGTTATTTAATCTAGGTTCAGATTGAAAAAATTGTGAAACCGTAGCAAGCTGTTAACTTTCGAACAGTATTATTTTTGTTTTTGAATTTAATTTAAATAATGTTGAAAATGATACTAAAAAAAATTAAAAATACATAAATATTCAAAAAAATATACGTATTCAAAAAACTGTTTCTGAAAAAATAAGAAAATACACAGATTTAGGAAATGATATTAAAAGAATTTGGCATTCTCAGACTATTAAAAATATTACCATTTGTTATTTCGGCCACTGGCATTATACCTAGGTCTCTTATTCAAAATTTAGGCATATTAGATTTGTCAAAGAATTTATACATAAAAATGCAAAAATCAGTCATTTTAAATACATGTTGGATTACAAAAGATTTTTTAAATATTTATATTGAGGGATCAGTAGGATTTATAGGTCCAATTAGGAGTTCCACTAAGCCGAACCCTCTGATATGAAAATCTCCGTAGTCCAGTGGCTAAGACTCTTGACTCACATTCCGGAGGTCGCGGGTTCGAACCCGGCATGCGCAAATAAATTTTATTTGATTAATTTGTGTTATTTCACAATTAATTCATTTAAAATAATATATAGTATATTTGCGGCATGTTCCAGAGTGGAAGATACTATTAGTATCGCCCTGGTGTAAGACCACCATTCAGAATTGAAACGTTGCTTGAAAATGGCTTTAGCCGTGTTTAGTGACCAGATCTGAATAGCCAGGTACTTCCCAACCTTCCTCTTCCCCACCTCCTTCCCCTCCCCACTACCTTCAGCCTCACAACATACCCCAATTGGGGATGCCATAGTCTCACTGGCTCCAGACGGGAGCAGTTGAGATTCTTGTCTGGAGTCGGTGAATTATTTTCCCATTTGGTCTCTGGTAGGTTGATACGTTGTTCTTGAATTGTTTTGTATTTATAATCTTATATAGTGCAATTGCATTGCGTGGATTGACTAGATACTAGATGATCATTTGGGGAAGTGTGTGAAAGGGTTTAGTTTTTCCTGTGGGGAAAATTTAACCCGGACATTTAAATCTGGTGCGTAAAAAATCTAGGAAAAAGAATAAGATACCGAAAAATTAAAAGGTAACGGTTGCAACTGGTCTCGAATCCAGGGTCTTTCGTCTTACCGGGACGAGCGCTTAAACCTAATCGGCCATTGAAACCTCTAAGCCCATCCGCACATGGGGCAACTAAAAAAAATCGCAACGACTGGCGCGTTTCATTTTCCAAGTTGACAGGTTGCCATCGTTGCGATTCACGACCTGTCATGTTTTTGAGTAATTTGCGATATGTCAAATCATAAAAATATTGATTTTGGTCAGGAGGTTGACAAATCATTATTGTATACCAGCTGACCCGGCAAACTTGTTCTGCCATTTAAATTATTTCTATGTGAGGATGAAAGTTCTTTGCAAGTTCTCGAGGCAGACGTAGCGCCATCTGTCATTCAACAACATACATAATTTCGTTCTGTTTGAAATACGAACGAGGGTTAAATTTGTTCATGGGAGGGTGACAATTTGGAGTTATGGGTATTTTTTAATGCCAAACAAAATGAAAAAAAAATTGTCAAAAAATAGAAAAAAATTATGGATAGGGACACCGTTATCTCCTAGCGGTATGAAATATACTTTAAAACCTATTCTCATACCTACCAAATATACAGAAAAAATTTCTTAAAAATCGGTCTAGCGTTTCGGAGGAGTGCGACAACAAACACCGTGACACGAGATTTTTTTATATATACAGATTAAGGTTGAAAATTGATTAATCATTAATGAATTTAATTTTTGTTAAACAAGCTGATAAAATTACTGAAATCTTAAAGTTGAGTTGCGTTGCGAGTGTCTCGTATATATGATTTCATAGATACTCTCAATATCACCCTGGTGTAAGACAACTATTCAAAATTGAAATGTAAAGGCATTAGCCGTGTTTGGTGACCAGATCCGAAAGCCAGGTAATTTCCCACCTCACTTCTTTCAGTCTCACAATATACTCCAGTTGGGTTTTGAGTTAGTCTCTCTGGATCCAGACGCTGAGAGCAGTTGGAGCTCTTGGCGTTATACCTCACCGCTCCCTCCGTCATTTCAATCTCGGAATGAAACTATCTTAACATAGTACAAAATGAAGTCGTTCCTGCTGTCTGTGCGCATAGATCTTTTAAACTACGCAACGGATTTTCATGCGGTTTTCATCAATAGATAGAGTGATTCAGGAAGAAGGCTTTTAGATATATAATTTGTCAAGGTTTTGTGTAAATTGGTTGAAGTATATAAATAAAGGCAGCGGGCTGGGCAGCGGGCAGCGCGCTGGCAAGCGGGCGGTGTGGATTTGATTTAACAGATGGCGCTGGTTATAAATGTTGGGTAATGGCGTGGCGTTGTGTTTCGTTAGCAACAGCAATAGAATAGTGTGGCCGGGTCTGCTAGTAGATTATAAAATCTAAATCTACGCCGCCCGCCGCCCGATGTACGCCTTGCAGCCACCCACTAGAAACACTTTTTTTTACGTAAATAAATTTCTAAGACAGTAAAAACCTATCTTTGGAAGAACTATTCACCAAAAATATTTAGTTAATAATAATATCTCTCAATCAGTTTTTTGGTCCTTCAATTCCAGCTCATCTAGTCAATATGCAGTCAATGTTTCCAGCATTATTTGGGAGTTTGTTGTTTGATAATTTGTTGGCAAGAAAGGCTTACGCAATTCACTGTCGATCGAGCGGATGATTATTCTGCCGCTAGGGCGTTCGTGTCAAACTTGGTGTTCCCGTGTTAACTGCCAACTGGTTCAAAGGAACAAGACTGTAAAGTTACAAAAAAAAATTGTTGTACTTACATACCGCGAAACTTTCATGCATTTTACATGGCGTTTGTATAAAGACACCTTTATTGGACGTTATTAATAGCCTAGCGACTGTACGGTTGAAATTTAAGAACCCGACTTCGAATACCTCTGACTCCGCAAAATCATTTTCATCCTTGAAGTTTGTTATAAAGCTACATTTGTAATAGAACTGAATTGAAGCAAGTAGCCAATAATGCCAAAAGATGGCGCCACTTACTGAGGAACGTCCGCTGGCAGGCGTAAGTACAGTTGGATTTGTAATTTCGTGAATCTCTCCGTAAATATGACAATTATCGTAACTAGCAGTTACGAATAATAATACCACGCGTATATATATTATGTACTACGTCATTGCCTCTCGCGGATACTTTGTCCCGATGACTAGCACCAAAAACCTACGAAGCAGGTTTGTGGTTTGTGGTCAGGCTGCTGGTTATTATTATTTCCCCGTGCTCGATCAGCTATTCATTCTATATTGCTCTATAAATATATATTTTTTTTAATTTACACTGTTTAAATTGTCTTTTAAACAATAATCTGAAGATGTTTCCAAATTACTCGTAATAACCGTTGTTATATATTAGGTGTTGTACCTAATGCCTCACATAAGGATGGCCAAAGGAAATTACGTCACCAAACCAGTTCGAAATGAACCACCAAAATTTATTTTGTAAACGCAACCCACTTTCCTGCAGATGTTCCCATAGTTGAGTTATCTTTCGCACGGCCAATATTGGTTAGTTGCACCTGAATCATTGACGGAGTTACTATGGTCGTCCTATTTTCCTTGTTTTAAAATAAGAATTTTAAAATCGATTTTAAAGCGTCAGGTATTTACTTTGGTCTGCAATTACTGTTACCATGATATTTATAGGTGAAATGGATATAATATATTATGTTTTATGTAATACTATTTTTCTTAAAAAAATATATTGAATTGTTTACTTTTAGCTAGAGTTACACACAAAGTTCTACAGAGATCCACTCGTCTTTTTTACTGGTTCAAAAAAATATCTTATGACTGTAGACTGTTAAGCGTTAAATACGTGTCCCCTTTTTCCCTTTTGTTAAATTGAGAGCATTATTTTCAGGTAGCCTTGGCGACCCCGCTCTAAAGGAAAATAGGTGAAAAATGAAAAAAATTTATGATATTAAAATACAACAGAATTAATAATTTACAGTGTAGTCATTATTATATATTATTTGTATCTGTCTCACTAATTCAAAATATAAAAATAATTTAATATGCATTTATTATTCATTAGAATACTGCGAAACCGACCCTTATTAGGTATCTTCCTGAAAGATTTTCTTAGAAAGTCTTCTCGCAAGTAACTCTAATCAAAATATCAAAAGATTTTTGGTGTCATAAATTATTTGTAATTCGGTCTTGTATGCGCCTTTCAGATATAATTATTTTATGTAATAAGAATTGCTTAGTTTTTTAAACTTTATTAGCCCCTTTTGGTGACTATGTATGATTAATCAGGTACTTCCGTACCATCTTTCTCTTCGTTTCCTTTTCCTCCCGCTATTTTCAGCCCCACAACAAACCCCAATTGGTTATGCCGTTGTCTCACTGATTCTGGATCGTCGGGAGCAGTTCGGACACTTGTGCGGTTTTCACAAGAAAAAAAAATAGAAAAGTGTTTTTTCTTAGATTAACATAAACCCTCTAAAGTCTAAAGATTCACGTTATGAAGGCGGAACACTTTATATATTTTTTGTATGCACCGGAGTTTTCTTTGCATATAAAAAAATCAATTTGGTATATTTATGTCTGAAAAGAGTACCAGCACGTTTAAAAGTATTACAGATTTTTTAATAATTGCCTAAGCCGATAAACATTTAAGATTTTTGTGCTGAAGCGGATACCATTAAATAATATGCGATTGTAAATTTTAAGGGATGACTCTCAAGAAAATTAATTTTTTGCCTGATAAATTTTGCATTGCCGACAAAAATAAATAAATCAATTAATTTCACTCATAGGAACACAGTGATTCTTTAAATTCTGAATTCTATCGGGTTTACTAGTATTTCCTATGAACTAGTAGGTATTGGCAATATTTATTGTTGTATGAGAGTGCATTCTTTATTAGACTCACTTTTTCCAACAACCTTCGGCCATTGGTCGCCATGATAACAATAACTGTATATCTCATCTTTTAAAAAATCGACCCGCAAAGAACATTTTTTTTACAATAATTCATCTATTTTCAAATGTCTTTAAAACTCTTTTTTTGGTTTGGTTGAGAATTGAACCTTTTTTTCCAGGAACTGAAGTCTCAACTCTATCGACCGTGCTGGATCCCAAATGGACAAAACCAACATTTATTGCGTATATTAACTACAGTAATGTTAGCGAATTTCAGAGAAATGCATGATTTCCAATAGTCTGCTGAGCACATCGATCAAAAATCGGAAAGTTCGTTAATTTCCACTTCCACGACTTCACTTCCATGGTTCTACTTCATTCATTCAAACAAATAAAATTTAAATTCAAATAGATTTTTAAAAATTCGCTAGATGAAAAAGCTTGGTACTCGACAGCTGTCATAAAGTTTACCACATTATATTCAAAGAATAAAATATTTCACTGAAATCCATTTTCTAAACATTTAAAGCCCTGTCCAAAATTTCAATCTTAAAGCCATTACAGATATAGATTACAGTGAGATAATTCGACAAAACTCATCTAAAACTCCACTTTGATAATATCAAACTAAAAAAACTGGTTTTGCTAAAAAATGGATAATTGTTAATTATAATGTTCTCGCGGTAGACCACAGCTTTTGTTCAGAGAAGAATACAAGTTTCTAGAGCATTAATCCATAGCCTACGCTAACCGAGTTTTGAATCCAATTTTAATCATCTTAATCGGATTTGTTCTTGCTGTGAAGTGTCGAAGCATCCTTAACCCGTTAAATAGGGGAACATATTTTTTAAAATCTAACATTCAACGGTACGTACCTACGTTTTCTGCGACGGCCAAAGATTTAAACGCTCGAATACAGGAACATACTAATGTTTGTATTAAAAACTACCTAATGTGGTTTAAAGCCAATTAATCCACCCAGACTTTTTAGGTTGTATATATATAATCTAAACCAGTGGTTCCTAAACTCTTTTGTCCCACGGACCCCTCCCCCCCCTTATCAATAAGCAAACCCATCTTCATCTCTATTGTGCAATTTTGAAGGATTTGGAAACCGAAAACATTATTTTTGTCCAAGACTTGAAAATTTTGTTGTACGCACTTCTCCTGGAGTATATTATGCTGATTAGCATTAGTAACCTAACATAACTTCCATATTAATAAAAATGTGTCATAATTTTTGTTATTTTATATTAAACCTTGCGCGGACCCCCTATCGTTGTTCAGGGACCACCAACTCAATTTTAATTTTCCACGGACCCTCTGAATGATCGTAGGAACCCCTAGGGGTCCGTACAGACCACTTTGGGAACCACTCATTTAAACGGTGTCGGATAGAAAAAACTGCATGTTTTATATTCAAGTCTAAAATTTAGATGCCGAAAATTTTAAATGTGCACCTCCATGAAACGAAAGTTTCCGATAGCAATTTGAGAGAAGTGTTTAAAATTTCAAGACGTTTGTATTCATTATTTTTTTTATGAAACGACAAAAAGATAATAATAACCTTTATGATATATTTTTCTAATAAAACATGTGTGTGATTATCTTTTTTTTCATTATCAGTAATTTTTGATATAAAAAACGAAAGGTGAGCCATTTTTGAAACTCTTTGAAATAAAAATTTTAATATTTAAAAAATTTGGTTCCAGGCATGCATTGCAATGTCATATTAAAAAAAACAATTGTTTCTCCCTGGATGTCTTTTCCCGTGCGTCCCCGTTCACCTACCCCCCCCCCCCCCCGCATCCCCTTCTCCTCCCGCGTTCCCCTTCCCCGTTCTTCTCTCTATTTTCTCTCCTCTTCCGCTCCCTCGTCTGGCAAACCCTCCACCCGCGTTCCATATATTCAGTACCAGTACATTCAGTTTTCAAACAGCTCGCGTGCCACCTATTACAATTTTTTTATTAAAATTTTCATTTTTCGTATATTACAAATATTCATCCATGTATATATTTTAAGTGCAATCAATCAAATTTGGTACCTAACATATGTAGGTACCTTTTTAAAATGTCTATATTTTAATAAATCCATAGACAATTCTTATGTCACAAAATGACATAAGAATTGTCTATTGCTGCCTGCTAAATTCAATTTCGTCAAATGCGCGAACTTTCAAATGTGCGAAGTTAAAATAGTCGTTAAGTTTTCTGGAATAATCCAATTTTCTGTGCAATGTTCTTAATTTTTTTCCGTAAGAACCTTCTACAAAGTATTAGAAAACTTTAAAAAAGAAAAATGAAATAAGTGAAGTCCTTCCGAAGTTATGGCGTGACCAAGGGAAACAGGGAATCATTTTTACATATTCTAATAAAAACGTTTGTAAATGTACATCATCACCTTTCAAAAACGGTTTTTAGTTTTCAGATATGCTTACAAAAATATTCCATAAATTAGATTTTTCACATTTGTAAAAAGCATTAACTTTGTGACTCGACATAATTTAAAATAAAAAAAAAACACATAAATTTGTTGTAGACGAAGGAAGGAGGCTTCCGAAACCGGTTCAGTGTTAATAAAATAAAAGTGGTCTACAATAAATTTATGTATTTTTTTTATTGTATAAAAGATTTTAATTGCAAAGCGGAAATATTTTGACCGAATGACAAAATACGCCGGATTTCTGAGGAGTTAATATTAAATGTTACCTTTACGTCCCTCCTCTATTATATTATTAATTCATTCCAACCAACTTATTTTTAGCACGTGGCAACAGTTTTGGATGTCTTTCTTAGAAATAACTTATTTCCAAACTGATTAACAATTACATGGAACAGTTTTTAGTCGACTCATATTCTAGGAAGAAGGAATAATTAATTCGTTTAATTTTTCTGTGAAATGTATTTTTGAATACTGTGTAACAAATTACAATTTGACAGTAATAATTATTTCTTCTAACACAGCAATCTTATTTTGTGGCACCATTTTAATTCAAATTAATAAAATACTTAGTTTTTACTTATATTGTTTACAAAACCAACATGTTTCGTGAGCAACGCTCACTTCTTCGGGGTTTTTATTGATACGTGGTTTATATCAATAAAAACCCTGAAAAAGTGAGCGTTGCTCAAGAAACATGTTGGTTTTGTAAACAATAAAAGTAGTAAAAACTAAGTATTTTATTAATTTGAATTAATAATTATGTTATATTTGTGACTTGTTTTCAGGATTAAACTTTTAAATTGGGATGAGGTGTTAAGGGGTTATTCTAGATATTTTTTCAGGTGCAATAAAAAAAAACAAATAATATTTTTAATAGCCATTATTTTACCAAATATTTATTAAACATTACAAAAAATCAAACGAAATAATTCAAAAAGTTACAGGGTGTTGAAGTGGGGGGTCACACAATTACAACCCTCCTAGTAATCATTTTTTTTTTCTTAATCCAAACAAATTCTTCTATGGCCTATACTACTGAAAAGTAAAAAAAAATGTTTTCGCAAAATGGTGGCTGTCTGAAATAAAAAGACATTTTTTACCAGTTTTTTTGGCATTTCCGATTTTTTTTTAAATAGTAAAAATAGAAATTTTGTTTTAATTCTCGGTAGGGGCAAAAGAGTAATGTATAGAGAAGTCTCACATCAAAATTCAAGTAAATTGGTTCAGTAGAACCTGAGATATCGTGTCAACCGTCTCGAAAAGAGTAGTTTCGAGAAACATGCGTTTAAAGTTTTGCTCTATTCAGATTCTGGTTAGTTTCCATCTAAACAAGTAGAACTAAAATGGTTATAACTTTTAAAATAATTCGAATTTTGAAAATTCCTTTTAAGGATATATTCATGAATACCTAAACTATCGGAATATCAAGAATTTTTTTTCAAGACTAGAATTCTCCCTTTAAACAGTAATCATGGAATAAGTTTGCTACACTGTAAAAGGTTAATGCTAGCCAATTAGGCAAGTTACAAATATAGGAAATTAGAAAGAGTGTAAGATGAGTTTAAATATTATAAATAACCAAAAAATGATTTTAGTGACCCGTCATAATTTTTTTTTTCACTTTGTGAATTACGCCTTATTTTCCCCTCCCCCTTTTACTTCCCTTATCCCACCTTTCTATCGACATCTTTAAATCTATCGTTGAAATTAGTAAGTAAGCACTGATGAAGTAAGCATTGCTCAAGAAATATGTTGATTTTTTTAAAAATCAAAGTGATTATGTGAAAGTTCTATTCAATTTCTGTAATTATTTCAGTTTTCTAAGCTACTGGCCCACATTGGTATAATAATATAACTTGATTAGGACTTTCAAAGAACTTAACTTTCAAATTTGATGAATCGCTCAAATTATCTGAAACAACCCGTCCTAAGTATTGAATTATTTTTTAATTCAAAATTATTGCCTTTTATGTACTCATATATGAGTATAATAACAAAACTTGAGTAGGACTTGCACAGAACTTGAAAACTAACTTTGAAATTTCGCTCGAATTCTCTGAAACAACCCGTCAGTTTTTTTATTAATTTTAAATTCAAAATTATTTATATGGATGATAACCCATTTTCGAAATTTAGTCGAAAGAGTGAACAATATAAATCGATACGCTGGTAGATTTCTATTAAAGCTTTTGACCTTTCTACCACGTTTCTCCTACTTGAAATGAAATTTCACCGCACAGTGTGTAAGTACGTACCTAAGTATACCGCACCAGCTGGACTTTATAGAATTATTGACCGCAAGGGCATGCTGCCTCCGCGGCGCCCGCTTGTATCCCACCCAGTAAGGAATGTTGCACTGTACGGTGGTCCAACTTTGCTTTTGTCTGGCACAATTATCTCTCCGTGCGTTCACCACTGAAAGGAAAATCTGTGGAACAGAAATACCAATTTGTGAAATAATAAATGATATCGCCAAACTTGTATCTCTGTTCGGCATTTATAAATAAATATTATTATCACTATAATGAATTGGCATCACACTTCGATAAAACCCAGACGTCGTTTATTCTATTCCTCAGCTGACTAAGTCCTCCATCACAACACAAGCAACATTATCCGCTTACCTTGGTGGTTTTGCGAGATTTTCAAATATTGGGAATGTTTGTATTTCTTAAAAAGTATTTTACGGTGTCAAGTTTGCGAAGTGTAAAGCAAGAATGACGTGTAGGTACTACAAATGAAAAGTTCTTTGTATGAAACCAGTTTATTTGATATATATGTCGGCGGCTGATCGTAAAATTAGGCGGATCATGATGCGCCTAGCCACATCGTGATCTGCCGCCATTTCACAATGTGCCTAACTTACGCCAGGCGCTTCTTTGACATTCTCCATTTGCTAACCACGTTTAGCCATATCATTTTGTAGGAAGACCATTTTTGTTAAATAAGTAGACACATTTTAGTCAACCAATAATGTTTGTTTTTCAATCTTAACAAAATAGTACATAAATCGACTTGGCCCCGTACATTAAAAATTAAATCTTAAGAAATTATGGGTTTAGAAACTATACTTTTTTTTGGGCAAGGAACGAAGGAACGCTTTAATTCGCACACATCGCACAGGTTAACATAAAATTTAAATAGCTTTTTTTGGAATACAAAGCTTTTTTAATATTATTCATCTTTTTATCACGTCCGCCATGTCCAACGGTTTTATGAATTTCTGTCAAAATATTGATCAGTTGATATTGTGCGTTCCGTGGGATCATCCGGGTGTTTCAAAATTCTTCTGAAATGCACTTTTTTATCGTTATCACTTTGCTCCATGTTCTCCATTTTATCTAAAACAATCTCGTTCTTACTGTTAGAGGCCATGATCAAATGGCCATTTTACAACTCTTAATGAAATATGCTTAATGCCCCCTCTACACGTCAGCAGATGCGTCCGCAGATGAATCTTTACGAGCCGTCCATACATCTGTAGGTGGATCAATCTGTTTTGGTTCTCGACAGACGCAACACGTACGCATGCAAAATGGATATTGAGACCGAAGCTGCCGCAGCTATTTATTTATTTAGTACTTTTAAGTGTTATGTAAGTGTCCATCGCAGTAGAGTTGAGAATGAAAAAAAAACTGCAAGAATCACGCGTGCACTCTCATTCGCTTCCCGATGAACACTGATCCGTCGTCAGACGTGTGGACAGACCGCTCGCTGCTCCGCCGAAACCCTTTGATCCGTGCTACAAAAACCGACAACTAACGGATTAGTGGCGGACGTATCTGCCAACGTCAAATACCTACCACAGACGAGCAAATCACCCCCTCTACACGTCGGCGGACGCGTCCGCCGGTGACATCTGTAGATGAATCTGTCTGCGTGTAGAGGAGGCTTAAGCAAATAGCAAGGCGGAATGTCGGACGTTCATCTTCGATCAATACGTCTGGTTGTAAATCTGCCTTTTCGTGATGTGCCTAACTATCCGGGACATTGTGAAATGGCGGCAGATCACGATGTGGCCAGGCGCATCATGATCCGCCTGTTTTTACGATCGGCCGCCGACATATACACTTCTGTGGTTCTAAACCCTCATCAGGACAATAACAAAAATATGCATTATATATATATTTTTTCTTTTTTTTTAAATATATGTATTTTTTGTTATATCGAAGGAAACAAATATTTTGGAGTTTTACATAATATATTAAATAAAATCATACACTTTGTAATACACCACTTTTTTATTATTAATATTTATTTTTAATTTAAATTTGTAATAATATAGTGAATTTTTTCATTTAATAATATGTTTTTGTCCTGATGAAGGTTGAGATCAACTGAAATCGGTCGACGCGTCAACCGGTTTCAGTTAAATGTGTATATGACTCCATCCCATCCACTGCGGTGCAAGGCGATTTTCCGAGAGATTACGGTTGGAGAAGTTAAAGGGACTCCCTCAACCATTCTCTCCCGATCCGGCCTGCCACGCAGCTGGTGGACAGACGCATCCGCCGCCAAGACCCACACAAACCTCATCCCTTGAACCCGGACACCCCTGCTAAGTCACTAAAGGTAGCGAACCACTTGGAGCGAACTATGGCAGAAGTGTTGGTAATCAATTAAATTAACTTGGTTTCTTCATGGAAAGTAGACCTCCGTAGTCCAGTGGGTAATACCCTTGATTACATTTTTTTTTTTTAATTTGTGTTTTCACAATTAATTCATTTAAAATAATATATAGTATATTTGCGGCATGTTCCAGAGTGGAAGATACTATCAGTAAGACCACCATTCAGAATTGAAACGTTGCTTGAAAATGGCTTTAGCCGTGTTTAGTGACCAGATCTGAATAGCCAGGTACTTCCCAACCTTCCTCTTCCCCACCTCCTTCCCCTCCCCACTACCTTCAGCCTCACAACATACCCCAATTGGGGATGCCATAGTCTCACTGGCTCCAGACGGGAGCAGTTGAGATACTTGTGCGGTATTCACTGTAAAAAAAAAGATACTTGGTGATGTGGCAGTATTTATTATTTTTTTTTTTTTTTAATTTTGGGTTTATCAATTTAATATTAGGTTGTTTCCCATTGAAAAAGAACACTCACTTCCCAATCCTCCGTTCACTCTTACTCCCACTCACTACACTCCACCAGTGTTCAGCCTATTTTTTTCCAACCCGCTGCGAAAGCATAATATATTATTATTTATAATACACATTACAACACTGGTAAATTTTAGTGGCTTATTATACTGCCCTGAAGAAGCTACGGTTGTAGCGAAACCAGGTCGGTATAAATACATAATAAAAGTGGTGTTTTATAAGTTATTGTCTTATTTTAAAAACAAAAATAATATGAAATTCCATTTTAATTAATTAAAATTTAGCTTAGTTCCGGCGCACTGACTCGCCCACAACGCACTTCAATCGGTGTATATTATTATCTTCAGTGGTGTACCTACACACCATTTCACACATTCGCAAGTTCGCTATTATTTAGCGCCCACAGTCTATCGCATCGTCGCACCGCCACAGTTTAGTATTTAGGTAGGGACACACAATTTCACGCACACAAAGTTTCTACGTTTCACACATTTAAGTTTCACACACGCAAAGTATCACAATTTAATTATAACAGTAATGTGTACGTGTTTAACCTTTTTTGTTGATTAAGATAGACAAACATCGGGGATGTGATATTCCTGACAATATTTGATTCATCCTACCCATTATATTAAGCAGAAAATATTGTTTATGCAGTGATGGGGGATTGTGATTGACAACCCATGATAACACGGATATTATAATTATTGCAGTATCTATGAAGCCGAAAGTATTTATTAAAAATGTTGGGATTCATTGACTACTAGCTTTTTCCCGCGGCTTCGCTCGCATGGTATTAGGGGAATCCCACTCCGCCTCCTCCACCTTCCCTCTCCCCACTCCATTCCCCCTAATCAACCCCCATCCCCCTCCACCCACTCCTCTTCCCACTCCACCTTCCCTCTCCCCACTCCACTCATCCATCAACCCCCCTCTCCCTCCCCCTCCTTCTCCACCCACCCCTCCCCCAACCCATACCCCTCCCCACTCCACCTCCCCCCACCTTCCTCCACCCCTCCCCCTTCCCCTTCCTTCCTCCCCCACTCCCACCACAATCCTCCGCCTCCTCCACCTTCCCTCTAACCACTCCACTCCCCCCAACAACCCCTTCCCCCTCCACCCACCCCACCACCAACCTACACCCTCCTCCATCCTTCCCCTTTCCCATTCCTTCCCTCCCCCCTCACCCTCCCCTAAGCCCCTCACCCCAGCCTCCTCCCCCTCCCCTTTCCCCCTCCACCAACACCCTTCCAACACCCCCTCCCCCCTCCCTACTCCCCCCTCTCACCACCCGCATTCCACACATTCATTCCCGATGCATTCAGTTTTCAAACTGCTCGTGTGCCACCAATTATATTTTTTTATACAAATTTCATAGTGTTCATTTCATAGCCAGAACTCAACGGTAGTTTTATTCAAAATAACGAACAAAAAAAAGAATTGTCCAATTTAATGCAGTCGTTCGGGTTTATGCGCATACATACATTTCGGTGATTCATTATTAGAGACGGTTATTAAGTACGACGCCAACAAAGCACTCTATTTAGGGTGAATTGCCTAATTAAAAAAAAAAAAAAACATCGTTTCCAAGGAAATAACACAAATTAATTTTATTTGATTAATTTGTGTTATTTCACAATTAATTCATTTAAAATAATATATAGTATATTTGCGGCATGTTCCAGAGTGGAAGATACTATTAGTATCGCCCTGGTGTAAGACCACCATTCAGAATTGAAACGTTGCTTGAAAATGGCTTTAGCCGTGTTTAGTGACCAGATCTGAATAGCCAGGTACTTCCCAACCTTCCTCTTCCCCACCTCCTTCCCCTCCCCACTACCTTCAGCCTCACAACATACCCCAATTGGGGATGCCATAGTCTCACTGGCTCCAGACGGGAGCAGTTGAGATTCTTGTGCGGTATTCACTGTAAAAAAAAAAAAAAAAAGGCGATAATTGGTTTGCTTTTTTTCTGACGTTAGCAAAAAATCGATTTCGTTAGGAACAGAAAACGCATGATAAATAATTTCATAACGCCATAGATTATTCATAACGCCAGAAATTACCAATATATATAGCCTATAATACTCGCAAATAATGTAGCTTTCTATTAGTGAAAGAATTTTTAAAATCCATTCAGTAGTTTTTGTGTGAAAGAGTAACAAACATACATCCATACAAACTTTCGCCTTTATAATATTAGTAGGATACTACAATAATTCTAACATTGTAAAGTGTATTAAACTGTTATATTTTATATGTTAGAAGTCAGCTTGAGTACAATTCTCCCGTCTGGAACCCATATTATAATATGCATGTATAAGTTGTTGAAAGAATACAAAACAAATTCTTACGTTTTCTTTATTTTAAAATGGGTTTTCCAGCAGTTATGTTGAACTACAACACTGTTTTAAATGATATGAATATGCTCAAATTGTTAGACAGAAGAATTTTCACTGACTTGGTATTTCTTCATAAAATTCTAAATGATTTAGTTGACAGTCCGGTATTTCTCCAATTGATAAGCTTTCGGATTCCACTACATAATACTAGAAGTCAGGATTATTTCAGTGCTGTAATTCTGGAACTAACTACCATATGTATTCCTCTTTGCCCAGAATACCAACGGAGGGAAACAATTATACCAAGTCAATGGACATCTTAAATTATCTTTAAATAAATATAAAATATTGTTACGGGGGCAGTTCAGTTATGTACAATAAATACTGTATATTTCTTACTATTCATATGTAAAAGCCCCGTAAAAGGGCGTTAATAAATAAATAAATAAATAAACAAATCATTGTCCAAATAAATGGAAAGCTTATATCTTCGACATTATTAGATATTTTCCAAAAATTCAAAAAGTTCTGTCTTTAAAAAAAAAAGCCTATTTCTAAAAGTCAGCATTTTTCTTTCGCGTTAGGTCCACGCAGAAGGGCCTTGAAGAAAATAATTTTCCTCGAGGCCTATGTCATCTTTAAAATTTTTGGAAGGAAGATTTTTTTAATAACCGGAAGTTCTAAGAAGATAACATGTATGAGGGGAGAGTAGGAATCTGGAATCTGTAGTTCAGTTCAACTTATCCATGTCCTTCCTTTTCCGCCTCACGCTTATCAACATATCCCTTCTGGGGATGCTATATTCCCACTGACTTTGGATGGTTCGGAATCTTGTGCTGTATTATTATTGTATCTCTTAATTTCCGCTTAAGGTTCAAATTTAAGGTTCGTGTGATTAGTGGTGCATTTATTTAATTATGATAAACATTAACAATTAATATTTAAGATCTGAATGTTCTTTCTAGACTAGGCTATAAGTAGTTATGATGCCCCAGCGAGCGGACTGGAGGTGCCCTTGCGTAACTGTTCGTACCTAAGACACGAACTATGATAGATGGCACTCGTCTGATATCTACTCAACTTCCATCAGTTGAGATACAGCAAAATTTCGTATTACTAACTAAGCTGTCGACATCTAGCTGAAACTACATGAAAATTCGGTTCCAAGAATCAAGTCAACTCAACACCTCTTTGAAAAGCCATTAAAAGCTATGAAAAAATCATTAAATAGCTCATAACCCTAACCTAACGTAATCTATTTAACCATTTTTTTCCATCACTTTTAATGACTTTTCCGTTGTCCGGTCACCAAAAATTCAATTCACTGCAATTATATGAAAGTGTTCAGATATTCCATTATAAATCAATGGTAACGCAAGAATCTCTTAAAATATCTTATATTTTAGACTTTTCCACATTATTCTATTTTAGTTCACATTTTAGTATTCCACACATTTACACGCAAAGTATAGACGGATAGTTTCACACATGGAGGCATTTGGGTTATGATGAAATATTATTCCACAAATTAGTTTAGACAAGTGCCCATGTGACGCGAGCTGGAAGGGTTTTCCGTCATCTGTGAACAGATGACGGAATAACATATTAAGTATATGATAATGTAACTAACTAACCGTCACACCGTTTCTCCGCAGGAGTAGGCAGAGAGGATGGACCGCCAAACTATTCGTTCTTGGCATACAGTCCTTGCTTCATTCACATTCATACATCGTCTCTCAGATACCTTTCTGTTATGACCCGACTCAAGAAATTGGTCGTGCCGTGTCTTCCGCGGGCATTACTTACTTCAAATATATGATGTTCAGTCGCTTTCGCGTCATAAGTTTTCCTTACACTCCTTTCTGCAATCAGTCGTTTTACATGCCAGAATTATCTTAGGGAACGTACCCATACTACGTGACACGTTTAGGGGGGGGGGGGGTCTTCAAAATGTCACGCTCCATACAAATGAGCGGCGGGATGCTTAGGATTTTGGTCACCGGGGGGGGGGGGTTAAAAATTGCAAAAAGTTGGTCACGTAGTATGGGTACGTTCCCAGCTTCCATTTCTTAACCTTACTCATTTATTAGGCTTCAGACTTCCTTTCCATGCGAATCTCTAAATTTCTCACACAATTATACTCGTTTTACCACACATATGCCTCAATGTCTATAGCATTCCGTCTACATTCTTACTTCCTCTTCCAATACCATGCCCACTTCCGGACACAAGAGAGGTTACCACCACTCCATTGTGAACTGCTAGCCTTGGACTTTTTCCTTAACGCCAACCGCGGTCTGTCCTTTATGAATAAAATTACATACATTGAATATTAGATGAACGTATATGTTACATAATATTAAATATTAGGTCCTTACATATGAAATTGGCGTTTTGCCTACTGGCAACTTTGATCTCAAATATCTTCTCTTCGGTTAGGAATTCCAAATTCAAATTTATACAGCTATTTACTCATGTATTTGTGTTTCGAAAATTATAATTCGTTTGTTTTTTCCTTAATTGTTTTTTTTTCTTTGCGTCCCTTAGTTTACAAAATCGAAAACTTGAAATATCGCGTTATTTACGAGTACGAGTTCCACCGTGGCACCAGTGCTGCAGAAACGGCTCGAAGGATTAATCCACTTGAAGCAAATTGGGAAGGTGAAAAAGGTTGAAAGATGGGTACCTCACGAATTGAGTGAAGAAAATCAACAAACGCGCGTTAGAACGCTAGACTACACGCTGCATAACAGACGGCTACCAAATTAGATGAGCTTCAATTGGAATGTCTAAGACATCCACCATACTCTCCGGACCTTACCGGAAATTTGGATAACTTCTTGCAAGGGAAAAAATTCAACCCCGATGGGGCAGCCAAACCGCCTCCAAAGATTTTATTGATTCCCGTTCGAATGGTTTTTTTAGTAAAGGGGTCGATGAACTACCTACGAGATGGCAAAAGTGCATAGATAGCAATGGTACATACTTTGATTAAATAAATATATTACATTAAAAAAAAATCGACTTTATGTTCCTTCCATACAAACGCCAATTTCATATGTAAGCACCTAATATTAATTTTATGAATCGTTTAATGATAGGAAATATTTTTAGAGGTTTTTTTTTACCTGAATTCAATAGCTTCATGACAGTCAAAAAGTATAACTGTTAGAAATTATTGCCTTTGAAATATATAAAATGCGTTTAAAATGACATAGATTCTCAAGAAATTATTAAATTGTCTTTCTATCTATCTAATCATAATGCCGTTTTCCAGTTAGATTAGATAGAGAGGATCAACCGCAATACAAGCATATCTTGGGACACGTTATTGCATCATTCACATGGATACATCGTCTCATACAGACTAACTACATCTTTTATTATTCAAACTCCCGACATGACTTGACTCAAGTATTCGATACTCTTGGAATATTTACTCCTCTTGCTTTGGAGAAATGCTTAAATACTATACATTCTGACAATAACAACAAACAGCTATCAAATTAATATATTTTACGCCGCGCTTTGCGTTATTGCTTTCTTGTACATAGTTTTATAAAACAAAAAAATTAATTGTAAAATAATAAAAAGAAACTAATAAATATAAACATGATTTGAGATTTTCACGGCCAAAAGTATTACAGTGATTTATTTTAGGGGTATTATCAAAGATATTGGAATATAAGTAGATGTGCTATCTGCTGTTTTTACTATGTGGGTCTGCGCTTCCGGGTGTCGCCGATATTGTTTACCAATTAACAAATAAACTAAAAGAACAAATAATTAACGAATAAACCAAACGAACGTTAAACTAAATGAACGAATTCTTTCCTTATTCAAAATATATTGTTAACCAATATTAATGCACATTTTCAAAAAATTTACGAAATGAACAAATTCTTTTTGTATGAAAACTACGCTAATTAGCGCGTAGTCTGGCGACAGTTGCGCGGACACCATAGCATATCTCTTCTGTATTAGAATATCTTTGGGTATTATGCATTGAACTACCTCGTTCTTAAGCCAACGTTTTGGAAAGCAATACAGTGTCCATCATTAGGACAAATGCGTACTCGCAAAGCTAATCCATTACCTTGGTGTTGTTCCTTTTTGAATTTTTGAAGTTCTGGAAAGATCTTAAACGCATACAGCACACCTAATTACGGAGGCAATTAAAATTTTAAAAAATCACATTAATATTGATAAAGCGATGACAGTACTTAATCCGTAAATTATGGTATTCGATAATTTACGGCTACACCAAAACTAAACGCAGAAAACAATTATTAATTATACCGTAATATTAATTGTTTTATAAATTACCTTTTAATTTTTTACCAGGATGGAAGCTGACAACCCGGTATCACATCTACGTACATGAACACACACTTCAAATCACAATCTTCGATTACACATCTACATTAATGATGGACTGAAATGCTGTCCGAAAAGTTGGCTAAAGAAGGAGGTAGCGCAACACGGCGTGATACCCCAAAATTAAATCACTATAACACAATTTATTTCGTTGGTTATAATTGAATGTTAGTGTTTTAAAATTGTGGGAAAAACTTACGAAAAATTAAGCTTTTCTTTGGAGGGAAGCTTCCATTTCCTTTGAAAACACTAATTCAAAACAGGCGTTGAGAATCTAATTCTCGGAATACACTCAGCGAATTATAAATAAGTCATTTTTTCTGAGCATGTTTATGGGAAAATTGTTTTGTTTTGTAGCAATTGAACGTGCTACGTAAACACAGTTAAAAGAAAACTCTAGAATCATCGGTTGATAGTTTTTTATGTGCCATTAAAATTTTCACAATGTTATCAACATATGGAGTGTGACAGTTAAAATAAAAAATAAAAATAAACAGTACAATTTGTTTCAGCTTGCTGTTCAAAAGAATTGGAATTTGAATTGCTTGAATTTGAATTCTTAAGTAAGTACTTCTCACAGCGCAGGTAGCTACAGTACTCCCTCCCCAGACAACGCAGACATGGCTGCGGTGGAAAGAGGAATAGTCAGATACCGAGGTGATCGGGAAATCGAACCCGCCTTCCAGAACGAGTGGTTGTGTGTGTCCGATCCTTACTGCCATCGAACAACGGAAGGGTTGGTTGTGATGTGGCGGCTGGTGACTCTGATGCGGTTTGCGAGTGTGATGTGAAACTCTCAAGATCTTGAGCAACGTATGCTGGTTTGAGGCGGTCGATGCTCACGGTGATTTCCTTCCCTTTTACCAGTATGGTATATGTTCGTTCGTGCCGACGAACGACTTTATGAGGGCCACTGTAGGGTTGTTGAAGCGGGCTCTTGACTGTGTCGTCCCTCAGAAAGACGTGAGAAGCTGTGGGAAGATTTTTGAAGACGAAACGATGTCCATAACCATGGCGGGTACCTTCAACTGGTCTCAGCTCGTTGAAATGTTTCCGTAGTTCCTTGAGGAAGCTTCCGGTGTCGTCGTTAACATTAGGTCGTGCTGTACATAGAAATTCGCCGGGTAAGCGGAGCGGCTCGCCGTATACTAGCTCGGCTGAGGTTGTCGCGAGGTCATCTCTCCAAGCTGCTCTGATTCCCATGAGTACGGTGGGAAGTGTTTCCGTCCAACGGTTATTCTGATGGCACTTGATCGCTGCTTTCAGTTGACGATGAAATCGTTCCACCATGCCATTTGCTGCGGGGTGGTATGCAGTTGTATGGATTTGCGTCGTGCCTGCCAGGAAATTCAACTGCCTGAACAGCCTCGACTCAAATTGTCTCCCTTGGTCCGTAGTAATGCGGAGTGGAGTGCCGAATCTTGTTATCCAGCCCTTGTAGAAAGCACGCGCCACTGTTTCAGCCTCTTGGTCTGGGATCGGGAATGCCTCTGGCCATCTCGTGAATCTGTCTACGCACGTGAGACAGTATCGGCATCCTTCAGAAGAAGGCATGACGATTATGTCGATGTGGACGTGCTCGAATCTAGCGGAGGGTCTGGGAAAGGCTCCCAGGGGTGCTGACACGTGCCGTGTAATCTTGCTTCGTTGGCATTGAAGGCAATTGCGTGCGAGCTTAATAGTCTCAGCTTTAATGGCCGGCCAGACATAACGTTGAGTTATAAGCTTAACCGTGGCCTTAATTCCAGGGTGAGCCAGCTGATGGACCGCATTGAATGCCGCAGGTCTGAACTTCTTCGTGACGAAGGGTCTGGCTATGGTAGTTGAGACGTCACAGTAGAGATGCGCGTCAGTACCCGGAATATTAATCTTTTTAAGTTGTAGGCTAGAACTTCCTTGCAAGTGTTGTTCCAGTTCAGGGTCGCACATCTGGTCAGCTGCCAGCGCTGCGTAGTCCAGAGGAGTATCTATCGTCTCGACCCTGGAGAGAGCATCCGCGACGATGTTGTCTTTTCCGGAGACGTGTCGGATGTCAGTTGTGAACTGGCTGATATAGTCCAGATGGCGGAATTGCCTTGGTGAGCATTTGTCTGCTTTTTGTTGGAAGGCGAACGTGATAGGCTTATGGTCTGTAAATATGGTGAACGACCTGCCTTCCACCATGTGGCGAAAGTATTTCACAGCGAGATAGATGGCTAGTAGTTCTCTGTCGTATGCGCCATATTTCTTTTCAGCTGCCGAAAACTTCTTCGAAAAGAATGCTAGAGGCTCCCAGTGACCTGCGACGAATTGGTGGAGTACGGCACCGGCTGTAGTATCAGACGCGTCGCTGACGATAGAGAGTGGGGCGTCGCACTTCGGGTGAACGAGCAGGGTTGCCTGGGCCAGAGCTTCCTTGCACTTGCTGAAAGCTTCTACTGTTTCGGCAGTCCAAGACACGAGTTGTTTGCTTTTTTGGTTCCCTTTTAGGAGGTCATTGAGTGGAGCTTGTGTCCTCGCGGCGTTGGGAATGAATCTTCTGTAAAAATTTATTGCTCCCAGGAAACGGCGGAGATCCTTGATGGAAGCTGGTTGGCTGTAGTTGTTGATGGCCTCCACTTTATCTGGGAGGGGTGAAGTGCCAGCGTCGGACACCAGGTATCCTAGGAATTTGACCTTAGTCAGGCCGAAATGGCATTTGGCGGTGTTGATGACAACACCATATTCCTGCAGGCGCTGGAATAATATCTTGAGGTGGGCTAGGTGCTCTTCCTCTGACGTTGAGGCAATAAGGATGTCGTCTATGTAGGCGTAACAGAAATCTAAGCCTCTGGTAACCTCGTCTATGAAGCGTTGGAAGGTCTGGGCTGCGTTGCGGAGGCCGAAAGACATCACCGGAAATTCGAAGAGTCCGAATGGCTTAGTGATTGCTGTTTTCGGAATGTCCTCGGGAGCCACAGGGATTTGATTATATGCCCGCACCAGATCAATCGTTGAGAAGATCTTGGTGCCGCTCAGTGCCTGTGCAAAATCTTGGATGTGGCGTACGGGGTATCTGTCCGGAATAGTTCTGGCGTTCAATCTTCTATAATCGCCACATGGTCTCCACTGGTCGTCCTTCTTGGGTACCATGTGCAAGGGAGATGCCCAAGAGCTCTCGGAAGGTCGAGCGATTCCGAGACGGACCATGGCCTCGAACTCCTTCTTGGCGCGTTTTAACTTGTCAGGAGCAAGGCGTCGTGGGCGTTCGACTGTTGGAGGTCCTGGCGTGGTGTTAATATGGTGCAGTGTTGCGTGACGAACTTCCCTCCTGGCGCCGTCAGGGCGAGTGATGTCAGGAAACTGTTGAAGAAGCTTATGATACGGGGACGTTCCTGTGACCGTCTTAATGGAAGCGATCTTGTTGTCGCTTCGTTTTCCCGTGATGGTCAAATTCGTCACTTGGTCCAGCAGCCGTTTATTTCGGACATCCACCAGTAGCTCGTACTTGGCGAGAAAGTCTGCCCCGATGATTGGCCTGGAGACGTCTGCAATGACGAAGCTCCAAGTAAAGTCGCGTCGCAATCCCAGATCCAGGTTGAGCGTTAGGCTGCCATAAGTAGCGATTGTGCTGCCATTTGCTGCTGCTAGTTCGTATGTCGCTTTAGTGGGGCGTCCCTGGACAAGTCGTCGTGGGAAAACGCAGAGATCTGCGCCGGTGTCTATAAGAAATTGGGTACGGGTTACCCTGTCGGTAACAAAAAGGCGACTGACTTGGTTGGGGCTGGTGCTGGTCGCCATCAGTTTGGGCCCCGCGCGTTTTCCTGCTGGAAGTTGCAGGGTTTGGTGCACTTGCTTGCCTTCGTCCCATACTTCCAGTGGTACCAGCATGTTCCCTCGGGCTGACGACCTCTGGACCGACTGCGGGAACGATTGCTCCAACGATGCGGGGTGGCGCTCCTCCTATGCTGGCCAGAGCGTAGTGTCGAAACTTCGCGCCTCAAGGTAGCGAGCTCTTGTTGGAGAGGCTGCATCAACCGCTCCATCCGTGTTAGTAGTGGCTGATTGATGGGTTTACCCATTTCCTCGGATGTACCGCTCGTGAGGGACATGATGATGATGATTGGTGCGCGAAATTTATCACCGAAGAGTTTATTTCGTGCGCGACGTGCTCGCGGTAGACGTACTTGCACGCGTCGTGTTCACTGTCGGATTCACAAATGTAAACTTCGTGGTCACTAATGTGAACGTCGGTGTCACCAATGTGGCAATTGAACGTGCTACGTAAACACAGTTAAAAGAAAACTCTAGAATCATCGGTTGATAGTTTTTTATGTGCCATTAAAATTTTCACAATGTTATCAACATATGGAGTGTGACAGTTAAAATAAAAAAAAAAAATAAACAGTACAATTTGTTTCAGCTTGCTGTTCAAAAGAATTGGAATTTGAATTGCTTGAATTTGAATTCTTAAGTAAGTACTTCTCACAGCGCAGGTAGCTACAGTTTATTTATTTTTTACTTCACACGGGAGGTCAGAGAAAAAAATAAGGGAGGAAAAACGGAGGCCGGCAAATCGTTTCACGATTGAGCTGTCATGTTGACATCAAGAGCGAGAATAAACTTACGATTAAAATTTAAGAGGGCATTACCAGAGAAAACCGGAAATACGTCATTTTCAAAAAAGTTTTTAGACGTATTGACTCTTTTCCACAAAAAATTATAAATGGATTTCGAAAGATTGTTCTTTTATCTAGCATTCGTATGTAATAAATTTTGAGAAATTTTTTAAATTTTTAGTATAATAAGGTTATTCCATAGGTCGTTGGCAGATTTGTTAAATTTTCAAAAACGATTTTGTATTATACCACACCCATTTCAAATAATATAATCATGCAGTAAAATAAATCAATACATTATCTAGCAAACGTATTTTTTAGAATTTTAATTTTAGTTTCAATAAAATCATTAAAAAATATGTACGTACATGTGTTTCTTGGCGAAAATTGGTCCGTTTGTGTATTTATTTGCGCACTTACAAACTAATATATTTCAGATTTTTTTAACATTCTTATTAAATTTAGACATTATTGAAAAATTATAAATACTTATAATCAAAAAATAACTACAAAAAGTACATTATTTTAATAGTTTTATCATCACACCTTTCAGCATTTTTGGATGAAGGTATAAAATAAGGCTAATTTGAATTGAAATAAATTCGACATTGAGTTATAATTTTAAAAAGCTGGTACGGAGAATAATCAATCTTTCTCATTGTAACCGCCCTGCACGATCGTAAGAACAACTTTCGACGAAATGTGGATTTTCGTCCGCTGGCTGGTTAAACGCTCTTAAATCTTACGATTTAAATATCAACCTGGGTCCTCCGACTGGTACCGGGGCCGAAGAAATCAGTGACGCTAATTCTTTGACGCATCTTCCATTGAAATACCGGTAAACCAAGAAAGCATTTTAAAAACACACTTTTTTTACATGAGTACCGCACAAGAGTCCCAACTACTCCCGTCTGGTGCCAGTGGGACCATGGCATCCCTAATTGGGGTATGTTGTGAGGCTGAAGGTAGTGGAGGGGGGAAAGGAGATAGGGAAGAGGAAGGTGGGGAAGTACCTGGCCTGGCTATTCAGATCTGGTCACCAAACACGGCTAAAGCCATTTCAAGCAACGTTTCAATTCTGAATGTTGGTCGAATATATACGAATAAATTGTGAAATAACATAAATGAAATTTATTTGCCACGCCGGGATTCGATCCCGCGACCTTCGGAGTGCTAGTCAAGAGCCTTACCGCTGGACAACGCCGGTCGTACTGCTTCAAAATATGGTCATAAATATTTCATATTATTTACTCATCCTATTAAATTTTAACATATAAATGAAATCCTCAACACGGGACATCCCAATGCGGACATGACTATTTCTATTTGTTACAAAATTAGAAGATATAAAATATTCGAGGGCTGTCCGTAAAATAAGGTCTCCAAGGTGTTGCGTTGGCGAGGAACAATTTTACGTAAGATCCAGCAAAACTGGCGTGTAGCCTGGTTCCCCTACGCCAAATGCCCACCACGTAGTACTCTCTGCGATACTTAGTCCCGGCGTGGCAGCCGTCCGCGACGGAGGTGTGAATTACGCTCTATAATTAGTTTTTTGTGCAAAGAACAAAACCCCGGTAGAAATTCATTCTCAGCTACTTGAAGTGTACAGAAAATAGTGTATGGGTGCCCAAATGGTGCGGAGAATTTAAAAGCGTGGTGGACGGCCATCGGTTGCAGACGAAAAAATTGCCAAAGTGGAAAAACCGATTAATGCAGATCGACGGTTGACAGTTCGTGAGCTCTGTGATATGATCCCTGATGTCAGTACCTATCATAAGACCACTATTGACAAGATTCGACAAAACATTTGGGAGACCACAAGGTCTGCCTAAGGTGGGTCCCAAAATTTTTACCGAAGATCAACAAAAAAACAGCAGGTTGAAGCAGCCCGCGAATTCCTTGAGTGCTAAGACATCGATGGCGAAGAATTCATGGACTTAATTGTGACTGGGAACGAGAACTGGATACACTACACGACACCAGAAACAAAGGAACAATTCCAGTGGCGTCATTTAGATTTGCCGAAGCAAAGTTTAAAAATGAATTACTGAACGTAACTCAAACCTGGCGGGTACGGCGAGTGGAAGCTCCATCGCGAACGGCTGCCACGCCGATACTAAGCGTCACAGAGTGTGCATTGTGGTAGGGATTCGACAAGGGGAAACCAGGCTACACGCCAGTATTGCTGGATTGCTGTATAATCGTTCCTCGCGACCGCAGCACCATCATTATATTTCTCACTTGACGCCTATGCCCTAAGGAATGAAATCAGTCTGTACAGGGATAGGGGGTTCTATCGAATGGACCTCCCGTTTCTGCATTGAAACAAGGTTTTTTCAAAAATTTTGGGACTCTAGTCCAGGGGTGGCTGCCTTATTCAACAGGGGTGCGAACTTGAGATTTGTACAGTGTACTATTAAAGTAACTGCGGGGTACGTACGGTGCGACGAGCTACGGAAGGGCTAAATTGATTCGGTCTTCGATGAAACTATAAATCCTGAGATACTGTATTATTTGGGTTTCATTATATTGACAAATTGTTCTAGAAAAATAGTTTTGTAGTTTGGGTACCTATAATTATGTGTTTTGTTAAATTATTCTGTCTATTCCGACATAAAAATGTCATTGTTTTATCCCTATGGAAAAACCATAAATCGTCGCCGTAGATGCCAAGGGAGTCAAGCCACAAATTTGGCGAAAATGAGTTAAGTATGCAGAAGTGTTCTAAAACCTTCAAAGTTGCCGTGGTCAATGAATTTGGGTCATAAAACACTCTATTTAATGAGTATTTTGATAATTGCCAAAAGATCTAACCCACATTGATTAAAACATTCAATGTAGTCAATAACTACAAGCCGCATAGATCTATTGACTTCCGAATAATTTAATATTGTGTGTGGCTTGACGCCATTGGCAACTGAAACTGAAACACGAAATTTGTGAGAAAGCGCGCGCCTCTGCTCACATTCGACAATGATTTATAGTGTTGTCCTCCTCTAACTCAACAAAATGCCTATCTTGTATGCTTGGGCATACGTCTCGCGATACAGTCGCGGTATCGCGAGTCCCAAACTGTCAGCTAGTGTTATTTTAATTTTTTTCTTTTATCATTTTATGTTTTTATTTAACTCCACACAGCAGGCCCGGAGGGAAATTATTTTCCCCAGGGCCTCCTTGTAGAGTTAAAAAAAAATAAAATGTTATGTCATCTGAGATGTTGTGTGGAGGCTCTTTTTGAGGAGAGGAAGGAATGAACATTGGTCTTGAAGAGACCCATGTTGTAGGAAGGAGGAAGCACAAAAGTCGGCAAATCGTTTCATAGCTGTAAAGTACTTCCCGATGCCGGATCCTCGGCTATTTCATATGAAAACCGCAGTGAGGAACCGACGTCGGTACAGCACCTTGGTCATCGAGGGTTGAGTTTTTCGCAAACATTTTTCCTAATAGGTTAGCCTTTTCAGTGGCGGTGTTTGCTAGTGAGCCGTCAGGTCTGATAAGAGGTGGCAGACTGGATTTGCAGAAATTGCGACCTGTTAAGCCCGTAAGCGACCAGAATGCTTGCTCTGCTGCCTTGCGGGCACCAGCCAGGTTTTGGATGATCTGAAGGTCGTGCTCAATTTTGACCTATTTATGATTTTCTTGGTTTTTTTTGCCATTTTGTGCAATGCTGTTTTGTCTTTGGTTGTTCGAGACGTGTTGTTGGCTCGGTAAGCTGCGTTTTTTCATTGCACTGCTTTACAGCATTGTCGACTGAACCATGGCTTTAAACCCGCACCTTTTTCTTTAACAGTGGATTCGATGAATCCGTTCAGCGCAGATGTGATGACTTCAACAATTTTCTGGGCACATCTTGAGGGGTCCGAAAACGTACAGATGACCACGGAAAAGCATTATGTGTTCGCTGACCGAACCATCTGCTGACCTATAGTGCCACACTTTTCTCATCAGCCTTTCGTTTGGCGGTCTGAAGTTAACGGGGATTGACGTCTTCACCAGGCAATGGTCAGACGATCCTAAAGGCGCTGTGACTTCAGTCTTGAGTGGTCAAAATTTGGTCTAGCAGATTGGAGCGGTGAATCTGGACATCTAGAACCTGTGTAGGCTCCTCCTAAACCTTTTTCTCCAATTCGTGGCAAAGGGCAAAGGATTCTGCCATTCTTCCAGCAGAGTCTCTTGATCCTGAGAATTTCAACCAGGTTCGTTATGAACATTGATCCAGGACCACAAATTCTGCGGTAAGGTAGTGGGGCAAGAGGTCATCAATAGTATTACTTAAATTTTTGGTTTGCTCGGACATGTCTGATTTGCTAAGGTTCAGTGAGCGGTATAAACAAGCGTAGAATACTACCATACTGGCAAGATTGAAGCACACCCACATTAATAAATAATTACCACACAATTTGTTGAATCTGGAGTTTTTCAGATTCAACAGTCGCACAAAGTAGACATCACACATTGATTCTATTGAAAAGGTCACTCACTGCTCAGCTACAATTCAGGATTTCTCCTGGAACGCAGCTATTATTTAGCGGTGCCTCCAATATAAAAAAGAAAATGAAATATAAAGTTAAATCAAAATAAAATAAACTGAATTAAAATAAAATATAATTACTGTGTGGAAATTCGCAAATAATGCAAGCGTAGTGCAAAAGATTAAGAAAAGGATCAAAGGATGCTTAGATGGTTTGAGCATGTGATCGGATTAACGAAGCATGTAGAGTGGATGAACAATGACATGTAGATAGGAGAATATTATGTGAAACAAATGTTAATGGTAAAAGTCGAGGACGCCCGAAAAAGACATGGCATGATTAAGTAAATCAAATACTGGTGTCGTTCCATGTCATGAGTCAGAATAACCTAAGGGTTATGTATGAATGTGAATGACGCAAGCAGTGCAAAGATCTGTTTGGCGATCCATCCTCTCAGCTCAACCATTAGGGAAACAGTGCGGTGGTTAGATAGTTAATAGACTTTACTTTAGAGTTTAGAGTATCAGCCCACAAAATGTTAGTACTTTGTCTACAAATTCTCAGGCGTAAGAGGCTTAACTCTTTTGACTACTACATAATGTACCATCCGTTTATTTCAAAATTCAGTGGTCAATAGATTTAACCCACATAACTTTTAAAATACTGCTTTTTACATTTGTTCAATCCAAATGGTATAAAGATAACATCACAAAATATCTATTTCAAAAGTTTCACCCTTCTAACTATAAAAACAAAAAAGTTATGACAAAAAAATTACATTTTTTTGCGACCAAAAATCTTTGAGGGCCGTTTTCTCAGCTTTGTGGTTTTGTGGCTTGACTCTCTTGGCATCTACGGCGACGAAATATGTCACCAAGTATTTTTATTTCGGTAAAAATTTTATTTTTTGACTCGTACATTTTTAATTTGGGCTTTAATTAAATTTTATTTGAATTAAAGGGTGTTCATTACAAAATTCTATATCGCTCAAAGGTCGTCGGTCAATTAGTACTTCTTTTACAATTAAATTCTTTTCATTTGTTGGAACGTTTCATCCCTTCAAAGGAAACAAAATGCGGCCTATTTCATTTAAAATTTCCTCGCGATACTGCCACTGAGGTAGAACAACCTAGATTTTCCCTAAACAATTTATTTTACTTTCTAAAATGGCCAATTAATCATCATTAAAAATAAAAAACTCGGTTGTCTTGTCGATCGGCTATAATGAACTCAAATTTGCTTCAAATTTAAGTCATTTTGAAAATTGGAACTGATCGGATGAAGAATTCAGATGGGCAATAATTTTTTTTTTTTTTTACAGTGAATACCGCACAAGAATCTCAACTGCTCCCATCTGGAGCCAGTGAGACTATGGCATCCCCAATTGGGGTATGTTGTGAGGCTGAAGGTAGTGGGGAGGGGAAGGAGGTGGGGAAGAGGAAGGTTGGGAAGTACCTGGCTATTCAGATCTGGTCACTAAACACGGCTAAAGCCATTTTCAAGCAACGTTTCAATTCTGAATGGTGGTCTTACACCAGGGCGATACTAATAGTATCTTCCACTCTGGAACATGCCGCAAATATACTATATATTATTTTAAATGAATTAATTGTGAAATAACACAAATTAATCAAATAAAATTTATTTGCGCATGCCGGGTTCGAACCCGCGACCTCCGGAATGTGAGTCAAGAGTCTTAGCCACTGGACTACGGAGGTCGTCCAAATACCTGTAATGTAATATTTTTAACAGAAAACTATTTTAAATTGCAATTTTCAAAATTGAATCTGATTTGTCGAGAATTTAAACTATCCTTTGATTTTTTACGGGTCTGCGCTGGTTATTACCAAACATTAATTCGTGTCTGGTATGTCTTCCTCGGTCGTCCCCGACTTCTTTGCTCCATTTATCTACTCTAAATGATACTCGATATTGGATTCAGTTGATTGTGCCAGGTCTTTCTCGGACGTCCCCAACTGCATTATTTCATATCTGTCATGTCTTCTTCGGACGTCTCCGATTTATTTGCTCCATTCCGCCTTGCCTTCCACGGTCATTTCTTCGCTCCGTGTCTGCCGTATATCAAGTATCCAAGTAGTGGAATCCGAAGACTTACCAAAGTAATCAATTCTGGACTATCAAAACCATCATTAAAAAAAAAATTGTATAGAAATTCCAGGTCATTGAAAATCGTTCTGACAATTTAAGCGTAGGAATTCATATCATTTGAAAGAGTGTCGTATTCTTCTTACATTACTTTTTTCATCCATCCACTCCACTTATCAGAACCTTTCTAAAGGAAGGGACGTTTCTCAAAACTTATACAAATCAAGAAGTTCAAGTTCTGTGAGAGTTCTATTCAAGTTCAGTTATTATTCAATTCCTGTGAAACAATCAACAACCTTTCCAACCTTTCCAACCTTTCTTAGGACTCGATGTTTCGTAGAATTTGATCAATTCATCAGATTTCAAAATTAATGTTCAAGTTTTGTGAAAGTCGTATTCAATTCCAATTATTTTCAGAGTACTGTGAGACAACCTGCCCATGATGAAATAATAACAGAACTTCAATTGAATTCTCTGACACTTATAAAACGGTCATTTACGGTTTTTTCCATAAACTTTATGGCTAACAACCCACAACGGTATGCTGATACCAACTCTGATATAATTGAACGTGCAGAGAAAGAATAAAGTAGACTAAATGCTGTTGAAATGATATCCTTAAAGCGTGTTGTGGTAATAAATGGTTTTTACCTGATTTCAGCTCCGGATCTAGGGAGGGGGGCGTAAACCGGGGCGCCTGCCCCGGGCGACAGTTTTAGGGGGCGCCAAAATGATAATTTATGTTTGATTGAAAAAAGCCAGTTGGTTTTTGAACATATCCTAAGTTGATCTATGAATGTATCCGAAGACGATTTTGAGCGCGTGCGTAGTGCATGTGATGTCTCTGTTAGGGGAATCTCCGTCCCATCTAGAACTAGGGGCTTCACGAGCTGAGCAGAATAAATCCGAGCGGTTTGATAGGGGCGCCAATATAGGATAGGATCAAGTTTCTGCCCCGGTTTGAAAAAGTCTTAGACCCGGGGCTGCCTGTTTTGTAAAAAGCTTTATCTAGTTTATTACATTTCAATGCATTTACAAAATTCCAATTTTCATTCAAAGCTTTATCGACGTTCAAACAACGATAAAGTACGTTACCTTACCGGAAATAGAGCATCCGCCATTGTTTTGTAACTTCCGCTGGTCACGCCATTTTGTTGAGGCAAAGCATATCCGCTTCCGTGACCGACCACGGTGCCAGTGGTGGTATTGCGATTGATCTGGTCCTAATTACATCAGAAAGGTTGTGTTTTTAATTGATCACGGTTTAATGGCCGCGTGCATCATTCGATTTAAAACGCAAAGCCTTTAAACCAAAGGATTGTAATAACGGTGGTTAAAGCGTTCACTCCAATCTCGATAGTTAATGAATAAAAAATTGATTTGTAATTTTTAAAATATTCATGAATTTTAAATGTATTTGGTCGCATGTTTAATAAAAGATACTATTATTTCAGTTGTTTAAAATTTGTTCATGAATTAATTTAATGTTTATTTTGTATATTTACCGTGGTTTCTTATTTTACTAAGTCACTAGAGATAAAGATAAAATTGAACAATTACATAATATACAATTTTACATTGGATCGTGTTGGACTATGGCATCCCCAAACGTTTTGAAATTTTTTGTTTTATTGAATGAATAGGGTTGACTGAGAGCAATTTTCGCAACTTTTCTTAATTGGCCTTGAGTTTCCTTTATTTTATTCAATTTAAGGAAGCGGCTGGCCCTGGTCACCCAGGACAGTTCTGGGAAGGAAAAGGGTTTAAGGGATGGGTAGGAATCTGGGCTTCAGTGTGTCCTGGTCATCCGCCTCCAAGACCTAGACATACCCCACCCCATGAACCCGGGCACCCCTGCTAAGTCCCAAACCACGTGGGGTGACCTATGGTAGAGGTGTTGGTTATCCAATAAAGGTTCCCGGGGCGGCGGGAGTAAATATTCCACACACTGAACCTCTTAATCTTGGCATTTTACGAACACTTACTATAAATTCATTCAACACTCCTATAAACCAACGAATTAAAAAAAACGTAGATTTGAAATTTATTTCGTATTCATTCATTCATCAACGGTGATAAAGATGAACAGTTCACTCAGAATGATGAGAGTTTAATGTACCGTGTGGAAAAGCAATTATCTCCATGTGTGCCTGCCTACCGACTCTAATATGTACTATACCTACATAGTAGATGGATTTGGTGCCCGGACTTGCTACGGTGATTTGTTAAGAACCCCCGCAAATCGAAATTAGAATAGACTAAAACGATTGCAAGTACATTGTACCATTCTCTCTGATAATCCGACGTTAAAATTGGGTTCCGATCAGTGGCGTAGATAGCATTGGTGGCACCCGGGGCGGATAACGTGGTGTCACCCCTCTTAAAAAAGTAACTATCCAATCTACGTACCTTGTTTTTATAACACTAACATTAACACTAACACTAACACTATCACTAACACTAACACCAACACCAACACCAACACTAACACTAACACTAACACTAACACTAACACTAACACTAACACTAACACTAACACTAACACTAACACTAACACTAACACTAACACTAACACTAACACTAACACTAACACTAACACTAACACTAACACTAACACTAACACTAACACTAACACTAACACTAACACTAACACTAACACTAACACTAACACTAACACTAACACTAACACTAACACTAACACTAACACTAACACTAACACTAACACTAACACTAACACTAACACTAACACTAACACTAACACTAACACTAACACTAACACTAACACTAACACTAACACTAACACTAACACTAACACTAACACTAACACTAACACTAACACTAACACTAACACTAACACTAACACTAACACTAATAGAATAATAAGTTTTTCAACAACCAATAGGTAGGTAATAATTCTCGAGTTCTCCCCCCCACCCCAATTTGTTTTTTTTATTATTTATTCCACTGACCTTGTTTTTTAACAGTAACACTAACAGAATAACAACCAATAGGTAATAATTCCCTTCACGAGTTCACATCAATCACACCGCCCAATCTACCCCCACCCCCTCCCTTAGTTACGCCACTGGTTCCGATACATGTGTGTGCATACATAAATGTTAGTATTATTACAATCCTCGGCTGCAGCACACCGAAGTTATCACAAGTTGTAAAGTACTTTTGATATCCCGTGCGATTCTGTATAACCACTCAGACCCATAAGCTTGTTTTTATAACACTACCTGACATACGTATGATGTGACGTGCGAGGCCTATTAAGGCAATTTATTTTATTAAATTAATTTGAAAGGCAATAAAAATTATCAAAAATGCTGATTTTAGTTGTGGGTCTTTCTGTCAGTCTTTGTAACTCTGGATCGTTGAATTCAGATTTGCTTTGAATTTAAATGTCAATTTCGAAATTGGAGCTAATTAACGAATTCCATAAAGTAGCCAAAGCCTTGCACTGCAGTGAGATAAATGGATTCATACGGTCGTCTCCCCTGAACACATTGGCTCCCATATTTCTACCCACCCCTCATTCCCTTTTCCTTCCCAGAATCTCCTCTCCTTCCTTTCCCTAAATATACCCTCTACAAAGCATCCCCAAAGATGACATATAAGGGATTTTTTTTTCTCAGCGTCTCCTGTACGGAGATAATGTAAAAACAATTTTCATTTTAACAAATCCTGCAATGTTTTTTCATATATTTTTTCTTCATTCGTGAAATAATTTTTGTTTACTTTTTTACAGGCTTTTCGACAATTCGAAAAAACCATAACTCTGAAAAACCATGGGATTGTTCATGAGTGTAGGGGCGTGTAAATAGCCCCAGACACGAGGGAATACTCTTCCTTATGTGACACAAACCAGATTATACAGCAATTCCAAAATCCTCAGTGAAAACAAAACAATACTTACTCAGAGAATGCAGCTCTCCACACGATGTAAGGACAAACGACACTAGTTTCTTTCAAATATTGAATTTGCCAAGGCGGCATTGCATAATCTCAACAGATGTTTATCAAAGGAAGGAAGTTCCATCAATGAATATGAATTTTGCACATTAATCGTATGTGCCAAAACTTCACAACAATACTTCAATTATGGGTTGATTTTGATTAGGACTGACATCTCTTGGCTTTAAACAACCCTCACGTCGAAAGTAATTGCCTGCCCCACAGAGGTAATAAAATGCATGAATTTTTTTTTTTTTTTGTGCATTACAGATTGATTTAATCCTATTACAATACACATAATATATACATGAGAAAAGAAATTACAAAATTACAAAAATACATATTTTAGAGTCCTTGCTTAAAATTATTCTTGAAACCTTCAAGACTAATGTTGAAAATGTCAAGAGACCTAGAAATATCATTTAGCAGCACCATACCTCTTGTCATGCTATGTTGGGCCACAACGTCTGTTCTGCCATGAGGGATATAGAGCAAGTCATGGTGGCGACCCTGGCAGTAGTTGTTCGGTACGAACAATTTATAGCATTCTAAGAGGTATGGGCTGTCAATGTAATAGTTTATAATTTTGAAAGCTGTGACTGTTAGGGTCTCATTCCTTCTAGAATGGAGACTTTCGAAGCGCGTTTCAGATAGCAAATCTAGATGATGCATAAATCGCGGGTATTCACCATGCATTCTCATATAATGATACCTTAGAAACTTTTTTTGGATTTGTTCTAATAAATCTATGTATTTTTGCTGGTATGGGACCCAAACAGCAGAAGCGTATTCTAATTTTGATCGTATAATGCAGTTAAACATCGATGTCATTGCTTCGGGCTTGGAAAATTGTTTACTTATTCTTATCACAAATCCAAGAAGTTTGTAACACGATGATGTCAACTCCACTATATGATCTGAAAAAGTAAGTTTGGGATCGAATGTAACCCCGAGGTCCTTGATGAATTTTACAGATGACAATATTTCATTATTTAATTTATAATCAAATTTAATCGGGTTTTTGGAACGCGTATAGGTCATGGTGACACATTTTTTTACATTAAAGAAAAGTTTATTCTCATCTGCCCAATGAGATTGAATTTCACTGAATTTTTTCACTGAATTTCAATGTCACATAGGTAAATTTAATATAATACAACCACCATAGATGGCGCCCCCATGGTCCCATAGCATAAATTATTAATTTAAATGAGACTAATGCCAAAATGTATTTAAATATATTTTATGGCGCGTATCCAATGGGTTTCAAAAAATGGATTTCGTAAATCGCGCACAGTATTAAAAAACGTATTGTTTACGAGGTTCAATACTTTTACCGTATAAAACAATCATCTAATTAAAGAAGAGTTATTGTTTATGTTTATATGGTTTTTTTATATATGTATTCGGAAAGATTTTGCTCCTTCGTCGCTTTTTTGATTTTGTAACGTTTTTAGATACCAATGTCAACTCTAAGCTCAGTTTTTAATTGTTTTTTCTTGTGAGCAAGTTAGGGAACGTACCCATATTACATGACCCGTTCATGGGGGGGGGGATCTTCAAAATACCACTGCTTGTTCACAATGGGGGGGGGGGCTTAGGTTTTTATCACGTAGTCAATCTAGAAATCTCGCGTTTTTTCGAGCTACATTCAAATATGGCGCGCAGTGTTTGGCGCTTTTTAAATTCTTCAAAAGGATTCCTTGTCTAAATATAAAATATAAGCCAAATATTATTTTTTTAACTTTTTGTTAGCAAGAATGATTCAAAACCATATTTATGAATTACTATGTGAAAACTGTAGGGAGGAGGGGGGGTCTTGGAATATACTACACGTGGTCACCGAAGGGGGAGGGGGGGTTAAAAAATGCTAAAAGTGGGTCACGTAGTATGGGTATGTTCCCTTAAGTATAATACAACATTATAACCAAAACAGAAACGGTTCCAACACATCTACAACATATATTTCTGACTCAAAAGCCTCATTCCTCAAACAGTTTTACAAACTCACCGAATTCTTATTTTATTAATAACTTTAAGGTCTGATAATGACAACGGAAAGCCGTATTGACAGGTTGTTAACGAAATTATTTCAATGTGATTGACTTAATTCCACGAACCCGGTAAATCTCATTCCAGGCTCTATTCAGGAATAAAGCGAACATCCATTTGAATTCGATTCATTAAAGTAATGCGATGGAAGTTCTCTATTTAACAGTAATTATTCGAATTAGGCTCGTAAACAGGTTTGTATCGTCCCTGTTATAATAATAATGAGAGCTTAATGGTGCTTTCCGAATCTGATCTCAAAGTATCCATAATATTATGTTAGGTGTAACGAAGGTATAAAGTTTTTTTAAATTAACACACAAGACGCCCTGAGAAAAAAAAACTCAGAACCCATGTCATCGTTGTAGATGCTGTGTGGAAAGTTTTCTTGGGGAGAGGAAGGAGAGGAAACTCTGGAAAGAAAAAAGATCCACTGTCCCACTGCGGTGCAAAGCGATGTTTCGAACGGATTCGACTGGAGAAGTCTGGGTTGGGTCTCCCTCAACCAGTCACTCCCGGTTAGGTCCACCACGCAGTCGGTGGGCATACGTGTCCGCCGCCAAGGCCTAGACAAATCTCACCCCATGTACCCCGGCAGCGTATTTACAATCCCTACCGCGTTTCAGTCGCTTTAAATTTTCAATATCAAAAATTAAATATTTAGAAATAAAATTATTAATTTCTAATATACACGTTGGAAAGATTATTTTATCTAGATTTTATAACAATTTTTGTTACTGCAAAGTGCTAAAAAATTATCAATATAGAGGTGTATTTACAATATATGGGAATAATATTAATATTTAAATATTTAGAAATAAAATTATTAATTTCTAATATACACATCAGAAAGATTATTTTATCTAGATTTTAGAACAATTTTTGTTTTTGCAATATGATAAAAAATAACCAATAAAGAGGTATATTTAAATGTAAATTGTCATTACCGCGACTGAATCGGTATAGGTTTTGTAAATACGCACCCCGGCACCCAACGTAGCGAACCACTTGGAGTGATCTGTGGCAGGGGTGTTGGTTATGTAAATGGTCCCCGCGGCGGTATGAAAATGATAAATTTCGCCAATGAAATCATTAAAAATGTATTATTTGTACACAGTATTATATGTATACAATTCCCTATTTTTATTGCCAATACTGATGACAAAATAAATGTTGTTCCCTTATTTTTTTATGTAGGTACTTTTAAAGATAGATAAAAATTTCGAGGTTAAGAATAACTTGACAATATTGAAATCCTCCTTTTTCCAACACAGTGAGCATAAAATATTGCTAATATCGTAATGGAACACTTAGCTATCCGAGAAACTGAACTCTGACGTGAATGGGATCCAAACGCGATGCAAACTCACCCACTAACCGGTCAACATTGCTAAAATACTCTTTTAATTGTAAACTAAACCTTTGCAATGAAGAGAGTAACTATAGAATAGGTACCATAAATTTGTTTTGTCATTATAGGAGTAGTATTTCTCCAACTTTTAAAACTTTATTTTTATGTACGTACCTGACAAGAGTTCCAACTGTTCGAGACTGTTCGAAGCCAGTGTATTACCTTCGTAGTATGTAGTATTGTAAGATCTCCAATTGGGGAATTTTGTGAGACCGGAAGAGATGAGGAAGAGCAAGAGGTGAGGAAGAGGAAGGTGGGGAAGTCTTTCTTCTTCCGATCTGGTCTAAAGTCATACTAAGGGACGTTTCGATTCTGAATAATTGTGATTTTTCACCACCTGAGATGTAAATCGCTTAAAGAAAAGATTGTCAAAACATTTCCAAAAGTTTGGAAGCATACATGATTTTCGAATTCAATTTTTCGAAAGCAATTGTTCGAATTTCAGTTTTTCGAAAGACTAATTTTTCGAATAGCAAATGGCCGAAAGATATATTTTCCGAATTTGCTAATCAACTTCTAAAATACATATTTCACTTGCTTATGACTAACCAGATACTGTTAGGTTAGGTTAGGTTCGCTCTTGAGGCGATTTTTCGCAAAAACAGCGCTATATAAGTTGTCCAAATTTATTATTATTAGTTGATATTGTCCATCCTGTAATAAAATACTCTTGTACGTGTACGTACTGCATACATACTTACATCAATTCGAAAAACTTGTGTTTCCGTTAATTGATGTTCGAAAAATATGTTTTCGAAAAATTGAAGTTCGAAAAATTGCATTTCGAACAAATCAATTCGAAAAACTGCAATTCTTTGAATTTATCTAGACCCAAAAAGTATTCATTGAGTCAACTATAAAATTGGTTTTATTATATCCACTTCAATAATCCGTTGGAGTTCTACCATGTGTTCAGTATTAAAAAATAAACTCCGCAAAGTGTTGAAATCTTTATTTGAGCACGGTATTGGCTAACTTAATTCCACGGAACAGATTTCAATTCCGGCAACTACACAACTCTGTAATAAATACATTATAAAAATTGCACCATCGACAGCACGCCACAAAAAACATACGTTATTTTCCGAAACCCGATTTGGCTCACACCTCTCCAGTTTATTTTCCAATCCAGTCCGGAATTTAACGTAATCGCCGGTTTCCCGATGGAAAATCGTTCGGCCAACTATTTCGTGAATCCTCAAGAAACTTCGGAGCATTTCGGCTGTTTCCGTAATCCCGGATAAACCTGGAAAATCATTCGGAAACGGAGCCTTACCATTTCCAACATTTCGATCTAATACGTTTAAGTGTTTAATGGAATAAGGGCTGAGATACTTGTAGATTTCAGGTTTTTTGTAATTCTCTCTCTTTCGTTTGATATTATTTAAATTGAGTGTGATCAAAGAATTGTTTGGCAAAATTAAAGAAAAAACATAAAATTTTGATAATGAAACGTTTCATAATGATAGTGAAACGTGGCGTTGTGAAATTGAAATGTTTCTTGGTGATATTGAGGTGTTACGTGATGAACGTTAAATGCGGTGAAGATGAGATGTTACGTGATGATAATTAAACGATTCCTGGTTATAATGTTATGTGATAATAATGAAACGTTAATTGGTGATAATATCACGTTACGTGATGATAATGAAACGTTACTTGGTAATAATATGAGGTTGAAATAAAATGATAAAGAGACGTAGTGATAACGAAACTTCACTTAGTGGTAATGAAATGTAACGTGATGACATTGAAACATTACGTGATGATAACGTATTGTCACGTGATGATAATGAAACATTACGTGATGATAACATTACGTTTCATAGTGGTAAATGGTCAGTTGGTGGTAATAAGTTGACACGTGATGATAATGAAACGTTACTTAATGGTAATGAGATGTAACGTGATGATAATGAAACGTTACTTAGTGGTAATGAGATGTAACGTGATGATAATGGTACGTTACTAAGTAGTAATGAGATGTAAAGCGGTGATAATGAAAGGTTACATGTTGATAACGTTACGTTACATAGTGGAAATGTGATTTTACTTCTTTATAAGAAAATGTGGCGCGGTGATAATAAGATTTCTTGACGATAACCGATTCAGTAATGCTATCCGAAACGCTGACTAAAGAAGAAGGTAACATAATAACATAATAACATAAGAACAACACAACATAATAACCCAAAAATAACAAACAATAATTCTTTTGATCGTGAAAATCTCTAATCATATCATATTGAGATTACAATTAAATATTTCTTACATTATTTGAGAAAATGACAAAGAAATGTAATGACAAAGAATCGAGTCGTAGTGAAACTGAAACGTTGTGATGAATGTAATTATAAAAACGAATATATCGTGAAAAATATATATTTATAATCATGAACCGTGGCGCAATGATAACAAAAAGTAATATTGGGAGATGTTTATGAAGCATTGGGATATATTAAGAAAACTTTGGCGATGTTTGTGGAACGTCGCGTATTGGGAAAAAATAGGTAATAATTAATGATTCTCAAACATCATTACAAACATCTTATATTTATATACATAATATAGAATGGTTTTTCGGTGTGTGTTGAGGGATTTATTCTCTTCTAATCGAAGTTTTCCGAGATTGATGAAATTTTGCAATAATCTTTAAAACAGGAGGAAGGTTACTGAAGACCTTATATTTCGAAATACCGCTCCCACCCCGATTTTACCACCTCTAAACGTACAACTGATGAAATTTTGCACCCTTGACGTTCAAAATTCGAGGAAAATTAGTGTCTAGATCTGATTTCTAAAAACTCTCTGCAAAGCAAATAATCAAAATGAATATATTTCAGTCATATTCAGAAATTTTAATATAGTCAAATAAGATATTTCTTTGTTCATTGTACACTAGCATAATTATATCGCTAATGAGGGTAGTTGTATAATCTGTATCAAACGTGGCCTTGTTTCTACCCATGTCACTTCTCGTTATCAGAATATATTAGAAATAAAACATATCATTTCATAAATATACCGGAGAGGAATATTCAAGCCAAAAACACGTATATCCTGTGGATGTTACAAACCACAAATATAGGTAATAGGGATAAAAAATGCTTGACAAATGGAGTCTAGATATGTATCATGTAAAGCAAAGGTGGTTTTTATATTTTTAATATGAATACCGCACAATAGTCCCAACTGCTCCCGTCTGGAGGCAGTAAGACTATGGCATCCCCAATTGGGATATATTGTGGAAGGCAGAATGTAGTGGTATTTTTCAGAAAGTTGTATTTTTATTGTACTCAATCGAAACTATGCAAACAGCTTCAATTAGTTCAAAGCACGTTTTTGGTAGTGTAAACCGGTTTGAATTAAAAATAACTCGAAAATTTCACTTTAAGAGCATTTAACCAGCCAGCGGCCTAAAATCCACATTTCGTCGAAAGCTGTTCTTACGATCGTACAGGGCGGTTCCAATGAGAAAGATTAATTGTTCTCCGTACCAGCTTTTTAAAATTATAACTCAATATCAATTTTATTTCATTCCAAATTTGTTTTAATTTATACCTACTTCCAAAATTGCTGAAAAGCGTGAAGATAAAACTTTTAAAATTATGTAATTTTTGTTAATTATTGTTTGATCATAAGTATTCATCATTTTTTAATAATGTCTAAAATAAATAAGAATATAAAATAATCTCAAATATATTAGTTTGTACGTGCGTAAATACATACACAAACGGACCAATTTTTGTCAAAAAAGACATGAAGGTTAGTATATATTTTTAAATAATTTTATTTAAACTAAAATTAAAATTCTGAAACATGGTTTCCCAGATAATGTATTGATTTATTTTACTGCATGATAATATGATTTGAAATGGGTGTTGTATAATACAAAATCTTTTTTGAAAATATAACGAATCTGCCAATGGCCTATGGTATAACCTTATTATACTAAAAATAAACATTTTTTCTCAAAATTTAAAACATACGTTTACAAGATAAAATAACAATCTTTCGAAATCAATTTACAATTTTTTGTGGAAAAGAATCAGTAGGTACGTTTAAAATCTGATTTAAAAATGACATTTCTCTGGTTCCCTCTTAAAGCTTGCTTGAAAGGATGATCAATTTAAAATTGATTTATTATCATCCTCATCAAATAATGTTAATTTAGGTTATATGTGTGTACTGCAAAGATATTGAAATATAAGTAGATGTGCTATCTGCAGTTTTTACTAGGTGGGACTGCGCTTCCGAGTGTCGCCGATATTGTTTACGAATTAACAAATAAACTAAATGAACGAATAATTAACAAATAAACCAAACGAACGTTAAACTAAATAAATGAATTCTTTCCGTATTCAAACTATATTGTTAACCAATACTAATGCACATCTTCAAAAAATTAACGAAATCAACAAATTATTTTTGTATGCAAACTACTCTAATTAGAGCGTAATCCGCCGACAGTTGCGCGGACCCCATAGCATATCTCCTTTGCATTTGAATATCTTTGTTGTTCTGTATTACTCCGATTCAATGAACTGAAATTTGCTTTGAAATTAAGTGTCATTTTCAAATTTAACAGAATTTTATTTATTGTTGTATTCATAATTGAAATAGATTATTAAAAAATTCAAACTCTCCCGAAATTTTTTTATGGTTCATGATTGTATAAATGCTGTATTATTTTAGCAACTCAATTAATAAGTGACCTTTTAACCGGGTAAAGGTAGGTATATAGGCATTTTTTTTACTTCTCACAATCATGTTACTGTAGTAAGTGAACTAAATTAGAAACTGAGGAACAAAAGCAGAAATCTTTGAATGATGTGCTGTTGTTTGGTGTACTTTTATCGTGTGGATTGGTTTGTTAAAAAAAAGCCTTAACGTTAATTACATAAGTTCAAAAAGTTCATAAAAGCGTGGGAAAATATATTTATTTACATGAAGAAAATCATATTTATTAATTATTATAGTTTGCATTAAAAAGCTAATGTCAAAGTGTGGTGAGGCCACATTGAGACGATAATATTAATGATTGTACTATGTTAAATTTTTCTAACTCAATAGAAACCTTCGTATAATTAAAGACAATTAAAGAGAAATTAAAATTGAAAAAGTTTTTAGGAGTAATTACTCTGTTTTTAATTTACCTGGTAAATGATATTGGATAAATACTTCAATAATTTTTTTCAGGTTTTGATCTTAGTTGTCCTCATTAAAATATTAAAAAAAAATATACACTCTGGGAAAGAAAACTAACTAACTAACCATCACGTAGTTTCTCCGCAGGGGCAGGCAGAGAGGACGGACCGCCAAACAACTCGGTCTTGGCACACACTCCTTGCCTCGTGCACATTCATACATCGTCTCATACATGCTCTTCTATTATTCTGACTCTTGACATGGCCCGACTCAAGTATCTGATTTACTTGTTCATGCCTTTCTCGGGCGTCCCTGACTTCTTCTACCATTCAGATTACCGCACAAGAGTACCAACTGCTCCCGTCTGAAGCCAGTGAGATTATGGCATCCTCAATTGGGGTATGTTGTGAGGCTGAAGGTAGTGGGGAGGGGAAGGAGATAGGGAACAGGAAGGTGGGGAAGTACCCGGCTATTCAGATCTAGTCACCAAACACGGCTAATGCCGTTTCAAGCAAAGTTTCAATTCTGAATTGTGGTCTTACACCGGGCGATACTGAGAATATCTTCTTGCACTACTTTCTTTATTCATTCGCTCTACATTCCCAAACCATCTGAGGGTCCCTTTATTAATCTTACTCATTACATCAGCCTTGCATACTTTGCGGATCTCCACATTTATCATACGATCATTCATGGCTTTACAAGTACGCCTTAGGGATCTCATTTCAAAAGCATTCAGTCTGTTTTTATCCTTCCTCTGCCAGTTCCATGCCTCAATGCCATACATCAGCGAAATACCCTTGCACGATGATGTCGTTTCTCACCCGGCATGCCGCTTAAAGTCTCGCAAACCCTTCTGGACGGAAGGAGAAAGACTCCTTCGAACACCTCTCACCCAAGAAGATAGGTGAAAGCTTGACTGGCAATCGGCCAACGTCAAAAACGCCCGTCTCGTTCAAGACCCCACTGAGAGACAGCCTGGGTTCTCATTGCCTCGCAAACTCTAGACTGCCATCAATAGGTAAAGGTGCTCCCATAGCCGTTGTGCTCACATGATGCACAGATAGGGCCTTAAACAGTCAGCGATGTGTGAATGCGGTGCGGTGCAGATCACCGAACATGTGGTCAACGAATGCCCGCTCCATTCATTCCCCGGCGGGATTGATGAGGTCCACAGGGCAACGCCTGTGACCTAGATGTCCCCCTCTGACCCCCCACCATACGAAAGAAGAAGAAGAAGAATACATCAGGGTAGGTTAGGTACCAGGACTCCATTGAAGACTGCTAACTTCGCTTCTTTTGACAGTTTTTTATTAGCGCCAACTGCATTCAGACCTCCATTAATGGAGTTACCTGCATTTACCCTTCTTTCAATATCTCTATCAGCCTTCCCATCTCTCGTAAACATACTGGGGAAGAGGATGGTGGGGAATCAGATCTGGTCTGGCTAAAGACATTTCAGGCATAGTTTCAATTCTGAAAGTGGTCTTTCACCAAGGCGGTACTGAGACTATATTCGATTTTGGAACGTTCCGCAAATTTTCCACTTATTATTTTTAAATTAAATAATTGTTTCCCTTTGCGTTATGCATGAACATCTTGTCTTAAACGTTAGTTTATCAATTTAAAATAATCAGTAATATTTGACAAGTAAAAGTATTTCACCAAAAAATGTAGACATAATTTGTCTCGACGTCACCTTGCGAGAGATTTAGCACTAACAATGCCTCTCTCACAAAAATAAAGTTGGTTGTTTTCAGGTGGAAAAATGTAATGAACAGTAATTGTTGAATGAAACACTAGTATATATTCAATAATTTGGCGGGTATTAGATAGCTCAGTGGTAGAGCACCTGACCGACAATCAGATATACACGCCACACGGGTTCATGTCCCGTTGGCGGTATGTATCTTATCTCAAAAACCTTGTCTTAAACGTTAGTTTATCAATTAAAAATAATAATAAATAATTGTGAGCTGTCAAAATTAATCAAATAAAGTTTATTCTGTGATGCTAATCGAGAGCCTTACCCCTCGACTACGTGGGTCATCAAAGGCCTTACCGATAATACGTCGGATAAAAAAAAATGTCACTGACATATTTTAGTACATGACGCGAATACACTTAAAAAGTAAACAAAACTTATTTGATTAGAAGTATTTTTAATATCTATTTGTTGTAAAAGCATTGTAACAGACGCATTGATGCATTAGATCTTGTTTACGTGAAACTTTGCAGCTGGCCGCCGCACGTGTCCCTTCAAAATATTACTGCCTACAAGAGAACAGTAAACAACTATGGACAAGTCGATTCTTGCAAAGTGTTACATGAAGAACCTGCACGTGTTATTCAAAAACCAAAAACACCTCGCTTTATCACAAACCACAGGTGCGAAATGCGGTCAACCCATGCAAGAAAACACTTCGTGTCTAAACTAGTTTGTTGTTTACGTGAAAAATCACAGCTGGCCGTCGCACGTGTCCCTTCAAAATATTACTGCCTACAAGAGAACAGTAAACAACTATGGACAAGTCGATTCTTGCAAAATGTTACATGAAGAAACTGCACGTGTTATTCAAGCACTAAAAAGCACTTAGCAACCAAAACGCCTTGCATTATATTGATGAATAAATCCTGCATTTTAAGCAGGTGCGTTCGTCCGCCTGGGGAAATCAGGTCAACTCAGGCAAGAAAACAATACACATGTCCAAACAAGTTTGTTATTCAAACCTGCCTCAAACACCTGGGGTAATTAAGATAAACAACAGATGCAGAAATGCAAAACATGTTTACGTTTTCCTTCAAAACAGGTGTACGTAAAATTTAGTATAAAAACCATCTGAAAATAAATATTTCATGACATTACCCAAAAGGTCTTTGAGTTTTTATTATCTCCCGAAACCAAAGTGACGATCGGAGTCCAGCGCCCCTATTGTTTACAGTATTTGTATGGAGCAAATAAGTGGTCTCATACAAGCATTATTCCGGATTTTGTATTACATGCTTACAATTTTAAGTGACAAAATCAGAATACCGAGGATAAATTGATGTTTTAAGTGTTATACCTCATAAGGGTCTCAACTATTCACAGCAAGTATGACTATGGCATCTCAAAATGGGTTACTGCGTTGTGAGGCTTAAGGGAGTAGGAAGAGAAAGGAGATAAGGCAGAGAAATGTTTGGAAGTGCCAATATTTTATGGGAATACTGCACCAGAGAATAAACTGCTCCCAACCATCTGAAGCTGGTGATCTGCGGCATCCCAAATAGGGTATATTGTGAGGTTGGAGGTCGTTGGAGATGGAAGAGAAAGGTTGCAAAGTACCTGGTTTTTAGGTCTGGTCAAAAGCAACATTCCAATTTTGAAAGGTAGTCTTACACCAGGGCGATACTGAGAGTATCTTCTAATCTGTAACGTGCCGCAGTATGTTTTATTTTTATTAAATGAAATATGGAACAACACAAATTAATTAAATAAAATTTACTTGCGCACGCCGGGATTAGGATGCGATTATAAAATATGATAGTTCACCAGGACGATATCACTCTGTTGCTAAGATTCCAAAGATCTATTGGTTCTCAGCAAATAAGAATGTCTTTGCATGTTAAATACACATATTTTTTTAAGAATACACTTCTTTATGATATTGTCTGGCTTATGTTAGGTTAGTTTAGGTTAGGTTAGAATACACTTCTTTATGATATCGTCTGGCTTATGTTAGGTTAGCTTGATCGTTGTCCAACGTTACATTACATCAAGTAAGCCTTTCCTGGTAGACATGAAATTAATAAAAACCATGAAGCCAGTGGTTACCTACTAATGCGACCTTTGATGCCACCACAAGTTCACTGCAGAGAAGTGGGTACTGGGAATACTGGGAGTATATTATTACATGTCTGTTGGGTATTACCGTCCTTTAGAAAATTCAAACCCAAACCGCAGATTTCATCCCTTACCCGCGGCATCATCCCTCGGGCACTCAATCGTCAAAATTCATTACAGCCTCCGTCACCTGGAGGCTTTCTCCACAAGAGCCTACGAAAAATTTAACGCGGTGGATGCGGTTTTAAACCAGGATACGCCACTTGGGTAGATATATTACTCGTTGGAGTTTATTGCTAGTCTGTACACCCTTTAAGTAAAAGATATGCGAATGAAAGAGTTAATATGGAATTATGTACTACGTATGTGTGTTTGTGGTGGTTCCGTTTTATTTACCTCGGGAAAGTTTGTTAAAAACGTATTAACGACATTCGTCGTTGAGTGGTTAAGATCTTCAGGGGTCGTGGGCTTTAAAACCTGGCGTGCTCAAATAAATTTTCTTTATTGAGAAGAAGCAGTTCTGTGGGTAGACATACATGGCGTCCAAAAAGTATGTTTCATTTTTTATTTAACAAATTAGAACCTAATTTCCACAGAAATCATAAAAATCTTTTCTAGCCCTAAACTTTTTTTTTTATAGTAAAACTCAAAAGTTTCCCAGCTGCTCCCGTCTAGAGCTAGTGAGACTACGCATCCCCAATTGGGGTATTTTGTGAGGCTAAAGGTAGTAGTGAGGGTAAAGAGATAGGGAAGAGAAAGGTGGGGAAATACCTGGATATTAAGATCTGGTCACTAAACACGGCTAAAGCCATTTCAAGCAATGTCTCAATTCTGAATGGTGGTCTTACACCAGTGCGATACTGAGGGTATCTTCCACTCTGGAACGGCCGCAAATATAATGTAGGTATATTATTTTTAAATGAATTAATTGTGAAATAACACAAACCAATCAAATAAGATTTATTTGCGCACGCCGGGATTTGATCCCGCGACCTTCGGATTGTGAGACTTACCCCTAGACCACGGCTGCCGTCAAACAGGAAAATAATTTTCATCGAGCATATGTCCTCTTGGGGATGCTGTGTGAATGGCATTTTTAACGACAGGAAGATGAACCCGGGCACCCTTGCTAAGTCACCATACGTAGCGAACCATTTGGGGTGACCTATAGTAGAGGTGTCGGTTATGCAATAAATGATTCCCGGGGCGGCGGTACCCATTTACGCCTATCAAATTAAAGTACCTACCAATTTAATTATAAACTAAATGGTGCTACAACTTAATTGAACAAAATTTCTTTAGTTGAACTTCTATACTTTTTACACGCGCCTAAAAAGTAAAATGATTTCAACGAAGAAATATGTTTTTTTTTTTTTTTAAGTATGTTTATTCAGTTTTTTTAATTTTACAATATTTATCTTAAAAATCTTACAAAACTGATCAATCAGTTTGATTGTAAGAAATCTCTCATTTTTCCTATTTAATTAATACTATTGTACTTTTATGTTTTACATTGTAATAACTGTGTAAAATTTACAATACTAATTATTATAAACTACTAATTACGAATACAGTGGGTGATAGTAATTTCCAGGTATTTGATCAATATTCGATTTGGGTATTTGTATACAATATTATTTGCTTTCATGTTCTACGGAGATAGAATGATTTAACATTTTTTTTTATATTTGAATAAGATGTCTCATTTTTAATATTTTCAGGTAATGCGTTAAATATTTTCGGAATTCTATGCCTCATTGTTCTATCACCGTATACATTTTGAGATTTATTAATAATAAGCATTTGTGCTTCTCTATGCCTAGTAGGGTAGTTGTGGTTTACAGGTTTTTTGAATTCTGTATTCCAGAATTCATCTAGCGTTAATTGATAATCTACCTTACTGTGTATAGAGAGGACATTACACAAGGAGAAAATTTTTTTATAATCGCCTTCACATAATTGAACTTTTTTTTTGCCTGATATCAATTTTAGGAAACGGATTTGTAATTGTTCTATTTTATTTAAGTACGTTTTGTACGTTAATCCGTAACTATTTATTCCGTATCCTATAATTGATTCTGCTAATGCGTTGTATATATAGTATAATATATTTTTATCAACAAAGTTTTTTAGGTGATAAAATTTCCCTAATATGGATCTTAATCTATTACATAATATGGTTTGATTTATGGATAAATTATTTTATGTGACTTTGTTAATGAATTATACAATTTGTCCAAAGCAACGTAACTGACTCAATGACAATTTTTTTCCAAACTTTCTTCGGCCAGATAAGTAAACTAATATTGATGATTCCAATTTGACAGCAGATCCTAGATGCTCATGCTCAGCGAACTCTAGCGAGGTAATAAGGCGATATATTATACTGTCACTGTCTTGAATCGGAAACGAAACGTACAAACAAATTTACAGATGAACGAAATGCCAAACGGTCCAGTTAATGTAGGACTTTAAGAACAGAAAATAATTTGAATATTTTCGTGCCGCACGTTCCATATTTTGCAGATCTTCCACTGGGAGTATCTATACTCCCATCCTCCCTCTCCCCCCATCTCCTTGATTCTCTTGGTCTTTGCGGTTTTCGCATAATTTATTTATATTCAATTAGTAGATATCTGCACAAAAAGTGTTGTTTTAATTCGCTTACAAATTTTGTTTTATACCGAAATTCTACTTAAAAAAACACGAGCCTTATCAGTGAATCTCATTTTGAAAACCCAAAAATAATCTTTGAGTGAAATCTCGAAATTCTTCTCGGCATTTCTCTTTCTTTCCCCAAAAACTTATCCCTTAAAATTGTTTGTGTTTTTCCTAATTACACTAATTATGCAAATAAAAGCAGCCCTTCTTAATTTGCGTTCACAACTTAAATCGTATTTTTAAACTTTATTTTCTTTTGTTTATAATTCTTATCCACTTCAAAGGGCGCATCTTACATTTATTTTTTGGCGAAAGTTGTTCATAAAATGTGTCTCGTTAAAGATAAAATAATGGTTCAAAAGAAAACTTTTAAAAGCATCCTCGACAATCTGTAGGAAGCTTTCCAGGCTGGTATTTATTATTTTTCTGTTTCTGATAAGGCTTTGGATGACTGAACCTGGTGAATTTGAATCATGGATTTAATTAAGGGTATTGCTTAGTGAAAAGGGCAAAGAAGAAACAATTGATTTTGTTTCATAACGCTGATGGATTTCATACGTAGGTATTTGTGTTCCAATTTACCATGCAGATCGGAGGAACCCTGAAGTTGGACTTCCGCACATTAAGTGTACTTACCTATTCGGCGGACTAAGTCAAGTACCGCAATATCGTCAGTCTATTAACAACCATCGAAACAAAACGTAACGTGACTTTTCACTCGACGTTGAAATGTTATTTTCTATCAATCGGAAGCGTGTAATGTGAAGCATTATAATATCGCCGTCTTTACCGAATGCTTCGTGTGAACAGCTTCATCCTATCGTGACTCAAACTATATCGTGGTTATAATAACCGAACAATCTTTTCGTACGCCTTGGATACACCTATGACCGTCGCCGAATGAAGATCCAGCTACGAGGCACAACAGTGAGTATTGCTTAATTGTGTATACCGGATCTTGTTTGGTGATTGGGCATAATTCTTATCGAAATCCATAACGTTTCATTTAGCAAGGAATAACCACAGGTTATTCTAAAACCCCGTGCCATCGTGCACGATTCAGATTTAAAATATTAGCGTATTTCAATAGATGATTCTTGATCTGTTTTAGACCGAACGTTAACGAGTATTGCCGAGTGTAAGTAGCTAGGAACCAGCGGGCTCCATTTCCCGTTTGCTGAGTTCAGAATCTGTCAGAATAATTCCAGTGTGTTTAGAGATCGGTCGTGATGACAGATTAATTATTAATTGTTTTATATTATAAACTTTTATCTGTATATTACAGGCTTTCTTTGGAAAACCTTAGCTACACAAATAAGTTTATAAAACAATTTGGGAGGCGGGTATGGGTACCGCCGCCCCGGGAACCTTTATTGGATAACCAACACCTCTGCCATAGGTCACCCCAAGTGGTTCGCTACGTTTAATGATTTAGCAGGGGTACCCGGGTTCATGGGGTGAGGTTTGTCTAGGTCTTGCTGGCGGACGACCAGGACACACTAAACCCACCCCTTAAACTCTTTTCCTTCCCAGAACTCTCCTCTCCTTCTTCCTAAAAAAACCCTCTACACAGCATCCCCAAAGATGACGTAGGCCCTGAGGAAAATTATTTTCCTCTGGGCCTCCTGTGTGGAGCTCATGTAAAAAAAAATAATCCCAAACACACGGAATAAAGGACATTATATGCATCAATATTACTTTTGGCACTTTTAGTTACGTCAATATTTTCCTCGTTAGGTGGTTTAGCCGGTTGTGTTTTTTTTACAACTCACACGTGAGGCCTTGAGAAAAAATAAATTTTATTAAAGCCTTTGTCTTCTTTGTTTGTTTTTTAGGAGAGTAAGGAGTAAACATGGTTCTTGAAGACACCCATGTTACATGTTAGGAAGAAAGAAACGCCGGTAAATCATTCCTCGGCGATCTACTGAAATCAAGAACGTGTCGTAAAAACAATGTTTAACAAAAACAACGAAAAATTATTTATACAAACGTTGGGCGCGGGTTTTGACGTGTTTTCCGGCTATTCACCAAACGTGCAGTATTATCTGTGTCATAATGACATTGTGACCAGTTTTATCTGTTAAAGATCGTTTTTAAAATCAAAGAATAATTGGAAATAAATGAAAACATTAAAATTATTACAATTTTTCTGTAGCTCTATACAGAACGCCCTGAAGAAAATAATTTCCCTCAGGGCCTGTGTCATCTTTGGGGATGCTGTGTGGAGGGTATTTTTAAAGAAGGAAAGGAAGATATGGAGGGTGGGTAGAATTTTGGGGGTTAGTGCGTCCAGGAGTGAACGACGAATGAATCTGTCCGTCCCACTGCTGTACAAGACGATGGGCCGAGAGAGTCCTGCTGGAGAGCTAAAAAGGTCTCCCACAACCCGTATCTTCAAATCCAGCCGGCCACACTCTAGGCGTAGGCGTCTGCCGCCAAAATCTAGACATTGGGCCGTATTCATAAAACTGAAGGATATCCTTGTAAGTATAAGGTAGAAGTAGGTTTTGAGTTGAAGAAAAAGGTAGAAGTATAAGCATTTCATTTTTTCCGCATTCATATAGTACTCCGATCAGAGAAAAAATATTCGTCAAGCAGCGATAGTGAAAGTACAGAAAAATATAATGCTAAAACCGAACTGACCGAACCGACTACATTTCATAGCAGATGAAATTGCCAATGCCCCGGGATTTTGGAAAAATTCTTTATAATCACGAACAGGTGATAAACGCTGTTTGTAGTGTTTAATCTCTTCATTTACACAATATCTGCCTTCGCTACAACTGATCACACGACTGAGTCTGCTGCTGACCACACTCAAAATCATTGAAGGATATCCTTTTTATTTAGAGTAAAAGGTAACGTTTATGAATAACCAAATACTTTTTTTTGTGAAGGATATGCTCATACTCTATAAGTATAAGGTTTTACCCGGAATACTATGAATGCGAGTTGAAGGATTTCCTTTACATGCTGCAAGTATAAGCATAACCTTTTTTTTATGAATACAACCCATGAACCCATGAACCCGAGCATAACGAAAAAATTATGAAAATTCACCAAACGTAGCGAACCACTTGGGGTGACCTATGGCAGAGGTGTTGGTTATCCAATAAATGGTTTCATGTATTATTAGTCCTATGATCAGAATTTAAACTTTAAACCTTGTAGGTATCCATAATTTAAGAAAATGCGCTTAAAATATTTTTTTTAAGAACGGCACCAGATACACTAGTTTCATTTTAAAGGAATTCTCAGGGGCGTAGTAGTAGACTGTATTGTAGGACTAGTGCGGGTTTAGAGGATACTTCGGACGGGCATTCCAAACTATTTGTATCCAATTTAAACCACTACCGATAGGCTTAAATACTTTTAACATTCGTTCATTAAAATTAATGATTTGTCTGATATATAGGTATCTGGGGGCCAAGTCTCTATCTTTTATTGTTTACTAACAGCCTGTTACTAACCGCCAAACCTTCCTAATCCTTTCTAATCTATGCAGGGTGTTAAGGAACGTATTTTTCTTACTTTAACCAGTGATTCCTGACATTATTTGATATAAAAATGTAAAAGAAATTTTGGTCTCCGGTGACAATTTTGATGTTTTTTTTTTTCTACAAAAAAGTAAAAAAAATGGTAGTTGTTAAACAGTTGGAGGCGGGGTAAGGATCGTCGGACACCCGGCTGAGTGACCAGTGACGACATGCGGAAGATTTTTTTTTTCTTTGATTTTGAAGAAAAAAATTTTGAAAAAAAAATCACCGGAGACCAAAATTTCATTTCCATTTTTTACTCCAAATAATGTCAGGAATCACTGGTTAAAGTAAGTCAAGTACGTCCCTTAACACCCCGTATATGCGTATATAAAAATCAAATATATTTGTTTCTGGGTTTGCATATATAATAATAATAAGGGGATTTGATGTGTGCATGCCCGCGATGGTTTCTGTATGCAATAGTGAGCTCTGGCATCATGAAATTATGCATTGCTAACCGTTCATCCGATTGCGAAGAAACTGGGAGAGGGAATGCAACGCATGCCGGAAAATGAATAAATGAATGATGAATGATGAATGACGAATGACGAATGACGAATGACGAATGACGAATGACGAATGACGAATGACGAATGACGAATGACGAATGACGAATGACGAATGACGAATGACGAATGACGAATGACGAATGACGAATGACGAATGACGAATGACGAATGACGAATGACGAATGACGAATGACGAATGACGAATGACGAACGACGAACGACGAACGACGAACGACGAACGACGAACGACGAACGACGAACGACGAACGACGAACGACGAACGACGAACGACGAACGACGAACGACGAACGACGAACGACGAATGACGAATGACGAATGACGAATGACGAATGACGAATGACGAATGACGAATGACGAATGACGAATGACGAATGACGAATGTTGAATGATGAATGATGAATGATGAATGATGAATGATGAATGATGAATGATGAATGATGAATGATGAATGATGAATGATGAATGATGAATGATGAATGATGAATGATGAATGATGAATGATGAATGATGAATGATGAATGATGAATGATGAATGATGAATGATGAATGATGAATGATGAATGATGAATGATGAATGATGAATGATGAATGATGAATGATGAATGATGAATGATGAATGATGAATGATGAATGATGAATGATGAATGATGAATGATGAATGATGAATGATGAATGATGAATGATGAATGATGAATGATGAATGATGAATGATGAATGATGAATGATGAATGATGAATGATGAATGATGAATGATGAATGATGAATGATGAATGATGAATGATGAATGATGAATGATGAATGATGAATGATGAATGATGAATGATGAATGATGAATGATGAATGATGAATGATGAATGATGAATGATGAATGATGAATGATGAATGATGAATGATGAATGATGAATGATGAATGATGAATGATGAATGATGAATGATGAATGATGAATGATGAATGATGAATGATGAATGATGAATGATGAATGATGAATGATGAATGATGATTTTTTGTTTTTTTTTTGCTACCACACTAGGCTAATGCCCGTGTTGTGGTAGTCGTACATTTAATATTTTAAATAGGAATTGATAAATACCAGTGGCGGCTCGAGCACAATTTCGATGGTGGGGATCGATATTTTTTATGTGTATAAATAAATATATTTACATGACAATTTACCTTAAACTCATTATAATTGAGAACATACAAAATACCTACTATTTTATATTCATGTAGATACCAATACGAGTAGATATATTTTTATGTTTTCAATTCTAATATCTAAAGTCTAAAGTAAATAATTCATTATTTTTTTCGAAAAAATATTTATTTTAAAAAAAAATATATTTTTGAATTAGTTACGCACCTTACCAGAAATAAAAAAAAATGTACATATATGAATATAAAATTTTATAAAAAATAACAATTATAATCCAACCAACTTTGGTTTAGAGCGCTTTTGAGGTAAATTTTCCACCAGAACGGCGCTATAGAAATAATCCGACCTAATTATATAATTATTTTAATAACAAAATACGTACGACAATAATACCACTAACGCGAATCCCGGTCCGTGCATAGCTCACATCTTTCAATTTGAACGAAAACAAACTTCCAAAAATCCACGAGGGGATCCTAGAGTTTATCCCCAAGATAATGATACTATGACTCAAATGCGCATGCGCGAATTCGCGAGATCCCTAAGAAACGTATCAGTACGAATAAAAAATATTAATTTCAAGGAAAAAATCCCGTGATGTCCCCCAAGTGCGCAGAACGGTTTGCGCAGAACACATGGCGCATGGCAACTGTAAGTGAGCGAAGCGGTCGCACGTTCGTCCGAAGAAACTATTTCAATTTCGAGCTTAAAAATGTTCTGAATTTGAAATTATAGATTATTTTTCTCAATAGGTTTCTGAAATATGAAGTAGGGTCTGTCCCCACCGTCCCCTTGAGAAGAACCGCCACTGATAAATACTATTTTAATGAAACACATAATTAAACATACTAAATAAAGATTAAGAAATACATAAAAGTAAGTGGAAAATAAACCCAAAAAAATCATATTTTAAAGAAAAAGAAAATAGAAATTCAAATTCAAGTTTTGAAATACATAAACTAATAACAAAGATTAAGTGTTAAGAACTCATGTGTTCTATACAAATATATAAATTAAAACAAATAGGTATATAAATTAAAACTAAAATAAAATTGGTAATGTATAATTAACCACCTTCCTCTTATGTATTTTGCTTAAAACTCCCATTTTTACATTATCTCCACACAGGAGACCCTAAGGATAATAATTTCCCTCAGGACCAATGTCATATTTGTGGATGCTGTGCGGAGAGTCTTTTTAGGAAAAGGAAGGAGAGGAAGTTCTGGGAAGGAAAGAGGTATGAAGGGTGGTTAAGAATCTCAGGGTCAGTGTATCCAGGAGTGACGGATGCATGAAATCATTCCTCTCACTGCGGTGCAAGGCGAGATTCCGGCTGCAGGGGTCAAAAGGACTCCCTTAATCAGTTTCTACCGGTCTACCGAGACGGGCAAACACCATTGGCGGTCCGTGAGTTTTCAGTGAGCTAGAGTACTAAGATTGAAAAATACGACCTTATTGATGTCGTTGTAGCTGAAAAAAAATTTTTTTTTTTTCAAAATTTCTACTTTTTGTATAATGATTTTCTGGATTATTTCTGTCAAGGGATGCGCCGCATCCACAAACTGAAAAATCTTCATGCAAAAAGTTGAAATTGAGAAAAATAAAATCATTTTCAGCTGCAACAACATCAATAACGTCGAATTTTTTAATCTGGCAAACACGTCCGCCGCCAAGACCTAGACAAATCAAACCCTATGAATCCGGGCACCCTTGCGAAGCACCAAATGTAACGAACCATTTGGAATGGCGTTGGTTACCCGATAAATAGTTCCGTGGGCGATTATCTGCCTTATCCGCTTCCCAAATTGTAATGCTTATAGCCCAACAATTTTTATAATTCCCATCCAAAATAGGCAGAAAAATTAGAACGCTTCACCATTCCAACTCTCCTTACACTTCTTGTTTCATTTTTATTTACAAGTCGTCACCAACATTTTCGTTCGTACCTACAGCTGTTTTTTTAATTTAATTATTATTTGGGGTGACCTTGTCTAGCTTAACACTCGCCTTTCAAAACAACTTTCATTGACTTTACCTTCAACTTCCATCAAAATAACTTGTTAGAATACTTTGCTTGTACCCTCTTAAAAGTGATACGAGACGAGTATACCTCTTGTGACCTCTAACTTAACAAAACATCACCGTGGTACATCTTCAAGTCTTGGGAATGTTGTGTCGCTGAGAAGGTTTGCTGAGAGACTTGTTGACCCGATTCCGAAGAGACTCGGTTTATAATATGGACGCAATTGCTCCACAATTGAGTGCTGGTACCTACCCTGATGTATGACAGTGAGATATGTTACTGGCAGAGGAAGGATGAAGTAGACTGAATGCTAAAGAAATAAGATCCCTCAGGCGTTTGTGTGGTATAGCCATGTACGTTAGTATAAAAAACAAAGAGATCCGCAAAGAATGCACGGCTGATGTAAGCGTAATGAGTAATGTTAAGACAGAGATGGTTTGGAAATTTGGACACGTTTGTTTTGTGTGAATAAGAAAAATAAATAGTTTTGTGTTGCTGTACCCGAAACTATAAAAAACTGAGTGTGCAATTCCCACGCGGTAGAAGTGAAACCAACAGAAAAGAAAAGTAGAAAAAAATGCGGAGGCTTCGAAGAACCGCACAAAGAGTAAACTGGTTTTACTATGTCATTCTCTCGCAGACTTAATCCTATAGAAAGCGACGTCTAGCGACTCCGTAGAAGAAAATAAGAATACTAAATATGACCAAATGTATACGAAAAGGTGCACTGAGATTCGACGACAAAAATATGGAAAAAAAAAAACATCCTTCACATTGATCATGGTGTGCAGTTCACACGCGTTAGAAGTGAAATCTTCAGAAAACCAAATGAGACAAAGAGGCTACAAAGCACCGCACAAAGAGGAAACCGATTAGTTTATCTCATTCTCTCACAAGCTAAATCCTATGGATGTATGTGTTTGCTATTTTTAGTCGCTATTTTTTGTTACATCGTGTTTCAAATCACAACGGTGCTGAAGAAGTTTTCACTTCAACAAAGGCTTACTACAAATTCCGGCAACGTTTACTAATTTTTCACGAGTGATCACTAGTCACTCAGCCGAGCAACTGCCCAACCATTTACCCTGCCCCCTACCTGTCCAATACCTATTGTTTTTTTTTAGTTTTAAGTTTAAAAAAATATCGAAAATGTCACCGGAGACCAAGATTTCATTTATATTTTTTTACCTCAAATAGGAATCACTGGTTAGAGTAAGTCAAGCACGTCCCTTAACACTCTGTATATAAATATCCTCTTTGTTCCTGGTCTGTAGTGTGTAGTACCAACATAAATTCGAACCTCCTTCATCCTACCTCTTTACCTACATCTCTTCACAATTTCCCATCCATTGTGTTGCAAAACGTGAAGGTTCTATAGAATTCTCAAGCCCCAAGACATTTCTTGTGTTCTTATTTACTGTACAAATAAATATATTTTTTGTTCTGCACACGGACCGCTTTTGTAAGAAATCATAATATTGGACCCGGAAATTTCTGATATAGGTCAACCGATTGAAGTCCTACCAACTGGGATTAGGGTATGAATATAGAATTGATTTAACCCTTTACGCTGCCCATACAAATATTATATAGCACAAGGTCAAAAGGGGATTACATAATAAATAATAATTTTGATATTTCTATGAATTTCAAATGTGTTTATTGTTCATGTGCATTCTTTTATTCAAATTTTTCAGCTATCCATAATATTCTCGAAAGGTTATAACTTTTTTATTTGTTTTTTTTTTTACGTTATTTCCACACAGGAGCCCCCAAGGAAAAAAGATTCCTCAGTGTCAAAGTCGCTTTTGGGGATTTTTTTTTACATGAGCCCCACAGAGGAGACCCTGAGGAAAATAATGTCCCTGAAGGCCTATGTCATCTTTGGGGATAATGTGTGGAGGGTTTTTTTAGGACAAGGAAGGAGAGGAGAGTTCTAGGAAAAGGTTTTAAGGGGCTGGTTAGGAATCTGGACCTAGATCCAAGACCAAGACAAACATCATCCCATGAACCCGGGCACCCGTGCTAAATCACCAAACGTAGCGAACCACTTGGGGTGACCTATGGCAGAGGTATTGGTTATCCAATAAAGGTTCCCGGGGCGGCGGTACCCATTCCCATCTCCCAAATTGAATTTGGGATGCTATGTTTAGAGCCTTATTAGGGAGAAGAAGTTCTGGGAAGGAAAAGGGTTTGAGGGGAGGGTAGAAATCTGCGGTCAATGTGTTCAGAACTGACGAACTTACGTAGGGAATGATGGGATGGAGGGGGTTAGGGGTGGGAGAAAGGGGAGGGAAGTAATGGTAAGGGGGAGGGGTGAAGTTGGTTGGGGGGTAGGGGATGGGGGAGGGGGGAGGGGGATTGATGGGGGGAGTGTTGTGGGGAGAGGGAATGTGGAGGGAGGGGTCGGTGGAGGGGGAGGGGATTGAAGGGGGAGTGGAGTGGAGAGGGGGAAGGTGGAGGAGGCGGAGTGGGAATCCCCTAATACCATGCGAGCGAAGCCTCTGGAAAAAGTTAGTCTTAAATAATAATACAAATTGTGTTTAGAACTTTACACTTAAAAGTGTTCAAGGGAAGTATGTTACAATGCGGGGTTTTATGTGTACCTACCTGATTTCGTGGGCTAAGGATTTAATAACGTATTTAGTAAGCTTTAAATTATTGATGAAATTTTTTTTTAAGTAGGATCTGGAATTTTTTTTTGTAATCGTAAGCTATTTTTCTTCTTCTTTGTGTAGTGGAGGAGAGTTGGTGAAGGAAAAATTTGTATCAGGAGTTATTTGATACAGCATGGAAGTGCTTCCTAGAAACTGGTGGTGAGAGTTTTCCCCTTTGATAATATGTTCTGATGATTGTAAGTGACCACAATCATACATTTCAGAAACGCACGGATCCATTTGGGCATCATTTGCGTACAACAGTCAATTGTGGTTGCACAAATATTTCAAACCTCTTTAACCTGCAGACAAGCAGCCGTGTGGCAGCTTCGCGGGACTACCGATAAATTGTTTAAATTATATATTTATGTATACTATGTTTTTGATGGAATAAAAAAAAAAATAATAAAAAAAAACCCTACTAAAAACTTCAGTTAAGTTCTGAAGACAAACCATTTTTAGGCGCTTACGTTTCTGAGAATTGTAATGCATCATAATAGTCTATGATTTAGTTATTTCTTTACTATGGTGGTCTGTGGGCTCTTCGGGGCACATGGTCTCGTTGCCGAGATGTGCCGAAGGTGACTGAACGTAATTGTACAAAGAGATAAATGTACGAAGTCATTAGGTTTCAGCAGCTCTTCAGATCAGAACTAGCCTTCATCCAGGAAGGACGTTTTCCTCATTATTTTTTCCTCACTGTGTTATAAATAACCTAAGACTTTCAAAAAGCATCCATTTATAAGTATTATAATGGAAATAAAATAACTTTGCGTAATTCCTCTTTATTTTATTTTTTAAAACAACATGTTTCGGTTCAACCTGAACTTCCTCAGGGCTAATAAAATATATTAAATAAAATACAAGATTACAGGGCTTTTAAATGAAAAACAAAAGATGGAGAGGGAACATAAACTTTTGTTTGGGCAAGAGGAAGGTACCTAAGAGGGAGGGGGTGAAAGCAGGCGTGGCGAAGGGAAATATGTTGAAAAAGGGTTTTTTGAGAAATCTAACTGTTTATTAATTATAAGAATGTATTTTTATTATTACACCAAGTACTTGAAAGTACAGGTCCCATTATGTACCGTGTTACAATATTCTCTGGAGAGAATAAAGAAATACACTTCAGGAATGATATCTATTTTTAGCAAAATAAGTTCTTGAAGTGACCTAGCTTGCGGAAGGGATGAATCACAGATGCCAGCCAACCATTCGTCGAGCTTTTGAGCTTTAAAACTAGTAGTCAAACTACCTATTCCCAAATGCCAAATACTACCATTCATGTATTCTTATAACGCCAGTTTGTGGGAGCACCTTCCATTGAAATTCTGGCAGGACAAGCACAGCACGAACCAATAGGCTATTTTCATGTTGAATCAAAGTTTCATTAACAAAGAGTGTTAATTGTATCATCAATGAAAAGGTGGAGACTAAAAGGAGATACATCTATTATATTATCAGGGTATGTATGCATAGTGTGTGAATGGGGTCAGATTATCGGCTGCGGCCTTATTGGACTTTCTCCACATTCAGCTATTTATAAAGGGACCATAGAAGCCTTATCACGGGAAATGGCCTGCCTTGTATCCTCAATTCGTTTCCAATTTGTGTTCACTATACAGATCATTTCAATTCTTCCTAAAAAAAATCCTTTATTTACTCTTTTATATGCCTGTGGAGCTTTTATAATAGGTATAACATAAAATTAACATTTTTTCACATGGGTTGCAAAAAATAATTTCTAAACATAAAGTGGTTCACAATTGGATAAAATTAATAATAATATATCAGAAATAATATATTGATACAAAAAATTGCTTTAGTAATAAGAAAAATTATATTTGGATGATTTTTACAGCACCGTTTATGTGTTAACTTACACTCTATTTCTACAAGCTTACTTCCAACTACAAACTAGACAAACCATTATAACAACTTATGGCTAAAAAAAAAGCATCCACCGGTTCATCGGTCACTGATACGAAACTATATGTACAAATGATTTGACCAATAAACGCGATGCTGCATAAAATTTCCACTTACAGCCTTACTAAAAAACCCAGTGAAAATTTTATTCAATTGACAAACGGCCGCGGACGTGAAAACATTACTAATTAAAAAATTGTTCATGGAAAAAATACACGTGGTTTACACGGCCTGAGGGGGTAGTTTATCTCTGTTTTATTAATGAGGCTGGAACGAAATCCAAAGTATTTTGAATGTTCTATATATATATATTTCTTATTTTTGAAGGTGTCGTAAAAACAAATACCATTTATGAAAACTAGATAAAATTACCTTTTAGATTTAAGTATTTGAAATACACTTTAGTTTTCAAAAACTGCCATATTTTAAGATTCAAATTCGGAAAAAAATGGAAAAAAATTTCCTCCCACAACATTTTTGACCAAAATGTAGAGAAATTTAAATAAAATCAAAATTTTAAAAACACAGTCCTTTTATGTAATAAATTTGGAAGGAAACTATCACCTCACTTTTTCATCGTGCATACAATAAAAAAATAATAAAAAAATTCAAAGTTTTTTTTTTATTGCCAAAAAAATAACTTAGAAATAATACCGAAATTAAAAACAGATTTCTTGTATCTCTAAAGACGTTAATTTTTTTGATGCGTTTACGAACATATGTATTAGATTTTAATATTATAAAAAATTATCACTTTTAAGAAATTCTCTTAAAATAAAGATCTCAAAATGAAAATTTTATCTTTTAAGTAACCTATTGTGATGAATGCCAACCTTCAACCTACGAGAAGCCTACAAGAAAAAATTTTTTTCCTCTAAATATTATGTAGAGAAAATGGTACATTCGGCGACATCTGTCCGAGCAGTTGGGAACTATACAGAAATCTGCATAGAGACTGGAGCGAGGGAACCCCCATATCATAGCTATCTCGAGGACAAAGGAAGTTTGGATTCTGCCAATGAGGGAGTAAATAAGGCGATTAAAAATAATTTGAACCAATCAGAGAAATTATAGGCGTGTATCGTTTTAGTGGGCTTTGATCAGATTGAGCGGCCTTGAATTCTTTCCCACAGGAACGAAAGTTCAACGAACGGAATAGTAAACAGAACTAAAGACAAAGAGTTGAAGGATTATTGACCCGGGTCGTGTTTATTTAAGGCGCGATCGAGAACTGGAGGTTTTGGGCACCTAACGTTTCAAATGGAAACAAGAAAATCTTAGGCGGAAATGTTGAAAATAAGTAAATGAAAAATCATCAATAAGGGCACGGAAAACGTAACATGAATGGTCCCAGGGGTCGATTTAATTAAAACCGATCTGGAATGATCACAAAAAACGGGTAGAATCTCGGAAATTTTCACAAACTGAATATAATAACCTGAAAAAGTGGGAAAATCTATTGATATGGAAATGGAATGGTGAAACGAAGTTATTAGAGCCAAATATCTCAAAAGAAAACTGATTGGAACTACTTAAATTGACTTTAATAGGTACCGATATAAGGATTACTCTGATCTGACAACACTATTCACGATAAACAGGATATTGAAAATATTGCATATCAAAGGCCACGGTACATTTTGGTCACTCTACAATTAAATCAAATCACAGGAAAAGATGCTTAACGTAGCCTGACACTGGGAAATGCGTGAGAACCGTCGAAGGAATCGCTAACCGTTTGACTAGAGAAAAAAGGTTGGCTATCACTTTGTTGATATGACTTTATCCAAATAAAATTATAGAACATGATTTCAAGCAATTAAGGGTATCATTAACACGAAACGACCTAAACAAAATTATACAAGTTAAATACGAATATTTACTCTAAAATAAAAACATTACTTTTATGGTGTAGGCATTAAAAAATGAATTACGAGCAAGTACATGAAATTTTTAATATAAATACCTGTCAATGAGAAAATTTATGTGATTTTTTACGAGAGAGAGACACTAAACTAATTTGGTTCTAAGACATGAGATAGGGAATTAGCAGAGATTTGACAAAAGGTCATATACGGAGGAACCGAATTTGGTCCTTTTCCTATAAAAGTCTGGGCGATCAGGAGTGATTTTTCTATGAAAGGAGAGCTCTAAAAAGTTTTTAAAAGACCATGGTTTGATAAAGAAAGGGGAATTCGTTGGGAGATTGAGGGAGAGTTCGGATGAAATAACGGGAAGTGCGCGATCAAGAAAAATGTAAAAGTGCGCGAAGAAGACTAGTAAACTATTGCTTCTAGTAGAGTTGAAAAATGTCTACAAGTGTTTGCAAAAAAATAGTAAATTCAGTGTTTTATTTTCCCTTTAAAATTGAGGAATAAAATTTTCAAAGACGATCAACGGAGAGTCCGGAAAAGTGCCTAAATAATACTTCGTGAAAGTTCGGGTGTTTTATAATGAAAGTGTTTAAAGTCAGTGAATAAGAATTAAATAACATTCGGGGTTCTTCCTTACAACTTATATTTAGTGGTTTTATAACATTTAACAAAAATCTAGTGTCTTAAAATAAATCAAATTACCGGATAAAAGAAAATATAACACGCGATTTTAAAATTAACTATAGGTGATATAATAATTAAAACTTTAACTTTACTTTAAATTACATGACATAGGTAAAATAAATAACAATAACGAATTGTTGGAGTTCTTCGACAACTAGCAAGGTGGATTAAAACGTCGCGCATGCCGTGAGAATTACCCTGGTAATTAATTAATAGAGTCTAGAATCAGTTTTTATACTTTAAAAATACAGTAAAAATAGAGTCAGTTTTATACTTTAAAAATACAGTGGAAAAATAGAGTCAGTTTTATACTTTAAAAATACAGTGGAAAAATAGAGTCAGTTTATACTTATAAAAAAAAATTCAGTGGTAAAATAGAGTCTACAATCAGTTTTATACTTTGATAAAACAGGGAGTGAAGTGCCCGGATAGGGTTAATCGTGCAATTTAACGGAGTGTATGATCTTATAATAAATCTAAAATCAGTGTTTGCAATAATTTCCGATTCAATAAAATCTAATAATTAATTAATTAATTACAAATTCAACGCGGGAGGAGTTTAATATAGTGTGTTTGAATTGCTTTAAATTTGTTCTATGAAGGTTAAAATAGAGTCATTTAGTCCGAGGTTATATAAAGAAAATTACAGTCTAATAAGTTTCATTAAATAAAAAAAATTTACGTTTAGGTCGAAAGTTGGAAATTTTATTACGAGATATTAATTATCGTTAGGTGACAACGCAATAATTATAATTGATCCGAAATCTGGAAAATACTTAAACCGAAGTTCTAATATATAATCCCAATTATTAATTTGTTGCTAAACGAAAGTGTTATAAAATAAAGTGGAAGTGGTCCTTTCAGTCTTGTTGTAAATGGGGTGAAGACTAAATTTTAGTTATTCGTTATAAAAGGATTCTAATTCAAATTGGAAAAATTAAATAAACTTTAACTTTGTCCTTAAGTGGAATATTCAAATTTAAAGAAAATCTTTAGTTGTTATGAAAAAAAAAAATATAATTTAAATTGAGGAAAAAAAAATAAAACTTAAATATTTTTATAAAGTGGAATAATACAAATTTAAAGAAAATTCAAATAAATAAATTAATTTATTAAAGAGTTAATAGGTATAGTTATATATATATCAAATAATCAAATGATATTCGAGCGAACGATTACTAAGAATCGATTCTCTTCTTTAGATTGAAATCAAATATGGAAGAAAAGGGGAAGGGAAGGAAATGAATTCCGGGTCTTGTAGGGTTAAATCGTTAAAAGTGGGAAACCGAAATAAAAGTGAGATAAGTTACACAGGTAGTCTGGATGCTCTAATAAAATTCATATCGATGATATTACCCGATGGAGCTGAATTTAAGACATTAGAGCTTTGGTGAGTCCTTACAATATTTAAGCTTTTACAGGTTCCTGTGGATATCCTGACACTGATGAACGTAACGCCAAGTAAGGGTAAGTTAATAACTAACCAATTTATTAGCATTCGCATGTCACACCTCCCATACAGAATGAAGTGTTGCTAAACAAATACTTAACACATAATTAGATAGAAACGCATCACTTAATCAGTTTTGGTATCTTAGCGTATTTACAAAGTAAATACCTATCGCTTCTTTTCACTAGCACGATTAGGGTATGGTTATATGACCTTCGATAGTGTAACAAAGATTTCGATTTGAGTTCAAGGCGATCCATTGACCCAGTCACCTAAATTCATTAACGAATAAACAAAACAAAACTTAACGTCAGGGACAAGTTTATCAATTATAGCTTGCGATGAAATCTGCGGTCAAAATGTGAAGGCGACATTGATGTTAAATTCACTCAATTTTAAACGACTTATCTGTACTAGAGCGATCGCCCATAGGTAGCATTGATTCCGCGCGCAAAATTTCGCAAAGTAAAGTACTGCGACTAGCTTCAAACTCAAAGAGAGCTCATCACAATTATTCAGGAGGTCATTAATTCAATGACAACTTGACTTATCTCGTTTTAAATCTTTCTTATAGCAAGTAGGTATCCAAGAACCCATAAATACCCATAATCCTAAAACCTAATACACGAGGAGCTAGTGACCTCATTTAAAAAACACTGGTGTTCAAATACTCATACAGTCCTGAATCCTAACTTGTCTTCGAATGTAAGCTTCAAGGCTTCTGTATGTAGGTATGAGCCATCTGGAAATGTAAGTGTCAACCTTTCTCGAACGGACGGCTTTGATCTTGTGGCGGTATTGTCGAGGTGGGCATGCGGGGAAGAGGAAGGACGTATGCGGACAGTACGCTGACGCGGCATTAAAGCCACAGGTTATTTGCATACCGTGAGTCTTGTCGAACCTGAAAGCAAACATAAGGTTCACGAGGTGAGTTTTATGTCAGCTAGTCAGAGGTGGAGTGTAACGCTGGGTCGGTCACGTGGGAGGAAGGATCTGCCCGTCACAAGCTTACGCCACATTTAACGGATAGAGGCATGATAAGGGAAGACATGAAATACCCCTTCTAGACTCAGTAGAGTTAAATTCAACCCGGAGGCGTCGGAAGTCGGAGTGGGACAGAAAAACGGCATGAAGACTTGGTATTCCCCCATCTGGCGTGAAGAGCCCCTTTCGTAACAAGAGACGCTCGTCGAAGAGAGTAAAACTCGGACTTAAGGATAAGCTTAGCAAACGTATTTGGGAGAATCCGGTTTGAAATTGTTGTTCATCGGTTTTCACTTGGTTAGCGGAGGAGCCGACTTTTCAGCAAACATATTATCCCCCTCCCCATATCCATCCATTCCTGCTCTTTCAACAATTTTGCGATTACTAACCAATAACACTAACTATGACTACAAACACATTATGTTAGGGGAAGCTGCAGACAAGAACTCCAATTGAGAAAACCGGACTCTCGAATATGAACATTCTACACTGGTAAGATAAGGTTTTTTATTTTTTGAAATGATGTAATTTGTTAACTGTTGTTTATGTTATCGATGTATCAGCGGTGATAGGAAGAATTAAATAAACACACTAAATTCCTACGGAAATCAAATAGACACAAGGTTTAGGGCGGGGATAGTTTATCAAACTCGGTTAAATATTCTAAAATAATAATAAATAAATTGATCGGAAAATTCTCACCCTTTCTCTAAAAGAATCTAGGGGTTACCACACGTAATACATTATCTTCTCTACATATGTGTGCATATTAAGTATGCAAACAGATGTAAAATCTAAAATAAAAAATCACACAACGCAGATTATAGAAATAATGTGAACTAAAATCTTAAATCTTGATTACTGTGAGAAAATCGCAGGGATTTAAGAAGATAGGGTAGGTTTAGCTAGATTATAAAGTATAGGGGTTTAGAAATCACGAGCCTGAGGTAGAAATAAACCGAAAGGAGGGTTGAGTCAGGCCATCATACCTAGTGGTGTGATCAGTAGGACATAAGGGTAGAATTATGAGCGTGGCTACGAGACAGGAGCTACGAGATTTAAACTACGAGGTAGAAGCTTAGAAAAGTAAATCAGCTAGGTAGGGTTCATCACAATTGGTGTCAAAAGCCAAGGGTGGCGGACCATTACACTATTATAAAACAATATTCTGACAGTTCAACTTTGAAAGTACGGCGTTTGTACAACAACTTGATTAAACTGATGTAAACCACACAAATAACATGGTAAATATATCAATTATGTGAACAGAGGAGTAAATTCGTCACTACAATAGAAATTATTAAGTAAAATCACAAAATTTTCGATATCCCGCCATAAAACACACCGAGCTGTTTTGTCATCGCGGACCGAAGAACTAATGCATAGGCGCGCCAATAATGCCCCTTGCGGAGAAAAATTAAAACAACATTGTTTCCTAGTGAATTAAAACCATATACAACGTCGTCAAATCTTCAATGCGTTTTAACAGCGTCACCACGTAAGAAACGTTATTGGTAATAAAATGTGTTTTAGTGTATACGGGGTTTATTCATGTTATTGCAATAACACAGTTAATCGGTCGCGCTGTGGTTTTTTTTTGTAAGGCTGTTATTGTTTTATTTATAACCTGTACAGGCAGAAAATATAAAGGACAATACTTAGGTACCTGGGAGGTCACTTGAGATTACCGCAAATGACGTAATTGGGAATACGTGCTTTTTAATCCCGATGTATACTTTAATAATAATATCTATATAAAAAATATATTTCATGTATTTAGGTAAATATAAGAAAGATAGTGATTTTGGGGTCTACCTTCGGCCGCAGTTGACTGCGGGAGAGTTAAAAATGTCAATATCATTCGTATATTTTTTACTTTAAGAGGGCATTACCAGAGAAAACCAGAAATATGTCATTTTCAAATCAGATTTTAGACGTATTGACTCTTTTCCACAAAAAATTATAAATGGATTTCGAAAGATTGTTCTTTTATCTAGCATTCGCATGTAATAAATTTTGAGAAATTTTTTTAATTTTTAGTATAATAAGGTTATTCCATAGGTCGTTGGCAGATTTGTTAAATTTTCAAAAAAGATTTTGTATTATACCACACCCATTTCAAATAATATAATCATGCAGTAAAATGAATCAATATATTATCTAGCAAAAGCATGTTTTAGAATTTTAATTTTAGTTTCAATAAAATCATTAAAAAATATATACGTACATGTGTTTCTTGACAAAAATTGGTCCATTTGTGTATTTATCTGCGCAATTACAAACTAACATATTTCAGATTTTTTTTAACATTCTTATTAAATTTAGACATTATTGAAAAATGATAAATACTTATAATCAAAAAAATAATTACAAAAAGTACATTATTTTAATAGTTTTATCATCACGCCTTTCAGCATTTTTGGATGAAGGTATAAATTAAAGCTAATTTGGATTGAAATAAATTCGATATTGAGTTATAATTTAAAAAAGCTGGTACGGAGAATAATTAATCTTTCTCATTGTAACCACCTTGCACGATCGTAAGAACAACTTTCGACTAAATGTGGATTTTCGTCCGCTGGCTGGTTAAACGCTCTTAACGAGGAATTGGCAAGTTCGTCTGTGAATGGTGACATTGAAATTGGTCCATATGCCTAGTGATTGTAGGTACTAAATTGACCACACCCAGTAGTTTGATGAATAATGATGCTTGACATTATTTGATGAATTTATCGTTTATTAAACTTCTTTCGAATAAACATTTTTTTCCGTCTGGTGCAAATCAGAAGGTCTTCCGGCCCGTGAGTAGACCACATACATCTGCTTCGCCCTACTTATACTATGTATCCTTTGAAATCCCTCCCTCTGCCCCTCCCTCACCCCCCGCCTCTCCTGTGTCCTTTCTCACGCGTTCCCCACGTCTTATTTTTTATAAAAAATTGTTATTTAGAATTCTGAATAATGACCTGGACTCACCAGAGCTTACCAACTTGATAAAATTCATGTTCCGTCAAGATCAACACGACAATCCATTTTATTTCATTTGCCCGCGTATGGAACCAACAATAGAAAAAAAAACATTCCCGGATACGTGCGCAATATAACAAAAAATTTCAAAACACAGACATTTTTAGCGGACTACTCCATGCATATTGGAAGACGATGGCCAAGGACAGGGGGCGGTGGAGGCTTATCTTGAAGGAGGCCAAGGCTTGAAATGGGCCATTGAAGAAGAAGAAGACATTTTTGCGAGACACTTCAGAAATGTCAAATAGAAGAAAAGCGTACAACGAAAATTAATACAAGAGTGTGGAATGTATCCGAAGTATCTCCTATCCTTATCCTATATTCCTCTGCGATAAAATTCCATCACAAAGCAAATTTTACATGAGAATTTTACATATATAATATATTAAGTTAAGTATACTGAAATAATAAAAATCTAATTGTCAATTTTAATGTTTTTGTCTAATCTCTGAATTTTAGGTACTCGTATATGTAAGCTGTTTGTCTCTTACAATAAATGGAATTTTCAATTTTTGTCTAATTTGCAAAAGTTGGTATTATATAGGCCTTTCACAATTTTCAAAATGAAACATCGGCAAAAAGAGGCTCTCACGCTTAATGTTTTTGAACTAATTTTCGATTCTTCGAAGTTAATTATTTGAGCAATAAACGTTGGGATCTGTGAGAAAATTATCAAATTTAATTCATTTTAGGCTCCCGTTTTTACTGGATAAGTCATGAAATACAAAACCATGTTTACAGTTATGTTTTCATTTTGATAACATTTAAAACCATAATGACATACTCGTACCTAAGGTTTTTTAAATGTTTTATTTTTATTTATTTATTTATAAAACACATGATACATAATTAACACATTTTTTTTTACAAGAAGAAGATATATTAGATCGCCATACTAGGCGGCTGCCTGTTTCATGGTGACCAATGGAGTATTGTTACTTTGTATGAAATATGAATTCTAGTGTGAACATAATAAATGGATCTAGATAAATGATGCTAAAAATTTAAAACATTATACTAAAATAAAAATAAAAAGTAGAAAATAGAAAGGGTAAAAGAAGTAAATTAGTATTAGGTTAAAAGAATGAACATATAACTTTTTTAAACATGGGTACATGCAAGCACACAATATATACGTAGGTGTACACATCTATACAGACATAAGCATACGTACATAGCTTTTTTTTTTTTTCAATATGTGTGCATGCAAGCACAGCGTATACGGTGCACACATACATATTATACACACGTGCACATATCTGTAATCGTACAGGTATAAACATACATATACATACCCATATGCGCACCTACTTACATGAATACACACACATACATATATATATGTGTATACATATATACATGTATATACATACACGCACACATATATATATACACATACATATACATATATACATACATACATAACATATAAAAATATATAGACAGTTGTTCTATCTGAGAACGAGAAGCAGGCCACTGGCACTGTAACTTTCACTCATAAAAAAATTCCTAATCGCTTTCCTGAAAGTATGATATTGGTCTATCGTCTTTATTTCAGTTGGTAAGTTATTAAAGATTTTCGGGGCAAGGAAGTTAAACTGTGACTGGGCCATTGAGGTTTTTGTTTTTGGAATAATGAAGTTGGATTGTTTGGAATATCTTGTACTGTAGTTTGATTCACAAATATTTTTTTTTATAAATTTAAATTTAAAATAGGAAGATATGTAATTGACATACAAGGATTTTATATTAAGTACTTGGAGGTCACTAAATAATTCCTTCGTGGGGTGTATGTAATGTACTTTGTAAATAGTCCGTATTATAAGTTTTTGAGCTTTTATTAACGGGTCTAATATTGTTTTAGAGCATCCTCCTCAGACAATTATACCGTAAGATATAACTGATTGACATAGAGAAAAGTAAACTGTTTTTAGTGTATTTTTGTTTAATATGTTTCGTAATGCTCTGAAGATGTATGCCAGTTTCCGTATACGGTTTGTGACATTAATTACATGGTTTTCCCACCGAAGTTTGTTATCAATTATTACCCCCAAGTATTTAATGGAATCTACTCGTTCCAGTGGAGTGCACATACATCTAACGAGATTTTTACAGGAATGTATTTTTAGTAAATGATTAATTGAGGGTTGACTTGGGTTATTGAGGCTAAATGTTAGATATTTCGTTTTAGATATGTTTAACGTAAGTAGATTATCATCCAGCCATTGTTTGATATTTTGCAGTATTAGTTCCGCTCTACGAAATGTCTCTTCCCATGTTTTACTTTTTAGTACTAGGGCAGTATCATCGGCAAAAGTGATTATATTGCCATCAATTTGTAATCTACATAAGTCATTAATGTATATGAGAAAAAGTATGGGACCGAGTACACTTCCCTGTGGTACACCAAAGTTGATTCTGGTTGGATGGGATGATTTAAGTGATGGTAACTTAACACATTGCTTTCTATCTGTTAGGTATGATTTGAACCATTCAAATGCCTTACTTTGTATACCGATTTGCCGTAGCTTAGCTAGAAGGATTGGACGAGAGACTGTGTCAAATGCCTTAGCTAAGTCCAGAAATATTGCCAAACATTTATCACCATTATCTAGGGCTTGCGTTATATGAGATGTTAGTTCTAAAATGGCCGCTTAGCCCTTCCCTGAAGCCAAACTGGTTTGACGATAGTATGTTGTATTTTGTAAGATGGTCGATAAGTCTTTTTTTCACAATTTTTTCCATAATTTTGGATAGTGATGATAATATAGAAATAGGTCTATAGTTTGTTATGTTTGTAGGGGTTCCAGTCTTAAAAATTGGTTGAACTAATGCAAGTTTGAGTTTATTTGGAAATACACCTTTGTTGAGACTGAGATTAATGATATGTACCAGTGGTTTGTTTATAAAAGGTTCAATTGTTTTGAGTATGTTTGAGGATGTTTTATCGTGATTACATGAATTAGAGGGCTTTAATTGTTTAATAGTTTGCGAAATTTCAGCAGAGTTAGTGGGGTTTAATATGAGTATGTTATTTGTTTTACCAGCAGGTTTATTGATTTTGTCAGCAAGAACATTTTCATTGGTTGAAGTCTCATTTAGAATTTGTGATGCTAAATTTTTGCCGATATTACAAAAATATTCATTTATGTGATTGATCACACTATCAGGGTGGTCTTTTAGGGAAGTGTCTTGTCCGTTTATATTTAGTTTAGTAATTGATGGTGTTGGGTGGTCAGTGTCAGATATTTCTTTGATAATTTGCCAAATTTTTTTGTTATTATTGCCGGCTCTGGACAGTTTGTCTTTGTAGTAGTTTTCTTTAGTGATTTTAATGAGATTATTACATATGTTTCTGTATTTTTTATAAATTTTTATTATTTGATCATCAAAAATCCATGTGACAGAATTCCAATGCCAAAACAACAAAATAATTATTATGACTGCCCATTCGATTGCGAAGTGCAACAAATAAACAGCCGGGATGACCTTATTTATTTTCAGTTGAAAATAATGTTCGTTATTTGTTTTTGGGGGTGTAGTGCCGTGTTGCATTACCTCCTTCTTTAGTTATCGTTTCGGACAGCGTTACAGGGTCCATCATCAGGGCAGATTTGTGACCACACATATCTGCCCTTATGATGAAAATAATTACAACAATAGAGATAGACTTAAAGCTGTCAATGTAATAAGGCATAATTTACAAAGGAAACAAGTTTAATAACGGCTCATTTAAAAATATTTTTTGTTAATTTATAAAATCATTGAATATAAATTATCAAAAGTGGCACGCGAGCTATTTGAAAACTGAATGTACAGAGAATGAATGCATGAAATGCGGGAGGGGGGAGGGAACCTGGGCGAGGGGAGGACCTCGGGAGGGGGGTTCGCGGGACGGGGGAAGAGGGGGAGAGGAGTGGGGAGAGGGAAGGTGGAGGAATAAAAGTGGAAACGCGAGAGGGGAAGGAGCCGGAGAGGAAGGGGAGGCGGAAGGGGAACGGGTCGAGTGGGAAAGGTCACGCAGGGAGAAACTATTTATTTATTAAATGACGTAGCAACGCATGCCGGGAACCAGCTAGTAGGGGATAAATTACAAGGAAACAAGTTCAAAAACGGGTTATTTAAAAAAAATTATAATATATATAAAATCTTTATATTTAAATTATCAAAAAATATTTTTAATATGAAGTTAGCATTGCTTACGAAACATGTTGGTTTTTTAAAGAGCGTTTAACCAGCCGGCGGACGAAAATCCACATTTCGTCGAAAGTTGTTCTTACGATCGTGCAGAAAGATTAATTATTCTCGGTACCAGCTTTTTTAAATTATAACTCAATATCGAATTTATTTCAATCCAAATTAGCTTTAATTTATACCTTCATCCAAAAATGCTGAAAGGCGAGATGATAAAACTATTAAAATAATGTACTTTTTGTAATTATTTTTTGATTATAAGTATTTATCATTTTTCAATAATGTCTAAATTTAATAAGAATGTTAAAGAAATCTGAAATATATTAGTTTGTAAGTACGCAAATAAATACACAAATGGACCAATTTTCGTCAAGAAACACATGTACGTGCATATTTTTAAATGATTTTATTGAAACTAAAATTAAAATTCTAAAAAATGCGTTTGCTGGATAATGTATTGATTTATTTTACTGCTTGATTATATTATTTGAAATGGGTGTGGTATAATACAAAATCTTTTTTGAAAATTTAACAAATCTGCCAACGACATATGGAATAACCTTATTATACTCAAAATTAAAGAAATTTCTCGAAGTTTATTACATGCGAATGCTAGATAAAAGAACAATCTTTCGAAATCCTTTTACATTTTTTTGTGGAAAAGAGTCAATACGTCTAAAATCTGATTTGAAAATGACATATTTCTGGTTTTCTCTGGTAATGCCCTCTTAAACAATAAACGTAGTTTAAACTATATATTCTATTAATTTTGAATTCTGTTTCATCTCAGTACCTTCCAACAGGAATCTGGATGAGTATATAAGCATGAACTGGAAAAAAATTAACATTTTAATAATTCATTTGGTTATACGGGTTTTATTCAATTTCCCCACAAAAATTCTTACAAACGTACATATAAAATGTAACCTACAGAACGGCACAAACAACGTATATTTTCCGTTTCCTGAGTTCAGAGCAATCTCAATTCCGAGAATGCGGCACACAGTAATTGTGTTGAAATTCAAAAACCAAAATTGAGGTGTGAAATTTAAATTATACCAAAAGTTAACGCCTGGGAACATAACAAGGGTGGTTGAATTTTTAAGTCCTGAAAATGTTGTTTTGTTTATTTGTACGCTGTATTATAGCTACCAATCGTCTGAAGCTAGTGAGTCTATGGGGTTATCCCTAATTGGGCTACGTTGTGAGGCTGAAGGTAATGGGGAGAGTAAGGAAATGGAGAAAAGGAAAATGGGAAATGAGGGGTCCCCACCTGCATACACGGTTAAAGACATCTCAAGCTAAGTTTCGATTCTAAATAGTGGTTATTCATCAGGGTGATATTGTAAGTGTCTTCCACTCTGGAACGTGGTGGCAAATGAAAGACAATCTTTCTTATATATAAAAATCTCACGGTGTTTGTGGTCGCACTCCTCCGAAACGGCTCGACCGATTTTTATGAATTATTTTGTATATGCTTGGTAGGTGTGAGAATAGGTTTTAAAGTATATTTCATACCGCTAGGTGATTGGGGTGTCCCTATCAAAAAAAAAAAAAATTTTTTGACAAAATATTTTTTTTCTTGGCATCAAAAATACCTATAACCCCAAATTTTAACCCTCCTACCCCCACCCTACCTTTTTTAATCTCGATTTTAGTATGTTTATATGCCGTCGTTTGTATTTCAAACAGAACGAAATTAATCGTTGAATGACAGATACAGCGCTACGTTCGCCTCATAGAACTTTCATCTACATATGCGCAAGACATTCACGAGAAGCGTCGCGTCCTTTTTATATTTCATTCGGCGTCATGTTCTCGAGTGGGCAAACCATCGAGTTTATTTATGTTGGCTAAAGACTATCGTACACTCAATTGCTCTTCGAAATTAATATTGATTATCTTTATTTCATTTTCCTACTTTAGTTGGTGTTTTTTTTGGTTTTTATCGGTGGTCATCGTCTACAGCGCTCCATTCCTCTTTCTGTCATAAATCGTTATTTTTTATTTAACAACCAAAATATTCTTTAGAAATCATTTATATGTCAGAACAACGTTTGTCGGGTCAGCTGGTAATATATATTTTTGGTGTTTTTTTGTTTTTTGTTTTTGTAATTTATGTTTTTTTGGTAGAAAGTAGTCCGTTTGCGGTTTGACAAATTAACAGAAATAAAACAATAACTTTGTTGGTGAACGTTATTTTTTATTTCATTCAATAATATTTTAATATCATAATTATCTTCTTCTGTTCGTAATATGAAGTCTGTATCTGTGGTGAGTGTTTAAGGAAATCTGTAGTTTTGTTTTTATATTGATGAAATTTTGCACAATTGACCTTCAAAACAAGAATAAGGTGTTTACGTAAGATTTTGATAAACAACCCCTGTCCTCTTTTCCCATCCGTCCATAATTTTTGCCCACTTGACGTGAAAAATAATTCAAAACTGAAGGAAAATTACCGACAACTGATATCCAAAAACTCAGCGTAAAACCCGGGCAACGCCGGGCAGCTAGATGACATAGGCCCTGAGGAAAATAATTTGAAGATGCAGTGTGGAGGGTCTTTTTGATGAAAGGATGGAGTGAACATGGGTTTTGAAGAGACCCATGTTGTAGAAACACAGAGGCCGGCAAATCGTTCCACAGCCGAGCCGTTGAACTCAAGAACGAGTCATAGAAACGACCCGTTCTCATGCCACTAGTGTCAACCGTGTACATATGTTCGGCGCGTGTTTGGCCTGTTTCCCGACTATGCACCGGTGCCAAGGGGATCAATGGCGCTAGTTCCTCGGAGCATCTTCCATTGTAATACCGGTAGAACAAGGACAGCATTCCCACCTGACGCCTATGCTCTAAAGATTGCAGTCCATCTGTTAAGATGGGAGAATCTATCAAACGGACCGCCCGTTTCTGCACGGAGCCAAGGGTTTTTTAGGTATTTTGGAGCTCCAGACCAGAGGTGGCTGCCAAATTCGACCGTGGGGCGTACTTGCGATTTGTACATGGTTAGCAGTTGTGTACTGTTAAAGTATCTGCGGGCCCTGTACAGTACGTCCAGTTTCTGAGAGGCTTACTTATGGTTTCGATGGAGCCCCCGTACCTGAGCTGGTCACTTAGAGTTACACCAAGCATATCGATGGAGGTCCTGTTCGGAAGATTGCTTCCGTTGAAGGAGACTAGATTTTCATTTCGATCCCTTTTAGACGTTATCAAACATAATTGGGTCTTTGAAACATTAAATTCGACTATTTATACCTAATAATTGTGTGATTACCACACACAAATTTCAACTGCCCAAAATCAGTGGAATGGAGATATATATGGGGAAGAGGAAGGTTGGGAAGAACCTAATAATAACAGATCTGGGTTCCTAGCATGGTCGATCGATATAGATTTTATCAAAAATTTCGGTAACTTATCATCGCTCGCGAGCACGACTGCAGCCCGCTAACGACCGAACAACAGTTCACGTCAAATAAATTATTAACCCTTAGTCATTGTGAACTGTTGTTTGTTCGTTAGAGGCCTGCAGTCGTGCTCGGGAGCCATGACAAATTACCGACATTTTGATAAAATTTATATCGATCTACCACGCTAGATACCCTGGTCACTAAAAACGACCGAATCCATTTCAGTAACAACTTTCAACAGGGCGGTACTGAAAATATCTACCACTCTGAAATAAGATTAAGTCTCTTAAAAAAAATTAATTATGGACCTAATTTTAAAATTATTTGTAAGTTTTCTAAAGTTCATTTGTAAGATTTAATAATAAGACAGCTTCATAATTTAAAATTGATTCATTGAGTGAACGAAGGTTTCACGTAGATGCATGATTCCTTCAAAGTATGCAATTCCCGGAGTAACTAAATAAGATTCAATTTATTCTTCTTTCCTATTCAAAGCAGATCAATGCAAAACAAACTGCAAACAAAATTCTTGCTTGAACAGACAATGTATTAAGTACAATAACATGATATCATAAGTGGACATTTTCAAATGCGAGCTGAATAAATACAACAAGTACTTAAAATAGTGTTTTTCTGGAGTGCTGTACATACGTAACAGTATTATGAATTTTATTTCTTTTATATACATATCCAATATTCAGTCTCTTTATTAAAGTATGAAATTGTGGTGTTTGTTCAATGTAATTCTAATGATTTAATTTCTGGAATGTAAAAAAAGTATAAAAGGATTAAATTCAACTCTTGATTTCACAAAGATTTTTTTTCATAAGCTCCACAAAGGAGGCCTTGAGAAAAATAGTGTCCATCAGGTCCTTTGAAATCTTAGGGGGTGATGTGTGGGGGTTTTGTTAAGGAAAGGAAGAAGAGGAAGTTCTAGGAAGGAAAACGATGTGAGGGGTGGATAGCAGGTGGGGGTCAGTATGTCCAGGAGTGACGGACGCATGAATCCATTCCTCCCGTTGGGCGACGGGTCGAGAGAGTCCGGCTGGAGAGGTCAAAAGGCCTCCTTCAACCAGTATCTCGATCGGTAGTTTCCATGTAGTATGTAATTACAAAAGTGGCATGTGTAATTGTGTACAATTGTGTACAGAAGACAGACATCTACTTCCAGCTGCCAAGTATCTGACTTGAACACTACCTAGGTTTGTCAAGGCGCGCTCCTTCTCTTGGCTACCTGTGTCCAGCACAGCCCTTGGAAGACAGTAATCCGCCCAAAACAACCATAGGCTAAGTTCCTGGACTCGGTTCCACGTATCCCTTTTTGTCGTTGCCAAATATACATACTTACCTAGTTAATAAGTTTCTAGTGATAGATATAATTGTGTACCAACTGTTACTATTTTGTACAATATTCTCCGAGTGACCTTAATATAAAAACTGTTTAACATAAAAAAAAGTGTTATAAATTCTATTTCAACGTATCATTTTGTTGTAATTTTTTTAACACAACGTTAATAAAATATTTAGGATTATGGAGAATGGTATGGATACTGAACCCAACACTATAGGTCACCCCAAGTGGTTCGTTATGTTATGTTTGGTGACTTAGCAGGGGTGCCCGGTTTAGGGTGAGGTCTTGGTGGAGGGTGTGTTTGTCCACTTACTGCGTTGCAGGCCAGATCTGACGAGACTTGTTTGAAGGAGACCTTTTGACCTCTACAGCCGGACTCTCTCGACCCATCGCCTTGCATCGCCTTGGGAGGAATGGATTAATACATCCATCCCTTCTTTACCCACTGACGCCCCGATTCCTACCAACCCCTCATACCTGTTTTCCTTCCCAGAACTTACTCACCTTTTTTTCCTTAAAAACACCCTCCACACAGCATCCCCTAGTGATTTTTTCCCTCAGGGTCTCCTGTGTGGAGCTAGTGTAAAGAAAAACTTTCAATTCTTAGCTTTTTTACATAACGTGGAAATCCATAATTTTATCAACGTTAGAAAGAAAAATTATCATTATTCGCCTATTCTCTCAGATATGTATTCTAGAGAATGTAGTATAATATAGTCTATGAATAAAATCCTGGATCCTATAAAGCGAATTATTCGTGCTATTAACGGATACGAATAATCATGCCAAATTTGAAAATCTCTTACCATCAACTATCAGAAGAAATACCGATTGTATCGTGATGTAGGAATGGAACTGAATTGAATTGAATTGAGGTAATCCGATACCAACTCAGCCACTGGCCAGTCATTATAAGAAAGAGAGATTCGAGGTAACAGCACAGTCAGTCCTCACAAAAGAAAGTTAACGCGTGGCGGCTCATACAAATGTTAATACAACTTCAGCTACCTACCTATAAACACTATATTACCTACTCGTACACGAGAAAAAACTTCCGCAATATCATGTGAGGCAGATAACAGTATTAAATAAACGAGGTTGTTGTGTACTGGAATCAAGGATGACATAAACAAAAAATAATTATATAGATTTTTTCAATGTTGATTAGTGTTTCAGGCTAATAATTATTACTTACAATAATTGTTATCCTTTGTGTTATGCATACAAATCTTGTCTTAAACATGAGTTTATCAATTCAAAAAACAATAATTAATATTTGACGAGTTAAAGTATTTTCACCAAAAAATGTAGACATAATTTGTCAAAAATTTTGTAAAAATGGTAACAAACGTAACGAACATATGGTTCTAAAACCGGCCCAAAGAAAATCAAATAAATTCTTAGGTTTGTGAGATTAACTAAACTGTTCAAGAACTCTAACAGCATAATAATTATTTACAATTCCTTAATCATTAATGTTCTTGAGTGCGGGTCAACAGACTAAATGTAAATCAGTCCATGTAATTCTAGCAATGTAATTGGTACAAGAAATTTACTCATGTAATTTTATCATGTAACCAACAACTAACAAAAATCTTAGAAATTCGATTTTGAGAACCCTGCAACGAAGAAAAATATGACCCAGTCGTCGTTCATAAGTCTAATGAATGTATTTCCTCGTGTCTGTACATTACACTGAGAAAGAAGGGGCCCGTAAATAACAAAGACACGCCCATAAAAAGAGTTGATTTAGGGAAACGGAGGTTGTGGCCATCGCCATCCTAGCCTTCCCTTTGTTACGTGCATTGTTACCGGGTGGAGAGATATTTCATTCTGTGACTCTTTTTTAATGCTGTTTTATGCTGTTTTTCGTTGTTTTTTGTATTTTTTGTATGTTTCTTGAACTAGACTCAAAAGGAATTTGTGTTACGGATTTAATTATTAAGATTGTGCCAAGTTTTTATTCGACACTGTGGAGAAAAAGCAATAGTCGGATTTTATAATATTTTTTTTAACCCCAAACAATTTGGGATGTGGGTAGGAGTAATATTTTATATGTTTTATTAATTTATTATCACTAACACAGAAACTCTCAGGCGGGCTAGAGCAGATAGAGAACGGCTTACATTAATAAAAATCAGGAAAATTCGATCCATCATCTTGCACCGCAATGGTAGGGATGCATTCATACGTCTGACACTCCTGGACACATTGACTCCCAGATCCTAACCATCCCTCGCACCCTTTTCCTTCCCAGAACTTCCTCTCTTTTCTTTCTCTGAAAAGACCCTCTACACAGCTTTCCTAAAAATGGCCCTGAGGGAATTTTTTCCACAATGCATCCTGGGTGAAGCTTATATAAAAAAAAAAAACAGAAAGCCCTGAAGCAAATAATTTCACTTACGGCCTAAGCCATCTTTGAAAATTTTCTGTATCAAATCTGCAATAAAAAAATGGTTTTTAAAATATGTAAATTGATAATAATGTATAAAAGTTATTGGTGTTTCCAAATCAATCGTAAATTCTCTTCGAAGTCTCATATTATTCAGAAATTACTTTTCAAAAGGCTTTGCGCAAAAAGCTGGGCTTTTCCATATATTAACAAATATCATAATCACATATTAGCCTAGTTAAAGCTCTTAGATTTACATATTCTGGAAATAAGTATTCATTTCTCCACAATGAAGAAAGAATAAATGAATATTCGATGTCATATAACATTTTTGCGTAATGCCAAAAGCTTAAATGAAAATAATACAATGTTCGTAGATAATAAATATTTTGCGGAAAATTATTTTTTTTTCTTTTTTCATATTCAATTACGTCATTTACGTTTTTAGCAGAAACCATTACAAGATTTGACAAGTGCACAAGAATACCAAAAAACAAAATGTTCCCTAAAATATTATTTTATTCATGATAATGCTTACAAAATCAACGTGCCATTAAAAATTCATAACACTCGAAGAGCAGAATGTTATTTATTTTATTTTGTAAGAAAGATACAGCTTTTATAATACGACGTGAAAATTTTATTCAGTTCATAAACGAACGTGGATATAAAAATATTACTAATAAAAAAATCACAAAATTTTGTTCATTTAAAGATTTCATTGCTTTCACAGCCAGTGGGGGTGGTTTGTCTATCGTGTACGCTTGTTTTGCTAATAATTTCTGAACGAATTTTGGAATTTTTCCAACGAATTTTAAAGGTCTTGAATATTTATTTTATTTTTGAATATGTCGTAAAAACAAATAAAACCTTTATAGAAAAAATATTAAATTACCTTTTAGATTTTTGTGTCTGAAATTCACTTTCGTAAACAAAATTGCAGTATTTTAGGCTTCAAACAGGAAAAGAGTTTAGAAAAAAGCTTACCGTTAACATATTCTATTAAAACGTCGAAAAATTTTGGAATATTCAAAATTTAAAATTGCGCATGCGCACATCAAGCAACGGTCAATGCAGCCAACATAAAATATTATCTTGTTAATTAGTAAAGTTATTAAAACACCGTGTAACGGTCACCCAACAGATACACCTTTTAACGGCCGTATATATGGTTTCGAATAACTTGACAATATTCGAAAATAATGTTAATCTCTCTTCTAAAAAAAATAATATATATCAATAGGTATGTAAAAGCGCACGCATTTAAATTAGAACCGGTAACGCCTGGATTCATAGTCATGAACAAAATATTAAATAGAATCCATTATGTAAAATAGTGAGCATGGGAAACTAAAATCACACGTAATTTCACAGTTCTTCTGAAAAACCTCTCTAGAAAATAATTATTTTCCTTCATCAACTAATAATAAGCCCAGGGGGTGGTTTCAGAACACAGTTATTTAAAGCTCAAAGCGTGTTTCATTTTACTATCATAATATTACGCGCTGACGGATTTGCAAGAGAATTCTCGCAGAAATGTCCCAGCCTTTGATAAATAATAAACGATGCAATATTTATAATCAACATGCCGAGTACCTTGTACCTTGTACCCACTTCTCAGTTCAGAAAGAAAATAATTAATACGATGGGGCAAGCTTTGGTACTCGTCTTATCTTCTGCTTATCTTGTATTCGATGTCCCCAATATATAATAACGAATTGCTTAGGATTTACATCTTCGGTGGTTGGTAATAGGCCATTTGCGTGGATTTCATTACGAGTTGGAAAAAATCGTGTGGATAGATTTTTTTACTAAGATTACGAAAATGTTAGTAAAAATTTTTAGAAATGTACAGTTTTTTTTAAATTTTAAATAATTAAATCAATTATTTGGGCTCGTGGCGTCACTACATGAAAATGTCCCGTCTCCGAAAATGTTCCTATTAATTTTATAAAATTTCAAACTGATTTATTTTTTTTATATGGCATCACTTCGATATCAGGCGAATTTTTGAATTTGACATTTAACGTTCACTAGATTTATTGTTTGTTCTCTGCGAACGTATCACTTGTTTTGACTTTTTGACATATGTTATGAAGAGAACCCCGTACATTTTACGCTGTCCGTGTGTGTTTTAGAGGTATAATGATAACGGTGCGGTTTTTAACAAAATAAAAAAAATATATATTTAAATTTCCGGGTTTAATTTTCCCCACAGGTAAAACTAAACCCTTTCACACACTTCCCAAATGATCATCTGGTCAATCCACGCTATGCAATTGCACTATATAAGTATTATAAATACAAAACAATACAAGAACAACATGTCAACCTACCAGAGACCAAATGGGAAAATAATTCACCGACTCCAGATATTTTCATATCAGAGGGTTCGACTCTGTGGAATTCCTAATTGAACCTATAAATCCTACTGATCCCTCAATATAAATATTTAAAAAATCTTTTGTAATCCTACATGTATTTAAAATGACTGATTTTTGCATTTTTATATATATGTGAATTCTTTGACAAATCTAATTTGCCTAAATTTTGAATGAGAGACCTAGGTATAATGCCAATAAATGTAAAATATAATAATAATATTCTTATTATTATTATAATTTACAAGTACAAGTATATTACATTTGATTTAGTAATACAGACGTTGAACATTGTAATGATTTATGATCAATAAGATGGATCAAGGAAAAAAATATTTATGAGATTTAATATTGTTGGTATGCCTCGTTATTCTCCTGTGCCATTCGTGTGGAAAACGTTGTTTTTTAAATGATTTTTGGCCATGTAATTATCGTTTTTTCGCACCCATAAAATTATGTCCCGTCCTTCCGGTTTATAAAAAAAGGTCTGATTTTTCGGATTGAAATTTTCAAAAAATCGCCAGGGTTTCTAAAATACGATAAAAAAAAAATACAGAAAGTCTAAGAATATTTGCCTAAACCGGATTTTTTTTTAAATGTGATGCAAGTGGCCTATTAATATATGTAGGAAAAACTAGGGATGTATGGAAAAAGGATAACCAGTTACTAACTATCGTAGCTCTGCAAAGGAGCACACAACTCAATCACAATATCATTATATAGTTCCACTGCGAACTTTGGGACAATTATCACCACAACAACCCGAATAAGTGCAAAACGATATTGTTCACATTCGAGACGGCCAAATACTTTCTTTTTAGTAGGAAAAAACTAGATTATGTACACGAAAAACATCAAAACCTTGCTTCCAGTGTGGTACCAACTCTAGACCAGCAACTCAGAATGAAATCAACTCATCTCTTCCTTTGAAAAGTCATTAAAACTGAAGAAATAAATACATGAAAAAATGGTTAAATATGTAAAAAATAGTTACGTTAGGTTAGGGTTATGGGCTATTTTTATTTTTTTGTATCTTTTAATGACTTTTCAAAAAGGTGTTGAGTTTACTTGATTCTGGGTTGGCATGGAACCCCCAACTCTTCTTCTGTTTTTAAAAAAATAATTCAAATGGATTTGCTTGTTTTCTTGCCATTATTCCAAATTTCAAATACTTTTCCAGCAAGGTGATGGTTAGCGAGAGGTAGAAACTGGCTGAATGGCGTCTCGGTAGGATTTATGCATATCCTCATCTCTAAACTAAACACCCATCTTGATGTGATTAAAACTCTTTTTTCTATTTTATGCACTCCACAAAATTTAATTATGTGAATTTGTGAAACTTCGAAATAATCGTTGATTTTTATTGAAATCCATGAAGGTTGATTTTTAGAGATGATTTTTAGTTTTCGAATTCGGCTTTAAATGCATTTTTTTTATTTGTGCCCTTATTGATTGCGAGTAAATTGTCGGAAATTATTAACGTTTATTAATAAGGTACACTTAAAAGTTACCCCACTAACGGTATTGTTTAAATTTTACTTGAGGTCGTTAAAGTAAGGTGTTTCCGACAACATTTATAATAAATGGGGGAACTTTAAGTGAAGGTTTCCAAGGAGCCGCGACCGAATGCGAGGAACGACTTTGGGCGCCATTCGGCAACACTGCTGTGTATAACTGGGCCACCACGCCAAATCCTCACTTGGCTGCACACTCTGCGACGCTTAGTCTCGGCGTGGCAGCCGTTCGCGATGGAGTTTTCTATTTCCGCATGACATTTAAGAGGGCATTACCAGAGAAAGCCGGAAATACGTCACTTTCAAAAAAGTTTTTAGACGTATTGACTCTTTTCCACAAAAAATTATAAATGGATTTCGAAAGATTGTTCTTTTATCTAGTGAAGTTATGTAATAAATTTTTAGAATTTTTTTAAATTTTTAGTATAATAAGGTTATTCCATAGGTCGTTGGCAGATTTGCTAAATTTTCAAAAAAGTTTTTGTATTATACCACACCCATTTAAAAATTTGTAATCATGCAGTAAAATAAATCAATACATTATCTAGCAGAGTTATGTATTAGAATTTTAATTTTAGTTTCAATAAAATCATTAAAAAATATGTACGTACATGTGTTTCTTGACGAAAATTGGTCCATTTGTGTATTTATTTGCGCACTTACAAACTAATATATTTCAGATTTTTTTAACATTCTTATTTAACTTAGACATTATTGAAAAATGATAAAAACTAATAATCAAAAATAATAACAAAAAGTACATTATTTTAATATTTTTATCATCACGCCTTTAAGCATTTTTGGATGTAGGTATAAATTAAAGCAAATTTGGAATGAAATAAAACCGATATTGAGTTATAATTTTAACAAGCTGGTACGGAGAATAATTAATCTTTCTCATTGTAACCGCCCTGCACGATCCTAAGAACAACTTTCGACGAAATGTTGATTTTCGGCCGCTGGCTGGTTAAACGCTCTTAACCTCGAATAGTTTCGCACTGCATTAAATAATTTATGTTGCCGCTACCTTAAGATAATCTGTATAAATTTAGATCAATGGTATGAAGAAAACACTCAACTAAAAATGACAGAATGTAAAAATGTCAGCTACAGCAAGTGTTTAGTTGTGAGGAATGATACGAAAGAATTCTATTTTTAAGATAATTCTAGATAAAGCATAATGTTAAAGAATGAAGCGTGATAATGTCTTATGCTGTGTACAAACAAGTATGTATTAGTGCGAACCGAGCGACAAATTATGAGAAAGGAGCGAAGCAACCGCAAGCGACGTTACGCAGTTGTACGCAGCATTAGGAACTCTTCGTATAATAAAAAGTAACGGAGCCAAGTGTGGTCCCATAATATTGCCTGGTTATGTTTACTTGTGATGTAAACTGCTAGTATTATAAACTGCATTTTCCCTCTACACAAGGTTTTCTAGAGAGATAGAACCTAGTTTCCTAGTGTTATAAATAATAATAATAACGTAGTATTTATATAGCGCAGTTTTGTGATATTTCACTTCAAGTGCGTTTGCTCCCTACACTTACACAGGGTTTTCTAGTGAGATAAATCTTATTGTTATAAAGTGAGTTTCTTAGTGTTATAAACTGCGTTTGCTCTCTACATAGGGTTTTCTTGTGAGATAAATCCTAGTTTCCTAGTGTTATAAACTGCGTTTGCTGTCGACAAAGGGTTTTCTAGTGAGATAAATCCTAGTTTCCTAGTGTTATTAATTGCTTTTGCTCTCTACACAGGGTTTTCTAGTGAGATAAATCCTATTTTCCTAGTGTTACAAACGGCGTTTGCTCTCTACACAGGGTTTTTTAGTGAGATAAATCCAAGTTTTATGAAGTGAGTTTCCGAGTGTTATAAACTGCGTTTTCTCTCTACATAGGGTTTTCTAGTGAGCTCATAACGTATGTTATTAATAACGTTGAATAAATATATAAATGGAGTGTTATTATCGATGTATCTTGTGGTTCCCATAAAGTCAGACTCCAAAAATATAACTAAATCGAGGTTTAAAGCTGCTCTAGTAATATGGCTGCATTATTAATATTAAGACGTGAGGGGACTTTAATGTAAATGTTACCTTCCCGTATAAGTGCATAATGAATGAACCAACCATTTTGACAAGAAACCAAATGTCAAACATTTTCAAATTAAATTATTAATTGCTACGACAAAAGGTTAAATTGACTTTCGTAACATATGAAACTCCAAGACTCACTCAGTTAAAAGTTTCAATGATTTGAAAGTTCAACCAATTTATTAATACTACAAGAACACTTTGTGGGTTTACATTATATTTTGATTATAAACTGATTTATTTTAACGACCAAATTCGTGTAAAAGTATTTCAAAATCTAAGATTCGATCAAATATGTGAGCTGTTAAGAGTAAAACTGGTCGCCGAGAAATTTTAACTTTGGGTATTTTACCAAACTGTTGCTGTCACTGTCGCTCTTACTTCCCCGAATACTGAGCGAAAGGGACAACTGCACCTCAGCCTGTTAATACCTAAATAAAATCAGCAAAATCGATTTTTTGTCTTCTCCCTTTTTCCATCCAAAACTGGACTAGAAGAAAATATTCCATGTCCTTCAGTTTGTTTTTAATGCATTATCTAGTTTGTATGTAAATATCTGTTGATGGCGCTCAAACCGAGCAATTTTTTACGATTTTTGGAGGGTCCTAACTTCTATAAGAAGTTACTTAAAAAAAGCAAAACTTACCTATACGCTAGTGGTCCATATCTACGTTATATTAAAAACATTTGCAATAGTGTCAAAATCAAGAGAGGAAATTGGGGAACACGTTTGTATGAACAAAACGCTGCCCGGTTCCATCTTTGTAAAAAAAGCGAGTTCATTTCTTCTACTACGATATAAATTCATTTTTTGATCAACTCCGATGATATAATTTAATATTAGCTCCTCACAGGAGGCCATGAAGAAAATGATTCAACTCAGGGCCTTTGCCATCTTTAGGGATCCTGTGTGGAGGATTTTTTGAGGAAAAGAAGAAGAGGAAGTTCTGGGAAGGAAAAAGGTATGAGGGGTGAGTAGGGTTCTGGCGGTCAGTGTTTCCAGGAGTACGTATGAATCCATCCCTCGATGTAAAAAAAAGTCTGTCATGTTCTGAAAAGTCCTGCTGGAGAGGTCAATAGCTCTTCCTCAACCAGTCTCTCCTGAGCCGGCCTGGTGGGCTGATGTATTAACCGTCAAGACTCGGACAAAACTCACCCCATGAACCCGGCCACCCCCAAATAATATATATTGGCTAAACACCTTATAATAACATTTAATGAAGGCGAAAAATATCAAGACGTTCATTATCACGCCTTTGGGATATCCATAGAGTGATTCTCTCCAGTTTCCGTTTTTTATTTGGTTTCGACTGATGAATTGAAAATCCATTATTTTTAAAGTTCTATTAACTACCAAAACGGATAACAACAACTAACTAACGAACCATTACGCCATTTCAGCGCATGGGTAGGCATAGAGGAAGGAGCGCCAAACAACTGGTTTCATGGGTATGTCCAGGTCTCATAGGAGGATGCATTTGACCACCTACTACACGACTGGCTGGATCGAGAGAGACTGGTTGAGGGATGTCTTGACCTCTCTATCCGGACTCTCTTGACCCATCACTTTAAACCGCGGCTGGAGTGATGGCTTCATTGTCAGTCACTCCTGAACACACTTACCCTCAGAATCCTTACTCGTACCTTTTTCCTTACCAGTGGACGGTCCCTTGATCTGGTCTCCAGATAGTCTGCCGTCAGTTGTAAATTGAACAGCTGATGAATTCTTCGTTTTCCAAGCCAAGGAATGCGCGTGCAGAGATAATGAGATGGTGATTTGAGGTTTTTGACTTTTGTTAAGTAAAAACACTTATGTTTGTACTGGATATTGTTGAAAAATCTTTAATTATTCAGATGAATAGCAATTTTATAAAGATTTGATTCTAGTTCTGAGCTCTGTGGCCCTAAAATGAAGAATGCGTTGCGAGAAATGAATTCGAGATTATTATAAACGAGAGAAGAAAGCTGATAGAACGATTACAGATAAAAGAGAACGTAGACAAAATTACATAGAAATATTTAAAATAAAGGTGACACAGACGTTGAAGTCAGGGTAAAAGAGTCTACACTTGGAAGTTAGGAAAAATGATGAAATGTGAAATGCTGAATGAGTTTAAATATTAGACATAGGACAACACAAAACTCAACAACTAGAACTTCCTCTCATTCCTTTCCGTAAAAAGACCCTCCACACAGCATCCCCTAAGATGACAAGCCTTGAGGAAATAATTCTCTTCGAGGCCTAGAATGTGGAGCTAAAGAATTAAAAAAAATATGTTAATACTAACTAAATCTAAGAAGTCGGCACTTTCCCATTTCCATGTTTCTCTTCTATCTCGTCTCCTCTCCCTTTCGACTTTTTTCAGTTCATAATATTTTCTAAATAGTGGATACCATCATTCCCCCGGCTCTATTACTAGGAACACTGTGACGTTTAAGAAATCAGAAGAAAAGAGATGAGAAAAAAGTCAAACTAATTTCAAAGTAGAAATCCATTTCCTTGACAGTCAGAAAAAGGTATTATATCAAATTAAAAAATCAACCCCATAATGAAAGCAAACTGCAGCATTTTGTTTGATTGCCTACGCCGTAAAAAATCAAGGTGGTTCCTCTCAACGCGCTTTCCCGCCTATAAAAAGCAAATAAAATTATAATGTATGCAAAATGTCTACCCGGTCCCCGGTGTATGAAAGATTATGGACTGGACAAACTGGTACAGGATATAGTAGGTTGGGTTTTACGAGTCAAATTTTGACATCTTCTTCATTAAGGTGGTGCTTAGCTCACTCTCGTTCTATCACTGAGAGCTTCGTAGTAATCTTTCTTTCTGTTACATGCGTCGTTTATGAGACAGAGGGACACGTTACAACAGAGCTATCAGCAGAATAATTTTGTCATTAAAAAAACACATAAATGTGTACAATATAAATTACTCGTATGTAAAGGCAAGAACAAAAAGAAGTTTTTTTTTAAAATTAAACTTAAAATTACTAAAAAATTATAATTATTATTAAAAATACTTTATTTCTGGTAAACCATCCAGTGCAGTCTATACCAAAATTTTCCAATGGAAATTTAATGTTCTTAGTTTCGATAAAAAATAAATTAAGTTTAGTTACAAAAGAAGGGGAAAATGAGGGTTCGCATGAACCAAATAATCAATTCTGTCAACAAAGCAGCCTCCATGGTCGATAGATAAGGCTCTTGACTGACAATCCGATGATCGTGGGTTCTAAACCCTGAGTGCGAAAGTAGAATTTATTTGTTGGATTTATGATATTTTACAATATTTTTAATTATAAATAATATAAGGTACCTATGTGGCAAGTGGAAGATACACCCAGTATCGCTGGTGCAGTCATTCAAAAACCTTTTTGGAGGTACAGTTTCATATGCATTCACCAAACCCATCTTAATTGGAAAGCGTGTCATCAGTGGCGGTGAATTATTACAAGGGGGGGGGGGGGTGTAATGGGATCGGATAAGCTATTGTTACGACTATATTTACCACAACGGGGGGGGGGGGGGGGCAATGAGACAGAATGAGGCCGGATGGGATATGGAATAGTGACAATATTCTTCGTAATTTTTTTTTCGGACGGTGCCTTGTTCCGCCGAACCCCTGAGACTGACTCACCGAACCCCTGGGGTTCGATCGAACACAGGTTAAAAACCACTGCTCTGGTGTAAGACCACCATTCGGATTTAAAAGTTTTCTTGAAATGGCTTTAGCCGTGTTTGGTAACCAGATCTGAATAGCTAGGTACTTCCCCTCCTTCCATCTTCTCTCTTCTTCCCCCTCCATCCTTCCCCTCCCCATTATCCTCAGCCTCACAACTTACCCCAATTGGGGTTGCCATAGTCTCACTGGCTCCAGGCAGTTGGGAGCAGTTGGAACTCTTGTGCAGTTTTCACATTTAAAATACCTAATTTAATTATTTGACCAGTCGGTGGTTGAGTGGACATCCCGTTTGGGCAGGCTATGTCCTCCATCACGACACAAGCAACATTTTCTGTTTACTGTGGAGTAGGAGATTTTCAAATATTGTTAGGTGATTCGTAACCCGGGAATGTTTGTCTTTCTTTTAAAAAATTCTTGTGCAGTACCTATTTACAATTAAGAAAAACTAATTTAATTTTCTTTCATCTCAACCAATAATTTAGAATTCGGATTATTTTTCTCATGGGAATCTTTGACCCTGGAACGAAAATAATCAAAAGATATCAATCGAATAGTTGTTCGAGTGGTCCAAAGCGTAGGGTTCCTGCCCAAATGTCTCTGGTACAATCCTTTGCTAATTAAGTGCATCATTTAACGAGCAACATTTTCGACTTATTATAGTGGTTATAAGGGGAAAAAACATATTGTCAGATTATTTATCACTTTATCTTTCTTTTACAGTTCAACAAAATGTAAAAACATTTTCTATCCAACACATTTGCTTCAATATCTAAATTACCAAAGAATAGCACATCTAGTGTACATCGAATCAACGTCCCTACACGTCTCAAAAATTACAGCGAAAAGTTGCCCCGGGGACCAATGTACCAAAAGTAAAATTACGTATTTTCGCGCCCAGTCACCATTTTGTTTTCATAACGATTTCAAAATGGCCGGAACAAAATACTCCGGCAACAAAATATTTATACTCTCGTAAAGACATAACGAATGCACTCGGCTTATGAATTTCATATGAGTTGACTTATTTATCAGGTTTTGCTTCCTGCTTTACGCTTAGTGAAATAGATGTTTATTATTTTGATGAACAATATTTTTGTTACATTAGTAAGGTTGGCTTGTTTAATTTTGGTTCGGGTAAATAACTTTTCGGAAACTTCCTAAAATATTCTGAACCCTAACTAAAATTAGTAATATATTTCAACGTATTATTTTTCTCCTCTGTTTTCTCATTATTTATTAAATAAATCTTTTATTACAGTACCAAAACTTCTGCCATAGGTCTCCCCAAACGGTTCGTTACGTTTAGTGTCTTAGGGGGTGCCCGAGACCATGGGGTAAGATTTGTCCGGATCTTGGCGGCCCTTGGGACCTTCTGGGTGGGGAGCCAGGTCGAGAGATTCTGGGGAGACATTTTGATGTCTCCAGCAGGACTCCCTCGGAACATCGCCTTGCACCGCAGTGGGTGGGATGGATTCATATAACCGTCCCTCGATTCCTCGTTCCCAGATTCCTCACCACCCTTCATTTTATTTTTCTTTTCAGAACTTCCTCTTCTTCATTTCCTAAAAAAACCCTACACAGCATCTTCAAAGATGAAACAGGCCTTGAGTGGAATTATTTTCCTGTTTCTCAAATACTTAAATCCCGCGTTCCGGTTTGCTACTGATATATAACGTGACTTATCTTGAACACTTTAACCACCTTACTAATAAACGTGTTTTAAATTTTACACAATCGATAAGCAACCATTCACACTACGCTAAGGTTGTTAATGAAAATTTGGATAATAAATAATGTTATTAATTTTAATTTAGTAACGCCCTTTGTTTTTGAGCATTAAAAATAAAAAAAAATCCGCGACGGTTGATCCCCAGCCATACGTCGTATATACAATATGCAATCAATCGGTTTAGGGAAATACGGTACACCTACTTACACAAAATATAACTAAATGTTCGGATTGAGCATGTGTGCAGAGAGAATATACCGCCGAATAGCGAAAAAATAAAACATATCGTGTTCATTCAAATGCATTAAGGATAAAACTTGTCCATAAGCTGTATATACCAGCGCATACGAAAAAAAGACATTTAAAAAACTTCATTTGTTATCCATACCAATTTATTGTTAACGGTATTATTAGTCGATTTAAGAAATTATAATTAATAATAATTATACTAGGTGGCCCAAAATTAATCACCCTATCGAAAGATGTTATTTTTGCAAATGGCGTCGTACGTCAATCATATTTGACATTTGTGAACTAGACAGCTGCAGAATACAAACAGACAAGCAATGGAGCGCTATACTCTGCAAGAGCGTGGAATAATTGTCTCGATTTAAGCTTTAACGCTTTTAGCGATTTTGTGTCATCATCATGAGCGACGAGGCGCATTTCCACTTAAACGGTTACGCAAATAAGTAAAATATTCATTTCTGGGGCACTGAAAATCCGCGTGCGATGCACAAAAAGTCATTACGTCCTCTCAAAGTCACTGTGTGGTGTGGCGTTAACGCGGGAGGAGTGATTGGGCCGTATTTTTTGAGGACACCATTGGCATTACGGTCACTGTTACTGGCGAACGCTACAGGACCACGATAAACGACTTCTTACTTCCAGAATTGGACGAGCGGGGCTTGCTGAACATGTGGTTTCAACAAGACGGTGAAACCACGCACATAGCACGAGCCACAATGGATATTGTGAAGGAAGCATTTCCTGGTCGCGTAATCTCTCGCTTTGACGATTTGGTATGGCCAGCAAGATCGCCCGATTTAACCAACCCAGACTTTTTTCTTTGGGGCTATTTGAAGTCGCGGGTTTATGCCAATAAGCCTCAGACAATCGCAGCCCCCTTGGAAGCCAAGAAGAAGGCGCAAAAATTTGGCTTCCCGAATTTTGCTTAAATATCCGTGTGAATATGAAAATGAACTGATATTGTTATTTTTACATAAACCTGAATGGACATCCTACGTGAAAAAACACATTTCAAAGGTGATTGATAATAAATAAATACCTTTACATGCATTTGAAAAAGGAACAAAAATGCTAAAACTCACGACTTTTCGGTTTTGACAGCGGTCTGAAGTCACAGATAAATTAATTACAAAAATTCTAGAGTTGCCACATGAATGAATTTTTTTACCCTACCTATAGAGATATTGGTGCAAGCGATTTTGACCTTGTGGTCATACAGTTTCTTTATACATAAGGGTCAAAATCGCATATAAAAGTTTTTTTTTTTAAATTTCATAGGGTCCACCGAGACACCGGTGTCCCCTTGGCCTCCCAGGGGTTGAAGAATATTCGATAGGAATGCGGAACTGTTATCACCGGAAATCTTGCGGGAAAGTCATGGAAAATGCGATAAAACGGGCACAAATGTGTATCAACACTGGCGGCAGCCACTTGATGGATATCATCTTTTTAACTTAACAGAAAAAATTTGAAAAGTCCAAATAAAGATTTCTATTACTCAGAATCATTTTTTTTTATTTAGTAAAAAAGTTATTCAAAAACAAAATTGGATGATAAATTTTGCACCACCCTGTAATTTCGGGGAGCTTGAAGTATTATCGTGATAAAGCTTTGACGGCTTACTGGCAGACTGTGTGCCTTAAAAGGGTGTTATGACTTTGTTTTTGTTGCTTCCCATTGATCTAAGTCTAGACAGAGGTCGGTGCAACTCTTACTTGGAAAGTGCATTTTGATTCCCCGGAGAAATTAAATTTTTGTCTTTAAAGTGTAAATAATTAAGTTGTGTCTGATGGTTGAAAACGTTCCTATAATATTATACAAAAAAAAATTATTTGAAATAAAAGCATGGATTTTACATCTATTTTGTTTACCTGTTTTAACATAAAATTAGTTCGTTTGCTAATTTTAACCGTCAGTTAAGTAATAAGGCTGTTTTTTTTATTTATTTATCTATATGAAGTATATTTACATTGAGTTTTTCGATGCCTGTCTCACAAGGATATACCTGTGTTGAGACAGAATGTTAAAAGGGGCCACGCGCTGTTTCAAGTATACTTTTGGTAAAGTAATAGTTATTAGTATGGCCAGTCTAAAATGCAGAATGTTCCTTGAAATTATTTGAAAGAAAGCACTGCTTTATTCTTTTATATAAAAATGAATCGCTAAATGTGTTGCTAAGCGCAAATCTCGAGAGCAGCTGAACTGATTTCGCTTATTTTTTTTTTAGAATATTCCTTGAAGTACGAGGATGGTTCTTACGGAGATAAAAATTATGAAAATTGCGCAGAAAATTGGATAATTTCAGAAAACCTAACGACTATCGCACGTTTGACAGTTCGCGTGTTTGAGAATGTCATTTTGCAAAACAATGATTGTTAAATCAGGATTCTATTTTTGAAAATCTTTAAGTTGATAAATTTATTTAAAGTAGGTACTCCTCTAATAGTTTGAATCGAATCAAGAGTTTTAGATGTTTTAAATAGGTACCTATGTTAGGTACCAAATTTAATATACATGGAAAATGGAAATTTGAATAAAAATTGTAAAAGGTGGCACGCGGGCTGTTTAAAAACTGAATGTTCTGGGATTGAATATATGGAACGCGACAGGAGGGTTGGCGGGACGAGGGAGCGGGAAAGAGAAGAGGGAAGGCGGGGAAGGTGGAAGGGAAACGCGGGAGGGGAAGGGGACGTGTGAGGGGGGAGGGAAACTCGGGAGGGGGGTTCGCGGGACGGGGGAAGGGAGGGAGTGCAGTAAGGAAAGGGAAGGTGAAGGTGATGGAGTGGGAACGCGAGAGGGGAAGAGGACGCAGGAGAAGAAGGGGATGCGGAAGGGGAACGGGACGAACGGAAAAGGACAGTGAGGGAGAAACAATTTCTTTATTAAATGACATAGCAACGCACGCCGGGACCAGCTTGTTTTTTATAAAAATATAATTTGAAAACCACAACAATTATGTTAAAACATCTGCTAATTTTGTTTTCGCATAGGATGTAACAGCTTTGTTCCTGTAGAAATATATGTGCGAGTATTTAAAGGAAACGATCTATTTTAAATTATACGATAATACACGGAAAAATATAAAATTTATCTCCCAGTGCTTGTAAACTCTTCTTGAATTGTGTCACAAATGTGATGTGTCACAAATTTTATGAGATCTTTCGACATTTGACATTGCGCCAAAAATTCAGGATCGTCTCAAACAACCATATTGTAAAAATGGCGGAGTAACTCCAGAGTAAATAGTAACTCTAGGTTTCGTAAATGAAAGTAAAAGTTAAAAGTGACCTAAACCGGACGCTTAAACTGTTTGATAAAACGCATTTTCGTGAAACTTAATTTCAGCAATTGCTTTTACTCTTACTTTTACACTAGCAAGCATTGAATTTGACGGCCCTTAATCACATTTGTATTTGAAGTAAGTTGAAGTTTTACCCAGAAGTCGGGAAAGGGTAACATCCAAACCAGTCGAAAGGTTTGAAGTTAGGTTTATTCGAAAAAATGTTTAATTCTTTCCAAGACAAAAATACTAAATGAATTAACATAGTTTTTAGAAAATTTATAAAATAATAAGCACTTTTTTTCAAAATATTTTTTGGATTATTATGATTGTAACTGTCAAATAACTTCAGTTCATCGGCGGTGGTGGACTTTTTTTTATTGTAAAACACTTTTTAATATAGAGTCGTTTTTATTTACAATCACTTTGAATTTACAGCAAATGAAATTAAAACTTTTTATAACTAATTTTGGCCCGGACCCCGCCTGGGCAATAGCGTGGGTCGCTCTCCATAGAGAGAAAACAAATGGCCTTATATTTAAACGCCCGGAGTCTTAAAAGTTTCGTATGACCTGTAGCCATTCGAAAACGTTAAAAAAATGAAATTATTGTTCACTATTAGCCCTAAAAAAGGCCGGAAGTTTCAAAAAAAATAAAACAAAGGGTTCATATTTTATATTTTGTACCAAACTTATTTTTCATTACATAACTGCAATACTAAGAACCAAAAAAAAATATTTTTTTATACATATGTGATGTGTTGGTTAAAAAAATAAAAGGGGAAAATAACACTTTTTCTGGAAAAAATCAGAATTCTTGTTGACTTACTTGTATTCATAAAGAACTTTTTTTTTCATTTTTGTCAGTTATACGCATTTTTTTAATAATAAGGTTAGATTACTGAAAAAAAAATTATTAAAAATTTTAAAAAAATGGTTTTAGGTTTGTTTTCTGATTTTCAATGCATTTTAGCGGACTAATAACATTTTTTTTTAAATAAATTTAAATGCAGTTCTCATGCTCTTTGCAAGACGCAACTTTTGAGACCCCAGGCGTTTCTGAATTCAAAAGTTGAAATAATTGACACACGCTACTGGGCAATAAGGGGACTGTATCCTAGGTATCGATCAATGCGAGAGAGGAAGTATTTTGAATAACACCCTTTTTATACTGCTAAAAAATATAAAATACCGTCTTCAGGTTTACGAAAATAGGGATAACAAACAACAATGGCGATCGGCACCTACTGAGTGCTTCAATAAAATTCACCCAGATGTCCCTAGTATTCATTATCTCTTAATAAACTGATCAAGATTAAATCAATGATTTTCTACAGCAATCATCCCATAGATGTCACTATTCTTAACAGTAATGATATTACATTATTTATGTACGTCAGTATTTTCTAGGTCCAATGTAACGTCATTTCAACACGTATTTTGTCATCAAAAATTATTTTTGAAGTGAAAACTTCTTTAATACCGTTGTGATTTGAAACCCAATGGAACGAAAAAGCGAAACTAAAAAGAGGCAAACACGTACATCTATAGGATTTAGCCTGTGAGAGAATGAGATAGACTACGGTGCGGTAGTTCGTAGCCTACCCACTCTTGCCTACTTTAGTTTTTTAGAGGTTTCATTTCTACCGCGTGTGAACTGCACACATTTTTTTAATTGTCTGGAAATATCACCAATAACACAAGTCGCTATAGTATTCTTTTAAATTTCCAAGTTTTCAAGTACATAATATTTTGTTGTATCTCGGGCAAAGCCGGGAAATAAAATCATACATATATAAAGCAAATGAGATTACGCGAGGTTGAGTAGATCCTAAATACACATTTCACATAACATTTTCGAATGTAATTTTAATTCTTCAAAGCAACCTCGTAACTAATTTTCCTTTAAAAACTCCCTCCATTTCTCCATATCAAGTGGAAATAAAAAGCTCCACGAAGTATTTTTTTTAAATACGTCTGTTTGAATTTCACTTCTGTTTTCTTGACTTAATGAATGTTTGAATGAAGTGGGATCTCGAAAGTAACAATTAACTCACTTTCCGACAACCGATCAAGCTGAAACTCGGTAGATATCGGCATCCGGAATGAATTTCTCTTTCTGAAACATTTCTCTTAAATTCTATGACATTACGGCGCTTGACTTTTATAAGACATTTGAAAGTTGATGATTTTGTAGTTAAAAGGCTTTTTCTAACAATAGATCCACACAGCAGACCCTGAGGAAAATAATTGCACTCAGGGCCTATAACATCTGTAGGGTTTTTTTAAGGAAATGAAGAAGATGAAGTTCTGGGAAATAAATAATTATGAGGGGTGGGTAGGAATCTGGAGGTCAGTGTTTCCAGGAGTGATGGACGTAATCCATTCCTCCAACTGTGATGCAAGGCGATGTTAACAAACGTCAAAAAGCCTCCCTCAACCATTATCTCTCGAACCGAAGTCACCAAAGTATCGAACCACTTGGGGTGGCCGGTGACAGAGGTATTGGTTATCGAATAAATGGTTCCCGGGGCAGCGGTCCCCATACCCTCCTCCCAAGTTTATTCCGGTCATTGGGTAGGAAGGTTCAAACCTCAGTGAAACCAAAATATTATTAAAATTTTAAATTTTATAAGACATTTGAAAATTATTGATAATTTATAGGAAAAAGGCTTTCTTTTTTGCGGGTTGATCTTTTTATGGTTACATTCGACATCTTTAACCGTGAAAATTTATAAGCTCGATTTTGTTTACCCAGTTCTATAAACAGCGATAAGCTTATGAGTGTAGGCTCTGAAGCAGATGTGCGCTACTGTGTCCAATTAATATTATGATATTCATAATCCACTCATGGAAATCATCGAATACTTGTACACACTGTAATTGGAAATGATAGAGAAGTTACTATATAGCGCGACACACAGTATTGCTCTGCGAGACCCGTACAATACTGGAATAGTGGTACAAGTTAAAGAAAAATAAATTTAAATATTGAAAATGTTTTAGTGCATAAAGTTTATTTATTTATCTGATTTATTTTGCAAAGAAGTTTTCAATTTAACAAAACATTTTGATGCGATTATGAAATAATGTCATGAAATTTACTTCTGATTTCCTTTTTAAATTTAAGTAAACTTATACTTGAAAATATCAAAATTTCCACCGAAGCAATTAACTAAACTAGTAAGACTCTTCGCTCTTCGAGAAACCGAAATCAAACAAATACTGGTTGGCAACGCAATTCACGGCGCAACTCGATATTATGATTTCCCTAATTATATCCAGCATGTTTAACGATAATATAATGTATTTATAATTGAATTATCAACCTTAATATATAATAATAATTTATCAACCTCCTTGACAAAATCGATATTTTCGTACACTTTATTTTATACTTCAAATTTATCATTGTCTTGTATGTTTAACATGTACGATTATGGTGGTGCTTTTCTAACGATAAAATCTCTTTTTGTAGGAGACTGAGTCTAGGACACTGAAGTGGCATAATATATATATATATATAAGATATGAAAGCCTGCAAGCACCTTGTCGAAGCAATGGATTCTATATGCAAATCTGATAAAATGAAGAACATTATGAAGGTCAACTTGGTAAAATTTGCGTCTAAGTTTAAGAATCAATGTGCCTAATTTCCTGTCAATTCCAAAGTTTAAAATAACATATGGGAATGTTTTTATTATTATTATAGATATTATTTTTTTCTGTTGTTTATGCTATGCTCCTGACATATTCATGGAGTCAATTAAGACGTGCGCTGAACAAAGCCGGTCAGAGCGACATGTCATTCCTTTTGGAGAGCTCGCCATACAAAATCTAACTAGCGAGTTAAAAGGACGTATTATGCGTTATAACTAGGGCTCGGATAAATATGTATTAAAAAATTCAAAATATGTACGTATAATATGGACTAAAAAATGTAAAATATGGAAAAAATATGGAGTGTAAAATAAGAATATGTTTCATATTAAACAATGTTTATTGTGAAAAATTACTATGCAGTAACAGTTACATTAAAAAAATTATAAAAAAATAGCGAAACGTTCAGGTAATTCAAATAAAAAAATTAAGTTTTATTCATCTTCCTCTAAATCTGTCTTATTAAATTGATTGCAGTACACAATCACATGCTTTTTTAAATTATCGAACTTAAAACTTTGTCGATTTGGTCTAAAAATAGCTTTATATCGGCTGAAAGATCTTTCCACGTCACATGATGTAATGGGAGCGTATTTAAAGACGCCTAGTTCCAAAATTGTGTAAGGCACGACTGCAGTACCCTCAATGTTTCCGCTCAGAACTTAATTAATTGTTTTTAGGGTGTCAAATCCTTTATTTTTGTCTAAAATAAACTTTACTTGATACGCAAAGATTGTTTATCCTTGGGCATTTTAAATTAAACTGATAGGTACCTAGACAGTAGTAGTAGGTGACTTGAGTATGTAAAAATAAAAAGACGCGCAAGCAACAGCAAGCAAGTGAAGGAAGAAAATCAAAAATCAAATTTCGACGAATAAATAATACGCGAGAGAAATGAAACCCGCGCGGCCGTGTGGTGGCGAGAATGCAAACCCGTAAAATTATAAAATTATATCAATTTTTGTGAACTAACTCCTGTTTTATGATATAAAAATCGAAAATATGGATGATTGTGATATTTTTCTAAAATATGGACTTAACCATGAAATATGGAAAATAAAAATTAGTTTTTCACAATCTATTATATGATAATCTAGGTAGAGAACACATACGAGACCGAAAAGCGTGTAAATTAAAAATATGTATTTACATATTAATCCGGGCCCTAATTATAACTATAAGCAATCACTGTGATTTCAAAGAACCAAACCCTTTTAATCACACAGCACAGTATTATTAGATTAATAATAAAGACGACATCTCTGTAAAGTATTACATAGAAAGAGACACCGCATATTTTTTTGGACATATTCCACTATTCTCTCTGCTTCAGTTGTTTGCCTAATAATCCTAGCTCATATTTAATACTGAACAAAGGCATTTGCCTACAGTCAAGTTAAATGGCAAAAGCTGTTCACTAAGCCTCGCGCGAACTAAACAGCAAGTAAGTACTGCGATAATACTAAAATAAGTCATTTTTATCCACTTTAAACTTATTTACACTCTCGAGAAGAGGGCTTACTTAACTTAGTCAAATAAATTAACGTTATTTAAGAGTTTGTCTGTTTATTTTAAATGTTCGGATGTAAAATTTATTGAGCTGCGACAATAGAATTGGAGACCTCCAAAATTTTTCCAAAACTGTTCAAGGATTGGACTCGTTCCGCTATTGCAGAGTGAGATTTCAAAGAAATTAATCATTTTGCTTACGTAATAACCGTTTCTTGTTTTGTAAATTTTAACAATATTGCAGGTCTGTAAGTTTCTTATGAATAGACCCAGATGTGGGACTATGCTTAAACACACATAACACGCCGCGCCGTAACACGCCTAAATTAATTTCAAGCGGCTTACGGACACCACTTTTGAGATAACAAATCAATAAAGGAAAAGTTTAAAAAAATCACACAAAACCTTATTTACTCTGCAAAATACGTTAACAACTTATGATTTATATGTTCGACTAGCTGATGTCCCCGGCATTGCCCTGGCTTTACGCCAAGTTTTTCTAATAAATCTAATGTAGACAGCAGAAAGTGATCTCCCTCTCAGTTTGAAGGTCAAGAGGGCAGAATTTCACCAACCTCTGAATAAAACTGTAGATTTCTATAAAAATCAAATGCACGCCGCCCGCCACAGATACTAACTACTCTTTATACAAATAGAGGAAAGACCGAGAGATTTAGAAGTTCTGAAAAAGCATTTAAAACCCAATAATAATAAATATTTTATGTACATTTTTTATGTGCATATACGTACCGTTACGTTTATTCGTCCATCATTACGATATATTATATTATTGAAATTTCAAATCAAATATAAAATTAAACATTTTCAATACCAATACTGGTACAAATTTTTGAGAATAATAATAATTGATCGATTTATGTAGATAATCTTTAGAGCACAGGCGTCGGGTGGGAATGCTATCCTTGTTCTACCGGTATTACAATGGAAGATGCTCCGAGGAACTAGCATCACCGGCACCGGTACATAGTCGGGAAACACGCCAAACGCGTGCCCAACATTTGTACATGGTTGACATTTGCCACATGAGAACGGGTCGTTTCTTCGACTCGTTCTTGTGTTCAACAGCTCGGCTGTGGAATGATTTGCCGGCCTCTGTGTTTCCTCCTTCCTACAACATGGGTCTCTTCAAGACCAATGTTCATTCCTTCCTCTCCTCAAAAAGACCCTCCACACAGCATCCCAGATGACATAGGCCCTGAGGGAAATTATTTTCCTCAGGGCCTCCTGCGTGGAGTTAACGCAAAAAAAAAGATATTATTCATTTGAGTATAAATAAATAATGTGATTACTGCTCCTTACAGTTTTAATCACTTTATTTTATTGTATTATTCTTGTATTTTACTATTTTTGAACAAAATATTCAATGGCATGCTGTGACTTTATTAATTTTTTGGAGAAATGAAGTTTTTTTTGTGCGAGGCATCTTCAGAAAGTAAGTGTAATGATTTTTCATATATTTTTATCTATGAAAAAACTAACTATCTGATATTATTTTAGCTTAGATTACTAGTTTATTTTATGAATAAATTGTTGCCAATCACTTTCAAATGCTTTATTTACGTATTGGATTCCGGTTGGATTGATCATTTTTCTAAGAAATTAATTCGATAAAATAGTATTCACTGTGCTGTCGACATATCTATAATAATAATAATAATAATTTATTTTAGTAATTTGTACATTTAAGTTTACAAATTTCTAATTATTTATAAAATTTCATATTGCAGCTAATTAATTATAATATTTCATATTCACTATATTTTTTCCAGTTTTATATAACTCCTACAATACATCTTGGACTTTCCAATTGGTGTGGACTTTAAAGTTTCTGGTAGTGTGTTTTCCCTTGAACAGTAAACTGTTCTGCGTATTCGCTTTGTCCTTTTTTTGTAGCCTAATTTCCTTGCACGTCCTTGTGTTATATCTGTGAATGTCCTTGTTGTAAAAAAATTTATTTGAGAAGTATTTTGGTAACATGTTGTTTAACATTTTATGGATAAATACCATCGTATTCAAGGTCAGCATCTGTTTAATAGTTAACCAATATAGTTCCTTTAACATTTTAATTATTTTTGAAAATCTATTTCGTTGAATAATTATTCTCATTGCCCTGTTTTGGAGAATTTGTAACTTGTTCTGTTCTCTTTCCTTACATAGGAAAAGGATACTTGAGCACTAGTTGAAGTGTGGAGCTATTAACTACAATTCTTAACTAATATCTTAAGTACATAATGAGTTATTTTAGAGAGAAGAGAGGTGTCTTAATTTAAATTAAACACAATAAATAGTGTTGTCGTCAGACTCTATATTATTAAAAAAATAATTGAGTTACTTTACCGAAAAAATATTAATATAAGTTCAGTTTAAAAATACCGTTGCTTCAATCCCGAATACATTATTATTCCTTCCCCGAATAACTTGTTCCATCGAATATTAAATCATATTGCAGGATCGGGGTATGCTCGTACGTTATTATGAGCTTCTTTGCAAGGAGAGGGAATAAGGATCAACGTATGTTCGTGGTTCGGCAAAGGGGCGCGGGCGGCCAGCTTTTTAACGGAATGAAAAGCAAATAAATTACTACGGGATCGGTAGATTCGTAGGTAGGTGCGAGTAACGGGTGGATAAAGGTATTTTGGAAAAAGCAGTTTTTGTTCTTACTTTAAATTTTAAAGTAAGCACACAAATGGTTGGTACATCGCTAACGTTGTGTTTTTATTACATATTTCGGCGGCAATATTCTATGACACCACTTTTGTTTACATAAGCTCCACACAGGAGGTCCTGGAGTAAACAATTTCTCTCAGAGCCCATATCATTCTTTGCGGATGGTGGTAGAGGGTGTTTTAGGGAAAGAAAAGAGAGGAAATTCTGGGAAGGAAAAAGGTATGAGTGGTGAATAGTATTCTGGAGGTTAATGTGTCTAGGAGTTAAGAAAGTATGAGTCCATTCCTTCCACTGTGGTGCAAGGCAATGGGTCGAAACCACCAGTCTCTCCCGATCCGGCCCGTCGCGCAGTAGGCATCCGCCGCCAATACCTAGAAATATCTTACCCCATGAACCCAGGAACTCTTGCTAAGTCTACAAACCAAAGGAGACCCTGAAGAAAAAAATATTCGAAGGGATTATGTCAACTTTGGGAATGCTCTGTGGAAAGTCTTTTTAGGGAAATGCTAGAGAGGAAGTTCTGGGAAGGAAAAAGGTATTAGTTGTATTAGATATCTGAGAGTCAGTGTATCCAGAAGTGGTGGACGCATAAATCCATTCTTCCCCCTGTGGTGTAAGGCCAGTTACAGTGCTCGACCGACGGTCGGTGCGTACGTCGGTCGCGTTTATCATTTGTATGAAAATTCATCAATGGTTCAGTGCAGGACAGACCATACGAATGCGTATATCGCTACGCAGTGCGTATGAGAATCGTCGGTCGAGCGCGTGCGCATGCGAACCGTCGGTCGACCAACGAGTGAATTTCCTTTGAAATGCTCTTTGGGCGACGATCGGATGTACGTGATATCTACATCTTCTGTTCCTAATATGTCTACGAAGATAATAAGCTGCAATTAAACTATTTGTAAACAAACAAACTTAGAAAATCCATACAATTATTTAGAAAATATCGCAACTTTCTTAACTTGATTCAGCTCGAACTAATTTACTTGGAATTACGTCTATCTTTAATCAAGTGCGGTATTATAGCCTGGGGAGGAGCAAACGCTGCCACCGTTGATCCAACCTTTAAAGCTCAGAAACTAATCATAAAGATTATTCTAAAACTACCGATCATCAGCTGTTCGAAAGAAATCTTTAGGAGAATCTATATTTTGGGTATTTGGCAACTTTACGCCAAAAGCATAATAGCATACCTCTTCAAACACAGAATTCTATTTGATATTGTCCGAACTGCTCATTATACTGAATCCAATGACATAACCTCTTACTTATCCCTTTCGCTAAAACAACATTTCGTAAAATTAATTTTAGATGCTGTGCAATTAAGTTACACAAAGCCCTTCTGTTTGCCATTAGACAGAATACGAATTACGCGAAAAATAAGTCTTGGATCAGTAGTTAAATCACAAAGTTTTTAAAAACCTTTGTGAGTATTATCAATTATTCGATGTTGATTGTCTTTCTATTTTGATTGTTATAATTAAATTTGATTGTTTTATTTGTTGTAATCAAAAGTAACATTGTGTGCCTATTGTATGCCTATTCGTATATACTTGCTTTTAAATATTATTCTTTGTTTTATTCACAATTCTAGGTCTTATTATTTCAAATCAATATCCATCGAAATATCGATATGTTCCATTATTTCATTTGTCTGTTATTTTAAACGTAATATTGTGTTGTTATTTTTGTTATAAAGTGCTTATGTTTTAAACTGCACCTGCCCGCATTACAGGAGTTTAAAGTGAGTTAGGCATAGCACATCACTAATTGTGATAAAACAATAAAAATAATCCTTTTGCCTATCCACGTAACATTTTCCATTTATAAAATTTTTCCGGACTCCGTGATCGAGGGGTAAGGTTCTCGAAAATGAATCCGAAGGTTGCAGATTCAAATTCCAATCAATTTGTTTCGTTTCAAAATTAACAAATTAAAAATAATTTGTACTACCCGTTGAAATTTTTTATTTATTTTAGCGTCTATGTAAAGTATTGGGCATATAAAATAAAACGGTGAATTTAAAAACAGTAATGGTATTTCTTGGTCCTCCTCGTTAGAGTGTCTTGTGGTGAGAATGGCACATACGGTCGTTTTGGCACAGTTGAAAGACCACCGTTCTGAAAATGAAACGTTACTATGGCTAATGGCTTTAGCCGTGTTTGGTGATCAGATCTGAATAGCCAGGAACTTCCTTACTTTTCTCTTCCCAGTTTCCTTTCCCTCCCCATTACCTCATAAATATTATGCTCATTACGTATTCAAAAAAAAATTAAACAATAGACCGCTTTTAATACTAAACGACACGGGGTCGTCTGTTTTCATTAATGCGAGTGAGGGAGATGTATGATAATTATTGCATTACTCCTTTGCAGGAAGCAGACATACGTAAATCGTTTCTCTCACCATTATTTAGTGTGTAAGAAACAGATACAGCATTATTGCGATAAAAAACGTAAATTTTATGCTTTTTTGTGCCGTTTTCGTGCCGTCGCCGTAGGAGTATTAAAAGGTCCCATTTTCTCGCGCTATCGCCAACGTGGTGCATGCGGTGAAATCTGTTGTCAGTTTCATTAGCAATCACTCATTGCATTCAATATAAACCTAAATTTCAAACATTTTCAGACATGATGATTTTGTATGTAATCAGTTTCATTAGCAATCACTCATTTCATTCAATATAAACCTAAATTTCAAACATTTTCAGACATGATGATTTTGTATGTAATCAGTTTCATTAGCAATCACTCATTTCATTCAATATAAACCTAAATTTCAAACATTTTCAGACATGATGATTTTGTATGTAATCAGTTTCATTAGCAATCACTCATTTCATTCAATATAAACTTAAATTTCAAACATTTTCAGACATGATGATTTTGTATGTAATCAGTTTCATTAGCAATCACTCATTTCATTCAATATAAACCTAAATTTCAAACATTTTCAGACATGATGATTTTGTATTAATCAGTTTCATTAGCAATCACTCATTTCATTCAATATAAACCTAAATTTCAAACATTTTCAGACATGATGATTTTGTATGTAATCAGTTTCATTAGCAATCACTCATTTCATTCAATATAAACCTAAATTTCAAACATTTTCAGACATGATGATTTTGTATGTAATCAGTTTCATTAGCAATCACTCATTTCATTCAATATAAACCTAAATTTCAAACATTTTCAGACATGATGATAGCAAAGATAAAATGTTACTTCTCCAAAAAAAATATTTTAAAAAAATTCCCTACAATTATTTTGGGCCATCCCATAATTTTCTGACTTACCATAATATGGCCCTTCATATTTACCAACCGGTTCTATAAATCTTTCCAGCAAACCCAAGTTTGATTTAGTTCCAGGAAAACCGTTTTTATGATTCGAACGCTTTTCGACGTTAGTTTTCCTGTTAAAGTATCTGCCGATAAATATTATTGCAAGGTTATCATTTTATAATAAAAGTCAACTATTTTATAAGGAGTAAACACTTCAAAAAATAAAGCTATTTTTACCGAATTTTGAAAAAATCTTAAAACTGAAATATGTATTTTACCTACCGAATGGATAAATAAAAAATGTATTTCTTGCATTTAATTATGAACGTCTTATATTGCAGAGTACATTGACCAATTTACAGTATATACAGTGTTCCAAGCTTACACCGTGAAACTTTAGAGGTGATTGTTCATGAAAAACTTTTTGTCATTAGTGCCCAAATAAAAATGTTTTGATAATTAAATAATTTTATGTCGTTTACAAAACGTCCTTCAAGCCGCTGCTACCCGAAATGCTACCTATTTCTTACATATCTCCCTTAAACATTTGAAGTTTCAAAGTTCTTAAAAATATATATGTTATTTTTGAAAATAATATCGATACTTTTCCCACGCCGTGCCGAAAGGCAAATTATATGAAATTCCCTCAATAGGAAAAAATCGCAAAGTATGCTCCGAAAATTATTATAAACTCGTTTGTTTCAGTTATTTTACAAGTTATACGAATGAAAAATTCACAGTTTTTCTTTAAAGGCTGTTTTATACAGCCCCCAAGAGATGTTTGTTCTATTTTAAACAATTTTCGTTTCAATTTCTCTCCAACATTCGTAATTACACATCTCTCCATCTTCTTATTTTTGAGGGGGAATGCGGCGCCTTAAATACATAATTATTTCTGCGCACCCAGGATATGAAATGTGAGAGTGGCCGTTTTGTTATCCGATCACGTGCAATACTAATATTTTTTTGGTAATTAGAATTGCTTTGTTGAAAAACTATGTTAGTATTATGGGTTGCTCCTACGACTCGTTCTTGAGTTCAACAGGAACAGGAAAAGAGTCAACACGGCTAAAATTTGATTTAAAAATGACATATTTCCGGTTTTTTCTGGTTATTACCTCTTAATACGATCGTACAAGTTGCGTATTCTCAGCTAAACAGGTGAACTTATTTTGGTGATATATTATCTATTAATTAGTACCTACATTTATGTTTTATCCGTTAAACATGATTTCGAAGAAAAGGAAACTTGTTGATGAAAAAAGAAAATTCAGTGACTACTGGGAAGATGATTATTTTTTTATAACGTATAACTTCAAATTAACCTGTTTAATTTGTAGAGAAACAGTAACAGCTTTTAAAGAATTCAATGTTAAAAGACGTCATGAAACAAAATATACTGACTATTTACCTACGTTTGTGAAGCTTTTTTTTCCAAAATTAATAATAAAAATAAAAATAGGGCCTCAATAACAGATGTAAATCTGGAAAAGCAGTTAAAAAGTGCAACTTCAAATATTGAAATAGATTTAGAAAAATTAAGTAAGCGAAAAGAAACTCAAATCTCGCACTGAAAGAGGCGGTCATGATAATTGGTTTTATTTCAAATAAAAAATTTAATATTGTTTGATTTATGTGTCACAATTAATAATTTTCATTGTTAAAAATTATAATTACTATAAAAATACATTTTTTGTTGGTTTCATGTGTGTTTTCTTTGCACATCTGGCTGTAGTAATATTATTTACACAATTAAACTGATTGTTCTTTCAGATTACTTCTGCATTCAAATTATTTATAATACTTACAAAAAAGAGGTAAGTATATTTATTTACTTAAGTACATGTTACACAATTAAGACATTTACATAGAGTAGATACTGTATGAAATTCGTTGGAATAAAAAAATGTTATTATTTTTGCATAATGTCTGTATGTGCGGCCCTTGAGAAAATTTTGGGTCGTCAATGCAGCCCGGGTGCAATTCGGGTTGGCCAGAGCTGCTTTACGGGGAAATGCTCCGACCACTGAGCTTTTGGAGGTTGCCCACCACTTTCCCACGGCGTTCTAAGCAAACAGATGGTTTCCTCCTTCACCGTACTCGTCAGGACTCTAATTTTTTATTTATAAAGAAGCTACTTTTTATTTAAAATGACTCTAGACCTCCAATGTCCGGGCATACATTGTTAGCAGGCAGTATGCGAGTGCGTACATGTTCCACTGAGCTAATCTAATCCGAGAACTACCAACGTTATTTTCATTTTCTTAACCAACATTTAATTTCATTTTCATAACTCATTATAAAGATAACAGCCATATATAAGTTTAAAAAAGACCAGTTAAAGCAGTATCCAACCGATTAAAGTTATTTAATATTTACTGAGGAACGCTACACGAAATGTAACATTTTTCTGCAACGAACTGGGCAACAAATTGGGGGTTCGTATTGATATATTTACGGACTCCTTTTATAAAATTAAACTTTACCTTGCCAGCACTTTGTTGAATCCCACAAATTATATCCTTTGTTAAATCCTACTGTTACTCGTTTTACTAATATTTTTTTAAGTCAAAACTTCTTTAGCACCGTTGTGATTTGAATCCCGATGAAACGAAAAATTGCCTCACTAACAAGAGACAAATTCATCTATTGGATTTATACTGCGAGAGAAAGAGATAGAATTATCGGTCTCCTCTTTGCGGGGTGCTTCGTATCCTCCCCACTCTTGTTTACTTCAGTTTTCTGAAGGTTTTAATTCTACCGCATGTGAATTGCACACCCTGATTTTATCTTATTTAATTTATCAGTTTTATATTACTTCATGCTTTGAAAATTATTTTCTAAAATTTTCAGTAGCTCATTAGGTATATTATTGTGTTCATCTTTACGTAGTTACATAGGATAAAATTAAGTCGCTCCCACTGTCTGTGCGCTTAGAACTGTTAAACTACGCAACGGATTTTCATGCGGTTTTCACCAATAGATAGAGTGATTCAAGAGGAAGGTTTATATGTATGGTACATGGATATTATAGTAGAGAAAAGCCGAGAAATTAAAAGATTCAATGCAAGCAGCGGGCAGCGGGCAGCTAGCAAGCGGGTGGTGTAAATTTGATATCTATGCAAATTATCAGATGGCGTTGGTTATAAAGGTTGGGTAATGGAACTGTGTTTCGTTAGTCACAGCAACAGTGTCCCCGGGTCTGCTAGTAATCTATATAAAAGCCTTCCTGTGCGTAAACCAAATAAAATAAAATCGTGTCAACGGTATCATCTATAACATTCCTAGGTAATAAAAGACAAATAAAATAACAAATTATTTCGTAAATTTCAGAAATGCGTCGCTTAACACTTTATTAATTAGAGATGATATAATAACAAGAGAAGATAACTCGCTAACTGACTAAGGTGTCATAATAAAAGTGAGGAGGATCTGAAAAGGTAATGAAAGTTTCCAAGTTTGGGAATCCCTGTACTAGAGGTCAAACACCAGAAGGCTTTCCCAGATTCAAAAAGTTAGTCACTCGGAATTTTTAGTTGAATCTGCCCAAACATCATGACGTCTACATAATAATTTTTTTGATTAATTAGTAAGAAAAGTTTAAAGACTTTTAAATATACTACCGAAGATGAAATAAAAAAAAAGTTTATGGTTATTTTATTTTTTTACAGAATACCATTAAACAAAACCAAAATACTTCTCATTTGGAAGGGTTGTATTTCACTAGAAACTTGCACAGACCTGTGAAAAATCACTGGATAGTAAAAAGCGTACCTATAGGTACATTTAAAAATTCGCCTGACTTTACTTATAACTTATTATAACCCTAATTCTAAGTTTTCATCAGTTCTAATTTTGAAAATTACCTTTAAATCAATGCGAAACAAACCTGAAATCATTCAACCATAAAACTATTTTTATTACACGATTTTACCTTCAATTTGTCCAATTTGACCGAAGGATCAGAAACTACCAAAACCGGTCCCCGCGCACATCTATTTGCTCTTTTCCAATCCATAGCAACATACGGTATAGTGGGATGGGGTGGTTGTGCTGAATCCATTTTTAGACCAATTATTTTAGTTCAAAAACTAATTCTGAGAATTATATTTAAATGTCAACCTACCCACCCGTCAAATGAACTCTTTGCAAAAATCAGAGTCTTAGATATTCGACAGCTATTTACTAAGATAAGCATATGTTATATATGCCAAAATAATCTACTGGTGGCCCCACAACATCAAACACGCTTCTTAGCAAACCTGGGTTGCGTGGTCCCTAAAACTCAAACTTCTTTCGCTCAACGACAATTCTGGTATATCGCTCCTAAAATGTATAATGCTTTGAGTGTCGATATAAAGTCACATAATTCTAAATCTCTCTTTAAATCCCGTATCAATCATTGGATATTTGAAAAGGGAAGAGATTTCTTCAAACAACACATGAGAGCTTAATATTACAATAAAAAACAAATAATATTAATATTAATTAAAAAAATATTACAAATTTAATTATTCAATTACTTTAACTTAATATTGCATTTAAAAAAAATCAAACAAAAAATTACTTTCTCTAACACTCTTTCCAATTTCTTTCATAGAACGAATATCAAAAATGACTACAAACATGTACTCTCGTGCAGAAGATTACTTACCAAATTTTATTTCTATTTTTATTTCAAGAAGAATAATGCTCACCAATGTTTATTTCATCTTCTTTAAATTTACTTTATTTCTTAGATAACTTGCAATTCTTATATTTTTATCTGTTTTTAGTTTTATTTATCCCTAAATATGTTATTTTTTTCTTTTCTCTTCTTATATTTTATTATCTGTTTATATAAAATTATATTACACAACACGGGCAATAGCCTAGTATGGTAGTCAAAAATGGCCAAAAATGTAACATTTAATCATTTATGAAATAATAAAAAATAAATAAATATCAGATAGCATTGAAATGTCGAGCAAAACAATTTTCCTTACATTCTTTCTCATTTTCTTGCATATGTAGGTAATCCAATATAAATATATAGCTGTGTATATGTATGATTGATATGACTGATTGGTTTTCCGTATAGACCTTTGTACAATACAGTTGGTGTATATACTCGTATCGTGATAGGTTAACCCCTAGACTAGAGCCTTTAAGGGTTGTATGTATATGACCGGGCGTCCATACTTTAAAGTTATAAAGAAACATTCATGTTCTTTTCAGTTTGTCTCAAATGTATACTACATTAAATATAAAGTAAATTAGCAACTGTTAAGTTTTCAGATTTCTTCAATAAAAAAACACTGATTTGAACCACACTGAGTTTTGTTTTACAGTGGATCAATCACATGATGATTTTAAATTTCTGCACAAAAAATAAGCCTGATCCCCCTCGTTCATCCTGAAGGAACCGGCTTGTAATGAAAGACGAAAGATTCTAGCAAACATATATTTTATCAAAAAGATCTTGTGATTGACTTTTTTTTATCTTGTGATCCTCGAGTAGAGCTCTACCTTTTCGTGAACTAAAAAAATTACCCGATTTATTCGAGTACAATTTGAAATTTTCACGACCAAAAGTATTATCGTGATTTATATTTTGGTTTTTATGCCGTGTTGCGCCGCCTCCTTCTTTAGCCAATGTTTCAGACAGTGTCCGTCATCAAGGCAAATGTGTAATGGAATGTAATGTGGTGTGTGCTCGCGTGTGAAGCAGTGATACTGCAATGCCAGCTCCAACCCTCTAAGACAGTGGTTCTTAACCTGGGTTCGACCGAACCCCAGAGGTTTGGTGGTCAGTCTCGCGGGTTCGGCGGAGGTCAAGACACACCCCCGACTCATATGATTCGTGATAACTGTGATGTATTGCATTAATCAACACTGAAAATAAGAAAATATCGTAGCTTCCACCTTACGAATGGATAAATAATATTTCAGACTTATAAAACGGACACACTTGCGATATCTATCGGATCAAAGTAAATTGAATTCTTGTTGACGATAGGGATCTACAATTAAGTAGATTGAGATGAGTATTGATAAAAAATCACAGATGGTATTAAAAATCGTCACAACACAGGGAAAGACCCTTTCTTTAGGCTCAATTCTAAATATTGATATTTTAACAGCCAATCAGGTCTAAGCAGAAAGCTATAAATAATTAAGCAAACCAATCACAATGTGAAGGGCGTATTCATATTTTGAACAAAGAGATGAACTTTAGACTAGGCAATTAGTCAGAGATTTATGGAAAAAAAATATCGTCATCAACCGAGAAATCACTACACTATAATGTTAACAGGGTCACACGCTCAGTGCATCAGGTACAATGACCCTAGATGTAAAGTAAACAATCGGTGCAATGGAGGTATCGACAACCGCAGTTAACGAACAAATAAATCCATATTATGTTGAAAAAATTATGCAAGAAAATAACAAGAAAATTATAATAAGAGGAAGATAAGGAAAAGACGTGGGAAACATAGGAAAAACTACTGTAGGAATATTCAATTGTATAACGGGTACGTGAAAATCAAAAGGAGGCCAGATTCAGAGGAAAACGTACGTTTGATATTTAAAAGGAAGAAAAACGCTGGAAATTAGGAATGTCACCTTTAGATGAAGCAATAAAGTCAGGGAAAGCGATTTGAAAAGAAAAGCTAATGGAAAAAATGGACGTTTAAACGGAAGTGTTTATTGAATAATATAAGATTTCGACTTAATTTTGCGTTTTCAGACGAGTTTAAATAGATATCGTTATATATTTGAAATAGGGTGGTTATTCTAGTTATATTGCGGTAGATTTAATTCATAAAAAGGAGTCATTTTACGTAATTGTAATAAGGATTATAGCATAAAGTTATACAAGACTGCGAGGGAAAACGAAACGTTATATGGGTTGACGATCTCACACATGATTCTGTTGTTTAAACAATAAGAAAACGGACATGATTTTAGGTGATTAAACCCATTTTAATGGCTTTTGGGCATTTTAAAAATTACCATTGGTCTTATGGACAGTTTACATTAACTAAAAACGATTATATTTTATTACCCTCGAATAAATGCTGAGTTATTGATCAGTACCTTGAAACCCAGACATATACAAATGTCAAATCTTAAATTAATGTGAATTTAAGACAAAGGGAGACGAAATTTCGGGCCGGATTTTGGGGAATTAACAAACATGACACATATCCCAGGGACAAATTGGAATTTTCTCCTATAAAAAATGTGGAAAATAACATAAAAAGTAGCAGTATATAGAAAATGAAATTTTCTAAGAGGTGACATACATCGAAGACGAAACGGGGGGTAGTAAAAAAGAAAATAAAGACAATTAAAAGATGATTCCGTAAGGAAAACTCATGAAAAATCAGAAGTATCGATGAAAACAATAAATTTGGCTTGGAATGTAACTAATCATATAATTGTGGAAAGTTACATGAGAATGAATGAGAAAAATCAAAAAAAGAACATCGTGAATAAAAGGGAAATAAGAGAAAATAGGAAAATTCAAGTCTACGACATAAGTAGAGACGATGCAGTTTAAAATTGAATTGACACATATAGGTGGCATGAAGATATGGAGGAATTTAGAAAAAAGAAAATTGGAAAATGCATATTGAAGGTTTTGGCATGAGTTTGTTCATGTTCTGGTAGCGATACGAAAATCATGATATTTGAGGTAAATTCGTAAGACCAGCAGACAAAGGAATGAGGGGCATTTTGACGTAATATCGCCGGTCCGATCCTGGAAAAATGTTAGACGAGATAGGGCATGAAGACAAATCATGGGAGGTGGGGCTAACGACAGTTAAACAAAAATGACAGAATCGATATATGAAATCTCGAGTTGTTAGAGGTTAAATTCGTGAATCAAAGATAGCTTAGATAGGCCATTCTAATCCTGGGAAGGGTATATAATCTAGGACATGGGTCATTTGAGAGATCAATCGTCGGATTATCAAACGACGTGACGTCTAAAGCGGTTATTAATTGAAAAATTTTCTAAGTGTTATAAATTTTAAGACTCTGAAATAATTGAATTCAAGTCAATAGGAGTGGTTTTGGACTAAGTATGTTATATTAACAGCAAGTTCTAAGTGTCTAAAAGTTTGGAGATTTATAATATTAAATTCAGTTTAAGAAATTAATACCATTAATAATAATTAATTAGATTCAGTGAAGTGATTTAAATTGTGTTGGTGAAAAGTGTTGTGTTGTATTTGGCAAATTTAAAAACAGTGTTTAGTTAAATTTTAGGAATTAATACTTGGAAAAATAATCATATCAGTAATAGTTCCTTTAAATAAAGTGCAAATCGAACGTAATAATTTACCACAGGATAAATCTAGTGTTAGATAAAATAATAATAATAAATATGGACTTTAGAATAAATAATACAAATTATTAAATTGCTGTTAAATGAGATTGTGGTAACTTAATAATAATAATTATTTCATAAAGCTTAAATAAATAGTAAAATACGTTATCTTACTGCAAAATAAAAAAAGGTTCGGTGACAAACAAAAATAAAAATAATAAATCTCTTATTTCGTAAATAATCGTGAAGTGGTTATTGCTTAAAAATTATAATTTAAACGGAGTGTTATTTTAACGATGGAATAATTATAATAATAAATCTGGAAGTTGAAATAAATAATAAATAAATAAGCATGATAATAATCTGTTCGGTATTTAGTTGTATAACGATTTGTTGCTAAATAAAAGTACGGTGGAAAAACGAACACAAAATAAGTAATTAATTTGTTAAATTTAATTTAAAAAGTGTTAAGTTAACCAACGAGTTTTGAAATAAAATGCAGCCAGAACGATAAACATCATTTAATTTAGTTAGATTAAACAAGAATAAAATAAAATTGAAGTCGGAAAAATTTTATTTGAATTTAGTTGATAACATAAGAATAGGTATTAGGTAAGGAAAACAAAACAAGGTTTACCCATGTACCACCCGGGAAGGAAAATCTTGATGGGGTAAGTTTTTATTTAAAAAAAAAATTTCCAGGTTCCAAGGAGAAAGCGGCATGCAGCGGACAGTTGGTATTTGAATAAATTTTATAACAAAATATTACTTATTATAAGCAATAATTATCAGCCTGAAACACTCATCCACATTGAAAAATCTTCCGAGAAAAGATACATGACGCCAACGGGACTTGAACCCGTGTCCTCTCGATTGCCGGTCGATTGCTCTTGACCACTGAGCTATGGCGGCTTATCTCGTACCCGCCAAATGATTCAATATATGCTAGTGTTTCATTCAACAATTACTGCTTATTATATAGACCATAGCTCAGTGGTCAAGAGCAATCGACCGGCAATCGAGAGGACACGGGTTCAAGTCCCGTTGGCGTCATGTATCTTTTCTCGGAAGATTTTTCAATGTGGATGAGTGTTTCAGGCTGATAATTATTGCTTATAATAATTGTTACCCTTTGTGCTATGCATAAAAAAAATCTTGTCTTAAAAACGTTAGTTTTACAATTAAAAATAATAAAATATTACTTGCTTAATATGTGATATGTACCTATATTAAAATATTATATATAAAATACATATTATATATATATATTATTCCAAGAAAGTTTAATCAAAAAGAAACACACTTATATTAAAAGTAAAGGTATCGATCTCGAATACCTACCTTTGAATTTATCAGTAACTATTTAAAATACTTATGTGTTTGACAAATTTCCAAGTCAAAGTTTTGTATTTATTTTAGTATATGTACTATTAATTATAACTTCAGCTAATATAAAATGATCAAAAAATGAGTTATGATATTAGAATTTATTTCAACTATAATATAATTGTATATATCAGTATATTTATTTATTGAGACAAAATATATATGTATATATATATGCGTTATGACTATATTTATCGGGGAACAGATTAGACATTTGCGAAAAGGAATTTACTATTAAATTCAAAAGAAAAAAATTTAGAACCATATAAGCTCGCGTTCGTGAGATAATAAACAAATATCTCACGTTTGGTATCTAGGTCACGAGGACAGCGGGAATGTTTACATAATTAAAACTGTTTATAAAACAACTCGGTCAGTAGGACACTGTGTCAAATGCTTTTAAAGGTAGATGTACCTGGGTCTTTAATAGGTAGTCGACAGGTATTAGTATTGTATTTAGGTATTAACTTTTAGAGTGGGACAAAGCCATGAAGTTGCGCAATTATAGAAAAAGTTTTAAACACAATCTTTAATTTGAACATGAAGAGATAAATTTTGAACTGAACAATTGAAAGTTAACAGATTTATTATAAGCTAGACAAATAATAGGTGCATCAAACATTTGAAAAATCACGGGATAGTAAAATAAGAGAGTATTGAAGAATTACATGGAATGTTCGAGAAAATTTTAGGGATTAACTACTCTCCGAGGTAGCAGTTAGCTACATCAAACATTTGGGAAATCACGGGCAAGTTTAAGGGGTATTGAGGAATTACATGGAAAATTCGAGGAAAATTTATGAAATAATTGCTCTTACAAGTATAAATAATTTACATGAAGCAGTTGAAAAATCACGGGAGAGTAAAAGGTTTACCAAAAGTTGAACCTTGGGGGAAAATTTAGAAAAACAGTTCAACAATAGGAGGCAGTGGTCGCTCTTTAAAAGGAGGACCATTAACCAAACACATAATAGAGATGGCAATCTCTTAAATAAAATTGTCAACCAAACAAATCAAAAAGCTTGGAGTTTTCGGCACTCCAGAACAAACCGAAGATAATTTCTTATTCTACTAGTATCTATTAATATTACCCACTCTTTTATGTATATATTCGGTTACCAAACTTAGAATTTCGCAGAATTCTATGCAAGGGATCCGAGCTCGAAATGCGTAGCATGTAGTTGTGTATTGCGAGTTATAAAACCTTCCCCAAATGTATGTTTATATATATATATATATATATATATATATATATATATACATCCCGCTATCATTGTTGCGTCCTTTCATCAGATCGACATTACTGCGTCTATCTGAAGGACTTAATTTTACATAGTTTTAACTAAAGTATATACTAGCTTTTAAGTGTTTGATTGTAGCTAGGTATTTATATTTTAAAAAAAAATTATGATAATAAAAATATACAAAACGAAAAAAACGCCCTTCAAAGTTCCACCAATCCGAACTCCTTTCATATTCAATGCAGTGAGGCATCCTGCGTATATTTTCTTCAATTTGGTCCACAATGTAGCGTCCAATTATATATTCATTTTCATGTTGACTACAAACCAACGTCTTGCGACGTTGCCGCTTATTTGTTCAAGTTTTTGGTTGGACGACTGTAAAGTTATTAATAGAATATGAAAGTGCCAATACGACTGGCCAATATGTTGCGGACTCTAATCAACCCGGCGGCGATGCGCACGTAATATTTATTAAATTGGTATGGAATTTTATTGAGACTTATCATTCCGAATTAAAACGTTGCTTGAAGTGCGATTAGTTATTTTTAGTGACTAGATCTGTATTGCTGGGACCTTTATATGCGTCCTCTTCTCCCCATTTTGATTCCTCATCACGACAGTGATTACCATATAAGGACTTTATTACTACAATACGATAATCAGTAGGTATATTTTGCGACCTATTATTTAAAAAGAAACCGTAGTTTTCCGAAAGATTCAATTTGGGTGGCGGGTATGGTACTGCTGCCCTGGGAACCCATTTGGATAATCTTGCCATTAAGACTTCTGCCATAGGTCACCCCAAGTGGTTCGCTACGTTTGGTAACTTAGCAGGGGTGCCCTATAATATTCTATGCTCATGTGGTGGGGTTTATCTGGTTCTTGGCGGCGGGTGCGTCTACCCACCAGCTGCATAACAGGCCGGATCGGGAGAGAATGGTTGAGGGATTGGTTGGTTGATTCTCCAGCCGTACTCTCTCGGAACATCACCTTGCACCGCAGTGGGAGGGATGGATTCATACGTCCCTCACTTCTGGACACACTCTCCCAGATTCCTACCCACCCCTGGTATCCCTTTCTTTCCCAGAACTTCCTCTCTTTCTTCACCTAAAAAGTCTCTCCAAATAGCATCGCGAAAGATAGCATAGGCCCTGAGGAAAATTATTTTAATAATGAATGAAGAGTTAAATTATAATTATATTAATGCTTATCATATAAATGCTGTCACCCCAAGGGGTTCGCTACGTTTGTTGACTTAGCAGGGGTAACCGGGTTCATGGGGTGAGGTTTATCCAGGTTTTGGTGACCGATGCGTCTGCCCACCTGCTGCGTGGTGGGTATAATCGAGAGAGACTGGTTGAGGGTGATCTTTTATTCTCTCCAGCCATAATCTCTCGACACATCGCCTTGCAACGCAGTGGGAGGATTGGATTCATACGTCCATCACTCCTGGACACCTACCTCAGGGCTTCCTGTGGAAATTTCTCCTGCCCCCCCTGGCTAATGTAAAAATAATCTTTATTTAAAAACGAATGTTTATGTACCTAAAGCATTCATACGATTACGATGATAATTTGGAGATTTGTCGTGCGCATGCCCGCGATGGTTTCTGTGGTGAGCTCTAGCGCTATGAAATTATTTCTTTTGGCATTCATCCGATAGCGATGAAACTTTGGTGAGTTGTTATGCGCACATCCGTGAATTTTTCTATATATAATAGTGAGCTCTGGCGTTATGAAATTTGTATAAAAAATTACAATTAGTGGCGTGCGAGTTGTTTGATACGTATGTTTTTCATTTAGTTTCGCTTCAAGGAGTGATGAAGGGAGGGGAAGGGGAAGGGGAAATTTGGGATTGGGAATATCAACGAGGGACGAGTTCGCGGAAGGGGAGAAAGCAGGGAAGATGGGAAGGTGGAAAGGAACGCAAGAGGGGTGAGGGTCGCGAGAGTGTAACGAGGGCGCATGGGAAAGGACACACACGAGAGGGTGAGGGTAAGGGATGGAGGACGAGGGATGGCAGAGGGAGGGATTGCAAAGGTGACATAGTAACGGTAGGGTATAGAAGGGAGTAAATTTGGAAATGGGAACCTTTCCGAAATTCCAAAAATGTTTAAAGATTTGAAGGCTAAAACAGTATTTAAAATATACAGTAAATGTATTTTTATTGTACAACGAACGAAAGGAGATGCTGAGAATTGGTACAAGGAGAATCTAGAAAATTTAAAGGAATCGTGACCTGCAGTATGGAAGTGATTTCACTTTTTTTTACATGAGCACCGCGCAAGAGTCTCGAATTACTCCCGTCTGGTCCAGTGAGACTATGGCATCTCCAATTGGAGTATGCTGTGAGGCTGAAGGTAGTGAGGATGGGAAGGAGATGGGAAAGAGGAAGGTGGGAAAGTACCTGGCTATTCTGATCTGGTCACCAAACACGCTAAAGCCATTGCAAGCAACGTTATACCAGGGCGATACTGAGAGTATCTTCCGCTCTGGAACGTGCCGAAAATATACTTTACCTACTCGTATTATACGATATTGCCAATATCTTTTTCTGATTTTTCTGTTTCCAGATTTTCGAATGAGTTTCGCTAATATTTTCTTCATTTAAATATATATTTTATAAAAGTTTTCTTTATTCATTGAATTATTTTTTACATGTTTGAGGATTTTTCGTTACATCTTTGAGGATTTTTCGATCAACATGGTATGTTGATCGAAAAAGATAGCAAGATTTTAATATGTTGATCGAAATATCAACATATTCATAATTAAATGTTATAATTTGAGGGCTCATAAAGTTAAAAATAAAAACATAGGTAAGGATTTCTTTTTTAAATTTTAAGAAAGACAAACATTCCCTGGTTACGAATAACCAGACAATATTTGAAAATATCTTACTTTTTTACATTAGCTCCATACAGAAGGCTCTGAGGAAAAAAGAATTCCATCAGAGATGTTGTATGGAGGGTCTTTTTAGGGAAAGGAAGGAGTGGAAGTTTTGGAAATGAAAAGGTTATTAGGGATGAGTAGGAATCGGGGTTTAGTGTGTCCAGGAATGACGGACGTATGAATCCATGCCTCCCACTGCGGTGTAACGCAATATTCCCAGAGAGTACGGCTGGAGAAGTTAAAGGAACTCCCTCAACCATTCTCTCGCGATCCGGCCTGCCATGCAGCTGGTGAGCAGGCGCATACGCTACCAAGACTCGGATAAACCTCACCCCATGAACCCAGGCACCCCTACCAAGTCACCAAACGTAGCGAACCACTTAGGGTGACCTATGGCAGAGGTGTTGGTTATCCAATAAATGATTCCCTGGGCGGCGGTACCCATACCCGCCTCTAATAAATATTATTAGGCAAAGTATTGTCCCTTTGCAAATTATAGTGCAGTGCACTAGCATAATAAAATACGATATTAAGTGCACAATATCAATATAAAGATAACCTTCTCTTTTTAATTTGGGTCCAAGCTCTTTCTCACATTACGATATTTAAAGTAAAACTTCTTTAGGACCGTTGTGATTTGAAAATCGATGAAACGAAAAATAGTAAGCAGAAATTGTTGCTTGTGTCGAGATGGAGGATTTAGCCACAGATGAACTTAACATACAACTCCTGAGTGGGATCCAAACTCGGCCATGGACCGGTCGAATGTACTGCTCTGCTGGTCATACATGTGAAGAAAACACCAAAACACCATATCATTTTAATCGGCGTCGACTAATCGTAACTTGAAACAAAAAAGTCCAAGCCACAATAAATAAAATGTTCGACTATTATGTGATAAGCGTCCTCGGGACAGCTGATGCATTCATAACTTAACCTACATCTCAAGTGTTCATACGTATCCATATAAACAAACTGCCTCGTAAATCGTTCTAAATTCTTTCCGAACCACAATCGATGCACATTATGTGATAATTATTTATCTTAATCAAGTTATTTCATTTTTATTGTTTATTTTTCTATGAGTCATTGAACATTCAACAGTCAACCATTACATTCATGGAATTCTCGTGTCACAATAAGATTGGCATTATTTTGCTTTTGCTTAAAGATGAACAAAATTGAATTAGTTACATAAAATTAAATTAACATTGTATAAAATTTTAAAAAAAAAATTCAATGTAGGAACCCAAATGATTTTTTTATCATAAAAAAGGCATAAAAGCTTATAAAAATGTTAAAAGGGTATAAAACCTCTCAAAAACTGGGCGTTACTTTACAGGGCCCGCAGATACTTTAATAGTATACAACTGCTAAACCTGTACAAATCACATGTGTGCCCCACGGTTGAATTTGGCAGCCACCTCTGGTCTGAAGCTCCAAAATACCTGAAAAATACCCTCGACTCTGGGCAAAAACGGGCGGTCCGTTTGATAGATTCTCCCATCTTAACAGACGGGTTGCAATCATTAACGGGTTGTGTAACCTAGATATCGATGCCACTATTGTCAGTTTCGCCGACGACACTGTACTACTATTTCAAGCAAAAGATTGGCCTACCGTATATTCTAAAGCGGAGGTAGGAATTCAAAAGGTTAAATATTGGCTTGACTCGAACACATTAGCTCTTAATATACAGAAAACAAAATACTTACTGTCTAGTCTTACCAATATCACAAAACCAAACCTACACCCAAAATTAAAAATACACGAATGTAATAACTCATCTCAGAACAGGAATTGCAACTGCCCATGCCTAGAACAAGTAGCAACTATCAAATATTTAGGATTAACCTTTGATACACATCTAAATTGGAAGCAACATATACTTAACACTACAAACAAAATCCGCAAATCTATTTACTTTTTCAAACAAACGCGCAATTTCCTTAACCTACAACTTTTAAAAACAGTGTATTACTCACTGTGCCAATCTCACATCGAATACGGAATTTTAGCTTGGGGTAACACTTATTATAATGCCCTCGAACCCATCATTAAAGCACAAAAACTAATAATAAAAATAATTCTTAAACTTCCTCTCACTACCAGCACTGATACGATCTTCAATACTTTCAACGTTATGGACATTAAACAGCTCTACGCAAAATCCATCTTACTTTATTTACATAAAAACAACAAAATCCTATACAAACCAACACAAATGATACACAATACACGAGCCAAAAATAAAGAACTTCTCCAAACTCCCTTTTCTAAAACCACCTTTGGACAAAAACACTTTAAATACATAGCTTGCAAACTATACAATACACTTCCAGCCACGATTAGACAAACCGAATCAAAGACCAAATACAAACAAGATTTAAAGAAATGGATTATAAGTATTGGACGCCACACTACTGCTAACATCTGTAAAATAGAGTACAAATAGACAGAATTACCATCTCACGTATGTCCTTACCCTTATTAAAAAACTTAAAATAGTAAAATCCTATATGTATAATATAACTTCCTATATAGACTCGAAAGGATTTACTACTTTATTCATCTCTTCCTTCACCTATATAATGCTCTCTTTATGATATTAACCCTCAATCTTAATCATCTTTCTGTTTGAATTGTATAAATCAGTATGTATCTTACCTTAAATATTCTCATGTTGTAATTAAATATTCTTATGTATGATACTCATTTATGTACCTCTACGCCTGTCTCAACACAGGTATTCCCTAGTGAGACAGGCATCGAATAATGTTATGTAAACATACCTTTTATAGATAAATAAATAAATAAAAAAAAAAAAAATTAGAGCACAGGCGTCGGGTGGGAATGCTATCCTTGTTCTACCGGTATTATAATGGAAGTGGCTTCGAAGGATTTGCATAACTGACCCTTTCGGCACCGGTGCATAGTCGGGAAACACGCCAAACGCGTGCCCTACATTTGTACACGATTGACATTTGTCACACGAGAACGAGTCGCTTCTTCGACTCGTTCTTGTGTTCAACAGCGCGGCTATGAAATGATTTGCCGGCCTCTGTGTTTCTCCTTCTTACAACATGAGTCTCTTCAAGACAAATATTCATTCCTTCCTCTTCTCGAAAAGACCCTCCACACAGCATCCCAGATGACAATTAGAGGGAAATTATTTTCCTCAGGGCCTCCTGTGTGGAGTTAATGAAAAAAAATTAATAAAAGATGAGCAAAAATGCATGTTATTATTTTTTTTTAAATAAAGTAAATAAGTAAAGTAAGTAGTGACAACGGCGTGGTCTGAGGGTAAGGTTCTTGACTTGCAATAAAGGTAGCGGGATCAATCCGGGCGTGGGCAAATACATTTTATTTTACGAATTTTTGTTATTTCACAATTAATTCCTTAACAATAATATACAATTTAGGGTGGAACACTTTTGTATGAAAAATTTTTTTTTTTCGAAATTCGAATTGGAATACCAGGTAAAAGTTGCTTTATGTAATTGTAAATAACACTTCTCAATTTGGAAGTTCTAGCTCGACAGCTTGAGCTCCCGCCATAGACTTGATATTTTATTTTTTAAGTTTTTATAGATGTTTTGTATTATCCACCCTATAAACAAAATAATAAGTAAATATAATATGTTATGCATTAAATGATAAAATAAAAGTTCATTTTAACTAATAAAATCATTTATTTGAAAAGTAAACACAGGTTCAGAAAGTTATGTTGGTATGCATAACATCATTTTTTATGACAAAAATCCTTTTTCATCTCAAACTTTGGCATGAGCTTTCGAGATGCTCATTTAGATTTTATGAATCCTTCTTGTCTTGTCTTGTCGCATACACTTATAGATGCTTTTGTCAAAACTTTTACAGATCTTTCCACAGCCTGGATGTGGCAAGGCAGTCTCATAAACTCCAACACTGTTTGTTCTCAATTTTCAATAAGATCTTGTAAGTGCTTATTGGAAATATTCATAAGTATTGGGTGTTTATACATATTTTGTTGCCAGTCAATCATGTCTATGTAAGAAAGTGCATTGTAGTCCACTTTTGGCATCTCAAACAAGTGCCAAACAGAATTTTTATTAACTTCACGAGCCTTTAAAATGCGTCTAGCAGCGAGTTCTCTAATCTGCTTACGTGAATCTGTTATCATACACAACAGCAAGTTTTCTGGTTGAGCAAAGTAACTGTTTCGAATTATAACAGGGTCCACTATCGCTAACAACTCGTTGGACAAATATCTAGTGCTGTTAATGAGTTTCCATACATAATTTGAACCATCTTTGCAGGATGAATGTGTTTTGATAGCAAACCAGTCAGGAGAGTATGATTTGCTAAAGTCACAAGATTTTGTTGTGGATTTTTCGTAGACATATTCAAACGCAGTATGCTATTTACCTAGGCTTCTCTTTAATAAATCAGGAGAACAGGATCCATTTATGACAGCAGTAGTAATTTTTTGTAAATATTTCTTGTCTGTACTGAGATCTGTGGATATTTGTGGAGGTAGTTCACCTTCTATCTTCTCAAACTTGGCCAACGGCAGCGTCTCGCATATCTCTAATGCTTTACCAATTTGACCTGCAAATGATATAGGTCCTACAGTAGGGCCATCCGAATAGGTAAACAAATGCCTCAATGGTAACTCATTGGCTTGTAAGAGACAAATTATCCATTGCAATGGTCGAGACAGTCTGTTTTCCAAAAGAGGAATCACGCCTCTCACTTTCCCTGCATTTGTGTTTGTTCCATCACAGCCAACAGCCATTAAACCCTCTAGTGATATCTTTTCAGTCGTTAAAAGCTGTGGATAGCTCTTTCAATATTTCTTGCACTGTCCGATGTTGGAACCACATACCCAACATAAATAGAACCTGGTTTTTTTTATAATCGAAATATGTTTCTCTTGTACAATCACTCTTAACCTCTTCGGTCCTTTTAAAACAGTTTTAGCCTGTTAGTGCGTTGGTCTTCTAAAAAATTTTGTTCCTCTTTTAGCACTTTTTCCCTCAAACAAGTACAGCTTACAAATTCTTTACATTTACATGCAGCTATGTCAAAAAGCTATCTACTTTGTACTCTGAACTCTTCTAACTTTTCTTCCTTAAGTTTCTTCAAAGACTTTTCAAATTATAACACTTTGAGTGATAACTTTATAGTAACTGTAAGTGTGGCAATTGGAATAGAAGATTTTATCCACAATTCTTCAATTTTCGTTCCAGCTATTTCGGCAATTTCCAAAAACGTAGGTTCTTTTGATGTGTTATTCCTTACTTTTAAGTTTTGTCGAACTCATTCATAGAATTCATCACATTTTCATATGTTGGTAGGATATTCACTTTCAAATCTGTATTTTCACCAAATTTCCATTTAACGTTTGTCTTGTAGAAGTCATGTTAAATCACTTAAAAAAACGTTTATCAACAAGTACTCGTGAATATAATTGACGCGAGACCCTTCATCTTGAGATAATTATCGACACTAGTTTAAACAAAACACTGCATTTCGTAGATTGTCACCTGCCTCCCCCCGCTTCGACCCATAACACAATAATGAAATATTTGATTGCAACAGCTAGTTAACGATATTTAAATATATTATTAAATAAAATAAACCTATTTTAATAAATTCTGTACTGTTTTGTAGGCCGCGCAAATAGCCCCAAAACTGTCGTTTTTGTAAATGTTCAATGTCTTGGCGGGGGCTTTTACCGTTGTCTAATATTTTTTATATTTTTAATTGAGATAATTGATGGCAATTGGCAACTTAATACAACTATTCCAAATAAAAATTAGAAAAAAAAAAATTTCGTTCCGCCTTAATATACATATCTAGTATATTTGCGGCACGTTCCAGAGTGGAAGATACTCTCAGTATCGCCCTTGTGTAAGACCACCATTCAAAATAAATTAATTGAAATGGCTTTAGCCGTGTTTGGTGACTAGATCTGAAAAGCCAGGTAAAGCAAGCCCACCTTTTTATTCACCATCTCCTTCCCCTCCCCACTTGCTTTATCCTCACAACATACCCCAAATCGGGGATGCCATAGTCTCACTGGCTCCAGACGGGAGAAGCTGAGGCTCTTGTGAGGAATTTACATAAAAAAGCGTTTATACGCAAATTGGTTATGCTGGTCTTTTTTTATTTATCAGCCACGTGTTGAATTTTTTTTATATAATCATTCAGTAAAAAAAATATCTTTAATCCACAGTAATTGTGAGTATTTTCTAATGTCATTAAAATCAACATAGAATTACATAAATGCTTATCAAATCTATCATGTTTGACAGTATATTATAGTTAACTAATGCATTCTCGTCACGGGAGAAACAATTTTAAGGTTATTTTATGGACGTTAAAACAAAAATATGCATTATATTCTTTTAGGACGAAAAATGGAAAACACGAAAAAGGGAAAGCATAAAACGGTAAAAGTAATAAATAGTGTTAAGCAATAACTAACTAACCATCAAGCCTCCTAACGTTTCTTCGCAGGAGTAGGCAGAGACCGCCAAACAACTAGGTATTGGCATATATTTCTTTTCCTCATTTACAATTCACATTCATAATCGCTCTTCTGTTTTTCTGACTTTTGGCTTGGCCTGACTCAAAAATTTGTTTAACATGATAATATGCCGTGTCTTCCTCGGGCATATTTACTACTCTAGAACAAGCTGCAAATAAGTACCTACTACATATTATTTTTAATGAATTCATACATTATGAAATACCACAAAACACGCCCCCACCCTTAGTAATAATACATTGTATCAACCCACTGTTTTGTAATTGTCAAGTCATTATATGTTTGCCATGAGGAAGAAACGGTCGTTCCGAAACCGGTCGGCGTTAGTAAAAATAGTCATCTATATTTTTTTGTTGGTTAATATCGCCAAATTCTTGGTAGTTTTTTTTTTAAACTTTCCTCCGGCTTTTTCATAAATGTGCAATTGTAGTCTCTGAAGATCTGGACATTTTCAGTTTAGTAATATGCATTTTACATTAGCGCTGACATTTTTTTGGATGCGTGTGGAGGGTCTTTTTAGGAAAGGAAGTTCTGGGCAAGAAAAGCGAATGAAGGTTGGGTAGGTTAATCTGGGGGTTAGTGTGTCCAGGAGTGACGGATGTATGAGTCCATCCCTCCCACTTCGGTGCAAGGCGATGTTCCGAGAAAAAACGGCTGAAGAAGTCAGAAGTCAGAGAGAATGGTTCCCTCAACCATTCTCTCCCGTTCCGGCCTGCCATGCACATGGTGGGCAGAAGCATTCAACGCCAAGACCCGGGCAAACCTTACCCCACAAACTCGGGCACCCCTGCTAAGCCACCAAATGTAGCGAATCACTTGGGGTGACCTACGGCAAAAGTGTTGGTTATCCAATAAATGGTTTCCGGGGAGGCGGTACCCATGTCTGCCTCTCAAATTGAAATTGAAAAGTCAGAAGAACTAAAAGAAATCAAAAGAAAAATTCCACTTCTAGTAAATTAGTTTAGGCAATTTCGTCTTTATTTTTAGATATAAGCATGGATGCTGTGATTGAATATTAGTTTAACAATGAATTTCAATTCACTTTGCGAGTAAGAAGTAAAATCATTACTTTAAAAAAAATGCAGCTTTGGCAAATTCAATATCAGCAAAAAAACTATTATTTAATGAGTAAATAACGACGATATTGTAGCAACATTGTCTTGGTGAAATTGAAATATAAATTACACACGTTTGACAAAGATCCATCCTTATTGGAATCATATTTGGCGCCAATTTTGAATAGGTAATGTAGCTGAATTTCAATGTAATCTTACGTAGCAATGTGCGATATTTAAGTATGATTGCTTTATTTTCGCAGAGAACAGAAGAAACGCTGTTAAAAAGCGATGTTGCCAAATGTAGGAGTTGCGATACGCGAGTCAATAAAAGCCAATAAAAACGTATACTTTGCTAAAAATATACGCTGGTCTACTGCAGCGCCGCGGCTCGCCGATCGGTGACAAAGCACTGAACTAAAATAGCATATTTCAGTTGATTTAGGTATCAATACCGCGTCTGGCTTAATTTCGTTTTTGGACCATATGAGGGTACAGGAGTGGGGAAAACTTGAAATTACATGTGTTCAATCCTGCGTCCGTATACCGGACGCAGAATGACGGTCGGACGCAGGATTGAATGAAAGTGGACCATTAGAAGACGCAGCAATGATAGCGGGATGTATATATATATATATATATATATATATATATATATATATATATTTATCCCCTCTCGTACTATGTTGATTTTGCGCGACGGTACACCAGTTTTTTATTGATCCGTTTGGGTTTGTTGATCTGGCCGGATTTTTAGATCCGTTACCGAAGCTGGCATACAAATCCTGATCCATGTGGATCTACTTTTGTCATCGAGATTTACCTCTAAGCCACGCCCATTTTTCGGTGACATATACATTTTACACGTTTTTATTTGTTGATCTCCATATATGTATATATGGATGGTGCCGGTCTGTCGAACTTTTCTGCTCCTTTTAGTAGGTAATCGTAGGTACGTTCTTATTTGCCACGTTTTGACCGCGAACTGTGCGCAATGCAAATAAAAAATGTTCTATGTGCGTCTGTCGTATTGTTCAGGTCCATTTAGTATCGGTACGTTCTATAAAGATTAAAATATACTTAAGAGGATAGACCGCCTCACAATTGCGTCATGGTACTTTACCCTTGAAAAGTGTTTTTATTTACCACCTAACACGTGCCAAACTACTTGTACGGACTAGTTAGAGCGGCTTTTTATCGTTACCCGGTTGGGAAACTTTCTGATGCGAGTTAAGGTGGGGACCAAAGACTCGAACTCGAAAAACTACTGTAACCATTAAATAGAGTTAGCACACCTATTGGAGATGGCTTGAGTAATGAGACTACGAACTTTGACTACGAATCCAGAGGTCGCGGGCTAGCATCTGTGCGTAGTATGTATATTCATTTCTAATTAAGAGGATGAACAGTTTGAACGGATGTACTTAATCTTCGAAAACGGTTTTTATTACTTATATGTACGCCATTACGAGCTTCGACTAAGAATCCGGAGGTCGCGGGTTAGCATCTGTACGTAGCATGAAGATTAATTTTTACTTTAAGAGGATTAACAGTTTCATCTTGGGGGTCATCTATTAATCACGTGAGACTCGAAAGGGGGGGGGGGGGGGGTTGGAAAAAAACACGAAATATCACGTGGGGGGGGGGGTATAATGAGATATCACGTGTATTTATTTTTCGTGATAATATTCTGAAAATTTCAAAATACTTTGTACTAAAAAAAATACACGTGATTTTGGGTATGGGGGGGGGGGGGGTAGTCTTAAACCTTACCACATATCACCGGGGGGAGGGGGTTAAAAAGTTGCTAAAAAACATCATGTGATTATTAGACGACCCCAAATGAAAAGGAATAAAGGGTGGGTAGGAATCTGGAGGTTGGTGTGTCCAGGAATCTATCACTTCCACTGCGGTGCAAGGCTATGTTCCGAGAGAGTACGGCTGGAAAAAGTCAAAGGGACTCCTCAACACTCTCCCAATCCGGCCTGCCATGCAGCTGGTGGGCTGATGCATCCGCCGCCAATACCCGGACAATCCTCACCCCATGAACCTGGGCACCCCTGCTAAGTCACCAAACGAAGCGAACCACTGGGGGTGACCTATGACAGAGGTATTGGTTATCCAAAAAATGGTTCCTGGGGCGGCGGTACCCATACCCACCTCCCAAATCTTAATCTTGAAGGCGACCTTTTGAATTTCCAGATGGATTTTCTCGAAATAACGCCATGCGCCGCAGTGAGAGGGATGGATTCATCCGTCCATCACTCCTGGACACACTGACCCCCAGATTCCGACCCACCCTTTAGAGACCGATAGGCTGGCTACGAAGCAACGCACAAAGAGGAAAGCGATTAGTCTATGTCATTCATTCTCTTGCAGGTTTAATCCTATAGATGTATAACAGATTGTTTGTCTATTTTTAGTGTCGCTTTTTTTCGTTTCATCCAGTTTCAAATCACAACGGTCCTAAAGAAGTTTTCACTTGAATAATTTTATAGAATCTGTGTGCAGTTCACTCACATGCGAGAAAAGTGAAAACTAAAGTAGACGAGAGTGATAGATACGAAGCATCGCACAAAGAGGAGACCGATAGGCTGGCTACGAAGCAACGCACAAAGAGGAAAGCGATTAGTCTATGTCATTCATTCTCTTGCAGGTTTAATCCTATAGATGTATAACAGATTGTTTGTCTATTTTTAGTGTCGCTTTTTTTCGTTTCATCCAGTTTCAAATCACAACGGTCCTAAAGAAGTTTTCACTTGAATAATTTTATAGAATCTGTGTGCAGTTCACTCACATGCGAGAAAAGTGAAAACTAAAGTAGACGAGAGTGATAGATACGAAGCATCGCACAAAGAGGAGACCGATAGGCTGGCTACGAAGCAACGCACAAAGAGGAAAGCGATTAGTCTATGTCATTCATTCTCTTGCAGGTTTAATCCTATAGATGCATAACAGATTGTTTGTCTATTTTTAGTGTCACTTTTTTTCGTTTCATCCAGTTTCAAATCACAACGGTCCTAAAGAAGTTTTCACTTTAATAATTTTATAGAATCTGTGTGCAGTTCACTCACATGCGAGAAAAGTGAAAACTAAAGTAGACGAGAGTGATAGATACGAAGCATCGCACAAAGAGGAGACCGATAGGCTGGCTACGAAGCAACGCACAAAGAGGAAAGCGATTAGTCTATGTCATTCATTCTCTTGAAGGTTTAATCCTATAGATGTATAACAGATTGTTTGCCTATTTTTAGTGTCGCTTTTTTCGTTTCATCCAGTTTCAAATCACAACGGTCCTAAAGAAGTTTTCACTTGAATAATTTTATAGAATCTGTGTGCAGTTCACTCACATGCGAGAAAAGTGAAAACTAAAGTAGACGAGAGTGATAGATACGAAGCATCGCACAAAGAGGAGACCGATAGGCTGGCTACGAAGCAACGCACAAAGAGGAAAGCGATTAGTCTATGTCATTCATTCTCTTGAAGGTTTAATCCTATAGATGTATAACAGATTGTTTGTCTATTTTTAGTGTCGCTTTTTTCGTTTCATCCAGTTTCAAATCACAACGGTCCTAAAGAAGTTTTCACTTGAATAATTTTATAGTATCTGTGTGCAGTTCACTCACATGCGAGAAAAGTGAAAACTAAAGTAGACGAGAGTGATAGATACGAAGCATCGCACAAAGAGGAGACCGATAGGCTGGCTACGAAGCAACGCACAAAGAGGAAAGCGATTAGTCTATGTCATTCATTCTCTTGCAGGTTTAATCCTATAGATGTATAACAGATTGTTTGTCTATTTTTAGTGTCGCTTTTTTTCGTTTCATCCAGTTTCAAATCACAACGGTCCTAAAGAAGTTTTCACTTGAATAATTTTATAGAATCTGTGTGCAGTTCACTCACATGCGAGAAAAGTGAAAACTAAAGTAGACGAGAGTGATAGATACGAAGCATCGCACAAAGAGGAGACCGATAGGCTGGCTACGAAGCAACGCACAAAGAGGAAAGCGATTAGTCTATGTCATTCATTCTCTTGCAGGTTTAATCCTATAGATGTATAACAGATTGTTTGCCTATTTTTAGTGTCGCTTTTTTCGTTTCATCCAGTTTCAAATCACAACGGTCCTAAAGAAGTTTTCACTTGAATAATTTTATAGAATCTGTGTGCAGTTCACTCACATGCGAGAAAAGTGAAAACTAAAGTAGACGAGAGTGATAGATACGAAGCATCGCACAAAGAGGAGACCGATAGGCTGGCTACGAAGCAACGCACAAAGAGGAAAGCGATTAGTCTATGTCATTCATTCGCTTGCAGGTTTAATCCTATAGATGTATAACAGATTGTTTGTCTATTTTTAGTGTCGCTTTTTTTCGTTTCATCCAGTTTCAAATCACAACGGTCCTAAAGAAGTTTTCACTTGAATAATTTTATAGAATCTGTGTGCAGTTCACTCACATGCGAGAAAAGTGAAAACTAAAGTAGACGAGAGTGATAGATACGAAGCATCGCACAAAGAGGAGACCGATAGGCTGGCTACGAAGCAACGCACAAAGAGGAAAGCGATTAGTCTATGTCATTCATTCTCTTGCAGGTTTAATCCTAAAGATGTATAACATATTGTTTGTCTATTTTTAGTGTCGCTTTTTTTCGTTTCATCCAGTTTCAAATCACAACGGTCCTAAAGAAGTTTTCACTTGAATAATTTTATAGAATCTGTGTGCAGTTCACTCACATGCGAGAAAAGTGAAAACTAAAGTAGACGAGAGTGATAGATACGAAGCATCGCACAAAGAGGAGACCGATAGGCTGGCTACGAAGCAACGCACAAAGAGGAAAGCGATTAGTCTATGTCATTCATTCTCTTGCAGGTTTAATCCTATAGATGTATAACAGATTGTTTGTCTATTTTTAGTGTCGCTTTTTTTCGTTTCATCCAGTTTCAAATCACAACGGTCCTAAAGAAGTTTTCACTTGAATAATTTTATAGAATCTGTGTGCAGTTCACTCACATGCGAGAAAAGTGAAAACTAAAGTAGACGAGAGTGATAGATACGAAGCATCGCACAAAGAGGAGACCGATAGGCTGGCTACGAAGCAACGCACAAAGAGGAAAGCGATTAGTCTATGTCATTCATTCTCTTGCAGGTTTAATCCTATAGATGTATAACAGATTGTTTGTCTATTTTTAGTGTCGCTTTTTTTCGTTTCATCCAGTTTCAAATCACAACGGTCCTAAAGAAGTTTTCACTTGAATAATTTTATAGAATCTGTGTGCAGTTCACTCACATGCGAGAAAAGTGAAAACTAAAGTAGACGAGAGTGATAGATACGAAGCATCGCACAAAGAGGAGACCGATAGGCTGGCTACGAAGCAACGCACAAAGAGGAAAGCGATTAGTCTATGTCATTCATTCTCTTGCAGGTTTAATCCTATAGATGTATAACAGATTGTTTGTCTATTTTTAGTGTCGCTTTTTTTCGTTTCATCCAGTTTCAAATCACAACGGTCCTAAAGAAGTTTTCACTTGAATAATTTTATAGAATCTGTGTGCAGTTCACTCACATGCGAGAAAAGTGAAAACTAAAGTAGACGAGAGTGATAGATACGAAGCATCGCACAAAGAGGAGACCGATAGGCTGGCTACGAAGCAACGCACAAAGAGGAAAGCGATTAGTCTATGTCATTCATTCTCTTGCAGGTTTAATCCTATAGATGTATAACAGATTGTTTGTCTATTTTTAGTGTCACTTTTTTTCGTTTCATCCAGTTTCAAATCACAACGGTCCTAAAGAAGTTTTCACTTTAATAATTTTATAGAATCTGTGTGCAGTTCACTCACATGCGAGAAAAGTGAAAACTAAAGTAGACGAGAGTGATAGATACGAAGCATCGCACAAAGAGGAGACCGATAGGCTGGCTACGAAGCAACGCACAAAGAGGAAAGCGATTAGTCTATGTCATTCATTCTCTTGAAGGTTTAATCCTATAGATGTATAACAGATTGTTTGCCTATTTTTAGTGTCGCTTTTTTCGTTTCATCCAGTTTCAAATCACAACGGTCCTAAAGAAGTTTTCACTTGAATAATTTTATAGAATCTGTGTGCAGTTCACTCACATGCGAGAAAAGTGAAAACTAAAGTAGACGAGAGTGATAGATACGAAGCATCGCACAAAGAGGAGACCGATAGGCTGGCTACGAAGCAACGCACAAAGAGGAAAGCGATTAGTCTATGTCATTCATTCTCTTGCAGGTTTAATCCTATAGATGTATAACAGATTGTTTGTCTATTTTTAGTGTCGCTTTTTTTCGTTTCATCCAGTTTCAAATCACAACGGTCCTAAAGAAGTTTTCACTTGAATAATTTTATAGAATCTGTGTGCAGTTCACTCACATGCGAGAAAAGTGAAAACTAAAGTAGACGAGAGTGATAGATACGAAGCATCGCACAAAGAGGAGACCGATAGGCTGGCTACGAAGCAACGCACAAAGAGGAAAGCGATTAGTCTATGTCATTCATTCTCTTGCAGGTTTAATCCTATAGATGTATAACATATTGTTTGTCTATTTTTAGTGTCGCTTTTTTTCGTTTCATCCAGTTTCAAATCACAACGGTCCTAAAGAAGTTTTCACTTGAATAATTTTATAGAATCTGTGTGCAGTTCACTCACATGCGAGAAAAGTGAAAACTAAAGTAGACGAGAGTGATAGATACGAAGCATCGCACAAAGAGGAGACCGATAGGCTAGCTACGAAGCAACGCACAAAGAGGAAAGTGATTAGTCTATGTCATTCATTCTCTTGCAGGTTTAATCCTATAGATGTATAACAGATTGTTTGTCTATTTTTAGTGTCGCTTTTTTTCGTTTCATCCAGTTTCAAATCACAACGGTCCTAAAGAAGTTTTCACTTGAATAATTTTATAGAATCTGTGTGCAGTTCACTCACATGCGAGAAAAGTGAAAACTAAAGTAGACGAGAGTGATAGATACGAAGCATCGCACAAAGAGGAGACCGATAGGCTGGCTACGAAGCAACGCACAAAGAGGAAAGCGATTAGTCTATGTCATTCATTCTCTTGCAGGTTTAATCCTATAGATGTATAACAGATTGTTTGTCTATTTTTAGTGTCGCTTTTTTTCGTTTCATCCAGTTTCAAATCACAACGGTCCTAAAGAAGTTTTCACTTGAATAATTTTATAGAATCTGTGTGCAGTTCACTCACATGCGAGAAAAGTGAAAACTAAAGTAGACGAGAGTGATAGATACGAAGCATCGCACAAAGAGGAGACCGATAGGCTGGCTACGAAGCAACGCACAAAGAGGAAAGCGATTAGTCTATGTCATTCATTCTCTTGCAGGTTTAATCCTATAGATGTATAACAGATTGTTTGTCTATTTTTAGTGTCGCTTTTTTTCGTTTCATCCAGTTTCAAATCACAACGGTCCTAAAGAAGTTTTCACTTTAATAATTTTATAGAATCTGTGTGCAGTTCACTCACATGCGAGAAAAGTGAAAACTAAAGTAGACGAGAGTGATAGATACGAAGCATCGCACAAAGAGGAGACCGATAGGCTGGCTACGAAGCAACGCACAAAGAGGAAAGCGATTAGTCTATGTCATTCATTCTCTTGAAGGTTTAATCCTATAGATGTATAACAGATTGTTTGTCTATTTTTAGTGTCGCTTTTTTCGTTTCATCCAGTTTCAAATCACAACGGTCCTAAAGAAGTTTTCACTTGAATAATTTTATAGAATCTGTGTGCAGTTCACTCACATGCGAGAAAAGTGAAAACTAAAGTAGACGAGAGTGATAGATACGAAGCATCGCACAAAGAGGAGACCGATAGGCTGGCTACGAAGCAACGCACAAAGAGGAAAGCGATTAGTCTATGTCATTCATTCTCTTGCAGGTTTAATCCTATAGATGTATAACAGATTGTTTGTCTATTTTTAGTGTCGCTTTTTTTCGTTTCATCCAGTTTCAAATCACAACGGTCCTAAAGAAGTTTTCACTTTAATAATTTTATAGAATCTGTGTGCAGTTCACTCACATGCGAGAAAAGTGAAAACTAAAGTAGACGAGAGTGATAGATACGAAGCATCGCACAAAGAGGAGACCGATAGGCTGGCTACGAAGCAACGCACAAAGAGGAAAGCGATTAGTCTATGTCATTCATTCTCTTGCAGGTTTAATCCTATAGATGTATAACATATTGTTTGTCTATTTTTAGTGTCGCTTTTTTTCGTTTCATCCAGTTTCAAATCACAACGGTCCTAAAGAAGTGCAGTTCACTCACATGCGAGAAAAGTGAAAACTAAAGTAGACGAGAGTGATAGATACGAAGCATCGCACAAAGAGGAGACCGATAGGCTGGCTACGAAGCAACGCACAAAGAGGAAAGCATAGCGAACCACTTGGGGTGACCTATGACAGAGGTATTGGTTATCCAAAAAACGGTTCCCGGGGCGGCGGTACCCATACCCACCTCCCAAATCTTAATCTTGATGGCGACCTTTTGATATCTCCAGCTGGATTTTCTCGGAATAACGCCATGCACCGCAGTGGGAGGGATGGATTCATCCGTCCATCACTCCTGGACACACTGACCCCCAGATTCCTACCCACCCTTCATACCCCTTTCCTTACCCGGGCTTCCTTTTCTTCTTTTCATAAAAAGAAGGCCTCCACACAGCATCCCCGAATATGATAAAGGTAGGTACTGAGAGATTTTTTCTCAGGTGGACATCCGTGGAAGTAATGGCACGATCAAGTGAATCAGATACTTGAGTCGGGCCGTGTCAAAAGTCAGAATAATAGAAGATAATGTATGATACGATGTATGAATGTGAGTGAGGCAAAGAGTGTGTGCCAAGACCGAGTTGTTTGGCGGTCCGTCCTCTCTGCCTACCCCTGCAGAGAAAAAGCGTTATGGTTAGTTAGAATTTTATAAAATACATTAAGCAAAATGTTAGAAAACTAACACGAGACTGCATACTGATCCAATCACGATGAGATGGGTTTGATCAAACTAGCGCTGTCTCGTTTGTTTAAAGTGCCGCTATAATGCTGCTAGAGCGAGATGCAACGCCTGTCGAATGACCGCGGGCAGCAAATTGAATATTTTGTGGAGAATTTACAAAAATATATATTCTTCATAAACGTTGAAAAAATTTAGCTGAACAATTGGATACCTTTTTTTAGTAGGTGCCTTCCATATCTGGTCAACCAATGAGAAGGCTTCGTTCACAACACACCACGCCCAACACGACCAATCAGAAGGCTTCCTTTTTCAGCCATCTTTGATTATACACAAGCGGATCAAATGCGTACGGATATTTGGGCGGATCCGCAACGTATGGGAATTTGGACGGATCATCAAATAAGATGCGTATGATTTCCATACAAAGTTCGAAAATTTTATGTGCAATATATCAAAAACTTTTACCGAGAAACTGGCAACCTTGGTATTTGTAGTAACGTTGTTGCCAATTCATACAGATATATTCCATCAAAGCCAAGTTATACGGTGTTAAAGGTGGATCAACATTGTCAACCAACTTCTTACAGGATCAAGATACTACGGGAAGAGGTCAATATATATATATATATATATATCTTTTTATGTACATTGGACGATGTGGACTCGCTTACAGCTAGCGTTTTAGACTCGACAGAGTTACTTTCACATCATTTCTTGTACGTGGAGGGAGGATTCACGACCCGTAACTCTACACAACACCGTGAGTATATGATTGCATATAGGACGAAACCGGTTCGCCCTAAGTAAATAGTAGACCTTGGAGGAGTAGGAATTTGGGGGTATCTAGGCTCAGATGACGACCTGAAGGCAGTGCATGATGGCAAGAGGAAGGACGGTTGGGACGCGATAACTTAGGTATCAATCAGCCGATCCGCGCCAGAAGATTGTGCGAATTTCTAGTAAGAATCTGATCACCTGGGTTACTTGTAGGAGGAAGGCGCCAAATTTTCGGCAGAAAAAGGGTATTCTGAGTTTGTCTAATATGCAATCTATTAATTACATTAACCTACTAAATCCATCTTCGTATGTACCTTATAGCAGCTGAATCGGATTGGAGGGATGCCAAGCAGACACAAAACAATCATAATCAAATTTACTAACAACTAACCATTTGAGTCATACTTAATTATCTGTTCAATTAAACATGTGTAATTTCGATTAGTACAGTTTATTTACGAGTTCGTTAAGATGTAGAGAATCATAATAAGCGACAAAGGAAAGTTAGCCAATTTAGAGAAATTATTTAAAGTTAGGGTTGCAAGAGAAAGGCCAATACAGTTTGAAACTCAACGCTCTGTTTAGAATCAAAGGGTTACCACAAAAATGAAAGTAATTAAAGTCCCATATCATAAATAAAAAAAATTACACAACGTTTGATGGAGTTTAATTACAACATAAATACGAAAATATTTACGTTCAAGGTCGTAAATAACGTATTAATCAGTTAAGTACATATATCTCTAAAGATATGTAGTACAAGGGAGCTACAAGTAGCTTTCTGTAGTTACCAAAGAAAATAAGGGTCCAATTTTCATGAAGGCTTGCGTGACGTAGGGGAGGAATTTTCCATCCCTACTACACACATGCAAAGCCTTAAAAATTTAAATATCGATCAGAGCCAAGAGAAAAGAAAAGAAGAAAATATCACGACTGGAGCCAAATGCCCAGGAGTGAATTTAAAAATAATAAAGAGGAATAAATCAGCGTATAGAGTAGAGAGAAGCAAATTATCACATGACGTGCCCCGCTTTCCAATTAAGAAAGGTTCGGTGAATGCGCACAGGAAGCTGGTGGGGGTCAGTACCTCCAATAAGGTTAAGAACCACTGCTCTAAGGGCTGGTATAACAATATAATTTAAAATGTTTCCTGCATTTAATTTTGGCGTAGATGTCAATTACCGGATACCGAGAATAAGAGTTTAGCCCCGTCGTCTTTAATAATATTAACTTTTTTTTTATTAATATTGTTAAAGAAGACGGAATTGAAATTAAATTAAAAATTAATTTGGATTACGCCAACTGAGGGCACCAGTAGCTACGTTTAAAACGATGTTTTAATATATTAAATGCGTACCTTTTTTTTAGTTGTCATGTTTTTAAAACCTTTATTCGAATTTTTTTATTTAAAGCACATTTGAAATACATAGGAAACATAACAAAGTAGACAAAAAACATTGAAATGCCTGAGACGTTAATCAGCTGTATTATTCTTTTGTGATACCCGTTTTTGCCTAAATGTCCCGAATTTCAAAAGCAACGCTTTTTGATATTTCCACTACGGTCGGTTCTTTTCACGTTATTTCCGGTTTCAATTCACGTTTGACCCGAAGGTTGTATTTCATGACGTCACTTGGTATGTGGTTGATAGGAGGCTTAACTCTGGGCGTGCCAAATGTGGGTCAATTTATCATTTTTCACTTCTTTATTTGAACGTAGAGACAAATAATTTTTTAAAAACTGAAAATATGTCATTTTCAATAATAGAGTTCTGTATATATTTGAATTTCAACCCAGAGTCGGATTTGGGGAGCCATCACCGGGCTTGAACTACCAAATGTAGGTACTTCGGATAAACCTGCTTGGTTCTGTAAAAATGTGGGTGGTTCGTCTGGTTGAAACTCTTTTTTTTGACACAGTGTGGGTATAGATAGTCCATTCTACAGGTATTGCAGTAGAACCTGCTCAAAGCAGCCATCAGAATGCATTCTCTATGTGCTCGACACGAGTGAAACATCTGTTCATGGTTAACGTTGACTTCATGAGAACGGGTCGTTTCTTCGACTCGTTTTTTTTATGTAAGTCAGCTCTTACAATCTACTGGCAACTGTCTTTCCACCTTTTTTAAAATGTAGGTTCAAGAGTTAGAGTTAGAGTTCAAGACTCACGTTAACAAATCCTTTCTAATTGATTGTACCTTAATCCTCCTCACAACAATAATAATCTTGGTTAAATGAAGACAATATTAGCGAAACTCAATCGAAAATCTGAAACATACCTGGGACTCGAACCCAGGACCTTTACCTTGCCAGGGCGCAAATCTACCAACTGTAACCGTAATATAACCGTATTTAACTTTACCATACTTCTGCTAAGAACTACTAACATTTGCTTCATTTTCTTGATCATTTTTATTGGCTGCTATCTTTATGTATGATTGCAAGATTCGAACCCGAACTAAATGCTATCTAAATATTATATCCTTTTTATAATTTTTTGTTTTCAGATGTTTTATTGTCTTAATTTAATTTTAGGTTTTACTCATTAAGAGGGCATTACCAGAGAAAATCAGAAATATGTCATTTTCAAATCAGATTTTAGACGTATTGACTCTTTTCCACAAAAAATTATAAATAGATTTCGAAAGATTGTTCTTTTATCTAGCATTCGCATGTTTGAGAAAAAATGTTTATTTATTAGTATAATAAGGTTATACCATAGATCGTTGGCAGATTTGTTAAATTTACAAAAAAGATTTTGTATTATATAACTCCCATTTCAAATCTTATAATCATGCAGTCAAATAAATCAATTCATAATCTTTGTGTGGCATGTTTTGGAATTTCAATTTTAGTTTCAATAAAATCATTAAAACATATATACGAACATGTATTTCTTGACGAAAATTGGACCGTTTGTGTATTTATTTGCGCACTTACAAACTAATATATTTCAGATTTTTAACATTCTTATTTAACTTAGACATTATTGAAAAATGATAAAAACTTATAATCAAAAATAATAACAAAAAGTACATCATTTTAATAGTTTTATCATCACACCTTTCAGCATTTTTGGATGTAGGTATAAATTAAAGCAAATTTGGAACGAAATAAAATCGATATCGAGTTATAATTTTAAAAAGCTGGTACGGAGAATAATTGATCTTTCTCATTGTAACCGCCCTGCACGATCGTGAGAACAACTCTCGACGAAATATGGTTTTTCGGCCGCTGGCTGGTTAAACGCACTTAAACCTATATTGCCAAAGATATTCAAATACAGAAAGATATGCTATGGTGTCCGCGCAACTGTCACCGGACTGCGCGCTAATTAGCGTAGTTTTCATACAAAAAGAATTTGTTCATTTCGTTGATTTTTTGAAAATGTGCATTAATATTGGTTAACAATATATTTTGAATAAGGAAAGAATTCGTTCATTTAGTTTAACGTTCGTTTGGTTTATTCGTTAATTATTTGCTCTTTTAGTTTATGTGTTAATTGGTTAACAATATCGGCGACACATGGAAGCGCAGACCCACATAGTAAAAACAGCAGATAGCACATCTACTTATATTTCAATATCTTTGTATATTGCATTTGTCAAAAGTTTCATTCCAAGTTTTACCCTCAAATATTAAGACAGTGTCATCTGCAAAACTAACAATGTTACCAGGAATATTAAGACAGCATAAATCATTTATATAAATTAGAAACAATATTGGCCCAAGCACACTACCTTGCGGGATTCCAAAGGAGATTGATTTACTATTGCTTAAGGCTCCGCAAACGGGTTCGAAAAGAAGAAGATGGAGAGATACGAAATTACGAATTTTAGAGAAGAGCGCTAACATTTAAAGCCTCAAAATCGATGCAAAAATTGCGAAAATGTTTAATAAAACATGACTCCTTTAAAATAGAGCAAAAATCTCGCAGAAAGCATCTTAAGTATCATTTAAAGCAACATTGTGATTTTTTTCACAACTATAACTTGTAAAATAACTAAAACAAACTTGTTCACAATAATTTTCGGAGCATACTTCGCGATTTTTTTCTATCGAAGGAATTTCATATAATTTGCGTTTCGGCGCGGGCAGCATCTAGACCATGGGTGGCCAACCTTTTCAGCACCCGGGCCAGATTTTAGAAATTAGATTTCCTACCGGGCCGCACAACTAAATATCTTTGATTATTCAAAGATAACCAGAAATATATTGTTTTTTTTAAGAAGATATACCCAAAATGAGAATCAAACATATTTATTAGATTAGAATTCGGCAATACAAAAAAAATATATATATATAATAAATTTTAGTGAGAGGTGTGATTTTGTTTGTCAGAACTAAGTGCATCAATGTTGATAACGATTGATGTTGTTGCTACAGTACGCAAACAGTTTTCAAAATGCTCATCAGTGATCGTTCTCATTTGAGATTTAATGTGCTTCATTCGACTAAAAATCTGTTCGCACGTTAAGTCTTCAAATAGCGAAATCATCGGTAGAGAGCATTTTTGTAAAATGCAGGATATTTGAGGTGTGTAGAATCAAATGCAGCATTCTCCACTTTTTTTCAAAAATGGACTAATGATGCAACTTTGTTAATGATTCACTCTTTTACCTAGAAAAACAGTTATTTGGCATTAAAACCAACTCTTTATGCTTTAAAAATCCATTCTGCGTTAGTATCAAAGGCAGCAATCTCCAACGCACTTAAGAAACAAAACCAGCATTCTCCAATTTGACCAATGGTAAGCCTCCATTTGATCACGTGACAACATAGCCGCCCAGACAAAATTGTATGGTCGTGTGTTGAATCTGTCGCTCTAATTTTACTGTTTTAAATAGTTTGAAGTGAATTTAGAAATAAAAACAAGATGCCAGTGTGATTATGGACTCTCACCCTTCATCCGTGCCCAAGAAAAACGCAAGGAAGAAGTCAAGGAATCCAGAAAAATGGAAAGCAAAAGTAGTCAAAATTCTAAGATGAGCTGTCATAAAATACCGTTTATTTCAGAGACGTGGAGTGGCAAAAGATTTTTTTAGGTATTAATTAAAATTCATAAATTAAATTAATATGCATAGACATATTTTACTTTTATAATTAAATCTAGGATTCATAGCCTTGCACATAAACATCCCGAATTACATGTTTAGTGTTGAAAATTTTGCGAGTTTCAAGCCAATTTTGAGCAAAATAATTAACCTTCATTATTTTTCTTCTTTTTTTAAATTTTCTCTGTTAATATTATTATTTTTTTAAGTAAAAGCTTCTTTAGCACCGTTGTGATTTGAAACTCGATGAAACAAAAATGCGACACTAAAATAGACAAAATAGGATTAAGGCTACGAAAGAATAAAATAATAATTGATCTTCTCTTCGTGCAGTGCTTGTCCCCACCCTTGTCTACTTTAGTTTTCTGCAGGTTTCATTTGTACCGCGTGCGAACTGCACACTTGTATTTTTTTACATTAGCTCCACACAGGGGGGCCTGAGGAAAATAATTCCACTCAGGGCCTTTGTCATCTTTGGGGATACTGTGTGAAGGGTCTTTTTAGGAAAAGAAGGCGAGAAGGTTCTGGGAAGGAAAAGGGTATTACGGGTGGGTAGGAATCTGGGGGTCAGTGTGTCCAGAAGTGACGGATGTATAAATCTATCACTCCCACTGCGATGTTTCGAGAGATCACAGCTGGAGAAATCAAAGGGACTCCCACAACTATTCTCTCCCGATCCGGCCTGCAATCCAGCAGGTGGGCAGATGCATCCGCCGCTAAGACCCGGACAAACCTCACTCCATAAACCCGGGCATCCCAGCTAAGTCACTAAACGTAGCGAACCACTTAAACAGAGATTTTCGTTATTTGTTTTTGGGGTGTTATGCCGTGTTGCGCTACCTCCTTCTTTAGCCAAAGTGCCAAAGCAAATGTTTGGACAGCGTTGCAGTGTCCGAAACTTTGGCTAAAGAAGGAGGTAGCACTACACGGCATAACACCCCAATAACAAATATCGAAAATACTTTTGGCTGTGAAAATCTAAAGTCATATCTATGGCAGAGGTAGATATTATTTATCCAATAAATGGTTCCCGGGGTGGCGGTACCCATACACCCCTCCCAAATTCAATACTGTATGAGTACATTACAAAACCTATTTTTATTTTAATTATACTAAAATTAAAATCATAATAAAAATAAAAATATTACCATTTGTTATTTCGGCCACTGGCATAATACCTAGGAATCTGATTCAAAATTTAAGCATATTAGATTTGTCAAAGAATTTGTATATAAAAATGCAAAAAGCAGTAATTTTAAATACATGTAGGATTACAAAAGATTTTTTAAATATTTATATTGAGGGATCAGTAGGATTTATAGGTTCAATTAGAAATGCCACAGAGCCGAACCCTCTGATATGAAAATATCTGGAGTCGGTGAATTATATTCCCATTTGGTCTCTAGTAGGTTGACATGTTGTTCTTGTATTGTTTTGTATTTATAATACTTATATAGTGCAATTGCATAACGTGGATTCACTAGATGATCATTTGGGGAAGTGTATGAAAGGGTTTAGTTTTTCCTTCTTTTATTTTTTTTTTTTTTTTTATTTATTTATTTATTTTTATTTTTTATTTTTTTTTATTTTTTTTTTTTGGGGGGAAAATTTAACCCGGACATTTAAATCTGGTGCGTAAAAAATCACGAACTTCCCTGTGATTTGGTCGGTCCATTATTGTGACGTCATATTTATTTGTCAGTATCAAAGTCAGCTTTCTCCACACGTGTGAGAAACAAAAGCAGCATTCTCCTTAGGTGAGTATCAAATGCAGCAATCTCCATAATTAAATCCGTTAGAACTAATCAATCAATACAATAAACAAATTCTACTTTGGAAATTATAATAGATAAGCAGTTTCCCCTTTTGAATAAAATTATAAACTTATAAATACGTGAGAATTGTGGAAAAGAAACGTTTTTTTTTAGTTTTCTCAAAATAACGCTTTTTGAAGAATGCTGCCTTTGATTCTATACCCCACATTTCTCCTTGTCCAAATATGTTTTGTAAAACTCTTCCAAACCAACGTGCTTGAATTTCTCCTTTAACTGTAATTGTTTGTTAACACCTATATACCATGGAAGAACTTGTCACGATAGTCGAATCAATGTACTGAGATACTTCCATATATGAGATATGATTCGAACTACGCACGTTGGAATGTTCTTGTGGCGATTTTATGTACACTAAAAGAAAAAAAAAAGTGTGCATATGCTCCGCGGGCCACAAGTAGGCACCCAGCGGGCCGTGGTTTGGCCACCCTAGATCTAGACACTATCTTCAAAAATAACATTTATTTTTTTAAGAGCTTAAAAACTTCAAATGTTTAAGGGAGATGTGTAAGAAATCGGTAGAAATTCGGGTTGCGGACCCTAAACATTTTATTTATCTCTACTTGCTGTGTTATATCACCAAGATAAGATTTGAAGCAATCCATTGCTTATCAATGCCTAAGGATGATAATTTTTTAAGGAGCAATATATATATATAGATAATTTTTATATGAGGTGACAGCCATATCACATAAATACGTGGTACTAAGGTATTGATAAAATTTAAACTCTTAAATTATATAACATGATATTGGTTTTACGTAAAAAAATCAAATCAGTGTGCACCATTACTAATTTCCCTAATATCTTAAAACCCGTTTAATCACATATCATATTTACCCAGCTCACATAGGTCTCATAGAAATCGTTTAGTCTCACTAACTATCGTAGTAAGAAGTATGATCTAAATGATATTGGAAAAAGAAAACAACACGCTTTATTTAATTAAATGAAGACAACGTTAGCCAAACTCAATCGAAAATCTGGAAACAGAAAAATTTGAAAAAGATATTGGCACCTCTGGGACTCGATCCCAGAACCTTCGCCAATAATGTCTTCATTTAATTAAATGTTACAATGTTGAGGTTTTACTCATAAAGTACTCGAAACTCAATCGAAATATCTGGAAACAGAAAAATCAGAAAAAGATATGGACACATAAAGGACTCGAATCCATGGCCTTCGGCTTATGTATGATACAGTTAAAAATGACCGAATCGGATAGGGAAACCTAAGCTTGGTTTGAAGAGTTTCTCTGATATTGTCTTTATTTAATTAAATTATAATGATATTAATCCTTAGCCTGTGGCAATAAAGTTTTCCTGACTCTAAACAATAAAGATAGAGGCGCTCTTGTGAGGTGTCACATTAACAAGCAAAGAATTATGTAAAAAGTTTTCTATTTGCATGCTTTTACCTTCAACGTTCTAGAACATCAGAGAAAATCCTCTGACTACTGATCAAAAGTTTTTATTTGTATTTACAATAGAAAGTAATAAATCTACAATGTGACTTGCGAAACAAAGGCATAAGTAACCCGTCAATTTGACTAATGTAGCCATACATAATATTGTGTTTTAAGACAATGAAGATATCTTGTGGTCTAGACATAGACTCAGTGAAATCTGATATTACCTATAGACATGGTTATTGTTCACGGTTATACTTGTTAACATTATTGTAGTTAAATTAGTTAGATCGGGTAACAACTTGATACAAACGTCTATAAATCCTCTCAGACCTTTGTACTTATAACCCAATAATGAAACAATGTTCATTTTTCCGGTACCAGGATATCAATGTCGAAATTGCTTTAACTTTTACGGATGTATTAGAAACTTAAAAATTATATTAATCTTCTTCAAACAACAAAAATACTTTGTGGCATCATTATTAATATAATGAAAAATAAATCACTTCGTTTACACCACTATATAATTAACAATATCAACATATTTCAATAAAAATGTTATCTTCAAACAACAAAATTGAAAATTATATTAATCTTATTCAATCAACAAAAATACTTTGTGGCATCATTATTAATGTAATGAAAAATAAATCACTTCGTTTACACGACTATATAATTAACAATATCAACATGTTTCGATAAAAATGCTATCTTCAACAAGACAAGATAACATTGTTATTGAAACACGTTGATATTGTTAATTATATAGTGGTGAAAACGAAGTTTTTTATTTTGCATTAAATTAATCTAATGAAAGACGTTCCCCTAAGATTTTTAGGATTACCTAATTATAAAGTATGTGATTTAAAAATAACTTAGATGTTGCACAAAAATCTCATTTGGGGTAAGTATATTACCCCCCTTTAGAACTTATGGTAAAGATAAACCTACTTGATTCTGTGCATAGGAGTGCGGTCGGTCTGATTGACAATTGCATAACGCACAGTTATAATGTAGGCAAGATGAAAGACATTTAACATTTATTTCAATGGAACCTGCTCGAAGGAGCTAGCAGCATTGATCCCCTGGGCATCAGTGCAGGCATGCGAAACTCGACGAATGTGGGTAGCGATATTGCTTCTCTATCCTCACACTGTCCATTCTGGAAGAGCTAAGCATTCCCAATAGGCTTTCGACTATCTGCCTACAACGAAACTTAAGATACTTTGGAGACATTTCTTTGGAGACAAACTTTACTTCGAGAAATTCATTTCACTGGCAAAGTGGAAGGCAGAAGGTCACCAATGCGCTGGAGTAACCAAGTATCATCGGCGTCTGGTTCTAGGGTGTCGATGGATCTCCACGCAGCGCAGAATCCCGAGGAGTGGAGAAGTCTTGTCCACCATGGAAATTCGAGTAAGGGTCAGGACCTTCAGCAAGGAGGAACCGACTTGATACTTTAATAATACACAACTGTTAGCCCTGTTCAAATCACAAGTGCGCCCCACGGTTGAATTTGGCAGTCACTTCTGGTCTGGAGCTCAAAAATACCTGAAAAATAACCTACACTCTGTGCAGAAACGGGCGGTTTGATAGATTCTCCCGTCTGCAATCTTTAGAGCACAGGCGTCCGTTGGGAATGCTATCCTTGTTCAACCTGTATTTCAATGGAAGATGCTCCGAGGAACTATGTACACGCTTGCCCAACATATGTATATTGTTGACATTTGTCACATGAGAACGGGTAGCTTCTGCGACTCGGTGGTTGCAGTGGTTGCTGTCCACCTTTTCTGCCTATTCATTTGGAGAAATGGCATAATTGTTAGTAAATGATTAATATATTTCTAAGACTTTTGAAATTCGCATTAATAATTTGTAATATTAAGGTGAAAACAAAGATAAATAAAAATAACTGCCTACGAAATAATAATTAAGTTATTTTAGATGGATAGTCTGGTTATCCCGTAGACTACATTTTGAATAATATAAGCTTGTTTGAAAAGCTCTTTAGGACGTGATTCTATTGGAAAGTGGGGGGATATTTCGCTAAACTAATTATTCTATCAGGTTCTATAAATCAACTCAATCCCGCAATCTCACATTTAATCTGCCTGACCGTTGAAACTAATGGTCAGAAGGCTATTAATTTAGAAACTACTAAATTACTTGACCGTCCTAAATTTATAGCATTGCTTATTTTTATGGCCAACTTACAGATAAAATATTTATGCGTGTTCGTTTTACGAGAATACCGCGAGAGAGTCTGAGTCAACTCTCTGGAGCTGGTAGGACTACGGCGTTTTTATTTCGGAGATCTTGTGAAGACAACGGCAGTACGAAAGAGAAGGGGTGAGAAACGTTGGGAAATGCCTAGCCTTACAGATCAACAAATGCGACTTTCTATTTAAAGATACTTCCACTTTCCACAAGATACTTTTGGACTTCCTTGGAACACCCATGTCAGAGACGTCTATTCAGTTTCCGGTATTCTTCCAATCACAGTCCTTCCTAAACATGAAATCACAAGCACCATCCTACAAATTACTCAACAATCAACTCACACTAACATCAAGTCACTTTACAATCAAGACATCCTCACTCACAATACTCGAAATAGCAATAAAATCCGCATACTTCAAACACACACTACAAAATATGGGATAAAATCTCTGAACTATGTTGCCTATACACTATATAATTCGCTTTCAGATATGTTCAAGGAAATCCAGCAAAATAAAAAAAAATCAGGGTAATGCTTTAAAAGAATATTTTTTAAGTACATTTTAGGATGAAACTATGTAATTTTCTTGTCATGTTCAATTACCTTGTTTCTTTTTCTCGTCTTTTCTTTTCCATTTAGTTGTAATATCCATATTTGTATAACCTTGTTCTTTTTTTCTTTAATTGATTTCCATTGTTATTTGTTCTACTCAACCTGTCTTTTATTTTTCGTCTATATTGTATGGGAAACTTATATTTTTAATACCTAAATTCCTATGTAAAATTGTAAGTATTTCCTCCCGACCATGAATTGCATGTTCCTCCTATCCTAAAACGAGTTATGTATTTTTTTTTATATTTTGATTCCGACAGAGCGATACTGAGAGTACCTACCACCTTTTTTATATCAGCTCCACACAGGAGGCCCTGAGGAAAATTATTCCCCTTGGGGTCTACGTCATCGAAGGTTTTTTTAGAATTGAAAGACGTTACAAACGTATGAATTCATCCCTCTCATTCAATTTACCTTTAATTATATATTTCAACATTCTCCTTTAATTATATATTTCAACATTCTCTTTTAATTATATATTTCAACATTCTCCTTTAATCATACATTTCAACATTCTCCTTTAATTATATATTTCAATATTATCCTTTAATTTTGTATATATTTCAACATTCTCCTTTAATTATATATTTCAACATTCTCCTTTAATCATACATTTCAACATTCTCCTTTAATTATATATTTCAATATTCTCCTTTAATTATATATTTCAGCATTCTCCTTTAATTATATATTTCAACATTCTCCTTTAATTATATATTTCAACTTTCACCCTTAATTAAATATTTCAACATTCACCTTTAATTATATATTTCAACATTCACATTTAATTATATATTTCAACATTCTCCTTTAATTATATATTTCAACCAATTTACACAAAACCTTGACAAATCATACATCTCAACCTTTCTCCTGAATCACTCTATTATTGGCGAAAAATGCATGAAAATCCGTTCACTAGTTTTTGAGTATATCACGATCAGACAGACAGACGCGACGGAGGATTTTAATTTATTAATTGTAATTAAATTTAATTTAATTTATAAATCAACTCAAATTTAGATTTTTCAAACAAACTGACTAATCAACTGGACGATCGAAGTATAACAATACACTTAATATCCCGTAATAAAAATTATTCCAGAAAAATACAAACTACTAAGACATGAGAAAATTGAAGTGTTCTTTAATTGAGTTGAATGTATTTAACAAAAACTAAATTCGTTTATTCTCAACTTAAGTGTATTTACAAAGCTAGTCGATGGTATTTATAATTCATTGAAAATACAACGATAAAAACGGGTAGGATTCTGTTAGATTCATTAAAAACTTTCGAGTCGTTAATTGTCTTGTTCAATCAGTGATTTAGTGTGCTTGTTTAAATTGTAACGGAGTTGTGTTTGATTCATTGCCAAAGTTTCTGTTCATCAATACATAAATTATTGTTGATTGATTGAGTATCTTTTGGTTCGGAGAATTAATCGAAAAGCGACTTTTGCTTCAGTCTAATATTGTGGAAGTCGAAAAAGGTAAAAAAAAATGTTATTTTTTCTTCTGAAATGATTTTAGTATTCTTAAAAGTTCTTTAAATTTCAGGTTGGAAAACAGTTCTGTATATTTTTTTCAAATTATTTAGTAACCAAGTTATAATATAAACGGATTAGGTTGAGCAAATCATTGTTCTAATTTTAATATTTTAAAGGAAATGAGAAGAAAAAATTAAATGAGAAAAAATGACAGAAACGGAAAAGAAATGAAATAAAGAAAAAAAGAAATAAGAAAGGAGTAAAAAATACAGACATGAATATTGTGTTATTATATATTTTGTACAAGTATACAATGCCTTTATTGACTGCCCTGATTAATTTTACTAATTTTTTTGTCAAATGAATATTTGCCTATTCCTATTAAATTTAAGGTTTGGAACCAGATTATGGTAATGTCTTCTTTCATAGTTGGTATTTGTCTTCGAAGTCGTGTATTGATGTCCTCGCCTTGTTTCGTAATTGTATTTTGAAGTATAATGGTTTAGTTTGGCTTTTTTGTATTGATAACATGTAATTAAAGGTATACACCTTTATACAACATTAATTATTATCTAAATAAAACAAAACTAAGTTCTCTCACCAAGCACACGGTTTTTGATTGTAAGATTGACATATTCGGTTAATTGAGTGACTGCTCTAAGCCAAAAACCTGCCGCAAATATTTTCAGATCCCCTTGATTTTCCAACAAACAGCTTTTTTAATGTTGAAAATAAATTCTTTGAAATAAACTTTTTCACCTTTATAATTTACAACATTAATTATTATCCAAATAAAAAAAAACTAAATTCTTACACCAAGCACACGGTTTTGGATTGTAAGATTGACATATTCGGTTAATTAAGAGCGTTTAACCAGCCAGCGGACGAAAATCCACATTTCGTCGAAAGTTGTTCTTCCGATCGTGCAGGGCGGTTACAATTGAGAAAGATTAATTATTCTCTCTACCAGCTAAATTATAACTCATTATCGAATTTATTTCAATCCAAATTAGCTTTAATTTATACCTTCATCCAAAAATCCTGAAAGGCGTGATGATAAAACTATTAAAATAGTGTACTTTTTGTAGTTATTTTTTGATTATAAGTATTTATCATTTTTCAATAATGTCTAAATTTAATAAGAATGTTAAAAAAATCTGAAATATATTAGTTTGTAAGTGCGCAAATAAATAAACAAATGGACCAATTTTCGTCAAGAAACACATGTACGTACATATTTTTTAATGATTTTATTGAAACTAAAATTAAAAATCTAATACATAACTCTGCTAGATAATGTATTGATTTATTTTACTGCATGATTACATTATTTGAAATGGGTGTGGTATAATACAAAAACTTTTTTGAAAATTTAACAAATCTGCCAACGACCTATGGAATAACCTTATTAAACTAAAAATTTTAAAAAATTCTAAAATTTATTACATAACTTCACTAGATAAAAGAACAATTTTTCGAAATCCATTTATAATTTTTTGTGGAAAAGAGTCAATACGTCTAAAAACTTTTTTGAAAATGACGTATTTCCAGCTTTCTCTGGTAATGCCCTCTTAAGTGACTGCTCTAAGCCAAAAACCTGCCGCAAATATTTTCAGATCCCCTTGATTTTCCAACAAAACAAACAGCTTCATTTAATGTTGAAAATAAATTCTTTAAAAAAATTTTTTTTTTGCCAAACACTTAACAGTTTATAGTAGTCATCCAGTTAGCGCAAAACCCCAGAATTTGAATACTGGTTGCAGATAAAAAAAAATATAAACAATATTTTTATCACACCACAAAATAAAAAATCGACCACCCAACCTAATTCTCAACCCTATTTATCTCACCATTTTTCGATGATTTTTTTTTTGACTTTCTAGAATAACCATGTTTTTATACAACAAATTTAATTCAATTTTGAGCTATAGAGCTGGGAAACATCTATTTAACACAGAATTTCTAAGCGCGGCAGGCACAGTACATCGCCCATGCACTAATTTACTTTTTAAAGATGAATGAATGAACAACATACATTTTTTTAAGAAAGACCTGACAATATTTGATTATCTCCTGCTACCACCACAGTTAACGGAAAATGATGAGCTTAGCCAGCCAACCGACGTCGGGATGGGACCAAAGCGCAATGCCAACTCAGATACTGACCGGTCTATACAGGGTGTTAAGGGACGTACTTGACTTACTTTAATCAGTGATTCCTGACGTTATTTGGAGTAAAAAATGTAAATGAAATTTTGGTCTCCGGTGACTTTTTATGACGACTTCAACGTCAAAATGTCACTGGAGACCAAAATTTCATTTACATTTTTTACTCCAAATAATGTCAGGAATCACTGGTTAAAGTAAGTCAAGTACGTCCCTTAACACCATACAATATATACAGTTATACTATTACACAAACGCTTTGTAGATTTTTTAGTAATATTAATATTGCAGAAAGAACACGGCAAATTCGTACTACTAGAATTGGCTCCGGTCTGAACTTTGTAGCAATTCAAACTAAGTCTTCTTTTGGTCAAAGAAATTATTTTTATCAGGCTCCACTCATATTTAACAGCCTTCCAGAACATATTAAGCCGTTCCTTGAGCACTTTTAAAAAGATTGTTAAATTATTTGTGTTAGCCGAGGATTGCCAATTGATTTTCTCTACATTGTCCTTTCTAAATTAATAGCTAAATGATTAAGATAATAAGCTAAATTAATATTATTTTGTCTTAACCGTTTTTCATCTTTCTCTTGCCAAATTTATAGCACATTATATTATATACATATATTTATTGTGTTCATTTTAATCCTTTAATTTTTGTTTTTAATTTTAAATCAATTCAAAAATATGGTCACCCTAGAAGTGTATATGTATTATAATGTTCTTACTAGCGCCCTCAGCTTAGTAGGTACCCATATTCTTAATATGTAAGAAACGTGCAACAATTTTGTTTTTCAATGTCAATGTAATTTTGTGTTATTTTGTTTATTTATTGAATTGTAAACCTCAACACAGGCTTGTCCTAGTGAGGTTTATGTATTGTAAACATTATAGTAAATACTACAGGAATAAAAAGACCACCACGTATGCATGTTTTCTAGATCTGAGCAAGGCCTTCGACAGGGTTTCTCACCCTCTACTATGGGATAAACTCAGGGAAAGAGGCATATCACCGGCGGTGATACATATCCTCGACTTGTGGCATATACAGCAGGAGAACTTAGTAAGGTGGAAAGATGGACTCTCCGAACTTTTCCTCCTGAAGAGCGGCGTTAGACAGGGAGGATGCATGTCCCCGATATTGTTCAACCTGTACATGGACGAACTCACCGACAGGCTAAACAATGCAGGGGTAGGCTGCCAAATTGGAGGACAGTTTCTGAACAACATCAGTTATGCGGACGACATGGTATTGATGGCACCATCCATAAGGGGCCTACGCATTCTTTTAAAGATCTGCGAAGAGTTTGCTGAAGAAACAAACATGCAATACAACCCCACTAAAACGGCTCTACTGGTCGTAAGATATGGACAAGGACCAAAAAATATTCCTCCAGCTACCCTGAATGGTGTGAACCTGCAGATGACTGAAGGAACTAAATACCTTGGACACATAATCACCAGTAATCTGATGGACGATGACGACATCGATAGGCAAAGAAGAGCTCTCAGTGTAAAAGCAAACATGCTCAGTAGAAGATTCCGCCTTTGCAGTACTGCTGTAAAAAGGACGCTCTTCCTTTCCTTCTGCGCAACACTGTATACGTGTGAACTCTGGGCAAACTACAAGAAGAATAGTATAGAAAGACTTCGGGTTCAGTATAACAACGCCTTCCGCATAATGTTTGGTCTCCCCAGATATTGCAGCACTTCCCGGATGTTCACGGACGGGCGAGTTCCTGGCTTTGCAGCCCTTATTAGATCCAGGGTGGCAGGAATTAGGGAAAGGAAAACCAGCTCTGGAAACATCCTCGTCACGGAAGCCCGCCTCAGTCCATCATCCAGTATTGATGCACACAGGAGAAAAATACTGGCTCCTTATGTGCTCACAGACAGAATCCTGAAAGCTTAATATTATTATTTCTTTTGTTTTCCTTCTACTACTATTAGCTTATTACCTTTTTTTATTTCGTGTACATTCATATCCACCTCCTTTTTCTTTTTTTCCTTTCAAATACTTTGTACACGTATGTGTATATTATACCTTTATGGAATGTGTGGGATTGCACTCTCCTCCCCACATACTGGATTAAAAACTTATTTATTTATTTATTTATACCTACCTTGTAAAGAAACAATAAAACAGTGTTCAAATTTTTTAAAAAGACTGAAAAATAAATTACTGAATAAATATTATTGTTGCCCCTAAAGGGGAAGTAAATAATAGTATTTTAATCATAGCACATCCAAAAATTCTTAGAATTTGAAACCTTAGTTCTAATAATCAACCATTTCCGTAATCCTTTAGTCATCCCCGAACCCATGAAAATTCTTCAAATCGATCATAGTTAAATAATAATATCTAACATCAATTTCTTTAGGCTTTAAAAGTGATTATATTTAGGTTTGGGATAAATCATTTCAATTTCGCTTTAATTACATACGAGAATAATTATATCGTAATGAATTTTGGCTAAGCTCATAATAGGAGTACATAAATATGGAGTGGGTAAAAGCATTTTTCGGAAGGATGGAAGTATATTTGGTTTTTGCCTTTCGCCATTCATTGGTATTTTAAGTCACCATTTCAGTTTGGGTGTCTCTATGTGGTAATGTAAAGCGATATTTTAATAAAAAAATATTTGATTTTATAGAAAGATGAAGCATTTTCACACAAACAAATAAAAAAGTTAAATGTAATGAGTAAAAGTAAAATTAAGAAGGGAGGCTTAGATAGTTTGGGCAAGTTGAGCTAATAAAAAAGAAAAGAGAGTAAGAAGCATACATGACACGTGTGTGAATAGTAAAATGCCTGACATGGTACGATTAAGTGAACCGAATACTTTAGACGGGCCATGTGAAGAGTCTGAATATCAGAAAAGAATGTATTAGACGAAGTTTATACCATTTTTGTCGAAGAAATTATTGCAAATTGGAGATAAGTGAAATTCCGGTTCTTTTTTAGATTAGTTCAAGTGGAAACATTTTTGTTTTATAATATTGTCTACAAAATATTTGAACACAGTTCAGTGTTTGGATTTTGTCTTTAATACTTCTTTTTTCTTCCTGTAGTCAATCGTAAAAAGTTCTTCCTTTGTAAGTTTAATATCTTTGCAAATGAAGTATTTAATTTAGAAATATATATTTAAGTCGAGTAAGGTTTTCAGGTAAAATTGGTTTTTGTCCTTTTCTTCACGATTGGAATTAATGAATTTTCTAAGTATAGATCTTTAAAACGTTTAAAAAAATACATTTGCACGAAAAAGGACAAGCGAATTGCTTTTTTGATACTTAGTTTTTTCTGGGAATTGCGTAAAACCAATTTGTCGTCGAACATTATTTTCAGTATAAAATCCAGTCCACTTGGCCGCGATGACTAATTTCAAATTAAATTGACTACAGCTGGTATTAATCAAACAAAGAGTGAGGATTGTCTAGGTCTTGGCGGCGAATGCGGGCCGGATCAGGTGAGACTGGTTGAGGGAGACCTAATCTAGACAGTGGCAATTTCATTTATAAAATAATTGTTAGCACTCTGTAAATGTTCAAACAATAAACTGTAATAATAAAATTACTTCCACGCGTGTGAATTATGACACTTCAGTGGAAAACTGCTCAGTTAGGAAATTATATTTAATTTAAATTTTGCCCTGGTAGTTGAAATTATTTTCACTGAACTGAAGGCAAAAGTTTCCAAAGCCATACAAAAGCAGTTCGCACTATTCATCAGTCAATGAAACTAGTTGGAAATCACAATTTTCATGCCAACTAAAGTTATTTTGTTAACTCGAGAATATAATACCATTCAGAATTCATCTAAAAGTGACGCGTAACTTTGACGATGCATTGCGGAAATAATTTTATAAATTTCCTCCACGAATTGTGATGATTTAAATTTTAACTTCAGTTTCGAAATTTCATTTTAACGTTTTGATAGCGCGACTTACACCAACAAAAATATTCTAAATCTTTGAGGAAGAAGAAAAAAATAATAATCTAAACGAAAGAGAACAAGACACAGAAAACGGAAAAAAAGACAATGGTCGCAACTGGGACTCGAACCCAAACCTCTCGTCTAACTGGGACGTGCGCGTTAACCAATTTCGCCATTGGTACCTTCTGTCAAGCCGTCATAATAGTCAATCTCATATTTCAAATTTTAGAATTAACAATATTATCTTCAACTAATTATTTTTCCATGTTATAGGCAACTACCCTTTTTATTGGAAATAATCATTCTAAGAATTGGTTTGTTTCCTGGATAGCGTCTCGGATAAAAGTATCCGAATTTATTCATATAGAACGATTGACTTTTTATAAAAGTCTAAATGAATATTCAATTTTTATAAGAAAAACTCTCTTTTATTTCTTTTATTTAGATAATTATTGTTATCTTCTTCTTCAATGATATATTACGTTGATGGGAATAACCTTCAAAGTTATAAAAGAAAGTTTTTCTTTTAAAAAAATTCTTATAAAAAATCTTTTAAATCGGTTTATTTGTGACATTGAATTATAGAGACTTTGCATGGTTATTATTTGAGAGATTTACGGTAAAAAAAAGAATTATGGTGTTTTATTATTGGGTTATTACGCCTTGTTCTTCCTTCTTTAGCCAACGTTTCGGACAGCATCAAAGTGTCTATCATCAATGATTAATAATTAGGCAATAATACATATTGATGTATCTATATTTAAACTTACTGACCAGTCTTATAAGTAGGCTAGAGAATTTGATTACCGGTCCGAAAAAGAATATCAATAACTGAAAATTCAATAACAGCATTGCGATAATTAAAATTTCCATAATTAAACTTCATTACTTGAAATTTTAACAACACGATTTCAATAATGGATATTTAAATAATAGAAAATCAATAATTGAAATTTTTATGAACAAAATTTCGATAAAGGATATTTCAGAATAGAAAATCAATAATTAAAATTTCAACAATGAAAATTAAATAAAAGAATTTTAATTATTAAATTTTAATAATCAAAATTAAAAAAATAGGATTTCTGTAATTGAAAATTCATTTATTGAAATTTTTGTAAATGAAATTTCAATAATAGAATTTCAATAATAATTTTATTTTGGAATGTAGCTATAACTCTGGGTTATCCATTATAAATAAATGAAACAATTTTTTTTTTGGAACCATTTATATGAAATTTAAATAAAAGAATTTTAATTATTAAATTTTAATAATCAAATTTTTAAAAAATAGGATTTCTGTAATTGAAAATTCATTAATTGAAAATGTTGTAAATGAAATTTCAATAATAAAACTTCAATAATAATTGTATTTAAGAATGTAGCCTTATTGGGTTATCCATTATAAATAAATTTAAAAATATGTCTTTGTTGGAACCACTTATATATTTTATTAACGCCGACCGGTTTCAGAACGACGTTCCCTTCTCATTCCTTCCGGAACGGTAGTTCCGAAACCGGTCGGCGTTAATAAAATATATAACCGGTTTCGGCGTTAATAAATATATAATGATATAATATTTCAGTTATCAATAATAATTGTTCGCTAGAATTTACCATAAGTAAGGACACTTCCACTGCACATTTTCCTGTATGCAGTGGAGAAGGGAGAGATATGATATGAAGGTGGGTGTGGGTAAGCATCTGGTGTTTCATATCTGGTCACTAAACATGGCTTAAACCATTTCAGACAACGTTTCGATTCTGATTAGTAGTCTTACACCAGAGCGATGCAGAGAGTACCTCCACTATGAAACGTACTGCAAATATATTAAGTATTAATTAAAATGATTTAATTAATGATCGATGTGATTTGCGCCTTTGATGTGAGTTTTCACAAAAACCGCGCTGTACAAAATATCCAATTATTTTTATTATTATTATTATTATTGCTAAAACCATATTGGTAACTTTAGAATTGTACTCTCAGCTTTTGACCCCTCGGAAAAAATATTAAAATAGTTTGGCAATAGAGGTTACCTTATATTATGTAGGTAGATATTTATGTAGGCAGTATACAGACCGCTATAGCTAAAGTATCGGTAATAGTGGATGGTTGTGTATGCGTATTGTATTAGATTCAAGTGACATCTGTTGGCGAATGCTCGTGCTATTCGAATATTCAATATCGGGTTGTCATCTCGAAATTTCACCCATATCACGGGTTAAGTGGTAAGCTGGGTGATATCCACCCACTTTATCTATACTCCCACAAATGATAAAACGACATTGCCTCCTACCTACAAATCGATATTTCAATAAAGATGTTATCAATAATCTGAATGAAAATGTGCAAAAGAACGAGACACAAAAAAAACTAAAAAAGGTGGCGACGAGGTAAGGATCTCTCGTCATACGTGGACAAGCACCTTAACCAACTCGTCCATTGATACTTCTTATTTTTAAGTCATCGCATATTTCAAATCCAGAGTAAACAATATTATCTTCGACTAATGTTTTCCCTATATTTTTGGTAGCTACCATTTTAAATGATAACAAATGTTCGAAGACCTGGTTTTTAACCTAGATAGTGTTTCGGATTAACATACACGATTTTATTTATATGGTACACCTTTTTTTACATAAGCTCCACACAGAAGGCCCTGAGGAAAATTATTCCCTTCAGGGCCTTTGTAATCTTTGGGGATGCTGTGTGGAGGGTCTTTAGAGGAAAGGAAGGAGAGGAAATTCTAGGACGGAAAAGGGTACGACGGGGGGGTAGAAATCCGCGGGTAGAATTCCGAGAGAGTACGGGAGGAGAAGTCAAAGGGACTCCCTCAACCATTCTCTCCCGATCCGGACTGCCATGTAGCTGGTGGGCAGACACGTCCGCCGATAAGACCCGGACAAACCCCATTAACCCGGGCACTTGCTAACTCACCAAACGTAGCGAACCAATTGGGGTAACTTATGGCAGAGATGTTGGTTATCCCATAAATGGTTCCCGGGGCGGCGCGGTACTATACCCGCCTCTCAAATTTACCTATTGATCTTTTTCTAAAAATCTATACAACTATACATATTTTTCTATTAAAAAAACTTTTGTGGGTTATTCCCTCCAATGTTATACGTGATTTTTAAATTTTCATTTAGATTTATTGGTATTAACTTTTTCTTCAATGATATTTCACATTGATGGGAATAACCTTAAAAAATATTATACGAGGCAGTTATTCTAATAAAGAATATAGATAATATTTAATTTATTGAAAAGTCGTATCACATATTTAATAAATACATTATTTGTTTGTGAATATATGTAACATACTTCAGAGTTTGCTTCTACGTGCTTCCGAATGAAATAATTTATTTGTTTTTGCCAGCAATTTTAAATAATATAAAGTTTGCTTTAAAATAGTAACATCAATAAAAGAATGATAATTAATATTTACGCCCGAAAGGCTTTTACCTAAAACAAATTTAGAGTACCTAGGGTTTAATAATTCTTTGACGGCCTCCGTGGTCGAAACTAACCAGCCTTGACTTGTTTAAATCCCGTTATAAATTTAATTTGATTTTGTGTTATTTGTCTATTTATTTATTTAATGTATACTTGCGGCACTTTTCAGAGTGGAAGATTCGCTCAATATCGCGCTGGTGTTAGACTATCATTCAGAATTAAAAAGTTGCTTGAAACGGCTTTGGCCGTGTTTGGTGACAGGATTTGATTAGCTGGGTACTTTTCCGCCGTCCTTCTACCCATCTCCACCCACCCCGACTATCTTCAGCCTCACAAAATACTCAAGTTGACACGCCATAGTCTTATTTCCTTGGAAGCAGTTTGGGACTCTTTTCACATAAAAATGTATATTGGTGAATTGAAATTTACGTTCTGACAAATAAAATAATAATAGTTTTGTTGCCACCTTCTTACAATAATATTTTTTTGCAATACACAATTTTATGCATTTATTAATTTCCTAGCAGACCCGTCCACACGCCATCTGTTAAATCAAATCCACGTCACGCTGCCCGCTGCCTCTTGACCAGATATATTATGTATTTCAACCAATTTACACAAAAACCTTGACAAATTATATACCTAAAAACCTTTCTCATAAATCACTCTATCTATTGGTGAAAACCGCATGAAAATCCGTTGGGTAGTTTTAAAGATCTAAACGCACATACATCGTGAGCGACTTCATTTTATACTTTTAGTAAAGAAGATATGAATATTGGCACTGCGGAAACCATATAATATGAAAAATAAGATAAGGAAAAATGGATTAACCTAATACTCGTAGGTACGAGTACAACAAATAAAAATATGAGAAATAGTTTAGATGGCCTACCTACGGAAAATAGAAAAAAATAGTTAACAATTGTTAAGTATTCAGGTCACTTCAGTAGAAGCACTCCGTAAAATGAGAATTTAGTTTTTATTTACTATAAAATAAATTCGCTATGACTTGCACTTTTTTTACATTCTACTTAGATTAAACACCGGCTCGGCCCCCCCTGTATTTCTGAAGAAACTCCTTACCCCATTTGCCAATTGCGAAGGAAAGAAGGAGGATTTATGGTATTCTGTTGTATTTATATAACAAGGGGTTTAAGAAATACTAATATAAAAACAAACTGACAGTTTATTTATAAGTAGAGCTTTTAACCCAGTGGTCACAAACCCCGGCAGCCAGCCGGTTCTGCAACTCAGGTACTTAACCACAACCCCGGCGCGCTGACGGGCTAGAGTAAGTCCGCCACAAACGGAAAACGAGCACGACAGTGACATTTTTTCATAAAATTTTAAATGCCGAAAGCTCTGTAGGGAAATAATATGTTTCTTATGTTTTTTCCTTGATATTTGTGTTCCGAGTGTTGTATGCAGCCAGCCGCCATTTAATTTCTTCAAAATTGCGAGTGGTTCTAGGCTTTTGGTAGTGACCCTGAACGTCCCTGATTACTTTGAGGACAATCATACCAAATTATTTTATTAGTTATTGTTATATATAAATATATATGTAAAAAACAAAAATTATTATTGTTCGATTTATGAATATTATGTTTTTTTGTAACTTTTTGAATAAAAGTGTGTAAAAAAAACTTACGAAAAAATAGAAGGTTATATTTGAATATGTAAAGAAAAATTTTAAAAAATCATTCATTTGAATATATGGTTCAAAAGTTACAACAGATTTAGTACACCAATGCAGGTTTTCAATTTTTGGTACAAAATTAATTCGGTGGAGAAAGCCAATTCTTTAGCTCACTTATTCTGTTGCCAATGGGTTAATAACACCCTTCATCACCTTCTGAGTGAGAACTGTTTTATCATTTAACAAATAATTAACTGAAATGGTAGCAGGGTTTAGTCAAGCTGTGAACCTAATTTCTTTGAGTTTTACCCTACAGAGCAAAATGGTAGTTATTTTTAAGGCGTATTGCTTTTTTAACAATAATTTAATTTTTAAAAATGAGATTTTGGGTGAAAATCTACATAATCAGAAAGTTACAATATATAAATATATTTTGTAGATTCATTTTTAATTTGGAAAGGTAAATGTAAAATCAACGGACTAAATTTACTTCCAAGCCTATATTCAAATATATTATGATAAATTTCATGAAATCCAAAACGAACCTTGCTCTTAAAATGAAGATATCGATAGTAGATACGAGTACTAATAATAGAAGTGGAGTGGAAGTGGTCCCACCCGGGCGTCCCTTGTTCGATTCCTCGGCTGGCTAAGTCCTCCATCACGACACAAGCAACGTTTTCGGCTTACTGTGGTGACAGTAGGAGATAAATATTGTTGGGGTATTCGTAACCCGGGAATGTTTGTCTTTCTTTATTAAAAAAATATATATATATTTATACATAAACAAAAAACAAAAAATGCTTGCTTATATATATATATATATATATATATATATGTACGTTGTTTATGTATTATATTACGCATAGGAAGTGTATGAAACTTTCAAAATACCTTCTTTCCCAAGGTTTCTGGATTATTACATGATAATACATCTAAAACACCACATGATAATACATCTAAAAAAATGATCATTACATAACTCTTACGAAACTGTCAAAAATATCACAATTTGAGAATAACATTTTGCAAATCATCGATTGTTCAATCAAAATTCGATTCGAAAACTCTATAAATTAATGAATTTACTTGAAGCACTAAGTAAGAATGATAGGTTTTTTAAATAGGTACCTGTGTTAGGTACCAAATTTGATTGAAAGGCTGTTCAGACACCGAATATAACCGCGAGCACATATCTGCTGAACCCCGATCGCTTATGTTTCGTAGCGTTCACACGACGCCGCGACGCTTTCAAATATTTCTATCGAAGGTAGGAGAGGGGGTCAGATGAATTAGCGAGCGGCCACGGAGTGCGCATTTTTTGTACTGAATCTGTTAACTTGACATCTGTCATCCACAGGTCTAGGCAGCTCCGTAATTAAAACGACCCCTCTCCTGTTTTCGTCGGAGTGGTGGGCGCTTAACTGTTAAAATATCGCCTCAGGAGCGGTTACGGCGTAAAATGTGCAATAATGTGCATTGTCTATAGTTGACGTGGGCATAAAGCGCATAGGTGTGTACGGTCTGAAGGGATTGTATGCAGAGCGATATTTGGCGTGTTATGATCTTTTACATTTATATGCTCTATCTGAACAGGCCATGATTATCCTTATAATATACAAAAATGAATGTTTGTAATATACGAAAAATGTCGAATGAAATTAGAAAAATTTGAATAAAAAAAATGTAATAGGTGGCGCGCGAACTGTTTGAAAACTGAATGTACTTGGACTGAATATATGAAACGCGAAAGGGAGGTTGGCGGGACGGGGAGCTGGAGAGAGATGAGGTATGGCGGGGAAGGTGAAGGGGAACGCGTGAGGTGAAAAGGACGTGGGACTCTCAAATCTCTACCGATTTTAAACACACCGTGAACACCTTAAGCTCTTAAAAACACACATTGCTTTTGAAGATAATCTCTATTCAGATGCCAAAAACAGTCATCACGAGTATCTATGCAATTCCCTTGGTAGGAAAAATTCACAAAGTATACTCCGAAAATTATAAAAAATACTTCATTGTGTTATTTAACTTGATATAAATATGTAGGTATTTGAAAAATGTCACTTTTCTCGTGATTTTTATTCTACTCGTATTTTAAAAAGTTGTGTTTTACTAAATACTAGCTTTTTCCCGGGGCTTCGCTCGCATGGTGTAAGAGGGGTTCCCACTCCGCCTCCTCCACCTCCCCCCTCCCCCCCTCTTACCACCCTCCCCCCCCCCTTCACCCCCCTACCCCATCTCTCCCTCCCTCCCACTTTCCATACATTCAGTTTTCAAACCTCGCGTGCCACCAATAGCAATTTTTTTATACAAATTTCATAATGCCAGAGCCCACCGAATTTTATAAAAACCTTGTCTTGACAATAACGAACACACAAAAAAAAGAATTATCCATTATATTTGGTGCAGTCGTTCGAAAGTTATGCGCTTAGCAACACATTCAGCGATTCATTTTTATATAATAGATTTTCAGTCGCTTAAACCTGTCAATAAATTCAATTTTTTTTTATATAAATTTGCTTCCTTTTTTACGTGACACCTCTAAAGACCGCCCCTATCGATAGAGCAAGACATCGCTCGTGGTCGTTGAATTTAACGCATATTTATACGCCGGAACACCAGGGATCAATGCTTCAAGTTCCTCAGTGCATGCTTCATTAAAATACCTGAACATACTCAATTACTCAGCATGCCCACATTGCGTCTTTGCATCAGATATGGCAATCGGTCTGTTAACACAGGATTATCAATCAGACGGACCACACTCCTTTCAACAGAATCAAATATTTTGAGTTGCCTCCCAATTTCAATTGTTGGACGTACTTGAAATTTGTACGCCATTGAAAAATCTGCTGTTTCTGTATATAAAAGACGATTTTCTATCATCCTTTATCACTCATTATATCCCTTTCAAACTATCTACAATAACCTTCTTCTCCTTTTTGAACGCTTATAACGTAGCCTTAATTCGTATTCACGCAAGGGTACCGTTCTGTTATTCCGAGTCTTAAGACAGGACGATACTAAAATATTTGATTCACTTAATCAGACCAAGTCTTTCTGGGGCGTTTCTGAATTGGTTTTCATTCCACTTGAAACTAATACATTCTCCACTTTTTTCTCCGTCCATCCGCTGTACATTTTCAAACCATTTCAGTCTTATCTAAACTTTTTATTAACAACCGCTGCACTTTGGCTAATTGAAATTCCTGCATTTACCCTTCTAGCATACCCACAAATGTCCTTATCAGCATTCCGGTATCCACTGAACATAATTCCTTAGTAAACGACTAAATTTCTTGCTGAAATAAGTGTTATAACTTACACTATTTGAGACCCATGAATTATCATGGGATATTATAATAATTGCAGGATTTGAAGCTGAATGTTTTTATAAAACTTAATTATTTATGATTCGGGATCACCGCCCATAAAATAAATATTTAATAGAATTTCAGAAATTACTTAAATTTCGAATGAACACCGTAAGGTGAACCCTACATGTTCAATTTTATTTTGTGATCCGCACATATAATACCAACGGAATCGCAATCCGAAGAACGTATGAAGCACTCGTTCGCAGTATCCTGGAATATAGCTCCATTATTTGGGCCCCTTCTGAGCAAAACCATATTCTCGAAATAGAAAAAGTACAAAAGAGATTCATGCGTTACCTATATATGAGGAAATATATGTACTACCCTTTCCTGTATCCATCCTTATTCTTAGCAGGAATGCTCGATCTTAATACATTAGAAGCCCGCCGAAAAATATTTTTAAGAAAACATTTTTTTAAGATAATCTCTGGAACTATACATAATCCACCTATTTTGAAAGAAATTAACTTATACGTCCCAGACAAGTATACTCGTGGAAGGTCCCATGCCCTTTTTTATGCTCCAAAAGCGAGGACTTCTGCCTATCAGAACGCGCCAGTCAACAGAGCGACTGAACTGCTCGAGTCTGCATTGACCATTGACATTTTTAACGTAACCTACAGGCAGTTTAACAATTATCTTTTGACGTATGTCACAAAGTAGTGAAACTGACCTTTTTATGTGTTTTGCTATACTTTTTGTCTAATTTGTAATCTTCTCCAAAATGTATTGGTAATAACCGTTTTACGGAGAACATGAAAAAAAATAATAAATATAAATACGCATTTCAAATATTGAACTAGAAGTATTATAAGAATATATTTTTTAATGATTTTAATTAATGATTAAAACGTTAGATTGTAACACTTAATCATAGAAGACCATTTTTGCAAATACAAAACAAGAATTTGATAAAAATCTGAAAAAGACATGGTTACATCTGTGAATTGAATCTAGGACCTTAGCCTTGCAGGGGCTCTTCTCTATCCGCTGAGCTAATTCGATCATGGATATTCACTTCGTCAATTTGGGAGGCGGGAATGGGTACCGCCGCCCCGGGAACCTTTATTGGATAACCAACACCTCTGCCGTAGGTCACCCCAAGTGGTTCGCTACGTTTGGTGATTTAGCAGGGGTGCCCGGGTTCATGGGGTGAGGTTTGTCTAGGTCTTGGAGGCGGATGACCAGGACATACTGAACCCCAGATTCCTACCCACCCCTAAAACCCTTTTCCTTCCCAGAACTCTCCTCTCCTTCCTTTCCTTAAAAAACCACTCCACACAGCATCCCCAAAGATGACATAGGCCCTGAGGGAAATTATTTTCCTCAAGGCCTCCTGTGTGGAGCTCATGTAAAAAAAAAACATGAAAAATATCATCGGAGACCAAATTTGAATTTACATTTTTTGCTCCAAATAATGTCAGGAATCACAGGTTAAAGTAAGTCAAGTTCGTCCCTTAAAACACACTGTATGTTATATAGATGTACCAATATGTATAACTTGGGACGTGTGTGACTGCAGCAAACTTCCACAGTGGAAGATATTCTCAGTGCCGCCCTGATGTAAGACCACCATTCAGAATTGAAACAAAATAGCTTTAGTCGTAATTAGCGAGTAGATCTGAATAGCCAGGCACTTCCCCACCTTCTTCTGTTCCTTTGCCCCTCCCACTGCCTTCAGCTTCACAAACCCTAATTGGAGATGCCATAGTCACCCTGGCTCCAAATGGTTAGGAGCAGTTGAGACTCTAGTGCGGTATTCGCACAAAAAACATCCTTAATTTAAAAGTATTATTATTATTTCTGTCAAGCATTTGACTATCCCGTGATTTTTCGCGGGGCTAGTTGTGAAATATTTGATTTAGCAACAAAAGCTATATTAACTTCGAATCAACGATAGATTATTTTATTTAATGAAAAACATGTCGCAGTGATTCCCCAAGTGGTCCAGGTGGACCCCCAGTGCTCCACGGGAGACTCAACGACGGCGGTCTACGTTGGCGTGATATAAAAATGGGGGTTCACAAGTTGTAAGTGGGGGTCCACGAAAATTTATCTACATTCGATATTGTGGAACAAAAACCGAAGCCAAATATTGATAATTTGCTGTCAATCACTGATAATTACCTATGACATTTTTTTTTATTGTTGAAGTTACGGTACGTTATTAATATTTATTTTTTAATTCTATTTAAGTATGTAACCATATTCTTTTAATAAATAGAACATAAGAAAATATACTATTTTTCCGTTTATTTTTCCTCTCCGAATTTAGGGTTGGAACTCAGCCGCGACGCAAATTTCCATCGTTAGATCTATTCTTAACATTTTTGACGAGTTTTGGGAATATGGTAGAAATGAAGCAGCAGGGGGCCACCGAAACCAGTAAAATTTTGATAGTGGTCTACGAAAAAAAAATATTTGGGAAACTATGATGTAGACGAAAGAAGTATGTTCAAATCCTTTCCAAAATCAATAAATCTTTAAAGATTGCCTTTGTTTCCTTTTTTTATATGTTTAAAACTGAAAGTCTAAATACTAATTTAGCCAACATACAAGCAACAGGATAAAACTCTCGTAAATAACAGAAATCACTGTTCCCCGAACAAAATCTCCAAAACACGTGTTACTGTTGTTTATTTATCGACACCCCCTACCATAAATTTCCATAAAGACAAAACAAAACCAATAAAGAGAGTAGCACGGAATACCCCCTCCCGCAGTTGGGGAATTCCTTGCGTTTCCACAATTTCCACAATTAAGGTGATAGCCTTTTGGCGTATTCCCCTGTCACCAACTTTAACGCACTTAAGTCCCTCCTATACAACATAAAACCATTGGTGTGAATAACACTAAGATAGATTAGATCCACGGAAATATTTTAAGTGAACGAACTTTTTCAGTGGGACGTTGTTATATTGGTCCCAAGTTTAAGACCTTAAAAGGGTGCAATAATTGTTTTGTATTCTCATATTGGGAAGCAGGTATGGATACCGCCACCCCAGGGACCATTTGGAACTGCCATAGGTTACCCCAAGAGGTTCGCTACGTGTGGTGACTTACCGTAGGTGAGGTTTGTCTAGATCTTAGCGGCGGATGTGTTTGCCTATCTATTGGATGGCGGGCCAGATCGGGAGAGACTGGTTGAGGGAGACCTTTAGTACGTTCGTCATTTCTCGTCACGTTTTCATCCACCCTTTCTACCTTTTACTTCCTCTCCTTCCTTTGCCTAAAAATACTCTTCACACGGCATCCCCAAAGATGACATAGGGCCTCCTGTGTGGATAAAAACATGTTTATTACAGTCGCAAATAATTAAATCACGTCACAGAAAATTACTCTACTAACTGGTTTTATTTATCTGTCTGTTTATTTATTTCCAGAAAACCAAGGTACTTGTCATTTTTTTAATGAACAATGAATTTTGAAAAAAAGCAAACCAACTTTATAAGTCTCTGGAGTAAGTAATTGTATTTCAATGCTCTATTTCATAAGGTTTTTGGTTACTAATAATGTAAGCACTTATTTTTAATTGAAATATTATTTCAATTAAAATATTTTATTTTAATGAAAATATTAAAATAAAAATATTAAAATAATATTTAAATTAAAATATTTTATTTTAATTAAAATATTGTTTTAATTACAATATTAATTAAATTAAAATGTCATATTTTAATTAAAATATATTTTTTAGACAGAACAATTAGTCATAATAGACCTGATATAGTTTTACATGACAAAATTAAAAAAATAACTTATATCATTGATGTAGCTATTCCAAATTCCTGTAATATTCAAAAAACTATTTCTGAAAAAATAAGAAAATACACAGATTTAGGAAATGAGATTAAAAGAATTTGGCATTCTCGGACTATAAAAATATTGCCATTTGTTATTTCGGCCACTGGCATAATACCTAGGAATCTGATTCAAAATTTAAGCATATTAGATTTGTCAAAGAATTTGTATATAAAAATGCAAAAATCAGTCATTTTAAATACATGTAGGATTACAAAGGTTTTTTTAAATATTTATATTGAGGGATCGGTAGGATTTATAGGTTCAATTAGAAATGCCACAGAGCCGAACCCTCTGATATGAAAATATCTGGAGTCGGTGAATTATATTCCCATTTGGTCTCTAGTAGGTTGACATGTTGTTCTTGTATTGTTTTGTATTTATAATACTTATATAGTGCAATTGCATAGCGTGGGTTGACTAGATGATCATTTGGGGAAGTGTGTGAAAGGGTTTAGTTTTTCCTTCTTTTTTAATTTAACCCGGACATTTAAATCTGGTGCATAAAAAAATTTAATTATTTTGTTTTAATTAATATGTTTTATTTTAATTGAAATATTTCATTTGAATTAAAGTGTTTATTTTAATTGAAATATTTTATTTTAATAAAAATATTTTAGGAAATACAGGTACTCTTATTTCTCCGGGAAGACTATGTTTTTTTTTTTTTTTTTTAAAGAAAGACAAACATTCCCGGGATACGAAAAAACCGACCATTTTTTTAAATCTCCTACTTCCACCACAGTAAGCTTAGCCAGCCGAGGAATCGAACACGGCACGCCTGGGTGGGACACAAACGCGATGCTCACTCAACCATAGACCGGTCAAAATATACATTGTTTAAACATAGACGAAAGGTATTTATTTATAGAAAGAAAGAGTATATTTGCATTCAGAAAAAAACATTTTTTCCCCTTTTGTCTATATTCAATAAAACTATATTTTTTTATTAGTAAACAATATGCTTTCTTTCTTGTCTGATTTCAAAACGGTAAAAGTCATTGCTGTAAAAGCTCGATAGCTCAATACATCATCTGGGGCTTATTATTATCATAAACGACCTGAAAGAGATATCGAGGATTAGGAAAGAAAAATATGAAGGATATCTGTTAGAGCAGTTATGCTGTTGAGACATTTTCACTTTTCGCATTCTGCACATCGCAGTATTCTTCATCACTATGGGTAGATTAAACATCAGCCCAGTAAACAATAACTAGCAGTTAATCACCCGTTCCGCAGGTTTTTATTGCTATGCCCTGCAGGCGGCTTTTGGTTCGGCTTTGCCCAGTTAGTGTTGATGATCATTTTGCAAATCCAAAAAGAACTGGTTTCAAAATTAGCCCGTTTCTCATATCCACTGTCAACGTGTCAACCGGTGATGGCTAGTCACCGCGAAAAAGCAACCGGGACGGGCGGTGACGACATAATTATTTAATATACAGCCGCTTGATACAACTGAGAATTACCATCAATCTTTCGAAACACGGGAGATACTCCAGGTTCACAAATTCACAGAACTTATACCTAGGAAGGGCACGTCCCTTTGCGTTTTGCCGACGAAAGTGGCGTCATCTTGTGACAAATTCATTGAATTAAAACCCGAATTATAACGGTTACTTTTGTCTTAAAATCCACGTACACGGATGTTTATATGGTGCGACGGGTAAGGCGCAGCGGCAGACATGCGTTGGAAGCCGGATTCTTAAATTCAACCACGCAGACGCAAGGCCATTAATAACGTTCGATGCTAATCGCCAACTCTTCGATCTACCGATATACTGCAGCGCTACGGATATGTTCCTTGAGGGACGAGTGCATACTTTCAGAGCACTTCGCCACCGCCACTACGTTAATCGAAGAATACAATCACTACAGCCATGGTTGCCAGGATGGCTCTCTGCAGACGGGAGATTATTATTTGTCTAAATTCTTTTTTGTTATTTCCAATTTTGATTTAGAATACATTACATTGCACTACCCTTTCATACGTTTTGGAAAAAACTGTAATTATTATAAACCTATCCTGCAGATGTCGGAAGTATGTGGGTTTATTCTTGATGTGAGATTTCAAGCGAGAGAGATTTTGAGAGCGTAATAAAGAGAATTATAGACAGAGCGAGGGACCGCGACCGAGAACGATTGAAGGACAAGCCAAATCCCACCCTGGGATGTGACTGTTTATGATGATCATAATAAGTTAAGAGGTATAACTTACGCACATAAAGGTATTTAAAAACAGTGGGGACTTACCTAGAATGTTTTGAGTCAATGGTTATATTACACCTTATTCCCATTGGTATAAAATAAAGTAAAGCCAAAGAAAAGAAAGAAAAATAACGAAGTCCTTGGCAATTATTCACAATATAAGGCGTTACTTTTATTTGTTTTCTTTTGTTTCGCTTTCATTTTGTCAGATCTTTTAGAAATAAGCCATATTATTGCGAATTCCATTTATTATACACGTTCATCTAATGTTTCATGAACTTCAATGTTTAATGTCATTACAGTATTGTAATGCTCAAACAGAAAAGTAATCTATTCTGAAATATATTTTCTATTCATCAGACGGATTTCACGCCGCTGTGATTAATGGTCACATGGATTCTTTTAAAATTAGTATTACCTTTTATTTTGAAAAGTTTTCATTTTCAATGTAAATTTGTTACTTTATATTTTAAATTTTCTGCTAACGGTTTCGACACATCCGTGTCGTTCATAAGCAAATTTAAAACTAACTTTAAAATTTAGATAAGTATAAAAGTGATTAGAGATGGGGGTAGTGGGAGAGGTAATTTTGCGGAAGAGGAAGAACGGTGGGAGTAGTCGATATTACATGAAAACATTGTTAATAAGGGTGATTTTATTAACTAAATTATTTTATTATTTCTAAGGTTTCTTAAGCGCGCCAATGAAAATATGAATTTATATTGGAATCTTTAAACTAATTTTTTTTCTACGTTGAAGCTGTGGCCTGTCTCTATTAGATGGTTAGCAAACTCATATCTTATTTTTACATTTAAAATATAAAGTAACCAATTTGCATTGAAAATTAAAACTCTTCAAAACAAAATGTCTACAAATTGTTTCATAGTTAATACCCAAGAAATACAAAAAGATAGTATTACCTGTTAAGAGCGTTTAACCAGCCAGCGGACGAAAATCCACATTTCGTCGAAAGTTGTTCTTACGATCGTGCAGGGTGGTTACAATGAGAAAGATTAATTATCCTCCGTACCAGGTTTTTTAAATTATAACTCGGTATCGAATTTATTTCAATCCAAATTAGCTTTAATTTATACCTTCATCCAAAAATGCTGAAAGGCGTGATGATAAAACTATTAAAATAATGTACTTTTTGTAATTATTTTTTGATTATAAGTATTTATCATTTTTCAATAATGTCTAAATTTAATAATAATGTTAAAAAAAATCTGAAATATATTAGTTTGTAAGTGCGCAAATAAATACACAAATGGACCAATTTTCGTCAAGAAGCACATGTACGTACAAATTTTTTAATGATTTTATTGAAACTAAAATTAAAATTCTAAAACATGCGTTTGCTAGATAATATATTGATTTATTTTACTGCATGATTATATTATTTGCAATGGGTGTGGTATAATACAAAATATTTTTTGAAAATTACAAATCTGCCAACGACCTGTAGAATAACCTTATTATACTAAAAATTTAAAAAAATTCTCAAAATTACATGCGAATGCTGGATAAAAGAACAATCTTTCGAAATCCATTTATATTTTTTTGTGGAAAAGAGTCAATACGTCTAAAATCTGATTTGAATATGACATATTTCTGGTTTTCTCTGGTAATGCCCTCTTAAGATTTATTATTGGATTGTTTTCCATGCTGCGCTACCTCCTTCTTTAGCCAACATTTCGGACAGAACTACAGTGTCCATCATCAGGGCAGATGTGTTTTCAGATTACACCGAAATGGTGTATGAAACTTTGAAAAAGGAGGAGGCAGCGCATAAAGGCATAATAACCCATAAATAAATCAAGATACTAAGCAAGGTCATTTATAATATTTGGATACGGAAGAAAAACAGACATTCTAAATACAATTCGAAAATTGAAAATGTTACAGAAATAAGATAAACACAGACAATTTGGCCGGTAAGTGACTGAGTTGGCATCGCGTTTGGGTGCCACCTAGGCATGGTGAGTTCGATTCCTCGGCTGACTACGTATGCGATCACGACGCATTGTGGAGGCGGGTGTGTGCACCGCCGCATCAGGAACCATTTATTGGATAACCTACACCCCTGCCATAGGTCACCCCAACTGTTTGCTGCGTTTGGTGACTTAACAGGGGTGCCTGGGTTCATAGGGCGAGGTTTGGCGTATTTGCCCACCATGGCTAGCCGGATCGAGAGACACTGGTAAGAGGGAGACCTTTTTATCTCTCCAGCCGGACCCTCTCGACTCATCGCCTTGTACCGCAGTGGTAGGGACAGATTCATACGTCTGACACTCCTGGACACATTATCCCCCAGATTCCTATCCACCCCTCATACCTTTTTCCTTCCCAGAGCTGGACAGAGATGACATATGTAGGTCCATAGGTGGAGCTAGTATTAAAAAAGCTGCATTTCCACTTACTGCCGTGGTAGTAGGAGATTTTTAAATATTGGCAGGTTATTCATATTCCGGGAACGTTTGTCTTTCTTTTACAAAAAAAAAAATATGCAAAAAAACTTTGTCATTTTTATTCATAATATTTACATTTCTTCCGATATTTATTTATTTATTAATTTACGGAAAACAGTCCATTAAAAACATAATAATAACACGAATAAAAAAAACAGAGATGACAGTGAAGGGAGAGCACATATAAATTAATAGCAATGACAATATAAAATATAAAAAGTACATACAGAGATACTACAAGTCAAAGCATGAAGAAGCATTTAAATACTGCGTATCGACTGGCGAAAGTCATTTAGTTTTACACCAAAAAATCAATGCTTTGACTTGCGTTGACAATAGAGGTGGGTAAGTTCTGCCTTTTTCCGGAAGCCTCCGAGACTTGCTTCCTTTTAAAAGTACACGAGTTCTAGGAGCAGGTCCCGGGTCCGAGTTCTTAGGTGCGGACTGGGCACTGGGTATTGTTGCGGCGCACCGAAACGGGACGCACGGGTTCAAAGAACTCGGAACCAGGACCTACTCGTAGAACCCACACGAGAACTCAGAACCCCGGAGTCGGACAAGACCCGTACGAGAACAAGGACCCGTCACCCGTGCAATGTAGGTACATTCAATGTATCTACACTGCACGGTCTTTTATTGAGAATTTAAATAAGTAAATTAATAAGCTGTAATGCTTTACTATAAACTATTATTTTATAATGCACGTCACCCGTTGATTAACGATACCAGATAAGACGCTCTAATTAAAAACTGCTCCGTGTCTAGCCGAAGCGCTCACGCACGTGTGTGTCGATCAACGAACAGCGATCGAATGAACGCCCAGCGCCCAGAAGGGGAAGTGTCATAGTTGGCCGGCCGCGGGTAGCAGGGAGTGTCGGGAACTCACCGAGACCCGCGACTCATGAGTGGAATGGTGAGTGACGCCGGACCGTGGATCGCGGAGCAAGCCGGCGGCCACGGGGTGAGTCAGGAATGTAGGTATCGTAGTTCGCGGCGTTCGCGCGAGTCCGGGAGTGGGCGGAATGAATGGATTGTGTCGCGATTCACGTAGCTTGGAACAAGGCGCTTGGGTTTAAAGGAACCCGGGACTTGTATTCGAGTGCGGTTTTCGCGCTTCGGCGTTGAGTTGCTCGGACCGCCGGATTACCGCCGGATTTATTTGGATGCGGAGAGTACTGGGACTGGGCCGGGTTCTCTGGGAGTAGTCGATTTGAAAAAGGAGTGGGAGTAGGAACTGCTTCCCGCAAAGGAGCGGATCACATGAGCCCATTCCAGCTGAACTGACACATCGCTAGTTGACAAGTCTCGACATTCTGGATAAGGGAGAATGGTATCCATAATTAGTAGAATGTTGATTGAGGAACAGCAATTCATTATTTCGAATTCGAAGTCTACGGGAAGGGATGTTAAACTGGATATGAAAAGTCTTTGTTTACCGGCAAGCAATAACAAAAGCTCTGTACAATTAAAGAGAATATAAAAAAAAATTAACGCCAATAAAATACGCCGGATATTAATTTGGCACAAGAATTCTTAATATTGCGTATTTTTCGTAATTTTTCAGGCATATTAACATCGTTGGTAAGTACTGAAATTATTACGTCCAGTAAATTTTATAAAAAAGGGAACGTTAATCTTCGGAAGTGTCAGATAAAAGGGAGAAGGGTTAGTAAACAACATGGATGATAAATAATACGTTAATTAAATAATTTACAAAATATTTCTTTATTTTACGCCTTTATTATTTTACAACTTTCACGTCTTTTCCTGCAGGGGTGAGAAAGAGAGAAGTGCATTTTGGCTGGGATATACTTTTTGGTTCTTTAACATTTATACATCGAGTCGCATATTTTTATTCACACGACGTACACACTAATTAATTTAAAATTTTAATAAAAAATACAATAAGAATCTTTGTTAGAACCTCTTATTTATTTTATTTATCCCAACCATTTTCAGAACTAACTTTCCTTTCTCAGGGCAAATCAATCTTAATATGTTATATAAAACAAAGTCGGGTTTGTTACACCATTTTTAACTAGAGAACGGCTTAACCGATTTCTACGATCTTTGATTTTTTGGAATTGTCTTCGCCCCGAACAGCGAAATAGCTATTAAAACATCGGAAAAAATTTATGAAGAAAATTCTTCTCTTCGTACATTTTTTTGAAAGAATTCTCATCTTTTGAAAGAGCTGCAAGAATATTGTTATAAGTGTAATATTGAATAGTGAGTGAATTCCAAAAATTCCAAAATGTCAAATATCAATGCGCCGATTGTTTTGCTTTTGTTCACATATAATGCTGCCCCTCTTTCTTACACGCTAAATGTCAATAGTCGAAAATGAGACAAACGGTGAACGTATGTCTTCAGGCCTCCAAAGGAAAAATTAGAATCTTATTAATATTATAAACGCGAAAGTTTGTGTGGATGTATATGTGTTTGTTACTCTTTCACGCAAGAACTACTGAATGCATTTCAACGAAACTTTTCAATAAAATAGCTCATACATCAGAATGACATAAAGGCAATATATAATGGTGAGCTCTGGCGTTATGAAAATGTGTGTATTTCATATATTGTAGCGGCAGGGAGGAAAGGCTGGGGGAAGGGTAACGGGGGAGGTGGGGTTCGCGGAGGGGGAAGGCGGAGAAGGTGGAAGGGAACTGGGACGCACGGGATAGGACGTGCAGGGAGAATCAATCTATTTTGTTTAATAGCATTGCAACGCATGCCGGGGACCAGCTGCTTATCAATAAACAAACAAAAATATGGTCTTATATGTTCCTATTCTAGACATATTCCCTTTCACTGTCCGTTTTATCTCCTCCCCACTCTTCACTAATCCCTAACCACGCCCCCACCCATTAGTAATATATTGTGCTCACCCACTGTTTTGTAATGTCAAGTTATTATACGAGTATATTTAGCCTGAAAAAGGAACTAACAAAGGGTTCTTAAAAAGAAAAAATATTTTTATTAAACTGTCCGTGGAAATCATAGAATATATTTATTCAATTTGGGAGGCGGGAATGGGTACCGCCGACCCGAGAACCTTTATTTGATAACCAACACCTCTGCCATAAGTCACCCCAAGTGGTTCGCTTCGTTTGGTGATTTAGCAGGGGTGCCCGGGTTCATGGGGTGAGTTTTGTCTAGGATGACCAGGACACACTGACCCCCAGATTCCTACCCACCCCTTAAACCCTTTTCCTTCCCAGAACTCTTCTCTCCTTCTTTTCCCCCAAAATCCCTGCACACAGCAACCCCAAAGATGACATAGGCCCTGAGGGAAATTATTTTCCTCAGGGCCTCCTGTGTGGAGCTCATGTAAAAAAAAAATCCGTGTCGTCTACGATTTCACTCCCATCAACTACCCATAATATTATTATCTCCCCAGAAAGTCATTTATTGGATACCATCAATATTTATTTATTTGATTAATTTGTATTTTTCACATTTTAATCATTTTAAACAAAAAGTTACATTTGCGGCAAGTTACAGGGTGGAAGATAAAGATAAGTGTAAATCATAGATATAGCCACTATTCAGAATTGAAATGGCTTGGTGACTAGATTTTCAATTTGGGAGACGGGTATGGGTATCACTGCCTCGGGAAACATTTATTGGATTATCAACACCTCTATCATAGGTCACCCCAAGTTGCTTGCTATGATCTAGAGGTCGCAGGTTCAAATCCCGACGTGCGCGGATAAATTTTATTTGACAATTGAACAATTAAAAATAATATAAGTTATATTGGCAGCAAGTTCCAGAGTGGAAGCCACTCTCAGTATAATTGAAACGTTGCTTGAAGTGACTAGATCTGAATATCCAGGTAGTTTCCCTCCTTCCTCTTTCCCACTTCCTCACTTACGTTTAATCTCATGATATACCCCGATTTCGGATGCCATATTCTCACTGGCTCCTGACGGGAGCAGTTTGGACTCTTGTAATAATACGTTAAAAAAAACCAGAGGTGCCTGATTTCATATGTTGAGGTTTGTCCGGATCTTGACGGCGGGTACGTCTGCCCACCAACTATGTAGCAGGCCGTGTCGGAAGAGTTAAAGTTAAGGGAGAACTTTTGACCTCTCCAGCAGTTCTCTCTTGGAACATCGCCTTTCATCACAATGGGAGGGATAGATGCATACATCCGTCACTCTTGAATATACTGACACCCAGATTCCAACTGACCCCTGATACCTTTCTCCTTATCAGAACCCCCTGTCCTTCCATTCTTAAAAAACCCTCCACACAGCATCCCCAAAGATGGCATAGGCCCTAGGGATAGGTAAGAGAATTGTTTAAATTTAATGTAAAAAAAAATAGCCAGGTAGAAAAAAAATAGCCAAGTTTTTCTTCACCCTCCTCTTTCGAATCTAATTTCCTTTCCCACCACGTTCTGCCTCCAACATACCCCAATTGAGAAGGCCGTAGTCTCACTGACTCCAGACGATTGGGAGCAGATGGGATTCTTGTAAGGTTCACGTTTAAAAAAAATACGGAATAAATTATTGGCATTAAGCTGAAACACTGTAACACACCTACAAATGCATAAACCTTATATAAACTGATCGATTTTGGATTATATAGGTTGCCAAGTTTACACCAAAAGCAAGTAAATTTTAAAGAATAATGCTTTTACTTTTTTTTTATTATTTTTTTTTTTTTTTTTATTTTTTTTTTTTTTTTTTACATTTTTTTAGAGAAAATGTGTCCTTACTGGGGTACCCCGTTCTAAGGACTTGTTCTTGGTAGCAAACAACACTGTAACAGCATTTCAAATGACAAAAGCGCAGGTTTGGAAATCAAATATTATAAACAAAATATTCAAAAGCAAATAATATCATATCTGTATTATATTGGCAATGAGGTGATAAAGTTGTAGAAAGCAAAATAATAATTCAAACACGACAATAATTTTCCTCTTGTAGTATTTTGATATATGTAACAAAAACTTAATTTAAAAAATTAACATACTTACACTAAAACCTGACTTAATTTATAATTCCCTAGCGATTTTCCGGCGTGCATTGCAATGCCACTTAAATAAAGAAATTGTTTCTCCCTGCGTGTCCTTTCCCATTTGTCCTCGTTTTCCTTCCCCTCCTGCGTCCCCTTACCTCAAGCATTCTCCCTCCGCCTTCCCTGGCTTCCCCCCTCCCTTCCGCTTCCCCCCGTCCCACGGAAATGGCTCACCTCATTATAAAACAATCAGGAGAAACCTGCCATTACAAAGATTTGTTCACAGAATTTTAATAATTCATCAAATTTCTAAGATCGTTTTCAACTCTTGTAAAAGTTCTATTCAAATTCTGTTATTATACCACTATGCGCCAGTTCTTTTATAAAAAAGAAATAATGCAGAATTTGAATAGAACTTTCACAGAACTTAAAAATTTACTTTATTTTATGAATTACTAGCAGACCCGGCCACACATTGCTGTGGCTAACGAAACACAACGCCGTTACCCAACTCTTATAAAATCCACACCACCGGCTTTCCAGCTGCCCGCTGCCTGAATTGAATATTTGAGTTTCTTGGCTTTTCTCTACTATAATAAGCATGTATTATACATATAAACCTTCCTTTTGAGTCACTCTAGCTATTGGTGAAAACCGCATGAAAATCCGTTGCGTATTTTAAAAGATCTATGCGCACATACATGTTGGGCGACTTCATTTTATACTATGAAATGATATAAATTTTGTAAAACTAACGGCTTTTTGTAAATTAGTTAAATTTGTTTAAATAGTTAAATCACTAGAAACATTATAAAAAAACATTACCAAAACACACCTGCGTGTGTGTGCAATGTATACGTAGGTGTATCTAATATCGACTGACGTGTGTATATCTAATATGATTATATTATAGCAGACTGTGAATTTCAGGCCTAAACTTAATCTAATGAAAATAAACAATTTTTTATACTCGTACATCAATCACTATGTAATAAAAAAAAATCGACATGTTTCAAAAGCAATGGTTTCTTTATCGGGATAAACGTATTGGCCGACCTAACAAAACCAATGTTGTACCGACGATTAAGAATCGAATAAGTAAGAAGGATATATAAAATAATGATAAAACCGAATGTGCTTCTTTAAGCACTGGACCACCGAATGCTGCAGGGTTATTCCATCACTCCAGAGCCATTTCAACATTGCAAATATCCACTTTCAATCCCTTTGCTGCCAAGCCTGTCGGAACCAGCAGAGCCCCAGGATTCGTTATGTTAGTGTAGCATGTATTTCGCAATTTTGTATCAAATTTATTGAACTTATTTGCGTAGACTGGCCGCGGGAGTAATGAAAAGTATGCAGGTTTGCATTTTCCAATCGCAGTATTTGTTGTTATTATCTGAGGGAAAACCAGTCCGCGCGAATGCGCTCAGATGCACATATATTTCATTTTTTGTAATGCAGTTTGCCTACATGTGAGTTCCACGAGTGAAACGCTTTAAATTATTTTATCTTTTAGCTGTCACCACATACCTAGATTATCTGGATTAACTGTCACAAGTATGTAAAACGGATTTGGAAATGAACATGAATTTCCTTTTTCATGTGAATACAGTAAAAGTCCCAACTAAATCTAATTTCCTGGAGCCTGTGAGGTGAGACTGTGGCATTCTCAATGTTGTGAGGCTGAAGGTAGTGGGGAGGGGAAGGAGAAGGGTAGGAGAAAAGTGGGGAAGTTCCTAGCTATTCAGATCTGGTCAATAAGGCTAAAGCCATTTCAAGTATCTTTTAATTTTTGAGTGGTTGGTTGTCTTACATTAGAACGATTCTAATAGTATCTTGTACTCTGGAACGTGCCGAAAATATACTATGTATTATTTTTAATTAATGAAATAACACATTTTTAAAAGTACCGCAAATATACTAAATAATATACTAAAGTACATGCATTTTATATTAATAAATAGTGATATAACAAAAACAGAAACCAAAAATTACTTTTGCGCACCGGGATTTTATTCCGCGACCTCAAGGATCCTAAACACTCATCCTTACTTCCTATATCTTCACAATTTGTCCCAATTAGAGACACCATAGTCCCATTGACAGCGAACAGTTGAGTTTCTGATAAAAAAATCCTATTGTGCGATGTTCAAATAAAAATAAAATTATAATTATATCAATTAGGTACGACAAGCTACTTCTGATGTGATTGGTTCAAGATAAATGTTTACTTTTGTTGTAATTTCCAGGGAATCTGAGTTTTGACCACTTTGAATTATGTTGAATTTTCTTGATAGTGGGAATTTATTGATTCTACAAAAGCGCATTCTTAGAACTTAGTATCGGGACTGCGCTTTTAAGTCCTCTAACCTCCTTTCATCACGTTCGTATCGCAACTGACTAGTCGGGTATAGCCTAGCGGCGGATCACGTGATAAGCACTCCATCTCGTTTTAGCAGCACGGAAACGCCTAAAATAACCCGCGTATCACGAGTTCCTATTTACGATGTTTAGAAGTGGGATCAGTGCCGACATATGAATGAAAAATATATTTTTTGTTTTTAAAAGAAAAAATATATCATCGGACAGCAAAACGAAATCTACTTGTTGTTCTTTAAATATGCTCAGAAATTACATCCTGTTTATCGTATGAATATATATAAAATCAATCGGTTGGTGCAAATTAATGAGTTTGGGCCATAGACATCCAAATTCAATAGACCAGAAATAACAGGTGAGGGGAAAAATCAACTATGGCGGTACGAAGAGGGGAAGATGACTGTCATTGGTTGAAAAATTAATCTGACAGTATATAGGCATCTCGCATTATAATATCATCATTTAGTTCTTAAAAGCAAAATCTGCTTTGAATGAATAGACCTTTTTACATGGGAGCGCGAATTGCTTGCCACGATAATAAAATATTTGCGTAGGCCAAATGTACACCCCAAAAAGATTCGCCCGTTTTCACATAGCAATATTTTTTTGCCGTGTTTAGTTAAGACACTTTTACAAATGTTTCATAATTTACTTACCCCTGTAACCAGCGACGAGCACACTAAGGAACCGCCCACATTTATGTGCACACTGATATGTAGGTATGTTGTATAGCACAAGCTACTGTTTTGGCGTGTTATTTTTTCGTTAAATGTATAGATGTTAGCTTCGCGCTGCCGACGGCAAGAATGATGACGTCACACATTTTAGATTCAAGCGATTCTCTATCCCCTCCACATGGGGCGAACTGGCGCCAAGGAGGAGCTCCAGCCGGTTCCATGGCGAGGGGGAAATAATACGTTTTTATCACTTAGGGCAGGTCCAGATATATTCATATGTCCGTGGTTTGGGCCCAGTTACATGTTCCCATTCCTCTAACCAACCCGGCACCAGTCAAATCAACTATTAGCATTTTAACGAATGATAAAATGTCCTCATAAGAAATTCATATTATTACGAAAGTGGTTTCGGTTTAATAAACCGAAACCAATGTAAAGTAGTGCTTGAATTTTATATGAAACCTTGTGGGTTTTTTTGGTAAAAGCCATTACATGAGTTTATGAAGTGACCACCTAATTACTTATTTTATACTTTACTTTAGAACGACATTTATTTATTTTAGACACGAACAGAACATTTATAAACCTTGCTTTTAGGTAATACAAAAAATATTAGTATTCAATTATAAATGTTAGGTGAGGCGTATAAATAGACTCAACAAAGGCGAGCTTATACCCTTAGAAATACAACAAATAATTATTTATGTACGCGGCGTTCACACCTCAAAAATTATGGCCAAGAATTGCCTAAACACAAATAATGAAACGTGAAACCTGAAAAAAATACTTTCCTGCATGAATATAGATAATGTTGTATATCCTCATCTATCCATGTAATATGGGCAGGTTAAATTATTCACCCATTACGTGGCGCATTTCTTCCTGTGATAGTAGAGTTTTGTATCTTGAATCTTTCCTCTCGAAATACCAAATTTTCTCAAAAACATGAAAAAATAATAATTCCGCATCGATAAACAGGCAGCGAACAATTCTTGTTGTGAATTGTTTTCATCCAAAATAGAATAAATACCATTTGCCGTGAATTAGGGTGAGAACCTATCAGAGTAGCACAATCTTCGAGGAACTTATTATAAACTAACCATAACAAAAATAAACTATGTATTATGGCACTTAACAAATTAACCTAGCTTATTCGCCTGCGGCATTCACATTTACGCATCCACAAAAACATACACGTAAATATTAAATTTGACAGTACTGTTCTGAACGGCGTGGCGCCCTTAAGAGGAAATACTAGCGGCGTCTTTTCCATACAAACGTATTCCCCGTTTATCTCTCTGGATTTTGACCCCAGAGCAAAATTTTTTTTACGTAATATAGATATCAACCATTAGCGTGTTGGTACGTTTTGCTTTTTTGATAATTTACTTCTTTTAGAAGTTAGGACCTTCCAAAAATGAATAAAATTACCTGATTTAAACGCCGTCAAAAGACGTTCAGTATACAAACCAAACAATGTATTTTTAAAAAAAGCAAAACGTACCGACATAGAATATTTTCTTCTAATACAGTTAGTGAAAAAAAAATTTAAATCGGTCCAGTTTTGGAGAAGAAAAATGGGGAATACAAAACATCGATTTCAAAGATTTTATTTAGGTATTTTCAGCCCAATGTGCAGGTGTCCCTTTCGCTCACTTCGCCTGAGGGGGCCGGAGAACGAGGGTTTTGACAAATACATACAAAGCGAAGTAGTGATGTAACGAATTTTATCGGTAGACTAGTGTTGTCCTTCCCCGAGTAATCGATATTTTTTATTCGTTTTTTTCTGTTTAGTGACTTATCGCGGTATACCAATACTGATCGAGCTTTCATACTAAAATTGAGCCAAATTAAAATTATTTATGTCAAGTACTATAATAAATTTTCAATTTGGGAGGCGTTATAGGTACCATCGCCCCGGGAACCATTTATTGGATAACCGTTATACCTTAGTTTTCTTTTTCGACACCTCTGTGTTGTCTCCTTCGAACGTCGTTTTCTTTCGATAAAATGCTTCTCCCTTTAATATTTTGTCTATAATTCTTATGTGTCCATATTTGTTTGACTTTTAGTATTAATCCTATTCTGACGAAGAACACTCTGTTTTCGAAACATGTTGATAATATTGATTACATCGTGCTATTTTTACAAAGTTATTTGTTCTCATTTAATTAAAAATGACGCCACAAAGTGTATTTGCAAAGTTTTACTTCAATTATAGTATCCTTACCGATTAGGTCAACCGGACTTGCCGCTAAAAAGTTTTTGTTTTCATCGTTACACTGTCCACAGGCACATGTAATCCTGTTTCTTTTGTAAATTGCTCTATTACTTGGTTTTCATTTTATTTTATATAATTTGTTGCATATTTCCTTTGAATTGCGAGTGCTGTAACATGTTTAATACTCTAGCAACTGAAGTTTTTGGCCGCAACTCACATATTTTTCCACAGTTTCTATTGCTTAAAAATTATCATCACTTTGACCCACCGTATTCCTTTCGAGTTTTTCATTATTCGGTGAAGATAATTCATGGTAAAATTCCTCTTTTTTCATTTTAAACAATTCAGGTGGCATATCTGTTATATAATTCCAATTGACCATTCCTTTTTTCCTCTTTCCATTCGTGTTTTCGTTAAACGTTAGTTTTCTTTTCAACATCTTCCCATATTCTCATTCGAAGGTGTTTTCTTTCTATAATCAAGATCTTTCAAGATCTGCTTGACCTTCAAAATATTGCAAGGAATGGCGCCAGTCTTTATATTGGAACTATGTGTCCGACAAAACTTAAGCGAGAGACAGCTTACTCTAAGGTCAGCAGATCTAGATTTAGATACTAATTACTCTCATTTGGAATAAACTTCCCTCAGCTCTTACTAATATCCAGAATTTGGCTGAATTTAAACTGGCTTTAAAAACAAAATTATTTAAAAAATCATACCATTCATGAATCTTAACATCTTTCCAATATACGTAATAATAATAAGCCATGTTCTCAAGTTTCCCGTGATTGTTTGGTTTCGGTTTCCTCATAATTGTATTTTTATTTTATGTTTAATATCCGAATTTATGTCAGAATATTTCTAATTTCTGAACGCAAACTGCCTTTCTGTTAGTATTTTATATTTTAGTTTTAAAGTTATTGTTGTGTCCTGTATTGCAATAGCACCGCTATTGTCTATTATTATTATTGTCCCGTGCATGCTATAACAGCACTATCTTTGTTAATTTTGTTCTTCTGTCATTGTTTTGTAAATACTCAATACTCTTTTATTATTTTCTCAATATTATAAGGAGCACTGTAGGCTTATTTTTTAAATTTATTATAGTTAAGCGCACTTTTTTTTTTTTTTTTTTTTTTTATTTGTAATAATAAAGACAAGGTAAATACAATATGACAGGAAAAATAAAAATATTTTTACAGAAAAAGAAAAGTCCCAATAAACTACTTTTTAGTAGTTTGTCAATGGGTGAAAGTGAAATGTCACAAAACAGCGCTATATAAATATAATGTTATTATTATTATTATTACAAAGTGCTTCGCGTATTTACCAGGATTATGGCCTTGGATGTTCTTTGTATTCATGGAGGCGGATATGGATTCCGCCGCCCCGTGAATTGGATAACCAAGACCCCTGCCATAGGTCTCCCCATGTAATTCGCTACGTCTCTGCATTTGCCCACCTTCTGCGTGGCGGGCCGGATCGGGAGAGACTGGTCGAAGGAGACCTTTTGACCTCTCCACCCGGACTCTCTCGATCCATTGCCTTGCACCTTAATGGGAGGGTTGGATTCATACTTCTGTCACCCTTGGACCCATTGACAGATACCTCCCTTCCCAGAACTTCCTCTCCTTCCTTTCCCTGTAAGGACCCCTACACAGCGTCCCCAAAGATGACATAGGCCCTGAGGGTTTTTTTTCCTAAGGATCCCATATGTGGAGCTAATGAAAAAAAAACGTGGAAAGATGTGTGTATCTCCTTCGGTCGCTGGCTATAATGCTTGAAAAGGTTATAATAGCGCCAAACTACATTCAATAAATATAATGTTAAATTTGAATTCAAAGCAAGATTTTAAGTAATCGCTGCCTTTAAACTACTGATGTAAGCGTAATGAGTAAGATTAAGAAAGGGACGCTCAGATGGTTTGGGCATGTAGAGCGAATGAACGAGTAAAGGAGTGTAAGGAGAATATATGACGTAAATGTGAATGAAAGAAGAAGTCGGGGACGCCTGACGAAGACATGGCACGACCAAGTGAATCAGTTACTTATATGTGAACGAGGCAAGGAGTGTGTGCCAAGATCGATTTGTTTGGCGGTCCGTACTCTCTGCCTACCCCTGCGGGGAAACGGCGTGATGGTTAGTTAGTTTACATTTTTAACAACTAGATTACGTATATTGGACAAAATATGTTTTGTGTTCTTTGTACAGCCGTTATTGAATAAAAAGTAAGTTTGCTACAAAACAAAAGACCATTATTTTATTTTTTCCAAATCACGAAATATAGTTTTTTCTAAACTTCGGGTCGTTTAGACTAATTTTATTTATTTTTACGTTTCGAATAGCTACAAATCATATGAAACTTTAGAGACCTCGTGCGTTTAAAAATAATGCGCCCTTTTTCTGTCTATGGAGAGCGGTACACGGCCGAGTCAAAAACTTCATTAGCGACGAAATAAGTCGAAACATGCATGCGATGAGATTCGCGGAAGACGGTAAGACTACCGCGGTAGGCAGGAGACGCAGAGGGGGCGAGAGGGTGTTCGAGCCAAGCACTCACGTGGTCTCACCCACACATCTATAGCTAGTTCTTTTGTGAGCGCTGCGCGACAACGATAATTTTTGAAAATACCTACCGTCGAGATTTCTCACCGGTGGTATTACCTCTTAAGTACACCGTTTAGTACACCGTTTATTAAATTATTTCTCGGCCGTAACTACAACATTATTTACATAGAACATGCAGGAAATATATGAAAATGAAAATATCAGATATGTCGTACGTCTGATGCACATTTTTTAAATTATTATTTATTTATTAATATTTCAACGGGCTTTTACATGATAAATTTATAACACAGAGACACAGTTTCAAATGAAAAAGATGAACTTGAAAAAGTAAACACCACATGAATGGTAGGTATAAACAAGGGCGGCTGGTTGAACAGTGTGTTTGTGTGCAGCACTGGTAAATTATATCGTCTAAAATTAGTTTATAATATCTTACCGAAAAATAAAAAATCTACGAATTTCATTAAAAATATCACCTACCAATATAATGCATAATATAATATGAATCAGGGAGAGCAAATTCTCAAAGTTCCGAGCGAATTTACCCTGTCCGGTGTGCAGGCCCATTGCGAGCGGAACGAATTATGTTTTTGTATCGAATATCCCAAACATCGCCAGCGCGCAACACCGGCCATATGTATGAAAAATTAAGATATTTTGGTGTGCCACCCAGCGGCCTTTATCATACAAACTTAAATTCTGATTTAAGGCCAAAATACTTAACCAAACTGAATAATTCTTTTTTTAATCAAAAGGTACAGCAAATACCTAAATTTTACATATATTTGCTTATTTTATTGATTGGTGTTTTAAATTATAAAACGCAGATCATTAAGGAATACAATTTTTTCATAGGTAACTTTGACAATTTTGCCCTCCTGTTGTTTATACATTGTTTATAAATACTGTTTGTATCCTGTTTAAAATGAAATATAAAACTAACTAACCAACCATCACGCCGTTTCCCCACAGGGGTAGGCAGAGAGGACGGACCGCCAAATAACTCGGTCTTGGCACACACTCTTTGCCTCACTCACATTCATACATCGTCTCATATGTTCTCTTCTATTATTCCGACTTTCGATATGGCCCGACTCAAGTATCTGATTCACTTGCTCGTGCCATGTCTTCCTCGGGCGTCCCCGACTTCTTCTACCATTCACATTTGCGTCGTATATTCTTCTTACACTACATTGTAAACATTGTAAAAAAAAGAGTTTTTTGGGTTGAAATTTAAGATTTACTTACGAAAAAATAGTATTGTGTTTTTATTTTCTTAGTACCGAAAAATAAAATTTTTAATTAAAAAGCGATGTGTACAAGTTTTCGCACTTCGAAAACAGCTTAAAATAGATCTTCTCTCCAAATAAGATTAGTGGGATCATTTTTACCTAATGTTGCTTAGTAATCGTTATCTCATAGTTAGGATTATCAGTGAACCACCACGTTTTCAGGGCAGCGGCCGCCACTGGGTATAAAGATATTTTTTTGTAAAAATAATGCATTACAATACAAGAAATAATTTTAAAGGTGCAGATGGCATAAAATATTATAGTATATTTACAAAATTTTCATAAAAACAATTCTTGATAAATCAAATCAAATGTAACAGTACATAAAAAGAAAACGGCAAAAGGTTTTTATATTGTAGATAAATATAAAAATACACAAATATATATGCAGTGTGCTATGTGATTCTCCCTAAATATCAAAATATACTGCATAAAAATATCATTCAGGTATTTCTTAAATAATGGTTTATTTGTATTAAATACCTCGATACTTGAGGTGGATTTGTTTGCAAGTGTGTGAAATCGAGGAACAGGTGCATGTATGAGGTAGTTGGTTTCAGAATTGTTGTTACCGAATACTATGTTTTGCCTTGTCGCTCGAGTTGGTATCTTAAAGTCGATGAGATGCAGGAGTTCACAACAGTCTAATTCGGAGTGAATAATTTTAAACCAAAAAGTAAGGTCATTTATTTTTCTTCTGTGTTCTAGGGAATGCAATTTAAGTGTATTTAGTAAGAATGTATAGTTAATGTGTTGAATAGGTATATGTAACTTGAAGTTAATAAATCGTAAAAATTTGTGCTGCACTCGTTCAATATTTTTTATATGAATTTGATAATATGGAGACCAAACTATGGAATTGTATTCCAGAAAGCTGCGCACTAGTGACAAATATATAATTTTTATAACTTCTAACGAATCAAAGTCTTTGATGGTTCTGATTATAAATCCTAGTGTCTTCATGCCTTTGTTGGTAATTTTTTGTATGTGATTTATAAAATTTAATTGGGTGTTGAACAAAACTCCAAGATCCCCGATTTCTTTGACTTTTTCTAAGATTTTGTTATTTATTGTGTATTTGAAAGATAGCGGGGTCTTGTTCGACAAAATGTTAGTGTCTTACATTTATCGATATTGAGGAATAAGTTGTTTGCGACACACCAATTGTGTTATTTGTCAATGTTTGACTGTCGGATTAGGCAGTCACTTATATTGGATATTTCTTTTTGCGGGATTTATTAAAATAGTAATTATACCACATTTTCTAACATCCTGTCACTGTTTTATGCATACAGGTTACGTTTATTATTCTGTAATTTTCACAACACAATACAATACTCTTGCCACATACCAATCTCGAACATGTCTGTAACTCCCACCGGCTTACCCCTAAACTATGTTTTCTCTCCACAATTCACCTGTCAAAATCAACTCCTTTGTTTATGTTTAAAACACCTTTAAAATGGGCAACATTCAACTGTGAAGGGAAATCTGAACACGAAGTTTGTAAAGCTGTCTGTAACTAATAAAACAAGCCATTTGTAGGATGAAATGCAATGCAATCATTATTGAAACACGGTTTTTGTGTTAGGTATTCATAATCATTTTTTTCATATAATATCGATACTACTCTAGTATTCTAACTATTGCCTTGTCTCTAGTCATTCGTTTGGTTCATCTAACGTGGTATGTCTTCCAAAGGCGTCCACGTCTTTTTTATTTAAATTCACTCCTTTTCCCATCGTTGTGCAATGCAGTTCTACCACTATAAGTGTTCCTTTCTTAACCGTGTTCACACCGTTGCTTACCAATCATACGAGGGCATTCACGGTGTTACTACACTTACGCAATTCCACTGGATTTAGTCTTCTTTCGTCCTTTGTCTCCCAGTTCTGTGCTTCACTGCAATACTTCAGCTTTGGTACCACAACTACGTTATGGATTCGTTACATTTGATTTATAACTTGCGACTGCTATAGTGTTCGGTAAACTTATTAGTCAAAAAAAGCCAAATTGAGCAGTAGGTAAAACAATTTGGATTTCAAATTAATAAATTATGTTGTATTAACCACTTATTTATTTATAAAAACCGACATGTTTCGTCAGCAAAGCTGACTTCCTCGGGGTTTTGACAGAACTAATTTTAAAAATAGACATACATAGGTAATAGAGAAAAATAATAGACATAAACAATAATAAAATTTTGAAAGAAAATAATGTGTAAGGGACGAGGGGCAATATAGAACAATTAAAAAAATTTATTTTTTTTTTTTTTTTTTAAAGGGGAATAGATTTAATAATGGGTCATTTAAAAACAATTTTTGATTATTAATGATATTTAAATTTGCATTAACACTCTTTCTGATCTCTAAAATTTCTAATTTATCCAACTGAAAGCCATTGACATTACAACGTATTAATTCTATTCCACTGTTAAAATTAAAGGTATGACTAGTTTCTATTAAATGGTTGGCAAACTCCGAGAAACTATTATTATTTAAAGCTTTCATATGCTCTTTAATCCTTATTTGGATTTTTGGATTTGGATTTCTTTTGAAAGCCAAATAAGGAGCATATCGAATTAGATTTATTTTGAGAGTCAATCACCAGCAGTCTAACGATATAGATTTATTTTGAGAGTCAATCACCAGCAGTCTAATGATACAGATTTATTTTGAGAGTCAATCATCAGCAGTACAATGATACAGATTTCTTTTGAGAGTTAATCACCAGCAGTCTAACGATATAGATTTATTTTGAAAGTCAATCACCAGCAGTCTAACGATATAGATTTATTTTGAGAGTCAATCGTCAGCAGTACAATGTTTGAGATTTCTTTTGAGAGCCACATGTCAGCAATATTTTTTTTTTTATAATTTTTTTTTAATAAATACAATAGTGTTGTACCATACCTACATCAATTAAAGTTTTTTCCACTAAAAATATATTGATTAATTCGTTTTACACCATTTTTTTATAAAGATTTATTTTGAAAGTCAAACGTCAGCAGTACAACGATTTAGATTTCCATTGAGAGCCAATTTCTTTGCAAGAACCTTGCTTTTCGAAGTCGGTTAAAACCAGGTGTTCTGAATGTGTAAGTACTTAATTATTGTTAAAAAATACGTTTTTAATTATTATGCACTGACAATTGCATTCAATCCTTCATTACCAAGCATCTACCCTAATGTGGACTGGATATTCCCGAAGTCTTCATCAATCAAATATTTTACTGACTCTCTTTGCCCCGTCCAATAAGACTTCCGAATACAATAAGAATTCCGTATTTCCTTCGTCCTTCCTTCACCAGTTCCACGTCTCGCCGAATTTCAAGGTTGGTGTCAGAATTCCTTTGCGAACTGCTTATTAGTATAGTATTATAGTATAGTATTTTAACGACCATCACATTCAGTCATCCGAAGCTAAAAATTATCATGTTATTTCGTTACGCCACTAATAAACTCAATTGATATTTTATTGACAAATCAATTAAAGTTGCACACTTGATTCAAATAGTAGCATCAATTAATGACAATTAAAAGTTGGCTCAATATAGTTCACAACATATCCTTATTGCCTTTTTTCGACACATTTTTGCATGATTGCTAACTAACCACCGTAAACAAGAATATCGCACGAAAAAATAAATATTACTCAATTTAACAAATTCAAACGATGCGCCAAACATTATTTGCATTTTATAGATTTGTATCTCGTTTTGTGTGTGAGATAGTAAAAGAACTGGGGAAAACGTGATATGATATTGGTTCCGCTGGGAAACTTTCAAACCTGTGTTGTGGCTATAATTGATTATTTTAGCTGGTCAAAGATTATCCTTTATTGGAAACTTAAGTGAAAAAGGTGGTGCAATTTTAAATAGCACTAAAAGCAACCGTTTGAATCAAACAAAAGACATTATACAAAAAAGTCTCTAATTTAGAGCTAGGTTGATCGATCGTTTTACATGAACCACTGGTGAAGTGATCGGGTCGAGAGTACCTGATCTTTAATCGGGTGCTTTTGCACGTGGAAAAATCCACGCTGGCGCCGCCGTAAGTCGAAAGTACCCGTCGTACCCGAGACCCGAGTACCCGTCACCCCGTTATTGATCGGATACTTTCATTTGATGAAGGTTGGTAATAGTTAAATACTAGCCTATTTAAAATTTCATGTTTCTAGGTACCATCTTTATTCGTCTGTCTTGAGAACGAGATTCGAGATGCTCGGTCCACAAAATACACACACATATACACACACTCGCCCTGCCACACCGGCATCTGGCATCCATCACGGAACCCGGGTATCTTATCCCGATTGTATATATATTTTTTAAATTAACCCGCTCGCTCATTTAATAGTAGCCCGTGAGTGAGTTGATGAGCGGGTAGTTTACCATCGATTCGGGTCTATTTCAAATGCCCGGAGCCGGTGGGATTGTGGCATATCCGATTTTGGGGATTTTGTTAGGCTGAATGTGGCCGGGGTGAGAAGAAGATAGGGTTGTAAGATGTCGCTTTGATAAGTATTTGGCCATATTGTCCTTTTGATCTTGGCCGTGTGGTATAAGCCTCGGTTCTCGGATTCAAACCACTGCTCAATCGTTGCACAAACAACTTTCTCCGCTTATAGTTTTGGAAGTAGGAGGAATTGAAATATTGTCTGATTATTCATAACCTGTGAATGTTCTATTTTTAAAATAGATTCAAGGAATCGTACCTACTTTTTTAAACACATTTTTCATTAAAAATGATCGTCATTTTGCGTCCTCTTAACTCGCTCATCGTAATACGCGTGAACTCTTCCGTTTTACAAAAAAAAAAATTATTGCTGTGGGGTGGGGGATAAAATGTTGTAGCTTTTTATAGAGTTGAAGTTTGGCGTAGTTTGTTGTCGCCGCACAAACAAAGTTGAGTTTATTTGCAAAACATAATGAAAATTTTCAAAATTGAGGTATTTTCCGCAATGTGTAATTGCCATCCGGGGAATATGCGATAATCAAATAGATTTTTCGAATATTGGAATATTTTATCATAGCGTTTTATTGGTTTTGGCTATTTTTGATGTTGTTGAATACAGAGCAACCATTTACTATTAATATAACTAATAGTAACTTCCCAGTATCTCTCTTGTATTTATATTACTTATATATACGATATTACTAGCTGATCCGGCGAACTTCGTACCGCCTCAGAATCAAAAACTGTTGTCAACTTATTAGCTGAATTGATCTAAATTGTTTCTCCCTGCGTATCCTTTCCCCTCTCGCGTTCCCTCTCCCTCTCCCCACTCCACTTCTCCCCTTCCCCCGTCCCGCTAACCCCCCTTCCTGAGTTCCTTTCCCCCCTCCCCCCTCCCCCCCTCCCCCTTCCCCCGCCCCCTCCCCCCTCCCCCCTCCACCCTCCCCCGGTTCACAGTTCAATATTATACCCCTTACAATATTGCTGCAGTTCTTTCAAAATAGGAGAATTCGTTCCATATAAAATGTATGGGGAAAATAATTTTCTTCGGAGTGGAACACCCTTTACTTTTAGTGGTATGAAAAATAGATGTTGGTCGATTCTCAGACCTACCAGATAAGAACACAAAATTTCAGCAAAATTGGTCCAGCCGTTTCGGAGGAGTATGGTAACAAACACCGTGACACGAGAATTTTATATATTAGATTTCCTTAATGAGCAATCGAAAATAATAATTCGGAATATATTTCAGAACTTCATAGCTCCCTACGGGAAAGATAACGGGTTGATAATAGTTTTTTTATTGTAAAAAAATTCTATAAAAAAAAACCTTGTGTAAATTTCATTACGCAAACCTCCGCAAACAGATTATATTATAAGGCATGGATTCATAAGCAATCGAATATAAAATGTAAACACATTTGGAAGGATGCATATACAATATATACATGTGTATGTGTATGTTTCATCATTATCTCAGCACAAGAATGAAATACTGGACGGGTCATTGGAGGTAATCCACCACTTACCCGTCCTGGTATAAGTGACAGATGGTTACAGAAATAATGAAGCAACATTTAGTTTAAATTTAGAATTTAGACCTCCAATGTCTCTGCATACGTTGTTAGTAAGCAGTATGCAATTGTTTAGCGGGAAATTCGAGAAACAATTTGTGTTAGTATGACAAAATATAGATTAGACAATGGGGACAGGTTGGTGATAGACCACGAGGCAAGCGCTGGGTGGTCGTATCCAGCGTATCCTACAAGCACCTGTTTGGGAGGAAGACAAAGTACATGAACAATAAGGGCATGGCAAACGGTTGGGAGTCCTCTTTAATCGATTGGCCGTCGATGTAATTGAGTGTTTTTGAATCGTTACAGAAAGTAAGTTCGTTAGTGGTAAACTTCAACTTGACCTTCGAGGTCAATGGAGGCCGCTACGGTGTATGTGTGGTAAAACCACGTATGACCATGTTTAAAATATGGCGACCCAGAATTTTTTTGCAAGGCTGATGTAAGCATAATTATTGATTAATATAACGATAGGGACGCTTAGGCGGTTTGCGCAGGCAGAAGGGATGAACTGAAGAAATGAGTATAAGGAAATTATATGACGTGGAAGTGAATGGTAGAAGAAGTTAGGACGCTTAAGGAAGATACGGATGGCGCAGACCAAGCCAATCGAAGAACACAATCCACACTACCATGGCTGCCTGAATGGAGTCCCACCTGAAAGCCCCCTGGAAATGGAAGATGATAAAATATCCCACATCAACGGCTATTTGCATATTTTTTGTTTGTGATATTTTTCATTTATTTTCAGTTTTTATTTTACATTAGCTCTGGAAAGCCGTAGCTAATTAAAAAAAAAAAAAAAACAGAAAAAAAACTACGCTCATGTAAAAAAAAATATATATATTTCATCATTATTAATTATCTTGAATTCTCCTTGAAATCCAAACTCACAAATAAACAAAAAAATTAACAACTGAACTTATTATGAATTATTTTACATCCACGTAGACTAACTGCCATTTTTTTTACATGAGCTCCACACAGGAGGCCCTGAGGAAAATAATTTCCCTCAGGGCCTATGTCATCTTTGGGGTTGCTGTGTGGAGGGATTTTGGGGGAAAAGAAGGAGAGGAGAGTTCTGGGAAGGAAAAGGGTTTAAGGGGTGGGTAGAAATCTGGGGGTCAGTGTGTCCTGGTCATCCGCCTTCAATGCCTAGACAAAACTCACCCCATGAACCCGGGCACCCCTGCTAAATCACCAAACGTAGCGAACCACTTGGGGTGACCCATGGCAGAGGTGTTGGCAATCTCGTCTCCCAAATTGAAAAATTTGCCATGCATTACCGTGTAAGCACTTACCAGATTAGTATAAGTTTATTATTATAAGTAGTGTACATGAAACACAATCTTTTTTCGTTATTACGCACCCTTTGCTTTTGAAAATATCTGAAACCATCAGAAAAGATATGATAACATAATATCTTATATATAAAAATCTCGTGTCACGGTGTTTGTGGTCGCACTCCTCCGAAACTGCTTGACCGATTTTTATAAAATTTTGTATGTATATTTGTAAGACATGAGAATAGGTTTTAAAGCATATTTCATACCGCTAGGTGAATAGGGTGTCCCTATCCATAAAAAAACTTTTTTGACAATTTTTTTTTTGTATTTTTTTTTATTTATCTATAACCCCCAATTTTAACCCTCCCATTTTTAATCGCGATTTTAGTATTTTTGTATGAACAAATTTAACTGTCTTTCGTATTTCAAAAAGAACGAAATTATTTATGTTGTTGAATGACAGATGGCGCTACGTCCGCCTCATCGAACTTTCATCCACATATGAGCAAGACATTCAAGAGAAGCGTCGCGTCATTTTGATATATCATTCGGCACATGTTCTCGCGTGGGCAAACCACCGAGCTTATTTGTGTTGGCTAAAGACGGACTGATAAAAAATATAGTACACGCAATTGCTCTTTGAAATTCATATTGATTTTGTTTATTTCATTTTCCTACTTTAGTTGTTGTTTTTTTTGTTTTTATCGGCGGTCATCGTCTACAGCGCACCATTCCTCTTTCTGTCATGAATCCCACCCCCACACAGTAAAAATGCATTGGTTATTTTTTATTTAACAACCAAAATATTCACTAGAAATAATTTATAAGGCAAAACAACGTTTGTCGGGTCAGCGATATCAATATTATATATTAAAGGACCTCACTAATAAAAGTTTTTCCATGAAATTTCGGCAAAATTTGTGATCCTCAACGTATTCTGAGAAATATTAAGGGTGTTTTTGGTTTTAGGTAAGATTTTTTGAATTTACATCATAAATGTGATGTGGATATTTTTAATATGTTTTTCCTAGAATCTCACAACTTATTTAAACGTAAGTTTATTTTCAGTTGATACGACCATGTCTCATGGAATTAGTTTTAATCTCAAAGGTATTTGAGAAATGTTAAATTCCTAATAGATATGTTTAAAATTTTACACAGCTGATAAACAACATTTTACCTGACAAATTATTTTGCGATCTTATAAAATTTAAAATGAGTTCATTAGCAATGGAGTAGGTATTTAAAGAATATAAACGAAATCGTAAAACGCGAAAATTGATGGAAATACGCATTTTTAGGTTAGGTTAAGAGATCTGCATTTTCGTCTTTTATCGAAATATATTAGAACTTTATATGAATATTAAAAATCACAATGTGCTTACAAGAATTTGGTTGCTTTGTAAAACTGGAAAAAAATTTACACAAGCACTTGAAAAAAATTATAAAAGGCTTTAAATCATACCTTGTCTTTTTCAGTTTTACCAAGTTCTAAAGTTCCATCCTATTTTACAATATTTATTAGACAAATCAATTATTTTTATTTATTTATTTTTTTTTTTTTTAAATATTATTAATAACCAAATCAATTTATCTGATAGTCCCATTTTTAATTTATTCCGCTAAACTCTTCTTAAACAACTCCTTCCCTCTCCCTCCCCCCCTTTACTTACTCATCCTGTAATTATTGTTGTCTCCCTCTTGTCAATTTGCTTCACTTTCTGGCACCAATAGGGTGTTGCCTATAATATTGCTAGCTCTTTCACTCATCCTGTTAATGTCTTTTATATATGTATGTCTGTAGATAATTAACTTTAGTTGTTATAATAGCCCTGATGAAGCTCGAGATCGAGCGAAACCTGGTTGGCTTTTAAATATCAATTATAATAAAAAGTGGTGTTTTACAAAGTGTGTTTTTTCATTTAATATAATTATTTTTATGGTACTAAGGACTTCATTTGGGTTAATGGTATAGTCATAACTACTTCAAATTTTCACATATTCAACTCCGAAAAAAATCACTTAAATTATTGTCATCAAACATCTGTAAAAAGATCACAAAAATAATATAACATTGTAAAAATATATTTTTCAATCACACGTCGGCAATGATACAACTCTACGGCACTTCCCGAAGGGATAACGTGATACGCGCGCTGTTTCGTGTATTACCGTGCTGCTGTAACGAGACGGAGCGCTTATCACGTGACCCGCTGGGATATACCGGACTCCTCAGTTGCGACGTGTGATGGAAAAATGTTTTTTTATTATTTTTAATTGATAAAAAATGTCATCGGACAGCAAAATGACGTCTACAATTTTTACTCCTAATGTACACAGGAAACACTGGATAAAATCATTAGGGGATGTACTGTTACACCCTCTGTACAGAGTGTTAAGGTACGTACTTGATGTACTTTAATCAGTGATTTCTGACATTATTTGGAGTAAAATATGTAAATAAAATTTTTGTTTACGATGACTTTTTTGTGTTCTTTTTTTTTCAACTAAAAACATTTTAAAAATCAGTGTGTATGGAAAACTTAGGGGCGGGTTGAGAGGTTGGTTAATTACTCAGCTTGTGATCTCAAAAATTATTTTTTTTTGTTTTATTTGAAAATAAAAGACGTCAAAATGTCACCGGAGACCAACATTTTATCTTTATTTTTTAACTCCTAATAATTTCAGTAATCACCGGTTAAAGAACGCCAAGTAGGTACCTTAACAACCTGTACATATCTGCATTGATGAAACAATAATAACAGCTATTTCCCCTTGAGTATGCGATACGCACAGCAGATGACATGGGCAAAAGTATACGGGCAATGATCACCCCCTCCCCTCCCCAATTCCACCCCAATTTTTTGCTATCGTGCAGCCCCCTCGCGTTCGGGTGTTTCCGTCAAAAACCGACGCGCCACTAAATCAGTCGACGTGCGTCTTTCCGAGGGGTAGTCGCGTCGCCGGTTCCAACGAAATTTCACAAAATCATCGTAATAATTATTACGAAAAAGCTCTGAAACTGCGAGCTTTAGAGTTTACGCCAATAATTCGAGTGGAAATAAAAAGCACGTACAGAGAAAAAACTTTGCTGAATAGTTATGAAATACTGTTTTAAAGAGGTTTTATTTTGTGTTTTTTAAAAGTGATAATGTGAGAAAAAAATTGTTGTTAATTTGTAAGTGCCAAAATATTGAAACAGTGACTAGTTTTCTTGATAAAAAAATTGTGTACAAAGTTCAAATAAAATTAGCAGTTAAATCACATAACGGACTAAGGTAGGAGTTTTTCTTTATATAAACTAATTAATTATAACATGTTTTATTATTTCTAATTAATTTTAAGTCCATGTTGTTTAAGTTGATTACTAAACAATGCGATAAGCTGAACAATTATTTTCACAAAAGCTTGTGATGAAATATGTTGACTTCACCGAAAATGGGATTAAAAATAATGAATTACGTTTTATGCCCTCTCCCTACTTTACACAGGAAAGGGATAACATTTTTTATCTCCAAATTTAAGCTCGATTTCCTCACGATGAGATTATTTTATAAATGACAATTTGCGAAGCAATTTTGATAGGAATAATATTAAAAATCCTCTTCAAACAGTATATCTTTTCTTGTATCTTTAATTGTAGCTTGTAATTAATCATTTTAAATAATTAAATCGTAGTATTAAAATAAATTATGATAATATAAGCGCAACTCAATCCAAAATCTGGAGACAGAAAAATCAGAAAAAGATATTTGCACATCTGGGATAAAGTTAAAAATAAAAATTCATCCTGGACTTGCAGAAAAGTCAATAGATGTCGCATATTAAAATTAGATGGATACAAATTTATCCAGACACTATCTAGATAGCATTTAGTTCAGGTTTGAATCTTACAATCATATATAAAGATAGTAGCCAATAATATATGCAATAAGAAAATTAATATAATGTTGGTAGTTCTTAGTTGAAGTGATACAGTTTAAAGTGACCGAATTGGATACAGACACCTTAGCTTAGATGGTAGAGCTGTTGCCATGAGAGCAGAAGGTCCTGAGTTCGAGTTCCAGAGGTGCCAATATCTTTTTCTGATTTTACTGTCTCCAGATTTTCGATTGAGTTTCGCTAATATTGAGTAACATTATGATTATATTATAGTTTAGAACTGCGTTACTTGAAAATTGGAGATTGCTCTTGGCGTGACCTTAAGGCGCCCTATCACCGCTCAAAAAGAAGAAGATGGAAAGAAATGTAATTACGAATGTTGGAGAGAGCGCGCTAATATTTTAAACTTTTTGACTTTTTTAAAATAGAGCAAAAATCACTTGGGACCTTCGACCAAGATAATACTTGATCGAAGCTTGGGACTGTCTAAAATAGCATTTAAAGAAACCCCATGAATTTTATCATACATATAACCTGTAAAATAACTGAAACAAACGTGTTTATACTGATTTTCGGAGCATATTTTGCGATTTTTTTCTACCTAGGGAATTTCATATAATTTGCGTTTCGGCGTGGGGAATGAATAGATGTTATCTTTAAAAACAACATATATATATTTTAAGGGCTTAAAACATCAAATGTTTAAGAGGGCATTACCAGAGAGAACCAGAAATATGTCATTTTCAAATCAGATTTTAGACGTATTAACTCTTTTCCACAAAAAATTCTAAATGGATTTCGAAAGATTGTTCTTTTATCTAGCATTCGCATGTAATAAATTTTGAGAATTTTTTTAAATTTTTAGTATAATAAGGTTATTCCATAGGTCGTTGGAAGATTTGTTAAATTTTCAAAAAAGATTTTGTATTATACCACACCCATTTCAAATAATATAATCATGCAGTAAAATAAATCAATACATTATCTACCAAATGCATGTTTTAGAATTTTAATTTTAGTTTCAATAAAATCGTTAAAAAATATGTACGTACATGTGTTTCTTGACGAAAATTACAAACAAACTAATATATTTCAGATTTTTTTAACATTCTTATTAAATTTAGACATTATTGAAAAATGATAAATACTTATAATCTAAAATTAATTACAAAAAGTACATTATTTTAATAGTTTTATCATCACTCCTTTCAGCATTTTTGGATGAAGGTATAAATTAAAGCCAATTTGGATTGAAATAAATTCGATATTGAGTTATAATTTTAAAAAGCTGGTACGGAGAATAATTAATCTTTCTCATTGTAACCGCCCTGCACGATCGTAAGAACAGCTTTCGACGAAATGTGGATTTTCGTCCGCTGGCTGGTTAAACGCTCGTAAGGGAGATATGTAAGAAATCGGTAGAAATTAGGGTAGCGACAGCTTAAAGTCATTCCGTAAATCGAAGTTATGCACTAAAATTATGAAGAGGTTTTTGTGTTCATCGCATTCATGACATCACTCTAATAGCTAGTAGGTTTGTATATAAAAACATGCTGTATTTTTCATACTGAAAATTGTTCTGAAAATATTTCTTACGACGTTCACAGAATGCGCCATTGACAATTTACGGAATGTGTCGTAAAAAGTATCAAGAACGAAATATCTTTCTTTGCAGAATTTTATTCTCTCGACTTAAGACTTATAAAGCAAGAATTAGATTTGAAGTCTATAAAGTTAGTAAAAAAAAAGTACGTGGGTACTTTTAATATTTTTATTAGCACAGACCCGTTAAAATCACGGGTTAGTCCGAGCTCTTGATATATCAGTTCCAATTTAGAAACGACGAGAATAATATTCTGTTAAAAATATATTTTGGGAGGGAATCTTATGGCTTTTCTGAATTGTTACAATCAGGTCCATTTTTGAAAATGAACAAGAGTTACACAGGATGGACAGACAACCGAAATTAATATTTTTGATAAAAGATATATCGAATGGAATTTTTTTTTATTTTATTTAAAATACGGTTGGAATACGCAACACAACAATTTGATTGGGAATCTTTAAAAACTATTATACATATTTATTATCTAACTTCTCTTTGATTTTTTTCATAGATATAAGAAGTTACGTCATCTTCTGGGATTCTGTGTGGAGGGTTTTTTTAGGGATTGGAAAGATAGGAAGTTCTGGGAAGGAATGACGGGTGGGTAGGAATCTGGCGGTCAATGTTGTATTTTTTTTTATAGTGATACCTCACAAGAGTCTCAGCTGCTCCCGTCTGGAGCCAGTGAGACTATGGCATCCCCCATTGGGGTATGTTGTGAGGCTGAAGGTAGTGGGGAGGGGAAGGAGACAGGGAAGAGGAAGGTGGGGAAGTACCTGGCTAATCAGATCTGGTCACCAAACACGGCTAATGCCATTTCAAGCGACGTTTCAATTCTGAATGGTGGTCTTACACCAGGGCGATACTGAAAGTATCTTGCACTCTGGAACGTGCCGCAAATATACTATATATTGTTTTAAATGAATAAATTGTGAAATAACACAAATTAATCCAATAAAATGTATTTGCCAAGTCGGGATTCGATCCCGCAACCTTCGGAATGCGAGTCAAGAGCCTTACCACTGCACTACGCCAAACGACAAAGACAGAAAAACGGTAATCATTGCACATCTGTCCGGATGATGTAAACTGCAATGCTGTCCGAAATGTGATTACACATCTTCCCTGATTATGGACACTATAATTCTGTCCGAAACGTTGGCTGAAGAAGAAGGTAGTACAACACGTCATAACACCCAAAAAGAAATCACTATAATACTTTCGACTAATATCTCAAATCAATAATATTATATGTTTATCTTTGATATCTGGTTGAAGAGTTATGGTTAAAATAATTAATAGTTGGGCGGTAATAAGTGGAACGGATTACCGGCATCTGCTTTTCGTCCTTCATGTTACTAATCGTCTAATCGAACTCTCTTGGTCAAATCGAGCTGTTTACTTGATCGCTCTTTTCGTGTAACTGGCCCTCTCATTTGGAATAAACTTCCCTCAGCTCTTACTAATATCCAGAATTTGCCTGAATTTAAACGGGCTTTACAAACAAAATTATTTAAAAAATCATACCATTCCTGAATCCTAACATCTTTTCAATATACGTAATAATAATAAACCATGTTCTCAATTTTCCGTAATTGTTTGGCTTCGGTTTCTTCCTAATTGTATTTTTATGTTTAATATCCGAATTTACGTCGTAATATTTCTCATTCCGAACGCAACTGCCTTTTGTTAGTATATTATATTTTAGTTTTAAAGTTCTTGTTTAGTCCTGTGTTACAATAGCACCGCTATTGTCTATTATTATTATTGTCCTGTGTGTGCTATAAGAGAACTGTCTTTGTTAATTTTGTTCTCTTGTCAGTGTTTTGTAAATACTGTATATTCTTTTATTATTTTCTCAATATTATAAGTAGTGTCCTACCGAAACTGGATTTTCGACGGAAACCGAAACCGAAACTTTTTTAGATATGTTAAAAATCTATTGTTAACTGAAATTTGGCTTATTTTTTACACTTATACAGACAGTTAACACGTGTTAAATGAAATAAGAAAACAATAATTAAAGTATGTGAAAAAAAAAATTGAATATTATGAAATATTGTGTTATAAAACAAACAAAACTTCTCTACTTCTTGAAACAAAAAATTGTCAATAATCAACACTTACATTATATAGGAATTATATCATTAATAGAGCATTTTAATTTTAATAGCGTTTGTAATCACAACATTTTTATTACACGTATTAAATTAAATTAAAAAACAAATAATTATTCTTTTTTTTTATATTGCTGTTATAAAACAAACAATAATTAACAAACATATTACAATCACGCCGGACCGGCCGGCGAACTCAGCTGTTGATGGCGGGTGATACACGAGCCACGAACTCACCCTAATTCAGCCGAACGACGCGCGATAATTCACGAACGGAGAGTTTTGGTGCAGCCGAATGTTCGGCAGATTTTCTGCCCGAACCGAAACTAATGCCGAAACTAGATTTTAGATTTAGATTTTTGAGCCGAAACATGCCGAAACCGAAACCGAACCTCCGGTCGGTCTAATTATAAGGAGTACCGTAGGATTATTTTTAAATTCATTATAGTTAAGCGAACTTGAATTGAAATGACACAAAACTGCGGTATATAAATACAACGTTATTATTATTATTCATATAATCTCTTCCTACAGCTACCCCCTACCTTAACCCGCCTCATGACCCCACTAAAACGGGTGACTATGTAGTTCCCCTGTCCTTGCACTGTATTGATTTTGGAGCTCTTTCAAGGAATGATATAAAATATTTTTTAAATTATTTCCTACAATAAATTACCCATCATTCTGCACCATTCATCCTCTCCCAAACTCGGTGGAAGTGTGATTAGATCCTCGATTCTAAACCCTGAAAATATGGGTTGAATACCGAGATAAGGCAATAAAAAATATTCTCAACTTAGTAATGCAATTCATGAAATAATGCCATCTTCATCATCGCTGCAAGCGATATTAGAAAAATATTACAATTTTCAATATCTCCTCGCAAAAAATCATCATTCAGAAATGAATCGTTGTAACTTGACCTTAGCGAAAGGGAGCAAAATTGTACCCCTCGTTTGTTTTATGAATTTTGGGTTTAATTCACAGAACCCTTTTATTTAATTATTTTTTAATGTAAAACAAATTTAATAGTATTATGATGAAATAGGCATACGCTTAATATGCATTTTTATTTTTAAATAATAAAGTTAGATAGAGCTTAAGAATTAATTAATTATTATTATTATTTTTAAAAAATATAGTAGTTAGATAATCGGAAGAAGTAATTTATTTATTTATTTATTTATTTAACGCCCAATGGGCTTTTACATTTTGGTAGTACAAAAATAATTCATGACAGATTATTTAACATATACAGAATAATAAAAATAAAATTTGATAAAAAAGCACACAAGTCATAAAAATACAAAAATACAGCGATTTCATAGGTTTTCTGAAAAACAGATAGGTTTAGGAATAGTTTTGGAATAATAAGTTTTTTAAAAGATCAACAAATTTCGCCAAGTTTATGTTAAATATGTCTATATCACCTAATAACTGATTTCCCATAGTGTGAAATCGTTGTATCGGAGAGTGGGCAATGTAGTTCCGCTTATGAATGCTACAGTAGAATAGTGTATTTTGTCGTGTAGTTACTGTCGGTATTCGTAAGTTTATGAGTTGCAGTAGTTCGCAACAGTCAAATTTAGAGTTAAGTATTTTGAATAAAAAAGTTAAGTCGTTTATTTTACGTCTGTCTTCTAGTGTGTGTATTTTTAAAACATTTAATAATAAATTATATTTCAAGTCTTCTAGTGGGATATTTAGTTTAAAATTTATAAAACGCAGAAATTTTTTTTGTATTCGCTCAATGTTATTAATGTGAATTTTGTAAGATGGAGACCAAACTACCGAGTTATATTCCATTAGACTTCTAACTAGAGATACATATAATAATTTAATGACTTGTATGGAATTAAAGTTTTTGGTTGTTCTTAGTACGAAGCCTAGTGTTTTCATACCTTTGTTTACAATTTGGTGGATATGATTGGCGAAACTTAGTTTTTCATCCAAAATAATTCCAAGATCTCTCATTTCCGTGACTCTTTCTAAAGCTGTATTATTGATGGAATATTCGAATAAAACAGGATTTTTATTTCTGAAGAAAGTCAAGGTTTTGCACTTTTCTACATTTAAGAATAAATTATTTTGAACGCACCAATCTTTAAACATACTAATATTTGACTGAAGTATATGGCAATGATTTACATCAGTTATTTTCTTGTATAGCTTGATGTCATCAGCAAAGAGCAATACCTCGACATCGTTGAAGCAATTGGTTATATCATTGATGAAAATGAGGAACAAAACCGGGCCAAGGTGACTACCTTGTGGTAGGCCACTAGTAGCCCAGAAAGCTTTCGACATCCATGATTTTATTTTCACGAACAGTTTACGATTTAATAAATAGCTAGTAAACCATTTTAGCATGTTATCCCTTATTCCTAGAGCAAATAGTTTTTGGATTAGTAGTTTATGGGATACTTTGTCAAATGCCTTCGAAAAGTCTGTATATATGCAGTCGACTTGTTTATTTTCTGCAAAAGATTGTGTTATGAAATTTTGAAATATTGTTAAATTAGTTGCGGTAGATCTACCTTTGATAAAACCGTGCTGTTTTTGGTCAATTAATTTTATTAATTTGGGATAGATTTCATCAAGGACCAGTGATTCAAAAAGCTTAGGTAGTACTGACTGTATACAAATGGGGCGATAATTGGCTATATTAGTGTCGTCTCCTTTTTTGTAGATAGGTGTAATGAAGCTAGATTTCCAGCGGTCTGGAAAGTGTCCAAGGGTGAAGAGACGGTTGAATAATAATGTGAGTGGTTTAGATAATGTATTAGAGCATTTTTTGAGGAATATTGGTGGAATGTTGTCTGGGCCAGTGGATTTGTCAGCGTCTAAGGAAAGTAATTTCTGTTCGCAGTGTTTTTGTGTGATATGGCAATGCGTTAAGTGTGTAGTCCTGCTAAATTTGTAATCAGGTATTTTGTCATCTGGGGTTTCTTCATCATAAACATTTTTGAAGAAATCCGAAAAAAGGTTTACAATGTCCTGTGTATTGTTTGCACTGGTTCCGTTCAATTGCATTATTGGCGGGTATTCTGTGTTTTCATTGTTTATTTTTTTAAGAAATTTCCAAAGATTTTTGGATTTAAAGGCAGTGTCCTCGATAGAGGTTATATACTTTTTGTAACATTTTTTGGAAAGATCTTTACATTTTTTCCTGGTTTCGCTAAATATTATATAATCACTTATGGATTTGCTGTGTTTGAATTTTTTGTGTTGACTCTTTTTTTGCTGAAGAGAGGCAGTAAGCTCTGGTGAGAACCAAACCGGGTAGGTATAGTTTCTCGGTGTATAAAAAGGTACATAGGATTCAATAGTATTAGAAAAGTTTAAATAAAGTTGGTCTAATTAATAAAGTTGATAAAATAAAGTTGATATAAAGTTGATAAAGTCTAATTAATAAAGTTACCGAAAAAGAAAATAATGCTTTTTATTGATCATTTTTCAAGGACCGTCATGTTATAAATTACGACGGTAATCACGCAATTTTAAAAGAAAAAAATCATTGGAACAGTTAGATGATAATAAGAATTATAAGTATATGATAAGAAAAATAATCTATTGATTAATCTATAATTCTTTTCTAACTATTCGTTCGTTATCTAACTATTACAATTGTTTTTAAAGTACTTTGTAAATATTTACCAATGTTATTGTTAAGTTCTGCAAGTATTTTTTTATTATTATTATTATTATTGCGACGGCTATTTCGGCGTTCAAGATCATTTTCAAACTGCCGAACCAGTCGCCGAACAATATCGTTCGTTTTAAATATTTTATCTTCCCATGTTATATATCCTTTCCCCTTCCCCATTTTCTCCTAGCCGCACTCTATTTTCCAATTTGGTGTACTGTAGCTCCGCTGACTAAGTGAGTTCGGAAACTTGGATTGTCCTGACTTATAAATAAAATAAAATAAAATTAGACAAAATTTTCAAACGTAGGATACAATCGGTTGTACACACCAAAAAGAGGAACTCCTGAGCGATATTTACTCAAAACAGAACTTGAGTATTTCTCATCATTATTTGCAACTCAGTCCTCCGAGTCTTTGATATGAAAAAATGCGAATTGTTTTTTTCTTTCTTTTCTTGTATGGAAAGCAAACGAAACGAAAGGAAGATTGTATCTCCACAAAGAAGGCATCGGACGTGATGAGTCTCGTTTCTTTATCTAAACAATTCGTCGGGAAATGGGGAAAGAAAGCGAGTGGGAACAGCGGGTACATCGGGGGAAATCCCCTCTTACGGGTAGATTGGAGACGCGGGCAAATCCTTCCCTGGGATTGCCATCCCGCGACGGTCGTTTGATGAAGAAGGCTTTAAAATAGATTTCATACGAATAAACATCTAAATTGGCAATCAGGTGGAATTATAATATTGAATGGTTGGACAATGGATATGGACGGAATAATGTACTTTCTTAGAGGTTTCTTAATGTTTCATTATGACATTATCTGATTGGTGGAAAAGAATTGGTATTATTTTATTTATCTTAATATATAAAACAAAATCGGGTTAGTTACACCATTTGTAACTCAAGAACGGCTGGACCGATTTTCTTGATCTTTGATGTGTTGGATTTGTCTGCACCCCGAATGGCAAAATAACTATTAAAACGTAGGAATAATTAATGAAAAAAAATAAGAAGAAAATTCTTTTCCTCGTACATTTTGCGTGGAACAAATTCTCCACCTTTTGAAAGAGCTGCAGCAATATTGTGGTAAGTATAACATTGAGTAGTGAGTGAATTCCAAAAATTCAAAAACATCAAATGTCAATGCGCTGATTGTTTTGCTTTTGTTCTTAACATATAAAGCTGCCCCTCTTTTTACACACTAAATGTCAATAGTCGAAAATTAGACAAACGGTGAACGTATGTCTGCTTCCCTCCAAAGGAAAAATACAATCTTCTATCCTCTTCTATCTTCTATCTTCTTCTTCTATCTTCTTCTTCTATCTTCTATATAAATAAAAATGAATCGTCGAAATGTATGTACGCGCATAACTTCCGAACGACTGCACCAAATTGGATAATTTTTTTTTGATGTTCGTTATTATCAGGACAAGTTTTGAATAAAACTACTGGTAAGATCGGGCATTACGAAATTTGTATAAAAAAATTGCAATAGGTGGCACGCGAGCTGTTTGAAAACTGAATATACCGGGACTGAGTGTATGGAATGCGGGAGGGGGGATGGAAACTCGGGTAGGAGGTTCGCAGGAGGTGGGAGGGGAAGGGGGAGGGAAACTCGGGAGCGGAATTCGCGGGACGGGGGAACGGGGGAGTGGAGTGGGGAAAGGAAAGGCGGAGGCCGAGCGGGGAAGGGGACGCGGGAGAGGTAGATGAGGCGGAAGGGGAACGGGACGAATGGGAAAGGACACGCAGGGAGAAATAATTTCTTTATTAAATGGCATAGCAATGCATGCCGGGAACCAGCTAGTAATTATAATAAATCTCCCGCACACGTATAAAGAAAACGAAACCTTCTCCCGTAGGTAAGAAAATCACAAAAAATATAAATCCGTACACAACGCCATCTCTGATATTGACAAAAACAAAACACGGTCCGTTGCTCATCGATAATTGCTTCATTGCGTAATTTTTAACTTAATAAAAAAACCGAATTTAATTCAGTTAATAAGTTAACACAACAATTATTAAATTTGAGGCGGTACGAAAATTCCGGGTCAGCTAGTTTTATATAAAGTGTGCAATCTTTATGTCAAACGTGTCAGATGGGAATGCTGTTGTAGTCGCGTATATACTGCTAATCAATTTGTGGACCGTAATCAATAATTTTAAATGTGTTTTAAGTTAACAAAAATATAGGAGTTGGTAAAGATTTGGATATTGAAAAGGACTTCTTACCGTCTGTCTTCTGATATTGTTATTGATAAGAATTGTTCTTTTGGACTTGAGGGGTCCTGGTTGTATTCACTGCACAAGATATTCGATATTAAACATACCGAGGGATTACCAGGTGGTGGATGGCAGAGGTGTTGGTTATCCAATAGTATCCATTTCATATTAATTTAATTAATTAAGAAACACAATGTAACCATTTTTTTAATATTAACTCATTTAAAATAAGCTAATTTTATAAGTTATCGAAAGTTTTAACTGTTATGATTATGTCGCAAAATTTGACAAAAATAATGTCTTTATTGTCCTATTATTGTGTATTTTATTAATTAATGATGATAAGCTTTCTGATATATTGTACATATATAATAACCTTTAAGGAAATAAGGTCGCGGGATCGAATCCCGGCATGGTTAAATAAATTTTAGTTGATTGAATTGTGTTATTTCATATTTAATTAATTAAAAATAATCTCAAAGTGGAAGATACTCTCAGTGTAGCATTGGTGTACAACCACCATTTAGATTTGAAATGTCGCTTATAATGGCTTTAGTCTTGTTTGGTGACTAGATCTGAGTAGCCTGGTACTTTCCCACCTTCCTCTTTCACATCTCCTTTCTCTCACAACTTGCCTTCAACCCAGAGATATTCAAATACAGAAGAGATATGCTATGGTGTCCGCGCAACTGTCGCTGGACTACGCGCTAATTAGCGTAGTTTTCATACAAAAAGAATTTGTTCATTTCGTTGATTTTTTGATAACGTGCATTAATATTGGTGAAAATATATTTTGAATAAGGAAAGAATTCGTTCATTTAGTTTAACGTTCGTTTGGTTTATTCGTTAATTGTTTATTCTTTTAGTTTATTTGTTAATTGGTAAACAACATGGGCGACACTCGGAAGCGCAGACCCACATAGTAAAAACAGCAGATAGCACATCTACTTATATTTCAATATCTTTGCTTCAACCTCACAACGTACCCCAATTGGGGATGTCATAGTCTAACTGGCTCCAGACGGGAGCAGATGGGACTCTTGTGAGGTGTTTACATAAGAAAATTTAAAAAAAAAACGCTTTGTATCACCTTAGAAATAATTATAGTTTTCCTAGTTAGTGTGCAGTTTAAGGTTTTATTCTGATCGCTTGTAAAGTTGTAAAAGTGAAGGCCTGTAAAGTTGAAAAAGCCAGAAAGTAAATAAAATTATTTCTTCAAATTTTGCAAATTCACTTTGTGGCACCATTTTATTAATGTTGATCTTCTAAGCACCTCCCCTTTCCACCTTTCTCCTCCCCCACTACTTCCATTTCTACTCACTTTCTTCTTTCGTCTTTCTATATTTGATCATTTAGTTTTAGTACATATAATGTCCTGATGAAGAGAACATAGTTCTTGAAACATGTTGACTTTTTAAATAAAGATTATCGTGGTAAAAAGAAAGTGCTTTTAATTAGTAGAAAGTGCGTCACATTATAACACCTATAAAATTCCACTATCTGCCTTAGAAATCGACTCTTTCTTTTATTGCAAAGCACTATTAAATTATTCAACGAAGGGGGGCTTAAACTTTAAGCAGGTCCGAAAACATAACTTTTCGGGAGTAAAGTAAATTTCAAAATAAAGTAAAACAATGAATTATCGTGAGTTCTAGTTTCTAGTTTAGGGGAGAATTAGTAAAAGTTTAACTTATTCATTTAAAAGTTGGCTTAATGGAAAAACTTTTCACAACTTACTAAGTAATCATCACGCAGTACCTGTATTAATTAATCTGTAAGTGAATAATAATATAATAACAATAAGGGCATATGCCTAGAATAGTAGTCGAAAGACTATAAAAACTGTAACAAACATTATTTTACGAATAAAGAAAAGAAATAAAATATATATTACAATGACGGCTAATCTGGAAAGCTCGGTGCAGATCGCGCTGGTGAAGTTGGATATTATTTGCATTATATGACAGCCATGTGATACGGTTTAAAAGATATTATTTAAAGACATTTTTTAAATGGTTGATAAATATGGCGGTTGTTAAAGAGTTGTTAAAAAACGAATTGAGAAATATGAATGCCAAAGTATTTGGGAAAGGAAGACTTTGTTTGTTTATAACCGCATCCTCTTCACATTGATTTCCTATGAACGTATACATCTAAATATACTTTTAACAGAATCAGACGAGAAACAAGTTTTCCTAATTTTTCAGATTCGAAGTAAAATTTTCATAAGATTTTATATGATAAAATTGTTGAAAATTGAGGTTCACTCAAGTTTTGAAGTAGTGCTTGTTTACGTCGCTATTAAAATATTTTTGGTTCTAATTAGACGGTACTTACAATAAGGTTCCATGACAGTTGATCCGCCGACAATTATCCCCCCGGCGGCGCCGGCGTAAAATGTGCAGTCGGTTTAGGGAAAATACGGTACACCTAGTTACACAAAATATAACCAACTGATCCCGAAGGGATGTACAGAGACACAGAGAGGATGTACTGCCGAATAACATATTTTCATTCAAATGCATCAAGGAAAATCTGCTCCTCTAAATGCCGTGTATACAAGCTCGTAAGTACAGAAAAATCGACTTTAACCGATATCCAATCGATACCAACTTATTATTAAGGGTATTTTTGAAGTCGATTTTACGTTTGAAATTGGTAAATAATGTACAAAAAATAGTTTTTTAATAATAAATATTATTTCGGGGGGGGGGGCAACTGTCGGCGGATCAATTGTCACTATGTCAATTTGATAGAATCGTAATCAACTTACAATTGTTCAGATAAATCATAATGTTTATTGCTTATAAGAATATTTTTTATTGGTTTATATTCACATCCTTTCAAGGCACAAACCAGGTATTTTCTTAACTGTGCATCACTTAGAAACCTATTTCTGGACGTTCTCGAGGACCATGAAGGCACGATGCAAAATTGAAATATTTTAATTAGGTACTATTAACCACTGGAGCGCTTTTTGCTACAATATGGCACTGTTTAAAATACCTCGTATTGCTTTGCTGCCAATTTGGCAAATTTCTCTTTATATTTAATAATTAAGTAGAAGTTTACGATTTTAGTATGTTTTTTTTTATAAATCCAACGAATATTTGATAATAGACAAAAGATAGGTGGATTCATTGGCTATATAGAACTATGATCAGTTTGTATGTCTCCATATTAAAATTCGGAGGTATGATTTTTTTATGTGGCGGAAAATATTCAAAACGGTCACCACAAAAATCTCGAGCCAACGGAGAAAAAAGTTTTAAATTGCGCTGTCGACAACAATGCCGTACACAATCCTAATAAGTTTTAAATTGCGCTGTCGACAACAATGCCGTACACAATCCTAATAAGTTTTAAATTGCGCTGTCGACAACAATGCCGTACACAATCCTAATAAGTTTTAAATTGCGCTGTCGACAACAATGCCGTAAACAATCCTAATAAGTTTTAAATTGCGCTGTCGACAACAATGCCGTACACAATCCTAATAAGTTTTAAATTGCGCTGTCGACAACAATGCCGTACACAATCCTAATAAGTTTTAAATTGCGCTGTCGACAACAATGCCGTACACAATCCTAATAATTTTTGTACGCTCAAAACTCACATTTTAATCATTTCCGGCGAATCCGTAACTATAATAACTTTTTTTATTTCCATTCCGCACAAGAAATTCGAGTTATTTATATATTAGATTAATAAAAACAGTAACTTACCATTAATATATTTTACGTACAACGATTTCAAAACCATATAACCCGTTTTTCAACTATAAAGTTAGCGGTAAGCACCAGATTTTATTTTTCTAGACGATGAATTAATAATTTCGAGAGGACAACATGGAGACACATTTTAAATATTTGTAGCACGTTCTTCAGAATTAATTAAAATGAACGCCAAAACTAATTAATTAAAATCTCCAGGCCTGCTAGAGTGAATTCGACCGTACGTTCGTACAATACGCCGTGCCGCGGCGTATATTTGTTTACACGCTTTCTTCACTTACGTCGTTAAGATTCCCACATTATTTATCTTCTTCTTCTTTTCTTTGATAGGGCAAATTCGACAGTAGGTCCGTCCAGTGCACGGGTCGCGAGTCGCAATTTGTATATGTCACTGTAAAAGCCCGAACTACGGTAAATCCTAAGATTTTTCGGTAAATCCTAAGATTTACCAACTCTTAATGGTAAAAGTCCGAACCGTTCTATAATAATCGTTCACCAACCTAACCTAACTTAACCTAACCTAACCTAACATGTACTAAATTCCAATGGTAAAAGCCCGAAAAAATCGTTTATAATATTAAAATAAGAAACGATTTTTTCGGGCTTTTACCATTAGAATTTAGTACATGTTAGGTTAGGTTAGGTTAGATTACATTAGGTTAGGTTGGAGAACGATGATTATATAACGGTTCGGACTTTTACCATTAAGAGTTGGTAAATCTTAGGATTTACCGGAAAATCTTACAATTTACCAATATTCGGGCTTTTACGGTAACATATACACGGTTTCTTTACTTAGGTCGTTAAGATTCTGAATATATTTTAGTGTATATTGTCGTCTTAAACTGTTGTAAAATACTTTCGCTAACACATTGGAATAACGGCTGCTATGATATCCAAATCTTCCAACGACAACGGCTCATTCGAGCATTTCAGATTACCTTCCATTGTTTTTACCATTTTATGTTTGATTTTCCGTTATTAGCAAAAGAATCTCAGCAAATAAAAATCGCAAGGAAAATCATTCAACCTTTACATACAAACTGATTACTTTTTAGTTGAATGGTTAGGGAAATATTAACAGCTAAGCCCCGGCGATAAGGTTATAAAAACTAACAATGTATAGAGACACAGATTTTGGATTTCATGTAATATAATATCCGGATTCGGATTATTTCTATGATATAATACAATTGCTGACTTTACGTTGGGGTTGAACCGTAAAGGTGAAAATATATTATTCGCAATATCTGGTAGGTAATATCGGAAATATTAAAATTAACCCTTAGAATTCCAGAATTTACATTGGTTTGTCTGCTGAGGAATTCATTTATTGATTACATTTGTTTACAGCAATAAAAACATCCAATAATGACAAAATACATAACAAAGCAAATAATGCGAACTGAAAAAACCAAATGGAAACTAACGAAGAGAGTGGAAGATATCTAGCTGCAAATTAGCTTCACGTGAAGAAAGTATATATCACGGTTTTGATTTAAAAAACATGATTTTTTTTTGCAATAGCTCCACACAGGAGGCCCTGAGGAAAATAATTTCCCTTAGGGCTTACGTCATCTAAAGGGATACTATGTGAAGGATCTTTTTAATAAAATAAAGAGATGAAGTTTTGGGAGTGTCCAGGAGTTCCAGACGTATGAATCCATTCCTCCAATTGCGATGCAAGGCGATGCGCGATGGGTTGAGAGAGTCCGGCTGGAGAAGGGTTTCAAAAGGCTTCCCTCAAACAGTCTCTTACGATCCGGCCCGCAGTGTAGAAGATGCGCCGACTGCCAAACCCTGACAAACCTCATCTCATGAACCCGGGCACCCCTACTAAGTCACCAAAGGTAACGAACCATTTGCGGTGACCTATGGCAGAGGTGTTGGTTCCAATAAATGGTTCCCGGGGCGGCTGTACCCATAACCGCCTTCCCGACTGATTCATGTAAGTCATGGCAATGCCAGTTTTTCTATTTTCAGTGTGGTCCTGCCCTGGTGAATGTGAGACTATGTGCGGAGGCAGTTACATATTAATCATTCTAATTTTTCAATCCAGGTCAAAAAAATTTCAATATCATGCACAATTCGTTTTATTTATTTTTATTAAATACGAGCTGGTCCCGGCACGCGTTGCTACGCCATTTAATAAAGAAATTATTTTTCCCTGCGTGTCCTTTCCCATTCGTCCCGTTCCCCTTCCGCCTCCCCTTTTTTTTCTCCAGTTCACACTCCGTCACCTCCACCTTCCCTCTCCCCACTCCACTCCCCCCCCCTTCCACCGTCCCGCGAACACACCTCCCGAGTTCCCCTTCCCCCCTCACACGTCCCCTTCCCCTCCGGCGTTTCACTTCCACCTTCCCCGCTTTCCCTCTTCCCCTCAACCCTCCTCCCGCGTTCCATATATTCAATCCCAGTACATTCAGTTTTTAAACAGCCCGCGTGCCACCTTTTACAATTTTTATTCAAATTTCCATTTTTCATGTATATTAAATTTGGTACCTAACTTAGGTACCTATTTAAAATATCTAAAATTCTTGATTCGATTCAAACTATTAGGGGAGTACCGACTTTAAATAAATTTATCAACTTAAAGATTTTCAAAAATAGAATTGTTTTGCTTTTTCTGGGCCGCCCCAGACACAGTTGGGCGAGGCAACTCCAGAAACTGTGTGAGGAGAGGATGGGGCTACCATGGACAGAGGCCGAACAATCAGCACAAGACAGGGACATATGGAGGAGCCTTGTCGATGCAATGGGTCCCCGACCCGAATAGGATAAGGGGAAGAAGATGATGATGATGATGAGAATTGTTTTGCAAAATGTCATTCTCAACACGCGAACTATCAAACGTGCGATAGTCGTTAGGTTTTCTGAAATTATCCAATTTACTGCGCAATTTTCTTAATTTTTCTCTCCGTACGAACCATTCTCGTACTTCAAGGAATATTCTAAAAAAAGAATTAGCGAAATCGGTTCAGCTGCTCTCGAGATTTGCGCTTAGCTACACATTTAGCGATTCATTTTTATATACGGTGTCCGGAAACTCGTAGTACAAGCGGGAAACTGGTAAATCTACATCACACTCGTAGTACAAGCGGGAAACTGGTAAATCTACATCACATTCGGAGTCGATTTGTGATGTAACTTTTTTTAATTTGAGCTTTCGTTTTCGAGTAAATCGTGTCCGAAGTTGGAATTTTTTTGGTTAAATTTGAAAAAATTATTCACTAGGGGGTTGATTTCAGCTGTGTAATGTCTTATAAAATGCATCGAAGGGTAAACCGGGTTCAAAAGTTTTTTTAACCCTTTAGTTGCCGAAAAAATGGAAAAAAAGAGAAAAAATAATATTCAAATGAAATGCTCAGATCGAAAAAAATAAGTTTTTTGGGTTCTCTATGTGATTTTTCACCATAATTCACCAGTTTCCCGCTTGTACTGCGAGTTTCTGGACACGTTGTATATAAGAAGATATGCAGGTGTTGTTTTTTGTTGTCAGGTCGGTATTAGTTCCTAGCTAGGCAGATTTCCTCTTCTAAGTAAATAAATACTCGCGAAAATGTCAATGAATTGTTAAGTTTTACTGATGTGTTTTCACTAAAAATAAGTAACGACAAAATTTATTTTATGTTCTCTTCTTTAATTTTGAATTTTATTGGCGGAGTTAAAAAATCTAATAATCCTATAAATAATCATTATTGACTCGTATTGGCTGGATTTTTTTTTTCTAAAACAACAAAGTGGAAGTTTTATTGACCTGATGAATGACCTCCGTTCAAAATCGAAGCATTGCTTGAAATTGCCTTTGATCATATTTGAATAACCAGGTCATCCATCCATCAGGCCCAACCATCCTTCTTATCATCTCCTTCCTCTCCCACTCCCATCAAGCTCACAACATACCCTAAATGGAGATGAAATACATAGCTACTGATTCCGGATAGTCAGAATCAGATAAAAAAAGTCTTCGACCATCAGCAAAGACAGATCTAAAATCAAAGATTTGATCAAAACCAATTTATAAGTATGTATTTCCAATGGAAAGATGCTGATGGTCTTTCATTTTAAATGTAACATTGTGTTGTTATTTGTGTTTTTGTTTAAACCACTTTTGACATTAACTGCGCCTAATATGTATTTACGTGCCTACTGACAAATCTTATGTTTTCGAGGAAAAATTTGGTTTTGATTTATTGAATAAGAGAAAATTAGAAACATGTTTTTTTGGATGCGAGGTTTACTGTTCACATAACTCCGTTCTAGTAACTCCTCTAGAAGATTTACTCTAAGGTCGTTGTAGGAATTCGAGCAAGTACCGCGAACCACGATTATTGGTTTCTTGGCATTCTATGGGTTATATTCGTGCCTTCAGAGGCACCGAACATAATATTAAGGCTCTATTCTCGCACAACCTCACATCACAGACTTTAGTTAGTTCCGTAAACCGACTTGCGGTTGAGTGGTCGGTGGCGCTTGGTTACGTCAAGTGTGATAGCTTCTATCCACCGAATGAAATATCTCTGGAAGTGTTTTTTATGTGAATACCGCGTAACATTCCCAACCGCTCCCGTTGGAGCCAGTGAGACAATGGTATCCCCAATTAGGGTACGTTATGTGGCTTAGGGTGGTGGGAAGGGGAAGGAGATGGGAAAGAGGAAGGTGAAGTTCCTGGCTATTCAGATCTGATTACCAAAAATGGTGAGAAGCCATTTCAAGCAACGTTTCAATTCCGGATAGTGGTCTTACACTAGGTCGATACTAAGAGTATCTTCCACTCTGAAGCGTGCCAAAAATGTACCCTATATTATGTTTAATGATTAAAATACCTTATGAAATGAAAAAAATTTACTTGCGCATGCTGTGTTTTGAACCCGCGACCTTCGGATTGCTGGTCGAGAGCTTTACACCACGACCACGGTGAGCGTAGTCTATACACATATGTAAGACCCGTCGATGATCAATGAAATTGTTTTTAGATTTTTACGGAACAAAAATCAATGAAATTGATTAAAGATCCTCGCTTATAAATACGAACGCCGCACGGGTGAATTCTGGATTGCGGAAATTAATTTAATCATATGTTTATGTATTGCATTTCAAAAAAAAAATATTCTTTAACAACCGACTATTGTCCAATTGCAATACATGTTTGTAACATAAAATGTTTAAACTAAGAGTTGTTGGATGTTGTGTATTATGATTGTCCTATTTTATATTTAACGTCATTTAGCACTGAACACTTTAATTTCTTGTTTATCTAATCTCGATGTATAGAGCCTCTTACTTTCCTGTCTATGCCACCTTTTATTCAAACATTACCTTAGTTTCTATGTCTATGCTCTCTTTTGTCTGTGGCCGCGTCAAACTTCCTCTTTTTGTTTATGAACCGGCGTGTTATCATTTAGCGTGTCATTCGCTTGATCTCAATTCTTCTTTTCGCTTCTTCTAGACTTTTACAAATTACTCTCAATTCTTGTCGCTAGTCAAGTGTTCAGACCAGAATCAATCTCTCTGTAAATTATTCAACATAAAAAACAATATCTCAACTATTGAAATGATCTATTCACGAAGTAATATTTCGATATTGATTGGAAATTGTTTGATCAATTTCCAGAAAAAAATTACACCACTTAGTCACGCAGACACGTCCAAAGCACCCTTCTAACTGTTTCCCTGTTCAGTGGTTCTATCCTTTATATCACTCTAATAATATAATAACAAATTATTGTAGAACGAAATCTGTCAGTGGATTGCGTTAGGCTTTTGGTTCAAATGCAACTTAATATTAGTGTGATTAGAAACTCTATCTCATCCGAAGTATTCACGTGGTTAGCCCTTACTATTACGTAACCTTTTTGATTAATATATGTTCTAGATTATATATTTGTATAACATATTTGTCTGTATCTAAATAATAATAATAATATAAGTTTATTCCAGAATGTATGCAGGGGAAGTGCAATGCAATACATTCCATAATGTAAAATACCAAAAAAAGATAACTAATAAGTTAAGGTAAAAAGTAAATAACAACACATAAATTAAATTAAATAAACGAATAAGCATGAAAAATTAAACTGAGAAAAAACAAAAAATTATGTATGTAAACACTAAAATGAATGTAAATAGCCGTTTATTTTACGTTCTAAAGTTTCTCGCAATTTATTGTTGTGCAGTAAGGCCCTTCTTCTGCAGGGATTCGGAAGTAACTCGATGACCACGGGACTATAGCCATACACCTGCGCGGATCTTCGTACAAAGGCGTGGTGGCCTAGGGGTAAGGCTCTTGACTCGCAATCCGAAGGTCGCGGGATCGAATCTTGGCGTGGGCAAATAAATTTTATTAGAATGATTTGTGTTATTTCACAATGAATGCGTTTAAAAATATAATGTGCAGCACATTCTACAGTGGAAGACACTCTCAGTATCGCCCTGGTATAAGACTACCATTCATTGAAATGTTAGCGTTGCTTGAAATGGCGTTAGTCGTGTTTGGTGACAGATCTGAATAGCCAGGTACTCCCCCTCCCCCTTCCTCTTCCCCATCTCCATCCCCTCCCCACTAACTTCAGCCTCGCAACATTCCCCGCAATTGGGCATGTCATAGTCTCACTGGCTCCAGACGGGAGCAACTGACACTTGTAAAAATTAAAAAATTCGTACGTTGCCGACATTTTGTCGAAGTCCTTACCACTCACTGTAAACATACCAAGACCCGCTATGTTTTAAATAGCTTGTGGTTTTATAACTACGAGTGCAACGTTGCCGCTTTTCTCAGTAGCCTGAGGTGTTGACTTTCTTTAAACGTTTTTAATGAGAAAACAGTCGAACGGTGATAGCTCTGCAAGTTACATGTGTCTAAAGCTGAAAAGGGTCAATATGACCATTTCCCGTAATACGGTTAGCGCCGACTGCATTCATAATGATTCGAATTAACATTTTGTTGTTTTTTTTTCTAAAGATTAGTTTGTTAAGTGCTTAAAAGTACCATTTAAGAGCGTTTAACCAGCCAGCGGACGAAAATCCACATTTCGTCGAAAGTTGTTCATACGATCGTGCAGGGCGGTTACAATGAGAAAGATTAATTATTCTCCGTACGAGCTTTTTTAAATTATAGCTCAATATCGAATTTATTTCAATCCAAATTAGCTTTAATTTATACCTTCATCCAAAAATGCTGAAAGGCGTGATGATAAAACTATTAAAATAATGTACTTTTTGTAATAAGTATTTATCATTTTTCAATAATGTCTAAATTTAATAAGAATGTTAAAAAAATCTGAAATATATTAGTTTGTAAGTGCGCAAATAAATACACAAATGGACCAATTTTCATCAAGAAACACATGTACGTACAAATTTTTTAATGATTTAATTGAAACTAAAATTAAAATTCTAAAACATCGTTTGCTAGATAATGTATTGATTTATTTTACTGCATGATTATATTATTTGAAATGGGTGTGGTATAATACAAAATCTTTTTTGAAAATTTAACAAATCTGCCAACGACCTATTGAATAACCTTATTATACTAAAAATTTAAAAAATTTCTCAAAATTTATAACATGCGAATGCTAGATAAAAGAACAATCTTTCGAAATCCATTTATAATTTTTTTGTGAAAAAGAGTCAATACGTCTAAAATCTGATTTGAAAATGACATATTTCTGGTTTTCTCTGGTAATGCCCTCTTAATTCAAAAGAATTATACAAAATAAGGGTTCAGTGTGATTAAGCTAAAGGAAGCTAATTTTATTAATTGGTATGTTTATTGCTTAAAAAAAATAATGAATATATTTTTGTCGGTATAATTTCATAATAATAATAACGTTATATTTATTTCACTTCAAGTGCGCTTAAAAAAATGCGTCATGATTTATTTCCTTGTTAAAGTGCAATATGGCTTATGAACAAAATTTTATATTTTTTCCATAAAATTAATAAAATATCTGGTGTTGAATAAGTGGGTCATAATGACCCAAACCTCACGTCCGAGCAACAAACTTTTACCCCCATGACGCCGGATTAAACAAACCTAAAAATGGCTCTAGCCAGTTGTAAGTGCGGTTATGAAAGCTAGTTTTGACGTTTTGAGGGGTGTTCGGTAGCAACGTGTGCATGACAAGTTGTTTGGGATGTGAATAATCGGTTACTTATTTATGAGATACTAGGTTCCCGGCAAGAGTTGCAATGCCATATTCAAAGAAATAAATTGTTTCTCCCTGCCATGGCATTTCCCGTGCGTCCCCGTTCCCCTCCTGCATACCTTTCCTTTCCGGCTCCCTGGTCCCGCAAACCTCCTCCCGCGTTCCATATATTCAGTCCCAGTACATTCAGTCTTCAAACAGCTCGCGAGCCACCTATTAAAATTTTTTTAATTCATATTTTCATTTTTTGTACATTACAAATATTCATTTTTGAATATTATAATAACAATCAATCAAATTTGGTACCTAACACAGGCAGCTATTTAAAATATACATAATTTTTAAAATCCAAAGACAATTCTTTCAATACAGAAAAAAAACAGCTGCCTGCTAAATTTAATTTCATCGAACGCGCGAACTGACAAACGTGCGAAGTTAAAATATTCGTTAAGTTTTCTGAAATTATCCAATTTTCTGCGCAATTTTCTTAATTTTTCTTTCTGTAAGAACCTTTTACAAAGTATAAGAAAACAAAAACAAAAAAGATGAAAGAAGTGGGTAAAGTAGTTTGGATGTTACGGTGTGACAAAAGAAAACAGGGAATCATTCATGTATATAGATTGAAAATATTTTGTTTACTTACTGAACCTTTACACGATCCAACTTGCAGAACCAGCCATTTAAGAAATTGCACATAAAATTTGGAAAAACGAAATTTACAAAACATTTAAAAAGATATATTTCAGAAAATAATCAAGACGTGGCGAAGATCGTGTCAGTGAGGAGAGACTCTGGAATCAATGGGATTTCTCGCTTAAATCTCTCCTATCTGACGCAAGATATACCGGTATAGGAAGACCAGGAGCAATATAATCCTTCCCATCGGGAGAATCATTGGCAGGTTGGTCGAACAGGCAGGAAGATAGAATGATCTATGATGACGCTGCCTAAAGCTGACGCCGATAGACATATGGAACATCGAGGCTCAAGCGCTCCAAAATAGCTGAGTTCTCCACATAGACGTAGCAGTCTGAATAAGTGGGTGGCGGCATACCCCTATCGTCTGTGATGCAGGGAGTAAAGTCCCAGCAAGTCCAGAAATAAGTTCCTCGGATAGAGCCAGGGATGGTGGCCACACCCACCCGTAATATAGAGAAATCTCGGAAACTTTATTAGAACTCCCTCCAACATAAAGGAGCACCTCACTTTTTAAGAGGGAATAACCAGGCACAACCGGAAATATGTATTATTACATATTTCAAAATCTCTTTTCACGGTGTTTGTGGTCGCACTCCTCCGAAACGGCTTACCGATTTTTATGAAATTATATTTATATTTGGTAGGTTTGAGATGAGAATAGGTTTTAAAGTATACTTCATACCACTAGGTGATTAGGGTGTACCTATTCAGAAAAAAAAATCTATTTAAAAAATAAAAAAAAGAATTGTGTTTTTTTTTTTGGCATCAAAAAATACCTATAATCCAAATTTTAACCTTCCAACCCCCGCCCTCCCATTTTTAATCGCGAATTTAATATTTTTGTATGAACAAATTTAACCGTCTTCCTTATTTCAAACAGAACGAAATTATTTATGCTGTTGAATGACAGATGGCGCTACGTCCGCCTCATAGAACTTTCATCCACACATGCGCAAGACATTCACGAGAAGCGTCGCGTCATTTTGATATTTTATTCGGCATCATGTTCTCGCGTGGGCAAACCATCGAGCTTATTTGTGTTGGCTAAAGACGGACTGACAAAAAATATCGCGTACTCAATTGCTCTTCAAAATTCATATTGATTTTATTTATTTCATTTTCCTACTTTAGTTGGTGTTTTTTTTATCGGCGATCACTATCTACAGCGCCCCATTCCTCTTTCCGTCATAGATCCCATCCCCGCTACATTATTTATTTTTTATATAAGAACCAAAATGTTCATTAGAAATAATTTATATGGCAGAACAACGTTTGTCGGGTCAGTTAACTTTTAAGTAAAATTCTAGATGTATTAACTCTTTTCCACATAAAAGTGAAAATTGATTTCAAAAGATTGTTTTTTTATCTAGTAAAGTTATATCTTGAATTTTTAGAAAACATGTTTATTTTTAGAGTAACATGGTTACACCGTAGGTCGTTGGCAGATTTGTCAAATTTTCAAACAAGATTTTGTATTATATAACACACATTTCAAATCATATAATTATGCAGTAAATAAATCAGTAAATTATTATAATTTTAAATCAAATAAAATCATTGTAACGAAAATATTTCAATTTGTGTATTTATTTACGGTCTTACATATTTCAGATTTTTTTAATATTCTTATTTTGCTTTTGACATTATTGAAAAATAAATACTTTTACAAAATTCTTTTACAAAATTCATAATTTTAACGGTTTTAATATCACGCGTTTGAGCATTTTTGAATGTATCTACATATATCAAAACAAATTTTGAATGAAATAAAATCGATATTAAGTTATCATTTATTTTAAATGCTGGTACGGAGAGTAATTTATCTTTCTCATTGAAACCCCCCTGCACAATAATTGCAAGGGTACGATCGCAAGACCATCTTTCGATGAAATTTGAATTCTCGACCGCTGGTTAATGGTCCTTAAGGATTCAAACATAACAATGGTGCTGTTATTATCTATGAACAATCAACTAAAACAAGTATTGTGGTCTTTTGCGAACGGATCAATGTTATTTTTGTAATACAATTCCTAGAAATCATGTAACATTGTGGCTCCATAATTTTGTTATCCCACACTGCTATATCTGGGTTAATTCTCAACCATTATGCATGAAAAGCGACCCCCGTAGGCTCTCAGAACATCCGCGTCCTTGGAGGCTGTGCCGCCAGGTGGCTTCCGGCTTCCGGCTACAGAATACAGCCCCAAATTTATCGCCTGCCAGTGACGTTTCGGAAAGGGCTTGAGCTTCCGTTCTCCGAGACGCGGAAGGCGTGGGTCTCTTAAGGGCACAATAAATACTTGAGTAAAGGGCTGAATTAAGCAATACGATCGACGAGATTACAATCCCCAACACATTATTAATTCAAAATTATCAGCTTACTAAGTTTTAACCACGTTTATTGTAAAACAACGACGTCTTCGTAAGCAACGCTTACTTCATCAGGGTTATTTTAAAACTAATTTCGATAATTGACCTAGAATTAAAGGTATTTATTGGAGATTTGAAATTTTTCACTTTTATGATGAAATTACGTTGTAGAAAAATGAAATAATTTTACTTTGCATAAACCACTTATTTGATGCGCAAATCCGACCGGTTTCGGAACAAACGTTCCTTCGTCAGGGAAAGCTTATACTAATTTGACAGTTTCGAACAATGTTTTATTATGGTAGGGGTGGAGCTGTTGCTAGATAATAATGTAGATTGGGTAGGTAGGTATTAGTGTAGAGTGGGTGGGTAGGGGAACAAATCCATGATTGGGCTATATGACAATATTTTTTGTTTGTTGATAATAGATTCATTATTTTTAAGGGATTTTTTAATTTCCAATGCTTCTAAGTTATCTAAACGTTTTCCTTTATGATTAATACGAAGAATATTTATCCCTGTATTTTTTTCAAAACTATGGTTATTTTCAATGATATGGTTAGCAAACTCAGAAAAATTATTATTATTAAGACACCTTAAATGTTCTTTGATTCTGATTTCAAAATTACGAGTGGTTAAATATTAAATATTGTCATATAGCCCAATCATGGATTTGTTCCCCTACCCACCCACTCTACACTAATACCTAGCTACCCAATCTACATTATTATCTAGCAACAGCTCCACCCCTACCATAATAAAACATTGTTCGAAACTGTCAAATTAGTATAAGCTTTCCCTGACGAAGGAACGTTTGTTCCGAAACCGGTCGGATTTGCGCATCAAATAAGTGGTTTATACAAAGTAAAATTATTTCATTTTTCTATAATGGATAACCACAAAGTAATAGCTACATTCAAAAACATAAATTACGTTGTAATCTAATTGGTTTTCATTGTAGAAGAAGATAACAATAATAATCTAAACGAAAATATGAAAGGGAACAAGACACAGAAAAACAGAAAGAAGACAATGGTCGCAACTGGGACTCGAACCCAGACCTCTCGTCTAACCGGGATGTGCGCGTTAACCAATTCCGCTTTTGCCACCTTATGTCAAACCGTCGTATTTGTCAATCTTATATTTCAAATTTTAGAATTAACAATATTATCTTCAACAAATCAGAATTTTTAAAATATTTATATTATATACAGCTGTTTAGGGTTAAAATTAAGTCCTTTTCCATGATATGCACATATCATCATCAGACAACATGCCTACAGATCGAAAATATTCTATGTTGACTCGAATAAGCACCCCTCACGGCAGTTGATTTTAATTTTTTTTTTTATATGAATACCGCACAAGAGTCCCAACTGCTTCCGTCTGAAGCCAGTGAGACTATGGCATCTCCAATTTGGGTATGTTGTGAGGCTGAAGGTAGTGGGGAGGGGAAGGAGATACGGTAGAGGAAGGTGGGAAAGTACCTGGCTATTCAGATCTGGTCACCAAACACGGCTAATGCCATTTCAAGCAACTTTTCAATTCTGAATGGTGGTCTTACGCCAGGGCGATACTGAGAGTATCTTCCACTCTGGAGCGTGCCCAAATATTCTATATATTATTTTAAATGAATTAATTGTGAAATAACACAAATTAATCAAATAAAATTTATTTGCGCATGCCGGGTTCGAACCCGCGACCTCCGGAATGTGAGTCAAGAGTCTTAGCCACTGGACTACGGAGGTCTAACCGGGATGCGCGCGTTAACCAATTTCGCTTTTGCCACCTTCTGTCAAACCGTCGTATTTATCAATCTTATATTTAATGTTTTAGAATTAACAATATTATCTTCAACAAATCAGAATTTTTAAAATATTTATATATATATATATATATATATATATATATATATATATATATATATATAAATATTTATATATTATTAGGGTTAAAATTAGGTCCTTTTCCATGATATGCACATATCATCATCAAGTACACCACAGACATGCCTACAGATGGAAAATATTCTATGTTGACTCGAATAAGCACCCCTCACGGCAGTTTTAAAAAAAAAAAAATTTATATGAATACCGCACAAGAGTCCCAACTGCTTCCGTCTGAAGCCAGTGAGACTATGGCATCTCCAATTTGGGTATGTTGTGAGGCTGAAGGTAGTGGGGAGGGGAAGGAGATACGGTAGAGGAAGGTGGGAAAGTACCTGGCTATTCAGATCTGGTCACCAAACACGGCTAATGCCATTTCAAGCAACGTTTCAATTCTGAATGGTGGTCTTACACCAGGGCGATACTGAGAGTATCTTACACTCTGGAGCGTGCCCAAATATACTATATATTATTTTAAATGAATTAATTGTGAAATAACATAAATTAATCAAATAAAATTTATTTGCCCGCGCCGGGATTCGATTCCGCGACCTTCGATGTGCGAGTCAAGAGCCATACCGCTGCACTACGCCGGCCGTCACAACAAACACAGTTACAAAGTAACAAACACGCAGGATTCGCGTGGTTATAATCTTAACGATTTTTTTTATAAATCCTACAAATATGAGATAAGCGGTAAAACACAGGTTAATTCATTGGCTGTATAGGACTGTAATAAGTTTTTATGTCTCAATTTTATAATTCGACGGTGTGTTTTTTTTTAATTTTGGCGAAAAAATGATCTTCTGGGAAATCTCGAGCAATCGTGGCAAATTTATTTATTTCGCGTGGTCGCTCCAGTGGAAGTTTTTTTTTCAATTGGTGACAGTATGCGGCAGAATATTTAAGAGGGCGTAAGGAAAAAGGAAATGTTAAGATCGAAAGTTATCTGGTTTTCTAAGTGTGGCCAATAAACACTTCTATCATGAGTTATGGAGTGAAAAGAGAAAAAGAGGAAAATGAAGACAAACAAAAAATCTTAATAAATGTATTGAAACTCGGGTGGGTCTGATAGTTTTATAAAAAGCCTGTTAAGGCCCCTCAACCGCGCATAAGAAGGAGATGGAGAGATATGAAATTACGAATGTTAGAGGAGCGAGTTAGTATTTAAAGTGACAAAATCGATGCGAAAATTGTGAAAATGTTTAATAAAACATGACTCGTTTAAAATTGAGCAAAAATCTTGCGGGCGTTGTCTTAAACAGCGTTTTTTTTTTTTTTTTTACATTAACTCTACACAGGAGGCCCTGAGGAAAATAATTTCCCTCAGGGCCTATGTCATCTGGGATGCTGTGTGGAGGGTCTTTTTGAGGAGAAGAAGGAATAAACATTGGTCTTGAAGAGACCCATGTTGTAGGAAGGAGGAAACACAGAGGCCGGCAAATCATTCCACAGCCGAGCTGTTGAACACAAGAACGAGTCGAAGAAACGACCCGTTCTCATGTGACAAATGTCAACTGTGTACAAATGTTGGGCACGCGTTTGGCGTGTTTCCCGACTATGCACCGGTGCCGAAGGGATCAATGATGCTAGTTCCTCGGAGCATCTTCCATTGTAATACCGGTAGAACAAGGATAGCATTCCCACCCGGTTTAAAGAAACATTGTGATTTTTTCATACATATAACTTATAAAATAACTGAAACAAAGGTGTTTATAATCATTTTTGGAGCATTCTTTGCGATGTTTTTCTATCGACGGAATATTATATATTTTGCGTTTTGGCGCGACGAATGTCTAAATATTATCTTCAAAAATAACAAATATTTTTTTGAGAGCTTAAAAACTTCAAACGTTTAAGGGAGGTTTGCAAGAAATCGTTAGAAATTGGGGTAGCGGCGCGCGTCTTAAATAATTGAATTTTCGATTTATATTAAGAGGGCATTACCAGAGAAAGCCGGAAATACGTCATTTTCAAAAAAGTTTTTAGACGTATTGACTCTTTTCCACAAAAAATTATAAATGGATTTCGAAAGATTGTTCTTTTATCTAGCATTCGTATGTAATAAATTTTTAGAATTTTTTTTAATTTTTAGTATAATAAGGTTATTCCATAGGTCGTTGGCAGATTTGTTAAATTTTCAAAAAAGTTTTTGTATTATACCACACCCATTTCAAATAATGTAATCATGCAGTAAAATAAATCAATACATCATCTAGCAGAGTTATGTATTAGAATTTTAATTTTAGTTTCAATAAAATCATTAAAAAATATGTACGTACATGTGTTTCTTGACGAAAATTGGTCCATTTGTGTATTTATTTGTGCACTTACAAACTAATATATTTCAGATTTTTTTAACATTCTTATTAAATTTAGACATTATTGAAAAATGATAAATACTTATAATCAAAAAATAACTACAAAAAGTACACTATTTTTATAGTTTTATCATCACGCCTTTCAGCATTTTTGGATGAAGGTATAAATTAAAGCTAATTTGGATTGAAATAAATTCGATATTGAGTTGTAATTTAAAAAAGCTGGTACGGAGAATAATCAATCTTTCTCATTGTAACCGCCCTGCACGATCGGAAGAACAACTTTCGACGAAATGTGGATTTTCGTCCGCTGGCTGGTTAAACGCTCTTAACAAAACCAAAAAAATCGTGGTATAAAGCTCCTACATCTGCTTCTAGACCGCAATACAAAGGTATCTACAATGCGGAGAGTTGTGGCTTGAATTTTAAGGAAGAGGTTTTATATTGGGAAGGAAGAGATCAATTTCCAATTTTCGGGTGAATCAGAGTGGAAATTTATTTTTTTGATAGTTTTGGTAACTGGTGGAAACATGGTTTATGTGAAATGTTTCTTTGGAGTGACTTATAGTGGGATGTGGGTCATGTGGGTCTTTTCAAGTTAGTGCCTACCTTTACTGAAAATAAATATATAAATATGCTAGCTGACCCGGCCACGCGTTGCTGTGGCTAATAAAACACAACGTCATCTACTGGATAGTTATTCAACCTTTATAACCACCGCCGTCTTTGAGTTTATCGCAAAGAGACAGACAGATGCCGCGGAGGACTATAATTAATAATACGTGGAGATGGTGTGAAAGATTATAATAATGTGCATGAAATGCTTGGGGTAACTAACGTATTTAAGTTTATAAGGATTAAAACTGTATCTGCATGTACTGACTTTTTTGTAGATCTATAAAAGAGGAATATCCCACTATGCATTGTTTTGTTATATCCCAAACAGTTATCGTGAACAGACAGATAGACGGCCAGACAGACGACGCGGGGGACTTTAATTTATAATATGTAGAGAAGAGATGGTGTGAAAGATTATAATAATGTGCATGAAATGCTTGGGATAACTAACGTATTTAAGTTAATAAGGATTAATACTGTATCCGTCTAAATAACTTTTCAATTACCGCAATGTAGGTGACCATTTTTTTAGAAGATGAAATGGGTATAGTAAGCTATCCATAAAAGATAGATAATGCTTTCGCAGACTTTTTTGTAGATCTATAAAAGAGGAATAACCCACCATGCATTGTTTTGTTATAGGTATCCCAAAAGGATTAGGCAGCGTTTCCGATGAAAGCTACCAGGCGGCTTGACTTTTTCCGACACTTCTAACAATTATCGTTATGTTTCAACCAATTTACACAAATCGTTGACAAATTACATACCTAAACTTTCCTCACGAAACACTCTATCCATTGGTGAAACCCGCATGGAAATCCGTTCAGTAGTTTTCGAGTTTATCGCGAACAGACAGACAGACAGACAGACGACGCGGGGGACTTTAATTTATAATATGTAGAGATAGAGATGAAGAGATATATATATTTTTTTACTTTATGAGTAAAACCTCAAATTGAAATATTTAATTAGACGAAGATAATATTAGCGAAACTCAAACGAAAATCTGGAAACAGAAAAGGATATTTGCACCTTTGAGACTCGAACCCAGGACCTTTCGCTTTCCGGGCAAATGCGCAGTGGTCAGCGCATTTGCCCGGAGAGCGAAAGGTCCTGGGTTCGAATCCCAGAGGTGCACATATATTTTTCTGATTTTTCTGTTTCGAGATTTTGGATTGAGTTTCGCTAATATTGTCTGCATTTAATTAAATATAATTTGTATTTTTTTTTTTGTGAACTCCTGTTCACATAAAAAATGTAGACTCCTGTCTATCTACCCGCAGTCTATGGGACTAAGGCATCCTGAATTGGGATATATTGTAAGGCTTTTTTGCATTACCCCCAAGAAAAAATCTCTCAGGGCCTTTGTCATCTTTGGTGAAGCTGTGTGGAGAGCAAGTAAGGAGAGCAAGTTAAAAGGTATGAGAGGTGGATTCATTATATTTGGAGTCATTATATCCAGGAGTGACGGACGAAAGAATTCATCCCCTCCACTGCAGTGCAAGGTGTTGTGTCAAGAGGATGGAGAGGTCAAAAGGTCTCCCTCAACCAGTCTCTCCCGATCGCCACGCAGTAGGTGGACCTAAATAATTCTCACCACAAAAACCGGATTCCCCTGCTAAGTCACAAAACGTAGTGGACCACTTGGGACAAATGGCAAGGGTGTTAGCTGAAGTGAGTGTGGAGAGGAAGAATGACAGTAAGGGAAATTTTAGAAGTACCTGTCTATTCAGACTTGGTCACAAATTCCGTACAAGATATCATTATTGAACAAGTGGTGATGCAGTAATATTTAAGAAAAAAACAATAACCAGTTAGTGGATGCGTTGACGAGTGCGTCGCGGCATAGTTCAATTCCTCTCTGCACAATCCCCCCTCACTGCACAAACAACATCTTCCGGTTGTAATGATTATAGTAAGAGTTTTTCAAATATTGTGTAACTAGCTGACCCGGCGAACTTCGTACCGCTTCCGAATCAATAACTGTTGTGTTAACTTATAGCTGAATTAAATTTAGTTTTTTATTAAGTTAAGAATTACAAAACGAAGCAGTTATCGATTACCTGTGTAAGAAAGAGGGGCAGCACTATATGTTTAAGAACAAAAGCAAAACCATCAGAGCATTAACATTTGACGTTTTTGAATTTTTTAAATTCACTCACTATTCAATATTATATTTATCACAATATTCCTGCAGATCTTTCAAAAGATGAGAATACGTTCCATAAAAAATGTATAAGGAAAAAAATTTTCTTCATAATTTTTTTTTCGGAATTTTTCCGATGTTTTAATAGCTATTCTGCTATTCGGGGTGGAGACAAATCCAACAAATCAAAAATCATAAAAATCGGTCCAGTCGTTCTTGAGTTATAAATGGTGTAACTAACCCGGCTTTTTTATATATTATGATTGATTATTCGTAACTCTGGAATGTTATCATTTTTTTTGTAATCAAACTTTTTTAACCCAAATTGTTTTAATGATAATAATTCCTCGTGAAAGTTAGCATTTGTAAACCTACGAAATATTTATTAATGAAATATTTTAATTGGTGTTCGAGGCATTATGGTTTGATCCCTAATCAATAACCAAACAACAAGGGGTCTTTAATATAAATGCGGTCAACCACAATCGCGTGGCTTATGGAAATTGATACTTATGAATAAACTAGTGACCATTAATAATTAAAAGATTTTGGTTAACATTTAAACCACCTTAGAAATGAATAATTTAAACATAGCAGTTTTAGTAAAAATATCGCGTCAAGTTCACTTCTAAAGTTTAGTAATTAAGGTAATCTTTAATAGTAAAAAATGAAGTCGCTCCTGCTGTCCGCGCGCTTAGATCTTTTAAACTATGCAACGGATTTTCAAGCGGTTTTAATCAATAGATAGAGTGATTCATGGGAAGGTTTTTAGATATATAATTTGTCAAGGTTTTGTGTAAATTGTTTGAAGTATTTATTTATTTATTTATTTAAATACATGTTACATAATTAGACATTTACATAGAATTGGATACATTGAATCACCATACTAGGCGGCTGCCTGTTTCATGGTGACAATGGAGGATATTTACTTTAAGTGAAGTCTATTGTTAACATATGGAACTATTAGTAATGTAATGATGTTGAAAATTGGTAAAGTTATAATAAAAAACTAGTAAAGAGAAAAAGAATTGGGTAAGGATAAGTTTGTGAGAAGATACATATCCTTATTTTAAAATTTATATGTGTGAGTGCATACGCATACGTATATACAGGTGCACACATCCATACACACATAGGCATATACACACACACACTTACACATATATATGCGTCTAGGTACATGAATACATTAATATGTATATATACGGCCATGGACACAGTACCAACACATTTACACACAGTTGTAATTTTTTTTTTTTTTTTGAAGTGTATGAAGGTGTAATTAGAATGGAGCTTGAGTATTTGCAGTAAGTATCTTTCCAAATAGTATTGAGATATATGTTAATAAAAGAGGTGTTATTTTCTAACATGGTGACAGAATATAATTATTTATTAATGTTTGAATAACTGTACTCATGCTGCTTTTGTAGGTTTATTATAATATTTTTATTAAGTTTATGTGTATGTTTCTTTCTTATCTTTTTTTTAAAATTACATTATTGTAAAACTACATTGTTGTAAAACTTTGTTGTAAAACTGCACATCTCGATACAGGAATGCCCTAGTGAGATGTGCAGCTTATTGCTATATATATTTCTTATTTTATAAATAGATAAATGAATACAATGTAAATATGTACAATAAATAATTCAGGCATATACTCTTTCTATTATTGAAAAGTTTTGATTCATTGTAACAGTTATTAAAAAAAAAACATACAAATACAAGATAATACAAAAAATGGAAACAAAAAAGATTACAAAAGGCATAGCCTGTTCGACAATATGCGTTGGTATAATTCTATTTTTTAACATATTAATGAAGTGATTTTAAATTAAAACATCATAATATTATAAAGCATTACTTTTATAAGAAAAATTATATCAAATTGAGCTATAAGCGGGGTAAAAACATAAAATATGACATTAAATATGATAATTAACCGATGAATATGGAAGTTTAACCTCTCATATCGGGGATGTTCCGAAGGTTAGAAAATTTCCGTTTTGCATTAAAATCATTTTGCATTTGCAAAAACCGTTTTTAATTTTGAATAAATTGAATGACAAATAACCCAAAAACATTAGTAATAAAACATTATTATATCTTACGTTTTGTTTTCTTTTAACTATTAATAATTAATAACTATTTTAGTATGTGAAACAGGTTATAAACATTGTCATTGTCACTCATCAGAAGGTCAGTAAGCGCCTTTTTGAAAGTGAGATATTTGTCTTTGGACTTTATTTCAAATGATAAATTATTAAAAATTTTAGGTGCAAGAAAGTTGAACTGGGACTGGGCCATTGAAGTTTTTGTTGTTGGAATAATATAATTCGATAGGTTTGAATATCTTGTGTTGTATTTTGAATTTATATTTTTTTTTTTTGTAAATTTGAATTTAAAATAATAGGTAATATTTTTTACATATATGGATTTTACATTAAGAACTTTGAAGTCTTTAAATAGGTCTTTCGTGGGGTGTATATAATGAACTCTGTAAATAGTCCGTATTATTAATTTTTGGGCTTTTATTAATGGATCTAATACAGTTTTGGAGCATCCTCCCCAGATAATTATACCGTACGATAAGATTGACTGACACAGGGAAAAATATACTGTTCTCATTGTATTTTTTTGTAGTATATTGCGCAATGATCTAAAGATATAAGCCAGTTTCCTTATACGGCTTGTGACGTTAATTACATGTTCTTCCCATCGCAGTTTGTTATCGATTATTACGCCTAAGTATCTGATGGAGTCTACTCTTTCCAATGGATTGCATAAACAGCTGGATATATTACTACAAGAATGTATTTTTAATACATGATTACTTGAGGGTTGACTTGGATTATTTGTACTGAATGTTAGGTATTTTGTTTTGGTTATGTTTAGCGTTAGTAAATTATCATCCAGCCATTGTTTAACATTTTGCAAAATTAGTTCCGCTTTATGAAAAGTTTCTACCCATGTTTTACTTTTTAGTATCAGGGCAGTATCATCGGCAAAGGTGATTATGTTGCCATCAATTTCTAATCTACATAAATCATTAATGTATATGAGAAAAAGTATTGGACCGAGTACACTGCCCTGTGGTACACCAAAATTGATTCTGATAGGTTGAGACGATTTGTATGATGGTAACTTAACAAATTGCTTTCTGTCTGTTAGGTAAGATTTGAACCAATCAAATGCCTTATTCTTTATTCCAATTTTATGAAGCTTAGCTAGGAGGATTCGACGAGAGACTGTGTCAAATGCCTTAGCTAAGTCTAGAAATATTGCCAGACATTTATCACCTTTGTCTAGGGCTTCTGTTATGTGTGATGTTAATTCTAGAATAGCTGAATCTGTGCTGAGCCCTTCTCTGAACCCATGCTGGTTAGGCGAGAGAATATTGTATTTTGTAAGATAGTCAGTAAGTCTTTTTTTTACGATTTTTTCTATGATTTTGGAGAGTGATGATAAAATGGAGATAGGTCTATAGTTTGATATCTCAGTAGGAGTTCCAGACTTAAAAATTGGTTGGACCAAAGCAAGTTTGAGTTTGTACGGAAATATACCTTTGTCGAGACTGAGGTTAATGATATGTTCCAGTGGTAGATTTATAAAAGGTTCAATAATTTTGAGTATATTTGAGGATATTTTATCATGATTACATGAATGGGAGGGCTTTAGTTGTTTTATAGTTTGTGAAATTTCAGCAGAGTTGGTGGGGTTGAGTGTGAATGAATTGTTTGTTTCACAAGCAGAGATATTTATATTGTTGGCAAGAGCATTTTCATCGGTAGATGTTTTATTTAAAATTTGTGATGCTAAGTTTTTTCCAATATTACAAAAATATTCATTTATGTGATTGGTCACAGTGTCAGGATCGACTTTTAGTGAAGTGTCTAGTCCGTTGATGTTTAATTTATTGATTGTTGGTGTTGAATGGTCAGTGTCAGATATTTCTTTAATAATTTGCCAAATTTTTTTATTATTATTACCGGCTCTGGACAATTTATGTTTATAGTAGTTTTCTTTAGTAATTCTGATGAGATTGTTACAAATATTTCTGTATTTTTTATAAAATGTTTGGGCTTGTGTATTTGGATTGTTAATTAAGTTTTTGTGGAGTTTGTCCCGTTTTTTAATACAAAAAATTAAACCATCTGTTATCCATGGTTTTAGTTTTTTATTTTTTGAGTTGTTCAAAGGGGATTCAACGGTAACAGCCTGAATATGTTTCAATAGTATTTCAGAAAATTTATTAAATGCAACATCTACATCTGAAGAATTTACAACAGAGAGCCAATTTTCTAATTTAATTTTGGAGGTTAGTTCCTCAAAATTGATCGTAGTCTTTAATGTATTTGCACATGAGGTAATGGGAGTGGATTTTTTATTCATGAGGCCTATTACTATTGAGAAGTGATCAGTTATAGTTGATTGATAAACAATTCCTTTAGAATTTTTTTTTGTTCTTAGGAATATGTGGTCAATACATGATTTGGTCATGTCGGTTACTCTAGTTGGGACATTAATATAAGAAACAAGCCCGTATTGAGTCATTAGGTTTTTATAGTCGAGTGTTTGTGTTGACATGGGCTTAAGTAAATCTATGTTAATGTCGCCTATTACCATTAGTTCTTCATTTGTTCTACAGTTCAATAATGCCACGTCTAAAGATTTAAGGAAGGCTGAAACATTTTGTTGTTTAGGTGACCTGTATAGTGCAAGAATGGTGGTCTGGTTTATTTTAATTTTAAGGCAGTTGGCATTGTCGACGGATAATTCAGAGATGGTCGGGTAGAGATCGGATTTTACATAGACGATTACTCCATCTGACTGTGTCTTGTTATTCAATGTATTGAAAACAGTAAATCCTGTAATTTTTTTGTGAGTATAATTTGATTTGATCCAACATTCTGTTAAAATTATAATGTCAAATATATTATTCAAGTCAGCAAGCGTTACTAGTAGACTGTTGAAGTTCTTATCTATGCTGCGAATATTTGTAGAGAATAATTTTAATTGTGTATATGGCTTTAGTGTATCTATACAAGTTGATGCAACATTAGTTTCAGAGGTAATTATATTACCATGATTTTCTATTTGTACATTGATATCATTCATTTCTAAATCCATGGTTTTCTATTTGTAAAAAACAAAAACAAAAAAAAATAAAAAAAATGAATATTTAAGCAAAAGTTAATTTTAGAACGAGCAGGTCGATAGAGTATAGGTAAGTTTGATAAATAGATAAGAACATGGTAAGTGATTATGCGGGAAAGATATGAGTGCAATAAGTACGTCATAATATAATAAAAAGTTGTAATGATTTTTGGAATGTGCAAAGATGTAATTAGAACGGAGCTTGAGTAAATTTCAGTTTTGCATTTGCAGTAGATTTCTTTCCAAGTTTTATTTATTATTGAGATAAATGTTGTAAATGTTGTCAGTAAACCTAGAGTAGAGAAGGGACTGAAGATATTATTGCTGGTGAGGAATATTTGTGTTAATAAAAATGTTATTATTGGTTTATACAGTAAGAATGTCGAATAATACGATATGACATTATATTTTGTGAGAATAAGTATGTTAATACCAGAGTGAACCATTACAGAAAGTATGAATACATTGTTTTCGGTATAAACATTATGAATGGTGTTGAATTTATAAAAACATGCGAGTGAAAAAATATGTATGGAGTGATCTACCATTTTCTTAAGGAATATTAAAAAGGCTTGAGATTTGGCCAAAAAAGGTGAAATATGGTAGGAATAATTAGAAGTTAGATAGGCAATTATTATAATAATTATGCTGATACAAGAAAGTAAGAATACAGTTTTGAGCATATAAATGTTAAAAATATATTGGCTTGATTGAAGACAGAAAATTACATTTTTATACATATTGCTTTTGGTGGTGTGATTCATAAAACAACAAGAAATAACATGCGATGTAATTAATAATAATAATAAGAATAATAGTGGGAGTACAATAATTTGAGTTCGTAAAATCTTCTCGAAAATGTAGGTATGTTCCGATAAAAAACAAGCGAAGGAAATGTTTACATAATTATCAATCATAAAGCATATTATAACAATGGAGTGGATAATAGCTAGGTAAGTGCTTTTGGCGATAATACTTTGGTACCATAAGTAGGTTTGCATTGATAGGTGTGATAAGAAACAATAATTAAATACAGTAACATGTGAAAAATGCAAAAGTATGATTAAAAAAAATGTAAATAAAACAGTAGTAATGGTTTTTGGGAAATACAAAAACATTATTTTGACAGAGCTCGAGCATTTGTAGTTAATGTAAATTCTGTAAATACAAGTGAGTATAATAATAGTTAACCAAAATAAAAAGATTATTACAGAAAATAGGAGCGTCCAACAGTGAGTAAATAAGGTATTAATACTCAGATTCCTACGAGAACATGCATGAAGAATAATATTTACACAGTAAACTGATATTATCTTAAAGAATACTAAAACAGCGTGATTTTTTGTGGTTAGAGGAAGAGTAAGGTTAGAATTTTTAATTGTAAGATTTGTAATTTTTGTAATATTTTTTCTGTTACTAGAGAATGAATTATTTTGATAAATCTTAGGTATTATACTTAGTGTGTGTGAATTGTAGATAGTGGTAATATTCGAATAAAAACTTTTAATGACAGCATTATTTATGGAGATATATAATTTTTTCTTAGAGAGAGTTAAAGAAATGTGAGTTACATTCAAAGGAGATAACGTATAATAAAAAAAGTGAATACTGATATAAACAATTTTCATACTGATTTTGTTGCTGCATGAAAGAACTACTAAAAAGAGTAAGAATGAATTATTATGAATTAATACATTATTTTTAAAGACAAAGAAAAAACGCATAATATGAAAACTTGCGGTGAAAATGATATTAGCCGGATTATTTTCGTTTATCGGTGAAGTAAATGTTGAGGTACTTTTTATCATCTGTCACAGTTGTTGACGTTTTTCTCGATCGAGATCCATGATGTTTTTAATCGTAATAATTTTGGATGTATCCGTTTGTCTTAGCAGAATGCGCCCCGAGGATGTCCAAGAGTATTTATAGTTATAATCTCTGGCAAATTTTTTAGTTTGAGAGAGTAGGAATTTTCCTTTTTGCGTTAAATGATCCGACACGTAAATCCGTTTTGCTTCTTGCGATAGCCCTAAATCTGCTGTATTGAGTTTGCTTGAACTGGAGGTAGAGGATTTTTTATATTCTTTGATTTTGAGTAGGAAGTCATCTCGAGATTTAATACTATTGAACGACACTATTATAGATCTGGGATTTTTTTCAGACAATTTTGGTCCTAGTCTGTACATTTTATTAATTTCAGATTGTAAAGGTATCGTGTTCTCTCCGTAATTAATGATTTTTGATATTTTTTTAAGAGTTTCCATAATATTTTCATTGGTTGCTTCAGGGATGCCTCTGATGTCGATATTGCACATCTGTGTAATGTACTCCAGCCGGTCAATTTTGTCGTCCTGAAGAGAAGTAGTTTTTTCTAATACAGCGTTTTGTTTTTTTAATTCTAATATATCAGTATTGATAATTTCTTGTGAGGATTCAATTTCAGTTATGCGTTTTTTTAGCTGGTCTTGCTGATCCGCTAAAAAATTAATTGAATCAAGGATTTCTTTATTTTGTGCGATAATTGATTCATATTTTTGTTCAACAAAATCCATTATGGATTTTTTGAAATTATTTAGTTCCATAATGAAATAATTCGACGTAAGTAAACCGCTTGCGCCATCTTTGTTTGAGGAAGGAAATTTCTCCTCGTCTGTTGACTGCTCGACTGCCGATTTAGAAGGTTGGGTTAGCTGCTTGGTAGATTTGCCGCTAGATGGCTCTTGATCTATTTTCATATCACATATCGTATTTTTGCTCTTTTTTTTCGTAAAATTTTTTGAACATTTTTTACATTTCCATTGAGAATTACGAGCACCACGTAGATTTTCCCCAATCTCTGCACAAACAAGATGGTAGCCGTTTTCACAGACTACACACGCTATGAATTCGGCTGGACTGTCAATATTTTTGTCACAAACGATGCATAATGTATTCATGTTGAAATTAATTTATAAAGTGATTTCGCTGTGAATAAAATTGATTGTATGATATTTTCAACACAGATATGGCACTTTTGTATTTTTTAACAGCTGGCTTGTTTTAGTACAGAATGACAGTTTTATTTTTATTATTTATTTTTGACAGTTAACATGCAATTTCTTTGGGAAGACAAAAAACATGAAAAAATAACACTTCGCAAGATATAAATGCACTGATTAGAAGCGCGATCTTTGAATTGGAATAGTTTAGGTCTTTAAGTTTAGTACACTACAGTTTTATGTTGGTTTTTAATAAATTATAGCAGACGTAAGAATATGTCAACACTAGACTTTTGTAGTAGGTAGGTAGGTGTATATAAATATAGTATATAAATAAAGGGGGCGGGCTGGCAAGCGGGCAACGGTCGGCGGGCAACAGGCAGCGGGCTCGCAAGCGAGCGGTGTGAATTTGATTTAAAAGATGGCGTTGGTTACAAATATACACCGACAGGCTAAACAATGCAGGGGTAGGCTGCCAAATCGGAGGACAGTTTTTGAACAACGTCAGTTATGCGGACGACATGGTCTTGATGGCACCATCTATAAGGGGCCTTCGTATTATTCTGAAGAGTTAGCTGAAGAAACAAACATGCTATATAACCCCACTAAAACGGCTCTACAGATCATAAGACATGGACAAGGACCTAAAAATATTCCTCCAGCTATCCTGAACGGTGGGAATCTGCAGGTGACTGTAGGAACTAAATACCTTGGACATATAATCACCAGTAATCTGATGGACGATGATGACATCGACAGACAAAGAAGGGCTCTCAGCGTAAAAGCGAACATCTCGGCAGAAGATTCCGCCTTTGCAGTACCGCTGTAAAAAAGGACGCTCTTCCTTTCCTTCTGTGCATTGCTGTATGCGTGCGAACTCCGGGCAAACTACGAGAAGAGGAGTTCAGAAAGACTCCGGGTTCAGTACAACAACGCCTTCCGCATAATGTTTGGTCTCCCCAGATATTGCAGCGCTTCCCAGATGTTCACGGCGGGGCGAGTTCCCGGGTATGCAGCCCTTATCAGATCCAGGGTGTCAGGAATGAGAGAAAGGGTATGCAGCTCTGGAAATATCCTATTCATGGAAGCCCGCCTCAATCCATCATCCAGCATTGATGCACACTTTTTTTATTTTTTTTATTTTTTTTTATTTCATAAATGATTAAATATTACATTTTTGGCCATTTTTGACTACCATACTAGGCTATTGCCCGTGTTGTGGTAGTCATACACTGGAGAAAAATACTGGCTCCTAATGTGGTCACAGATTTCTAAAACCCAATTATTACTATTTTCTTTTATTATTACCTTTATGTCATGTACAATCATATTCACCTGCTTTTCTTTTTTTTCTGTTTAAAATATTTTGTATATGCATTATAACCTTTATGGAATGTGTGGGATTGCACTATTCTCCCCACATACCGGAATAAACATTTATTATTATTATAAAGGTTGCGTAATAGCGTGGCGTTGGATATCGTTAGCCACAGCAACGTGAGGCCGGGTCTGCTAGTATTATATAAAAGCAAAACATTATTAATGATAATTTCGGATTTCTTAACGTAAGTCGGTTTGTCGTGCGCGAAATCTGGTTCGCTAAATTTTGCTTTTTACCGCACAAGAGTCCCAACTTTTCCCAACAATCTGCTGCCAGCGAGACTATGGAATCCCTAATTGGGGCAGTTTGTGAGGCTGAAGGTAGTGGGGAGGTGAAGAAAACGAAGAAGTAGAACGTGAGGAAGTAACTATTTTTTCTGATCTGGACACCAAATACTGCTAAAGCCAATTCAAGCAACGTTACCTTTCTGAATGATGGGAGAGTATTTTCCACTCTGGAACGTGCCGCTATCTTCGCATAGCTAGTTGAGAGACTTACCCCTCGATCACGAAGGCCACCAACGAATTTAATGCTTTACTGTATAGATCATGTCGAATAACAAGAAAAGAAAGTTAAAAATGTAATTGGGGACCAGGGTATCCAGCACGGTCGACTGATAAAGGATTCATCAATTGTGACTGTAATTTGTCACCGTTCCCGACGACGCACGATTGCAAATCACCAACGAACACTGTTGTTTGGTCGTTAGCGGTCTGCAATCGTGCGCGAGAGCGATGACAAGTTACCGACATTTTCGATAAAACCTATGTAAATCGAGTGACCGTGCTAGATAGTAAAGATAATACAGGTAGATAAAACGAAATTGACTGTTAAAAAATGCTTTCGTGTGTAATACAAAATACACAAAAAAATTAAAACATCAAACAAAGCTATTATTCTTACGTTGGCAAATGCAAATAAGCATTAAAATTGCGACGTTTTGTTTTTAGCAATACCCTTCCGCTCCAACCGTATTCATAGGAAGCTTTTAAAATTCATCCCGTCGATAAATAAACAAAGGCCATAAAGATAAACATAAACTACCCTTACCAAATTTATTCCGCCAGTTAAAAAACCTAAAATACCGGGGTTGCCGATTTGATTTTAATGTGCGTGTTTTTATGACCTTTTCCAATTTGTTTTTTTTTTTCTAATGGGCGTGCTCGTAACTGCGGTTATTGAGCTGTACAGAATCTAGATTACTGATGAATTTGTAAAAAAAAACATGGTCTTAAAATGAGAATATGCTTAGTTCCTACTGGGGTGTCGTTTATCCAGTTCCCTAACCATCACCTTGTTGGAAAAGTATTTGAAATTCGGAACACTGGCAAGACATGTGGTGCAAATTCGAGTGTATTTGTTTTGAAAACAGATGAAGATTTGAGCCACCTTGGAAGCGTATTGTTGGTGTTTTTCGTATACTCAATCTCGGACGGAAGTATACAATTAGGGAGGAATTTGACCATCTCAGAAAACATCGTTTTGTTTGTGATTGTTATTTGTGATTGTTATCCCTTTTCCTTGCAAACCTTGTTTTTCTTTCACATATTATAACAAGGTTCCAGTCAACACCATTTCGTCTCGTTTCATTTTAAAGTATTTATAGTCCATTATAAATGTGCGCCTGCAGCTGTAATTCGTAAGTTTTCGGATGCACCACACATCGAATGTTTTTAAAATTATTTGTATTTGTGGTTGATTTTAGAATCTTTTGAAGAGAGCATCTTAAAAATGAAATAAAAAGTGTAATATTTAATTAAATGAAGACAATATTAGCGAAACTCAATCGAAAATCTGAAGACAGATATTGTCTTCATTTAATTAAATATTATAATTTGAGATTTTACTCGTAAAGTTAAAACTAAAAAATAAAATAAAAAGTGTAAGATCACCACATTTATTTATCTTTGCAAGTTCTAATAAATGTACTTACTTCTTAAAATAGCCAGTAAGCCTTTCATTAACATTATCAATCGGTACCATTCCACACAAATAAAAAACGTACGAAATGGAAATATCAGTGCATGCCTATTGCAAGCTAAATCAAAAATGATTTTTTTTTTACATTCAGGACCTATTTATTCTTTGGGGATGCTTCGTAGAGAGTATTTATAGGAAAATACTGAGAGGAAGTTCTGGGAAAGGGAAAGGTATGAGTCCTGCTGAAGAGGTTAAAAGGTCTCCATCAACAAGCCTTTCCCGATCCGGCCTGCCACGCAGTTGGTGGGCAGATATTTCCACCGCTAAGACCACTACAAACCTCAACCCCATGAACCCGGGCACCCTTCCTAAGTCACACGTCCACCACTCCTGGATATATTTAACCCCAGATTCCTCGTCATACCTTTTTTCCTTCTCGAACATCCTTCCCATAAAAAGATCCTACATTCGGCATCCCCAAAGATGACATAGACCCTGAGGGATTTTTTTCCTCAGCCCGCATCTGTGAAGTTGAAATTGTATATTTCATTGTGTTCAATAAAAAGTCTCATACAGCTCGTGCAGGGTGTTATTTTATATTCGTAGCAAAACAATTCCTTAAAAATCTATTAAAATGCATAAACATAATGTTTAAGATTTTTGGTTTAAAAAAATAAAATTATTGAACATTTTAAGTTGGCATATCATTTATATATATGTACCTTTATATATATATATATGAATCCCTGTTTCCCTTGGTCACGCCATAACTTCAGAACGACTTTAACTATTTCATTCATACTTTTTTTAAAGTCACTAATACTTTGTAGAAGGTTCTTACGGAAATAAAAAATAAGAAAATTGGATAATTTCAGAAAACTTAACGACTATTTTAACTTCGCACTTTGACAACGTTTGACAGTTCGCGCGTTTGATGAATGTTTGTTCTTATATAAAATACAAAAATGAATATTTGTAGTATGAAAATAGAAAATTTGAATTAAAAAAATTGTAATAGGTGGCACGCGAGCTGTTTGAAAACTGAATTACTGGGAATGGATTTATGGAACGAGGGGTTGGCGGGACGGTGGAACGGGAAAGGTGAGAGGGGAGAGGGAAGGCGGGGAAGGTGACAGGGGAACGCGGGAGGGGAAGGGACGCGGGAGGGGAACGGGGACACACCTGAAAGGACATGCAGGGAGAAACAATTTATTTATTTCAATATGACATTCCAACGCATGCGGGAACCAGCTAGTATTTCATAAAAAAGAACACTAATCTTCTAATACTATAAAGAGGAAAGATTTGATTGTTTGTTTGCATTGAATAGGCTCCGAAACTACTGAACCGATTTTAAAAATTCTTTCACCAATAGAAAGCAACATTATCAGCAAGTAACATAGCCTACGTACAATGGTAAGCTCTGGCGTTATGAAATTTGTATAAATGAAAGTGAAAGGTGGGGTTTGCGGAAAAGGGAAGACACGAGAGAGGGGGAAGGTGGGGAAGGTGAAAGGGAATGGGGATGCACGGAAAAGACATACAGGGAGAATCAATTTATTTCTTTGAATGGCATGGCAACGCATGCCGGGTACCAGCTGGTATATTATAATTTGATTCTGTAAATTATTCTTGTATTTCTTTACAAAATTTTATGACATAACCATAAAAGCACAGCAAGCAAAATTCTTTCATCACGCCATAAATGATGATTGATCCCGCCCAAGGTTCACAAAGTTGATGTTTACCTTGCTATGGGGGAGCCAAGGGTTCAGATCCAATTATTTACCTTTGACGCCATCAGACCACCTGTCCTTCCCAGAATAAGCCTGCAAAGCCAACACGGAAATATAATAAGCCTTTAAATTCAAACTAAACAGAAAAATTGATTGATCTGATTTTAATTAAACTTTAAACGTAATTTGTGTTTGCGTTTTCTGATTATTTCAACGCTACGTAAATCAACGAGTAAATAACTATTAAAATTTACAAATAAAATTATTTTACTATTATCTAGATTCTGCTGAAACGACTAAGGTCAAAATATGAACCACTTTTATTTTTCTGCGATTGACATCGGTTCAAAATTAGACCACATTTTTTTTACGAATTTTACGGTTTTAAAATTTACGATTTTATAATATTGTTTTATAAATCCTACGAATGTGTAATAATCGACAGCGAAGGCGAAATTGCATATGTCAAACCACAATATGGCACTATTTAAAATGGTGACCCGACAATTCGTCCTGCGACAATTCATCCGGCGACAGTTCATCCTGCGACAGTTCATCCGGCCGACAGTTCATCCTGCCGACAGTTCATCCCGCCGACAATTCATCCGGCGACAATTCATCTTGCCTGATCATTTAGAAGATTTTTATTAAGTAAGTATGCCAAGAAGATATACGGCCGTACAACCAAAATCGATATACTTATATCTGAAGGCATCTTGAGTGGAAATCCGCTGTAAAAATATTTTTACTAACAATAATTTCGACTCTCCGAAGAAGCATGCATGAATAACAAAATACGACATACTTATATTTATAGGTTAGGTTAGGTTAGGTTAGGTTAGGTTGAATTGTGAGGATGAATTGTCGCCGGATGAATTGTCGGCGGGATGAACTGTCGGCAGGATGAACTGTCGGCAGGATGAACTGTCGGCCTGATGAACTGTCGCAGGATGAACTGTCGCCGGATGAATTGTCGCAGGATGAACTGTCATGGAACCATTTAAAATACCTGGGAATGCTTTGCTGCTGAATTTTGGCAAATTTTCCCTAGGTACATTAAACATTTTTTGGCAATATTTTAAAACACGCCTACGATTCTATTTTAATAGGTAAAAGATACTACTTATATTCATATTCAACAGATGGTAGTGTACTCTAGTTATTTACGAATTATCTCATTTCACAAAATCGTATTATGTAAATTTGTTTGAAAGGTTCAACTGCCAAAATGCCTCAGCATAAAATGCGGATTTTTATCGTGTTTTATAAATCCTACGAATATGTGATAATCGACAAAAGATAGGTGGATTCATTGGCTATATAGAACTATGATCAGTTTGTATGTCTCCATATTAAAATTCGGAGGTATGATTTTTTTATGTGGGCGGAAAATAATTCAAGATGATCTCCAAAAAATCACGAACAATCGGAGGAAAAAGTTTTGAAATCGCGCTGTCGCTCAAAAATTTAAATAACAGCTTTTTTCTCCATTTTGTGGCCATATTATGTTTTCCTTATTGATAGATAAATATTGTATATTTCTTACTATCCATATATAAAAGCTCCTAAAAATGGCGTTAATAAACAAACCAATTAAAAAATTACGCATTTTAATTATCGTTTGATAAATACAAGGACAATTTTTTACTAATTTTATACTAATATTGAGTTGGATTAATGTAGGTAAATTTTATATTCTTAACTAGCTGATCCGGCGAACTTCGTACCGCCTCAGAATCAAAAACTGTGGTCAACTTATTAGCTGAATTGATCTAAATATACCATACCTTGATCTAAATTGTTTCTCCCTGCGTATCCTTTCCCCTCTCGCGATCCCTCTCCCTCTCCCCACTCCACTTCTCCCCTTCCCCCGTCCCGCTAACCCCCCTTCCTGAGTTCCTTTCCCCCCTCCCCCCTCCCCCCTCCGCGGGTTCACAGTTCAATATTAGACCCCTTACAATATTGCTGCAGTTCTTTCAAAATAGGAGAATTCGTTCCATACAAAATGTATGGGGAAAATAATTTTCTTCGGAGTGGAACACCCTTTACTTTTAGGGGTATGAAAAATAGATGTTGGTCGATTCTCAGACCTACCAGATAAGCACACAAAATTTCATCAAAATTGGTCCAGCCGTTTCGGAGGAGTATGGTAACAAACACCGTGACACGAGAATTTTATATATTAGATTGAGTTGGATTAATGTAGGTAAATTTTATATTCTTAATTTAACAAAATTAGTTAATCAGGATTATGAAAAAAATCCACCCATACAAAAAAAAACTTTTTACAAAAATACGTATATTTTCAAATGTTTTTTAAAACTTAATAGAAATCTTTTTTGGTTTCACTGAGAATTGAGCATTTCTGCCGAAGTCAATTGCGCTACCAACCATGCCAAATTCCGATTATTAAAACCGATTTTTTTTCTAATTTAAGGAAAATGCATGTATGTCAATGTGTTTGTGGGTTATTTCCACCAAAAGTTGATAGAATGCATTGTTTTCAACAACGCGTCTATCTACCGAGTTTCGGCTTGATCGGATTTTTTTTTTTATATATGAGCTCCACACAGGAGGCCCTGAGGAAAATAATTTCCCTCAGGGCCTATTTCATCTTTGGGGATGCTGTGTGGAGGGTTTTTTAAGGAAAGGAAGGAGAGGAGAGTTCTGGGAAGGAAAAGGGTTTAAGGGGTGGGTAGGAATCTGGGGTTCAGTATATCCTGGTCATCCGCCTCCAAGACCTAGACAAACCTCACCCCATGAACCCGGGCACCCCTGCTAAATCACCAAACGTAGCAAACCACTTGGGGTGACCTATGGCAGAGGTGTTGGTTATCCAATAAAGGTTCCCGGGGCGGCGGTACCCATTCCCGCCTTCCAAATTGCATGTCTTTGAAGTGATTTAATTTCCACTTCCAAGGTTCAGCGTCAAACAAACAAAAGTGAAATTCACATACTGAGATGTATTTAAAAAGCATGAGTAATACAGTAAAACATAGTTTGCATAATATTTTTTTAGGAATTCCACACAAGATTCCCAACCATATGTATCCAATGGAACTGCGGCAACACAATCGGGGAGTGTTATGAGGCTGAAAGAAGTGGGTAAGGGAAGGAAATTGGGAAAGGTTGGTTGGGAAGTACCTAGTGTTCAGATCAGGCCCCTTAGCAACTATTGTTTGTACATTAGCGATCTGCAGTTGTCCTAGGGAACGATGAGAAGTTACCGATAGTTATCCTATCAATCCTTATCGATCGACTGTCTAGGAGGCCTGGTCACCATATACGGCTATAATAGCCTTCTAAATCGTTACTTCAAAAGGGCATTACTGAAAATATAGACTACACATTTATTACTAAATATTTGTTGCTAAATACTTTGTGGGGCAATTGTTAAATAAATCATTAAATTAGTTATCCTAATTAGTTTGTAAAAGGTAAATATTTGGAAATAATATTAACAGAATTTCCCTATTTCTCTTGGTCATTCGAGCCTTTAATGTGATTTTCCACAAAGACGCCCCCAAAGGAATTAAGTTCATAGCCTCTAAGCGGAAGTAAAATTACCTAAACCACAATGTTAACCTTGGAGCCTGTTATTTATAATCAATCATCTACCAGCTACCTGGTTCGTTTCGTAAAGGGTAAAAATTCCGACTCGTTTTTCCTGGGATTGAGTTTTCGACTCCAATACAAACAAGCCGATGTTTTTGTAATGGAATTTTTGAGGTGGAAATTCGGTAGTTGCTCTTACAATATTTATGATTCAACCCACCGATTAACCGATTGAAGTTTGACGTAAGCATGTCCGTGTGCCCGAAGTAAGGTACATTTTAATTTAATTAAAACAAATCATTTCCAAAATTGATTCAAAATATTCAAATTTTATTTAAGTTAGCTTCACACAGGAAGCCCTGAAGAAAAGAATTGCCCTTAGGGCCTGTGTCATCTGAGGGTTTTTAAGGAAAGGAAGGAGATGAAGTTCTGGAAAAGGGTATGAGGGGCTGGTAAAAATCTGGGGGTCCGTGTCTCCAGGAGTGACCGACGTATTAATCATCCCTCCCACTGCGGTGCAAGGCGATGTTCCGACAGAGTTTTGTTGTAGAAGTCAAAACTTTTCCCTCAATCAGTATCTCCTGATCTGGCCTGCCATGCAGCTGATAGGCAGATGTATCCACAGCCAATACACGTACAAACCTCACCCCATGGACCCGGGAACCCCTGCCAAACGTAGAGAACCACTTGGGGTGAATTATGACAGAGGCGCCACTCTTATTGTATCATGTTTCAAAACCAATTGTTTCTTCAACAGGATAAAATTAAAATGAAAACAAATTACGAATTATTCTAGTAATTGGTTTTCGTTCAACCAAAATGACGCTACATAAAGATTAAAAAAGGTAATTTTTCTCTAACTACCGCCGAAATCGATTAAAAGTTTTCAAGCAGTTAAACAATTTCATTGACCTGTCTGACGAGAGGTCTTCTGTAAGTTAGCGACAGCGATTTTCTTTCAAATTGTTAATAGATCACACTTCCATGAATTACTTGTTCAGTTTTTGGACGATAATTGACCTTATAGCTATTGGATATTGATAAATAAATAAAAAAAAGGTTTTACAGTTTACGGAACCCCGCGTTTAAAAGCATTTTTTTTGTTTGTGCGTCGTAATTAAGAGCTAGGTTTTTCTGAATAATTGTTTTTTGTATTTAATTTGACCAAACGTAACCATACCTATAAAAAAATGTTTTGGTTTATCAATCATTTGAATCATTTTTTAACTAACCCAGGGTTTCCCAACCTTTATTTCGCCGAGCCTCCCCGAACCAAAAAATATTTTCATGCCCCCCTTAATTAAATTTCAACAAAAATAAGAAACATTTTTTTTATATTAACTAAATTATTTATTTGAATATCAAACAGGTACAATACAGATACACAAGAATAGGTACACTTTTAATCATTAATTACACAGGTCTACAACAAAAATGCTGTCTGGATGTTTTCAACTGATTTCTATGTATTTAGGTGGTTTGAAAACTAGAAAAATACGCAAAAAATTCCAGAACGTCAGGTTATTTTGCAAAACGGTATACATATATGTACAGATATAGATAGTATATACAATAGTGAGCTCTGGCAATAAACATTTCATTGCTAAACCGTTCATCCGATTGCGATGAAACTTTGGGGATTTGATGTGTGCATGCCCGCGATGGGTTCTGTATACAATAGTGAGCTCTGGCATCATGACATTACGAAAAATTAATTAATTAAATAAAAATGAATCGCAGAAATGTATGTACGCGCATAACTTTTGAACGACTGCACCAAATTGGATAATTCTTTTTTTGTGTTCGTTATTGTCAAGACAAGGTTTGTATAAAATTACTGGTGAGCTCTGGCATTATGAAATTTGTATAAAAAATTGCAATAGGTGGCACACGAGCTGCGAAAACTGAATGTACTGGGACTTAATGTAGGGAATGCGGGAGGGAGGAGGGGAACTTGGGTAGGGGGTTCGAGGGAGGGGGGGGAGGGGAACTAGGGATCGGGGAGGTTTAACCTGAATTTTTAGGCAATAACAAAGACCCTAACTACAAACAAATCGTTAAAATCATTTCATGCTTTAGGTTGCCTAATGAGTTTAAAAGAACATTTTCTTCATTCCCACCTCGACTACTTTCCAGAAAATTTAGGATATGTGAGTGAAGAGCAAAATGAACGATTTCACCAAGATATTAAGAAGATGGAAAAAAGATACCAGGGAATATGGAGCATCTCAATGATTGCAGACTACTGTTAAACGCGTCAGAGAGGCCTTCCAGATGCTTCCTACAAGCGAAAATGTACCAAAAGGAGTCTCACTAGGAAAAAGAAATGTGTTTAGTGCTTACTAATCAATGTATTTTAGATAAAAAAATAAGTTTAGTTAAGCAATAAAAAAAAATATTTTTTTTTTAGTCTTTTATCTTTTATTTTAAGATGATAACTTGTTTAACATAGATACCTACATTGTCATAAAACGTGACGTTCTGTGACCAAATAAAAGTCATTTTAGGATTCACCCAAAAACATAAGAATTACGCAAAAAACCAAAACAGCTCTCAATTATTATTTTTTTGTAGACTTGTGTTACTTTTACATTTACATTTCTTAGTTTTCTTTTAATTATAAATTATTATTCTATTATTATTTTTTATTTATTTAAATTATATTTTTATATTTAGATAATGTTTAACAACTTTCAGAGTAATTTTAGAAGAAATAAATACAAACTTTTAATTAAGGTACTAAGATACTTGAGCTTGCATTCTCTGTACCAGTTGGTCGATTCGGGTTCAGTCTTTGCTAGGGCTATGCTTAAGTCGCTATGTATGGCAAGGCGATTTGGCTGTTTAGTTTTTAGTAAAACTAGAGCTGAAAAACCTGTCTCGCATAAATAAGTGGACGAAAATGGAATAAGTATTTTCAAAGCAAGAGAAGCAACATTCGGATCAAGGAATCGTTTGATCCAAAATTTCTCTAATGTCAAGAGAAGAAAATCGTCTTTCATGGTCGAGTCAGCCTTCATTTCTAGATTTTTTTTCGGAAATGCAAACGTACCGATATGTGATAACGCCCCCCCTGATATTTCCCTACGCCCCCCTGGTTGGGAAGTCCTGAACTAACCAATAATTTTATTATCGTATTTTCTCATAAAATTACTATTGGTTTTTGTAATAATATTTTCAATTTATTTAGATGTAAAATTATTTAGTTGTCCTCTCCTAAACAGACGCAGCTAATTTATTACGAGAGTGAAGGAAATATTGTTGTCATATTATGTTGTAAAATTGTAACTTTAATAAATGTTTCAATAAAAAATATAAAAATTGACAATAAATAAAAGTATTTTTACTTTTGTAACTCAGTTTATGGACTGATGGCAATGATTTTGTTAACCGCAGATGGGCCCTTCAATAAAAAGCAAAACACAATCACAAATTTTTCACATGGTAATTAAACAATAACAAATATCGTAACGTAACATCCGATCGGGGTTGTTTCATTCTCACTAGCTTCTAATGAGGTATTTATACTATTAACTTTTTTAAAGATTTTTTGTAAGAGTCCCAACAGCTCCCAAACGCCTGGAGCCAGTGTGACTATGTCATCCCCAATTGGGTTATGTTGTAAAGCTGAAGGTAGTGGGGAGGAGAAGGAAATGGAGAAGGGGAATGTGAAGGGAATGAAGAAGGGAAGTACCTGGCTATTCAGTTTAGTGAATTTTTCACAAATATAATTTATAAGATAATAGAAACAGACTTGTTTTTAATAATTTTTGGAGCATACTTTGCGATTTTTTTTCCATCGAGGGAATTTCATATAATTTGCGTTTCGGCGCGGGCAGCATACAGACATTATCTTCAAAAATAACATATATTTTTTTAAGAGCTTAAAAACTTCAAATGTTTAAGGGAGATATGTAAGAAATTGGTGGAAATGCGGGTAGCGGCGCCTTAATAAGTCATGTTGTGAGTATTCAATTTTTAAATTTGTAAATACTAATAAACTTGAAGGCTGTGATCTCAACCTGTTTTTTTTACATGTGCTCCACACAGGAGGCCGTGAGAAAAATAATTTTCCTGAGGGCCTATGTCATCTTTGGGATGCTGTGTGGAGGGTTTTTTTGGGGAATAAAGGAGAGTTCTGGGAAGGAAAAGCGGTGGGTAGGAATCTGGGGTTCAGTGTGTCCTGGTCACCCGCCTCCAAGACCTCGACAAACCTCAACCCATGAACCCGGGCACCCCTGCTAAATCACACAATCGTAGCAATCCACTTGGGGTGACCCATGGCAGAGGTGTTGGTTATACAATAAAGGTTCCTGGGGCGGCGGTAACCATCACCGCCTCCCATATTGCGCAGTATTCACAAAAAAGTGTTCGGAACCTTTGAAAAAAGGCAACAATTAAACTTTTTCCAGCCTATCTTTTTCCAGCCTTTTTTTCGACAACAATGGATAATTATCATAAAACTTGATCGAAAAAACCGTCTCAGTAATTTATTCAACGTGAAAAAACGATATCTCTCCGATCCACCATCTAAATTACCATTTGTACCCCTGCACCTTTTGTCATAATGGAAAAAATCTACATTCACTGGAAGGTAATTCTTTAAATATTGGAAAGTCATTTGCTAAATTTAGAAATCTATTGAGCTTTCCTCCAGATCCATCTAGAGAAAAAATTCATTTAAATCAAATTTTATGCACAGTATTAAAACAGTATTCTATTTTCGAAAGCCGCCTTCGTAAATTTCTGCCTAATATTCTAGAATAAAATCCCAACCATTTTCTTATTTCTTGTTTTTATTTTGCTTGCTTAAAACCCCTACTCAAATACATCAATCGGATTCCTGGATATGTTTTTTATTATGTTCAGTATGAACCATTCCTCTTGTTAATTGTACTGTTTATGTGAATATCATAATAGCATGTCACGTACGCCTCATTCGGTTGAGGGATTCCCTTAGACAGACTTGTCCTGCCTTATTCTCTCGGAACATCGCCCTGCACGGCAGTGGGAGGGATGGATTTATACGTCCGTTAATCCTAGGCCCACAGACCCTTAGATTCCTACGCACCCCAAATACTATTTTCCTTCCCATAACGTCCTCTAATTCCTTTCCAATACCTTCCACACAGCATCCCCAAAGATGACATTGGCCCGGAGGGTAATTATTTTTCTCGGGGCCTCCTGTGTGGAGCTAATCTAAAAAAAACGTCACACATACGTTTGGTAATGTTATATTATCGTGAAAACCGGAACCGATGGATACAACCCATACAACCTTCTTTGATAATTTTTTGTGGTGTTGGCACTACCATACACGGAGCTTTACTTATAAATGCTTTGCAACCATTAAACGGTGCATTTAGACTGTACATTTTTTTATCGAAATAACTGGATTTTTCCCGCGGCTTCGCTCTAATGGTATTAGGGGGATTCCCACTCCGCCTGCTCCCCCCCCCCACCCCTCCCCCCCCTCCCCCATCCTTCCTCCCTCTCTCCCTTTCCCCTCCACCCTTCCTCCTCCCACCCCATCACCCTTACCCATCCCGCATTCCATATATTAATTCCCGGTACATTCAGTTTTCAAACTGCTCGCGTGCCACCTATTGCAATTTTTTACTACAAAATTTTACAAAGCCAGAGCACACCGGTAGTTTATACAAAAAAAGAATTATCCAATTTGGTGCAATCGTTCGGAAGTTATGCGCGTACATACATTTCGGCGATTCATTTTTAGAGATAGATTTTAAGGTGATTTTTATTGTTTTAATAATTTATTTTTCTTTATTCATCTGAACCATAACATCTTCATTCGTAACTCTGTCCATCCAGCTAAAGAGCCAACAGTCAAAAGCCAACAGGGTATACAACAGATGAACAAATCTCTTTGGCTGGATAAGTAAAGTAAATATAGGTATCTTTCAATGAACTATTTTCTGTCAGTTTCTAATTAATAAGGTTTTCACATACACGGTTGTTTACCCATGGTACAAAATATTCACGACGTAAGGCTGATAATCTTTAGGCATAACACAAATATGGCAAACGAACTAACTTTTGTATTTAACTCCATTCAAACCTTGCAGCGCCATACCAGATTATTCTTCGTCCATTATTTGGTCAGAATGCAAATCGATATTTTGCATAACGTAAACGGTCTGTTCAGCAGGTTCTACATAATAAACCAGATGCTCCATTATATTCCCAATCCCAGAAGTTGGAACCAGGCTAGAACTATGTTCTGTTCATTGTGTGCAACGTTCTCTTTTATGCACATCGCAATAACATCTGTTTAAGCTTTAAGCACCCACTCATCCGATCTAATGCGCCCTGAATCTATAGATCCTGGTCTAAGCTTTCCCTTTATGATATTTTCCACTGAGCTTTCGAGGCTTTGCGTCTCTGCATTATAACATTCGCCAATAAGCGATTTGGAAACTGCAAAAGGAAAAAAATGGATGAAAGATTGGATGCAGTGAGACCACCATGGTATCCGTAAGGTATCTAGAGGCGTACCTTCGTGTTTTTAGCCAATTCCGTAGAAAATTAAAGTCTAAGATTGTATCGGTAATTTGCGAGAAGAAGTTAACTTTTTTTACACTTATCTTCAGATTTTTACCATATCATTATTTGCTCAGCCTAGCGAAGTCTTTGCCCGTTTTTTTATTTATTTTCAAACGACTTCGAAAAGGAGGAGGTTCTCAATTCGACTGTTTTTTTTTTTTTTTATGTTTGTTACCTCAGAACTTTCGACTGGGTGAACCGATATTGATGATTCTTTTTTTATTTGAAAGCTGGTGCTTCCCGTGTGGTCCCATTTTAATTTGGTCCAGTTCTGACAATGAAATCCATGAGAAAATCATATAAGTCTTAAATTTGCATCAAGTATGTGCGCGACAAATGGACGAATAACTCAATATCACGCCAACCGATTTCGATGATTCTTTTTTTATTGGAAAGGATGTACTTCAAGGGTAGTTTGATGAGAGTTTGGTTAGGTTCTGATTATGGGATCCATGACAAAGTAACGGCACTCTCCAATTCTGAAGAACAAATTTACGATACTCGGCCGAATCTTAATCGAATTAGTTAGTGTACTTCAGATTCACTAAAAATCAAAAAATAAACAAAAAATTTAACAAAACAAAAAAACGACTTCAAAAAATGCACTAAAAAGTAAAAATATAATTTCGTATTCTTCTACAACTTTATAATCAACTTACCTTTTCTACTCATCAATATGTACGTACGATTGTTATTTTTGGAGTCGGTGTCGGCGGGAGAAGAGCTGTCAAGTGAACACGCCGGGCCGCGGGTACCTTAGTTGTAGAAGAATACGAAATTATTTTTTTACTTTTTAGTGCATTTTTTGAAGTCGTTTTTTTGTTTTGTTAAAATTTTTGTTTATTATTTGTAAGAAACTAACAGCTTATATACATATAATAGACAGATAAATACATGTGAACTGCAGTGAAGCCAAAAGAGTTTCTTATGCTTATATTGTTTGGAGATGGAGTTTTAAAACATATATTATCTATAACACATATTACTTAATTTTAGTGGAGTATTATACTGCCCTGAAGAAGCTACTGTGGTAGTGAAACCCAATCGGCATAAAGTAGAGAAAATAAAAGTGGTGTTTACAAAGTTATTGTTTTATTATTATAATGTCACATCACAAAGTATCTGCTTCATATGAACAAATAATATTTGATTTACGGTGAAAATTACTACAGTCAATATAACTTTCCTCATTATCTCAAAACTTGGTATTTGGAGATATCTGACTAATCAATTATTAGTTAGGTACGTATTTAAAGACCTGAATTTTGATTTATTAGAGTATTGATCATATAAGAAACTCAACGATCCGAGATGATCTAAACATTGAACCATTGCTACTCTTCATAGAAAAATCGCAAATGAAGTGGCTTGGGCATGTACTAAGAATGTCTGAAGACCGAATTCCGAGGAAGATACTGAGTGCGATTCCAGAGGGTAGACGTCCAGTGGGCCGCCCCAGACACAGTTGGGTGAGGCAACTCCAGAAACTGTGTGAGGAGAGGATGGGTCTACCATGGACAGAGGCCGAACAATCAGCACAAAACAGGGACGTATGAAGGAGCCTTGTCAATGTAATAGGTCCCCGATCCGAATAGGATAAGGGGAAGAAGATGATGATGATGATTTATTAGAGAGAAAATTAGAAACCTACATATTTTGATGAGTAGTCTGTTTGGCTTATGGATGTGAGGCGGGAACGCTGACAGCAAAGTCAGCGGAACAGCTGGACCTTCGAAAGAAATGTACTTCAAAGAATCATAGGAGCAGTGCGAGAGGGAGGGGGGTGGAGAATCCGCCTAGAATAATGAGCTCTATGATATACTAAGCTCCCAGACTTTTAAGGCTCATTTAAGGCTCCAAAGGCTAAGATGGGCCAAACCTGTTCACCGAATGCCAAGCACGTGAGTACCGAAGAAGGTATTAACAGGACACCCGGTAGGTAAACGACAGGCGGGCAGACCTAGGCTGTGATGGAAGGATAATTTCAGGAAGAATGCAAGAGGACTACTCCGTGTTGCAAATTGGAAGACGACGACCGAGGACAGAGAGCGGTGGAGGCTTATTTTGAAGGAGGCCAAGACTCGAAATAGGCTGTAGCGCCATTGAAAAAGAAGAAGTTAATTTGGCTTACGATGCTTTCGACTTTTTGATTAACCTCAAAATCAAACTTTGACCTCAACAAACTTCAAAAGTCTTCACCATACTAAACTTTTAAACGGGTTGATTTCTGTGCAACGCAAAAACACACAATATCTTATATGCGGTCGATGCAATTCTGTATGTTGCACTTTAGGTTGTGTGGTCTGAGGTAGTTAACAAAAATGGATCATCAGCTCTAAAGAAACATTGGTACGAATACATACCAACAAATAAATAAGTAAGGAAACCCCTGAAGAAATACGTTCAATATTTGCACCGCGTCTTACACAACTTTTGCAATAAATAATAAAGCAACTCTTTCCACCAAGTTCCGTGGCACACTAACCCAGAAAATATTTCCAACAAATATACCAAAGACAGGGGAATATTTGAAGTCATTCGAAAATTGCATGTTTGCTAGAGATAAGGTTTCCCGCTTTAAGATGATAAAATATACGTACAAATAAAACTTATCTAACTTTCCATCGGATTTGGTAAGTTACGTAATATACGAAATTTCTGTTTATGAACAGTTAACTCGGAAAGGAGCCAGGGTAATCGAAGATACTAATTTAATATATCGCACATCCATATCATTTTACGGAAGAGCATGGGACAGGATTCACGGGACGAGGTTTGTCTAGATCTTGGTGGCTAATGCGTTTACCTACCTACTGCTTGGCTTGGTTGAGGGAGACCTAACCTAGACCTCTCTCGACCCATTGCCTTGCACGGCAGTGAAAGAGATGGATTAATACATCCGTCACTCCTAGAGACATTGACCGCCAGATTCCTTCCCAACCCTGATCTATTTTTCATTCCCAGAACTTCCCCTCCTTCCTTTCCTTAAAAATTCCTTCCATGCAGCATTCTCGAAGATGACAGATGAAGAGGGAATTTTTTCCTGAGGGTCTCCTGGGTGGAGCCAAGATAAAAAAGAGTGATCTAACTTAAATACGGTTTTCGTGGGGCTTAGATAATCACAATCACTTCACTATTCGGAGATAAAAAAATGTATAAATATAACAGAAAATATTGACCGTCGATCCTTTTCTACGGGATGTGCGATATCTCCGGTTCAATGAACGGTGCCCGGGTTCATGGGGTAAGATTTGTCTGGGTCTTGGCGGCAAATGACCTGGACCCATTGAACCCCAGATTCCTGCCCACCGCTCATACTTTTTTCCTTCCCAGAACTTCCTCTCCTTCCTTTACTTAAAAATCGCCCACGTCAGCATCCCCAAAGATGACATCGGCACTGAAAGAAATTATTTTCCTCAGGGCCTCCTATGTGGAACTAACATTAAAAAAATTGTCATTCTAAAATGCTTACGTACTTCCAATAATCAATAAGATTCTTATTCAAAAATACATAAGTAATTCTTGTTTTCAATAAATGTTACGAATTTATGTTTTATTACCAAATCCAAATACCCAGGTAATTGTCCTCTTCCGACATTCATTTTTCGCCACAGAGATTTGAAAAGTCTATATTTGACTTTCAATTAAGTTTTCTTAATTAATTTTTCCATTAGAAAAATTATCATAATAAAAAAACCTATTAAAAATTCTTCTTACAAATTTAACTCCGCCCAAAATAACACAATAAAGGCATCGTGGTATCTACATCTTAAGGATCTAATTAAACTTTATTGGAGATATTTTTCTGTTATCGGGTGACATTTATTTAGGCTTTCAATTCATTGCAATGTGAGGTAGTCACACTGTGACACCACCTTACAGGGGGTTAAGGCCTTCGATACTTTTAATCACGACGTCTTACTCAATAAACTGGCTGAAATAGGATTCTCCATGAGACTACTCACCTTTTTTGCTAGCTATCTTGCAGTCAGAAAACAGTTTGTGTCTCGTGGATTATTCCAGTACATTCTATTTTTTTACAATCAGGAGTACCCCAAGGTTCTAATTTGGGCCCACTCCTTTTTTCCAAATTTATTAATGATATTTCAGAAGTAATTCTGCATTCCAAGTTTCTTCTTTTCGCTGATGACCTAAAACTATTCTTAGAAATACTCACCCCAGAAGACTGCAATCGACTCCAGTCAGATATTGACAGAATTATTGATTAGAGTAAAAGAAATCGGATTGAGTTAAATATGTCTAAATGTTTAATTTTGTCATTCACTAAGGCGTATCGTACCTGGTATTACCGTATACGATGAACGTCCGAAGTCTAAAACGTGTCTCCACCATGAAGGATCTTGGAATCATGTTTGATAGTAGGCTGACATTCAGTCCGCACCAAGTAAAATATTCCCTCATGTTAGAGAGTTCAAAAAAACTTCTTAGATATCTTTACATGAGGGAGTATGGCTATTACGCGTGGCTCTGTCCTACGGACTTTCTTTTGGATATGCTCGGAATAAACCATCTATGGGTCAAAAGGGATTGTCACCTTGCTACGCATTTCTTCAGGTGGATTCGCGAAGGGTTCGAAAACTCAGCGATCATGGAGAGCATTCATTTTTATGTTCCCGATGGTTATCTTCGCCACTGACAGCATTGACTGTTCTATCTTTCGGCCTGCAGGACTAAATTGCTAATGGTCATGCCGGTCGGGAGAGCAATCTTGCTGTTGAACAGAATTAATTCGGATATCGATATGTTCAGCGTTAGGAAGCTGCCTTTAAAAGGCGAGCTCTCTTAATGCTTGTAGAGTATGGGTGGCTACCATTTATGTTCAATGTAATACTGTTACAAATGTATTTTAAAAACACATTAAAATGTAAATTTTGTAATGTTTTTGAAATAATAAAAATAAATTGAATGGAATTGAAGTTAAAGTGGCAACTGGATGTCTACGCGAAGCGCGCAATGCCTGTAGATCTGCATAAACCAAATAGCACCATACTTCACAAAAGTTACTCACGGTAGGTTAAGTAGTTTAGTTATCTCTCGTGTCGACACTTGCATATTTCAATTACGACCGCAGACACTCGTAATGGTTTTTTTTAATTGGTTCTGTTTAGTCACACAACGGCTATGAGATTGATTGGTTAGTTAGATTGTTTATAACGGTAAAATGATAAGAAATCACAACTAGCACGCTGTGGGTATTTTTTTACGATAGCTTCACAAAGGAATTAAACATTTTCCCTCGGGGCCTATTTCATCTTTGTGAATGCTGTGTGGAGAACCTTTTTAGGGAAGGAATGAGAGGAAGTTCTAGGAAGGAAAAATATATAAGGGGTGGGTAGTGACGAAGTGTGATCTATTCCTGCGGGCGATGGGTCAAGAAAGTCCGGCGGGAGAAATCTAAAGGCATCCCTCAACCAGTCTCATTCGATCAATCCCGCCACGCAGTAGGTAGGCAAACGAATCCACCGCCTAGACAGACTTCACCCCATAAACCCGGGCACCCCTTCTAAGTTACCAAGAGTAGCGAACCACTTGGGGTGACCTGGCAACACCATGGCAGAGGTGTTGATTATCTAATAAATGGTTCCTGTGGTGGCGGTACTCATACCCGTCTTAAAAATGTAATGTAACGATGGAATGATTGGAAACTTCGATACTGACTGACGGTTGTGTAGGTATACTTGTGGTACTCAATGTGCAAATTAAGACGGTAAGTTTTAATTTTTTAATTCTTGCCATACCATTGTTGATGTTGAAGCAGAACAAATCTGAGCAGAATCGCATTCGGCGTTACGAAAGAGTTTCGCAAATTTAACAAGACTGAAAATTGGGCAATATTATTTTATATCTTGTGAGTCGGTAAAGTGTTTGTTACGTTTAATTTCTGTCAAAAGAATTATGTGATTATTATCAACATAAAATGTTTATTTTTTTACCTCATTTTCAAATTAGAGTACAAAAGCGAGGGAGGGTAATTCATTATGCCAATTGTGTATTTTTACACTTTGAATGCGAAAAGAAAAGTAAACAAAGTTACGACCACTGATTAGATAAACTGATAGAAGTGAGTTGTGGGCGCTTCTGCGTGCTCAAAGTAAGGTCAAATTTTCCATAATTCTGGAGAAATTGTCCAAAACATTTGTAAAAAAATATTTTTTATTGAGCAGATTATATTTTTCGTTATTTGTTTTTGGGGTATTACGCCGTGATGCGCTACCTCCTTCTTTAGCCAACGTATCACACATTTGCCGGATCTGCCCTGATGATGGACACCGCAACGCTGTCCGAAACGTTGGCTAACGTTGGTTATGAAACACGGCATAATACCCCAATAATAAAAAACGAAAATACTTTTGGCCGTGAAAATCTAAAAAGCGTATCAGATTACGAATTTATCGTGATTAATAATATTTTGATAGACAATAACCAAGATGTCCTATTATTTGTCCTATTATTTTGAAAATCAGAATTTTTTTTACAAAAAAGCATCCGGCTTTTATCCCCACCATTTTTAACAAAGTTTCCGTTGCAATCGATGCACTTTGTGAGCCGTGGCACTAGATTCTTGATTCCTTTGTCGACGAACTCCGCCTCAAAATATAGACTCTGCGATTCCTCGTCGGTTTCCTAACGTTTTCCCGTAAAATTTTGCTTCAGGTTAAGAAAAAGTTAGAAATCATGTAATTGATTGCCTTTTTGGTTCCAGGATTAAGTGGTGAACTCAGGTTTTGATGAAAAAGGTATGTTTTTGGTTGGAAAATTAATTCAAAAAGCCCCGAGCGCTTTCCACACGATTTTTTTTTTTTTTTTTTATTTTATTTTTTAGGGAAAATCAACAGAAATTTTACACTTCTAAAAATAACATTAATAATACACAAGTGAGACTCCGTCAATATTTTGGGCATCTAACGAGATTTTGCACTCATTTTGCATACGCCAATTTCACCCTCCATATCGTTTGTTTTGTAGACTTACTGACGTCTGGGATCAAAATTGTAAGCATGCGGACTTCAACGGGGTGGCCTCCCTCCTGGTAGAGAAAGCACATAATTAAACGCACCTAATAAGTGGCGGGATTTGTCCACGGAGCGGACACCCGATTTTGAGCTACACGCTTGTGCTGCCATATTTTGAAACCTGTGAATAACCCTGCTTTTTCAAGACGTAAGGATGCTTCCAAAAGAAAATGGTAGTATGTGGCATACCGTTTATAGAAAACTAGTCTACACAATTCACATCACTGTCCAAAAACAGGTCACAGTACAAAAAAAGGTCTATTCAATATTCTTCGGCTAAAGGGGGAGGAATGAATTTCAAATCGTATCAGATTATGAATTTGATTGGAATGCCTAAGGTATAAGAGTCGAAAGGTCTTATTAAACTTATTTTCTTTAGATGGCACTTCTAGGAATTAGCAATTCAGTGACCACTGCTGAGGTATTCCGCCTCGAATGCGGAAGGAACGGAATTAATTCACCCCAATCCGAAAGTAATTCTAAAACTTCTGCCGTGAGAAAAAAATTTTGAAATTTGAAGAAAAATTTCGCGGAATTGGAGCGGTACAGCATTGAGTAAGTTTGGGTCAGATTGTTGATAATACAACCGACGAGATGGGCTTTCCGTATTGCATTTTTTTTAGCTTTTCCATCCCACCGGCCTTGTAACGTAAAGGTAAAACCGGAGAATGAACAACCTACAGTACTAGCGTTCCTTAATACATGCCTTTTCCTAAGATTTTAGTTAGAGATTTTGAGCAAAACTTTTGTAATGTATTTAATTATTTGAAGAAAAATCTTGCGCTAACCTACTAATTGTAGACAAATTAGTTAAAATAACTCCTTGGTTTAATTACAAACTACTTAATAATAATTGACATATTTTGTAATTTAAAAACAATTAAATCAGATTAAGAATTCTAAAAAGGTTGAATATGGATTCCAAAACAAATATTCGCAAATTCGCTTAGTAAGCAAATCTTACCCGATATAAATTCCTTCGGGGTAATGTGATCGATTATTATTAAATATGCTTATAAAAGGAATGCTAAAAATTTCCATTATTTTCTCTCTCTTTTCGTTTTTAATTTAAAAACGACCAAATAATTGTTATAATGAATAAATAATTCATTCGAGAAGGTTACACACGAGTAATTAAGAAAATGGTTTAAGACTTCGAGTCCTGGTATTATAACCTATCTTAAACCTTTAATATTTCCCGATAAGCATTTTTTGGTTGCATCGTTACAGTTTTGATTCTAGTTTGAAAACACTTGGTAACTTCAACCATTTATAATATAGTTAATTTTGTTCCTGATCGAAAAAAATCGGTACTAATTTTTCCCCTTTTTGAAGTAACAAAAAAATTACCTTTAGCTTCTATGGGCCTACTTTTTAGAACTGTTTAAAATACTAATACATTTTCTTTACCTATTTTTACTTTTAAAACTACTTTCCAGAAAACTACTCACAACTTTTCCTTCCCTTCTCTTTAGGAACTACAAAAAGTTATTGTTTTATATTATTTAATTTATTTTGTGACAGATTAATCATCCATTTACATTTACATTTACAAGATTTCTATTTGAAAATTCTTAACTTTTCGGAAGATGGTATGGGGGATAAGATGATGCTTGGATTGTGGATAAATTAAATTAACATTAACAATACACTAACAAGTTTATTATAATAAATTATATCCGTACCATGATTTATATTTACGAAATATTCTTAAGGAACAGTGGGAGCGAACAAGTAGCGATTTACGAGCTGTTACGTCGTCGGTAATCCGGAACAGAATGGTTCCTCTCAATTCGTACCGGAAGTCGGTGACTAGGTGGAAATATTGTGTAATCGCTATTGGCGTGCAAGGAGCCAATCATAATGATTCTGCGATTCAAAATAGCTGCATCGTTCGCTACCACAGTGGATATATGATAAGTTTTAATGTCATATTCAGGGTAATGAAACATAACTGTTGTACTAGACATTTCATTCATTTGTACCATTCCTCTTGAAATGCTAAGCTGTTATAAATGATCTTGTAACTAGGGTAGAATTGAATTCATTACACAAACCAAATCATTTAATTTATTTGAGACCTTTTCCTAAAATGTCCTTTTAAATTACCAGAAAAATTTTATTTACTTTTCCCACGAAAACTCAAAACGCACCCGAACCTTTCCACGCACAACTATTTATTACTGGTGTCGTCAATATTGAGAAACGGTTATATTTTTATCATTGAAGACGATGATAATAAATACTATTACATCTGAACGAAATATGGAAAAGAACAAGACATAGAAAAATAAAAAAAGTAACGTTCGCAACTGGGAATCAAACCCAGGATATCTTGCCTTACCAGGACAAACGCCTTAACAAGGGACCTGTTTATTTTAAGTAATTTTTGTCGAACGGTATCCATTGCTCATATTGCACATTCAAAATTAACTATTTTTTCCCTTATTATTTTTATTTTCCTATGTTGTATAGTTTTTCATATTTCGTTTAGTTTTTTAGTATTATATTTTTCTTAAATGATGTATTACATTGATGGATGTGGCCTTCAAAAGCTATTCCAATAAAATTGATTATATTTTTGTATAAAATTGTAACCGTTCCATAATAACACAAGCGTTCTATCGAAGCACGATAGATCGATAAAGCTCTGGTTTTTTGAAAGCTCGAGTCATCCAATTTTGTATGGTGATTTATTCAAATATCTTTTTTGATTGAATAAAAATGAACGCCTTTGACCTTTTATTTAATGCTTGCGTAGAAACGAGCCAACGTTGACTAATAATTTTATCACGCCACTTTAGCGATAAGGCAGAAATAACAGGAATTGGTTAATTTTATATAATATTACAAGACGACCTCTGCGACAGAGAGGTAAGCTACATAGCTACGGATCCAGAGGTTGCTGGTTCGGAGCATTGTTTTTTAAACAAGTTTATTTAATTTTTACCCAAATAACCTCGTCGTCACGAGGCACCCTTAATGCAGCAGAAGAGATCCTTAATTCTGACTTCAAGGCTATGGAAAGATTTTCCTCAACTGGCGACAAAAGTCAAATGGGTCGAAAACAGTTGTGACAGCTTTCCATCTCAGTAACTCACAGGCAAACAAAAACTCTGTGTTCAGTTTGATGGAAAAAATATTTACCATGACCCCATCCTCGCTATCTTGGAGTAAATTTGGACAGGAGCCTGAATTACCGGAAACACATGGAAACAGTGGGCAAAAAACCAGAATAAGACTAAACTTAGTTAGTAAGCTAGCTGGTACTAGCTGGGTATGCGACGCCAACATACTCAGAACGGTATCCATTGCTCTGATTTTCTCAGAAGCTGAACACTGTGCTCCAGTATGGGCTAGAAGCGCCCACACTTCCATGTTCGACATTCAGCTTTATGCCGCAATGCGAACCGTCAGCGGAACCATAAAATCGATTCCTCTTCCTTGGCTGCCCGTACTTGCAACCCGCCAAATATCAGGCGAGAGATTGCAACACTGAGGAAATACAAAAAGGCGCTGCAAACGAGCGCAATACCTTTGCACTATGATGTCGTTTTGCACCCGGCATGCCGCTTAAAGTCTCGAAAACCCTTCTGGACGGAAGGAGAAAGACTCCTTCGAACACCTCTCACCCCAGAAGATAGGTGGAAGCTTGAGTGGCAATCGGTCAACGTTAAAAACGCCTATCTCGTTCAAGATCCCACTGAGAGACTCTAACTCTAACTCAATAGGATAAGGTGCTCCCATAGCCGTTGAGGTCACATGATGCATAGATGGGACCTTAAAGAGTCGGCGATGTGTGAATGCGGTGCGGTGCAGACCACTGAACATGTGGTCAACGAATGCCCGCTCCATTCATTCCCCGGCGGGATAGATGAGGTCCACAGGGCAACGCCTGAGGCCCTAGACTGGCTCGCAGTCCTAGATGTCACCCCCCGATCCCCCACCATACGAAAGAAGAAGACCCAAATAAGTGTTTACCTAATGGTTCAGTACTGTAGATAACGTGTGAGTGTGCATCTCTTTCCAGAGTAGTGGATCCTTTTAATATACTGCGCTAAGGAAAGTACTTGTCTTACAGTAACCAGTGATTCCTGGGTTTTTTAGAGTTTTTTTTTATTTTAATTCCGAACGAAAGACCTTGAGGAAAATAATTTCCCTCAGGGCCTTTGTCATCTAAGATGCTGTGTGGAGGGTCTTTTGAGAAGAGGAATAAAAGAGTATTTATCTTGAAAATACACATGTTGTAGGAAGGAGGAAACACAGAGGCCAGCAAAACGTTCCACAGCCGGGCAGTAGAACACAAGAACGAGTCGAAGAAGTGCCCCGTTCTCATGTGACAAATGTCAATTGTATACATGTTTGGCGTGTTTCCCGACTACACACCAGTGCCGAAGGAATCAATGACGCTAGTTCCTCGGAGCATCTTCCATTGAAATACTGGTAGGACAAGGATAGCATTCCCACCCGATGGCTATGCTCTAAATATTGAAATCCTTTTCTTAAGTTAGGAGAATCTATCAAACGAACCGCCGGTTTCCGCACAAAGTCGAGGGTTTTTTCAGGTATTTTGGGGCTCCAGACCAGAGGTGACTGCCAAATTCAACCCTGGGGCTCACTTGTGATATGTACCGGGGTAGCAGTTGTGTACTATTAAAGAATCTGCGGTTCCTATACAGGACGACTAGTTTTTGAGAAGCTAAATTAGCTCTGGCTTTGATGGAGCCCTCATATCTGAGCTGGTCACTTAGAATTTAACCAAGCATTTCAAAGGAGGGCCTGTTCGGAAGATTGCTTCAATTGAAGGAGACTAGATTTTCATTTCGATCCCTTTTAGAAGTAATCAAGGTAAAACACGTTAATGAAATTTTGATCTCCGGTGACTGTTTTGAATTTCTTTTTACAAAAAATCAGTCGATATTGGACAGGTAGGATCGTGGTGAGGGGTTGGGCGGTAACGTGGCTGAGTGACCACTGATGACATGCGGAAGATTTTTTATTTTTTTCTGTTGATAGGCTCGTTTCTTCTACTCGATTTTGTATTGGTCAGTGGAACGACCACCGGCATCTGTTTTTCTTCCTTCGTATAATCCGGGCCTCTTCAAAGCCCGCATTAATAAATCCCTTTCTACATACGTTAACCCGCCTTACAACGCTGCCCAATCGGAGGCAACATAGTTCCCCTATTTTTACATCTATTCAGATAGCGGACAATCTTGCAAGGTGCCACATAAAAAGAAATAAAAAATAGACAAAGCACTTTAACCTACAATATAATATTTTTAACTGAAAATTATTGTAATTATCTTTTACAAAATTGGCGTTGTTTTGGCAAGAATTCAGACTGCCGTGATTTTTCGTAGGACTACGCTAGCAAGGTTATATTATTATAAATCACTGGTTACCACTACCGTAAACCATCACCACTACTGCCATCTATGTTTTAATATGCAAAGTTTTGGATACGAGATAGAATTTCACCTCACTAGAAAAATTGTAATACTCGTAGTGGTATTATGCATGAGGTGTTGCATTTACAGATATTCTTAGCTTGTTTTACAAACCGGTTTCTCCAAAGTTTTGAGTACTTTAAAAAAATCATTATTAAACAAAGTTTTGAGTACTTTAAAAAAATCATTATTCAACAATACATATATAAAAAATAATGAACAATGGGCACTGTGCTTCTTAATTTAATTCATAAATTAATACATCTGAGTTGAACATAGAGTAATATTGGTGACTTATAATATAATTTGAAAAATTGTGAATATTTCAAAAAACCAAAGATAATGATAGAAACTACGTTTATGGCTAAAAGCATCTGTCTTGACGTGAAATTCTATATATAAAAAAACAGTGTGTGCAACTCACACGCGGCAGAAGCTTTCTTTTTTTGCCTGTTTATTTTAAAGATTAGATATTGATTTCACAAAAAAAAAAGCTTATTTTTTTGTATTTTGTAAGATGTGAACATCCGTTCGCTGGATGTCTGTCTTTCTGGCCGCTGAGACTTGTCAGGCGCCTTATCCGCTGCGCAATGGAAGGCTCGCGCCGAGGTGCGAATTTACCGCATTGTATTAGAACAGCCGCGACCCGTCAAGTAATAAATTTTAGTGATGCATTTCCGTTTCATCCGAATTTCAAATCACTAAAGGGGATAAAGAAGTTTCGCTTCAAAAACACTGCAGAAATTGATGGCGATAGAACTCACCGTTTCAGAGATTTTGGTGCATTACACAAACAAATAATTTCAACTTCGCTCTTAAGACGTCGGTGGAAGATAACTTTTACTTGATAGTTTGCAGTAATATTTTTACTATAAACCAAAGTAGCGCACTTAATGCGCACAAGTTAGTTTGAAATTTAATCTAGGTTATTCCAACAGGTGCACGTGCAGAAGGTAAATTTCTGTTTCAAAGATATGTAAACTTACCAACGCTTGCAGCGTAAGTAACGAGAATCTTGAGTGTCCTTCCAGTTTTTTTCAACATGCCATCCTTGAATTATGTCACACGAATTTCTTCCCCCCCCCCCCACCACCCCCTCCCAACATCCCTGTCACACTTCTTCACATTTGTGAGACCCATCCCCCCCAGCGCGACGTTATACATTTTGCAATTTTACTTGTAAAAATAATAGTTGAAAATATTTTTAAGGTTTTTCGACAACATTTAATATTGTAACGGTTACATTTGCCACAACCGAGAGGGCGTAACGGGGGGGTTGTGTGCATGTGACATCACAAAGCTCAAGATCCCCCCCCCCATACCCGTTGTCACACAGTGTCACACTTCTCTACTCCCCTCCCTCCCTTAAGGTGTGACGTAATTTATGAAAGGCCCAAAATGTTTATGAGTGGCGTTGTTTTTGGAGATCATGGAGTAATGGTTTGATTTCTGTTTTTGAATGAAGGTCTCAGGTTATTTTATCATGGGAGGCGGGCTTGGGTACCACCGCCCTGAGAACCATTTATTGAAAAACACCCCTGCAAGAGGTTACTTCAAGTTTTCGCTACGTTTAGCGAGTGCCCGGGTTCATAGGGTGAGATTTTACGTTGCGATCCGGATGTGGAGAGATTTATTGAGGGAGACCTAACCTAGACCTCTGCAGGTGGTCTCTCTCGACCCATCGCCTTGCACAAGAGTGGGAGCGAGGGATTCATACATCTGTCAATTTTATACCAATCGACCCCCAGATTCCTAAAAAGACCCTCCACCCAGCATCTCCAAAGATGACATAGGCCCTGAGGGATTTTTTTCTCAGGGCCGTATCGAGCCAATCTAAAAAAAAAGTCCCAACCACCTGGAGCCAGTGAAGCTATAATATCCTCAATTGGGGTAGGTTGTGAGACATTAGTAAATGGGGAGGGAGGCAGATGGGGTAGAGGAACGTGAGGAAATTCCTGACCTTCAGATTTGATCTAGTAGTATTACTAATTATTAAAAAAATGTTGACTTTAGTAAACTAACCATTAATTACGATGTATTTCAAAAAAAATATTTGAGTAAATCAAGATTTTTAGATAGGTAGTTTCCTAGAATAGCATCGTAATATATTACATCTAAGAAACCTTTTTAATGGCGCCCAGGTAGGTCAAGGCTGACGCGCCAAACGACGCGAGACGCTAAAAAAATTGGGGACAGAGCATTTATAAAGTAATAGGTCCATATTCTCGATATGAACTGCCATGTAATGGAAATCTAAGGTCTGTAACAGGCAGGATGTAAAAATAGTTTCTCAGAAAATGCTATACACAATAATTGGAACTTGCTCCATTCTCTGTCACCTTTTTAAATTTCACGTAATTGTTGGTATTAACTTTGGTATTTTATGTGAACTTCAGATCACTTTTTATTATCTCTCTTTAAACAAATATTGTACTTCCTGTCGAAGCTTTTTTAGAATTAACTCACGCCATTCATCATTACAATCATGTAGTTATGATGAATGGCGTGTTTTATGGGAATTTATTCACTTCAATTGTCCCGCTTTTTATATAAGCAAAACAGCAACATAAACACCCGTATCAGAGAACATCACAGAAGTTTACACAGCACTGGATTTTCGGAATTTGCAAACCACTTGATCGAAACAGACCATAAATTTGATAAAACTCAGGCTCCACCCTAATGCATAAAAACACTATAGGTATAAGGTTGGATAACTTAGGGGCATTTGAACTAAGGAAAGCCGTAAACACTTATAGTAAGGTAGTTAATAACCAAATAAATTTTAATAAAAGTCCTATACTAAGATTGTTCCCTATTGACAAAGAACACTCCCGTTCCCTTCCCAATTCTCCATCTACACTTATGACTCCTTCCTCCTTCTCTTTAGCAGTCCAGCCCATTTTGTTAAATCATGTATTATCTATAACACACATGTAACTTAATGTAAGTAGAGTATTATACTGCCCTGATGAAGCTACGGATGTAGCGAAACCCGGTCGGCATAAAGTATATAAAACAAAAGTGGTGTTTACAAAGTTATTGTTTTATTTTAAATTTATATAATTAACAATAAACAGTACTAATCTCAAGTAACCTTTCGGGTATGAAGAGTTTTTTTATTTACATGAGCTCCACCTAGGAGGCCCTGAGGAAAATAATTTCCCTCAGGGCCTATGTCATCTTTGGGGATGCTGTGCGGAGGGTTTTTTTTAGGAAAGGAAGGAAAGGAGAGTTCTGGGAAGGAAAGGGGTTTAAGGAATCTGGGGTTCAGTGTGTCCTGGTCATCCGCCACCAAGACCTAGACAAACCTCACCCCATGAACCCAGGCACCCCTGCTAAGTCACCAAACGTAGCGAACCACTTGAGGTGACCTATGGCAGAGGTGTTGGTTATCCAATAAAGGTTCCCGGGGCAGCGGTACCCATTCCCGCCTCCCAAATTATGTCCTGTAACAAACAGTCTTGTATATTTTCTAAATTATTGGTCAGCATTGTATAAGTGATCGTTTGTATAAGTGATCGACGAACCAGTTAATGCAATATTTTAGCCGTAAGTTGTTATATGCAATTATATCGCATTTGTATCTATGTAGTAATTCGGGAATGCTCGGGTCGCCGAACATTGCCGATCGGGCATACGAGCCGGGACAGCGGTCCGGTGTACGGCCGCGGCCAGAACCATTCTAACTTCCAGTATAATCAGTCGCTACCGAGACAAATAATATTACTTATTGAATCCATTGTACTTTCCAATAAAGACGAGAACTTACGTTTAACATATTTATTATTATTGTGTGGCTAGTGTGGCCACAATAAAAGTACATTACAATTGGCGCAGCCGTAGGATAGTACAATATTGGATTACCAAATTGGATCACAAAAAAAAAAATTACCAAAGCGGGGAGAGCTAAGTCACCCCGAAAAATTTTTCAAGGCTACCTACAGCCGAGGCGGAACATTGGAGTATTTTTTGGGTTTGTCTGACCGAGTGAAAGGACCGGCAGAACAAACCGAGGATATCTCTGGCTATTCCTGGAGCCACAGTCAGAGTTCTGGAGTACCATCCAAGGGTACTCAGAAGCAAGAGGCGGTGGTCGTTTTTGGGGCTCAACAGAGCCTTTCCACGAAGGTGAAGTTCCGAGGGAGTGCCGAGGGAAGGCATTCTTACAAGGCAAACAGTGCTAGTGTCGAGGAAGGTCACTCACTCATCAAGAGGAAACAATCTGGAGACGTTGCAACCGCAATTTCTAAGATAGGTTTTTCTTTTCTTTCTTGTGGAGGATTTGTCTGGGTTTTTTGTAATTTTTTCCGGGGTAGTATTGTTGTCGTAGCTTCGCGTGATTATTTTTTTTTTCCTTTTGTGAAGATGGAATCGGCGAGAATTCCACCGTTCTCTCACATAAACGGAGATTGGGATGTGTTTCAACTCAGATTAGAGCAGTTTCTCGTGTTACATGATGACATTACCGAGATTAAGAAAAAGGCTTATCTGATAAACTCGCTTGAAACGGAGACCTTGACTCTTCTGTCCAACTTATGTTTCCCGGGTAAAATCACAGATGTTACGTTCGAGAAATTAATTGAGTTGCTAAAAAAACATTGTGGTAAATGTAGATCTCTTTTTCAAGAGCGGGAATCATTTTTCCAAGCTAAACAGAATCATAACGAATCGATAAGGGATTTCGCCGCAAGAATTCGAGGGCTCAGCTCATTCTGTCAGTTCGGAAACAGGCTGGAGGATAATCTTGTAGACGTGTTTGCAATCGGTCTACTTCCGGGCCCTGTACGGGTAAAATTGTTTGTTGAAGGGCCTAAACAAAACTTTAATCAACTAGTTGAACTTGCAGTGACCGCGAAAGGTCCTGAGGTCGATTCAATCAAGATGAAGTTGGAAGTAAATTCGGTAAAGGAATTTGGAAGATCGGCTTCTCCGGCGCGAGAAATAAATTCGGTAAAGAGATTTGGAAAATCGGCTTCTCCGGCGCGAAAACTTTATTATCGGTCGAATAGTTCCGATTCATGTAGGTCGGATAAACAAGTTAAAACCGGTTCATCACTAAAAAAGTGTAAGATCTGTGGGAAATCAAATCATGACACTCATAACTGTAAGTTTAAGCAAGCTAAATGTTATTCTTGCGGTAAATTGGGTCATTTACAGAGATTTTGTAAAAACGGGTCAGTAAAATCAGTTATGAATTGTAATAATGAAAATATTGAAAATGTAGCTTTTGTTAAGGCAATCAAGGCACAATTGAAATTAAATGGGAAATCCTTCGAAGCGATGATTGATTCAGGATCATCAGTTTGTGTCATTCCGGAGACATTGTTTTGTAAACATTTCAGTAATATAGAGTTGTCACCCGAAACACGAAAAATTTCAGGTTACGACGGGAATATGTTGACTGTTGTGGGTAATGCAAATTTCAAGGTCGAATACAATAATCTAGTTAGGTTAATAACCTTTATCGTTGTAACAAGCGGTTCGGAGATGATTGTGGGAAGAGATTTCATGGAAATATTTAACCTCAACATTGTTTCAAAACAAAATTCTATTAATTCGGTTTCGTTCGCGAATAGGAACAAATTTCAGAAAATGGGGAACGTAAAACCATATTTTTCAGGGTATGGAAGTTCTAATCTTAGGGAATATAAAACCATGTTTAAAGGGCATGGTAGTTCATCTGCAAATAAAAGGAATGTAAAACCTTATTTAAAGAATACGGTAGTTCAGTTGCAAAGATTACTTTCTGGGAAACCGATGAAATCAGGTGGAAACCAGGCAGATTTTCTGTCTCGGTTTCTGTTAAAGAACAAAGTTGAGAATTCTAAGGTAGAATTTAAAGATTACTGCGGTTCAGATTTCGTAGATTTTGTTAGCAATTGTGAACATCTTGACGTTAATTCGATTAGGGAAGCCACTAAAGTAGATACGGTCATTCAAGGCGTAATGGCGTGTTTAAGGCAAGGGTGGCCCAAACGGGTTAAACGCGAGGAGGAATTATGGAAATTCTGGATAAAAAGGAACGAACTTTCGATTGTTAAGGATTGTTTATTTTGGCAACATAGAATTATTGTTCCAAGTTCGTTGCATAAAAAAGTGTTAGAGCTCGTGCATCGTTCACACTTAGGTATTGTTAAGATGAAAGGGTTAGCAAAGGGTTATTTCTGGTGGTCATCGCTGAGCAAAGATTTAGAGAAAATTGTTCAGGAATGTCCAGAATGCGCGTCGACGAAACAATCTCCGCCAAAGAGTCAATTATCGGTATGGCCTAATTCTGGGAAGGTCTGGAGTAGGTTACACCTGGATTATAGTGGACCGCTGGCAGGGAAAATGTTTCTGGTCATCTGCGACTCATTCACTAAATGGGTTGACTGTATTGAAGTTCAAAGGGCAGATTCAGCTAATACTATATTTGAATTGAGGAAATTATTTTCAAATTTTGGCTACCCTGAACTCATAGTGTCAGATAACGGAACTTGTTTTACGAGTGAAATTTTCCAACAGTTTCTTCGGGAAAACAATATTAAATTCATGTCATCTCCAGTTATGCACCCAAAAAGTAATGGGATCGCTGAAAATTCAGTGAAAACTACTAAGAGTTTTCTTAAAAAACTTATGGTAGGAAATAAATTTCAGGTTGATTACAAGGATAAATTGTTACATTTTTTGTCCGATTATAGAAATACTCCACATTGTACGACGGGAGTCGAGCCAGCAGTTTTATTGTTTGGTAGGAAACTTAGATCTACTTTTGACAGTCTCATTCCGAAAGAGAATGAACGGGTTGTGTCAAAACAACATGATTTGGCGAATAAGAATATTGAGGCAAATCAACGTAAACAATCTAAGTATTATGGTGGTGTAAAAACAAGAAATTTTATTGTGGGACAAAAATGTTTAGTTAAAGATTTCAGGAAGAATAATAAATTTACATGGGTAAAGGGAATTGTTACAGATAAAATTGGAAAAAAATTATATTTGGTAAAAACTTGTGATTCTCAATTAATTTGGAAACGTCATGTGGATCAGATGAGGAACTTATCAGTGTCTTGGAGTGATGTTGAGTCAGATTTGCCAGATTCCGCGTCTGATGACACGAGGACTGAGCACTCTGAGAAAGAGTTATCCAATCTGTGGAGTGAGTTAACGGTGTTTTCTCCTGATTTCAGATTTGCGGAGGGAGGAGAGAGGTCACCGGAGGTCACAGACACGGCAATCGCTGGTCCAAGTCAAAGTTCAAATCCCTGGTTGGGGAGACTCCGCCCAAGATAGTCCACAAGGAAGGAACGGAAAGCCTTCTAACTTAATATAATTTTGTGTGAAATATTAATAATGATGTGTTTATGAAAAAACATTATAAGAACTTGAGTGAAATATCAGTATAATATTTACAGTGTTTGAATTATATAGAATCATGAAATACTTGAAATACTTAAATATGTAGTGACTGATTTACAGGGGGAAGGGTGTGATATATGCAATTATATCGCATTTGTATCTATGTAGTAATTCGGGAATGCTCGGGTCGCCGAACATTGCCGATCGGGCATACGAGCCGGGACAGCGGTCCGGTGTACGGCCGCGGCCAGAACCATTCTAACTTCCAGTATAATCAGTCGCTACCGAGACAAATAATATTACTTATTGAATCCATTGTACTTTCCAATAAAGACGAGAACTTACGTTTAACATATTTATTATTATTGTGTGGCTAGTGTGGCCACAATAAAAGTACATTACAAATAGTATGTCTAATCTTTAATTATTAGTAAGAATCTAATCTATAATTAGAAATATATCATAAATCTATACATATCCTTGAGGTGATTTTTCACAAAAATGGCGCTAAATAAATAACCAAAATATTATTTTTATTATAAAGATGTAACCGGAGATCAAATTCCAAGTTCTCAAAATCACTCCGCCTCTTCTTTGATGTTCCTACCCTTACCTCTTTGAAAAACCACCGCAATTTCACCTGCAAAATCCATTGCAATTCTCACCCTGTAATGACAAATGATTCGAGCATAAGCACCTATTTCTTCTTTACGACTGAGAGCTTTAGAATCCAAGTCTCACGATAATGACATATTCCAGATTCACATTAAGACACTGTAGGATTTACAAAGGCCCCAGCGCAAGGCTTTCAAGACTTCTGGGGTTTAAATATTTGAAGCGACAAACAGAAGAACGCCGGCAACAAAGGAACAAGATGTGCAATTAGAAGCTTTCACTCTCACCGATGTCGAGATCCGAATGCGCTGAATACAACCGAGCTTTATTTCTAGGTGCTGGATTTCAGAAGTTGCTCTATATTTAGAAAGATTTTGAAAGCAGTTGCTTTTTGTATTTCCGCGACTTTATGTTATTTCAATTTCTCATATTTATTTATCACCAGCTGCTCTGTGATGTATAAGCTATGGTCGGATTTATATCTTATTCTCTTTTTTATATCTGTCAGATTTTTTAAATAGGAAAATGCCGCAATGTATGGCTTCGAAACTGTCTGGTAAGAGTGCAGTTTCTTGAATGGTTTTCAGAAAAAAAAATTAATTAAAAAAAATTGTAGTAATAATAATCATCTTATTGTAAGTGTACTGTAAAATTCCTATATTATTCATCTTTTATCGATTTTTAATATTTTTGCAGGTCACTCCAAATCATAATTTTTTTTTTTTTTAATAAACCAATACATATAATATACAAAAAAACAAATACATATAATATATAATATTGGTGGTAACAATACCTCCCTAATTGAGAAATTCTCGTTAAATAATTGTTAATTTTTAATTTAATTTTAATTGTTTTAAACGTTGAAGAGTTCTTTTTGGAAAACTATGAAATAGATAATTGTGTGAAATAATGAACGACAAAAGTGAAGATCACCAGTAATGTCCCAAATTTCAATTTGGGGGACAGTTATGGGTACCTCCACACGGGTACCATTTATTGGATCCTCCACATGTCACCCAAAGCTGTTCACTACGTTTGGTTACTTAGCAGAAGTGTCCGGGTTCAAGGGGTGAGTTTTGTCCTATTCTGGGACTGGTTGAGGGAGGCTTTTTGACTACTCCAGCCGGACTCTCTCGACCCACCGCCTTGCACCGTAGTTAGAGAATGGATTCATCGTGACCGGACAATTCAAAATCATGCGACTTCAACCTCCTTTGAAAAGTCGTTAAAAGTGATGAAAAAAATGGTTTTATAAGTTACGTTAATTTATATCTTGAGCTATTTTTCAAATTTTTCGTAACTTTTAATGGGTGTTAAAATTGCATGATTCTGAGTTGTCATAGAACCGGATTTATACGTTCGTCACTCCTGAATGCACTGAACCCCAGTTTACCCACCCCTCATATCCAGAACTTCTTCTTCTTCCATTCCTTAAAAAGACTCTCCACACAGCTTCCTTTAAGATGACCGATAGGCCAGAAATTATTTTCGTCAGGGCCTCCTGTGTGGAGCTAATGTAAAAAAATAGGTGCAAATAATCGTGCAATATTATATTAACCTTTCTTCCACGAGCCCAGAGCTACAATCAAAAGCTCTTCAGTAACCCTACCCGGCCCTGTTCCCAGGGAGTAGGAAGTCCCAGTCTCTTGTCAAATGTTTCGGATTTCTCATCTCGCAATCTCTTTGAATTACATAATTACGCGTTCAAATCCGTCGCCATGACGATGATTTGACGAGTTATGTAACAGTGTCAAAGGATGTTGGATTAATTGAAATAACGCAAAGGAAAACTCACAGTTTCATTATTGTGATCATTTCAGTACCCTTTAGGAAATGAGCTCAAAAAGCTTGTTTCGTCATCCATGCTAGGCATATAAATTGGCATAGAGTTTAGGTCCGTCCGTCATAGAATAAATTCAGCTTGAATCGGCTCAATCGTATACTTATATGATATTCCTTGATCTGTCGTAGTATATATTCATCTTGAATCGGCTCAATCAGGATCTGCGTAGATTCTTGTAGTGCAGATTCATTTTGAATCGGCACAATCAGGCATTTAATCTGCCCAGATCTACGTAAGATTCATCTTGAATCGGCTTAATCAGGCATCGGATCTGCCCAGATTTTTTTTTAGATTGTCCATGAGGAAAGAAGCTAAGACGCTAAGACCTGGACAAACCTTACCCCATGAACCCGGGCACCTCTGCTAAGTCACCAAACGTAGCGAACCACTTGGTGTGACCTATGGCAGAGGTGTTGGTTATCCAATAAATGGTTCAATCAGGATCTGCGCAGATTTGTCGTAATATAGATTCATTTTAAATTTCAATCGGGTATTTCATCTACCTTCGAACTGCATAAGATTCCCCTTGAATCAGCTTAATCAGGCATATTGAATCTGCCCAGATCTGTCGTAGATTCACCTTGAATCGGCTTAATTGGTATTTGATCTGCCCAGATCTGTCGTTGCGTATATTCACCTTAAATCGGCTGAATCAGGATCTGCGCAGATTTATCGTAGTATAGATTATTTTTTAATCAGCTCAATCAGGTATTTGATCCTCCCACATCTACACTGGATCGCTCTACTGATCCACGTTGTCATTGATTCAATGAATGTAACATTTTGGCAATGTGTTCATCGACATTACTTTGTTAAGCTAATTGGCTGATGTCAAAGCATTACTTTCATTCATTAGGGTGTTCATCGTGAAAGGTAACCCCGTTTCAATGCTATTGTCGTTAATTGTACACATGCTTTGATACGTAGTGTATGAATGATAAGAGAGTACGACCTAAAAGGTGAGTGGGCCAGGAACATATTATTATTATATTGACAATGTGTTATGGAAATGGAAGTAGAAATAGTTCAAGAATACGATCAATTAAAATATTTGTTTGGGTTGCGTCAAGAGACGGAAGTATACGAGATTGTAATTGAGTCATAGAGTCGATAGAGGAATGTATTTAAGTTATGTTGTGATTTGTTGCTGCCATGTAGAGCGTATTGAAGGTTAAAAGTGTGTCAGGAAATGATTTATATACCTTATGAATGGAAGAAGAAATCATGTACACCCCACGGTAGGATAATTTAAATATAATTTTTATATCAGGGCACGCCATATAAAATGTTCATAGATTTGGAATAGTCAAGGAGTGTGTGGGTTGTTTTCTCTGCCTATCCCCGCAGGTAAACGGTGTGTTTAATTTTATTTCTGACGTCAAAACGTCCTGGTCATCATGGTACAAGATTCACCCGTATGAGGTGATATGACGTTAATCAAGGCTGATCAGAGTACAGCCTGAGAACGTCAAATACATTCAGTGCTGTCGCTAAGTAAACTTGACTAAACAACACACAAATCAGCAGTAACAACGAGCATCAACAACAATAGTCGTTACTATATTGCTGACTTGAAAATGTGATACTTCGAAAACCGTCGCGCGCTTAGGCCTGAACTCTACTTCTCTGTCTCTGTACTTCACATTGAATGGGGGCGTTATAGCTAATCAGTAAATCACCAAAAATTCGAACATAAAAAGAAATATATATTTTTTTAAAATTGGCATTTAAATTTGCAAATTAAATACCAAGAACTTTTTAAAAATTGATCGATTTCCTCATACTTACTGGGATTCTTTTCTTGTGTTCTAGTTTCAGTCTTCTTGTGTTTCATCCTTGAAAATAAATCCTTTCCAAAAATGTACGTTCTGCCAAAAATTTAGGACATGAATAAGGCGTGATTTTGAAGATAGGGGTATTTTTTCTCCTGGCAAGGTCTTATATAAGTCCAGCTAAAGGACATGCTCGATTTAACGATTTCAGGGGCCGCCTCACTGGCCGTCGATTTAGCTGAAAAACCCTGAAGCATCCGGAATTACCTGTCATTTTCTGACGTCGATAAAAGTGAACGTTTAAAAATACAAAAAAATGTTGTAAAAAAATACACAAACCTGTAAATGGGCCTTTTTGATCTAAACTTAATTCATAAAAATCTGACGTCTTTATTTCGAGAAAAGCTACCTTTCTTGCATAAATGGTTTATTTTGTATTCCAGGGGGGGTGATATTTATCAATCAGTATCGCTATTTTATGTTAATATTACAAAACAGTCCCAACTGCTCCCTGCTAGTCGTATGATACTATGTCATCTCTAATTGTGGTATGTTGTGAGGCTGAACGGTGCGTGGATGGGATGGAGGTGGAAAAGCTAAGGGATATGGGAAATGAATATCGAACAGTATTAATAGACCAGACACTGTACGGTTGAAATTTTAGAATCCAGCTAAGATAGCCACTCTGGTGCCGCGCCGTACGCCGTACGTGCCAAAGGATGGCGCCACTTACGTTAAAAGATCGCAAGAGGATGTGCCGCTGGCAGGTATGAGTAAGTAGGTACTGCGGATTTGTAATATGATTATTATTGTAACCGGCAGTTGTGAATAATAGTACCACGCGGCTTTATATAACATACGACGCCATTTCCTGTCGCAGTTTATTTGTCCCGGTGACTAGCTGTCACTGGATCACAGTGGATCTGCTGAACCGGTTATTTATTGAACCAGTTCAAACCGGTTATTTTTTAAACCAGTTCCTATCGGATTTGTAAAATGATCACCAGCACTCAAACTGGGTGAAACCGAACCAAAAACCACCCGCAGGACCTAACAGCAAAACCTTTAACTGCTAGTAAGAAATTAATACACATCCAATTTTATTATAAAATATATTTTTTCTTGAATTTCATTTCATCAGAAACTTATACGATCATTTATTCAGTTGGCCCCAACAATGTTCGGAGGATGATAAAAAAGTTCATTTTCCAATACGAGTATGCAATGCACAATAAGTCAAACCTTAACTTGAAATACACTTATAGCCTACCTTTTATCACGAAGCAATTATACACTCCATTGAACAAATAATTCCCAGAAGTGTGATCTATTTAAACCGATTTGAAAGAACACGGTATTCGCCATAACTCTGTAATGGTATTGCACTGCGTCTACAAACGTGAGAAAAAAAAGCGCCATCTCCGAAGCGCTAAAATTTATTTTGAAGAATGATTGATGGTGACTTTGAGATACAAAATTAATGAAAGTATTATTAACTTAAACGCATTAAAACTTTCAAAACCTTTAAATAATAATTAGTATAATGCTCAACAGACAATCATTTTTACTGTCCGGCCCGAGCACTTTGCGAGAAAATTTCTAATCAACTGAATGCGTCGCTGAAGTCCCACACTGCATCGCACCGCTACCCGTGTGTTATTTCTCACGTAGGACACTTCCATGAAACGGAGACCATTTGATATTTTCGCACTGTGCCGCACCGCGCCGCGCCGCAGTAAGTTCGCATCGACTTCACCCATATACAACGCACATTAAGCTTCTCGACCCCAATAAAACTATTTATTTATTCAAGAAAGAACATCGACTTTTGGAAAATTTTACTCCATTTTCATAAGAAGAATTGCACAAAAGTTGTCCAATAAACTAAAACGATTTAAGTTAGCTTACTGTTTTCAGGTTTATATTATATTTTACTTTTCATTTAAGCAGGGTCTCCTCCGACCGAAAATATGAACATTTGCCTACACATTACTATAAAAATTGGAATTGGCTGCAGACGCGTACAAAAATTTGCAAGGCCACCCAATTGACAATTTTTACAGTAATGTGTTAGCAAATACTCATGTTCTCGGTCACAGGAGATCGAACTTCAAGCAGATTCTCCTCCGACAATAAACATTTACTTACATATTAAACACATTAAACACTACTAATCCAAATTTTTTACCAAAAAAACAAACTCCACCAAACACAAAATATCACTAACAGACCGGTTAGACAAGTGTACAAAGGAAACATAAAAACTCCTACAGTAAACACTATCTTTGGACAAAGACACCGTAAATACCACGCTATAAAAGCATTTTGTAAATGACCTAACCGTGAAAAACCTTTTTTATTTTTAATTACCATTCCCATAAAAAAGATAGTTTACCGTGAAAATGTCGGTCCAGTTTTAAAACACATTTTATGATAAATGACCTCACCGTGAAAAAACCTTTTTAATGATTAGTTATCATTCACTTCACCGTGAAAAAACGGTTTCTTAGGTACACTTGGAAAAGCACTTCTTATGGTAAATTACCATTCCGAATAAAAATTGGTAGAAGGCCTCACCGTGCAAAAACCCTTTTAATGAGTAATTACCACTCCGCCTCAAAGGGTTATTTTAGTTAATTACCATAAAAAAGATTGTTTATCGTGAAAATGTCGGTTCGAGTTTTAAAACATGTTTTTATGGTAAATGGCCTCACCGTAAAAAAAACTTTTTTATGGTTAATTACCATTCCGCATAAAAAATTGGTAAAAAGTCTCACCGTTCGAAAACCCTTTTAATGGTTAATTACCACTCCGCCTCAAAGGGTTATTATGGTTAAATACCATAAAATTGAGGAAACAAAAATAAATTCAGACACAAAATAAAAAAATGGATTAAAGGACAAAAAAGACAATATTACCAAAAATTTGTAAAATATAAGAATAAAACAATACAATACACAAATCCAATATAAAACACGCAACACTTACAAACACACAAATCATTGAATTTCAAAACCATTAAATTTTCATGTAATTTTTTTTTTAAATTTTACTTTAACTTTTAATCTATATTTTTATTTTAAATTTAACTTAATTTGAAGTGTTTTTTTCGTTACCAACCATTTCTTTTTTTTTCAAATGCATTATTATTAAATTCTTATATTATAAAATGGTGGCCTCAGCACGGGTAAGCCACCCAGTGAGGCCAACATTACTGGATTGTACTATGAAATGAATAATTTTGTATGAATAAATAAACATTTGCTTGAACGTTACTATAAACATTGGCAATGGGGGCATGGCCTTGTAGATTTTCGTATGCGTATGCAGTAAGTATGTTGTTTATAATGAAACCAGCAGACCCGGTCACACATTGCTGTGGCTAACGAAACACAACGCAACGCCAATACCCAACCTTTATAAAATCCATACCACCCGCTTGCCAGCTGCCCGCTGCCTGAATTGAATATTTGAATTTCTCGGCTTTTCTCCACTATAATAAGCATGTATTATACATATAAACCTTCCCCTTGAAGCACTCTATCTACTGGTGAAAACCGCATGAAAATCCGTTGCGTAGTTTAAAAGATCTATGCGCGCATACATTTTGAGCGACTTCATTTTATACTATGTAATGATGTATAATGTTCAAGCAAATGTTCATGTTCACGGTTGAAGGAGACCCCGCTTCAAAAACACGTTTTTTTAGAACACGAATTACTGGTTACCATGTATGTTATGTACGATATACAGCCCTCGTAAAAGCGTTAAATATATTCATTTGGATATTCATAAACTTTGCGGCCGTCCTGTAAATATGAAAATAAGGTATTACCTGCGAGTTCTTGAATTATGAGCATGTATAAAACTTTTATGGCTAAATTCGTTCCACAGTTCCACGTATTATACATAATATGATATTTTCGTGTGTACTGGGCAAGTCCTCCAATTGCCGTGCACCTGAAACGTTTCGTAAATTTATTTCTTAAAAAATGGATAGCGTACATTTTTTATAGAGGCTTTGCGAATGGTCAACGCAATAAAAAATATTTTATCATTGATACGCCAATGCTTTTGTCACTGGATTACTTAACTGTAAGGAATGCATCATTACATATGAATGTATTTAACATCTTACATTAGAAACAAAATACGAGTTTTTTTATATTAAAAAAAAAATAAATAAATAAGTGTTTATTCCAGTATGTGGGGAGGAGAGTGCAATCTCACATATTCCATGAGGGAATAATATACACATACATGTACAAAGTATTTGAAAGGAAAAAAAAAGAAAAAGAAGGTGGATATAAATGTACACGAAACAAAAAAAGATAATAAGCTAATAGTAGTAAAAGGAAAACAGAAGAAATAATAATATTAAGCTTTCAGGATTCTGTGAGCACGTAAGTATCCAGTATTTTTCTCCAGTGTGCATCAATACTGGATGATGGACTGAGGCGGGCTTCCATGACGAGGATGTTTCCAGAGCCGGTTATCCTTTCCCTCATTCCTGCTACCCTGGATCTAATAAGGGCTGCAAAGCCAGGAACTCGCCCCTCCGTGAACATCCGGGAAGCGCTGCAATATCTGGGGAGACCAAACATTATGCGGAAGGCGTTGTTATACTGAACCCGAAGTCTTTCTATACTACTCTTCTTGTAGTTTGCCCAGAGTTCACACGTATACAGTGTTGCGCAGAAGGAAAGGAAGAGCGTCCTTTTTACAGCAGCACTGCAAAGGCGGAATCTTCTACTGAGCATGTTTGCTTTTACACTGAGAGCTCTTCTTTGCCTATCGATGTCGTCATCGTCCATCAGATTACTGGTGATTATGTGTCAAAGGTATTTAGTTCCTTCAGTCACCTGCAGGTTCACACCATTCAGGGTAGCTGGAGGAATATTTTTTGGTCCTTGTCCATATCTTACGACCAGTAGAGCCGTTTTAGTGGGGTTGTATTGCATGTTTGTTTCTTCAGCAAACTCTTCGCAGATCTTTAAAAGAATTCGTAGGCCCCTTATGGATGGTGCCATCAATACCATGTCGTCCGCGTAACTGATGTTGTTCAGAAACTGTCCTCCAATTTGGCAGCTTACCCCTGCATTGTTTAGCCTGTCGGTGAGTTCATTCATGTACAGGTTGAACAATATCGGGGACATGCATCCTCCCTGTCTAACGCCGCTCTTCAGGAGGAAAGGTTCGGAGAGTCCATCTTTCCACCTTACTAAGTTCTCCTGCTGTCTATGCCACAAGTCGAGGATATGTGTCACCGCCGGTGATATGCCTCTTTCCCTGAGTTTATCCCATAGTAGAGGGTGAGAAACCCTGTCAAAGGCCTTGCTCAGATCTAGAAAACATGCATACGTGGTGGTATGATATTAATATTAACTCTATATTAACTCCACACAGGAGGGAAATTATTTTCCTCAGGGCCTATTTCATCTTTGAAGATGCTGTGTGGAGGGTCTTTTTGAGGAAAGGAAGAAGTGAACATGGGTCTTGAAGAGGCCCATGTTGTAGGAGGGAGGAAAATCGTTCCAACTCAAGAACGAGTCGTAGAAACGACCCCCGTTCTCATGTGACTAATGTCAACCGTGTACAAATGTTGGGCACGTATTTGGCGTGTTTCCCACTATGCACCGGTGCCGAGGGGATCAATGACGCTGGTTCCTCGGAGCATCTTCCATTCTAATACCGGTAGAACAAGTTAAAAACTTTCGTAAAGCAGACATATAAAAAAGGTTGAGAATCTATGGTTTATGTGATGGTGCTAAAAATCAAGCGAGAAATAATAATACTCTTTCTTTAAAAATCTTTCATCATTGCTCATATCGTACATTCCGAGCGCCATTTTAGTCTGTACAAAGAAATCCCCTCCTTATTGGCCTAATAAATCATCGCCCAGCGGCGGTGGCATTTTTTATTGCGATTTTTTTATTATTATTTTTTTGACACCGAGCGCCATAAAAATTGTATCGCCGCGAGGGAACGTAATAAAATTTCTATTGATTTCTCTGGCTCTATTCAAAGGCGGTCAACCCTTTTCTGTTGGGAAGAATATTAATTAATTATTTTTAAATGTATTGTTGATATTCAAAGTTTGAATTATTTCTTCTTCTCGCATTTTCAGTATGTAAATTAAGGTTTCTCATATATAACTATCCAAATTCTCCAACAGACACTTGTTTACGTGTGACATTATTATATGGAAATCACCTACGTGAATTAAAATATATACGGATGTGCGATTTAGATCGGATTGTGTAACATAACAAAATTTACTTTTCGCTCTAGGATTCTGTCGTCATGGTCACCATAGCTTGTCAATAAATATTACATTTTATGGCAATTATTAACGTTCATGGAAAATGTATTTAACAAGGTTAGCTCGTCGAGGGGGTAGAGGGATGATTGGCTAGAAAGTTGTTAGAAGTCCATTTTCTACTGGGAGATTTGAATTTACAGCATTACAAGTGGCGTCAAGCAACTTTGAATACATTTGCAACGATTTATTTAACATACGTTTATAATATTATACTAAATGTTGTATTAAAACTAATGTTCGGAATAAATGGGGAAAATCCCTGGAATTTTCGCAATGTTACTTATGCACTGATAATGTAGAATCTAGGTTATTAGCGCCTCGTGTATTTTGCCTCTCTAGACATTAAATTTTTTAAATCGAATGTCTTATTTAGCTATTTAACTATCTTTACAGGGAAAATGTTGAGAATAATCGTATTTATACAAAGAGTCGCACATAAATTTGGGAGGCGGGATTGGGTACCGCCGCCCCGGGAACCTTTACTGGATAACCAACACCTCTGCCATAGGTCACCCCAAGTGGTTCGCTACGTTTGGTGATTTAGCAGGGGTGCCCGGGTTCATGGGGTGAGGTTTGTTTAGGTTTTGGAGGCGGATGACCAGAACACACTGAACCCCAGATTCCTACCCGCCCCTTAAACCCTTTTCCTTCCCAGAACTCTCCTTTCCTTCCTTTCCCCAAAAAAACCCTCCACACAGCATCCCCGAAGATGACATAGGCCCTGGGGGAAATTATTTTCCTCGGGGTCTCCTGTGTGGAGCTCATGTAAAAAAAAAAAAAAATAACTTCTATTTGACTGTCGACGAACAACGACGGCAGTAGTATGAAAAACTAATAAAAATAGCAATACCCGCATGAAACCTGCTAAGTCAGCAAACGGAGCGAACCAACGACTATGAAAGGGATGTTGATTTTCCAACGAATGGTTCCCGGGGCGGCGGTACCCACATCCGTTTCCCAAATAGAAATAAAGATCTGAAAACTTAAGACAAACTATAATCTTCGTCGATTTCAGTTTCCTCGGTGAAATTATTTATAGAAATAAAACATTGTGACTCTAAGATATTAATTAAATAAAATTAGCACTTTTACTGCTATATTGAAATGCTTTGCTCACAAATATTCCCGATAATTTTTACTGTTACTCAAAAGCGTATTCCATTTGTTGAAACTATTCACCTTTACTACTTATGCTAATTTTGTCCTCAAGAACTCCTGTTTGTGTATAGAATCTAACCCAAATTCCATCGCCCTCTGTTAAACTTGAGTGCTTCGACAGCAGTCTTTTACAATCCTCCATCCAGGTTATAAGCATCCGCCAAAGAATTCAATAAATCGACATGTTCTAAATATTGATAAACATTACCTTCTTGAGTTTGATGAATTAGGTACAGCTCTCATCTATAACCTCGCACTGATGGTATTTAAAAAAAAATAGATTAAAAAATGCTGTGTACTGAATACTTCTAATAACTTATGAATATAATACTTCGAAAAGTTTATGAATGTATAAAACGACTCGCTTCAACAATTTTAATATCTCACCCAATTTTACCAAATTGCTGTGAGTACACCAATTCCACGTAAAAAAAGTATTTGATCTCTTAACAGAACTAATTACTTTCACTCGTACAAAGTCAAAACCCCAATTATTATTCCCAACCAATTACGACCGACCCCAGATACAAAGGATGTATATTTTCGAAAAGCTTCAGGCATTTGAGGCTCGAATTTAAACTAAGCTTTGTAGAAAGTTTTTCTTCTTTAATGTCTGAACTTAAACTCTAGATTCCGCGGTCTAGATTCGAGATACCAAACTAATAGACTTCTTGTTCCTGAATAAAAGTCCAGGTTTTGCTCTTACGTAACGCCACTGAAAAATTCTAAAGTGTTGTTGTGCTTTATTAAAAATTATTTCACGTAGAGAACGTTTCGTTGGAAATATGTTTTACTTTACGGATATTTTAAGACAGATTTAATGACAGTTTTCGAGATGTGGGTACTGTTGTTAAATGTGCTACTATAAATTATATTCGAGAGGTCCGCACGCTGTCGCAAAAAGAAAAAAACAACATAAAAACACGTTATTTTATGAGAATAGTACTCCCTCGTCATCTGCGATATTTCATTCGCGGTTTCACTTGAAATTCATTTATTTTATGATCACAGTACACTCAATATTCTACTCAGTTTCAAATTCAATTCAGAATTAAAAATATCATCCTCAACTAAGTTCCCTAAACTATTTGTTCTGACTTTCGTTGCCTTAGATAGATGTGTTAGTAGTATGATATTTTTTGCCCGACCATTTGTAGAATGACATAGCATATTTTAGACGATATGAAGGAATGTTTGATAAAAAATGTGAGGTAAAATGATTTTTTTTAGAAAATATCTACATTTATGGAGCGTGGAGCGTGTAACTCAAAAACGGCTGGGATTTCCAAAATTACGTATAGAATAAAAGTTGTAGATAATTTTATGAGCTTTTACTTAATCTCAAAAAGTTTTCCTCTGCGACGCACCGTTTTCGAGATATAAATGGAAACCCGAAAATCGGGACCTTCCCCCCCCCCCCCCCCCCCCTCCTCTCCCTAGCTTACCACCTAGACGTCAGGACTTTTAGTATGTTCACACCCTAAGCACCCTAAACAAGTCCTGAAGGAATCGCTCACGCACTCTACAACTCCTTCCTTGACTGGACTAATTCAGAGTTCAGAAGAAATTTCTGAGATTTCTTTACCAGAGGAAGTATGGCTACTATCCGTGGCTCTACCCTGCCCACTTTCTCTTAGGCATTCTACGGGTCAGAAGGGATGTGCTCATTGTAACACATTTCTTCAGACTGATTCGTGGAAGGTTCGAAAATTCGGCTATCATGGATAGCATTAGTTTCTATGTTCTCGATGGTTATCTCCGTCACCGACAGCATGGACTGTTTTATCTCCCGGCTTGCAGAACTAACTTGCCAATGGTTATGCCAGTCGGGAGAGCTGTCTTGTTGTTAAATAGGATCACTTCGAATATCGATATGTTTAATATCAATGAAGCACAATTCAGACAACAAGCTTTGTTGTTGTTAGTATGATTGTGCTTCATTGAAGTCATAGACATCAGAATGAATAGACCAGAAGATACAGATGAGGGGTAAAACCAAACTATGAGGGGCGAAGAGAGGAAAGATACTGTGATTCGTTAAAAAATCAATCTGACAGTATATAGGCATCTCGCATTATAATATCACCATTTAGTTCTTAAAAGCAAAAACTGCTTTGAATGAATAGACCTTTTTACATGGGAGCGCGAATTGCTTGCCACGTTAATAACATATTTGCTAAGGCCAAATGCTTGCCCCGAAAACATTCACCCCAATTCACATAGCAATATTTTGTTGCCGTGTTTAGTTAAGACGCTTTTACAAATGTTTCATAATTTACTTACCCTGTAACCAGCGACGAGGACACCGGAGAACCGCCCACATTCGCTATGTCCATATAATATGTACCTTTAATGTATAGCGCAAGCTGCCGTTTTTGGCATGTTATTTCGTAAAACGTATGGACGTTAGTTCCGCGCTGGTCACTACAAGAATGATGACGTCACATATTTTAGATTCAAGCGTGGCTCTCACCCCTCACCATGGAGCGAGCTGGCGCCAAGGCGGAGCTATAGCCGGTTCCATGGGGAGGGGGAAATATTACGTTATTATCGCTTAGGGCAGGTCCATATATATTCATATGTCCGTGATTGAAGTATAATTTGCTTAAATCTGTTTAAATCTTAAACCTTAATAATTTATCTCTTTTAAAAAGTATTGAAATTTTGTAATCATTTAAAAATTGAATAAATAATTGAATTGAAAAAAAAATGATATTGTTCGCCCGACCGTTTTCGTAATGACCAATGCTTCGCGTCGGTTAACTGTCAAAACGATCGGACAAGTGTTAAATTTGTTTCACAGGCTCATTCATCAGATTTTGACCTATGAATTGCGAATGATGATAACCTGTGCGAAATATTTAAAAAAACCACCCAGCGAATACAATTTATAAGTTTTTGGCGAGAGAACGTACCTATGCATCATCAGCCCACCTATTCAAGATATTTGTGTCCTTGTGACGTTTTTTCTTTTGCCAAGATAGATAATTCACCTCTAAGAATACCACCTTGGGACATCTGATAACATTCAAGACCGTAACAGATTCCAATGTCTGAGTTCCAGCACTGCAAAATGGAAATACCATCCGTGCGACTTCCCAAAGAATTTTGGGGAGGCTGTAAACAACTTCATACTTTGAAGTCTTCGATATAAAAACTTTTTTTTTTTTTACATTAACTCCACACAGGAGGCCCTGAGGAAAATAATTTCCCTCAGGGCCTATGTCATCTGGGATGCTGTGTGGAGGGTCTTTTTGAGGAGAGGAAGGAATGAACATTGGTCTTGAAGAGACCCATGTTGTAGGAAGGAGGAAACACAGAGGCCGGCAAATCATTCCACAGCCGAGCTGTTGAACACAAGAACGAGTCGAAGAAACGACCCGTTCTCATGTGACAAATGTCAACTGTGTACAAATGTTGGGCACGCGTTTGGCGTGTTTCCCGACTATGCACCGGTGCCGAAGGGATTAATGATGCTAGTTCCTCGGAGCATCTTCCATTGTAATACCGGTAGAACAAGGATAGCATTCCCACCCGACGCCTGTGCTCTAAAGATTGCAATCCGTCTGTTAAGATGGGAGAATCTATCAAACGGACCGCCCGTTTCTGCACAGAGTCGAGGGTATTTTTCAGGTATTTTGGAGCTCCAGACCAGAGGTGGCTGCCAAATTCAACCGTGGGGCGCACTTGCGATTTGTACAGGGTTAGCAGTTGTGTACTATTAAAGTATCTGCGGGCCCTGTACAGTACGCCCAGTTTTTGGGAGGCTAACTTTACTCTGGCTTCGATGGAGCCCCCATACCTGATGCCATTTAAAAAAATACACATGTAATTAGTATTACTACTTTATTTGCATAACTGGTACAAATTGTTTTCTATCTGATTATGCGCGATTTCGCAATCCGCGGCGCATTGAAGGAACCAGCCTTACGAAAATAAGGGATTACTTTCTGTCGGTCCTACTGCAAAATGTTTTATTTACGTTATCACGGTATATTTTTTACTTGTTTTGTTTTCCCACGGGTCTAAAACTTTTCATGTACCGTATTAGATGGCAAATTATGACCTATCGACTTTGTTGATAAATTTTCACTTATTTTTACTTGTTATTTATGTCCTGCTGTGTTTCGAAATACTGTCTTAATATGACTGTGTTACTGGGGCAGTAACAAAAAACGTCTATATTTTCTTGAAAAATAACTAACTAACAAACTAACTAATCATCACGCCGTTTCCCCGCAGGGGTAGGCAGAGAGGACGGACCGCCAAACATCCCGGTCTTGGCACACATTCCTTGCCTCATTTACATTCATACAACGTCTCATACATTCTCTTCTATTATTCTGACTCTTGACATGGCCCGACTCAAGTATCTGATTCACTTGGTCGTACCATGTCTTTCTTGGGCGTCCTCGACTTCTTCTACCATTCACATTTGCGTCATATATTCTCCTTACACTCCTTTCCTCGTTCATTCGCTCTACATGCCCAAACCATCGGAGCGTTCCTTTCTTGATCTTACTCATCACGCTTACATCAGCCTTGCATTCTTTGCGGATTTCCACATTTCTCACACGATCATACATGGTTTTACCACACATACGCCTCAGGGATCTCATTTCTACAGCGTTCAGTCTACTTTCATCCTTCCTCTGCCAGTTCCATGCCTCACTGCCATACATCAGGGTAGGTACCAGTACTCCATTATGGACGGCTAGTTTCGCGTCTTTGGACAGTTTTTTGTTGGTGCCAACGGCGTTCAGTCCTCCATTAATAGAGTTACCTGCAATCACCCTTCTTTCAATATCTCTATCAGCCTTCCCATCTCTTGAAAAATAAAGATATCATATAAGGTACGTAGGTACAGTAGAATTATTTAAAAGATATTTTTTTCCTCTGTAGTGATGTATATTGTATGTAGGTCGTAAGCGTCTCGGTGTGGTGTAAGAGGGGACTGCGGGAGGGAATTTGAACTACAGCTGTCAGTGTGCTCTCATTAAAATACATTAAAATGATATAAATAGATACTTTGGTATCACTAATATTTTTGTTAGACTGCAATTGACAAAGGGAAGGTGTAGAAGGGGAATGCTATAAAGTACCTGGCTAATCAGATCTGGTTACTAAACATGACGGCCGGCGTAGTCCAGCGGTAAGGCTCTTGACTAGCATTCCGAAGGTCGCGGGATCTGTGTTATTTCACAATTTAATCATTTAAAATAACATATAGTATATTTGCGACACGTTCCAGAGTGGAAGATACTCTCAGTATCGCCCTGGTGTAAGACCACCATTCAGAATTGAAACGTTACTTGAAATGGCATTAGCCGTGTTTGGTGACCAGATCTGAATAGACAGGTACTTCCCCACCTTCCTCTTCCCTATCTCCTTCCCCTCCCCACTATCTTCAGCCTCACAATATATCCCAATTGGGGATGCCATAGTCTCACTGGCTCCAGACGGGAGCAGCTGAGACTCTTGTGAGGTATCACTATGAAAAAAAAATTTAAATAATAAATAAATAAATAAAAATCAAAATAAAATGCATTGAGCCTTTCAAAAGAAACTCTGTGTTATGAAAATGCCCACATAAATTCTCATGCGACCAAAATTTCATTTAATGAAACCTTCAGAAAACTAAAGTAGACAAGAGTAGGGAAACTACGAAGCACTTTTTTTATCAATGTGAAGAATGACTTTTCCATACTTTTGTCGTCGAATTCCAGTGCACCTCTTCCTATACATTAGGTTATCTTTTAGTATTTGCGTTTTCTTCTTCGGAGTCTCTAGATGTAGCTTTCTTTTGTGTTTTCTTTTGCCTGTTCATTTCAGAGTGGTTTGAAGATTGGATATTAATTTTACAAAAATTAAAATATATTTTTTAGATTTTCTAAGATTTCCTTGTTCCGTTGAATGTCTGGTCGCTGAGGTTCGTCAGGCGCTTTATACCACTAGACTAATGGAGAGACCTGCATGTGATCATCGATATTAGAACAGAGTACCCGTGAAATAATTAAATATTTTATTGCTTTCTCATTCTCTCGCCGGCTAAATCCTATACTTGGAGATGTATGTTTTGCTCTTTTTAGTGTAACTCGCTTCCGTTTCATCAAGTTTCAAATCACAACAGTGCTAAAGAAGTTTTCACTTCAAAAACATAAATTCGGCAAATTCCCTGTTAACCTGCAAAATTAAGACAAAAAGATCATTATTAGGTAACAACTTCAGAAAGAGAAAACTATTAGCACTATGTTTTTATGTTATGTACAAGCAAAAGTTTTCATTTTCTAAAAGGAATCCGTAGGGTTTAAAAGTCTAAATCTCTCTTTTCTTTCTTCTAAATAACACAAGAAAATATATTTACAAATTTGTTCATTTGACTCTTTTGCCCTCACATAACAATTTAGTCCTAGAATTTCAATTCACAACTGGGAACAAGCAGAAAATCATTTTCTATTCCCACCAGTGTTCCAATTTACACTAGAATTACTCCAAAGCGCTAGAATCTAGACTTTCCGTGACGTCACCTTTCTCGAGGGAGTCAATTTACACTAAAGTGACATTTTACACTGCAAAGTTTTGTCAAAGGCCTCGACTGTTATTAGAATTCGATATTTGAAAAGACTTGGAAAGTGACAGTGTAAGTTATTCTGTTGATTATAGAAAGAAAGATGTTTTTCAGATAATTTGGTAAGTTTTTTTTTAATTAAAAACGTGTAGAAACAGCCTGTGAACATTTCGGAGCGATTGATTTCCAAAACTTTTTATACTAAGTGGAGCAACAAACAGATTGAAAATTAATGTATGCATTAGAATGCGATATTTGAAAAGACTCGGAAAGTTACTTCGTAAGTTATTTCGTTGCTTAAAGAAAGAAAGATGTTTTGCAGATAATTTAGCGGGTTTTTTTTAATGAAAAACCTAGAGAAATAACCCTAATAAAATCCTGTGAACGTTTCTGAGCGATTGATTTCCAAACATTTTTATAACTAAGAGGAGCAAAAAATAGTTCGAAAATTAATGTATATTTTTTTGTAATGCGCGTTTTCATCCGTCCGGGTAGCGTATTTACAAAACCTATACCGATTCAGTCGCGGTAGCGACAATTTACATTTTAAATATACCTACCTCTATATTGGTTATTTTTTATCACATTGCAAAAAAAAATTGTTCTAAAATCTAGATAAAATGATCTTTCTGATGTATGTATTAGAAATTAATAATTTTATTTCTAAATATTTAAATTTTAATATTATTCCCATATATTGTAAATACACCTCTATATTGATAATTTTTTATCACTTTGCAAAAACAAAAATTGTTCTAAAATCTAGATAAAATAATCTTTCCAATGTGTATATTATAAATTAATAATTTTATTTCTAAATCTTTAAATTTTGATATTGAAAAATTAAAGCGACTCCCTACCGCGTTTCAGTCATACAAAAACTTTACCGCGTTTCAGTCATACACTACAAAATAATTCATTTGTGAATCTACACGCGAAAAAAAATTTCGATTTTTTATTAATTATTTTTACACGAAACATTTAAAACGTGAGGTGATGATAACGTTGACAATTTATTTGTCTAATGAAATATATGTGTTTGTTTTTCGTTATCGGACATTTTATTTTGAAAAAACTTAATGTGAGCCGTTTTTAAATTTTAATTATTGCATTAAAAAAATTATATGTTTATTTCATTTTATAAAATTTTAATGCGTTTTTATCGCCTTTCAAAAACAAAAACAGTTTTTAGTGTCCGGATATGTTCGGAAGTATTCCGTTTATTTGCATTTTATTGCAAAGCGAAAATGTTTTGACTATCCGACAAAATATGCCCGAGGGGCATTAAGGCTCTGCAACCGGTCTCGAAAAGAAGAACATAGAGACATACGAAATTACAAATGTTAGAGGAGAGCGCTAACATTTACAGCGACAAAATCGATGCGAAAATTGCGAAAATGTTTAATAAAACACGACCCGTTTAAAATAGAGCAAAAATCTCACTGGCATTGTCTTAAACAGCATTTAAAGAAACACTGTGAATTTTTTCATACATATAACTTGTAAAATAACTGAAACAAACGTGTTTATAATAATTTTTGGAGCACACTACGATTTTTTTTCTATCGAGGCAATTTTAAATAATATGCGTTTCAGCGCGGACAATGTCTAGATATCATCTTCAAGAATAACGTATATTTTTTAGAAGCTTTAAAACTTAACCTGTTTAAGGAAGATATGTAAGAAATCGGTAGGAATTCGGGTTGCGGGCCCTTAAAAATCAGGGCAATACTGGGGGTATTTTCTCTCAATTCTGAAGTGCAAGAGAGTGTGGAAGAAAAAATGCAAATTATTTTCCTCAGTAAATTAAACACAAAAATTCGCAATTTCACTTGAGCAAGTAAATTCCGCACGATAAATTCTCACAAGCACTCGAAAAATTCCTAGTAAAACACTTATTTTATCCCTTAAGATTGATAAGAATTTTTAACACGTTAGATTAATGTAATCATAAAATGTTAGGCTTTTGTTAGAGAAAATGCGAGGTTGGCATTTCTTTAGACAAAGTGACCCTATCCGATCGATCTTCTTAGCAGGCACTTTATATTATATTAATATTACCTATGTAAAAGCCCTTACAAAAAGAAAGTATTTATTCGTCAACTCTTCGACTAGGATTACTTCCATACAAAAATCTTACCTATAAAACAAAAAAACCGTTTGTCCGAAGTTAATTTAGTTAGTAATTTTTAAACAAGGAAAAAGATATCTGCGCAAGACTATGGATATGGTAAAACCAGATTGTAAAGCTAGTCTTTACCATATACCTACCTGGCAAGAAATTTTTTAGAAGCATCAACATCTTTTAAGCGATAAGCGATGTCATTATAATTGTTAGAAGCAGCAACACTTTTCAAGCGGTAAGCGCTGTCATTAAATTTGTTAGAAACAGCAACATCTTTCAATCGGTAAGCGCTGTTATTAAATTTGTTAAAAGCAGCAAGTTCTTTCAAGCGGTAAGCGCAGGCATTCTTTTTTTTGCATGAGCTCCACACAGGAGGCCCTGAGGAAAATAATTTTCCTCATTGCCTATGTCATCTTTGGGGATGCTGTGTGGAGGGTTTTTTTAAGGAAAGGAAGGAGAGGAGAGTTCTGGGAAGGAAAAGGGTTTAAAGGGTGGGTAGGAATCAGTATGTCCTGGTCATCCGCCTCTAAGACCTAGACAAACCTCACCCCATGAACCCGGGCATCCCTGCTAAATCACCAAATGTAGCGAACCACTTACACATTATATTTGTTAGAAGCAGCAACATATGTCAAGGTTTAAGCGTCGTCATTACATGTGTTCAGTAAGATATTTCAAGCAGTAAGCGCTGTCATTAATTTTTTTTGAAGCAGCAACATCTCTCAAGTGGTAAGCGCAGTCATTAAATTTATTAGAAGCAACAACACCTTTCGAGCGGTATGCGCTGGCATTATATTTGTTAGGAGCAGCAACATCTTTCAAGCGGCTAGCGCTGTTATTATATTTATACAGGTTTTTATTAACTGGAATGTCTACATGAACGCACTTACATTTAAAATTATTAACTAAAATATTTTTCACTACAACAATAATGTAAAAACCAATGAGTTTATAAACATTCATGTACCACACGTTTTTCAATAGCACCGAAAGAACTTACAAAAAAACTTTTTCCATATTTTTTGAAAACTGCTAGCATTGCCACTACTTGCGGCCATTTGCTAAACCCTACACCTGTAAAGGACACGCAATACACGGCCGACGACTAGCTCAGAGTCGGCGCAAGCAAGGTTCCTCCTAAAAACAGGGCGAGTGCCTGTGGTTCGCTTGGCAATTCCTCCTCCGCCTCCTTTCCTCACAATCCCCGGGTCTCCTTCCTCAATCAGAACACAGTTTTAGCACTTAAAGGGTTTATTCGTAAAAACAGAACAGGGTGGTACACAAAGCCAGCTTCAGCACGAAACACATGGTTAACTACACTGCTAGCCTAACGAGAATTTTCTCCTCTCTCTCTACACGTTTAGTGAAGTTAGAAGTAGTTCATAGCACACGGTGTGGGAGGTGAGTAGATTGGTACTCACATAACGGGAGATGCGGAGTCAGCCGTCTGGCTAGGTACTGGGCACAAAGCACAATTCAAATAATACATCGTGAAGTTAGTTCACGGGGAGCGACTAGCGCGAATCACGGGGAACACAGTTGTTCTGCCGAAGGCCGGCGAAGGAATGGGTGCGGGGAGCCGCTCGGCGCTTGGCTACCGGCGCCGCGCGGTGTGGGGAGAGGGGGGCGGAGGGCCTGTGCAAGGGGTCAATTCGCTATTAGCTCGCACGGGAATCAATTCCGTAACGTAACAAAACGTATAAGTGTTGGTTAATTTTGAATCGTGGTAGCATGTTTACAATGTTGTACATAACTGTATTGTGATCTTTTTCACAAAATTGTTTTATTCTGCGTTTTAATGTATAAAAATCCATCAAAAATATAAATATTGTTTAGAAGAGTTTTATTTTCCCTGCACATTTGTTACGTAAATTTTAATTTATCTGCTATCGATTTCGACCTATCCGTGTCATTAGCAAACTTTAAACCAGGACAATACCAGGGATTTAAATTTGCTAGTGAATGACACGGATTTGCCGAAATCGGTAGTTGATCAATTTAAATTGAAGTTAAAAATGTACATGGCAAGTAAAACTAATCAAAACAAAATTTCTAGAAATTGTTACATAGTTAATGCCCAAGATATACAGAAAAATATGTATTAAATCTCTGTATTTGGTATATATATTAGCGACTCTCCATCCAAAAATTTGAAACCGAAAAATTTCGGTCGCATCTAGGAACACAGGACCTTAGCCTTGCCGGGATGCGTATTTACAATCCCTACCGCGCTTCAGTCGCGCTATCGACTCAAACGGAAATTTCATTGACGAAGTGATTGTAATGCATAAATCACCTTACAAACACTACCGCGTTTCAGTCGCGCTACCGACTGAATCGCGGTAGGGACTGTAATGCATAAATCACCTAACAAACACTACCTCGTTTCAGTCGCCTTACGCTGAAAAAAATACGCTGTCCATCCTCTCTGCTAACCCCTCTATAATTACGGTCGTCACTCTAACAGAAACAGATAGAGCAACGAAGCGCGTAAGGCGACTGAAACGAGGTAGTGTTTGTTAGGTGATTTATGCATTACAATCCCTACCGCGATTCAGTCGGTAGCGCGACTGAAACGCGGTAGTGTTTGTAAGGTGATTTATGCATTACAATCCCTACCGCGATTCAGTCGGTAGCGCGACTGAAACGAGGTAGTGTTTGTTAGGTGATTTATGCATTACAATCCCTACCGCGATTCAGTCGGTAGCGCGACTGAAACGATGTAGTGTTTGTTAGGTGATTTATGCATTACAATCCCTACCGCGATTCAGTCGGTAGCGCGACTGAAATGCGGTAGTGTTTGTAAGGTGATTTATGCATTACAATCCCTACCGCGATTCAGTTGGTAGCGCGACTGAAATGCGGTAGTGTTTGTAAGGTGATTTATGCATTACAATCCCTTCGTCAATGAAATTTCCGTTTCAGTCGGTAGCGCGACTGTAACGCGGAAGGGATTGGATACACGTTGCCGGGGTTCTGCTCCGGCAAGACTGTCTTGGGTTTAATTTCTAAGTGCATTCGAATCTGTTTTGTTCTTTCTGTCTCAAATATCATTTGAGAGTTGCTCATGATGTCTTCAATGATCAAATATTACAATTTGAGATTATACTCATTAAGTTACTCCAAAAATAAAATAATTTTTGTCAACATGAGAAGAGACAAGATATCAAAGAGTTCATTCCAAAGTATTTCCGTAAAATTCTCTGGCGCAGACAGGAAATAAACCTCACATAATATAAATATTGTTTTAAGATGTCTAGAGTATTTCACGGCTCTCCATGCAGGACTACAAATGGGACCCATAAAATCACATTAGGGCAATTTGTGTGAGGATCACGATCTTCGCATATTCTCGAATAGTCACCCCACACCAAAAAATCATTCTTCCTATCACCATCAAACCTTCTAGAAGACATCTGTAAACATCAATTTGCGTTTGTTTTATAACGCTATCGGTGTTATTGTGTTTCTTAAATCTTTGCTGTGCTAGAAATTGAAAAAGTTTTAAAGAGATTTATGCGTTACCTGTATATGAGGGAATGTCGTGTATTGCACATCCACGTGGTGTAAGTTTATTTTAACAAATGCCGAAAGGTTAGAACTTCTGCTGTATCCCAATAGATGGCAGCCAATGTAGTATTATCAAAAGAATATCATCTATCGCCGTTCGTGACTTAGGCACGATCAATTACGATGAGGGCCGAAGGCTCCAGTAGATAGAGCGAACTTTCTCTGTCAGTCGACGGCAGCACCCAGAACTATTTAGTAACTAGCCTAGACGACCTCCATAGTCCAGTGGCTAAGACTCTTGACTCACATTCCGGAGGTCGCGGGTTCGAACCCGGCATGCGCAAATAAATTTTATTTGATTAATTTGTGTTATTTCACAATTAATTCATTTAAAATAATATAAAGTATATTTGCGGCATGTTCCACAGTGGAAGATACTATTAGTATCGCCCTGGTGTAAGACCACCATTCAGAATTGAAACGTTGCTTGAAAATGGCTTTAGCCGTGTTTAGTGACCAGATCTGAATAGCCAGGTACTTCCCAACCTTCCTCTTCCCCACCTCCTTCCCCTCCCCACTACCTTCAGCCTCACAACATACCCCAATTGGGGATGCCATAGTCTCACTGGCTCCAGACGGGAGCAGTTGAGATTCTTGTGCGGTATTCTCTGTAAAAAAAAAAAAAAAAAAAAAAAAAAAAAAAAAAAAAAAAAAAAAAAAAAAAAAAGAAAGGACGTCTGTCCGGTGGAATATAACATAATAAATACTCATGATAACCAATATACAAACCAATGGAACCTTAAACTTAATGGAAGAAACCCAATACTTCACAACTTGTCTGATATTGTAAATAAGAGACACTGCACGGAATATACATGCCTACTATCCATTCCTCTAAGTTGATATACATTTTTTATTATATGTATATTTTATGATTACCTATAGTTTCGCGTGTGGAACACTGTGTATTTAGGTACTAATTATAGTGAAAAAAGGGACTTTTTTTGAACACTGAAGACGGAAATGATTTCTTTTTGATGACACTAAGTTAACCCGATTCTATTGTTACCCTTAAATTTATTTATTTATTGATAAATAAGAAATACATGAAAAACATAAGCTGCATATCTCACTAGGGCATTCCTGTATCGAGGTATGCAATTTTACAATGTAATTTTAAAAAACATAGTATAAACTTAATAAAAATATAATTATAAACCTACAAAAGAAGCACTGAGAACAATTATTCAGACATGGATTATTAATAATTTAATTATAGCTGGGCAGTATGCTCATCGTTGGCAACAATAACATTATACTCTAAACTAAATATACAAGGTACCTGTTAGTTGTGGATTACCAGATGCATTCATAGGGTCGAAATTAATATAGTCGTTTTCATTGACGAAGAAGCCTTCTTCTGTTCTCACATAAAAAAGCTGAAGGCACCAAGGATTAGATGAAGGGTTTTATTCATCTGGTCAGCTATGTTCTCATTATTTCCATTGATGGCCTCCGTGGTCGAGGGGTAAGGCTCTCGACTCGCAATGCGATGGTCGCGGGATCGAATCCTGGCTTGTGCAAATAAATTTTATTTGATTAATTTCTGTTATATCACAATAAATTAATTTAAAAAATATATATTTGTTTGCGGTACGTTCCAGAGTGGAAGATACTCTCAGTATCGCCCTGGTATAAAACCACCATTCAGAATTGAAACTTTGTTTGAAATGGCTTTAGTCGTATTTGGTGACCAGATCTGCATAGCCAGGTATTTTCCCACCTTTCTCTTCCCATCTCTTTCCCTCCCCACTACCCTTAGACTCACAATGTACCCCAGTTTTTTCAAGCTCTGAAAGTTTTTTCAAGCAAACTGGGGTACTTTTTTCAAGCTCAATTTTCAAAGTATAGCGAGCGATTTGTTAAAAACTGTGGTTCCATCTAGTTCATCTAACATCGATGCCTTTTCTCCGAGGCTGAATATTGCTGAATAATAATGAGCAAGGCAAGTTAAAGTAAAATTCTATGTCAAGGAAAAAGCCCGCATGATGGATGGGGTGTTAATTATTGTATGTCGACAGGCACTTCACAGGCACAAGGGCCTCTCTAGTGTTGATCAGGTCTGAGGAAACTACTTTGGCGTGGGCCCATTATAAGGGTTGAGTTTTGAGCATTGGCGTGGGTTGCAACAGATGGCTGGCCTACTTGTGGAAATTAAGTGTTATTTGTCTGACTGCGTTAAGTTTTGACAGACCTCAAATGTCACTTTTAAGACGTAATAATTTATATAGATTAGTCAAAATTCGCGCAATTAATGTCCTGGTAAGCAAATCGTTCTTAGGAAACTTCATTTTCCTTTCACACCTATTTGAGATAGAAAATTGTATATAATCATTGATACTTGAGATTCGATTTCTCAAAAAAACTATTTTCTTTTAGTAACTAAACAAATATACTCATTTAGGTTATGTAGGCTGTGTGTTAGTCCTGTGTGAAATCTGATTCAATGAACTCAAAAAAGTGTTCCTGTTTAGTGCCAGTGAGACCATGGCATCCCCAATTGTGGTATATTGTAAGGCTGAAGGTAAAGGAAACGCACATATTAGACAATTACAGACCTATCTCCTTAGTTTCAAACCTCTCAAAAATATTTGAAAAATGTATCAAAAATAGAGTAATTAATTACCTAGAACAAAACAAAATTCTGTCCCAAAATCAATACGGCTTCAGAAGTAAACTTAGCACTGAAGACGCAATATTCGATTTGACAAAAAAATTGTACACATCTGTTGATAAAAAAAAAAGTCTAGCAATATTTTTAGATTTAAGAAAAGCTTTTTATATGGTAAATCACAATATACTCATAAAAAAAAATAATCAAATAGGTTTCAAAAAAGGTACACTACAAATTCTCTCTAACTATCTCAAAGACAGAAAACAAAAAACAAAAATAGGGAATTTTTATAGTACTGAAACGAGGATAAAAAATGGAGTACCACAAGGTACTGTGCTTGGCCCAATCCTGTTTTTAATATATATAAATGATTTATGTAATGTTGTAATCCCTGGTAATATTGTATCTTACGCTGATGATACAGTAATAATTGTAAACGGAAAATCCTGGCTTGAAACTTACTTAAATGCATCAAAATGTATTGCACATGTCTCATCATGACTAAACAGTAATAGACTCTTCCTAAACTACAATAAAACATTTTACCTACCTTTTTATAAAAACAGTAAAAACAAACCCCCCAATAACCTTAAAAATAGAATTCACAATACTAACTGAAATCAAGTAATATGCTCATCTTGCTCTGAAATTGGAACAGTTGAAAAGATCAAATATTTGGGTATATGTATTGATACAAATTTAAATTGGCAATCACAAATTAATAATACCGTTTCTAAATTGAGATATCTTACGTACATATTTTACAGACTTAAAGAAGTATTGAATATTGACAAATTGAAAATTATTTATTTTTCTCTGGTGCAATCTTCACTCATGTACGGAATAATAGGATGGGGTGGTGCGCTTGATGTTTTTATAAAACCTTTACAAACAACTCAAAATTATGTTGTCAAAGTTATGTTTAATAGAATTAAAACATTTTCATCAGATGCAAAGAATGCATTATACAAAGAATCTTAACTATTCAGTCGCCGTAAACTATTTATACTGCAAACTATGAAATATATCTATAAAAACAGAAACAAATTCGAAAAAAATGAAAACAGAACAAACAGAAATAATAATGTATTCTATACCCCTCAAACAAACACAAAACAAATGCAAACTCACAGTAGTTTTATTGGACCTCGAACTTTTAACCTTTTACCAAAAAATATCCAAGTTGCAACTAAACTTTCGCATTACATAAAAGAGTTAAAAATATGTCTGAACCATACAGATGTAAAAACTCTATTTATTTAATTTTACATCAGTTTATGTTTCTCACAATTTTAACACTTTTAACTGTTATTACACTACACACTAATTATTACCTTGTACACTATTGAACACGCTTTTTGTACAAACTGTTTAAACAAATTTTAATAATATTTTTGCTTCATATACCACTTTTTTTTTCTAGGTACTTATATAAAATATATTTAACTATAATATTACCCACGCACAGGCTGCGCCTTAGTGGGTTCCTATTATTTTTATTATATCTAAAATATGTAACTAAAAAAATGTAAAATTGGGAAAAATAAAGGATTTAAAAAAAATAAAAAAAATGGAGAGGGAAAGAAGCCGGAAAGATGAAGATGGTGAAGTTCCTGGCAATTCAGATCTGGTCACCAAACACGGTCAAAGACATTTCAAGCAACGTTTCAATTCTAAATGGTGGTCTTACGCCGCCGGGGCGATAGTGAGAGTATCTTCCACTCTGGAACGTGCCACAAATTTGCTATATATTATTTATTTTAAGTGAATAAAATTTAAAATAAACAACTTAACCAAATAAATTTTATTTGCACAGGCCGGGATTTGAACCAGCGCAGCGTCCTCTTGATCGTCAGTCGAGAGTCTTGGCTCTCAACCACGGCCGTCACATTTACTTCACACAACCGATAAAGTAGGTACCAATAACATGATTTTTTAAAAGGAAATTATTTTAATAAGGTTATTTTCTAAATTTGAATTGATTACTCTAGAATTCAGACAATTACGAGATTTTTACGAGTCTGCGCAGGTAGAACAATAATGACAGAAATTTAAAAAATATACCAAGAAAAACGTACAAATCCCAAATATTTCGGGCTTCAAAACACGACAGCTCTGTGATGAAAAGCCAGCACAAAACATATTCGCCGTACTTCTTGCAAAAAAAACTTATTGCGATATCCGCATTTTAAACCTTTGTGCATTTAAAACTCAAAAGTCAAAAGCTCTTACCGCCTTTTAGCTGAGCTTTGAGAAATATAAAATAATCAGTATATTTTTTAATTTAAATGCATCGCGTGTTGTTTTAAAAAATATATATAATATGAAAAATATTTCTTCAATCTTTGTCTTTGTGTCTTTGTCACTTTTAATTTAATGAAAAAAAAACCTAGAAAACACCACTATTTAATCAAAATTATCTACATGTTTCGAAACCAAAGGCTTCTTCGTCAGGATAAGATTAACACAACAATCATGGACGTTAATCTTATCCTGACGAAGAAACCTTTGGTTTCGAAACATGTTGATAACTTTAGTAGTGGTTTAGCTTTAGTTTTACAAAGTTATTTTTGTTTCATTTAATAAAAAATTATATCTTTGAAAATGAATTGAGATTAGTCAAGTTATTGAGAGGAAGATTCAACTAGCATATTCTTTGTCAACGATTGAAACTGTTGTATTTTTTAATGTTCATTTGAATAATGTCATCAGAGTAACTTTGAACTTTAGGTGTGAATTGACGGTTGAAAATTGTATTAAAATATTGCAAACTTTGTCACATTTCATTGTATTTTTTTAATTAAGTACGGTATTAATTCTTTAACTGAAAGGATAAACCACACATAGCTATAGTCTTAGCTACGGACTTACGTGGTTTATCCTAAAGGGTACAGGGAAGTTTTTGTGGCTCAATTGATTCAAAATTTGAGAATCAAATAATCCGATGTCGTTGAAATATTGATGTAATGATTTTTTTATATCAGCTGCACACAGAAGGCCCTGAGGAAAAAATATCCTTCGGGGGGATTTGTCATCACCTCGCCATCTTAGGAGATGCTGGGTGGAGGGTCTTTTTATATTTATTTTTATAGATTTTCTGAGAGAGAAAAGGGTATGAGGGGTGCGTAGGGATCTGGCGGTTAGTGTCTCCAGGAGTGACGGACGTATGAATCCAACCTTCCCACTGTGGTGTAAAGCCGAGAGAGTCCTGCTGTAGAAGTCAAAAAGTCTCCCTCAACCAATCTTTCCAGATCCGGCCTGCCACGCAGCTGGTTGGCAGATGCCTCCACCGCCAAGCCCCGGAAAACCCTCATCCCGTGAATCCCTGCTTAGTCACCAACATTCGAACCACTTGGAGTGACCTGTGCAAGAGATTTGATTCCCGGAGCGGTGATACCCATACCCGCCTCCCAAATTGAGTAATTTTTTTATCAGCCATATATTTTTATCAGTCATACATGTCTATTGCATAGCTTATAAGTATATTATTTTAAACCTTAAACGGGCATTAATAAATAAATAAAAAATTATATATCTACCGTTGTCAAGCTAGCAGTCACACGTGGTGCAAAGTGATGGGCCATAGTCTCTAAAGCATCGATAAACTAATTTCTGGTGTCAAATTAGAGTCTTCGAGATGATCCTAGCAAACACAAGGTGTCGCAGCGGTAATCTGAAGACGTTGGTGCAACATGCTCCTTGAACTATTAACCCCTTATAGCAGCAGTGCAGGAGGTAGTTGATTAGAATGTATTGGTCATATACGTCGAGCAAAGGAGGACGAAGACATTAAGACAGTGCTGTAGTAGGCATTTAGGTACACCAAAGCAGTGCGTCTTGTACAATACCCAGAGTAGTAGATACTCCTAGTAACGCCCTGGTAAAAGACCACCATTCAGATACGATTCTGAATCAGTACTGTATCAAAATATGACTAGCCGTTGGAAACAATAGTTGTTATATTGTTTCAACGTTCAACGCTGTTGATAAATTAGCGCCAATAGTTGAAATATAATACCTACATGCGAATATTATTCAACGCAGTCAACGATTCAACTGCCTAATAAATAAAAGGGTCAAGAGTTTGCACTTCATGAACAACATTACTCGATATTTCAAATGGTCTTTCGGTAATGTACGTACCTACTGCACTTTTTTTTTTATTTTCCCATTCAATACGGCCGATACGCAGCCCCAGGGGACAATCAAATTGATAATTAATAATTATCAATGTCGGCAGCCTAACAGCTACGTTTTGTACCTGTTGTTTTCAACTGTTAAATCAAAAGAAAAACGATATTATACCTAATTTGAAATGGTATGTACCTACCTACATACTACACTTTTTTTTGGATTTTCCTATCTGACACGGCCGATCCGTAGCACCAAGCAACAAGCAAATTTATCAGTGACAAGCAAAATATATCTTCAATGTCTTTAATATTTCAACAGGGGAATGTTTTCAACACCGAAACCAACTTCTTCCAACAGTTTCAACTTTCAACTCTTTTCTTTTAGGATTATTATTACGTGTGTGGGGCATAGAGATAATTATAATACATCAATGATACGGGTAACCACCCGTTAAAAGGAATTCCCTAATACGATTTTGATCTATTTTTTGTTTGTTTTTTGTTAGTATTGTGTCGATCTCCTATACGTTTAGTTAGATGTTTGCTTGTTCGTGCATCTATTCAATCAGTTTTTGTTGATTGTTTTACTTAGGAAGTAAAAATACATAAGTGTTTCATATAAATATGACGACTAAACTATAGTTGCGTTAACGTCGACGTTATTTAAAATCACCAACGATAACGACGTTGGCGTTTGAAGGAATTATCGTCAACGCCCAGTACTATTCTGAATGGTGCTTAAAACGCGTTGCTTGAAACCCACATTTTGAGGTGAAAACTTCTTTAGCGCCGTTGTGATTTGAAACTCGATGAAACAGAAATGGTTAAAGCGATACTAAAAAGAGACAAACACATACATCTATAGGATTTAGCCTGCGAGAGACGAGATAGCAAAAATATGTATTTAATTCACGGGTACTCGGTTCTAATATAACACGATAAAGCATTGCATATTGCTCAATGCATTGTATATTTTAAGAGCGATGAACCAGAATAATTGTAGTTGAGCGAATCTGGTTCCAGTTTAATCAAAAGCTGTGTGTGCTTGAAGTTGTGAAGCTACAAGCATAAGCTTTATTCCATTTGTAGCATATTGTATTAGTAAATAACTGGAGAATATCTAAGACTCTAATTTTAACAAATAGGGGGGAGTGTGGGTTGACATTTAAATATAATTCACAAAATTATTTTTTGTGCTGTAATTATTGGATTGGTATTGGATTTAGAACAACCACCCCATTCCCGAATACTTTGCTACAGATTTGGAAAGGGGCAATATAGACGTTTCTTATGCTACGTTTCCACGCTTGCCAAGTCTCAACAAGCGTCCACAAGCGCAAACGTGTAAACAGGTCGTTTGGCTTGGCTTGCGTAGGCTTGCAAGAGCTTGCGAGAGTTTGCCGCCGATCCAGTCGGGGTCGGATAAAGCGGCAGGCTTCGGCAAACGCTCAGTGGAACTTTCGAACTGGCGGCGAATGCACGCCGTTTTTGCTCCATGCGGTCCATGATAATATTTATAACATTACGAGACATATGTATGACGTAAGAGGCGTGCCAGACTTATTAATAATTTATATGCATAATTTTAATGCACTTATGTTATGTAATTTATTGCAACTGGATTTACCTAAAACGTCAAAATAAATAAATAATATTTATTGATGATTTACTATTTATTATAGTAAAAAAATATATGATTTTTGTTAGAATAACTTTTTTATAATACAAAATAATTTTATATAAGACAAGTAATCCTCGAGTTCGGGTCCCAATTGCGATAATTATTTTTGAAGCGAAAACTTCTTTAGCACCGTTGTGATTTGAAACTCGATGAAACGAAAAAGTGGTACTAAAAAGAGATAAAAATCTATAGGATTTAGCCTGTGAGATAATTCTCCTCTTTGTATGAAGTGACCTGGGATGATTTTTATGAATCTGTATCATTCATCATCTTCGTGGTCGTCGAGCTTTCCTTGTTTTTGTTACACTTTGCTTGTATTTCAAATAAAAGTTTGATAAACCAAACGCAATAGCCGACACAAGTTCGGCGTCCGCCATGCTCGGGTGTAGGTAGCGCACTGACGCATCCACAAGCATGTAAACGACTTCCAAATGCCAAGCGAGATTTGTGGACGCTTGGAGCTTGTGGAGGCTTGCCAAGCCTTGGCAAGCGTGGAAACGTACCATTAGAGTCTGTATGTATAAGACGGACTTTTGATATTTTTTAAGACCAGAAGCCTAAATTTCGGCAAAACGATGGAGTGCTGTATAAATCTCTGCTGTTGTTCGATGCCACCAACAAATTCAAAATGAGTTAATTTTTTAACGAATCCTTTAGCCCTGATGCGCCAGAACAAAGGTTTCATCGATAAAGTCGGTAAAGAATTAAATCAAATCACATAAATTTCCGTTTTGCTTGACAGTTAATCACAATGTGATCAAAGGGCCTTGAATGGGATAGTACACCATTCTAATGTCGAAAATTTAAAATGGAGCTGATTGTCGTTTTGATGGTAGCTAATCAAATATGACGTAAGTATAATTATAAATACCCAATCTTACTGATACAATTATAGGTCACATTTATTTAAATTTGGGAGGCGGGAATGGGTACCGCCGCCCCGGGAACCTTTATTGGATAACCAACACCTCTGCCATAGGTCATCACAAGTAATTTAGCAGGGGTGCCCGGGTTCATGGGGTGAGGTTTGTCTAGGTCTTGCAGGCGGATGACCAGGACATACTGAACCCTAGATTCCTACCCACCCCTTAAACCCTTTTCCTTCCCAGAACTCTCCTCTCCTTCCCTTCCTTAAAAAAACCCTCCACACAGTATCCCCAAAGATGACATAGGCCCTGAGGCAAATTATTTTCCTCAGGGCCTCCTGTGTGGAGCTCATGTAAAAATATACATATGTATATAATATCAGTCGTCAATACAAAATCTAAATAAATCCTTTTTTTGTTTTGGCTACAAAGAAACCATAACAAGAAGCAAAATACTGTATCATTTTTGTTACGTTATTATAGAAAAATAGGAATGTATTTTATGTACAACACAAGAAAACAAAATATAAGTATTAGCATTTAACATAAAGTCAAATAAAAAAATATTCTCCGCTATAGGCATCAAATTAACGTCAAGAAAAATTGTTCTGAAATTTAAACACCAAACTTCTAATAACGAGCGACGAAAACAAAACATTTGATCAATTTTTTCGAAAAATCCGAATATTCTTTTTTTACTTCAATTCTTCGGGGAATTCTTGGAACTTACCAGGGGTGTCCCGGTTCATCGGGTGAGATGTTTTCACCAGCTGCGTGGCGGGCTCAATCGGGAGAGGCCGGTTTGGGGAGATCCTTTGACCTCTCCAGCTGGTCTCTCTCGACTCATTGGCTTCCACGCAGCGGGAGGGATGGATTCACACCCGTCACTCCTAGACACAATGACCCTTAGATTCTTACCCACCCCTTTAACATTTTCCCTTCGCAGAACTACCTCTCCTGTCTTTCCTTAAAAAATCTCTCCACTCATGGATCCTGAGAGAAATTATTTTCCTCAGAGCCACTTTTTTTTACATGAGATCCGGAGGCCCTGAGGAAAATAATTTCCCTCAGGGCCTATGTCATCTGAGATGCTGTGTGGAGGGTCTTTTTGAGGAGAGGGAGGAATGAACATTGGTCTTGAAGAGACCCGTGTTGTAGGAAGGAGGAAACTCAGAGGCCGGCAAATCGTTCCACAGCCGAGTTGTTGAATACAAGAACGAGTCGAAGAAGCGACCCGTTCTCATGTGACTAATGTCAACCGTGTACATATATTGGTCACGCGTTTGGCGTGTTTCCCGACTATGCACCGATGCCGAAGGGATCAATGAGGCTAGTTCCTCGGAGCATCTTCCATTTTAATACCGGTAGAATAAGGACAGCATTCCCACCCGACGCCTGTGCTCTAAAGATTGCAATCCGTCTGTTAAGATGGGAGAATCTATCAAACGGACCGCCAATTTCTGCACAGAGTCGAGGGTATTTTTCAGGCATTTTGGAGCTCCAGACAAGAGGTGGCTGCCAAATTCATCCGTGGAACGCATTTGTGATTTGTACTGGGTTAGCAATTGTGTACAATTAAAGTATCTGCGGGCCCTGTACGGTACGCATGAGTGAGGTTAACGTTAAAAAAATGTAGCAGATTTTTTACATCCAGAAACAACAGAAAAGTTACAGACAGACGAAATGCAAAACATTGAAAGTTAAAAGAAGACTTCGCTACGCAAAGTCAAAAAAAATAATAGGGTTTTAAAATGAACATCAACAGAAAGAAAATTTTCACATTTAAAATCAAACTTTTATTTCAGAAACTGGAATAAAATTTAATTTCGACAAAAGATTTCTAGCGGTAGGATTTTTGATAATGTATTCAAGATAAGGCTCTATATGTCTTAACTTACCTTATATCTAGATTAAGTAAAAATATACTCAGCATTTTAACAGCGGCGTGCCATGAATTTCCCTCCATTTTCCTGAATCTAAAAAAGGTGTGAGATGACATTTTCTACTTGAAATATTTTTTCAGACTTACTACTTGGGCCACAATTACAGGAAGGCGGCACAAAAATATTTATCCTAAGATGATGACCATTTCGTGTAACATCATTCGGGCAAGTAACAATAACACTCCTCATGTAGATGGCGATAAGGTTGATATTTCCGCGCAACGTCAGCATGTTTCATTTTATTTTGTGAAGTTCAGATACAAAATAACAAAAAGTTTCCGTTAATATTTTCTAAACAGGTAAATTTGCTACATCCATATTATAAATTAGATAGTGCATGCGTTTGTTTCTTACGCTTTCACGCCTAAACCACTAAACCGATTTTAAAAATTCTTTCACCAATAGAAAGCTACATTATCAACAAGTAACGTAGGCTGCATATAATGATAAACTTTGGCGTTATGAAATTTGTATCAATGAAAATGTGGGTATTTCATACATTTTAGCGACAGGGAGGAAAAAAAGAAAGGGGAAAAGTGGGGATCACGAGGGCGGGGGAAGGCGGGGAAGGTAGAAAAGAACGGGGACGCACGAGAAGGACAAGCAGGGAGAATCAATTTTTTTTCTTTGAATGGCATTGCAACGCACGCCGGGTACTAGCTTATTATACAATAAAACCGTAAAAGGGTTCATTGTACTTTGAAGCAGTTTTCATAGGCCCGTTACTTTTTTTTATTCTGGGCTTATAAAAAGATTGATAATTTCTAAGCGATCAAATTATCAAACAAAATTCCTGGTCACGGAATAAATCCAATATCGATTTCGAAATTTCTGCATCAGAGAACATAATGTTTTTCTCTAATGCGAAAAACCTTAGGCTTCTGCGCAAGAGTCATAATACCCCGAAGTCAGTGGCTCAGTGAATGGAATCCCCAATTTTGTAGTGGTTGTGATGCAAAAGAATACCGGAAAAACGAAATATAACGTGTGAGAGAGGAAAATTGGAAAGAACAGGTAAAAAGTTTTAAAAAGACCCTTGCTTGTGAAGTGGTTTAATAATAATAATTACGTTTTATTTATAAAGCGCAGTTTTGTGTCATTTCACTTCAAGTGCGCTTAACTCTCCGTAGTCCAGTGGGTAAGACTCTTGACTCACAATCCGGAGGTTGCGGGTTAGAACCCGGCATGCGCAAATAAATTTTATTTGATTAATTTGTGTTATTTCACAATTAATTCATTTAAAATAATATATAGTAGAACATGGCTTATTTTATTATTACGTTTATTGAAAATATGTTAGAATTCTTGAATGGTATGATTTATTAAATAATTTTGTTTTTAAATCCCGTTTAAATTCAGCCAAATTCTGGATATTAGTAAGAGCTGAGGTTTATTCAAAATGAGAAGGCCAGTTACACGAAAAGAGCAAGATCATAGTAAACAGCTCGATTTCACCTAGAAAGTTCGATTAGACGATTAGTAACATTTAGATCTGCTGACCTTAGAGTAAGTTGTCTCTCGCTTAAGTTTTGTCGGACACATAGTTCCGATATATAGGCTGGCGCCATTCCTTGCAATGCTTTGAAGATCATTAGGTAAGCAGATCTTGAACTCTATTCTTTCAGGACATCGAAGACAATGAAGACGATCCCTTAGAAGCGGGGTTATATGACAGTACTTAGATTCACCAAAAATCATTCTCGCCGCAGCATTGAAAACGGACTAAACGGTTTACTAAATAGATCAAAAATAATTTAACAATTGTATTGTGTTAACAAGAAACAAAGGGACAATTTGGCCGGTCGGTGACTGAGTTGAAATCGCGTTTGGGTCCCACCCGGGCTTCGCGTGTTCGATTCCTCGGCTGGTAAAGTCCTCCATCCGTGGAAGTAGAATATTTTCAAACATTGCCACGTTATTCGTAACCCGGGAATGTTTCTATTTCTTAAAAAAAAGAAAAAAGGCATTTAATCACAAATACCTATTTAAAACGAAATTGATAAATGTCGTTAATCACCCAGTAGCTTTGGGAATTAGGTAAAAGGGGATTGCGGACTGGTGTTCTAAAATAGTTCGATTTTTTTAAAATTGATATTATCGGTGTACACAAATGCATTAACATGTGTCATTAAAATTAATTACCTTACCTGGTTATTCAGATATGGCTACTAATCGTACAGATTAAGCCATCATAAATGTGGTGAACGTATGTCTTGCGGTATGAAGAGACATGCGTGTATGAGTGAGACAGCATGAGGCACGTATAAAAGGGTGTGATTGTTGTCTACCGTCCTCTTTGGATTATCGCTTCGTAAGAAGCACTACCTGTACCATATCTCGGAATAAACTCGCTAAGTCTACCTACGAGTATTTATTGTTCAATCTCCCTGAACTGAGAGCACAATATAGAGGAATCTGGATCCATACAAAGGAGTCCAGAAAGTAATGTTGATACCGGCCACGGTCATCACATTTGGCGCAGCCGATAAAGGAACGAGAAGCAGCCAAAATCACATTTGGCGCAGCTGAAAAGGAACGAGAAGCAGTCAAATCATATCACATTTGGCGCGGTTTGAAAAGAACCACGGGCAGCCAAATTGTCACATTTGGCAGTCGAAAGAGGAATCCGAGATTGAGGCTACAGGGGCAACAGGCAAGAGCAGCAGATATTGGCATCCGAGGAACAGCAAGGCGCTGGTTTGGTTATTCAGTGCCGAGAATCAGGAGCATACACGTAAGGCGTGGTTGGAGAAGTCCGGGTCTTCAGGAGAAGACCAGAGACCAGGTGCAGACCTCACGGAAGGCGTGCCGGGCATTTGAAGGACGACCAGGGTTCAGGAGCCAGGAGACGGTCCGCGGAAGGGCGAGATCGGAGCAGCAGCATCAAGTCAACAGAGTCGTGAGTTGAGTGCTGTTTGTAAAATTTTCTGCTTTTATTGATTGTATCTGTGTGAAGATGGAAGGGGGAGAACTGCCCAGGTTTTGTCATTTGAGGGACAAACTGGAGACGTTCGTGTTGCAATACGAACAGTTCATCCTCGTCAATGATGACAAGTTAAATTCGGTAGAAAAAAAGAGAGCGGTTTTAATATCTCATTTACACACAGAGACAATAGATTTATTGATTGATTTGTGTTTTCCTAAAAAAATTACAGATATTACGGTCGAAAATTTATTGTTATTACTAGAGAATCATGTAGGTATCAAACGAAATGTTTTCAAAGAGCGCGAAATTTTTTTTGCTACGAAACAAAAAGTTCAGAATCGGTTAATGATTATATAGCACGGTTAAGAAATCTCGTTAGATTTTGCAAATTCGAGGACAGACTTGAATATAATTTAAAAGATGTTTTTGTCACCGGTCTTCGAGTGGGGCGTATTAAGGAGAAATTATTTGTAGAGGCTGAAAACTTTTCATTAAAAAAGGTTATAGAATGTGCTATTGCTATGGATTCATTCGAGGTAATGAATAAGCAAATTAAAACGGAAAGTGTTGATTTAGTAAATAAATTTAAAAATACATCGAACAATTTGTCACAAAAACAAAATTCGGTAGGTAAACATTTTTTTAGAACTTCGGACAAGAATGTTACATCGTACAGAGCGAGGTCAGCGGACCGAACAAAGTGTAAACATTGCGGGAATTATCACGATTCAGTAAACTGTAAATTTAAAGACGTGTTTTGTTATAAATGCAGAGTAAAAGGGCATATTGGGAAGATATGTCGCGGTTTAAAATATAATAACATTTCTTCAGTGTTCGTAAATACGCAGGAACATAAAAACATGTTGCGGATAAACGCAGTATATTGTGAACCAATATTGTGCAAAGTTTTAGTGAATAATGTGGAACTAAACGGTTTATTGGACACAGGGGCGGCAATTTCGATTTTAACGGACGAAGATTATGTTAAACATTTCAAACATTTGATGTTAAAACCAAAGGATTTAACCTTAATGGGTTACGCTAACTGTAAGTTAAATTTATTGGGTTGTATCTTATTAACAGTTGAATTTAACGGTTATAGGGAAATGTTAGAATTTTGCGTAGTAAAACAGGGAACAATTACGGTTCTAGGGCGTGATTTCATTAAAAAGTTTAATATTGGATTTACGGGTTTACAATCTACTTTATCCCAGGAGGGAAGTGAAAATGTTTTTCACAATATGGTTGAGAATAATACTAGTGTAATTGATAATTTAATTCGGAAATTCCCGGAGGTTTTTTCGGAGAAACTGGGTAAATTCAATAAATATAAAGTGCATTTGAAATTAAAAGAGAATGCGGAACCGAAATTCTGCAATCCGAGAAATATACCGTTTGCCTTAAAAGCAAAGGTTGAAGCGGAATTGGGCCGGTTACAATCGGAAGGTATTTTAGTTCCGGTAAACTATAGTAAGTTTGCGTCTCCAATCGTTCCCATAGTAAAAACTAACGGCGAAATAAGGATTTGCGGTGATTATAAGGCAACAATAAATCCACAGCTAGTGGTAGATAAATATCCGATGCCACGGATAGAATGGTTATTTTCTCAAATGGCGGGTGGAATAATTTTTTCCAAGATTGACTTGAGGCAAGCGTACCTACAATTAGAACTAGATGAGGAAAGTCAGGATTTCACAACTATATCTACTCATTTAGGATTGTTTAAATTCACGAGATTAGTGTTTGGGATTAATAGCGCACCAGCTATTTTTTGTAAAACGATAGCTTCATGCTTGCAAGGTTTGAAAAAAACAGCGGTATTTTTAGATGATATTGTGGTAACAGAAGATTCGGAAGAAGAACATAATGAGAATTTAACAGCAGTGTTAAATAGATTAAAAGATTGTGGATTTAGTGTAAATATTCACAAGTGTATTTTTAAGGCGTCATCAGTAACTTTTCTAGGGTTTGAAGTTTCAAAGGAAGGAATTAAACCATTGAAAGACAAAACTATCGCGATTAGTAAGGTATCGCAACCTACAGACATTACGGAATTACGAAGTTTTTTGGGGTTAGTGAACTTTTACAGGTCATTTGTACCTAACATGTCTGTACTTCTAGATCCGTTACATAATTTATTGAGGAAAAATACACATTTTGAGTTTAATCAAGATTGCTTGGAAGCTTTTAATAAAATTAAGTCAATTTTATGTGATGATAGAGTGCTAGCTCATTATGATCCGGATGTAACATTGAAGATTGTTACAGATGCCTCAACAAAAGGGTTAGGAGCGACGCTTTTACATTGTTATGATAATAATTTACAGAGACCGATTTCTTTTGTTTCTCGAAAATTAACTGAAGCAGAAAAGAAATATTCAATTTTGGATTTAGAAGCAACAGCTATAGTGTTTGCGTTAAAAAAAATTTTTGAGTATATTTATGGAAGGGAATTCATTTTAGAAATAGATAATGAACCGTTATGTAGAATTTTTGGTGATAAGAAAGGTATCCCAGTATTAGCGTGTAACAGACTTCAACGTTATGGGGTAATTCTGTCGTCGTTCAATTACAAAGTACAGTACGTGAAATCAGCATTGAACTGTTCGGACTATTTGTCTCGGGTTCCTGTCGAGGAACCAGTTCACGTAGAGAATGACTTTGATACTCGCAGATGACACCGTCATGTTATTTGAAGGAGAGGATTGGAAAGAAACGCACCACCTTGCGAACATCGGTATTAACATAGTTAAACAGTGGCTGGACAGTAATTTGCTTACATTAAACATATCAAAAACCAAATACCTAACATTCAGCGCTACTATTGCAGGACAACCCAAAACACTTCACCACCTCATAATACATAAAATTAATTGTAGCCTCGGAAATAGTAACTCTCCGTGTAAATGTGAAACTCTTGAGTGTGTTAAATTTATCAAATATCTAGGCGTTATAGTTGACAATAACCTAAAATGGAAATACCAAATAGAAAATGTAGCAAAAAGAGTGCGTACACTTATTCATATATTTATTTCATTGCGGGAAATTTTAAAAACACACTACTTAAAAAATATATATTACGGGCTATGCAACTCGATCATAACATACGGATGTATTGGGTGGGGGGGTGCAGGGAAAACAATATTAAACTCGATATTGAAGGCACAGAAATCTATTTTACGTGTTATAATGAAGAAACCTTTCAGATATTCGAGCGACGCTCTCTTCAGGGAATTTAATGTACTAGATGTTCGACAGTGTTACATTAAAAAGATAATAATTTATGCTCATAAAAATAAATATAAAATGAAAAAAGTCGAACACAAACATCAAACCAGAAGTAAGGGCAGAAATGACCTTTCTATTCCAACAAGCAACACAGCGGCTTATCAAATGATATTCTCATACCTGGGACCGAAATTGTATAACAAAATCCCTTCTCAACTAAAATTGTGTAAAGTGTCATCCTTCAGCCAAAAAGTTACAAAATGGTTACTAGATTTGGGCAGGACGGAGTCTGAAATATTACTAAAAAATATTATCTGATAATTATATATTACAGCGTCTCTATTTTTTCCAAATTAATGTCTTTTGTTTTTTTCTTACTGTCTACCTGTATATTATTCTTCTTGTATTCAAAAATAACAAAACTAATTTTAACAAAAAACCAAAAAATTTACTCATGCAACTCTGTCACATGGTAGCTTATCTGATGGTTCTGCCACTTTTCTTGCTGGAACAAATTAATTGAGAATCTTTTGTAAAATTAATTGAGAGTCTGCATTTGTGTAAGATGTTTTGCTTACGAGGCTTCTTTCGCATTGAGTTTATTGTAATGGCTGATTAAGTTCTTTAAAGTACGATTGGAAAACACTTTAAACATTTTTGAAAACCTTTTATGCTAACGATTCTGATATTTTTTGTATGCCTCTACTGAAGTATAAAGCTGTACTAATTAAACAATTTAGCAGTACGTTTTTTAACAAGGTCACCATATACAAGTATTTTCTGTTTGCTTCTTCTTCACTGCTTTCAATAACTTTGTATTAATATGTATTATTTTTCTTATGTACTATTTTTACATATGTATTATTTTTATTTTGGTAATATGTATTATTTTTCTTTTGGTAGAATGTATTATTTTTATTTTGGTAATATGTATTATTTTTCTTTTGGTTTATTTACAAGTAAACTTATAATTTTACATTTCTTTCTTTTTTCTATATTGAAAAAAAAAAAACATGTACGTAAAGGACACTTGTGCATAATTATAAATAATTAATAATAACTAAACTAGTAAATAATTAAATTATGCATACATTATAAATAATAAAATATATTTGTGCCTGAACTTTAGTAAATAAGATAAAGTTTTTTGGCGATGATTTGTTGATTTGTGTCCCAAATTGGTCATTTCTAAATTAAATTTACGCCTATCAAAATGTTTGTCATTTGACTGTCCTAGAACAGGAGACCTTCCTAGTTGGACAGTCAAAGCTTCTTTGTACTGATGTATTCTCTATAACAAATAAAATAAAACAAAACAAAAACAAAACAAATAAACTCAAATTCTAAGTTTATTTAAAAATAACAGAGATTTACCTATAGATGTAGAGGAAATTAAATCGGAATCAAGTACAGATAAAATTTTATTGGAAATTAAACATTATCTCAGAACAGGGTGGCCAAATAAAATAAACAAGGAGGATTCAAAATGGATTTACTGGATTAAACGGAATGAGTTATCCATAATTGATGATTGATTTTTTTGGAATCATAGGCTAATAATTCCGGTAAGTTTAAGAGAAAAAAATTTTAAACTTGTTACATAGATCTCATCTAGGTATAGCAAAGATGAAAGGTTTAGCCAGAGGTATATTTTGGTGGCCAGGGATAGATGGAAATATTGAAATTTTAGCGAGAGGATGCGAAATTTGTTCAGAGGTTCAACCTTCGCAACCAAAGAGCGAATTGACTCCGTGGCCTATAACGGAAGAAATATGGAGTAGGGTGCATATTGATTATGCGGGCCCAGTTGCAAATAAATATTTTCTTGTAATTATTGACTCAACCTCAAAATGGTTAGACTGTGTAGAAGTAAAGTCTCCAAATTCGTATAACACTATTAAAATATTAAAGGGTTTATTTAGTTATTTCGGGAGTGTACAGACAATAGTTTCAGATAATGGAGCCGCTTTCATGTCAGCGGACTTCAAAGAGTTTTGTGAGATGAATAACATCAAACATTTAACGACTCCGGTAAATCATCCACAATCAAATGGTCTAGCAGAAAACGCGGTTCGAACGTGTAAAAATTTTTTAAAAAAAATGATGATAAGAAATAAGTTTCAGTCAGGTTATGAGGAAAAATTAGGAAATTTTTTAATTGATTACAGAAATGCACCACACTGTACAACTGGCTTAGAACCTGCAGTTGTAATGTTTGGAAGGAAACTAAGGTCAAACTTAAACAGTTTTGTACCGAGAGGGGGGAGAGATAAGGATAATAGAATTAAGAAAGAAACAAAAATTAAAATGTCTAAATGTCAGGAAAATCAAAAATATTATTATAAAAGAAATAATAAAGAATCGGGGGGTTTTTCGATTAATCAAAAGGTAATGGTTAGAGATTTCAGAGACCAAAACAATGATAAATGGGTACCAGGGAAAGTGTATAAACAATTAGGAAAAAAACTTTATATAATTGAGGTAAATTTAAATGGTAAAATTATGTTTTGGAAAAGGCATTTTGATCAGTTGTCTAAATTATGTGTGTCATGGGAAAAGAAACACAGCAATCCTTATGTCGCGTCTGAGACGAAGAGACTGTCGTATGATGAATACGATGTCTCCAGCTTTGGCCTGGATGACAGTCTAATGGGTTTTTCTCCTTCTCATTCCAGCCCCAGTGATCCAGTGGCGTCAACGTCGGGAAATTGGAAGGACCGACTACGACCACGAACACACAGATGAGTCAATGAAGGCAGCACTCAGCTCTCGACTCAACATGAATTACTTACATTGTAAATATTGGAATATTTTATGTATTGTAAATAATTATCAGTTCATGTTGTGTAACTGTCTTCGGATTTAAGTGTGGAGGGATGTGGTGAACGTATGTCTTGCGGTATGAAGAGACATGCGTGTATGAGTGAGACAGCATGAGGCACGTATAAAAGGGTGTGATTGTTGTCTACCGTCCTCTTTGGATTATCGCTTCGTAAGAAGCACTACCTGTACCATATCTCGGAATAAACTCGCTAAGTCTACCTACGAGTATTTATTGTTCAATCTCCCTGAACTGAGAGCACAATATAGAGGAATCTGGATCCATACAAAGGAGTCCAGAAAGTAATGTTGATACCGGCCACGGTCATCACAATAAACACGCTCAATTTTTCATCAATTTTCATATTAAGCAATTATTTTGGGGTTTGACAAAATACATAGGGGTGTTTCAGCATGTAGATAAACTTTTACCATTTATTCTTGAAATTATTTCCTTCCTTCCTCCTTACTTCGTTCTTCTAAAAACTTTAAATGAATCCGTAGGTATTGAACCGTAGGGATCGGGATGGGGGATTAGATGGTTACTCGGCGGAGTGACCAGTGATGAAATGTAGAAGTTTTTATTGTATAATTTGAAAAAAAAAACATTTAAAACCAAAAATATATTTCACAGGAGACCAAATGTTTCACTTCAAATAATATCAGGAATTACTAGTAAACATTAAAGTTTGTCGGGTCACTACCATGGTTTGTCACATCAATATACGAGGCACATTCAGAAAGTAAGTTTGATTTTTTTTTTAAAGCGTACTTGAAAAAAATTACAGGATTTTGTTGAAACAATTGTTGACTATTTTTCCAAATAATCGCCATCAATGTATGCAGTGAGTCGTGGCACAAGTTTCTTCATGCCCTTCTCGAAGAATTTTCCCGCCAACTTCTTCCCCCACTTCAAATTTACTTTCTGCAACTGCTCGTCGGTTGAAATTTTAATTTCATCCATATATGCTTTAATGGAAATGAAAAGATGATAACCTGAAGGCGCCAAGTTAGGGGAATGCGGGGGGTGGTTCAAAACATTCAAACCAAATGAGTCCAATAGCGCCTTGGTGGCTAAGGCAGTGTGAGGCACAATTTTTTTTATTTAGTAACTATACATTTATTATTTTTTACATTCTCATATGAAACATGTTAGGTATATATAAAAAATAGAAAATATATTCGTAGTCCTCCTCGCTAGGAGACCCTGTGCTGAGGGGGACTATGCTTTGGATAAGCTTTCAGCGACTTCTATGGTTTAACTTCATTGTTTGGAAAAGGTTTTCAAGAAACTTCTATGACGATGTTTTAAGTATACAAGTAAGTTCATTTTCCGATAGTTCCTTCAGCCAACATTTAATGTCCTTAATGTAGCTATTTTTTGTTTTAATTTGTTTGGTACTAAGTGGGAGTTTGTTATATAACTTTACTGCTAAAAATTCTGAACTTCTTTGTCCAAATGAAGAGTTACACTTTGGTATATTAAGTGTGTCTGTTTGTTTGGCTCTGGTTTTATGAGCATGTGAGGTGTCTGCCTCTGAATAATTTTTATGGTGATGTACTAGAATGTTTTTGGCGTAGATTTTCTGTATGCTTGGAACATCAAACTGTTTAAAAATTTTTGTTGTTGACGTCCTTATGGGGACCTTCAGTATGGTCTTTATGATGCAATTCTGAGTTACCTTAAGTTGTTTTATGTGATTAGATGCTGCTGTGCCCCATCCCATTACTCCATATTCCAGTTGAGAGTGGCATAAAGCATAACATACTCTCTTTAAATCCCTCATTGACAAGATGTTTCGTAATTTTGGAAGAAGTAGATGAGTTTTGTTAGCTTTTTTGAGGTAAGATCAATGTGTGAATTCCACTGTAGTTTTTCATCAATTTCAATCCCAAAATATTTAATACTTTTTGTTTGGGTTAAAGACGGGCAGGAACATTGTGGAAAAGTATTTTGATATTCATGTAATTTGAGGTTATGCTCATTCATCAGTTGTCCTTGTTTGTTTTTGGAGAAAGTTAGATATTTAGTTTTATTAACATTTAATGTAAGGGAGTTTACTTTTAGCCAGTTTTGAAGTACAGCCAGGCCATGTTCCACCTCCTTGTAGGTTCTTGTCCAATTTTCTTCGTGGAATATAATAACAGTGTCATCTGCAAAGCTGATTATGTTTCCATTGATGGGAAGATTCATAAGGTAATTTATATAAATCAGAAATAGTATAGGTCCTAATACGCTTCCCTGGGGGACCCCAAATTTAATTGGTAGAGATTTGCTCTTTCATTTATCAATTTTTACAACTTGTTCTCTTCCAGTTAAGTAACTTCTAAGTAGATTTAGGGTTGTTTCGGTTATTCCATTTTTTTTTAATTTTAAGTACAGTATTTCATGGTCAATTGTATCGAAAGCTTTTTGAAGATCAATGAAAACTGTTAAGCATTTTTTGCCTTCATCCAGTTTTCTAATAATAGTATTTGTTACATTGGTTATAGCGTCACTCGAACCAAGGTTTTTCCTAAAACCATACTGCGTAGGTGATAATATTTTATTAGTGTCCAAAAATGTAAGCACTTGCTTTTTATTACGTTTTCCAATATTTTCTATAGAGGAGTTAAAATGCTACTTGGTTGATAATTTGATATATCATTTTTGGGACCGTTTTTATATAATGGTATGATCGTAGCAATTTTAAGACAAGCGGGAAAAACATCTTTTGATAATGATAGATTTACAAGGTACGTCAGTGGTTGGATTAACTCATATTGTAGGTATTTAATTGATTTGCTTGATATCAGTTTATTTCCCGATGAGGTATTTATGTTTAAGGAGGCTATAATATTTCTTATTTCATCACTTGATTAAATTAATTCGACCAAAATGATGCCTTTTTGGTCCCAAAACGCTGAGGCCATGATGTTTTTGTCCGAAATTGTGGTTTTGAATTTTTTGACAGATAGGTAATTGGTGTGACGCCACTTTGACGACTGTTTTTTTCCAGGCGTGTCCATGATCATTTCCAGTCACAATATAGCTCAGAAATCACAGTGAAAAAGTGGATCACAGCACTTGGCGGGATTTTTTGCCGACATAATGTAACAGTTTGTATTTATACTGGCCAAATATTCAGTCGTCGAAGTAAGCACCCATTTAACAATCACCCAATAACTAGGTTCCTGCGTATCAATTCAAATTGAATTTTGGATTCCTAATTGAAATTTTTCTACGAGCAAGTCGAATCCAGAATTCTCATTTGTTGCCCAAAAGATAGAAGGAACAATTGAATTTTGAGTTGAGTTCCAAGCTAGTGGCCAGAGGATCCGGCAGTCTGTCTCAACGTGGAGAAGGCACATACTTCGGTGAAATCTTAATTACTGTGAGCTTATAACTTCTGTTAGTTTAAATTTAATTGATTTACCATTTAATATTTTGTTCTACTTGAACTGGCGCCCATATAATAATTTTAACATCTTGAGATCTTTTTTATAAATCACGACAAGCTATCAATTCCTTTATTAGATTTTATCTATTTAGTTTCTTCTTCTAAGGACTAAACACGACCCTGAAGAATTTTAATATTATTTTATTAGAGTCTCATGTTCTATTTTATTTATTTAATAATATAATTTGATTGTTGCCTCAACTCTTTTATTTTTAACTATAATATTCTGTTGCATTTATTCTTTTATGCAGTATTACAATTCATTTTATTTTAAACCATTACATTGGCGTTTCAAGCAACTGTACACTACAACGTGAGTTTACGTACTACCAAGTTCCTGCTCGTTCTGGTCAAGCCCCCCTTCTACCACTGAGTGCCGCCAACACCCAAAAACAAAAAAACTACATCCCGTTATGGTCACAGTATACTTACGTTCTGAACATGCCTAGTACACGATGCTATACACAAAGCAATCCTTTCTCTTTTCATTTTGAAATCTCATCCTGTCGAGGAGTGTGCTCCGCGATTAGGGAATAATGAATTGCGCTATCACTCTCGTATAAAATCTCATAAAAGTGATGAATGGGACAGCCCGTCACATCAAAGTGTTGCCACCGCAATGACACGCATTATTCCGCGGGTATTGATTGAAGGGCAGGAATTTTTTGATCTGGCAATAATCCTTCAACATGGATAAAGAGAAATATCCCGCTTTTCAAGCATTCAAATTTATCGCCAAGTTGAAATCTCTGTTCCATAATTCTAAAGTGAAATAATAATTTGGTATCAACATCAAAATAATTTGAAATAGTAAATTGTTGATTCGTTATTTCTCAGTAAAGCCAATTTCGAAGACTTTTTAAAGATCCTTAAAAACCTTTTTTTCATTTTAGCGATATTAGTGGTAAGGTGGCCACCGTGGTTTGTGGTGCATTTGCTAATTGTGTTCGTGGTGAGATTGCTATTTGTGTTCGTGGTGAGTTTGCTACTTGTTTTATGGTGAGATATTAACTTTTATTTCGATAGCTCCACACAGGCGGCTCTGAGGAAAAAATCCTTTAGGGCCATGTCATTTATGAGAAGCTGTGTGGAGGGTCTTTTTAGGAAAACAAAGGAGGGAAAGTTTTGGGAAGGAAAACGATAAGAAGTGTTTGTAGGAATCTGGGGGATGTGTTCAGGAGTGACGGGCGAATGAATCCACCCCTCCCACTGCGGTGCGAGGCGATCGGTCGAGAGATCCAAAGGTCTGCCTCAACTAGTCTCTCCCGATCCGGCCCACCATACAGTAGGTGGGCAAATGCAACCGCCGCGAAGATCTAAAGTTAAGATTTGTTTAGGTTTGTTTAAATTCTAAACAAACCTCATCTCCTACCCGGGCACCCCTCCTAATTCACCAAACATAGCGAACCACTTGGGGTGATCTATGGCAGGGGTGTTGGCTATCCAATTAATGGTTCCCGGGGCAGCGGTAGAGCCTTCCCCATATTGTTAAATGTTACTTGTGTCCGTGGTGAGTTTGCTACATGTGTTCGTGGTGAGTTTACTAATTGTGTTCTCGGAGATTTTACTTATAGGTATACCCTAGTGAGACAGGCATCGAATAATGTAATGTAAACATACCTTATATAGATAAATAAAATAAATAAACTTTACGTGTCCATTGTGGGTTTGCTACAAATTGTCTTCGCAGTGAGATATGTACTTGGGTTCGCGGTGAATTTGCTTATTGTGTTCCCAAGTGGCAGCAAAGATTGGAACCAAATACTATTGACATTTTTACGAACAGATAAGAGGGAATAAACAGGTCTCAGATGAATATTTGATTGATTTAACGATAAGTTTTTTAGATACTTGGTAGGTCAGTAATGTTATTAAAAACACGACCTAATTATATTGTAAGGTAGGCGCGAAGATGGCACCACCTTACATGGGTTATAATGAAACTGAATGTTTACTCTACACGAGCTATGCCTGTGGATATCGATATGATACGTTTACTGAAACAAATAGCAAAGGTAAGTTCGCAAGGGTACTTACGATACTTTCGCGATTTTGCCCGGTTTGGGGATCCCTCATGGTCGATTCGGCTATTGTCTGGATGAAGCACAAGCAGTTGCAAGTCAGTTTTGAAACGATTAAGTTTTGCGAGTCTGTTAACTTGTCTCGATAAAAACTGTAAGATGTTGACAGAAGCGTTACAATAAGAATACTAAATATACTTTTTCATCTCCTTGATAACAGCTGTCAGCGAACAGTTATCAGCCAGGGTAGGCACCCAAGAGCGTATAATTTCACCAATAGGTTTAAATTATGGCTTTTGTATGTGAAACAGAACAAACTCACCGAGATCCAGTTAAGCGTTACGAAACACATACATATATTTAATAGAAATACAATCATTTTAGTTAACCTTAATTAATTAATTAATTAATTAATTAGGAAATAATATCAAATACTTAGGTGTAACTATAGACTGCCGACTCAAATGGACTTACCATATAGAAAAAATTGTTAATAAACTGAGATACCTAAATTACATATTCAAACGCATGAGCAACATTGTCAATATAAGAACCATGAAACTTGTCTATAACGCATTGGTGCTTTCATCCATTTCCTATGGAATAATCGTGTGGGGAGGAACATACAACAACCATGTAAAACCATTAGAAATTGCACAGAAGTCCATCATTAAGGTAATGTACCAGAAGGCCAAGACGTATCCCACCAATCAGTTATTTCAGGAAACTGAAATTATGGATCTAAGGCAGATCTACTGTATCCAGTGTCTTAAATTTATATTTTCTCGTCCTAACAATTTTACTAAAAACACAAATCGTTCTAGCCAGAGACATACCACATGCGTGTACACAGTGCCTCACTGCAAAACCAGATTGGCCCAAAGGCACATTAACTGTATTGCCCCAAAACTATTCAATTCCCTACCCAATTCAATCAATACTTGTCAAAATCTGAACGTGTATAAGAAAAATATTAAAAGCTGGGTAAAAAATAATTTGGAAGTGAGAAATTTTTTTCTTTAAATTGTATTATATGTTTTCTAAATTCCTAAATTCCTAAAATATTCCATGTCTTTCTGTATTTTAGATTAATAAAAGTAAATATATGTGTATTATATGTACACATATTTATGAACGTGTGTATGTACTTATTGGGTGTATACATACGTTATTATATGTACATATCTTTAATTTTAAGAAATCTCACAATAATCTCCTGTAAAATGAATGTGATCTCTAAAGACACTATGTATATATATTTTTAAATTCTATTTTAACCACCACTGTTTAATATCCACATAATATTGTAGAGAATCTTTGTTCGCTGTTGGCGGAATACTTACTTGGTCTCCAAGGAAGAGGATTGCGTGTATTTTGTATGAGTGAAAAGAGTTCTCTACGTTTAATAATTTATTCCGTCTTTGTTAAAAGTATTTACAGAATTTTGTGATCGCGGAAGAAGTATGGAAATAAGATTAAATTCCCGAAACGTGTCGTCGGGCCGAGTTCAGTAGCTGGAATGGCGGCGCTCTCCGACGGAAGTTGGGAGAACTACATTGGTCACGTGACCAATGTGGCCATAACTCGGTTTAGTTATAGATTTAAATAATGGTTGTCAGTACTTAATCGCATTTCCATAGCCTCCCCTCCAGTGCTAACGATAATGTGAACAATGTAAAATCGTTAAAGGAGATTATATTACTGGTACTGATCTTATTCTGACTGAGGCACCTTCAGTCCAAACAAGAATAGCCTCCAATGTGTTCGAAAAATTATAAGGATTACGTTACTCGAGCAGAGTAGAATGATCAGTTAATGAAGTAGACTGTTGTTATACTTTCAAGAACACATTGGAAGGTATTAAAGGTTTAACCAAAAATAAATTTTTTAAGCTGAAAATCTTAATTCTAATACATGAAATCATAAGATTAATGTGTAACCATGACACGTAATGTTGAGAATTACTACACTATTGTATACTATAACCATTTTATTTGGTGTTGAAATCAGTTAATTCTGATGTGAGTATTTACAAGTTAGTTTTAAATAATGTTTTTTAAAACTAGTCAGGCTCTATGAGCTCTTTACTTTGTTTACAGTGGTAAACGCATCGACGAACTAGGTGTTCGGAGCATTGATGTATATAATATAGCGTGGTACATGGAATTTGAGATATGATTCCAGCTGATGTAGTGGTACGTGGAATTAGAGATATGATTCCAGCTGATGTAGTGGTACGTGGAATTAGAGATATGATTCCAGTTGATTGTTTTTCAATTAATGCATGAACATTGAATGTTGTTGCCTCAATGAACTATGTTCAGAGCTAGTAGAATTGTTTTACCAGTCGTGCGCAATTAGAAGCGCTGGTTGTAAAATCATTGTACATTGATTGTATACAAGATGATATTTAAGACTATGACTTAAAGTAACCTTAAAATAACATTATACATGTTTAAAAATATATTCGCAAATGTATGGTCGAAAGTTGTAATTTACTTGAGAAACATTTCGAAGGTAGGTTGTAAATAGCAGAATGCTGTATTTTTTATAAGTTATATTGAAAAAGAAAACTATAGTAGCAGGTATGTTTAACAATGAGCTATATCTGAGGTGTGTAGATGCAAAGGCAGCAATCTCCCACTTATGTGTTTTTGAGAAAAAGGCAAAAAACTTGTAGACATTAAATGGGATTTCACAGAACATTGAAAAAAATACATTAAATAGCTGTTTGATATCATGGATTATTTGCATCATCAGATTTTTTTTAATGCAAGCCTATAAAAAGATAAATAACTTTTTAATCCGGAGATTGCTGCTTTTGCTACCAAGTGTTGGAGATTGCTGCTTTTGCTACATACAACATTGGAGATTGCTGTGTTTGCTACAAACCTTCCCAAAAAACCGCCATCTTTGTTTTGTGTTGATTGGCTTCAAGGAATACTTTATAACTCAATAAGGGGTAATTGCAAAAAATAAACTTTTTGAAGATATTATTGAACTTTTTTTCCAGAAAACAGGTTTTATTATGCGTGGAGCAAAAAATATGAGAAAAGATGACACATAATATTCTGAATAATTAATAATTCAGACAGTGAACCAAAAATTTGAGAATGAAAAGAGTGTAATATGAGGAAGAAAAAAAGAAGCCTGATAAATTGTTTAATATTATTATGTCAAAACATTTATTTTTTTATATGAATACCGCACAAGAGTCACCAACTGCTCCCGTCTGGAGCCAGCGAGACTATGGCATCCCCAATTATTGGGGTATGTTGTGAGGCTGAAAGTACTTTCCTTCCTTTCCTTAAAAAAACCCTCCACATAGCATCTCCAAAGATGACATTGGCCGAAAAAAATGTTAAAAAAATATATACTACACTAGCTGACCCGACAAACACTGTTCTGCCATATAAATTATTTCTAATGAATATTTTGTTTGTTAAATGAACAATAACGAATATATTGTAAGTGTGTGGGGATTGGATCTATGACAGAAGGAGGAATGGAACGCTGTAGCTGATGACCGCCGATAAACACAATTAAAAATACCATTAAAGTAGGCAAATAAAATAAAGAAAAACAATATGACTTTCGAAGAGCAATTGAGTATACAATTTTTTTGTCAGTCCGTCTTTAGCCATCACAAATAAGCTCGATGGTTTGCCCACGCGAGAACATGATGCCGAATGAAATATCAAAATGACGCGACGCTTCTCGTGAATGTCTTGCGCATGTGTGGATGTAAGTTCGATGAGGCGAACGTAACGCCATCTTTCATTCAACAATGTAAATAATTTCGTTCTGTTTGAAATATGAAAGACGGTTAAATTTGTTCATACAAAAATAGTAAAATCGCTTTTGAAAAATAGGAGGGTGGGGGTAGGAGGGTTAAAATTTGGGGTTATAGGTATTTGTTGATGCCAAATTAAAAAAAAAACATAAAAAAAAAAAAATGATAATTCTGGATAGGGACACCCTAATCACCTAGCGGTCTGAAATATACTTTAAAACCTATTCTCATTAAAAAAACATACATTAAAACATACATTAAAAAAATTATAAAAATCGGTAAAGCCGTTTCGGAAGAGTGCGACCTCAAACACCGTGTCACGAGATTTTTATATGTACATAAGATATTATTAAAAAGTGAATTAATTGTGAAATACCACAAATTAATCAAATAAAATTTATTTGTGCACGCCGGGTTCGAACCCGCGACCTTCGGATTGTGAGTGTTACCTCGGGACCACGGAGGCTGTCAAAAAATCAAACATGGCGTGAAGAAAAGGTGTCAAAAGAAGTCTGATTTTTAATGTAATGGCTACTAAAATATATTATTTTCCATTTTCGGAATCGGAAATACTTACTTCTCATTATTATCTAACTGATACTAGGTATTTTTGAAATAAAAAGTGCAAAAGTGAAAAATAAATAGATTATCATGAATAGATAATTTTTTGAGAGTTATAATGCTTTCCTCCAAGCCAAAATAAAATCTGACAGCTACATTCCATGATATTTTTGTAACACTTCGTTTCTAATTTTCTGACTTAATAATAGGTTTGCGGGCGTCTTTTGATAATGTTAGGGTCGGGTGACAATCCATCTTCAATAATTATCGAAAATATTTATTCCAAACACACTTTTACATACTTCAAAACATCAAAAACTCACATAGAAAAACCAGCACCAAATGCTACTTTAGTATGGAGCGGCCATCTTGTCACGTGACACTTCCTATGAATTTGATTGGCCGAAATGGAGAATGCTACGTTTGCTTTGAAAAGAACATGGAGATTGCTGCCTTTGCTTTTAATACGTATTTTCAAACTCGGATTTTGATGGGAATAAGTTGAGTTTGTAAATAACCAATGCATTTATTAGGTGCACAATTTGAATCTCTATGGAACTGCATTCATAACTTTTTTTTTGATATTTTGGAGATTGCTGCCTTTGCATCTACACACCTCATCTAGTGTAAGAAATATTTAAATTGAAACATAAGTAGATATGGTAGAGTTTTCTTCCTAACAGTATTATATGTTTGGAGCCCTAGTTAGGCGTTCATCATAAAATTATAAATAATAAAGGTTTATGATTACAGATTAGTAGTAAAAAATTACGATTTTTAAGTCAAAGAAGCTGCACATTGTCTTCAGTACGTAAAAGTGTGTTTTTTGTTGATGTGAGTCGAATAACCATGTTCTTTTACGTACGTAAGACAAAGTGGCTTTAACTTGTAAGTGTATAAACATGAAAGAGAAAAGTATATTTAAAAACACATAATTTCAACCACATGATTCACTGAATGTATTAAAGTGCCATGTACATCCAGTGAAGCGTGGTTAAAAAACAAAAATGCATAAATAACAGTGTTTATCATGTGGTAAGAAGTTACCTACTATGTACATAGTTTGTAGAGTAGATAATGTGTACCTTGGTACATAATATTATATAATATGATGATTTTAATTGACTGTTTGGAAAGTTGATTACAATAGTGCTGTAATGCTTGTAGTAACACATGAATGCGGTTGTATGATGTGAATTTTACATTTTTTATTATAAATTTTAATTATAACGTTTTTAAGAATTGTAAAAACACAGTGGTGTTTGTAGTACCTTTGAAGTGCACAAAGTATGCAGTTGAATGATGAAAAGTTTTCATCTAATTAGGAGTGATTTAAAATTGTAATAACATGCTTAATATGTAATGTTTTTTAAAATGCATGAGTTATGCAGTTAAATGATGAATTGTTTCATCGTATTGAAGGCGTTTCACTCTTGTGAATACACAATAATGATCTAAGTTTTAGATTATGTTGATTGACAATTTACAATATTATAGGTAAGATTTAAAATGCATGAGTTATGCAGTTAAATGATGAATTGTTTCATCGTGTTGAAGGCGTTTCACACTTGTGAATACACAATAATGATCTAAGTTTTAGATTATGTTGATTGACAATTTACAATATTATAGGTAAGATTTCCGTAAAAAAAAATCTGTGCATTTAAATAATGTGTTATTCGCAGTATTTTAAAGAAAAGTAAACTTTATAAAAATGGTTTGCAATTCAAAGCTAGGCGAAATTTATAATTTAATTTCTATCATGAGTTATGAATGAGAAAAATGTCAAATCAAAATATCTTTTTGTGCTTTATTCCGTCCCGAGTCTCTTTGGGGAATGTACATGCCGACCTGAACGAGTTGTGTTCTTGTGACCAGTTGTGGATGTGGTCTTGGTTATCGGTGTACGGGAACTGATGGGTGTGTAGTGACATTTTCTTCAACCGGAACGAAAGCGGGCTTGAGTCGGTCTATGTAGACGCGTTGAGGTTTTGGTTATCGGTGTTACAGGCAATGGTTTTGGACATGTTTGCAGGAGTTGTGTGATGTTGATTGCTCAGGAAGTAGTCAAGCCGTAGGTGCAGGGTTTGTTTTTTTGGTGTCTTCCAAATGACAATACGTTGTTACGTGCAGAACCAAAAAATTATGCTGTATCCAGCATTGCCGCTTGGTGCGGTTAGCAATGGTGGAATTAGTTTGCGGGGCTAGTTGCTGCCGCGGAACTGGTTTGGCTGCCTGTTCTGGTTGAACGGAGGCAAGGCTCTCTGTCTGTTCTGGTTGAACAGAAACAGAGAATTATGATGTATTCAGCATTGCCGCTTGGTGCGGTTAGCAATGGTGAAGTTTGTGTGCGGGACTAGTTGCTGCCGCGGAACCAGTTTGGCTGCTTGTTCTAGTTGAACAGAGGCAGAGTTCAGCATTGCCGCGAGTTGCGGTTAGCAATGGTGAAGTTTGTGTGCGGGGCTAGTTGCTGCCGCGAAACCAGTTTGGCTGCTTATTCTAGTTGAACAGAGGCAGGGTTAGCTAGACTAGTTGTCGTAGCGTGATGTTCCTGTGGGTGAAAACGGCGACATGATTCATACTGCGTGTCATGGATTATGTTTGTTGTGCCTGTTCAGATACTGGGGGGCCTTTGGTTTTGATGCGAAGAGTCACAAAATGTTTGAATGCATTCGGTGTCTGCATGGTAGGCCTTCTCAACGAGGGGTATTTCTTCAAAATGTCAAGATACTTTTGAGAAGAGGAAATTGTGGCGATGCCTGATGCTGGTCCTTTGTAGGTACATCCTTTAATTTTCAATCCAGTAGACTGGTCTTCAAGTTTGGCTCGTCTCAAGTTGACTGTCAAGTTGTAGTGGTGAAGAAAGTCTGCGCCAATGATGGGTTTGGACACATCGGCTACGATAAAGCGCCACTTCATTGTGCGGCGTAGGCCGAAGTAGAGTTCGACTGTTCTCGTGCCGTACGTTCTTATTGGCTTCCCATTCACTCCATATAATGTGGAAGGGCAGTTGTCGGAGGTCAAGTTGCCTTTCTCAAAGGTCATGTTCCTAGGGATGACTGAGATGTCCGCGCCGGTGTCTACTAGGTATTTATGTCTTGTTCGCAGGTCATAGATGAAGAGACGGCAAGAGGTATTAGGGATCTCACATGTCTCTACTGGGAGTTCCCGCTGTCGTTTCCCGACTTCTTCTTTACATAAGAACATGGTTTGGAGCATTTATGAGCGTTTTCTCCAAATCTTGCATGGTCGTAACATTTTCCATCCTGATTCCTATTGGGAGATGAATTGCGTGACCCGGAACTTGAGCGGCCAGGTTTTCGGCGGGGGCTCTGGTTTCTCCGACCTCTATAAGTTGATGTGGGCTCAGTTTTGGCTAACCGTAGCTGGGTTACTTCACGCGAAAGTGCTGCTATTTGTTTCTGCAGTTGTAGTAATAAGGAATGTTCAGCTGGTTCCTGACGAGATGAACTGGGTTTGTTGCGATCTTCCATGGCACTGTAATCGGTTGATTGATAGACATCTAGTATTTTGTCTGCAGCTGTGGCAAGTTGGTTAATGTCGTTATCGGGAAGTGCCGACAGTATTGCTTGCACATGTTGAGGTAATCGTTGTAGCCACAATGTCCGCACAATTGCGTTATCCGCTAAGGTAGGTCCTGCTAGCTCTAGCATATGTCGCAATAGACCGGTTGGCTTCCTATCCTCCAGTTGGATTCCTGTTAGTAGGCGTGTGAGGCGTTTTTCAGCGGAGTCTTGGAGTCGGTCAATAAGGGCTGCTTTCAAATTTTTTATTTATTTTTTTTTTTTTGAAATATTTCGAATTATGTATTAAAAATCCGTAATAATTTTAGGAGAAAATTAGAGCTGTTGACATCTATGTGACATGTACGGAAGTTACTAGAAAATTATTCAAGACGCAAACCTTTACAAAAATCAACTGTTACCATTTAAGTAGGAATCTTCAATCATGCGAGAATAATTCGGATTAATTATTAATAATTGATATGTAGAAATATTACAGATGTAGAGAATCTTATTATCAGACATGTGTTAAAAATTGTAACATATTATTTTGCTAAATTTTGTGGTGGGTATGCAAAAATTATTTCCAGAAATATCGTATAAACTGTGTTAAAAATTTACGTGGTTGAACGTTGTTGAGATGATGCAGATGTGTGTTTTCCGACAGGGTCCGCAGCTGATGCTCGTGGTGGAGGCTGCGTCGATCAGTCGACCGGGCTGCTGGAACAGGGGCTCGGAGGTGTGATGCTCCTTTGGCGTTCCGAGGGTGTCCGCCGCTGATGCTGGCAATGGAGGCTGCGTCCAGCTGTTGACGGGGCTGCAGGAAGTGTGACTCGGCTGAAGAAGCTCCCTTGGTAGCATCACGCGTTGCTGAAGATGTTCGATGCCTAGAATAGAGGATAACACGCACTTAATCCGAGATACGAATAATACATAGGCAAATAGTCACGAATAGGGTCATTTTGCATTGCAGATTTATACGTGTGATTGTATAGAACATCACCTATGATGAATCTGGACGTTTTACAGAATATGTTCGTAAATCAAATTCGCAAAAGTTGTGAGTGCTAAAACATAAGATTGGATGAAATTCAAGCTTTTCCACAGAGACATTCATCAGTTTGTAACTCAAGTTGAATTTGCTTAAAACAAAATGGCTATTTGACACGTGCGGATCGGTTTCCGAAATCCACACGAGCTTCATTCATTACACATTTTGATAAATTTGTGATGTTATTCGATGAGCGTTGAGAACCAAAAACATGGGGTATACATTTTTTAAAAAATACTGGGATATATTGAATAGCTGTACATAAGGCAACAATAATTTGAATTTGAAACGATGATTTTAAAATACCAAAATTAAAACGGTACTCACCAGATAAATCCCAGGAATCCAGCCACTGAACTGCGGTCCAAGAACACGTGTAAAGGAATTTAAAAAAATGGTTTAAACGTTGAAAGTTAAACACGCGGTCACTAGTTGCGTCAATCATTTTTTCTTGTCGTGGTCACCAGATGTAGAGAATCTTTGTTCGCTGTTGGCGGAATACTTACTTGGTCTCCAAGGAAGAGGATTACGTGTATTTTGTATGAGTGAAAAGAGTTCTCTACGTTTAATAATTTATTCCGTCTTTGTTAAAAGTATTTACAGAATTTTGTGATCGCGGAAGAAGTATGGAAATAAGATTAAATTCCCGAAACGTGTCGTCGGGCCGAGTTCAGTAGCTGGAATGGCGGCGCTCTCCGACGGAAGTTGGGAGAACTACATTGGTCACGTGACCAATGTGGCCATAACTCGGTTTAGTTATAGATTTAAATAATGGTTGTCAGTACTTAATCGCATTTCCATAATATAATACCAACGCACAGGCTTCGCCTTTGTGGGATCTTTTTTGTTACTCTCTTATATTTTATGTTATTATGTTTGTACTTATTCCCATGTATCAAAAAATTTTGCTAATAAAAAAAAAAAAAAAAAAAAAACCATTCCTTTGTGATAAAAAATTAAAAGCATTGATTTTCTTGTTGCCAAAATGTCACCAATAAAGGATTGAAAACATCGAATGAAATCGCCGATAAATCTGTGTTTAGGAAACAGATTGATTGGACCCTCCTAATAAATCAAAGTCAAACACGAGGCTGCACGACCATTCCCATCTAACATTAAATAATCGGAATTCTTTCAGCATGAAGGATGACTTTCAGAAAAGGTTCCATGATGATAAACGAAATATCGTATTATTTGTTTTCATCAAAAAGAATAATAATTCGGCATCGATCAGTTTCTATTAGATTCAACAGATCTCATTTAATTTGATAAATTCTCAATTTACATATAGATTTCGACAATAATTAATCAGAGGCTGAAGAAATCCAGCGGACGGCGGTTCAAATCCTAAGAGATCAAAAAATAAAAATTTGCTTTTTTAAATCAATATCCCACCTTCAAACCACTTAAAATAAACAGGCAAAAGAAAGCGACATCTAGCGACTTCCTAGTTTCACTTCTTTCGCGTGTGAATTACACACTTTAATTTTTTTGTATGTTAGCTCCACACAGGAGGCTCTGAGAAAAATAATTCCCTTCAGGGTCTATGTCGTCTTTGGGAATGCTGTGTGGAAAGAAAGGAGAGGGTGTTCTGGGAAGAAAATTGGTATTAGGGGTGGGTGTGAATCTGGAGGCCAGTATGTCCAGGAATGACGTACGTATGAATCCATCCCTCCCACTTCGGTGCAAGGCGATGTTCCGAGAGAGGCTGAGAGAAGTCAATGGGACTCCCGCAAGCATTTTCTCCCGATCCGGCCTGCCATACAGCTGGTGAGCAGACGCATCCGCCGCGAAGACCCGGACAAACCTCACTCCATGAACCCGGGCATCTCTGCAAAGTCACCAAACGTAGCGACTCACTTGGGGTGACCTATGGCAGAGGAGTTGGTTGTCCAATAATTGATTCCCGGGGCGGCGGTACCCATATCCTCCTCCCAAAAATATTGCATATAGGAAGATTAGTGTGTCTCGAAGCTTTCTACTTAGTGAAAAAACCAGTTGCGGGCTGAAAAATGTGTTTACTTGAGAAATTGTTGAGAGATGTTCAAAATCCAATCTGGTTTAAATCTGAGTCTTGTTTTGGTACAATAACTTACATTTTACGACATAATTTGATAATGTTGGCCTCACTGGGTAGCTTACCCATTCTGAGGCCCCCATTTTACAATAAAAAAATCAATATGATGAACTAATAAATTTTAATAAAATAATGAGGGAAAGAAATCGGCGTGCATTATGAGTTACAATTCTGTATAGTGATGTGTGTTTTATAATGGTATTGTGTGTGACGTTATGTTCTTTAATCTGTCTTTTAATTTCGTATTTGATTTTTTTAGTATTTCTCATTTTTTGTATAAAGTGAGAAAGTTGAATGCTTTTATGGCCTGATATTTATGGTGTCTTTGTCCAAAGCTTGTGTTCACCATCGGAGTGTTTATGTATTTTTTATAAACTTGTCTAATTGGTATCTTGACAAATGTGGAATATTTGGTCTGTATCAGTCAATCTATGTTTCTAAGTTTTCCCTTTAAGATGATTTTCTGTAAGATGCTATTTCCATAAACCTATATCATCAAGATAAAATTTATGCGTGATATTTTAGAAAGATATTGTAAGAACTCATTGATTTCAAATATCATTAAAGTTTAAATCTAAGCTTATATAGTTGAAGCTCTTTTAAACATATGCGAGTGTTTTTTAACACCCCTGTCAAAATAAAAGAAATATCTTTTAATCTGCAAGGGAAATGAAGAAATTTTCAAATCAACAAAAAAAACTCGCTATTTTCAAGCAGTAAAAAAGCTTAAAATGAAAACTCATACATTTTAAACACTGTTTAAAAATCAGGCTCAGATAGGCTTTAGTACAAACACTGAAGGGATAAACTGAAAGATGTGTGTTCTGGATGTGTCTAGGAGTAAGGCTAGCAATCCGAAGGTCGCAGGCAAGTAAATTTCATTGGATTGAGTTGTGTTAATGTTATTACACAATTTCTTCATTTAAAATGCTATAAAGTAAATTTGTTAATGATCCAGAGTAGAAGATTCTCTCAGAATCGCCCTGGTATAACACTACCATTCAGAATTGAAACGTTGCTTTAGCCGTGTTTGGTGACCAGATCTGAATATCCAGATTCTTCCGCATCTTCCCCTTCCCCATCTTCTTCCCCTACCTAATACCTTCAGCCTCACAGCATACCCATATTGGGAAATGTCACGTAGTCTCAATGGCTCTCCAGGTCGTTGGGAGCAGTTGGTACTATTGTGCGGTGATCACATTAAAAAAAAAAATCAATTTTTACCTCATTTCTGGAAAAATTGACCAATTATTTTAATGTAGAGGCGTGGTAGGCGAGTAACGGTATTCTCATTTGCAATTGCCGGTGGGGTAATTTTTAATTCACTTTTAATGTAACTGTGATAATAATTACCATCAGTGGCGGTCCTTTGCTCAGGGCAATTGGTCAAAGACCTCCCAAAATTATAAGATGAAAGTTAAACATAATATTATTAAATATTGTGCAAATCAAAACAATTGTTATTATTCTAATGTATTTGAAATGTACCGCGAGAAAGCAGGCAGCGGCAAGTTGTGACATCTAACTTCTTAAATGGAAGCTTTCTTTCCCATGCACTATGATTGGCTGGGTCAATTTATGCATTATCCCAATGTCAAGTCTACTGCCTCTTTACGCGCCATAGAGTAAATGAGATGGCACTGTGTCGTCTAATAAAAATGCTTTCGGATTCTGAAGACATTTTGGGTCATGGCCGTGAGGGAAAGAACGTTATAAATAGATATTATGCATGATTTTGCATATTGTACGCTTGGCACATTAAATAATTTACTATATTAAATGTAATTTGATTCTCAAACTCGTGAGGTAGGTACCTACAAATGAATATTAAAACATTATAAATCATTTATTGGTTAGTAGAAAAAAGAAGATATCGTTTAGTGTTTTTTTTATATTTTTAGTTTAAAAGAAGCAAACCGAAAGGATCTCATTTTGTACCATTTTTTTGTATTAATTAGTAATAGTTGTTTTTTCAAATTCTAATAAATAAATATTATTCTAATTATGCGTTTTTTCCTAAATAGTTAATACGAACAAATAACTAACTAACTCACCATCACGCTTTTTCCCCCAGGGGTAGGCAGAGAGGACGGACCGCCAAACAACTCGATCTTGGCACACACTCCTTGCCTCGTTCACATTCATACATCGTCTTATACATGCTCTTCTATTATTCCGACTTTTCACATGGCCCGACTCAAGTATCTGATTCAATTGGTCGTGCCATGTCTTCCTCGGGCGTCCCCGACTTCTTCTACCATTCACATTTGCGTCATATATTATCCTTACACTCCTTTCCTCGTTTATTCGCTCTACATGCCCAAACCATCGGACCTTCCCTTTGTTAATCTTACTGAGTTGATACGCTTACATGAGCCTTGCATTCTTCGCGGATCTCCACATTTCTCACACGATCGTATATGGTTTTACCACACATACGTCTCAGGGATCTCATCTCTACAGCATTCAGTCTACTTTCATCCTTCCTCTGCCAGTTCCATGCCTCACTGCCATACATCAGGGTAGGTACCAGGACCCCATTATGGACGGCTAACTTCGCTTCTTTGGACAGTTTTTTGTTGGCGCCAACGGCGTTCGGACCTCCATTAATAGAGCTGCCTGCATTTACCCTTCTTTCTATATCTCTGTCAGCCCTTCCATCTCTCGTAAACATACTCCCCAAGTATCCAAACTCATCCACCTGCTCCAAATTCTCATCAAAACGAATAAATAACAATGAAAAATAATAAATTTAACAGAATAAACTATGTTACAAGTGTATTTATTCACGTAGGTAAATTTGACCTCACGATTGGGAATTTTAGATAGTAAAATATGATTGGGCTTCTAGGGTTAAAGAAGTCCATTGATTCTGAGTATCAACTTAGATGTTTTATTTGCCAACTGGCGACATCATTTTACATTCAAATCCCTAAAGATCACCCTTCTTGAGATAATCTGTCCTGTGCTTTAGTATATGTTTAATGCAGGAAGACAAACTTTGAGATGTTTCAACGTCAGACAAAAGAACCGAGATGTTTTCTCTCCTTCCTAAAAGAACTCCCTAAGCCAATTGAGTTTGCTAAGTAGTATTATTATTGTTGGCCTTAGGAAAACGATTCTTCAAAGTTTCAGAGACTCACTTATAGTGGATTAACGACTTTTTATCTTCGACACTTCTGCTGCCCGGGTAAGTACGGGTGCCTCCCGCACGGAAAACTTTAATCCATAGTTAAGCGTTTTATGCTTTTTATTCCCTTTTCTGTTTTCGTGTAACTTTTGTAAAGTCGGCTCAGTTTTAGGAAATGAATTTCAAAGTGTTTTTATGCGTAAAGGACCCAAGAGTGTCACTTTCGCGACTCGTTTGTTTAGAGGTACGAAATGTCTTGGTGGAAGAGTTTCAGACCTCGTCGCTAACAATATTTTTCAACACTTACACTAACTTTTACTCTTCTCAATTTGGGAGGCGGGTACGGGTATCCCGGGAACCATTTATTGTATTATAACCAAGTCCTCTGCCATAGGTTACCCCAAGTGAGTCGCTACGTTTGGTGACTTAGCAGGGGGGGCGGGTTCATGGGGTAAAGTTTGACCGGTCTTGGCGGCGGATGCGTCTGCCCACCAGTTGCATGGCAGGCCGGATCGGGAGAGAGGATCGGGTTGAGGGAGTCCTACTCTCTTGGAACACCGCCTTGCACCGCCGTGGGAGGGATGGATTCAAATGTCCATCACAATCACTCCTGGACAAACTGACCCTGATTCCTACCCACCCCTAATATCCTTTTCCTTCCCAGAACTTCCTCTCCTCCCTTTCCTAAAAAGACCCACCACACAGCATCCCCAAAGATGACATAGGCCCTGTGGGGTATTATTTTCCTGTGTGGAGCGAATGTAATAAAAAAACTTGTTTATAAAATATTGTCAAGTTTTACAATTAAGCCCTAACGTTGAAAGGGGTTTTGGGAATTTGTAATACACGTACACGAAGTAATTGAGCGCTTTCATGACTACCGTGGCGATTCACGGTTACGGTACCGTGATGGCATAAAAAGGCAATAAACGTACGTTCCTAAATGCTATAATGCTGCAGCTCTTTCTAGAGATGAGTTACACAATTAACGTAGGTCTGTTTCCTGCTAATAAGTCATAATTTTCTTGCATCTCTCTCATACACCGCAACGTGACGTCTCCTTAGACCCCAACAATACTACTTAATCATATAATTCTGAGTCTCTTTCTTTCACACTAATTATCAACATACAATCATTATCGTACAACTCCCTCACACGTGTAAAGAAATCAAAGAAATGAAGAAATCATAATCACATATCTCCCTTACACTTTGCCGTGGCTGAACAGTATTAAGATGTATCTGTTTCCTCAAAAAGAAAAAAGTAGTTTTTGGATGAAACAGACACACGTTTTTGTGTGTCTCATCTTTTGTCTCACCATGTAAGAAAGAGCTGCAGCATTATGGCGATAAGGAACGTGCCGCTTTTTTCCGCTTTTTGCCGTCACGGTACCTTATACTTGGATCGTTACGGTAATAATATAAGCTCATTGGGTTTTTTTAATTTTTCGAAATAAATATTAATTTCAGCATGAAGATAATACGTTAAAATTTTTATTTTATTTGTACTCATTGTTGTTTGATTTTATAAATATTTATACTAATTAGATCGGATTCATAAATATACGAGATGTATTTAGCGAAAATTTCATAACAAACGATAGGCGTCTGTTGTTGTTTCAACCCAAAGATAGACTCGAATTGTTTTGTCTGTGAGGTAGCATCTTGTTTACCTTTATTCAATACAAACAGGCCAAAATATCCACTGTAGTAGCTTTACTTACTAAACATAATAATAAGGTATTTTAGGAAATATTAATACTTGTACTAGAAATACAATAAAATGAAAACAAAAACATAGAAATACAATAATATTTTCAGATCATTGCCTTTAATATAATATACGTATCTATAATATAATATATGAATCTTCAACATAACTCTTGGCTCTATAAACCCTGGTGGGTCTTGGCCTCCTCAAAAGTTTTCCTCTACTCATCTCGGTTTTGCGCCAGCTCTCTCTAGTTTAGGAGCGCCAAGGTATGTTATAACCCCTGGTTGGTCTTGGCCTCCTCAAGAGTCTTCTTCCACTCATCACGGTTTTGCGCCAGCTTTCTTCAGTTTAGAAGCTCCAAGGTATTTTATAACCCCTGGTTGGTCTTGGCCTCCTCAAGAGTCTTCCTCCATTAATCTCGGTTTTTCGCCAGCTCTCTCCAGTTTAGAAGCTCCAAGGTATATTATAACCCCTGGTGGGTTGTGCCCTCTTCAAGAGTCTTCTTCCACTCGTCACGGTTTTGGCCAGCTTTCTCCGGTTTAGAAGCTCCAAGGTAGATTATAACCCCTGGTTGGTCTTGGCCTCCTCAAGAGTCTTCCTCCATTAATCTCGGTTTTTCGCCAGCTCTCTCCAGTTTAGAAGCTCCAAGGTATATTATAACCCCTGGTGGGTCTTGGCCTCCTCAAGAGTCTTCCTCCACTCATCTCGGTTATGCGCCAGCTTTCTCCAGTTTAGAAGCTCCAAGGTAGATTATAACCCCTGGTGGGTCTTGGCCTCCTCAAGAGTTTTCCTCCACTCATTTCGGTTTTATGCCAGCTCTCTCCAGTTTAGAAGCTCCAAGGTAGATTATAACCCCTGGTGGGTCTTGGCCTCCTCAAGAGTCTTCTTCCATTCATCTCGGTTTTGCGCCAGCTCTCTCCAGTTTAGAAGCTTCAACCCCTGGTGGGTTTTGGCCTCCTCAAGAGTCTTCCTCCACTCATCTCGGTTGTGCGCCAGGTTTCTCCAGTTTTTTTTTATTTTTTTAATTATTTTATTTCATAAATTTTTATTAATTACAGATATTTGTTTTTTTGGCTACCACACAGGGCTCATGCCCGTGTTTAGAAGCTCCAAGGTATATTATAACCCCTGGTGGGTCTTGGCCTTCTCAAGAGTCTTCCTCCACTCATCTCGGTTTTGCGCCAGCTTTCTCCAGTTCAGAAGCTCCAAGGTAGATATATCTTTGAGGACGTTGTCGCTCCATCTTAATCTTGGCCTTCCCAAGCTCCTTGGCCCTATCGGTCTTGAGCTCTGCACATGACCCAGCCACCGAAGTCTTCCCAGTTTTATAAAATGTGTTATGTTTAGCTCGTCAAATAGTGTATAGAGCTCATTGTAGTAACGTCTGCGCCAAAATCCACTATTTATTTATTATTTATTTATTTAATACATACAGATGTATATAAATTTAATAAAATTAAATTAAAATATACGCGCTATATGTACGAGTATTTGTTGCGATGATTAGTTTACCTGTTTGATAATGAAATCTGTTCAAAAGTTACATGCAATAATTTACACAATGAATGGCAACGCGTTGTGATGAATTATTACATAATGATAATAAATTATTTATTGACAAGGTTCATCTAGTTGTGATTTTGGTTTATTTCCAGTATGAACATTATTTCGTGCAGATTATACAGGATGTCCGGGGTAAAGTGCATTAACTTTGGAACGTGGTTCTACGTGATGGTAGGAGTAAAAAAGATTAACAACTTTTTCCGAAATTCCAACATTTTTTTCCCATACAAAAAGACGTACCTACTAAAAATCCTTAATATAAGGAACGAACTTACTTGCTGAGAGCCTGCCGGGCACGATTGTGGCAATGGCAACATAGCATGGTTGTGTTTGGCCCGTATCGTAACAGCGGAAAATAATAAAACTGGCTTTACACGCCGGTCTAATTTTATCTTTTTATCACAAAACTACCACTATAAGTTTCGGGAATTTCGAAAAAAGTTGCTTATATTTTTTACTTATAATATCATGTCTCCCGAAGTTAACGCACTTTACCCCCGGACACCCTGTATAGGTACCTATTTATATTTGATTATGCATAAAGTATTTCGAATTTATAAATTAAACTATTAATTTATTCAATTTTTATAAGAAAACTCTTTTTTTATAATTTTGAGTTATTCCTATCAATGTATTTTTTTTAACTTATTAACGCTCTTTTTCGGGGCATTCACATGTGTATAGTAAGAAATATACAGAATTCATTGTACGTAATTGAACTGACTCAGAAACAAGATTTTATGTTTGTTTACAGATAAATTAAAGATGTCCACTGACTGTATAATTATTTCCCTCCATTAGTATTCTGGGCACAGAGGAATACATATGGTAGTTAGTCCCAGAATTTTTGCACTGAAATATATCATAATATATTATGTAATATATCATTCCCGGTTAGAAGAGAGGTTCTGGGTTCGTGTCCCAGTTGCGACCATTATCTTTTTCTGTTTTTCGGTTTCTTGTTCTCTTTCATATTTTCGTTTATATTCTTCAATGAACAAATTATTATTTTAATTTCTATAAAACGCTTGTATAACTATAGTTACATTAAAAAGCAAATAAATTTCAAATAAAAACAATTGTTAAAGACTAACCTGCGGGTAAAAATACAATAAACCCTTTTTAGAGAAGTAAAAATAGGACAAGGCACCAATTTATTGTAAGAAATTATCTCTTTTACTTAAATATAAAATTGTCGAACGAGGCTATATCCGAAAAAAGTAGCTCTACTTGCCAAAAATAGCCTTAAAGGCAAGTTCGATATTATTTGTCAAAAAAACACTTTTTTGAACTTTTCATGTGGTTGAGGTGTTTCAAAATTAATCAGTATTAATCATTGTCATTACTAATAAATAAAATTTGATAATACTGAGTAACAGCAGAATTTCCCGGCATTGCTCAGGCTTAACACAGAGTTTTTAAAATCAGATACAGGCGGTGATTGGAAAATAATATCCCTCGGGGCCTGTCATCTTTGGTGACGCTGTGTGAAGGATATTTTTAAGGAAAGGAAGGAAACGATGTTCTGGAAGGAAAGGGTATGAGGCGTGGGTAGGAATCTGTGGTTCAGTGTGTCCAGGAGAGGCGAACCTACGTATACATCCCTCCCATTGCGGTGCGATTCGGTGAGTCGAGAAGGTCTAGTAGGTGAGGTTAAAAGGTCTCCACCAACCCTCTCTCCCGGTCCTACTCGCCACACAGTGAATTGGCAGAAGCAACACGGCCACAACTTAGACAAACCTTAGCGCAAGCACCCGGGCGCCCCAGCTAAGTCACCAAACGTAAATAACCACTTTGTGTGACTTGGGGTGGCGGTACCCATTCATATTCACAAGATCCAGTGGGCAAAATTTCATCAATTTCGGAATTAAACTGGAGATTTGTATACACATCAAATCCACGCATGATCTTCATATATTAGATTTTTTTACATGAGCTCCCCACAGGAGGCCCTGAGGAAAATAATTTCCCTCAGAGCCTATGTCATCTTTGGGGATGCTGTGTGGAGGTTTTTTTAAGAAAAGGATGAAGAGGAGAGTTCTGGAAAGGAAAAGGGTTTAAGCGGTGGGAAGGCATCTGGGGTTCAGTGTGTCCAGGTCATCCGCCTCCAAGACCTAGACAAACCCCACCCGGGCACCCCTGCTAAATCACCAAACGTAGTGAACCACTTGGGGTGACCTATGGCAGAGGTGTTGGTTATCCAATAAAGGTTCCCGGGGTGGCGGTACCCATTCCCGCCTCTCAAACTGAATCTAAGTAGATATTATGTACATATCGTAGGTAAACTTGGGTGTTAGTTACCAATTTCACGTAAAACCCCCTCAAAGAATAAAAAAAACCTAAAAACATCAGAGGCATGTAAAATATGATATTATAGGTTTTTTTTAAGATTTTCAATCAAGCAACTCGACTTCAAACAACAAGCAATAAATAAAAAAGTAGGCCTTAAACTTTCATCGAAATGATAATATTTCACGAAAAATTTTCTGAAAATCAATCACGTGACATTTTTTCCGCCACATTCTTCGTGGAAAATTGTCAAAGCGCCCCCTAGCCTAGTTAAAGCGCAAAGTTTTATCAAACCCCTTAATTTAGGCGCGTTTCTCGTACAACTTTTCACTGGCAAGGCAAAAATCTAAGTTGCGATCTTCGTTTTTTATTTATTTTTAAAAGTGTCGTAAAATTGCGGGAACACGAAAACATGAAAATGAATTTTATCACCAACTTTAAGGGGTGAACTTAGGACTTCACAAACAGCCCGGGGTTGAGTGCCCAGTTTTGAATTACGAAAGTGCTGCCGCGCTTAATTTTACCAATTTCGTGTTTCAATTTTTTTTATTTATAAAACAAAGGAAGCTCTTGCTGAAACCTCAAATTGAACAATGGAGCGGGATGAAAAAGTGTGTTCAAAGCAAAGTTTTGACGTTAACTAGATCGGCCTTTGCGGCATAAAAAGCGCACTTAAAAATAGTGTTACAAAAATATGCTGTGCTTCTATACGAATAAACCAAGTTGATTAACGATTTAAGTATTAATATTAGGTCCTTACATATGAAATTGGCGTTTTGTATGGGAGGAACATAAAGTCGATTTTTTTTAATGTAATATATTTATTTAATCAAAGTATGTACCATTGATATCTATGTACTTTTGCCATCTCATAGGTAGTTCATCGATCCCTTTACTAAAAAAACCACTCGGACGGGAATCAATAAAATCTTTGAAGGCGGTTTGGACTGCCCCATCGGAGTTGAATTTTTTCCCTTGCAAGAAGTTATCCAAATTTCGAAAAAAATGGTAATCTGTTGGGGCAAAGTCCGGAGAGTACGGTGGATGTCTTAGACATTACAATTGAAGCTCCTCTAATTTGGTAGCCGTCTGTTGTGCAGTGTGTGGTCTATCGTTTTAACACGTATTTGTTGATTTGCTTCACTCAATTCGTGAGGTACCCACCTTTCAAGCTTTTTCACCTTCCCAATTATCTTCAAGTGGATTAAAACAGTTTTATCACTAACACCGCAGCCTGCAGCTAACTCGGACGTGGTTTGCGATGGATCCGCTTCCACAATTGCCTTCAATTCTTCATTATCAACTTTGGTCTCTGGCTGTCCACGGCGCTTGTTCTCCAAATTTCCAGAACGAAAACGTTGGAACCAAAAACGCACTGTGTTTTCTTTTGCGGCACCGTCGCCATACACATCATTAATTCTTCAAGCCATTTCTGCAGCAGTGGTGCCACGGTGGAACTCGTACTCGTAAATAACGCGATATTTCAAGTTTTCCATCTTGTAAACTAAGTGACGCAAAGAAAAAAAACAATTAAGGAAAAAAAATTATAATTTTCGAAGCACAAATACATGAGTAAATAGCTGTATAAATTTGAATTTGGAATTCCTAACCAAAGAGAAATTATTTGAGATCAAAGTTACCAGTACGGCAAAACGCCAATTTCATATGCAAGGACCTAATGTCATCCGCTCATTCTGTTGATTAGTCAGACATCTACAATTATAAAGTTTTGAGATAATAAGGAAAGCAATATTCAATGCTCGCCACAAATCAAATATTATTTACTAACAGACCCGGCCACACGTTGACATGGCTAACGAAACCTTTATAACCAAAGCCACCTGTAAATCAAATCCACACCACGCTGCCCGCTGCCCGCTGCCCGCTGCCCGCTGCCCGCTACCGCTTGGTCAGATATATTATATACACATTTCAACCAATTTACACAAAACCTTGACATATTATATGCCTAAAAACCTTCTTCATGACTCAATCCATATATTGGTGAAAACCGCATGTAAATCCGTTGCGTAGTTTAAAAGATCTGAGCGCACATACAGTAAAGTACACATGTTAAATATGTTAGATATAGTAAGTTTACACAATTATGTTAAATATGCTTTAAAATAACACAGAGTCATAATGGTCCGGTACATTAGTATGATATTTTGAAATATCCTACTATTGATCCACAAAACGTCAACATTATTATTATAAGTTTTTCTGCATTATAATTGATATGATGGTGTTTATGAATGATCTGAGTATTGTAGATAGAGGGAACACTTTTAAACGTAGATGTCTGACTTATCAACAGGACGATCGATTAGTGTACTTTGCTTTATCATAAAGACTAGCTGAAGTCCCCGGGGGTTGCCCGGGATTAATACACAGTTTTTCGAAATAGGATGTAGACGGTGATCTTCCTCTTGTGTTGGAAGTCAAGTGTGCAAAATTTCATCAAACACGAAATAAAACTGTGAATTTGTATAAACATCAAATCCGCGCTCGGTGTCCGCCCGCCCGTCACAGATACTTTTCTTTATTTAAACAGATTCTTTACTTTATCCAAAGATATTGAAATATAAGTAGATGTGCTATCTGCTGTTTTTACTATGTGGGTCTGCGCTTCCGGGTGTCGCCGATATTGTTTACCAATTAACAAATAAACCAAAAGAACAAATAATTAACGAATAAACCAAACAAACGTTAAACTAAATAAACGAATTCTTTCCTTATTCATAAATCAATGAAACGAACAAATTCTTTTTGTATGAAAACTACGCTAATTAGCGTGTAGTCCGGCGACAGTTGCGCGAACACCATAGCATATCTATTCTGTATTTGAATATCTTTTACTTTATCCAATCAAAGATGCGCTTCTTTTCGGACTGTACTGTACTGTACTTTTCTTTTCTTGTTTAATTTATCTTTGTCTTACTAACCTATTTTGTGCATTTTTTTTTCCTGTTAAGCACTTGCATACTGCTTACTAACAACGTATGCATGGACACTGGAGGTCTAGATTCGTTCAAAATAAATAAATGTAGCTTCGTTTAACAAAAAAAATTAGAATCTTGCGAGAGCCTTGAAGGAGTAACCATCAGTTACTTATACCAGGGCGGGTAAGAGGTGGATTACCTCCACTGTACAAAAACTTGATTAAAAATCCCAAAAATATTGTTGTCAGTAATTCTTATCGTTGCCTCAGCCGTGTTACCAAAGCCTTGGAAACCACAGGTCATGGCAATTTTCGTAGGATATGTGCCATTTATGTGAAAAAATGATTTATATACATAAATTAGCTGACCCGGGGAACTTCGTACTGCCTCAGAATCAATTGTGTTGACATATTGGATGAATTAAATTTTTTTTTTTTTATTAAAAATTACACAATGAAGCAATTATCGAAGCGCAAGTGTCCATGTTTTGTTTTTGTCGATATCAGGAATGGCGTTGTGTACAGATTAATAATTTTTGTGATTTTTTCTTACTTTTCCACTTATTTGCTAGAATTGAGTTTCATTTTCTTTATACGTGTGAGGGAGATTTATTACAATTAATTTATTTTTCCTTTGGAGCGGTGCAGTCATACGTTCACCGTTTGTCCCATTTTCAACTGTTGTCATTTAGTGTATAAGAAAGAGGGGCAGCATTTTATGGTTAAGTTCAAAAGCAAAACAATCAGCGCATTGACGTTTGACATTTTTTAAATTTTGGAATTCACTCACTACTCAATATTATACTTACCACAATATTCCTGCAGCTCTTTTAAAAGACGAGAATTCGTTCCATACAAAATGTATGACGAAAAGAATATTCTTCATAATTATTTTTTTCGTGGATTTTTTTCAGTTTTTAATAGCTATTCTGCTATTCGGGGTGGAGCCAAATCCAAAAAATCAAATATTATAAAAATCGGTCCAGCCGTTCTCGAGTTATAAATGATATAACTAACCCGACTCTGTTTTATATATATTAAGATTAAGATTACTTAACTTCTGTACCAGTTTAACTGTGTTTCCTAAACCGTGTGTTTATTTTGTGTTTTGTACATTTTTCCAGATTAGATATGGGAAAAAACTTGCTTGCATCTAATGTGTAAAATACATATATTTGAATATGAAAATGTCTTAAGGTTGAGGGTTTGATTTGAAACTTGATTACTTTGGCAACAAAAATTAACACAATAATATTTCATCTTCTTATAAGCGCTGCCAATCTAGGTCTAGTTTCGTACAACATGGGAACTATTTTCGTTTTTCTAATCGGAAGTAGGCTTCTCTAGTAAATTCTTTATCACTCACTAATTCAGTGGTGGCATTTTTATTTCTATTGTAGCCAGTAGAGAGTAGTGATGCGCATAGAGTATATCAATTTCGTAAAAACGGTTTTTAAAAAATTCCATGTGATTTAGTCGATTTTTTTCGAAGGTTTTTTGTTCCTAAGATTGTATCTTTCGCTTCCTAAAACAACGACATTTTTTAATTTAAATGTCGCAACCCTGTTAACATTTACGTACATAAAGGTAAAAACCATGTACATCCCGAAGAGTGTCAAATGGTTCTCCCGTGTATCGCGGAGCGATCGTGTCTCTTAATATTTTTTTGCTATTTAAAGTAACACTCTCATATCAGTTACTATCTACCGTTTTTACTGATACAGTATTGTATTTGTATGCCTTTCTTCAAATAATTGAGTTTTTATACGAACTAAACCATTTATTCATATTTATAAGCGGGGAATTTGTTACAAATAGTTCCTGATTATTTGATAAAGGCCTTAGAGTTTTCTTCCAATAATACAAATATGCAAGGAAATGTTTTAGCTACCTCCCTGATCCTATTAATATTATAAAGGCGAAAAATTGTATGGATGTATGAATGTACGTTTGTTTCTCTTTCACACAAAAACTACTGAAAAATTCTTTCACTAATAGAAAGCTTGCATTGTTTGCGAGTAATATAGACTGTATATATTGGTAAGCTTTGGCGTTATGAATAAGCTCTGGCGTTATGAAATTATTTATTAAACGTTTATTGTCCGGACTAAAAGCAAAGCATTGCTAAGTAATTGTTTGACGTGCACTGTCATTTGGTTATTCGTTTAGGTTACTTTGGAGGTTCCTCTGATGTAAAAATTCAAATATGTATAAAATTGGTACTAATCTACACTTTGATCTTAGCCAACAGCTATACTAATATTATAAATGCGAAACTACGCGTGTATGATTGTTACGTTTTAATAGGTGGCACGCGAGCTGTTTGAAAAATGAATGTAACGGGTATGGAGGGGGAGGAGAGGGGGGAGGGCAAATATGCGAACGAAGCCGGGGGCAAAAGCTATTAAATAATAAAAAAAATCAGCTAATGACTTCCTTCATACTTTTCACCGGGGGTATCTTATAAAAACGGTTTTTCTTTAAAAAAATTATTCGAACATTGTAATGTTTTGATTAACAATGTTTCGACAATGCCCATCCCTATTGCAGAGTAATTTTCCCTTCCTTTGTTGCAGCACGTCCAGGTTAGATATTTTTCATCCTGAAAATGGACAAGCGATTTTTTTGAGGTTTTACAGAATTTCCACCGAACAATATATTTTAGGTCTTCCGTGAGCACTTTCCAAAATTGAGGCAATTTAAGATTTATGTCATCAATGAGAGTGTTTTGATATTAACCATCAACATTAACCACCGAGTCTCTTTTTTAATACTTCATTTTTAGAACTTTGTACATATAGATAGATATACGAGGACAAAGTGTGTACTACACTGAACTTAATGAACAATTTAATTTAGATGATTTGGATGCGTACAGCGAATGGACAAAAGGGGTTTAGAAAGATGAAGGGGATGACCCAAAAAAATCATAATACATGGATTGATGGATTTAATACTTTAATTGGGTAATTCAAAATGCTGGTAAAAAAATACCGTATAAGAGACTGTAGAAGGAAGTTGTGAAACAGAATGAAAAGAAGGATTTGCATGACAAACGATGCCAAGAGCAAATACAAAAGATATGGAGTGACAGAGGCATTGGAGGTTATCCAGAAATTACCCGCCCTGGTATAATAACATATGGTTACTCCTTTAAGGCTCTCGCAAGATTCTAATTTTTGTTAAACTAAGCTACATTTATTTATTCTGAACGAATCTAGACCTCCAGTGTCCCTGCATACTTTGTTATAAAGCAGTATGCAAGTGACAGGGGCATCAAATTTAACCTCTTGCAGTACATTAATATAACACCCAATTTCTACTTAGTCGTAATAAACATATCATCACTATGCGTTAATTACAAACTTCCTTTTAACTCTTATCAAATAATGTTAAACATGTTATCATTTGTTCGAATTGTATTAGTAATCTGTCCATAGATATAACAATCAATCTGTCAAAACTTAAGCCTCCTAAAACCATAGACATTTTAATTTACCACAAACAAAAACAAAAAGAATCGTATGTTCAAAAATGCCCCCAATCACAGCATAATTATTTTTTTTCAAGTTATTTTCCAAACAACTTCACGAACATAATATTTAAAAATGCTTAACATATATTTTCAAAATGTGCGAGGTCTTCGCACAAAAACTCATAGCTTCTTAAATCAGGTACTTTTGAACAATTACGATATTTACCTTATATGTGAAACTTGGCTAAATAAATCAATCCATGACAGTGAATTGTTTAACAATAGGTATGATGTATTTAGAGAGGATCGGAACTACTTTTTGTCTGGACAGCAGCAGGGAGGGGGGGTACTAATTGCAACCTCCAAATCTCTCAAAGCACAGAGATTACCATGGTCTACTAGTACTGAGGAGATCTGGATATCAGTGCCAATATTAGGTGACAATAATAAACTCAAAAATTTATATATCTGCTGCACATATCACCCACAAAACACCAACTACATCCAAAATCTAATTCAGCACTTCAACACTACATCAGACCTGCACACAAATCACCCGGAAGGATTGTTTTTATTAGCTGGAGACTACAATATACCCAAACTAAACTGGAAGTTAACCGAAGGGCAAAACCAATTAGAACCAAATTTTCCAGAAGACACTGCTAGCCGTGCCTTGGTAGACTTCCTTTCATTCACCCAACTACACCAATTCAATACTGTAATCAATACAAACAAACGAATCCTTGATTTAATCATGACAAATATTTCAAAATGTAGTATAACCCACTGTACCGAACCTCTGACGCCTGAAGATTCACATCACAGAGCATTAGACATAGAGTTATCACCTGTTACTGTACCGTCTCTCTCCGGCTCGTCTAGGACAGTTAAAATGTTTCACCGAGGTGATTACGGTAAAATCACTGATGAATTATCTAAAATAAATTGGAAACTCGAATTTCAAAGTAAGGATACCGAAAAGGCCGTATTAGATTTTTACAATATCATAAATGTCATTATTCGCAAATACATCCCCGAAAAAAAAATTAACGGTAATTTAGAAAAGTTTCCCCCCTGGTACACTTTACCACTTATTAAAATTGTAAAAGAGAAATTAAAATATCACAAGAAATGGAAAAAATACAAGAACTTAGCTGACTACCAATCATTCTCTGTACTGAGAAATCGTCAGAAGAAGATCTCGCTAGAATGTTATGAAAACTTCATTTCGACGGCAGAAGATTCAATAAAAAAGTGTAGCAAACAGTTCTGGTCATTTGTTAAATCAAAGCAATCATCTTCCGATTTACCTAAGCAAATGTATCTTGGTGATATTTCCTGCAATGATGGACAATCCATATGCGACCATTTTAGTGATTATTTTAGATCAGTTTTTGTAGAAAATTCCCTCGCCTCAATCTTACTGAGAATGGTGACGACCATAGGCGGATTTAGGGGGGGGGCACGGGGGCACGTGCCCCCCCCAGACGGTATTTTTGTGTACTGTAGAACTGTGGAGATTCCATCACAGTTCATACTTAGAAGCAGAAACTTTCTTTATTAAACACTAGCTGACCCGGCCACGCGTTGCTGTGGCTAATAAAACACTTTGTAAAATCCAACCTTTGTAAACACCGCCGTCTTTGAGTTTATCGCGAAGAGATAGACAGATGCCGCGGAGGACTTTAATTTATAATACGTAGAGATGGTGTGAAAAATTATAATAATGTGAATGAAATGCTTGGGTAACTAACGTATTTAAGTTAATAAGGATGAATAATACCAAATTTTATAAAAATTTATATTTAATGTAATCACCAAAACATATGTACCTACTCTAATATTGTGTACCTACCTACCAAATTTTATAAAAAATTATATTTAATGTAATCACCAAAACATATGTACCTACTCTAATATTGTGTACCTACCTACCAAATTTTATTCAATTTTATTCTCTAACAAAAGAATGTCAATTGCCAGCCTGAAGATGTCCATAACAGGATGAAACCGGTACTGGTTAAATAAATATGTGGAAATAAGTTAAAAAAATTGTTTTAATTTCAATTTAATTAATAAGGATTAATACTGTATCCGTCTAAATAACTTTCCAATTATCCCATTGCACGTGACCATTTTTTTAGAAGAATGGGTGTAGTAAGCTATCCGTAAAAGATTCATGTATGCCATCGCGGACTTTTTTGTAGATCTGTAAAAGAGGAATATCCCACCATGCATTGTTTTGTTATATCTCAAATGAATTAGGCAGTGTTTTTGATGAAATCTCCCAAGCGCGGCTTGACTTTTTCCGACACTTCTAACAATTATCGTTATGTTTCAACCAATTTACACATATCCTTGACAAATTATATACCTAACCTTTCTCACAAAACACTCTATCTATTGGTGAAAACCGCATGAAAATCCGTTCAGTAGTTTTCGAGTTTTTAATTTATCTTCATTATTATTCACTGTAGAACGCAAATCTGCCGTACCAATACGAATGTTATCAATGATAACTTATCATTATCTGTCTCTCGCTGGTCATCAGTGCGGTTTGCACGTGAGGTAGCTCGTGGCCCATTTGATTGACTTCGACGATCTACGTCAGCTCGTCTTTTCCTTGGCATATTAAAACAGTAAATATAGTTCTCACGCGCTGACAAACTGATGATAGAAGATTATAAATGGTAACAGAATGACAGGTAACGTTTGACAGTATGACAATCAGATTTTTTTTTTTGCATTCCAATTCTAGATTACGTTGTGCTTCTGAAAGTAGGTATAACAGTAGAACTGTTTATATGAGAAAATGAAATTTTTGTTTTTACTATCTTCCTCACAATTTTTTCATATTATCTCACTGTTTAAACCTTTTCTGGACTACGACAAACATTTCAAAACCAAAATCACCTAAATCGGCCAAGCCGTTCTCGAGTTTTAGCGAGACAAACGAACACCAATTGATGAGAATAATAAAATAAGAAGATAGAATGGGTATCGTAAGCTATCCGTAAAAGATAGATATACGCCTTCCCAAACTTTTTTGTAGATCTATAAAAGAGGAATATCCCACCATTAATTGTTTTGTTATATCCCTAAAGGATTAGGCAACGTTTTCGATGAAAGCTACCAGGCGGCTGGACTTTTTGCGACACTTCTAACAATTATCGTTATGTTTCAATCAATTTACACAAATCCTTAAATTACATACCTAAGCCTTCCTCACAAAACACTCTATCTATTGGTGAAAACCGCATGAAAATCCGTTCAGTAGTTTTCGAGTTTATCGCGAACAGACAGACAGACAGATGGCGCGGGGGACTTTACTTTATAATATGTAGAGATGTATTGTATAGATTAAAAAAAAATTCAGTTAGATTTTTAAATTTTTTTCTTTAATATAACATTTTGTCAATATTTTGAAGACCTCTCTTAGTCTTCTGTCTCATTCACGCACTCAACTTTCATATTATGACATTTAAAAAAAATCAGTTTGATTTTTTTTTTTAATTTCTTTCATACAAACCTTGTCCTGACAATAACAACACAACAAAAAAGAATCATCTAATTTGGCGCAGTCGTTCGTAAGTTATGCGCGTACACACATAGAAAAGATAGAAGATAGATAAATAGATAGATTTAATTTTTCTATTGTTTTGACATATTTAAAAAATCTTCCTATGTATACATATACCTATATATGTATATATACCTGAACCCCCCCAGAAACAAATCCTGGATCCGCCCCTGGTGACGACAACTCTAATCTACATATACACACTATTAACTTCAATCAATCATGTGTACTTAGTTATTTAAAAAAACTTGATCCGAATAAAAGTGCGGGATCTGATTTAATTCCATCCATATTTTATGTAAAATGCCGGGACCAATTGGCTTATCCTCTCTCCTTGCTATTCAAAATGTCATTTGAAGAAGGCAACTTCCCCAACGTCTGGAAACAAGCACTCATTACACCAATCCACAAAAGCGGGGACAAAAATTACATCACCAACTACAGGCCCATCTCCAAACTCCCAATTGTCAGCAAGATCATGGAAAACATAGTTCTTGATCAACTTTTTCCAGCAGTACAAACAATCATATCCAAAAATCAACACGGCTTTTTCAGAAAACGGTCGGTCGAGACAAACCTTCTGGAATACACAGATTTTATTTTAAATTCTATGGGTGGTAAAAATCAAGTGGACTCTATCTATACGGATTTTTCAAAAGCCATTGATAAAATTAACATTGAACTGCTTCTGAAGAAACTGTTAAAAATCGGGATTAAGGGTGACCTTCTCAGATGGATCAAATCGTATGTGACAAACAGAAGTCAAGCAGTTAGAGCTAAGGGTTTCTCCTCTCATTTTTTCAACATACCTTCAGGAATCCCGCAAGGATCACATCTCGGACCTCTCTTGTTTATTTTATATATCAATGATATGAGTGAATGCTTTAAAAATTCCAAATTCCAAATTTTTGCTGATGACACTAAAATTTACTAAAAAATCAGTAATATTAATGACAGCCTAGAACTGCAAGATGATATTAATAGGCTTGGAATATATTGTGCGAACAACCAACAGTTCCTTAACCTAGAAAAATGTAACACAATATCATTCACCAAAAGCATAAATCCAATAATATTTCCGTACAAAATCAAGGACGTAGAGATAAAAAGATGTTGTGAAGTGAAGGACTTAGGAATAATTATGGACTCCGGAATGTCTTTCCGAACACATATAAATTCCATCTGTGACAGGGCATACAAACTTCTAGGATTCATCATAAGAGTGACCAAACCATTCAGGTCACCACACGTAATCAAAATACTGTATGTCTCTTTTGTTCGCTCAATATTAGAATTCGGATCAGTCATATGGAATCCCCAATAAAAAGTTAATATTGAAAGGTTAGAAAGAATTCAAAAAAAGATACTGAAACACCTAGACTTTAAATCCTTTCGAACATCAGAAAGCCTAAAAGACTCATTAACATTCCTTAATTTATCAACCTTAGAAGATAGAAGAAATATATCCGACCAGAAATTTCTATTGAAAATTATTAAGAACGTTGTTGACAACAACTATCTTCTGGAACACATTAATTTCCATTGTCCAATAAGAAACACAAGGTCAAACCAACTATTCCACATCCCACACTCAAAAACAAATTACACACAACATTCATTTCTCCGAAGGACGTGCACAAAATACAATGATATCTTTTACGACGCTGATATTTTCCATTTGTCCTCAGGCCAATTTATTAAATTCATAATAGAAAAAATCAAAACAAATTGCTAATTATGAACTCTCCACCCCTGCTGCATGTTTTCCTTCTTTTTATAATAATAATAATAATATTTGGATGATTTACATATCCCACATGCTTTAATTTGTGTATTTTTTTTTTTTCATTTCTGTTGTACATATATATATATTTTTCTTTTTTTCTACCACTTTATGTTTTCTTTTATGTTTTAATCTATGTTTATAAATATATATTATAAATTTTAACGGAAACTTCGCTGGTTAATGCAACCATGTAATGTTACTCTATTATGAAAATATGTATAACTGTTTGTTTCCTTAATAAACTAAAATAAAAAAATAAAAATAAAAAATAACGAAGTCCACCAATATAAAACTTCCGGGCACTGTTTTTCCCAAAATATCCATTCCTTGGAATCCAGGAACCTTGTCCACCGTGGAAAATAGTGTAGGGGTTAAGATCCCCAACGGTGAGGAACCGAACGATGAAGAATAAATCCAGAAGTGTGTGCACTTAAAAGAGTTGGGTGGCGTTTCATTCTCTCTACGCTTAAAGGGATTATTTTTGAAATAAAACTTCTTTAGCACCGTTGATTTGAAATTCGGATGAAACGGAAATGCGTCACAACTCAGTTCTGTAAATAATCGGTTCTAATGTAATGCAGTAAATTCGCGCTTCGGCGCGGGCCTTAGATAGCGCAGTGGGCAAGGCTTCTAACAAGTCTCAGTGGCTAGAGAGACAGACATCAAGCGAACAGAAGTTCGAATTCTATAAAATAAAAAAAATAAAACATTTTTATTTTTGTGAAATCAATATCCAATCTTCAAACCACTTAAAAATAAGCAGGCAAAAAAAGAAAGCGACAACTAGCGACTTTTTAGTTTCACTTCTACCGCGTGTGAATTACTCAATCTGATTTTTTTTTAAATATGATTCCATATAAGAGTCTCAACTGTTCGCATTCAGAGGGACAACGGAATTCCCATTTATAAAAAAATATTATTTCGCGATTATTTTTTGTTGTTTTCAACATCTAAGGAAATTATCAAAATTTCCATTCAAAAGAATTTAAATTCAAGGTTTTCTTCAAATCCATTTCAAAGAAGTCGCAATATTAAATAATATTAATGTATTTCCTTTTGAAAGCTGATCAGTTTAATGATTGTAAAATGATTGGTTCCTTGTTTATCGAATTGTATTGCCTTGAAATATAACACGTTTTCCTTACGGATATAAAGCAAAGTTTGTATTCAATCTCGGTATCGTTAAACCTACATAAATTATATCAAAATAATATAATATTACGACTTTCTAATCTAAATCGTAATATTCTTATCGGAAATGTAATAGATTTTGATGTCAAAAACAATCTTCCCTGAAATGAAGATTTGATCCATTAATATTTTGTTTAATCTGTCAATATTTCAAAGTTGGAAGCAATTTGATTAAATGTCAGTATTTATTATTTTGATGACTCGATTTGATCAAAAACAAAATATATATTTGTTATATTGAAAACAATCTTTATCTATGCCTGTAGAAAGATGATTTGATCAGAAACTTATCAGTAGTTAGAGCGCTCGTCTGGATAAGAGGTAGGATCCGAGTTCGAGTCGCAGGCGCACCAAAAAAATTTTTTTTTCTGCGATCAATACATAAAATGATATTATATGAGATATCCCATGTTTGTCATCTTTTCAAATGTTTTGTTCACATTATATTATAATAAATATCACCTTTATAGAAACCTAAAGCGTACGTGTATGGTAAAACCAAGTACTTCCCCACATTCCTCTTACTGTCTCCTTGCTCTCCCAACTCTGATGACTAATTTGGGAGGCGAGTATCTCTACCACTGCCAATATTAAAATTTGTTGTACTATTAACTATATTATTAAAAAGAACAGAAGTACGCTTAAGTAATAGATTGGAATCAGAGGGGACCGGGACATCTCAAGAAAGTGGTACTTCTTAACTCCTTTGAAAAGTCATTAAAAATTACGAAAAAATGGGTTACTTTAGGTTAGGTTATAAGCTATTTTTAATCACCTTTTGAAAGAGGTGTTGAAATGCCATTTTGTTGAGTTGTCATGGAACATTGAGTGTTTTCTTACCCATGCTTGATTTATCTCCCATTAAAATTTGATTAATATGAACCATAAGAAGCCGAATATCAACAGATTTTACTTTGATACACTGTAGCTCAGTTTCCAAGTATGTATCCTTTTTACCAAACGAAGAAAAGAAGAAATGCAAATCTATCCATGACCCTTTAAAATGTATGCTGTGCTTTCTAACAAGGAAGATTTTTCAAGCTTTATTTACATTTTAACTCTGAACTAATTCGTCAAAATGTAATATAATGAAATCACAAATGACGGTTACATGGGTACGGTACCCAACTTTTTAATATTTTGTACAAAGATTAAGCATTCAAAGTCTTCCATTAATATTCTTGGTGTAACTCTAAGCAACCAGCTCACGCACGGGGGCTTCAACGAAGCCAGAGTTAAGTTAGCTTCTCAGAAGCTAACTTAACTCTCGGCTTTGTTGGCGTTATGTACAGGGCCCGCAGATACTTGATAGATTCCCATATGTCAAAAATGGAATTGCAATCTTTAGAGCACTAGCGCCAGGTAGGTAAGATGACCTTGTTTTACCTGTTTTACAATGGAAGACGCTCCAAAAACTAGCGTCATCGATCCTTTCGGCACCGGTGCATAGTCGGGACGCTAATCGCACATCCAACATACGTACCCGGTTGACTATTGTCACATGAGAACGGGTCGCTTCTACGACTCGTTCTTGAGTTCTGTTGCTCAGCTGTGGAAGTTTTGCCAGCCGTGTGTTTAACTCTCTCCAAGACCCATGTTCACTCCTTCATCTCCTCGAAAAGACCCCCTACACAGCATCTCCAAAGATTAAGGAAATAATTTCCCTCATGGCCTCATCCACATATAACAAAAAAAAACATATCAACGTTATATCATATCGATGTTTTGTAAGCCTCACGGCTATAAAATATTATTGCGACATAGATTGGTAAATCGATAGCATTTCCTTTGTGTAAATTTCGAAACATACGTGCTTTGTAAATGTTTGTTTTGTACAACGTATTACCGTATTCATTTAACTTTCATAGCAACTGTTGGTTTTAACAGTTCGTTTTGATAAACAAAATAAGTGAACTCTGCACCACAGTTTTGAACTTTTTTTGTTCTAATGCTAATCCAAAATTTCTAACCGTTCAGAGCCGTTAATAGCAAAGTCTTCAACACCAAATAAACCTAAATAAAAGTCCGATACTTAGGTTGTTCCCTATTGACAAACAGCACTCTCTTCCCAATCTTCCACCTAACCCTACCTCCTCCACTGGAGCTCAACCCATTTTTTGCAACCCGCTTTGAAAGCTTATTTTTTTTTTTTTTTACAGTTTTTTAGATAAAATGTGTCCTTACTGGGGTACCCCGTTCTAAGGACACATTGTACAAGTTTTCTTATTTGAATTATAAGTAAATACCTATGTTAGAGTATTACCAAGGAAAATTATGAAGTTAAATCTAAAATAAAGTACAAAACAAACGTTATTCTTGTTAGGTTGCAAAATTGGGTCCATATTCTTCCTTCCCATGTCCATAATCCATATTTTTATGCTACTTTTGAAGGCGGTTATTTTTTTATGGTTTTTATTTCAAGAGGGAGTAAATTAAATAATTTTATAGAGAAGTATTGCAAATTTCTTTGTCCAAAGGTCGTTTTAGTTGTAGGTTGGTAAAATGTATGTTGTAATGTAGATCTTGTGAATCGGCCCGAGTTTGTCTGTGTAAAGTTATCCTGGTTTTTTAATGCGTACATTAGAATATCTTTTGTATATAATTGTTTCAGTGACATTAAATTCAGCTCTTTAAAAACATAGTCTGTAGAGGTTCTGATGGATACACTTATTATATTTATAACTTGTGTTACTTGTAGATTTTAGATTTTAGTAGGGTATTGTACTGCCCTGACGAAGCTACGGTTATAGCGGAACCCATTCGGCATTAAGTATAAAAATAAAAGTGGTGTATTTTAAGTTATAGTTTTATTTAACTATAAACTTACGTCACAATGTATTTACTCTGAATGATCAATAATTATGTTATTTTATTATTTTTACATTTATGCCTAATTGAATACCTTCTCCCACCACCTTTGTGGATAATTTTATAAAAGCCTTATTTGTGTGTGCTTGTTATGTTTTAATGAAGAAACTGATTCTTATATATACGTTGATATTTATTGTATTAATTGCGAATGAAACAACGTAGTTTATTATCATTTAATTGAAATGATTCCCCAAAGTTATTTAACAATAATTATTGATTGAGAAATAATTTACAGTTAGTGTGAACCGTTAATTTCCAAAATATAGGAGATGAAAACTCTCCAGCAATGTTTTTTAATCGTTTATTTATAATTTCAGCGTACAAACGATAATCGAAAATGAATATTCCAGAAAATTGCAATTCTCGTCAATCAACCTTCAGGTTAGCAGCATCGTCAGCTTTCAGAAGGTTTAAGGAACCAATGCGCACATCGGATACTAAGTTCGGTGAGCGCGCTTTTGGAGTGCCAGGACCTAAAGCCTTGAATAGACTGCCATACGAGTTACGAATGATCACAGACTCGACGCAATTTAGAGCTAAACTTAAAACTCATCTTTTCAGATAGTCGTATCCATTATTAAAAATTTTAATTTATTAAATAATTTAATAAAATAATAAATAATTTCACATTCGCCTTCGCTGACCGCGACATTGTAAATAACTTATTGTGTAAAATATGTGAGCTAATTCTTTTTGTACGTTTTTCTAAACGTTTGTAAAAATTATGTAGTCTTTCAAAATTAATATTAACTCAGCTTTGGCATCAATCTTCTCATAAATTTAATACCAACATTGATGAGAGTAACAAGTGTAAAATGTTAAGTGTTTTAAATATATTGCCCTCCATGTGCAAAGTCGTATTTTCTGCAAGCGAAAATTTCTAATAAAGTACGTTTATCGGAATTAGCCAGCCAGGTAAGTATGTTTCTATCTATTTGAAAATAATAAAGTTAGATAGAGTCTAAGAATTCATAATAAATTGTACAACGCTCTTGTGGTGATTTTTCACTAAATCAGCGCTCTACAAATTATCCAGCTATTATTAATAAATTGAAGAGGGTTTGTCGTATAAACGAAAAACGAAACATATTGCTTTAAAACATAAAATCTTTAACCTTTAAATCACCGAGATACACATGTTTCCGATTCTCCAGAAAATACAACGAGAAAAATTATAAATCAAATACAAGACAGTAAATATTGCTGTTTCATTTTTACTTCCTTTCCCTCCGTGCATACTTATGCAAATGTACCTAGATATATATACTTAATGCCATAGGAGTTAAGAGTGTAGGAAGCATCGACGTGTATCATTTTTATCCCTTTTTAAACCTTTGGACAAAGCACCCAACCTTCAAAGGCGAGGGAATTAACGTTCTATTTATACGTCTTTGTTCTTTTCTGCTCAGACCGGGAAACTACCTTGCTGCTTACGTAAGCAAGTTCGGCCAGATATGTCAGCTTGAATATAAGATATTAATATATTATCCTTTGCCGATCAATTTTCTTTAAATAGACACGTTTCCGAATGATTTTTGATTCAAGCCGATGTTTACGAGGTTTTAAGAGCAGCTTTTATGATCTTTGTGGATTCGGTAAAATTGGCTTAATTAAATTCTTAAATTAAATTCTTGGCCCTGAACCCAGAGGTTGCAGATTTAAAACCCGACGTTTATAAAATTTTATTTTATGTGAGCACCGCACAAGAGTACCAACTGCTCCAGAGCGACTAGAGTCAGTTATTTATATATGTTACAGTTAAAATACGTTTTTAGTTAAAACGCGTTTTCTCTGGTTAAAACTAGTTTTACTAACTGCCTTTGTTTTTAAGCTGAAATTGGGATTGGAAATACAGACACTGTTTAATAAAATATTTAACAACTGTTAACCTAACCTAACGTTACCTAACTTAACCTAGCCTAACCTAAACTAACCTAACCTAACCTAACCTAACCTAACCTGATGTCACTCGACCAAACAGAATAAAGCTCGATGAACTTTGACATCGGTTGAAACAGTTTTAACTGAATTATTTCGAGAAAACGCGTTTTGTCTAGGTAAAACTAGTTTTACTAAATGCCTTTGTTTAAACTGAAATTGGGAATGAAATTACAGATTTATTAAAATATTTAATAACTGTTAATTAAAAACCTAACCTAACCTAAACTGATGTCACTCGACCAATCGGAATAAAGCAAGATGAACTTTGACATCGGTTGAAACAGTTTTAACTGAATCATTTCGAGAAAACGCGCTTTGTCTAGTTAGAATTAGTTTTCAATGATATTCAGCAGTTAATTCCAGTTGTCATTTAGTGAAAACTATTTTATACTAGATAAAATGCGTTGTAACTAAGAATGGGTTTTAACTGTAGCATATATAACTCCGTTTTAGGAGTTATTACATTGGAGTGATTCATAAAAGTACGAACAATTATATTACTTGTGTACAGTTTTTAAAATTATTTTTTTGCACATAACAACTATCCCAGCGATAATCTTTTCAATTTTTTTAGTAACCTAACCTAACCTAATCCAAATTAACCTAACCTAACCTAACCTAAACTAACCTAACGTGACCTAACCTAACCTAACCTTACCTAAGCTAACCTAACCTAACCTAACCTGATGTCACTCGAGCAATCAGAATAAAGCACGATGAACTTTGACATCGGTTGAAACAGTTTATAACTGAATAATTTCGTCTAAACGCGTTTTGTCTAGTTATAACTAGTTTTCACTGATATTCAGCAGTTAATTCTAGTTGTAATAAAGGCGTTTAGTGATAACTAGTTTTAACTAGAGAAAACGCGTTATAACTAAAAACGAGTTTTAACTGTAACATATATAACGCCGGGTTAGGAGCTCTTACATTGGAGTAGTTCATAAAAGTATGAACAATTATATTACTTGTGTACAGTTTTTTTAATTATTTTTTTGCACATAACTGAACCGTCCCAGCGACAATGTTTTCAATTTTTTGAGTGATAAATGTCCACTAAAGAATCCACATTGCTATCCTCCATTAGTATTATGTGCAACGAGGAATATGTATGGTGGTTAGTCCCAGAATTTTTGCACTGAAAAAAAATCCCGACTGTATTCTGTCATTGGTGAAAACTTATAAATAAAATGTAAAAGAATCGGAATGGAAAGCTTAAAAATGGTAAAAACCTGTACAGACGTTGGCGAAAATACCAATGATACTGTTCAGAATTGTGAATTTCTAAATGGGTTTATTTTGATGATTTGTTGACGGCAATGGCAAAGGCAAACGACGTTTGCTTCCGTATGATAGTTGTGTTCAAAAATTTTCTATTTTTGGCGATTTAGTACCGTCCAAAAATATTATTTCTTCTCTGATGCGAACTGTCTACATTCCTATATAAAATCGTAAGAAAAAAAATAATGACAATGTAAAGCAAAAATTTTCATATGGGTTCCGATACAGTTCGTATGGTTATACTCCAGCTAAACAAAGTGACATTTTAACACCCCTTTAAAGACATCAAATTAATGAACAAAAAAAATTGCTAATAATCTAACCTTTTTTTTCAACACTTTTAATGACTTTTTAAAGGAGTGATGGTGTTGCACAATGTTGAATTGTTCGGTCACAGGTTCCTTTTTGGGGATCAGTATGAAAAATGCATTGTGTGAAACGCCCATTATCGTAAAATATTAAAAGTTTTGTGTGTTCTTAGAATATTTTAATGTATTATGTGAACAGCTCCCCCATTATTACGCTTTTCAAATTTTTATTTATTACCTGCTAACACGCATCTGAACACAACATCGCTTTAGTGCCATCAGCATAATAAATATTAATCCTAATTTTATTTTTAACTGAAATACCTGCGGAAAGAACCTTTACAAAATAAATACGTTATAAAACGCGTGGAGTCGCCCACGCTAATTGAAAGTTCCCACATGTTCAAAATTCTCTTTCGATCTTCCAGGAAAAAGTCGACACTCTTTACAGCGTGTAAACTATACACTCTTTACAGCGTGTAAACTCAGTATAAACTTCCCTTTCTCCTTCCACTCCTCCTATTTCACCCTAATTTCCGCCCATGAAGAATAAATTAACATTCCCCTGTTCTTTCTTTCGTTTGATTTTTCTGAGAAAATCGGTTTTAATATCAGAATTCCATTACGTTCCACGACATTACGCAAGCTACATTTGCAAGGAAAACTGGGAGCTTCAATCTAGTGCATACCTATAAGAAAATAAAACACAATTTTGTTCTAAAAAGCGTGATGAAACCGAATTTAAAATAATATAAAAAACGAGTGTGCTTTAGACCACACGACTGAAGTAAAACTTCTTTAGCTCCATCTATGTGATAGGAAGATTATTGCTCCTACAGTGTGATACAGACAATAGGCCTGAAGTGTATCTTAGATATACCAAACGTAACTGGCTATGAGAGAAAGAGAGAAAGAAAATGTGTGCTCGCCCCTCTCTCTCTTGTCCCTACAGTAATATACGAAACGTAACTTTATCTCTTTCTATCTACTCTAACTTATATCTCCCGCTCAACTACCGTTCGCCTCGCTTTTCACCAACTTACTCCCCAAGTCAAGCGTGCGTAAAAGAAGTTTTACTTCAAAAATCACTACAAGTTTGCGAAATGTGAGTTCTGCCACCACGAAATTTTCATATTTTTTTCGTCATAACATTACGGGATAAACCTTTAGAGCGTTTATCCACAGCCGCCATCATCGAGAAACTAGGTTATTTCCGACCGACTTCGGAACGATCGGTCTCGGTGGTTCAGTCTTGCTGCCGTTCGTGTGTAGTAAGGTGGTCCAAATTTTTTTTTATTATTTTTCATTTGGCCACCCCGTGAATTTGTTACACGTATTCATAGAAATAACATAGTAAAATTTCAGCGAGATAGCTCAAGTAGAAAGAGGTGCTCAATCGAGTGTTGTTTTTGAATTTTTTTGTGTAAAATGCTTAATTTTTACTTTTTGCTACAGGCCAGTTTTGTGTGTTAAACTATTAAATAAATATTAAAATAAACTACTGAAGAGTTTTATAGACAAATTTGAACAGTATTTGATACTTATTTAGTAGACTGTGAAGTGAATCACTGTTGTAAAATGTGTTCATCTACTCGAAAAAAATACAAAAATTTTCTACTTGGGGTTCGAGCTATTGAGCCATTGATGAGGCTTAACCAACATCCTACTCTTCGGCAAGTTTTACTCCGTTATCACTACATATTGAATGATTCCGCGCATGTACTTATTCAAGAACTTATAAAAGTATGGAGTAAATCTAGTATTCCGACCAGACAACAAAACCATTGCATTGAAAAACTGATTAAGTTTCTTAAGAACTGGCTGCTATTAAAGAAAAATAGAGGAAGAAATTCTGAAGCACAAAGAAAAGGAGAGTATTGGTTTAAAAATGAACTAGACAAACTTTTTGATATTGCCCATGCAAGCGTTTTGAATATGATAAAAATTGCGGAAGACAGAGCGTTTCTCATCGATCAAAGATGAGAACGTAAGATGATTATGACCTCAATCGACAAGAAACTAGAAAAGGCCAAAGAAAGTTCTCTAAAACGGAAACAAAGGTCTGAAGAATTGAAAGAAATGGCTGCTAAAAGTAATGCTTCATCTTCGGTGGTGTCGAGACAAGAGTTAGAACTTGAGTGCAGCTTCAGTAGCACTTCTAGTAATGCTAGCATATTAGAGGATGATTCCAGAGATGAGTTTGTAGTGCGTTGAGCTGTCTACAAGTGACATATTTACACAATAATTTACCAGTGCGCTTGATCGTAACAAGATTTAAACTAATCAAGAGAGGTTAGTTATCATCTACACCAAAGTTTGAATCGAAGCGTCTTTGGCAGCAGATGCACCAGTAAATGACTTAATACTTTGGAATAGCTTAAAATTTTACAAAACAATTGATTCCGAAATCAGAATAGCAGCTAGGGGTGTCTTAGAGCGTCACTTATGGTATTTGTCAGATGAACTAGTAGCATTTACCTTGTTTTCTGAGAAGCTGTCTGATGCTGAGAAACAGGCCATTGTTCGAAAAATAAATTCTGATGGCGGTAATCGTTCAGTACGAGGTGATTCTGCTAAGCTTGCCTCAGAGGTTACATTAGAAGCTTTTGCAACACAAAGAACGTTGAAAACGCTCTTAGTTCTTGATATCAAGGACTCTTTCTTGCAATTACCTCCTGAGACTTGGAATAACAATATTGATTACCTTCAAGGCAAAAGCTGAGTCAAAAATTTGCATGTTGTTAATGATACAGCGGAGAGAGGTTTTAAACTATTTGAAGATTACAACACGATACTCACTAAGAATGAGGAAGAAAAGCAATTTTTACTTCACATCGTTGAACAAAACAGAAAAATTGTGTCTACTGAAGCATTCAAAAAGGATTTTCATTATTTGTTTTTGGGGGTTATGCCGTGTTGCGCTACCTCCTTCTTTAGCCAACGTTTCGGACATCGTTGCAGTGTCCATCATCAGGGCAGATCCGGCAGATCCGGTAGATGTGATCACATCTACCGGATGTGGCTACATCTATATTTGAAAAAAAAAAATACTATATAGGCCTGGACCACCTTAGTGTGTAGGTATATATTTTACTCTCTAAAGCTGTGAGTAAAGTTATAAACTTATGTGAGTGAATAAACATTTGAATTTAGTTGTACCTATAGCTATTTTTGCAACTCCCGGAATTATGAAATGAAATTTCGAGAATACGCAAAACACTGTTGTTCTTTTTTTTACGTAAAATATGATGGAGTTTTATTAATTTTATTAAAATATGATGGAATTTTACGTAAAATAAAATAGGACGGCTAGTCCAATCTTCCCTGAGCTTGACCTTATTGCTAAGTACCCACCCCCGTTCGAACTTTCGGACAACCCGAAAAGCAGAAGCTCTAATTATGGAAGTCGAATTTTATTATCGAAGGTTATTGTAATATCTTCAATTTTTGCTCAAAAGACATTCGTTATTTGTAAGTATTGGGACCAATATTCTTCAGTACTACATGATTCTTATTGAAAGACTTAGGTTTATAAAAACATGGTCAGTGTTTATTAGCGTATTGTAATTTATAAATATAATTCGAGGACTGCAAAAGCTGGGCTATGTCTGCTCTCATCTACCTTCGGCACATCTCGGAAACGAGACCATGTGACCCGAAGAGCCCATAGACAATGAAGGTAATATGAGAACCAATTGTAGACTAATAATGGTACGTTACGGTTATGATAACAATTCAATTTAAGTATTGCCTTCTTTGATCAGAGTATATACTGTGTACCTATGTCATTATGTGTCTGTACGTTTTCTCTAGGCACCATTCGGGTGACCTAATATCACACTTTTATATTCCCTTCATTCCAAATAAATGGATTTTTATTTCTTACTTTCGGAAAAATTTAAAAGTATGACAGGCAATACATCACGATATTATAATTGACAATCAAGGGATGGGAAATGGAGAAACGGGAATAATGAACCGTGAAAGGGATGAAAAGGATCACACCTCACGATAGGGTGGGAAGGGGGCGTTATGGGAGACGAAAGATAATTTGTTCTGTTTTGTATGATTAAGGTGCAGTTCCAACTTCTCTCAACCGTCTGGAGCAAGTAAGTTTGTGGCATTGTGAGGCTTAAGGTAGTAGGGAGAAGAAGATGATGGGGAGAAGAATGCAGATGGCTATTTAGACATAGTCCCCAAATACGGTTCAAGCCATTTTAAACAATGTTTCGATTCTGAATAGTGGTTTTTCACCGGAGCGACTCTGTAAGTATCTACCACTACGAAATGTGTTGAAAAAAAAGTTGGCATCGCGTCTAGCTTTCACCCATAGTTCGTGGGTTAGTTTCCTCAACTACCTCCTCCTGTCCTGCATCACGACACAAGCAACATTTTCCGCCTACTGTGATTGTTGTATACGATTTTTCAAATATTTACAGATTTATGGGGGATATGTTTACGTGTGATTGATGTGTGGTAAATCAAATAAGTAGATCGTAGTTACAATACTTACAGGTTTATTTACGTGTTATTCGCGAGATTAAAAATAATATATTATTGTGCGTAATTTACAGGGGCCACCATTTTATGGGGGTATGTTTGCGTGTATTGATGTGTGATAAATCAAATAAGTAGATCATAGTTACAATACCTACAGGTTTATTTAACAAATTACAAACGAACATAACGCACCATAATTTAATATTTAAATATGAACAATTGTATATGGGAGTGGGGAGCGAACAAGTGCGATTTACAAGACAGTGTAATAGCCAGGAGTTTAAAAGGCAGATTAATCTCAATGATCTTGTTGCTGCGCGTGAGAGTGCTTGATTCCTATTGGTGTATGGGGAACTAATCGGATTGCCGTGAGACTGCAGATCGGTGTCCTTGTTCGAACTCCACAGGTTATTTGTAACCGGGAATGTTGAATTCTGAAATACATTTCCTCGGTTCAATTTCTAGATGCGACCATAACTTTCAACACATCTGTTTCAAATATTCTTTTGAGAGCTGCTTATAATGTCTGCAATATCTATTACAATTTTAGGTTTGCTCTCTAAGTTAGGTATTCCAAAAATAAAAATGATTCATCCTAAATTTGCATAAAATTGAATAGATGTCGCACAAATAAAAATAGATATATTTATCCAAAACATTATCTAGATTGCATTTAGTTCGGGAAGAATCTTGCAATTATACATAAATATGGCGGCCAATAAAAATATGCGCAAAGAAAATGAAGATAATGATGATAGTTCTTAGTCGAAGTGTGAAATGTTAAATATGACCGAAGATCGAATATCTCAGTGGTTATGGAAGAGTCACGGCGAGGCTAAGGTTCTGGCTTCAATTCCTAGATGCAACCGTATCCTTTTCTGATTTTTCTGTTTTAAATTTTCGTTTGAAAATCGCTAATATTGTCTTGATGCGCACCTCAGATTTAGAACCTGCGACTTTCGGTATTAGCCAAGGAACTAACATGTTTTACAAGCTTTCGACTCCTACGAGGTATTACAGAAGCCAATGAGTTGATTACTTCACGAAATAATTCCGATATTTTAAAATTTTTAGTCGATTTCATCAGAAGAGAGTTAAAATTAAACCTAGATTCATCTGGCCCACGGACACGCCAAAAATACACTTCTATCGTACTAAATATTTTCACGGGGTTCATTCCTCTCTTACCATTCTTGCTGGAATATGAATGCTCGATAAGTAAGTTAAATGAACCGTGAACATAAAAAATCCGTAGGCATATTAAAATCACATTCATTCCAAATTCAGTGGAGTAGGTAATAATTATAAAAGATAGTAAAATCATCAGTCAGCCAAAATACTTTTACTCTTCCTGGTATCATTTTGCCTATGAAGCTAATCGGTAATGGTTTAATTAATTCACACACTCACATGCATCTCGGTTTATTCCTTTTTGGCTACATTATTATTATATTATAAGTTCATCGGGTTAATAGGTATAGATTATCATCATCATCATTACATAATATAAAATGAAGTCGCTCAAAATGTATGTGCGCGTTAATCTTTTAAACTAAGCAACGGATTTTCATACGGTTTTCATCAATAGATAGAGTGATTGAAGAGGAATGTTTATATGTATAATACATGCAAATTATATTAGAGAAAAGCCGAGAAATACAAAGAAAACATATTTTCGTACGATTTAAAACGACTGGCGGGCCGTACTATAGTCACTTTTGAAATTCGTTCTTAGGAAGAAATTGGAAAATAGATGTCCTAGAGTAAGTAGGTATTTGATTTTCCCTTTTCAAATATCCAGTGTTGCATTGCAAGCATTGTATAATTAGTGGAGATCGCTCGAATTGCATTATTTATTACATAGTATAAAATGAAGTCGCTCAAAAGGTATGTGCGCATAGATCTTTTAAACTACGCAACAGATTTTCATGCGGTTTTCGCCAATAGATAGAGCGATTCAAGAGGAAAGTTTATTTGTATAATACATGCTTATTATAGTAGAGAAAAGCCGAGAAATTCAAATATTCAATTCAGGCAACAGGCAGCGGACAGCTGGCAAGCGGGTGGTGTGGATTTTATAAAGGTTGGGTAAATAATACTTTATAAACGGTTGGATAAATGGCGTTGTGTTTCGTTAGCCACAGCAACGTGTGGCCGGGTCTGCTAGTGGAAATATAAAACACAATTTAATTGTAGGTATACGTTTACGAACTTACACGATGTTTCACGAATGCTTTTGCAATTCAACTATTATCCTAAAAAATATGGGTTCTCGGAGCTATGTCCTGTGTAGTTTCAAAGAGTGCTTTCATGATCGGGCTATTTCTAAGAAAATTATTCAAGTTTTGTAAAAATTCTATTCAAGTTCTGTTATAATTTTCTCATAGGCCGGTTGTTTCATAACACTTAAATAATTGTACAAATTCTGTAAAATAACTAGACCTAGATGTTTTAAGTCAATATTTGTCGGAATATTTGGTCGATGGCACAGCTATGAAAACTCAACGAATTCATTTTTTTTTATTTTCTTTTTTAGTATTATTATTAACAAATCTGTTAAAATTCTATTTCGAGTGATTTTTTAAATGTAATATTTTTCAACATATAAGTGCAAATCATTGCCAGGACATCAGTCATTGCGTGTGTCAAGGACATTTTGAAGCAGTTCATGATCTGAAACAGACTTAATTTTAGGAAAATTTTAAAAATCATCAGCGAAAAAAGCATAACCACGGTATAATTTTGAACCAAGGTCATTTATGAATGATAGAAAAAGCGGGAGGCCAAGAAATTACTTAATACCTTTTGGTTCTAGCCCATTAATATAGCGCGTGCTTTGGCTCTCTTTTTTCTTTTTTACATTAGCTCCACACAGAAGGCCCTGAGGAAAATAATTCCCCTCAGAAGCTGTGTGGAGGGTCTTTTTTTGAAAGGAAGGAGAGGAAGTTCTGGAAAGGAAAAGGGAGTTAGAGGTGGGTAAGAATCTGGGGGTCAGTGATGAGTGACGGACGTAGGAATCCATCCCTACCACTGCGATGCAAGGCTATGTTCCGAGGGAGTACGGCTGTAGAAGTCAAAGGGACTCCCTCAACAATTATCTCCCGATCCGCTGCCAAGACCCGGAAGTGTAATAAAATCGTAATCAAAATGATGCGTTGTGAATTGCACAGAAACCATTTGTTTGGCTTGAAAAATGCTGCTGATGTTTTTCGTATTTAAATTATTTATTTCTACTAAAAACGTAAGTAAAATCATGGCCTAGTTTATGTAGTAATGTCAATAAATGTATTGTTCAATTCATTTCAATGCCATAGTGTGATAGACTTCTACGCAAACAAATCAAAAATCCATTAACCGATTTATTCGTATGAATTCTTAAAGATTTACCTGCTTTTGTAAAAGAAGCCATCAATTAATTAAACAACAATGCTACCGGAACCTAAATACTCACGAAGCCATTTCAGAATTATTTCATTGATTTCCTAAGTAGGTACCGGCCGCCTTTTCAAAAACCATGGAAGAGAATCGAATAACATATTCGTATCCGAGTAGGATACATATATAATAAGTAATATATATATATATATATATAATATATATACAGTAATAACATTTAGTATTTTCCCTGTTAAATAAGTAAATATGTATTATAGCCCAGTCATTCCGTAGTTAAAAAGGCCTTTAGCTTGCAAAAGGTCATGTAGTAGCGATTTTGATATATGTTGTTGTGAGGTATGTGTATGAGGGTGACGGCATGAGAGCGAGATAGCGAGTATGGGAAGTATAAAAGGGATGTACCCGCTATTGAGCGCTCTCTCCATATTAACCTGTCAATCAATAAACATTGTAACATCAACGGATATTATTTACTACCCGATAGAAGACACCACAGTTGGCGCAGCTCGGTAGTTCGTAAATTTTTACGTAAATTGGAAGAATCTACGCGGTAGATTTCGGAATCTGAAGGATTGTCAGGAATCTGCAGGAGCGATTGCGTTAAGAAGAATTTGGAGCAGCCACACGCAAGTATACGCGTGTGTGGGTACGGCAATTTGCAAAATTATTGTCGTTGGGTACACCGTGTAACGGGGTACAGGATCGTGTCAAGGATACACAAGGGTACACCGTGTAACGGGGTACAATGATCAAGGATCGGGTCAAGATCAAGGTCATCATCGTGTGGATTAGCCGGAAACCGGGACGTGGTTTCCGTCGCTGCAGTCTGGGAAGGAAGACCTCGGAGAGGGATTGGATCCGCAGCTGTCGGGAGACGGAGCCAGACGGGGACGGTGATCTACGGCTCTGGGTGGCGTGCACGTGGGACGTGGAACGTGGACCTCGGAGTGTAGCCTTCTTGGAAGTGCTGAGATAAGTAGTCTAGATTATTTTGTTTCAGCTCTTCCCCCAATGGAGGGTGTTTGTAAAAATTTGGGGACGTTCTGTTACAGAACGGGAAACTGGTCATTGTTCAAGGAACGACTGGATCAGGCCCTCATTTTACATGATGACAAAGTGTTATCACAAGAACGCAAAAGAGCATTTTTGCTGAGTTGCCTCACCGAAGAAACTTTCTCTTTATTATGTGATCTATGTTTCCCTAAAAAGGTTTCTGTTTGTTCTTTTGATGATTTATGTAAATTATTTGATTCACATTGCAAACCTATTCAAAATATTTTCGAGTCGCGTGAGTTATTTTATAAGTGTAAACAGCTAGCTAACGAATCTATTAAAGATTACGCTGCTAGGTTGCGAGGACTGAGTTTGACGTGCAATTTTGAATTTAGGCTGGAACCTTGTTTAAAAGACATATTCATTATTGGAATTTTCAATGAAAAATTGAAACATAAGTTGTTCGTTGAGGGGGTAAATACTTCTTTTTCGGAATGCATTCAGTTAGCAGCTTCATGGGAACATGTTGTTAATTTTAAGAAAGTTGATACGAATTTAAATGTTGTGCATAAGGATAGTAATGTTGTCCGTAAATCCAGGTCGGATAGTCCGATCAGATTTAAAAGTGCAGTGCGTAGTAAGACGCCAGTAAATATTGCATTAAAAAAATGTTTTTTGTGCGGAAAAACGAATCATTTGCAGAAAGATTGTTGGAAGAATATTTTTTGTAATCGATGCAATAAATCGGGTCATCCTAGTAATGTGTGTAAAAACAGTAAAATTAATGTAGGTAATAAGAATAAACGATTAAATTCGGTTTTTATGTTGCATGACGGCACGGGGCCGGAACCGATATTCGTAGATCTCATTATTGGTAACACTGTTCTGCGAGCGATTGTTGACACCGGTGCAGAAATTAATGCAATTCCATATGAAGTGTATTTAAAAGATTTTGTTTCTTATGAATTGGAAAGATGCGATATTCAATTGTCAGGATATGACGGGAAACGGTTAAATATTGTAGGTAAGGTTAATTTAAGTGTGTTATTTTTAAATAAAAGTGTAGATACGCAGTTTATAATAATTAAAAACGGTAATTCTACGATTGTTGGTAGAAATTTTTTACAAGTTTTCGGTATCGGATTAAGTGGAATAAATTCGGTAAATACCAGTGAGACTAGTTGTGATAATCAATTAAATTTTCGTGATAGTTTAAAGAAAAAATATGCTCATGTGTTTTCAGAAAAATCGGGTAGGCTTATAGGTTATGAAGCTAACATCGAAGTTATTTCGGAGTTCAGGCCAAAGTTTGTAAATCCAAGACCGTTACCTTTTAGTTTACGTGGAAAGGTAGAGGAGGAATTAAATAAGATGTTACGTGAAGATATAATTGAAAAGGTAGAAATAAGTGATATGGCTAGTCCGATTGTTGTTGTAAAAAAGAAAGACGGTTCAATTAGAATTTGTACCGATTTTAAAACCACATTAAACCCTATGTTAGCGAAGTTGAAATATCCATTGCCTCGAATAGAAGATTTAATTTCATCTTTAAATGGTGCGAAATTTTTTGCGAAAATAGATTTGCGTAATGCTTTTGGTCAGATTTCGTTAAACGAGAAGTCGAGAAAATTATGTGTGATAAGTACGCGTGTAGGTTTATTCAGGTATAAAGTATTGCCTTTCGGTTTGACCACAAGCCCGGCTATATTTATGCAAGTCATTCAGGCGGTAGTAGGTAGACTTCGTAACGTTCGTATATTTCTAGATGATATTTTGTTGTTTGGAAATTCTGAAGAGGAATTATTTTCTATTTGTGAATCTGTACTTAGCAAGTTAAGTGATTGTGGTTTAACTATTAATGAAAATAAGTGTTCTTTTCTAGAAACTGAGATAGAATATGTAGGTTTTAGAATATTGCGGAAAGGAGTTATGCCTTTAGAAAATAAAATCTGTGCGATTACTCAAATGGCAATACCGAGGAATGTTTCGGAACTTAGGAGTTTGCTCGGGGTTATTTCTTATTATAGAACTTTTGTTCACAATATTTCAGGTATTTTGTCTCCATTGTATAACTTGTTAAAAAGGGGAGTAAAGTATGTGTGGTCTGAGGAATGTAATATTGCGTTTGAGCGAGTTAAGAAACTGCTGACGTCAGATAATATTTAGTGCATTTTGATCCTAATTTACCAATTAAACTTATTTCAGACGCATCTGAAAAGGCGTTAGCAGCGGTGATTTGCCATGTATATGATAATGGTTTAGAGGGACCTATCGCATTTGCTAGCCGATTATTGTCAGAAACAGAATTAAAGTACTCTATTTTAGATAAGGAAGCGTGTGCTATAATTTTTGGGTTGAAGAAATTCTTTCAGTATTTATACGGCAATAAATTTGTTTTGGCTTGCGACAATAAATCGTTAGTACACATTTTGAACACGGATAAGCAAGTACCTGTGCTGGCCGCTAACCGTCTGCATAGGTACGCCCTAATACTCCAGACTTTTGACTATAGTATAGAGCATATTAAGTCAGGTGATAATAAAGCGGATTTCTTATCACGAATGCCGATTAATAATAAGGATAATTTAGATGTGTGTAGCGACGATATTGATGCTAGCGATTATTTTTTAAATTATATTGATACTTTAAACGTGAATACGGTTGAGTCAGAGTTTGTGAACATAATCGAGTCAGAAACAACATTAAATGCGGAAACGATGAAACAGTTTTCGATTAATGATGTAAATATAGCGAGCATTATCGAGTTCACAGCAAATGGTTGGCCGGATAAAAAGTTCTTAAAGGATAATTTATTGAAATTCTGGTATTTTAGGGATAAATTATTGACTTATAATTCATGTTTATTTTATAATAATAAATTTGTAGTTCCAAGGGAATTAAGGGAAATTATATTTAATTTTTTACATCAATCACATTTAGGCATTGTAAAATCGAAAAGTCTTGCTCGAAATTATTTTTTTTGGCTCGGAATGAACAATGATATAGAAGCAACTGTGAAACAGTGTGCTCGATGCATGGAATGTTTACCTACTCCATGTAAAATTGAGTTGGCACCTTGGCCAATCAATGGGTTAATCTGGAGTAGATTGCATATCGACTTCATGGGACCGTTGGGAGGTCATAATTTTTTAATTATTGTTGATGCAACTACAAAATGGATAGACTGTCATATTGTAAATAAGGTAGATTCGTTTTGTACAATAAAAGTTTTGAAAAGATTATTTTCTATGTTCGGAATCCCGGAACAAATTGTAAGTGACAATGGTACAGCTTTCACATCGGCAGTTTTTAAGGAATTTTGTCATAATTATAATATAGAATCATTGACTTCAGCTGTACAGCATCCTGCTTCTAACGGTTTAGCTGAAAATAGGGTTAAAACAGTGAAGAATTTTTTTTTTTAAATTATGGTAAATAATAAATTTCCTACTGATTTTGAAGATAAACTTTTGACATTTTTAGTTGATATTAGAAATACGCCTTCAATGTCTACGGGCATTGAGCCTAGTACATTAATGTTGGGTAGGAAGATTAGATCAATTTTTAATACGATTATTCCAATAGTGGATAATGTTGAGAGTCAAGGTTTTAAAGGCATTGACAACACGGTTAAAAACAAAATGTTATTGAGCCAGCATAAACAGAAAAAGTATTATAGAGGAAGAAAATTTAAAAAGTACTTTGAGGTTGGTTCTAAAGTTTTAACCAGGGATTTAAGAAGTAATGATAATAAATGGATTTTAGGAAAATTTTTTAAAAGATTGGGGAATAGGATTTATTTAGTTAAAATTATGTCTACGGGACAAATTTGGAAACGCCACCATGATCAGATTTCAGAGAGGAAGGTTAGGTGGGGGGAGTGTGACAGGTCTGATGATTTGCTGGACCTGGGTCCACTCTCGGATGTGGACATGACCAAATTTCCTAATTCCTCTAATTTTTGCAGGTCACCTACACCATGGGAGGGGAGGTTACGCCCTCGAGGTCAACGCCCACGCTACACGTGAAGATCAAGAATAATTACATATACTTACTGGATTGAAATATTTAAATATTTGCATTGTATAAATTTGAGTATGAGATATTTATGTAATTAGGATTTAAGTGTGGGGGTGTGACGTATGTGTATGAGGGTGACGGCATGAGAGCGAGATAGCGAGTATGGGAAGTATAAAAGGGATGTACCCGCTATTGAGCGCTCTCTCCATATTAACCTGTCAATCAATAAACATTGTAACATCAACGGATAATATTTACTACCCGATAGAAGACACCACAGTTGTTAAGATTGGGACTTTAAAGAAAAAAAAAAGTTTTCGACCTCGGGAGGGTCGAGCTCGATCCGCCATCTTGGATTGAAGGTCCCAAAATTCGGTTTTATCTAAATAATTATGAAATGGTTGATTTTACAACCAAGTTGTTCAAGGTGAACTTGAAGAAAACTAAATTACGTACATTTTATGTTTACAGTTTTTTTTGTAAGTCTAATAGGTAACGAGAGGTACCAAAGAAGCTTTAGAATATGTAATAGATTATATACATAGCAACCTAGATCAAGGGCAAAAATGCATAGCAATATACCTAGACTTAGCTAAAGCCTTCGATTCAATCTGCCACAAAACCCTATTTAAAAAATTAGAAAACATTGGTATCTTAGGCAAGAAACTCCAGCTAATGAAAAGTTATATGAGCAACAGAACCCAACAAGTTAAAATTAATCACCATACTAGTAAACCACTGCTAATTACATATGGAGTTCCACAAGGAAGCATACTAGGGCCCGTGCTATTCACTATCTACATAAATGAACTCTGTAATATGGAAATAGACGGAGAAATAATTAGTTATGCGGACGACACAGTATTACTCTTCAAATCTAAAGACTGGAACAATGTGTATAATACAGCAGAGTTAGGGATCACGCGAGTGAAAACATGGCTAGACACAAACATACTTACATTAAATATATCGAAAACAAAATTCACAACGTACAGTATAAATAGCATGGGACAGCCAACAAATAAAACAAACACCATAAAAATTCACAATTGTTTAAACACCAAAAACTGCGACTGCCCTGCTTTAGTAAAAACAGACCAAATAAAATATCTAGGAATCATAATTGATCATAATCTCAAATGGGCACATCATATAAATCATATCACCAATAAACTCCTCAAAACAATACATCTTTTCCTAAACATAAGAAACATATACAAACTAAAACAAATGAAAACAGTATATTTTGCACTCTGCCAATCTATAATAGAATATGGTATCATTGTTTGGGGAGGAGCAACAAACTCAGCTATTGTTCATTTGGAAACCACACAGAGAACCATCTTAAAGGTTATACTAAAAAAACACAGAATGATTGACACAGACCAAATATTCAACATGTTCGACGAACTTGACATACGACAATTATACATAAAAACACTTCTTAACTATATCTTTGACCAAAAACACAAACTCCAACAAACACAAACCATCAATAGACCAGTTAGACAAGCATACATACAAAACTTAAAAACACCGACGATAAACACAAGCTTTGGACAAAGACATCACAAATACCAGGCAATAAAAGCATTCAACCATCTTCCACCCGATTTAAAAAAAGAAGAAAACAAAAAACTTTTCACACTCAAAATTAAAAGATGGATTAAAGAACAAAAAAGGCAACTTTACAAAAAAATCACAACATAAAAAAATAAAAACACATAGACATAAACACCATTGCAATACTCACTAATTTATAAAACCCTTTTAATTTCTCTATCGGTTTATATGTATCTATACTATTTATATAATTTTATTTTATTGTTTAATTTTAGTGTTATTTTACTGTATTTTATTTTGCTCTATTTTACTTTCTTTTAATTCTTATATGTTAGTATTGAGTTTCTTTTTTGTTTAGTTTTGATTTTATATGTACCTATCTTAAATTAAAAAAATAAATCATATCAAACTGTAAAATGAGGTCCTCAGCACGGGTAAAGCACCCAGTGAGGCCCACATTAGTCAAATATGTAACACACATGTATAAATCAGGTGAATCAAATAAAAAAAAAAAAAAAATAAAAAAAAAAACGAGTTACGGTGGCGGAAATGTGAATATTTTTCTAAAAAATGATGAAATTCCCAATTTGTGTTATTTTTCGGGTTATTCATTACATAACTAGCTGTTAAAAACCCGCTCCGTAGGGTTTTACTGCTAGGCCCTGTAGGCAGCTTTTGGTTTGGCTTCGCCCAGTTAGTGTTGGGGACCATTTTATACATAATTATATTATATTATATATTTTTTATCATATAATTATAATAATTTTGTTAACTCATTTCCACACTACCATGAGGTAGAGAACATGGCGCATTTTTTATTGTGGTATCCCCTGTAGGTCTACTTCACAGATATACCAGCGATGGTAGATTTCGAAATTATTTTATATATTGGCTATTGCGTAATGATATTTTTTTGTTGATGCCGGTTGGTTGATATCGACATCTTAATAACACTCTTCATCAATGTCATCTTCTAATTCATTGCCTGTGGTACTGAGATTCTGGGCTTCCATTGATAAAATCTCTTCATCTTCTTCCTCGACATCGATATGAACCTCTGGCGAATTTCGGCATGTTTGACCATTACAGCACCCACACACAATAGAACAATTCAATCCAGCTTTCCTGCAGCCACATGCAACGCCGCATCCTTTTTTACAATTACATGAAATAAATTTCAATAAAGTCTCAGGTGCTGGTTTCTTTGTTCTTACTGGAACAAGCCCGTTGGTGCCACGTTTCCAGCCCCAGTTTTCTGGATTTTTTTGGATTCCATACCATTTTTGGACTTGGTGGTACGTCCTAAATGCATGGTACCGTGCAGCGTCGTTCGTTGGTGGCAAAGAGGCAAGATTGAATTTGCTTTTTGTTGTTGACTTTGCGAAACGTTGGTAGCGGACTTCTTCCAAGGTTTCCTTATCCATGTCACCCCCGTACAAAGCAACAAGAAAGCGTGTTCCTGCTATGTCTTCTGGTTTTGCATCATGTTGTTTGAAGATTTCTATCATGGCATTGAGTCTTGTTTCGTTCTGTACAAGTGAACAAAATTTTGTTTTTCCTTGGTTGAAGAAGGACGATGTTGTATCGCAGCCACTAAAGGCATTTAGAAACAGAATATTCTCAGCCGCTTCTTTGTCTTTCACACTATTCGCGGAATACAGCCTTTCAAAAGTTTTGCCTCTCCCGGGTTTGCGAAGATATATACTACTTTCGGGTGGTGCCAATGCTGTTAGCAGAACTAGGAGATCAACGTCTTTGCCAATAACGAATACAGCGTCAAATGATGAACACAAGGGAATCGCAGTATTGACAATCAACTCATCAGCATCTTCTTCAGCCTGCTTAACTGTAAAATCAGCCTGTATAAATTGCTTTGTAAGCATCGAAATCAGACGGACTTTGTTATTTTCATTGGCTAAAAAACGTTCTTGTGAAACTTGAACTGGCATTGTTTCATCGAAAAGAACATCTGCATACATATGCTTCTTCGATCGGCGAAGTCTTTCTGCGGTTTTTGTATTTTTTTTTTCACCATCATCTAGCGGATATCCATCGAAAACAATAACTGCATGTGATCCATAGTGATGTCTTACATAGTGAACGTACTTCTCGCAAATTGACCCAAAAAAATCATTACCATTCCATACAACTTTATGTAAAAGGTATCCTCCATCCACAACATTAATTTTGCTACCTTCAAGTTGCACGCCTTCTGGAAGTTGTTCAAAAACACCATAAAATGATGATTTCGTACCTTTGCGCATTCCTTCTTCAGAGAAAAGCGACAAAGGAAATGGGGCGAGTTCGAATTTAAGGTAATCCTTCAATTCTTCGTCGGATTTCTTCAAAATACACACTCTCTGGAACAACATTAGCGGGTTGATGGAAATAGTTGTTTCGCCGATCTTGATGCTACTGTTGACTGCTACTAATGGAATAACTTTGTCCTTACGTTTGAATTTAATAGATTCAAAATTTGTATACCTGGTAACCATGTTCGACATCCTCCGATGTCCGATAGACCGAGCGTCCAGGCATCGTCCAGTAACCAGGACTCAATCAGTGTTGCCAAATCAGCTATAGACTAGGAGCCCACTATAACAATGTCAATCAACGTCATCGAGCACACGGATGATGCTATATAAGTATATTGTTTGTGGGAATACGTTAAAATGATATTTTGTTATATGTTCTTACAAAAATTTATCAAGAAAACTTGAGTTTTACAATTTTTTGTCAAAATTGTCTTCTTTCTTCCGCTGTAACTCGTTACCTATTAGACTTACAAAAAAAACATGCAACATAAAATGTACGTAATTTAGTTTTCTTCAAGTTTGCCTTGAACAACTTGGTTGTAAAATCAACCATTTCATAATTATTTTGAAAAAACCAAATTTTGGGACCTTTAATCCAAGATGGCGGATCGAGCTCGACCCTCCCGAGGTCGAAAACTTTTTTTTTTCTTTAGAGTCCCAATCTTAACAACATATATCAAAATCGCTACTGCATGACCTTTTGCAAGGTAAAACTACGGAATGACTGGGCTATTACGTTAGTGAAGGTATTTTTATGTTAAAGGATGCATTTTCTATAACAATTTTTTTTTTTTTTTTTTTTTTTTAATATGTTTATTTAGTTATTAATTGTACAATAATTTCTCTTACTTAAATCTTACAAAACTGATCAATCAGTTTGATTGTAAGAAATCTCTCATTTTTCCAATTTATTTACTTACAACATATAAAATGTTTGATATCTTGGTGCTTAATACATATATAGTAATTATTTAATAATATAATACTTAATATTAAAATACTTAACTAATTATTATAATGCTTATTGTAACATAAATTTTATTTTGAACAATGGTTAAAAGAACTAGGTCTATACCTATTCGATCAAAATATTATTTGTTTTTCATAGATTTAGGTATTTTTATACAATATTTTAGTTTTCATATTCTATTGAAGTGGAATGATCTAACTTTAGTTTTGATTTTTGAATATGATGTCTCGTTTTTAATATTTTCAGGTAATGCATTAAATATTTGCGGAATTTTATGCCTTTTTGTTCTATCACCGTATACATTTTGAGATTTATTAATAATAAACATTTCTGCTTCTCTATGCCTAGTGGGGTAGTTATGGTTTACAGGTTTTTTGAATTCTGTATTCCAGAATTCATCTAGAGTTAATTGGTAATCTACCCTACTATGTATAGAGAGCACATTACACAAGGAGAACATTTTTTTATAATCGCCATCACATAATTGAACTTTTTTTTTGCCTGATATCAATTTTAGGAAACGGATTTGTAGTTGTTCTATTTTATTTAAGTACGTTTTGTACGTTAATCCGTAACTATTTATTCCGTATCCTATAATTGATTCTGCTAATGCGTTATATGTACAGTATAATATATTTTTATTAACAAAGTTTTTTAGGTGATAAAATTTCCCTAATATAGATCTTAATCTATTACATACATTTTCAATATGAATTGACCAGTTAAAATTGACATCTATTGTAAGACCAAGGTATGTATATTGGTACACTTTTTCTATGTTTGGGCAATTACACTGCAGGGATTGGTTTTTTGTGTGTAAGCAATCATATGAATGACTTTTAATGTGCAATTCCTTATCCTGACAGTTTGCATGTGGTGAATGTATAAGCATGTATTTGGTTTTTTTTGCGTTGATAATAATGCCATTGTCGTGGGACCATTTTATTATATTATTTAGGTCTGTTTGTAAAATTTCCTGAATTTTTTGTGGATTTTTGTCAGCACATATGATGCAAGTATCGTCTGCAAACATGTAGCATTTACAACGTTTTATTACGTTTGGTAGACTGTTTACTTGCATAATATAACACGTAGGTCCCGATATCGATCCCGTAGCTACCCCAGTGTTTGCCAACATTTCATCACTTAAAATTCCGTCAATTTTAACTTTAATTTTTCTATTAAACAAATAATTTTTAAAAAATTTATTTAAAGGACCTCTAATACCACATTCCTCCATTGCCCTTAGTAATGTTTCATGGTCCAATGTGTCAAAGGCCTTTTTAAAATCTATAAAAATTATGCCTACATAATATTTTTCATTCAAATGACAATTTATATGGTCAGTGAATTTAGAAAGTAATTGTGTAGTACTTTTTTGTTTTTGAAATCCGTACTGTATGGGATTTATGATTCTATTTTTTTCTATAAAATTTTGTATTTGATTAAAGATAGCCCTTTCAATAATTTTATCAATACACGAGAGAATCGCTATTGGTCGATAGTTTGTGAAATCTTTGTGGTTTCCTGATTTATATATAGGTCTGATGATGGATGTTTTAAGTTCGTCAGGCATGATACTTTTACTAACACAAAGGTTAATTAGTTTAGTCAGTACTGGGATTATATTATCAGCAATTAACTTCAGGTCTTTTATTCTTATTTGGTCATTGCCTTCTGATTTTTTAACATCCATATCATTAATAATTTTTTTAACATCTTTTTGTGATACAGGTCTAAATCTCATCGACATAATAGCAGGAGTTGTATACGTGTTACGATCTAGGAATTTTTTAGTACAATTATGTCTTATGTCTTTTATTTCATTTACAAATGTTGTGGCAAATTTATCGCATAAAAACTTTGTATCTCCTTGACTTCCCATATGTTGAAGGATTATTTTATCTAAATTTTGTTTAGGTTTACCTATTAGATTATTTATTTCATCCCAGAGTTTCCTCGGGTTGCCGTTTAAGCTATTTATTACGTTTTTATGGAACGTGTTTTTAGTAATATTAATATGTTTGTTTGTTTTGTTTCTATATCGCGTATATTCTAAACGAAATACCGGGTTATTTGGGCTATTCCTGCATTTTCTGTAAAGATAATCTCTTTTTTTAATCATGTTCTTAATTTCTTCAGTCACCCATGGGTTGCTGTGCCTAAGATTATTTTCAAATAATTTTTCTTTTTTCGAGGAAGCATATATATTATCAAAAATATTTTTTAAATTATAGTACAGTTCTGAAGGACATTCAGTTTGTAATAATTTCCCCCAATTTACTAGTTTTAATTTCGAATATACCAATTTATTATCAATAATTTCAATTTTTTTATTTAAATCCTTTGTAAGTACCTCTTTACCTATTGCAACTCCTGTTATATAATGGTCGGATATTTTGTTAGTCACAATACATGAAAATACAGTGTTATTACGGTTGCGAATTGCAATATGATCAATACATGAATACACATTTTTCCCGTTTAAAATTTCATCCCGAGTCACATCTAATATTACATTTTCTAAACCATTTTCACTGAGTAGATTTTGATATTCTGTAATTACACTATTTTTGGTATCCAATAAATTCAAGTTAATATCACCACAATACAAGTAGTTTGAATCAGATGAAGTTAATTGTAATATTTGTTTTAGTTCCTTCAAGTATATTTTCTTGTTGCTGCTCGGCGGACGATAAACTGCAAGTATATTTATGACATCTTGATAAACGGTGGTGATTTCTCCAGATATTGTCTCGCAGCTTTTAAAAGAAATGTTTGTTTTCTTAAAAGTATGATGGTTTTTTAAGTACATGATTAATCCCCCTCCTCTTCTATTCTCTCGAGTATTTGCAATCGATGTGAAGTTTGGTATATTGAACATAGGTATTATTTCGTTTTTAATATTTATTTCCGTTAGAAAAATTACATCTATAAACTGCAGAACGTCGTTTACTTGTGCAATAAATGAATTAAAATTCTTTTTCAACGATCTTATATTTAGATGAATAGCCACAAACCTCATTTTGATGTTTTTATCGTTTATCCAGTTATCCAAATTATAGCTCTTGATAAATTTGTGAGTTTGAAATGGTGTCGTATCTTCCATGACGTGGATTTAGTAACTGATAAAATAACTGTTCCGAGTCAAAAGGAATTTTTTTTTTTTTTTTTTTTTTTTTAAATGTATTTGTTTATATCATTCTCATTTTTTATATGGATAATTTTCCCATCACCTTCACTTCTTATCAATATTTTGGCATTTTGTACCCAAATATATTTAAATTTTGTTTTCATTTTTTGTTTTGTAATGTATAGTAGATCTTTTTTTTCTTTAGTGAGATTTTCATTGATATAAATTCGGTCGTTGTTTCCATTCTTGTAAATGTCATTGTTTGTTAATATGTTTTTTTTTTTTGTAACCACTCGTCTCGATAAGTTTGACGTATGAACTTCACGATTACGTTAGCCGGTTTGGAGTCCTTTCTATTAGGAAGTCTCCAAACCTTCTCAATATTTTCGCAATTTGTGTTTAGTTTTTCTGCAATTGTCTTTATGGTTGTTTCAATATTTTCATCTTTTTTCATTTCCAGACCAAACAGTTCAATATTACAGTTTTTTTCTATTTGTTCAATTTCTTGAATCCTGTGTTCCAGTGCTTTATTACATTTTTCAAGGTATGTGTTTTTGTTTATAACTTCATTGAGTTTGTTTTCGTTTTCTTTTAGTTTTTTTCCCAATTCTAGGTGTAGCGATATCAGTTCGTCATATTTGTTGGATAGAAACTCAGTTGACTGTGTGAGAGTCTCCATATCTTTTTTCATGACATACATGATGCTTATTTTATTATTTATTTCGTTAAGAATTTGCTTCATTTCTGGGATATTTTCTGAGTTTGGGCCTTGTGACCCGCTGCCTCCGGCCGTTGCGTTGTCCGTGTTCGCATTTATTGTTCGCTGTGTTCCGCAGTTTGTACAAATAAATTCATTACCCACGTTAATGGCGGGGTTTGAAATAGCACATAGTTTGTGGAAAGATCCATTACAGTCGATGCATTTGATTAATTCACTGTCTTTAGCGACATATTTTTTACATTTTTTACACTGCACCATTTTGAAGTATTTTGAGCGTTTTTCGTTTATTTTTAAATCACTTTTACAATTTATTTGTCGCACAATGATTTACACCGTTCGTGTTCGCTGAGAGTCGCGTACAATTTAAAATGGGTCATTTTCGATTTGCCGCCAAAACGGTGTGCTCGTATTTATTCGTGAATTCGGCGGAGCTGACGTCACGCCGGGCGATGCTTTTGACAGCCGTCCTATAAGCCGGTGTCGGTTTATATGTCATTATGACGTTCGAGCCATTTGGAACCGTTTCGGAATGAATAGTTTTTTCGAATCATTAATTATGAATGAAAATATTAAAATTACACATTTTTCGAAGCACTATGATCAAAATCAGATATATGTACTCTTTCGCACATTTTTAACGATGTATATTATATATGTGAAAATACCCCATTGTATTGTGGGCGCGTTTGTAAAGAATTGTCATTTTCTTTGTATTTTCGCGAAATTTATAAACCATTGCCTTGTGTGGCGCCTAAGAGTTGTACAGTCTTACCCAAATACTACTGAACCACACCAGTATTCTTTAAATATATCAGTGTAGATCAAACTTCTATAATTATAAATTATCGGTTTAATGGAAAATAACCGATATTGTCTCAATTTTTTTATCGCGTAGGTAGCTCTTAAAAACTACTGTATTTTTTTTTATTTGAGACAAAACAGGATATTTATAAAACATTTTTGTGGGTAATATAAAACAAATTAAAATACAAATATAAATATCCCTAGACTAATGTGTCTGCATTTGCATATTCACAGAAGCAAACATATGAAATACAATGATTATTTATACAAAATTTAAATTTTCAAGTTATGTGAAAACAATTATTATTTAAACATAAATTGAGAGCTTAAATTTTGAACGATAGTTTACGTAAGTAATAAAAGAGTTACCTACCGTTTTTTTTTTAATTTCTAATCTACATTCTTAGTTTTTACATTGGTTTTGACATATTGTCCGACTGGATTTCAACTGGATTTTTCCAAATTATGTATAATAGAATATTGGGAACTTACACATCATTCAAATTCATTACTTAACGTTATTAGTTCAGTTAAATACGATTGTAGAACCTGGGTACATATTTAATTAATTATTTTGATAAAAGTGTAGAGTGTTTTTACAATGTCCCATTTCCACATTTCCAATTTTTTGGTGCATAAGATTAATTTTGCGGTATATTAAGCTCTCATAATATTTTTTTTTTAAATATACAGTTTAACGTAAATTTGGAGGCACGTTGAAAAACATCGCTAGTACATTTACCTTCATTTTATTAGTAAAAATTATATAATAAACCTTGTTATTAGAAGGATAAAAATAGACCTTGTTGAAAGCGTTACCTTTTCCAGGCGTTTAGAGTTTTAATGTGATCTAATTAGAATTAATAAGGTTGCGTAGCCAAGTTTTTCATTACCTTAATTAGGACTCTAAGTTCTTAATCGGGTTTTGGAATTCATTAACATGCTTTTACTGTACAATAAGGAACTCTATTCCAATTTTTTTGTTGTGAATAATGACCTTCTAACTTAAATAACTGCATGTTTATTTTTATTTTTATAGTTAGTTTTAATAGTTAAAATATTTGTCAAAATTTTAATTTCGCAAGATCCTCTAAAACCACTGTATGTATGGTGAATCGTGTGACGTCATCACTCTTCAAAAGTTTTATTTATTTGTTTTATTATATTATTTATTCATTATATTATTTTATATTTTTCAATATTATTATGGGAGAGTGGTATAAAAATTGTTTGAAGTTATAATTTTTTAAGCTTTACGAATCGAAATCAATATTATGGAATCTGAGCATCGCCTGCACATACAGCGCCGAATCAGCTGTTCGACGTGAGCCATTTTGGAGGTTTGACCGCAGCCACCACACGATCGGTGTGGAGTAGCATTACGATTTTTTTGGACAGTTTGTTTTAAGTTTTTGAATATTTTAAATAATGGAGATAAACTAATAGAGATACCTTTATTTTTGATACTGAATTATTTAGGCATAAATAATGTTTCAATAAACACAGCAACGAAATCTCTATAAACAGTAAGTAAATAAACGAATAACATTAAATTTGTCAATACCGATGGCATGTGTCATACATTTTAATACAATGACTGGAAAATGATGGTGAGCAGTGACGTAAGCACTAAACATTCAATAATACCAACTTGACAGTGTGTTTTAATGGCACGATTAAAAATTTATCTCTTTATATTTATTTTAAAACTCTGCATTTAATATTATTTAATAAAACTTATTGGTTCATTGGTTTATATGAGCAAAATTTTTTAAAGACATAATATTTTTCACTGGAGTTCCTTATTTATTAAACCTACACACTGATATAATAGATTTTTTAATGTTTTTTATCTTTATTTATCATGTGTAAGCTCCATGCAGGCTGTAAGACTTCCTCAGAAGTTATGTCTTGAAGAAGCAGTGTTTTAAGAGGGAGGAAGCGTAAAAGTTATCATTTTGCAAGTCTCCTGCAGTTGAGGTATTAAAAAGAAGAATGGGTAAAGACTCGTTAAGAAGAAACCCAGTCGTTGAGAAATTTGAACAAAAAGTATTTTATCAAACTATTGCTGTCACAGTCACTCTTATTCTCCCGAATACTGAGCGAAGGGGGACAACCGCACTCACTGGTAATACCCAAATAAAAACGTCCAAATCGAGGTTTTGAATTCCCCATATTTATCCTCCAAAATTGGACCGATTTCGAGTTTTTTTACTCACTGTTTTAGAAGAAAATATTCTACGTCTGTTTTTTTTTTTTTTTTTGAAAATACGTTGTCTAGTTTGTATACTGAACGCCTGCTGATGGCGTTCGAACCAGCCAATTTTAACGATTTTTGGAGGGGTCTAACTTCTATAAGAAGTAACTTATTAAAAAAGGTAAAACGTACCGACATGCTAGTGATCGATACCTGTGTTATATTAAAAAAATATTTGCAGTAGTTTAAAAATCCAGAGAGGAAATTGGGAAATACGTTTGTATAGACAAAACGACGGCCGTCTTGTTACGCCCACCGCATCACGAATATCACGGCCACTAGATAGATAACAGCACCGCTTTCTTAGGAAACCACATCTTAATCCTAGATTGGATCGTACGTCCACCAAATTTGACGGAAGTTGAAACAACCCAAACTTTGTAATATTCCATCCCAAGTGCGTTCCATTCTAAACCTGTTTTCAAGAACTAGCACGTGTCACGTGAATTATAATGACTTTATTACTCTATTCTGTATTCTTGTCTACCTTAAAATTACTCCAGAAGTGGTTTTACTCACTATAAACACAATATAAACCTCACAACCAACAGCTCTGTTATTAAAATTAATATTAAGTGAAATAAAACACGGTAACTTAGTTTCATCACCATTACAGAAGCAGTTTGTTAAGGTTACAGCAAACTATTTGTATTATTATCATTAAATATTATATTTTATCATTAAATATTATATTTTATCTTTAAATATTATTGAAATAACTTTTGAAGGTTATGACCAACAATGTTAACGAAGATAATACTGAAAAAAACATGAAAGGAACAAAACACAAAGAAAAAAACGTTTTAAAAAATATGTATTGTTAATTCTGAATTTTAAATATGCGATCGACAAAAATGACGTAAAATGAATAGGCCGCAATACCGAGTTGGTCAAGACGCTGTGTACTGGTAAAACATGAGATCCTGGGATCGATTCCCAGTTGCAACCGTTATCTTTTTTTCTGTGTCTGGTTTTGTTACATATTTAGATTTATTAATATTATCTCCTTCTTCATACGCTGTGTACTGGTAAAACAAGAGATCCTGGGATCGATTCCCAGTTGCGACCGTTATCTTTTTTTCTGTGTCTGGTTTTGTTACATATTTAGATTTATTTATATTATCTCCTTCTTCATACGCTGTGTACTGGTAAAACAAGAGATCCTGGGATCGATTCCCAGTTGCGACCGTTATCTTTTTTTCTGTGTCTGGTTTGGTTACATATTTAGATTTATTAACATTATCTCCTTCTTCATACGCTGTGTACTGGTAAAACAAGAGATCCTGGGATCGATTCCCAGTTGCGACCGTTATCTTTTTTTCTGTGTTTGGTTTTGTTACATATTTAGATTTATTAATATTATCTCCTTCTTCATTGATATATTATTGTCGTACAATCGTATTTTACATTATTTTCATTCCTAATTAAAATGGTGAATAAAAATATCATTTACCTTTAGCATTTAAAAAATCCTGAAATATTTTATTATGAAAAGATTTTTCTTTTAGCTGAACAACAACTAATTTTTCAGGTGGGCTTTGTTATGTAGATATTATTGACATTAAGGGATTTTTCTTCACAAAGAAACATTTTTTTAACTAAGTAGAAATTTAAAAATGTCTTTGATTAACCTACTCCAGAAAATTAGGATAGTTTTCTAGAATCTAGATGACATTTAAACGATTTCTTGGGATTTATAATGATGTAAACACCCACTTCCTTATTCAAAGAATGTAACAATGTTTGTAGCCAACATTGCCCGTAGCCATGTATTTAACAGTGTAGGTATGTAGCCGACATTTATAGAATCAAATGAAGATGGTATTACCAGAGAAAAGCAGAAATATGTCATTTTTAAATCAGATTTAAGACGTATTGACTCATTTCCACAAAAAATTATAAATTGATTTCGAAAAATTGTTCTTTTATCTAGCATTGGCATGTTTTAAATTTTGAGAAAAAATGTTTATTTTTAGTATAATAAGATTATACCATAGGTCGTTGGCAGATGTGTTAAATTTTCAAAAAAGATTTTGTATTATACCACACCCATTTCATACCATATAATCATGCATTAAAATAAATCAATGCATTATCTGGGTATCGCATGTTTTAGAATTTTAATTTTAGGTTAAATAAAATCATTAAAAAAATATATACGTACATGTATTTCTTGACGAAAATTGGTCCTTTTGTGCATTTATTTGCGCACTTGCAAACTAATATATTTTAGATTTTTTTATCATTCTTATTTAACTTAGACATTATTGAAAAATGATAAATTCTTTTAATCAAAAAATAATTACAAAAAGTACATTATTTTAATAGTTTTATCATCACGCCTTTCAGCATTTTTGGATGTAGGTATAAATTAAAGCAAATTTGGAATGAAATAAAATCGATATTGAGTTATAATTAATTAATCTTTCTCATTGTAACCGCCCTGCACGATCATAAGAACAACTCTCGACGAAATGTAGATTTTCGGCCGCTGGCTGGTTAAACACTTTTAAGAATAGTAATGTAATGTAGTGGAAAAGTTCTGGTTAGATAATTCATAGAAAGAGAAACTAAAGGTTGAACGGCCTTTCAGTTAATTCAATAATTCTCTTTTATGTAATTTGCTTTTTCAAATTAATTTAATAATTCTTTTTTGATATTTTCTTTTTGTTACTTATCAATTCGTGGTTTTGTTCCAATATAATAAAACAAATATAAAACCTTTTTCCACTTAATTTATTTGTGACCGTAACCGGTTTAGCCTGTTAAAGCCATCTTCAGACTGGTACAGAGGTTTCTTAATCCATAATTCATACACGTAACATATGGGGGAAAAGGAAGGGGATAGACTACAAGGATTACATACAAATTTTAAAGGTTTTACCTCTTTCTTTATTTAGGTAATTTTGTTTTTAAAATTTAAAAATTAAATTTGCTTTTCATTATAACGTAGCAATTTCTTTCTAATTAAGGTCTAAACCAATTTTACAAATGCTGCATTCGTGCTTTGTAAGAATAAGTGCGATTTTAATCGACTTTTTTGTTTTCTTGGTAACATTGCTTTGTAATTTAACTGTCATATAACGTAAATGTAATCTAATATACAAATTTGTTTCCTCTTTCAGATTTACCTACCCCCACAAGGAGATATTTCGATATAATAAGGTTAGTTTTATTTTTCTACTGTAATTGCAAATAATACATTTTCTTACATCCTTAGGTTGTTTCGTGGAAATTCACGTACGACAACGTCATCAAATGGCCATTTAGCGCCACTTTGTTCTTTGTTTTTTGTCAGGTCCCCATTAAATACCGATTCCAAGTCCGTTTTAGCTACTGAACAAACATTGTTCAGCAGAAAATGACAACTATCGTATTATTAAGCTTGAGAGTTTTTTACAATTTGATTGAAATCTGAAACGCAGAATAGAATCTCTAGAATCAGAGTTAACGGGGGCCTTTCAAGTGTTAAAAAATAAAATGGTGCTGAATGGATATTTTATGACACTGTTACATTTGAATTTCTGTGAAACATCTGGGCTTTGGAGTAGCTTAAGGTGCCTAAAATTACATATCACAGAAAACCGATTTACTGAAAAAATTGTGAGTAGATTAATTTTTTAAATTTAAGATATATTTCAAGTATCTAAAAGATAATTTTATCAAGTTTTTTACGACAGAACAACGACAGAAAAACAGAATTATACAGATGAAATTTAAAATACCTTCGAAAAATGTGGAAATTCGTTGAGAAATAATTATTAAAAACAGCGAATAAAAACATAAACCACCCTCTTGGCTGGATAAGCAATAAATATATCTTTCCATGAACTATTTATTGTCAACAATTATTATAAGCAATAATTGCTCATTAACATTGAAAAATCTTCCGAGAAAAGATACTTGCCGCCAACGGGACTTGAACCCGTGTCCTTCTGATTGCCGGTCGGATGCTCTTACCACTGAGCTGACCACGCTAGTTAAATAATAATTAATATTTAACAAGTTAAAAGTATTTCACCAAAAAATGTAGACATAATTTGTCTCGACGCCACCTAGCGAGAGATTTAGTACTAACAATACCTCCCTCACAAAAATAAAGTTGGTTGTTTTCAGGTGGAAAAATGCAATAATCAGTAATTGTTGAATGAAACACCAGTATATATTGAATTATTTGGGGGGTATTAGATAATCCGCCATAGCTCAGTAGTCAGAGCATCCGACCGGCAATCAGAAGGACACGAGTGAGTTGGCGTTTGTGTTTCGTTAGCGGCAAGTATCTTTTCTCGGAAGATTTTTTAATGTAAATGAGTGTTTCAGGCTGACAATTATTGCGTATAATAATTGTTACCCTTTGTGCTATGCATAAAAATCTTGTCTTAAACGTTAGTTTATAAATTAAAAATAATAATCAATATTTAACGTAGAATTTTTTACGTTACATGACCAAATCAAGTTCATAAATAATTATTACAGTGTAATTGGAAGTATGTACAGTACACATAGGCAAATCGTCCTTCTTTTTGGAGTGATTTATAAAAAATTTACGAACCAACCATTACCCTAAAATTAAAAATTTCCCCGGAAGGGAAGTTTTTTTTACATTAACTCCACACAGGAGGCCCTGAGGAAAGTAATTTCCCTCGGGGCTAATGTCATCTAAAATGCTGTCTGGAGAATCTTTTTGAGGAGAGAAAAGAATAAACATTGGTCTTAAAGAGAGATCCATGTTGTAGGAAGGAGGAATCACAGTGGCCGGCAAATCATTCCACAGCCGAGCTGTTGAACACAAGAACGAGTCAAAGAAGCGACCCGTTCTCATATGACAAATTTCAATCATGTACAAATTTTGGGCACGCGTTTGGCGTGTTTCCCGATCATGCACCGATGCCGAAGGGATCAATGATGCTAGTTCCTCGGAGCATCTTCTGTCAAATTCAACCGTGGGGCGCACTTGTGATTTGTGCAGGGTTAGCAGTTGTGTACTATTAAAGCATCTGCGGGCCCTGAACAGTTACAGATGGAGAGGACAGGACAACAATACAATTTTTTCTTGGCGCACACTCCTTGCTTCATTTACATTCACAAATCGCCTTGTACGTACTCTTCTTTTTTAGAATATAAATCGTGCCATGTCGCCCACAACTTTTTAAACGCCATGCGATAGTGAAATAAAATCAATTAATTACAGGCATATTTACTTTTACCGGGCACTTTTAAACAAACTAGTGCAGATCCATTAAAAATCGTGGGATATTATAATTTGTAAGATTTGTGAAGCTGAAGTTTAAAAAATATATATATACCTCGGGATCAATGCCTTTCAAAAGAAGAATTAGATGAAATTATTATCTTTAATTTTGATATTACCGAGAATCTTCAGCCTTGAAAGTTTTGATAAATAAATTATTATTTTAAAATGAGTTATTTATTCTAAATCCACCAAAGATCTTCTAAAAGCCAAGAAGAGTAACCTACTAATTTTAAGTAACCAAAGATAAATATTGGATATAACTTGCGTTATTTTTTCATTTTCTGGAATCGTTATTTAATTATTTTATCAACATTTTTAAATTGAGGAAAAGCCTTAATTTGTTTTCTACCGTAATTATTCTCTAAGATATTAAAGCTGTACAGGATGCGAAATAAGGGTGAAATAAAATTTTCCAACGTTTATAATACTGCGTGGTACGGGGTACTGCAAACCTGAACCAGAGTGCCAAAAAATAAAATATATCCCACAACCCGGCCCGCCAAACAGTAAGTGGGCAAACTCGTGTACCGCCAGGATCATAAAAAAATCTCATCCCGGAACTCGGGCACCGCTGCTGAGGCAGCAAACGAACTACTTATAGTGACCTACGGTAGGTGTGCCGATTATCCAATAAATAGTTCCCGAGGAGCGGTACTCATACGCGCCTCCAAAATTGAATGTTACGCTTAATCAAATGTATTTCGCAGATGAATGAACATAAATAGTTATAATAATATCCCAAGATACTATCTTGCGGCTATTTACTGTGAAAAATATTCCTATTTGATTATTAAATGTACGTATTGACAATAGAACAGGCAAATAAAAATTCTAGTAATAAAAACCATTAGAAAAATAACCGACTTCAAAGGAAGCATAAAAATATGGATTATGGACTTGGGAAGGAAGAATATAGATACAATTTTGCAACCTAACAACTCCTAACAAAGATTCATTCTTGTTTTTTACTTTCTTTCAGATTGAATTTTATAATTTTCCTTTGTAATATTTTAACACAGGTATTTACTTATATTTCAAAAAAGAAAACTTGTTCTCGGACATTAGTGAAATGTTGGACTCTTCCAATGAACGATAAGGTTCTCGGTTACAAGTTGGTTTATTATTTATTGTGTACATTTACAATATCATATTTTACTGGACTCACGTTCGAATCCGATTGGCTATGAATTATATCTGAAGTTTGCTCTGACAGACGGCAGCCGCCTACTCTACTAAAGCGTTCGGCTTTCATCGACACGAACGGCGCTAGATGGTACCGCTCGAATTCTTACTGCTTCAGCTGATTTCTGTTGGAATGTGGCAGAAGCTCTTACTTATCGACATCCATTAACAGTAACTGAAGCTACGCGCCTACGCAAAATACTACACTATCAAAATTCACCATATAAATGATAAAATTCATGAATTTGTGTACTGAAACAAACATGATAATTTAAAATAAAAAAATAACTTTGTATACACCGCTTTTATCTTTACCGACCGGGTTTCGCTACAACTTCGCTACAAGCTTCTTCATGGCAGTATAATAACATACGAACAAAAATGAAATAAACATGTATAAAAAGGTCGAGTGAAGTACCGTTTACTGTGTTTTCATTCGTGTTGAACCGAATGAAACCACTCCCAGTCGTATACATTCGATAGTATCAATATTTGGTAAGATAAAATAAACTCCTAGGATTCATTGTAAGAGTGACTAAACCATTCAGATCACCAAATGTAATCAAGATATTATATTTTTCTTTTGTTCGCTCCATACTAGAATTTGGATCAGTGATTTGGAATCCCCAATACAAAGTCAATATTGAAAGGTTAGAAAGAATCCAAAAAAAATTTTTGAAATACTTAGACTTTAAATCGTTCCGAATATCAGAACATGTAAAAGATTCCTTAGCATTCCATAAAATTACATCACTAGAAGAGAGAAGAAATATATCCGACCAGAAATTTTTATACAAAATCATCAACAACGCTGTTGACAGCAACTATCTTCTGGAAAACATCCACTTCCACTGTCCAGTACGTAATACAAGAACAAACAAACTATTCCACATCCCACAATCAAAAACTAACTACTCACAACATACATTTCTGAAAAGGACGTGCACAAAATATAACAATATCCTTTCAGACGCTGATATTTTCCATTTGTCCTCAGTTCAATTCACAAAATATGTAACGGAGAAGATCAAAACAGATTGTTGATCGTGAATCCTGCTGTGTGCCTTATTTTATTGTTTTTCTCTTATTATGTTGGTTTCATCTGATTTTCGTATGAATTATTATGTTGGTTTCATCTGATTTTATTATGTTGGTTTCATCTGATTTTCTGTAATCTAGTTAGGTATTATGTATGTATAACTTCTTATATTAATGAGTTTTTTCTTTAAATTCTATATTGTCAAATGTGGAAACTTCACTGGTTCATGCAAATTTGTCAAATGTAATTATTTAATAAAATATGTACAACTGTTTGTTTCCCAAATAAAGTAAAATAAAAAAATAAAAATAAAATAAAATAAAATAAAATAGGTTTTAGTAAAGAAACACGAAAATAGTAGAAGTTATCCCCTCTAGAGGAGGTTCACGTTTTTTTTGGCGCACTCTGCAGGTCTTCATTTACTCGCAAGATGTTTGTACGACCAAAATTTAACGAATGCACAAATTTTGTCGAATATCAACCCCATATTTCTGTACTATAACGCTAATAGCTTCGTTCTCATGAATTCATTTTCTTGTAAATCATACTTGTAACAGCAAAATTGGTTATAAGTTACAACGTAGGCTCTGATGACCATAATGAAAAACATGTTTTAAACAAGGCATCAGTTTTCCACGGATTTCAGTGCTTTTTTTAAATATGAAACAAATCTTCCTAATTTTTTTCCTTGATTATTCTGAGGATAGTATATTTCACAATCATCCCTAATGGGGGCATTTCGTGATGACCGTGAGAGGAGATAATTGTGTGGCTGGGCCTTAATCTTCCCCTCCATGTTCCGTCCCTACCCATGTAAGGAGAAAAGTGATTTGTTAAGGCCCTGCACACAATAAAGCAATTAGCTAAGTGTTTTCTTGTAATTACGATATTATTTATTTAAGTACAAAATGATGTTTAGACTTTTGTTTGTTCGGATTACAGAGGCTTATTAAGAGATTTGGTTTGATTATTTACACGATTTAGAGAACAATTTGTATTAACAATATTCTAATCTCTTTGAGAAGGATGTGTTTGAGTCATAGTGAACAAAATAAGATTAGAAATACGATGTAGGCGTGTTTCGTGGTCAAACAGTTTGACCGTTTTCGTTATTTGTTTTTGGGGTGTTATTTTATTTTTCATATAATGAATAACTGATTACTTTGTATAAAACCACTATTTTTAAAACAATATCAACATGTTTCGACAATAATGTTGTCTTCATCAGGATATGTTAATATAATAAATGACAAAAAAGTATAGACAAATTAGAATAAATTATAACATAGACAAAATATTAAAAAGTAGAGGTGATTAATTACTTACTAAAAGTATAAATAAGTCTAAATCAAAAAATCAATAATTATAATTAATTGTAAGTATTAATAAGAAAATAAATTTAAAAGATGACTATTTTTATAAAGGTTTGGTTATTTATAATATTTAATTTAGTATTAATGCTTTTTCTAATTTCTAAAATTTCTAAATTATCCAATTGTATGCCCGTAGTGTTAGTATGTAAAATTTTAAGACCTGTATTAATATCAAAAGAATGACTTGTTTCCAAAATATGGTTGGCAAATTCAGAATAATTATTATTATTTAAACATCTTATATGTTCCTTAACTCGAATATTAAAATTTCTAGAAGTTTTTCGTTTTTCCAATATAAAAAAAGTTACACTCATTACAAATTAATCTATAAACCCCAGATTTGTTCAAAAAATCACATTTATCCTTATTATTTAAAATATAATTTTTTAATTTGTTATTTTTATAAAAAGCGGGTTGTACATTATTTGGCATGTTTTTATACAAAGTAATCAGTTATTCATTATATGAAAAATGATGCCACAAAGTAATTTTGAGAAGTTTGAAGAAGTTATTTTATTTTATTTATTTATTAATTTTCGGGAAATCGACAGTTTATATTTATTTCAGTTTGTACATAGTATTAAATAGCCAAAATAAAACCAATTACGGATTTCCTCCTTGTGACTTTACTTCTACTGAGACAGCATAATAAGAATAAGTAAGTTAATTTTATAAAAAAGGAATATTTATCCCTAATTAGATATATAAAACAAAAAAAATTATATATATATACTCAAAACAATTTTTTTTAATATAAAAATGAAAAATTACAAAACAAAAAATCTATCAATACATTGGTAGCAATGGAGAGAAGTTGTACGTTTAAATCAAATCATAACAGAAAAATAAACAATAAAAACATAACATTATTCAAGAACCATCAGAGAAATACTCTTTTATCGACCTTTTATATTCAGTTATGCCGTGTTGCGCTACCTCCTCTGTAGCCAAAGTTTCAGACGCGTTGCAGTATCCATCATCTACCGGATGTGCCGGATTTGCCCTGATGATGAACACTGCAACGCTGTCTGAAACATTGACTAAAGAAAGAGGCAGCGCAACACAGCGTAACACCCCAAAAACAAATAACGAAAATACTTTTGGCCGTGAAAATCTAAAAACGTACCAGTGTGACCATTCTTTGCTTTGATTTCAAATATCTGTGTTTCATTGTAATTGTGAAATTTTCATTTCGATAAAATGGGATAGCCATATACATTTTCAGACAGAATGCGTGCTAATTAGGCAAGAAATAAAAGACGCTACATCAAAAGGTTTCCATTCATGCATGAAAGGCATTTCTAGCGCGCATTCTCTATTCAGTAGTAAAGATGGTCATTGGGTGCAAGCACTATTTTTTTAAATTCATTGGTTTTCGTTATATTAATACTGTTGATGTAAATATTAGAATAGTGTTGTGGGCGTGTACGTGTGCAAGAAGAAAGATATATTTTTCCCCGCTTCTGATGAAATTTGTAAAAACTCATCAAATTCTTTCTTGATCAGATAAAGGTTTCATTAGCCTGTCTGGGGCCTAGGAGTAGAAAGTTCTTTTTTATGTGACTACCGCACATGAGTCCCAACTGCTTCCAACCGTCTGACCAGTGAGAATACGGCACCTCCAGTTGGGGTATGTTGTGAGGCTGAAGAAAGTAGGGAGGGGAACGAGATGACGAAGAGGAAGGTGGTAAGTACCTGGCTATTCGTCACAAAACATGGCTAAAGCCATTTCAAACGACGTTTCAATTCTGAATAGTAGGCTTACAATAGGGCGATATTGAGAGTATATTCCACTCTGGAACAAGGGGAGTAGGGTGCAAAAAGTCAATTGGTGTTTGGTGCAAAACATTTCAAAAACTTTTTAATATAGAATTTATTTTGGTTTTGAAACCAAAATTCCCAAGCACACTGAGTTTTGGGGCACATTTTAAAAGCTACAATCCTACAAGAAAACAATAAACCTTATAAAACGTTACTATAATTTTATTGAGGGGGTTGATGCAAGACAGGGTAAAGACGGAATTGCATGGGGGCCCAGTCAGCTTTTGCTAAAATGCTGTGCCTTAGATCCGCACCTAACTAGAACGCGTATTATTTTAATTTAATAAATTAAGAAATAACACAACTTAATCAATTAAAATTTCCGTGCGCAAGCCGGGATTTGAACCCACAGCCACCGGATTGCTAGTGGAGAGCCGTACTCCTCGACCAGGGAGGTTTATGTAAATTATCATTAAATTGGACACGACCGTTTTCTTTCAAATCGTATCGATCAGATTTCCGGGAATTGAGAGATTAGTGATAAGCGGATTATTTCTAAAATACTTTTTTTCTATTTAACATCTTGTCAATTTTATAAACATTACTTTCTTGCGAAAAAATATTAATGCTCCGTGGTAAGCGTTCAAAAAGAAGAAGAAGATGGTTTGAAAGGGAGATACGAATATACGAATGTTTAAGAGAGCGCACAAACATTAATTTTTTTTATATGAATACCGCACAAGAGTCCCAACTTCTCCCGTCTGGAGCCAGCAAGACTACGGCATCCCCAATTGGAGTATGTTGTGAGGCTGAAGGTAGTGGGGAGGGCAGGAGATAGGGAAGAGGAAGGTGGAGAAGTACCTGGCTATTCAGATCTGGTCACCAAACACGGCTAAAGCCATTTCAGGTAACGTTTCAATTCTGAATGGTTGTCTTACATCAGGGCGATACTGAGGTATCTTCCACTCTGGAACGTGCCGCAAATATACTATATATTATTTTAAATGAATAAATTGTGAAATACACAAATTAATCAAATAAAATTTATTTTCCACGCCGGGATTCGATCCCTCGACCTTCAAGCGCCTTACCGCAGCTCTACGCCGGCCGTCAAATAATAATAATTAAGCGAAATTTGAAAATAAAATTAATTAATAATAATAGAACATGGCTCGTTTAAAATAGAGCACAAATCTCTCGCCAAATACATATATTTTTTGAAGAACTTAAAACTTAAAATGTTAAAAAATATATTTTTAATTGGCATAGATTCGGACTTTAATGTTTTTTTTTATTTGGTGTATTGAACCCCAATTTTTGAGCCAAAACACTATTTCTTCTCTGCCACCAAATCAATAATGTTTACAATATCTGCCTTTATAATTTTATTCAATTACACTATTTTACGCCGTCACTTACGTAACAAACACCAGAAAATTCTAATATTTAAACCGATCAAATTAGTCAAATCAAGCGATGACTATTTGACATTTTCTTTACAAAATCCCTCCCCGATTTTTTCAAAGCATTCTGAAAGTATGTCAACGTCGTTGTTGACAAAATAAAGTAAAACAAACCCTGATAACGTGCTTTAAATAAACAAGAAAAATTGTAGGTTCAAAAATACTTGTTTAAAAAATGTTAATAATACATTTTTTTCTCTCGCAATACTGAGGGAAGAAAATATAAAAAGGCTTCATTTTTAGGGTTACCTCATCAATGGTTACGCGACTCTTCATCCCGCGACAAAATATCATCAACAAAATATCCCCGACAAAATATCCTGCCAACAAAACGTCCCCCAACAAAATATCTAGACAATAAATTATTGTTCAAAAATAATAAATTGGATTGAAATTAAAATAAGATTGGGTTAGGTTAGGTTAGAAATTGTGTTGGAGGATGTTTTTTGCATAGGACATTTCGTCTCAGGGATATTTTGTCGAGGGATATTATGTCGAGGGATATTTTGTCGGGAATATTTTGCCGCGGGATGAAAACGAGCGGTACCTTGTCAATTCACCTTCCAGAGCCTCGTGACTGTGAGTTATACGATCCCCAAATATTTGCCGTCAATTTCTGTAAATTATTTCGCATTTTATTCTGCTCCTGTACAAACAGCCCTTCAAACGAATTCCCGGAAAAATATTAGTCTCAGAGAAGGATTTTGAAGGTCTGTAGAAGATTTCCGCTGTTTCTACAAGTCCAGGAACAAAGGTTCTGCGTAAGTACCTACTCGTGTTGTACAAAGAAGTACTAAAATACGAGACAAGATTTTTAGAGTGGTCGCAGCTTAATTTTATTCAGGATTTAATGGTATATTTATGAGAGAACTTTGAGAAATTAAGTTCGAATCATTATTTTTTTCTGACAGTTTGTGAAGCGTGACTATTAATAACATTTTGATGAACACTGATTTTTTGGCTTTGTTAAACAAATTTTTTGATGTATTTTGCCTCAGTAAATTTTTTTTTTTAAACGCGAACATCGGGTTTTTCTTTTAAGAATTATTTATTTTTTGAAGTGAAAACTTCTTTAGCACCATTGTGGTTTGAAACTCGGTGAACCGAAAACTAGCCACACTAAAAAGAGACAAACATAGACATCTATAGGATTTAGCCTGCAAGAGAATGGGATAGTATAATCGGTATCCTCTTTGTGAGGTGCTTCGTAGTCTCCCCACTCTTGTCTACTTTAGTTTTCCAAAGGTACTTCTAACGCGTGTGAATTGCAAACTCAGATGTTTTTTTTTAATTAACGGCTATTTGATTCCACATTTGAAGTCATAACATGTGGTGTACATAAGTGTAAAGTATCGTAATTAGTCTGGGATTAGTACTCACATTGCTTTAGTTGTCTTCGGGCTCGTCGAGTCTCATGGTCTCGTTTACGAGATGTGCCGAGGGTCACCGAAGGTTGGTATGCTTGTCATTATGATCCTAGAACTCCACGGACAAAACCTAGCTTCCATTTTGAAAGGACGTCAGTCCTTGAAGTTGTATATATAAATTACGATACGTCAATAAATAGTCACTCTGATTCAAAGAACCTAAGTCTTTTAATAAGCAAATTGTGTTATTGAAGAACGTTGATCCCAGAACTGATAAATAATATACGTTCAATTTATTATTTATTTTGTTACCTCTCTCTCTCTGGTTTCAATCCTGGGATTGGTTTGCAGCAATTTCCTTTAGTTTCCTCTTCCATTCTTCCCTGTCTTGTGCGGCTCTTTTGAGGTCTGCATATGATAAGCAGCGCACGTCCACCAGCAGGTCCTCCAGGTACTCTCGGCGTGGGCGTCCCCTAGAGTTTGTCCCCTCGGTCATACCCTCCATTATGGAATGCAAGAGGCCTTCTTGTCGTATTACATGGCCGATCCATCTTGCACGCCTTTCGGACAAGGTCCTGAGCAGGCGCCTTCCTCCTTCGATTCTTTGGAGAACCTCCTCATTTGTAATGTGGTCTCTCCAGGAAATTCCTAATAGTTTTCTATAGGACCACATCTCAAAAGCCTCTAGTCTCCGTTTATCTCTTTTGGATAGGCACCATGTTTCGCAGCCGTACATCAAGATACTCCATACATAGGTCTTGATGAGGAGTATTCTCAGCTTTAGGTCTATATTATTTGATTCAATTATTTTCGACCTTTTATTGAAAGCAAGCCTAGCCTGGTGTATACGGCTGTCGACATCGCTCTTAGACCGACCGTCCCATGTTATTTTGCTCCCGAGATAGACAAACTCCTTGGCGTTCTTTAGTGGAACTCCTGACATCTCTATTCGCATCTGATGTTGTGTTCGGCCTACAGTCAGTCAGTCAACAAAAGCAAGCGGGTGGTGTGGATTTTATAAAAGTTGGGAAATGGCGTTGTGTTTCGTTAGCCACAGCAACGTGTGGCCGGGTCTGCTAGTTATTTAATAAAATTATTACAAAATTGTATCAAGTAGATACTTTAACGTTTTAGTTAGATGAACATACTACATGTTTTTAATTATATACAACAATGGCTGAGAAATAAGAACAAAAAAATATTTGCTTTTTCGAGACAATCAACAGAAAATAAAGAGCATTCATTTCCCATTGTTTATAAAATAAATTGAAACCTATTAATGCAATTCAAAATAAGGTATTCCAAACATTTAACGGTTTTCGTAACGGAAATCTCACTTCAATGACTTCAGATATTTTCCAACAATTTCAACAGCCAGTGAAAAGGTAAATATTTTGAATTTCAGATCGAATATCAAATCCAAATTATTTAATATTAGAGTTACGGAGAACGGAGGAAGTGCCGAAATTGTTCGAAATGAAATTGAATTCTGGTACTCTGTACTATTCTTACAAATAAACATTTAGAATTACAATTCTTGCATTATTAGACTTTATGTCCTATATATACAGGGTGTTAAGAGGAAGGGATGCGTGGCCATTTTCATACAAAACTTAAATTTGGATTTGAGGCCAAAATACTTGATCAAACTGAATAATTATTTTTTTAACCAAAGGATACCTTTATAGCAAATATACTTAGAAAATATGTATGAAGGATGTGAATCTTTCATGGTTTTAGAGGCAACTTTGACACTTTTTTTGTGAATTTATGGTTATTATTAAAAACATAATCTTATCCAACCTATGAAATATAAAATAATAACTAAAACTTTAAAAGGTTTTATGGGTCGAAATTTTAAACTCATGTGCGGTAAATTTATATTCCAACGTAAATCAGTTATTTTTAATTTAAAATGAAAACACATTAAAACGCTTTTCTTGATATTTTATATTACATTATATTTACATGGTAGGAAGAGCCACATCATTTTTTTAAAATAATTATCATCAAAAATAATTACCACATTTGAATCTAAAATCATGAAAATAGAATCCTTTAATGGCCTATATATCTTAAATAAACATACCGATGTTTGTTTAAAAAAACATTTTGATTAAAAAATATATTAAAATTAAAAAAATATATTAAAATATATTAAAAAAATATAAAAAATATATTATTCAGATTCTACCACAATTTGGCTCAAACCACCAAATTAAGTATTTTTTCTTTAGAAAATTATAAACACTAAAGAAACGACTTTTAAAATAAACCATTTTATGGTATTTTAATTATTTAGTTTCTTTTAAAATAATTGTACTAATAAAATAAACAAAAACAACTTTTTCGCTTAAATCGACCGTTTCTAAACTCCGTTTGGCTGGCGATGTAAGACACAACAAGAACTACGTCTCGTATTTATGGCTCATGTATTCCTCTAAGAAACGTACCTGACTACTTTAACCAGTAATTCCTGACATTATTCTTGTTTTGGCATTGAGAATTATATCTTCCTCCAGTAATTTTTTTTTTTATGAATATTCATTAATCCCGTTAGCTTTAAATTCGGATGAAACGGAAATGAGTCAAAAAAATGTATTATTTGACGGTCCTCGGTCATAATATAATGCGGTAAATTCATGACTACGCACGGGCCTCCAATAGCTACGCGGTATGAAGCGCCCGATTCTCAGCGCCCAGAAAGACATCCAGCGAACGGAAGTTCGAAACCTACCAAATCCAAAAAAATAAAACATTTTTATTTTTGTAAAATCAATATCTAATCTTCAAACCATTTAAAAATAAACAGACAAAAGAAAAGAACGACTTTCTAGTTGCACTTCTTTAATTGCACACTCTGATTTTTTTTTAATTATTATTTTTTTTTAAAACAATAAAATTATTTCGCATATCCCCCAAGTCATTCTGCCGAATAACCACCTAAAATACCGCCCTGACCAAAACTATCCAACTTCTTAAATATTTTTAGTTTTCCTCCAGGTAATCTCAGAAATCATTGAAGTCGGGTATGTCTCTTAAACCCTTGTATAGCATACGATTTAAGAAGTTATTACTTCAATTAAGTCATACAACTGGTAATATTTTCACAAAGTATTTTTGATATTAGTGTATGTAGGGGGTTGTTAATGGCCGTATATAAAATATATCTTAAACGGCGCCGCGTATCATTAATTCCGTATCTGCTGACATTTTGTTCCTGTTATATAATTTCGCATATCGCAGAATTCACGCATGGACGGTTATGTCCTACACTCCCTATAAATTAGGTTAATTTATTGTGACAGCAAGAATGGGGAAGATTAGATAATTGGACCTGGGAAAAATAGGATGCTTCCGTAACAGAGCGTGAAGCTCTTGACTCTGAACTTAAGTTAACTGAGCGTAGTAAAGGTCCGTTTTATCTCGACCGTTTTGTATTTTGTCTGTTTGTTTTTTACGTTTCTTTTTCGATTCAAGATGGTGGCCGTTTTAATGGTTCGGTAAAGATTATTTTTCAAATGTAAAATCTTCTTGTTTATTTGGACTTTTTCATTCGCATTTCCTGAATTTTACTGTGCTTATCTTTTTTTTTTTACAGTGTATACCGCACAAGAATCTCAACTGCTCCCATCTGGATGGAGCCAGTGAGACTATGGTATCCCCAATTGGGGTATGTTGTGAGGCTGAAGGTAGTGGGGAGGGGAAGGAGGTGGGGAAGAGGAAGGTTGGGAAGTACCTGGCTATTCAGATCTGGTCACTAAACACGGCTAAAGCCATTTTCAAGCAACGTTTCAATTCTGAATGGTGGTCTTACACCAGGGCGATACTGATAGTATCTTCCACTCCGGAACATGCCGCAAATATACTATAGATTATTTTGAATGAATTAATTGTGAAATAACACAAATTAATCAAATAAAATTTATTTGCGCATGCCGGGTTCGAACCCGCGACCTCCGGATTGTGAGTCAAGAGTCTTACCCACTGGACTACGGAGGTCTTTTAAATGTGAATTGTCATTGAGAAAGCGTCGTTTCTTTGAACAAATCGTATAATTCCTTACCTAATTTGATTAAACAAAAATTTAAATAAAATATAATATAGTTTACTAGCTGACCCGACCACGGGTTGGTATGGCTAACGAAACACAACGCCATCTACTGGATTGTTTCCCAACCTTTATAACCACCATAAATTAACGAACACCGTCATCTGTTAATTTGCATACGAACACCCTAATCACCTAGCGGTATGAAATATACTTTACGACCATAGACATATGAATATTAGTAGACCAAAACATAAAGGTAAGGGGAAGACAACAACTACAGCAGGGCGCAGAGCGGGAAGACTTTGGAGATATGTAATTCATCGATAACTCAATGTGACAGTGTATAGGCATCTCGCATTATAATATCACCATTTGGTTCTTAAAAGTAAACTCTGCTATTGAATGAATAGACCTTTTTACATGGGAGCGCGAATTGCTCGTCGCGTATTGAACAAATTTGCGAAGTCTAAATACGGCAAAATAAAGTTCGCTTATTTTCAGACTCAAATATTTTGTTGCCGTATTTAGTTAGGACACTTTTACAAATGTTTAATAATTTACATACCCCGTATATATCGACGAGCACACGCCATGTATCTCGAGTGATAGTATATATTTACACGTTTTCAAAACACAAATCATGTTTTTTGCGGTGTTATTTCGTAAAATGCACCGATGAGCGCTCGACGCTGGCTCGCAGAAGAATGATGACGTCACATTTTTCAGATTCACGCGAAGCCATACTCAATCCCAGCCGGTTCAAAGGAACCGGTATGGGGAGGGGGAAATTGATGGAAGTATGAACGCCCTCTAGCTTTTGTTTTTGTGCACTGTCAGTTCTACCTACATTGTTTGTGCACTGTCATTTACGATCTTTTACGTTGTCTAATTATAAAATAAATAGTTCTAAAGTCTTAACTGCCTTTTCTTACATTTCATCAGGTTATGGGCCGCCCCAACCCTGCCGTTTACAGTTTTTTTTTGTGTTTTGAGTAGTAAATAAAAAGTAAAAATAGTGAAAACTGCGAGTATAACCTCACTTTGGTTACCGAGCTCGCGAGTGATTTTTTCTTTTCAGACATCTATTACTTACTGTTGAATGTTTAAATATAAATATGGCTGGAAATAATTCGATGATGTCGATTGAGAAGTTGACTGGTCGTGACAATTGGGCAAGTTGGAGTTTTGCGGTCAAAGCATACTTACAGCACGAAGATTTATATTGTTGTATTTTGAAAGAACCAGTGGCTTCAGATTCTAATTCAGTTAAACAAGACATCAAAGCCAAGTCAAAGTTAATATTATTAGTAGACCCAATTTTATATGTACACATTCAAGAAGCCGAAAATGCAAAACAGGTATGGGAAAATTTGGCAAAGGCATTCGAGGACAGTGGATTGACTCGAAAAGTGGGTTTATTAAAAGAACTCATTAACACCAATTTAGAAAGTAGCATTTCAGTCGAATACTACGTAAACAAAATTATGACAGCCGCGCACAAGTTAAGGAATATAAAATTCCATGTGGACGATGAGTGGTTGGGCACATTAATGCTGGCAGGTTTGCCAGAAATATATAGGCCCATGATAATGGGCTTAGAAAGTTCCGGTATAAAGATTAGTGCTGATTTAGTAAAAAACAAATTACTACAGGAAGTAAAGACATCAGACACTACCGCACTTTATACAAACACAAAAAATAATCAGCCCAAAAGTATTAAGAAAGGCTTAAGATGTTTTAATTGTAACAAGTACGGACATCTCAGTAAAAAATGTTGGCATAAGAAGACAAGTGATAATAATAAAAAAACAGATAAAAATACAGGGTATGTTGCAGCCTTTTCAGCATCTACAACAAACGACTCTCATTCTTGGCATATTGATTCAGGGGCATCTATGCATATGACCATGCACCGTGACTGGCTCACTGATATCACTCTCTCTTCTGTACCGAGCATCAGAATTGCTAATAACAAAGTATTAAAGGTTGAATGCTGCGGTAATGTATGTATCAAAATAAATGCAAACAATGGCAGCACCGATTCAATACAGGTGAGGAATGTTTTATATGTACCAGAATTAAAAACAAATTTGTTGTCAGTTAGCAAAATAATTAAAGGTGGATGCAGAGTAATATTTATCGAACATGGCTGTCAAATTTACAATCCGAGTAACAAGTTAGTTGCAAAGGCCGAATTAATTAATGACACATATCTGTTAAATACTTGTGATAATCAAAATATGCAAGTCATGATGGCTAAGACTGATGATGATACTTATCTATGGCACCAGAGGATGGGTCACTTAAATTTCATTAGCCTTAATAAAATACCTAACTGTACAGAAGGTGTAAAGCTGTCACCAAGAACAGAAAATTCCATTTGTGTTACCTGTCTTGAAGGCAAGCAAACGAGAAAACCGTTCCCCACTGAAGGCTCCCGTGCAACCAGCCTGCTAGAGCTTATTCACAGTGACGTGTGTGAACCTATGAAGCACACTTCAATTGGAGGGGCAAGGTATTTTGTAACCTTTATTGATGATTTTTCTCGGAGAGTACATGTATATTTTATTAAGAATAAGAATGAAGTATTTGAAAAATTTGTGGAATTTAAGAATAGAGTAGAAAATGAGTTAAGTACAAAAATTAAAATTTTGAGAAGCGATAATGGAACTGAATAAAAAAATAAAACTTTTGAAGCCTACTTAAAAAAAACATGGAATACTGCACCAGACATCTAATTCATACACACCAGAGCAAAACGGCCTCAGTGAAAGAATGAATAGAACTTTAATAGAGAGAGCTAAATGCACGATTTTAAATGCTGAGTTGCAGGTCACATTCTGGGCAGAAGCGGTAACTACAGCAGCATATATCGTTAACCGTTCTCCCACCTGTACCTTATCCGATGTGACGCCCTATGAAGTATGGACTGGTAAGAAACCAAATCTAAATCACATGAGAATCTTTGGATGTCCTGCAATGGTGCATATTCCTAAAGAAAAAAGAACTAAGCTTGATGTGAAGTCACGTAAGTTAATTTTTGTTGGCTACAGCGACAGTATCAAAGGTTACCGATTTATAGATCCTGAAACAAAAAAAGGAGTCCTGAGTAGAGATGTTGTATTCCTAGAAGCTTCTATTAAAAGAAATAAAGTGGACAATGTACCTGAAAAAGAAAAAGAAATTTGTAAAAAAGACATAGAGATAGAAGAAAATTCAAAGGAAAGGTATGATGAAGTAAAAGAAAAGAATTCTGTTTACTTACCTTTGTATGATGAACTCGAAGAACCAGTGGAAAGAAATATTGATGATGAAATTAATGACAGAAGAGAAACACAGGCTGAATCACAAAGTATTTATATTTCAGATGATTCTGATCAATATGAGGACGTTAATGATGACACATACGTACCAGACAGGACAGTTGACTCTCCACTGGAATCTAATATGACTCTGAGATCGCTGCCGAGGAGAATGAGATGTCAAAATAATGATGGAAATGATATTCATCCAGGTTCCTCATCCTTAATGTGTCAAAGTTCTGAGTCAACTATTAATTTACTAAACAGTGATCCACAAAGTCTACAAGAAGCTTGTTAAGATTTCAGGTACTGAAATATTAATATTTGTGATTGTCACCCTAATGGTTGTGGCAACATTTTTTGTGTTGGCAATTGCCAGGGCGATTTCGTATTGCCACGGATTTTTTAATTCCTTCTTCTCTTGTTACCATCCGTCTTGGGCGGGTCGTTTTTGGGCAAAACGTCTGCTGCCAGGTTTTCACTTCATGTGGGTTATAAAACCGCGGAGAGAGATAGCATCATTGGGCTCACCGTACATGAGCTACCCTACGGGTCTTTTATTGTTTCAATAAAGACCAATTATTCAAGAGCTGGAGTTATTATTGAAGAGTTACTCCAGCCACACTTCCCTTGGAATCTGGTGTTACCACGCCGGATTGCTTTGTCAGGAGAGCGGAAGTTGAGATCCTGAACATTGATCATTCGAGCCGGGTGATCATTATTGGATTGACTCATTCAAGCTGGGTGATCATTATTTGGATTGATCCATTTGAGACTGAAGATCATTATTTGGAGTGGCCCAGTCAGGCCTCATCATCATCGGGAGTGGTCCAGTCGGCGGCCTCATCATCATCGGGATTGGTCCAGTCGGCGTCCTCATCACCATCATTGGATTGATCAAGCGAGCCTCATCACGACGCTCGCATGCACAGCAAATCAGGTTGTAGCCTTCCTTTCATTGTCCTTTCAAATTCCATTTAAAAAGCTAAAAATCTGTGTAGATGCCACATTATTTCGTATTGATTATATCGAATTACATTCGGGTGTTCATAATCAGATGCTTTCAATATTACATAGCATAAATTTGTTGGTGATAATAATTTTTATTGTTGTATTCAGTCTGCCGAATAACTTTGCTTTTGCCTACCTACATTTCTAGCCACGCGGTTGCAAGTTTCGTCTTTGTGCGCTATAGTATTGTGAGTGGTTTCTCTATGATCCAAAGTATATTATTTATGGAATTATTCATTGTTGTTTACGTCAAACTGTCGCGTTGTGTATTGTGTATTCAGTTTTTAAATCAAGTTAGTGTTATTTCGTTTGTAAAAAATGGAACTCGACAAGTTGATTAAACGGCGCGGGGTTTTGAAAGGTTCATTAACGAGATTCGAAACCTATTTAAGCAACGGAAATGATATTACACCTGGCGTGTTGTCAGCCAGGTTGGACGCCATTAAACCTTCTCTGATAGAATTCTCCAAAATTCAGCTGGAGATTGATTTATTGAACAAATCAGAAGATAATGACGCGAGGGATAATTTTGAAGGTACATATTTTAATGTAATTGCATTAGGACAGGAAATGTTATCAAAATTTAAGAAGATTGAAAATGTCCCAAATATCTCAGTAAATTTACCACCAATCTCTATACCAGTGTTTTCAGGTGACAACCATAAATGGTTGACTTTTAAAAATTCGTTCATTGCCTTAATTCATGATAACAGTAAATTAAATAATGTTCAGAAATTTCATTACCTTATTAGTTATGTGTCCGGAGAGGCACTTGATTTGATTAGTTCGCTAGAAATAACCGGGGATAATTATAGTGCAGCTTGGACAATGCTTATTTCGAGATACGAAAATGTCCGACTTATAGCAAATAGACATTTGAATTTCTTATTTAGTTTTACACCGTTAAAACGACAGAATCATCATGAATTAAGGAATTTAATTGATCAAGCAAACATTCATTTGAGAGCTTTACGCAACTTAAAGCTACCGACAGACCATTGGGACACGTTAATCATTCATATTCTAACCTCAAAGTTAGATAATCACACACGTAGCCTTTGGGAATCAATAGAATGCGACGAAGTTTATCCTACGTTCGTGCAGTTTAGCAATTTTATTTCACAAAGGTCTCAGATCCTGGAAACTATCCAAGGTGATATTGGTGGAATGCAACAGAAATCGGAACCAGTTGCAACAAAAGCAAAGTTTTTTAATTTTAAGGAAAAGAAGTCTACAAACAAGGTTACGTTAGCGTCGAGCAACGTTAATTGTATGCTGTGTAATGACAGTCATTTCATTTATTCTTGCAAAATATTTGTTAACAAAGAACCAGCGGCACGAAGAAAGCTCGTTTCAGAGAACAATTTATGTTATAACTGCCTAAAACCGGGGCACCTTTCAAAGTTGTGCAGGTGGAAGGAAAAATGCAGTGTTTGTGATCGAAAACATCACACTCTGTTACATATCAATACTGATAATGTACAAGCGGGTACTTCAACTGGCAAGGGTCAGTCGGAGGCACCAGTAAATTTAGCATGTCATAGTGACATGAACGGGCGGGAAATTTTACTATCTACCATAATAGTAAAAATAGAAGACGCGTATGGTGGAACACACAAAATACGCGCACTTTTGGATTCGGGTTCAATGTCTAATTTTATTACAAAGGATACTTGTAAAAGATTAAATTTGCATTGTACAAAGTTGAATATACCTGTTTCAGGTTTGCATAATAATTTAATTCATGTAAAGGAAACAGTTGACATTAAATTTAAATCATTATGTTCTCAATACCGGGATGAAATATCTTGTTTGGTATTAGATGAGATTTCTTGCAATCTTCCACAGACCTTGATTAATCCAAAAATGTTGAACATTCCAGACGGCATCCAGTTAGCTGATCCGCAGTTTTACCAGCCAGCTGCTATTGATATGCTGATCGGAGCAGAGATATTCTGGCAGGTGGTTCGTACGGATCAGATACAGTTAGGAAAGGATAAACCTACATTGCATCGAACGGAGCTAGGCTGGATAATATCAGGAGCTGTACAGAGGCATCAAAATACGAGGCCAGTTAAAGTTTGTCATATTTCATTAAATTCTTTGCAGAATCAAATAGAAAGGTTTTGGAAGGTTGAAGAAATTGAAAATAGTAAGCATCACTCTCTGGAAGATAGTGAATGTGAAAAGATTTTCAAAGGCACGCATAAACGCGATGCAAATGGTAGATTTGTAGTGAACTTACCATTTAAATCTAACCTATCTCAATTAGGAGATTCATTTAGTATTGCTAAAAGTAGATTGGTGTCAATGGAAAGGAAATTCTTAAGACAACCTAGTTTAAAGGAACAATACTCGGAATTTATTGATGAGTATCTTGCGTTAGGTCACATGACTGAATGTGAACCTCCAATACGTGATGAAACTACTTATTATTTACCACATCACGCTGTATTTAAAGAATCAAGCACAACTACTAAAATTCGTGTTGTTTTTGACGGGTCGGCTAAACCCGCTCGAGGGATTTCTTTGAATCGCGCTCTAATGATTGGGCCCACCATTCAAAATGATATATTTTGCCACTTGGTATTTTTCAGAAAACATCAATATGCAGTCACTGCAGATATTGCAAAAATGTACCGCCAAATTAATATCAACCCGGAACACAGAAATTACCAACGTATATTATGGAGAAAGGATGCGGAGGATTGTTCGAAACACTATACGCTAAACACGGTGACATATGGTTTGGCTCCTTCGCCTTATTTAGCAATACGTTGTCTGCATCAGCTAGGTAATGACGTTTCATTTACTCATCCATTAGCTAGTAAATCCCTTAAGGAAAATTTTTATGTAGATGATTTTCTTTCTGGTAGTGACTCCATTGATACTTGTCACTTGCTTAAATCACAAATCATTAATGCGCTTGCTACAGCAGGCATGGAGATTAGAAAATGGAGGTCTAATGCGCCCTCGATTAATGATTCTAAAGATAATTTAGAATTATTGCCAAATGAATCCAATGAAGCTAAGATTCTCGGATTAATATGGGACACCAAACTTGATGAGTTTACCTATCAGGTAGAAAGCATAGACTCAAAGTTAGAAGTAACAAAACGTCAAGTTTTATCATTAATTTCAAAAGTGTTTGACCCTTTAGGACTGGTAGGCCCAGTAATCATTGTCGGTAAGATAATTATGCAAAGACCAGGAAGCTAAAAACATCCTGGGATGACAAGCTACCCAATGACCTTTTATTGGCCTGGCAGATTTACACGCTGAGTCTCCGTAAAGCAAATCATATTCGGGTACCGAGGAAAATTTTCTGCTTTAATAAAAAATCTTTTAGCTTACACGGTTTTTGCGATGCATCTCAAGTAGCATATGGCGCTTGTCTGTATTTAAGATCTACCGATGAACACGGCATTCACCAATCACAGTTAATATGCGCTAAATCTCGTGTAGCCCCACTAAAAAATTTATCGTTACCACGTCTTGAGTTATGTGGAGCACAATTATTAGTTAAATTAATGAAGCGGGTGACGGCAGCTCTCCAAGTAACGGTTGACACCACTTTGTGGTGTGATTCGTCAATAACATTGGCTTGGATTGCAGGAGAACCGTACCGTTGGACTACCTTTGTTGCTAACCGCGTATCAGAAATACAACGTGAAGGTGATGGCGCTATATGGCGTCACATTTGTTCAACTGAAAACCCAGCTGACATAATTTCCAGAGGAATAACATCTCAGCAGTTGAAAACATCTTCATTATGGTGGTCAGGACCACCATGGCTCACGTCCGACGAGGATAAGTGGCCACGTTCTACATTTGATACTCCCACGGAGTTGCCAGAAATGGCGAGGATAGTTTTGGTTACTAGTAGTCCTGTCGATTGGGAAATATTTAATAATTATTCTTCATTAAGACGACTGAGGCGCGTAGTTGCTTATATGTTACGTTTCATACATAACTGTTCTAAACGAAGACCGATGCGGGTCGACGAGCTTTCTGTAATCGAACTGGAACATGCCATGCATGTATTGATTTTGAACGCTCAGCGATTCGCATTTCATGATGAAATAGCGTCTGTGAGTAATGGAAGATTTGTATCTAGGCAGAGCAAAGTAAAGGCACTAAATCCTTTTATGCAGGATGGGTTGTTGTGTGTTGGAGGTCGACTATCACAATCCGATATTACCTCAGCCTCTCAAAAACATCCAATTTTGTTACCACAAAATCATAAGTTGACTGACTTAATAATAACCCATCTGCATTATGAGAATTTACATTTAGGATGTAATGCTCTGCTCGCATTACTGCGTTTACGTTTTTGGCCAATATATGGTAAAAACGCAGTGAAGCGAGCACTGCATAAATGTATTGTATGTTTCCGAGTCCGTCCGCGCGAATGTCGCCAGCTCATGGGTGACCTTCCTGCTGACCGATTCCGAATCCAAAGACCATTTTATGTAACCGGCATAGATTTTGCAGGTCCAATTTTAATTAAGTCTGGTTTAACCAGAAATGCTAAGAGTGTAAAATCTTACATATGTTTATTTATTTGTTTTTCAACGAAGGCAATTCACCTAGAATTAGTGACTAATTTAACTTCAATGGCATTTATGAATGCATTGAAAAGATTTATAGCTAGGAGGGGTAAACCCTCACGACTTTTTACTGATAATGGAACTAACTTTACAGGTAGTTATAGGGAACTTACTGAACTATTTGATTTTTGAAGGCATCTGATAAAGAAATCCATAATTTTTTGGCCCAGCAGAATATTAGCTGGAGTTTCTTGCCTCCCCGCTCACCGCATCACGGGGGACTTTGGGAAAGTGCAGTTAAAATGACCAAGTTGCATTTAAAAAAAGCAATGCGGTCAACTGTTTTGACATACGAAGGAATGAATACCATACTAATACAGATTGAGGCTTGTTTAAATTCCCGTCCTCTGACTCCATTAACATCAGATCCAAATGACTTAAACGCCCTCACTCCGTCACACTTCCTTATTGGCGACAACCTGTTAGCATTGCCTGAGCTTGATATCCATCATCTGCCTACAAACAGGCTTAATATTTACCAAAAGATGTCTACCGTTGTTCAATCTTTTTGGCACAGATGGAGCCGGGAATACCTAGCAGAATTGCAGAACCGAGTCAAATGGCAAGAAGGACGTCAACGCAGTTTACAGCCTGGTGACATGGTCATCATCAAAGACAACCAGCTACCTCCGCAGTACTGGAGGATGGCGCGAGTGACGGAGATGCACCCTGGCCAAGACGGACGCGTCCGCGTCGTCTCCTTGAGGACGGCCAGAGGTGTCACCAAAAGAGCCGTGACACAGCTCTGTCTACTTCCCATGGAGGATGCTTCCTCCAACCTGGATTAAGAACCAATTACAACGCTAAAAGTGATGTGATGTGTAAATCAAAGTGCCGTCAGGCTCATCAGTGCCAAGTGTTAAACCATTTTCACATAAGTGGGTGCAGCGCACCAGAAGGTTCTACGTTATTAAACTTTCATTTTTTAATGTCAAGTCTGACATAGGGTTATATACTTAGTTATAAGTTTTTTGTTATTATTTTGATATCCATATATTGAATATTGTTTATTTTTGTATGTGAACTCGTTGGGTAAATTCTGAGTACCAATGTTGCAATCTCTTCTAATATATTATTTTATGAAAAACGACTATTCCTTAATACTCGTTTTGGGCGGGAATATGTTAAGATTTCAGGTACTGAAATATTAATATTTGTGATTGTCACCCTAATGGTTGTGGCAACATTTTTTGTGTTGGCAATTGCCAGGGCGATTTCGTATTGCCACGGATTTTTTAATTCCTTCTTCTCTTGTTACCATCCGTCTTGGGCGGGTCGTTTTTGGGCAAAACGTCTGCTGCCAGGTTTTCACTTCATGTGGGTTATAAAACCGCGGAGAGAGATAGCATCATTGGGCTCACCGTACATGAGCTACCCTACGGGTCTTTTATTGTTTCAATAAAGACCAATTATTCAAGAGCTGGAGTTATTATTGAAGAGTTACTCCAGCCACACTTCCCTTGGAATCTGGTGTTACCACGCCGGATTGCTTTGTCAGGAGAGCGGAAGTTGAGATCCTGAACAAAGCTCTTAACAGTGAAAAGGCTGATGATTGGAAGAGAGCTATGGCGGAAGAATATCAGTCATTAATAAAAAATAATACATGGACACTGGTTGACTTACCAGAAGGAAAATCAGTAATTCCCAGCAGATGGGTATATAAAACTAAGATGGATGGCAATGGATCTATTACACGCTATAAAGCTAGACTGGTGATCAAAGGATATAAACAAGTGAAGGGTATTGATTACAATGAGGTATACGCTCCAGTAGTCCGTTATACTTCCTTAAGATACTTGATTGGTCTTGCTGTCAAATATCGACTTAAAATACACCAAATGGACGCAGTCACAGCATTTCTACAGGGTGACATTGATGAAGAAATTTACATGTCCTTACCACCTGGCTATGAAGATGAAAATAAAGTATGTAGACTGAACAAGTCAATATATGGACTTAAACAAACGAGCAGACAGTGGAATAAAAAATTAAACACTGTTCTGTTAGAAATTGGAATGACTCGTTCAAACATAGATCCATGCGTTTACTACCGTATTTTGAATGAAAATGATATGCTTTTTATAGCAGTATATGTAGATGATATAATTTACTTATTTAATAATGAAGAGACCTCACGTATCATAAAATTGAAGTTAAAAGAAAAATTCTGCATGAAGGATTTAGGAACAGCCAAACATTGCATTGGTTTTAGAATTTCACAAGATGAAAATGTTGATGAGATTTCTATTGCTCAATCTATTTACATAAAGATGATGCTTACACGATTTGGAATGAACGATTGTAAGCCAAAGTGGACTCCCGCTGATGCTAATGTTAAAATGAAGAAGGCTGAAAGTCAACAAGAAATTTTAAATAACATTCCATATCAAGAAATAATTGGCTGCTTGTTGTACTTGTCACAGGGAACTCGTCCAGACATTACCTATGTAATAAATTCTCTGAGTAGATATAATAGTCAACCTACTAATAAACATTGGATGGCTCTGAAACGAGTCATGAAATACCTGAAAGCTACAATGAATATGAAACTGGTTTATAAACGGAATGTTAATGAAAAAATTTCAGGCTATTGTGATTCAGATTGGGCAAATGACATTGAAGATAGAAAATCCTGCACAGGATACATATTTTTATTTCAGGGTGCCGCAATAAGCTGGAATTCCAAGAAACAGCAGACCATAGCCCTTTCTACAACTGAGGCTGAATATATGGCTCTATCGTCGGCTATTCAGGAAGCTCTTTGGTTGAAACAACTGGCAGACGAGTTTCAACCTGAACTTAAAGGTACACCTATAACCCTTTACTGTGATAATCAGAGTGCGATTAGTCTTTCAGGAAATGCTGTTTAGCACGCGCGCAGTAAACATATAGACGTCCGCTATCACTTTGTGCGCGAGAAAGTTGCTGCCAAACAAATCATGGTTCAATATAGATGCACTGGAGATATGGTCGCAGATATTTTGACGAAAGCACTCCACCGACCGAAGCATGAAAACTTCACCTCGTCAATGGGTTTAATTTTAAAGCGTGTGCGTTCAGGAGAGGATGATGGAAGTATGAACGCCCTCTAGCTTTTGTTTTTGTGCACTGTCAGTTCTACCTACATTGTTTGTGCACTGTCATTTACGATCTTTTACGTTGTCTAATTATAAAATAAATAGTTCTAAAGTCTTAACTGTCTTTTCTTACATTTCATCAGAAATATTACCCTTTTATCACTTAGGGCAGATCTACTAATAATCATATGTCTATGTTTACGACCTACTCTCATACCTACCAAAATACATAAAAAATTTCATCAACATCGGTTGAGCCGTTTCGGAGGAGTGCGACCACAAACACCATGACACGAGATTTTTACATACGTAGATAATAAATTAAGTAGGTAGGTATATAAGAACCTACTTCCAGATCTTTTGATTTAACAATAAAATTTGGTTAATATTTATTAAATAAGAGAAAACAGAACCATATATGTTTTGGACACATTACATTACAAGTAAATTTCCACTTCGTTTCAGAGTAGTTGCCAAGTAGCTACTTAAAATGGCTTTATCTATGTTTGGTAATTGGATACATTTGATTACAGTAATGACGTATTGCCCATCTCACTAGGTGTGAAACGCCTGTGTTGAGATGGCAATGTACAGAGAGGTTGTTATCTAGGGTTTTGTTTACATAATATGTCAATGACAGATATAAAAATAAAACTAAATCAGTATTTTTTTACGTTAAACAATTCAAGTATGAATGTAGAAGATTAAGACAAAATAATTTTGAAGCAATAAAATTTCAATTTGACGAAAAGGCAAATTGATAAATGATTCTAAAAAAGGCAAGAGAAACTGAGTCTTTGAAGTACATAGTGTACATCTACAGAAGGCAAAAACGTAAATATGAAATACTCGTGATGTTTATTGGAGGCAATCGATGATTTTATTTTTAAATGAACTTTTGGTTAGCATGTTTCTAATGTCAGTAGCTAGAGAATTGAATAGCTTTGTAGCATGATATTTAAAACTTCTTTGCGCTTAAGATGTTTGACAAACTGGAAAAGATTTTACTTGTGACTCTCTTAAGACTAGTGCTTATTCGTTCTACAAACATATGTGTATTTTTAAATTGATGAATCAAGATATTTTATAATTCATTTAGTGTCTTAAAAATAAAATCAGTGCTCGTTCTCAACGGGACTTTAAGATTAACCTTCAGAATTAGTTTTTGAATCTTTGCTAAAGGCTCCAGGCTAAAGGTTAAGTTTTTTCTATTTAATATACAAAAAATGATAAACAACTTGACTTCAAGTTCGCGTTTAAAATATCGATATACGAGAGGATATTTCAAAACTAATACGGAGTGAATTAGAACATCCACATGGAAGGGTGCGCCTATCACTAAATGGTGATAAAACATTTGTAATTCCATTTGCAATACACAAAAATGATACCCCTAAAATCATTGACATCATCATCCATGATAATAATTAACAATTATAATTATAATTAACAATTCCAAAACACAAAGTAAAAATTATTGTATCCAAAACTGCACAATCTTAAAAACAACAAACACAATCAAATATTTAGGAGTCATTATCGATAAAAATTTGAAATGGAAGGAACAAATTTGTCAAGTTGTAAAAAAAATTAGAAAATTGATTTATATATTTTTAAGAATCAGAAATTTTTTATCTGTAAAAAACTTATATCTAATATATTACGCTTTGGTTCAATCAACTTTACAATATGCTATCATTAGCTGGGGATCCGCATACAAAACTAATCTTTCCCCAATTGAAGTTGTGCAGAGGCTAATAACTAAAATCATATTAAAAACACCTTCTGACTACCCAACGGATCAATTATTTAAGGAATTCCAAGTACCATCTTTCAAAGATCTATACAATAGAAATGCATTGATTCAAATTATAAAAGAAAAAGAAAAGTATCAATTTATAACTGAAAACCGTACTAGACATAAATATATTTTTTCATGCCCAAAATTAAACACTTCCTTCGCACAAAATTATTATACTTATCAAGGAAGACTTATTTTCAACCGATTACCGGATGAAATTAGAAAAATTAATGATAAAATCCAATTAATAAACACTGTTAAAAAATATTTTAAAGATAATCTCAAAAAAAAAAAAAAGTTTCCGACTAATCTAATCTCAAGAATAACTACTTATAACTCAGTTTCCAAGTGATACTCCGTTCTTCAAATAAGTTAAATTTTGTATTGTTTTTAGCAACTAATTACAATAATTCTAGACACATTATCCAAACAGTAAAATTGTTTTGATAGTAGATAAATACCTACTTATAATTACATATCACCGAACTTACAACTTATTGTTTTTTACATTCACATTGTAATTTAAGAACTTAAATATAGCATTAAAAAATGTACACTACTCTTCCAGACACAAGCTAACGCTTCCATGGAAGAGTGGTATTAACATATTTGAATATGAACATGTAAGCAAATTAATACATCATCTAAATGTACATTATAGTTTATATGCTAAAAATTAATAAATAAAAAAAAAAAAATAAAAAATTTAAGATAAACTAACAGTCCAACAATAAAAAAAACTTCTTCAAAAATGTCGATTAAAATCTTCACGATACACGAGCGAGACTTACTTCAAATACTGTAGCTACCGTAACTATCAAAATGTAGGTGATAATTAATTATTTTTTCCTTATATTATCCCTGGCATCTGAGGTAGGTCCCATTAATTGTAGCACTTCCTCATCCTACTGGTTTTATCTTACGCTTTCTTTGCCCCATTTTCTTACCCCATCCCTTCTGACTTGAAAACACTTAAAACATATTTTAACTTATTTTATATTTCTACCAAAGTTTGGAAATAAAGACTGATGTACTAAATTAAAATTAAGTGTAAATGTAAATTCAGGATGGCTGAAAGAGCTTGGAATTTATGGCACCAGATAAAATCGCACGATAAGTACTTTAATGTAATAAGTAAAAAAGTATAGTTTTGAGATATAAGCCTTTGAAGTAACCTGTGTCTTTGTCAAATTGGTTTTCGATTAATTATTTTAGAAGGTTTATATCACAGGAATTTTATAAAATAAGATTTTTAAATTCCGGGATGTTTTTAGATTAATGTAATATAATGTAATACGGTAATGCATTAAAAATGATAAATGTTGAAGGAATTTTAGAAAATATTTAAATTTTTATATTTTTAAATTTCGGGATTTTTAAGATTAATACGGTAATGCATTTGAAATGATCGATTTTGTACTGTTGTATTGCGGTAAGTGTAAGAACATTGTAAGAGTATCATACTTAAGTATATAAAATCAAAAAAAAACATGAAAGTATCCAAAATATATATCCCATTGATGCATACCGTATTACACCATAATTTTATCTTTAAAAAATCTTTAACATGGTACATATTATGATATTTCTTGTCTTCCATTAAAAGCTTGTGGATGGAAGAAGAGTTTACATTTCATATAATAACAATTTATTCAGTCACGTGTTTCAGAGATATAGTTAGTACACAGCATAATATACAGTTAATACCCAGTTAAATCACATCGCAATGGAACTATCGCAACTAAAAGACATAAACATCATGTATTCGGTAAGAAGAAAAATAGGTATAATTTTAAGTGTGACATTCATGTGGAAGTAGGGGAAGCAGTTTTCCCTTTTGATGATTTCTCTAAAATGCTTTTTGATAGAGTTCAACAATTGTACTTTGTCATTAATGCTTCTGATTGTCAAAGGAATTTTTATAATTTGCGTTTCGGCGCGGGCAATGTCTAGATATTATCTTCAAAAATAACATATATTTTTTTACGTGCTTTAAAACTTAACGTGTTTAAGGGAGATATGTAAGAAATCGGTAGTAATTCGGGTAGCGGGCCCTTAAACGTTGGAACTTTGAATTCTTCGAATACACGTTCAGTGGGTATATTATAAATTAAAACAGCCAACTTTTTAAAATATTTAGAAATTACTTTATAAAATAACTCAATTACAACGCATTTCAAATGTTATTTGAGGTACGATATTAAATCTACAAATAAACAAAAAATGTCATATGAAAGTGCATCCATGTGTTGACTTAGTACACTAAAGTACCTACTAAATGCGAGAATTGAAATTAAAACACTTTTGCACTTTCTTCCACTTATTTATTTTCACCGGGACCGGTTTCATCCTTCTACGGCCATTTAGTTGAAATTCTTAAGCTACAGTAATTATACAAACTTAGGCAGGGGTATACAACATTGTCTCTATATAATGACAATGTGAGACAATGTTTTGACCCCTGCCTAAGTTTGTATAAATACCATAGCATAAGAATTCCAACTACCAGTCTGAAAATGTCCGCAGTACGATGAAACCGGTCCTGGTGAAAATAAATAAGTGGAAGAAAGTGCAAAAATGTTTTAATTTCAATTCTAATACAATGGAATTCAACCACGAATTAACAGTTCAAAAACTAGACTTACTAAATGCGAAATGATAAAAAAAGGTTCCATGAAATATCAAACTTCCGATTATGGATTGAAGAAATTGTACGAAAAAATCTGTTAACTTTGTCGTGCTTGATAGGTTCTTTCAGCTGAGCGGAGTTGAAAGTTTGCTTTTTAGAAAAGACGCTTTGCTTGATAGAGATAAGTTAATATAATTGGTAACTTTACTGGGAATCAATAATGATAGATATCGCAGTTTCGCCCTAACTGAAAGTCTAATATTCAGAAAAGAAATGTTGCTTGAAAGGACTGCTAACATTTGTTAACCTTGTCGTGTTTCATAAGTACTTTCAGCTAAGCTACGTTGCAAGTGTGCTTTTCAGAAAAGAAGCTTTGCTTGAAGTAAAATAATTAGGTCTTCACAGAAGAAGAAATGCTAGAATGGTTTTTTGATTAAAGCACCTTGTGAGAAATTAAAACCTTCGTTTTTTATTGTTATGATTTTGAATTTACAAATTACCGACAAGCAATTTTTCCCCACCCAACGGACAAGGCATCAATCAATATTTAATGTTTTTCCGTGCAAGTTTTGTTAAGAAGTAAGCAATTTTTAGCCGGCGTGGGTTTTTTATAATTAAATTCCTTTGTCAGTTGAGAAGGGGAAAAGACAAAAAAATTAATACATTACAGCGACATCTGCTAGTTACTAGCGCCATCTTTGGCCTAAATGAGGTAACCTTGTTGATACTGATATTCGCTATTTGTAATTCATAATTGGTTTGAACCCCAACTATAAATTAAAACACTTGATAGAGAAATGTTAAGATGATTACGATTAGTAACTTCTCTGGAATCAATAATGATTGATTCTCTCAGTATCGCCATTTGAAAGTTTACCATTCACAATCGATACGTTTCTTAACATGACTTCTGAATATTTGAAAATAAAACATTTAAAACATTTCGCCCTTTCCTGAAGGCTCGCCGCAAGCTGTGGAGAGCAAGTTGCAGATATACTTTGTATAAATAGCTTCATGCTGCAGCAAAGGGTAAATCTATTGTATTAAATAATCTGCGACCGGCAAAATACTCGTTTTGCGTTTTTGTAAATACGTAAATATGGCATATGGAATAATTTGTATTATTGACGAAGCTTTAGGGGGTCGTGAGGTTTATGAAGTGAAACTTATTTAGCCCCGTTAGCGATTTGATAACGGAAATTTGTCACAAATATTTATTATTTGGCGGTCCTCGGTTCTAATATAATGCGGTAAATTCATGACTACGCATGAACCTCCATAGCGCCGCGGGATGAGGCGCCCGACTCTCAGCGCCCAGAGAGACATCCAGCGAACATATGTTCGAAATCTACCAAATCCAAAAAAAAAACTTTTTAATTTTTGTAAAATTGATATCCAATCTTCAAACCACTTTAAAATAAAAAAGGCAAAAGAAAAGAAAACGACATCTAGTTTTACTTCTACTGCGTGTGAATAGAGAACTCCAGTCCAAATTTTTTTAATGAATAATGACCTTCTAACTTAAATAACTGCATTTTTATTTTTATTTTTGGAGTTAGTTTTAATAGTTAAAATAATTGTCAAAGTTTTCATTTTTCAAGATCCCCCTAAGACCACCGTATATACGGTGAATCGTGTGACGTCATCACTCCTAAAAATTACTATAGGATTGGGCAATCAGCTGATCAAGTGCCACCATTTTGAATATCGTTATTCGAAGCATTCTCCTAGAAGTAGCATTATATTTTTTTGTGCAGTAGTTTTTCAATATTTTAAATAATAGAGATGACTAAACTAATAGAGATACCTCTATTTTTGATTCTGAATTATTTATGCTTAAATATTGTTTCAATAAACATAATAACTAAATCTCTATAAACAGTATGAAATAACGAATAACATGAAATGTTGTTAATACTGATGGCTTGTGTCATACCTACATAATCAAAGATTTCAATACAATGACTGGTGATGCGTGACGTCAGCACTAACCATTCAGTAATACCAACTTTACAGTGTGTTTTGACGAGAGGTTTAAAAATGCACTTTTTAATAATTTTTTATGAACTCTACGTTTAATATTATGAAATAAAACTTATATATTCAGAATCAGCGTTTATTGGGCTATATGAACATATTTTTTTAAAGCGATAATATTTTTTACTGGAGTTCCTTATTGCGCAGTCTGATTTTTTAAATTAAATTCTTTGCATTTATGGGTATCGCGATACTACAAAGTTAGAGGAACGATGCTAAAAACAAATAAGAAATAATTATATTCACCTTGCTTTAATAATGCTCTTCAATACCATTGAACAGCTGAACATCGTATCATTGATCTTAAATTAGAATAAGTCTTAGCGTAATCAAATATGGATTGATTCACGTGTTTGTATTAATTAGGAGCTTGTTGATCAAACAATATTACCAACTGTTCCCAGAAACCCACTCAGTTTTGTGTGCACAGCGAGTAGGAGGCAATTTATTGGAGGTGAACCATTTAACGGTGAGGTCTCGATCCTATTTATTTGTTCAATCTGCGTAATACTAATCTGGAATTTCCGATCTGTCAAGTGAAATACCTTTCTGAGAATCGCACAGAGGATTAAATTGATAATTTAACTGGTCAAAAGAACCTATTTGTGAAGAAAAAAATGTTTAATATATTTTTTAATGTTTTACCACATCAAGAGTTTTTTATTTACCTATTTTTATTAATTCATTTTCGGGAAGTCGACATTTTACATTTTTTCTATTTGTTCATGAGTAATATAGCCAAAATAAAACCATTTATGGATTTCCTCCTTGTGAAAGTACCTGCAATAAAATATCATAATAGGGAGTAACAAATAATTTAATTTATGAGAAAGGAATACGAAGCCAAAAATTTTATAAAACAAAAATTATCAATACGTTGGTAACCATAAGAAAACAGGTTGTAAATACAAATCAAATCACAACAGAATTATAAATATTAACAATAGAAGCATTACATTATCCACGAAACTTCAGAGATATACTTTTGCCTTATATTTGGTAAGTTGGCAATTTTAAGCTCCGCATCCTTTTGTGTTCCGTGGATTCTAAAGTCAAATCCTTCGAACTTATTTTCAGTTAAAACTGCAAAACAATCCAGTATTTGCTGTTTTCTAATGGTAAACCGCAATACTGTAATTTACCACAGGACGAAGCGCGTGGAAAACCATATACATTCTCAATTCGACGGGTTTCGTGGTCAAGAGGAAAAAACGCTCTCGACTAGCGACCCGGAAGTCACGGGTTCAAATCTCGGCGTGCGCAAATAAGTTGTATTCGATTTATTTGTATTATTTCACAAATGAATCATTTAAAAATAATATAATGTATATTTGCGCCATGTTCTAGAGTGGGAGACACTCTCAGTATCGCCCTGGTGTATGACCACCATTCAGAATTAAAAATGGCTTTAGTCGTCTTTGGCCGGGTAGTCGACTAGATCTGAATAACCAGCCCCGCCTTCCTATTACCTATCTCTTTCCCCTCCCCGTTTCCCGCCTGTAGCCAGTGAGACTAAGGCATCCCCAATTGGGGTGTGTTGTGAAGCTGAAGGTAAGTGGGGGAAGGAGATGGGAAGAGAAAGGTGGGGAAGAAAGTGGCTGTTCAGATTTAGTCACCAAGTACGTCTAAAGCCATTTCAAGCAACGTTTCAATTCTAAATTGTGGTCTTTCATCAGTATCTTTCACTCTGGAACCTGGAGCAAATATGCCTTGTATTATTTTTAATTATTTATTTGTGAAAGCACAATTCACCAAAAAAAAAATTTATTAAGCCGGGATTCGAACCCGCGACCTCCGGATCGCTAGTTGAGATTCTTGCCCCTAGAGTGGCATAATATAATATAAACTACTGAATGATATACAGTGATTCCATGTCCCGGATAATTTCACGCGAGGCCGTCAACACAGTTGGCAATAACAGAAAGTTTCTAAGTGCAGAACCAACTTACCAATGGGAAATACTTGCTAGGTTAGTGCTTAAAATTGAAAACCTTCTGTTTTTTGTGTACCTACCTCTGCAGCCAACAATTTTTGTTGTCTCTTATCCATTTGTTATAATTTGACCTGTTTTTGTAAATCGTAATTTTGGCCAACAAAAATTACGTTTCGGACATTTCCGAATTCCCGGCAAAATTATTTTGGTTTAAGTAATTAGTTTAAGGCTCGCCATTTCGAATAAAACCGCCCCAGATTTTGATCATCAAAGAAAAACTTCAACGTTAATTCTTCCGAATTTAATTTCAGGCTTCGTTTTAAAAGTTTTACAAGTCTGTAATTGTGACCACTCTAGACTTCAATTTTAATTGGTCAGCTTTTTGTGAGCGCGAACAGGAATTCTTGTCATAACCCATTTTCGTAATTTATTTAATTTTCTTACTGTTAATAACAGGAATTAATATTAATACATTTTGAAGACGCAGCCGGATGGTGACTGAGAGAATTCTTGAGCTATTTATTTATGGCGTTAAATGAAACGTTATCAATTTGATAGCGAAAAACGAAATGAAAAAGAAATAAATATTTGCTGCCCGTTTTAGTTTGTTCCTGTTGAGAGAATTTTTTGATTTAATAACAATTTATAAACCCTAACCAATTTCATTAAATAAAAATGACTTGCCGAGGTTTATTAATTATGTTCATAGTAGATTTTATAATTTACTCGTACTAGCTGGTTCCCGGCATACTTTGCTATGCCATTTAAGAGGAATTTAAACGCTAGAAATATTTCGAATCTCTCGCCTGCAAAATTTTAAAATCGAGCGTCTTTTTGCGCGAGTCTAGTAAGCGAAAAAGTGGTTTTTATTTATTTTGTGCATAATTTTATAAGAACGAAAAAAAGTTAGAACATGGAAAACCTCAAAAATAGTCTTAGCCATAAAGGGGTATTTTTGAAAATTGTTTCTTGTATTGCTTCATAGTTAAGTCATGAAAAAACATTTTTTCTTGTGGTTTACGCTTATATTTTTTGTAACGTAAATAATAATTTTATTGTAATTCTATTACATAGAATAGCTAATAAAAGCTTCGATTTATCCGTAGGATATTTTTTGATGTTCTTACTGTAATCCGATTTGGCGTAAAGATTAATCAAAATACTATCTAAATAGGATTTCACGTATATATGCATCTTAATACAGAAATTGTATCTCCCTGCGTGTCCTTTCCCCATTCGTCCCGTTCCGCTTCCACCTCCCCTTCCCCTCTCGCGTTCCCACTCGGATTCCTCCACCTTCCGTCTCCCCATTTTACTCCCCCCTTCCCCCGTCCCGCGAATCCCCCTCCTGGGTTCCCCTGCCCCCTCCCAGGTTCCCCTTCCCACACTCGTATTTTCCTCCCCCTTCCGTAAACCCCCTCCCGAGTTTCCCTTTCTCCTCCCGAGTTCCCCTCCCCCCTTCCGTTTTAGCCTCCCCCTCCTGCGAATCCTTCTTCCGAGTTCCCCTCTCCTCGCCCGAGTTCCCCTCCCCCCTCCCGCACTCCATACATTCATTCCCGTTACATTCAGTTTTCAAACAGCTCGTATTTTTTTTTACATTAGCTCCACACAGGAGGCCCTGAGGAAAATAATTTCCCTCAGGGCCTATGTCATCTTTGGGGATGCTGTGTAGAGGGTTTTTTAAGGAAAGAAAGGAGAGGAGAGTTCTGGGAAGGAAAGGGGTTTAAGGGTGGGTAGGAAACTGGGGTTCAGTGTGTCCTGGTCACCCGCCTCCAAGACCTAGACAAACCTCACCCCATGAACCCGGGCACCCCTGCTAAATCACCAAACGTAGCGAACCACTTGGGGTGACCTATGGCAGAGGTGATGGTTATCCAATAAAGGTTCCCGGGGCGGCGGTACCCATTCCCGCCTCCCAAAATGAAATGTATGCCACCTATTGCAATTTTTTAAAACAAATTTCAAAATGCCAGAGCTCGTATATGTTATTCTGATGTATGAACTATATTCCGGTTAGTTGTTGAGTAGGCATAGGTCCCACCCGAGACCGTCCGAGGTCCCGTCCTCCATCACAACACAAGCAACATTTTCGGCTTTTTGTGGTGGTAGTAGGAGATTTTGAAACCGTTGTTGTTTCAATTGTTGGGTTCCTTTGTTTCTCTTATCTGTGGTTGGGTTATTCGTAACCCGGGAATCTTTGTCTTTCTTTATAAAAAAAATAAAAATATATTATTGTAAAGGTTCAATAAAATCTATTCAGTAGTTTTTGCGTGAAAGAGTAAGACACATACATCTATACAATCTTTCGCCTTTATAATATTGGTAAGATTATTATTTTTTATATATTTTTCTTCATCATGGTCAACTGTATAAATTGTAAATGTTGATCACGCGTTTGGCGCATTCTTAGAATGTGCATTGTTGCCAAAAGAATAGCATCCATTGAATTAAAAATAATATTATTATTTCGTTGTATAGAGCAGTTCATTATTATTTCACTTCAATTACGCAAGTACCTGTGGAACTAGCGTAGCAACCCACCTGACGCAGAGGTCGTAAAGACTACAATCAGTATTTTAAGATAGGGGTATCTATCAAACGAATTGCCCATTTTTCAAGCAGTCTAGAGTTTTTCATGCGTCTAGGGGACTCTGGACCACATGTAGATATCAAATTCAGCAGTAAAACCACTGAACTAAAAATTCCTAGAAGTGTGACCTATAAGGATTTGAAATAAAACTGATGTCTCCAACTTGTAAACTGTTATAGCCCCACTGCCTCCAAGGAATCCGCGACTTTTCATCCAGCGACAAAATTTCCTACGGACAAAACACCCCCAACAAAATATCTACTAAAACCTAACCCTACCTAACAAAAAAACGGGGCAAAAATTATACAGACATCATGTAAAAACAATAAATTATTGTTTGAAAATTGTAAAATATAAAATAAGTTTAGGTTAGATTAGGTTGGGTTAGGTTTTAGTAGATATTTTGTTGAAGGATGTTTTGTCCGTATTTTGTCGCGGGATGAAAACGTTGAGAGTAAAAAAATTGGATATATGGTAGTTGTTTATTATAAATTACCAAAATACTACGACAATATATTTTGATCCAAAATAATTTGATTAAACATACCGACCAACCAAATCACTGAACCGCAACGATATTGTTGTATGTTCCATTGCCAAACTTGGCCTGAAATAAAGCCAATAATATGGCAGTACTTTGCCAATAATGGCAGAAACCAAACTATCGTGGTTTGTTCAGTGGTGTAACACACATTCTGCAAAATGGTCTGTTGCTTAGAGACCTAAAATCTACCGTCTAACCGTCTAATACATTTGTTTTTTAAAGCTTTTAAATTAAAACGCAATTAAATAAGTAGAGAAGTATTCTACTATATTCAAATGCATAAATTTTGTCCATGACGGATATGATTTGAGATTTTCATCGTGATTTATTTTCGGGTTTTTATGTTTTGTTGCGCCACCTTCTTCTCTAGCCAAAGTTTCGGATAGCATTACAGTGTCCATCGTCAAAACAGACGTGTAACCGAAGAGTAGATTTTATGAATTCTTTAGTAATCAATTTCGTAATAAGAATTTTTTTAATGAACGAATCTACATTTAATTTTGAACGAATCTAGACCTCCAGTGTCCCTGTATACGTTGTTAGTAAGCAGCATGCAAATGCTTAGCGAGAAATCAAGATTCAATAAGTGTTAGTATGGCTATAGACAGGACAATGGGACAGGTTGGTGATAAGCGCTGAGTGATTATATCCAGCGTATCCTGCAAGCACCTGTAGGGAGAAATACACGGTACATAAATAATAAGGGTATAATGCTGGAAAATGGGTAGGATCCCTCGCAAAGATTAACAGTCCCAGTAATAATGCGCATGATGTTCGATCTAGCCGTAAACCACACTCAGCTTCCGCGCCCCTTAGCCGGTTCCTCGGTGGTGCCTTAAATAATATCATTTGTTGTTATAATCCCTAGCTAGTTAAAGAATACGAAAGGATCCATCAAACCACAATCTTTGATCACACACCTGCCCTGATGATGGTCACTGTAATGATATCCGAAAAGTTGGCTAAAGAAAGGGGTAGCGCAAAACGGCGTAAATCCCAAAAATAAATGGGGTTTCCCTGATGTTTTACTTTGTGCATTTGGGTGTTGTAGGCAGTAAAAATGAGATCTCTGAAGTGTAAGTCCGTAATACAACGAAGGATTGTAGAGTGAACGGTTGAAGCGGTTCCACTAGAACTCAACAAAGTTGTATTTCAACACCCCTTTGAAAGGTCGTTAAAAGTTATTTAAAAAAAACAAAATTTGCCCCTTACCTAAAGTATCCTATTCAACCATTTTATATCATATCTTATGACTTTTTAAAGGAGGTGTAGTTGTTATTTGATTCTGAGTTGTCCGGTCACCAGTTGAAGCACACTGAAAGCAATACAATATGATCTCAAAACAATAAATACGAAAGCAATACAATACGATCTCAAAACAATAAGACTTTTTAACAATATTTAAAGACGAATTTTTAGACGGTTTGAACAATCGTTATCAATTTATGTTAAGTGGGTGGATAGAGAAGGATGAATGTATGACGTGCAAGTTAGCATAAAAGTAAGTCGGCGATGCCCCTGGAAGGTATGGCGCAATCGAACAAACCAATAAAAAGCCTGGTCCTGCCAAAAATCGGAATAATAAAGAAATACATATGAAGTGGAAGAATCAAGCTAAAATAGTTGTGGGGCATTATATTCGCTCTGCCTAATGCTGCAAGTAAATATATTATGGCTAGTCGAAACATTGAAAGTAAAACCCTACTTATTCGTAGCAGCTTTTGAAACATTTGGAATAAACATAATACATCTCATCATTCTCACACGTTTTATAACTAGCGTAGACCCACCACGAAAAAATCACGGGGAAATATTAAAATTAATACAGCAGGACTGGGAGAATGTCCAATCTGCCATTCTATAATGTACGTGGCATATACAGGGTGTTAAGGGACGTACTTGACTTACTTTAACCAGTGATTCCTGACATTATTTGGAGTAAAAAATGAAAATGAAATTTTGGTCTCCGGTGACATTTTTGATGTTGTTTTTTTTTATTTTTAGGTAAAACTTCACGATAACCAAATAAGAACATAATGTAAGAAAAATTTCAAATCCATTAATTAATTTGGTAACTACATACCTCACCGCTTTCTGTATTTTTCACATAAACAGTTTTTTTTAAGAAAGACACACATTCCCGGGTTACGAATAACCTGACAATATTTGAAAATCTCCTACTACCACCACACTAGGCGTAAAATGTTGTTTGTGTCGTGTCGTTTGAGCCAGCCGACGAATCGATCACGCGACGCCCGGGTGCCCACTCAGCCACTGACCGGTAATTTTGAAAATCAAACCAAACCGGACTTACAGACAGAGTCACAACCGAAAAATTTTAAATTTTCATTAATTTACACCTGACAATGTATCTTAAATAAAGCAAGTAGCTTCCCGTTAGACCACCATTGAGAACTGAAACGTTGCTTGAAATGGCTTTAGCCGTGTTTTGTGACCAGATCTAAATAGTCAGGTACTTCCCAACCGTTCTCTTCTCATCTCCTTCCCCTCCCCAATACATTTAGCCCCACAACATACCCCAATTGGGGATGCCATAGTCTCGCTGCCTCCAGACGGTTGGAAGCAGTTGGGATTCTTCTGTGTTATTTTTTTTTAAATAGTCCATATATAATAATGTATCTAGTGATGATTTGAAAATCCATTAGTTAAAATGAAAGACCTACAATATATAGTTTTCGATGGTTATAATAAGTAGGATTTTAATAAAATGTATTTATTATAAGAAAAATCTATCTACAATTAAATAAAACGCCCTAGAGGTGAAAAAACTGTCCAAAGAAGCGCAGCTAGCCGTCCATAATGGAGTACTGGTACCTACCTTGATGTATGGCAGGGAGACATGGAACTGGCAAAGGAAGGATGAAAGTAGACTGAATGCTGTAAAAATGAGATCCCTGAGGCGTATGTGTAATTAATCCATGGATGATCGTGTGAGAAAAGTAGATATCCGAAAATAATTTAAGGCTGATGTATGCATAACGAGTAAGTTTAAGAAAGGGACCCTCCGATGGTTTGGGTATGTAGAGCGAATTAACGAAGAAAGAAGTATAAGGGGAATATATTACGCAAGTGTGAATGGAAGTAGAAGTCAAAGACGCCCAAGAAAAACATGGCATGACCAAGTGAATCAGATACTTGAGTTGGGCCATGTCAAGAGTGAGAATAATAGAAGAGTATGTATGAGACGATGTATGAATGTAAACGAGACAAAGAATGTGTGCCAAAACCGAGTTGTTTGGCGGTCCGTCCTCTATGAGAATCAACCCCTATGGAGAATCGGCGTGGTGGTTTAGTTAGTTAGTTAGTTGACAGTGTAGATTATTTTAATTATTTATTTATTTATTTATTACACGCCCTGATGGGCTTTTACATTATAATTTATAAGTTGAGTAACAAACAATGAAGAAAATATAATACAATGAGAAAAGAAAATACACAATACAATGTAACAACAAAACAAATAATAAAATAAAAATACATATTATGTAAAAATGATAAGAAGTCTCATATTCAATATAAACATAAATTGAAGAAATTATGTAAATCTATATGTGCCTAGAACAGGGGTTCCCAAAGTGTGCGCCGCGGCGCCCTGGGGCACCGTAGAAAGTCAAGAGGGGCGCCGTGAGTCGATCCTCTATCATTATCCGAAACCGCAAATATTAGGGGGTACCTGTCAAGCAACAATTCCTATTTTTAGCGTTCGCATCTTCGAAGAACATGGGTACATATTCGTCGCCGTCGCTCACTCGCCGAAAAGTTCCTACGCGCTTGAAAACCGTTGATAACCACAAGGCAACAAGACGCACATTCTGAGAGAATTGCGGCGTTTAGTAAGAAACTGCAGTTGTGGATAAAAAAAAATTAATGAAGGCAGCTGTCAAGATTGCTTCCCCCCAATTGTATAAATATGCGGCATCTAATGAACTGGTTGTCTCACAAGACCTGATGGCCCTTTTCACGAAACACCTATCGAAGCTCACCGAATGGTTTTCGAAGTACTTCGCAGATGATGATGTCGAAAAATTTGCGTAGATCCAAGATCCTTTCCGTGCACAAGCTCCGCCAGGATTCACAACACAAGAACAAGAGAGTCTCATTAAACTCTCTTGCGATAACAGCCTCAAAACTAGATTCACCAGTTCCGATTTGGTGTAGTTTTGGTTATCGATTCAAAAGGAATATCCAAATTTAACTTCGAAAGCTTTAAAAATTTTCATTCCGTTTGCAACATCATATTTGTGAAGCTGGATTTTCAGCTGAAGCTGAATAAAATATCACTCAAAGATCAAAGTGGAGCAAGAAATGAGAGTAGCAGTCCCCGCTTTGAAAAACTGTGCGGAAATCATCAAGCTCACCCGTCACATTGATTTGACTGAGTAACTATCGTATTTTATTTTTTTCTTAAGTCTTTTTTGTTGTTCTCTGTTCCAATTCTGAATTCTAATAAATATAATAAAACTCAATTTTATATTGTGGATGTTTTAATTTTTGTACCTATCTTGTAACTTCTATTATTGTGGGTTCCTATTTCTTTTGACAGTACTATATATTTAGTCACTATATATCATCTATTCCAAATAGCTTACTAAAGTAGGGCGCCGTGACAAAATACTAAACTTATAAGTGCGCCGCGGGCTGAAAAAGATTGGGAACCCCTGGCCTAGAAGAATAAAAGTGATAAAATATACAACATTTATACTGATTAGTTTTATATCACCTAGATTAGAATATTTATTTCCGAGACTGTGAAGTCTCGGAAACGGAGAATTTTGATAAGCTAGTGTCCTGGTGTTATTGAAGTAGAAGGGTAATAAATGTCGACATGATTTTTGGGGAACATGGATATTGATAAATTGAAGTAATTCAGGACAGTCAATTTATTTATAATATATCAATGGTAACAATAAGAATCATTTTAATAATATGTATTTATTTATAAAAAAATCTCTCTACAATTAAATAAAAAGCCATGGAGGTGATTGACTCACAAAACATCCCTATATTTTAATAAACAATCACCAGCTACATTGCTAATGCAACCGCCATTGTTAATACATTTGCCCGCGGGCTCGTTTTTTCTTTTGCTACGCCAACGGTATTACTGTAATCATAATAACCAGAAGAGCACAAAATATTATTCAATATATTCCCTATTGCAGGCAATTACGGCCTCGAACCAATAATCAATATTCGCTGAATTCTGTGTTCAATTTACGGACATGCGATCTAAACTGACGACAGTTGAATGTTGTTGAATATTTTATTTCAGTCGATAACTGCCAATACCTTTTTGTATCGTGCGTGTAAATTATATTTTTGGAATCGTTAATGGAAATACTCGGTAGTCCCCCGATTTTCCGACTACAGGAATGCTGGAGGTTTAACCTTTAACTGCCTACGTGATTTTTTTCACGTATACTCTGACGAGGGGGCCTGGGCGCTGTCATAGCGTGTGTCGCTCTCCATAGAGAGAAAACAAATGGCCTTATATTTAAACGCCCGGGGTCTCAAAAGTTTCGTATGATCTGTAGCTATTCGAAAACGTAAAAAAAATGAAATTATTGTTCACTATTAACCCGCTAAAATAGCCGGAAGTTTCGAAAAAAAAAATTACGTGATTTGGAAAAAAAATTAAAAAAAGGGTTCATATTTTATATTTTGTACCAAACTTATTTTTCATTACATAACTGCAGTACAAAGAACCAAAAAAAATATTTTTTTTTAAACATATGTGATGTGTTGGTTAAAAAAATAAAAGGGGAAAATAACAATTTTTCTGGATAAAATCAGAATTCTTGTTGACTTACTTGTATTCATAAAGTTAAACTTTTTTTTTCATTTTTGTCAGTTATACGCATTTTTTTAATAATAAACAAACGTTAAAAGGTTAGATTACTGAAAAAAAATTATTAAAAATTAAAAAAAAAGAAGGTTTTTAGGTTTGTTGTCTGATTTTCAATGCATTTTAGCGGGCTAATAACCATTTTTTTTTAAATAAATTTAAATGCAGTTCTTATTTTCTTTGCAAGACGCAACTTTTGAGACCCCGGGCGTTTCTGAATTCAAAAGTTGAAATAATTGACACACACTACAGTGGGCGGCCTGTTATTATAAATATTTACATATTAGAGATCCATGAAAGTTGTGTGGTCCAAATTATTATTTATTGGACAATTTAAATCTATAAAATAATATACTAATCTATAAATAATATAAAAAAATATACTTTTTTATTGCTAAGTAACTTATTTTTGACAATTTTGATATTATGTAATAATTGTTAGGCAAAAATCACTTGAGATCAGAAATTAGTCCGTATAATCTATTAAACTACATAAAAAAGAACTCACTTTAAAAAATCAACTTTAAAAACTCACTTAAGCACTGACGATGGGTCATAGAGGCCCGCAAAAAAATGGAAATGAATTTACTTACAGAAATTAAATCACTAACCGCTCTGGCGTCACTAAATTCGAAATACTGGAAGCAGCGTATGCATCACGCGCGGGGAGAGGAGTATTTCGATATTATTATTATTTCTAGGGCGAAGCGGCCCCCACGTCAGCAGTTAAAGGTTAAAAAACCGAGACACAAGGAACAATATAATGACGAAAAATCAAAATGAATGTAGGTTATGATAAGATATATTTATTGTCCCAATTATTTTTTTAGTTGTTAAAAAAAGGAGAGTAATAATGTTTGTGTTGTTATTAAAGGTTTGTAAATTGTGTATACATGACATGGCGGCACCGTAAAAATTCATGAGACAGAGGGAGTGCTGTATGGAACATTTATTTCCATTCAAATTTATATGGAAGGCAATACTAGTTTTCTTTTTGATTCCATGACAATTTGAGAGGCGGGTATGGTTACCGCCGCCCCGGGAACCATTTATTGGACATCCCTTCCGTTGATCAACCCAAGAGGTTTGCTACGTTCGGTGGCTTAGCCGGTGTGCACGGGTTCATGGGGTGAGGTTTGCCTAGGTCTTGGCGGTTCGCCCACTGCGTGGCGGGCCGGATCGGGAGAGACTGGTTGAGGGAGACTTAACCTAGACCTCTCCAGCCGAACTCTCTCGATCCATAGCTTTACACCACAGTGGGAGGAATGGGTTCATACGTCCGTCACCCCCATTCACCCCCAGATTTCTACCCACCCCTCTTACCTTTTTCCTTCCCCGAACTTCCTCTCAATCCTTTCCCTAAAAATACCCTCCACACTGTACCCCCGATGACGAGGAATTTTTTCTTCAGGGCCAAGCCTTTTCTTAGACCAAATGTTAAAAAAATTCAGAGTGTGCAATTCACACGCGGTAGAAGTGAAACTAGAAAGTCTCTAGATGTCGCTTTCTTTTCTTTTACTTCTTTATTTTAATGTGGTTTGAAGAATGGATATTGATTTGACAAAAATAAAAATATTTATTTTTTTGGATTTGGTAGGATTCGAACCTCCGTTCGCTGGATGTCTCTCTGGGCGCTGAGAGTCAGGAGCTTTACGACACTGCGCTATTGAGGCTCGCGCGGAGCCGTGAATTTACCGCATTATATTAGAACCGAGGGCCCGTCAAATAATAAATTTTAGTGATACACTTCCGTTTCATCCGAATTTCAAATCACAACGAAGAAGTTTCACTTCAAAAATAAAAATGTAATAAAGCCATCAAACGGACAAAACCGTTTAATCAAAAGCAAAATTTTGCAAACGAATGTTCCGAGAAACATAATACATAAAAGGTGCTGTATTTATTTCTTAATCAAGGCTTTTTTTTTACAGATTTTACTTTATAAATTTCAAAATCCGTACAACCCGCTGCGTCACGTTTCATTTTTAACAGTGATGAAGAGTATTATCGTTTTTGTTCTAAAACAGATTTCTCACTGACAGTGGGAACAAATTGATCAATTTACCTTCACGTTTTAAAAAGGTGGAAAATAATATACTTCCGAACTAAAGCAGCCCATTATGCCTGATTTCAAAAGGCTTTCACGCCAAAATGGTTGTTCTACAAATTCCCACTACCTTCCAAAATTATTAATTTCTGCTCTAAATCGAGTTAAAACTGGATAATATTTCCCCGAAGGCTTTCACGCTTTGTTAATTCATACAATATTCTTTGAAATGTAATTACTGTGGTGTAGAATTTTGAACTTTTAATCACGTATTTTTTTTGTTATCGTTGTTTTTCCAATATTTTAACAAGCTCATCTAAAGTGTTTTTATGTAAACTACGCAGGAGGATTTAAGATTTCCCTAGAACCTGTGTCTTGAAGAGACGGTGTTTTAAGAGGGAAGAAGCATAAAACTTATTAAGCACGCAAGTTTTTTGAAGAAATATCAACAACAACAACAATACGGAGAGTACACGCATTATTTTTATCCTAACAAATTCGTCTATAGCAGTCACAAAAAGTATTCAAATCAAAGTGTTTCACTGAAATATATTAAATTAATACTGGATTAACGTTGACGAATCATCACAAAAGTAAATAGTGCATTTAAAGTGTTTAAAACAAGGATTAGTGCAATCAAGTGACAGTTGTTATAAGCCCCCCGCGCCCGCACCTACACCGCCGGCAGCCCCGCTACTTACACGTCTTACCTAAAATCCAGGGGTATACAACTGTTTAAAAAAAAAAAAAAAAAAATAGTTAAAAAAAATGGCTCTAAGTGACAAAGCCTCGCACTACATTACCAAAGTAAATGAGATAATCAGTGGATTGATTTCAATCGTTCATGACCCGAACAATAAATTCTCAAAAGAAAATATCGTTAAAATATACCAAAAACTACCGAACTTATGGCTACGATAGGAGAATTAGTTGTTGATTTTGGCGTAATGCAAGGAGAATTGAATTCAATAAAAAATAATCCGCAAATCATGACTCCAATCAGGTCTAATCATCCGAATGACTTAAATATGTGTGAAATTGTTAGCGAAATGGAAGAGAGGGCGATCAGATCCAAAAATGTGATATTGTATAACGTGCCCGAGAGTCTGTCCGAAGAAAAGTCTGTCATCATTACGGAAGATAGAGTCAAAGTTTCTTCTGCTGTAAAAAACATCGATCCCTCACTAGATCTAACCAACGTCAAAGTATTTCGACTGGGTGCCAGGAAAATTGCTAACAAAAATCGACCTCTAAAACTAGAATTTACGGATAACATCGCACCACGAACAATCTTACGAAACAGCACCAAATTTATAGACGGCATCAAAGCGAGTAACGACTTAACCATCCTTCAACGGAATCAGCTGATAGAACTAAGAAAGCAATTATTGTACCGTCAAGAGAATGGTGAACCAAACCTAACAATAAAGTACATAAACTCCAAGCCAACTATTGTATCAACTCTACCAAAAAACGATACAACCAAAACAAATTGAAATGCTATTATCAAAATGTCAGAGGCATGAAAACTAAACTTAAGGACTTTAAAACACATGCCCCGACTCTGCATCATGACATAATCATTCTAACGGAAACCTGGCTGGAACCATCAATCAACTCTGCTGAGCTCGGTCTACCCCATCATCATATTTACCGGTCTGACAGAAGTCAACATACCAGCTCTAAATCTAGAGGCGGCGGCGTCATGATAGCTGTCAACAAGGAACATCCCTCAAGACTTCTGAAAACCAAAAATTCTAATGTGGAACAAGTTTATATCTTAATGAACGGTAAAAATCAAAAAAATATCATAGGCTGTGTTTATATTCCGCCATCATCGGATATAAGTGTATACAAGAGTCATTTTGAGGATATTGAACAACTGTCATACAAATTTCCAAATAGTAAAATCACTATCATCGGTGACTATAATCTACCAAGAATCAATTGGGGCACCCGCGACAATTCCACAGTATCACAAAACTCTAGCTTATCTGAAATAGAAAAAGAAATAGTTGAATTATGCGATTTCCTTAACCTAGCTCAATTGAACAATGTAAAAAATGACAATAATAGATTACTAGATCTTGTTCTTTGTACCGATATAGCAACTGTGGTTGATAAGTCCCTCGAATCAGTTCTTGCTCCTGATTCTCACCACCCACCTTTAGACATTACTATATTATGTAACCCCATAAAATACCAAATTAAAAACCGGACTCAATTTCTTAACTTTAATAAAGCCAATTACGTCGCAATACGCGATTACCTATATAACACCGACTGGTCTATACTAGAAGGAGATAATCTCGACGAAAATATTAACGCCTTTTATGAACATCTATATAAAGCCATAGAAAACTTTGTTCCAATAAGCTATAAATTTTCTTCAAATTTCCCTACCTGGTTTAGCAAGGACCTCATTAACACAGTAATCGAAAAGAAAAAAGCTCATAAAATTTACAAAGAAACAAAAAATCTTTCCGATTTTACAATTTTCAGCAAACTACGAAAAGACTGTAATAAACTATCAAACATTTGTTATAATAATTATATCAAGAATGTTGAATTTTCAATTGTTAACAATGTAAAACATTTCTTCAACTATTGTAAAACACAAAATAACAATAACTTTGGCATACCTGAAACAATGCACTACAAACTGAAAACTTCGTGTAAAATCAAAGAAACTGTCAATTTATTTGCAGACTTTTTTAAAGATGTGTATGAAACTGATATCCCTGATGAACACATTCCAAAATTTGAGTCAGATATAAATTTACAACTAAGTGAGATACATATTGAGATTAAAGAAATTGCGGCATGTATTAAACTACTGGAACCTAAATCTTGCTCAGGGCCAGACAAAATTCCCCCCATATTTCTTAAAAACTGTGCAGGCAGTGTCTCTTACCCACTGTACCTACTCTTTAATCAATCACTTTAACGGGTATGTTCCCGCAAATATGGAAAAACAGCTTTCTTACTCCAATATTTAAAAACGGAGACAAGTCTTTAGTTGAAAATTACAGACCAATATGCATACAATCGTCGATACCGAAAATTTTTGAAAAGTTAATACTTCAAAAAATATGTTCTTGTATAAAATTTAATATTTCATCATTTCAACACGGTTTTGTCTCTGGCCGATCTACCTTAACTAACCTTACACTGTACGAAAATTTCATCTCAGATGCCCTTGCTAATAGAGAACAAGTTGACTCGATTTATACGGATTTTAGTAAAGCCTTTGATAAGGTTTGCCATAAAATTCTTATAAATAAATTGTCTAAACTAGGAATAAGTGGTAAATTGTTAAGTTGGATTAAGAATTACTTATCAAAACGTGTACTTACTGTCTGGATTAAAGAACACTTGTCTTACGAATTTGAAGCCACTAGCGGCGTGCCTCAGGGTTCGCACCTTGGTCCAATATTATTTATACTATTTATAAATGATGTCACTTCCATATTCTCTAATGTTAACATATTATTATTTGCCGATGATATGAAAATATATAAAATCATTAAAAATACGTATGACTGTTTGTCCCTACAAACCAATTTTATTAAATTCGCAGAGTGGTGTACAATTAACAAACTTACACTTAACATTAAAAAATGTCAAATCATGAGTTTCTTTAGAATTAAAAACCCTATCAAATATAACTATTCACTTAACAATCACATTTTATTGTCAGTACCTGTAATAAGGGACCTCGGAATAACCTTCGACACTAAACTACTATTTACCAACCATATTGATATCGTAACTAATAAAGCTATGAAAATGCTGGGTTTTATTCTAAGGTTATGTAAGGATTTCAAAAATATCCACACATTTAAAATACTATACACAACTCTGGTTAGGAGTCATTTGGAATATAATTCCCCCATATGGAATCCTTTCTACAAAAGCCACGCAAACTCCATTGAAAGAATCCAACGCAAATTTCTGAGATCAATTAATTTTAAATTAGGAATTCCCGCGGATGATATAAACTATAATTCTCTTTTACAAAAAATGCGACTCTTATCGTTAAAAGATAGAAGAATAATTAATGATCTTATATTTTTATTTAAAATACAGAATAACTGGTTTGACTCCCCTGAATTGGTATCGTTAATAAATTATCATGTACCTTGCAGACCAACTCGATTCAAAACACCTTTTCACTGCAACAATAATAACACCAATGCAGGACAAAATTCAATCATAAATCGCCTGCATACTTTAGGCAATGCATACGCTAATATCGATCACGCCGCCGGTAACCTGGCCTCATACAAAAGATGCATCAAACTAAATTTGTCTGCTAGAACCACGTAAACACAATACATCAGGTAAACATAATATGCCTACCAAATTAATGAATACCCTAGAAATCACAGGTACCTACTTGTAAAATTTATCATATCGGCGTCGTTGACATCAAGTTGACATAATCCATGATACCTACCTATTAATTATTTCACTTTTTATAAAAAAAAAAATTCTTGCTTCTAAGAGGATTTCTTACTTTTATAACTTTTTATATTTTATAACTTTAAATATTTATTAATTTTTATAATTTATATTTAAAACTTTCTACCTTTCAAAGATATCTTATATTTCTAAAATTAATGAATACCTTAGAAATCACAGGTACTTACCTACTTGTAAAATTAATCATATCGGTTCACATATACTTGGTCAAAGGTTCACATCGTTGACATCAAGTTGACATAATCCATGATATCTACCTTTTAATTATTTTTACTTTTTATAATTTTTTGTTCTTGCTCCTAAAAGGATTTCTTACTTTTATAACTTTTTGTATTTTATAACTTTTTATATTTATTAGTTTTTATAATTTATATATAAAACTTTGTACCTTTTAAGGATATCTATATTTCTATATTTTACTTTTTACTATAATATTTTTAACTTTTAACTTTTGTTTTTACTCTTTTCTTAAAACTTTATACTTTGTACTCTTTTCTTTATATTTTATACCTACTATACTTTATATATACATGTATGTTAATGGCACATGTTGTGCCGTGTATTTCAAAATAAATAAATAAAGAAGGAAATTTTAATAATAGGTATTTTACCAAACTGCGGTTGTCACTGTCGCTCTTATTCCCCCGAATACTGAGCGAAAGGGACAACTGCCCGGCTGATAATACCTAAATAAAATCATCAAAATCGATATTTTCGGTTCCCCTTTTTTCTCCTGCAAAACTGGACCTATTTTTAAGATTTTTTATTAACTGTATTAGAAGAAAATACTTTTTTTAAGTTTTTACATTGTCTAGTTTGTATTGTTAGAAGTGTTGTTTCCAGGGTTGTTTGACCTGTGCTCCGTCTTCTCATCCGACGAGACGTGTTCACGTATGAAACGGGTAGAGAGGTACAAACGCAGTGGCCGGCGGAATAAATTGCTCGGTCATCGCCGGAGCGATCCAGAGATGTTTTTGTGAGAGACGTGGTGGGGATGCCACACGTATAAATAAATAAAAGCGATGCTCATAGTATACTGAATGTCTGTTGATGGCGTTCGAACAAAGCAGTTTTGACGATTTTTGGAAGGTCCTCATTCCTATAAGAAATAATTTGTCAATAAAAGCAAAATGTACCGACTCGCTAGTAGTCGATATTTATAATATATTTTAAAAAATATTTGCAGTAGTGTTAAAATCTAGAGAGGAAATTGTGGAATACGTTTGTGTAGTCCTATGTTTGTGTTTGTGTTCGCCCGATCTCCTCTTAAAGAAAACCCGTTCTAACGTTCTCAAGCATGCATTTAGCCTGTCTCGGTACCAGAGGAATCATTGTCACAGGTTTTCTCAGTGGAGAATCAGTGGAGATCATTAAAACACAGAATTCCTAGATTACATCCATATTCTGAAGAGTCAAGTGAGTCCATTGGAAATTGGCATCTATCAAAGCATCGCATTATTTTCTGCTAATTATACACGTATATTAAATTATAACAAAAAGATTATATTTTTGTATTTTATAAAATGAAAAACAAAAAAAATATATATGTAAAAACTTATCTTCCCACACTAATTTTGTTTCTAACGTAGGAATCCAGGTAAGAGGAGACTACCATAATAAACATTTAATTAATTTTATGTTTATATGTAGTGACCGACCGAAGGTTCAGTTTCAGTTTCGGTTTCGGCAAGTTTCGGCAAAAAACTCTAGTTTCACATCAGTTTCGGTTTCGGCAGATTTTCTTCGGCCGCACCGAAACTCTGCAAAAGATCTCAATAAATGGTAAATTTAGTCTTAAGAATGTTGTGATTGTAAACGCAATTTAAATTAAAATACTCAATTAATTAAGTCCTTCCTTTATAATGTACATAAGTGTTGATTATTGACAATTTTTTGTTCCAAGAAGTAGTTAACATATTTAATAATTTTTAGTAACATCAAAAAAAAATATTTGTTTTCGCACGCTTCAATTATTATTTTTTATTTCATTTAACACATGTTGATTGTTTGGGTAAGTGTAAAAAATAAGCCAAATTTCAGTAAACAATAGATTTTTAACATGTCTAAAAACGTTTCGGTTTCGGCCGAAACTGAGATAGCTACCTAAGATTCGGTTTCGGTTTCGGTTTCGGTAGAAAATCGTGTTTAGGTCGGACACTATTTATATGGTAACCAACCAATTTGTGGATAACCAACTCATGGTATTTCTAATGCTTATGCTAGTTCGATTTAATTTGAAGAAGAAGATAACACTAATAATCTAAATGAAAATATGAAAGCGAACAAGACACAGAAAAGTAGAAATAACATTCGGAACAACCTTCAAAAGTTATAAAAGAAAGTTGTTCTTATAAAAAATCTTAATTTATAAAACAAAGTCGGGACAGTTAAACCATTTATAACTCAAGAACGGCTGGACCGATTTTTCTGATCTTTGATTTGTTTGATTTGTCTCCGCCCCGAACATCAGAAAAGCTTTTTTTGTTGTTGTTTGTTTTTGGGGTGTTATGCCGTGTTACGCTACCTCCTCCTTTAGCCAACGTTTCGGACAGCGTTGCAGTGTCCATCATCAGGGCAGATGTGTGATGATGATGGACACTGCAACGCTGTCCGAAACGTTGGCTAAAGGAGTAGGTAGCGTAACACGGCATAACACCCCAAAGACAAACAACAAAAATATTTTTGGCCGTGAAAATCTAAAATCATATCAGCAGAATAGATATTAAAACATCGGAAAATTTCACGAAAAAAAAATTATGAAGAAAATTCTTTTCCTAGTACCTTTTGAATGGAAGGAATTCTCATATTTTGAAGAGCTGCAGCAATATTGTGATAGGTATAATATTAAATAGTGACTGAATTCCAAGAATTCAAAGACGTCAAATGTCAACGCGATTATTGTTTTGCTTTTGTTCTTAAGCATATAATGCTGCTCCTCTTTCTTACAAACTAAATATCAACAGTCGAAAATGAGACAAACGGTGAACGTATGTCGGCACCCCTCCAAAGGAAAAATATAATAATTATAATAAATATCCCTCACACGTATAAAGAATATTTATTTTTATTTATAACATTACATTTGATACATTTGTATGGCAAAAATAACATAACAATAACATTGAAAAATAACTATAAAATGTGTACAAGTGTTATTATGTCTTGTGGGTCGATATTAGTTCCTAGCTAGGCAGATTGCCCGTTCTAAGGAACCAAATGCTGGTGAGAATGCAAAAAAAAAAAAAAAATTTAACCAAATTATCATTTTAATTTTTTAAATTAAATATACATTAATAAAAATGCCTGAAAATTTATCCTGTAACAAAAAAATAAAAAGAAAAGAAAAATATGAAACGCAATTCCCTTGAGTAAGTGGAAAGGCAATAAAATCACAAAAATTGTAAATCCGTTCAAAAAGCCATCGCTGATAGTGACAAAAACAAAATAGGGACAGTTGCGATAATTCGATAATTGCTTCATTGTGTTATTTTTAACTTAATAAAAAAACTGAATTTTATTCAGTTAATACAACAGTTATTGATTCTGAGGCGGTACGAAGTTCGCCGGGTCAGCTAGTTACGTATATAATTGCAATTATTTTGTGTGTGTAGGTACCTCATTGTTTTTCATTTTATGAAATACCGTTTTTTTCAATAATTTTGCATAAAACTCTTTTTTAAATCATGAAAAAATGATGTACGCAGTAATATCTACCTAGACAAAGTAATTGGGTTTTAATTAAAAAATTCTTACTGTCGAAAAAATTCTTCACTAAAACAACCTTAAAAGATAAATAATGTGCCTTTTCTCCAACCCTTTGCCTTCGAATCTTCGTCAAAGAACTGCTCAGCTTTGAAGGGAGGAAGCAGGATACAATAATTTATTTTTTATTGAAGGCCTCAGTTTGACTTTGTCCTTCAATTTTCTTTATAAGAAATGACAGAAAAATGACCCAAAGAATACAAACACATCGGTCAATTCACATTATCGGCGCCATGGAATGTATTGTGTCCTAGATACGACTGTATACAAACGGAAATGTTGTGCCTTTTAGGGGTTATTTCGCATTAAGAGGTGTGTACAAATTTACCCACGACAATCCCACTCTAGGATGGCGGCTTCTCCAAATGAATCCTTTACAATTTGGATTCCCAATTTTATCCTTTCTGTTATTTCTAAGATGGCGGGTACATCAGGTCTCTTGTACAGACTTACTGGGTGACATGAGAATAACTTCTTCTTTCGTATGGTGGATAGGCCAGAGGGGTATATCTAGGGTCTCAGGAGTTGCCCTGTGGATCTCATCCCCACCGAGGAGCGGGTAATCGTTGACAATGGTAGCGGCTTCCTTCTGACTTATGCAACTACTTACCACGATCCCATCATCGCCACCACAACACCAACAGATAGTAGAGCGGTGACAACTTGCTTGCAACTTCAGTTAGAATTCTGACAGAAGCAAGGGAGGATTCACGATGCAGGATTATACCAAGCAAATGGCGGAGCTTCGTAATCATGATTTCTCGTCCTTACTTATTAGAATTCAATTTAGTTTACCAATTAATTTATTTTTTACTACTTTTTTCTAATGTTACGTTACGTAATGTTAAAACGTTCTGGCGCCCTTGTATATATTTTTTACTTATCAACATTAGAATTTTTGCTCTATTAACATGTGACACATAATTTGACTGATGGAAGGTTTCATGGAGCTTCCATCTACCCTTAATATATTAAAATGATATTAGAGTCTTAATCAATCGATTAATTTAATCTAATCTTGTAGGTACAATCTTGAAATGAAATCCGATATATACTGGAGATTCACAATTTGAAATCATATTGGAGCTCGCTTGTAGTCTGCGGAAATGATTAAATCTCAGCCCTCTAAGACAAAAATCGAAGAAAAAAAATTAAACATGAAGGTATGTTCTCATCACACAGTGCCAAAAAAACATTCAGTTGTTGCCCTATTTGGGCCAAAACTGTCCAAAACCACAAGAAGATATTTCCATCAAAGGAATTCTTCGCGTCTTTTCACAACAAAGGCCTGCCATTCAACACATCTGCTATGCCCCCGTATTGTGGGTCACCCCCGTATCCCATTTCCCCCTGTACAATGTATGGGCCTTTCCAACCATAATACGTAAACCCTAAATTATCAAAAAAAAAACTCTTAAGCCGATAGGAAAGTGTTGACGGTTAGAGCGTGTTAAAGGGAACAGTGTTGCAGTGTAAAGAAAGATCTGTTCGTCAAAGAAGGGTTTAAATGTTTTGAAGATTTGTGATTGAAGAATTAAAGAATGTGTGAAGCAATTCAACGGAATAAAATACATCTAACATTACTACACATTTTTCGTTGAATAGGTTCAAACTAACATTTTTCTAGTGTTAATATTGATTCTTTATACTAATAATAATAATACATACGTGGTTGCGCTGGTGTGTTAAACTTCTGTTCATTTGCGGGTGTGATAAAAACATCTATATTGTATTGCCTAAATGCTGGGTGAGGAAATTAAAGATGGGAAACCACAAACTTACCAAAAATAACGACCCAACTGCTGTATGGCTGCTTTCATATTTTTTTGGTAATCCGCAGCTGGTCAAAGATCTCATGTAAAAAATATTATTTATTATTAATTTTTTAAACTTTATGAGTAAAATCTCAAATTATAATATTTAATTAAATGAAGACAATATTAGCGAAACTCAATCGAAATCTGGAGACAGAAAAATCAGAAAAGATATTGGCTCCGCTGGGACACGAGTGTCCCGTGTCCGTGTGTGTCACGAGTGTCCCGTGCACGAGTGCCGTCGTGTCCCAGCGGAGCCAATATCTTTTCTGATTTTTCTGTCTCCAGATTTCGATTGAGTTTCGCTAATATTGTCTTCATTTAATTAAATAAAAAAAATATTATGTATACATTTTTACGCACCAGATTTAAATGTCCGGGTTTAATTTTCCCCACAGGAAAAACTAAACCCTTTCACACACTTCCCAAATGATCATCTAGTGAATCCACGCTATGCAATTGCACTATATAAGTATTATAAATACAAAACAATACAAGAACAACATGTCAACCTATTAGAGACCAAATGGAAAAAAATAATTCACCGACTCCAGATATTTTCATATCAGATGGTTCGGCTGTGTGGAATTCCTAATTGAACCTATAAACCCTACTGATCCCTCAAAATAAATATTTAAAAAATCTTTTGTAATCCTACATGTATTTAAAATGACTGATTTTTGCATTTTTATATATAAATTCTTTGACAAATCTAATATGCCTAAATTTTGAATGAGAGACCTATGTAAGTATAATAATGCCAGTAGCCGAAATAACAAATGGTAATATTTTTATAGTCTGAGAATGCCAAATTCTTTTAATCTCATTTCCTAAATCTGTGTATTTTCTTATTTTTTCAGAAACAGTTTTTTGAATATTACAAGAATTTGGAATAGCTACATCAATGATATAAGTTTTTTTTTTAATTTTGTCATGTAAAACTATATCAGGTCTATTATGACTATATAATTATATATTATGTACTAAAAAAAAATTTTCAACTAGCAATAAATAGCACCTCGGATAAACCTCATTGGTTACGATATCGCCTCTGCGCAAAGTTAAGTTAGTTACAATATAATTATTATTATTATTTTACAACATAATATTCCAATTATAGTCATATTAGACGCAATTACATTAAAACAATCGACCTAACCTTTACATCAGCCTTTAGGCAGATAAACCTTCAAAAACGGTTCAGGCTGATGTAAGAGAAATGGATAAGATTAAGAAAGGGATGCTTAGATTATTTGGGCACCGAGAGAGGATTAATGAAGAAGGAAGTGTTTTTAGATTATATGGCCTGGGAAGTGAATAGTAGAAGAATTCTGAGACGCCTGAGGTAGACATAACACGATAAAGTGAATCAAATACCTAAAAAAATAAGTTATTCAATTATTGACAATGTTATTATTTTCATCTCAAAACTTACACCCAATTTATTAGAATTCACAACCTCAAAACTTTACACAATCCCGAGCAACGCCGGGTTCACTACTATTTTATTAATATGAAAAGAAAGATTGTTTGTGTCGGTCGGCGATTGTTTGATTTTTATATATCTATACAAATTTTGCTCACAAATTTTGTTTCAAGACAAGAGGAATGTCACTGACTAAGTATGATTTTGAAAAACTCTTTCTAAATCCCGAGCAATGCCGGGGAGTTCAGCTAGTAACAATAAAGACCGCTCTATTAATTATTTGGTTAATAACATACGAACATTCGCCAAGTTCATTGCAGCATAACATCATACTCAGTTTGTCGTGTGTAGCACAGATAAGCCGTTTAGCGCATGATTCAATAAAAATAACTCCCCTAAATAGCCTTTCCGAAATGTGGTTTCATTATTCCTGTTGACTCCGTTTTCCAGTTTACCGGCTGTAGCAAACTACTATATTATACCCAAAACAGATAGAGGCAGCAGCTGTACCGTAAATAGAAATTTCAACTCAACTACTCGGAACAAACAAACATTGCTTAGCGTTATTATTTGTCAAAGTAAACGACGCTTGGGCTCGGAGCAAATAGCGATATTAACATGTAAGGGATTAAGCATGGGACCCTTTTCAAGACTATGATATATCTAGACTACTGTAGTGGTAAGGGGTCAAGCGCTTTGACTTGGGGTTTGTGGTTTAGAGTTCGATTCGAAAACCGAAAAAAATTACATTTATTTAGGACGTTTGTGGACCAATTGTTTCACATTGTCTTGTTTAGTTTCACACAGGAAGTTCTGAGGAAAAAAATACCTGAGGGCCTGAGTTATCTTTGGAGGGTCTTTTTAGAGAAAGGAAGGAGAGGAAGTTCTGGGAAAGAAAGGGGTACGAATTCTTCCCTTCCACTGCGGTGCTAGGTGATAGGTCCTGCTCTTGAGTTCACAAGGTCTCCCGCAGTCAGTCTCTCTATATATAAAATAAAACATATTTTTCCATCATACGTCGCCTCTGGGTGCATCCTAGAGAATCACGTGATACGCATTCCGTCTCGTTCCAGCAGCACCGAACAGACGAGACGGAATGCATTTCACGTGATCCGTTGTGACGGGTAGCAGTGCGGCGATTCAATGAGACCTGTGTTCACTACGGTTCCATGACAGTTCATCCTGCGACAATTCATCCGGCGACAGTTCATCCTGCGACAGTTCATCCGGCCGACAGTTCATCCTGCCGACAGTTCATCCTGCCGACAGTTCATCCCGCCGACAATTCATCCGGCGACAATTCATCCTGCCTGATCATTTAGAAGATTTTTTCTTTAAGTAAGTATGCAAAGAGGATGTACGGCTGTACAACCTAACCTAACCTAACCTACCCTAACCTAACCTAACCTAACCTAACTTATTTAGTAAAAATATTTTTACAGCGGATTTCCACTCAAGATGCCTTCAGATATAAGTATATCGATTTTGGTTGTACGGCCGTATATCCTCTTTGCATACTTACTTAATAAAAATCTTCTAAATGATCAGGCAGGATGAATTGTCGCCGGATGAATTGTCGGCTGGAGGAACTGTCGGCAGGATGAACTGTCGGCAGGATGAACTGTCACCGGATGAATTGTCGCAGGACGAATTGTCGGGTCACCGTTTACTACACGACACCAGGGGCAAATGGATAATCCCGTCAGTCGCGTCATTCAGATTCGCCGAAGCCGCAGAAGAAAACAACATAAAAATGAATTACAGAGCGTAATTCACATATTATGGTGGGTACGGTGAGTAGCAGCTTAATCGCGAACGGTTGCCACGCCGGGCCGAGACTAAACCTCGCAGAGAGTGCAGCGTGGTGAGGATTTGGCGAGTGGGAACCAGGCTACACGCCAGTGTTGCCTGTTCGCGCGTAAAATCATTTCTCGCAACCGCAGCACCTTGGATACCCTATTTTACGGACAGCCCTCGTATTCCAAGATTTCCCGTATCGGCCACCATCAAAAATTTACGGCAAAACTGCACTACTTCAGTTAATAAAGATCTCTTTAATAATATCTCAAAATTAAACATTAGGTGGAATAAGAAATAGTTTTGTTGATGGACTGACTGTACCACTCATACAAACTACAACACCACAGTATCATTATGAATATAACGGAAAAAAATGATTTTTTTGATTACCGATAGAAAAAAACTACCACAATTTCAAAATTAAAAATTTGTAGTACCACCATACAATTTTTATTTTTTCTTCGATATTTTATGTTTTTCTTATTATTTATAATGTAGTATCATGCACATCTTGTCTACGTTGTAATAATTTTATATATTGTCTTACAAAATTATACCACCCCTTCTTATGTAGACGTTGTTTCTTTATTTTTATTTTTTTTATTAGTTTTTATATACATATACATGTAATATAATCATGAGTACCTAATTACATTTTCAGGTTACAATCGGATTAAACTCAAATCATTAAATACTAACATGCAACATTGATTAGAAACAGTATAAACATATATTGTTATCTAAAATGGTTAACTAATTCTATAAAATTGTGTAATTAATTTTACATTAGAAATTCACATTGGAAAAATAACAATTATTTATTTTATTTTGATAAACCTGCAAGTCTAACTTCATTTTGTAACTTTTCAAGTAGTTGTAATGTATAAAATCTCCTCACCTAATCACAAGTGCCTGCTTTAAATTATTTAATTGTGAAAATGTATATTGCAGTACGTAAATCAATATATTGTTATTTTGTAATAAAATTTTTGGTGAAATAAAAATAAATAAATTAAATTGCAAAATATTCCGTCTTTGATCCTAAAACTATAACTTTATAAATTCTCTTGTAAAGCAAGAAGGAGTAAGAAAAGCAGGAAGCGACCTGCGGGCGCGGATAAGAAACCTCCTTCTAAACTTTAAACCTCCAAAAGCCTGAACGTATAATTACCTCGTATATTACCCGGAGTGAATTAAGGGTACAAAGACGGAGGCTCCGAGGGCTGATATGATAAAACGGAACAAATAATATGTAAATGTCGGGGCCTGATTTGCCTAATTTCTCTTGAAAATGATTTATTCCCTTTCGTGTATATGTCGTGCGCTGTGTAAGGCTGCCTGGCGCGCGTCCGTGGGGAATTTTATTTTTTTTTTCAAAGCAAAACTGTGAGATGATTTAATTTAAAATACGTGTAATTTTATGAATTTTTGCTGTCGTAAATAAATTGTAAAATGTTCTCTGGTGTTCGCGGTGACATTTTACATATTTTTGATGTTTAAGCTGTTTCTCAATTTTGAAAAGCTGGATAATAAAAGCATTATATTTCATCGTGACAGACTGATAGCAAGTCGGTACCAACTTCAGGTTTTTTGTGAATACCGCAAAAGAAGTTTTTTTAAATTACCTCCACACATTTTCATACATTAGCCCTGAGGAAAATAATTCTGAACGAGGCCTATATCATGAAGATTCTATGTGGAGGATGTTCTTGGGAAAGGAAAGAAAAAAAGCTCTGGGAAGGAACAAGTTATGAAGGGTGGTTAGGAAACTGGGGGTCTACTGGTCCAGGAGCGACGGGCGAATGAATCCATCCCTCCTTTGAGGTGCAAGGCGGTGGGTTGAGTTTAATGGAGAATTTAAAGGGTCTCCCTCAACCAGTCTCTTCCGATCCAGCCCGCCACGCCGTAGATGGACAAACGTATCCGCTGCCAAGATCTATACAAACTTCACCCATGAACCTGAGCATCCCTTCCAAGGCATCAAACGTATCAAAACACCTGAGGTGATCTATTGCAGGGGTGTTAGTTATCCAATAAATGGTTTCCGGGGCGTTGGTATTCTTACCCGCCTCCCAATTGAAAATAATTCAAAGATTAATCGAAACCAAAATTTCTTCTAAAATTATAAGTTTTGTAGGCACTCAAATACCATTATCATTGGATAACTAATACCTCTTTCACAGGTCACCTCATGTGGTTCGCTACGTTTGGCGACATAGCAGTGTTGCCCAGGTTCACGGAATGAGATTTGTGGCCAAGACAAGAGATTGATTGAGGGAGACCTTTTGGCCTCTCCAGCAGGGTTCTATCGGAACAACACCTTTCACCGCATTGGGCGCAGATAGATTCATACGTCCGTAATGTCTGGACATACATCAGGTTTCTACCTACCTCTTATAACTTTTTCCTTTCCTAAAACGACCATCCATGCAACATCTCCAAAGATGACATAAGACCATAAAATTATTTTTGCCTCGGGGCCTCTTGTGTGGAGGAATTGCAAAAAAAATAAACGATAATGAAAAACCTCGAACACTTGAAAATATCAGCCATATATTAAACCCTTACAAACATAACACGGCTTAAACAAAACCAAACAACCTTCAATTAACTTTTTATTTCTCCACATCATCATAAACCCGCTTCCCCTCTCATCAATTCCATTTAAAAAAAAACTCGCATTCGCCTTAAAAACATAACCTTTTTTTAAACGCTTAATACCAAAACTCATTACCGTTTTTGTATATTCCTCGTTTGGAAAATTCAGCAAGGAAAATAAGTTTCAAGTTACTTCACTTTTTTCTCTCGTTTCGTAGGAAACCAGCAAAATAAATGAACCCTGAGAAATGCTTCAATTTAATTAATGAAGTCATTCATTTTTCGGTGAATATTTGCTGTCAACTTTACAGGGTATTTTATTATTTTTTTACGGACAATCTATCATTTTGTAACAAGCGATAAGTGGTGTGTGAAGTCTCTTAAAGAATTCTTTGAAAATTTCGAAGACATTTCAAAATTTCAGTGGCGTTCAGGTAATTTTCGGCCGAAAGAAAAAAGTCTTGAAATTGTTGTAGTTTAAATAATAAATATTATTAATTTAGTTATGTTATGAGTACTGAAGAGATAAACCGAGATGGGCGTTGCGTTTGCTTGTGCGTGTGCTTAAATTATATTTTCATTTTTTTAAGTTCTGGGAAGGGAAAAGGTATGGGGGGTGGTTAAGAATCTGGGGTCGACGTGCTTAAGAATGACAGACGTATGAATTCATCCCTCCCACTGCGGTGGAAGGCGAGATATTCGGCTGGAGAGGTGTTGGTTAGATTTCCCTCAACTAATCTCAACCGATCCGGCCCTACATGCAGTAAGAGGACAAATGCGTTAGCTACCAAGACCTAAACAAACCTCACTCCATGAACCCGGGAACCCCTACTAAGTTACAAAACATAGCGAACCACTTGGGGTGACCAATGGCAGGGGTGTTGGTTATCCAATAAATGGTTCCCGGGGCGGCGCACAGTTAGTAATTTTGAGTATCTAGCGTAATTTTATTTTTTTAATATGTTTTTGGAACAATACAAATTATCGTTATATAAAAAAATTGTTTAAAAAATATAAAAAAATCTATAAAATAAATATAAAAATCTCGGAAAGTAATCGATAGATTGACTCAAAATTTTTACAGAACATTGCATTTTAGCAGAAGAGTGTTACTATATATAGGGTGGCGCAAAACTACCGTTTTATTTTGAATCTTATTGTAATGTGTGATAAGATTCAAACCATATCGGTAGTTTTGCGCCATCCTTTATAAAGGCAAACTCTAACATTATGAAATTTGTATATATCGATCTGTATATCAAAATTCGCCTTGGTGCTGAACAAGTTAAAAGTCTCGTTGAATTCTAAACTTTAAAAAAAAATGCGTTTCGAAAAATCGTAACTTCAATATTTTTTATCACACTAAAACACAAGTTATGATAATCACCTGATTTCCTAGATTCCATCATAAAGATTAAAAAAAATACAGTAGTTATAGTTGAATTATCACGATGACGTGTACATGTCCACTCGCGGAGAGATCCATACTCGACAGACATAAAATTTTCGTTCGTGTTTCGAGGTAGTGAGTATTTGCGATGGTGCCATATGTCGCAAGCAGCTAAAATGTTTGTTTTTTTTTAATTCTAAAAAGATTAGACATTTAGGTACCCAATTAAATAAAATGAAATCCAGAAAGAAAACTTGAGTTTTATAATAAATGATACCCACACCGACCTCCCAAATTGCTTGTGATATAAGTAAGTTTTCTGTAAATCTTGTCGAGTGTTGCGAAAACGTGTCTTGCGATGACCGTGCTAATGGGCAAAACTCCATTTAAGTTCCTAAAAGACGTTATTTATTTTCGAGTTATTTATTAACAATCTTACAAATTTCAATCCAATATCTCTAATGTGAAGATTTTACAATGCCAAAGTTTGTGAAACTATATACATTTTTATAAACAGTCTAGTAATAATCTAATAATAATATCGTCACAAGCTAATAGGTCATCATGGCAATAAGAAGTATTGAACAAAAAAATAAGTAATTTTTTTTTTTCATTTCTTTCTTTCTTTCTTTCTTCTCTTTCTCTCTACAATATAATTAATATCTTATTGTGTTTATTATTATTTCTGATATTTCACCAGTATCATTTCCGTGAGATGGGAAGGCTGATAGAGATATTGAAAGAAGGGTGAATGCAGGTAACTCTATTAATGAACGCCGTTGGCACCAACAAAAAACTGTCCAGAGAAGCGAAGGTAGCCGTCCATAATAAAGTACTGGTACCCTGATGTATGGAAGTGGGGCATGGAACTGGCAGAGGAAGGATGAAAATAGACTGAATGGTGTAGAAATAAGATCCCCTGAGACGTAACGAGGAAACGAGTGTAAGGATCATACATGAAGCAAATGTGAATAGTAGAAGACGTCGGGGACGCCCGAGAAAGTCATGGCAAGACCAAGTGAATCGGATGCTTGATTCAGGCCATGTCTGGAGTCAGAATAATAGAAGAGCATGTATGAGACGACGTATGAATGTGAACGAGGCAAGGAGTGTGTGCCAAGACCGAGTTGTTTGGCAGTCCGTCCTCTCTGACTACCCCTGCGGTGAAACGGCGTGATGGTTAGTTAGTTAGTTTATCATTTTCACCTAGTAACAACTAACCTTCATTTTAAATTGACGTTCTGTCTGTGCACGTCCCAATGCCAATTTCATTAATGTAATAATTTTTAACACTCTGTAAATGTTTCAAACAATTAATAAATGATATATGACGTATCATTTAGATATAACATTAAAAAAACAAGAGAAGAGCAACATTTTTCCATACGATACAAAACACTGAAAGGAGAAAATAAATTTATGTAGGCATTCACCTACGGTAAATAGCAACAATCCACAATAGAAAATGATTCTGTTTATTTTAGTATCACTATTTCGAGAACGAATCCGGAGGTCGCGGGTTTAAACCCTTTTTCCTAGGATTTTATTTGATTAGTTTGTGTTATTTCACAATTCACTTGTTTACTTTGCACTTTTTCAATCAATTGCTACGTATGGTATTGTGGGATGGGGAGGGTGTGCAATGTCAATTCTATATCCCATAGTCCTAATTCAAAAACTTCTGCTAAGGATAATATTCAAATGTAACCCATCACACCCATCAGAACCACTTTATAAAAAATTCACAGTGTTAGACATTCGACAATTATATATAAAAGACAATTCTCACATTCCTATGGAAAAATGATTTGATGGAAAAAACACAAAACAAAATTCACACTCGGTACTTGTCACACCTAAAATGCATAATTTCTACGACTAAAACAACTTTCGCACAGCGACAGTTCTCCTATATTGCCCCCAAAATGTTCAACTCACTGAGTATTGATACTAGGAAATCGAAAACTGATAAGCTTTATAGCAAAAGTGTACAGGATTGGTTATTTACAAAGGGGAGGAACTATTTTAAAAAATACCTGAAGTCAACGAGTTAAGTTTACTTTAAAGTTAGTAAATTTGCTTTATCACTATTATTTTTAATTTTTATTACATTCAAATTCAAAAAAAAAAAAAAAATCTTTTGATAATTATCATAATAATATTTATATTTGGATGACTTATTTTCAACATCTCCACAAGTAGAGTCATTATTTATTTATCTACTTATCATGTATTTACGTACCTATTTTATTTAGCAAAACAGCAGCCTACAATAAGAATAGTTTATTTATATGTTTATTATTATATAAATCTACCTTATTGAAACCACTTAAAGGAGTCGTTGTTATATAAAAACATTGTACCTAACTAAACTATATATTAATTAACCAATAACAATTCTTACATTTATATAATTATATATTAATAATTCGACTACCATAATACGGGCATGTGCCTAGCGTGGTAATCGAACCACCTGTAAAAACTGTATAAAAAGTTATATAATGAATAAAGAAAAGAAAAAAAAAAAAAAATCATTAAAAAAAATATTAAGAATATTTGTGGCACGTTCCAGAGTCGCATATATTTTCAGTATAGTTGTTCAAAATCGCTTTAGCCGTGTTTGGTTGCCACATCTGGGGTCAGGTACTTCCCCACCTTCCTCTTACCCATCTCTTCCCCTATCCACATTTATTGTACAAAATAAAAAGACAGTTCAAAGGGTATAGCTTAGAGGTACGTCATATTTCTTACAGCTAACCGAATTAATAAAATCTAAAGTACATATAATCTTACAGTGTGTAAATATGAAAATAGAAGCAGAGATATTTTATTCATGTAAAGTATTTGTTTAGGGTGTAGTGATATTTGTTTACATGACATGTTTTTAGTGATAATTTAAATTGGAGTATTTACCTAGTGTATTTGTTAATTGTTACGAGGAAGTTTGTTGTATATTTTAATGTATTGGTTTGCTTCTTTCTTGTTCGTTATTGGCGTAAAAATAAAATAAAATAAACTCTGAAATTTTAAAAAACATTTACCGTGGAAGAATATAAATGTAGTCATTTGTTAAAACAATATTCATCTACGTTCATGTTTTCCACGAAAGAATAACAAACGGATATTCAAAATGTGATAACGAAATTTCACGTTAATTAAGAATGCAAATTGAAAAGTATGTCCACTTCATTTGACAGCCTTATTTCATTTCGTCCAATCCGTCTAAACTCGATTATAAAATAACATTTCGCACACAGAAACCATTTCACGAGCCGCCTCTTTTTAAATCCTATCACTCCCGTGTTTCGTGCGGGATATTAAAATTGAAATAAATTGTTTGCAAAATCGAATCATTTCCGGACCATTTGGCGCATCAAAGGGAGGGTGAAGATTCTAAACTACATTTATATTTTTGTGATGAATGAATGCCAAAACAAACTCGATACATGGACAATGTAAATATTTAGGAAGCAATGCAACTGTAAGAAAAAGCGATTTGCACTTAACTAACTAACTAACCATCACGCCATTTCCCGCAGGGGTGGGCAGAGAGGACGGACCTCCAAACAACTCGGTCTTGGCATACACTCTTTGCCTCACTCACTTTCATACTTCGTCTCATACATAGTCTTCCATTATTCTGACTTTTGACATGGCCCGACTCAAGTATCTGATTCATTTGGTCGTGTCATGTCTTCCTCGGGCGTCCCCGACTTCTTCTACCATTCACATTTGCGTAATTTATTCTTCTCACACTACTTTCTTCGTTCATTTGCTCTACATGCCCAAACCATCTGAAGATCCCTTTCTGAATCTTACTCATTATGCTTACATCAGCCTTACATTATTTGCGGATATCCACATTTCACACATGGTTTTACCACACATGTGCCTGAGAGATCTAGTTTCAACAGCATTCAGTTTACTTTCATCCTCCTTGCAGTTCCATGCCTCACTGCCGTACATCAGGATAGGTACCAGGACTCCATTGTGAACTGCTATCTTCGCTTCTGTTGACAGTTTTTTTTATTAGCGCCAACGGCATTCAATCCTCCAATAATGGAGTTTCCTGCATTTATCCTTCTTTCAATATCTTTTATCTTCTATCAGCCTTCCCAACTCTCGTAAACACACTATACACAAACTCACCCGCCTTCTCCAAGTATTTGCACTTTAAGGTTCTTATTCCACGGGGAAACGCAAATATTCTATACTTACGAATCAAGTATCTTGGCAACTTCTGCCATACAACTGCGGGGAGTTTCGTACATAGGAATACGTTTCCGACATTTGGTAAATTCGTCGGCGACGCCAGTCTCCCGCGACCAGTCGTGCGAAGTTTTACCATTATACGAAGTTTCATTATACATTATAGATGGTTCATATTCAGATAAGTTTTAAGATTTTCACGGCCAAAAGCATTTTCGTTATTTGTTTTTGGGGTGTTATGCCGTATTGCGCTACCTCCTTCTTTAGCCAACGTTTCGGACATCGTTGCAGTGTCCATCATCAGAGCAGATCCGGCAGATCCGGTAGATCTTGTTGGCTACAGAAGGAGGTAGCGCAACACGGCATAACACCCCAAAAACAAATAACGAAAATGGTTCATATTAGTTATGGGGGTCAGAAGACATCGTCTACATAGAGAGTTAGGTTGGTTACCACCCATGGCTGTTTCCAACAGCATTTATCTCGGAAATGCTGGGTATCTGCAGCCTTAGTTCCAGAAGAAATATCGCATTGCTGCTGATGGCTTATAAGCTTCTGAATAGTATTGTATTAATACCAGTTATTGTGACTAAAATAGGTTTCTGTGTCCTGGATATTTTCACGCGAGGCCGCCAACATATGCTTTTAATTCTTCCCAGGTGTACAGAACTAACTTACCAATGGTAATGCCCGGGGCGAGACTCACTAGAGGAAATGCTGATATTTTCCACATGTCAGTGAAATATCATTTTTGCTTTAACAGTTTGTAACTAAACGTAAAATGTTTGCCAAATGTAAATGTATTTATTACGCTAAAAGTTGTTTTTTTTATTTCTTTTACCGCTTTTACAATGTATTGCTTATTTATACTGTTTTTGCAAATAAATAAAAAATAAAAAATTTCACTTTCTATAGTTTTAGTCAAAACGTGACCGTTTGGACAAGATTTAACACGTCCACTACTGCCGACTATCGTCCAGCCAATGATATGCCTCGAACGGACCCTCACAAACTTGTGTGGATGACACGAACTCCGTAAAAGTATTAGTAAAGGATTTTATAATTGTGAAACTGCCTTAGTTCCCATTCACGTCGTTGAGACTTAAAGAAACGTAGGGTCACTTGTGTCAGACATTTTGTAACAATGGTTGTTTTTAAGATCAATTCCAGGAATAAAACTCTCAATACGGAATGACAAGATATAAAAATGATAGTTGCAGTAACAACAGTTTGGCTGAGAGGTTATGAAAACATTCTGGTGACTTCAGCAACGAAACGACGACTGGTTCAGAAGATAGTACGCGATAAGTTGTTTGCGACGTGAGTTAATACACAACATGAGTATCGGATTCTTGTGAATCCCTCTGGAAGACTTTTACTGCTTTTAAAATTCGCTGGCTTCTCGCCATTTCTCCACAAAGATTGATAGAAGATGGATCGGCAAGTTTTTTCTTCCCACGCACTCAATGCTTGATTAACATTTATAAATCAGTTTGAATGCTCTTGCCATGAACTCGTGTTTCAATGGATCCTACAATATCTCTCTAGATCTTGAACTTCATTTTACTTATGCGTCACATATTTTCCGTACACTCCTTTCTTCGTTCAACTAATATAGCCTAAACATCTCCTTCTTACAGCCGTTATTCTCAATTCTACTGATTGAGCTGCAATCTTGGCTCAACACTCCTCAAATACACAAATACGCTCTTCTCAACGCAACTCTCCGACCAACAGGCGAATCAAGCGTTATTAAACAAATCAATTAGCTTTAGCTGATCGGAGACTCAGATTAATCGATCGAAAAGTTGGGAACAACGGCCGTTAATGAATATGTTTTTTTTTATGTGTACATATTATAATTGTGCTATATTTTTTATGGCGTTCGTTCTATTTTCATCGCGGTCAATAAATAAGTTAATATGACTTCTTCCAGCACAGCAAATTTATTTTGTGATAACATTTTAACTTAACAAAATAAACACATCGCTTTGATTAAGTTCAAGCATTGCTCACGAAGCATGTCGGTCGTATCTAAACATAAAAAGTGGTTAAAGCGAAATGTTCATTTTTTTTTCAAATTAAATACGTAATATGTGTCAATGATGCATAAAGAAAAACATGTAGATTTCGAGCGAATGAAATATTCGAGTCGGGGCATTTTTAAATTCTGTGTAATATATTCAATAAAGAAGTAAAAAATTAATCTAAATACGCCTTCAGCCCAGTAACCTAGTTTTTGGAGCTGGTAGTCTCGATAATTCCTCCAATCGATACTGTATTCTCATGATATTTTTGGTTTGCAGCATGTTAAATAATAACGATTTTTTTTAACGACGTAAATGTTTAAGTACTCTTAAAATTGCTCTATTACTTTCGAAATATTTTCTTTCCCGTCATCAAAAAGTTACGATATTTCAGTTTAAATAATAAAAAAGTTTTAACTATAGCGTGGTGATATTATATGTATTTGGTGGCCGCATGTCGCTCTTATGAAAGTTTTATTGGTTGAGCCTAGGCAGGGCTGTGCCAAACCAAGACATTTTGAAGAATTACTGTTTCCGATAGGCCTTTAGTTGTAGTGATATGGCAGGGTTTGGCCAAACCGTAATTATTTCAAGTCTGTTTATCACCTTCTTGAAGTTACTTCTTTCTCTCCTTTGTGTATCCCTCTTACCTTAGAATATTTTTTTTCTTTAGCGATGATGATTGCATATATCTGCACCATTCTGGCAGATTCTGCATCATTCTGGCAGATCCTGCGCCGTTCTGGTAGATTCTGCACCATTCTGGTAGACTGCCACACAACTCTTTCCTGACAAACACTCCTTGCCTCGTTTACATTCATACATCATCTCAAACTGATTAACTCGATCGTGCCATGCCCGACCTTCTACCATCCACATTTGCGTCGTATATTCTCCTTACACTCCTTCCTGACATAATTTGAAGCACGAAATGTGAATAAAATTTTGGTCTCTGGTGACATTTTCATATTATTTATACATAAAAAATCAGTAGGTATTAGACAATTATATTAGGAAACGTTGGTTTTATGTGTTTGAGTTTATCGCGAACAGACAGACGCGGTGGAGGACTTTAATTTATAATATGTAGAGATGATTTGAGGAATCACTGGTTAAATTATGTCAAGGACGTCCCTTAACTCCTGTGTAGCGATTATTACCAAAACATTACAAAAATTCTTGAATTTATTATTTTAATTTGACTTCACTTAACTTAAACCTTATTTTCACCTGTTTCTGTTGTTGTTTTACGTACTTACCTAATAACTTGAACGGTTGTTATTTATTTTGTTCATTTTTATGTTGACACTGTTTATTGTGTATATTAATAAAAATAATAATGTATATTATAAATTAAAATCAATAAAATTCTAACCTGGAATGATCAATCATAATCCTTTGCATTTATATATTTTTTTAATGTGTAGTTTTCTGAAGCGAAGTTGTGACACTAACTAAAAATGACTTTTTAATCCTTTATTGGTAAATAAAAAAATAGTATACTAATACAAACTTATTGAAGTCTAATATTAAATACGTAATAAAAACTCTCTGTCATAAAACGGTAAAGTAACACATCTATTAAAGTTAGTTCATCTCCATTTAAGCTTCAATTGAAACAACCCATAAAAGTATGAAAACTTGATTAAGTTAATTTTACTACCATTAAGGAGTTCTATTTTTGAAAAAAAGTTTTTTTTATTACGACTAAAATCTACCCATTCGTAACCTTCAAAAGTTGTTCATATTATTGGAATTATTATTTAGGGAATGTTTTCGTTCAATAATAGTTCTTTGTAACTTGTAAGCTATTACACTCGACTAAGTTTGGATTCCCTTGAACTACTTTGGATTGATAAGTTAACTAATTTAGGTAATATATATTCGTAGTCTTGTGATCCAATCTTACACAATTTAATAAAAATATTAAAATAAAATAAATTTTTAATTCTTGGATAGGTTTTTTCATAGAATTAAAATTTCAACATTGTCATCCTTATTGTTTAAAAGTCACGATCTCATATTTAAAATTACAGAATTAACAATATTTTCTTTGACTATTTTTTTTTTGTTGTTTTCATTATTGGCAACTACTGAAACAGTCGTTCGAATAACGGTTTGAAACCTAGATAGTGTCTCAGATAAATATATCCAATTTTATTTACATGCTACACCTGTTTGCCTTCTAGTCTAAATGAATGTTCAATTTTTATTAGAACTCCTCTCTTTTTATAACTTTTGAAGATTATTCCCATCAATGTAATATATCATTGAAGAAGAAAATAACACTAACAATCTAAACAAAAATACGAAAGATAACAAGACACAGAAAATAATATGATAACGGTCGCATCTAGGACTCGAACCCAGAACCTCTCGTCTTATCGAATAACCTTCAAAAGTTATAAAAGAGAGTTGTTATAATAATAATTAAATAAATATATATATTAATTTTTCGGTGTGTCTATGAATCCAACCCTCCCACTGCGGTGCACGATGTTCCGAGAGAGTCCTGCTGGAGAGATCAAAAGTTCTCCTTCACCTAGTCTCTTCCGATCCGACTTGCCGCGCAGGTGGTGGGCGGACGCATTCGCCGCCGAGACCCAGACAAACCTCATCCCACGAATTGAAATTTTTACCTTTTAACGAAAATCATTATTGTTATTAAAATATGAAAATTATTATTGTTTCAACCATTCTCATGTTTCAATATATTCATTATGTTTCATGTTTTTCATGAGAACCTATAAAACGCGTTTCGTAGTTTAATATTTTGCTTATTTTGGAATTATTTACTAGAAAAACAACTTTTTTTGCTTCTAAGAATAAAATAATTGTCTTAAAAATCATCTTTTAAAAACACTTTTTGAATTCAATTTGGGCGGGTTGTTTCAAGTTTATAAAGTTACGAATAAAAATATTTTTTTCTCAACTAAAATTAGTTTTTGAAAGGTAATAAAATACCTTTGAAATTTTGTAAATCAAAACAAATATATATTTTTTATATACAAAAATAATAAAGTTTTAAAAATAGCTCACCTTAACTAAAATTAATTAACACACACATATTTTATTAGACATTTTTAATATTGTCACATCACTTTTTGTCGTGTCATGTAAAAATAATTAACCAAATATTCCTAAAGTCTTTTTTTTTCAAATTGCGATCCGAATCTTTGATTTCATAAATGGGTACATTTCACTTCTTTTGCGGTAATTTTTTGTATATATGAATATAAATTGTGGTGTTTTTTTCTTTCTAGCATCGTTTATATCATATTTCTCACTACGATAGTAAGGGAGACAAAACGATTTCTATGAGACCTATATGAGCCGAAAAGCGAACAAATTAGCCTGACTTTAATCTATCTATCTATCTATCTATCTATCTATCTATCTATCTATCTTCTATCTTCTATCTTCTATCTTCTTCTTCTTCTATATATCTATATATATCACAGCGCCCTTGAGGTGATTTTCCACGAAAACGGCGCTATATAAATTAGCCAATTATTATTAATTATTATTATAAATAAAAATGAATCGCCGAAATGTATGTACGCGCATAACTTTCGAACGACTGCACCAAATTGGATAATTCTTTTTTTTGTGTGTTCGTTATTGTCAGGACAAGGTTTGTATAAAACTTTTGGTGAGTTCTGGCATTATGAAATTTGTATAAAAAAATGCTATAGTTGGCACGCGAGCTGTTTGAAAACTGAATATATGGAATGCAGGAGGGGGTAAGGGGGAGGGGAACTCGGATAGGGGGTTCGCGGGAGGGGGGAGGGGAACCAGGGAGGGGTGGGGAAACCTGGGAGAGAGGAGGAGGGCCCGGGAGGGAGGAGGGGGACGGGTGGAGAGAGGGAGTGGAGTGGGGAGAGGGAAGGTGGAGTAGACGGAGTGGGAACGCGAGAGGGGAAGGGGACGCAAGAGAAGAAAGGGAGGCGGAAGGGGAACGGGACGAATGGGAAAGGACACGCAGGGAGAAATAATCTCTATTAAGTGGCATGGCAACGCATACCGGGTACCAGCTAGTTACGATATATTTTTAAATTTTCATAATATAGATTTTGACCTCTGGCGTGTCGGCACGTTTGCTTTTTTAATAATTTACTTCTTATGGTAGTTAGGACCTTCCAAAAATCGTAAAAATTGCTGGGTTTAATAGTGGAAGAAGTCGAGGACACCCGAGGAAGACATGATCGAGTGAATCAATTTCACGAGATGGATTGTGTCAAGTCAGAATGAGAGAAGGGTATATTGTGTGATACGATGCATGAATGTGAATAACGCAAGAGTAGCACATTCATGCAACAAAAATAACACTATTGAATGCCACATGTTTAACTAATAACTTAATATTTCATTGATTTCTGTATTTCTCTTTTTTTTATTTTTAGTATCACCACATTTTCTCTCATACTTTTAGCAGTTCGAATTCAAATAAAATCACTTCCTGAAAAATATTATTGATACTCATAAAAATTTAGTTGTAAGCGCTTGAAAAATTTAATTTCTTACTTTTGTAGATTTAAGAAAGAAGATAAAATTCTTTTGTAGATTTAAGTAAGAAGACGCACTTTTTCAGAATTGTTTATATCGGGTATAGGTATTGTGAATTTTTGTATTATGGTTTGCTAAGTACACCTATCTGAGGTACCTACCTTCTGCCGACAGACTAGCTCAGAATGGTCAGCATAGCGGAGGAGACTATCATCAGGGTGGTAGGATCACTGAGGCGTTTGTGTGGCATCCCTGAAATAAGCTCAAATCCTACGGGCTGGGGGAGACAGTGAAACAAGTGGCTACGGTAAATAACAGTTGTATTGGGTAGAATTCTTTCGTAAACACAATGATACAATAATGCAAGCAGAGTAATACAGGGTAGCAACAGTAATTCTATCTAAATCGGGTGAGTTTGGCCCTAAAATCTCTCTGTGGGCGGTCATTTATCTTCGCGTTGAATTTACAAGGAACACTCGCAATAAAGAGGGGTTAAATAGCTCATGGTACTCACAGCAGCAGGCTGGTCTCTTGGGGATTCGGTTATGTGGAGGGGAATTTAGCCGTTCTTGGCATTCCCGCCAGTCACTAGGCAAAATAACAACCGCCATAGCGGCGTTGTGGAATGTTCCGGAACGGTGCAGCGTGGTTCACGATACACGTGCGCCCAGAGCGGGCTCGGGAGGAGAAAGGCGGGCTCGCTAGTCGGCCGACCGAGGCTGGCGTTCCGCCGCCGTCAGCGCGCGGCGCACTTGCGGCGAGGGAGCGAAACTGTTTGTCCGTACAGTGGCGTGCGCTCCAATTTGAGAGGAGACGTTTCGTATATCGTAACAGGTTCTAAATTTCAATTTGTCGTTATTTTATTGATAAATGATATACATATTATTATCACTGTCATTTATGAATTTGAACAGACTGTTCATAACGCTAATAAATAAAATAAAAAAGAGTGTGTGCCAAGACAGAGTATGTAATGTGGCGGTCTATCCTCTCCGCCTGTTCCTGTGGGAAAACGGCTTGGTGGTTAGTTATTATTACATGACTGTTTTAGCACGTTAATTGAAAATCAAATTACAAACTTATACCTTCATTCATATTATTTATTGTTTTTATTGCCAAAATTATTGTTCAGCATGTAGGTTTGGTGCATATATTTTTGAAGTGAAATTTCTTTAGCGCCGTTAGTGACTTGAAATTCGGGTGAAACGGAAATGCGTCACAACTCAGTTCTATACAAATACTCGGTTCTAATATAATGCTGTAAATTTTGCACCTCGGCGCGTGCCTTCCATAGCGTAGTTGGCAAGGTGCCTGACCGGAGAGCGGTCAGAGAGACCGAAAAGCGAACTGGAGTTCGAATCCTACGAAATCCAAAAAAAAAATATTTTGTGAAATCAATATCCAATCTTCAAACCACTTAAAAAACAACAAACAAAAGAAAAGAAAGCGACATCTAGAGACTTTCTAGTTTCACTTCTACCGCATGTGAATTACACACTCTGATTTTTTTTAGTAGTATTCATGAATGTATTATTTGCTTGAGGCATTGACTCTTTCTCCCATGAATTCAGTTTCATTGTTTTCAACAAATGTATTATTTGTCTGCAATTTATGATAAAACTCGTGAAGAATAGGGGAATATACTGCAAGAGCTCTTGAAGGTCATTGCTATGAGCTTTTCCAAATTTTCTGTACTTTAATTCATTTGTACTATTTTCAGAAACATGCATTTGGAATTTCTTTTCCCAGGAATGAAAATATTTTTATTGTGTTTTGTTTTCACCACCAGCCTTAAGTAACTACCGGAGGGCAAATAAGTAAATCCTAACACAAGAAACATGTGATCAACGGTCAAAGTAACATGGAGCTGCCTTTTTCTTGTTACGCTTTTGACCTCTGTATTGATCGCTGTACATAATCAATATTTTGGTGGACACTAATTTCTTCTTTCAAGTTCCGTAAACACGACCCTATTTCTGGCGGGTCGCGTGGAGGCACTGCTGAAAACCAGCTGCATTCTAGGAGAAATCCTGAATTGTTGCTGAGCAGTTACCTTTTTGTCAATCAATGAAAAAAGATCAAAATATATAATATTGCAAAAATTGATGAATAAATGTTTTGTTTTTATTATTATATTGTACCTACAGGGGAATTCATTTAAAAATCACCCGCCCCAGACTTCAATAGATTAATGTGACAACACATCTAACTAATTGATGAAAAACTAGAGTAGCCTCTTGCATATTTTTTTTTATTTATTTAATTATTTTCATATTACATTTGGTTATAAAATGACGTATTGCCCATCTCACTAGGTGTGAAACGCCTGTGTTGAGATGGCAATTTACAGAGTGGTTATCTAAGATTTTGTAGTAATATTATGAAAATGGCAGGTTAATATAATTTTTTTTTCTTTAAATATACAATTCAAGTATGTTACATATATATAAAAAGAAGATTGCAGTAGGTACATGGTTTTATATATGTATACACATAGTAGGTATAAAGGTAAGTCTGTTATTAAATACTGATGGATATGTTTATTTGAGGTGATCAATGATTTTACTTTTAAATGTACTTTTGGTTTGCGTGTTTCTAATTTCAGGAGGTAGGGAATTGAACAGTTTTGTTGCATTATATTTAAAACTTCTTTGCCCATAATCTTAGATGTAAGTCACTAGTTGTAATTGTAAATCTTAGTTATAAGCCGGTAATATTATTTCTTTTATATATTTATTTGTATAGCGCCCTTAAGGTGATTTTCCACGAAAACGGCGCTATATAAATTAGCCAATTATTATTATTATTAATTATTAAGAGGTTTGACAAACTGGGATGATGAAAGATTTTACATTTGACTCTCTTAAGGCTCTTGTGTTCATTCGTTCTTAAAACATGTGTGTATTTTTAAATTGATGAAGCAGGATACTTTTTGAATACAATTTTTGCAGGTTCAGAACATTTATTGTCTTAAAAATAAAATCAGTGCTCGTTCTCAACGGGACTTTAAGAATAACCTTCAAAATTAGTTTTTGAATCTTTACTAAAGGCTCTAGGCAAGTATGTGTGGCACTTCCCCAGCTGATAATACCATATTCAAGTGATGATTGTATAAGAGCACAGTAAACTTGTTTCAATTGTTTTCTATTTAAAATATCCCTTACATTTTTAAAGAAATAGACGAGTTTCCTCAGTTTTGTCGTTAGGTTTGTAACATGTACGTTCCATTTAAGAAGATCATCTATTTGAATACCAAGATATTTAATACTGTCAACTCTACTTATAGAAGGACAGGTACATGGAGTTAATAGGGGGTTACAGCTGTGGAGTTTAAGGCTTTGTTGTGAAGGCAAGAGCTTATTTGAACTTCAAAATGTTAGGAATTTAGTTTTGTCTATATTCAGGGTTAATATGTGATCATTAAGCCAATTTTTAACAATACGAAAGCCAATTTCTGCCGTTTTAAAGACTTCATCCCGAGATTTGGCGTGAAATAGCAAAACCGTATCATCGGCAAAAGTTGTGATTTGTCCACAAATTTGTAGGTTACATAGATCATTAATATAGATTAAGAATAATAAGGGTCCTAGGATGCTACCTTGTGGAAGGCCACAAAATAATTTTTGGGAACTACTATAGGTACTGTTTATTTTAACACATTGCGTTCGATCACTTAGATAACTATGAAATAGTTGAAGAACTGTATCTGATATTCCTATCCTCTTAAGTTTATCTAAAAGTATTTTGTGGTTCACAGTATCAAACGCCTTTGCAAGATCAAGGAAAATTGCTAAACATTTATTTCCTTTGTCAACATTACTTATTATGAAGTCTGTAACGTTAGCGATGGCGTCTGAGGTTGATAAGTTTTGGCGAAAACCAAACTGATTTGCTGATAATGTTTTACTAGAGTCAAGGTAAGTAATCAATTGATTTCTTAGTATTCCTTTAACAATTTTAGAGAGTGCACTTAGAACACAAATTGGTCTGTAATTGGTAATTTCAGTTTTTTTTTCCACCTTTAAAAATTGGAGAGATAATACCTTGTTTTAATACATTAGGGAAACAACCTTGAGTGAAGCTCTTATTGATTAAGAATTTGAGGGGAACGGCTATATGAGATTTCAGTGATTTTACTAGTTTACTTGGTATTTTGTCATGTCCAGGTGAAGTCCTCTCTTTCAGTGAGTCAATTTCTTTGATGATGTCCTCCATCGATACATCTTTTAGAGTAAATTTTGCGTAAGTTTCTTCTCGGGGTTTATCATCTGGTTGTGGAGTTTTAGGATTACAGTTGATGTTTTCTTTTATTTTACTGGCCAAATTTGATCCGACGTTTGAAAAAAGGTATTTGCATGATCGGCAATAGTCTTCGGGTCCATGTTAAGATTCACATTCCGACCATCAATTATAAGTTCCTCAATTTGATCTCTGGATTGCCTTGCATGTGTTATCTCTTTAAGAATTTGCCAAATATTTCTGGAGTCATTATTAAATTCAATAATTTTCCTTGAATAGTATTTATTTTTTGCATGTTTGATTAGTTTAGTACATATATTTCCATTTTTTTGTAAAATGTAGTAAGTAAGTAATTATTTGGATCACTCCTTATTTGTTTATGAATATTATCTCGTTTCCTGATGCATTTTAGTAATCCAGGTGTAATCCATGGTTTAGTGATTGTATTTTTTTTTATTAGGTACCTCTTTCTGGTTGGTGTGTAGATTTATTTGATTTTGAATAAAGTTAGTGAAATAATTCCACGCCATATCATTGTCAGTAATTGAATACAAATTTTCCCATTTTTCGTTTTTTATTTATTTATTTCAAAACATACGGCACAACATGTGCCATTGACATAATTATGTTTATATATATTATAATACAATAACATAAGAAAGTGACATATAAATGTAAAGTTAAATATAAAAACAAAAGGTAAAAAAAGGAGTTAAGGTAATGAGTAGTAAATAGAATTATGATGTATAAAATGAAAGTATAAAGTAAAAGTGTAAACTATAAAATATAAATTATAATGTAAAAGTAAAAAGTTAACATAAAAAGTTGAAAGGCAGGAAATAATATAGACTATAAGTTACCTTTGTAAATAATATAAAGTACAAAAGTTATAAATATAAAAAAGTATGACAAGTAAACAGTAAGAAATGCTCTTAGGAGCCAAATATTGAAGATAACCAAAAATTTTAAAAATATATATAATAAATAAAAGGAAGGTATTACGGAGTATACAAAGCGATATGAAAAGTAGGTACCTACCTATGATATGTTTCTAATCCATAGATATTAGAGTGCATACTGGTAGGACATAATATTATGGTTACATGATTATATTTATTATGATTACGTGGTAGTACTAGCAGATAAATTTTGTCTAATACATCTTTTGTATGATGACAGACTTTCGGCATGATCGATATGAGCAAATTCATTACCTAAAGTGTGTAAACGATGCATTAGTGAATTTTGTTCTGCATTACTGAGAGTGTTGTTGCAATAATAAGGTGTTTTGAGTCAAGTTGTTCTACTAGGTACATGATAATTTATTAACGAAACCAATTCAGGGGAGTCAAACCAGTTATTATTTATTTTAAATAAAAAAATGAGATCATTGAGTATTCTTCTGTCTTTTAACGATAAGAGTCGCATTTTTTGTAATAGAGAATCATAGTTAATGTCATCCGCGGGAATTCCTAATTTAAAATTAATTGATCTGAGAAATTTGCGTTGGATTTTTTCAATGGTGTTTGCATGGCTTTTGTAGAAATTACTTTTATTACTTTTATGTTGAAGATAATTGAATCCCAGTCGATTTTATTTTTCACGATAGATATATTTACGGAGTCCTCTTTAGTAGTTTTTTCATTTCCAACTTCCAATATTGTACAGTAGTGGTCTGTTACTGTGGATTCATATATTATTCGTAAATGCACAATGATACACCCCTCGTTTAGCCTAGTTTAAGACCCAAGATGATTTATTTAAAACTAACTATTTTAGTAAAGGAAGAACGATATTACACATCGACATCTTCTGAATTCTGTGAAACCTGAAATTGGGCCATTGTGACTTCATAGATGTGAAAAAAATCTTTCACAATTTGACTTTTTCGCTGAATACGAATTTGAATACCGCATAAGAGTCCTAATTGGTCCCAATCGCCTGGAGCCAGTGAGATAATAGCTCCCCCATTGGGGTATGTTGTGAGGCTGATGATAAATGAGGAGGGGAAGGAGGTGGCTAAGGGGAAGGTGGGGAAGTCCGTGGCTGTTCAGATTTAGTCACCAAACACGGCTAAAGCCATTTCAATCAACGTTTCAATTCTGAATGGTGTTCTTATACCAGGACGGTACTAAGGGAAACTTCTACTCTGGAACGTGCCGCAAATATACCTTATATTATTTTTAATGAATAGTGAAGACAACATCAAGTAAGATTTATTTGCGCACGACGGGCTTTGAACCCGCGACCTCCGGATCGCTAGTCGAGAGCCTAGCCCCTCGACCACGGGACTTCCACCGATCGCCCCGTATATGCCGCATAATTTATTTTATGCAGTACTTAAAATGATTTTACAAAGTGTATCAGCTTAAATAAATGACCATATTAATGCCGTTTTACGAAATGATTTAAAATTAAGACACATTCTCCACTCTGGATATCAATTTTACTTTTATTAAACGAAGTTATGCTCCCACTATGAATTTCGATAATAACTTTTACCGTCAAACGCAACGAACCAAAGCATGAACGTGTGCCTTATTCATCATTGATATACATTTTTCAAGATTGACATAAGATAATATCTTTATACGCGTGCCGTAAAATGTTATGATATCATAAAAACGAGAGACTTCCTAAAGACAATGACGGCTGGCGACTTTTTTTTAAATCAGGGGACTGTTTATAAGAGAATTTTGTTTATTTTTCTTCTCGGAAATCATTATGTTAGTGCCGGGACCAACTTAAACAAGCGTTCTTTTCAAGTATCCACTAATATTACTATGTCAGAATTATACGCAGACGGAATAACCACATGAGGGGGATTACACCTACCTACTAAAATTACACACAGCAGGAATTACACATGGACGAAATTGTACATGTAGAGGGTATTACACCTGCCTACTTAAATTACATTGCAGAAGAAAAAAAAATCTTGGACTTAATTAAGCATGGACAAAATTACAGCTTCCAGCTTAAATTACAAATGCCGTCATTGCACACGACAAAAAATCTGTACTTTTAAAGGGTTTTAAATTTTGGATTTTTTAGTGCAGGTTTTAGTTACTTTCATATTCAAAATAACTATAGTTGGTTAGGTTAGGTTTTTGAATTTGGAAGGTGGGTGTGGGTACCGTCGTCCCGGGAATCATTTATTAGGTAAGCATAACCCGTTCCATAGGCCGCCTCAAGTGGTTTGCCCGGGTTCATGGAGTGGGGTTTGTCTAGGTCTTGGAGACGGATTTGTTTTGTTCCATCTATTGCACGGCGGGCCGCGGGAGAGACTGATTGAAGGAGATCTTTTGACCTCTCCAGCCGAACTCTCTCGGCCCGTCGTCTTGCACCGCAGTGGGAGGAATGGATTCTGGAAATATGGGCCCCAAACACCTGCTCACCTCTCATATTTTTTTCCTTCCCAGAACTTCCACCTCCTTCCTTTCCACAGCCAAGACCATCCATACGGCATCTCCAAAGACGATATAGGCCGTGAGGGATTTTTTTCCTCGATGCCTCCTGTGTGGAGCTATGTTTAAAAAAACGTTTTATTTACTTAGGTATAATTCTCCCCGTGTTTAATTTAATAAAAATATTTTATACCTTTATTTTAACTTTGCAAATGTCGCAAAATAATGCATTTTATTTTAAAATTTAACCAAGCTTAAATTGCACATTAAATTAAATTTATTGTTCTTTCTCTTAGTAATTAAAATAATTAGCGCAACATGTCAAATTTCTGGTACTTTTTCATAAGAAACTTTTTATTTTCCCAATCCTCAACACTCCCAAACTAGGTTTCTGATAGAGCAATACAATTATCTATCAAGTTCAACGTTTAACGTTTTGTTCCATTATTACATTTTCTAAATTGTCGTAGGTCTTATCTAGAGAATTCTCTATCGATGCAGCCCTCCATTTTAACATCCATCAATAAACCCTTAATTGATAATTTTATTTATTCCCCTTTAAATAAAATACCGAACGAGAGCGGCATTAAATAAAAACGAGCTTTTTATACTCTATGAAATCGGTTTCATAAAGCTTTTACATGAAATCGAGTGAATTCCCCATCAAATTGAGAGAATTTTCCGATATTTTGACGGGGTTTACGCCACCCTTAAAATGCTGACATTACTCTGGCCCATGAGGCTATTTTCTATTAGTCGTAAATTGATGGAATGGCCATGACTTTCCTGTCCGAAGCCTTACGTATGTAAAAGCTTTTGGATATATTTTTTCCTCAGAAAGGAAGTCGTGTCGATTCTGAATCAATTCAATGTCTCTGCGGGTGAATTGGCGTTTATTAAAGAAATTTAGCACGATGCTTTACTGTTATTTCAGATGATGTTAAAAAAAAACATAAAAAATGGGTGATTATGTGAAATTCGCGCTTTTGATAAATTGTCCATGTACAATCATTCTAAAAATGAAAAAAAAAAAACTATAGGACGCGCCAAACTTAAAAGGGGCAGTGGAGGTAATCCACCTCTTACCCGCCTTGGTATAAGTAACTGATGGTTACTCCTTCAAGGCTCTCGCAAGATTCTAATTTTTTTTGTTAAACGAAGCTACATTTATTTATTTTGAACGAATCTAGACCTCCAGTGTCCATGCATACGTTGTTAGTAAGCAGTATGCAAGTGCTTAACAGGAAAAACAAAATGCAAAAAATAGGTTAGTAAGACAAAGATAATTAAACAGGGCAAAAGAAAAACTCATTCATGAGGCTCCATGAGGCGGCATTGCATCTGTAAAAACCCGCAAGCACCTGCATAAAATAGAGAACATAAGTAATACAATAAATCTCAAATCAATTGGCAAGTACCAACAAAAAATGTGAATGGCTTTCGGTCTGATCATAAACTACACTTAGCTTCCGTGTCTAAGTGTAGACTTAAAAGGGGCAGGTAGCCCCCTAGCATAGTCGATCGAAAAGGGTTGATAGGATAACTTTCGGTTACTTTTATCGTTCCCTAGCATGACTACAGATCGCCAACAAATACAACAGTTCACAACGACTAAGTGTTCTTAATATATTCAATATCAACTGTTGTTTGTACGTTAGCAATCTGCAGTTGTGCTAGGGAAAGGATGAGAAGTTACCGAAAGTTATCCTATCAATCCTTACATATCAACCGTGCTAGACAGCCAGTACTTGATACGATTACTTTTACTGACTTTACAATGACCGTAAGCGAAAGAAAAAGACGCGTAAAACATGGGTGCGACAGAAAAAGGCTTGGACAGGGAGGCATGCCTCTTTAAGGACCTTAAACTCGCCAATTTTTACGATTTCTGTGTAGATTTCTGTAGGACGGTATTAAAGTTTGACGTTTGCTATATTCACACATTACCACCTCAAGTCGATTCTAGTTGCCTTTTTCCGATATATTAACGGAATGTTATTAATCGCTCGCATTCACTGAATAAAAATATAAAGAAAAGTGTGGTGACCGAACAATGCACCGCCTTTACGACAGATACCTGCTGCTGCTGCTCGTACACCAATAGTAGACACCAGGCTTATATCATCAGTGACGTGACAGGTAGAGCTAAAAAGCGAATCATTCTGATTCCGATTGCCATAGATTCAACTGCTACCAATTTTAGTATTTTTATAATTTTGGTATATTTTGAACCCCGAAATGTAAAAAATTTGCATGAGGAAATTTTCAGAATGGGGAAGTGTTTTCTGTTCCCTTCTCTCTGATTTTCAGAATCATATTATTTATTTTTTACATTTGCTCCACACAGCACATCACCTTTGGGAATGCTGTGTGGAGGGTCATTTTAGACAAGGAAGGAGAAGAAGTTCTGAGAAGGAAAAGGGTAAGAGGGGTGGGCCGGAATCTGGGGGTCAAGAGTGTGGGATGTAATGAATTTTCAATTTGGGAGACGGGAATGGGTACCGCCGCCTCGGGAACCTTTATTGGATAACCAACGCCTCTGCCATAGGTCACCCCAAGTGGTTCGCCACGTTTGGTGATTTAGCGGGGGTGCCCGGGTTCATGGGGTGAGGTTTGTCTAGGTCTTGGAGGCGGATGACTATAACATACTGAACCCCAGATTCCTACCCACCCCTTAAACCCTTTTCCTCCCCAGAACATTCCTCAACCTTACTTTCCTTTAAAAAAAACCCTCCACACAGCATCCCCAAAGATGCCACAGGCCCTGAGGTAAATTATTTTCCTCAGGGCCTCCTGTGTGGAGCTCATGTAAAAAAAAAATCCATCCCTGCCACTGCGGTGCAAGGCGATATTCCGAGAGAGTATGGCTGGAAAAGTCAGAGGAACTCCATAAACCATTCTCTCTCAATCCGACCTACCACGCAGTTGGTGGGCAGACGCGTCCGTCTCCATGAATCCTGATAAATCACCAAACGTAGCGAACCACTTAGGGAAACCTATGGTAGAGGTGTTGGCGGCGGTATCCATTCCCGCCTCTTAAATTGTAATTATTTTTTTAATTTAAAAAAAATTCTAAGTAGTTGATTTCCACTTTAACGCTGTTACGTTACAAAAGATAAAGAATAGACCCCCTTATTCCTGTTGCGAGGAGCTAGTGAATTGGCCCCAGTGCACAGCTCGCCGTACCGCCCCCTCTCCGCCCCCCTCTCCGCACGCGGAGGTCCGTGGCCCCAGTGCCGAATGGCACCCGGCATTCATTCCCCGGCTGGTCGCGGGCTTGACATTGACAAGTCAAGTTGACAACAGTGATTGCACTAGTGCGCTGTTCGAGAACCTAAAAACTCGTGATTGTTTCTATAATGTGTTTTGTGCACGAGAAGGCTCCAGCCCACAGTAGCCTGTCTGACGACTACCTCATATCCTGCTTTGTGAGTAAAATGAATCTTTGTCCCCTCTGGTGTGTTACATCCCGCGTTTAAATTCACTAATACGTGTGGAGAGTAGAGAGAAGTTCCCCGCCACGTTAGAATTCTATACCTAGCAAGTACCCATGTGTAGTTTGCCGAGGCTGGCAATTGTAAAACCCTGTCTCCTTCTAAATGAATAAATCCTTTACGCGCAAAACTGTGTTCTGATTGAGGAAAGAGACCTGGAGATTGTGAGGAAAGAAGGAGGAGGAATTCACAAGCGAACCACAACACTCGCCTTGGTTTTAAGAGGAACCTTGCTTGCCCGGCTCTGAGCTAGTTCTGTTGGCCTATGTATTGCGTGTCCTTTCCAGGTTTTGGTTTAGCAAATGGCCGTATAAGCGGCAATGCTAACAACGCTTATGTTAAAAAAATAATTACCTTGAGAAGCAGGATTCGAATCGTATAAAAAGCATCCCAGTACATTTTTATGGCCAGCTAACAAAAGGGTTGCCATTTTTGCAATGAAAACAGTTTTGTGGTTTTAATTAGCTTTCAGTGGCTAGATAAACACGCCAGGTGTTTTTACTCACCCCAATCTGAAAAGAGCCGAGTACCTTATACATTCAAATCAAGATTAAACTTGATATTTCCAACAAACCAATTATTTTTTAATTAAATTTTGAAATATTATTTTACTTCTGTTATTTTACCTCCGCCGCTGTCAAGGCGTTCCACTAAGCTATCCCTGAAACCATCAAATCCGTCGTATTTCTCTAATACATAGAATGAATTAACATTGTTGCGGTTTACAATTGAACTCCACCATGAATTATTATTACTGGTAGTTCTGTGAACAGTAGTGGACCGCGCAGTAGGTGGATAAATGCGTCCGTCGTCAAGACCTAGACAAACCTCACCCCATGGGCATAGGCATCCCTGCCAAGAGCCAAACGTAGCGAACCACTTGAGGTGGCATGGGTGTTAGTTATCCAATAACCCTCCCGCCTCCCAAATTGAAAATAAAAAACAAAAATCAAAATTTCTTCTAAAATTACAATATTTGTAAATAGACACTAAAATGCCTGACTGCTTTTTATAAACTATACTTTTTTTGTAATTTCTAATAACGATTTATACATTTTTTTCCAAAGAAACATAACTATCTCCTTGAAGTTATTATTTCAAAAATTCTTCAGACAGGTAGGTACCACAATATTGAAAACTGCCTAATAAAGTGCACAAAATAAGAACGTAATAAATAATAGGAAAGTCCAAATAAATACGACGACTTCACATTATTTGAAAATTTAATTTTTACGAAACCATGGTAAAAGTTAACCCTTGGTGAACATTAGCCGTCTAGTTACTTGACTCTAATAATAAAACACTAAAGGGAAGCACGAACAAACGAACAGGCAAATGAAATGCTAGACGATCGAGTGGATTTCGCTAAGCTTAGAAATTTAACAATTATTAATAAAATAATAAAATAATGTTTTTTTCGCAGGTTTATGAGGCCGACTTCACTGTTACAATTTTAGTTCGAACTGAAACAGTAGAATGTCTCTTAAGAGATTACTTTTACACTTTCAACGCTACCTTTTGAGTGGGTCGACTCAAGCCAAACTACCCTTCGTAAACACTCCCCGGGGAGTGAACTATTGCCTTAGAATTTGCTTACAAGGGACCGTCAAACCAAGGGAATAGAATGGGAAACGCACGCAAATAGAAAACGCAAGATGAACCCTTTGCAAGAAAGAAATTTAGTGTAATGGTAATGAGGGTTGATTGCTTAATTTATTGCTTTTCGAGGTTTTATCAAAATACTGGAATAAGCACAGCAGTTTTTTTTTTAATATGAGCTATGGCGTTTTTAAAGATCGACTTACCTGTCGAAAACCAAAGCAAAACCATATTAAAATTAAGTTCAAAACTGTGAATACCTCACGACCGTCTAAACTAGTGAGAACTTTTCAATTCTGAATGGTGGTCTATCTACCATACCGCGAGTATTCTGGTTCTGGTGGTCTCGAAAATTACGCCAAATACTTACTATACATTAATTAATTGTGAAATAACACACATATTACATTAAATATTGCTGCAGATGACCTCAATCAGACATTTGAGCAGGCTAGTATTCGAACACGTGACCTCGGGATTCGGAATCGAGGATTCCGCTCCCCCATGGTCGTAGAAACTGGAGGCGATTCCATGATTTGTGCATTTGTACATTGCACTGCTTGTCTTTGGTGTCCACATAACCTACAACAACAACTGTGCACAAAACTTTACAATATCAAGCGGTATCAAGACACCTCGGCCCGCCGAAACAATGCCGAAACGGTGACATGAGCGAGACAGATGCGCTCTAAACGCAAATCACGTGTTGAAGCAGTGCGGAGATATAACTCATCCCGTGCACAATCGACGGATGCGCGAAGCGCATTGGAGGCATGTGAATTTTGCATCACGTTGATGCGTCAATCCAATGCGTCTGGAATAAATTCGTTTAGGAGTACTTAGTTATGATGTTGTATTAATGGCCATTTAATGATTTGATTACCCCCATCTCACTCCATTCGCCCTCACAGCGTCGTCAACACATTTAAAAAAAAATAATATATATATATATATACATATTATATATGTAAATAGAAAGTTGGCTTTTACAGATGAGCTAAGACCATCCTCGTGTGTTTTCGTTCGATGGGTAAACAAATAGAACCTTTCCCGTGGGATAATATGGGATAATATTTTTCGGAGATGATTTTTCCAAAAGCTGAATATTTGAATACCGCTCGTATGCATTTGAAAAACATCTAGTTCGTAAACATATTCCAGTTTCTTCAGATACCATCGTAATATATTTTTGTCGTATCAAAAGATAAGTGACTCTAGATTCGCTCTTGATAATAATAATATTTTGTCTCTTGTCAAACCAAATTTATTTTTACCACTATTCCATATATTTAAACCCACGATGTAGCAGATTCTTTAAAAAAAAATTACATCACATTCTACGACGGCCGGCGTAGTCAAGCGGCAAGGCTCTTGAATCGCACACCGAAGGTCGCGGAATCGAATCCCGGCTTGGCAAATAAATTTTATTTGATTAATTTGTGTTGTTTCACAAATTAATAATTTTAAATAATATATAGTATATTTTTATTTTAACTTTATGAGTAAAACCTCAAATTGTAATATTTAAATAAATGAAGACAATATAAGCGAAACTCAATCGAAAATCTGGAGACAGAAAAATCAGAAAAACATATTGACACTTTTTTCGAGTCCCAGAGGTGTCAATATGTTTTTCTGATTTTTCTGTCTCCAGATTTTCGATTGAGTTTCGCTTATATTGTCTTCATTTATTTAAATATATAGTATATTTGCGGCACGTTTCAGAGTGGAAGATACTCTCAGTATCGCCCTGGTGTAAGACCACCATTCAGAATTGAAACGTTGCTTGAAATGGCATTGGCCGTGTTTGGTGCCCCACATTACTCTTCCTTATCTCCTTCCCCTCCCCACTACCTTCAGCCTCACAACATACCCCAATTGGGGATGCCATAGTCTCACTGGCTTCAGACGGGAGCAGTTGGGACTCTTGTGCGGTATTCATATAAAAAAATATAAAAAAAACATCAAACTTTTTACAGTTTAAGAAATTTGGCCTTAATGGTTAATTATATATATATATATATATTATAGTTATATATTTCTCCTATCAAGAGATAAGGTCCTCGACTGCGAATCTGGAGGTCGCGGGTAAAAATCACGCCATACATTTTATTTAATTAATTCGTATTATTTCACCTTTAATTCACATATAAAATAATATTTAATTAAATGAAGACAATATTAGCGAAACTCAATCGAAATCTGGAGACAGAAAAATCAGAAAAGATATTGGCTCCGCTGGGACTCGAACCCAGAACCCTTTTCTTACATGGAAACAGCTCTACCGATTAAGCTTTATCCAGACACTATCTAGATTGCATTTAGTTCGAGTTGAATCTTGTAATCATATATAAAGATAGCAGCCAATAATATGTGCGTTAAGTAAGTGAAGATAATGTTGGTAGTTCTTAGTCGAAGTATGATACAGTTAAAAGTGACCGAATTAATATGGGTTCCGTAGCTTAATCGGTAGAGCTGTTTCCATGTAAGAAAAGGGTTCTGGGTTCGAGTCCCAGCGGAGCCAATATCTTTTCTGATTTTTCTGTCTCCAGATTTCGATTGAGTTTCGCTAATATTGTCTTCATTTAATTAAATATTATAATTTGAGATTTTACTCATAAAGTTTAAAAAATTAATAATAAATATAAAATAATACTTTGTAGGGTACTTTGCGGTACATTCCAAAGTTGTGGGTACCCACAGTATTGCCCTGGTGAAAGACCAGCATTCGGAGTTGAAACGTTGCTTGAAATGGCTTTATCCATGTATGGTGACCACATCTGAATAGTCAGGTACTTTCTCATCATCCTCTTGCCAATCTCCATCCCTTGCCATCTACATCACTCAATTAAAGAAGCATTTGAGACTTACAAGCTTGTCAATAGCATGCCCTCCCAATTATCTGCAAACCAATACACATTAATTTTCACAAGTATCCTACTTTGCCGAGATTTTAGACTTCCCAAAAATGAACTTACATGCATATAAAACAGCGTGTCTTGTAAAGGACCAAAACTATAATAACTACCAAAATTCTCGAAGGAAGTCACACAAGACTTAGCACTTTTCTTAATGCTATATTATTAGTTTTCAATGTGCCATAATATATGTGAAAAATGGTTCCACGACAACTCACAATCATGCAACTTCAACACAACTTTAAAAAAATCGTTAAGGTTATGAAAAATAGCCAAAAATAACCTAACCTTATTTATTGTACCTAACATGCCTAACCTATTTAACAATTAAATTTTTTTTAAATTCATCACTTTTAATGACTTTTCATTGTAGGTTTTAAAGTTGCATGATTCTGAGTTGTCCGGTCACAGTAAAAAACAATTTATGATTTGTTATCAACATTATTTCAGTGACTATTGTGTTTTTTACAGTTCTGTGTTCTTCCTATTGGATGAATTAATAAATCTTGCATATATCTAAATAAAGAATCAGAAACAAAACTTGACTATTTGAGTATGCTGTGAAACTGAAAGTAGTAATAGACGGGAATAAGAAGGCTTGAAAGAATTTACTTATTCAAAACTAGTTCACTAATTATTTTTTTTATTTTAAAGGCCGAAAGGATGGGAAAAGGCAGATAAAATCAGAGCTGTTTTTGGATACGAATACCCCTCAATTCCCAACTGTTCTCCAACTGCTGGAGCAAGCGGGACTGCGGCATGCCCGATTGGAAAGAAATAGGGAAGAGGAAGGTTTGGAAGTATCCGGCAGTTAGACCTCTTTATCAAACATGGTTAAAACGATTTCAAACAACCTTTCATTTCTCGATACTGGTCTTTCACCAGGGCGATACTAAGAGTATATACCACTCTGGAACGAGTAGCAATTATATCTACTACTAGCTGGTACCCGGCATGCGTTGCAATGCCATTCAAAGAAATCTGCATGTCCTTTCACGAAATACACACATTTTCATTTATACAAATTTCACAACTCTAGAACTTACCAATTTATATAGCCTATGTTACTTGCTGATAATGTAGCTTTTTATTGGTGAAAGAATTTTTAAAATCGGTTTAGTAGTTTAGGCGTGAAAGCGTAACAAACAAAAACAGGCACTTTCGCATTTATAATATTAGTATGGATTGTAAAATAAAACAAAATAGTGAATGTGTAACTGTTAAACATAAAAAATATATTTAAATAAATGAAGATAATATAAGCGAAACTCAATCGAAAATCTGGAAACAGAAAAATCAGAAAAACACATTGACACCTCTGGGTTCGAGTCCCAGAGGTGTCAATATGTTTTTCTGATTTTTCTGTTTCCAGATTTTCGATTGAGTTTCGCTTATATTATCTTCATTTATTTAAATATTACAATTTGAGGTTTTACTCATAAAGTTAAAATAAAAAAAATATCAAAATATAGCTACATTCGCTGGAAAGGCGACACGGGCGCGCTAACTGAGTACGACACTGGGTACGATAGATGAAGTGTTCCTCTAGATCAGTGGTTCCTAACATTGTTGGAGGTACTGACACTACCAGTTTCGTATGCGCAATCACCGAACCCTTCTTAATTCGAAATCGGGCCGAATCACGTGAGTCGAGGGTGTGTCTTGACTTCCACTGAACCCGCGAGACTGACTCACCGAACCCCAGGTTAAGAACCACTGCTTTAGGTACTCTTCAACCTTACTGAAAGGGACGACATAATAAATAAGTCGCTATCAGTATCAGGTATTCAGCCTAGAACTACTCTGAGACCTCGCTGGAAGGGACGAAACATCTCGTTACTATTATCAGGTCTTGAGCCTTCGACCGGCTCGTTATGTCTTTGACTTTTGATTTACCGACATACAGAGCTCTGGGCCAAAAAGGCCCCTTTCTCTTCGATCATGAGTTTAAAAAATGGTTGTTAGTAAAATTGAAGTAATTTAAGTTGTGTTAAAACTAGGCTTGTGATATCTGCTGGTTCAAGGCCGTGCATCCGCTTAATTAAGCTGCTCGCAATACATCCTTCGGAAGATAGCAAGAGAGCGAGCCACTGGTTGGAGAAATATGAGCTGCGCGTCCCATACCAGAACCACGATATCCACCGTTCATAGACAAAGACACCGCATATTTGTAAGAGCGAGAAAATATTCGAACTCAAGTAGTTTTTTCTCGTTACTCTATATATTTTCTTGATTATGCCATAGGTACGTATCAGACAATAATTGACTTCTTTACACGGCAACCATTTGGAAGGGCTTCATGTACACTGCACCTACTTGGCTGCACTATTTACCTGCAGCTCACACACACTTAAACAAACCATAAACCCTGTAAATCAAAGCCACTCGACTTGGTGTTGAATGCGCCGAAATGGATCGGGGTTTCCACTTTGCATAATAACACAAACATTCCTCTATAGCGGATTTAATTGTTACACAATCTGAAAAATTTAATGCCATATTAGCCGGACCTGAAAACCTCACCCAAAACTCTCTTTCTACATATAGCGAGAATGATAATTTTAAATACATTAAACCCAAGATAATCCTACGCAAGAAGTTAAATCCTGCCTCAAGTTGCAGTATAGATTATTAAGCTACAATTTCCCAAAAACCATATGTTAAAATTCCTTGTTAAATATCTTTAGATTATCCATTTCTTCATTACGTCAGAGTCAGTAAACTTATGTTTAGGAAATTTGAACATGAATAATATCCAAATTTAAAAAATAGAAAAATATCTTCCACCACAGTATCACCGACTTCTTATTCCATTCACTTGCGCGTTTTATATTCCCTAAGACGCAAACAACACACTGAAGTAAAATAAATAAAAAACACGCACCGTCATCCTGTTTTTACTACCTACGCAGAATCGTATGAAGGTAAACCTGAATATTTCGTTTTTTTCCGTTTTTTTTCACGTTTCTATCCTTTATTTTCGCTTCGTTAGACAAACGAACAGCGAAGCAACCAGATGAATGAAATATAACATGACTTGTAATAATAACCATGTCAGACCCTATTTAAATTATGTGGGATTCCTGGATTTGTACGAAATTATTTTAACCGACATTTGATTAATAATATTTGCGACTGAAAAAGTTCTGTTTTACAATGTAAATACATTTTCAAAATATCAAAGCGAATAATTAATCCGATTAAGTAAGGCACCTATGCTTGGATGAAAATGACACATACATCGAATAGACAGATAACGTAAATGTTTAGTTGTGGGGTGAGGTTTGTCCGGGTCTTTGTGGCGAATGCGTCTGCCCACCAGCTGCAGGAATGGATTCATAATTCCGACACTCTTGGACTCACTGTCTGCCAGATTCCTACCCACCCCTCGTACCCTTTTCCTTCCCAGAACTTCCTTCTTTTTCTTTCCTAAAAAGACCCTCCACATAGCATCCTCAAAGATGAAATAGACCCTGAGGGAATTATTTTTCTCAGGGCCTCCTGTGTGGAGCTAATGTAAAAAAAGAGTTCTGTTCTTATTGTAAATTATGGCGAACCACAAAGTTATTGCTTTTTCCAATAATGTAAAAAAATGGCCAGGTATTCCAGGGAGGATAGGAATCTAGGAGTCAAAGTGTCCAGGAGTGACGGACGTTTAAATCCATCCCTCCCACAGCGGGGCAAGGCAAGGAGTTGGGAGAGAGTGGCTAGAGAGGGCAAAAGGTCTCCCTCAAACAGTCTCCCGATCCGGCCTAGACACACCTCACCCGAACACGAGCACAAATCACCAAACTGCTAAGTCACCAAACGTAGCGAACCTATAACAGGGGTGTTGGTTATCCAATAAATGGTTCCCAGGGCAGCGGTTCCTATACTTGCCTCCTAAATTGAGAGATTAGTTAGATTCAGCGTTGTGTAAATATTATTAAAAAATCTTGAATATACTAGGTATGTCGGTTTGTGCGTTTGTTGTTTAAAAAAACTACATTTTATTTATTTATTTATTTTATTATACGCCCAGAGGGCTTTTACATAAATAAATAAAGGCAGTACATCTTTAACGTGAGAAGGAAATAATATAAATAAAATTACAGTAAGATATAATAGAGAATTTTATTACAGATTTTATTACAGATTGACGAAATTTTGCTCACTTGACCTTCAAAATAGGAGGAAGGTCACTGTCTACATGAGAATACCTTATACATAGAAAACCCCCTCCCTCTCCTCACATCAGAATTTAGATACTTCGTGATATTTTGCAAACTTGACGTTCAACATTGAAGGAAAATTGCTGTATATATCTGATTTAGAAAAAACTCTGTGTAAATCCCAGGCAACGCTGGCGACCCGAGCTATTCTTTAATAAATTAATCATATTGTGTCAATACACCAACGCAAGGGCGGATCCAGGATTTTTTTCTAAAGGGCGGACGGGCAAAAAAATCAACAATTATTGTTAGGATTTTTTTCTAGGGAAGGGGGCACAAAGGGCGGACGGGCAAAAAAATTAACAATTACTGATAGAAATAATAAAATAAACTTAAAGTACCGTACTTCAAGTTTATTTCTACAAGTTCAAGTATGTATAGGAAGGTTTATGAAAGTGTCAAAACAATCGAAAAATATTTTTTTTAACAAAGACAATTTTAGCTTCTAAGTATGTACTATAAATATTTATGTACATATAAATACGTTTTTATTGGTGTATCAGAATTGGTTTTATTTGTTGGATATTTTGTGGACACGTTTAAAAATGTTAAAACATCTTTTTCACTTTCTTTTTCAACCGATACTTGAAAATAATAAAAAATGGAAAAAGAAGAAATTCGGAAAGATGATACCAATATTTTCATTCAATTTACTTAATTTTACTTTGAGAAAAGGTTTTATTTTTAAATTTGATTATTATAAAAAATGATTTCATGAATTTACTTTTCTTTTTTTTTAAATTACAAAATCTAATCATTCTACCTTTAAAACCTATTGAAAAACCTTAATCCTTGAACAATAATTCTTGTTTCCTTTTTAACTGAATCCTCTATCCAATAATTCATCTGTCAAAACCAACTCTTTTAAAAAACAATCATAAATATTCAATAATTGATAATCTATCAAAAATACATATTCCTTAAACAATGTTGGTACAACATTTATATTTTATGATTTTTTAATAATGTTTTACTTGCCTTTTCGAATTAGATATTAAAATGTATTTTTCTTTTCTTTTCAGAATTTCAACATCATCATTACGGAAGAAAATGGCTTTGTAATATTAAACCATTAGTGTATCCTTTAACGTTGTTCAAACAGAATGTTAATATTTCTGTAAGCTCAAAATAATAATGGTAATTCACGAAATGAAGCTACACATATACCTACAAATAAATTGTGAAACATGAAAAAAATAAAATACTTTTAATGGAGCAAAAAACCTATGTGTTTTTCCGATCCCATTAGAATCACCGTTACATTTTTTTTTAATTTGAGTACTGATTTATTCAGTTTTTAATACATTTACAATTGAAATTGTGTCAATTTGAATACGAAATTATCTCGTTTATTTCAATTTGTTGTGTGCCTAGTAATAAAGAGTTTGTTGATACAAAATTAAAACCCTAGCCGCGTTATGATAAATAAATGCTTTAAAAAAACAACCCAGTAAACACATTTTACATTTACTGTAAATAATTATGGTACGTTGTGAGTGTTTTACTGAAAACAACTAAATAAAGGACAAAGTTAAAGCAACTCTCAACAACTAAAAGATAAAACTTAAGCCACTAAGAAATACTGAAAGATAAACCTTGAGCCACTGAGAATAACTGAAAGATAAAACCTAAGACTCTGACAATAACAGAAAGATGAAACTTAATCCACTGAAAAAACTATGATATAATCTAATCACTCAAATAATTTAAAATAACCTTAGGACAAAGCTTAATCAACTGATCAATTCTAAAATAAGATAACTGAAAAGTGAACCAAATAAAATGCGTTTAACAGTCGTGCGTGATTCATCATTTTTGGTTTGTGAATCTTCGCGCTGGGCGCGGTTATAATGGGCTTGACTTGCGACTCGTGACGCACGTGCGCGTCGTGCATGTCAAGTCATGACAGCTACGTGCAGCGCACTGCACGTCTCACTGGCGATGGTGGTGCTCGCCATGGCCGCTGCGGTTGGAGGCACAGGGCTGGAGGGTAGACACCATGAGCATACGAGGCACCATAAAAAATGTAAGTATAAAAAAAGTATTTTAATTGTGTATCTTCTAACTTCATAGTGCTAATATCCAGTTTTGATGAGAATTAAGATCAAATGTGGATGCGTATGTCGACACCCAAACGGGGCGAGGAATTCAATGAAATAACAAAGAATAAATGCGAACCATCCAATAAAGAATGAACAACGGCATCAAAAAATCAAGATACAATAAATAATGTTCGGCAAAGTAAAGTCAAGTAAAAAGAAGAAATTCGAGATATTTTGTAAAGTTTTAGGGGAATTTTGAATAACGAACGAAATTATTTTTAAAAAATATGGATATATTAACAGTCAACTGAAGCTTATCTGGTACTATGGTCGCTGGGCTAAAATTGGCAATTGTCGGTCAAAATTCCTTATCAATTGTTGACCGTGCTCGCAAATAACGCCAACTAACCATTGATGATGAATTTAGTCAATGTCGTATTGACATAGGGTCTTATCGATCGACCGTTCCAGACCTCCTGGGGGCTATCGCTAAATATATTATTAAATGTGTAAGTAAGAGGATAGTATTATTATAAGGAACGTATGTTTATTAGCATTTTTGTACCGCCGTCGTCCCGTAAACGTGAGGATATTAAAAGCGCCTAACGTTCGTTCTTTGGAAAGGAATATTAAAAGATTTGCACTTGTCATGACCTTTCTTTCTACCTTGTTATTTATTCTAGACAACATATTGGGGTGATTTTTTTACAAGAACGGCGTTGTACAAATTATCCATTTATTATTATTAAAGCCTTAATATAATATTCAAATATTCCCTCATCAGATACTAGGTTGAGTTTAAATTATTCTAAAGCTGTAACTTTAGTAAAGTCGGGTGATTCGTCTATCATTATTTGAAAATCATAAAATATGTAAGAAATATCGCAAGTTTAGTTGGTAACTTTACACTTAAGTACCTCTTAGTAGCAAACTTTTCACATAAAGGTTCACACGAACTATTAAAACGTATACAGTACCTTTCATTAAAATCTGTCCGACACTTACCTATCTTCATCAATTTCTTAGATTGATAGATAGATTTTCGAAATAGTCTCAATAAATGAGCTGAAAGGTGGAGGTTCTTCAATGCATTTTGCTCTTTGTCCCTCAATAAGGACCGGATGATAAGAAAGCAGTGTCTACTGACGAATGAACTCTGCACCAAACTAAATACTTAAATAAATGAAGACAATATAAGCGAAACTCAATCGAAAATGAAACAAAGCATGAACCCAGGACCTCTTGCTTGCCCGGAAAGCAAGAGGTCCTGGGTTCGAGTCCCAGAGGTGTCAATATGTTTTTTCTGATTTTTCTGATTCCAGATTTTCGATTGAGTTTCGCTTATATTGTCTTCATTTATTTAAATATTACAATTTGAGGTTTTACTCATAAAGTTAAAATAAAAAATTAAATACTTAAACTTGCCGGAAAAAATCCAGAAGAAAATCCTCAAGCATATGTTGTAGTGTTTGTAGTGTTGTTTAGTACGTAGTTTCAATGCCTCTCGAAAGGTGTTGTTAAAATCGGTAGTTTTAAGGTGTCTCAACAGAGGTCAGTAGTAGTACTAGGAGAGAGACAACAGTTAACCGTTTGCGTCTAAAACCCGAATGATTCCGATCATATCCGATGCAGCACCGACGAGCACCACAGCAAGCAGCGGCTCGCTTGGCAGATTATCTTATTTTTACCTACCTTAAGAGCGTTTAACCAGCCAGCGGACGAAAATCCACATTTCGTCGAAAGTTGTTCTTCCGATCGTGCAGGGCGGTTACAATGAGAAAGATTAATTATTCTCCGTACCAGCTTTTTTAAATTATAACTCAATATCGATTTCAATCCAAATTAGCTTTAATTTATACCTACATCCAAAAATGCTGAAATGCGTGATGATAAAACTAATAAAATAGTGTACTTTTAGTAGTTATTTTTTTATTATAAGTATTCATCGTTTTTCAATAATGTCTAAATTTAATAAGAATGTTAAAAAAATCTGAAATATATTAGTTTGTAAGTGCGCAAATAAATACACAAATGGACCAATTTTTGTCAAGAAACACATGTACGTACATATTTTTTAATGATTTTATTGAAACTAAAATTAAAATTCTAATACATAACTCTGCTAGATAATGTATTGATTTATTTTACTGCATGATTACATTATTTGAAATGGGTGTGGTATAATACAAAAACTTTTTTGAAAATTTAACAAATCTGCCAACGACCTATGGAATAACCTTATTATACTAAAAATTAAAAAAAATCTAAAAATTTATTACATAACTTCACTAGATAAAAGAACAATCTTTCGAAATCCATTTATAATTTTTTGTGGAAAAGAGTCAATACGTCTAAAAACTTTTTTGAAAATGACGTATTTCCGGCTTTCTCTGGTAATGCCCTCTTAAAGATAATCATACGAAGTTTATAGGTGAATATTTTACATATTATCATACTTGCACAGTTTAAAGATAGTTGAATAATTAGTTTAGCGTTTTGTACTTTAAAAACAAAAATAAGTATAAAAAAATGTAATAACCAAATTCCGTAAACCTCTTACAATTTAACTAAAAAATATTAAGAATTTTTTTAATGAAAAATAATGTTTAATTTTATGTCTAAATCATATTTTTTATAAGTTTAAATGTTATGTTTTGAAAGTTTAAATGCTAATCATAATCATATCTAGTTATACATAAAAATAATTATTCTTTTTTTTTTTATTTCGCTTAAATCACCTTTATACGAACAAGTCTGAAAGTTACTCAAAAGGTAATCATACGTCTCTCGGACGAACGGGGTATGTATTTCTCCGTAATTATTGTCTTACCGTGGTGACGCCGCCCCACACAAGCTCTGCTCGGCAACTGAGATAGAAAGCACGCTACGTTGCAAAATAAAAAAGACAGCAATTCTTGTGTACCGCTTACGTCTCTCAGGCGTAGATTATCTTTCTAGGATTCTAGGGTTAACACAGAGGACTCCAGATACTAATATCTACAGCCTGTATGTTTGACGAATATCTACAGCTCATATGTTGAACTAATATCTACGAACTTCAGAGTGTTGACTAATATCTACAGAGCGTAGGTTGAACTAATATCTACAGAGCGTAGGTTGGACTAATCAGCTAAATGTGTCCAATAGTCCGATATTAGGGATTTTTACATACATACTTACATAAATTAAGTTTTTTAAACTGCATACGCAATATTACGTTATTCCAATATGCTATACATAATTGCAAATCCAACCTCTGACAGTACTGTAGATATTCGTCAACACTTTGGTTCTCATAGATATTAATCAACAGTTTGAGCTGTAGATATTCGTCAACACTTTGATTCCCATAGATATTAGTTCGATTTTTTCAGTTTTTGGAATTCCTGTAGATATTAGTAGACGCCTCCACACAGAGCACTCAGAACGGACGTTAAGTCCACTCGGATATTCATTATTAATACGCCACGATAATAAATAAGACAACGATAAAAACAATCTCTGACGAACCGAAGCATTTTTAGTAGTTATCAGTTGAAAAATTTAAAACGGGTTTATAAATAGAGCCCAGATTGTGTACATGGGATATTTTTCATAATGTACATGGAATCAGCAATTTGGTGTTTTGACTTATTTTTTTACATAAATAAGTTAATGGACATTTCAAAGCTCCATTTCTCACCATATCCTTATTCGTAACCTGCGAATGTTTGACTTTATTTTTTTTTAAATTTACGTAAATTCCTTTACTTAGATTGACGTTTAGTATACCTACCTATTTTTTCTATGTAATTTTTATTATTAAAATTCAATTACAAACTTCTTTAAGGCGCTGTATCGACGCTTAAAAAGAAAAAGGTGGAGAGATATGTAATTACGAATGTTAACGGAGCGCGCTAATATTTAAAGCGATAAAATCGATGCGAAAATTGTGAAAATATTTAATAAAACCATGACTCGTTTAAAATAGAGCAAAAATCTTAAGGGGGTTGTCTAAAAACAGCATACAAAGAAACACTGTGAATTTTTTTCTGCATATAGGTAACTTGTAAAATAACTGTAAAAAAACGTGTTTATAATCATTTTTTGAGCATACTTTGCGATTTTTTTCTATCGAGGGAATTTTATATAATTTGCGTTTCGACATGGGAAATTTCTTGAAATTATCTTTAAAAATAATATATATATATATTTTTTAAGAGCTTTAAAACTTAAAGTGTTTAAGGGAGATATGTAAAAAAATCGGTAGATATTCGGGTAACGGCGGCCTAAATAAAAAGTTTTTTTGTTAAAGCCAACAAGTGGACAATACCATACTTGATTAAGTGACATTTTTATTTTTGTCTTTAGCTAACCCAGTAGAGGAAAGTAGCTACCCGAAGGCAAAATGAATATTAATGATTAAGACAAATTTCCTTTTTTTAATTTTTTGGTGGATATTTTTTTAATGTTTTCTGTGCTTTAATTTCATTTGGAACTGAAGGAGAGTTAAAAAAGTTGCCTAAAAATTTCAATTAGCAAATTTGTGGATAACGTTACCGTTACCGTTCTCTAGCTCTCGCTGATATATAAAAATGAAAATATGTTTGCTGCTGGGTTTGTATATGTGAGATGGCTATGCGTTGCTAAACCATTCATCCGATTTCAATGAAACTTTAGGGATTTGATGAGCGCATGCCCGCGATGGTTTTTTTATACAATAGTGAGTTCTGGCATCATGAAATTATGCGTTACTAACCGTTCATCCGATTGCGATGAAACTTTGCGGATTTGATTTGTACATGCCCGCGATATTTCCTATATGTACAATAGTGAGTGCTGGTATTATGCAATTTGTATAAAAATTGCAATAGGTGGCGGCACGCGAGCTGTTTGAAAACTGAATGTATGGAATGCGGGAGGGGTGAGGGGAACTCGGGAGGGGGGTTCGCTGGACGGGGTAATCGGGAGAGGAGACTGAGGAGAGGGAAGGCGGAGTGGGAACGGAAGGGGAAGGGGCCGCGGGAGAGGAAGGGGAGGTGGAATGGGAACGGGACGAATGGGAAAGGACACGCAGTGAGAAACAATATTTTTATTTAGTAGCGTAGCAACGAATGCCTGGATCTCGTTAGTTCAGAATAAAAATACAAAACAGGTGTTCGTCTGAAGGTTATTGCGATAGCTCGATAGCTTAGGGAACGTACCATACTACGTGACACGTTTAGGGGGGGGGTCTTCAAAATGTCACGTTGGTACAAATGAGCGGCGGCGGGCTTAGGTTTTTGGTCACCGGGGGGGGGGGGGTTAAAAATTGCAAAAAGTTGGTCACGTAGTATGGGTACGTTCCCTTAGCGCAGTCGCCGAGATAGGTTCGGCGATTCGGCTTGCGGTAAAAATGAATAAAATTCTCGTATCATTTTGTTTAAACAATCAAATTGCGTTTAAGGAACAAACAGTATTTATTTTATTTGATTTTTTCAACGGGAATCAAAAATATTATAATCAAACCGATGCGGTGTTTTCCGTGAAAATTTTATTTCCTGCCATAGCCAATTTTATCAGCAAAACGTGGTATATTTACATACGAATTCCTGCCGATATATTTTACAATTTGCGATTCTCGGGAAAAAACGTTACAAAAAGACTTTTTGAACTGGTAATAAAATCCTCCAATATAGCAAAAATGTGATTGGTAAATTTGTTTTTCGTTTGAGATCAGAATCATAAGTATTTCACCTTTTTATCGAAGTCAACCCCAGACAAATTTATATTATAAAAGGAAGTTAACTGTAATACACGTGGACGGGAAAAAAGAACTAAAAGAGAGTAAAAAATTTAACCGCAATAAAAACAAAGATTTTTCAATGTAATGTATCTTTTTTCAATTTTCGGGCCATATATTGTGCCGGCTAACATCCAGTTTCTGAGAAATGCATGCGTGTAAAGAATGCAGTATCATGAACAACGAGTTTATCTGCCGAGTTTCAGCAAAATCGGATATCGGAAATTAGGTTAATTTTCATTCACGGTTTGCATTAATTCATTCACGAAAACAAAATCAAAATTCAAATCTATGTACTTAAAAATAAGCAGAGGGTTGAGACAAAAAAGAACTGTTATAGAATTTTTTTTTTTAATTTTGGTACAAAGAGTCCAAACTACTCCCAACTGCCCGCTGCCAGTGAGACTATGACATCCCCATTAATTTGGGGAATATATATTGAAGTTTATGGAAGTGGGGAGGGGCAGGAGATGTGGGAGAGGATGATTATAGTCGATCCTCATGAAAATTAAGGTGGAAAGTACCTCCTACCTTTTTTTTTTACATGAGCTCCACACAGGAGGCCCTGAGGAACATAATGTGGTGAACGTATGTCTTGCGGTATGAAAGAGACATGCGTGTATGAGTGAGACAGCATGAGGAACGTATAAAAGGGTGTGATTGCTGTCTACCGTCCTCTTTGCATTTACGCTTCCTACGAAGCACACCTGTACACAATCTCGGAATAAACATAAATAGTCTACCCACTATTATTATTGGCAACCACACCCTGTACGGAGATCACCATCCCTAGAAGATCTGGATCCATACAACGGAGTCCAGGTGGTAATGTAGATAACCGGCCACGGTCATCACATTTGGCGCAGCCTATAAAGGAAGAAGATTTACGCAGCAGCCAAAATCACATTTGGCAGCAAACTTCACGAGATTGAGGCTACAGTGGACAATAGGTGATCAGGCAGCATCAGGCCAGATCACATTCAGGAAGAGCAAGAGCAGCAGAAATTGGCATCCGAGGAATAGCAAGGCGCTGGATAGGTTTATTCAGTGCCGAGAACCTGGAGGAGCATACACGTAAGGCGTGGATGGAGAAGTCCGGGTCTTCAGGAGAAGATCAGAGACCAGGTGCAGACCTCACGGAAGGCGTGCCGGCGCATTAGAAGGACGACCAGGGTTCAGGAGCCAGGAGACGGTCCGCGGAAGGGCGAGATCGGAGCAGCAGCATCAAGTCAACAGAGTCGTGAGTTGAGTGCTGTTTGAAAAATTTTCTGCTTTTATTGATTGTATCTGTGTGAAGATGGAAGGGGGAGAACTGCCCAGGTTTTGTCATTTGAGGGACAAACTGGAGACGTTCGTGTTGCAATACGAACAGTTCATCCTCGTCAATGATGACAAGTTAAATTCGGTAGAAAAAAAGAGAGCGGTTTTAATATCTCATTTACACACAGAGACAATAGATTTATTGATTGATTTGTGTTTTCCTAAAAAAATTACAGATATTACGGTCGAAAATTTATTGTTATTACTAGAGAATCATGTAGGTATCAAACGAAATGTTTTCAAAGAGCGCGAAATTTTTTTTGCTACGAAACAAAAAAGTTCAGAATCGGTTAATGATTATATAGCACGGTTAAGAAATCTCGTTAGATTTTGCAAATACGAGGACAGACTTGAATATAATTTAAAAGATGTTTTTGTCACCGGTCTTCGAGTGGGGCGTATTAAGGAGAAATTATTTGTAGAGGCTGAAAACTTTTCATTAAAAAAGGTTATAGAATGTGCTATTGCTATGGATTCATTCGAGGTAATGAATAAGCAAATTAAAACGGAAAGTGTTGATTTAGTAAATAAATTTAAAAATACATCGAACAATTTGTCACAAAAACAAAATTCGGTAGGTAAACATTTTTTTAGAACTTCGGACAAGAATGTTACATCGTACAGAGCGAGGTCAGCGGACCGAACAAAGTGTAAACATTGCGGGAATTATCACGATTCAGTAAACTGTAAATTTAAAGACGTGTTTTGTTATAAATGCAGAGTAAAAGGGCATATTGGGAAGATATGTCGCGGTTTAAAATATAATAACATTTCTTCAGTGTTCGTAAATACGCAGGAACATAAAAACATGTTGCGGATAAACGCAGTATATTGTGAACCAATATTGTGCAAAGTTTTAGTGAATAATGTGGAACTAAACGGTTTATTGGACACAGGGGCGGCAATTTCGATTTTAACGGACGAAGATTATGTTAAACATTTCAAACATTTGATGTTAAAACCAAAGGATTTAACCTTAATGGGTTACGCTAACTGTAAGTTAAATTTATTGGGTTGTATCTTATTAACAGTTGAATTTAACGGTTATAGGGAAATGTTAGAATTTTGCGTAGTAAAACAGGGAACAATTACGGTTTTAGGGCGTGATTTCATTAAAAAGTTTAATATTGGATTTACGGGCTTACAATCTACTTTATCCCAGGAGGGAAGTGAAAATGTTTCTCACAATATGGTTGAGAATAATACTAGTGTAATTGATAATTTAATTCGGAAATTCCCGGAGGTTTTTTCGGAGAAACTGGGTAAATTCAATAAATATAAAGTGCATTTGAAATTAAAAGAGAATGCGGAACCGAAATTCTGCAATCCGAGAAATATACCGTTTGCCTTAAAAGCAAAGGTTGAAGCGGAATTGGGCCGGTTAAAATCGGAAGGTATTTCAGTTCCGGTAAACTATAGTAAGTTTGCGTCACCAATCGTTCCAATAGAAAAAAATAATGGGGAAATAAATGAACAGTCAATTTCAGCCCAGGAGGGTAGTGAAATTTTTTCTCATAGTGTTTTTGAGAATGATAGAAGTGATTTACAATCAATTTCATCCCAGGAGGGTAGTGAAATTTTTTCTCATAGTGGTTTTGATGATGATAGAAGTGATTTACAATCAATTTCATCCCAGGAGGGTAGTGAAATTTTTTCTCATAGTGTATTTGAGAGTGGTAGAAGTAAAGTGAATAAAAAAATTCGAAAATTCCAGGAGGTTTTTTCGGAGAAAGCGGGTAGTTTTAATAAAAGTAAAGTGCAATTAGAATTAATTGGGAATGAGGAACCAGTTCACGTAGAGAATGACTTGGATACTCAAATTCTAAGTTTATTTAAAAATAACAGAGATTTACCTATAACGGAAGAAATATGGAGTAGGGTGCATATTGATTATGCGGGCCCAGTTGCAAATAAATATTTTCTTGTAATTATTGACTCAACCTCAAAATGGTTAGACTGTGTAGAAGTAAAGTCTCCAAATTCGTATAACACTATTAAAATATTAAAGGGTTTATTTAGTTATTTCGGGAGTGTACAGACAATAGTTTCAGATAATGGAGCCGCTTTCATGTCAGCGGACTTCAAAGAGTTTTGTGAGATGAATAACATCAAACATTTAACTACTCCGGTAAATCATCCACAATCAAATGGTCTAGCAGAAAACGCGGTTCGAACGTGTAAAAATTTTTAAAAAAAAATGATGATAAGAAATAAGTTTCAGTCAGGTTATGAGGAAAAATTAGGAAATTTTTTAATTGATTACAGAAATGCACCACACTGTACAACTGGCTTAGAACCTGCAGTTGTAATGTTTGGAAGGAAACTAAGGTCAAACTTAAACAGTTTTGTACCGAGAGGGGGGAGAGATAAGGATAAGAGAATTAAGAAAGAAACAAAAATTAAAATGTCTAAATGTCAGGAAAATCAAAAATATTATTATAAAAGAAATAATAAAGAATCGGTGGGTTTTTCGATTAATCAAAAGGTAATGGTTAGGGATTTCAGAGACCAAAACAATGATAAATGGGTACCAGGGAAAGTGTATAAACAATTAGGAAAAAAACTTTATATAATTGAGGTAAATTTAAATGGTAAAATTATGTTTTGGAAAAGGCATTTTGATCAGTTGTCTAAATTATGTGTGTCATGGGAAAAGAAACACAGCAATCCTTATGTCGCGTCTGAGACGAAGAGACTGTCGTATGATGAATACGATGTCTCCAGCTTTGGCCTGGATGACAGTCTAATGGGTTTTTCTCCTTCTCATTCCAGCCCCAGTGATCCAGTGGCGTCAACGTCGGGAAATTGGAAGGACCGACTACGACCACGAACACACAGATGAGTCAATGAAGGCAGCACTCAGCTCTCGACTCAACATGAATTACTTACATTGTAAATATTGGAATATTTTATGTATTGTAAATAATTATCAGTTCATGTTGTGTAACTGTCTTCGGATTTAAGTGTGGAGGGATGTGGTGAACGTATGTCTTGCGGTATGAAAGAGACATGCGTGTATGAGTGAGACAGCATGAGGAACGTATAAAAGGGTGTGATTGCTGTCTACCGTCCTCTTTGCATTTACGCTTCCTACGAAGCACACCTGTACACAATCTCGGAATAAACATAAATAGTCTACCCACTATTATTATTGGCAACCACACCCTGTACGGAGATCACCATCCCTAGAAGATCTGGATCCATACAACGGAGTCCAGATGGTAATGTAGATAACCGGCCACGGTCATCACACATAATTTCCCCCATAGGGCCTATGTCATCTTTATGCTCACCTATAATGCTGTGTGGAGGGTTTTTTTAAGGAAAGAAAGGAGAGGAGAGTTCTGGGAAGGAAAGGGGTTTAAGGGGTGGGTAGGAATCTTGGGTTCAGTATGTCCTGGTCATCCGCCTCCAAGACCTAGACAAACCTCACTCCATGAACCCGGGCACCCCTGCTAAATCACCAAACGTAGCGAACCACTTGGGGTGACCTATTGCAGAGGTGTTGGTTATCCAATAAAGGTTCCCGGGGCGGCGCTACACATTCCCGCCTCCCAAATTAAAAAAACCTCACAAAGGTTTGAGCCTTGTTGAGATGAAGAGGTACTACTTCATGACTCCGAAACTTATGTCTGAGGACAATGTTGATGCAACAAACGGGGTGAAGAATAACTAGGTGAAAACCGACATCTGATTTCAAAGAATGTTCTGAGAAGAATAAGAAATCGATTTACTTAGAAAACTGTCACAAGAATCTTTTTGGAGTGATCTAGAGTTCTATAGTTTATTATGGTACGATCAAGAGAATCAATTGAATCGGGCGTGTATGAATGCAAATAAATCAATGCGTAGGCAGGTAGAGAGCAGAGGGGCGTTCTATCCTCTCTGCCTGAAATGTGGTCATTATGACTGATCCATGGAAGATTCCTACATTCCGTATAACCAATTATGAAAGACCGCCATTGATAATGGAAACGTGGCTTCAATTAGCTTTATCAGGGTTTTGTGACCAGATCTGAATAACTAGGTACTTCCTCACCTCCCTCTTTAACATCCTCTTGCTCTCCCCACCTACTTCGGCCTCACGCCATAGTCTCACTGGCTCCAGACGGTTGGGAGCAGTTGAGTCTTTATTACGGTACTCACATAAAAATTTTGCAAAATATTCAGCTATAGATAATGTCTGCGATAGGTGAGATTGTATGTGAACCTTAGTAATATCAAAACAAACAACAACAGAAAACTATATTAAAAAAATAAACGTTTATCAGCAGTACTTGTTATCAAAATTCAAGTTATCAAAATTGAAAATATACGAAAATATCGCATCAGTGCTTTATATTTCTAAAACCCTTGTATTCTTTGAAGAATGCCTTCAGATTCATACTGCTCACCTGTCGGCCCCCGTACGACATACGTATCTCGTTGTCAGGAATAAAATATAAAAGAAAATAAATTGCAAAATATTTCAAGGTATATTCCATCTGCTGGTAAAATTTCCGGGAACCGGTTTAATCTCGCAACCATCACAAAAAATCCAACCTGCGGACGATTTTTATGACAAATTTATATTATGAAGATCGTTTCGTGAACCCGCCTTATACTTACTCAAAAAAACAGCGTGTAGTAGAACCCCGCCGAGAAAACGATCATAAACAGATAAAGTAAATAGGAATTGTTCATTTATTCAGAAGAAAAAATAATAATTTCTCCTTTATTTTGGAGAAATGGGGTGGAAATAATCCGCTCGCTGTATTTTTTGACAGCGGAATTGACAGTCGAATCGTTTGGAGAAGTGAAATTAATAAATAATTTCGTAACCCTTAAGCAATAGTTAATAGAAAATCATTTTTTGTTCTTTTTTCACATCCCTTCTGGCCTCCAGCGTTGAACAGATATTTTTGAGATTTCTCAACATGAGAATATACTCGGATATTTTGAAATCCTAATGAGGTGGAATTCTCCCTTATTTTGCAGAGGATTCAGAAAAAGTCTCTAATATTTCTTTACATGGCTCTGTCCAACAAACTTCTTGCTGTCCTTAGAGGAGAGTAATAGCGCCACACACATTTTCAGACAACTAATTGCAAAGATTTTTTAAAGCAGCATCATTTGGTAAAGGCTGTTAAAAGAACTCAACTATTTTGGAAGGCAAAGGTTAATGCTAGAAGTGCCTATGTCAAATTTGTAAAATGCTCCGGAATCAAGATTGTTTATCGATTTCTTGGCTTATAAAAACGCTGAAATAATAAATTGACTTGTACATTACATTGATTGGTTACATTTTCATCAATCTGGAGCACTTGAAGTTATTTCTTTGTAGGTTTAACTGTTTTATTTTTTCATTGTCCGTTTTTTTAAATTCCAAACACATAATTCGATTATTATTGAAATCCAGCCAGTCATGCCACGAGCCCAACTTTTTTTAATTAACTTCGCACAGGATGCCCTAAGGAAAATTATTATCCTCAGGGAATATGTCTTCTAAGGGGATGCTGCGTAGAGTTTGTTTACTTTGTTTACGTTGTTTACTTTGCTTACGTTTTTTAAATACATTTCTCTGTGTGTATGCAATTTGAATAATAATTTTATCATTTTGAAACATTTTTGTTTATTATTTTTAATAAATTAAGAATATAAGAAAATACATTATGGGAAGATGAGAAGTTATGGAAGGAGTTTGTCGATTAAAAATAGGTGGTGCCCGCCACCCTACCGATATTTTAGAATGTGCTCTAGAGTACAAAAAGGTTAGGAACCCCTGCTCGAAGACCTAGACAAACCTCACCCCATTAACCCGGGCACCTCTGCCAAGTAACCAAACGTAGTTCCCAGAACATACATACGGGTTAAAGTAACTCATTTTCAGTAAAAATAGTTTTCTCATCGTTCTCAGTACAAAAGCTAATACTCGAGAAAACAAACATTTCTGATATTAGTACAAACTCAAACAAAAAACGATTATTTCGAGTTCATAAAATTGGCCCTTCTCTATTTTGACAAGAATTATCTTCATCCAATTATTTGGACATCCATCTAGTAAATAGTTTTTTAATGTGTAATTGGTTTTTTAGTACCTAATATTGTATTGGTATCGTGTTTTTCAATTACTAATCTCCGAATAATCACTTACGTTTGCTTAATAATACCAATTCTAACGGCAGTATCAAAGTTTGGAAATAGACCTATCCATAAAATAACGTTATCTTTCCGTTGTCGACCCTATTCCATTGTTTGCTGAGTGGTATTATTTCACCTCCACTAATGGTAATGGTTTCATAAATCCATGAATTTCTAAGGAAAAATCATAATATTGGTTATATCAATATCGATATGAACCTTAATACGTTTATTGTTTACTATCCGATTGGAATCTCTTATTGTATCTCATTGTACCAACAAACATATTATATTTAAAAATCAATCAGATATATTGAAGAAAATACAAATGGGTACTCTGAAACAAATCAGTTAAGATAATATATTTTGACATTAAATCCGCAGAGGACATGCAAAATTGATTAGTTTTTATAAAGAAATAAGGAATTTAGCCAAGAAAGGTCGAAATCAAAGTCAAATAAATGAGTCGACGCTAACTAATGTTCGGGATTTAATAAAATAATGTACGAGATAAAATTTACCCGTAATCGTAAAGTAGTTTTTTTTTTATATCAAGCAAATACGCAAACAAACAATTGAATTCTGTATCTATAACTTTGTGGTTATCCATTATAGAAAAATGAAACAATTTAACTTTGTATTAACCACATACATAGTGGAATTGTTTCATTCTTCTAATTGAATTCTAGTTTTTTTTTGTTATTAGTTTTTGGGATATTATGCCGTGTTGCGCTACCTCCTTCCTTAGTCAACGTTTCGGACAGCGTTACAGTGTCCATCATCAGGGCAGAAGGAGGTAGCGCAACTCGGCATAATATCCAAAAACTACTAACAAAAATATTTTTCGCCGTGAAAATCTAAAATCATATCCAATTGAATTCTATTTTCGTTTTTTGTTTTTGGGGTGCTATGCCGTTTTATGCTACCTCCTTCTTTAGCCAAAGTTTCGGACAGCGTTGCAGTGTCTATCATGTGAATTCTAGACAAATCAGTTCATAATCAATTTTTTTTCAATTTGATTTTCAATTTCATCAATTTGGAAAATGACTCTTCATTTTTAAAATCTTCATTTTTAAGTTATCAAAAAATCAAAATATTCGAAGGATGAGTTATCTCAAATTCATAATAAAAATCACAATAGTTTTTTCTGTCCGGAGTTTTTAAAGAAGACGTTTTTAGCTTGATGCAATATTTCCACAACGAGCTGTGGAATAAGGAACTCCAGTAAAAAATATTATGACTTTAAAAAAATATGTTCGTACAGACCAATAAACGCTGATTCTTAATATATAAGTTTTTTTTATAATATTAAACGTAGTGTTCGTAAAAAAATATTAAAAAGTGCATTTTTTAACGTCTCGTTAAAATACACTGTAAAGTTGGTACGATTGAATGGTTAGTGCTGACGTCACGCGTCACCAGTCATTGTATCACATTGTATTGAAATCAATTGACATGTTGGTATGGCACAAGCCATCAGTATTAACAACATTTCATGTTATTCTTTATTTCGTACTGTTTATAGAGATTTAGTTGTAGTGTTTATTGAAACAATATTTAAGCCTAAATAATTCAGTATCAAAAATAGAGGTATCTCTATTAGTTTATCTCTATTATTTAAAATATTGAAAAACTACTGCACAAAAAAATAATGAATGAAAAAAGTAATGCTTCTTCTAGGGAGAATACTTCGAACAACGGAACAACGGATTTCAAAATGGCGGCAGTAGATCAGCTGATTGCCCAATCCCATACTAATTTTTCGGGAGTGATGACGTCACACGATTTACCATATTTCCGGAGGGTCTCGAAAAATTAAAACTTTGACAATTATTTTAACTATTAAAACTAACTCTAAAAATATAAACAAAAACGCAGTTATTTAAGTTAAAAGGTCATTATTCATAAAAAAAAATTTAAAAAATTGGACTGGAGTTCTCTATTGTACGAATAGGTTGGGGTGTTTCAAACTCCACCACATTTAACAACCATCATATTGTTGGACATAGGTCAGCTTCATTTTGAACGATTTCCTTAATTCGTCGATTTTCGGCCCGTTCACTCTTTTGATCAAAATGTTTTAGTTGGTAAGCATAACAACACCCATTTTTGTCATCATGTCCCTAGATTCTCGGCCCATTTTCTGCTTTGATCGAATCGTGAATTTACGACGAGCATAATAATAATGCGAATGTTAATATTATTTTAATGACCCGTTAAACTTTACCAAATCTCGGCCTGTTTCAGCTTTGTTTTAACCGCACAAAAGTCCCCAACTTCGTCCGTCTCGGGCCAGGGAGACTATGGCATCCCCAATTAGGGTATGTTGTGAGGCTGAGGGTAGTGTTTATGGAAAAGAGATGGAATAGAGGAAGGTGGGGAAGTACTTGGCTATTTAGATCTGGTTATTAAACATGGCTAAAGCCATTTCAAGCAGCGTTTCAGTTCTGAATGGTGGTCTTACACCAGGACGATACTGAGAGTTTCTTCCACTCTGGAACGTATCGCAAATATTATTTTTAATTTATTAATTGTGAAATGCCACAAAATAATCAAATTTAATTTATTTAGGCACGCCGGGTTCGAACCCGCGACCCGCGTAGATTGTGAGTCAAGAGTCTTACCTTGGGACCACGGAGGCCGTAAATTGATCAAATTGAGATCAGCTGACAGGCTTAACAACATGATCGTTATTTACATGTGTAAGTACTGTTAAATTCCGATTCTCGGCCAATTTAAGTTTTTGCTCAAATTATGATAAAATAACAAGGTGATCGTTAATAATAATTAGTCATTATAATTTTTCAGCCTCAGCACTGGCCCCTTCGCGCCCTTGGCATTTACCCATTCTGCCATGCAAGCTCTCCCCCAATGTTTTACATTACATATCACTGCATTATATCTACCAAAATTTTCTCACAATTCAATTCACGTAAAATTTATCAAAGTCCCAAACACTTAAGTTCTGGGAAATGAAACATGTTCGTTTTTCCCCTGGCTGTCACAACAAAGCATTTTCTTTAATTGAGAATGAGAGATAAAATTCAATTTATGCCTATCTTATTACACAATCGCTGCCGTTGAATTAATTACAAAATGATTAAAATGGTTCGTTTTCGAATTCGAAGGAGTCGTTTCGTATAGGAAGAGGTTGATTATATTATCTTTTTGCGTGTTAAAGTACAAAGTTATTGGTGGAAATAATAAAGTTTTCAACTTTTCTTTTTCTTTATGTATCTTAATGCATAAAAAAGTCGAGTTAGTTACACCATTTAAAACTCGAGAACGGCTGGACCGATTTTTATGATCTTTGATTTGTTGGATTTTTATCCGCCTCGAATAGCAGAATACCTATAAAAACTTCGGAAAAATGGCTTTAAAAAATATGTTCATACAGACCAATAAACGCTGATTCTGAATATATAAGTTTTTTTCATAATATTAAATGTAGACTTCGTAAAAAAATATAAAAAAGTGCATTTTTTAACGTCTCGTTAAAATACACTGTAAAGTTGGTACGATTGAATGGTTAGTGCTGACGTCACGCGTCACCAGTCATTGTATCACATTGTATTGAAATCAATTGAAATGTAGGTATGGCACAAGCCATCAGTATTAACAACATTTCATGTTATTATTCTTTATTTCGTACTGTTTATAGAGATTTAGTTGTGTTTATTGAAACAATATTTAAGCCTAAATAATTCAGTATTAAAAATAGAGGTATCTCTATTAGTTTATCTCTATTATTTAAAATATTGAAAAACTACTGCGCAAAAAAATAGTAATGCTTCTTCTATGGAGAATACTTCGAACAACGGAACACGGAACAACGGATTTCAAAATGGCGGCAGTAGATCAGCTGATTGCCCAATCCTATACTAATTTTTTAGGAGTGATGACGTCACACGATTTACCATATTTCCGGTGATTTTCGGGGGGTCTTGAAAAATAAAAACTTTGACAATTATTTTAACTATTAAAACTAACTCTAAAAATAAAAATAAAAATGCAGTTATGTAAGTTAGAAGGTCAATAATAAAAATCATTAAAAAAAATAAAAAAATTGGACTGGAGTTCTCTATTCCCATAAGTAAGTGGAAAGTAAGAAAATCACAAAAATATAATTCCGAACACAACGCCATCTCTGATACTGACAAAAACAAAACACGGACAGTTGTGCATCGATAATTCCTTCACTGTGTAATTTTTAACTTAATAAAAAAACTGAATTTAATTCAGCTAATGCTGTGTGTATGATTTTTTTGAGGGAAGGAAGAAGTGAACCTCGGCATTGAAGAGACCAATGTCAAAAAATGTCAACTGTGTACAAATGTTGGCATATTTCCCCACTGCCGAAGGGCTCACCGGTGTCGAAGGGAACAATGGCGCAAGTTCCTCGGAGCATCTTCCATTGTAATACCGGTTGAACATGGACAGCATTCCCCATCTATCCTGTCTATCCAACTCACTTTTGCCATCGTATTGGCAGAAACAAAACAATTAACATTCGTAAATGAAACAAACATTTAAACATATAAATATTTAAGTGAAGCTTTTACAAAATTATGTATTCCCAATTGTGTGGCAAACACTACTTACTGTACATTGTACAATCGCCCATTAAATATAAGAAAACGGCTCAAGATTTTCGTTCGTCATTAACAAAGTTTGAGTTTTATGAATTAAATTTGGTAGGCCGATCATTCCGCGGCCCAGGGAATCGGAAAATTTGGTCTTTGAGCCATTTTTAAGACGCCCCCTTTAGAGTGTTTTACACATCAAAATTTCATACACTTAAATCTGGTTGGGTTAATGTGGTGGGTTCGATTCCTACGACAGCGAGCAATAAAAAAGTTGAGGGTGGTTTAAAATAAAAATCGGCAAAAAAAGTATACCTATATAATGTGGCTCAAAGTTGGCATTGCATAAATATGTTTTTAAATTCAACAGTTGTATGAGACCACTTATTTGTTCCATACAAATACTATAAACTATAGGGCGCTGGACTCCAATCGTCACTTCGGTTTCATGTATAAATAACAACTCAGAGATCTTTTTGGTACTGACTAAATATTTATTTTCATACGGTTTTTTACGCACACCTGTTTTAAGTTAACGTAAACATGTTGTTGTCATCTCTGCGCGTGCAAAGGGGTGATTATTTTTTTTACGTTTTCTTGATTACCCCAGGTGGCCGATGCAGGTGTTCGGGATCAATATTAGTTGCTAAGTGCTTTGTTTTGAAAAACAAACTGGTTCGGATACGTGCAGTCTTTTCTTTACATAAATAACGTTTTGCAAGAAGCGACCTGATTACTTCAGGTGGCCGAGGGCACCTGTTGTTTACGTCTTAAAATGCAGAATTTGTCATCAATAATAATGCAAGACGAGTTGGTTGCTAAGTGCTTGGTTTTGAATAACAAGATCAGGCAGGTGCTTCAAGAATCGTCTGTTACAATTGCATTTTATAAAGAAAGAGCGTCTGTGACGGATGAACGGACACAGGGTGAGCGGGGTGGATTTTATATTTTTTACAAAAATCTAAATTTTTGTTCCGAGATAATGAAATTTTATACACTTCACCTTTAAAACAGGAGGAAGGTCAAGATTTCAATTCTCTTCCTTGGATTTTTTTTTTAATTTTTTGTTAGTTGATTTTTTACCGGTCTTCACTTTTCAATTTAAAAAAATCTGTTGTAGCGAAATGGTAATCGGTGATAGTACCGAATATATGGAACCTCGTGTTGATTTACGAATTCTCTTACATTTAAATTTATTACTGAGAACACAGGCAAAATACGAAGATTGAGAAGTATAAGTTTGGGAGCCAGACCATTTTTACCAAAGATTTATGTTCACTTTTTCGACTTAAGTTCAGATAATCTAGATTAGATATCTTCTTAAAAAACTAGATTTATTAACACCGCCCATATCCGTTACTTATCTCTCAATTACTCGTTCCAAGAGAACACCCACTCATTCCAAAGTTCAATAAAACCTGTCATCATTCAAATTCGCCAGCATTTTCACCAAATATTCTTGCTTGAATGGCTACTTCTTATATCCCTCCGATAATGATTTTTTATTACCTATTTCGGAATATTTACAAATCTTAAGGTACGTGTTTTTAAAAATATTTACTCCGTACAGCATCCTCAAATATGACATTACTACAACTATTTGGACCGGGCGTGCAAATTATATATGATACTAGCGCAGACCCGTAAAAAATCATGGGATCTTATAATTCTGGAATTGTATTTACGAAGCTGAAAATACATTTATTTAAAAAATATTTGCCTCAAGATTATTGCTTTTCAAAATCATACGAGTATATCGTCAATTAGACGATCAGATATTTACATTTCGAATGAACACTGTTAGTAAACTTGTGAAAAAACTTATTTTTAAACTAACGACACGAATTTCAAATATAACATTTTTATTGAATTATTTCATATAAATAGTTTTTAACGACTATTTCAACTAATAACTATTACATCTGCCTTCCTCTACCCATCCTGCTAGCCAAGTATCCGTTCCTCTCTGACAGTGAGTGGCCAATTTAACTACCTGTGTGACATTTGCACAATAGATCATGGCACAATCAGTCTAATAATGAATCCGTGCAATGAACAACAAATTGACCTCTCAGTACAATTTAATACGACTCAATTAAGAAATCGGGTTCCACCTGATACTGCCTCGATGTGTATAATTTCGAAAATCTTATGTGTGGTTCTTATCAACTAGAATATCAGAAAACAATTAGTAAGTCAGTCCTTTACAATATCTCAATATTTACCAACTCCCATAGTTGTGTCAATTTGAAACATATTTAAAGCCTGGAAAGCCGAACTTTCTGGGTTCGAGTCCCAGATGTGTCCATATATTTTTCTGATTTTTCTGTTTCCACTTTTTCGATTCAGTTTCGCTAATATAGTCTTAATTTAATTAAATGTTACAATACGAGGTTTTACTCAAAAAAGTTTAAAATAAAAATAAATATTTAATATATTTACAGTCCACAAATTGAATGCCAGAAAATATACGCGACTCCAAAGACAGACAGACACAAATCCAAATTTCATCCTTTTTCTAGATTTCATTGAATCGGAGTTACGATCAGAATTACAAAAGAAATTGATATTTTTAATAAATTCACATTATTTACTTTGCCATTATAGGACGTTCTTAACTTTCCCTTCCATCAGCTTTCCCGTCAAATATTTCTTGATCTTACTTGATGTTTTTCCTAATTTAGTCACGCACGGTAAGAACAAACGACAAGCATCCAAATTGTCTACGGAAGAGTTAAACTAAGACACGAAAGTTTTTTTTAAATAATACTCCATCACGATAACTGCGATAATATAATTCATTTAAACGTATTCCTTCATTAAAATTATCATTTTCGTAAAAGTTTCCGTGCGCCTGTCGGTGCCAAAATGCCAAAAGCAAAATTCAAAACGTCCTCGAATATTTTCAAAGGGCCGGGAACGGTTATTATTTTTAACTCGGTTATTGGAAAAATTGCTCTCAAAATTCTTTGAATATTTAATTCATCCTTCTGATATTAAAAATACTTTTAAGGTCTGCCCTCCGGAGAAAGCTTTTATTCGTTAAACCTTTCTTACTAGGAGGATAAAATTGCTGTTGAACATTATGTCCAACGGAGGGGCTGATTTCTTGACTGAGTAGGTGATCTATTCAAATCTTATTAAGTTATTCGTAAAATTTAATGATTGTAAGCATTAAAGTTGAGATAATTTTAGATCAAGGTAATTTCGTTAAGAGGAATGGCTGCGTGGCCTTTTTCTTACAAAACTTAAATTTGGATTTGAGGCAAAATACCCAAACAAAATACATAATTCTTTTTTTTTAATAAAAAGTTGTAGTAAGTATGTATTGTGAATATGTTTTACTTTATTTATTTGTGTTTCAAATCATAAAAAATAGGCCGGTAAGATGTCTATTTTCCAGGATTTTAGAGGCGACCTTGGCAATTATTGTCCTAAATTTAAGTTTCTACCAATTTACTTTTTAACACAATTTTTTCTATATAAATTTGAAACTAGACCCAAAAATCTGCAATTTGGGAGGCTGGTATGGGTACCGCCGCCCTAGGAACCATTTATTGGATAACCAGCACCTCTGCCATAGGTCACCCCAAGTGGTTCGCTACGTTTGGTGACTTGGTGCCCGGGTTCATGTGGTGAAGTTTGTCTAGGTTTTGGCAGCTGATGCGTCTGCCCATTTGCTGCGTGGTGGGCAGAATCGATTAGACTAGTTAAGGGAGATCTTTTATCCTCTCCAGCCAGAATCTCTCGACCCATCGCATTACATTGCAGTTGGAGGGATGGATTCATAGGTCCGTCACTTCTGGACACACTGACCCTCAGATTCCTACCCACCCTTCATACCTACCTCCTTCCCGGAACTTCCTCTCTTTCCTTTCCTTATAAAAAGGCTTTTTACTTTTTTTTAACTACCATTTACTCACAAAATTGACAAAGTTGCCTCTAAAATCGTGAAAAACTGAAATTGTTGATGGCCTATATTTTACATTTTAAACACACAAATAAATAAAGTAGCACATATCCGTACTAGATATTTGCTACAACTTTTGATTGAAAAAATAATTTGGGTCACAAATTCAAATTTGAGGTTTATATAAAAGCAGCCTGTTTCCATATAGGGAATTACCAAAAATACAACATATGTATATGTATTGTAATATAATATCAAGGCTTAAAGTCTATTTTGATTTTCCCATATTTCCGGAGTACGTGGTCAAGTATCTATTACCGCTATTCCTAGAATTTTACATCATTTCGAGTTTCATCCTAAGGAACAATATCAACTTGGCAAGACTAAGGCTGGAAATAATGATCATACTATATTCCTGATCAGAGTGGAACTAGAGCAATTACTTGAGCTAAACCGCCAAAAAGCATGGGACAATAGTATTAATTAATATGAAACTAAATAATAATATACAACTAATATCTATCGTCCGGTTGATTAGTTAGACATCGGCAAAAAATCGAAATTTGAGTGGAGTATGCAGTTAAATGTATGCCTTTTCTCTGATACAATACTCAGATAACTCATAATCACCACCAAAACAATAATAAAAAATAAAATAAAATGTCATACTAATGTACCGGACCGTTTCACATCCCCGTATTATTATATAGCAGAGATGGGAAGGCTGATAGAGATATTTAAAGAAGACTGAATGCCGTTAGCGCTAATAAAAAACTGTTTAAAACAATGGAGTCCTGGTACCTACCCTGATGTATGGCAATGAGGCATGGAACTGGCAGAGGAAGGATGAAAGTAAACTGAATGCTGTTGAAATGAGATCTCTGAAGCAAATGTGTGGTAAAACAATGTATGATCGTGTGAGAAATGTGGATATCCGCAAAGAATGTAAGGCTAATGTAAGCATAATGAGTAAGATTATAAAAAGGGACCCTCAGATGGTTTGGGCATGTAGAGCGAATGAACGAAGAAAGTAGTGTAAGAAGAATATACGACGCGAATGTGAATGGTAGAAGAAGTCGGGGACGCCCAAGGAAGACATGGCACGATCAAGTGAATCAAATACTGGAGTCGGGCCATGTCAAAAGTCAGAATAATAGAAGAGAATATATGAGACGATGTATGAATGTGAGTGAGGCAAAGAGTGTGTGCCAAGACCGAGTTGTTTAGCGGTCCGTCCTCTCTGCCTACCCCTGCGGGGAAACGACGTAATGTTTAGTTAGTTAGTTAGTTAGTTAAACACTGACACGTGTAAATAACATTTGATTTATGTTGAGAATTCGAATATTGCTTTCTTCATTAGGGAACGTACCCATACTACGTGACCAACTTTTTGCAATTTTTAACCCCCCCCCCCCCCCCCCACCCGGTGACCAAAAATCTAAGCAATCCGCCGCTCATTTGTACCAAGCGTGACATTTTGAAGACCCCCCCCCCCCCCCCCCCCTAAACGTGTCACGTAGTATGGGTACGTTCAGCTCAAAACCTGGAGATGTCTGAATAATTAACCGGACTATAGATATTCGCCTCTCGACTATGTAGCGTGGATTTTTTGATGGAACCACGTAATTTTTTACTTTTTTTACCTGTTTTTGGAAATTTTAGCAGGTTTCATGATATTTTCCCGAATTTAACCATGTCCTGCTATTTTGCTATCCCTGACCAAAATTTTTCGATTTTCCACAATATTTTTAAGTGTTTTGACCTATTTTGACGTGTTTTGGCCAGGTTGCAGGATTTTCTAAAGAGTTGGACGATATTTTTTGTAGAAATTGACTGAGTTCAAATAATACACCTTACACATCTCATTTCATAATAAATAATTCGTCAACAAATTAGTTTAATCCTTACGCGGTTCGATTTAGAACTATTTCAACTGAGATAAAGAGACTTTTAATGTGAAAACTGCACAAAAGTTCCAACTGTTCCAGTCTGAAGACATTGAGACTAAGACATCCCCAATTGCCGACCAAACATGTCTAAAGCCATTTCAAGCAACGTTTCAATTCTAAATGGTGATCTAACACCAAGGCCAAACTGAGAGAATGTTCCACTCCGGATCGTGCCGCAAATCTATTTATTATATATTATTTTTAGTTAAATAATTCTCAAATATTTGAAATTAATAAAATAAAATTTGCCCCCGACCCGCGACCTTCGGATTGCTAGATTAGAGATCCTCGACCACGGAGGCGTTATTTGTATATTTAATTCATAAATTACTAATTACCACTTACGAAATATTACATTTTATCTTTCTTGTACGTGGTTCCTACAATCTATTTTGAAATTATTAATTGACTATTTTAACAGTTCAAATTACAAGCACTGTTAAAACACTATCCTTTTCTGAAATTACGATTTCTTACTACGTTGAACGTTTACTCGATTTATGGTTAGAATTTTTTTTCAGAGGCGTCAGATCGGATAAAAAAAATCCAATAATTCGCGCATAAGTGTTACGGAGTACCAATCGTTTACCAAAGGACTTTATCGAGGAAGAGTAAATACGTATCCGTACTAACTGTCGATATAATTTTGATATCTCTTCACTCAAAATAAATACTGTTTTGTGGTCAACAAGGAAAACTAAAAAAGACCAAGGGCATAGAAGCAATTTTGAAAATGTCTTTAAATAATTTCTGGTCTTCCATACACTACGCTTGATCCCCTGACAGTTGATCCCCTGACGGTTAACCCAGCGGACAGTTTGCCCCTCTGCCAGTTGATTCCTCTGACATTTGACGCCCCCCCCCCCCCCAAATAATTATTTCTGATGTACTTCCTGATTGGTATAAGTTCCGCTGAAAACAATACGGCCATCTAAAAATTCATACTCCTGAGAGATCAACTGGATCAACTTAGACGGATCGATTGTCGGGGGGACAACTGTTAGGGGATCAAGAGTCCTGACACCATTTAGATTGTTGAATACACGTACGTGACATACAAGCACTAGTTTCATCATTATTTCTTTTATGAGGAGTAGCGCACAAGTGTCCCAACCGTCTTGAGCGAGTAAGACTATGGCATCAATCATTTGAGGTATTTTGTAACTGAGTAGCGGGCAGGTAAAGGAGACGAGTAAGAAGAACGTGTGTATCCTGCTAATCAGATCTGTTCACCAAACACGGCTAAAGCCATTTAAAACAACGTTTCGATTCTAAATTGTGATCTTTCACCGGGGAATAACTTGCATTAAGGAGGATATACTGCCAATCACTGTCAATCAGCAGGTGTCACTCCCCATTCCTCTCACGTTGTCCCATTTCCATTACCCTAATTCGCACTAATTTTCTCTTCTGAGTATTGATTCTGAGTCGGCATACTGCAGGTGTATTTTGTATCAAGACTTCTTATAAATAATGCTATATGACCTTGATACTGCAGCAGAATGGTTTAAGAATGAATCAATTTAAAATTTCATATTTTATTAATTTTATCATATAAAACTTCGTTCCCGCTCCGCAGGTTTTTACTGTTAGGCCCTGCGGGCGGCTTTTGGTTCGGCTTCGCCCAGTTAATGTTGGTCACCATTTTATAGATCCAATACGAACTGATTCCGAAAACAGCCCGTCCCTCGGATCCACTGTAGCTAGTCACTGGGACAAAGTATATAGCCACTTGATACAACATGTATTACCGTCAATCCGACATCCGGAGAGATACCACATATTCACAAATTCGTAGCAGTTATACCTAGGGGGGAGACGTCCCGGTCCGACCAGCTGAGATAAGTAGCGACATCTTGTGTCGAATTCTTGAATTCGAAACTGAATTATAACAGTAGCTTTGTGTGAAATTCCACGTGCACATATGTAATATGTTGCGCGGCCCGTATGGCGTGGCGTCCGACATACACTCGTAGCTGGGTTAACCACGCAGATGCTACGTTATTAATAACGTTCGATTCCCACCTCAGAAGCCTTAGTTCTTGAGAAGTAATGGGCAAACATTGTACCGAGTCTATGTCCTGGGACCACATATCACAACTCACTTCAGCTTGCTTCAAACTCCTGGGTTTATCAACAGAATATCTGAACAGTTTGAAGTGTGATAACAGTAAATACTTTCCTTTCCTTTTAAATATATATATATTCATAGACGATTCCTCTTGGATTGCTATAGTTTGTTCAGGCCTTAAAACTTCAGATGTGGTCGTCGCCACGATTTGTTCATAATACCACACAGTAGAACAGAAGTTCTAGCACATCAAAACATGACAAGAATAATGGTGTTATTGAATGAAATTTCTAAAACAGTACAAATAATATTTTATTTTGCGTTAGCTCCACTCAGGAGGTCCTGAGGAAAATAATTCCCCTCGGGGCCTACGTCATCTTTGGGGATGCTATGTGGAGGGTTATTTTCATCTTCTTCTTCTCGTGCCGTGTCCAACGGACGTCGGCTATCATTTTGGCTATGCGTTTTTTTTAGAAAAGGAAGGAGAAGAAGTTTTGGGAAGGAAAAGGTATGAGGGGTGCGTCGAAATCCAAGGGTCGGTGTGTTCAGAAGTAACGGACATATGAATTCAACCCTGCGGTGCAAGGCGATGGAGTCCTGCCGAGAGAGTTCGAAAGAGCCCTGCCAGAGATATCAAAAGGTCTCCCTCAACCCTCATTCTCGTGGGCAGACGGATCCGCCGCCAAGACCTCGACGAACCTCACCCCATGAACCCCGGTACTCCTAAGTACCTTTTTTTACATTAGCTCCACACAGGAGGCTCTGAGGAAAATAATTTCCCTCAGGGCCTATGTCATCTTAGGAGATGCTGTGTGGAGGGTTTTTTTAAGGAAAGGAAGGAGAGGAAATTCTGGTGAGGAAATATGTATGAGGGGTGGGTAAGAAACTGGGGGTCAGTGAGTCCAGGAGTGACGGACGTATGAATCCATTCCTCCAACTGCCGTGCAAAGTGATGGATCGAGAGATTCTGGCCTGGCGCGGATAAAAGACCTCCCTCAACCAGTCTTTGCCGATCCCGACCACCACGCAGCAGATGAGCAGACGCATCGGCCACCAAGACCTGGACAAACCTCAACCGTATAAACCCGGGCACCCCTGCTAAGTCACCAAACGTAGCCAACCACGTGGGTTACCTATGGCAGAGGTGTGTTATCCAATAAATGGTTCCCGGAGCGGCGGTAGCCACACCCGCCTCCCAAATTGTTAAGTCACAAAACGGAGCGAACCCCTTAGGGTGACTTGCGGTAGGGGTTCTGATTATCTTTCTGCGGTAGGGGTTCTTATTACAAAATTTTTCAAAAATATTTGAAAGAGCAATGTACAATCGCATTTACAACTTTCTCGAAAACTTTAAGATAATATGTCCACAACAATTTGGATTCCGTAAAGGCCGTTCGACAACACAAGCAGTCTTCAATTTCATGAACAAAATTCTGGAAAGTATTAATATTAGCAAAAAAACCGTAGGTATTTTTCTCGACCTCTCAAAAGCATTCGACAATGTTGATCATAAGCTTCTTCTAATTAAACTTGAACACGTCGGTATAAGAGGTTTAGCATTAAAATGGTTTGACTCGTACCTAATAAATCGTAAACAAAAAGTTCAAATTTCAAACATTGACGAAAAAATGATGCAGTACATGGTAGAATCCAAATGGAGAACAATCAACAAGGGTGTGCCTCAAGGAAGCATTCTTGGGCCCCTCCTGTTCCTTATATACATAAACGAACTTCCAATTATTGCTGGCACAGAATGTTCAATGTTTGCTGATGACACTGCTTTGTTGTTTGAATGTAATGAAGACGTTGACGAATTTAATAAACATATTAACGAGACTTGTCAATCAATAGCAAATTGGCTGTTATCACAAAATCTGTCACTCAACACTAACAAAACTCAAGTTTTACAATTTTGTCCAGTGCAAGCTACACCTATAAACATAAATGTAAACTTCAATAATAATATTATCGAACCTTCCCAAACTTGTTCACTGCTGGGAATACAACTAGATGCAAATATAAACTGGAAAGAACATGTATCCAAAATAGTAGCCAAAATCAGTAGCTTTTCTTTCGTTCTAGGTACACTGAGAAATATATTAAACCTCGAATCGGTAATGGCCGCATACTATGGTTATGTATATTCAATAATAAAATACGGAATTATCTTTTGGGGAAACTCAGTAAACGCCAAAGATGTTTTTATCATCCAAAAAAGATGTATAAGAAAAATGACAAACTCTGCTAATCGGGATTCATGTAGACCTATATTTAAAAAATTTAAAATTCTTACAGTCACCGACATATATATAATAGAGTTATGCATGTTAGTGCGATCATCTCCAGAAAAGTTTCCACAAAAAAACTCTACACATAAACACGCTACAAGGTTTACAGAAAATTTATTAATACCAAGAGCAAATAAAACAATTTTCCAAAAAGGACCCTTTTATATGGCCATTAAAGTATACAACAACCTTCCACACGACATTAAACAAATACAAGATACACTCAGATTTAAGTCATCACTAAAAACATTCCTCCTGAACAGGTCTCATTACACATTAAGTGAATACCTCACATAGGTACAACTGTTTTTATGTTTACGTTTATATAAAAAATTAAAACAAATTCCCTTTGTATTACACCACTTTTATATTTTTTGTGTTCAAATCTGTACAACATGTTAGGTTAACTGGAAGAAATAGGATATAGGTACCTATAAGTTATACCTTTTGTACTAAATGTAAATTTTGTACAATAAATGATTTTGATTTTGATTTTGATTTTGATTTTGATTTTGATTTATCCAAAAAATGGTTTACCCGCTCAATGGAATAGTATTTGAATTTATTTTTTTTTACATTGCACTTACAACTTACAATGCCTTGTCACGACTAAGTAATCAAATAACGTTAAAAAGATGAATATATTAGCAAACTCAAGTCTCGTGGAATAAATCATTATATTTTCCAATAATGCAGTCAGTTCTGGTATAATTACACCACCGCGTTAGCACGTGAAATACGACTTCCTGTAGAAATGAATTTCTTGGAATTATTCTAGTGGAAATTTCACAAGCCTTTGTTTTCCGCAAACTTTCCAAAAAGAACCATGCTCAATGGAACGAAATATTATCGCCAAGTATTTGCGAATGCAATTTCTCAAAAGAATAGTTCCGGTGCGGAAATTCCGTGAACCACGACCAAAGAATTAAATTTCTTTGGAAGATGTCAACTGTCATATTTTTTTATACAATACAAGGGTGACACCTTTTATCAGAACCAATATTTCTACAGCACTTCTACTAACTTACTTACTAAAATGTTAAAGGATCTAATATGGCTAACAAGGGGACATGCAATGATTTCAGACTACCAAAATTAAACGCAATAAGGACATTAAATAAGGACAAACAATGAATTCAGAATACCAAAATTATACACAATAAGCACATAACGCAAGGACATGTAATGAATTCAGACGACCAAAATTATACACAATAAAGACATAACTCAAGGAATTTGATGAATTCAGGTTACCAAAATTATACACAATCAGGTTGTAATACAAGGACATGCAATGAATTCAGACTACCAAAATTATATACAATAAGGACATAACAAAAGTACATCTAATGAACTTAGACTACCAAAATGATACACAGTAAAGGCATAACTTAAGGACATCTAATGAATTCAAACTAAATTATACGCATAGAGGGTATAACACAAGGATATTTAATGAATTCGGACTATCGAAATTATGGTGACCCGACAATTCGTCCTGCGACAATTCATCCGGCGACAGTTCATCCTGCGACAGTTCATCCGGTCGACAGTTCATCCTGCCGACAGTTCATCCTGCCGACAGTTCATCCCGCCGACAATTCATCCGGCGACAATTCATCCTGCCTGATCATTTAGAAGATTTTTATTATGTAAGTATGCAGAGAGGATATACGGCCGTACAACCAAAATCGATATACTTATATCTGAAGGCATCTTGAGTGGAAATCCGCTGTAAAAATATTTTTACTAACAATAATTTCGACTTTCCGAAGAAGCATGCGTGAATAACAAAATACGACATACTTATATCATAGGTATACATACATATATACATATATATATATATATCATAGGTTATACTTATAGGTTAGGTTAGGTTAGGTTATGTTAGGTTAGGTTAGGTTAGGTTAGGTAAGGTTAGGTTAGGTTAGGTTAGGTTACGTTAGGTTGTCGAGAGTCGAAATTATTGTTAGTAAAAATATTTTTACAGCGGATATCCACTCAAGATGCCTTCAGATATAAGTATATCGATTTTGGTTGTACGGCCGTATATCCTCTTTGCATACTTACTTGAAGAAAAAATCTTCTAAATGATCAGGCAGGATGAATTGTCGCCGGATGAATTGTCGGCGGGATGAACTGTCGGCAGGATGAACTGTCGGCAGGATGAACTGTCGGCCGGATGAACTGTCGCAGGATGAACTGATGAACTGTCATGGAACCCGAAATTATATACAATAAGGACATAACCCAAGAACGCGTAAGGAATTCAGACTACCAAAATTGTACACAATAAGGACATAACCCAAGTAATAAATTCAGACTACTAAAATTATACACAATAAGGACATTACACGAAAACATCTAATGAATTCATGCAAAAATGGTAATCGACCACCACAACACGGGCACGTGCCTAGCATGGTGGTCGAAAAATCCTCAATTTATGTAACAAACAAATCAATGAATAAAGAAAACTTAATAACAAAAAAACAATTATGTGCAATAAGGACATAACCCAAGAACACGTATGGAATTCCGACTAACAAAATTATACATAATAAGGGCATAACACAAGGACGCACAATGAATTCAAAATACAAAAAAGGACAAAGCCAATACTCAAACTAGTTTATTCTACAAAAAGATGAAATATTATAATACGAAGTCTGCCCCAATTGGTAAATTCAAAATTGATTGTTGGAACCACGTCACTTTTTTACCTTCAATATCATCCATTTTACCTATTCAATGTTTCACGGGTTTTACGGTGTCTTGCCTATAGCAATCATCCCTGTATATACCTTTATCAAACCTTCATCACCGGAACCTACATTAATTTTAAATATGTCTTTTTTTGACATCTAAAATAAATAACATTTTCTCATCCGTAACGATAGCCTTAAAAAATGACACCCCCGCAATAGTTCAATAAATGCCTGTTTTAAAATATTCAGATAAATTTGCCAATAGAGAAACCGATAGATAACGAAATGTACCGGTACAACATGCCGATAACGTTATCTAACGGATAACACTGTGCTACAGGGTAGAATTAAATTGCATGTCTGATAAAAGTTAGATAACGCTGACATAGCAATATTTTTCATAAATGCGCCTTTTAATTATTGGTGGTTGGGGCTCACGATATTTTTTAAAACGTAACGCATCGTTCACTGATCTAAGTATAATTTGTTTACCGAGTTGTTTGGCTGTCCTTCCTCTCCGCCCACCCCTGCGGAAAAGGGTGTGATGGTTAGTTAGTTAGTTTTAGAAAGCTGTTTCTTTTTAGTAGCCGACAAATACTACAATGACTATTAAATCTACTAAATTCTGTCAATTGTCAATGCTCCATATTGTCCATACTTGCTGTCCCTGTGTCGATTATCGATACTTTTTACTTCCACATTATTTGTTGCCATGAGGAAAATCATTTCCCTCGTGGTCCATATCATCTTTAAAGGTGCAGTGCAGAGGGTTTATTTAAGAAAAGGAAGTTCCGAGGTAAAAAAAAGGTGGGTACGAATCTAGGGCAGAGTGTGCTCTCGATGTGTTGAAATCCGGCTGGAGAGGTCAAAAGATGCTTTTTGGAGGGTCGTTTAGTAAAAGAAGGAGAGAAAGATCTGAGTATGAAAAAGGTACGAGGGACGGATAGAGGAATCTGGGGTTAATGTGTGCAGGAGCGACGGACGTACGAATCTATCCCTCCCAAGGCAATGGGTCGAGAGAGTTCGGCTCGAGGATCAAAAGGTTTCCCTCAACTAGTCCCTACCGATCCGGCCCACCAGGCAGTAGATGGGTAGACTTGTCCACCGCTAAGACCTGAAAAACCTCACCCCATGCACCAGGGCACCCTTACAAAGTTACCATACGTAACGAACCAATTAAGGTGACTTACCGCAGAGGTGTTGGTTATCTAATTAATGCTTTCTGTGGAGGCGGTACTCACACCCGCCTCCCAAATTACTGAATATTTTATTGCTACCATTAGACAAACAGCTATCATTTACATTTAATTCTTCTCTTCAATATAACACCGGCCCTATTTCGGATAATACTTATAATACACAATCATTTTCCATGCAATAATGGTAATGCCATGTTCAAAAGGAACGGAATTAGAATTTCAATATAACTTCATATAACAATCATGCTAGTAGTGCGATTAGGGAAATTACCCTCGGTAACTTATACTGCCCCGGTTGTTTCGTGTTGTTAACCAATACCACCAAAGGTAGTTGTAAGGCTGTGATATAATTCTACACAACCTTAAGTTTATCAATGTTTTCCGCCAATAAGTACTGATATTAAGATTATGAATGTTGAGTTTTCACATTTAATAATGGATGTTTTTTATTAATTGAAAGAGTTGTTTGTTTTGGCATTTTAAAAATTGTTTATAGTCAATAAAATTCTCAAGGAATGTATTTTTAAGCAGTAAATGTCAATTTACGTTTTTTTATGTGAATACAGCAGCCAGTAAGGCTATAATAATAATATTTGGCTGATTTATAAAGCGCCATTTTCGTGAAAAATAAGGCCTCTTGCTTGCCTTGCACCTCGAAAATTAAGGCCGTCGTATCTTATCGTCTAATGAACCATCTACCAATTTCTCCGCATGGATAGGCAGTTACGGTTGATTTTTAAGTCATTGCCGCACAACATGTCCTAACAATTCGGAGCTAATGACATTGTTTATCTTGAATATAAAAAATGTTATTAATAAGAGACTAAAGGACATGCGAAAGGGAAGGAAGGGAGAAAGAGGAAGGTTAATAAGTAATACATCCTTGCATTTTTCAGATTCAGTCGTATTTGGGAAGTATGTTTACGAAAGATGGAAAGGGTGATAGAGATTTTGAGAACTCAATTTGGATAATACGGTTGGCGCTAACGAAAAATTGTCCAAAGAAGAGAGGCTTGCAATACGTAAGCGTAATGAAATGAGTAAGATTAAGAAAACTACCCTCAGACAGTTTGGGCATGTAGAATGAATGAACGAACAAAGGAGTGTAAGGTGAATATACGATACGAATGTGAATGGTAGAAGAAGTCATGAACGCCCAAAGAAGACATGGCACGACAGATCAAGGGAACCGGTTACTTGAGTCTGGCCACGTCAACATTCAGAATAATAAAATAGTACGTTTGGGACGAAGCATTAAATTAAATTCAATTCAATTTATTTATTATTTCAAAAACATTACAAAATTAAACATTTTAATGTGTTTTTAAAATACAATTTTAACAGTATTACATTAAACATAAATGGTATGCTACAAACTATACAAGCATTAATAGAGCTTGCCTTTTTAAAGCAACTAACGCTAAATATGTCGATATCCGAATTAAATCTTTTCAACAGCAAGATTGCTCTCCCGACCGGCATGACCATTGGTAAGTTAGTCTTACAGGCCGGAATATAGAACAGTATATGCTGTCGGTGGCGAAGATAACCATCGGGAACATAGAAATGAATTCTCTCCAAGATAGCTGAGTTTTCAAACCATCCGCGAATTAATCTGAAGAAATGCATAGCAATTGTGTACATCCCTTCTGACCCGTGGATGGCTCATTACGAGCATACCCAAAAGAAAGTCGGTAGGATAGAGCCACGGGTAATAGCCACACTCCCTCATGTATCCAGCATGAATGTGAATGCAGTGGAGCAACGGCGAGGAGTGGAGAAACCTTGTTCTCCATGGAAATTGGAGTGGGGTTCACGATCTTCAGTAATGAGGAACCGACTTAAGAAGAAAGTTTTTTTAAGTAATCTGATTTGGATACTGGTTGCAAGTACTGTCAAGTATCGGTCCATGTCAAATTATTCTATAATATTTTATATTTAACTTTTTTTATTTCATTTAGAACATTTAACTTTTTGTGCAGCCTGTATGTGGATTGTTATATTAGTTAAACTTTCAGCGAGATCTTCTTGAAGATTAAAGGGAATAACGAATATTTTTTTCTATGTTTTCTGTATTTTAAACTTTCAGCGACATCTTCTTGAAGAGTAAATGTAATGACGTATATTTTTTTATGATTATCATCGAACCACTTTCAAACATTATTTACTTTTATCACGAAGCTTATGCTGTACGTTTATTAACATAAATGTTGAAATAATATCCGACTGCCAATATTATGGTAAATGTGTCATAAACATAAATGATTCAAGGTTTTATTTTTCAAATAAAGCTCGGAAGCTCTTAATAAAGAAGAAATAATGAAATCTCTTCTTCTGAGAGGATTACATGATTTAAGACGTCATGCTTACGATAAATATTTAAATGACGTGGGAGCTTTTCCATCAGTTTTTTTATGAATGTTTATAAATCGAAGAATTTTTGACTTTTGATGTATTTTCAACTTGAAAAATATTCTTTAGAACTGTTGTAAACAGCTCTTGAATAAGCAAATAATATTCTTCCTTATTTTAAATGCTGCTTTAATAAGTTCCCTTTAAAATAATATCAAAGGCGATATTTCTTAATACTACATCAAGGCTTTTTTAATCTTTTTCCTGGTATTACAAACTATTCTAACTAAAATGATTTTTACTTTTAATTGAAGGAGTAATAAACTCCTGATTTCGTACCTTCAAAGAAAAGAGATTGGAGTCAACTTTAAAAAAAGCTTTGTATAATCAAAAATTTTATAAGGTCACTGCTACATTTTTGCTTCAAAATATTAATATTATTTGAAAGCTTACTACTTAATTTTTGTGTAATGTTTTTTCTATTTTGTGTTATCCTATATCTCATATTTAAAATCCATTTTGCACCGAGCATTTCTCATTTTATCATTTTGCTTTAAACTGGGAGTACTGTACAGGGCCCGCAGATACTTTAATAGTGCACAACTGCTAACCTTGTATAAATCACAAGTGCGCCCCACGGTTGAATTCGGCAGCCACCTCTGGTCTGGAGCTCCAAAATACCTTAAAAATACCCTCAACCCTGTGCAACAACGGGCGGTCCGTTTAATAGATTCTCCCATCTTAACAGACGGATTGCAATCTTTAGAGCATATGCGTCGGGTGGGAATGCTATCCTTGTTCTACCGGTATTACAATGGAAGATGCTCCGAGGAACTAGCGTCATTGATCCCTTCGGCACTTCGAAACACGCCAAACGCGTGCCCAATATTTGTACACGGTTGACATTTGTCACATGAGAACGGGTCGTTTCTTCGAAAAAGACCCGCCACACAGCATCCCAGATGACATAAGCTCTGAGGGAAATTATTTTCCTCAAGGCCTCCTGTGTGGATATAATGTTAAAAAAAAAAAAAAATTAAAAATCTCGATGTGTAGAGTCCTTTACTCATAACTTTCGCGTCTATGTCACCCTTTACGAAACATTTCAATACATTTTTTGTCTATTAGCACTCTTTGTCTGTGGATTCGCAAACTTTCAATTTTCGTCTATAAATAAGCTTGTTGCTTATTGCAATGTCATTCTTTCTACATCTACATTCTACTTTCTACAAATTAAAGTACTAGTGCTCAGAATAGAATCAAATCTCGTTGTAAAGTACTATCTGAATAAAATTGTTTACAATAATAATGCAGTACAAAACAGACGGTATTTTTACTTGTTAAAAGAGATTCCACGCAAATCATAACCTCTCTCTCACTGTACGTTTCCTGGGTTTGGAAAACATAGGAAGTCAACGAAGCTGCTCACCTTACACCTGAAGGTAGACTGACCGGAGACCAGACCCTGGGACAAAAAAAAACAAAATGTTTGGTGATTGTATATAAGAAGACATCCAGTGAAAGCAAAATCAAAATTGATGGTGAAATTATTGAAAATGTTACTGAAATGAAATACTTAGGAGTTATATTAGATTCCAAACTAACATTATACAAACTAATATATACAAAAGAAAATTGTGAAAAAAATATCTTTTTTGGGAAGAATTCGGCAAAAACTATCTAGTAGAAATACAATCACTATCTACAAATCAATTATTGCTCCACATTTTAACTATTGCTCAACTATCCTTTTCCTATGTAATGAACGAGAACAAAATAATTTTCAAATTCTCCAAAACAGGGCAATGACAATAATACTACGGCGAAACAGATTTTCAAAAGTAAACAAAATGTTAAAGGAACTGAATTGGCTAACCGTGAAACAGATGCTGACCTTGAATACTATGATATTTACACATAAAATAATTAACAACATATTGCTCAAATAAAATTATATTCAACAAAGACATTCACAAGGACGTGCAAGAAAATCAGACTTTAAAAAAAGGACGCAGAACATTTTACTGTACAAAGGGATGAAGTTATATATCACGCTACCAGAAACTTTAAAGTCCACACCAATTGGAAAGTTCAAGACGTATTGTATGTAGGAGCTACGTAAAACTACATAAAATTAAGTTTGCAATATGAAATATTATAATTAATTTGAAATTTGTAAACTTAAATGTACAAATTACTAAAATAAAATTAATAAATAAAAAAAAACAGATTGAAAACACAAGATTTTTAAAATAGTATTTCTAGAGACATTTTTTCCTGAGGCAGGTAGGCAAAAATACAATTTTTCCGCTGTTAAACATCAATCTATGAAGAAATATACTTCTTGCTTCATTCGCATCATCTCATACATATCGTCACTTCAGTTGGAAAGGGTTTACCGTGTTCTGAGATGTGAAATGTCAAAGTTTGCAAAGACGATTTTCAATACCTATTTACCAATTTCTGATGTTGAGATTGAAACTTGTATAGAGTATTTTAATTGAACAATTACTTACATTTCAAGTCCAGAAACAAAGAGTATCAGGCTTACAAAAATTCTTTAATGTTCAAAATCTCTTTCTTATGAACCGCTTTTCGGTTTCGGTTTAATCGGGATATTATACAACTTGAGGGGCGGGTATGAGTACCGCCGCCCGGGGAACCATTTATTGGAGGAGGAGTCTACTAATATCTACAGGAATTCCAAAAACTGAAAAAATCGAACTAATATCTATGAGAACCAAAGTGTTGACGAATATCTAGAGCTCAAACTGTTGATTAATATCTATGAGAACCAAAGTGTTGACGAATATCTACAGCACTGGCAGAGATTGGATTTGCAATTGTGTATAGCATATTGGAATAACGTAATATTGCGTATGCACTTTAAAAAACTTAATTTATGTAAGTACGTATGTAAAAATCCCTAATATCGGACTATTGGACACATTTAGCTGATTAGTCCAACCTACGCTCTGTAGATATTAGTTCAACCTACGCTCTGTAGATATTAGTCAACACTCTGAAGTTCGTAGATATTAGTTCAACATATGAGCTGTAGATATTCGTCCGACATACAGGCTGTAGATATTAGTATCTGGAGTCTTATTGGATAACCAACTCCTCTGCCATACATCACCCCAAGCGGTTCGCTACGTTTGGTGACTTAGTAGTGGTGCCCAGGTTCATGCGGGTGATGTTTGTCCAGATCTTGGCGGCCGATGCGTCTGCTCACCTGTTGCGTGGTGGACAGGATCGAGAGAGACTGGTTGAGGGAGGTATTTTATCCTCTCCAGGCCAGAATCTTTCGATCCATCGCCTTGCACCACAATTGGAGGGATGGATTCATACGTGTCACCCTGGATTCACTGACCCACTGACCCCCAGTTTCTTACCTATCCCTCGTACATTTTTCCTTCCCAGAACTTTCTCTCCTTCCTTTTCTTAAAACAACCCTCCACACAACATCTCTTAAGATGACATAGGCCCTGAGGGAAATTATTTTCCTCAGAGCCTTCTGTGTGGAGCTAATGTAAAAAAAATCGGGTATGTGGAAAAACAAATCATTTAAAAAATGTTCGTAAAACATTTTAAGATTTGTACCTTATCGCCATTTACATAAGGAGTGTTATTGTTAACAGCCCGATTTCAAGTGCAAAACGACGATGTACATCGCCTCAAATACATTCGTACAAATCACACGATTTTAAAGGAAATTTTGGTTTTGATTTATCAAGAAAAATTGATAAAATTGTCCATGAAAATACTCAGCTTTTCATTAATACTTTGTCTCGGAATATTCAGAAGTTGTTTTATAATATTCTGCTTCCGAATTTGTCGGTTTTCCTTACCTACGTATTGTTTTAAATTAAACAGTGCACTGAAGTTTCAAGTCTGTTTTTAGTCTAAGGTCTAAGTTGTGATGAACTCTAGAAGTTCCTCGTTTAAATGTGGCCTCAAATTTCTATCACGCGATGGTATGAAATTATGATAATAGGTGAGAAATTTTTACATTATTTAAATGGGTTATTATTTCACATATAAATTTGAATTTATTTATGATAAGTGTACTGCCTACTTGCACCTCGTTTTAGAATAGAAGATACGATAGAACGAAATATGATTATTGCATAATTTTATGTTTTAATTTGACAATATGCGACGGAGAAGATTACAAATTTAAAGTTTTTTTTTTACATAGCTTTGCACAGGAGGCCCTGAGGAAAAAAACTTTCCCCTCAGGGCCTATGTCATCTTTGGGGATGCTGTGGGAAGGAAAAAGATATGGGGTGGGTAGAAATCTGGGGGTCAGAGTGCCTAGGAGTTACAGACGTATGAATCCATCCCTCCAACTGCGGTGGGAGGCGATGGGTCGAAAGAGTCCGGCTGGAAAGGTCAAAAGGCCTCCCTCAACCAGTCTCTCTCGATCCGGCCCACCACGCAGCAAGTGGGCAGACGCATCTGCTGCCAAGACCTGGACAAACCTCACCCCATGAACCCGGGCACCCCTGGTAAGTCACCAAACGTAGCGAACCTCTTGGGGTGACCTATGAAAAAGGTGTTTGTTATCCAATAAATGGTTCCCAGGGCGGCGGTACCCATACCCTCATCCCAAATTGCATGGTGGTATGTATGGAGAAAGTTTTACTATTTTGTGATATGCGTCAAAGATAGTTGTTGAATTGTCTGTAAATGACATTGAAAATATCGACGGTCAATGCATCATCATTAAGCAGTTGAGTGGTTCTGCCGATTGGCGCGTTTCGATAGGCAGAAGTTCTCGTTTTCAGAGCATAAAAAGTGCATGGGATCTCCCACGATTATACTTGTTAGGCACATACAAGTTAACATCTTTGAAGATAGGTGGATTGAGCATCGTTAAAAAGATTAACTTTAAAAATATTAACCTAAAATTATTTTTCGGAGGGGCTTCTAATTAAGTCGAGTATTCCTGTTAATAAAAAGGTTGGATACAGGAATATTAATGTACGATCGTATTATGTATATTCTCTCAAATACAGGTAATGCATAAATCTCTGCGGAACTTTTTATATTTCTAGGATATGATTTTATTCGGATGTGTCCCAAATAATGGAGCTATATTCCGGGGAGCTACGAACAAGAGATTCATTTGGTTATCCGAATTGCGATTCCATTAGTAAATGATCTCGCATTACGAAGAATAAATCCAAGCATTTTTGACGTTGGAGACAATGTCAGATGTGTGGGATTTAAAAGAATGATTGGCTTAGAAATACCCATATATAATTTTTTCAGGAGCGTCTATAATAAACTTTTAAAAACACATACCAAGCGTGGTGTGCTCTGTTTCTTACACTGTTTAAATCACATATTTCTCCGTAATACAAAATGAGATAGCACGATTTTTATGTGTCAGGCTTTAAGAAATATCTCCCATAAAGACTCAATGGGTGTTTAACGCCCGAGAGAAATATCTCCCAAGAATGGTTTAGGGCTCTAGATCTAGAGGTTAAACAAGAATATTAAAATATTATTTATTCACCTAATTTACTTTAGTTGATGTTCAGTGCAATTTTTCAGGACGTAAAACATTTCATTATGATGTGAATGAACACCTTTCAAGTAGGCATAAGTAATATATATATAGGTTTTGACGGCCGGCGTAGTCCAACGGTAAGGCTCTTGACTCGCACACCGAAGGTCGCAGGATCGAATCCCGGCGTGGCAAATAAATTTTATTTGATTAATTTGTGTTATTTCACAAATTATTCATATAAAATAATATATAGTATATTTGCGGCACGTTCCAGAGTTGAAGATACTCTCAGTATCGCCCTGGTGTAAGACCACCATTTAGAAAGTAAACGTTGCTTGAAATGGTATTAGCCGTGTTTGGTGACCAGATCTTAATAGCCATGTACTTCCCCATCTTCCTCTTCCCTATCTCCTTCCCCTTCCCACTACTTCAGTCTCACAACATACCCCAATTGAGGATGCCGTAGTCAACTGGCATCAGACGGGAGCAGTTGGGACTCTTGTGCGGTATTCATATAAAAAAGGTGGATTCTTTTTAAAAATACCTTGGACAAATTGGGTAAAAACTTTAACAGTTTTGAAGAACTTGAATTGTTAAAAAGGGGGATTAAAACAGCACCACATCCGGCAGATCTGGTAGATGTGATTCACATCTACCGGATCTGCCCTGATGATGGACACTGCAACGCTGTCCGAAATGTTGGCTAAAGAAGGAGGTAGCGCAACCCGGAATAACACCCCAAAAACAAATAACGAAAGCACCACATCTGTTTAAAAAGTTTTTTTATATTTAATTGCTTGCTAGCTCGTGGTAGAAATAGCGTGCTAAAAATAGTGGCGTTTACCTTTAACTTAAAGTACAATAAAAAAAAAGCAATGCAACCTTTTCCATTTCCCAAAAATCTAATTTTCACAAAGAAGGTTGTTTGATCTAACGGCAAGTTTCGCTGGAATAAGGATTATTTTTTATCAAAATCTCACACGTTCCTATCATATTCCTGGAAAAGCCAGTCTCGCCTTCGGTCCCTTGGGCCCTTCGACGTGTGAAAGGTAATCTACGTATACTTCTGGTGTCTCTTTTGCTTCGTCGACGAGGATAGATAACACTTATATGAGCTTTGGGACTATCTGCAACTGGGTACTGTATTGGTTTACCGGCATTTCGATGGCTGATTTTAAAACCGTGCAGAGACTGTTACGTACTCTCACCGAGCAATATTCGCTCAGCAAAGAACGAATAATATCTAAAATCAGTCATTAATGGAAGTTTGCTATACTTTTCGGTCCACAGCTCACGAATCACTAACACACGCCAACTTATTCCTTGCTCTACCGGTATTTCAATGGAAAGTGCTCCGAGAAACTAGCGCAATTGATCTTTTCGGCACCGGTGCATAGTAGGAAAACACACCAACACATATCCAACATATGGTGACCCGACAATTCGTCCTGCTACAATTCATCCGGCGACAGTTCATCCTGCGACAGTTCATCCGGCCGACAGTTCATCCTGCCGACAGTTCATCCTGCCGACAGTTCATCCCGCCGACAATTCATCCGGCGACAATTCATCCTGCCTGATCATTTAGAAGATTTTTATTAAGTAAGTATGCAAAGAGGATATACGGCCGTACAACCAAAATCGATATACTTATATCTGAAGGCATCTTGAGTGGAAATCCGCTGTAAAAATATTTTTACTAAATAGGTTAGGTTAGGTTAGGTTGTACGGCCGTATATCCTCTTTGCAAACTTACTTGAAGAAAAAATCTTCTAAATGATCAGGCAGGATGAATTGTCGCCGGATGAATTGTCGGCGGGATGAACTGTCGGTAGGATAAACTGTCGGCAGGATGAACTGTCGGCCGGATGAACTGTCGCAGGATGAACTGTCGCCGGATGAATTGTCGCAGGATGAACTGTCATGGAACCCCAACATATGTATATACACGGTTGACATTTACCTCGTGGAAACGGGTCGTTTCTACGACTGTTCAAGACACGTGTTCACTCCTTTCTTTCCTCGAAAAGACCCTCCACACAGCATCCACAAAGATAATCCTCCTCAGTTTGGGGTTAGTATAAAAAAAAGAAATCAGAGTGTGCAGTTCACACGCATGAAGTGAAACGTTAGTAAACTAAAGTGGACAAAAGTGGAGAGGAGGCCGATTATTGTATCTCATTATCTCGCAGGATAAATCCTATAGATGTGTGTGTTTTGTCTCTTATTAGTGTAGCTATTTTACGTATCATCGAGTTTCATATCACAACGGTGCTAAAGAAATTTTCACTAAAAAAAATGGGTTAGGTTAATTTAAAAATCACCTTAACATTTTCAGACCCGAATTGAAACTGGCAGTGATATTTGATGATAGACACCTTGATGAATTATTTGAAAACTTTTATTATTATTTTTTTTTATACTTGTGAGGTTATTGCTAGTATCATTTGAAGATGAAAAAAAAGGTTTAACCAAAATAATATTAATTTAGCTAATTCTTATAAACGTAATCATTTAGCTAATAATTTTGAAATAATTTAAGATTCTTTTTAAAAGTGTACAAGCAATTAGATGACTTTATATGTTCTGGAAGGCTATTAAATATGAGAGAAGAAGATTTAGTTTGAATTGCCATAAAGTTCAGACCAGAGCAAATTCTCGTAGTACGAATTTACTATGTTCTTTCTGCAATATTAATATTATTAAAAAATCTACAAATCGTTTGTGTAATATATAGCTGTTTTACATTCATTACATTAATGTAAAGTAAATGAGTTGGATAGTTGGTAAATGAGATCCTTAAATAGTAAATGAGTTGGATATTTTATTTTTTTTCTTGAACATAACTTTAAGTATCATTTTTTGGGCAATATTAAGTGGTTCTATATAAGTCTTTGGGCAGAATCCCCAGCACACTATATTGTAAGAAAGCAGAGACTGGATAATTGCAAATTCCATTATATACTTAAATAGGTATTTTAGTTGGAATAAAGTGATAATTACAGTTTACATGATCAAAATAATGAGTAAGCGACTTTAAAAACTTTATCTATTTTTGAGTTAAAAATTTTAATATTTTCAATTACGTATATCGATTTCTTAATACTGAAATCTGGAAGAATCTTTTGTCTGCTTTCAAAAACAGAATTTTATTGCTAAATATGTACAAAAACATTGAATACATCTGGAATCGAATGTAATGCGATAATATTTCCCGTGCAATAGAGAAATACATTACAAAATGTACGGCTTTGGGAGTTAATGTGTTATCAGTATTTGCTTCTTGTTACTTGAAAATGTCTCAAATTTTGGTTAGATTTTATTGTTTACGTTGTAAAGCGCCCTTAATAATGGGATTTTTTACGATAAAAGCCAAATAAAAAAAACTACATTATTACTGCAAATAAATAAACATTACACTAGAATACCGAAATTTAAATGTGAGAACCAATCTCTTCCCGACACTTTCATTGTGAAATAACTCTCGCCAAATCCTTTCTTGTCCCGTTCATTTTTATTCTGATAGAACGGCCTATTATTCTCTAGGCCTAGGCCCTTTTCCTGATTTATGCCCTTTAATGGAACCATTAGCCCCGGACCCTCGGCCCTATCGCTTTGCGTCCCATCAAAGCACGTACCCCCATAGACAAAGACATAAATTACCTAGTTTATGAGAAACAGATAAATAAATAGAAGTGATTACTGTTGACCCTAAAGCTGGACCGTCCATAATGTAAGGCGAATACATCGATTCGATCATGTTCGTTCAATGTTTTACATTATTTGTTACATGTAAGAATGCTTTTATTATTAATTCTTCTAATAGTGCAAAATTATTTTGTGGTAACATTTTAAATTCTAATTAATAAATTACGTTGTATTAACCACTTAATTATTTATAAAAACCGACAGCTTTCGTCAGCAAAGCTGACTTCCTCAGGGTTTTGACAGAACTAATTTTAAAAATAGACATACATAGGTAATATTTGTTCTATATTGCCCCTCGTCCCTTACACATTATTTTCTTTCAAAATTTTATTATTGTTTATGTCTATTATTTTTCTCTATTACCTATGTATGTCTATTTTTAAAATTAGTTCTGTCAAAACCCTGAGGAAGTCAGCTTTGCTGACGAAACATGTCGGTTTTTATAAATAATTAAATGGTTAATACAACGTAATTTATTAATTTGCTTTTATTATTACTATCAGCTTTTCGTAAATCATTCCATTATTATGAGCTGTTTAGCAAATCTCAAAACCTCATCCTAAAATCTGAAAACTTAACGCATTATCAATACATTGGAATAAGATATGCTCAAGAAGTGAAAGAATGATACAGTGGTGAGGCGTACGTAAAAGGCAAAAGAAAGCAAAATGGATAATATTGCGAAACGGACGTTTAGACTATTTGGGTATATAGAGCAAATGAACGAAGAGAGTAATGCTTATTATATGACGTGGGAGTGAGTGGTGGAAGAACTCGGGAACGCAAGAGGAAGAGACATGGCACGATCTATCAAATCAAATGCTTTTTCAAATCTAGTTAATAATTTTAGGTATTTGTATGTAATTTTACTACACCCGGTTTATTACAACTATTATTTTATTCACAACCTGCATGCATGAAGAATGGTAAGGCTGTTGGTTTCGACAATATTGCTGCCGAAAACTTTAAAGGAGATATCCATACTATTCTCACATTTACATTTTATAAAGGGCAAAAACTCTATAACAGTCTGCCAAGTGCAGTAAAGGAAGCCTCAAGTCTCAGCACTTTTCGTAGGATATGTGCATTTTCTGTAAAAATTATGTTTTGATTACTTACCAACGTTATTCTCATATCTTATTCTTTTATAATGTTTTTTTGTAAAGTTATCTTTTTTATTTAGTACTCTTTTTTAAAATGTATTTGTAAATGTTACTGTACCTACTTCGTAAATTGTATTTTTTTTATATTTTCCCACTAGATGTATGAAAATATTTACATACATCTAAATAAAAATTTCAAAAACAAAAAAAACATGGTTGTGCAAACTTTTTAACCAGTGCTTAGAGGAGGGTTACACGCCATTAGATTGGAGAAGGGCTGTAATCATTCTGTTATACAAAGGTAAAGGGTCACGTATGGGATGTGGGAATCATAGGGATATATTAGCCTGCTAAGTTCAGTAGGCAAGCTGTACGGAAGAATATTGATTGAAAGGATAAGAATAGAAAAAAGGATAAAATATGGGATGTGCAAGGTGCCTTTATGAGTGGAAGGGAATGCATGGACCAGATTTTCACCTTGCGTATGCTCACTGAGAAGTTTCTGGCAAAAAACCAGAAACTCTTCTGTAGCTTTGTAAAGCATACGACCGAGTCGATGGGAAAAAGCTATAGAAGGTGTTGTGCAAGAATGGAGTGAACACAAATCTCATACAGGCAATTGCGTCTCTGTGCGAGGGAAGCGCAGCATATGTTAGGGTGAACGGTGGTTTTACGGGGTGGTTTGACATCACAAAAGGTGTTAAGCAAGCAAGGCTGCGTAATGTCACCATGGTTATTCAATTTATACATGGATAATTGTATGCAAGAATTGAAAGAGATGGAATTAAGCGCGAAATTGAGTGATCTGAAAGTATGTAGCCTATTGTATGCTGATGATGCGGTGCTGATTTCTAACACTATGGAAAATCTACAGTCTCCCGTGTCTAGGATGAACGAAGTGTGTATGAAGAATGAGTTAATGATGAATGTAAGTAAGTCTAAAGTCATGGTGTTTGAAAGAGAGAGTACGACAACAGTGTGCAATATAGTTGTGAATGATGAATACTTGTAGCAGGTGGATGAATTTGTGTACCTGGGTAGTATGTTTACGAGAGATGGGAAGGCTGATAGAGATATTGAAAGAAGGGTAAATTTTTTTTTTCTGGTTCTCCATAAAACAGCTGTACACCAAATTATTACGGAGAAGATTACAAAATTTAAGGGAAAAAAAGTTCAAGGGGCAGTTTCACCATGTTGAGGCGTATGTCAGAAGATAGTTACTAATGTCAGGAGTTCCACTAAAGAACACTAAGGAGTTTGTCTACCTCGGGAGCAAAATAACATGGGACGGTCGGTTTAAGAGCGAGGTCGACAGCCGTATACACCAGGCTAGGCTTGCATTCAATAAAAGGTCGAAAACAATAGAATCAAATAATATAGACCTGAAACTGAGAATACTCCTCATCAAGACCTATGTATGGAGTATCTTGATGTACGGCTGCGAAACATGGTGCCTATCCGAAAGAGATAAACGGAGACTAGAGGCTTTTGAGATGTGGTCCTATAGAAGACTACTAGGAATTTCCTGGAGAGACCACATCACAAATGAGGAGGTTCTCCAAAGAATCGAAGGAAGAAGGCACCTGCTCAGGACCTTGTCCGAAAGGCGCGCAAGATGGATCGACCATGCAATAAGACAAGAAGGCCTCTTGCATGCCATAATGGAGGGTATGACCGAGGGGACAAACGCTAGGTGACGCCCATGCCGAGAGTTCCTGGAGGACCTGCTGGTGGACGTGCGCTGCTCATCATATGCAGAATTCAAAAGAGCCGCACAAGACAGGGAAGAGTGGAAGAAACGAATAGATGAAATTGCTGCAAACCAATCCCAGGATTGAAACCAGAGAGAGAGAGTTACTGAACTCTCTATAATTAACATTGAAGATGTCAATGCTCAATGCAGAATCGTTAAGCAGTTGAATTGCTCTGTTTAATGGGACATTCTGAAAGGAAGAAGTTCTCGCTTTCGGAGCATAAAAAAGTGCGTGGGATCTTCCACGAGTATACGCGTTAGGGACATATAGGTTAATCTCCTTCAACGTAGGTGGATTCAGGTAAATGCAGGTAACTCCAATAATGGAGGACTGAATGCCGTTGGCGCTAATAAAAAAACTGTCAAAAGAAGCGAAGCTAGCAGTCCACAATGGATTTCTGGTACCTACCCTGATGTATGGCAATGAGGCATGGAACTAGCAGACGAAGGATGAAAGTAAACTGAATGCTGTTGAAATGAGATCCCTGAGGCAAATGTGTGGTAAAACCATGTATGATAGTGTGAGAAATGTGGATATCCGCAAAGAATGTATGGTTGATGTAAGCATATTGAGTAAGATTAAGAAAAGGACCCTCAGATGGTTTGGGTACGTAGAGCGATGAAAGGATAAAATAGTGTGAGAAGAATATATGACGCAAATGTGAATAGAAGAAGAAGTCGGGGACGCCCGAGGAAGACATGGCACGGTCAAGTGAATCAGATACTTGAGTCGGGCCATGTCAAAAGTCAGAATAATAGTAGAGTATGTATGAGGCGATGTATGAATATGAGTGAGGCAAAGACTGTGTGCCAAGACCGAGTTGTTTGGCGGTCCTTCCTCTCTGCTTATCCCTGCGGGGAAACGGCGTGATGGTTAGTCAGTTATTCACAACCTCAAAACTACTCCAAACCATTTCTAACCACGAGCGACGCCGGGTACAAGTCAGCTTATCTCCTATAATGAATCTTATTTATTAAACTCATCATTGAAATGAATTACTATTTTGAAATCTCCTCATTTATAATACAGTGGACAATAATTGTTATTAATTATTTCATCTTTCCTTCTGAATGAAAACATTAGGAATTATATAAAATTTATAAGGAGTAGAAATAACTAACATCGTAATTAGAGAGTTGAAACGAAGAACATGACAATGCTTTCAAAAAGATACCACGTTTCAGCTATAAAGTATGAGATAAGTAGAAAGTTCCGATCCTAATTCGTAGTTCCGCCAAGTATAATTTATGACGATTTTATTATTATTTTTAATTCTACAAATACATTTTAAGAAATGTTTAAAAAACCATTCTACTTATATATTAGATAGCAGTTTTTTTTCTTTCTTTAACAGTGGAGAGGAGGCTTAAAAAAGGAAAACAACCTAATAAACAAAACCAAAAACTCTTAGAAAAACCCGCGTTCTCATATTGTCCAAAAGTTCGATTACACAACTGACCAAAAATTCTTAGAAGAGTTATTTACGTCGATGTGAAGTAAACAGATGTCGAAATAATAATACGTAAAAGAAAGCTAAAGTCGCCATAAGACCTCTTGACTCATTGGCCCCAGAGAGGCTACTGAAATTGAATATCTGTTCAAGATGGAATTTCTAAATTTATAAATGTTTAAGCAGTCCCACCCACAACATCCTTTGATTTGTTTATCTCTTCAATGATTCTAAGAAATTACATTTTTTTATTTGGCAATGAAAAAAGTGTGAGTTAGAATTAGGAAAATTTTGAAAAATATTTAACATACATTTTCAAAATTTTCCTAATTCTAACTCACACTTTTTTCATTGCCAAATAAAAAAATGTAATTTCTTAGAATCATTGAAGAGATAAAATATTTAACATGCAATGAAGAAAACCAAAAATAGGTAACAAGCATCAACAATGAAAAATACCGAAAAATAATTAATAAGCATCAACAATGAATAAAACCAAAAATAGGTAACAAGCATCAACAATGAAGACAATCAAAAATAACTAATAAGCATCAACACTGAAGGATACCAATAAATAGTTAATGAACATCAACAATGAAGAAAATCTAAATTTGTTAAAAAATAAATAAAATCAAAAATAGTTAACAGGCATCAACAATAAAGAAAACCAAAAGTAGTTAAGTAGCACCAACAATGTGAAAACCAAAAATGGTCAACAAGCACCGACACTGAAGAAAACCAAAAATAGTTAACAGGCATCAATAATTAATTTCAACAAAAATATGTAATAAGCATCAACAATGAAGAAAACCAAAAATTTATGGAAAAGTAGGAATTATCCTAGTTTTCGTCGTGCTTATATTTGGACGCTGAAATACTGTCGGAAATGTTGGCTTAAGAAGGAGAAAATGCAACACGGCGTAATAACCCACAAATTAATCACGATGACGTCCTTTTCGTCCCGAAGTATACTGAATTGATTTCTTTTAATTCTGTTCATCACAACTTTTGGACCATATTTTCAGGAACTTATAACAATTTCCACATCGTGTATTTTTAATTCTAAAAGCAATATTTTTTTAGTATTTCGCTTCGGTATTTTTATCTTGATTAATGTAAATGTTTTCTTTAGATTCTTCAGAAAAACCAACAAAAATGTTTGTGAATTTGTTGAATGAAATACAACTCGGCCACGGAAACGAAACGATACATGGAAAAACTCATTTATGTTTCAGAATATTTTGTGATTTTTCTACGTTACAAATAATACCAATTTGAGAAACAAATAAACGTTATGTTCATATCGTATCAAGTGGCAATAGGGATATTATTTTGCTAAATTCACAAGTTACGTTTTATTTTTTTTAATGTTTGCAAATCTTTGAGCTTGAATTTTTTTTTAAACACTGCCAGAAGTATACACTTTTCCTAAATGCTAATGAAGCCATTTGTTTGTAGTTATTTACATAATTCTGTGAAAAATATTTATCAGTTCTGTAAATACGTTTTGAATTAGCCGATTTCCCGCTTACATTTGTTTTATGTGCCTACCTGTAATCAATATGTTTGTTTTTCGAAATGACAGGAAAACCTTTTTAGAAGTTCCAAAAAATAAAATAAAAAGTTTAGGCGAAATATTGTATGCGAAAATTTAAGACAATTGGACGACGCGACCAAGCAATTTCAAGATAATCTCTAAGAGCGCAAAGAGAATGAGCGCAAAGAGAATGTGGCTCCTTCAGAATTTGTAATTTGATTTAGAATCTATTGCCTTTATAGCATTTTTAAGTGGAGGAGATTATACCTACCTAATAAGACTTTTAAAATCTAAACGCCGCGCCTCCAACGTATCCATCATCCTTGTGATTAAGAGATCTCATTACTAGCATCTCTTCATCCTCCTTCATATAATCTGGGCCTCTTCAAGACCCGTATTTTTAAATTCCTTCCTTCGGCTCCTATCTGTACCCGCCTCACAACGCTGCCCAACCGCGTGGCGTTAGGCATAAGTTAACCTCTCGGTACACTATACAGACAAGGTAACTATATTGTGGAAAGCAATCACATTGTGGTTTGGTGTATTTAATAAAAATAAAACGCTTATTTTGTGTGAAATCACGAGTTTTCATTAATGTATTTACCGAATGCTTTCTCTTTGCTCAAGCATCATCTGGGTACAAATAAATATTAGTATTACTAGTATTAATTTGTACCCTGATCGCCCTGATGTGATGAAGCTTGTGCAAAGCGAATGTTTTTAAAATTAAAATAAAATGAGCCTAGTATGTATAATCTTAAAGATAATATAATTGCAGACACTTTATAAAGAAAAGAGTAAATATAAATGTATATTTTTGTTATTATTCTATGTTATATACCGATAAACCCATAAAATTGATAATCAGTTTGTCAATTTATCAGTCAATTTAAAATTAATTAAAACACTAAATTTAAGATTAATTAATTTTAACATTAATCGTGACACTAAAACACACCTTCAAGAAACCGCAATACAGAAAATATATACAGAAGAATAATACTTCAAGTGACAATACGAGGGCTTAAAATACATAGACAGATAAATATAATCAGGTAATAATAATATCAATGTATTCAGCGAGCTTCCGTTGGGACCATAGAATACATTTAGTATACTCGTACTTCCACTGTTCCGATACGCCAGGAAATCTATAGAGCACATTTGATAATAATTTATTACTTTATCGAATTCTGACGTCAGGTAACATCTTTTTCCGAAGATTGATCGGGTCTTAGCAAGGTTTTATGGAGTTTTATTTTGCCTTATTTTTAATAATATGCCGAAGCATGAAACGTTTATAAGCCGACAATTACTTAGGATTATTTGCATTCATAGCTTACAACAGACTGCCACTACAGACCATAGCAATAACTAATAAGAATTCCTTCAACAAAAACATCCCTGAATGGCTAATGAGAAAAGATCACAAGGGTGTAGAAAGCCTTTTGAAATAGAATATATTCTTTATGCATTGCTAATATTACTTGCATGATGCCTTGCCCGTCTCTGGAGGCATGGAGTCGTTTGTAATGCGACCTCCTTGGATGACTTCTTTTGTTTCCAAAAATAGGGGTTGTTCGCAATGTAAGATTTTGGTAATTAGTCTAGAAATAAAACACCTGTGATCATTTATTGATATATTGTTGATTGCGTATAAAAGTTCAGATGAAGATGGTGGCTTCAAGGCTTTCAGAAATGTAATGAACGATTTTACAGAATTGATTACAATAATTTTGGAATTAGTTGACACTTCGCTTTTAGTAAAATCATAGACAATTTGATACAAAGACAAATTTGTTGAAAAAAATTATATGAATTGCTATATAGACATTAAATTGAAAATAAAAGATTTCATAGACGGAAACGAATCAGGATGAATTTGAATATGAAATGAAGTTAAATATTTCAAAATAGGACGACACGAGATTCAACGGTACTATCCTGAAATTTCACGTTATTTTATTTCTTTACATATTCTTTACATCATAACCAAATGTCTAAAAATGTGACCGCACTTACACACTACATACGAGTACATTATTAATTATTCTTCTCCTGGACATATTTAAAATTTACACCATCTACTGTGTCAATAACATTGAACTGAAATATTTTTTATGTATATTTATATCACCTACCTCAAAAAACGTTACATCTAGTGTAATGTGAAGTATTTTTTTAATTCTGTTCTTGTGATAGTTATAAATATAATGTCAAAAAACTAAATATATGAGATGACGAGCTTGCTTGGCGCCACTTCAATGAGTCAGAAAGGTTGCTGAAAGTCCTGTACTTGGATTGCTCTTAAACGGTTATGGCATTGTATTTTTTTACCATAGGAACTTATGTAATTCGTATACAACGGTTCGACGAAACGTATGGTCGTAGTTGGGAAAAATTAATTTATACTTTATAGTTCCTGGCGAACGTCATTACTTAGATAACCATGGATTATTTTACGGCGGAGTCCTCGGAGATGTAAAGTATTTTATAGTGTTTATCACGACGTAGAAGGCGATGAGGAGGCTATTAACACGTCAGAATGTTGCGTGGTAACAAGGCGAGAAACACTTTAAACCCTGCGGATTCATCAAAATTATCACATATATTATCAGGTTTATTGTTATGAGAGGGCACGGTAGTACTGGCAGCGGTAATTAACACAGGTCATCGTGCTATGTCGTAACAAAACGAGAGACGCCTCCTCACTGGCCGCAAGCAGCGACCGATTGTACGCATTATGCAAATTCAAGCTTGTAGTTAAATCTTGGCTATGCCATTGGCGGGGAGTAAAACACAGTCAACCGTACTAATAAAACTAAATGGCATTACCAAACAAAGGATCTTTAAAATATAGAGGCACTCATATTAAATTTTCCTCTTAATCATGTCAAATACAAATTGAAAATCGATACTACCTTCCAAGTAGGTAACGTATTATGGACTGATAGGAAAAGAAGGGGGAAAGTAATGGATCTAATCAATTTATTGATATAATATTAACAGAGATTAACGTGTTGGATAAGCTTCTGTGTCCATCCATTTGATTTCAGGGCAGGCGGCGCGGGCGTTGAGTCAACGAGGTTAAATTTACAACTTGCGTTCAGTCATTTTTTTTCATTTATTTAAACTGATAATAACATATGGTTATTTCCTTTTGGGGTATTATGCCGTGTTGCGCTACCTCCTCCTTTAGCCAACGTTTCGGACAGCGTTACAGTGTCCATCATCAGGGCAGATGTGTCCACATATCTGCCCTGATGATGGACACTGTAACGCTGTCCGAAACGTTGGCAAAAGGAGGAGGTAGCGCAACACGGCATAATAAATACCCCAAAAGGAAATAACCATAAAATTTTTGGCCGTGAAAATCTAAAATCATATCTGATAATAACATGTTGCAAAAAATTACAGTAACATTTAAATATTCAGAAGAAAACACAAATATTATTAGATTCTGATTAGATTACATTACATATTCGTAAAGTGGGATGAATATTGCATAATTAAAGACTATCGCCAATCATCAGACTATCATTGTAGGATTTGTGACACAGAAGGTAGAATTCATAAACTAGGATTGGGCTCAGAATAAGTCTCAAAAAGTGGACTTTGCCTTTTTATTGGAAATCTGCCTTTGTATGATCGTGCGCGGATGCCCTTGATTTTAGGCTGCCACAAACATTTAAAAAAGCGCCATAGTTTTTGGCAACAATGGTTGTTGCTAAAACAATTTTTCAATGTTAAGGATATGCATTATTACCACTTTCTTGTTTTTCCCTGTGGTCTTCAAATAGATACCGAGAAAATCTACCCTGTGTGAATGTACAGAGATTCGAACCACGAATCATACTATTGAAGAAGTTCCACTATTGTTCCTCGGGGGCACTTTTTGTCACTACCTGATGACCTTAAATATGCTTTTATTATATATGAAGGAGGAAAGCACTCAGAATTATTGTTTCACTTAAGAAACTATCACACTTTTAGTTAGTATTTTGCATGCACTTGAAAAAACATTTTAAAAATATATTTCTTTAATTTAAACAAATACTTAGTTAAATTAAAGACTAACAATAGTAGACTAAAATATACAAAAAATAATTACGGGACTCCTCGAATTATATAAATAATGAATTAAATCATTAAAGGAATGTTTTAGTATTATTTATCCCAATTTATTACACCTAATTTTAAAACAACTCAAATGCAAAATCATTATGTTTTCCAAGCCATAAAAAACTGTAATAACCTCCCTTCTGAATTACGCTGTATCATCAACCAATCAAAACAAATAAATGAAATTGAACAATTTTTCAAAAAAGACTTATAAGTAAAAAGTAAATATTTTATACAAAACAGAATATAACTTACAACTTAAGTAAAAATCGTGGCTCCCTTATCAGGCACAAGAGCTCCTCTTTTCTGATAAGTTATTGTATGAGACCACTTTTCTGTTCCATACAAATACTATAAATAATAGGGCGCTGGACTCCAATCGTCACTTCAGTTTCGGGAGATGGTTTATAAATAACGACTCAAAGACCTTTCGGGTATGAAATATTTATTTTCAGATGGTTTTTATACAAAATTTTACGTACACCTGTTTTGAAGGAAAACGTAAACATGTTTTGCATTTCTGCATCTGTTGTTTATCTTAATTACCCCAGGTGTTTGAGGCAGGTGTCTGGTGCTAAGTTTCGTTTTGAATAACAAACTGGTTTGGACATGTGTATTGTTTTCTTGCCTGAGTTGACCTGATTTCCTCAGGTGGACGAATGCACCTGCTTAAAATGCAGGATTTATCATCAATATAATGCAAGGCGTTTTGGTTGCTAAGTGCTTTAGTGCTTGAATAACACGTGCAGTTTTTTGTGTAACATTTTGCAAGAATTGACTTGTCCATAAGTTGTTATCTTGAAGGAACAGGTGTGGCGACCAGCTGCAATGTTTCACGTAAACAAGATCTAATGCATCAAGACGTCTGTTACAGGTATACATGACCAAAAACGATCTTTAATTTAATATTTTGTAACAATTCATCCCCAGAAAAAAAATCTTGGATTCTGAAGAAACCTACTTAATTTTTGTAAAAATATTTCTTTAATAGACATCCGTATAAAAATGTTAGAATACCGTAAAGTAGAGGGAGGAAAAATGTGTGCTGGCGTGCTACAGGGATCCACGGATTTTGGGATCCACGCTTTATGTTATATTTGTATCAATAATACAAAAAACTTTTTTCACATCTTAATATCCTTTGCTATTAAATGTAACAAGACTTTACGTCGTAGGCCTAATCATAAATACCAAAAAAAATAATAAAATACGATCGTCATGTTTCAGTTCCGATTGCACCTGAAATAATATTACATAACTTTACATGTATTCATTAAAACATTTTGCACCCCCGCGTAGTATTCCCGATAGTATGGAACAGATGAATAAATATGTTTATTTGTAAGTGACGGTTGATCGCAACTTTAAATTGGGGACATTCTTGCAAAACTAATTTAAAATTCCTATAATTAGTTGAAAATTCTGTGGTTAAATTACTAGTTCAAAAAATATTTTTTCACATAACATAGAAAATGCTGGTTACCAAATAGATTCAGATAATATGCTGAAAACATGACTCACAAGTACAGATACTTTGTACTATGCGATGATAACAATCAATAATTATAATTCATTGGTATGTAGATATAGTAATATTTTAGATTATATGTGTCAATATTAATAATCTGTTTTTATGATTAGCAATAAACTATTGATGTAATGTTTACATTATAACTGAACATGAACAATGTTCATATTACCGTTACATGTCATACCGTTTTCAAACTGCTTAGTTGCAATACAGCGAGAAAGTACTTTGAAGAGCAATGAATAAATTAATTAAAATGTTTTATAAATTATTATTATAACTAATGACATTTTTCTTTCTTTCCAGTGCACAGATGGGCGAGATCACACCGTCACAGTCCAGAATTTCGTCACCCCCCACTCCCATCACTAGCCTTTCCCGACCCGTTCCCGGAACAGTTCCAAGACCAGTTCCTGGAACCGGTTCCAGAAGAGTCCACCCCACACTCCACCTCAATCCACCAGTACAGTGAGAGACCCAAGAAGATATCCAATAAGTCGGAGAACAATGAAGGCTCCAAGAACCAGTTGCAACTAACCCATAATAAGGGGTTTAGGAAGAACAAGACCAGTAGCAAAATCATTTCTGGGATCTTTTCGAGCCCCAATTGCACAACTGTTTTGGTGCAAACTGGAACGACTGCGATTTTGCACTGTGAAGTTAATGACATTGCGGAGAATACAGTGAGTAAAATATTTATATACACTATACACGCACTAACGTTAACTTACACTGCCATAAAAAATTATGTACGGCTTTCGCACGACAATGTACATGGTTCCGCGACTTTTCATTCCGCGACAAAATATCCCCCACAAAATATCCTCTGACAAAAGGTCCTCCGACAAAATATCCTGCGGACAAAATATCCCCCAACAAAATATCTTCGAAAACCTAACCTAAACTATCAAAAAATGATACAAAAATAATCCAGACATTTTTTCCAGTAAAATAAGAAAATTACATTTTCACTCATTTAACTAGAAATAATTAAATACATTAAACTAAACTAAATATTACAATACAGCGCTATTTTATTTCATTACTTTGTTTATCAAGAATAAACATTAATAATTTTTTTTATTTTATCAAGATTTTTTCGTTTTTAATGTCGTTTGGGAGGCAATTGTATAGTTATCGTAAAGTTTTTGTGTACTTGGGACGTTTTAATGAATTCTGTATTTGTAGTAGGAGTTTATTATTTATTTTGTATATAAGAAGACATGTTTTGTATTTATATAGTTTTCTTAATGTTAATACTTTTGTTTCCATGTATCATTTTTTTGTGGATGTTCTGGACTTGTAGTGAAATAGTTTTTTGTTTGCCTTGTTTTGTATTACCTGTAATTCATTTATGTATGTTTCACATGCGTTTCCCCAGATTTCAATAAAATAATTTAAATGTGAGTGTATATACATATACTAACACAAACTTACACGGCTATAAAAAACCAAGGTTCCACAACTTTTCATCCCGCGACAAAATATCCGCGACAAAATATCGCCTACAAAATGTCCTCCCACAAAATATCCTACGAACAAAACATCTCCCAACAAAATATCTACTAGAACCTAACCTAACCTAACCTTACCTAACCTAACCTAACCTTACCTAACCTAACCTTACCTAACCTAATAAAAAATGGTACACAAATAATACAGACATTCTGTAAAGACAATAAATTATTGTTAAAAAATAGTAAAACTGGACAAAAATAATACAGGCAACAATAATTTATTGTCTTTACAAGATGTGTCACGTATTATTTATGTTTCATATTTTTGTTAGGTTAGGTTAAGTTTAAGTACCTACATATTTTGTTGGGAGGTGTTTTGTCCGTAGGATGTTATGGTTAGATGTTATGTTTTAGATGTTATGTTTTTTTAGGTGTTGTAATGAGAATTTATGTAGGTAAACGGCAGAGCAAAAGCGACCCATCTCAAGATAGTGGGGGAAATTGTCAGGTTCATTTCAAATGAAAGATTTAGTATGTTAGAACAATTCTTATTGAAAGGAAAAATATACAAAATACAAACATATGTGTAAATACCTTTTGTGACTAATCATCGTGTTTTGTCCGTAGGATGTTTTGTCGAAAGATATTTTGTCGCGCGTATTTTATTGAAAACGCGCATTACCGTATACATACATTTTCAAACCTTTCATCAAATAGTTCTCACGATGCCTTAATTTTAGAAATTTTTCAATCAACATGGAATATATCATCAAATAATATGGGTTTAAAATAATTAATCTTGAAAACGTTCATGAAATTATGTGTTGTAGACAAATCAATCATCAATAATGTTTAAAATTTGTAGAAATTAACTACATTCGAAAGACGTACCATTAACATTACAAAGGTTGTATTTTGAACAGTCAAGAACTAATAATTTAATAACCCTAATGAAGCTCAATGTGATCACTTCAAATTATTTAACTCTCTCCAAAGGTCGCCTAAAACGTTACATCAAAGTTTATTTTTACGTCAATTTGTTTACGCTGTCAATTAAATGTTTAATCATGATTAATATTTAAAAGGAAATTGGAAGTGTTTGACTGCCACACCCAAGTTTCAGAATTGCCTCTGTAATAATTATAAATGACTTTATGGTATACTGAATAATATTGGTAGGTTTATTTTTTTTTAATGTGACGTCATAGTTTAAAGGTTTAGGGATGAAAGAGGTTAATTGGTGGAATTATGTTGATTTGTTGTATATTGTTTGCAGAAGTTAGCTCATTTCTATTTTACTTTTGTAGAATTTTTTTTTTGTTTGACCCTTGGAGCATTTACATCTATCTATCTATCTATCTTCTATCTTCTTATTATTATATTATTATATATAAATAAAAATGAATCGCCGAAATGTATGTACGCGCATAACTTCCGAACGACTGCACCAAATTGGATAGTTCTTTTTGTTGGGCGTTTGTTATTATCAAGACAAGGTTTGTATAAAACTATTGGTAAGCTCTGGCATTACGAAATTTGTGTAAAAAAAATTGCAGCACGTGGCACGCGAGCTGTTTGAAAATTGAATGTATGGAATACGGGAGGGGGGAGGGGAACTCGGGTAGGGGGTTCGCTGGACGGGGGAAGGGAGTGGAGTGGAATAGGGAGAGGGAAAGTGGAGTAATCGGAGTAGAAGGGGACGCGGGAGAGGGAGGGGAGGCGGAAATGGAACGGGACGGTTGGGAAAGGACACGCAGGAAGAAACAATTCCTTTATTAAATGGCATAGCAACGCATGCCGGGAACCAGCTAGTCAATAAATAATAAAAATACCAATCAATAAAATATAAATCTGAAGTTTATATTATTGACTAGCTGACCCGGCCACGCGTTGCTGTGGCTAATAAAACACAACGTCATCTAGCGAATTGTTATCCAACCTTTATAACCACCGCCGTCTTTGAGTTTATCGCGAAGAGACAGACAGATGCCGCGGAAGGCTTTAATTTATAATACGTAGAGATGGTGTGAAAGATTATATGGGTAACTAACGTATAAGGATTAACACTGTATCCGTCTAAATAACTTTTCAACTACCGCAATGTACGTGACCATTTTTTAGAAGATAGAATGGGATAAAAGAAGTAAAAGGTAGATATATGCCTTCGCGGACTTTTTTGTAGATCTATAAAAGAGAAATATCCCACCATGCATTGTTTTGTTATATCCCAAAAAGATTAGGCAGCGTTTTCGATGAAAGCTACCAAGCGGCTTGACTTTTTCCGACACTTCTAACAATTATCGTTATGTTTCAACCAATTTACACAAATCCTTGACAAATTACATACCTAAACCTTCCTCACGAAACACTCTATCTATTGGTGAAAACCTCATGAAAATCCGTTCAGTAGTTTTCGAGTTTATTGCGAACAGACAGACAGACAGACGACGCGGGGGACTTTAATTTATAATATGTAGAGATTTTTTTTACACTAATAGAAAGGAAGCAGAATTGAAAAGAAATAAGAATAATCACAATATTAGAATAACCATAATAAAATTGATATTAGAATTTTCTGATATAAATTTTGGTAAGGAATAAATGAAAATATCAACGGAACTGAATTTATTTCCAAGCCTATGTAGTCTTTGGATTGGGGACTAAAATAGTTAGTTTTCGACAGATAAACAAAAAACAGCTCTGGAAGTCACGATTCGGTACTCGTAATGTTTTTAGTTTTGCTTAAGTCAGGTGCTTCAAGTGATCCATGAACTAATTTGAATAAAAGTTACTTTTGAAGTATCACGTGATCAAGTCAATGCCATCGAGCAACGACAATTTGAAAATAACGTGTAGTGTTGTCGATACTCGTTGTTATTGCTGATTTTTGTGTTTTATTACCGCAAGAATGTGTATATTAAATAAACAGTGGTAGAGTGATAGAGTGATAGAGTGATACGCAGAGAGATTGATAGGCTATATTAAACAGTGAAGTTTACTTAGCGACAGCAATGACTTCGTAATTTGGCGTTAGCGCGCCCAAGTCTTTACTCCAGTCGGCCTTGCTTACACGAATATGACGTCACGTATCCATGGCAATGAACTTTTCAATTATTGAGCTTTCCGAGAAGAGTTTTTATTGAAGCTTTAAAGAAGTTTCCTGGAATTCCAATTAAAATTGGCCTGTATTTGCCTGGAATCTCGTATGGAAGTCTGATCAAAAAAGATTCTTAGCATATAATGCTTCTATGAATACTACCCGACTGTACTCGGGTTAAAACCCACCCTTTTCATATTAAACAATAAAATGTAATATACACCGTTTTCGGAAACTCTTAGTACAAACGGGAAACTGATAAACCAACATAACATAAGAGATATAAAAAATCAGAGTGTGTAATTCACACGCCGTAGACGTGAAACTAGAAAGTCGCTACTTTAAAAGTGGTTTGAAGATTTGATTATGATTTCACAAAAATAAAATAAATAAAAAATTTGGATTTCGTGGGATTCGAACCTCCGTTCGCTTGATATCTGACTCTCTGGCCGCTGAGACTTCTCGATCGAGTGTGAGCGGGCCTCGTGCTTCCCATAGCGCCACTGCGCTATGGGAGGCACGCACCGAGATGCGAATTTACCGCATTATACTTTAAAAAAATCCAACTAAGGACTCGATTTACTCGAAAACGAAAGCGTAAAAAAATTGACTCCAAATATGATACGGATTCATGTTGAAAATTGTTATTTTCTTTTAAATTTAAAGTAAATACATGAAATATAATTTAACATGGATAACTCGTAGTATCAAAAACGATTGGTTTGTACTGAGTACACCAAACACGTTTTCGCTGAAAGCTACAGAAGTAAAAAATAAATTTTACCTGGCTCGGAGCCACTAATAGACCGTTTCAAGTATGACATTATTTTTTACAGCTCACTTTAATTCCCAACAATTAATAAAATAGCTACTACTTTTAACGGGCCATACCGACACGACGCCATCGTCCGACCAATTATTTCTGTTTGTTTAGTAATTACTTAACTAATCAAATGCTCTGTACTATTATTTAGTTTCCGTTATTTATTTCCGGTAACAACGCTTCTGTTCTAAATATAATAATGGTTATTGACTTTCAAAAAGTCTGTGTGTAATAGTGGGTAGAGACAGTGGCGGACTAAGGGGGGGGCGGGGGGGGGCGGGGGGGGCGGTCCGCCCCGGGCCCCCAGTCTTGGGGGGCCCCCAAACGCCTCCATGTTCCCTTGATCAATCCCTAAGCAAGGCTTTAAGACACCACTGTATTTTTTTTTGTAATTTTTATTTCATTTTTTGATAGATGCACTTGTTATGAATGGTCTCACCCATTTTTTTTAAGAAAATTCGAAAAATTGACGGATAGACAGCATTTTATGTGAGACCGTTTGGAACAGTGTTGAATATTGAATTATTCTTCAGCAAATTTTTAATGCATTTTATTTTTGTATTAATTTTATTTTCTATTTTTATGGTATATTTTCTTCGTCTGGTATCATAGTCAGGGTCGGATTAAACGTGTCAGGGCCCCTAAGCAATGCACGTCTCAGGGCCCCTTTACCATAGGGCCCCCTAGCTGATGCTTGGGCCCTAGGCAGTGGCCTACAATGCCTTGTGGACAATACGGCCCTGCCAGGGCTGGCTTAAACATTTCGGGGCCCCTAGACAATGCACGTCTCGGGCCCCCTTTACCCTAGGGGCCCCTACCCCATACGGGCCCCTACCCCATATGGGGCCCTTACCCCAAACGGGGCCCCTAGGGAGTTGCCTATACTTCTTGTGGACTGGCTATAGTGACTAGATTTTCGAAGGCGGTGGCCGGCTTTAACATGTCGGGGTCCCTAGGAAATGCACATCTCAGGGCCCCTCTACCCTAGGGGCCCCTACCCGATGCGGGGCCCCTAGGCAGTGGCCTACACTGCCTTATGGATAAAAGGAGCCTTCCAGGGCCGGCTTAAACATGTCGGGGCCCCTAGGTAATGCACGTCTCGGGGCCCTTTACCCTAGAGGCCCCTACCCAATGCGGGGCCCCTAGGCAGTTGCCTACACGTCTTATGGATAATACTGTAATGGCTATAGTGACTGGATCATCGAATAGTTTAAGACTTGGTGCATGGTGCAAGCAAATAAGTTGAATAGTTTTTTCTAATATGTTGTCATCCAGATTGAAAAACGTAGTTTTGAGAAAAATGCGTTCAAAGTTTTGCTGAAGGATAATTCAACACACAGACTGTTTAAAACGGTTTCATATAAGATGCTTGTATTTCCGTCAATTTAACGAATTTGGTGAAAGCATTATTATTATTAATAAATGCATCGTTTAGAAAATGAAATTTTTACAGCATTTTATGTGAAACCGTTTGAAACAGTGTGTATGTTGAATTATCCTTCGGCAAAACTTTGAATGCGTTTTTTCCGATACTATTTTATATTATATACGATATGATACTCGTTTTTCAACCTGGTTGACAAAATATTAAAAAAAAAACTATATATCCGCCTGTATGTATTTTATTGCATTTACTTTTGCATCTACCAAGTCTTAAACTGTTTGAAAATCCAGTGTCTATTAGTTCCGCGTAGAGGAATTTTGATATCTAAAAAAAAATGGCGGACCAGCGAATTTTATATTCAATTTTTTATGGAAAATTTTCAGCGTTCTTAAAAAATATAGAAGGGGGCCCTTTATAAAAAATCCCTATGTGGTGCCATATTGACTGGATTTTCTAACAGTTTAAGACTTTTTGCATGCAAATTGGATGTATAGTTTTTCTAATATGTTGTCAAACGTAGTTTCGAGAAAAACGCGTTGAAAGTTTTGCTGAAGGATAATTCATCACACAAACTGTTTAAAACTTTCTTTAAATTTTCTTAGAATTTCCTTGAAACTTTAGGTGATAACATTATTAATAAATGCATCTTTTAGAAAATGAAAAAAAAAAATTTTTTTTTACAGTGCCCTGGTGCCTTTAAACCTTGTTTAGGATTTGATCAAGGGAATATGGAGGCGTTTGGAGGTCCCCCAGGACCAGAGGCCCGTGTGAACTGAATAAAAATCTTGTAAACTTACATCAACTTTTTAAACTAGGGGGGGGGGGGGGGGCCTCATTCAGCTTTGCCGCCCCGGGCCTCTGACGGGCTTAGTCCGCCACTGGGTAGAGACAATGTAACATGTTATGGATTATCACTGTCAGTCTTACTCATCATCACAAAATAAGATACAACCTCGGAGCAAGACCGGGTTAGGTGAAATTGTTACTCAACATGGTGGGTTAATCGCGCGCATGCGCGTGTTCTTCCCGCGTCGCTGTACGGGAGGTGTAGTAGCTGTCAGAATTTAAACCACCCGATCACCTGGGTTAACTCAGTACCCCGTGCGTTGCAACTGACGAAATGGCGAACTTTTATGAGAATCTTGACGTTTTGAACGGAGCTTTGGCAAATATTGACCGTATTCGCGGCATTCGTGCACCACGGCTACGGAAAAGGTTTTAAAAAAAGGTACGATCCATTTGCGTCACTTACGGAAGAAGATTTTAGGTCTAAATATAGATTTACCAAAGTCAACATGAGACGTTTGATTGATTTGGTACGGCCGTATTTGGATGTGAATAATAAACGGGGTGGCAAAGTATCTACCGATCTCCAAGTTCTTTGTGCCATACGATACTGGGGTAGAAACGAGGTGAGAGAGTGTTTATAATTGCGTTAGAAACGGTAAACAAATACAGATCAATCTCGCTAAATAATATGTTGTGTTGACTGATGTTGACGACGTTGACGTATGAATAAACGTAAAGTTGGCAACACGCCGCGAAATGCTAAATTGACCGCGTTTTTCAGCTTTGGAGCAATGTTGCTACCGTAAAAAAATCATAACAGCTGTCGAGAAACATTATGATGATGAGTAAAGATTTTTACCCTGAGCAGTGTAGGCCCCCTCCACCGTGTAGCTACCGCGACGCTACAGAGCCGTGGTACGGTTTCATGATGAGTAAGGCTGTGTATCTTTATGAAGACTGTTTGTGTGTATTTATCACGATGAGATACGTAACACGTAGGTCACATCACGGCGTGATATGAATTGGTGCTCGAAGCGCGGCGGGCTGAAACTTATGATGATCTTGTAGTCAATTGTCGAGAAAGATCACGGATATTTCTGGTCTTCCAAGCTTACTTTTCTTTGAGGCATCACCGAGGAACCGGCTAAGGAGCGCCGGGGCTGGGTGTGGTTTACGGCTAGATCGAACGTCATTCGCATTCTTGCTGGGACTGCCAATCGATTGGAGAGGACTCCCACCCGTTTGCCATGCCCTTATTATTTATGTACCGTGTCTTCCTCCCACACAGGTGCTTTTAGGATACGCTGGATGCAATCACCCTGCGCTTTCCGCCCCGTGGACTATCACCAACCTGTCCCTTTGTATTGTCTGTAGTCATACTAACACTTATTGTATCTTGTATTTCCCGCTAAGCACTTTTATACTGCTTACTAACAACGTATGCAGAGACACTGGAGGTATAGATTCGTTCAAAATTAAATGTAGATTCGTTCATTCAAAAAAATTTGAGTCCTTGCGAGAACCCTAAAGGAGTAATCATCTTTTACTTATTTAAGGGCAGGTAAGTGGTGGTTCTCTGAAGCCGTTGTCCAACAGCGTGGATAGTGGAATAAAAGGGTGGTGTAATGTGGTCGTAGCAATGTAGTCGGTCCTCGGGTGGAGGCTAATGATATTCAAGTCTCCTTCAACGGAAGCAAACTTCTGAATAGCCTCCATCGATATTCTTGGTGTAACTCTAAGGACGGGTTGTTTCAAAAAATTTGACGGATTCTTCAAATATTTGAAGTTAATTTTCACGTTCTGCATAAGTTCTATACAAGTTCTGTGATTATTTTATGGTGCAACTGGCCTTTAGCGATATAATAACAGAACTTGAATAGAACTTACACAGAATATGAAAAATAATTTAGAATACTTGATGAATCAGTCAAATTTTTTGAAACAACCCGTCCTAAGTGATCAGCTCAGGTACGGGCACTCCATTGAAGCCAGCGTTAAGTTAGCCTCTCAGAAACTGGGCGTACTGTACATGGCCCGCAGATACTTTAATAGTACACAACTGCTAACCTTGTACAAATCGCAAGTGCGACCCACGCCCACGGTTGAATTAGGCAGCCACCTCTGGTCTGGAGCCTCAAAATACCCAAAATAAACCCTTGACTCTGTGCAGGAACGGGCGGTCCGTTTGATAGATTTTCCTAACTTAACAAACGGATTGCAATCTTTAGAGTCAGGTGGGAATGCTGTCTTCGTTCTACCGGTATTATTATGAAAGATGCTCCGAGGAACTAGCGTCATTGATCCCATCGGCACCGGTGCACAGTCGGGAAACACACCAAACGCATGTCCAACATTTGTGCACGGTTGACATTTGTCACATGAGAACGGGTGGCTTCTTTGACTCGTTCTTGTGTTCAATAGCTCGGCAGTGGAATAATTTGCCGGCCTCTGTGTTTCCTCCTTCCTATTGGTCTCTTCAAGACCATTGGAGGGGACCCCACCACTTTCCCAACGGCGTTATAAGAAACGAATCTAGACCCTCCAATGTCCACGCATACGGGGTTAGTAAGCAGTATGCAAGTACTTACATTAACATTATACAAAAAATAAATAGAAGTAGCAGCCCGTGGAATAATTCTTCTCAAATATGTGTTCATTCGTTCCTCTCCTCAAAAAGACTCTCCACACAGCATCTCAGATGACATAGGCCCTGAGGGAAATTATTTTCCTCAGTGCCTCCTGTGTGGAGTTAATGTAAAAAAAAATTGCTTTCGTCGTAAGTCTTGAAATGCCTAGTGTAATGCGTGCGGCGCGTACTAGAAAGCTCGAAATATTTTAGTAGCGCGTCGCTACAAGGCTATTAGTAAAGTGACCTCCTAAAAAATAACGTCTGTTGACATTAAATTGCCTCCCCGTACGGGATGTGTTAACTGAAGGATACAGTAAAACGATGAAAAAAATCTTTTTTTAATAAGTACCTACCTACAAGTTAGCTAAGTGAAAAGCACTGTTCTATTTTATTTGGGTTAATAGCCAAATTTTTTAAGTGAAACTTCTTTAGCCCCGTTAGTGTTATGAAATTTGGAAGAAACGGAAATGCGTCACCAAAATTTATTATATGACGGGTCCACAGTTCTAATGAAATGCAGTAAATTCACAACTCTGCACGAGCGTCCGACGGCGCAGCGGTATAGCGCGTCGCAAATCTCAGCGGCCAGAGAAATCCAGCGAACGGAGGTTCGAGTCCTACGAAATTCAAAAAAAAAAAAAATTTTGTTTTTGTAAATCAATATCAAATCTTCAAACCACGTTAAAATAATCAGGCAAAAGAAAAGAATGTGACATCTAGCGACTTTCTACTACCGCGTGTGAATACACACTCTGATTTTTTTATGTCATCACCGCACAAGAATCCCAACTGGCCAAAGCCACTAGGACTATTGCATATCCTAAAAGGAACTTGAGTGAAAAAATGTATTCATGGAGATCACGAAAAGCTGATTCTGAATATATGTATTTCATTACACGTATAGTTAATATTGTTAGTGGAAATAATAAATCATCACGTAAAAACGAAGAAAACCATAAGACACTTTGACGCCCTGTGATTGGTCGGCGGGTTCTGAGTTAGACCGCTCCCTCTCGGGCTTCCTGGTCTCGCTCACGGGTCAACCTCGATGACATTGAGCTTGTTTACAAGCTACTATCCGGTGAATTCACTATTTGCTAGTAAACTCGCTCAGTGTAATCGTATCACTAGCTAACTAGCAGATTGTGAACAACCTACGAAAAAAGTTGAAAGAGGGTCAACTTTGCTCGCTACTCGCTAGCGTGTACGGCGAAATGCAAAATGGCGGCCTTCGAACAGCTGACTTCGTGACTGTCAAACTACTGCTTGATCTGGATTATTTGTTGTACAATCTCTTAAGTAACTGGCAAATAGCTACTAGCGGTGAGCTAACTGCGAATATCTCAGTTTTCTACAAAATTTCGACTGAATTAGTTCGCGCGGGAGTCATTATTTTAGCTCAGCTTTTCGCTAGCTTGTTCGCTACTGAGCGAGTAGCGAGTGGAACGTTTTATGTGCCATCATCACAATCGCACTTGCCGATTTATCCGCTTTTAAATTTTCCGGCTGGTAGCTTGTAAACTCGCTTAACGTAATCGAGGCTTAATGCGTTTTTGAACTCTTGCTAATTACAGGTTTAGGATTTTTTGATTTCATACCAATTGATTTCACACACATTGCTTCCCGCCAGATTTAGAATTTAGAATCTACATACATCACATTCAAAAAATACATATTTATTTCGATTTTTTCGACAAAAATACTTTTTCACATATCAAACAAGAAATACGTCATTGTCAATAAGCATAAAATCTGACAGCCAAAAATATAATACTCTAAAAAGCACTCTTTTTAACCCATTTGAATATCTTATGTTATTATGTAATCTCTCTTCTCACTTTACTCACTTTAATCTTCTACAATAAATGTGACAGAAAATGACAATCATTCCTGGAACTTGACTTTATAAAACGCTTCCCCTTGGGCCAAAGTAACAAGTAAGTTGGGCCAAAGTAACAAAACCACAGAATAGATGAATCCTAGAAGTGTTTTACGCACCAGATTTAAATGTCCGGGTTAAATTTTCCCCACAGGAAAAACTAAACCCTTTCACACACTTCCCCAAATGATCATCTAGTCAACCCACGCTATGCAATTGCACTATATAAGTATTATAAATACAAAACAATACAAGAACAACATGTCAACCTACTAGAGACCAAATGGGAATATAATTCATCGACTCCAGATATTTTCATATCAGAGGGTTCGGCTCTGTGGCATTTCTAATTGAACCTATAAATCCTACTGATCCCTCAATATAAATATTTAAAAAATCTTTTTTTTTTTTTTTTTTTCAAAAGAAGCAAACACATTGTGACTTGACATTTTAAATAAATAAAAAGAAAACACTTTGTTTACGTCACTTTATTGATATTTCTTCCGTCTACCGGTTTCGGTACCTCCGTACCATCATCAGGACTGAATATAAAATACTGACAAATACAGGGAAATATACATATATATATATACAAATAGTAAAAGAAAGAGACAGTAAATAAGAGAGGGACAGTGCGTCAGTTGTGGGAGGGAAGTGGGGGAGGAGCGAGTGGGATAACGGGAAACATACTTATAATAGGGCTGAATGTTAAATTAAGTTGATTATTAATGATTTCAGCCTTTGCGTTAACTGATTTTTTTATTTCTAAAGCTTCTAAGTTATTTAATCTTAAGCCTATACCATTTTTGTGTAGGACTTTAATACCCGTATCCCGGTTAAAAGTATGATCTTTATTAATTAGGTGCTCCGCGAATTCTGAAAACCCTGAACTGGTTAGACACCTTATGTGCTCCTTTACTCTAGTTTCCACATTGCGTGACGTTTGTCCAATATAGAACGCTGGACAATCGTTACAACTAATTTTATAAACGCCCGAGTGGCTTAGTATGTCCTCATTGTCTTTAGCATTAATTAAAAGTTTTCCTAGGTTGTTATTCGTGTAAAAAGCTGGTTTAATTTCTGGTGGGAATTTAATTGTACACGAAGAGGACAGGTTATTAATATATAAAATTCGTCGCCATTCGCGGTTAAGGTTATTATTATTCAAAGATATTGGACTAGAGTAAATGTATTTATTTATGGATATTGATCTTAATTTTTTTGCTAGGATTCTATCTATGAGCTGTGTTTCGTATCCATTATTATGACAACACAATATTACGTTTAAGAGGAATAAAAATGCTAGAAAAATCTCGAATCTCATTCCTGCAAAATTTTAAAATCGAGCGTCTTATTTGCACGAGGCAAGTAAGCGAAAAAGTGGTTTTTATTTATTTTGTGCATAATTTTATAAGAACAAAAAAAATTAGAATATCGAAAACCTCAAAAATAGTCTTCGCCATAAAGGGGTATTTGAAAAAAAATCATAGTTAAGTCCTGAAAAAATATTTTTTTTGGTTAAATAATAATTTTATTGTAATTCCAATATTTACATAGAAAAGCTAGTAAAAGCTTCCATTTATCCGTAGCATATTTTTTGATGTTCATACTGTAAGCCGATTCGTCGTAAAGATTAATCTAAATATTATCTAAATAGGATTTCACGTATAACTTCATCTTAAATATTACCTTTTTAAATCTGTACTTATAAGCGGAGGCGCAGTTTTTTACATACTTAGTATGTAACATAATTAGGTTAAAACAAAAATACAAAAATCAACACGATATTATGTTTAAAATAAAAGACAATTAATATTGTACAATTTTAAATGCTTTCTTATAAGTGGAGGCGCAGTATATAACTAAAATGCTAAAACCTTTTAATGTTATGTTTAAAATAAAGGACAATCAGCCATGCGGGTCTAGGTAAATTAACCGAGTTGCAATTTTTCGAAATCAATTTTTCGAATTCAATTGTTTGAAAAACAATTTTTCGAACTTAAATTTTTCGGACATCAATTGACCGAAACACTAGTTTTTCGAATTGATATATAAAGTACGTACAAGAGTATTTTATTATAGGATGGACAATATCAACTCACCTAACCTAACAGTATCTCTTTAGTCATAAGAAAAGGGTATGAGGAGTGGGTAGGAATCTGGGGTCAGTGTATCCAGGAGTGACAGATGTATGAATCCATCCCTCCCATTGTGGTGCTAGGCGATATTCCGAGATAATCCGTCATTCTCTCTCGATCCGGCCTGCCATGTAGCTGATTGGCAGATGCATCCGCCGCCAAGACACAAACAAACTTCACCCCATGAATCCCGGGTATTCTTCCTAGTTCACCAAGCGAGCCACTTGGGGTGATCTATGGCAGAGGTTTTGTTTATCCAATAAATGATTCCTGAGGCGGCAGTACCCATACCCGCCTCCCAAATTGTAAAAAACTAAGTATGTATATGCGCGAAATTATGGTGAATTATTTAGAAATAAGAAAGTGAAATGTATATTTTAAAAGTTGATTAACAAATTCGAAAAATTAGTCTTTCGAAAAATTAGTCTTTCGAAAACTGAAATTCGAACAATTGATTTCAAAAAATTGAATTCGAAAAACATGTCGGCTCCCCAGCAATGCACCATTGGTAATGCATCCTTATAAATAGGTTTTGATAAAATCTTTGATGATATTATTAAGAGGGCATTACCAGAGAAAACCGAAAATACGTCATTTTCAAAAAAGTTTTTAGACGTATTGACTCTTTTCCACAAAAAATTATAAATGTATTTCGAAAGATTGTTCTTTTATCTAGCATTCGTATGTAATAAATTTTGAGAAAAATTTTTAATTTTTAGTATAATAAGGTTATTCCATAGGTCGTTGGCAGATTTGTTCAATTTTCAAAAAAGTTTTTGTATTATACCACACCCATTTCAAATAATAAAATCATGCAGTAAAATAAATCAATACATTATCTAGCAAACGTATGTTTTAGAATTTTAATTTTAGTTTCAATAAAATCACTATAAAATATGTACGTACATGTGTTTCTTGGCGAAAATTGGTCCGTTTGTGTATTTATTTGCGCACTTACAAACTAATATATTTCTGATTTTTTTAACATTCTTATTAAATTTAGACATTATTGAAAAATGATAAATACTTATAATCAAAAAATAACTACAAAAAGTACATTATTTTAATAGTTTTATCATCACGCCTTTCAGCATTTTTGGATGAAGATTAAATTAAGAAGGAAGGTATAAATTAAAACTAATTTGAATTGCAATAAATTCGATATTGAGTTATAATTTTAAAAAGCTGGTACGGAGTTTAATTAATCTTTCTCATTGTAACCGCCCTGCACGATCGTAAGAACAACTTTCGACGAAATGTGGATTTTCGTCCGCTGGCTGGTTACACGCTCTTAAAATCGTTAGATACATATTGGCTGATGACCCAAGGCTTTTAATGACTACCCTAGGCATTCAGAATCCAGATAAGTTAATGAAATTTTTCATTAACTTTTCTGTTTCAATCATTAAAAGTATTCCATATTTGAAAATGTTCAACTCCGATTTTCCATTCGTTTCACTTGGTGATCAGTTGTCAAGCAAGTATTTCATGTTTTTATGCTTGTCAGTTGATCAAAATTTGTCACAAAAGCTAAATCAGCGTTTAACGGGAAGCGTTCAAACGTCCTAAATTCAAAATTGGGCTGATAGATTGAATTACTATCGAGTGTGACGAAAGTTACACCAAAACACTCCAACATTTGACAATTTAATCGTGCCGCTTGGTAAAAAATGTCACCTCAAGGGCGCTCAACAATTTTATTATTATTTCTTTTTGGTTTGATACATTAATAATAATACGATTAGATTGCCGCACTAACACTTTCTGCATTGCAGCATTAAAAATCAACACTATTGGGAGATTATTAATTTCACCGAAGCAAGGGCTAATAATTCCCAAAACTTACCACAATGTTGACGCAAACCATCAAAATTCGGCACATTTTCGCGGTTGCCAGAACAATGTTAGAAATTTTGCCTTGAAACCATGATGCGCCAAAAAATATGTCCCCAAAAACATGAGGATGGGTAAATTGACAAGCATAAATATGAGTTCTACAAATATAAAGACGAAGAAATCATAAAGACATTGAATTAACACCAACTTGGGTCCGCAACCCGGATTTGTACCGATTTATTACATATTTCCCTTAAACACGGTAAGTTTAAAAGCTCTTAAAAAAATATATGTTATTTTTGAAGATAATATCTAGACTTTGCCCGCGCCGAAACGCAAATTATATAAAATTCCCTCGATCGAAAAAAATTGCAAAGTATGCTCCAAAAATTATTATTAACACGTTTGTTTCAGTTATTTTACAAGTTATGTGTATGAAAAATTAAGAGTGTTTCTTTAAATGCTGTTTAAGATAATGCCCGCGAGATTTTTGCTCTATTTTAAACGAGACGTGTTTTATCAAACATTTTCGCAATTATCGCAACGATTTTGTCGCTGTAAATGTTAGCGCTCTCCTCTAACATTCGTAATTTCTTATTTCTCCATCTTCTTCTTTTCGGGCCCGGTTGCAGAGCCTTAACAACCCATTATTCGATAACCATCACCCCCGCCATAGATTACCCCAAATGGTTCGCTTCTTTTGGTGACTTAGCAAGGGTGTTCGGGTTCAAAGGGTGAGGTTTGTCTGGATATTGGCGGCGGATGCGGCCGGCCCGCGAGATACTGGTTGAGGGAGACCTTTTAAATTCTCCAGCCGGATTTTCTCTGCCCATCGCCTTGCACCCCGGTGGGAGGGATGGATGGACATTGACCCCTAGATTACTACCAATCCCTCACACCTTTTTCCTTCCTAAAATTTCCTCTCCTTCTTTTTCCTAAAAAATACCCTTTACGTAGCATCTTCAAAGGTGACATTGTCCCTAGGGAATTTTTCTCAGATCCTCCTAGGTGAACCTAATGAAAAAAAATATCTGCAGTCCGCGTCGGATCTGGAATCCCTAGTGAGGAGAACTGTGAGAAATATAGGTAGTTATATAGACAGTAGACCATAAAATCACATATCAAATTTATTCTAATTTTCTATAATTTAATAAATCAAAACAAAAATTTCCTGTGAAATCATAAGATTTGTATGTGGTTACTTAAATACCTACCTGCTTCATTATTAACCCAATATATTTGATGTAATGCGATCAATCAAACTCTGGCGGGATCTCTGGCCACCATTTTGAATCGCAACCGGAGCTTAACAAACAAACGACAAAATTGCTGGGTTAAAACAGGATTTCGCAACGCCCAGTGAATAAAAACTCAGTCAACAAAGCACATAGTCAATAATACAATAAGGAAAACTTGACCTTACTTTAGGCAAACTAGATACACCTACAACACACATAATACTTATATCGATTAATCCCTTCAGTGGGCAAAACACTTGATACCTTTTACCCTTTTTTTCGTCCCCGCATTCTTAATATTGAGTCGTTTCAAATAATACCCGGTTTTATTTTTCTACCCGCATGATTCCGGGGGTGTCGCTGGGGTGAGGGGAGGATTTGGTAATTCCCGTATAACCCCAAATTCTAAACCATTTTCGTATCTTATTTTTGTATTTTTAAAACCGAAATCCCAGCTATCGAGGTACGGGAAAGGCCAAATCTAAATCGACTTTTGTTTTTATCTCTGTAGCTCGGTTGGCATGATACGATTTTTTTTAAATTGACGAAATTGATACCTAACATACATTTTGATTTTCTTTTCAATTTTTATCTTTCAACGATTCTTCAGTTCTATTATTTTTATAAATTAATTCCACGTACGAGGCCTTGAGTCTTCCTTCATGGCGTATTTCATTTTTTGAATGCTTTGTGGACGGATTTTTATGGAAAGGAAAAGTTTAACTGGGTTTAGAACGGAGTTGTCATTAATAGCATAAGATACGCAGATGATACTGTATTACTAGTTGACTGTATCGATGATCTTCAAGATCTATTAAATGTTGTTAATAATAATGGTGAGCAACTGGGCCTAACAATCAATGTCAAAAAAACTAAATGGATGACATTTGGACGACTAGATCACTCTGAATCATCGATACAGTTAAATGGTTGCAATGTCGAAAAGGTGGAAAGATTTGGAAACCTCGGCAGTATTCTCACGGAGACTCTTGACCTAGATATATAGGGCACTAAAGAAGAAGAAGATCTTTTTTTGAAGCGAAAACTTTTTTAGCACCGTTGTGATTTGAAACTAGATGAAACAACACTTAAAACAGATAAACACATACATCTGTAGGATATAGCCTGGTGGAGAATTAGATAGAATAATCGGTCTCCTCTTTGTGTGGTGCTCTGTGGTCTCCCAAACTCCCAAGTCTCGTCTACTTTAGTTTAATGAAGGTTTCACTTTTACCGCGTGTCAAGTGCACACTTATAATTTTAAAGTGAAAACTTCTTTAGCGCCGTTGTGATTTGAAACGATATTAAATGGCGACCCTAAAAAGAGGCAAACACATTAAACTTTAAGATTTAGCCTGCGAGAGAATGAGATAGTATAATCGGTCTCCTCTTTGTACGGTGCTTCGTAGCCTATCGGTCTCCTCTTTGTGCGGTGCTTCGTAGTCTCCCCACTCTTTTCTACTTTAGTTTTATGAAAGTTTCACTTATACCGCTTGTAAATTGCATACTCTGATTTTTTTGTGTATAGTTGATTTTTTTTCATTAGCTCCATCTAAGAGATACTATGTGGAGGGTATTTTATTGGAAAGGAAAGGAGAGGAAGTTCTGGAGAGGAAAAGCATATGAAGGATAGAATCTGAGGGTCAAAGTGTCCATAAATCCACCCTCCCACTGGGGTGCAAGGGGATGGGTCGAGAGAGTCCAGCTGGAGAGTTTAAAAGACTCTCCGATCCGGCCCCCAAGATAAACCACACTCAATGAACCCGGGCATGAGAGATGTCAGGAGTTCGACTAAAGAACACCAAGGAGTTTGTCTACCTCGGGAGTAAAATAACATGGGACGGTCGGTCTAAGAGCGAGGTCAACAGCCGTATACACCAGGCTAGGCTTGCATTCAATAAAAGGTCGAAAATAATAGAATCAAATAATATAGACCTGAAACTGAGAATACTCCTCATCAAGACCTATGTATGGAGTATCTTGATGTACGGCTGTGAAACATGGTGCCTATCCGAAAGAGATAAACGGAGACTAGAGGCCTTTGAGATGTGGTCCTATAGAAGACTACTAGGAATTTCCTGGAGAGACCACATAACAAATGAAGAGATTCTCCAAAGAATCGAAGGAGGAAGGCACCTGCTCAGGACCTTGTCCGAAAGGCGCGCAAGATGGATCGGCCATGTAATAAGACAAGAAGGCCTCTTGTATGCCATAATGGAGGGTATGACCGAGGGGACAAACGCTAGGGGACGCCCACGCCGAGAGTACCTGGAGGACCTGCTGGTGGACGTGCGCTGCTCATCATATGCAGACTTCAAAAGAGCCGCACAAGACAGGGAAGAGTGGAAGAAACGAATAGATGACATTGCTGCAAACCAATCTCAGGATTGAAACCAGAGAGAGAGATGGCAGGGATGTTGGTTATCCGATAAATGGTTCACGTGGTGGAGGTACCCTTACCTGCTCTTAAAATTGTTTAGATCTTTAAAAAAGAATTGGATCAGATATGAGATAATTTAACTGTGTGTTAAACTATCATACTTTACTTCTAAGCACTAATTAAGTTCCACGCTAGAAGACTTTAAAGCTATTAAACTAATTATTATAAATATGTCCAGCACAAGAGATTAACTAAATTCCGGCTTAATGGTTCATGAATCTCCCTTTAGGTAACACTGCTTGCAAACACGCTGTTTCGGTTGCATAAATACGCTGTACCTACCCGTACTTGTTAACATAGGTTTAATACGTGGGTTTAATACACATCAAATAATATAAGTAGATACAATTAGTACCTTTATGCGTGTGTTTTCGTTGTCAACAACGATTTTACACTTATATTTTATGTTATGACGGCCTCCGTGGTCGAGGACTAAGGCTAACTACGCACTATGCGGTTAGCCGGAATGCAGTCAGCCGTCCGGTTAACCGCAGTCAAAAATGTGTATGAAAATTTTGTTTTTATGCTTACTGTCATGCGGCTGCCGCTATACCGTTGCGGTCGCTCGCAGCGCTGCAGCCCGGGTGACGGCCATCCAGACGGTTGCTATAGAGTGCTAGTAGTTTGCGTTTTTTTTGTTTTTTTTTTTTATCATGTTTTGTTATGCTGGTTCTTAAAATGATTAAAAGTTCTTCAAATGATTTCAGACTCATTCTAGTGTATCAAAACTTGTCTTCGTGCTTTTTGAGCTCTCCGAAAAATATTTCAAAATGTTTAGCATCATTTCGTATTTGCAATTAAGGATGCACCCAGTACCTTTTTCTTTGTTTCTTTTTCTTTATATAGCGCAAGTAAACATAATAAATAGCTGCGACTTCTTCAACATTCATCTTGAGAATGGGCCATACAATCGAGAAACTGATGCGTTTTCATCCGCACTTTCCGGTTGCGACTATGGCTAACCGCCATCCGGCTGGCCGCAGTTGCAACCGCGTCCTGCGGCTAGCCGGACGGGCAGCCGCGTTGCGGCAAAACGGTCAGTGCGTGCCTACCCTAAAGCTCTCGCTGGTTCAAATCTCGGCGTGCGCCAGTAAATTTAATTGGATCGTTTTGTGTTATTTCACAATTTATTCCTTTATAAAGGCCTGTTCAGATTGAGCATATAAATATAAAAGATCATAGCACACCAAATATCACTCTCCATACTATACTATACACGCCAAATACTGCTCTCCTGCAGACCGTTCACGCCTAAGCGCTTTATGCGTACATCAACCATATACAATGCACGCCATAACCGCTCTTGAGGCAATGTGCCAACAGTTAAGCGCCCCCCACTCCGACAAAAACAGAAGAACCGGTGGATGACAGATGTCAAGTTGATAGATTCAGTACAAAAAATGCGCACTCCGTGGCTGCTCGCTAATTCATCTGACCCCCTCTCCTACCATAAGTGTACGGCCTGAGTGCACGCTCAAATCGAGCGTGGGGCGGGGCGGAGCGTGCGGCGTTCATGTCAAACACATGGTTTTGCATAGAACCGTAATTCAAATACTGTGGCACCGTCCTGAGTGGGGGCCGAGAGGCGCGGTGGAAGCAGCGTGCATGTTTGCGTCGAGCGGGGCGTCGCGTGCAGGTTCAAACGAGTTTGTGATTTTGCAGCGGTGAAAAGAGCGTGCGCATAATGTCGTTTGAAAAAATCATTTCAGAAACAGAGAATAAGCCTGAAATATGGTTATCTTCTCATTCTTTATATAAGATTAAAATAGTAGAGAACTTTCAGAAAAACTAGCATACTCGTAAAATTTATCTCCATTCACTAATATCACTGGGACCTTGTCTTGACTCAAAATTATATTTTAACCACAAACTTTCTTCCAAGTACATATCATCAATATCGTATGACGCAAAAGCCATGATTAAAACAATAGCGGTGACCGTCAACGCTGAGCGTGCACTGAGGCCACTCAGTGAGCACGCTCTTGACCGCTCCACCGCCCCGCTGACCGCCACGCCGAACGCTAACCACTCAGGCCGTACACTAAGAAGAAATATTTGATCTGCGTCGTGTGAACGGCACGAAACATAAACGCTCGCGGTTCAACAAATACCTGCTCGCGGTTATATTCGATGTCTGAACGACACTTTATGATATGTTGTGTATTTGCGGCACGTTCCAGAGTGTAATATACTCTAAGTAGTATTCGCTCCGTTGTAAAACAACCATTCAGAAATGAAACGTTGCTTGAAATAGCTTTAGCCGTGTTTGGTGACCATATCTGAATAGCCAGCTACTTCTATACCTTCCTCTTCGCCATCTCTTCATTTTTTTATGTGTTAAACAGAGTTGTAAAATGAATTTAATAATAGCCTTTCCTCACCATAAAGAGACGCGGCTCTTGGTGAGGGAATTCGTGATCTCATGCAAATGTGTTATCATTTGAGTAAGTAAATAACAATATTACAACTAATAACAATAGATAATTCGAGATAATATAGCTAGCTATATAACTAGCTGTCCCGACCACGCGTTTCTATGGCTAACAAAATATAACGCCATCTACTGGATGGTTACCCAACCTTTATAACCACCGTCATCTGTTGATTTGCATACAAATTAAATCCACACCTTCTGTCTGTCTTATGTCTGTGAATTTGATTTGCATACAAATTAAATTCACAGACATTCTCCTTTATATATTATATGTTTCAACCAATTTAAACAAAAACCTTGACAAATTATATACTTAACCCTTCCTCGTGAATCACACTACCTATTGGTGAAAACCGCATGAAAATCCGTTGCGTAGTTTAAAAGATATAAGCGTACAGATAGCGGGAGCGATTTTGCTTTTTATGTAAAGGTGTATTTGAAATGACCATTGATACCTCTAATTAATAACATTTTAATATCATAGTTCATGAAAATATTAACAAAAAAACTTGCCGAAATATAGAAACATAATAATTTTGAGAGAATTTGTAAATAATAAGTACACATATTATTCCTGTAGTTTATGTAATTAGTAAGAAAGCTAGGTAATGAAATAAAAAAAATATATTTTTTAGCTTTTATGTGTCAATGGAAATGTCCTGCCAATCGAACAGTATTAATACAGCTTCGAGTGCATGTCTGACGCCACGCCATACATCTGGGTACGTGGAAGTTCACACAAAGCTACTGTTTAATTCGGTTTTGAATTCAAAAATACGTCACAAGATGTCGCTACTTCCGTCAGCAGGTCGTACGGGGACGTCTCCTCCTAGGTATAACTGCTACGAATTTATGAATATGTAGTTTCTCTCCGGATATGGAAAGATTGACGATAAGACATGTTGTATCAAGCGGCTATATATTACGTATTATGACGTCATCGCTCTGATTCGTTTACTTTGTCCCGGTGACTAGCTACACTGGATGACAGTGGATCCGAGGAAATGGCTATTTGGGAACCAGTTCCTATTGGATTTATAAAGTGGTCAGCCACACTAACTGGGCGAAGCCGAACCAAAAGCCGCACGCAGGGCCTAGCTAACCCACAGCTAGTTTGTATAACACGTTTGACAATTTTTTAGATCTTATCTATAAATATACTGAACAAACTAAGAACAAAAAATATTTCTCTTTGTATTGGAACATTTTTCCGCATTACTTATAGAAAAAAAGATACGTAAAAATATTTTTTGTTATATGGACGCCATGGGTCAGTTCTTTTCCTGAAATATGATGTTTGTGGGTGATGGATAACTAATATCCTTCCACGGCTTGAAGGGTTAAACATGTTTTAAGTATAAGAATTCAATTAAAACTCGGTTTAACCGACACGCATTACAAAGATGCAATCGTAACAAAGCTCACGTAAACAAGTCAACGGTGCGTGATCAAGTCACGTTTATGTCAACTTCTAAGTCTGCTACGGCGGTCATTCAATTGGCGATGCTGAAAGCCTTATTTTTTTATTTTTTTTTATTTTTTATTTTAAGTTTTTATTCCAGCAGGACTGGGAGGGTAGTGCAATCCTAGTCTGCCATATTACATAAACAACTATAAAAGAAAAAAAAGTTTAAATATTAGGTAAGTACCTAATTAAAACATAAAATGAAAACAAAATTTATTACTCAAATAACAAAAAAATAAACATAATAAAAATACAAAAAAATAAACATAATAAAAAAATAAACATAATTATTGCAAAACTCAACAATTTTTTACATAATAAATAATTTAAGAAGTCTTAAACACATTTCTTTATCATTCAGGAGTAAGGCTCTCTAGCAAGCCAGAGGTTGCGGGTTCAAATCCCGGCGTGCGCAAGTAAATTTTATTATTTTTTGGGTTGTTTCATGATTTACGCATTAAAAATTCTCGTGTCACGGTGTTTGTGGTCGCACTCCTCCGAAACGGCTTGACCGATGTTTATGAAATTTTTTATGTTTATTTGGTAGGTATGAGAATAGGTTTTAAAGTATATTTCATACCGCCATGTATGAACTATACTTTAAAACTAGGGTTATAATTTTTTTATTTTTTTTATTTGGCATCAAAAAATACCTATTATATCAAATTTTCACCCTCCTACCCACCCTCCCATTTTTTAAACGCATTTTTGTATGAACAAATTTAACGGTCGTTCGTATTGTAAACAGAACGGAATGATATTTGTCGTTTTTTTACTGTTCCGCCTCATCGAACTTTCAGCCACACATACGCAAGACATTCAAGAGAAGCCTCGCGTCATTTTGATATTTCATTCGGCATCATGTTCTCGCATAGGGAAACCATGGAGCTTATTTGTGTTTGCTAAAGACGGACTGACAAAAAATATCGTACATTTGCTCTTCTAAATTAATATTGATTTTCTTTATTTCATTTTCCTACTTTTTTCACTTTACATTTAACTTTTAAGAAATCAATGAAATACGTTGAATTGAGAAAATGAATGGTTGGTGTTTTTTCGTTTTTATCGGCGGGCATCGTCTACAGCGCTCCATTCCTTTTTCTGTCATAAATCCCACACACTAACAATACATTCGTTATTTTTTATTTAACAACCAAAATATTCACTACAAATAATTTATATTGCAGAACAACGGTTGCAGGGTCAGTTAGTAATATATAGGTTTTTTGCGGCACGTTTCAAAGTGCAAAATAATCTCGTATCGCCCTGGTCTAAGACTAGCATTCAGAATTGAAATGTTGCTTGAAATGGCCTTGGCCATGTTTAGTGACCATATCTCATCTTCTTCTCCCTCATCTCCTTTCCCTTCAGCCTCACAACATTCCCCAGTTGTGGATGCCATAATCTCACTGGCTTGGTTGAGAAAAGTTTGGACTCTCTTGCAGTTTCAAAATTAAAAAAAAAAACATTTTTTCATGTACTTAAAATGCTTCCTTTTTTTCAGGTTACGTGGATTAGGAAAAAGAATCACTCACTTTTAACGGTGGGCTTTGTCACATATAGTGCAGATCCACGATTCTTCACCGCCCATGGAAAACATCCAAAGGTAAGTAATGAGTAATAAGTAATAACAAAAATAAATCAAAATATTATGTCTAAGTATTTTACTAAATTTTAAAGTCCACCAATGTCAATTTGGATTTTTGTTTTCTATTAATACTCCTAATTTAAACCCTTTTAATAAACATGAACACACTAATCTTATTTTAAATCTTTTTGTATAATTTTTGGCGTATCACAAGAATCTCTTTCAAGCCCTCATTTAAAAATACACCAACTCTAAATTAAGAACTTGTATATAAAACGAACATCTATCTACCTACGTTAAAACCAAACCAAAACAAACATATATTCCAATTTAGTTCGTCGTATTATGACATACGATCCATACTAATGTCTGTTGGTTCAGGTTTTTAAATGCCATTAGTCCATCCAACACACGACATAAATATATTTTTAAATTACCCCTTTCCCATGGGAATGTAAGTATATCTCTCATAAACGATATGATTATTCGTACAGTGCGTATTTCGCAAATAGGGGTAATATTTAATATGTTTTTTACTGCCATTTTTATATGCCACTCACATTTTTTGCCACAATAGGGTTTATGTTAAATTTTGACACACCTGTACAGAATTTCTGCTTGTGATGCCTCAGGGATTCGGAAGCGTGATCTGAAATTCCCTTTACGATTCACCTTTCTACGTTACAATAATAATATGACATTATTATTTAAATATGTGTATATTTTATACAAACACTACGAATGGTTTCAGGTTTTTACCATGAGTACATCTTTAATAATAGTGAAACGAAATTGGGGTAATTTTTTCTTGTGAGATTTTCTTCTTATCTTTACACGTGCGCAATTTTCAAAGTGTATTGAAGATAAGCTTCGCATAACAACAACTAGATAAAGATTACCTGATTATATATATAACCGTTAAGGCGTTTTTCCTCTAAGGTGGATAAAATCCATGAAACCCTTAAACTTGAAGTTATTATTTTTAAAATTCTAAGAAAATCCAAGAGTCTTAGGAAGCTTCTAGCGGGTTCGATTCATTCATAAATGTTATTTTTTTTAATAATGAAATGATGCTTCTGCAATAATGCAGGACTTAGCTAGTAGAGGATTGAACGCGCGACACCTGGATTGTCTACTTGGAAACAACTGGTCATGAAAATAATGTAATTTACGCATGAGAATGTACAATTCACACGACTCGTACTTATTACCAAATTTTCGTGGAAAATGCCTGCGTTATTATTATCTGAATATGTTATGATATAAATTACTTTATATAACAAAAAAAACAATATTAATGTATATCTTGATTAATTATTGGGTTTTTCTGCCATGTTGCTCTTCCTTATTATTTTGCCAAGTTTAGGACAGCTTTACAGTGTCCATCGTCAACACAGATGCAATACGGAAAAATAACCCAAAAATTAATCACGATAATAGATATTTAGGGCAATAAAAATCTCACAGCGTATCAGCTGGATTGCGTGTTTGTCTGTGTGAGTTAAATGATTAATATCACGGTGCTTTTATTTGTCGAAAATATGCCTTATCCTATGGATAGTGCTTCTGACAGCTTATCGAGTGGATGGTGAAATAACCACGAACTACATCGATTCTGGCTGTTCAAAGAGCGCGTGCTAAATGGGCTAAATTGAACATTAATTTCCATTCAAATTTATATGGAAGGCACATCTAGATTCCTTCATTATTCTATGGGTTGGAGCATTATTATTAGTAAACATTTGTTTTTTTTTTTTCAAAGATATTTGTCATTAAGAGCGTTTAACCAGCCAACGGACGAAAATCCACATTTCGTCGAAAGTTGTTCTTACGATCGTGCAGGGAGGTTACAATGAGAAAGATTAATTATTCTCCGTATCAGCTTTTTTAAATTATAACTCAATATCGAATTTATTTCAATCCAAATTAGCTTTAATTTATACCTTCATCCAAAAATGCTGAAAGGCGTGATGATAAAACTATTAAAATAATGTACTTTTTGTAATTATTTTTTGATTATAAGTATTTATCATTTTTCAATAATGTCTAAATTTAATAAGAATGTTAAAAAAATCTGAAATATATTAGTTTGTAAGTGCGCAAATGGACCAATTTTCGTCAAGAAACACATGTACGTACATATTTTTTAATAATTTTATTGAAACTAAAATTAAAATTCTAAAACATGCGTTTGATAGATAATGTATTGATTTATTTTACTGCATGATTATATTATTTGAAATGGGTGTGGTATAATATAAAATCTTTTTTGAAAATTTTATAAATCTCCCAACGACCTATGGAATAACCTTATTATACTAAAAATTTAAAAAATTTCTCAAAATTTATTACATGCGAATGCTAGATAAAAAAACAAGCTTTCGAAATCCATTTATATTTTTTTGTGGAAAAGAGTCAATACGTCTAAAATCTTTTTTGAAAATGACGTATTTCCGGTTTTCTCTGGTAATGCCCTCTTAAGTCAAGCCGTTAAACAAACATTGAATTTACACTAAAAAAAATAATTAGAAGTTAAGTCCGACAGTTAAACAGCGCATAATAATTTAATAAATCGTAAACCCTGCACTGAATTTAATTTCCTCACTATTTAATAAATTTATTAAAATTCTCACCAAGCAAACCTAGGAAAAGAAATTATTCCGAAGTTGTATGAGTAAAAGCATATTTTTTTCAAATTTATAATAACCTAGCAGACCCGGCCACACGTTGCTGTGGCTAACGAAACACAACGCCATTACCCAATCTTTATAAAATCCACACTACCCGCTTGCCAGCTGCCCGCTGCCCGCTGCCCGCTGCCCGCTGCCTGAATTGAATATTTGAATTTATCGACTTTTCTTTACTATAATAAGCATGTATTATACATATAAAGTAATTAACTCGCCACTAATTATACAATGCAACACTGGATATTTGAAAAGGGAAAATCAAATACCTACTTACTCTAGGAAATCTATTTTCCACTTTCTTGCGTAGAACGAATTTCAAAAGTAACTATGGTACGGCCCGCCAGCCGTTTTAACCTTTCAAAGGCCAGGAACGCGCCCGCGCGCGAGACTGGAATTTCAAAAAAGAATATTAATTCAAATAATTTGGATGCGATTTTAAATTTTTTGTATAAAGAAACTGTACCAAGGAAAAAGTCAGAATAGCTTCCTCGATTCTTGTTCTTAAGGTAATTTCCAAAAATTTTCCAAAAAACCCTGGCCCTTGACAGGTAAAATCGCACAAAAATATGTTTTCTTTGAATTTCTCGGCTTTTCTCTAATATAATTTACATGTATTATACATATAAACATTCCTCTTCAATCACTCTATCTATTGGTGAAAACTGTATGAAAATCCGTTGCGTAGTTTAAAAGATTAACGCGCACATCCCTTTTGAGCGACTTCATTTTATACTATGTTTTTTTGTATAAAGAAACTGTACCAAGGAAAAAGTCAGAATAGCTTCCTCGATTCTTGTTCTTAAGGTAATTTCCAAAAATTTTCCAAAAAACCCTGGCCCTTGACAGGTAAAATCGCACAAAAATATGTTTTCTTTGAATCTCGGCTTTTCTCTAATATAATTTACATGTATTATACATATAAACATTCCTCTTCAATCACTCTATCTATTGGTGAAAACTGTATGAAAATCCGTTGCGTAGTTTAAAAGATTAACGCGCACATCCCTTTTGAGCGACTTCATTTTATACTATGTAATATAATATATAATATAATAAATAATGTAATGATGAAATGATGATGATGATGAAAACACGCTGATTGCCAATATAGCGTGCTAGGTCAAAGTGACGAAAAAAAAGAGTTATGAATATATGATTTTACTTCAAGCTCAACAAATCTCTTTAATCGAATGAATAATATTATGTAATATGGAATGGCTTTGTTCTTAAAAAGTCTACTGATTGCAACTTTTATGGTCGTTCACATATTCAAAGAAAATCATCATGATATTAATTATTTTACTCTCATAGACAAACAAGCTCTTCAGCTGATGTGATTGAGATATTCACTGACATAAGTATTTATTATCTTAATTAATTTATGGGTTAGGACGCCGTGTTGCACCCGCGTTGATGATGGACACTGTTGAATGAGGGAGAAAAATGAAGACGCGCACCACGGCAACTCATCACGATAAACTTTATTGCCGTTTTTTTCGTCTTATGTAAAATATGATCAGACAATAGTAAAGTAGGTCACATCCCCAAGTGGATCGCTACATTTGGCGACTTAGCAGAGGTGCCCAGGTTAATGGGGGTGAGGTTTGTCTAGGTGTTGATAGCGAATTCGTTTGTCCTAGGGAACGAAGAGAAGTAAGTCACCGAAAGTTATCGATACAATAGGACTAGGGGTCCTAGGACTAAAAGAAGCAGCTATTTAAAATAAGAGATATATTGCTTACTAATAGAAGAATGCATTGTGTCTGCTATTCTATGATAGAACAATGTCGACAAAATATTGTATGGCATAACTAAAAAAAATATTTCCATTGCATAGTAATTTTCACATTTTGTAACCAAATAGAAACAATGAACATTAGAGTTCAACTTACAAAGAACAAAAATACTTATTTGCGGCCTAAGTCCAGGATATCCGTAAAACAAGAAACTTCGATTTCAAAAAGTTAGCAATTTGCGAAACCTTAATCTTTGTTAGTCTTATTATTGCTTTTTTTAAACAGACATAAAACGTTGAGAAAATCGCTGTCAATTATGTCCAGGAATCTGGAGATTGCGAAAGTACAAATAATAATTTAATCAAATTAAACAAATACTTCAGACTGAATGAAACAACAACCACTTACTTTTATTTAAGCCTATATTTTCCCCCAATCAACACTTAACTAATATAAATATTATTCACCTCTGTCCAGAATATGTAGACTGGTGGTCAACTCATGTCAAGACCTTGACTTTTTTGGTATAAGTCTAAATGATTTTAGATGGTTGCTAAACAATTGACGATATTTTATAACTTATATTTTGATTTCTAGCTAGGACTTGACTTATCACTTTTATTTTCTTTGGTTTATCTTTGATTTTGTCTTTGCTTTTATTTATCATTCTTTAATCTTATAATGCACACTTAATTATGTTATTTTATTGTAAATTGGACGTAAATCCGTTTATATATAAATGCTTTATGAGGTACTTCATTCACTTGTTTGAAATCATTATTCGTTCAATTTAATCTAATTAAACCAACCTATAGGACTAAGGGCCAAATATTTAACTCCTGGTTTGAAGTATACACATGTAGCCTAGTATTCACGTACGGACATGTTCTGTCGATCCAGATAACACAGGAGCATTACTGTAAGTATGGACGAGTCTGTCTGATAGACATGCATACAGGAATACTCGTCGCCCAACCTGTGACATCGTGCTCGCCCGAACATGCTCGCCTGTGAATAGCTAGCTTTAAAGGAGTCTACCCACTACACCATTCCATACCATGACCGTACTATGAACGTATCAGCCACGAAATAAACACGCTACGCCCTATGCCCACTAGAACGTGCTAACACCGTATGATACCCGTGTACACCGGGGTTAGTGTCCGTACCATCCCCGTTCAATAGGCGTACGTAAGTTTTTCGTCCTCCATTTTTTCAAAATTCTTTCAAAATTGTCTGTCTACCCGCTGACGCACGTCTCACAGAACAGAACACAAATCACGAACTGACGGAGTGGCAACGCGGTTAGAACGGGGTTAGAACGGGGTTAGAACGGGGATCATACGCGTATGATCCCCGTTCTAACACTGTTGCGTGCCAGGCATAGAGCGGACCGGCACCTGCAAAATATTGTCATCGAGAATTCGCCGTCAGTCCGGTCATGGTATGCGACGGTATTGGTCGGTGACGGGACGGGCTAGTGGGCAGCGTTTCATACTGACTGATGCATAGAATATTTTTTTGCATGCGCCGCTACGGTTACGGTCATGGTATGGAACGGTGTGGTGGGCAGAGACCTTAAGCCACATTACACAGCCTTGACAGAAAAAGTAACAGTCGAGATTTAACCACCACTAATCACTATGATGTCACATTCCAGGACTGGGCGTTGCACATCAGGTTTGCAGCCCCGGGCGACGCCGGGATGTACGAGTGTCAGGTGCCCACGCATCCCCCCACCAGTTTATATGTCAAACTGGTCATCGTAGGTTAGTACTGACATTAATTATACTGACTATTGTTTTAAGTGTTACTTTACGGTTTACCATGTTCCTACTGTGATATTCGTTGATTTCTCTTCACCAACTTCTTCCCTCCCCGCCTTCAGCCTCACAACTTTCCCCAGTCGGGGATACCATAGTCTAGCTGGCTCCAGAAGGGAACAGTTGTTAAACAAACAGGATCGTGTGCGGTGTTACCATTATTTATTTTAAATGTTAGTGTCTACTTTATACTTATTAGTTCAAATTTGAAAAATAAAGTTGATTAATTTTATGTATACCATTTCAAATCACACATCCGTGCACGCAAACGAAATTAGTATATTCAAATAACACCTAATTTCAAATTTGTATAAATCCATATTTTTACGACTTGCCGAACTGCGTTTTGAACACACAAACTCTGTACCCAGAGCCGAAAATTTGACTGCCCTAAATTTGGGAGGCTTGTATGGGTACCACCGCCCGGGAAACATTTATAGGATAACCAATACCTCTGCCATAGGTCACTTCAAGTGGTTCGCTAAGTTTGGTGACTTAGCCGGGGTTCCCGGGTGCATGGGGGTGCGATTTGTCCAGGTCTTGGCGGCCGATGTGTCTGCCCACCTGATTGAGGGAGGTCTTCAACCGGAATCTCTCGACATTGCACGATTCGTTCGAATGGATTCATACATCCGTCACTCCTGGACACACTAACCCCAGATTCCTACCTACCCCTCATACCTATATCCTTCCCAGAACTTCAACTCCTTCCTTTCATTGAAAAAACGCTCCATGCGACATCCCCTAAAATGACATTTTTGTTTTTTACATGAATACCGCGCAAGAGTCCCAACTGCTCCCGTCTAGAGCCAGTGCGACTATTACATCCCCATTTGGGGTATGTTGTAAGGCTGAAGGTAGTGAGGAGGGGAAAGAGATAAGGAATAGGTAGGTGGGGAAGTACTTGGCTATTCAGATCTAGTCACCAAACACGGTTAAAGCCATTTCAAGCAACGTTTCAATTCTGAATGGTGGTCTTACACCAGGGCGATTCTGTGAGTATCTTCCACTCTGTTATTTTAAATGAATAAATTGTGAAATAACACAAATTAATCAAACTAAATTTATTAGCCACGCCGGGATTCGATCCCGTGACCTTCGGATTGCGAGTCAAGAGCCTTACCGCTGGACTACGCCGGCCGTCAAAATATATGTGCCCTGAGGAGATTATTTTCTTCAGGGCCTCCTGTGTTGAGCTAATGTAAAAAAAATATTCCACGAAAGTCTTAATTAGGGAAGCATTGGTCTATCAGAAAGATTGACTTAACGGCGTTTAAATCTGAAATCCAAACACGTATGATTAAAAAAATTAACACAAACCGTTTCAATCTTTTTATCAGTAATCTTACTGTCCTATTAATTTAACTCTCTCTCTCTCTATTTCCGCGCTAGGGTGCGAAGCAGGGTTGGCACATGGTACAAGTGGAGCCTATTCCACGCTCTCGCCTATTCCACGCTGTAAGTGTCTATTTAGGCGTGGAGTGTTTTCTCCGCGGAAACTAGTGGCGTGCGTGACTCGGGCCCGTTTCACGCAAGGTTGATTTCATGCCCAGGGCTGGCACAGGCCATTTGTTTTATTATTATTATCAGTGAGTCGATTAGTTTTTTTGCCTTTTTGAATGTTTGTCACTATTCTCTGCTGTTTTGACGGAAGGGAAATTATGTTGGGTATTTTTACGCAAATTAGTTGTTCTTGGAAATTGGCTTTCTCAACGTATTTAGGTGTTCCGAGGGGGAAGAGGAATATTCTTATTTTTTTTTAATTTTGTGAGGTAAAGAATTCAATCGAATTAGAGAATGTACAGTTAGTTTTATCTTTTACCTTTAGCAAATAATAATACAGGGTGTTAAGGGACGTACTTGACTTACTTTAACCAGTGATTCCTGACATTATTTGGAGTAAAAAATGTGCATGAAATTTTGGTCTCCGGTGACATTTTTGATGTTTTTTTTTCTACAAAAACATAAAAAAAAATGGTAGTTGTTGAACAGTTGGAAGTGGGGTAAGGGGTTCGTCGGACACCCGGCTGAGTGACCAGTGACGACATGCCGAAGAATATTTTTTTGTCTGATTTTGAAGAAAAAAATTTTGAAAAAAAAAAAAAAAAAGTCGTCAAAAAAAGTCACCGGAGACCAAAATTGCATTTACATTTTTTACTCCAAATAATATCAGGAATCACTGGTTAAAGTAAGTCAAGTACGTCCCTTAACACCCTGTATAAGAAAAAAGTTTAATTTTTGATATTTTAGCAGTTTGGTGTTTCAGACGTTAACACTTATTTATTTATTTATTTATTTATAACTTCTCACCATAGATATATATATATATATTTTTTTTTATTTAAGTTTTTATTTTTTTTTACAAACAAAAAAAAATAACCTCACTAGGACTAACAGCCTGTATTGAGGTTAACATTTATAAATTTGAGTGATGATTTTACACACAATAAAGTAAGAAATAAAAATATCATATTAGTGACCAGATGGGTAACTTGTGTATGATTTGTAACAATATAGACCATAAATAAATCTTTAATTACTATACCCACAAAGAAACAAAGCTAGTACAAAACAACTGGGGTGACACTCCGATTTTGGCAAATGGAACTCAAATAAAAACTAATTATTTAAAAAAAATCTTATTATTCAAAAAAAGAAATATTAAAAAACAAATCTCATTATTTAAAAATTGAAATCTTATTATTTAAAAAGGTACAAGGATGAATCAATAGTATGCCAATCCTCTGTCAACACAAATATCTTAACATTCTTTTTAAATTTAGCTAATGAATTGGAAGATTTAATGTAGTCTGGCAGAATATTAAACATAAGTGGAGCTTGATATAAATAGTTTCTTTGGCCAAAAGATGTTTTAGTATGTATTGCCATAAAGTTCATTGTTGAGCCAATTCTAGTGGTATGGATTTGTTGGGTTCTTTCTGCAGATTTAGTATTGATAAAAAATCTACAAATTATTTTAGTGATGTACAGCTGTTTTATAAACATAACATTAGATTCCTTGTAAAGTAGTTTAGATGGATAACGAAATTTTTTTTGTACATTAAGAATTAATTTGTGAGCAATATTTAGTGGTTCTACAATGGACTTTAAGACAGGATCCCCAGCATACTATATTGTAAGAAAGTCGAGATTGGACTAAGGCATAATAGGCAGATTTTAATTTCTCTTTATCCATTATGTAACGAAGTTCTTTAAAAATATAGGTAAGTCTCCTGATATTTCTTGTTAACATATCAATATGGTCGTTCCATCTCAAATATTTATCAATATTTACACCTAGGTACCTTATACAGTCTACTCTTTCTAAAGGGTGGCAATTACAATTACAATTTTGCAGACAATTGTATTGTGTATAGGTAATTAGATTATGAGTGTCGGAACAGTATACGTAGAATAGATCTACAAACGTTCTATTGAAATTGTATATTTAACATGGTGTTTCAGACGTTAACACTACACGTAAGAAGATATCTACTAAGGTTCTATGGAAATTGTATATTTAGCAGTTTGGTGTTTCAGACGTTAACACTACACGTAAGAAGATATCTACTAAGGTTCTATGGAAATTGTATATTTAGCAGTTTGGTGTTTCAGACGTTAACACTACACGTAAGAAGATATCTACTAAGGTTCTATGGAAATTGTATATTTAGCAGTTTGGTGTTTCAGACGTTAACACTACACGTAAGAAGATATCTACTAAGGTTCTATGGAAATTGTATATTTAGCAGTTTGGTGTTTCAGACGTTAACACTACACGTAAGAAGATATCTACTAAGGTTCTATGGAAATTGTATATTTAGCAGTTTGGTGTTTCAGACGTTAACACTACACGTAAGAAGATATCTACTAAGGTTCTATGGAAATTGTATATTTAGCAGTTTGGTGTTTCAGACGTTAGCAATACAAGTAAGAAGATATCCACAAAAGTTCTGTGGAAATTGTGTATTTAGCAGTTTGGTGTTTCAAAAGTTAACACTAAGTAAGAATAGACCTTCAAACGTTCTATGGAAATTGTACGTATAGCGGTTTGGTGTTTTAGACGTTAACACTACACGTAAGAATAGATCTACAAACGTTCTATGGAAATTATGTACCTGTTTAGAAAATAGACGTAGTTTTAAAAGACATAATAAGGTTACAAAAAAAAACTCACTCATTTGCCGACCGGTTTCGGAACAACCGTTCCTCCCTCAGAGCAAATACATAATAACTTACCATTACAAGTAATGGATGAACATATATTATTAGGTGTTAAATACGGGAATGGAGGCATCATTAGCTATTATCAGAAGTGTAAAAAAAATGAGTGCAGTTTACACGCGATAGAAGCGAAACTTTACCAAAACAATCTCAACCAATAGTTGAAAAGCGAGGTCATAATCAAAGCGACCGATAAGCCTAGACAAGCGTAATTTCCGTTTCAAATCTCAACCAATAGGAGCCTTTAAAAGTGACGTCATAATCAAAGCGGTCAATGAGCGCAGTTGATGCGTCGCACTAATCATCTTTTCCGTTTCATCTGAAATCCAAACCACAGCGGGGCTATAGAAGTTTCACGTCATAAAAAAAATATGTGAATGCCGCACAAAAGTCCCAGCTGCTCCCAACCGTCTGGAGCCAGTAAGACTATGGCGTCCCCAATCCTGTTATGTTGTAAGGAAGGTTGTGGGGAGGAGAAGGAGGTGGGGATAGGAAGGCGGGAAAGAATCTTACTATTCAGATCTGGTCAAATTATTCAAATAAATTTTACTTGTAGTCGAGAGACTTACCCCTTGAACGCAGAGGCCGTCAAATATAACAAAATAATACAATTCAAATCGAGATGTGGCTTAAAACTAACATTTTGTAACCAGACCTGATTTACTACGGTCCTACAATCTTCGTACTTCGCTCTTTGTCTACCCTCCCCCCCCCCCCCCCCCCCCCCCCCGCGATATTCATTCTCCATTACTGCCAAAGTCAAACAGAATGAAGAATTTATTCAAATTGTGTTTTTAAGAAATATCTCTATCCTCTTAACTGTTGGATTAAACAACAAATGTAGATTTCACCACAATCAATGATACAAATACCATTTTAATTCTCAACAATTTTTTGATTCGTAGTCCGACTTTACGAGACAATAAAATTTTAAATTTACAAATTTCGTTTTCAGAGGCCAATGCAGAGATCATTGGTGGGCCAGACAAAATAGTGCAACAAGGATCCATGCTGAGACTCACCTGTCAAGTTAGGAAATCTACTGAACCTCCCACGTATCTCTTTTGGTACCATGAGAATAGGATGATCAACTACGACATAGGTGAGAACTTGTTTTTAAAAAAGTAATACGCTTAAACACTAACTAACATTGCCCTCTGTGGAGTAAAAACTCAAAGGTAATTAGGTTCTGAGTTTGACTAAAACCTACTGTCATTTAAGTTAATTACTTGCTATATGATCAAGCAGTTTTCTCGCAGTCGGTAATGTAGTGAGTTATAATGAGCTCTATTTGTAAACACATCATCAGTTGTTGTTTGTGGTTTTAATTTTATAAATTTGTTGTTTTATAAATACAATAGGGTTCCATATAATATCTTCTTTCTAATTCGCAAGCGGTATAAACAGTGCCTTCAAATCTAAGTACTGGAACTTAGTCGTTCTCCAGTTAGGGTAGAATTAAAAAGTGAAAGTCATCGTGTAAATAAAAATCAAATTACTTATTATCATGAGAGTTTTTTCTACTGAAAGGACGTGAATACTTGACAATCTGAATTATAATTATACTACTCATTAATGTTGTACTAATTTTGCTATACAAGCAAATCGGCTCTCAAACCAAGAGCAATTCTTTGTATTTCTTAGCTAATTTTAATACAAGACGAAAGATTGCCCAATGAACCAAATCTATAAAAAACAATAATGATTCTTCTAACGTTTAAATAGGAAATCAGCGTGCGGCGCGGGAGGTGTAATTCAATTAGCAAAAGCTCTGTTCATATTGGAAGTCAAAAATATCTCGGCTTCCTTTTCTAGACATTCATTGTGCTCAAGAAAGTCAAAAAATTTACTTGCATTTCTGCAATTATTATCAGTTTTCACAAAATCCTAATGGCCATTTTTCCCACAAAAGGAAGATTTAGTGCTTATACTAGTAAGGGTCCAGTTCCAGAGCGAAAAATTTACCTTATAATTACCAACTTTTGATGAGAGCTAGAACCAGGAAAGAAGAAGAAAAGGGGACCCATTGTAAATTAAATTAGCGAGGTGAAAACTCGGGACCATCACAATACCCAGAATATATTATGAGACTTTGAAATTCTAATTGCAATTTGTTTATTCTTTTTGACGTCTGGAATTTAACATAAGATCACCAATCCAGATGTAAAATGCTCACCTCCACTCAACTACAACCGTACGTCCTAAAAATGTTCCTCATAATATTATTCACAAAATTCTTTCATCTTTTCTCCAGTCTACTCCTGCGCAATTACGTCTTGAAGGTGTTTAGATACCTTACTAACCTCCCCACTAACTGTACACCTTTATAGTACATAAAATGTGGATTATAATGAGGATCCTCGGTCTTATCTCAGGCAAGATAGCGGTATCTGGCCTCTTTACCGTAATTAAGTCAGTCTGTGTACTGTATTGTTTCTGATAGACTTTTATACTGCCGTTGTTCTTGATGGTGCTTTTAATGTGCCGATTAATTTCGCCGTTACGGTTTTATTGTTTCGTTTGCTAATGTTTTTTTTTTATTTCCTTTTACTTTTTTGTTCCTTGTAATGACGGTTGTTGTTTTATTTTGTTGTTTCATTCAGATTGTTGTGAAATGAGCATTGTTTTTTTTTCATTCATCAATGAATTCCCATTGATATTGGAATGAAATATTTATTCACCCACAAGACGTTATTAATGTTTGTCCTTCAATATTGGTTGTTATGATTTTGCAATTCGTCTGTATTTTTTTGGATTTTGAACTTTAAATACTCCTGGGAAAAATAGTTTGCAATCACAAAATCTTAATCCGCATTGGAGGGATGGGGTAACCGACGAAGAAGTTCTTATCGAACGGTCAAATTATGTCAACCAAAACGTATAATTGTAGTGTCTTGGATGTACGGCACCAAATTCAAAGTCGACCAACTAATATTCTGAATGAGGTTTAATGAAATTCGAGAAGACCGCATTGCACCTCGTGGGTTAGAACTTTGCCTAACTTGTAAGGGTGCAATTCTGCTAAGTTGTTTCGGGCTGCGGAGTTGAGAAAGAAGAAAATTAATCAATAATATAGACAGAATTGAAATCTATATTTCAAGGCTAATTAACATTGCAACGCCCAAATCCTTAATAAATTATTTTTGAGGGCGAAATTATTGACTAAAATACAAATCAGATTGGTTTTCAAGAACATATTCTAACAAATTATGTTTTTTTTCTTTCGTTCCTGTCCATTGAATAATATTTTTTTTAAATAGGACGGAGGAATTAGCTCTGCGTCCTATTTTCAATTACAAATGTGCATTTCAATACTTTACTATTTTTTCTGAACGATGCTACTGTTTACGATTCTTAATGTCCAGGTACACTGTGCAGCATAACATTAATATACGCATGCTGTAAAGTACATTATAGGATAATAGAAATATTTGGGCCCAGAATTTTGAGAAGAGGCTAAGCCTATTATGGACGACCGCTGTTGAACTCAGGACCCTGGACAGGGAACAGGATTGCCTGAAGGTAACTTTTCGAGGCGATATAACCCCCCTGGCTCAAAAATGTCATGGGAAAGTAGATGAAATACATTAAAAATAATAAAATAATAACTTAAAACTAATTTAAAAAAGATGCATTAAATAATACAGATAATGATGATATTTTTGGAGTTATTTTTTTTACTTCCAAATGGCTTTTATATAAACATAGTATAAATTTAACATGGGAAAGATATAATAAAATTAAAATTACCATAGATAAACAATACATACATGCCATAAAAATGCAAGAATTTAAAAAATTAAAATACGGTGATCAGATAGGTTTACAAAGAGACAATATAAATTAAAAGATATAATGTAAATTGAGGTGAGAGTATTCTCCCAAGGACTCTATTTGTCACTGTTTTTTTAATGTTTGTTTTGACTATTTTATCAACTGTAATTGAATATATAATTTTCCAGATGGAGTGGTGGTGACCCACTCGCGCACCTCCAGTGAGCTGGTCATCCAGCACGCGGAACCACGACAGGCAGGTAACTACACCTGTGCGCCAGCAAACGCTAAACCCGACAGTGTCACCGTCCACATCCTGCATAGTAAGTTTCTCGCCAATTCAACCATTTCGCTTACCTATTCAATATTTTTAGAGAGGATTTTCTTATTGAGCAAAATCTCAAATAGTAATACTTACGGCCGATCAATCGATCTTTCGATCGATCAATCTGAGCCTCCGATCAGCTAAGTGATTTATTTAATTTCGCTCGATTCGCCTGTTGGTCGAAGACTTGCGTTGGGAAAGGCGTATTTGTGCATTTGAGAAGTGTTAAGACAAAATTTCGTCTCAACAGTTGACCATTAAGATTGGGAACAACGGCCGTTAATCGTTTAAACAATATTAACCACTCAAACGAAAAACGTGTAACAAGAGATTCGGTCGCATTTTGGAATTGTACTCAGGACCTCCGCCATGTCGGGGCATCGCTGACCACTGAGCTTATTCAACCATTTCAACTTCTGTCATTATTGTCTTATTATTTTGTACCTAGTTTGGTATTCGTGTAATTTATTAATTAATTGGTGTTTTGTAAAACTTTGTGCTCAAAGCTCAAACCTTTGTGGAAAACTTTTCTTTTAAAAATACAATTGAGACAGTCTTATATTTTTATAAAATCTTGAGTTGAAAATATTGTGTTCCAAATTTGTCACTCTTTGATGGATTTTCTTTGAAACATTGTAACTTTTTAAACCAAACGTACCAAAGCCTTGAGGATATTCTTACTCAAAAGTTATTATTTATTCTGTTTGTTATTTTAGGTGCATTGTATAAATTTTTCTTTGCCCAATTAATTTATTTGTGTTGTAATCAAATTTCTCAGTACATTACAAACGTCTTCTTTTTCTTTTCAGGTGAAACCCCAGCAGCCATGCAGCACGGGAACCAAAGTGCCACCTCCAATGCACATGGAAGACCAAAATTCATCATTTGTCTTCTACTCCTCTACTTAACCAGTTTTGCGAAGTCTTTACTAATCTCTCTATCGGTGACTTTTGTGGACAATCCAAGTTGTTGATCGATTCATCGTGAAAACAAATATTAATATTATATATTATATATGTAACTATATTGAAAAAAAATTAGTTAGGTTGGATAATGTGAACATTTTGAGTAATGAAGTGAAGTGTTTATAAAAATTATATTAATATGTTTAATGTGTATATATTTAGATTTTTCAATGATTTTGACTGTTACACTAAATTACACGTAAGAATATTGTATATATATTATTAGTAATGTTAATCATTTCAACGAGTTTTAAAAATATAATTTTTTTTTTATTCTTGAAGCATTATTTTTTTGCAATTGTCCGTTAGTCCCATGTAACTTATTGCTTTGGAATTAATTAATTAATTTTCTTGTTTATTCTTTTTTTGTATATTTGGGAAAAAATATACAAAAATATTTGCTGTATGCTGCGATCGTCCAGTTGATTAGTCAGACATCTCCAAATATTAAGTTTTGAAATAATGAGGAAAGATGTATTCGAAATTCGAATGCTTGCCATAAATCAAGTATTAGTTAAATATGCTATAAAATAGCTCATAAGCTAAAATAACGCATTGGATGAAAATATTTGTATTGCTGGAACAAAACTAGAGAAGGTACAGAGTATTGTATACTTGGGCTGCAATGTAAATGATAGATGGGATCCTTTAGTTGAAATCAAATGCCGCATTGAGTAAGCTCGTGCAACCTTTATCCGCATGATAAAAATGTTCTGCAGTCATGATCTCAACCTTGGATTACGAATGGGAATGGTCAGATGCTACGTGTTTTCGATATTATTTTACGGAATGGAAGCATGGACACTTACTGAAGAACTAATTAGGCGACTTGAGGCATTCGAGATGTGGATCTACAGAAGGATACTTAAAATAAGCTGGATGGATAGGGTTACAAACGAAGATGTTATGGTTCGGATGAATAAAGAAAAGGAAGTAATTAAAACTATAAAAATCCGAAAACTTCAATATCTTGGACATGTGATGAGACATCCAGAAAAGTATGAGATCTTGTATCTCATAATGCAGGGAAAGATTACCGGAAGATGGGGACCTGGAAGAAGGAGAACCTCATGGCTGAAAAACCTGAGATAGTGGTTTGGCCAGTCTACCGTGGAGCTGTTCCGGGCCGCAGTAAACAAAGTCCGCATAGCCAACATGATAGCCAAAGCCCTATCTGTTCAACCAGCCGTTGAACGGACAGGGCACAAGAAGAAGAAGATATCGACCCGGTACATTAATGAGATAATTTAAAATTTCTTATTAGTAATCTTGAAAACATCATTTTTTTGTTTATATCACTACAATTATGTCTACATTTTAATTGATTTGCTGGTGCATGAGTAATCTGAGTATTGTAACAGATAGAGGGTACACTTTTACATGTAACCGAATACTCTATTGAAATTTCGATTTTCAGAGATTTTTGACTAATCAACTGGACGATCGATATATTTGCTTGAAAAGAGTAGTACTATCACCATATCATCATAATGAAAACGCCAATGTGAATTAATGAAAATATTTCTAAAAAACAGTCTAGAAACTCGAACAAAGCCGGGTATTAACAACTATTTTGAATTCACAAACGTCGTATACTACTTTCCCCTATTCAAAGCAAAATATATTTACATGAATTTAATTTGTTTTACAAAAAAACCTACGACAGCTTAATTTTAACACCACACACACCTGTCATGATAAATGACAAATTGGATAAAATAAAGTAAACTGTTGACGGAAAAATAATTGTAAAACATGACTCATAATATTTTATGCGAAAAATGAAGTTAATTAATTGGAGTTTGGTTGGGTTTGTTTTGTTTCTTTTTCTACAATGTAACATTTTTATAACAATATTTTTTGTGATATCGTGATTTATTTTTGGTTTATTATGCCGTGTTGCGTTACCTCCTTCTTTCATCAGGCTAAATGTGTAATCGAAGAAGTGGGTGCTTATCATAGACATCCAAATGGATAGACCAGAAGATACAGGTGAGGGGTAAAACCAAACTATGGGGGGGCGAAGAGGGGAAGATGACTGTGATTAGTTGAAAAATCAATCTGACAGTATAAAGGCATCTCGCATTATAATATCACCATTTAGTTCTTAAAATCAAAATCTGCTTTGAATGAATAGACCTTTTTACATGGGAGCGCGAATTGCTTGCCACGTTAATAAAATATTTGCGTAGGCCAAATGTACACCCCAAAAAGATTCGCCCGTTTTCACATAGCAATATTTTGTTGCCGTGTTTAGTTCAGACACTTTTACAAATGTTTCATAATTTACTTACCCCTGTAACCAGCGACGAGCACACTAAGGAACCGCCCACATTCGCTATGTGCACATTGATATGTAGGTATGTTGTATAGCACAAGCTGCCGTTTTGGCGTGTTATTTCGTTAAATGTATAGATGTTAGCTTCGCGCTGCCCACGGCAAGAATGATGACGTCACACATTTTTCAACCCAGCTATCCCCTCCCCATGGGGCGAACTGGCGCCAAGGAGGAGCTCCAGCCGGTTCCATGGCGAGGGGGAAATAATACGTTTTTATCACTTAGGGCAGGTCCAGATATATTCATATGTCCGTGGTGCTTATGCGATTCCGTGTTGCGTTCCAACCCCCTGAAAGTTGATGTAACAGTATAAATTAAAATGATTTTCTGCGTTTAGTTTAGGTATAGCCGTGAGTCGCCGGATACCAAGAGCTATTGAGCTTAGCCCAGTCGTCTTTACTGAAATTAGTAAATTCGGCCATCCTGACAAATCGGCAATTGCCGAACATTTAATTTTTTTTCATGAACCCTGCACAAGAGTCCCAATTGCTCCCGTCTGGAGCCAGTGAGATTATAGCATCCCAAATTGGGGAGTGTTGTGAGGCTGAAGGTAATGGGCATGGAGAGAGATGGGGAAGAGGAAGGCGGGGAAATACCTAGCAATTCAGATCTGTGTCACCAAACACGCTAAAGTCATTTCAAGCAACGTTTGAATTCTGAATGGTGGTCTTACACCAGGGCGATACTGAAAGTATCTTCCACTCTGAAACGTGCCGCAAATATACTTTGTATTTTTATATTATTTTTAATTAATTAATTGTGAAATAACACAAATAAATCAAATAAAATTTATTTGCCCGCGCCGGGATTTGATCCCGCCATTCATTTTTTTTTACAGTGAATACCGCACAAGAATCTCAACTGCTCCCGTCTGGAGCCAGTGAGACTATGGCATCCCCAATTGGGGTATGTTGTGAGGTTGAAGGTAGTGGGGAGGGGAAGGAGGTGGGGAAGAGGAAGGTTGGGAAGTACCTGGCTATTCAGATCTGGCCACTAAACACGGCTAAAGCCATTTTCAAGCAACGTTTCAATTCTGAATGGTGGTCTTACACCAGGGCGATACTGGTAGTATCTTCCACTCTGGAACATGCCGCAAATATACTATATATTATTTTTAAATGAATTAATTGTGAAATAACACAAATTAATCAAATAAAATTTATTTGCGCATGCCAGGTTCGAACCCGCGACCTCCGGATTGTGAGTCAAGAGTCTTACCCACTGGACTACGGAGGTCGTCGAATTGCGATCTTTGAATTGCGAGTCAAGAGCCTTAATCCTCGACCACGCTGGCCGCCGTGGCGAATTAAAACCTGTCGTTACTTTGGATTTGTTCCTTTGAGGACCCAAAATGCACAGAGCACGCCTAATTATGTAGGTAATTGAAATTCACAAAAATCTCATTAGGCTAACTTGACATCCGGTGTTTAAGGGCTACACCAAAACTAAACACAAAAAACCATTTTAAATTATACTGTAATACCATCTCTTAGAGAGTCGGATGAGGCAACACGGTATCGTATCCACATACACAAGCATACGCTTCACCACAATCTTCGAATGCCCGTCTGCCCTGATGATGGCATCTTAAATGCTGTCCGAAACATTGGCTAAAGAAGAAGTTACCGCAACAAGGCATAATAACCCAAAAATAAATACTTTTAGCCGTGAATTGCTCAAATCATGTCAACTTTTTTGTGAGTTCATTATTTTTTATTTTTCATAATAATGCTTCACCATTTTAATGAAAATGAATGAATTTAAACGAAAAATATCAAAAATAATAAACATTTAGATTTTAAAACATTCACTTAATTAAATCCGTATATACATAACTATTATTTATAGAAATTGTATAAAGGTTATCATTATATAATATTCAGCATATATCTTCTTGAATTCTTCTAAATGTTCACTATTTGGGTAGGTAATACCTATACATACATTTTAGGAATAAACTAAGTGAATTAATATTATTAAGTGTGCTTGTAAATAATTTTATGTTATTCGTTTGCTCGAAATCAATACTATTGTAATTTTATTGGTTAACAAATATCACAAATACTCTTAATGATACTTGACACATAATCGTCCTATCATATATTTTTTAAATGTCATCCTTCTTTTGTATTTTAAATTTTATTACGTATTTTTCCACTCACAGAAAAAAGTTTTTGTTTTAATCCTGTTTATTGAGGTGCTCTTGAACACACAATATCCCCGGGAACTATTTATTTGTTTACCTACACCTATGCCATCGGTCCCCCCAGCGCTTCGCTACGTTTTGTGACTTAGCAGGGGATTCTCGGGTTCATGTGGAGGGGTTTTGTCCGGGTCTTGGCGGCGGATGCTTCTATCCACCTTCTGTGTGGCGGGTCTGATTGAGTGAGACTTGTTGATGAAGGCCTTTTGGCTTCTCCAACCGAACTCTCTTAATCCATCCCCTTGCACAGCATTAGGAGGGATGGATACATAAGTCCGTCACTCCTGGATACATTGACCTTTAAATACCTACCCTCCTCTTTTAGGTTTTTCCTTTTCAGAATTTTCACTTTTCCCTTTCCCCGATAAGACCCTCCACACAGCATTCCCTAAGATGACATAATGGGGGATTTATTTTCCTCAGCAGTGGCGTCTCGTGACTTTTGGGTGTGCTAGGGTGCAAATATTAAAAAATGGCATCATGGATGTCGTCGTATGCGAAAAATATTTTTTTTTTTTTTTTTTCAAAAATCGGTGTTTTGTATGAAGATTTTTCAGGAAATCGGAGCGGCACACCGCCAAACTGAAACTTTCTGAAACTTTTCATACAAAAAACTGATTTTCAAAAAAAAAATTTTTTTTTCGGCTACAACAACATCAATAATGCCATTTTTTTTAATATCAGCACTCTACCACACCCAAAAGTCACAAGCCGCCACTGCTCCTGAGTAGAGCTAAAGCATATAAAAACATTTCAAGTGGTGAATAGTTTCCATTTGTTAGGTAGCCGGGTATTTGAAACTTTTTTGGAGCACCTTCCATTGAATACCTTCGTAGAACAAACAACTTCCCTTCATCGATCCTTAAAATTCGTAAGAGGCATTTCAAACAAAATTTGTTTTTTTTTAATTCGACACAGGTATTTAATTAAATTATTTAAAATATTGCTTTAATATTTTTTGTGAAATCAACGGGCTTTTAAATATTAACACTTGTGTAAGTTAAACTGTAAAAAATATCTTTGTAAATGGGGAGTCATGTTTCTCCTCTTATGTCTGTGATATACGAAATAAATAAATAATGCTAACATGTTGTGTTCTTATTTTACGTCTAATGAATGATGCACCACGTAACATATTTATTACACAATCGATGCTTTTATAATTACCACTGCGATTCACGGTTACGGTACCGTGACGGCATAAAAATGCAATGAACCTATGTCCCTCTGGAGGGCCGTATGTCACCCGGTGGCCGCGGCATTTGAAATGCAATTTTGACCCTTATGTATAAAGAAAGTGTATGAAGAACAATGTCAGAAACGCTTGCTCTATTATCGTACTTTACCATAGAGAAACCAGCAATGAGTCAAGTCACTTCGAATAATTTATATTAAATTTTCCGTAGCGCGGGATGTAAAATAATCTGCGCATGCGCGAAAAAAAAAATTTTTTTTTCTATTATTTTGGACCCTTCTATGTACAAAATCTATAAAGGAAGTGTCAGAATCGCTGGCGCCAACATTCCCTATGGTATGGGTAAATATTTCATTCACTATGTAGCCACAAAATAATTAAAAATAATTATTATCTGTGGGCATCTCGAACTGTCATTTTGGCGCCCATTTTGTCATTATGCGTGAATTATATACCTCGAATAAAACATCATAAAACCTATCAATTTACGTAATTAACGCAAGTACTGTTATTTTGTTAAATAGTTTATTGTTCTAGGAATGTGTTTCGGTCAATAAAATATACGATAGGTAAGAATTAATCCACAAAACATTCGATTCAAATTGAAGATCGTGAAATTTCCGTGTTGTTCCTGGCCTTCAACAGGCGATCCACTAGTTCACTACTGTGCCGTGGACAGTAGTTCTTCGGTGGACGCCATAGGGGTCACTTTGAATAACTGAATTCGTCGACTAGCGGCCGTATTGTAAAATATCAACGCGAAAATGCATATTTTATTTTATTTTGGGAAGATTGGGTGTAAATATCAACTTTTTTTGCGATTATTATAAAATAAACTGAATTTGCCACATTACACAATAAAACCATACCCGAAAAGGGGTTTATAAATAGAAGAGTTTGGACTTGAAAGTGTGTTTTTTAGACCTTATACTTTATTTTTTTATAGGCTTATTAAAAAACTTATAAAAAAAATGACCGATATTTTTAAGGGCCAAGGTATGTTCTAGACGCAGTATTTAATTGAAGCATCTACAATACTTCTAAGCGATCAAATTTTCAAAACAAAAACATATGATTTTGCATTATTTACTATGACTTCATCTTAACGCAATATCACTGCAGCTCTTTCAAAAGATGAGATTGATACACAATGTACTTATGTCTGTTTCCTCCAAAGGAAAAGAGTCGTAATTTTCTTGCATCTCTCACACACCGCACCGTGACGTCTCCGTTGACCCTACAATTTAATAATTTTGAATGTATGGATTATAATTTCATTATTATTATAGTTACAACGATAATATTGAAGCGTTAGTGAATTCCAAATATTCAAAAACGTCAACTATCAAAGCGCTGATGGCTTCGCTTTTGTTCTTAAACATGTATTGCTGCAACTGTTTCTTACACACTAAATAACAACAGTTGAAAATGAGACAAGCGATGAACGTATATCTGCACTCCCCCGAAGGAAATATACAATTATTATCATAAATCTCCCTCAAACGTATAAAGAAAATGAAACGCAATTCCCGTGATAAGACGTGTCTGTTTCCTCCAAAAAAAGTAGTACTTCGGAAGAAATAGACACACCTATTTTGTGTGACTTCTTTTGTCTCACCTTTAATTAAACTAAAGGGTCCGCCAAATAACTTCTTTTTTTTTGAAAATGCTATAAAAAAAAACTACTGAAGATTTTCTCAAATTTCTTTTTTTATTTGAAAGTACAATCCTTCCGGTTAATAATGGAAAATAATTTCATTCAAATGGCTGCCTCGGCTGGCCATGCAGTAGCCTACACGATCGGTCCAATTTTTAAGCACATTATCGGTTGTGTGCAGCTGTATTTCACCAATGGCTTCACGAATATTGTCCTTTAAAGCGTCAATTGTCTCTGGCTTGTCGGCGTAACACTTATCTTTGAGGGCACCCCACAAATAATAGTCCAACGGTGTCAAATCGCAGCTCCAAGTGACCAAACGATTTTTTTTTTCAATTTATAAAAAATTCCAATTTTCGCACACATTCTGCAACATTACCATGATTTTCAAAGTAATGTCGCAATATTTCCCAACGTTGTTCAAGCGTATACACAGATAACACTAATTATCTGTCAAATCAGACATGAGCTAAGTGTTACCATTCACGAAATAAGCACTAGTTGAAAAAAAAAACGTTAGATGGCAGACCCTTTATAAGAAAAAACAGCAGCATTATAATTATAAGGAACGCATATGTTTTGCCGTCACGGTACCGTAACCGTGAATCGTCGCGGTAATTATAAAAGCGTCTATTGCCCGAAATAAATGTACCAAATATTACCAAATATACTTGTAGTCGTAGATATATTGACCGTGAATCTTCGACCAAGTATACCCTGGTCAAAGCCGTGAATCAAAGGACTGTAATAAAATATATATGGTTTTTCAAAGTGCCACAACTATGGGAATAACTTGGCAAACAGTGGACACAGGAAAGGAATTTGACTTACCTTAATTTTTACTCAGCACGTTTTTGTGAGATTTGATATTATGTCACCGAGTGATCACTGGGTTGATCACTGCACAAGTTTCCGTAATAGATTTCAATAACAATGTTTACACTAAGAGATCACTGGATTTGATCATTGCACAGAGGCTTCTTTAACATTTTCGATATTAAAGAACTGAGAGATCAATACAGGAGTTGATCATTGCACGGGTCACTTCAATAAACTGATTGTTCCTTGACTTATTGTTCCAAATGCCACATGTAGGTAGTATAGGCCACACATCTTGTAAAAGGATAGGTGCATGGGTAGTAGATTGACGTGGAGGAAGGAAGTTGCACAAAGTTGTGTGAACAGATAATAAAAACATTGATCGGGTAAAATTGAAGAATTCCGCAGCACGATTTACGCATAAATTATAGAAATAAAATATTGTTTCAACTTAATTACTTCAAGAAACAACTATTTACTTCCGGGAGATGGATAATCTTGCGCAAAATAATCAATTAGGTTATTAGTTTGGATTATTTAAATAATTTATGGGTATTTCTAAACCGCCAAACTTTATCTGACAAACGTCGGATAAAGAGAAAAAAAACATCGGGTCGAAACTGTTAAAACACGTAAAATTTTAAACTTAAAAAATAAACTAAAGTCTGTCTTTAAATACCTCCATTCACGGAGATAGGTACTTACAAGCTACTCGATCCTCGTGCGCGTATCATACGCGCCGATCGTAAGTACCCCCCGTACGATTTAGCTGGCGCTCGTTCACGGCGCTACGCGGTGGCCGTCGGTTTCCAATCGGTATCCGATACCGACATTGCTGATCGCACGCGACGCGTCGCATCATTTTTGTTTGATACTTATTCGTTTGACGTTTGACAGAAATGGCGTCGGAACATGAAAGTAATGTTAGATTTGTTCTGGAAGTGAAAAAAATGCATGTTTACATAACTATACTTTACCAGAATACGTAAGAAACGATGTAGTGGAGAAGGCATGGATTGATGTTCGAAAAAAAGTCATATGACATCGCATGACAGCGTGTTCACTCCACGGCTGCACGTGAAAAATGATCAAGTTCAGTATATTTCGGATAGCACCGTGTACGGAGACTAGCATTAAAAAGTGGTATATCAGCAGGGTACTTGTGGTTTCGTCACAATTACTTAGATTGTAAGTATCTCCATGAACGGAGGGCCCTGTAAGTAGAAGTTTCTTGTTGTATTTAAGTTTAAACCAAGTCTTATTTTTTGAGAAATTTTTCCTTACATTTCCTTGAATGGAAAAATTGAAAAACTGGTGTGCACCTGCACAATCCAAAAAACGCAGAAATATGAATTTCGCTGATAATTTCCCAAGAAATGTGAACATTTAAAGTACTGCATCGCATCCAGCATAAGCAATATTTGTTGCCTGTAATGATGGTAGTAGGAGGTTACAAATATTGTCAGGTTGTATGTTTATCTCAATAAAAAAATAAACACTACAACAACGCTTTAAAATGCACGTAAGTACTTCATAATTATCCTGCAATTCATGCACTGAAAATCATTCGTGCATAACACGAAACTTTATATACATTATTTGTGATCAAGATCTACGGATAATACGTATTTGGGAATATTAAACAATATTAAAAACCGCTTTGCAAAGTGCTTAGCGTCAATTATCTTCCAACTGACCAAAATACACATTCGAAAAAACATAGTATAAACTTTTCTCGTTTTGTAATAACCGAAGCAGGTAACTCATTTCCAATTTATCACTCAAAGAGCAAGGTTTGGTCATTCTGAAAACCAAGAAATCAATTAACAAATTAATGTTTTATTCTTGATTCCAATTTTTCTAATGACTGTGTTTTGTCAAAATACTTTACAAAAATGCGCATTTTTGTTGTTTTTTGAGTTTGTTCTAGTCCATGGAAATGGTGTAAGCAGTGCCAGTTCGTATGTAAGTTTATACTAATGTTATTCAAATGTAAATAAAAAACTTTGTTGTTTTTCCAATGAGAAAAGACTTCGGTTGTTAAATTTCTGGGTATCCAACTAACGCTGAAGGAATTTTCGAGGAATTTTCGCATTAATTATTTTAAAATCTTGTCAGTTTAATGAGGAGCGTCTATTTCAGTCTGCGAAGTAGTAAAATTATGCTTAAATAGCTGTTTTGTTGAGAAGAAGCCACAAGTCAATGTTTTTTTAAATTTTTTAGTATTTTTTTTTACATTAACTCCACATAGGAGGCCCTGAGGAAAATAATTTCCCTCAGGACCTGTGTCATCTGGGATGCTGTGTGGAGGGTTTTTTGAGGAGAGGAAAGAATGAACATTGGTCTTGAAGAGAACCATGTTGTAGGAAGGAGGAAACACAGAGGCCGGCAAATCATTCCACAGCCGAGCTGTTGAACGACCCGTTCTCATGTGACAAATGTCAACCGTGTACAAATGTTGGACACGCGTTTAGCGAGATTCCCGACTATGCACCGGTGCCGAAGGGATCAATGACGCTAGTTCCATCTTCCATTGTAATACCTGTAGAACAAGGACAGCATTCCCACCCGACGCCTGTGCTCTAAAGATTGCAATCCGTATGTTAAGATGGGAGATCTATTAAGCGGACCGCCCGTTTTTGCACAGAGTCGAGGATATTTTTAAGGTATTTTGGAGCTCCAGACCAGAGTATGCTTTATGTGACCCGAATAAATTAAAAATAGGCATTAAAATAACTTGTAAAACAGAGTTTAGAATCGCTCGATTTCAATCTCAAAGGTGGTTTTTATTTATTTGGTGTATATCATCATCATCATCATCATCATTATCATTATCATTACATAGTATAAAATGAAGTCGCTCAAAACGTATGTACACATAGATCTCTTAAATTACGCAACGGATTTTCATGCGGTTTTCACCATTAGATAAAGGGATTCAAGAGGAAGGTTTATATGTATAATACATGCTTATTTAAGTAGACAAAAGCCGAGAAATTCAAATAATCAATTCAGGCAGCGGGCAGCGTGCAGCTGGCAAGCGGGTGGTGTGGATTGTATAAAGGTTGGATAATGGCGTTGTGTTTCATTAGCTACAGCAACGTGTGGCCGGGTCTACTAGTTTATAAATAAAGGAAAAAATGATCAAGGGAAACTGTTATAAAATATAATCGTCGTAAAAAGCAAAAGGCTTCCGGCGGATTAATTAAATCCTTGTTTTCTATCTATAAACGATTGCTTAACCCATCAGGCTAATTTGTTCCCTTTCTGGAACAACTCATATAGGTCTCATAAAAATCGTTGTGTTTCCTTTACTATCATGGTCAGAAATATGGTTTTAATGGTGTTAGAAAGAGAAAACATAATCCTTTATAAAGTATGAAAGTTTACCACAAAATAAATAAAATATACACCTTTATGAAACCAAACTTTGAAAAAAATTAAGAAATTTTGGAATTTTCACATGAAACGACAAAAAAGTGAGTAGACGCTAACATTTATAATAAATTTGTCTAATACGTTAAAACGTAAGGTGAGCCATTTTTAAAACTTTTTTTTATGATTGTATTCAAAATTTCCAAAATTATGTGAATTGTGAATTTTATGCGAAGCGGAAATATTTTGGGATGTATAAAGGGTGTAACAGAGTAGAGAAGTGACAAGTATGCATACGTATCAGAATTATCGTAATAATAATATTATTGAATCCGCTGTTATCCAACATTTCATCTCGGAACTTGCCTGCCGACACCCAGGCACCCAAATCCGTCAATTATTTTATTATTATTACTGTTTCTGCTATTACGTTCAAATACCACACTACAGACAACGAGTCTAGTTTACTGGGTCACATAATAAATAATAAACATATATTTCCAGGGTGATTTTAGGCTGAATACGGAGCTAATAAGAAACTGCGAGAAAGGTGGTAGGCCCCAGCGGGACACTTACTTCCTTCTGAGCAGCTACCTGAACTCCAAGGGACACCATGTAGTCATGTACAACTTCACTGTTATAAGGGACACAGGACCAATAAGAGTAATATATTCCAATTCTATAAGTCTTACTACTTTTTTATTTATTTATTGTTATGTCTGCCCTTTCCTCGACAGATAGTAATTATTAATACGGTTCTTTTAATATAAATGTGTTTATTACTATAATAACCTAGCTGGATAGCTACGACTTTTACTATTCGGGGGTAGGTAAATCTCTGGAGCCTTGCCACGGGAGCTCGCAAAGTATATCTCTGAGACTGCTTCTTGTACGCCAATGCCATCTGGCGAGCTATGGTGCAAGCTACATGCTTACCGCCATCTATCGTATTCTTTCCATATGAAATACTTAATTACTCTACATCACACCCTCCCCCACCTAACCTCAAGCCCTGGCTACAATAAATACAAGACATGTTCTTTTCAAAGAAGTTATACAATTTGACAAAGAAAATAGGATTTTAAATATTTCATTTATACACGATTTTATACTCTAAATTCAACCAAACATAGACATGATTTTAAATATTTCAACTTAAATATTTCTGTTTCTCTGGGAGGGACCTTTATGAACGCCTTGAACGGAGCCTTCCTTCCCAAGGTCTTAGTTGAGTAGTTTGCTCTCGATCATCCGCTGGTAATCTGAAATCAAGAGAACTCCACGTTAGCCCCTTCAACAAAGCTGAGGTCCCCAACTCGTCTGAAGCGCATTTCGTGACCTCAGACGCGGTGGGTGGGTTATTATCTTCACTCTCCTCTTCCCATCTCACAGATAAACTCTTTAACTGATCAATATGTCTCTTCCAAGTCAACGGAGTACCACAGATCCTAACGATATAAACTTTTTTACCCACTTTCCTTTCTACAATACCTCTAACCCAACCAACTTTATTCACCTGACGGAAGTCCTTGACCAGACACTTTTGACCAACATGTAAATTCCTAATTTTTACGCCCCCATAATTCCTTATTTGATTATCTTGACTCCTTTTTATATTATCGTTAGCTATTTTTCTCTGTTCTGACACATCTTCCTGAGTGGTTTTAGGAATTAAACTACTGAAAGTTGATTTCAGTCTCCTACCAAACATCAAGACTGCCGGTTCTAATCCCGTTGTGCAATGTGGCGAATTTCGATAATCAGATAAAAAATCACATAATCTACTTACATAATTTACTGGAAAATTATTCCTAACCATAATTTTTTTTTAAAAATTTTTTACCGTTCTAACTGAATTTTCAGTTTGTCCATTACACTGAGGGAATTTTACCGGTGAATTTAAAAATTCTATGTTATTCTCTTTAAGAAATTCTTTAAACTCTACACTAGAAAATGCTGTTCCATTATCCGAAACTATGCAATCAGGGTTACCAAAATTAGAGAAAATTCTTCTCAATTCCTTAATCGTGTTAAACGAATCCGGCCTTGGAACCTCTAAGCAATCGATCCACTTGGAAAAAGCGTCACAAATTACAAGAAACATTTTTCCTGCTACCGGTCCGCAGTAGTCTACATGCACCCTACTCCAAGTTGCCCCAGGGTTCGGCCACACTGACAAATGACTCTTAGAAGGTGCCGGCCTCATAGCCGCGCAATCATCACATTTTAGAACCATTTTTTCAATGTCATTGTTCAGTGATGGCCACCAAAATTAAGCTTTTGCTAGGCCCTTCATTTTAACTATTCCTAAATGAGATCTGTGTAATAACTCTAGCACATGTTCTTGTAAGGAACTCGGAATGACAATTCTATGTTGCCAGAAAAGGCAATCCTTGACTATGGACATTTCGTTTCTCTTAACCCAGAATCTCCACAGTACATCATCTCGACCAACTCGTTTTGGCCAGCCCTTACGCAAACACGTTAAAACTTCCTGAATAACCGTGTCTGTCTCTATAGCTGTGGAAATGAGCTTGATATCTATGTGCTCGCATTTATCTACATAACACACAAAATCTGATCCATAATCATCTTCAAATTCTTCTTGAGAATTTTCTACCGGAAGCCGAGATAGAAAATCCGCATGATTATGACATGACTTGACAAATTCTACCTTATACGCAAATCCTGCTAATATAATTCCATAACGCTGCAATCTGTTAGCCGCTAAGACCGGAATGTTTTTGTGTTCACCTAAAATCCTCATTAATGACAAAATGTCTACCCATAATGTCATTCTCTTCCGTACCAAACCGAAAAAATTTGTTCAACCCCAATCCTATAGCTAAAGCTCGAAGGTATCGCCATGTACCAACGTAAGCTACGGGTATCTTGAAATTATCACTTAAGTAACGCCATGTACAAAAAGCTAAAATTTCCAAAATAAAAAAAATGAACGCATAATTTGTGAGTAACGCCATGTACTACAAATTCTAATACGAACGAGATCGGGTATCTTGTAAGTATCGTCATGTACAAACAAATTCTACAAACAAATATGATCGGTGAAGTTGTTAAGTAACGCCATGTACAAACAACTCTAATATCAAAATGATATCACCCTTCCTCCTACTTAATGGTACTCTCGGGGAAGCAAACTCCCCACTAATTAATCGAAGAATTTATTCCGTCTTTTACTATTGACTTTAATTCAGACTCAACTTACTTTTATTGTTAATAGGATCGGCCTAGCATTGAGAAAAAAAAATTTGGACCCGCGTCTTTATTCACTATAAAAGACACCTAAAATGATTTACAAACCACAAGAAAAAAAATACAAAAACAAAAAAAACTTAAAATTTTTTTTTTTTTTTAAATTTACCCAACTAGTTAGAAAAAACTTCCGGGTAATCTTGAATAAACCTTTCTCCATTCCTCATTTGCGGCGTCACTAAATTAATTGTCTCCTGAGAAGTTATCCCAAGATCGAAACATTCCATAAAATCTCTTCCCACAATTAATTCTGTTCCTTTTATTACTACAATAAAATTAATATTTTTGTTCCTACCCTTAAATTTCACATCAAAAATCGCCTTTCCTACGACTTTTAAACGATTATTTCCATAACCTGAAATAATCCGCTTGTCTTGTGACAAAATGATTGAACTAAAATGTCGTTTAAAAATACCCTCCGGCATCACACATAAAGATGAACCGGAATCAATCATTGCCGTAAACTTCTTGTTATTAATTTCAATTTCAGCAGTAATCGGACTAATTGACGCAACTAAAACTTTACTATCCCTGTGATTTTCAAAAATGGGATTTATAGGATTATTCTTGCAGAATTTCTGTAAATGCCCAACGCCCTTACATTTAAAACATTTCGCATTACGAAATTTACAAACAAACGATAGATGATCATTCCTTTTGCAAATAAAACACTGTTTTTTAACACTACCCACGGGTGATCTAAAATTCGTACCTGAATTTGATCCTAACCTATAAGCTGGTTTCGTGTTAAAACTACCCTTGGGGCTCGTCGATCGTTCCCTACGCTGATCCCGCTTGAACCCATCGCTAGTAACTCGTTTTTTTACTAGGTTTACTTCTGATTTTACTGTATTAGCACTATCCAAAGTTGACATACTAACTGCAAGTCCTTCTATTTCATTAAACGACAACGTTTGCCCTTCTACGAAAATTTTCTCCTTCGCGCGTCCCGGTAACAACCCGATTGCAAACATGTCTATGAGGTTTTTTTCAAGCCTCGTTTCGAATTGACAATACGTTGCTAAAGAACGAAGTCTAACCGCGAAATCTCTTATCGTCTCGCCTTGTTGTTGCCTCGCTAAAAAAAAATTCTCCCGTTCTTTAAAAACTGAACGATTTTTGTTACAATGTTTGTCGAGAAGCGCTAAAAGTTTATCAAAAGATAAGTCCGTTACTTTACTTGGAAAACACAGATTAATTAGTAAGGTCAACATTTCTGATTCTAGGAGATTCAAAAAAAAAGCCCGTTTTTTCTCCACAGACGCTTTGTCATCATGGATCACGAAAAATTGCTCTATCCGAAGTCGAAACAACCCCCAGTCTCCGGAGAGATGGCAAAACGGTGGTATTCTACCCGATTCCATAACTCCCAACAACTAAATCGGCAAAGAAAAATCAACAAGAAAACAATAACAAATAATCCCTCTCAAAGAATCAAAAATACTTATCTCAGGAACTCTTCTGGTCTCCCTCTGGGTTTTATCCTTGTCTTCTGATTAATTGATTAATCCAATGATCCACAGATTCGTCCTTGAAACTATTAATCCAATGATCCGTTTTGACCTTGAAACTTCTGATTAATCCAATGATCCACAACCAGATCGCCTCCTTGCGGTATTTCACTTCTGTTCCTAAAACAAAAATCTTCTTATTCAGCCCGTAGCCACGGAACCAAATGCTCCTTAATCTCGAGCAGAATCTCTTCCGATTCCTTGCCAAAACTGCAAGTCACTCCAGCAGTGACTTAGTCCTCCGTGTCCAGCACCAATTGTTATTCGCACGCGTAACTTTCACACAATTATACTTATACGGCTGCGCCAATTGTTATGTCTGCCCTTTCCTCGACAGATAGTAATTATTAATACGGTTCTTTTAATATAAATGTGTTTATTACTATAATAACCTAGCTGGATAGCTACGACTTTGGTAATTATCGGTTCGGATTGGCCACGCTTATTACGAATAATTTTTAGAAAAAAACTTTAGATTCGCCTTAAGTACTATAAAAGGAAACTTTTTGGCTTTGGGGCGGCGGAAAATAATGCATTTTAATTTTCAATTGCATAAAACCAAAATTCACTTCGCGAATCGACACAGCGAAAATCCGCGGCCGTAGCTGTCACTGTTATGGACTGTAGCTGACTTCGTGGGATACCTGCATGAAATACCGCGAATCACAAACCATGTTGCACAAACCTAGCGTAGCCGCTAAACCACTTGAAAACTGGGATGTTTTTCTTGCGTTGACGCGAGTAGGCGTTATAAAGGGGCACATTCTTTTGTATCACAAACCATGTTACACAAACAAGCCCGCTAGAGAAATTTCATAATTACGCGCTTTATCCCACGAAGTCAGCTACAGTCCATAACAGTGACAGCTACGGCTGCGGATTTTCGCTGCGTCGTCGGTTCGCGAAGTGAATTTTGGTTTTATGCAATTGAAAATTAAAATGCATTATTTTCCGCCGCCCCAAAGCCAAAAAGTTTCCTTTTATAGTAATTAAGGCGAATCTAAAGTTTTTTTCTAAAAATTATTCGTAATAAGCGTGGCCAATCCGAACCGATATTTACCACGACTTTTACTATTCGGGGGTAGGTAAATCTCTGGAGCCTTGCCACGGGAGCTCGCAAAGTATATCTCTGAGACTGCTTCTTGTACGCCAATGCCATCTGGCGAGCTATGGTGCAAGCTACATGCTTACCGCCATCTATCGTATTCTTTCCATATGAAATACTTAATTACTCTACATCACATTTATAATTCATACATGCCTATGACTGATTAAAAAAATGCAGGTAGTCCTACGAAAGGGGTACTTTTTTAACAAACTACCTAGCTCAATAGAGAAAACATTTCTCGTAAATGGATTTTTTTTTTTTACATTAACTCCACACAGGAGGCCCTGAGGAAAATAATTTCCCTCAGGGCCTATGTCATCTGGGATGCTGTGTGGAGGGTCTTTTTGAGGAGAGGAAGGAATGAACATTGGTCTTGAAGAGACCCATGTTGTAGGAAGGAGGAAAAACAGAGGCCGGCAAATCATTCCACAGCCGAGCTGTTGAACACAAGAACGAGTCGAAGAAACGACCCGTTCTCATGTGACAAATGTCAACTGTGTACAAATGTTGGGCACGCGTTTGGCGTGTTTCCCGACTATGCACCAGTGCCGAAGGGATCAATGATTGGGGAGTAGAGCCATTATAGTTAATAAATATAAGCTAGGTAACGTAAAAGTATTATTTTTCTAGTACAAAACCACATAGTGCAATTGATGCGCGGTAGAAATGAAACTTTCAGAAAACTAAAGTAGACAAGGGTGGAGAGGCTACAAAACACCGCACAAAGAGGAGACTCATAGGCTACGAACACCGCATAAAGAGAAGATGATCGGATCACAACGGCGCTAAAGAAGTTTTCGCTTAAAAAAATAATAATTACATCATTTTTTTAAAGTGAATCCTTCTTTAGCACGGTTGTGATTTGAAACCCGATGAAACGGAAAAAAGCGACACTAAAAAGGGACATACACGTTATACACATATATCTATAGGATTTGGCCTGCGAGAGAATGAGATATTATAATCGGTCTCCTTCTTGTGTGGTGCTTCGTAGCCTCCCCACTCTTGTATACTGAAGGTTTCACTTCTGACGCGTGTAAACTGCACACTCTGGAACTTTTAAATAACTAACCTGTACGTTAAACTTAATTAAAAATAGTTACTGAATTGTATAACAGAAAAATAAAATTAAAAATGGGAATACAAATAATGTACAAATGAACGTTTCTCGGCCAAAAGTATTATACTTTTTATGTATTAGGTATATACCTCTTTCTTTAGCTAAAACGTCTCGGACAACTGTCCGAAATGTTAGCTAATGAAGGAGCTAGCACAACACGGTATAATACCCCAAAAATAAATCACCGTATACTTTTGGCTGTTGAAATCTAAAATCATATCCGATTACAAAGTTCTTTAACGAATTTATTATGTAACCTATGTAGATAGTGTCTCACATTCGACGTTATTTGCATGGGACATCTATTGATTTTTTCAAAAAGGTTGCGGTCGTAAATACGGGGAAAATTAGTTGAGAATGATATTGTTATTTCGGATTTGAAATATGTGATCGAAAAAAATTATAGAAAAAATACAGGTCCCAATGGCCCAGTTGGTTAAGGCACTGTACAGTCCCAGTTGCAGCCGTTACCTTTTTATTTTTCTGTTCATTGTTCTGTTACATGTTTCGTTTAGATTTTTGTTCTACTTTAATGATAAAGTTAAATGTATAGAATCTGTGATGTGAATCGTAATGTTTTTCTTCCCTAGGGTCGAATTCGAATACTAAAATGGGCCAAGGAAAGGTTCGAGCCATCTCTGAGTTACAACCAGGACAATGTTTGCAAGTTTTTCTTTCCAATGGGTATTGTAAAATCAGTGCTGAAAGTTGATTCAAAGTGCAACTTTGTAAAGGTAATGACTTTAGTAGTTTTCTGTAAAATTCTCTTTTTTAAAGTGATAGGTAAATCTCGAAGCCAAGTTTTGAACCACTAATGTAGCTGAAAGATAATTTCAGAAATTCGAGTAGTGTTCGCTAGATGCTGTTTTGCAAATATCCATACAATTAATGTAAAAACTATGAGTGCCTTCCGTGCAAATTTGAATGGAAACAAATGTTCCATTTAGCACGAGCTCTGTCTCACTTACACTCTACTAACATCGTATTTGTCCATTTATTTGAATTTCGTAATCATGGTGAAACACAGCTTTTTATTCTAAATTTAAGGCCCGACTGGCCAAATATTTGGATCACGAAACACGTCTTCGGGGCATTTCATGTGTTCTTCTTTATTTTTTTGCAAACAGCTGTTATATTCTGGACCCGGAATGCAGCTGGTTTTCAGCAGAACCTCTAAATGGGTATATAATGTAAATTTATTGATTTCTTTTAGCGTCTTCAAATTTGCAATTATTATTAAGTGTATTTCTTTGTAATTGTTTGTTTATTTCAAGGAAACGTATAGCGGGGAGTACGACGTCGATGAGATTGTCGACAGTTTTCTCGGAAAGCAGTTTTTCTTTGGAAAATTTAAGTTCCGCTTCGAGTGGTTTACCAAAAAGCAGATGACCCTTTGCGCTGACGCCATTATTGAAATATTACCAAAAAAATAACTGGTACGAAAAAAAATAGAGCTGTAGATTCTTCAAAGAACCCATGTTATAAAAAAAATCTAATAAAAATTTATTTTGATCCAAAAATACAAAATTCTTTTTTATTAATATTTATTTTGTTGCCAGTATACTGTACTGTATTTTCAACTTTACTTCAATGTGTATTTATTTTTGTGTTTAACAAGAACTTTTGGTACGAAAAACTCTGAAAATAAATTTCTGATTTCATGGTATACGAGGATCGGTCATGTTATTTTGATGTTAGATAGTACAAGATTTTCAACTGTCTCTCAAAAGATTTTAAAACTAAAATTTGTTTACTTCGTATGCTCATTTTTTTCGTAATATGTATTACAGATTTATGTAATCCTATTACAATACATATGACATAACTTTAAATGAATAAATGAAAAAAGGAGAGTAATCTATTTTAGAGTTTTTGCTAAAATGACTTTTGAAACCTTCAACGCCAATGTTGAAAACTTCAAGAGACCTAGAGATATCATTTAGCAGCACCATACCTCTTATCACGATGTTCTGGGCCAGAACGTCTATTCAATCGCATGGGATACAGATCAAGTCATGGTGTCGGCCCTGGCGGTAGTTGTTTAGTACGAACTATAAAGATAGCATTCCAAGAGGTATGGGCTATCAATAAAATAGTTTATTATCTTAAATTGGTTCAGAGAGTAAATCCGTGTGATGCATAAATCGTGGGTATTCATCATGCATTCTGATATATAGATACCTAAGACTTTTTTTTGTGGGTTCTATTAATTATATGTATTTTTTCGAGTGTCTAAATAGCAGCAGCGTATTCTAGTTTTATTTGTATAAAGCCTCAATTACATTGAGCGAGTTTACAAGCTACTATCTACTAAGTTTAAAAGCGGGTGAATCGGCGAGTGAGATTGTCATGATGACACACAAAACTGTCCACTCGCTCAGTAGCGAACTACCTAACGAAGCCTGCGTGAACTAATTCTGTCAGATGTTTGACAGTAGAAGTCAGCTGTTTATTGGCCGCCATATTGAAAACATAAATAAACCAATCACGAATAAGCGAGTAGCAAGTAAAGTTGCCGACCTTTCAACTTTTTTCGTAGATAGTCAACAATCTGCTAGTTAGCAAGTAATACGATTACACTGAGCGAGTTTACTAACAGATAGTGAATTTCCCAGATAGTAGCTCGTAAACTCGGTCAAAGTCATCGAGGCTTAATGCAGTAGAATACCGATATCATTGCTACGGGCTTGGAAAATTGTTCTTGTTTTTATTACAAACCCAAGAAGTTTGTAACACAATGATACCAACTCCACTTTTTTTACATTAGCTCCACACAGGAGGCACACGTTTCATCTTATGGGTTGCCGTGTCGAGGGTTTTTTAAGGAAAGGAAAGAAAAGAAGTTTTGGGAAGGAAATAGGTACGAGGGGTGGATAGAAATCTGGGGGTCAGTGTGTCCAGGAGTGACGAACGTATGAATCCATCCCTCCAACCACGGTGCAAGGCGATGGGTCGAGAGATTCCGGCTGGAGAGGATAAAAGACCTCCCTCAACCATTCTCTCTCGATCCTGCCCACCCGCCCGCCACATAACACCTCAAAAATAAATAACCAAAAATATATGGTAAGTTTGGGATCAAATGTGACTCCGGGGTCCCTTATGGATTTAACTAATGACAATATTTCATCTTTTAGGTTATAATTGAATTTATTTTTGTTTTTGGAAAACTTTTATCGCGGTGAAACATTTTTTTACATTAAAGAAAAGTTTATTCTCATCGGTCCATCAAGATATTGCGTCTAAATCAAGTTGTAATTTAATACAATATTGAATGCCGCATATCGTATCATATCATATCCTGAACAGTTTGAGATCGTCAGCAAAAGCAAGCAAATGGTACTTTAGATGCACTCCTGAATATCATCAATCAATATCAAGAATAGTAAAGGTCACGTATTATAATTATAATCATTTTATTCTTTTTTATTCTTTGTTTACACATTGTTAATACTTTTTACTTTATTGGTGCTCTGTTAATACTTTTAGTATGAGAAAAGATAGTTCTTATTAAGGCATCTAAAAAATCACTGTTGCATGTGCCACGAGTAGATTGGGACTGCTTACAATTATGTATCTAAATGTGGATATGATATTGGCCTTGTTGATTAGTACCTACTGTAGTCAATGACTTCCTTCTCGTCAGAGGATACAAGTCAGACAGGGGACAACACGACATTGTCAGATTTGGACTGGCGCCAACTAATTTCAGAGTTTGATGTTGAACCAAGATATTTTATCGTTTCGCACCAGTATAATTCTGTACCAACCTGGAAGAACACAGTGTTTATAAGACTTTAAGGGTTTTTATCAAAATTGAGTAAAGTAGGAGGTGACAGTTATTTCGCATTATTATTTTTTTATGTGAATACCGCAAAAGCGTCCCTACTGTTCAAAACCGCCTGAAACCAGTGAGGATGTTGCTTTCCCAATTGGGGTATGTTGTAATTCCGATGGCAGTGGGGAGTGAAGGAGGTGAGAAAGAGGAAGGCAGCCTCCATGGTCGAGGGGTTAAGCCTCTCGACTACCGATCCGGAGTACAAATCCAAGGCGTGCCCAAGAAAATCATATTGATTTATTATTAATAATAATATTGATAATATTTGACGATTTTTTATTACCACCTTTATTATTATAATTTACTAGCTGGTTCCCGGCATGCGTTGCAATGCCATATTAAAATAAATAACTAGTTCCTCCCTGCATGTCCTTTCCCGTGCGTCCCCGTTCCTCTCCCGCACCCACTTCCCCTCCCGCGTTTCCCTTCCACCTTCCCCGCCTACCCTCTCCCCTCTCCCCTCTCCCGCTCCCCTATCCTCCCGCGCTTCATTATATTCAGTCCCAGTACATTCAGTTTTCAAACAGCTCGCGTGCCATCTATTACAATTTTTTTTTTTAAATTTTTTACAAATAATATTTTTTGTATATTATAAGAATAATAAATCTAATTTGGTACCTAACATAGGTACCAGTGGCGGTCCGTGAGTTTTCAGTGAGCAAGAGCGCTAACATTGAAAAATATGACGTTATTTACGTGGTTGTAACTGAAAATGAATTTTATTTTTCTCAAAATTTCAATTTTTTGTATGAAGATCTTCAGGATTATTTCAGTCAAGGGATGCGCCGCATCCACTTACTGAAAGATCTTCATACAAAAAGTTTAAATTTGGATAAAAAAACAATTTTCAGCTACACAAACATCAGTAATGTCGTATTTTTCAATCTATGCACTCTGGCTCACTGAAAACTCGTGGACCGCCACTGATAGGTACCTATTTAAATATCTATAATTTAAAAAACCCGTAGACAAATCATTTATTACAGAAAACAGCTGCCTGCTAAATTCACATTCATCAAACGCGCGAAATGTCAAACGTGTGAAGTTAAAATAGTCTGTTTTCTGATATTATCCAATTTTCTTAATGTTTTCTTTCCGTAAGAACCTTCTACAAATTATAATCTTTACAAATTATTAGAAAAGTACAAAAAAAGATTAATGAAGTTAAAGTCGTTCTGAAGTTATGGCGTGACCAAAGGAATCAGGGATTCATTTTTATATATATACATTCATTAGTTAATTTTTATCTTTTTATTGAATTTTATTAAATTGTGTCATGAGGGCCTTATCACGGAAAAAGCACCCAGTGAGGCTCAAATTACTTGATTTTGAAAATATATATTACTAGCTGGAACCCGGCATGCGTTGCTATGCCATTTATTACATAAATTGTTTCTCCCTGCGTGTCCTTTCCCATTCGTGCCGTTCCCCTTTTGCCTCCCCTTAATCTCCCGCGTTCCCTTCCCCTCTCGCGTTCTCACTCCGCCTCCTCCACCTTCCCTCTCCCCACTCCACTCACTCCCTTCCCCCGTCCCGCGAACACCCCTCCCGAATTCCCCCCCCCCCCCTCCCAGGTTCCCCTCCCCCTGCCTCAATCCCCTCCCCTCCCTACCGCGAACTTTCTAGCCGAGTTTCCCTCTCCCTCCCTCTCCCGCATTCCATACGTTCAGTCCCGGTACATTCACATTTCAGCTCGCGTGCCACCTATTGCAATTTTTGTATACAAATGTCATAATGCCAGAGCTCACCACTAGTTTTATACAAACCTTGTCCTGACAATAACGAACACAAAAAAAAAAGAATTTTCCAATTTGGTGCAGTCATTCAGAAGTTATGCGCGTACATACATTTCGGCGATTAATTTTTATTTATAAAATAAAGAAAGATTAAAAATAAAATAAAAATACTAGGTAAATACCCGAATAAGTAAAAAAAAAATCAACAGCAGCTTAAATATATTTACACAATAAATTGCATCGTAAGCAAAAAATCAGATTTAGTAAAAAATAATGTAGTTTAAAATAATTCCCCAGGGCCTACATCGTCTTTGGGGATGCTGTGTGGAGGGTTTTTTGAGGAAAGGAATGAAAGGAAGTTCTGGGAAGGAAAAAGGTATGAGGGGTGGATAGGAATTTGGGGATCAGTGTTTCCAGGAGTGACAAACGTAAGAATCCATCCCTCTCACTGCGGTGCAATTCAATGTTCCGAGAGACTCCTGCTGGTGAGTTCTCCCTCAACCAGTATCTCTCGATCCGGCCTGCCACGCAGCAGATCGATTGATGCACTACTTGGAGTGACCAACGGCAGAGGTATTGGCGGCGGTACCAAATTGAAATGTACGATCTATATGACAGTACGATCTATATGACTCTTGGAGAGTCCTAGCCACCACATAATGTTTTCCTCCAGTATCGTGTTACAGAATCTACAAGAAAAGTTTGCTTGATGCTGCGGTGCATTCTATTTCTGAGCAAAGTGTTCTTTCAATTACTTCCAAACCTTTTTACATTTTGTACATGGACGCGATTTAGATTATAAAACATACAGTAGATGTCATTTTTACATTTGGAAACTGGAGCTCCAGCGTAGTGAAATCGATAACTTTACAATATATGGTTGTCCCGAGCACGGTTCCACCGTTGACAGCCGAATCGATAATTACAGGGAATAAGTAAGGAACCGATATTCGCTGACAACACTTGGGGCATTTTCTCTGAATTAACACTCTGAAATGTCAAACGCCTGTTACGTAACGACGGGATCGAACCGCCTGATTACGAACTTATAACAAATTAATAATAAATAACACCACAATGATTAGGACACAACAACAATGGTTCAATTTAAATACTCACAAAAACCAAATTATAATACAAACCTCCGGCTAGCTTCTCTCAGGGATATTGTGTTCTCAATTCGATCGGATTTGATTCAAAACGACTGTCGCTTTATTGTTGGAATAATTATAGGTAGGGTTTTAATAAATTAGAAGATCTCTTGTCGCTTTTAAATAATTTGTGAATTTATTAATGACTCGACGCTTCTAGGAAAAGCTTTAATCCCTTCATGAACGTGAAATTATTGATTCTAAAATGTAATAAAAGAGTTGAATGGATAACACATAATTATACAAGTTTTACGTACGTTACGCCGTCTCGAGTTTCATCTGGGCAGAGAACCTCGTCCGGAAACACCACTGAGTTGATTTAGATATATAAAATTTAACTATATTTTAAATTACGTGTTCCAAAAAACGTTGGAACCAAAAGGATCTAGGCGGCCCCGGCCAAAATGCAAAAAGACCGACCCATAGCGCAGTTAAAACCAGAAGAAGGCGCAAGGGCTCTCGGCCCCATCGGAAGGGCTGCTCGGCCCCCTCCCGAAATCCGGGCCAATCAAAACGTCTAGCCAATGTTGCCAACTTTTGACAACTAATAGTAAATATTTAGTACTTGACGACGGAAATATTCATATAGGGGTAGGAAATTATAAATCAAGAAAGTACTTCATGACACGCCATACAATTACTTGAAGATATTAATAAATTGGCAATATTGAATTGAAATACCAACCTAAATATGCTTTTGCATTTACTTCGTGTAATGTTCTTTGATTTGTGTTGTGGGTCACTAGCCCACAATGTAATGATTACAACGTAAGTTCTTTTTTCTGGTTTATTGCGAATTACATTAGGAACAAATATTGTTAGTAGCGTCGGTTTACAGGCGATCTCTAATTAGGTCTGACCACGGTTTGCCGAACGGCCGATTGCACTTTGCACTACTTGTAGGCACGTTCGGAAACACTCGGCGCCGCCCGACCATCTCCGAACGAACGCGGTCTTTTCGTGTGGCATTCTACACCACTACACTCATATACTACACTTCATGATACTAAACGGGAGTTAATTACTTAATGAAGTCTTTGGTCATATTTCAACCACTTTCGTTTCTGAAAGATCGAATGGAATGAATTGGTCGCGTCTTAGTTGAATTACTTAAATCTATGGACAGCACAGGTATATTACTTCTTTCAATTTTGAGAACTTCGTTATTTGAACTCCGTTCATTAATAAGCCAGTAATTTTGCATAATAAATAATAAATTATCAAAATAAATGCCTAAATTGACAGTTAACCGAAACTTATCTGATCCTATGTAGTCCGGGCTAAAATTTATCAACCGAGGCGTCTGTATAAATATCTCTTATCAATTGTTGACCGTGCTCGCAAATATTGATAACTAACCATATATAACGGATTTAGTCAATATCGTATTAATACAGGGTTTTTTCTTTCGTCCATGCTAGACCTCTTGAGGTGAAAACCAAAATTTCCTCTGAAATCATAACGTATACGATAATGTCTTGTCAACAAAGAAATCAAAATGCTTCTTCATTGTGAATAGAGTTTAAATGTCTGTTTAAGGCGTTAATAAGATGGCCTTACGGTAACAGCATTTAAAATACATAATACGCTATTTTATTGACACACCTCAATTTTTTTATTATTTTCTAACTGTGACGGCATGAGACAGAGACAGAGAGTATGCTGATGTATAAAAGGGCGTAATATGAGCTGTACAGCTCTCTTCAGTTTTACTCTTCACATAATAAACATAGTATCATTATCTTACGTTATTACTACCTACAATATACCGTAGCCCCCCCCATCTGCGCACCACACAGCGCAGATCTTACACTAACAAATACCGCCAGGATCGACACCATGATCTGCCACGTATTCCACATGCAATGCGGAGGCCATTATGTGTACCGCCGCCTCTGAAACCATTTATTGGAAATCATAGGCCACCCCAATTGGTTCGCTATGTACGGTGACTTAACAGAGGTGTTGGGCTGGGCTGAGGCTCCTCCGGGAGCTTTTCATGGGCTGAGGCTCTTCCGGGTCTTGGCGAGTCTGCCCACCAACTACGTGACAGGCTAGACCGGAAGAAAAAGGTTGAGGGAGGTTTTGATCAGTCCAGCAGGATTCTCTCCGAACATCGCCTTGCGCCGCAGTGAATGGATTCATACGTCCGATTTCCTTCCCAAAACTTCCTCTCCATCCTTTCCTAAAAAAACCCTCTAAACAGCATCCTCAAAGATGATTGCTGTGTGGAGTTATTGTTAAAAAAACATGCCAAAACAGATGTGCTTGGCCAAGCATAGCGTGACAACAGGTATGGTGGTGCTAAATTATATCTCTAGGACACTTGTAGTCACTTAACATTTTCAACATTGGCATCAATAGTCATTTTAGGCAGGAACTGAATAAAATATATTTTTATTATATTTCAAGTATTTATTTTTTAGTTTATTTATTTATTTATTATAAGAATATTGTACATTGTTTAGTTTTTTGTGTTATTTCATCCGCCATGTAAGGGATGTCCCTGTGTTATGGCGGGTGAAGTTTACAGATTGGAAATTATACACGTAATGGTTGATAAATTAAATTATAAGTTGTACAAATTAAATTAAATTGCAAAATTTTATAATAATAATTAGTTAATTAATAATAATTTAATAATTAATAAATTAATTATATAATTAAATTAATTATAATTATATAATTAATTTATAAAATAAATAATTATAAAATAATTAATAAATTAATTATATAATTAAATTAATTAATAATAATTTAATGTTGCTTAGCAACGCAAGCCTTGACGTTTGCTTGTATTTTAGTTCTCTGATTTTTTTATTGTATCAGATAGAAAAGAATTAGCTTTGATCCCAAAACATATAAATATTTGAAAATAAGTATATTAGATAACGTAATAAATAAACTGCCAGTGGACCGTAGGATATTTAGGTAAATAAATACAAAATAATTTTTTCCTTTTGTGAGGACTTCAGTAACCAAGGTAAACAACTATATTTTGAGATTACGTTGAAATTTATTTTGTAGGTAAATTTAATTATATATTTTATTTTGATAACATTATTCTACAATATAATATATATTATAGATTTGTAGTATTGAAGGGTAGTTTACATTAAAATATTTAATTTGGAGATATTGAAAACTATTTGTTGACACTAGGTAACGACGACAGTTGCTTGGTTACTGGAATGTAGGAATTAATAATAATTAATAAATCATTTCCAAGTTGTTTTGAAAGGTGACACAATGTCATTTTCAACCAACGGAAATGAAAATGGGTTTATTATGTCATCTATACAGATGAACATTGATAATCTGAGACCCCAAAAAACAAAAGCAGGTATTCCTAGGCAGCGTATGAAATGGACGAACGATGTCAATATGTTCATCGTTCGTTCATATTTTTATGTAACTAAACTAGAAACAGATATGTTATTGTATAGGAAAAAATTACATTTACTTTTCTCACAAAATTATCCGGTTGCCCAAGTAAACGAACAAAGATTAGCTGACCAAAAAAGGTCAATTTTCAAAAATAATTTAATTCCTGTAGTAACATTAAATGAGATAAGAAAAGAAGTAGCAGATAGATTGCAATTGGAGAATAATTTAGATCAAATTAATACGAGTAGTAATGTTATATTAGATGCATTGAATGAAGATAGTTTAGCTAATATTCTAGTAGAAGAATCCAATGATATGAGAGTAGATTCAAATAACTTAGACATTATTCATAATCTTAGGGAAATCAATATTGCAAATTTAAACTTACTAGATGATAATGTAATAGAATTAGCTAACTTGCTTCAAAATAATATAAATAGATATATAGATATAGAGCCCACAGTTAGACCAAAATTACCAAAATTGCATACGTCAAAGAAATTATCTAAATTAATTTCTGAATTAAATAATTTAATTTTACCAAAAATAATATTTGACGATATTAGTTTTTTAGATCTTCATACAATAGTGTACGCTAGTGCTATCACTATATGTAATAAGTTAGGAGTTAAATTAATATCCTCTGATGATAGATCATATAGTTATAGTAAACCAGAATGGCAGATTAGATTAGAAAATGATGTAGTATTTTTAAGAAGTAGTATAGCTAGAGTAATTGAATATAAAAATGGAAATAGAAGTAGGAATATTTTGAGGTATGTAGATGAAATTGGGAGAAAATTTGGTTATAGCATTGGTAGTAATAATAATGAAAATATAATCAATGATTTATTAGATTTATTAAAACAAAAATTAGGTGTAAAAGCTAGTAGATTAAAAAGATATAATTATACGTATAATAAAAGAAATAATAATAGATTATTTCAGAAAAATGAGAAAATATTTTATTCCAAACTTGACGATAAACAGAATATTATTTCGAATAATAATATTCCGTTGCCATCTGAATCAGATATGCGCGATTTTTGGACAAACATTTGGAGTAAAGATATAAAACATAATGAGGCAGGTAACTGGATAGAAAATGAAGAACTCAATTGTTCAGACATTGAACAAATGAGTTTTTCTGATATATCGGTTGAATTGTTAGCCAAAATTATAAAAAATACTCATAATTGGAAAGCCACGGGTTGCGATTGGATACATAATTTTTGGTACAAACGTCTAACTACTTTACATCCTCTTTTTGCAAAAAATCTTTCAAAACTTGTCAGAGAACCTCAAAATTTTCCTAATTTTCTAACTAAGGGCATTACTTATATGTTGCCTAAAAGCGAACATATTAATAATCCCTCTCAATATAGACCCATTACATGTCTACCGACAATATACAAAATTTTAACCTCTTGCTTGACAGATTTAATATATACTCATTTGGATGAAAAAAATATTTTATCTGAACAACAAAAAGGTTGTCGCAGAAAACATATGGGATGTAAAGAACAGATAGTTATTGATTCTGTAATTTTAAAACAAATTCAAAATCAAAAGCGTAATTTACATACTTGTTATATAGATTATCAAAAAGCTTTTGATAGTGTCCCGCACTCGTGGCTAATCAAAATATTAAAAATATATAAAGTTAACCCAATTATAATTAGCTTTTTGAAAAATATTATGTCCTTTTGGAATACAGATTTGCTAGTTAATTTAAAAGGTAAGAAAATAGTAGTACCGGGCATTTCAATAAAAAGAGGGATTTTTCAAGGAGACTCATTGAGCCCTCTTTGGTTTTGCTTAGCATTGAATCCCCTTTCTAAAATGTTAATTAAAAGCAAGTTTGGAATAAAAATTAAGGGTAATACAAGAGAGAGTAGTATAGTTTCACATCTATTATATATGGATGATATAAAATTATTTTCAAATTCTGAATCAAATTTAGAGAAAATGATTAAGGTAGTTAAAATTTTTTCAGATGATATTAAAATGACTTTTGGTTTAGATAAATGTAAAACTATCCATATAGAGAAAGGCAAAATTGTAGATGGAGACGAGGGTATATTTAGAAATTTCAAAATTCAAAGTATGAAAGGGGATGAGGTTTATAAATATTTAGGATACCCGCAATCGAATAGATTAGATCACTCTAGTATTAAAAATGATATTAGGATTAAATTTCAAACTAGGATCAGAAAAATTTTAAAATGCAATCTATCTGCTAAAAATTTAGTAAAAGCAATAAATACTTGGGCAATACCTCTACTAACGTACTCATTTGGCATAATTAAATGGTCCAATACAGATTTAGATAGTTTAGAACGATTAATTAGAACTACGTTAACAAAATTTAATTGCCATCATCCAAATTCAGCTATAGAACGAATTAATTTACCTAGAAATTTAGGAGGTAGAGGTGTAGTCAAAATAACATCTTTGAAACACAATCAGGTAGAAATGCTTAGAAATTTTTTCCATAGGAAAGCTAATAGCTCAGAAATGCACAAAATAATTTGCAAGGCAGATAGAAATATTACACCTTTAAATTTATATGACGAGAATGCCAACATTCTTATAAATACTAACCAGGAATTATTAGATTCCTGGTCAAATAAAATTATTCACGCAAAACACTTCAATTATCTTAACCAAACGTATGTTGACAAACTTTCGTCAAACAAATGGTTGAGTATTGGAGAGTTGAACGCAGAAATAGAAGGATTTATGCTTGCCATTCAAGATAGAGTCATTAATACTAAAAATTATAGAAAGCATATAATCAAAGATATAAATCAAATTGATGATTTATGTAGAAAATGTTTGGCTTTTCCCGAAACTATAGAACATATTATATCGGGATGTTCTATATTAGCGCCTTCCGAGTATACATTTAGGCACAATCAGGTTTTAAAAATAATTCACCAAAGTTTGGTAATTAAACATAACTTGATTGATTGCCGTAATGTAGTACCTTATTATGAATATGAACCAAATTCATTTATAGAAAATGAATTTTATAAAATTTATTATGATAAAACTATACTAACAGACAGAACAATTAGTCATAATAGACCTGATATAGTTTTACATGACAAAATTAAAAAAATAACTTATATCATTGATGTAGCTATTCCAAATTCCTGTAATATTCAAAAAACTGTTTCTGAAAAAATTAGAAAATACACAGATTTAGGAAATGAGATTAAAAGAATTTGGCATTCTCGGACTATAAAAATATTACCATTTGTTATTTCGGCCACTGGCATAATACCTAGGAATCTGATTCAAAATTTAAGCATATTAGATTTGTCAAAGAATTTGTATATAAAAATGCAAAAAGCAGTAATTTTAAATACATGTAGGATTACAAAAGATTTTTTAAATATTTATATTGAGGGATCAGTAGGATTTATAGGTTCAATTAGAAATGCCACAGAGCCGAACCCTCTGATATGAAAATATCTGGAGTCGGTGAATTATATTCCCATTTGGTCTCTAGTAGGTTGACATGTTGTTCTTGTATTGTTTTGTATTTATAATACTTATATAGTGCAATTGCATAGCGTGGGTTGACTAGATGATCATTTGGGGAAGTGTGTGAAAGGGTTTAGTTTTTCCTTCTTTTTTTCCTTTTATTTTTTTTTTTTTTTGGGGAAAATTTAACCCGGACATTTAAATCTGGTGCGTTAAAAAAAAAATAATATATGAAATGAAAATTAATAATTTAGAAATGCCACAGAGCCGAACCCTCTGATATGAAAATATCTGGAGTCGGTGAATTATATTCCCATTTGGTCTCTAGTAGGTTGACATGTTGTTCTTGTATTTATAATACTTATATAGTGCAATTGCATAGCGTGGGTCGACTAGATGATCATTTGGGTAAGTATGTGAAAGGGTTTAGTTTTTCCTTCTTTTTTTCCTTTTTTTTTTTTTTTTTGGTGAAAATTTAACCCGGACATTTAAACATATAATAATTTAATTATTAGATGTCAAAGAATTTATATATAAAAAGGCAAAAATCAGCTATTTTAAATACATGTAGGATTACAAACGATTTTTTTAAATATTTATATTGAGGGTTCAGTGGGATTTACAGGTCCAATTAGGAGTTCCACCGAGCCGAATTGATCCCATTTTGTCCCGGGTAGGTTGACATGTTGTTCTTGAATTATTTTGTATTTATTAAACTTATAGAGTGCAATTGCATAGCGTGATTTGACTAGATGATCATTTGTGGAAAAGTGTGTGAAAGGGTTTAGTCTTTCCTGTGGGAAAGATATATAAGGACATAAAATAAGTTGATAATAATAGTTATTAAAATAGAACAAATAAGTTATGTAAATTATTTCGTGTATATTTTAGTAGGACTATTAAATCTGTAATACACATTAAAAAAATAATGGTAATTCACGGCACATTTAAAGCACGGATGATAAAGAAACTCATCGTGGAAGAGAGTTCTTTAAAATTATTAAGTTAATAAAATCGAAATACCTTGGACACATACTGCGGAGGAAAAAATGCTACATACCTAAATTACTCGTGAAAAAACGGAGTGGAGTACCCAAGGGATGTGGAAAGAGTCCATTTAAAAAAACTGAATAAGCTGACACCATCATGCTTGAGGGATCTCTGAGTGAGGGACATTATTTCTTACTCAGGGACAGGTTGACCAAAGCTGATATTAGAGAGCTCTTAAGGTGAATTGATTAATAAACCACCCTCTATAAAATTGAACTATAATAATATTAAAAAATAAAAATTGAAAGCTTTGTGGCTGAGGCACTTTCGTCAGTGGACATTAAATTTTAAAAAATATATGGATGAACTATTCCATTTGGTTAAAGATAAAGAATAGGTCAGCAAATTGGTTTCTAACGATTTTTTTAAGGATATTGCACTACCTAAAAGAAAATCCTCGAGCTGTATCCTGCTTCCATAAGGTCCAGAAATTATTACATCAGGTAGAATCTGTTCAATGATCAGCATGTATGGGACTGCTCAGTTATATGCATCAAATTGATTAAAGGATACACAATATTATTGTGGTATTAACTACGTGGGGTGACCATGCTGCTATAAGTCTCGTATAATATGATATGTCTTTACTGCAGTGCTATCCGCAAATAATTTAAGGCTGATGTAAGCGTAATGAGTAAGATTAAGAAAGGGACCCTCAGATGGTTTGGGCATGTAGAGCGAATGAACGAAGAAAGTAATGTAAGTAGAATATATGACGCAAATGTGAATGGTAGAAGAAGTTGGAGATGCCGAGGAAGACATGGCACGATCGAGGATACTTGAATCGGGCCATGTCAAAAGTCAGAATAATAGAAGAATATGTATGAGACGATGTATGAATGTGAGTGATTTAGTTAGTTGGTTAGTTAGAGTAATCGCTTAAATGCATACTTGCGTTCCCTAAATTAGTTGCTGTAAATGTGATTGACTAAAACGACGAATATAAACACCTTCAATGATGACGAGCTCAATTGCACACAATACAGCTACCTTAAGTTTATCAGTTGTTATCTTTATGTAAATGCCAATACTAACTACCTCCAAGATAGAAAACACGAAACATAAATTTGAATTGAAGCAAATATTCTCATTGGTGTGCCGCAAGGAACAGAACTGGGGTCTGTTTAATTTTAAAATGTTTAAAAATATTACTAATAGTATTTATTAATAATAGTATTTATTAATAATAGTATTAGGCAATTAAAGATTTTATATCTAATAATAAGATAATCCGTAGAAAAATTGTTTCTTAAGATGACACTTCAGCGGAAATTAATTCAACGGAGAATCGTGAATGTTATTGTGGAACAAGATATTGATAAAACGGTGGAACAACCGTATTATCAAACATGATCTATAACTATCAAATCAATACATGAAAAGAAAAAACGGAAGGAAAAACGGAAGGAACGTATATAATACATACCTATTAATCTACAAAATTAGAAACAAATTTATACACACGAACACAACATTTGTACAAACATTACAAGTACGTGGACACCACGGCAACATAATAAATTATGCACTATTTCAGTAAAGTATGATAGTGGTAAAAGAAGCATAGGCCATGAGGGTATAAATATTTATAATCTCCTTCCCGATGGTTTGAAAACAGAAAATAGAATAAAAACACATTAAAAAAAAAAACGTTTTCATTTTAACTTTAGTTTTTAACAACATACTCGTAACTCTTAACAACTACATACTCCCTATTTTAGTGACGTAACTACCAACCCTCGGTGTGTAAGACGTCGACGATTTATGGCACTCGCAAAGAAAATCTATTGCGGTCGGAGATAATTTAAAATAAAACTAATTATTTTAGGGGTTTTCACTATTTATAAAATTATGTATTCTTACAAAATCAATAACATTTCTTAAATAAATCAAAATCTCTTCACAAACCCAAGAAAAGGGAAAGATCCATGATCATAAGAATATAAATCAGCAACTTCTTGTTACTTATTTTGATAAATTTGATTATCAACTTATACATGAATAAACAAGTATCAATCAAAAAGTAGTTATTTTTGCAAAAATGCAAGCGATCAACTTATAGTTTTAAAAAAATCCGTGAATTATGATTTTGTCGGTAAGATGAAATCCTATTAAATAATTTTAAGTACCTTTTTAAATAATTTTGTCGATAGGATGCTCGCAATGCAGTCGGGCGGACCATGTTTGGGGTACCTTTGAACAAGAGTTATGCTTAATGAGCGTCTGTAAAGTATATATTCAAACCAGATATTATTTTAAAATTATTTTTAATTCCTGAACTTCAAATAAATACTGTAAATCACAATATCCTTCTTACAAAACTTGCCCAAATGGGTTTCGCTCTTCGGATGCTTAAGTTTTTTTTTTTAATTATTCCAAGAACATAAAACAATTAAGTTATACACAAAATATTTCAATCCGCTGAGTTTTTTTTTCTGGAGTTCCCCAAGGGACAATCCAAGGGCCTCTTCTCTTTTCTATTTTCATTAATGACATTGCTGGAGCCGTCCGCTTTTCTCGTTTTATCATTTTCGCATTATATACATATATATTAAACTAAAGTTTGTAATTGTATAAAGAATTTAATTAAAAAAATATATATTTTTATTATATTTGATGGTCACCGTAAACCTCAGCCATCCAGTCATATCAAATTAACATCGCATATCAACTCGGGGATACATTTCAGTGATGTGCGCGCGCATATCGTTATCAACAAGCTTCAACCCGACTCCAATGTATGTAGCTTCCGTTATAATAACTATATTATATACCAATAATAACTCCATCAAACATTCACAATTTAAGCCAAACTCAACATTTACTCCGATGAATGGTGACAAGAGACCCTAACTCGGACTTATCGATAATTCTACTGATAAAATCGGTCCTATCTCTTGACCCATGAACTCGGAATCACAGCGATCGTCAAGTATCACCAAGAATACGGTCATTAGCTGTTGGACCACGAGCCAGTTCGCATGCTGAAGTCACTATGTGCTGTGAAGAAAATCTAGTGAAAAAATTATTTTAAGTGTTTTTTTTAAAGCTAGTTATATAAGTTTAGTGTAAAAATGTGTAAATTAAAAACAATACCGATTTTAAGTGCTTTTTTGGTATTTTCAGTCCTAGTGGAATTCAGTTATGCAAGTGAGTATATTTTTGTAATAGATTGGTATAAAAAATAACACTTTAATCTATATATATATTTACATTAACCGCATACTGACGAAATTAGTTTTTTTTCATTTTGGCCCTGAGAAAAGTAGTATTTCTCAGGGCATTGGAACTATGTCACCCCCAATCAGGGTATGTTGTGATGCTGATTTTTTTTTTTTTACATGAGCTCCTCACAGGAGGCCCTGAGGAAAATAATTTCCCTCAGGGCCTATGTCATCTTTGGGGATGCTGTGTGGGGTGTTTTTTTAAGGAAAGGAAGGAGAGAAGAGTTCTGAGAAGGAAAAGGGTTTAAGGGGTGGGTAGGAATCTGGGGTTCAGTATGTCCTGGTCATCCGCCTCCAAGACCTAGACAAACCTCGCCCCATGAACCCGGGCACCCCTGCTAAATCACCAAACGTAGCGAACCACTTGGGGTGACCTATGGCAGAGGTGTTGGTTATCCAATAAAGGTTCCCGGGGCGGCGGTACCAATTCCCGCCTCCCAAATGGTAATGGAATGGTAAAGGGAAGGAGATGGAGTAGACGAATGTTGGGAATTATCTGACTATTCAGGTCTGGTCACCAAAAATGGCTAAAGCTATTTCAAGCGAAGTTTCGTTTCTGTATGGTGGTATTTCATCACGGCGATACTGAGAGTATCTTCCACTAAAAATGTTCACCACAAAAGGTTATTGCCGCGACCGGGTATGAACCCGAAACATTTCCTTATCCGTATGTATTTCCTAACCATTGAGCTACCGCTATCTTTGATATTGGGTTGAGAGTCGCAAGTTCCAAACCCGGTGGCACCTACTTTAGTGGCCTCGATTACAATTTTAGAGGTCACGGGATCAAATGTCGGCAAATTTTTTTGGTATGTAATTTCGCATTCAAAATATAAAAAAACATATTAATTTTGGTTTTAGGTGCTCTGTGAAAGTCCTAAATGAAATCTGGTTCTAAGAATTAAAGTGTCATTTATTTAAATTGGAACTTATTTTGTGAAGAATTCAGACAAGCAATAAAGTAGGTACCTACCTACAATTTCATAATATTTATTTCAAAATTGGAACTGATTTGTCAAGAATTCAGCCTATCACCGGTCTTAGCGTAGACCGGTGATAGGCTGAAGGCTATAGTTTATTTGCGGCATTTACTCGAGAGACAGATCGCCCTGGAATAGAACCAAAGCGTTATATATTGTATATACAGCGCTAATTTTGAATAGTAAGGGTCCTACTTCCCTTCCTTCCTCTTAACCATCTCCTTCCCTTCCCATTCAGCCTTACAACATACTCCAATTGTGAAGACACAGGGTTTGGCACAGGATCCTTCTTAAAATCTACAATTTTTTGGCAATGCCAAAGAACTAAACCCGAAACATCCCAAACTATGCTACTTTTTATTCTATTTTATGAGAAATGAGGATGAGATTATTCCGTCTTCAGACAAACAAACAGATTTCTACTTCATACCTAAGATTATGGATGAATCAATTTCGGTGCTGAGCGTTTGATCGTATAATTTGTTGGAACCGCTGACCTTAATAAAATATTGATTATATTGAACATTGATTAATAACAAAATTATATATTCAAAGTCCGATTACATTTCAAAATAACAATAACAGAAGAGAAAGACGTAAAACCATAACAAACTACGCAAACTTTAGACCAATACGGTCAACACCACAAATAAAACTACGATTTATAATTAATGATCTTGCAATAATGATTGTGTGAGAAATGTCGATTCTGCAAGGCTGATGTCAACGTAATGAGAAAAATTAAGAAAGGAATGCTTAGATGGTTGGACATATAGAGCGAATTTACGAATAAAGGAGTGTAAGGAGAATAAATGACGCGAATTTGAATGGCAGAATAATTCGGGGACGCCCAAGGAAGAAATGGCAGAACTAACCAACTCACTTTTTGGGAGCCGGGTATGGGAAACGCAACCCCGGGAACCATTTAATAACCAACACCCCTGCCATAGATCACCCCAAGTGGTTCCCTACGTTTGGTAACTTAGCAGGTGTGAGGTTTGTCTAGGTCTTGGCGGCTGAGACCTTTTGACCTCTCCAGCCTGACACTCTCGCCTCTTCCCCTTGCACTGCAATGGAAGGAATGGATTCATACTTCCGTCACTCCCCGTCACACTGACCCCCAGATTCCACCCACCCCTTATACCCTTTTCCTTCCCATAATATCCCCTCCTTCATTTCCCTAAAAATACCCTCCGCACAGCATCTCAAAAGATGTCCTAGGTCTCGAGGGAATTCGTTTTCCTCAGGGCGTCCTGTGTGGAGATAATGTAAAAAAAAACCGAACACTTGAGTCGGGCCATATCACAAATCAAAACAACAGAAGGGTATTTATGAGTCGATCTGTGAATGTGTATGAAGCAAGGAGTGTTTGTCAAGGCCGAATTGTTTTGCAGTCCATCCTCTGCCAACCCCTATGAGGAAACGGCGTGGTAGTTAGTGGGTTTATTAATTCTGAAATAAAAGAAGACAGCAAAATCCAACACAAATGAAAATGAATAAAAAAAATTGTAACGAAATTGTAAAATTAAAACGAATTGTATCTCTAAAATCTCGCCTACACGACTAACCTAACCTTCTAGACCTAATCTCCACAAACAACCAAACTAAACAAAGTGTGAAATTCCAACCTCACCATCTGTAAAGTTAATGCTCCTAGTTAGTTCATTTTTGTATAATTATCATATCACTAGTGTAATAAAATAAATTGTTAAGTAATAAATACAAATTAAAAAGAAGATGCTAAGTCGCTATTAGGACCATTTTTTATGAAGTTGAAATTTGCGTTAGTCAACATTAAGCGTAACAACAGTCATGACTTCAAGTCATGACCTCTGGGCTCCATCTGCCAAGTTATTTTTATAACTATTACTTACATTCGTGGCAATATAAGGCATACTATGAAAACATACTTTTTTGGCTTGTGGCTTCTTCTTAAATATTCATACGACGAACGAAAGGGTTGCCATGAATCAATAAAATATATATATTTTTACTTTATGAGTAAAACCTCAAATTATTAATATTTAATTAAATGAAGACAATATAAAGTTAGCCTCACAGAAATTGGGCGTACTGTACAGGGCCCGCAGATACTTTAATAGTACACAACTGCTAACCCTGTACAAATCACAAGTGCGCCCCACGGTTGAATTTGGCAGCCACCTCTGGTCTTGAGCTCCAAAATACCTGAAAAATACCCTCGACTCTGTGCAGAAACGGGCGGTCCGTTTGATAGATTCTCCCATCTTAACAGACGGATTGCAATCTTTAGAGCACAGGCGTCGGGTGGGAATGCTATCCTTGTTCTACCGGTATTACAATGGAAGATGCTCCGAGGAACTAGCATCATTGATCCCTTCGGCACCGGTGCATAGTCGGGAAACACGCCAAACGCGTGCCCAACATTTGTACACGGTTGACATTTGTCACATGAGAACGGGTCGTTTCTTCGACTCGTTCTTGTGTTCAACAGCTCGGCTGTGAAATGATTTGCCGACCTCTGTGTTTCCTCCTTCCTACAACATGGGTCTCTTCAAGACCAATGTTCATTCCTTCCTCTCCTCAAAAAGACCCTCCACACAGCATCCCAGATGACATAGGCCCTGAGGGAAATTATTTTCCTCAGGGCCTCCTGCGTGGAGTTAACGTAAAAAAAAAAAAAAAAATAAGCGAAACTCAATCGAAAATCTGGAAACAGAAAAATCAGAAAAAGTTATTTGCACCTCTGTCGATATCCGATTCGGTCATTTTTAACTGTATCATACTTCGACTAAGAACCACCCACTTTATCTTCATTTTCTTTATGCATATTTTATTGGCTGCTATCTTTATGTACCTTTGCAGACACCTTGGGGCAGTGGTCAGCGCATTTGCCCGGAAAGCGAAAGGTCCTGGGTTCGAGTCCCAGAGGTGCAAATATCTCTTTTCTGATTTTTCTGTTTCCAGATTTTCGATTGAGTTTCGCTAATATTAATTGTCTTCATTTAATTAAATAAAATATTTTCTATTTATCGTAATCAGTAATCACGTTTAATTTATAGAACCATTTTTTTCTTTTCGATAATATTATTATTCAATTTATAAAAAAAGTTTATTTATGAACGAGTTCTGCTGTGTAGTTACTATTAAGCGTGTTTGATATAGTTTGATAATGCCTTCAGAAAGCGAAACAGCTGTCACGCGTAATAGTAATTCCACAACCGAACTTTTAATGAATTAGCTGTTTTTATAAATTGAATGATAATATTATTGAATACGTATATATTTTACATCCGTGTTTTGACAAACATTGACCTTTGTAACTTAGCAGATGCATACAATTATATTAAAATATTAAATTCTCAATTAGAGTCTCTCAAACTGCGCAAGAAATATATTATTGTAATCGACGTTACTTGTTTTATAAACCTTATGCATCTTTACTATTTAGTGTTTGTATTTTTTACAAGAATATTTATTTTTTTACATATTACACGGTGTAAATAAGAAAAATAATGCTGTTTTTTTACCATAGATAGAGAAAGCTCATGTGTTTGGTGAGAGAATTCTAGCTCAAAATCATAAAATCCCGATGTTTTTGCCACCGCCGGCTGCATACTAGTAATAATAAAAAACGAGGTGGTTGAAACGTATAGGGCAGAGTGGTTGTTTTTCGCGTGCAGACGCAGGTTACTTAAGCCATTTTGGTCTTTCCCGTAGTAGTCTTAAAGTCACCTCAAGCGAAAGCGAACCTTCAGGTGGTTGAAACGTAAAGGGCAGAGTGGTCGTTTTTCGCATCAAGGCAAAAGTGAGCGGTCGAAAAACGAAAGATTTATGGAAAGCGAAATTTTTTTTGTTAAAAAATAACATAAAATAATAATATAAAAAAAAATAATAATACTGATACGGACTAGTATACAGGGTATTAAGGGACGTACGCCAACGATTCCTGATGTTATTTTGAGTAAAAACTATAAGTAAAATTTTGGTCTCGGGTGACTTTTTTTCATAAATATATTTTTCAAAAGTCACTCAGCCGGGTAACCGTCCAACCCACATCCTGACCCTACATACTGATTTTTTTTAATGCTTTTAGTTGAAAAAAAACATATAATGTCAGGAATCACTGGTTAAAAAGTCAAGTACTTTTATTTTTGTTACAATATATAAAATATAGGCCATTGGAGAAATATACTTTTCGCGATTTTACAGGCAACTCTAGCAATTATTTATGAGTAAACCGGTCAGTGGCTGTGTGGGCATCGCGTTTGTGTCCCACCAGAGCGTCATTTTAGTAGAAGGAGATTTTCAAAAATTGTTGGGTTATTCTTAACCCGGAAATTTTTGTTTTTCTTTTAAAAATAGAAAAAAAAATAGATATTGATAAATATTTTTAAATAAAACTTTGTCCTGTATTAAAAAGCATTTAAATAGACTTAAATTTAAATTATAAACGACTGATTTACCCTGGAACACAAATTTGTTGATCCGAAAAACGCTGTTTTTACAATGTTAATTTATTTCATTTTATATTTCATTACATTATGCCTCTAAAATCATGAAAATTTTAATTCTTTAATGGCCTATATTTTGTAATCTAAAACATATGAATAAAGAAGCACATATTCCTAGATTTTTTTAAAAAGAAAGACAAATATTCCAGGGTTACGAATAGACCAACAATATTATAAAATCTCCTACTACCAACACAAAATGTTTGCTATATATTTTATTAAAAAAGAATTATTCTATTTGGTCAAGTATTTTGGCCACAAATTGTATTATAAAAGCCCCGCGACCGTTCCTCTTAATAGACGCTTTTCTCAGAACAAAATCTAAAAGAGAGGAACAAAATATTCTTGAAGTAACGTGTGTTTTGGTGTCCAGAATTTCGCTGGTCGCCCCAAATAAAATCAAAATATCCCAAAGAACCGGTTTCAAAACACATACTCCTGTTCTGTGTATTCTGACAATAACCTTTTGAAAGAGCATAGATTTAATACGATATGTAATGTTATTAGTCATTTATTGGTATCTTTTCAAATTTGCCTATAAATAAAAAACGCATAGCTTGACTAAGTATTCTTCAATATCATATTTCATCATGATATCTAATGTCAACTGATGCATCGTCAATAAAATTAAATGTTAAAACTTGGTCATTATTTGTGTCAACACACACCGACGTAGGTTTGGTTAATCCTAATGTAATTGATTTACATGGAAAATATCCGAGGTTTTTAATATTGATTTGAAATGAAAACAATATTACATCCCATTGACTTAAGTACCGGAAAATAAACAAGAATTACATAAACATGATATTATTTTTCCACATACGCCTATCATTTTTTTCTGGTGTGACATTTAAAGACAATGAAAAACAGTATTTCAAACCAAAATAATTAACTTTTCATAATTTGCCTATCGATTTTCGCTTGTGCAAACCATCGTGGTTTGCTTGTGGACTCTGGTATGAGTCAGATTCGGTTCCTTAATACCCTAATATCGGATATAATTTTTTTTTAAATTCATTTAATGATTTTTGAAAATTAATTGAAAAGATTGAATGAATATTTGAATGAAGCGGATCTTGGAAGTGGAAATAAATCCACTTCCGATCGTGTTGAAATTTAAAGACAGACTCGTTGTCGATGACTACTTTTGGTGTTAATGACGCACATACGCGGATATATACGCATTCTTTCTAAAATTCAAAGAAATTATAGCACTTCACATACGAAATAATCAAACTCGGGGTTAGGCCCGGTTGGTAACGCGGTTGTTTCCGATCACCGAGCAGGAAGATTCATACCTCAAACCAATAAAAAATAATTTAAAAGTCATTTGAAAGTAGATGTATTGTAGTAAAAATGCTTTGTTTTTTACGGGGTACTTTTTTATGTTTTCGGCATATAAACACTGCCAATTATTAGGAATGACCAATATATAAAAATGAATGTATGTTTGTTGCTTACTTTCTTGTTTGTTTGTGGTTTATGTATTGTTACATTAAGCGTAGGAATTGTTAGAAACTTTCAAAATATCTTCTTTCCACCCTAGAGAAGGTTTCTGGATTATTACAACTACACCACAATACACCTTAAAACTTTTTTAAACATTACAAAAACTCTTACGAAACTGTCAACCATGTCACACTTTGACCATGACATTTTACAAAACCAGCGATGGTTCTTAGTGAAAATTCAATTTTCGAATAAACTCTTTAAATTAATAAATTTAATTGAAGTATGCACTTACATATGATACTCACCCAAATTAAATACTTTGAATCTAATCAAGAATTATAGGTATTTTAAATAGGTACCTATATAAGGTACCAAATTTGATTGTTAATACATAAAAATGAATGTTTCTTTGTTTGTCTTTTACGCGTTCCTGAACTATTCACCCGATTACGATGAAAATTTGGTGATTTGATGTGTGATATGAGGTGTTTGATAGTGAGCTCTGGCGTTACGAAATTATTTCCTATACTATTCATCCTATTGCGATGAAATTTTGGTGAGTTGTTGTGCGCAAACCCAGGGTGTGGGGAGGGGGAAGGCGGGAAAAGTAAAGGAGAGGCGAGGAGGGGAACGCGGATGAGGAATTGGACGTGGGAGTAGGGTTACCAGATCCGAAAATGAATTTTCCTGCCAAAACCCCTGACTTAACATTAAATTTCCTGACATTCTGTGTCAGTGTTATATTTGTGGTAGGTACCCACCCGGAGGTAGAAAAAAATCTAATTTTATGAACTCATTTAGAAAGCATTTAATTATTAGATTTGATTCATTTATTGTTATTTTTAGCGATAAGCTGTTTATAATAAATATTTAAATATATTTTTTTCTTTCCATTTAAAAATTCCTGACAATTTCCAATTTTCTCTCTTACCCTGACAGACAGCTAAAATTCCGGACATGTCAGGAAAATTCCTGTCATCTGGTAAGCCTACGTTGGAGGGAAGAGTGGGCGGAGGGGGAACGGGGACGAATGCGAAAGGACACGCCGAGAGAAACTATTTATTAATCAAATCAAATCAAATCAAAAAATATTTATTGTAAAATAAAAATTACAAAAGGTGTAGCTTATGGGTAGACCCCATTTCTTCCAGCTAACCACATTTATTTAATTACAATGTTTATATAATATTATTTGTTTTATTATAATTACAATGTTTATACAGATAAAATAACAATATACCAATGAAAAAATAAAAAAAATACAAATATATATACCAATAAAAATAGGCGTTTCATTTACGTGAGGTATTCATTCAACGTGTAGTGACATTTTATTAACAAGGAAAGTGTTTAGTGACGATTTGAATTTGTGTGTATCTTGTATTTGTTTAATGTTATGTGGAAGGTTGTTATATACTTTAATGGCCATGTAGTATGGTCCTTTTTGGAATATTGTTTTGTTTGCTTTTGGCATTAATAGGTTTTCTGTGAGCCTTGTAGCGTATTTATGTGTTGAGTTTTTTAGTGGGAACTTGTCTGTAGATGATCGCACTAACATGCATAACTCCATTATATATATGACTGTGACTGTCAGAATTTTCAGATTTTTAAACATAGGTCTACATGAATCTAAACGACCAGAGTTTGTAATTTTTCTTATGCATCTCTTTTGTATGATGAAGACATCTTTGGCGTTTACCGAGTTTCCCCAAAAAATAATACCGTATTTTATTATTGAATATACATAACCATAGTATGCGGCTATTACTGATTCGGTGTTCAATATTTTTCTCAAGGTACCCAGAACATAAGAAAAACTACTGATTTTTGCTACAATTTTTGAGACATGTTCTTTCCAGTTTATGTTTATGTCTAATTCTATTCCCAGTAGTGAACAGGTTTGGGAAGGTTCGATAATATTATTATTAATGTTTACATTTATATTTATAGGTGTAGCTTGCACTGGACAAAATTTTAAAATTTTGGTTTTGTTTGTGTTGAGTGATAGATGTTGCGATAACAGCCAGTTTGCTATTAATTGGCAAGTCTCGTTAACTTGTTTGTTAAATTCTTCAACGTCTCCATTACATTCAAACAACAAAGCGGTGTCATCAGCGAACATTGAACATTCTGTGCCAGCAATTATTGGGAGTTCGTTTATATAGATAAGGAAGAGGAGAGGCCCAAGAATGCTTCCTTGTGGCACACCCTTGTTTATTTTTCTCCATTTGGATTCTACCATGTACTGGACCATTTTTTCATCGATATTTGAAATTTGAACTTTCTGCTGACGATTTTTTAAGTACGATTCAAACCATTTTAATGCTAATCCTCTAATACCTACATGTTCAAGTTTAATTAGAAGAAGCTCATGATCAACATTGTCGAATGCTTTTGAGAGGTCGAGAAAGATACCTACGGTTTTTTTACTAACATTAATATTTTCTAGAATTTTGTTCAAAAAATTGAATACTGCCTGTGTTGTTGAACGGCCTTTACGGAATCCAAATTGTTGTGGACATATTATCTCAAAGTTTTCGAGAAAGTTATAAATGCGATTGTACATGGCTCTTTCAAATATTTTTGAAAAGTTTGGTAATAAGGATATCGGTCTGTAGTTTGAGATTTCCTGTTTAGGACCTTTCTTATACAAAGGTTTTTATTTTTATTTTTTTTTATTTTAAAAAGAAAGACAAACATTCCCGGGTTACGAATAACCCAACAATGTTTGAAAATCTCCTACTACCACCACAGAAAGCCGAAAATGTTGCTTGTGTTGTGATGGAGGACTTAGCCAGTCGAGGAATCGAACATGCGACGCTCGGATGGTACCCAAGCGCTATGCCCACTCAACCACTGACCGGACTGAGGTACAATAATAGATTGTTTTAATTGTTCTGGGAAGGTTCCTGATTCGAAAGATTTGTTAATTAATATTTCCAACGGGTAACTTAACGCTTCTGCACATGCTTTTATAATTTTTATAGGGATTTTGTCAGTGCCGACACTGCTTTTATTTTTCAGTTTTGCGATGATTTTAATAATTTCCTCCCTGTTTACAGGCGTTATGAAGAATGATCGCGACTGTTTGTTTTCGACTGTTTTGGCAGATTGTGGACATAGAGATGTATTTTTTGGTGGTGGCGGTGGTGCAAAGAAAATGTTAAATTCATTTGCAATGTTTTTGGTTCTGATACCAGGTTATCATTTATTTTAAGACAGATTTTTGGTTTACTTTTAGAATTAGAATTATTTGAGTTCTCTTTTATTATGTTCCACGATGTTTTGGTTTTATTTTGCGCGTTTTGAATTCGTTTACTATTATAATTCCGTTTAGCTACCTGTTTTACTTTACTAAGAATTTTTTTGTAATGTTTGAAATTGTTTATGATTGTGAGGTCATTTGTGTTTTTTTGTTTCATGTACAGATGTCTTTTTTGTCTAATAGATATCTTGATACCAGTCGTTACCCAATTTATTTTGCGTTTTTGGGGATATTTATACAGTTTAAAGGGGAAACAAAACTTCATACCATTATTTATTTCATTAATAAAGTATTCGTAGCTGTCATTAATGGATTCAATGGATTTTAGTGGTTCCCAACATATACATGATAAATAATTGTTAAAAATGTTAGTGTTTTCTGTGTTAAATAATTGTTTTTTTGTATACCACGTTTGGTTTATATTATATTCTGTTTTTACGTGCATTAACTGTGCCATGTGATCTGATACAGCTAATTCTGTGACTTCCCATGTGTAAGAGCTTTTTGGTATATTTGTACCTATATGATCAATTATACTTTTTTTATTTCCTTGTATACGAGTAGGTTTATCAATAATCAAGCGTATGTTGTGAGATTTTAATGTGTTTTTGAGTGAATCTGCGTTTTTGTTCTTGTAGCTTGTATCAATATTTAAGTCACCGCAGAGTATTATTTGTTTTTTGTTGTTTTTGCAAATTTTGTTTAGTAAAAGTTCAAGTTGTTCAAAAAAAATATTAATATCAGAGTCATTATAGTAAATTGTACAAATTATCATTTTAAGTTTTGGAATTTCAATACCAACACATTCAAATACAAATTCTTTTGTTATTTGTTTAACAAATTCTAGTTCTTTAAATATAATGTTTTCGTTTAAGTAAATGGAAACACCTCCATGAATATGACTCTCTCGACAAAAAATTGAACCTAATTTATAACCATTAAAATTAATAGAAGTCGTTTCGTCCTTTTGTAACCAGTGTTCGCTAACACAAAGTACATCGATATTTTTTTTCATATAGAATATTTTCTAATTCTAAGATTTTATTTCGAATGCATTGCACGTTTTGATGCATTATTATGAAGGTGGATTTGATGTTGTCAGGTTTAGGAGTACGTGTATTATTCATAAAAAAATAGTTTGTTTTTTCGGATAAGGTGAGTTCCTGTCATCTCGGGTTTGTGTAGGAATGGATGAATGAATATATTTTGGGTTTTTTTCTGATGGATGTGGGTGCTCAAAATTGTAGACTGATATTTTATTGATCTCATTTTTTATATGCGCCCTTGTTAAGCTCATCATTTTGATAATTGTATGGCTATTCATTTTTTCATAAAAAATGGGCCCACTAAATTTACAATAATTTTTTAATTCGAAGATGTGAGATATAATCTCAGAATTCAATTTCAGTGCCATTGCAACGCATGCCGGGAACTCGCTGGGGTAGTAAAATAATTTTGGGTTTTGAATTTCAAATGGCCGTGCCTGATTTTAATGTGTAAGCTTCATGGTGTTGACATCGATATGGGATGACGTCAGAATCTCGACAGAATTTTTAAAAGTCGTGGAAATGAGGACTTCCCAAACTTCCTCTTTCCCATCTCCACTGATACTTCACTCCCTTCATTTTTAGAACATGCACCAATGGGGTTTTCATGGTCCGCTTTGGGACTCTTAGGTATAGGAAATTCTTTATTTTATGTCATTAAATTTAAATCGCCACGTTCTCCGCCCATGACAATTACATTATTAATTATTTCTTCAATGTCTCATCAGGAAGCTTAAATTATGACTAATTAAATGTGTAAGTCTCTGTATTGATGAAATGTAGTACATAATATATAACGCTTATTATTAATGTATTACTTGTGTTCCAGATTCCCTAATCGACCCATACATTTGTGGACAACCAGCTTGTACGCGTAAGTATTTCATTTTGTATAAACACTTGAATTGATTACTACAGTAGTAAAAACAAAATGTAATATATACATATACGATTGTATGTAATTACTTTTATCTCGTTAAAACAATAATAATTATTATTGAAGTTCTTAGAATTGATATTTCATCATTCGTCACATAAAGAAACATGCGTATAATGTTTGTGAACAGGATCTTAAAATATACATGCTTGCTTGCATTCTAATAATTTGCCATTGTATTTTCATAATGTATATTCGTAATTCATAACTCAAAACTAGTGAATACGTGTCGTTGCAGTGAGCCAGTTAAAAATTGATACTTGTCATACTGACGAACGTCATAAGATATTACAAAAAATCAAACTGTGCAACAGATTCTTCAACGGTCTTCAAATACAGTTCAACTCGAGACTCCTCTCTAGAAAGATCAAATTCCATATTTTTTCTATAAAACATTCCATCAGACGATCAGACTAGTGCCAAGTGTTGATGAGTGTATTGGATATGAAATGTATACTTATTTAACAGATCACCAATAGTTCTTATTAATAGATACAAACACATCCCATAGATGTAACTTTTGGTGTCCCACAGGGACCAAATCCTGGCCTCCTGCTTTTTCTAAATGACCTTGGTTCTAAGTTCTGTCATTAACGTTTATCGACGATCTTAAATATTTTCGTAAAAATAGCTTGTTATTTTCGCATCTCGTATGTGTTATATATATTTTAACTATTTGGACAGTTCTCACTCACTCGTGTGGGAACCATTTGTTAAGTGATAATCCGGTATAATAAATTGACCAATTCTTAGAAAGTATCTTGGAAGAATATTTGGGCCGTTCGAGTTTCAAGAAGTATTTACCATGAAGTGCGTATAACAACAGTTGGAAGATCCGTGAGTCACAAGGATTATATTATATTATAAGTATAGATAGACACCAAAGATAGCTGCCTACCAAAGAATCTTTTTTATATTAAGAATTAAGTGGAATTTTAAGGCCTACATCTACACATAGATGGTTATATGATGTAGACTGACGATGATTACGATGGCAACGTAGAATTAGAAGGCAACAAGAGATCATCAGGAGTGTAGGCGTCTCCGAGGCTGTTGTTAGGGATGTTTTATTTTAATTTAAATTATTGCACCTCAAAATATATATATGTATAAGACTGATGGAAATTTAAATCATTTTCGCCTTTCTCTGATAATGCCCGCATTATGTAACCCAAAACAGAGATAAACTCTAATCAGCTTATTTAAAACTATTCCTCGTTGTTCAGTTTTCAAATAAATAATCAACAAGCATATTTGAACAAAGATAATTATATGCAGTAGATAAAGGTTATCTAAGGGAGGCGATATGATTACTGATATGAAAGAAAACGGACATTAGGGAGGTAATTATGAAAGTAGTTGATAAAAATTGATAAAAAAACTCATAAAAATGATTGAGAGATCTAATCGTTGAATTTCTTTCAAATGAAGCAATCTTCCCATCAAACCTTCAGTTGAATTATTCGATGTAATATTACATGACAAGCTCATCCCTAGTGGGCTCTATCGAAATGAAAATGTTTTTCGAGGACTTAAATTATTGTGCACAGTTGCAACATTAAATAAAACTATGTAGTATTGTTCATTTAAGAGTATATTGGGAACTTGAGAGTCCTCAGTTAGTAGAAAATTCTTCATTTCCATTTCATAGCTTTTTTCAGATATTCTATTTATTAACGATGTACCTATAGATGTTTAAAATTTTCACGGTTAGAATTTAGCTTTGGCAAGCTTAGATAGGTATTTAATTGCAATATTGCCACTACCACCCAAATTTCTACCGATTTCTTGCAAGCATCCCTTAAATATTTGAAGTTTTTAAGCTCTTAAAAAATATATGTTATTTTTGAAGATAATATCGTTAATAAAAGACATTCGTCGCGCCGAAACGCAAATTATGTAAAATTCCCTTGATAGAAAAAAATCGTAAAGTATGCTCCAAAAATTATTAAACACGTTTGTTTCAGTTATTATACAAGCTATAAAATTCACAGTGTTTCTTTAAATGCTGTTTAAGTCAACCCCGCGAGATTTTTGCTCTATTTAAACGAGTCGTGTTTTATTAAACATTTTCACAATTTTCACATCGATTCTGTGAACGTTCGTAATTTCATATCTCCCCACTTCTTTTTGTGCGCGGTTGAAAGAATTAAAGAATTTTCAAAATTTCAAGGTACTATTTCAGATAATTTATGTATCTTGATTTAAATTTCTCTGAGAATTCGGTGGTCAATTTAATGATGTATTTATTGTTGTTTTTTAATTGTTTGTTTTTATGATTCCAGCACCCACCAAGTTCAACTACCAAACCTCTATTATCTATCAGTATGAATACAAAGTGTCTGTCAGTACGTGGTTCGCCGGTTCCAGCAACAACCAGTCGACGTTGGATATTGATGCTAAGGTTTGTAATACTATTTTTTTATCCTCGGTCATTCACTCTTCATTCAAACGTCTATAATAACCCTTAAATCTCACTTTGCATTTTGTTACCTTCGTATCTTTATTTTGTTAAGCCTTGCTTTTATGACAGGATAATTGTTAACCAATAAAAATGATAAATTTCGAAAAACGTGATCGAGCATGTAGTGTTTCCAAAATATGTTGGCAGTATTAGCATACCCGTAATATGAAATAGGCTGATTTACTTGTTCACTATGAAATACTTTCATTGCAAAACATTTTAACCGATGTGTAAATAGGCAAAGGCCGTAAATTAAACAGACCTTGTGGACTATACTAAAATTAAACCAAGTATTCCAGATTGAAAATGGAAAAGAATGATTTTGCACTCTTCGGCAATGGATGATATTTTTTGTAATTTGTGGGTTCTCTCTTCGTTTGAGCGGCGAGAAAGTCTATGTTCAAATGCGAAAAAAAATAATGTGATTGGGTGAATTGTTTTTGCTGGTGATATATTATAGAAGGAAAGTGTGAACAAATTTCTTACCATATCCAAACCGTAGTACGTTAGAATCGAAGCGTTTTATTAATTAAAATTAAATTCCAGATACAACTAGAATTCATCACACAATGCGAAGGTTTGCTGAAGGTTCTGTCCGCCAAGATGAAGGACCAAGATGAGGAATTTCCTCAGGAGAGGGAGGAGACCTTGGCTAAAGAACTCGGGACATATCCTTTGAGGTAAGACTTCATATTTTTTTTACATAAATACCTATAGATTTAACAGAAGGAAAGAAAATTTAAGACAGACTCACATATTTTTTTATTGAAATTCTGTTTTAACTCGACCATTTGGCATTCCATATCTGTGAAAAATTGTTTGTGGATTCTGTTTCCGTTTTCAAAATCTGAAAAAATCAATATTACGGCCTACACGTTATACCTATCGAGCTGAAGAAATTTTGCAAAACGAATTGTCGTTGTTTCTTTTAAGATTTCGGAGGAAATTTTAATAATAATAATAATTGGATAATTTGTAGAGCGCCGTTTTTGTTAAAATCACCTCAAGGGCGCTTGTTCATAGTTATCAAAGAAAGCAAACACTTTGTGGCTTGACAAAATACAGTATGAAAACCGGTTCTTTGTTTAAAACTACTTTATTTTCATTTACGAGTATATTCGTCGACCGGTTTCGGTTGAACACAACCTTCTTCAGGACAATAAACACATAAATAATTTATATGTTTATTTATTTGTTTATGTTTATTTGAAGGTTGTGTTCAACTGAAACCGGTTGACGAATATAAACCAAAATAAAGTGGTTTTAAACAAAGAACTTGCTTCATTCTTGAAATTTTAGTTTTGATTTATTAAATAAATAAATAGATAAATAAAATCATATTTTGGTCTACTGTTCAGAGAACTACTAGTTCAATAACGTAACAGATATCTCTGGACATCCTATTTGCGTTCTCCCACAAATATTTTTATTTTTAAACATGACAGCTGTTTCGCCTGAAATGCGCTTTATCTCTCTACAATATCGGAGATCGGATAATATCCGAATTAAAATATTTTGTGAAACCAAATTACGAAACAATTCTAATTATCCCTAACAGAAATGAGATTTGATAAAATCCGGATACGAACTACTACATAAAAATCAAATAATAATTGGTAAATAAATCAGAAAGTAGATAAGTCAGTCTCTGTATCCCACAGCCTTAGCCACCAAGGCGCTCTTGGACTTATTTGGTTGAGTGTCGAATTGTTTTGAACTCCCTGAATTCCCTTGATTTGGCGTCTTCAGATTATAATCTTCACACCTCCTTGAAGGCATCGATGGGTGGAATTAAATTCTCAACCAAAAAACCGGTCCAGAAAGAGTTTCTGAAGTTAAGGAAAGAGCTGGCGGGAGAGTTCTTCGAGGAGGGCCTAAAGAAACTTGTGCCACGGCTCACCATACGCACTGTATAATAAATGTTGCATAAGTCGTACCGAGGGTTTGAACAAAAGTTCTATTTTACTAATGTTACACGTTTTTTTAGGTTCGCCTTCCACGATGGAGTCATCACCGAGGTCTGCCCACAGGAAGGTGAGGTGGATTGGACCCTCAACTTCAAAAGGGGGGCCCTCTCTCTCTTTCAAAACACCATGGAGAGGTTCGACATTGATCACCATGGCATTGAGGTAAGAAAAGTCCATTTCTCTTTGAAAATTATCTCAAAAAAAATATTTTTATTAGTTTGATTTTCATACCTGAACTAACTATTTTGGAGGCGGGTATAGGTACCGCCGCCCCGGAATCTTTCATTAGATAACTAACATCTCTGTCATAGGTCACCCAAGTGGTTCCCTACGTTTGGTGGGTATATGGGTTTATGGGGTGAGGTTTGTCCAGGTCTTGACAGCGGTGTGTTCCCACCATGGATGGCCAGGTTGGGAGAGGCCGGCTGAGGGAGACCCTTTGATCTTTCCAGCAAGATTCTCGCATCCCATCACCTTGTACCGCAGTGGGAGGGATGTATTTATATGTCCATTCCTCCTGGACACATTAATCCCCATATTCCTACCCATCCCTCACACTTTTTCCTTCGCAGAACTTCATCTCCTTCCGATATTTACTGCACTGCACATTCGTGGTCATCTTTTTCAAAAAAATCTTCCCCTTGAATTTCAGCGGGATATTCACGGCACCTGCGAGACAGAATACAAGATGAAGGGACAGGAGAACACCAGCCTCATCGTCATGAAGAGGAAGGACCTCTCGCTCTGCATGGACCGCTACAAATACCTCTCCATCCTACAGACTGTCAGATACAACTTTCAGAGCGTAAGTTGTACCTTTATTCAAAGAAAGAATAACGAAAAATAAATAAAAAGCCTTAGTAAAAACAGGCCGGCCGGTATTGTCTTATGTCCATATCACATCTCATATTGTAAAATCATTTTTCCAGAAATACCAAACCTGGCCCGTTCTTGAATCAGAGAGCAGATGCCGAATCTCCATCGACCACCACATATACACGGGTGTCTCCTGCAAGGAGCGCCATCTCTTTCAGCCGTTCTCCGGGAAGCGTTCTGGTGCCATCAGCACAGTTAAGATGGACCTCAGGCTGCTGGAGGAGGTCAACAAAACTAGCGAGGAGATCATGGATGAGAAGCAAGAAGGTAATTATGAACGATAAGATGTTAAATTCACACCCTTGAGGATCGGCGAACTCTTGAGTCTGGTCAATTTAAGAGTACTAACTCTACCCACTACTTCCAAGGACCTATTTCAATGTCACCATTCATAAACGAATTATGTAGCTAATGCGCAAATTCCTCGCTTGCATAATTTGCAAACGAATATACTAATGACATTATTTAATATATCGACAATTTAATATATCATTTAAAACGCTTCCTTGCCAACTCAGAATGAAACTCAGAACCATCTCAGAATGGTCATTAAAAGCTATGAAAAAATAATTTTAAAATAGCCTGAAACCCTAACCTAACAACCTATTTAACCAATTTTTTTTATCATCACTCTTAATGACTTTTCTGAGGTGGTTCTGAGTTGATTTCATTCTGAGTTGGCCGGTCACCATTTAAAACATGTGGCTTGTGGTTGTTGTGACCGTATCCTCTTCCGATTTTTCTGTTTCAAATTTTCGATTGAGAGTTAACTGTCTTAACTGTTAGCAACGAAAAATTACAATAAGTTTAAAACTTGTATGGAATACGGTTTATAGTAAAATCAGCAGACCCGGCCAGACATTGCTATGGTTAACGAAACACAACGCCCCGCCATTACCCAACCTTTATAACCAACGCCATCTGAAAAACCGTTGCGCAGTTTAAAAGATCTAAGCGCACAGACAGCGGGAGCGACTTCATTTTATACTATGTAAAGATGTGAAATGTTTCAGAATGGGAGGCAATCAAACTGCGATACAGTCTGTTACACCACCACACTTCTTCCGTTCGACCTGGTACCGGAGAACTGAAATCTGCAAGGGACATCTTGAAGCATCTGTGCAAGTAAGTATTAACACCAAAATTATGTACCTACGTGTAAAACATAGAACCTTATACAAATTTTGGGAGGTTTGTGTGCTGGCGCCGAGGGTATCAATGACTAACTACAATGCTTATTTCATTAATGTTCCTTCCATAAATCTTTTGATAGATTATGTTTGTCTTCTAAAGACTTTATACAAATCTGGGTGGTATAACTAAACCTAAAACACAATGATTGAGTGGTTGGTGATTTCATCATGTCACAATAACAAAAATATTCGCACACTTGCATGCTATCTGTGGTGCAATTCAAAGTGAACAATGCATTGGATGCCACATAAAATAAACAGAGGCTAGGAAACCATATTTGATAATATAAAACAATATTCATTGGTATATAAAACTTCGAGAACAAAAAAAGGATGCATTTTGTGCTGCTTAACCAAACTAATTCATTCAAAATACCACTTGGAAGAAAGATGAGAACTATAACGGCAGTAAACAATCTTGTTCTGGCATTGTTCTACTCACTGGTGGAAACTGATTTCTTTTCTATTTTGATTCAAGACTTGTTTCTGATCGGTTTTTTTTATTTCAATAGGGTGGAAGAAGCCATATCTGACGCAGCCGAAGAACTCCCTGACTCCACCACCAAGAGTTCAGCTGGAGATAGCCACCGTCCCCTGGAAGACGTGGAGGGTGGCCAGGCAGTGTCACTGTGGGGAGGGCTGGTCAGGGCGTGCAGAGGACTTCATCACCAGGCACTTGCCCAGCTGCTGGCTAGAGCTACGACTATTTGCCCACAGGCCAGGTAAGTCATTCTTTAATGACTCTGATTTTAGTGACATATTTAAAGGCTTTGATACTATCGCAAATTAAAGCCTTATTTTCTAAGCAAGACGATACACAAAGACTATAAAAGCGTACATCAGGTGTGATAGATTCACTATGCGTTCCTAATATCTTAACTGATATGCTGATTTCTATTTTAAGGAAACATGTTTTGGATGCACTACCATACATTGCAAGTTCTGGCTCAGTGGAGCTGATCAAGGAGATGATCATTGGAGGAACAGCTTCCGAGGAAACTAGACAGGAGTGGCTGCTATCGATGGCGACAATTCCAAGGTACATTACATTTCAATTTACTTACCTTCTTAGCAATAAAACTTCTCCAATCGCATAAAGAAAAAGACAATAGATTAAACGTACCCAAGCACAGGGCCGGATTTATACTTTTCATAAGTATATGCCACATCATTTGCGCCGCCCCTTCCTCCTTCTTAGAAGTTGCCACCTATCATAATCACTCACTTGTAGGCTTTTAATAGGTGACACAATTTTCAAAATAAATATTCAAATATAGGTTAAGTAGTAAGTATTCAAAAATGAAATACACTAAAGAATTAGTCACAAAGTAAAATTGAAACACGACACAAGAATTACAATTTTTTACGGGATTTTTTATTGACCAAATTATCTGTAATATCTTCATAGTTGTTGGATGCACAGAAGAGCCAAAGAGTTAAGTTTTTCATGAGACAATGAAGACCTTCGGTAACACAGGAAAAACTCTTTTCTCCAGAACAATTTGTGGCCGGAGTGCAAAGTGTGATGAGGAGAGCTATATCCAAGTTCGGGTGAACTTTGCACAGAGATTGTTTCCCCAAAAATTTAAAAATATTCATTAATGATGTAGATTCAGGTTTCTCTGCCGCCATATTATAGGAAATGTGTACACATTCCTGAACTAAATCGTCTTCTAATAATATTGCACAAGAGATTTTTCCAAGGTGTTGAAAGTTAACCCATTCTTGTTAAAAATTCAAATTACATACGCGTTATGCCTTCTCTCTAATTCAGCTCTCAGTCTCTCCAGGATGACCAAAAATGTGTTTACTCTGAAAGAACCTCTGGAAGTTGTTTCAATGTCCTCATTTGATGTTTCGTCTGTAAAGTTTATTCTCTTACAGCCTTACTAAAAAACCTAGTGAAAATTTTATTCAATTGACAAACGGCCGCGGATGTGAAAACATTACTAATTAAAAATTTGTTCATTGAAAGAAATACACATGGTTTCCACGGCCTGAGAGGGTAGTTTATCTCTGTTTTAACCTTTAATGTCCGAACGATATTTGTATTTTTTCCGTAGTATTTTGAATGTTCTATATATTTCTTATTTTTGAAGGTGTCGTAAAAACAAATACCATTTATGAAAACTAGATAAAATTACCTTTTAGATTTGTATATTTGAAATACAGTTTAGTTTTCAAAAACTGACATATTTTAAGATTCAAACTCGGAAATAAATGGAAAAAAATTTCTTACCAAAGTTTTTTTGACTAAAATGTAGAGAAATTAAGAAAAAAACAAAATTTCAAAAACACAGTCCTTTTATGTAATAAATTTGGAAGGAAACTATCACCTCACTTTTTCCTCGGGCATACAATAAAAAAATAATAAAAAATTTCAAAGTTTTTTTTTATTGCTAAAAAACTAACCTATAAATTATACCGTCTTTTAAATCAGATTTCTTGCATCTCTAAAGACGTTAATTACTTTGATGCATTTACCCACACATGTATTAGATAATATTATTTAAAAAAAAAACACCACTGTCATAAAATTATCATAAAATAAAACCTTTAAATGTAAATTTGAATTCTCATGTATCATAAAAAAAAGTTTTTGACACTTCAATTTTCAAAGTACGATTATTGTTTTATAACTTGACTAAAACTTATGAAAAACCACACAACACACGGTAAATATATCAATGATATAAATATAAGAGTAAATTATTCATATTAATAGAAATTAACCATCACATAAGTAATATTGGACACACAGAAATCATTTCGCGCTTCCAGCGTCTTTTTCGACCGCGAACACGAATGCGCAGGCGCCGCGCCGCCGCGCCACTCAGCGGTTATGAAGGAAAACAAACAATTTAGTACTTAAATATGCGTGGTTGCCGGATTTACAGTACGTTTTAAGACCAAATCTTATTGGTAATGTTATCGTGTTTTAGTGTATTTTTGTTTTATTCATGTTGCTGCAGCAACACGGGTAATCGGGCGTGCTGTGTTTTTTTTTTAGTAAGGCCGTTAGAGTTCCACTTACTCTTAATGTCGCCCTGATATTGCTTAAGTGCGCTCATTTCAATTGCACTTTCTTCGAAATAATCAAAGTTTTCTCGCTCTGCTATAATAAACTCGAGAAGAGATCCATAAAGATCAGATACCGTCAGTACATCAGCAGGTGAGTCCTGAATCTGAGCACTCACTTTATTTAGACTTTCCAAAATAACATTCCAAAATACGATCATAAATGAAGTTTCGAGTTTTTACAATTTTAGGCGAATTCCCTTTGCTTCAATTCACGGGACAGGTTTCTCTGTAGCGTTATTTTCAATCTTTTTAGAACCGTTAGTACTTCATCCCAGGAATCTCTTATATGCTCCAGACTGAAGCCAATCTTCCAACTCTGAATTCCGAACTCCAAAATGGTGGACGTCGAACAGCTGATAATAATATTGTGCTGACTGATGTGTTGGGCCAACTCGCATGAACCAGCCATCGCCGATCGCCTCGGAGGCGATCCAGGGCCAACTCGAACTACAACCTTCCAACTCGAACTTCTAACGCATGAACGTTTGAAGTTGGCCGCAGTGTAACCCTACCATAACTCTTTCACAGGCATCTGCTCTTGCTAAGGTTTACTCTCTCGTATCGCATGAGGTTTACTCTCTCGAGTGTCTTTCCTCTTCCTATTTCATAAACTAATGCCGAAACTGAACTGACTAATTAATCAGTGCCAATTTAAAAAATACCTACTCGTCTACCCAACTCTCTAGGCCTAATAGTATTATTTTGCTGTTTCGCCCATCTACTCGGTACGTGTGATCCAGGCATTACCGCCCGCACAGTAGCATAAACATAAGTAACTATCTAGCATGGGATAGGAATGAGTACTGGGAATTAGCGACTTCTACCAAATGAGATTTAACGTATAGTAGATAGAAAACTCTGTCTATCCACAAACACTTGTTTTTGTTTAAAATCGCGTACAAACTAAACGGCTTACCAAAGCGAGCGAGCGCCACCCCCTGAACTCTGCCGCCCCTAGGCCGCGGCCTATAAGGCCTATTGACAACTCCAGGACTGCCCAAGCATGCTAAACGCTCGTTCCTAAATCAATAACGACCTTGCTTAGTAGTTATGACGATTGAACCTATGGATGGATTACTAGATTTTATTTTTTTTTAATGTTCAACCGCACAAGAGTCTAAGAACAAGCTATTAAGTCAAGCTAAAACTCTTAATTGTAAGCTCGCTAAATAGTCTACAAAGAAGCTCTCAACCGTCTGGAGTGAGACTCTGGCCTCCCCAATTGGGGTATGTTGTGAGGCTGGAGGTAGTGGGGAGAGGAATGATACTGGGAGGAGGAAGGTGAAGAAGTACCTTGCTACTCAGATCTGGTCACCAAACACGGCCAAAGCCATATTTCAAGCAACTATTCAATTTTGAAAATTGATAATTGATCATTTTTCTTTTAAATTGCAGACCACAAAAGGAGATGATCGGCAGTATGAAAGATCTTCTGGAACACTCTCCTACAGATAAGGCTGTGTGTCTAGCAGCATCTTCAATGGTCCATTCCTACTGCAGAAACAGTAAAAACTCTCGTAAGTTGATTAAGCAATAAGCATTCTTACTAATAAATTTATAAAAATAAAATGCAAATGAATTAATGGAGGAAAAGTAACACAGTAACATGTTCCATTTTTAAAGATAAATAAAATTATTAAAAAAAAGAAAAAAAAATTATAAATTATAAAAAATTATTATATAGTTCACCTAAAATATTTATGTTCTACGGTTCTACAGAAATGGGCACTCATGTTGTATGTTCCATTTTCAGTTGTGGAATGCTGCATGGAGGAACAAAACATGGCCATCATTAAAATACTCCAGAATAATGTTATCGAAATATTAGGCGAGGGAACAAAAAAGATGTCAAGAGCTCTGCGGGAGAAGGTAAATATGTAATCATAAGTTTTTATGTATGGTCCACAAACTCCCAAACTTATACCTACAATTCTTCACTGAACCAAAACTGTACAAGTATCGCTTAAAATATGTACAATTTTAACATTATTTTGTTTGTTGTAGGTGTCGATAAGTATCAAGTCTCTTGGTAATATTGGTGGTTTCACAAAAGACTTTGGTGACATGCTCATGGGGGTTATCGAAAACACCGACATTATGCTGCCCATTCGAATTCACTCCATAGATGCTTTCAGAAAAACGCCCTGCTATGAAACTAGGTAACATAAATATTATTTTATTCAACTAAGAGTTGCTTTAAAATTATGCTGAGGTTCAACTGAAATTGGTGTTAAAATGTTCATTAAATATTTGTATAATCTAATGTGTTTTCAGGAGTTATTTCCTAGAGCTCTTCCGTAAGCAATCGTTGGACGTTGAAATTCGCTTAGCATCGTACCTCCAAGTGATGAGATGCCCAAGTTACGTCGTAGTTAGGAAAATTCTTCAAATTTTTAAGGAAGAAACGGTTAATCAAGGTATGATAATTAAAATCAAATACCTAGTACATAATTAATAAGCTTATAATCCGTGGCAAGAGTATTGAATGAAATAAAATAACTGATAAATTTCTGAACTTAATCCTCTGCGGTACGAAAAATTGTAAAAATGGATAAGTATATTTTTATTAATTAACTATTTATTAATATTTCAATTTAGTGGCCTCTTTTGTCTGGAGCCATTTGAATAATCTCGGGAAGTCGACAATTCCATCAAGAGTGGAGAAGCAAGGTTTGCTCTCAGGAAATACTATTCCAAGACCATCTCACCCACCAGATATCCGGAAATTCTCAAGGAACTTTGAACATGGCGTCTTCTTTGACCAATACAACGCAGGTATAGCAAATCAAATTATTTATACCCTTTTGTCAATGTAAATTGTTTTAATGAATACTATCGGTTCCAGAACAGAGCCTTGTGGTAACCTAATTTTCACTTTCAGGTGGAAACTACGAAGCCAATATAATTATGTCTCCCGACTCGTACATTCCTCGATCAGCATCTGTGAATCTTACTTTGGACATGTTCGGAGAGTCTATTAACATTCTGGAGGTAATATATTCAAATAGCATCAATTCATAAGTCCTTAAGACTATAGATACCAAGATATGACTTTAAAGCTCAAATATAATAATGGTTTTTATCATTTTTATTATTTTTTTAGTTGAACGTTCGTGGTGAAGGTTTCGAGAAATACATTGAAAGCGTCTTCGGACAAGATGGATCGTGGAGTCGTTCCAAGATTGAGAAAAAACTTGAGAGCTGGACTCGATTCCTTCGCTCACCGAGCGAAGCAGATAACATCAAATCGAAAGTGGACGAGATAGATTATGACAATAATGGCCTAAAGCACAGAAAGCCCTTACTGGATCTGGGGATGAAGATATTTGGAAATGAGATTGTATATTTCAGTGCGGAAGGAGATGAAGAGATTTTGGATGCTGTCAAGAATTTGAACCCTCTGCATCATGTTCAGAAAGTTCTCTCTGGAAAGGTAACCTGGATTCATAAAGATTTTTAATTAATTTAAACATTTTACACCAGATAATGTTTTTATTGAATGTGTTTACGTAAATCTCAAAATTGTCCTTTGAATTCCAGGAAATCTCTTATAAAAAATCCTCCATGTTCGTGGACACAATATACGCTGTACCAACAGGTTCTGGTCTTCCACTGACCATGAATTTGATGGGAACGAGTGTTGTTAATCTAAAGATGTCAGGGTCAATCTCAATGGCTGACAAGTTTTTCGAAACCAAAAATTTGGACTTCGAAGGCAAAATGCACCCCAGGTAATAGTTTTTTGCAATATTTATAATGTCTTCTTTCTGATAAGATTTCTGGAAATAGGTCTCTCAAATTTCTCAGTTTTTTTTTTTGTGTTTCGCAAGTGTAATCTAATGGTATTCTACTCTTCTAGCATGGCAGTGAACGTGGGAGCGACTATGAGCATCAATGCCGGAGGCCTGGCCGCCACTGGTCTGAGAGTCAACTTGCGCATGCACACGGCCACGGCGCTCTCTGCTGAACTCAAGCTCAGGGGAGGGAAGTCCGCAGGACTGAAGTTATCACTGCCACATTCGAAGCAGGAAATCTTTGAGGCTAAGTGAGTGCCCACTTTTATTAATTATAACATTTGATAACCACTTGGGCTGACCTATGGCGGGGGTGTAAGTTATCCAATAAAGGGTTCCCGGGGCGGCGACACCCATACCCGTCTCCCAAATTGTAAATTGTAAGTTTAAATTTATTTACAAATTAACATTTTTCCTTAGGTCGGAACTCATCATATTGCACGGTAGTAGAGAAAAGAAGCAGGCCGGTATCAACAAGAACAAAGTTGCCGCTTCTACCTGCAGTTGGAAAGCTCTGGACTATTCTGTTGGAATCAAGATGTGTGCTACCTATGTGGTAAATAATCTGTTCATTTTACTTCTTCCTTGTTGCAGTTGCTTTCCTAGTATGTTATTCTCTTTTTATTTTTCGTGATTGTATCTTATGTTATCATTTTAGTTCCCCAATTTGACATCAGTTGAAGACCCTCCATATTTCTTGTTCGCTGGACCTTCAAACTATCTTCTTTCTTTGGAGAAAGTCGATCCCAGTGCAAATGTCTATTCATTCCAATATAACATGAACTCCAATGAAACTGCGACCGTTGTCGGCTTTGAATTCGATACACCGGGATCAAAGGTAAGTACTGAACACAAGGCAATCCGAAATGCTTATCCTATATTTTTCGTATTTTTTCAGCATTCAAAACTAAATCTCTATTTCAGACAAAACGCATGTTCAACGCAAGTCTTAGTTCTTTCCCCGGGTCAGGGGCAGCGGTTCTGGCTTATCAGTCATCAAATAACTACCTGAAGGCTCAAATTACTTACAAAAATCAACCTGACCACAAATTTATGGAATGCTTGTTGGATATTGATGGACAAAAGCACTTTGACGCTGTATTGTCTCTGAGCAAGCAAGAACAGAAAAATGGATTCATATTGGTTCCAAGATTGTTCGTGGCGGTCAACAACGAAAGGATCACGGAATTAGCGGGTAAGTTATTTTAACATAATGATGTAATATTCCATTTCATAAATATTATAAAATGGATTTTTTTACTTCCCTACCGATTATAAATTATATTTATTTATTTATTCTTAGTACATTTACATTACAAAGGTATAATATATTGTCCTCCACACTAGGAGTTCACCTGTGTTGTAGAGAATATTTTTCAGTTGTAAATTATAAATTATAAATTGTGAATAGTAAAACAAAAGAGTGTTCATAGTTAACATAAAAAAGAGATACAATAAAAATCAAAATATAAAATCGACTTCAATTCGACAAAAATTATAAATTAAAAATTTAAAAAATTGTAGCCAGTTTCTTATGTTTTTTTTTTGTTTTCAATAATATTATTTGTTTTATATTGTGTAGGAAGAGAATTGTATACTTTTATAGCCTGGTATCTGTAGTGTTTTTGTCCAAAGGATGTGTTTGTTTTTGGTATTTGTAGTTAGTGAGCATGTCTTGTTCTAGTATTGCGAGAATTTTGTGAAGTGTTAAATGTGGATAAGTTCTTATAAAGGAAAGTTAGTATTTGTTTTGAATATAATTAATTTACTCTTACAGGCACCCTACGTATGGCTCAAAAGAAAGGAGTTTCTCAGTGTGATGTCTCGTTGCAATTCCAGACAAAACGACTTGCCAGTCGACTTATTGGCTATTTGACTTGGAATGGTCCAAGCAAGGTAATTGATCTTCGTTGATTTCAAGTGTGATCTTTTGGTGGCACCTTTTTTAACTTATTTTAACATAAACATATCATTTCAGGGTGCCAAACTTCGGCTTGACTACCAGTTCCTAGATGAAAGGAGAGAGACCATCAAGATAGATGCTTTGGTCAGCAACCGGGAACTGGGAACAAGAATGGATTTCTACGGAGAACTTGGCTTAGACTTCACGTCCTATCCAAACCTTAACTTCTTCACTGCTACCAAGTACATGGTGAGTTCTTTTACTTTGTGGTTATACATGAAGCAAGACGTGGACTTCAAAAGATTCCAGTTGTTCAATAATTTTCTAGAAACAAAGTTTTGCAAAGTACTACTAGATTTTCGCTGAACGATGAATTAATTTTATAGCCAGGATCATCATCATCGCAGTCCATTTAAGGACAGAAGCACTGTCTATCATATCTTTCTTGAATGAAAATTTTAATATCATTAACATTTTTTTTTTTCAAGAAACCAATCCACACATAAAAAATATACAAAAATTTAACTAAGAATCGCAGTGCTGCATGCACCGCACCGTCTGGTATAAGCTATAATGCAGGACCTAAATATGCCAATGCTAATATGTCATATTCGAAACATTCGAAACTCGTACATATGCCATAAAAATATACATGTGTGTGCCATGCTCGTTCCAGGAATGACTCATTAGTCTTAGTGTCGAAAAAGGCAGTGCCTTTTGGTACGAATCACAAATGTAGCAATCGGTGCTATCTTTTGGTACTAGCATACAAAATAGTAAGAGAATATAAGGGAATATAGTTTACAATAGTTGTTTAATTGATGTGACGTTAAGATTGTTCATCAGTGGACTTTAAGTCTTTTTTAATGAGGACATTCGTGATGGTATTGAAAAAATAACTTTTTAAATAAGTTTTTATTTTATTTTATATTATCGGGTATAAAGATTGATCGACATTTTTGAAACTCATAGAATTTTGCAATGGTTTTATGCCTATTACTGCCAGTCTGAAAAAATTATTAATAATTGTCTCGAAAACTTAAATCTGTTCACTTATTAAACATCTTCCAATGATATACAGTTTCTTGAAGCGGTATAATTCAGATTCTAAGTGGACCACATTTCGTTTTTGGAATATGATTCCTCTGTATTTGAAAGAGATGGTAAATACTGTTTATGTTTCAGGGAACCCCACACCACTGGGAGTGCAACATGAACATTAGCTCCTCGCGCGAACAGATGATGGCCAACAACTCCAAGCTCCACTACAGCTTTGCGCGTCATCGGACCTTCGATGGCTTCCGACTGCATCACAACTTGAGGATCAAGAAGCCATACATGGACATCTTATTCAAATATGAAGAGGTTTGGGAAATATTTTCTAAAACAAAAGATCAAATTCCAATTTCAGTCATTGTCCAGATAACACGCAAAAAAGTATTAAACCTAAACATCTCCCAACTTTTCCTGAAATGATTCACTTCAGTTTGAAGTCATACTAAGTATCTTCAGTGGAATTTGGTTTTCTGGCAATCTTGGCCAAGCCACCTCAATTGTAATTTATCTATAAAGACTTCAAGGGGTTCGTTGTATAACCCATCTCAGATCATCGAACTTCTTATTCGATCCCATTTTGAAACTTGTGACGCTTCTCTCAAAAATTTCAATTCCCCAGTTTAAATCTTTTATCCAGGTTGAATAAGTTAGATCTATTGTATAAGTCTATTTATGAGTATATTTTCTCTGCCTGTATAACGGAAGAGGGTTCTTACGTTCATAGTAGGGCTAGTCACCCTACACGGTAAAAAATCACTAATACAAACACATTCACATTTGTGGAGGAGGCCATATCTCACCCTGGGGTGTAGCGCGTGATGATGATGATGACTTATATTATCCTCACTTGGCAGTGTTTTGTTATCACTATTTACAATTTCCCTTTTCTTCCAGGATGGTTCCTTATCCATCATGAACACCACGGTGATGTACGACAAGGCAACGAGCGTGGGAGGGGTGGCAAACGTGGCAGGACGACTGGACATCCTCCCGGGAGCGGTGCTGTATATGGACGCGGGACTTAATGCCTCATTACCTGCTATGTCTCCCATGATGTTGCAACTCAAAATACACGAGAAAAGGACGAATGAGTTTGATGTAAGTAGTTTTTTCGCTTGTAAATATATTTGAGATTCTCACGGTCAAAGAATTATTGGGGTATTATTCTATGTTGCACTTCTGGTCAACGTCTTCAACAGCATTGTGGCGTCCATCACATCTCCCCTGATGATGGACATTGGAAGGCTGTCTGAAACTTTAGCTTGAGGAGGAGGAAGCGCTACACAGAATAATACCCTAAAATCGATCACTAAAATACTTTATTGGATCACGCAAAGGCTTAGCTTTTTCAAATTCCATCTCAAAGATATTTTGACCATCAAATCGACAACAATACCACGTTTAAATTTCGACATTTGGTCCCTGTTAAAAGACAATTCGCGGCCCATTTCAGCTATCAATTCAATTATGATCAACTGTCACACGTAACAGCGTTGTGACGCATGTTATGACTTGATGGAGTTTGAAACACCCAGATTCAATAAGAATCGTGCAATCTCGGTAAACTAGTTTAGTAAAGCTAGTTTACTAAAAGTAAGCCCACAAAATAAAAATTGTAAGAATTTTGAAACAATTTTTTATTTATATTATTCGCTTCGCCTTCGCAATAGTCTAAGTGAACGAAATCTGTCTAAGTCTTTTCGGACCCAATTAATAAGTAACTTATAAAATTTTATTTGAAGAAATTAAGAGAAAAACTCTTCCGCTGAATAGGAAATAAGTAAATTTCCATTCATTGAATTTTTGAGTGGTCCAGTCATGCGTCCCTGTGGTACTCCATCAAATTTGTTACTAATAAAATATGTTACTGGCTTCAGCGGTACAATGTTTATGTTTTAGATTTCGGCACAAGGTGTTTGGTTCACTGGAACAGATGCTAGCATAGTAGCTGTTTATCATGAACAAAGTACTTCACATCTAGCATCGAGACGACTGAAAGCCGTGGTCACAAGTACTACTTTCAAAGAAGTGGGCTTTGAAGCCAAATACACCCAGGATAGTAGGCAGTTCAATTTAAACATCAAGGTCAGCAATTATTGTATCAAATATTGTTTTCATTTTTTTCTGTAGTAAACTTTGAAACTATCTGAACTCTGTTTGACTATTAATTTTCTAGGGAGAGCAAGAGAAAGACCTGTACAACTTAGTGAGCCGCTATGTACTCTATTCAGAAAAGAATTTTACTTGCTACGGAGAATTGGACATTGTATCAAAGTCCTATAGCGTTAGTCTTGCTGCAGACCTTTACAATGAGTCTAGTATCCTGGCAGATATTCACATCGACCAGTAAGTTATCATTTTAAATACTTTTAATCATCAGCTTAAGATTTATTTTTCAGAGCAAATCGTTATTTTTTTTAAATTGTTTCATTTTTTGATCAATTTGTTTGCAGGTTAAGAGACATCCACATCACATACTCTAAAATCAACCGGCCACATGTTAAGAGACTGAATGCAGACATCAACTGGGATGCCAACCGAGATCCTAATCAGAAAGTCAGCGTCGCCATGGAGTTGCTCAACAAAGGACCCCTAAACTACGGTGGCTCTTTCCTGCTCTTTTACCCTGGTAGATTAATCAATGGAGAGATAGATTTCTTAATTAAAGGTATGTTTTCATTTATCATTTACTAGCTGGTCCCGGCATACGTTGCTATGCCATTTTGGAGGTTGTGTTATCACGTCGTGTTAGTTGTGTGTGTGGGAGGAAACACCACAGGAGTAATAAGAATGACACATGTGCTTCAGAGCTAGTGCTTTTATTGATTGAGCATTTGTTAGTACAAGCAGCATAATATATGAGACAATGTTGAAGTGGGGGTTTACCGTGACGTAACCGCCACATACCTCCCCTCCTAGTGAAATGGTCACATAATTTCATGAAAACAAGTATATACGTTAAACAACATTGTCAAAGAAAATTGAAAAACAAACGAAAAATGGATACTTATTGATATCTGCAAAAAGATACATAAAACATTTAAACATTGGGAAAGGTACATTGTAAAAAACATTTGTCATTGTTGATAATTGCAAAAAGATACATAAAACGTTTAAATATTTTAAAAGGTACATTTTACAAAAAAACATTTGTCAAAGTGCATTAAAAATTATTGAAAATTCATTATTCATTTGCGATAAACCAAAAGCTATAAATAAAGTGTCAATGTAAAACACAAGAATGATTACACATACAAAAAAATATTCAGAATATCATCACAAAAAAAAAACACGAAAAATCTTGATTGCACACTTTTTTACAATATTTGCAGTTGACAGCAATTTCATGAGAAACGTACAGTGATAGTTTGTCCGGCACGTGTAGTGTATTTTGCTGACGGGGTCATGGGTAGAGGAGGTTCACTGTGAACTTGGGTTGACCGTCTAGTCACTTTGTCTACAGCTGACTCAGTAGTTGTCCTGAATAATGTAATGTTGTGTCAGCTGGTTTATTTTTTTAGAAACATTTACAGGTTGGTAGAATGCCGGTGTACGCCTATCAATAGACATACCTATTTACCTTTTTTGAGTTTATAATTAAGCTAAAATACTTTTCCTTTTGTTCGAAAACCTCATACGGGCCTTTGTATGGTGGAGTGAGAGCTTTCTTTAATTCATTTATAAGGAAAACATGAGAGCAAGTTGTTGAATTAGGATGAACCAATACGTGTTTGTAGCGTCTGTAGCGATTCTTCCTTCTGGTCAAGTTTCGGAAATGGTTCATCAGTATTTTGATAAATTCTGCGTCATTTTTGGCTTAGAAGGCACGAAAATATCCCCAGGTATTGCTGAAGATGTACCATATACCGTTTGTGCTGGGTCATGGGAGCACGCGTTATGGAATTCCCCAAGCGGTGTTATTGTGTGCCTACTGACTTTTGAGTTTTGACAAAGTAAGCTTTTTCTACACACACTTCTATTTGTTCACAGCATTCCTAAAATATCGCTGCATTATCAAACGTCGAGTTGCTTTGATGTCAGCGTGACTCGTGTTATGCACGGAGGTCAGTGCTCTTTCGTGGAATATCAATTTCGTGCCGTGGATATTTCACAAGTAATTAGTATCTTTGAATCTGGCATAGTAATCAATTTTAAATTAAGATTACCTTGCTTTTTAAGCACTTGCATCTTTATTTTGTTGCGAGTCAAAGTCGTTTGTTGAGGCTATGTAGCGACGGTCCATATGCCGCGGAGTAATAGATGTGCAGATGGATATGATGTTTACGATGTACGTTGATGTTGAATGATGAAGATCATGAAGCTGCGGCGGTAAAAACACGGGTGTTCAGATCGCCAGCGTGTAGCTCTGCACCATGGTGGTGGAGAATGACCTGATCATCCAGGCCGTTGCTCGACGCGGTGGGTTGCGGAGGTGAACGGTCGGTGGCTCGGTGAGTTGAACCACCAGCAGGTAGTCCTTGCGAGGCGGAGCGTGTTTCAATGACAGCAAAGCACGATGGGCTTCGATAGCCATGAAATGATGAGCTGATCCCTGGGCTGAAGGTGTAGGCTGATATAGCTGTTCTCTTGAGCTGAAAACACGGTGGGCCTTATAATTGAGACGTGGTGGTGATCCTCGAGGAAACTGCCCTGGACAGAAGGCATGGCGGGCCTGTAGTCACGGACGTTTAGCATTTCTAGAGTCGTGTGGTGCGATGAACCAGAACTGCGAGATGGTGTAATGAGTGCCCCAAAGGTGGAACAGAGAGTCCGAAGATGATGCCGTAGCTCCCTGCTTCCTGGTGTCGCACTGGAGTTGCGTGGATCACTTGATGCACTTCTTTATCACTCCATTTTTCCCACACACACTTCTAAATCACGTTGGGGTCACCACTTTGAAGGTTGCGTTATCACGTCGTGTTAGTTGTGTGTGTGGGAGGAAACACCACGGGAGTAATAAGAATGACACGTGTGCTGCAGAGCTAGTGCGTTTATTGACTGAGTGTTTGTTAGTACAAGCAGCATAATATATGAGACAATGTTGAGGTAGGGGTTTACCGTGACGTAGCCGCCACACCATTTAATAAAGAAATTGTTTCTCCCTGAGTGTCCTTTCCCATTCGTTCCCCTTCCGCCTCCCCTTCTTCTCCTGCATCCTCTTCCCCTCTCGCATTCCCACTCCGTGACCTCCACCTTCCCTCTCCGCGCTCCACTCCCCCCCCCCGTCCCGCGAACCCCCCTCCCGAGTTCCCCTCCCCCGTACATTCAGTTTTCAAACCTCGCGTGCCACCAATAGCAATTTTTTTATACAAATTTCATAATGCCAGGGCTCACCGAAAGTTTTATTAAAACCTTGTCCTGACAATAACGAACACACAAAAAAAAGAATTATCCAATTTGGTGCAGTCGTTCGAAAGTTATGCGCTTAGCAACACATTCAGCGATTCATTTTTATATTACTTATAGATAATTGCTCAACTGGTGATACTAATTTATAAATAAAAAATGTGTCGTTGCTCCTAAAATATACAACGCATTGAGCACTGACACCAAAGCCAAATAATAACATATCCCTTTTTTACTATTGGTGTTCAACGTTGGATCAAGGGGATGAGCTTTTTTAAAGACGCCAGACTTCTTAACACTATTTTTTATATGTTTTTTTAAGTCTCCTATTTTCTACTTTTTTGATATCATTTTTATTTTTATTGTATTGTTATTATGTTATTGTAGTTGCACATATTCTCTACGAATCAATTTATGGACAGTAATCAATAATTATAAACTTTTCAAGTTGACACAAACGTGTAGGAGTTGGTAAACTATGGTAAATGAATTGGCTATACAGTGTCAGATAGGGACAGGTACTTGGATGACAGGTTGGGTGGGGGAATGCGGGAACATATGTTAGAGGGAAATGCATATAGTTGCATCAACAGTTATTGTATTTGTTTTGTTTTATATTGTTGTGTTGGTTGTGGTTAAAATTATCTAAAAACAATTTTTTCTTAACAAATATTTTTGGGAAGCTTTTATTTTCTTTTTTCATTTCATTATTTAATGAAGGTGTTTTTGTTAAGGTTTATATATTTTGTAAATCTATACATAAGTATACAAGTATTGTATTATGTAATGCATTTTCGACTATCAGGATTCGGGCACGAGCCTAGTATGTTAGTCGTTAGAGCTGAAATGTTAATGTAACATGCAATGGGTGCAACTGATAACGTAATAAACATCTTACCATATATTTTTAAGATTGGCTTTGTCAATGGCTGGTGAAGCTTGGCTGGTCCCCAGATGACAATATCCACTGGAGAGTGAAGATCTACTCGGAGATGGAGAAAGAAACAATTTATGCATTGCTCTCTGACATGGACACGCCATTCCAAGGCTGGAGGGATACAAGCCTCAATCTTGTGTAAGCAACGAGATTTTATTAATACTTCCTAGTTAATGCTGCAAAAACTTATTTTTTTTTATTGTCTGAGAATTAGATATTTAACCCTTTTTTCATTTCCAGATGGCGTTATGTGGACAATCTGCAATCCTTGGGTGGAAACATGACTTGGGAGAGGGAGAGACTTGTTTTCGGTCTTCAAGGAAATTATATGCTGAAAACCAACGAGGTTAACTTTTCTCTCTTCAAATGATTCATTTTCATATCTATTGGACACCTTCTACATAATATTAACCGTAGTAGTTCACCAGATATCATTTTCTTTTAAGGCTACTTTAATCTAAGTCTTTTTTAACTTCAACTCAAAAAAATTTAACAATCCTTTAGCTATTCATTTTGAAACCCCAGCACTCTTGAGTAATATCTGGACACTGTTCTGAGTACAAAAATTGGATGGAGTTCGGTTTTTTCGAGAAAGTGTTAATTTGAAATATCTTTGGAGACCGTGGTAAAAATGAACATTTTGGTTCTTCTATTAAAAAAATATAACAGAATTAGGCAAGTCTCGGTAGTGAGTGTGGTGAAGAAAATTGTGTTTGAATAGTGTGCAAAATAAGCTTAATTTAAATTCATTGATGCATTTTAGGTATTTGCTGAAATAGAGGCTCTCATGAATTCTACTCTCACGGCCTTACCAAAGGTAAATGCTGTGGCAAAACATCACCACTTGTGGAGGAAAAGTGCTGATACATTCTTGAGCTTTGAGGTATGTAGAACCATGTTTTTTGCAACTTTTTTCTTACTATAACAATTGGAATTCATGAATTAAAGTGATTTTTTTTGTTCTAGTATAACAACGATGGGCTTTCGATGTTAAATTCTTCATGGACAATTGATAAAACTCCAACAGCTAACAATATATCTGGTCGTGTTGGCTTGAAATCACCTTGGGCAGTAAGTATAATAGTATTTTTTTCAATCTGCCGAGCAATTCTATATCTTTTGTGGGATCGTTATTAGATAACAGAAGTTATCTCCTGTCAGATTTGTGGGATTTTTATGGCTGTTATCTGCTTTTTCAATGTACAATGTATATTAAGTGAATAAATAATCATGCATACTTGCAGGAATTCGTGTTTAAAACGATCAAAATTAAAATATGTGACCGTAATATGTAAAAATCAGACAGGAGATAACGTTCATTATCTAATAACGATCCCACAAAAGATATAGAATCGCTCGGCTGGTCATTTAATATGTCCTTATTTACTAACACCCTTTTTGTTTAACAGGGCTACAGAACTGGACTCTTAGTAACAAAATTCATATTCAGTCAAAAGCGAGATGTTCAGGGACTTACACACTTGGACCTGGAGGATAAGGTTTACACGATCACAGTTGACGGCAAGTTAACCTTTCAAACATGTTTTTATAATAAACATTATGACATATTTGCAACCAATTCTTAAAAATAATTGATTGTGGCTGTACACACCAGGACAATTCGGGACGGAATGATTTTGCCGTAGCATTTTGAACTACATCTAGTCTTTCCGGTGTGACCAGCATTCGAAATTGCCAGTACATAAATAAATTGTACATTAAACAGTACCTTGCCATAACTCCTTTGTAATATACAGGGTGTCCGGGGGTAAAGTGCATTAACTTCGGGAGGTAATTCTACATGATGGTAGGAGTAAAAAAGATTAACAACTTTTTTCGAAATTCCAACATTTTTTTTCCCATACAAAAAGATCTACCTACTAAAAATCCTTAGTGTGAGGTACGATCTTACTTGCCGGGAGCCTGCCGAGCACGATTGTGGTAACAATAAATGGTGGTGATTGGCCCGCATCGTAACAGCGGAAAATAATAAAGCTAGCCGCGCACGCCGGTCAAATTTTATATTTTTACCACAAAACTACCCCTAAAAGTTGGAATTTCGAAAAAAGTTATTTATCTCTTTTACTTACACTATCATGTAGAATCTCCTCCCGAAGTTAACGCACTTAACCCCCGGACACCCTGTATAAATAAATCCTTATTTTCCCAGTTTTAAGGTGGTTTGGTAATGCATGGCTAATGGACGGACTAGAAATATTAATAATTTTTCATGTCAACAGTCTGAAAACAGGAGAGTTTTATGATATATTTTTTAATGTGAATACCTCTAAAGAGCCCAACCGCCTGGAGGCACTGAGACTACGGCATCCCCAATTGGGGTATGTTTTGAAGCTGAAGGTAGTAATGAGGGGAAGGAGATGGGTAAGAGGAAGGTGGGGAAGTACCTCGCAATTCAGATCTGGTTTGACTAAAGCCATTTCAGGAATGTTTCAATCATGAATAGTGGTCTTATACCAGGGCGATATTGAGAGTATCTTCCACTCTGGAAAATGCCACGAATATACCTTATATTATTTTAATGATTAAATTGTGAAAAAAAACTGTTTGATTGTACAGATTTGTGTAGTATTACATCATCTAATTACTGCAGACAAATATCGCAATAGTGTGCCAATTTACGAATTTAGGAAAGGCCTAAATCCATTACTGGACTGAAAGATTATGAAAAGTTTTAAAACACATTAGACGATGTATTAATTTGAATGAAGCAAGGTAGGCACCTTTATAAAGAATTGGATAATGCTCCATCTCCTCTACCCTAAGGATAAATTCCTGATGGTTTACTTAATTTTTAATTCTAGGCCATATACGTCGCATAACCAACAGCATGCTCGTCTTTAACGTGACCACTCCAACGCCCATCCTCACCCTCATGTCCGGCAGGTTCGGCCTCGTCGACACGGACCGTCACATGGTGGCCATGCTGGAGACCCCTAACATGACTGCGGGCACCGAGCTCTTGCTGAAAATGGATTCCATGAGAGACTTCCACATCTTTGCACACGTGGCTCTGCCTATTGATTTCCTGCAGGATACAATGATCACTGCAAAAAAGAATAGTGAAGAGGTAAGGACGCATAATAGAATTTTTTTAAACATACTAGAATTTATTTAGAATGCTTCATTAGTATGCTTTCTTCATTCTTTCCTAGCCTATCTGAGTATGGCATGGATATTTTAACATTAAACCAGACGTCAGAATCTTTTAAAATGTGAAATACCCTTTACAGATTACTGCTTTAGGCATTCTTAATCGAAATGCCAAAAATCGGATTATCCCAATATATAAAATTTCTTTAAAAGTCTGTTCCTCATTGCCGAGGTTCATGAACCCTACTCCAATTTCCTTGGTGAACAAGGCTTCTCCACTTCTCGCGGTTCTGCACTGCGAGGAGATCTGCAGATACCAATATACCAGACGCCAGTGATACTTGGTCACTCCAGTGCATTGGTGACCTTCCTCTGCTTTTTCTGTCTTCCACCTTCCAACTCGTAGTCACTGTCAGTGACTATGAGTTTCTCCAAGTTGGAGTCCTCAGTTTGGCAAACAATATGTTCAAAGTATCTTAAAATAGTTGTAGTTGAGAGCTTGTTGTGGATGCCTTGCTCTTCCAGAATGGACAAATTTGTGCGTCTGTCTGTCCATGGAATCCTGAGCATTTTTCTCCAGCACCACATTTCGGGGGCATCTATCCAATTTCTTTCACTGGCTAAGTGTCTATATTTCCACACCGTATATAAATATGTATATACATATACCTGGACGAGTATATAATATGTGACACTAGCACTTTAATAATTCAGTAGCTTTGTCACATAGTGAGGATCAACAAAAATAAGATTACTCCACTGATAATCAGGAGAAAGATTGAGAGAGCTCATAGTAAAGGAAGACACCACATATTTTTACTACTACATGATTGGTATGAGTGATCAAACCTCCAATAGGGGAAGGAACGAGAAATACAAGATATGAAATATTACTTTTATGAAATTATTTTTATTTTTAGATTGATTTTCGTTTGGGATGGGAGAAGTTCAAGTTTGGATTCACCGGCATTTGGCATTTCAACTCTGCAGCAGACTTCCAATATCTTTACAAGGTGTTCACCCCCATGCAAGGCTTTGAAGAGAATGGACTAGTCCTTAAGAACATCTACAGGGGAGGTCTGGACTCGGAAGTGTCCATAAGGCTTTCAAAACTAAAGGTGTGTGATAAACTATTCGTCTTTTATGTTGTATCTTCTGTTCCTGCAGTTCAGTTTCAATCTAGGCAACTGTGTAGCCAATAATTACAGTAAATACAAAAGTCAGATCTGATTTTAAACCTCCAGATCAACAAATTTTTAGTCACTTTAATCATATTATGTCTTTAATTTTCTCAGTCGCATTCATATGACTAATATTACACGCTTTGAAGAATCAATGCAAAACATTTATGAAGGTTTTATTAATATTGCCAAGGACTGTATAGGCATACAGTTGTCGTATTTGCGACAGGCAAAAGTGGCTAGCTATCGAAATCTCATGTATGATACGGTGGCATCCATCAGGTTAACAATTTTTTGTTCTATTCAGTTTTGTATTGGTTTTGTTTTACATTGCTTTAAAAAATGTTGTTTTGTTTATCCTATTCTCATTTAATTTTGTTTTAGCTCGGTGTGGCGGTGTTGATACGGGACAACGGAAAAGGCCTGCTGAAAATAATTGAGGAGAAGTACACGGGCACTGCCAAGCAAGGGAGGGATCAGCTGATGGAAGACTTCTCCACTGATGTGTTGGCTGTGGTAGACACGCTATATTATTCCACCATCACATTCGATGCCCAGCTTCGAAAGGTATAAGTCAAAGCCTAGCAAGTAATGTTTGTACGGTGCCCTTGAGCTGATTTTTCACTAAAACGGCTATATAGAAATTATACAATAATTATTATTATGTAAAACAAAATGTTTTGATTGGGAATATCTTCAAGTTTTATGATTGAAGAATTGGAAAAGGTTTTGGATTACCATCTTTTTTTACATTATCTCCACACAAAAGGCCCTGAGGAAAACAATTCCCATCAGGGCCAAAATAATTCCCATCTTTGGGGATGCTGTTTGGAGGGTCTACTTATATGTTGCTGGTTCAAACGGGGCTGGCCCTGTGCAGACCCAATTAGAGCAGTCCGCTCCAAGCATATACTTATGCAAAGCGCCAAGAATCTATGGTGCTGGTACACTAACACCTAGTACAGCGCCCTTGAGGTTTTTACAAAGACAGTTCACACTGTTGTTGACTGAATTTATTTTCTTATATTAACTTCAATGGTAAACCTTGAATGCAAATTGGCAAAAATTATTGTCAGATTTTTTTCCAAATATCAGCCAACCAAATGATCTCCTCTCCAAAACCATATCCACTGGTAAAAGTTAAGTTTTGTAGGAGAATTTGCTGACCAAAATCTCCTACACATTTCCAATTCAATCCACTACTCACTTTTGTGTAAATAGCACTCATTGCTTCATAGCATGTGCTGGTTTTTCAGCTCATAATAATTTTTGTTGCTCGTTTTTAGAAGGTTCTTTCTTAAAATCCTTTAGTACGGAAAATAAATATTTCAGTTTATTTGAGGCCCTAATCTTTATTAAGACTTACCATTTTTTCTTTTCAGCATGAAGGTCTAGCTCAGGAAGAGATTTACAGAATTTTGGCCAATCTCAATCTTCCAAATTTGACTACTATTACATTGAAGGACAAATTTGTAATGGAAGTAAGTATATTAGATATATCAAAAATTCATGAAAAATATGTTTTTTGTTGCATTACTAAATGTTATTATTTGATTTTATAGGACTTCACAACGATGACAAATAAACTCACCCTTCAGACACCATTTGCGAATTTCAAAGAAGTGGACTTCGTCCAAACCGTTGAAATGATTCTAGGAGAAAAATACAATTTGACGTTTACCTTGCTAAATGGTAATGGGACTGTCTGGGCTGAGGTAAGATATCTAAATAAATACTGGTAATTTTTCAATTTGGGAAGCGGGAATGGGTTCCATTTATTGGATAACCAACACCTCCGCCATAAGTCACCCCAAGTGGTTCGCTACGTTTGGTGACTTAACAGTGGTGCACATATTTATGGGGTGAGGTTTGTCCAGATCTTGGCGGAAAACGCGTCAAAACACAGTTTGCATGGTAGGCCGGATCGGGAGAGACAGGTTGAGAGAGACATTTTAATCTCTACAGCAGGATTCTCGGAAAAACGCCTTAACACAGTGGGAGGGATGGATTCATTTATCCGTTACTATTGGTCTTACTGACCCCCCGATTCTTACACACCCCTCATTTTTTCCTTTCCAAAAATTCCTCTCCTTCCTTTCCTAAAAATACCCTTCACATAGCATCCCCAAAGATGACATAGGCTTGAGATGATTTTTTTCCTTAAGGCCTCCTGTATGGAACTAATGTAAAAAAAAAAGGTTAAAATGAACTCTTTTCCGAAACCCCAAAAAGTAGCACTGCACTACATCACAGAAGCTTAACCAAACAATGGCTTGTTCAAGGATTTCGCTTGTTCGAGAATTTTTTACCGATTTATATTGAATTGTTATTTTGAATTTAATAATAAGTGATAAAACTGACCTCTCTGCATTTATTAGAACTCTCTCCGGGCTTTCTACGAGCATGAAGTTGGAGAAGATGAGACTTACTCCATCAGGACTGGTAGTATAGACATGCTCAGTACCCTGGAAGCCCTCAAATACCTGAAGACCAAGTTGATCATTCACGTTGACGAATCTCTGACAATGGTCACTGCCAGCATAGATGTGCCGTCCTGCCAGTTGGGTGCCAAAGGACAGATTGAGGTAAATTCTTGACCTAGGGATTATTTTTGACCAGAAACTCTGCATTGTATCTTGTATAACTTTCGTTGCTAACGGGGCTATGAAAATGTTGGATTTTATAGTAAGAATTTCCAACAATTTAAAAAATATTCACACACTAAAAATTTACTCCCTCGTTAGAAGCATTCTAGAATATAATTCTACAATCTGGTCACTTGTCTTTAATAATATAGTAATAAGTTTTGTTATATTTTTCAGTTGGATGAGACCTTCGTATCCACAACGGGTTCCTTGAACCTGACCTCCCCCTACATACAGCCTTACGACATCAAGGTGGAGTTCAAAAAGGACTTCTCTGACGTGGAAAACACTTTGGTGTGTGGACTGCAAGTTAAGCAAGGGAATCAAAACAACTTCGTAAGTTTCACCACCTCCTTTTGTTTCCCAAATTATTCACTTTCAAATACCTCCCTAATATTTGTGATAAAAAAATTAGTAAATGTTAAATTTGAATTTAATAATATCACGTTTACCGTAAAACTTAACAGTGTAATAAAAATTTGAATGGAAACAAATTTGCCAAAATTGGTCTAGAACCAAACATGGTCTGTCTCTCTTAGAATTGCCTGAAATTGTATATCGCCATCCTATTTGAATTTCTTAATCATGGTGATACACAGTTTTGTATGAAAATTAGGTCTATAAATGAACCACAAAACACGCCCACAAGGTACTTCTTGTGTTATTTTTTATTCTGTGATTAGTATACATCTATTCTGCATCCAAATTCAATCAAAATCTTCGTTGTAACCTCCCATCAAAAAGTGGAAGAGGTTTCAAACGAGTCACTAAGAAATCCACAAGAAATGCATCCTGACTATGCACAACCATTCATCGGTCTGATGACCAACAGGCAAAAAGCTGTTTTTTTGTCGGATTCTTGTAAATTTTATTAAATGTTTTGCTAATTTGGTAAAAAAAATGCTTAATTAAAGCCCCGTGAGCGAAACATGTAATAAAATGTATAAGAATCCAGCAAAAAAAAAACAATATTTTGGCTCTCCTAAAAAAATTCAAATAAGAGATAAGACTGACGAATTCATCAACCATTACTTCTTCAATATGTGACTTCCACCTTTGTTCCCAGCTCATATCAGAGGTATCATGGCGCACCAGCCTGTCGGACAACCTGCGCGCTAAGGTTCACGTGTCGCTGATCCCAGTTTTCCCGCCCTCTGAGCTGAGCTTGGCGCTGACCAGCGAGGAAGCGTACAGTGTGCTGAAGGCAGAGGCACGGTTGGGCTCGAGGGACACGCTCTATACCATGCTGGCCGAAAAGCGTAAGGGACACTCCACGGTGGTGGTGAGCAGTCCGCACAGGGGATTCAGGTAAAGGATGATTCATTTTTCATTAAACTTTTCGACCAACTTAGACTTATTGGAAGATATTTCACCGCTACCAAAAACAAACTTAAATCCAGTCCTCTTCTTCACCGTGATGATCACTTTGTATGCCTTATTCAAGTGCTGATAGCCTCCACTCAAAGCTCTGGAAAAACCGTAACTCTGATTTAGATTACTGGACATGTTGGCATAGTGGGTAACGATATTGCGGAATCCTTGGCACAACTAATAGCGTCCAACCCTATGGTTACCCTCCACCATAATCCTATATCTGATTTTTTTCCATCATCAAAGATAGATCCCGCAATGTTTGGGCAGAGTATTAGAACCTTGCTAGTCAATCCAAAGGAGCCTGCTATGCCTCAATACTACCCATCAAAATCGCTATCCCATCAACTATCTAGTCCTTGCTTCGTTCCTTTCTCATAGTTCATGGTTTGACTCGGCTGTTCGACTCACATTAGAACACATGTAAAATAAAGCAATTTCACCAGAAATTTTAAAATTTCAAAGAAATTAAAAAGTAAAGTAATATTACCGGACAATTTTTTTAATGTTTTTTGGTAATTAAACTGCTTTGTTTAAAAACTTTACCAGGATCTTTTCTTAGATTATCAAACACTGAATTATGAAACACCGAAATCACTTTCCCGCTCTAAAAGTTTTGCAGTATGAGCTTGGAACACTGTGTACACTCGTTGCTTTGATATTTATAATTTAAAATTTTCTTCCAGGAATTTGAATCTGACATTTGAGGTTACCAACAATGAGACCATCACTGGAACACTTCGTACCGACTCCAATACGTACAATGTTAATGGAAAAATTATGGGAACCAACCCCATAGAGGTAATTACACCAAACTTTCTATGCAAAAGATATCAATGCACGGGTATTATCAAAACTCTTTGAAAACGAGAAACCAAAATATTTGGTTGTGCAATACTTTTTATTATAACTCAATGATTTTTTGCAGCTTATGGCGACGCTTAAACCTATGGGCGAAGGTGAACCATACACCATCCGCATGAAGACATCACAGGGTAATGATAAGTACAACCTTCAAGCATCCATCATTGGTGCTCTGCAGTTCACACTTCATCTCAACTTCAACAATGGAAAAACATTCAAAGACTTCTCCGCAAAGGTTCGTTTTAAATTATACTGTACCATAGCAAACATTATTTATTGTAACAAAAATTGAACTTCTCAAATATATAATTTGGGAGGCGAGTGTGGGTACCGCCGCCCCGGGTACCATTTATCGGGCAACCAACACCCCTGCCATAGGTCACCCCAAGTAGTTCGCTACGTTTGGTGACTTAGATGGGGTGCCCGGGTTCATGGGGTGAGGTTTGTCTAGGTCTTGGTGGCGGATGCATTTGGTCACTCACCGTGGCGGGCCGGATCGGGAGAGACTGTTGAGGGAGACCTTTTGATTTCCCTAGCCAGACTCTCTCTTAGATTCATACATCCGTCACTCCTGGGCACACTGACCCCCAGATTCCTACCCACCTCTCATACCTTTTTCCTTTCTCTACCCCTCATATCTTTCTCTCCTTCCTTTCCCTAAAAAGGCCCTCCACACAGCATCCCCAAATATGACATAGGCCCCTGGAAATTGTTTTCCTCAGGCCTCCTGTGAGGAGCTAATGTAAAAAAAAAAATGGAACACTTATGGACAATCCCATAAACAATCTCTCGCCATTTTTTCCAAACATCATCACAATTGCCAAGAACTTCAATCAAATTTAAATGAATTGTATAATTTGTGTGTAACTAATTATCTATTTCTAAATATTAACATATGTAAATCAATAACTTTCTCTAGAAACGAATATCCAATTCCATTCAATTATGTAATAGATCTGATACCTATAACTGGAGATATTAACTAGAGATCTTGGGAGTTTTATTTGGTGAAAAACTAGAATTTGTGCACCACATAAATCACACTACAAAAAGTAGTATGAAAACAAAATAATTTTTACTGAGAATCTTTAGAAAAATTCATTTCCTGTCATGAAAATTTATTCTCATTTGTTCGTAGCCAATTAGAATATAATTCCGTCATTTGGTCACCTCACCACAAAATTCATATTAAAAATGTCGAAAAAATTCAGAGAACGTTTTTACGATTTATAATTTTTGTTAAATATCCGCTTAGAACAGATTAATTATGATTTTTATTAAATACCTTTAAAATTATACCATTAGGAAAAACATTGTTTATGAATGTTATTGTTGTTTTTTAGATTGACTCATCAAATCCAAACGTTAAGGAAATCTACCTGAAGAGTAGTGTTCAAATAACTGACGACAAGAGAGTTATTCTTAGCCTGGACTCCAACACGCCTCTTCAAAACCTAAAGAGAATTAACGCAAACGCTGACGTTAGGTAAGATCAGAATATAATTTACTGCATGGAATCTTTTTTCATTTGTATTTTAACTATGCCCAAAAGACATCTTGGAACAGTTAAAAGATAACTGTTGGATCTTCCAAATTTCGTAATCCAAAGAAAACTGTTTGCTTTGAATGATTTATGACCGAGAATTGTGAAGCTAGAAAGTTCTATGTCCAAATCTGGACGCCATAAATCTTATGAAGTAGATGAAAAATTTAAAATTTCCTTAAGAAAATTTCACTTAATGCATTGTTTATTTGATTTATTTTAGTTTATCACCTCGAAATGGCTCGTTGCTTTGCAACTATAATTTGACGCAGCTTCAAGGAGAAGGCGATGTGAGGTGGAGCTTTTTAGCTGATAACCTGTTCTTTAGGGTAAGTTATTAATATCTTTGCCTACACAATTGCTCACTTTACTACACTTTTTCCTGCATCAAAAACCGTGAATATTACACAAGAGTCTCAAATTTCCGAGGCCAGTGAAATTACGGCATTCAATTGGGATATGTTGTAAGGCTGGAGGAATGGGAAGGAAAGGAGATGCAGAGGATGAAATTTAGAAGGTATTCAGTCTGGGGACAATGGAGAAAGATAACGATGCGAATCGAATTCTTGAGTTGGGTAATTTCAAGATAATATGTAACAGAAGAGTATGACGGGAGTTGGAGTGGTGATTAGTTTATATTCCCCTTGATTAGTATTTCAGATGGTGCATCTAATTTGTATTATTTCATTGCAGGTTAACAATTACCACAAGGTGAATAATGTAAAACGAAGCCTGGACATGAACGCATTCTATTTGTACAACTCCACCACATTAAAGCCGAGGATCGTCAAAGAAATTTCAGCTATTGGATTCCATATTGATATAGACCACGTTTGGAGGTGAAAAATATATTTATGCTTCTGCATTGATTACTTACATGATTTAGATTCGTTTTCCACGGTTTCAGGGTATTGTTACGCTTACCTTTAAACACATTCAAAGAGATTCATTACATTTTTTTTTTTAAGTTACGTCTTACAGGAGTTAAGACCCTCCAAAAATCATTAAAATTACCTGGTTTGAACGCCATCAACCCATGTTCAGTATACCAACTAATCAATATTTTTAAAAAAAAGCAAAATGTACAATATTTTCTTCTTGTGCAATTGGTCAAAAAAATCTCCAAGTTTTGGAGTTGAAAACAGTGGAATGCAAAACCTCAATTACAATGATTATATTTAGGCATAATCAGGTTGAGGTGCGGTTGTCCCTTTTGCTCGGTATTCGGGGACATAACAGGGATAGTAACAGCAACAGTTTGGAAAAATACCTATTATTCAAATTTCTCAACATTTCATCTAAAAAACATATGGTTGTACATTGATTTGTTACATGATATCAGATGGTGTGCTTCACACCAGTACTTATAATTTAAGTGTTTAATATTGATATAAGTCAATGTATAATGTACATGTACATATATCGCACATTCCATTCCGTAGAAAAGTGTTGTTAATCAAAAAAATTTCATGTTTTATCCCTGAAAGTTAAAGTGATTCTAATTACCTATTCATTCACATTTAAGTTAAATCACTCCATTTCCGCTTGTTCATCATTCATTGATTTGTTTTCGCTCTCCTGTAAAAATAACTTTTTTGACTTACGACACTTTTCTACGTGATGTGTGATACATTTATTTCCGAATGATCACTTAAAGTATTTTTGGAGGAGCTAGCAGAGCATTAAATTCAAGTTTTGCAATTAGAAAAGCGGTTCCTCCATCTTTTAAAATGAGTAGCGAAATTATGTGTTGCTCTGCGGAGAACCTGCATCAAAATTGTTTGCCAATATTTTTATTTTTTTTTAGCTGTGGATCTAACACCTCTCTCCTCACTGATGGCAATGAAAAGATGGCTTTTGGTTTGAATGTCCTTCTCCCCAAGCCCAATGTGGACGTCCACTCAGTGGAAATGAGCTACACTAACCAAGTGGCTGGACTTAAGACTGTTGTCGCCAAATACAACACCGACGTCAGTAAATATATTGCCTCGGCTACGGGCAAGGTAGGTTCATAAAAAAAACTTCAACATTAGAAATATGGAAGTCATCTTACGAATTTTAAATGGAAAAAATGCAATTTTAAACTTTGAGATTTTTCGAAAACAAAAATAGCAGTAAAGTCATTAATAGTAATGTTCTGCTGAAAACACTTTTAAAACAAATTTAAAAAAAAAATTAACTCAAAAACCTTTGAACTACCGAACACAACATTCCATTTCGTTGCCATCTTTTACTGAACATCATATTCCATGTTGTTGCCTTGGAGTTCTCCATCCACAGAGAAAGGCACTACAAAGGATACCATGTAGAAGCACCTCAAAATAAATAATGTATCTAAAGTAAACCTAAGAAATATTACCAAAACACAACGGATAACCGAAAAGACATTTCTGTGGTATGGTAGTCTCATTTTTTTTATATTCCACTTAAAACTAACAATTTTTGCTTCGTCAGATTCTCCTGCCAACAAACAAAATCCTGACAAACTTCACAATGGATTGGGGAGTAGGAACCTCCCTCAAAAAGGTGGACAATTTCCTCAAAGTGGACATGGTGAAGAACACCATCGGAGTGGACTATACTTTAGTGTCTCCAGCCTTCAAAGGAGAGGAAACATTCAAGATGAAGGGTACCTACAGCAAGCCAACGGACGAACTCGTTTCTCTAATGTAAGTACATACTTTCCAGCGGACTATATTATATATGTATTTATATATTTTGGGTAAAGTGGATACAACTCTGATCACTGCTAGAGTCAATGATTGTTAATGTGTAATGCTAGATCATAAAGTGTAGAGAACAACGAGTTTAATTAATTAATTCAATGTTGAGGAAAGAGAAACTTAATGCAAATTTAAGCTTTTGTAACAGGATGTGATCTCACCATCGCAGTTTATTTTCATCACCACTGTACTGATAACAAACAATACTTTTTTACCATATGAACATCATATTTTTACATTATTTCTTAATGCACAAATATAAAATCTGTTTTTATTATTTCAGTGGTACAGTCTGCTATCCCGCGTCCCATCAACTTGTTGATATTGACCTCACTTACGGGGGTTTAAAATACACAGTCGGAACCATCAACACAACAACACCCTTCCAAAACCTCCCATGGCTGGCAACAGATGCCAGAATCACAAATGGAGAAATACTCTGCGAAAATATGGTTCAAATGTTCTGGCCCAATCAATCTGCCCTTTTGAATGCCACCCACAAGGTCAAGAAAGGACTTCAAAATTCTGTTGGACAGTATGGAATCATTTCTCTTGAGGTGCCACTGAGCACCAGACATATCATGGTAACAGATTATTCGTACGTTGAAGCTGATAAATGGAGCAACGGAAATAATACGGTGTTCTATAATGGAGATCAGCTCGTTCAAAGCTTTTTCAAGAGCATCTCTGATGTCAACGACAGGAATCTGCTAAGAGATACCGTTGATATCAGCGTCGATATTGTGAAGTTTACACCATTCGGAGTGCACTACATTCATCAGTATGATAATGAAAATACAGTAAGTTTCTTTTATATTTACATCACACTCTTCCAATTATTTTCATAGATTTTCTGATAAACCACTTCGTGGCGTTTAACCATTTTCTGGTCTGTCTCTTTTTATTCTTCTATATTTTTGTGTTATTTAAATCTCATCTATTTTTTCAGGATAGCAAACAAGCGTCTGTCTACGAATTGAACAATGCAACTAATTTCAATTTGACGGGAAGACTAGATATTGAGCCTTGGAATACTGGAAAGCAGGTCAGAATTCTGGCCATCCAAGGAGATAAAACTGTCAAGTAAGTGACGAAGAACTTAAATAAGTTATATGATATTGATGGCTTAGAGTTAAAACATTGTATCTCCATAAATCATAAAATTGAGAAAACTGAAATTGATATGTATAAATAATATGATTAACATTTTTGTAGATTTGAAAACAATTACGAATCAAAAGAAAAGGAATTGTTCCAAGGATCTAAATTGCAATGGGCCTCAGATGTATGGTTACAATACGACCTCAACATTTTGAACAAAACAGAGGTAGGTTGATTTATATATTATCTAATATATAAAATTCTCGTGTCACGGTGTTTGTTATCATACTCCTCCGAAACGGCGGGACCAATTTTGATGAAATTTTGTGTGCTTATCTGGTAGGTCTGAGAATCGACCAACATCTATTTTTCATACCCCTAAAAGTAAAGGATGTTCCACTCCGAATTTTTTTTTTTTTTTGGACAAATTTTTTATTTTTTATTTTTTTTATGGTGAGGCATTAAAAAATACATGCAGCCCTAAATTTTCACCCTTCTACCATTAACCCCTATTTTTTAAAAGTGATATTAGTAATTCAAACCGGTGTCACTTCTGACCCGATGAGAACGAAGCCGGCCTCTTTTCTCTAATTTTAAATTTTTTGCTAATCAATTACTGTTTGATATTGTTACTAGAAACATGATTCACGGTCCATGCGGTAATTTGAATCGTTCATCGCCTTGCATGGTAGACGGAAATTGTACAAAGGGTTTTATTAGTATTCTATAGAAAGTATTCTATTAATTTCGAATTAAAATGGTGTCACAAAATAAGTTTTCTGTGTTTGAAGAAGTAAGAATATTTTCCATTTATAATGATAGTTAAGTAGTAAAAGATTTTCAAATATTGTCAGGTTATTCGTAGCCCTTTAATATTTGTCTTTCTTTCTTAAAAATGGGATTTTGCTAGCATCCCACAGAAATGTAACTACAATCATTCATAACATATAATAAACAGAACAGTTGAAACAGCAAAAGACTTTGAAAGTGTGTTGAAAGGCACAACTTTACAGTTTGGGAAGAGTGGATTGGTACCGCCGCCCTGGAATCATTTATTGGAAAACCAACACCTCTGCCATAGGCAACCTCCAGTAGTTCGCTACGTTTGGTGACTAAGCAGGATTGGCCAGGTTTATGGGGTGACGTTTGTCCGGGTCTAGGCTAGGCTGATTTTGAAAGAGGCCTTTTGACCTATCCAGCAGGACTTTCTCGAATCATCACCTTGCTCCACAATGGGAGGAATGGATTTTTGATCATTTAGTTTCACTTGTGTACTTTATTAGATGGTGCCGATTTCAATTTGAAATAGGCATCTACTGCTATTATATTTATTTTTCTTATTTGATTCTCATAAATATTGTTAATTTCCAGGCGGACGACGAGAGCCAAGAGGTCCAGATCTCTGTCCGCTACCCACGCCGTTCCTTCACCGTGGTGTCGGACTACCACCTGAAAGCTAATCTGCTGGAGGGGGCGGCTGATATCAACTGGTCTCTACACGAGGAGAACAAGACCGTCAGGTTGGAGGGGCGCTGGGCTAACCCTGACTTGCCCGACAAGATTCTCCATGATTTTAAACTATCGCTGATGCACCCTTCGTTCAGCAAGGTATGAATGATTTTTGGTTCCATGCCAAAACAGAGCATTGAATATAAGTCAAGAAAAAAATGACAAACCTATCATAGACTAACCTAACCTAACTTAACCTATTCTGTTTCATCCTGTTACCTTTTGTCTCTGAAATATTGTACACCTTTATTACAAATTCAGTCGATGACTGTTAATTTTTTTCAATTTCTGTATTAATGTACCAAACGTGTAGATAAAGTCAAGTAGAGCTCTACAAACACTTGACTTTAGAGAAGTGATATCAGAATCTGGTTTGACATTTCAACCCTTGGAGAGGTCTTGCCACCTCTTGAAATGCCTAAAAAGGGAGTTCCTTAGTCATCCACCAGAAGCTCAGGCTCCGAGAGCTGTGTGGACTGTAATATTTTGTTGTACGGTTACGTACGCAGGCACATTGAGAAACTTCCTTCAAATGCTGTCCAGTTTTTTAGGAGATAAACTTTCAAGATTTTCACGGACACTTGTTATAATCACTGATAACTTGAATCGAACCCGCACGGTTAGAGATAATGCCAATGAAACGGTCTCCAGTCGTGTGATAAAGCTCGTTTGTTTGGATTTTGTGTAAAGATCGAAAGATCTGATATCTCCACGGCAATAATATAACCCTAAGTAATTTACTGATTAATCACTAATTTTTAACTTTATATTGTTACAAGTGTACCTAATAAAATAAAATTGCATGTATTACAGGATGTAACCCTTTTGGGAAAATACACAAGCGACTCCACATTGACCTCCAAGGTTGCCGTAACGGTAGACTATTCTAAATACGAGGAAGACAGATTGTCCTTCAATTCCATGGTGAAAGACAACTCTATTGGACCCCTCAGAGATTACCAGTAAGTAACCAAATAATATTTCTTTTCTTCTCTTTGAAGTATTTCTACCACTAAACTACTAATTACAGTGGCACTAAAACGAAATAGCAAATTTACAAATTTAATTAAAAAAATTAATACGATGTAATTCTTCACTTTAAGGTTTGAATTGGACTGCAATCACCCAGCAACAAGTCTTGACCTCAAGGTGAAGTCAAACCTCAACATGCACTACCAACTATACCACCTGAAACATTACTACAGTTACCAGAAGTCTTTGTTCCACCAAGTGGTTCGGGAGACTAACCTCCTCATCGACCTGCAAAACCACACTGTCAAATTTGAGAAGATAAACGAAAAAGATTGGTACAAATTGAATACTTCGTGGAATATTATGGCTCCTGAATACAAAGTAGTGGCTAAGGTCAACAGGACTACCGGTCAAGATGATGGAGTTTGGTTCTTTTCCACTAAAGACAAGTCTGTTTTGGCCCATTTCAACAGGAGTGACGGTAAGAATTAAGTATACTCGTCATTTTGTGATTTTGCCAATTCTTCCTTCAATGGTTCATTTTTTTATAATTTTGTATTTATTGCATTAGGTTGAATGAATTCTACGAATGTAATAATTTTTTCGCCTTCTGATAGCTCAGATTATAAATAGAAGAGGTCCCAGTGTGCTTCCTTGTGGTACACCAAAACTAGTGTCTAGTGAGTTACTCACCGATTTGCCAATTTGTACTTTAATACATGCTGTGATATTCGATTCTCAAGGCTAATGGTTTTATATTCTCTGCCCTGACAGTGGACTCTCCAAGGTTGTCTAAAACATTGTCTGAGAAAGTTCCTTAAGTTTTCATACATTGTACATAACTGTTTTCTGGAGCCATCTGGAATTGCAATAGTGTTTATGTCACTAATTCACTGGTCCATGGTCATGGTAGACCAAAAATGTTCCTGCACCGAAGTGCAAAGTGTCATTCTCCAGTTGTTACCAATGTGACAACATGGGGTACTACCACTAACACGTAATACCTCCACCATTACAGTATTAACAAAATAATATAATAAATGTAAACTATTTTTTTTCAGACATTTCTTTCCATGTCGTTGGTCAAGTAAACGATGCTCGATCAGCAGAATTGGGCGCGTGGAGAGACTTTGAAGACGTCAAAACAGTTGATGTTTCTTCTTACATTCGTCTCAATCACTCTCGACTCCTCACCAGTGAGATACGCTGGAGACCAGAGATGTACCAAGAAGTCAAAACATCGGTTTCTAATACACTCAAAGACCTGTACCTTCAAACTAATGAAGTTCTCAAAATTTGGAAGAGTATTCCTATCGAAACTCATGATGTTTTAAAAAACGTTTGGATTGAAGCAAAATTGAAAGTGCGTGATTTCTTAGACGATCTTAATGATCTCCATGTCGTCAAAGAGGACTGGGATGAGTTCCAGAAATTCCTCGAAGATTCTTACGATTCCAATGAATTCTACACCAAAGACATCACTGAGTTTGTTTTGAACGTTATCGACCAACTGTCTTTAAGAAATCACATTGAAAGTCTGCCGAAGATCGTCAGTGAAATGTGGCAAGTCATGGGAGACACGGGCAAATCTTTGAGAGACGGAATTATGTGGATTATGGAAAAGGTCAAAACTTCTTACGCTCAGTTCATGGAACAAATTAACTCACTTTTGGAAACAGATCTTATGGAGCAAGTTTCCAACTTCATGGAAGCTGGAATTTTGAAATACGATTCGTTTGTGAAGGATTTGCACTTGAACTTCATAAATTACGTGGAGAAAGCGTGGGTGAAGAGTATGCGAAAATTGAATGATTTCTGGAAGAGTCTTCTAAAGTCTATGGAGCCCTCGTTCTTGAGGTTTATTCATTACGCAGAGACGTTTGTTTGGAAAGTGGGAGGAGAGGTGATAGATTTCTTCTACGCCAGGACAAATGAATTGACAGAATCACCGTACTTCAATCTGTTTTCATCATTTACTCAGGAAGTTGATAAGTGAGTGACTTTTTCTTGTTTCCATCTTCATACACCAACTCAAAAAACCTGCAATGGTTAGTATAGTGTTTATATTTTTATTTATTTTTTTAATCTAGGTTTTTGAAAGAAATGAGGAATAACGACGCTGTAACAAACATAAAGAAATGCACCGCCATGGCTATCGAATTCTTGAATGAGAGGATTGTGGTTCACATTCCGTTCCAAAAGGAATTAAAGGAAATATTCATGGAAATATTTAATGAACTCAACCAACTGCAAGAACTCAAGATTGTGCATTTCATCAAATCGAAGGTATTTTATTTATTTCCCTTGTCAGCTATATCTTTTTAAACTACTTCTAATTTCCAATATCTTCTTCTTTAACAGTACTATTCTAATTTTTCATCCTCTTTATCATCATTATAAGTTAGTGTTTCTTCTATCTGTTTAATCTATCTTGTCCTCGTTTCCTCTCCTCGAACATTTCAATACCAACAGTGAATTTTAAAGCATCTTTTATAAAAACATTAATATTTAATGTTTTATTTTTCAATTTGTTTTCAGTTCTGGGAGGTCAAGACTAGACTGCAGTGGTGGTATGATTACTTCAGGGTTGGAGAAGGACTGGAGGCACTCGCCCGTACAATGTGGAATAAGCTCACTGAAGGAGCCAAGACGGCACTGCAAAATGAGGAGATGTAAATATATTTTTGATATTTTCTAATCAGTGGAAGATACTAAGTACGGCTCTGGTGTAAGGCCACCATTTAGAATTGAAACATTGCTTGAAATAGCTTTAGCCGTATTTGGTGACCAGATCTGATCTGCTTCCTCACCTTCCTTTTCCCATCTCCTTCCCCTCCCCATTACCTTCAGCCTCACAACATACCCCAATTGGGGATGCCATAATCTCACTGGCTCCAGACGGGAGCAGCTGGGACTCTTGTGAGGTATTCTTAAAAAAAAATCATCTATTCTGAAGTTCTCATTCTCATACCTCGTTTTTTTGTTTTACTGTTTGCATTTATATTTCCCACATGAGGTGGAAAAAACCCATGTTGGAGAATTCATGAAAAAATGAGATATCTTTACCTAGAGAGTATGGTTAAAATCCATGACTCCATCTTACCGACTTACTCTTGAAAATTCTCATGATGAACCAACCATCTATGAGTCACGATGTTGTAGATACATTGTTAAACATTTCTTCAGATTGATTCTTGGATGGTTTGAAAACTCACATATCTTGGAGAATATTAGCTTTCCTGATGGTTATCTTCAGGATAGTGTATTTTTTTGTTTCTGTTTAAATCAATTAAAACTTTTTGTATTTTTCAGGCACCGTAAAGCGAAGACCAACTTTGTGTTTGACCCTAGAACAGGCCAACTATTACTGGAGCAAAAATTGCCCGTTCCTTGGCACGCCTTCAACAGAACTCCAGACTTCAGCCAGGTCGAGGAGTATAAGGTCATTCACGACCTCTTGGATACGTGGATTTTATCCAACTTTACGCTCATGTCTTACTACTATGAGTTCAAACCATACATGGATATATACAACCTTATGCCACCGTTTACCGGTAAGTGGCAATGATTTTTTTTTAAATTTCACATTCTGGAATCTGTTTAGATTCCTTATTCTAACAAATCCATTTATTAAGGCATAATTGGACTGCTTTTAAATATCTTCTATTAAACTGTCAAAAAACTGATCAACAGTTTACCATATCGATTGTTTCACATTTTTCAATATTATTCAAAAATCAATTTTTCAAAAATGAGTAGTGCGCAGTGGCGGATTTATACATTTTATAAGTATAGACTACTTCATTTGCGCCGCCCCTTCCTGCTTTTTAGAAGTTGCCACTTGGTTTCCACCTATCATAATCACTCACTTGTAGGCTTGGCCAATGGCCACCCCCTGAAATCTGCCACCCCTTGGCCGCGGCATGTATGGCCTGTTGATAAATTCAGGACTGGTGGTGGGTAAAATCTGCTGGTAAAACTATTCTTCACATAATGTTGTATCTCTCTTTAAATCTCAGTTATCCATCGCTGAGGGTTTAATAGCTGTCAATATCAACCTCAATTTTTTATTCCCTTTCGAAAATTGTTTGCTCCGAAGTTTTCTTCCGATTTTTGAATTCCTTCATTTTCTTGAGCACTTCTAAAACACCTCTCAATCCACCAAGCTTCCCTCTGCCCTTCGTAATATTTTTTTATAATTATTTTGTTTGTGAAATTATTTGTGTTTCCAGGCAGTGCCATCATGACAGGACACGGTACGATCGTGACCATGGACCGCCGCGTGTTCACCATGACTGAGCCAGGAACATTCCTGCTGGCTGCGGACTTCTTGCAACGGAACTTCACCATCCTCATGCAGTCCGACACCCCCAACAAATACAACCTCATCATACTGGGCAAAAAGAACTTGATCAAGATTGACCTGTTTGAGGAAGTATGTAATTTATAGTTTTCTTTATTAGATGTCTCATTACCGGGGATGGTGACTCCATCCCATTTTCCCTGGTAATGGAATCCTGCATTGAAATACCGACGCTCGATATTTGATCACTCCAAAGCATCAGTAATCTCCCTCTGCTTCTCCTGCCTTCCACTTTGTCAGTGACCATGAGATTCTCTAGGTTCGGCTTCTTGACTCCAGTTTGACAAGCAACATGTCCAAAATATCTTAGCCTATATAGCATTAGGTGATATCCTATTGCAGCCTAACTCTTCCAGAATGGTCATACTAGTGCGCCTGGCAAACTATGGAAACCTGAGCATTTTTCACTAATACCACATTTCGAAAGCAACCTTAAACCATACATTTGCCGGGGGAAAACATCCGCCGAGCACCGGCTGACACTGTTTTCATAATAACTTGCTTGTTTTTATTGCAAAATGACTTTTGATACTTTTTTCAGTCTGCTTCAGTTGGAAATGCCAACGTCCTGACCCTTCCTGAGAAAATCGACGATTGGAGCATTGAAAGGGATGAAGAGCAAATAACAGCTGAAAACTCTCAAGGAGTCGTTGTTCGATGCACATTCCACTTCAAAACATGCATTGTTACAATTGAAGGTAAGCTACATGATATGTTTGCTTTTGATTTTTAGACAAAATGTTGCTACCATTAAAAAGAATAAACCGATTTTCTGAATAGTCTAAGTGATACTGTCTCAAGTGTTTTTGAGATTACATTTGAATAATTCTCTTGTGGAATATTTCTTCTTCGACATCCACCCATCGTTATTTATCTTTCGAAATTAACATATTTTTGGTTTTTTTACGTTAACCCCTCGCATGAGCCAATGACGAAAATAATTTCTCTCAGCACCTATGTCATCTTTGGAGATGCTGTGTGAAGGGTCTTTTTAAGGAAAGAAAGGAGAGGAATTTCTGGGAAGGAAAAAGGTATGAGGGGTGGATAGGAATCAAGAGGGCAGTGTGTCCAGGAGTGACGGATGTTTGAATCCATCCCTCCTGCTGCGATGCCAGACAATAGGTCGAGAGAGACAAGGAACAAATGATTTCCCCAAACTGGCCCCTTCTGATCTGGCCTGCCTTGCAGTTGGTGGGCAGGCACATCGCCGCCAAGACCTGAACACACCTTACTCTAAGGTGTAAAAAAAAAAATTTAAATTAACTGCTAAGTCACCAAAAGTAACGAACCATTTGGGGTGATGTGTGGCAGAGATGTTGGTTATCTAAAAAATAGTTTCCGGGGCGATGGTACCCATGCCCGCCTCCCAAATTGGATGCATTCCTTGTTTACCTGTTCTTGCCAATTTTTCTAAGTATTTTCTTAAAAAGAAAGACAAACATTCCCGGGTTACATTACCGTATATTTGAAAATCTCCTACTACCACCACAGTAAGCCGAAAATGTTGCTTGAGTCGTGATAAAGAACTTAGCCAGCCGAGGAATCGAACACGGAACGCCTAGGTGGGACCGAAACGCGATGCCCACTGACCGGTCAAAATATTGTATTACATAGAAATAGTCTCCATTTATGTGGTGTATTGTAATTATTTCCACACAAGTAATAACCACTAATGAAAAAGGTATCAATTTTATTTTAATTTTTCAGGATGGTATTTCGGCCGATTGGGAGGCCTCTTTGGCACAATGAACAACGAGCCATCAGACGATATGTTGACTCCTGCGGGGAAAGTGACTTCTTCCATAGCAGAGTTGTCAAATAGCTGGAAGCTTATTAGAGGAGCGTTCACCAGTGCCGGGCTGGAAAACCGAGCCGCCAATCAGACAGTTTGCGAGCCGTACTTTATGAGCAAGGTGTCTCCGCTGAAAGCATGCTTCCCAATGGTAAATATTTTATTTTATCCAATGTTCTTTTTCTCGATTCGTTGCCTTATTGCTGAGGGTCAATGATGAACCAGACTCCTCCACTTCTCACGTTCCTGTGCTGCATGGAGAGCCGCAGACATCACGTTCAGGATACCTGTAATAATTTCATACACAGGTAATTGACAGTCTTTTTAGAAAGCTCTTCCAGAAGTACAGCTTGGACCGTGTTGTAGTATGTAGTCCACTTCAGTTTGCAATACTTGTAAAAAACAAAAGAACATTCGATTGCATTTTTATCACTGGGAAAAGGAGAGACAGGAGAAAGCCCTACCTTCAAATGTGACGATTTTCTCGATGGTTAACATAAAAAAGTATCATATTAAACTTATGTATATGAAAGTGATTTTGCGAGAGTTTCAAATAATTGGTGTGATCACAATCTAGACAATATTTCAACTGATTAATGTAAGTACTTCAAAATGATTGTTTAAATAATATTTTGAACTGGATCGGTAGGTAGGATTTAGTCATCTTCTTCTTTCTTCTAAGGTAGGAGAGGAACAAAGGAAAAGGCAATATTTCGAACAGGACCTTGGGACATATGGAGTAGTCCCAAAGCTGTTTAATACTAATAAGCTTTTTTGTGTAATGTAATTTCAATCAAGAGCTGTAAAGCTTTTAAATATCTAATAAAGTTTTTTTTTGTTTCTTAACCTTTCTATCATGTTTGGGTCCATATTATAATAAATTGTCCGATTCTTATTTGGTTTGTAATTATAATGTATATCTGCATGTATCATAAAAACATTTGCTTAATTTCAGATTAAGGTGTCCTCATTCTACGATGAGTGCATGGCAGGCCTGGACCCTTGCATGCTGGCCAATGCCTACAGAGAGATTTGCCTATTTGACCACATCCCTATCAGAACACCCGAGAAGTGCATGGAGTAAGTATTGCGATCTACAAATCAATAATGTTGAAAGACTTCTACAATAATTATGAAAAATTATCTAATGATGTAAAATTATTTTCAGATGCATATCTCCCGCTGGTGAGCCAGTTGATGAGGGAACCTTTAACTTCGTCTTGGACGTTCCCAATTCTACGGATGTAGTGTTCATTATCGAGACTCACTCTTGCAATACGAACATCAGGAAAGCTAAGAACATTGATGTTCTTTTGACCAGTTTGAATGACAAACTGGAAGAAAGTGGTCTTACGGAAAACAGGTTCGTAATAAGATATAAGTTATTTAAGTCTTTCTTGCTTCTTCATCCTACAGGCCTTCAAGTTCTAAGGTTATTTCGTATATCTGTTCAATTCCTTATTGTTCGTGCATATTATGGTGAAGGTTAAAAAAATAAATCAATGGCTTTATTTGTTTATTCTTTTGATCTCCTTCATCTTTCTCTTTTCTATTGCGTTTCCCAGGTTTCAGTTACCACAATTCTCTTCAGGTCATTATCTATTTCTACTTCTTTTTGAGCCTTCTTGCACCCAGCTTTGGAATTCAATTCAACCCTCTCTCAAGGGTTTCCAGTTTTATTGATTATTGGCAGTTCTCATATATCCAAAATTGGCTGTTTTTTTTTTAAATGAACCAATTCCATAGTTATCATTATTAATTTATTTTTATTTTAGATACACAGTGGTCGGTTACGGCGGTTCCGGGATATATAAGACAGCAAGATCCCTATACTACAATAACAAACTTTTCTTGGACGCCTCTCAAGTGGCACCAGCTATTGATCATCTTGTATTTGGTAAGTATAGTTTTAAAGACACTACTTGTAACTAACAGAGACAATGATATAATAGTATAATCATCCGGAAAAATAGAAAGAGAAATAGAGTGCTACCTTGAGGTATGCCTGATTTCACCAGAATAATTCATAAAATCACTGAACATAAACCACTTGCAAGTGAATAGTTGGTTTAGGTGTAGGTATTTCTAATATTGTTTTAATGGTATCAAATAGGAACAAGTATCTTTTATGCTGTAAAAAATAAATTATAATATTTTCTCTGATGCAGAACCCAAGAATGCAACAAACTACACATCCGATGCCTTTGAGGCTCTGAGCCACGCCTCCCATCTCACCTTCCGTCCGGGGGTGTCCAAGACATTCTTCCTTTTCCCCTGCGTCAAGTGCGACATATTATCAATGAAGGTAAATGACAGAACTACTAAATAATATGTACATGAAGATGGAAGTGGTTAGTATTGTATACGTTTAAATGATTTTCACAAAATCCAAAACAAGAAAAACAGGTCTCTTAGCAATGACCAGTCAATTGAAAATAGTATGGGTTTGTGATTTATTATGGTAATAGTCAAATTCATAGGAATTATATTGTGTTATTAATCTGAGTGGTTATTCTTTCAGTTGGACTATTCAGTGGTGCACCAGGTTCTAATGGATTCATCAGTAACTCTTCACATTGTCATGAACAGTGAATTCACCATGACCAAAAAGAGGGTGGCCAAGACCCTTTATGGTAAGTTTCAAAACTAAGTTCCTCTTTAAAATATGCCCTTTAAAAGTCCGAATAATGATTGTCCATCTTGACAAGTTTAGTGGTGTGTACCAGTACACTGAGGCTAACTTCCAACTCAGAACGTTTGGACGATTGTGTAGAGGGGTAGTTGTTGTGTTGGAGTTTGAGTTGAAAGTTGGGATTTGAGTTAGCTCAGGATCGCTCCGGAGGTAGTAAACCACACCCAAATCAAAGGAGTTGGCCCAACTCCCACAAACCGGCCATCCACACATCAATCTTGGCTCGACAGGCAATCGAGACGTATGTGCCGTTAATATGACAATTTTATCATGGGAGAGTGTAGGAAATGATTTTTTTTTTGCTTTATGAAACGGTACTAATATTATGGAACCCAAAGCATTGCATACAAGCTTTGCCTCTGTGAGATGGTTTTGTTTATTTACATTTTTTAAATTCCTACTGTTAATATTGGAACAGTATATAATATAAGTTAAAACGTATGTAAACAAACAAAAAGGTTACTTTTTTATACATACATGTTAGCATTCATCAAAGTCTTAGAACTCAATAATAATTTTGTTGTCCATATGCTTTTACATAATAATTGTAGGCCCTGATAAGATACAGCACAGATGCAGCTATCGCTTCAACGTCTCCATGAAAATGAACATTCAGAGTTGGAAGTTGTCCTTTGTGTGGAGGCAGCCAAGGCTTTTCACTTTCTTGTTTCTAACCCTTGATATTCATCTCAAGTTTAAATTTAACCTTGATCCCATTGCTGGTTGGGGTAGGCCTTCTTCCCTTAATTCCAATAATATTTCCTATTTTGCATCTTCCACATTGCTCCTGGTCATTGCTCCATCTTTACTGTGGTCTTCGGGTGAATCTTTTCCTTCTGGTCTTAATCTCAGTATAACAGAGTGGTTTACTAACAACCTTGACATATGCCACTCGATTATTGAATCTCTGATTCTTCCTCAATCATTACTTTTACAGCCGTTTCAACATTGAAGAAAAGTAGTTCACTAAAAGTGTCTCAAACAGACATTAACTCTTCCATTGGCTTACAACCTATCTTCTCTTTCCAGGTATTGACAACACGTTGGCCTATACGGTGAAGGATACCAGAGAGATGGTAGGAGATGCGGAACTGCGGCAGCAAGTGAGGCTGCCCAAGGTCCAACTTGGATTCTGTGCCTCTCTCGCCATGGAGACTAACGGTATAAAAATAAATTTGTTAAATTTTAATAATAATTTTGTATTGACTTTTACGTGTTGCTTTACTAGCACAGACCCGTGAAAAATTCCTGGATCATCTGAATTCTTGATAAAATATCAGTTTCAATATTGAAAGTTAAAAATATTATATTATAGGTGTGTGGATTAGCGATGTATCGGTTCAGCTGGAATGAGCTCTTGTACTCGGGTCCTATGCGGAAAGCGGTTCCTACTCCTACTCCTTTTTAAAATCGACAACTCCAAGAGAACCCTGTCGCGGAACTCGGGCTCGGTCCCAAACCCGAAACTTGGAGACGGACTGGGAACCCGAATGCCTTCACCGGCCAGTGTACCCGTGTTCGCGCTCCGCTCAACTTGCGGGTTGCGAGTTCTCCGGGTACTAGTGAGTAGTGAGTAGTAGGAACCCGAATGACTCCACCGGCCGGCGCTGCGTCCTCGTGTTCGAGTTCTTTTTCGAGCTCTGGCACCGAGGTACGTACTCGTACGTCTCGGTCCGAGCGATTCGTCAGTCGGGAGTGCCTCCCGGGACCTGCTCCAAGGACTTTTAAAAGGAAGCATGTCTCGGAAGTCTCAGACAAAATGCAGAACTTACCCATCTCTACTGTGGATACTTTATCACTTGTCTGAATTTTTCACACAAATGACACAATAAGAAGAAAATTTGAGTTAGTTGAACCAGTTTTCACGCAACACGAAAACACAGCAAACAACCAAAATTAGTTTGTTTGATGATACTAGATATGTACCTCAAAAAGCAGGCAATTCATTTGACGTGTTAATAGATGAATTACAATATTTTAAAGGCTTAAGTCAGGTGGCAATGCTATCTATTGCTATGAAGAAATAGCATCATTGATCATTTCAGCAATGGCGCACAGCGAAGGCCAAATTTGTACAAGATTGACATTTTATGCTTGAGTGAGAGTGGAAGGGTGGAGTTTAAGAAAAAATTAAAAAATCTTACTTTGAAATAAAATATCTAAAATAAAGCACTCTTTCATTCCAGGAACAATATTCGCGGGAAGTAAGCTGCGCGTGACGGAGGTAGGTGGAGGTCGGCGCGCCGCAACTGTGCTCGCCAGCCGCGTGTCGCGCACTTCCCGTCCCTGCGCCCGCGCTAAGTGCGAGTGCCACTCCTCACGCCTGCGCTGCACGGCGTGCCCCAGGCACTTGCCCAGAAACGTAAGTAGTGTACTCTGTACTACTCCACAAAAAATTAACAAAGAAACTACACACCTAACCTAATCTAAACCAGATGTTATAATTTGATATTATCTTAGCCAAAATAATTACACAACATGATTAATTTTTGGGTTACTATCCCGCTGCATTTCCTCCGTATTTGGTCAATGTTTCAGCGGTACATTGCCCATCTTCAGGGCAGATATTTTTTTATACATTAGCTCCACACAGAAGGGGTGGCACATCTTTGGGGATGATGTGTAGAACGTCTTTTTATGAAAGAAATGAGAGGAAGTTCTGGGAAATGTATAAGGGGTGGGTAGAAATCTGGGAGTCAGTGTATCCAAGAGTAATGGACGTACGAATCCCACCCTCCCGTTGCGGTGCAAGGCGATATCCTGCTCCAGAGATCAATAAGTCTCCCTCAACCAGTCTCTCCCAATGCCTGCCATGCAGCTGGTGGGCAGACGCATTCACCGCCAAGACCCTGACAAACCTCACCCCATGCACCCGGGCACCTCTCCTAAGTCACCAAATGTAGCTAATCACTTGGGGTGACCTGTGGCAGATGTGTTGGTTATCCAATAAATGGTTTCTGTTGCGACTGTATCCATAATCACCTCTCAATTTCCTTACATCACAGATGTATAGATTATGATAAAGTGTGTAGAAGTGGTACCGTGTTGGACGTTAATCCTCTCAAGGGCGATATTTCAATATAATAATTAGCCACTGGAGCAACCATGCGAAATAAATAAATTTGCCTTGATTGGTCGAGATTTCCTAGAAGAACATTTTTTAAATTTTTTGCCAACTTAAAAAAATCGTACAGAATAATAAGTACTTATTCGAGTCAACATAGAATATTTTCGATTTCTTTATGTTGTCTGTGGTATACTTGATAATGAAAGGTGCATATCTATGGAAAAGGGACTTAATTTTAACCGTAAACAGCTGATCAAAAATTCAGTGGGAAATATATATTTTTTAAATTTATTTTTAACATCGTTCTAAAATAGTCTACTAAGTTCGGATTTGCAACATCTATAATAGATAAGCATTTCAATAGCTTTGTTTTAAAATGAATAACTGGCCATGAAAATGTTATAAATAATTATAATAAATGATTTACGGAAGGTAGAAAAATGTGGTCCAATTTTGGACCGCTATCAATCGCAGAAAAATAAAAGTGGTCCATTTTTCGACTATAATCACTCTAGTGGTTAGTTAAATTAATGAAGCATTTAGCTTTGGTGTAGCTGTCAAGCAGTAGCGTAGCGAGGGGGGGGCGGGGGGGGCGGACCGCCCCGGGTGCCACCCGAGGAGGGGGTGACACTCGAACGTGGAGAAAAAACTTACGAAAGTGCAAAATTGCCGTAAAAAATATTTTACACGTTAACACTGACTGTTATTTTGCTCTATGGCTTGATTGGTCGGGGATTCCCGAAAAATGTTTTTTTTTGTTCGTAGCTCAGGCGGGAATTTCCCTAAAATATTCCTTGTGTCATTCTAATTTCGTTCGTATATTGTGATTAACGTAGACTCGTGAAGTGATTTGTTACGTGAATTAGTGAAGAAGTTATTATTGTGTAAGCTTGTTTATTAGTGCTGAAAGACCAGTTTGAAAAACAAAGTAGGTAGGTGTGAACTTTTAAATACCGTTTTGTAGTGCATGAATAGTTACAGTCGGGACAAGAAAAAGATTTTCATCACTGTGAGTTAGCAAGTGCCGTTTTAGTTATTTTTTCGAGAATAAGAATAGTTGCAGTCAGGACATGAAATAGGTTTTTTTTCACTGTCGGTAAACGTGTAATTTTTAGATTTCTCTTCATAGTGCATGAATAGTTGCAGTTGAAACATGAAAAAGGTTTTTCTCCACACTGAGTCAGCAACTGACTTCTTATGTATCCCTTTTGAGAACACGAATAGTTACAATCAGGACATGAAAAAGGTTTTTCTCTTCTGTGAAGCGTACTGCGGATTTTTAAATCTTTCCTTTGAAAACTTGTATTACTGCAGTCGGGATATGAAAAAGGTTTTTGTCCTGTATGGGTAAGCATGTGAGGTTTTAGATACCGTTTTGTAGCGCATGAATAGTTACAGTCGGGACAAAAAAAGGTGTAACAAATGTAAAACAAAATATGTGTTGTAAAACCATGTAGGTGTATTAAAGGTAAGACAGTATTAAATTGTGGAGATCCGGAAGGAATGAAAGGCCGATAAAAATAATAATATTTTCCCAATTTGTTTATGAATTACAATTTAAAATAATAAAATAAACAATATACGCATGGACTTATTGCGAGTTTGAAATCTCTTGTTTTATTTTTACCGCAAACGCGATTAAAACAAGAAAAAGGTATAAGCGACTTTCCTGTACTTTGCGCAATTTAATTGAGACTTTTAGGTAAAAATAGTCACACGGAACTCTGTTATTTGTAGCTACATATACGGCTCGGTCGGTCACCATTTCCCAAAAATTCTGTTATTTTATTTTCGTTCCTGGCTCTTAGTATTGATTTATTGGGGATTCCCGTGAAATATTCCTCGCTTTTCCCCTGTGTCATTTTCATTTCTTTCATACATTGTGATTGTCTCGAAGGAAATTATCACCTATCTATTGTTGAAAATGCTGTTATTCTGTTAGTGTTTTTAAAAGTGTTTTAATTTAGAGGATAACAATTTTTTTTACATATTTGACAGCTAGAAATGTTTTTTATATTTTAAAAAAATTATGGGGGGGGGGGGTGATACCGCGTTTTCCGCCCCGGGTGCCACCCATGCTAGCTACGCCACTGCTGTCAAGTACTGGATATGTACCAAGAACTATTAAGTTATAATACAACTTGTATATTTGATTTCCAGACGATGGGAGACACCTCTCTAAATATGTGGGACAGCACTGAGATGGATGACTTCATAGACAACTTCCTAGACATGTCGGTGCCAATCAACAAAGGCAATCTTTAACTCTCCATCAAACACATTTACTTAATCGCCAAATATATTCATCACCTAGGTAGACGGAAACACGCTACTGCATTTAACCTTATCCTTTTTAATTTTTAGAAATTTAATTAAAATTAAATTCGATAATGTTATTATCGAGTTCTGCAAGTTTTTTGGTTAGTGTTTTAGTTACAGCTGTTTCGACTTGTAAGGTCATTTTCAAACTGTTGAAAAACTCAGTTTGAAAATGACCTTACAAGTCGAAACAGCTGTAACTAAAACACTAACCAAAAAACTTGCAGAACTCGATAATAACATTATCGAATTTAATTTTAATTAAATTTCTAAAAATTAAAATGGAGTTCTACGAATTAAACACAAAAACAATTAATAACCTTATCCTCTTAACTGTCGCTTTTCGTCACTCACATTACAATACCGCATAACTCATTTTACACAGGTTTTCAGGAGGAACAAAAAACCGTTTTGTTTATTAAATAAAAATAGCACAACTTTGAAAAAAAGGGTCAACTAATATTTAGGGATCAGTTACTTGGAGAGATAATTTTTTCAATTAATTATGTATTTTAAATGACATACCTGTAGTTTGCCGTTCGTCACCCGGTGGCCACGGCAGTTATTTTAAAAAATAGAACATATTTATTTTATATACAAATATGAAATTTTTTTTCTACCGATTATAAGCAAAAGTGTCAGGGAGGTAATTTCTGTGTGATTTTTCCAAATAGCCTGGCATTCAAGGGGGTACGGTGTAAAACACAAAAGACTAAGAAATAATGAGATAAGTGTTGTTCTATTTATTAGGGTATTTCAGGGTCAGGTATTTTTTATAATGGAACCTTCTTTAGATTTCAAACACTTTGTTTTTTTTTAGTCGAGTCATTTATTTTCACAATAAATTTTAGACAATTTGTATTTGGATCAAAAACAAAACTTGTAACTTTTCTGATTTTTAAGATACCGCCCGATCCCCACCTCTAATCCTTTAACAAGATCTTTTTACAAAGGCAAGAATAATAAGAGCACGATTATTACTAAAAACGGACTTTTTATTATCAACGGCAAAAAGCCCCACCATGATGATCAAAAAATTACCTGTCGGTATAGAAGTACAATATTGTTAATTGGAGGTCTCTAAAATGGCAGAGTTGGAAATTGGGATTTCAATGGGTAAATCAAACTAATTAAGTACGACAAAGAGACCATAGATGTCAACTTTCTTTAATAATTTTATTCTTATTACTAAAAAGACTTTTGTATAAACATTTACTGCTAATCATGGATAAGTACCTATTATTTTGTTATAAAACTTTCAACAAAAGAAGCGGTGATTGGTGAAAACATTTGTTTGTCAATTCAAACCATGGTGCATGTATACTTTTCAAAGAAATTCGAAAAAAATCATATTTTTGAGATAAGCGAAGTTATAAATATGAGCGACGATAAGCGGATGAGGCATATATTATGTGATTCATAAAGTTTCACTAAAACATGTGTGTCAAAATACGCCGCACTAAGTAGCTAAACCACTTTATTTAGAAGTACAGTAAGTAGAGATGACAGCTTCAATTTAGAGCTAAATCTAGCTCTAAAGGAGCTGAGTTAGCAACACTGGTGTTGGGATAGGTTGTGCTGTAAAGGCTAGCATTGCAAAGATTAAGACATGTAACTCTATTTTATAAAAAAGTGTAAATAATTCATTTAAGAAAGTGTAACGTAATTATTGTCTTTAGTAAAATGGGTCTAATTAACACATGTTTAAAGAATTTTAATCAGTAGCCACAGACTACATATATCGATCGTCCAGTTGATAAGTCAGATATCTCCAAATACTAAGTTTTGAGATAATGAGGAAAGCAATATTCTAATTGCACTTATTAAATATGCTAGAAAATAACACCAGGAGGCATAACAGTCTGGTAAATTAGTATGACATTTCGAAATATTCTACCAGTGACCCAGAAAATATACACTTTTTGTTTTAATTTACTGCAAGTTTATAATTGATTTGGCGGTGTTTATGAGTAATCTGAGTATTGTACCAGATAGACTCTATCTGAGTATTGTACCAGATAGACTCTATATGAGTATTGTACCAGATAGACTCTATATGAGTATTGTACCAGATAGACTCTATCTGAGTATTGTACCAGATAGACTCTATCTGAGTATTGTATCAGATACACTCTATCTGGTACAATACTCAGATGACTAATCTAGATAGATAGAGGGTACATTTTTACATATACATACTCAACTCAAATTTAGATTTTTCGGAGATGTCTGACTAATCAACTGGACGATCGATAGTAGTATGTAAGTATTTGAAATGTTAAATTGGGCAGCAAGTTGTATCACTAGATTAACATGATAGAGAAAATGATGTAATGCTATGAAGTCTAGTATTCATTTTCAATTTCCACAACATCAAGAGATTAAAATTTAGTTTCATTCCGATAATGTTTCTATTTATTGACTGCGGGCAGAAGAATAATAAAATAATAATATGTTTTTTTTCCATTGAAATTATTAGTGTTAGAATCTATATAAGTCTTTAGTAACTAAGCTACTTAAACGATTAACAAACACGAGTAGTTTAAATTAGAAATAAAGGTATAATAATTAAGTTAATAATAAACTTAAATAAATAAAAAACATACTTTCTACAGTGTTTTTGTTTGACTGGTAAAATGTGAGATCCTAACAATTTATATTGCATTAAAATGTAATAACGAATCTTACTGTAATTTTTTTAAAATTTGGTAAATAAATTACTGTAATCTAAAAATGCAATAAATTTTTATGATGTGAAAATGTTATTTTTGTTTTTCTTTTTGCCTGTAGAAACGAACAAAAAAGGATTATGTTTTCTAATTGTTTATTTTTGATAGGACTGGGAATCCACATCTACATAAAAGTCCTGACTGTCTGGAGTATGTTGTGAAGCAGACGGAAAGAGATGAGAAGCTGGAGGTTGGGCAGTACCGGGCTGTTCTGATCTGATCACTAAACACTATTAAAGTCATTTAAGCAATATTTAGATTTTTAATAGTGGTAGAGACGACTATTAAAAATTTAAATCTTGACATGTAGCAAACACTTTGTGGGAATACATAATTATAATAAACACAATTAAATAACTTTGTTTCAATTCCACTTTATTATTTTTTAATCCAACCGGTTTCGGTTCGTACTGAACCTTCCTCAGGGGTGAATAAAAATATATTGAACATAATACAGAAAAACATGGTATTTATAAGTAAAATTAGAAGAGGGAGACAGAATATCAACTTAGGTGGGGGCGATGAGGGAGGTGCCTAAGAGGGAGGGGTGAACGTGGGTGGGGGTAATGGAAATATTTTAAAAATCGGGGTGTTAGACAAATCTAATTGTTTATTAAGTAAATTGGTTTTATTTATTTTTAATGACTTTTTTATTTCAAGGGCTTCAAGATTATTAAGGCGTAGACCTATCTGATTTCTATGCAATACATCTATCCCGGAAGCTTTATTAAATGAGTGATTTTTATCTATTAGGTGGGAGGCGAATTCTGAAAAACCTACACTGTTTAGACATCTCAAGTGTTCGACCACTCTTGTTTGAATGTTTCTAGCCGTTTTACCGATGTAAAAGGCCGAACAGTCATTACATTTAAGTTTATATATGCCAGAATGACTTAAGTTATTTTCTTTATCTTTAGAGTTTATTAAAAGTTTATCTAGGTTGTTATTAGTATAAAACGCAGCTTTAATTTCTGTAGGGAATTTAGAAACACATGAAGATGAAAAGTTATTTATGATTAAATTTAAAAAGTCATTAAAAATAAATAAAACCAATTTACTTAATAAACAATTAGATTTGTCTAACACCCCGATTTTTAAAATATTTCCATTACCCCCACCCACGTTCACCCCTCCCTCTTAGGCACCTCCCTCATCGCCCCCACCTAAGTTGATATTCTGTCTCCCTCTTCTAATTTTACTTATAAATACCATGTTTTTCTGTATTATGTTCAATATATTTTTATTCACCCCTGAGGAAGGTTCAGTACGAACCGAAACCGGTTGGATTAAAAAATAATAAAGTGGAATTGAAACAAAGTTATTTAATTGTGTTTATTAAGAGGTAATAGCACCGGTGAGAAATCTCGACGGTAGGTATTTTAAAAGATTCTCGCTATCGCACCGCGCTCAAAAAAGAACTAGCTATCGATGTGTTGGTGAGACCACGTGAGTGTTTGGCTTGTACACCCTCTCGCCCCCTTTGCGTCTCATGCCTACCGTCTTTCGCCTCATACCGCCATATCCAATATTCTGTTTAGATAAAGCATGTTTCGACTTATTTCGTCGCTAATGAAGTTTTTGAATCGGCCTTGCGGTGTGACAGAAAAAGGGCCCATTATTTTTAAACGCACGAGGTCTGCTATTGTCGGTTATTTATAAATATCGTCGATAGGTATTGTAACAATGTCTTCTGTTCACGCTTATTACCGACAAATTACGAATTATTTTACTAGAACTCTATGTAGGTTAGTAGTTTTAAAGTTTTCACTGTATTTGCGTTTATAAATATGCAGTCAAACCAACTACATCGAATTATTATATACATACATATGATTATTCTCTATGATACATTAGTTATTATTGAAAATTAGTATTAACCTCTCAGGCCTCGGGCCTGTTTTTCGAAAAGTCAAAATATTTCCGCTTTCCAATAAATTCCAAATAACTTTAATATTTGTGAACGCATCCGAAAACTAAAAACTGTTTTTGAAAGATGATGAAATACGCTTTCAAATTTTATAATTCGAAATAAACATATAATTTTGTTTTTATTTTATTAATAACTAGCAGACCCGGCCACACGTTGCTGTGGCTAACGAAACACAACGCCATTTACCCAACCTTTATAAAATCCACACCATCCGCTCGCCAGCTGCCCGCTGCGCGCTGCCCTTTGCCTAAATTGAATATTTGAATTTCTTGGCTTTTCTCTACTATAATAAGCATTTATTATACACATAAACCTTCCTCTTAAATCACTCTATCTATTGGTGAAAACCGCATGAAAATCTGTTGCGTAGTTTAAAAGATTTATGCGCACATACATTTTGAGCGACTTCATTTTATACTATGTAATGATGATGATACCACAAAACTTAAATTTCTACTCATATAATTTGGCACTTACCTATCTTATTAAAAAAAAAACTCAAAAATGCATATGCAACAAAAATGTATTTTTGACCGATTATCTCTATCTCTACATATTATAAAGTCCCCCGCGCCATCTGTCTGTCTATTCGCGATAAACTCGAAAACTACTGAACGGATTTTCCTGCGGTTTTCACCAATATACAGAGTATTTCGTGAGGAAGGTTTAAGTATGCAATTTGTCAATGATTTGTGTAAATTGGTTGAAACATAACGATAATTGTTAGAAGTGTCGGAAATAAGTCCAGCCGCCTGGTAGCTTTCATCGAAAACGCTGCACAATCCTTTTGGGATATAACCAGGGCTGGGCAAAATACATGCTTTGCTGTAATTGAAATACAAATTACAAAATACTTTTTCGCATGTATTTAAAATACGAAATACAAAATACTTTCAAGTCATGTATTTGAAATACAAAATACAAAATACAGTATTTTAACCATTTTTTTCTTTCAAATACAAAATACAAATTACAAAATACAAAATACATTTGGTTTTGGTAGAACCTTTGGTTGCAATAAATTGTCATAAATGCCCTTATCTAAGGGTGCGTTGAAATAGAAGCAATGTTGAGCAGAGTGAAACAGAGACGTGCAAAAATTGACCAATCATATTGCTCAAAAGACACATCTCATCTCCGCTTCACTTGTAAAATTTGTGGTAAAGGACTCAGGTGTTAGGTAATATAATAATAATATATTATTATTATAACACGACATTTGTATAGCGCTATTTTGTTTTATTTCTAGTGACCGACCGAAGGTTCGGTTTCGGTTTCGTCAAGGTTCGGTAAAAAAATCTAGTTTCGGCATCAGTTTCGGTTTCGGCAGAAAATCTGCCGAACCTTCGGCCGCACCGAAACTCTGCATTTGTGAATTATCGCGTGCCGTTTGACTGACTTCCGGTGAGTTCGTGGCTCGTGTGTCATCCACCATCATCAACTGAGTTCGCTGGCCGGTCCGGCGTGCTTGTATTGTGAGTTTATGTAATCACAAACTTCAATTATTTTTATTTATTTCATTCTATATTTAATTTTATTTAACAAGTGTAAATAAAAATTAAAATCTAATCTCCTTCAACGGAAGCGATCTTCTGAATAGTCCCTCCTTTGATGTGCTTGGTGTAAGGCCCTCCGTTCATGGAGATACTTACAATCTTCGTAATTGTGACGAAACCACAAGTACCCTGTTGATATACATACTACTTTTTAATGCTAGTCTCCGTACACGGCGCTATCCGAAATATACTATATAGTCACATGAGAACGGGTCGTTTCTATGACTCATTCTTGAGTTCAACAGCTCGGCTGTGGAACCCGGCCTCTATGTTTCCTCCCTCCTTCCTCTCCCCAAAAAGACCCTCCATACAGCATCTTCAAAGATGACATACGCCCTGAGGGAAATTATTTTTCTCTGGGTCTCTCATGTGGAGTTAATGTAAAAAAATGTTGTGATTGTAAACGCAATTAAAATTATAGTACTCAATTTATGAGGTCCTTACTTTATGGTGAATAAAAGTGTAAAAAATAAGCCGAATTTCAGTAAACAATAGATTTTTAACATGTCTAAAAAAGTTTCGGTTTCGGTTTCGGCCGAAACTGAGAAAGATATCGAATATTCGGTTTCGTTTTCGGTAGAAAATCCTGTTTCGGTCGGACACTAGTTATTTCACTTCAAGTGCGCTCTACTGTAATTAACTTAAAAATAGTTTAGTATTCAGTCAAATTATTCCTATAGTGCTTGATCTAATACTATGACACAAAAATGTACAATACAAAGCAATGACAAGCATTACATAATATGATACAAATATGATAGAAAATGTACAATAACAGTGCTATTATAGCACAGGACGTGTTGCCAACTCTAAATATTAACACACATAACATATAGCTCTGGATTCTAGCGTTTTTAGTCTACGTATTATCTATGTCAGTTTATTTTTCATTATCATTATTAAGATCGCTAAATGTATTTGAAAATGTATTTTGAAGCCATAAGTATTTGAAATACAAATTACAAAATACCTCAGCCCCATGTAATTGAAATACCAATTACAAATACATTTTTAGGAAGTAATTGAAATACAAATACAAAATACGTATTTGTATTTCAAATACGTATTTCAATTACAAGTATTTCAAATACTGCCCAGCCCTGGATATAACAAAACAATTAATGGTGGGATATTCCTCTTTTATAGATCTACAAAAAAGTCCGCGAAGGCATATATCTATCTTTTACGGATAGCTTACTATACACATTATATCTAAAATGCAATTGATAAGAATAATAAGATAAGAAGATAGAATGCGTATAGTAAAAGATAGATATATGCCATCGCGGACTTTTTTGTAGATCTATAAAAGAGGAATATCCCACCAAGCGTTGTTTTGTTATATCCCAAAAAGATTAGGCAGCGTTTTCGATGAAAGCTACCAGGCGGCTGGAATTTTTCCGACACTTCTAACAATTATCGTTATGTTTCAACCAATTTACACAAATCCTTGACAAATTACATACGTAAACCTTCCTCACGAAACACTCTATCTATTGGTGAAAACCGCATGAAAATCCGTTCAGTAGTTTTCGAGTTTATCGCGAACAGACAGACAGACAGACAGACAGACAGAAAGACGGCGCGGGGGACTTTACTTTATAATATGTAGAGATAAAAAAGGTTTAAAAATAGCCCACCTTAAGTTTTTTTCTAATTAAAATTACGATAACGAAAAAGATAAAAGCACTTACATATTTTATTAGACAATTAAATCTAAATGGATTTATTGTGTTGTGTGTATCATACGTGTGAGTTGACATGTTTGTAAATAATAATGTTTAAAATGTTAGATATATCGCTTGCTGAGGTTTGATTTGTACTCCTGTATTTTTGAGTTTCTTTAAGCAGTAAATACAAAAAAGGATGTGTTAGTTTGTTCAAAATTCAATAAAAAATGTTGGTCTTTTACCTATAGATAGATTTACCTACACATTTTTTTTAAATATTTATTACAGTCAGTTTGAAATAAAGGAAACAAATATATAATTTTTTTAAACTTCAAAACTTTTTATTTTTATTTTCAACTTTATAAAACCTTAAATTGTAATATTTAATTACATGAAGACAATATTAGCGAAACTTCAACCCAAGGCTTCAGGCCCAACTTCATAGTACAAAAAAAAGTGCAAAAATCACTTACTTCGCAATTTTTGCAATAAAATAAAAACACTTAGAAAAAAAAACAACAACGCTAAAGGCTTTGTACCAGTTCACATAAGGAAAAAGGTTGAAGCAAACGTTTTACGTATGAGAAAAGCTATAGTTTGAGCAGTAAATTACAGAAAAGAGCAAGAAAACACGGCACAAAGTGATAAAGTAAAAAATCTGAAAATGGACAAAAAAATGCCGCAAACCATGTTTTTGGTGATCATACAAAATGTTCGTCATACTATTGCAAGTCGGAGAAGTATACTAATGATCCAAATTTAGTAAGCGATCTTCAAGATTGTGGAACAGGACTGATATTCAACAATTATTGTCGTCTCTAATAGCAAATGCAGAAAGTCTTATTATTAACGTGACAAATAACACTGTGGAGCAATTCAACAACGTTATAGCCAAATTTATAGGCGGAAAAAGAGCAAATTTTACAAAAATGGGATAACTTCAGCAGTTGAGCTTCTTGAGCAGTAACTTCGTGGAATAGTGAAATGACAACCCATTCACGAATACAAAAAAAATCCAAGGCCACAGTCCTGGCAACTACACGAAGCATTTTATTGAAAGAAAACGACGTTCGAAGGAGACAATACAGAGGTGTCGAAAAATAAAACTAAGGTATTACGAAAACACGACAGAAAAGAGAAAAAAAGTTGCAGGGCCTGATGAAAATTATGGTCAATTGGAATTAGATCCAGATATGCCAGCTGAATTATTTGAAACGATAAAGAGGAATTTTTCAAAGAATTATCTCCATCGAATAAGGATGAACTCGAAAGGAATACGGTGGGCCAAAGCAATAATAATTTGTGGACAATTGAAAGGCGTAAGCGGCTTACAGCTTCTAACTTTGGACAAAAATATGTAAGCTACGGCCAAAAACTTCAGTTGCGAGAGTATTAAACTCGCTACTGTACTCGCCATTTAAAGGAAATATGGCCACAAATTATGGGAAAGAAAATGAAAACCAAGCAATTGAGCAATTTACAAAAGAAACAAAATTAGAGGTATTCGCCTGTGGACTATTTATCGATGAAAACAAAAACTTTTTAGCGGCAAGTCCGGATGGCCTTTTTGGCAAGGATTCTATAATTGAAGTGAAATGCCCATATAGTATAGTAAATATGTCACCAGAAGAAGGATTTGAACAAAAAAAATTGATAACTGTAAAATTGAAGACAATGCTTCAACATTAAAACGGAATCACAATTACTTCTACCAAGTACAAGGCCAGTTACACATTACTCGTCGTAAATACTGTTATTTTGTCGTGTGGAGTCCTAAAGGTTTGCCGTATGAAAAAATTGAAAGGGACGATTCAATCTGGCAAAAAATTGAACCACTGTTAGAAAAACTTCTACCACCAATGCCTTTTACCAGAAACAATTGACGGTCGCATATCAAGAAATTTACCGGCGAGAGAAAGATCTAAATCATAAATTGTTTAAAATTCATTGTATAGTGGTAAAAAATTTTGTACAATAAAGTGTTTACAAACAAAAAATTTCAATTAATCACTGAAGGCAATGTAAGCGACTCTCAACTAAAAATTTGAAACAGATTTTTTTTAAAAACATAAACCTCACATTGGAGGCACCGAGGAAAAATAATCGCTCAGGGACTTTGTTGGAGAAGTTGTTGGACATCATTGGAGAAGCTGTGTGGAGGGTATTTTTAGGATAAGGAAGGAAAGGAAGTTTTGGGTAGGGAAAAGGTAGGTAAAAGTATGAAATGATGGTGGAGAGTCCAGCTGTAGAGATCAAAAGATCTTCCTCTTCCAGTTTCTCCCAATCCGGCCCGCCACGCAGTAAGTGGACAAAATTATCCGCCACCAAAACCCATGCAGACCTCATCCGTGAACCCGGGAACCCAGGCTCTGTCACCAAACATAGAGGACCACTTGCGGTGACCAAGTGGCGGGGGTGTTGGTTATCCAATAAATGGTTCCCGGGGCGATGGTACCTAAAACGCCTCCCAAATTGAAAATTTATTATAGTACTTGACATAAAAAAATTTAATTTTGCACAATTTTAGTATGAAAGCTCGGTCAGTATTGGTATACCGCGATGAGTCACTAAACAGAAAAAAAACGAATAAAAAATATCGATTACTCGGGCAAGGACAACACTAGTCTACCGATAAAATTCTTTACATCACTACTTCGCATTATATGTATGTATTTGTCAAAACCCACGTTCCCCGGCCCCCCTCAGGAGAAATGAGCGAAAGGGACACCTGCACGTCGGGCCGAAAATACCTAAATAAAATCTTCGAAATCGATGTTTTGTATTCCCCATTTTTCTTCTCCAAAACTGGACGGATTTAAAAATTTTTTTTCACTAACTGTATTAAAAGAAAATATTCTATGTCGGTACGTTTTGCTTTTTTTCAAAATACATTGTTTAGTTTGTATACTGAACGTTTTTTGACGGCGTTTAAATTAGGCAATTTTATTCATTTTTGGAAGGTCGTAACTTCTATGAGAAGTAAATTATCAAAAAAAACAAAACGTACCGACACGCTAGTGGTCAATATCTATATTATGTAAAAAAAAATTTTGCTCTAGGGTCAAAATCCAGAGAGATAAACGGGGAATACGTTTGTATAGAAAAGCGCAGCTAGTATTTCCTCTTAAAAATTTAGTTACTTTAATTTATTTCACTTTTAGTTAGAGAACTAGGGAGATACTGAGAGTATCTTCTACTCTGGAACAACTTACAAATATATTTTTATTATTTTTTTTTTAAAGAAAGGCAAATATTCCCAGGTTACGAATACTTGACAATATTTGAAAATTTCCTATTACCACCACAGTAAACGGAAAATGTTGCTTGTGTCGTGATGGAGGACTTCGCCAGCCTAGGAATCGAACATGCGACGCCTGGGTGGGACCCAAATGCGATGCCAACTCCGCCACTGACCGGTCGAAATATGTGAAAAAATATTTTGACCGTCATAATGTCGTATAGGTATGTGAAAAAATGGTTTTCTCCAAGGACCTTACTGCTCTTCCACAAAGGTCGATTTTATTCACAACCAAGATTTTCAAGATGTAACAACTGAAATATAATCCTAAAATCCTAAGATTGACAAAAAATATTGTTAGTTGTTAAGAAAATAATTTGTAAGTACTTTTTAACATTTTGCAAATATTTGGTTAATTTAACAACCATATATCCAGTGGCATAGCGGGGGGGGTGGCCCACCTCGGGTGCCCCCCCCCCAGGACGGACCAATTTTTAATGAAGTCGAAATTTGTGTTTGTCAACTTTAATGGGGGGGGTGACACCACGTTATCCACCCTATCCGCCCCGGGTGCCACACATGCTAGCTTCGCCACTGCATGTGTCAAGCGCGGCAAGGTGGATAGAGTATATTTCCATTTCAAAAATCGCTTTCCGGCGAGGTCCAGATTGGCGCGGACCTTGTCGGTACGTCACAGTGCCATGTTTGAATCTTAAAAAGTAGGTTTGATCAGAGTTGACCGTTATTTTTATAAAATTTAATTTCCGTACTTAGAAAATGTAATACTGAGAATCATTCTAGTATTTTTTTAAAGTGGATTACGTGAAACGCGATGTGTGCAGTCACGAGTCAAGAAAGGACTGGCTGGTGTTTTATTTGTAACTGAAATCGTAACGGTAATTTGCAATCCGAGCTCTGCTCAAGATTGTTGTTCCCTATAAACCTTAATTGAAAGGGTTATCATCGGCTGTTATAGTTATTTGGGGTCAATATCAATGCCACTTCCACCTAGTCAGTCACACGGTCGGGAAGCTGCATTTCCTCATGGTTGGAGGCTGCTTGCATCTTCCAGCCCAGGGCGGGCTACGTTCCTGGCACGGGACCATTCAAGAGGATGCATCATCCTGGTGGGCTGGATGCCCAGTTCGGCTCCACCCAGGAGATACCGCGGATTCTTCTGTGGTGCAACAGTTCTATTCGCGTCAGTGAGATTAGCTAGGTTTCAGTACATTTAACGGTCTGATTGGGGTGAGTTATGTTACGATTTATTCTTCGAAATATTTCACTGTTATGTAACTAAAGATGTGTATTTATGATTGAAAATCATCTTCTTTTATTGATTTACTAGCATTTTCCGTGGCTTTGCCCGCATGGTGTAAGGGGGGTTCCCACTCCGCCTCCTCCACCTCCCCCCCCCTCTCACCGACCTCCCCCCCCTTCCCCATCTCTCCCTCCCTCCCGCTTTCCATACATTCAGTTTTCAAACCTCGCGTGCCACCAATAGCAATTTTTTTTACAAATTTCATAATGCCAGAGCTCACCGGAAGTTTTATAAAAACCTTGTCCTGACAATAACGAACACACAAAAAAAAGAATTATCCAATTTGGTGCAGTCGTTCGAAAGTTATGCGCTTAGCAACACATTCAACGATTCATTTTTATATTATACCCGATATTTTGATCCCCAACCATCCATATGACGTTGCAACTGAAGTACATGCCCGCTAACCTGTAAAGAGTTTCATAACAAAGCGGCGATCTAATGGAGTTGGTTGCGAACTCGCAACATAACTTGTTTTCCAGGTTTTGGTGCGTATACTACAGTCTGCAAAGTTGTGAGGTCACAGGTAACCTCTCCTTACTATACTTTATATTATTGCATCATTCTTAATTGCAAATGGTCCATCATCACAATTGCAATATATTCATTGTCAATTAGGGTAACAATATGACGGTGCAATTATCCGGTAATATGAAAAATAAATAAATAGGTACATATATTATTTGAGAATGAAAGTGATTATTTTTTCCAATTAACTTTATTATGTTATAGAAATTATATTAACTCTACAGTTCACTGACAATGATGTATAGGCATAATATTCTTCAACACTTCTTACAAAATTATAAATTGAAAATGTGCACATTCAGTGGGCAAGATTCACTGTGTGACCGCACACCGCACACTGTTCAATGTGATATGTTACATCAAATAATGGATATACATTTTAATATTTCAGTAGTATTATTAAAACCTTACAATTAAGGATTCCTCTTCAAACCAGGAATAACAAGCTGGTTGATAATCTTTAAAATTTACTTAACCAAAGAATTTATGAATTTCCAAAATTAACTTCAACCATAGCCAAACTTTTAATGAATCTTCGAAATTAACTTCAATCGTAGCCAAATTTTGATGAATCTCTGAATTTAACTTCAACCATAGCCAAACTTTTAATGAATCTCCATATTTAACTTCAACCATAGCCAAATAATGTATGCACATACAAAATTGACTTGAACTATTGGTTGTAATTTTTTGTGAATCTTCAACTATAGCCAACCTACGTAAATCTCCAAATTCGACACAAACCCTAGTTAAATAATTTGTGTATCTCGAAATTCATCTTGAACCAAAGCCAATTTTCTTTTATGAATCACCAAAAATAACTTCAACCGTAGCCATTTTTTTATTGAATCTCTAAATATAACTTCAACCATAGCCAAAAAATGTATTTCTCAGAATTAACGTCAACCGTAGCCAAATAATGCTTGTATCTCCAAATTTAACTTCAACCAGAGCCAAATAATGCTTGAATCTCCAAATTTTACTTCAACCATAGCCACATTTTTTTATAAAATTTCAATTTATGAATAGCCAAAAAATTTATGAATAAACGAATTTAAGGGTCAATAATTAAGTAAGGAATATTAATTAACTGTTTTAATGATGAATGAAAGGCAGAAATATTTCAAACAATTAAAATTGTTATCAAAAACATACTCTGATGACAACTTCTTTTACTTTTTTAAACTGAAAAATATGTAATATAAACAGTTTAGTAATTTGTTTTACACCACTGGTTTAAAACAAATGTAAGTGGTTAAATTATAATTATGGCAAGCCACAAAGAAAATGCTTTTACCAACAAGCGAAAAAAATTTGAAGATCGAATTGCATTTTAAGGATGAAAATAAGACAAAATCACATTATTACCAAATATTGAAATATTGCACAAGGCAATAAGTGTTTTTAAAAAAGTGGCCTAAAAATTGACCAGTCTTGGAAAAAAGGCATACTCAGATTTTCACCTTCGGAATATTTTTTTGAATATATATATATATAATATATAAAAAGGACATTAGTAATAATTGACTTGTTTTTCTGATAGGTATTCTAAAGAGAGAGAAAAATTCATTATTTTTATAATGTAAAAATTGTCCAAAATTACAAGTTTATTTCGAGACAAAAACACATGCTTTTAATACCTTGATGTAATTGAAGTGACTAAATTTTTATTCAGTAAATCCGAAGTAACATTGCTAAGATTTTTTTTAAATTTGTAAGTCCTTATGTAAAAAAAAAAAATGATTACATAGTAAAATTGTTTACAAGATTTGTGCCTTTATTAATTGGATAGGTATTTAGTTCAGTCTACCGAAGATAAATATAATTTTCAATATAAATCTACACTAGGAGTGTTATGCCTGAGAAACGAGTGCCGTAATTCAATTATTATTATTTTCAATATGATATTAAAATCGAACATTCGCATCATTTATAGTTTATAAATTCAAATACAGTAGACTTTTCCTATTTGCAAAAAGTTGTTATTTTAAATATTCCAAAAAATCCCTGTCAAATAATCCAATCAACCATGGTGAAATATTCAAACAATTCTAGGCTGCATATCAATTGTGAAATATGCCACTCACTTGGGGTGAAATATTCCAACAAATCTAGGCTACATGTCAATTGTGAAATATGCCAATCAATCATGGTGAAATATTCCAACAAATCTAGGCTACAATTGTGAAATATGCCAATCAATTGTGGTTAAATATTTCAACAGATCTTGGCGTTAAATATTTCAACAGATCTTGGCGTTAAATATTTCAACAGATCTTGGCTACACATGAATTGTGAAATATGCCAATCAATGGTTAAATATTCCAACAAATCTAGGTATATTTCACAATTCAACATGAATTGTGAAATATACCAATCAACTATGGTGAAATATTCCAACAACTCTAGGTTACACTTGAATTGTGAAATATGCCAATCAATCATGGTGAAATATCCCAACAACTCTAGGCTACACTTGAATTGTGAAATATGCCAATCAATCGTGGTGAAATATTCCAACAACTCTAGGCTACACTTGAATTGTGAAATATGCCAATCAATCGTGGTGAAATATTCCAACAACTCTAGGCTACACTTGAATTGTGAAATATGCCAATCAATCATGGTGAAATATTCCAACAACTCTAGGCTACACTTGAATTGTGAAATATGCCAATCAATCGTGGTGAAATATTCCAACAACTCTAGGCTACACTTGAATTGTGAAATATGCCAATCAATCATGGTGAAATATTCCAACAAATCTAGGCTACAGGTGAACGCTGATCATTAAAATTAGCAATTTGTAAATAAGTCAACCCTTGCAAATAGCAAAAATCCACTGTTCACAATATGTATTATTTATGAAGATATTATAATGGAAAGTATGTATTACAGATATTAGTAAAACATATTAGGATTAAGTTATCTTCATCATCTGCGGCCATTACAGAAAGGAAACACACGACAACATTCAAACATTATAGTTACACTTAAAGCGACATATATTATTTTATTTATGTATTAAAATTAGCGTAGTTAGCATTTACATTCATAAACTTTAAATACATTATTTAACTTCAATCCACCGAAAGAGAGAGTAGTACATTAAGTTTAATATAATATGGAGGATTTTTGATATTGTCCCGAGTAAAACACTTTCATCGTAAACTTTCCCAAAATAATGACTAACTAACCACTAGCGCATTCGTCACACCATATAAATTCTATACCTACGTAAATTGTTTGAATTGTATGAAATAAATTATCAAGTCTTTAAGTTACATGAATAAATAATTATGAAAATAATAGCGGCAAACGGTTAAAAATAACATTTAAGCGGCCGTCGAAGTATTTAGTAGTTCTCGCAATCATAAATATCTACAAATTTACATCGAAAATTACAACACAATGAAAAAAGAAGGTACTCAAATGATAACATTAGTAGCAATCGATTAACGATTTTAAAAAAAAAACATATTTTAATAGTTTCTTTGGACTAAAAAATATACTTTACCTGAAAAAATGACAATGTTGCCATGTTGCATATTTGTCTCATTCGGCAATAAGTAGGTTGCATATGTGAGACGATAGCATTCAAAGGGTTAAGATGCAAAAATAAAATTATTCTAAGGCTTTTTTTTTTCTACTGAAATACACATTATTATTATTATTACAGGCGATTTTTAGTTATATAATAATCTTTTTTTTAATGAATTATCCACGGCGATATGTACATTGTTATTATAACAAACTAGACGAGAGCTTTCGAACATACAAAATGCAAAACTTCCACAGATATACACAAGTTTACTTCAAACAGTAGTCATTTATGACTCCCAGAGTCTAACATACAGTTAACTTAACATATTAGTCAATCAAATGGGAGAAATAGAACAAAGGTACGCATAAGTAATCTAAAGTCCAATTTAAATTGACCAGTGTACTGCTCAGAATCTCTGCAACTGTTTTGAACAACCTTTCAAAACAGTTGCACAGGCAAATCATTTTAAACACAACATTTTTTAATGCACATATTTGTGCAAACCAATAGTATTGAATTTACAAAAAAGTTTTTCAAACAAGTTTGGAACACCCGCCCGTAGTCCCCTCTTACCCCGCAATTGCCCAAAGATACTTTATTTGACATTAGTTATTGGGGTTGCTGTGTGGAGGGTCTTTGTGGAGGGAAAGGAAAGAGAGGATATTCTAGAAAGGAAAAATGTATGAGGGGTGGATAGGAATCTAAGGGTCAATGTGTCCAGGAGTGACGGACGAATGGATCCATCCCTCCCACTGTGGTGCAAGGCCATGGGTTGAGAGAGTCCAGCTGGAGATCTAGGTTAGGTTTCCCTTAACCAGTCTCTCATGATCTGGCCGCCACACGGTACGGTGGGCAAACGCATTCGCCGTCAAGACCTAGATAAACCTCACCCCACTAGCGACATTTAATGTTTTTAATCAATTGTTTAAATTTTGACTTGCGATTCAATTTGACAATGTTGTTAATGATTTTCCTGTATTTGTACAGTTTTCCATACAATATTCCATGCAGTACACTGACCCACGTAAACTGGTCTTGGTACAGATTCTTGATTGCATACAAATTGTATGAAATAAAGGATCCGTAATTAATCCGCACATGCGCAACTATGTCTGTACAAAAGATTCCTTACAATATTACCAACTAATAAAAAAATAATAACTTATATTGCGTGAGTACAATTCTTTTATACTTCCGACTATTACATATTATTGTGAATTGGAAATACAAACATAAACATTTTAAGTATATTACAAATTTTGAGTTTTAAAATTTAACAAAAAGTAAATTACATAACCAAAAATGAAATTAAATATTTTAATAATAAAGTTTACTAAATAAAACTATTTATTGAGAAAAAAATACTTAGTTGAGAATTTTATAATATTATTATTTTTAAAACTATCTCCGCAATATAAACATCTAACATTTTCTCATGAAATAGCCTAACATCGAGTTTAAATAGTTTTCAATAGTGTCGGTCAACCACACAAATTGGAGAGAGGCGAGTTATCCTAAGATATTGTACAAAATATTTGGTTAAAATGCAGTCGAAATAGGTTTTTTCACTAAATTGGATGGAATATTAACATTAAACAGTTATTGACAGACATTTATCATGATCTTACTCTAACAATATAGCAAAACCAAGGAGAAAAACATCTAATATACAAAAGCCGCCAATTTTCAGTATTCAACGACGAAATTATAAAAAATTCTAACAAGATGAAAAATATGTATTACTCTAATTTTTCAAGAATTCCTCAAGAGCAATTTTGAAAGTTCTTAACAAGCATTGCTTAAATACACTGAAAATGATATAAGACTAAACCAACTGATTTGTGTAGCAAAATTTGACTTCGTTACAGTGTCAGTTAAAATTTACAGCACCTCATAGAAATGGTTTCTCAAATTGCGAGAAAATATTCTTACCTGTCCCATTTGTTATATTGTAGAATCATTATTTTAACATTAATTCTGTCCCATCTTGATATCATTGACTGATATCACTGGTGAACCGTCACGTAAGCGTTAAGCTATGCAGTATCTGTGATGATCAAACAAACTATGAATAATATAAGCATTTTTAATCCAAGAATCAATTGTTAGTATGTATACAAATACCTGGGTGAATTTTAGCTTAGACTCTTGACGCAGTTTACAAGCAATCCTGAATAATCAATATTTAAATACTAGACGTAATTTGCAAGTAATCTTTAATGAGAGCTTAGACTCCTGATGCAGTTTGTAACAATCAATCGATTATCATGGATTGGTGCTTAGACTCTTGATGGAGATTGTAAGCAATTATGAATTCATGCTTAGACTCTTGATGGAGATTGTAAGCAATTATAAATTTGTGCTTAGACTCTTGATGGAGGTTATAAGCAATTATGAATTCGTGCTTAGACTCTTGATACAGTTTGTAATCAATCGCGAATCAGTGCTTAGATTTGCGATGCAATTTGAATGAGAATTGAAGCTAAAACTCATGATGATCAGTCAGACATAAACTCTTGATGTAGATTGTGAGCAATCAAGAATATTTTATGCTTAGACTTTTATGATGAAACTTGTAAGAAATCACTATTCAACATTCATACATTGACTCTTGATGCAGATTGTAAGCAATCGCGAATCAGTGCTTAGACTTATGATACAGTTTGAAAGAAATCATGAATTAGTCATACTTGGATTCTTGATGCACATTATAATCGATTGTTAAATTAGTGCTTAGACTCATGATATGATGAAAGAAATCATGAATTAGTCATACGTAGACTCAATGCACATTTTTCTCAAATTAGTGCTTAGATTCATGTTGCAGATTGTGAGCAATCAAGTAAAACTCTAGTATTCAGAAGTCAAGATAACATATAAGATGTTAACAGCTATGTGAAATACAATATATTGCCTGATGTCCAGGGGGGAATTTAGTGTATTTTAGGAGCGGAGCGATCGTTGCAATGTTTGTTCCTCTTGAGAGTAGCTCCCCTCTTTATCTGCTCCATCAGAGAACCATGGCAGACTCTTGGATCGGGCTGAAAAGAAAATTATATTATTAAAAAGTGAATACTTATGTGTTGAAACAGTCATAGTTAAACATCAAGAAAAATATGAAAACACTTTTGAGAGACAAACCGATTGAAATGTGTTGTGGGGGTGTTTATGTGCCAAAATAAGTTTTTGCTTACTTCTGATGAAACTGAGCAGAAATTTTTAAATATCGAAATTATTTCTCTCAAACAGAACAATCAATTTCAATGACCTCGGTCAACAGAACAATCAATTTCAATGATCGGCTTAGGAGTTTAGGACTTATGTTTAAGTGGAAAATATTCTCAATATTGCCCTGGTGAAAGACCACCATTCAGAATAACTGTAACGTTATTTGAAATGGCTTTAGCCATGTTTGGTGATCAGATCTGAATAGCCAGGTACTTCCTGACTTCGCTTCCCCATCTCTTTCCCCTCTCCACTTTCTTCGGCCTCACAATACAGCCCAATTGGAGATACCATAGTCTCACTGGCTACAGACAATTGGGAACAGCTGGGACTCTTGCATGTTATTCATGGGAACTGGACTGAACTAAGAATCATGCAACTTCAAAACCTCGTTTGAAAGTCATTAAAAGTAATGAAAAAAATTGGTTAAATAGGTTAGGTAATCGGATATTTTTCAATTTTTTTTTCTTAACTTATGACTTTTCAAAGTTGAAGTTGCATGATTTGAGTTGTCATGGAACCATTAAAAAAAATTAATAATTACAATAGTTTTGTTAAACTCCTAGACAGCAATTTGTCAATGGGAACATCAATAAATATTTTAAACATATCTATGAATTTAGTGTTGTGTGGGTTTGTACAATAAGTATAAGGTCCTGCCTGTGCCTTAGTGTTGAGGATCTGGCGCACGGTGCAGGCCTTGTTGGGGGAGCCATCGGCCTGGCGCTGACGCAGGGTGGCGCTCAGCTTGTCCAGGAAGGCCGGCTGCACTGCGGGATTGGAGGTCACACCTGGGGACAATCAAAATACAATCAATTAATAAATAATTTTTAAACTTCTAAATAAATTCCAAGAAAGACACTGATAGATGCATCGGCAGTAGTGGACGCTTCCTAAGATCATTTGGACATTGACCAAAAAAATATAAGATGACAATAATTGACCGGGGTTTTTTTTTTTCATATATTTTTGACTTTCACCCTTCAAGGGTGTTTTAGGCCATCATTTAAAATTACAGAGAAAGGAAAGGTGAATTTATATATTAATTTTATTTAAATGTACAATGTTCAGAATTATATGGTAGATTGAAGAGATGAGATGTTGAATGGAGGGAAGGCAATTTTAGATAACGCTTGATAGAAGAGAGGATATTTATTTAGAGAGTCGTGTCTTCCTTACCATCATGGTGAGAAATATGATCTAAACCAGGCATGCCCAACCTGTGGCCCATGGGCCACAGCGGCTAAAATGATGAATATTTTTTTTGGCCCAAAATGAATTTTCCAACTTTCAAAGTTTTGGATTTTGTATTACATACAAAAAAAAGAAAAATCGTTCTTGTAAATTTATCACATTTATCATTGAAGAAGATAATAATAATAATCTAATCGAAAGTTATTAAATGGCATAATTAATTTATATTATTGTGTAATCTTAGGTTTGCTGTCAACTTTCCCTAAAATAAATAAAATAAAATAAAATAAAAAGTAATAATTGGTTATGTAATCTTTTTTATCACATTTATATTATATTTTGTGAAATTAGAACTTTCTTTTTATTAGTCCTAAGACTCTCCACTCTCCATGGGGGTTTTGGTTTATTGCTTGAAAAGTGTCAAGTGCATGGCTGAACAATTTTTTTTTATCAATCACTCCAACCAGTATTATTTTTCCTCACATTTTTTGGAAGATCGAATGCAACAGACCTGATTTTAATAAGTGGAGGGTTAGTGCAAAGGACATATACAACGTGTCCGGAAACTCGTAGTACAAGCGGGAAACTGGTGAATCTACATCACGTAGAGAACCCAAAAAATAATTTTTTTCGATCTAAGCATTTCGATTTTAATATTATTTTTTTTCTATTTTTCCATTTTTTCGGCAACTAAAGGGTTAAAAAAATTTTTGAGCACGGTTTACCCTTCGTTGCATTTTATAAGACATTACACAGCTGAAATCAACCCCCTAGTGAAATTTTTTTTCAAATTTAACCAAAAAAATTCCAACTTCGGACCCGATTTACTCGAAAACGAAAGCTCAAATCAAAAAAAGTTAAACCACAAAATCGACTCCAAATGTGATGTGGATTCTCCAGTTTCCCGCTTGTACTACGAGTTTCCGGACACCTTGTATAGGCACATGCCTTATAGCATCGAAAGTTGTGGTTTTACAATAACAGCATTTTAAACACTGAATTACTGGTAAAAATTAACAGTAATATCTACTATTCGCCTGTGTACATGGAAAGATTTAACTGCCAGCATTTCAGCCAATGATCCTGAGGAAAATATTTTCAGCTTCACAAATCCTACAATTATAATATCCCGTGATTTATCATGGGTCTCCTCTAGTGTCATAATAAATTTAAAACAAACAAATTGCTAGTGGGCTATTATTATCACATATTTCCTTAGGTACACTATTTTTTGTTGATCTTTGGATGGTTTACCTTTAGGATGGGGGCCCCCCTTATGGGGGGACTGCGTGTATAGCGACAGGGAGTCCTGCGAGCCCCGCGAGTGCTGTGACTCGCCCCCGATGCTGCGCCGGGAGTTGCGGGGAGATAGCTGTGGCGCCAGCCGCGCACTGATGGCCGCTATCAGACCGCCACTGCCGCCAACTGATACAAAATACATTTTTGTTATGGTAGATTCAACTGACATCTTAATCAATGTAAACTGAAAATCTGTGAAAAGCAGCACTCTTGAACAGTGAGTCTTGGCACTGTGAAATTTGTGCAGCTTTTCTTTATTATAAAATGTAATATAAGATGTTATATCATAAATATAAAAAAAAATGATAGATAAATTTAATATGTAATAACAAAACATAATTTTTTTCTTCTAATGAGTTGGAATAATGTTATTCTGAAAAAAGTTTAACAAAAAAACCGTCTGTAACATCTGTCAAAACGACAAACCAATTTGAATTCTATTTCAATTTGAATTCTGACGCTGCGTTAAGTTATTTAAAAATGGATTCGTGTAACCACCGTACGAAAGTAGCGAAGTTCGCAGGCAATAAAGCAAGTGAATTTTATGCTACTTCCACACCAAAGCCAACCTTCCGACTCCGAACTTCGAACTCCAAAATGGCGGACATCGAACAGCTGATTCGGCGCTGTATCTTGTCAGTTGCCTACAATTGCGCAGCCGAAGTTGACCCCACTGTGGCCGTACCATTAGTGTCAAATTCAAAAATTCGCCAGAAATCAAAGTGTTGCAATACCTAAAAAAAAATCAGTGTCGAATTTTATAAAATTAATTGAATATTTTCGGAGATGGAACATTTTCATGTAGTGACGTCACGAGCCCAAAAAAAGGATTTATTTAAAAAAAATATATATAAATTTCTAAAAAATTTAGTTGAAAAATCTATCCACACGATTTTTTCCAAGTCTTTATGAAAACCATGCGAGCGGCCTATTTGGGTATGTTGGAGGCTGACGGTAGTGGGGAGTGAAAGGAGATGGGAATAGGAAGGTGGAGAAGTACCTGTTTATTCAGATCTAATCACTAAGCATGGCTAAAGCCATAACAAGTTTTGACATTTTGATTTTGAATGGGGGCGATATTGGGAGTACCTTCCACTCAGAAAAGTGCCACAAGAATATATACACATAAATTATTTACATGACATGGCCAGTAATGTTATTTGTCGATAGCCTTATACTAATATTTTCGACTGGCAATCTTTTAGTTACGGCTTTTGCCGAGAGAGGGACAATTTTTCAGGCTCCTCACTTCTGGAAACGACGGCGTTTGGGAACCGCTGTAGTTTCAACGAGTCAAAATACTTTTAAGTAATTGATCGAGAAAAATATACGACGCGAATGTGAATGGTAGAAGAAGTCGGGGACGCCCGAGGAAGACATGGCACGATCAAGTGAATCAGATACTTGAGTCGGGCCATTCAAAAGTCAGAATAATAGAAGAGAATGTATGAGACGATGTATAAATGTGAGTGAGGCAAAGAGTGTGTGCCAAGACCGAGTTGTTTGGCGGTCCATCCTCTCTGCCTACCCCTGCGAAGAAACGGCGTGATGGTTAGTTAGTTAAGTCTGATCGACAGGTAGAAAAAATCTTAAGGATAACCGTAACGAGTGCCGAGGAGTTAACGCGTCACTTGAGGAGCGTGTTTGAGTCTTTTAGTTCGTGGAGAATGTGTTTGTTCTGATTTTTATGATAATGGCTACCTGCCAGCCAAGTCCGATGTGGAATCGAAAGTTATTGGGGTAATCCTGTTGATTACGCGCCAAGATCGATAGATTCTTACAACCATCCGTCTTGTTGACTCCCGAGAAAATTGTCGTTCTCGCCCCGAAGGTTTGTGGAACCGTTGTTACGGGTGGGACACGTGGGAGCCTGGAACCTCTGAGGTTTCTGAGGCCTATTGAAGCAACTGCTGGACCTATACCGTGGAAGGATGACCTTGGCCTTCCCCTGATGTCGAGTTCCCGTGAAAGTTGGACTCGAGAACCCTTCCCCTGGTGTGGGATGAAAGACTTCACCTTTCACACTCCGAGCTATCATGCCCGTCGCGTCCTCATCCTCAGGGTGTAATAAATTAGCATAGTTTATCATCTGGTCCATCAGGTATGTTTTGTTAATTTGTTACTATTCCTTTTGTCATGTTATTTGGATACACGTTATGTACGTTACTTACATTTACTATACATTTTTATGTCACAAAACTAACTCTTTCATTCAGTAATTTGCTTCCCCCTTAATAGAAACAAATTTCCCCACTATCCTGTGATGGAGTTCATCGCTCTACCAACATACATTCACGTCCAACATTGCATTTGACACCCAACGTTATGTCGCGGTTTTGCATTGCATTTGACACCCCCTTGTCAACTATTTACCCCAGAGCAATACCTTATATTATTTTTAAATGATTAAATTGTGAAATAACACAAATTAATCAAATAAAATTTACTGCCTGGAATTTGAACCCACCTATTTGAACCCGCAATCTCCAGATCACGAGAGCCTTACTTCTAGACCACGGAGTCCGTCAAAGTGGATAAAGCAAGAAGTGTGTGCCTATACTAAGGTTATAGCTACAGGGCGTCTGAAAGTGGTTGAAACAAGGAGTGTGTGCCTACACTCATAACTATACAATGTTTGAATGCGGATAATTTAATACTCACAGTCGCTTCCTCTCCTATCAGCGCTCTGGGAACGAGAATTATTCATGGTCTTCCTTATGGCCATGGGACTCATGCTCCCTTCCTGGTTTCGATTGCCACCAAATCCGAGATTGTTAAACCCGGCGATAATCTGACTCGGCTGCGCATAAATTGAATTCTGGCTCGAGTTTGACGCCGCAAACGGGTTCTTCTTATCAAACTGGTTCAGATTGTTCATCGGCTGCTGCTTGCCGAACGTCGTTTGGCCGTAGATCGGAGTGCTCGGTGTTTGATTCCCCGGAGTTCGCTGGCCGAACGAAGACAGAGAAGTCTCCATGTAGTTCGAAGATGAATTCGGGCTAGAGCTGTACGTAACCGTGGCGCTGTAGCTGCTCGATACGAGACGATTACCGTGCACGGTGTCATATACGTCTGTTGAATTATTTTGTTCCTTGCAGCCGTATATAGATGAATTGGCACTCAGGTTTGTAAAGCTACTGTTTCGTGAGCTGTGCAGAGTATTAGTTTGTTCGGCGTACGAGAATAGTTTATGTCCTGCCGGGCCGTATATAGGGTTCAGGTTGCTGTTGTTCTGAAGTTGTGTGAAGGTGGATTTGGACTGCTGGAAGGAGCTCAGCATGGGTTGGGGCGTGGAAGTGTTGTTGGGGGTGTTTGGAGGCTGCGTCTGGTTCTGCAGATTGGAGTTTCTACGCAGAAGGCTCGGGCTGGCCGGAGTGTGTTTTAACTCGGTGAGAGCCTTCACGGTTTCAGCGACGTTGATTCCAGCTTTGCCTGAGAATGAAATATAAAAGGGTTAATATTTCATGGCTAAAAAACCTTACCTTATTGACTAAATATCTATGGGGTTGGTAAAAAAAAGTAAGATGAGAGCACAAATGATAACAATTTTAAACTTTCAATTGTCCTTGGTTTAAGAGCTCTAGATGAGGTTATACAATAAAAAATTACAATTAAAGTAGTTGTACCTCCTTCTCCTCCAGTTTGTTGGTGCGGATCCGATGGGTTGAGCAGGAAGGCCGGTGGAGGAGGCAGATTGTCATCTCCCTCACAGGACTGCATCAGCTGCTGGCTGCTGCCGTATTCTAGGAACACAAAGACAATAGGTTACTTGATATAAAGTCATCGGTCGTATTCGTCACATGATTCCTATAGAATCTATTATTGTTGTGAAAATTGCAAAATGATGAACAAATTGCATTCTCAACTTAAATTGTTCTGGAAAATTCAAAAGGGTACTTCGTGAACAGGAGAAGACTTATGGAGGGTAAGACTTGATACTACAGGGCAAGATTTGAGAGAGGTCTACTTGACAAAGGATGAGATCTGACAGAGGGTAAAGGTCAGACCTAACAGAGGGCAAGACTTGACATAGGGTAGGATTTGACAAAAGGTAATTTGGTAAAGGTAAAGGTAACCAGCAATACTTGGCAAAGAGCAAGACCTGAAAAATGCAAGACTTGACAAAGATAAAGAATTAACATCTAAATAGGGTAAGACTTGACACGGCAAGAATTGACAGAATGTAAGAACGTAAGAAGTATATATTTGATATGAATATAAATAAATAGTTTTGTCCGTAAACAAACCCAAATCTTTCAATAAAAGCTGAAAAATACAATATTGGATAGAGTCACCGATACAAAATTGAATTTTTCAGCCTTTCTTGAAAGATTTGGGTTTGTTTATGGACAAAACTATTTATTTACATTCATATGAAATATGTACGGGTGCAAACAATTAATTTACCTTAATATTTTAAAGCGTAATGTGCAAAAAGTATTAAAAACCTAAAATAATTTGATTGGCGCCATCTGTGAATGCGTAGATTATAACGTATGTGACGTTTAACCATAAAATCAGTTTTTGAGGACTAAAAGAAATCAATAGTACATTTATGTAATGAAAGATATCAAAGATACACAAAAGAAAATACAAATTTCAGAAACCTCTCGAGCCCTTTTTTTTTAAATATCTGTCATTATTTCTTTTATGTAATGACATTGTTGGCGTGAAAAATGACTTCTTAAACAAACCCAAACAAACCCATCGGAAATATTTTCTTATTACGTTCTTAAGTTGAAACGTCACGTACGTTATAATCTACGCATTCACAGATGGCGCCAATTAAATTATTTTAGGTTTTTAATACTTTTTGCACATTACGCTTTAAAATATTAAGGTAGAATGTAAGAACTGTTCAAGACTGGACTGAGAACCAAATACTCATAGGCAGGCAGGCAGAGATTTTAACAGAGGGCAAGACTTGACAGAGGGCAAGACCTGATAGAGGGTAAGACCTGACGGAGGCTTAGTTACCATTAATAGAGTGCTGCATGTGGTGTGGCCTGGTAATGCTGCTAGACCTCCTGACGGGCGGGGGAGGCTTACTACAAGGATTGCCTCCCAGGGGAGTGGGGGGACCCCCACCAGAGCCTCGGCGACTTCCCATGGACAGGCGGAGACTTGACGGAGGGCAAGTTGCTACAAACACACAAATGTTAATTGGACTTGTAAAAAGAATATTTATATACTGATAATTTGCCACTCTTTTCATTGTATAAATATTATGCAGATGGAAGTAATGTTAGTGTCTTGTGTTATCATTTACTTGTGTTTTTGGAAAACAAAAAGTAGTTTCTCAAAGAGAAGAATTGATTTTGAGAGAGATTGGTAAGATTCTCCCGCCAAGCGGTGCAGTCAGTGCACGTCTTTATGGAACTGCTTTCGCACTTGCGTGTTTGAAAAGAGTTTTGTACAACTCGGAAGTAGTGTTGCAAAAAAGTAAGAAGATTTGATGTAATATTTTGAGGCTCCTTATCATGGAAAGGCTAACATTGTGGTCCTTTAGTTCTAAACTTAAGTTCCAGAGTATCCCAAATGTGCCAATTAGCCTTAGAAATACAAGTGTATTTTTATGAATGTAATTTGTGAACAATTACATACATGTTCTCAAAATTTCAGCACATTCACTTCAAGTTTTTTATAATCATTAATAGTATCATTAGCATTGCCGCTATGCTTATTATGTGCAAGTGGTTAGGGTAGTAATTTCCAAAGTGTGTAACGGCGGAAATGATTTTTTATTCACAGTGTGTTAAAGTTTTAATTTGCCAATATTTCATGATAATATATGCATTCGGTGTGCAGTGTCACTAGAACAGAATGGCACGAGCCAGTGGATGGGAATGCGTGTGTACTATTTTCTTCCTTCATTCAATCATAAATGTGCTTAAATCCCACCTTTATTACCCAATTTTACCACTACCAAGAATTAATTAAGAATGGCTGTTCAAATTATATTATTTAGTAACAAGTTCATATGTATCCATATCAAACTTTACAAATTTGATGACAAACATAATACTGAAACATGTGTTATTTAAAAATATTCAATGTCGAAGAAAACATTTTAATAAATCATTTAAATACCCATAAAGCTACATAACATCATAATTAAAACATGCAATAAGTCACATATTACAAAGTATTGAATATAATTAATATATAAGTGTATTCATTCCAGTGTTTATTAAAACATGCAAAAGCAAATGCAGCAAAAAAGTATCAATCACTACTTGTTAGTGAAATGGTACTGTGGTGCAATGGAGAATTATTAGTCCTTTACCTAAGGTAATCGCTGTAGTTGTCCAGAGATTAATGAAAACAGTAGAAAGGATTGATAAAGAACTCATTAAAGATAATGAAACATAGTTAGTAATTTAAATAGTCCTTGCAAATAGGTAATGAACAAAAAAAAATAAAACAGGACCCAAATACGGACCTTGAGGAATTACTGAAACATGATAATTTGGGTTCAAATCAAATTAAAGAAGATTGGTTTGCTTAACCCTTTGATTAGTGAGTTATTTTTTTGTCTTCTACACTGTGGGAGTGAGTTATTTTTCAAGTTTTTCCTAACTTTTTGTAAAATCTTGAGAGCCACTGAATTACGTAATACGTAATGTGAAATACGTAACAATTTTGGTAAGAACATGTAAAAATGTTTGACAAATATATTTGTATTATCTATAAATCATAATTTAATCGAAATTACAAACACGGCAAAGAAAAAACTAAATAAAGTCGTACTGCCGCACGTATGTGACAATACTCTATTTGGATGGTCCGAGTGCCGCCGCATACGTGCGGCAATAATCCTCAAAGGGTTAATGTTTCAGAAGTGTTTACATTCTGAATACAAATTTTCAAACTGTGGCTGACAAAAATGAGATCAAAATAACAAAAACAATTCTTTAAACTGCTGAGTTTATATTATTTTATCAGCACTGCAATCAATAAGAAAAAAAATCAATTCTCTTTATTGCATTTATGTATTTGGATTTTTATCATCTTAAATTTATATAAGTCGAAATAAAACCAAAATTTTCCCAATGTCTGCTTTGGAAATTTTGTTAGTTGAAGGCAAATTCTGGAATCCAAAACATTAATTCTGAAATCCTCAAAAAAGGTAAATCTCAAATCCAAAATATTAACTGTAATATTTTAGTTACAGCACTCTGTTCGTATTTTTAACCTCCGTTTAGAAGAATCCTGGGTTTTGCCAATACAGATGGATACATCCAATTTTTCTTTCTAGTCTGATTGCTGAGAGGACCTGAAACATATTATTGAGCCTATCAACTACCGTATTCACCTCCACCAGTGGTATGCAGGCAGGTTAATCAAACCAATTAGCAATGAAATGGTAATATATTTGGAAATACCCCATCACTTAACTTAAATTATAAAAACTTACACTTATACTACTTAGAAGTACTTTCTATCCTTGCATACAAGATATATTTAAAGAATAGACATTTTTTTATTCTTTTATCAGACCAACCATTTCTTATCAAGAAAAGAAGCACATCAATATTTCTTACGAAAGAAAGAAGAACCGTGATGTTTCTCATCAAGGAATGCAGAACCACAATACCAATCGGTATAAATTACAAAGCCATAATACCATACCTGTCATGGACAACGGTCTTCGTTTAGGTACAGACGGCTTTGTCTTATTGATGGTCGCAAACTGAGTCGATTGGGTCATGGCCTCTTCTGTGACGACTGTCTCTCCTTGCAGGCTGCAAAGTGACACGGCCTGCTGCAACGCGGTCATTCCGTCGCCCGAGGCACTCCAGGGCTTGGAGGCGTTGGGGTCGTCCCAGTCTCCCGCTGAGACGGAACGGTCCCAGTCCGAGACGCAGCGCCGGGTCTCGGACGTCACTATCTGGATGCCGACCAGCGAGAAATCTACACCGCCAGAAGCAACAATGTCATGCAAGCAAATCACACACAGCACAGACAACGGTATGCATTGTTAATGGTACTTTTACTGGGAATTTGTTGGGTACTTCACATAATAATACATTAAGTGCGTACAAGTAAACTCAAAAAATAAGGTTATAATATATTGTGTTAAAACCATTGAAGTTATATACTAATAGAATTACATTATGGGCTTGAATTGTGTTGTCGAAGAAAAGTCAATTACTTTTCTTATAGTCTGTCAATTAAGAGTAGCAAATATTAAAAATGGAACTACAAAATTAGTAGGCTGACAACACCAATTTAACTGTCAAATATTCTTTTAAAGCGCAATGACACTAAATATGTAGAATACCGTAAATCAACTTTTCAAATACTGAAATTATTTCTTTTTTTATTGTAATAAATTCAAAATACTGAAATTCTTTCTAGATCAGATAATCAATTTCTTCGGCTGTCTGAAGCTTCAGAATCCAAAGGCCTTATAGACACCAGTTTTTGTTCAAATCGGTACAGGTTAAGCTTCTATGAATTATCTGTCCAGTGGATAAAACCAATTTATTGTTACTTTTTTAGTTTTGAGATTTCTTTGTGCACTGCATTATGTTTGAAATACTCAAAATGGATTATTTATTTTCACCATGATGTGTATGTGAGATGTACGGGTTATGATATTTTAAACTGATTTTCTAATGGATTTTATAAAAATAAAAATAAATTAACTGAACGAAAAACATTCTTTAACATTTCAAGTAAATTAAATTTTCCGTAAAAATAATAGTGTTAACTAAGAAACAAAGCCAAAACAAATTGGTTAGTACAAAAGCAGTATCAATACAAAAAATTTTTTTTTTATGTGAGATCCGCACAAGTGTCCCAACTGCCTCCAAACGTCTGGAGCCAGTGAAACTACGGCATCCCCAATTGGGGTATGATAGTAGTTAGGGGAAGGAGAAGGGGAAGAGGAAGGTTAGAAGTAGCTGGCTATTCAGATTTGGTCACCAAACATGGCCAAAGCCATTTTAAGCAATGTCTCAACACTATCTGACTGTAATTTCAAAAATATATATTTTGTGGTCATAAAAAAAAATAAAAAAAATTTGAGAGAATACAGTTTTCCAGTTGATAGAAGTTGCCTAAAATATAAAGTTTTTAAAGAATTTATTCAAATAAGAAAAAAAATACTACTCCGTGTTTTAAAAGCTTTCTGTAAATGAATCTAATATTAGAAGAAAGATAAATATTACATGCTCTTATGATTTTGCTTTGATATTTGTGCACAATAATAATGAAAAGTGCAAATATTAAATGTTCAAAAAATTAATGTCTGATGGTAAAGTGCAATAACTCCTTTCTTTTAAGGCCGGGTTGTTTCATTCTCAAGTCATATTTTAGTCAAATTAATATTTAGCCAAACTTCATATTCTGAACTCCATTCTAACAGATATGATTACAGATTTTCACTAAAAAGTTACCATGATTCATTTTTGGGTTACTATGAAGTCTTGTATTTCCTTTTTCACTTAACCAATGTTTCGGATAGACACCTCAATCGTAAGTCACCCCAAGTGGTTCACTACATTTGGTAACTTAGCATGAGCGCCCAGGTTCATGGGGTGAGGTTTTTCTAGGTCTTGGTGATTGATGGCGCGGGCCAGATCGAGAGAGGCAGGTTTCGACTCTCTCAATCCATCACCTTACATCGTAGTGGGAAGGATGGCCCCAAATGTCCATTACTCCTGGATACACTGTCCTCCAGGTCCCTGCCCACCCCTCATATCTTTCACCCTCCAGGAACATCCACTCCTTACCTTCCTTAAAAAGACCCTTAGCATAATAACCCAAAAATCCATTCATACAATCCAAAAAAAACTATTTTATGATAGAACAGAGTCCCAAATAGGAAGCCTTGGCTAAAAGTAAATTTGGCTAAGCCACAGCTTGTTTCATTCAGTGCCGAGTACTCCAATGGGCGAAACAATACAAATGAATTTTTTCACATACGTAGAAGGTGGCATAATATATCATTCTTACACAATGCAAAGTCGGCAGCAAACTTGTATGTTGTACGTTAACCACTTACCATAAACGGTGAACTAACATTCGTGTAGCGTACAGTGAGTTAATTAAAAAAACAATAAACAAGCCGGCAGCGAATGAGTTAACATTGAAACAACCCGGACTAAGGCTGCTTATTACTGGCCATAACTTTACCGAGTCAAATTACTTTTGGAAGTCTATAAAAGCAATAGTCAATGGCAAATAAAAGCGCCTTAAGGTGATTTAATGGTATACTAAACGGCGCTATGTAAAATTGCCAAGAGTTACCGGTTGCTCGACTTCTTCGGTTGGACAACCGATGTTCAAAAATCCTCTTCAGAAGTTGTTGCACTTTACCTCCGGACACTTGTATCAATTGAAAAAAATATAACTTTAAATACCTTAAAAATACAGCTCATAAAAAATATATTTTAAATTGTTCAAAATTTGGTAGAAAATTTTTAAAAAATTACCTTTACAATGTAAAGGTTGGGGGTGTTTCAAATTCGTCACATTTGATAACCAACAAATCAGCTATCAGCGCCATTTAGAATTTTGATATTTGAATAGACCCTGTTAAATGCCTTTTTTCAGACTATTTTAATTTTTTATCAAATCGTGATCAGCTGACAAGCACAATAAAACGGTCTGAGAAAAGGCATTTAATGGGACCATTAAAATTTCATTGTCAATTTTTTTTTTTCAAATTAGCTCCACACAGGAGGCCCTAGGAAAAAAAACTCTCAGGTCCTATGTCATCTTTGGGGATTTTATGTGGAGGGTCTTTTAAGCCCTGAAAGAAAGGATGAAAAATCTGAGAAAGAAAAGGTATGAGGGGTGAGAATCGGGGGGTCAATGTGTCCAGGAGTGACGGATGTATAAATCGATCCCTCCCATTCTGGTTCCAGGCAATGGGTTGTGAGTGTCTGGTTGGAGAGGTCTAGGTTAGGTCTCCCTCAACCAGTCTCTCTCGATCCGGCCCGCCACACAATAGGTGGACAAAGCATTTGCCACCAAGACCTGTACAAACCACACCCCATGAACCTGGTGCTAATAGTGCTGATCGTCGATTTAATGGTCATCAAACTTGATAGAGTTTGAAACATTACAAACTAAGAAATTTGGAGCACTTTTCTGATCATCCCAACAAAAAACATAAGGTTAAGAAAAAAAGAGTCTAGATTACTTTGCATTCCATGGTAAAACATTCATTAAAACTACAATAACAACACAGCAAAGACAGTAAAAAAACAGCCCATCAAATGTTGGATAGTACGACTATAATGAAATTACAAGATAGAGAAATGGATGCTGGGTGACTTACCGTCTGTGTAGTTGGGGTGTTGAGATCCGTCTTCTAATTGGCAAGCGCCCTGACTTCCATAACCGCTAGAAGATTCCAAAGAACTTTCACTGGTGGAACTTTCGCAAGCCTGGAATTTAAGAATTAAGGAATTTTTTCATCAACGTTTTGTATCAGCCGCTCAAAATAATAGATTTTTTTACATGAATTTCGTGGTTACTTAAGATAGGTTAATTTTCGACCTTCATTTCAGAAATTCTTTATTCTTTACAGAACAGAGCAGCGCTTTTTTGTTGTAATCTGTGTGTTAAAAAGTGAAGGCTACTGCCATCTAGCGGCGTATTTTTGTAGCTTCCTGTTTTGATTACAGATTACAGAGTAGCAACGTAGGGCCGCACTGTTTTAAGTTGTAGACGATAAAGCAGATTTCTTGAATCTGTATCGTATTTATAGATTAACAATGGTGGTTTGTTTTTTTGTTTGTGTAGGAAATGTGGTTTATAAATAGCCTGCGTTCTAGTTAAACTCTTTCTCTCAAATCGTGGATCTCCTGTAAACAGCTAGCATTATCTAGCCAGTGGTCGATTGACCAAAGTCAGTGTTTTGTCGGGTCGGGAACAAAAAAAGTATTTGTAACATGTGCTGTGAATAAACGAGAAGAATTCTGCCTTGAAGAACATGGATTCATTTGAAGTCCTTCTGCCAAATATCAATTTATAACACTGTGTTTGAAACATTTTAAAGAATTCCATTTTATAAAATACTTAAAATTTTCTTGACGAAATATTTTACTTTCCAAACCATAATAAATCAAGAGCATTTATTGGTTTGACCTTAAACATAGTTAAATTTTTTCTGTTGCAACTTTTGCCCTCTTTTCATGATAAAAGTACTTTTTACACATTCTTTAATATTTCAGAATGATAAAAATCGAAAGCATAATTTATTGTTTTAGCCTTGGGGACGTAAAACTTTTGCCTGCGGCACTTTATTTTTGCTTTCTTTGGTAGTTTTATTAAAAAATATTGTTTTACAAAATTCAAATAGTTTTGCGACACCACCGACTGCAAAGTTAACCGTGTTAAGCCGTATGTACCCTACAAACTTAAAATTGATAAATTGACCCTCCAGTTAAAAAGGATGAACATTCAATTTTTTATAAGAAAAACTCTCTTTTTATAATTTTTGAAGGTTATTCCCATCAATGAAATATAATATCATTGAAGAAGAAGATAATAATAATAATCTAGACGAAAATATGTAGGAGAACAAAACAGAAAAAGATAATTGTCGCAACTGTGACAACTGAGGATGAATCATTAATCAACTGGGACAACTGAGGATAAATCACTAATTTAACACATAAAAAGGTTGGAGGTTGTGAGGCGATAAAAAATTTGATAACTGCTAAACTAGGGATACAACCAGTTGGTGGCTGAGTTGACAAATGCGTCGGATTACCACCCAAGCAGGGTTCCATTCTTCTGTTAGCCAAGTCCTCCATCATGACACAAGCAACATTTCTGCTAAGTGTGATGGTGAATTTTTCAAATATTGTCGAGTTATTAGAAAATAAAAATAAAAGAATTCCTCTGCTCATTTTTGGATGACGTCTCCAGAAACCTACAGAGACTCCCTCCAGTCTTGATTGGATTTGAAATGAAGAGATCAACACCAAAATTAAATAATAATAACGCATTATGCATCATTATGCATAATAATAATGCATCTGTCGTGAAAGTGTACCTTTTCGTGAGTATTGGGTTGTGGTGCATTCTCAGCGCCGGTGTTGGGATGGGCCCGACTGGCGGCCATACTAGCCAGCTCAAACATGTTTACATAAGTTGCTTGAGGGGCATCTGGAATTATTAAAAATAATACAATTAAAATCATTTATTGTAGAATTCCAAAACACTAAATTTTTGTTGGAATGAGACATATCATGTCCAATACATTGAACTGTTATGGATATCGGCCTCCTTATTTAATATTTAACTCTTCAGGCCAATTTGTTCACTTTTCAGAACAACTCATACAGGTTTCTCAGAAATTGTTGTATCTCCCTTACTATCATGATTAGAAATTTGATATAAACAATGTTAGAAAGAGAAAACACCACGCTTTATATTCAAATCTAAAAGTTAACCACAAAATAATTCCAATGTACACCTTAATGAAACCAAAGTTTCCGAGCGCAATATGAAAAAAAATTATGAAAGTTTGGGAATTTATTATTAATTATTTTTTCATGAAATGACAAAAAAGTGAGTTGACGATAACATTTGTTAAATTCTATTTGGAAAAACTTAAGGTGAGCCATTTTTAAAAACGTTTTTGTTTACATTAAAAATTTTTGTTTTTCAAAAATTATATGTGTATTCGAATTATAATTTTTGAGAGAATATTTCATCACCTTCAGACCATCAGAGTTTTTAGTTTTCGAATGCATTCAAAATTATCCCATTTATTTTGATTTTAATTCAAAGCGGAAATATTTTTATCTTCTGACAAAATAGACCCGATACAGCAGGGGTTAACCCCTCCGCAACTTAAGCAGATATATGCGTTAGAAATACGACAGCAGTCAAGTACAATAAGCGTGTTTATACGTCAGCGCGTGTGACGTTGACGTATAGAAATCGTTCTAACTCCGTTATTGTTTTAGTTACATCCCTAAAACAAAAAGTAAAAGGTCGATAGTAGATCAAGCTGTACATCCCTATCAAGTTGTCCATTGAAATACATAACAGGTATATGCTGTCAGTCGCGTAGTTGACACAAATATTTAACCGCCCAAATTTACTACCGGCGGCTCGACCGTGCTCGGCATTTTTATCTTTTATTAAATATTTTTATATGAAACTAGCAGACCCGGCCACACGTTGCTGTGGCTAACGAAACACAACGCCATTACCCAATCTTTATAAAATCCACACCACCCGCTTGCCAGCTGCCCGCTGCCCGCTGCCTGAATTGAATATTTGAATTTATCGGCTTTTCTCTACTATAATAAGCATGTATTATACATATAAACTAATTAACTCGCCACTAATTATACAATGCTTGCAATGCAACACTGGATATTTGAAAAGGGAAAATCAAATACCTACTTACTCTACGACATCTATTTTCCAATTTCTTCCGTAGAACGAATTTCAAAAGTGACTATAGTACGGCCCGCCAGCCGTTTTAAATTGCACAAAAATATGTTTTCTTTGAATTTCTCGGCTTTTCTCTAATATAATTTACATGTATTATACATATAAACATTCCTCCTCAATCACTCTATCTATTGGTGAAAACCGTATGAAAATCCGTTGCGTAGTTTAAAAGATTAACGTGCACATACATTTTGATCGACTTCATTTTATACTACGTAATGATGATGATAAAAAAGTGAGGTGACAAAAGTGTTTATTACATATTTATACAATAGAATAAGTATTGTTGTTTACATAATCTGTGATTTTAGTGCCGTTTTCACATAAAAACATCACGTGAGTCATTTTTACCTATTTTTAATGTTTGCGTTCTAAATTTTAATATTTACAAATGCTAATTTTATTTGTAATATAATAATTTGAAAGCTTATTTTGTAACCTTTCTAAAACAGTTTTTACTATTCGGCTACGTTCAGAAATGTTTCATTTATAGAGCTTTAATTGTGAAGCGGTAATAACAAAAAGTTTTCGTAAAATGTCATTTCGTTTGAGACAGTTTAAGGGCTTAAATGGCGATTTTCGGAGGGGTTAAGAAAAAAAAATATTGTTATCCTTCATAAGTCACTTAATAATCATACCTTTGGTTAGGTGAGGCGGCAGTGATGATGGTTTGGCCATCTTGTGTTCCGGGACGGGTCCCATCAGCCCTTGAGGTCCCTGAGGCCCCTTAGCGGGCACCACCGGCCTTTCCAGAGAAGAAAGGCGCTGCAAATAGAATATACAAGGCTTAAGGCATGGACAATTAATTATGCTGCCTCAAAGGGACCTTACAATAAAAATATTTATGACACTGCAGCAAAATAATGTAGGGTACGAGTCACAGATGTGACCATATCTTTTTCTGTTTCAGATTTCCGATTGAGTTCCGCTAATATTATCTTCATTAATTAAATAATTTAGGCACTGTCGGCCAGCATCATGTCCCGAGAAGGTGACAAATAGGTGATACACTTACAGTGGGCAGTGGGGGCCGGGCATAGATCTGTCCAGTGGAGCCGCGGGCCCCTGAGGAGGGGGGGCAACACGGGGACACGGGCTGCGAGGCACTGCCGGCCAGGGCGGCCTCAGAAGCCCCATGCCCCGAGAAGGTGTGCACACTGAGCATGGGACGAGGGTGGCCTTTTTCGTACGCTGTAAGCAGAACAAAACTCATATTATAATCAGCATTACGGATGCGTACATATGTATCATGTCTCACATACAGAGCCTAGTCTTGCAAGGTCTCACCTGTGGAAATGGTGTGAGGACGGTCGCTCATGATGGCAGAAGCGGCACGTTGAAACTGCATGGTGTCCTCGAGGTGAGGCCAGGTGGAGTCGGCCAGGGCTGACTGACCCATCAGGTCCTGGGCACCCACTGGGGTGGAGCAGGAACTGGCGGCGGAGGTCGTATCGGATCCCTGCAAATATTACACAACTTTAAAAATATACACACAATATTGTGGATATCCTGATTCTTGTCTGTCAGGTAAAAATGAATGTTCCCTTTGACAGCTCTTTTACAACTATATTATGTTATTTAGAATAACCAGAAAACCCAGAATGTGATAAAAAAATAGGTTAGGTTAGGTGTGCTGTTAATTCTTTTTTTTTATTCACTTTTCTTCAATGTTCTGATAAACTGAATGTTCTGTGTAAACAATGTTCTGTGGAACTGATATTAATGGTTAAAGTAGACTCGTTAGATTAATTAACCCGTATAAGTTATAATTATACAGTTATAATCGCATTTATTTTATTGTTGTGTTTTTATATTTAGGTTTATCACTTGTTGAAGCTACATTTGTATTATATATATTTTTTTTTAATTGCTATTTTGTCCTGTTTTTTTTTTCTTTTCTTAAATATTCTTGTTTTCATTCAGTTACTTTTATGTTTCTAAATACCTATCTGTGAACATTAATAATTGGTCTTTTTTTTGTTATCCTCTTATGTATATTATATTATTAAGACTGTTTATGTTCCTTAAATAAATAAATAAAATAAATAAATAAGGACTATGCTTGAGTAAACTCGGGTAGCTCTTTAGCCATTAGTGTGAAAATTCCCACAACCGAGATAATTTAGGAAAACTTTACTAGCAAAAAAGACCACTCCTGAATATACTCTTGTGAAAATAAGTAAGTGGAAGTGGGACAAAAGACAGCTATCATGATTCAAACGAGTGACCCTTCCCCCGTCTCCCAATCTCCGCAAGTCGGGTGACATCACGCGATATTAGTACCAATGTAGTAAAAATGTGTTTTTTTTTCCATTTTTTAATTTAGATGTTAAATGCAACAGATGTCCGGGAATATAAAATATACAACTGACAGTAACAGAGACATTTTTGGTGAGAAGTATAAACTTCTCTCATTTAACCGAATTATCGGTAGTGTATTAGAAAAGACAAATGAAATAAGGTTTCTTTTCAAATTGTGTGCAAAGGGTTAAGTTATTTTAGGTGTTAAATGCAACATATGTCCGGGAATATAAAATGTACAACTGACAGTAACATAGACATTTTTGGTGAGAAGTATAAACTTCTCTCATTTAACCGAATTATCGGTAGTGTATTAGAAAAGACAAATCGTCGCCGTAGATGCCAAGGGAGTCAAGCCACAAATTTGGCGAAAATGAGTTAAGTATGCAGAAGTGTTCTAAAACCTTCAAAGTTACCGTGGTCAATGAATTTGGGTCATAAAACACTCTATTTAATGAGTATTTTGATAATTGCCAAAAGATCTAACCCACATTGATTAAAACATTCAATGTAGTCAATAACTACAAGCCGCATAGATCTATTGACTTCCGAATAATTTAATATTGTGTGTGGCTTGACGCCATTGGCAACTGAAACTGAAACACGAAATTTGTGAGAAAGCGCGCGCCTCTGCTCACATTCGACAATGATTTATAGTGTTGTCCTCCTCTAACTCAACAAAATGCCTATCTTGTATGCTTGGGCATACGTCTCGCGATACAGTCGCGGTATCGCGAGTCCCAAACTGTCAGCTAGTGTTATTTTAATTTTTTTTCCTTTTTTGCAATATTACACATTTTTTTCTTTTATCATTTTATGTTTTTATTTAACTCCACACAGCAGGCCCGGAGGGAAATTATTTTCCCCAGGGCCTCCTTGTAGAGTTTAAAAAAAATAAAATGTTATGTCATCTGAGATGTTGTGTGGAGGCTCTTTTTGAGGAGAGGAAGGAATGAACATTGGTCTTGAAGAGACCCATGTTGTAGGAAGGAGGAAGCACAAAAGTCGGCAAATCGTTTCATAGCTGTAAAGTACTTCCCGATGCCGGATCCTCGGCTATTTCATATGAAAACCGCAGTGAGGAACCGACGTCGGGACAGCACCTTGGTCATCGAGGGTTGAGTTTTTCGCAAACATTTTTCCTAATAGGTTAGCCTTTTCAGTGGCGGTGTTTGCTAGTGAGCTGTCAGGTCTGATAAGAGGTGGCAGACTGGATTTGCAGAAATTGCGACCTGTTAAGCCCGTAAGCGACCAGAATGCTTGCTCTGCTGCCTTGCGGGCACCAGCCAGGTTTTGGATGATCTGAAGGTCGTGCTCAATTTTGACCTATTTATGATTTTCTTGGTTTTTTTTGCCATTTTGTGCAATGCTGTTTTGTCTTTGGTTGTTCGAGACGTGTTGTTGGCTCGGTAAGCTGCGTTTTTTCATTGCACTGCTTTACAGCATTGTCGACTGAACCATGGCTTTAAACCCGCACCTTTTTCTTTAACAGTGGATTCGATGAATCCGTTCAGCGCAGATGTGATGACTTCAACGATTTTCTGGGCACATCTTGAGGGGTCCGAAAACGTACAGATGACCACGGAAAAGCATTATGTGTTCGCTGACCGAACCATCTGCTGACCTATAGTGCCACACTTTTCTCATCAGCCTTTCGTTTGGCGGTCTGAAGTTAACGGGGATTGACGTCTTCACCAGGCAATGGTCAGACGATCCTAAAGGCGCTGTGACTTCAGTCTTGAGTGGTCAAAATTTGGTCTAGCAGATTGGAGCGGTGAATCTGGACATCTAGAACCTGTGTAGGCTCCTCCTAAACCTTTTTCTCCAATTCGTGGCAAAGGGCAAAGGATTCTGCCATTCTTCCAGCAGAGTCTCTTGATCCTGAGAATTTCAACCAGGTTCGTTATGAACATTGATCCAGGACCACAAATTCTGCGGTAAGGTAGTGGGGCAAGAGGTCATCAATAGTATTACTTAAATTTTTGGTTTGCTCGGACATGTCTCATTTGCTAAGGTTCAGTGAGCGGTATAAACAAGCGTAGAATATTACCATACTGGCAAGATTGAAGCACACCCACATTAATAAATAATTACCACACAATTTGTTGAATCTGGAGTTTTTCAGATTCAACAGTCGCACAAAGTAGACATCACACATTGATTCCATTGAAAAGGTCACTCACTGCTCAGCTACAATTCAGGATTTCTCCTGGAACGCAGCTATTATTTAGCGGTGCCTCCAATATAAAAAAGAAAATGAAATATAAAGTTAAATCAAAATAAAATAAACTGAATTAAAATAAAATATAATTACTGTGTGGAAATTCGCAAATAATGCAAGCGTAGTGCAAAAGATTAAGAAAAGGATCAAAGGATGCTTAGATGGTTTGAGCATGTGATCGGATTAACGAAGCATGTAGAGTGGATGAACAATGACATGTAGATAGGAGAATATTATGTGAAACAAATGTTAATGGTAAAAGTCGAGGACGCCCGAAAAAGACATGGCATGATTAAGTAAATCAAATACTGGTGTCGTTCCATGTCATGAGTCAGAATAACCTAAGGGTTATGTATGAATGTGAATGACGCAAGCAGTGCAAAGATCTGTTTGGCGATCCATCCTCTCAGCTCAACCATTAGGGAAACAGTGCGGTGGTTAGATAGTTAATAGACTTTACTTTAGAGTTTAGAGTATCAGCCCACAAAATGTTAGTACTTTGTCTACAAATTCTCAGGCGTAAGAGGCTTAACTCTTTTGACTACTACATAATGTACCATCCGTTTATTTCAAAATTCAGTGGTCAATAGATTTAACCCACATAACTTTTAAAATACTGCTTTTTACATTTGTTCAATCCAAATGGTATAAAGATAACATCACAAAATATCTATTTCAAAAGTTTCACCCTTCTAACTATAAAAACAAAAAAGTTATGACAAAAAAATTACATTTTTTTGCGACCAAAAATCTTTGAGGGCCGTTTTCTCAGCTTTGTGGTTTTGTGGCTTGACTCTCTTGGCATCTACGGCGACGAAATGAAATAAGGTTTCTTTTCAAATTGTGTGCAAAGGGTTAAGTTATTTTAGGTGTTAAATGCAACATATGTCCGGGAATATAAAATGTACAACTGACAGTAACATAGACATTTTTGGTGAGAAGTTTATACTTCTCTCATTTAACCGAATTATCGGTAGTGTATTAGAAAAGACAAATGAAATAAGGTTTCTTTTCAAATTGTGTGCAAAGGGTTAAGTTATTTTAGGTGTTAAATGCAACATATGTCCGGGAATATAAAATGTACAACTGACAGTAACATAGACATTTTTGGTGAGAAGTATAAACTTCTCTCATTTAACCGAATTATCGGTAGTGTATTAGAAAAGACAAATGAAATAAGGTTTCTTTTCAAATTGTGTGCAAAGGGTTAAGTTATTTTAGGTGTTAAATGCAACATATGTCCGGGAATATAAAATGTACAACTGACAGTAACATAGACATTTTTGGTGAGAAGTATAAACTTCTCTCATTTAACCGAATTATCGGTAGTGTATTAGAAAAGACAAATGAAATAAGGTTTCTTTTCAAATTGTGTGCAAAGGGTTAAGTTATTTTAGGTGTTAAATGCAACATATGTCCGGGAATATAAAATGTACAACTGACAGTAACATAGACATTTTTGGTGAGAAGTGTAAACTTCTCTAATTTGACCGAATGAGAAAAGTTTAGTTAACGGTAGTGTATTAGAAAAGCCAAATGAATTAAGGTTTCTTTTCAAATTTTTTGCAAAGGGTTAAGTTTGTTAGATAAATACTTGAGAATGATTAAAGCGAAGGTTTGAGTTTCGGATTATATCAAAATAAAGCCAGAAGCTGTCATCAGTTATTTACAGGTATTAGTTAGAAATTGTGAGTATAAGTCTCAAATAAAAGTAGAAAATATAAAAAATTGAACTACAAAATTTGTAGACCCCCAACACCAATTTACCTATCAAATATTCTTTTAAAGTGCAATGACACTGAAAATATAGAACACTGTACACATTTTAAAATACATTTTTTTGTTCTTAAAGAAAAAAAATTAAAATCGAAGAAACACTGTTGTTAAGGTACCTACTTAATGACATAAATTTGATTAAATGGTGTTTTACAAAGTGATTCGCTTTTATTTAATTTAACATGAATTTGAATTTAACAGTAGGTAAAAAGGAAGAATCATTAATGATAAGTTTAGTTACACTACTTTTAGATCTGAATGAGTTAAATATATTCAGATCTAAGATTAGAGACATGATCTAAAGCCCGGGCAACGCTAGGTACTTAAGCTAGTATTAAATAAAAGTGAGCAATTCTAAATTGTGCTTTATATTTTATTACAATATTGTTATTCTTCATTATGTTAACACAAAATTGCAAAGGTATAATATACCTATGTATATGCAATTCTAATTTTGAGATCACTGGGTATCTATATTGCAATGAAAAAATATATTTTTTCACTTTTACGCCTTTTTAATTTTTTATAAAAATGTGGGTTACGCAGCTTTACATTACCACCATGAGTTATATTTTTAGTATTTCCATTTGAACAACAGTGGCGCCCTCCTATGTTTTCTACTCTTATTTGACAAGCTGTATATGTACAATGAAAAGTGATCAAGTCGAAGTCCTTGTTTGCTGAAAGATTGAGATTTTTGCATGAAAGTAGGCTCATAGTTCCGAAACTTTTAAAGTATAGTCTGTCAAAATAGAGTAGAAAATATAAAAATTGGAACTACTAAATTTGTAGACTGGCAACACCAATTTAACTGTCAAATATTTCTTTGAAGTGCAATGACACTGAATGTATAGAACACAGTAAACCACATTTTAAAAAACATTTTTTCTTTATGACATAAATTTTATTAAAAGGTGATTAATAAAGCAATTTGCTTTAATTTAATTTAACATAAATTTGAATTTAACAATAGATAGAAAGGAAGAATCACTAATGGTGAGTTTAGTTAGACTACTTTTAGATCTGAATGAGTTAAATATATTCAGATCTAAAATTAGAGACATGATCTAAAGCCCAGGCAACGCTAAGTACTTTATCTAGTATTAAATAAATGTGGGCAATTTCTAACCTGTGCTTTATAATTTATTACATTATAGTTATTCTTCATTATGTTAACACAAAATTGCAAAGGTATAATAATAATATACCTATATTCAATTCTAATTTTGAGATCGGCGGGTATCACTACACTGCAATGAAAAAATATTTTTTCAACTACTATGCCTTTTTAATTTTTTATGAAAATGTAGGTTACACAGCTTTACTTTAACACCATGAGTTATGTGTTTAGTATTGCCATTTGATCAACAGTGGCGCCCTCATATATTTTCTACTCTTTTTTGACAGACTATATAATATTTTTTTGTGGTGTATTTTGTTTCATACAAATATTTATAAAAATATCCTGACTTGCAAAGCTGTGAGTTTGTGTCTACTCTATTTGAAAACTTTTTAAGTTACATGGTTAAGTTTGTTAGAAAAATTCAGCATTGGTGAAGATAGACCGCTTTAAATCATTACCTAATGAATGTGAGTTACATAATACATTACCTGCATCTATCACTTCCTAGAATAAGATTAAATAATAATAAATAAACGTTATTATCAAAAGGTTAGACAAAAGATAAGAAAAGAATAAACCAAAAAAAGAACATAAATAACCTTGATGCGGTACTCAATGAGCGGTGGCAAGTGCAGGGTGTCCTGGGAAGTGAACCCGGAGTCTCTGGATGAGACGCTGCCGAGGCGCGGGGGCTGATAATCAAAGCAATCAATCACAACGTCAAACAAACAAACACTATACTACTGGCCAACTGCGCATCTACTCAACAACATAAACAAAATGTGGGCTCCGTATATTAACATCAGAACATGCAATGCAACAAAAGTTGAAACAAATTACCATAGAGGACACGTTGCAAGCACGCTATGAGCATTGCAATCCGCGGATTTTCTGTTCATCAGAAAAATGGAATATATATATATTTTTTTTACATTAGCTCCATACAGGAGGCCCTGAAGAAAAAAAAATCCCCAGGGCCTATATCATCTTTGGGGATGCTGTGTGGAGGGTCTTTTTAAGAAAAGGAAAGAGAAAAAGTTCTGGAAGGACAAAGGATTAAGGGGTGGATAGGAATGTGGGGGTCAATGTGTCCAGGAGTGACGGACGTGTAAATCCATCCCTCACACTGCAATGCAAGGCGATGGGTCAAGAGAGTCCTGCTCAAAAGGCTCAACCGGTCTCTCCTAATCCGGCCTGCCATGCAATTGGTGGGCAAACGCATTCGCAACTGAGACCTAGATAAACCTCATCGCATGAACCTGGTAAGTCACCAAATATAGCGAACCACTTGGGGTGACCTACGGCAGAGGTGTTCGAGAGCATTCCACAACATTCATAACATCCCGGAATATTCTGAAATGTTGGGGAATGTTCGGGAATAGTCTGGAATGTTCGAAAACATCCCGGAATATCCCAGATCATTCTCGAATATTGTGGAATGTTCTGGAATGTTGTGGTCCATTCAAAGCTTTTTTTGTAAGGGTGGGGCTACCCATTGGTAAGGTTATATAAATTAATGCCTATAATGTCAGTAAATGGTTCCCAGGACGGCAGTACCCATACCTGCTTCCCAAATTGGTAAAGGTAAATCTCGAAAATATTGCAGTGCTTGTGGGTGTTTGTATTGTGCGAACGTTTCAACCTGTGTTGCATTGTATGTTGTGTTGCTAATATCTGGATCCAGGATTAACGTGACCTACTTTGTGATTGTATTTGCAAAGGGAAGTTAGGAAGACTGCTGGCTGGTTGGTGGGTGATAATCCAACACCAGGGACTTAGTTGTGTATTAAATTAAGTTATTCAGTTTAACATTGACACAATAACTAAGCAGCATAATTTTATTACAATGTAGAATCCTTGCAGGGATCAAGAAAAAAAAATTGCGATAGAAAGCAAAGAACATGAAGAAAATGCGAAGGAATAAAATAATATAAATTCTTCAGACAATTTATTGCCTTGCATTCTATGATAACAGAACTGTCAATACTATTATATTTCAATTATTGAGATATTACATTGAAATTTGAAAATCACAAAGATGGAAAAACATTTTTTTTTTAAATACAAAAGTAATAAAACATAAAAGTACCTACAAACAAAAATCAAAATTCGACACATAATAAAAAATCTACACTGTAAAATTTATTTGTAATTTAATAAAAATCAAAAATCAGTAATTTAATAAAAATCATAATCTAATGATAAAGGTGATCTAAAGATAAAACTGCAAAAATATAGAAGGAAGTGCATCTGAAAAGTATAGAATTAAAATACTTACATGTCATGGTATTTGAGTCCAACCAAGGGTAAAGAAGATATTGCAGTACAAAAAGCAGAAAAGCTAGAAGGTACCTGTTTTATTTCTTTCTGAAGCATCAGGATTGCATAAAGTGCCGATGTGTTGCTGAGTCTTACAAATATTGTAATGGTCATGGTCATTGTCTTCATTGTCATCCTTCTCATCGTAATCTCTTCACCATAATCATCGCCATATTCATTGTTATCATCATCAACATCTTCATAATCATTGTCATCACCACCATCATCATCACTGTTATCATCACAGTCATATTCATTATCATTGTCATCATCACAGACATGTTCATTGTCATCGTCATCCTTGTCGTCATACTCATATTTGTTGCCATCTCTATCTTCATCGTCATTGTCATCGACATCATTGTTATCGTCATTGTTTCGTCATAACATAGCTATTTGCAAATACATACCAACAAACCATGCAATCAACCAAGTCCATAGGTTCAGTCGGCAGTAGCAGAATCATAGGATGAGCGAGTAATAATAACAAAGATTATTGTTACGGTTCAGAGACATCAATCACTTGGTAGTCCGGAAACTTGGCTGCTTATTTTCTGGTATGTAATAGAACATCTTGTGAGCATCATTACCTGCCTTCGAAAAAACATCATCTGTTGGGAACATCATCACCTGTCCTGGAAACAATATCATCTGTTAGCAGCATCATTACCTGGTCTTGGCACCTGCCCTGCCCCTGCCCTTGCGACATCTGTGCGGCCGGCACGAGCAGCGCATGCGCCCCCGAGCCGGAGCCCGAGCCCGAGGAGGAGCTGGCCAGCGAGGAGATGGAGGAGCACAGGGAGGAGGAGGGAGCGCGCCCGGCTAGAGGGGAAGGGGGTGGGGACCACTGTCCGTAGGCACCCTGCAGATCTGATATCACCTGAAACCAAAAATAATATAAATGTCCAAAATATTATACGGTTACATCTACAACATAAGATGGTTTTACATAACTCAAGGTAGTTGCAACCTCAACATTTAGGGGTCATCTTTAAAACATGAGTTTTTTAATTTAACTCCACACAAGAGGCCCTGAGGCAAATAATTCCCTTGTCATCTTGAAATCTTTTGATGTTGTAGGAGAGAGGATACACAAATTTTAAATGAATTTAACACCCTGAAAGCTCTTAGAAAAAAAATTTTAGGTAAAAATTTTAACATGTTGGTATCCTGTAACATAACCCATGTTCACTGGTAAAGTGGAAGGCAGGAGAAGCTAACTAAGATCACCAATGTGTTGGAATGATCAAGCATTACAAACTTCTGGATCATCAGTTTACACAGGTCTCCCTGCAGGTCTTCCCACAGGACCATGAGGAATGGAGAAGATTGGTTCATCAGGACAATTCAAGTAAAGTCACGGTCCTCAACAATGAGGGAAAGGCTCAAATGACTTTTGGATAATTAAGCAATCATTCACATAACTGGACACTGTACGGCTGCAAAAAAACACTGGCACAAAAAAAGAGGAAGAACAAGATGGCTAATAACCCAAAAATCCAACAAAACGAAATAAAGTATGTAACAACTATTAACGACTTGATAAAGCAAGACTTGATAAAGCAAGACTTGATAAAGCAAGACTTGATAAAAAGAAGAGTGTCTTACTTGCTCACTGGCTGGGGGAAGTGATTGAGGCTCGGCTGTGGTGCGCAGTAGTTGACCAGCCCCCTCCTGAAGGTGAGACATCTCGGCTAGCATGGCTACCTCCGAATCCTGACATGAGAAATAAAAAATGGAATATAATGAGGTGGTTAAAGCTAATTTGAGAGACTGCCAGTCCCGGAAAGACCATTGGATCTGGGTTCGAGTCCCTGTTGCGACCATTTGCTTTTATTTTCTGTATCTGTATTTTCGTTGAGAGTTGTTGATATTATACTACCGCTACCACAATACTACCGCTGTACAGAAACATGCTATTAAATTCGCTCCTGCTTAAAATTAAAAAGTAAACATTCAAAACGTATTTGACAAAAAAATAGTGCTTTCATGCATACAGAATTGCACTAGTAGTGCAGTGGAGAAGTTTTAAGCTGTTTTAGAACGTCAGTTTTAACCTAAATCTGATTATTATAATCCGATTTGCTGTCAAAACAATAGATAATTATCACTCAGTCCGAACTCTGTTTGTGTGTGTCGTGTGTGTGTACGTGACAGCTAACTCCGCCTTACACAGCGCAGGGCCGCTAAACCTTTTTCAAACCACACATCTCGAAGCAGTAAAATGGACACCTGTGATACATATTCCTTTATCACTGCGGCAAACAACATTATTAACTCTTTACATACTACTATAATGGATCCAAGCAACAAGTTCACCAAAGAACAGATGGGGAAATTATCACCAAAGCTTTCGGAATTACTGGGCAATATAAGCCTTGTTGCAGCTAAAACGGGCTTTTTGGAAGGTGAACTGAAGACATACCAACGCATCTCAGAAAACCAGCCGCTCCAGCCTCCGCCCCAGTCCATGTCAAATGGGACACAAATAACCCAAATGTGCGAAGCAGCCGACGAGTTGGAAGAAAGAAAGGTGAGAGCCAAAAATGTGACTAGACATTGGACTGTATATTGGACTAGATATTGGACTAGATATTGGACTACATATTGGACTAGATATTGGACTAGATATTGGACTATATATTGGACTAGATATTGGACTATACCTTGGACTATATATTGGATCATATATAGGACTATATATTGGACTATATATTGGACTATATATTAAACTATACATAGGACTATATATTGGATCATATATTGGACTATATATTGGACAATATAGTGGACTATATATTGGACTATATTTTGGACTATATATTGGACTAGATATTGGACTATACCTTGGACTATATATTGGACTTTACATTGGACTATATATTGGATCATATATTGGACTAGATATTGGACTATATATTGGACTATATATTGGATTATATATTGGACTATATATTGGACTATACATTGGACTAGATATTGGACTAGAATTAATACTATATATTGGACTAGATTTAAAACTATATATTGGACTATATATTGGACTAGATATTGGACTATATAATTGGCTTGATATTTGACTATATATTGGACTATATATTAAACTATACATTAGACTATATATTGGATCATATATTGGACTAGACATTGGACTGTATATTCGACTATATATTGGACTATATATTGGACTATATATTGGACTATATATTGGACTATATATTGGACTAGATATTGGACTATACAATGGACTTGATATTTGACTATATATTGGACTAGATTTTGGACTGTATATAGTACTATATATTGGACTGTATATAGTACTATATATTGGACTTGATTGGACTATATATTGGACTTGATATTTGACTATATATTGGACTATATTTTGGACTAGATGTTGGACTATATATTGGAATAGATATTGGACTAGATTTTGGACTGTATATAGTACTATATATTGGACGAGATATTGGACTATATATTGGACTAGATATTGGACTTTATATTGGACTATATATTGGACAATATATTGGAATAGACATTGGACAAGATATTGGACAATATATTGGACTAGACATTGGACAAGATATTGGACTTGATAATTGACTATATATTGGACTATATATTGGACTATACCTTAGACTATATATTGGATTATATATTGGACTAGATATTGGACTAGATATTGGACTAGATATTAAACTATATATTGGACTATATATTGGACTATATATTGGACTATATATTGGACTATATATTGGACTATTTATTGGACTATATATTGGACTATATATTGGACTATACATTGGACTAGATATTGGACTAGATTTAATACTATATATTGGACTAGATAATGGACTATATAATGGACTTGATATTTGACTATATATTGGACTATATATTGCACTAGATTTTGGACTATATATTGGACAATATATTGGACTATATATTGGACAATATATTGGACTAGACATTGGACAGATATTGGACTTGATAATTGACTATACCTTAGACTATATATTGGATTATATATTGGACTAGATATTGGACTAGATATTGGACTAGATTTAATACTATATATTGGACTATATATTGTACTATATATTGGACTATACATTGGACTATATATTGGACTAGATATTGGACTATATAATGGACATGATATTTGACTATATATTGGACTATATATTAGACTATATATTGGACTATACATTAGACTATATATTGGATCATATATTGGACTAGACATTGGACTGTACCTTGGACTATATATTGGACAATATATTGGACTAGATATTGGACAGATATTGGACTTGATAATTGACTATATATTGGACTATACCTTAGACTATATATTGGATTATATATTGGAATAGATATTGGACTATATATTGTACTATATATTGGACTATACATTGGACGATATATTGGATCATATATTGGACTAGATATTGGACTATATATTGGACTAGATATTGGACTAGATATTGGACTTTATATTGGACTATAGATTGGACAATATATTGGACTAGACATTGGACAAGATATTGGACAATATATTGGACTAGACATTTGGACAAGATATTGGACTATATATTGGATTATATATTGGACTTTACATTGGACTATATATTGGATCATATATTGGACTATATATTGGACTATATAATGGACAATAAATTGGACTATATATTGGACTATATATTGGACAATATATTGGACTAGACATTGGACAAGATATTGAACAATATATTGGACTAGACATTTGGACAAGAAATTGGACTTGATAACTGACTATATATTGGACTATATATTGGACTATACCTTGGACTATATATTGGATCATATATTGGACTATATATTGGACTATATAGTGGACTATATATTGGACTATATATTGGACAATATATTTGACTATATATTGGACTATACATTGGACTATATATTGGATCATATATTGGACTATATATTGGACTATATAATGGACTATATATTGGACTATATAATGGAATATTGTGGACTATATAATGACTATATATTGGACTAAACATTGGACTTTACATTGGACTATATATTGGATCATATATTGGACTAGATATTGGACTAGATATTGGACTATATATTGGACTAGATATTGGACTAGATATTGGACATTATATTGGACTATATATTGGACAATATATTGGACTAGATATTGGACAAGATATTGGACTATATATTGGACTATATATTGGACTATATATTGGACTATATAGTGGACTATATATTGGACTATATATTGGACTAGATATTGGACTAGATTTAATACTATATATTGGACTATATATTGTACTATATATTGGACTATACATTGGACTATATATTGTATCATATATTGGACTATATATTGGACTAGACATTGGACTAGATATTGGACTTTATATTGGACTATATATTGTACTATATATTGGACTAGACATTGGACAAGATATTGGACAATATATTGGACTAGACATTTGGACAAGATATTGGACTTGATAATTGACTATATATTGGACTATATATTGGACTATACCTTGGACTATATATTGGATCATATATTGTACTATATATTGGACTATATAGTGGACTATATATTGGACTATATATTGGACAATATATTGGACTATATATTGGATTATATATTGGACTTTACATTGGACTATATATTGGATCATATATTGGACTATATATTGGACTATATAATGGACTATAAATTGGACTATATATTGGACTATATATTGGACAATATATTGGACTAGACATTGGACAAGATATTGAACAATATATTGGACTAGACATTTGGACAAGAAATTGGACTTGATAACTGACTATATATTGGACTATATATTGGACTATACCTTGGACTATATATTGGATCATATATTGGACTATATATTGGACTATATAGTGGACTATATATTGGACTATATATTGGACTATATATTTGACTATATATTGGACTATACATTGGACTATATATTGGATCATATATTGGACTATATATTGGACTATATAATGGACTATATATTGGAGTATGTAATGGAATATTGTAGACTATATAATGACTATATATTGGACTAAATATTGGACTAGACATTGGACAAGATATTGGACTATATTAATTGACTATATATTGGACTATACCTTGGACTATATATTGGATCATATATTGGACTATATATTGGACTACATATTGGAATATATTGGACTATATATTGGACGAGATATTGGACTAGATATTGGACTTTATATTGGACTAGATTTTGGACTGTATATAGTACTATATATTGGACTGTATATAGTACTATATATTGGACTTGATTGGACTATATATTGGACTTGATAATTGACTATATATTGGACTATACCTTGGACTATATATTGGATCATATATTGGACTATATATTGGACTATATAGTGGACTATATATTGGACTATATATTGGACAATATATTTGACTATATATTGGACTATACATTGGACTATATATTGGATCATATATTGGACTATATATTGGACTATATAATGGACTATATATTGGACTATATAATGGAATATTGTGGACTATATAATGACTATATATTGGACTAAACATTGGACTTTACATTGGACTATATATTGGATCATATATTGGACTAGATATTGGACTAGATATTGGACTATATATTGGACTAGATATTGGACTAGATATTGGACATTATATTGGACTATATATTGGACAATATATTGGACTAGACATTGGACAAGATATTGGACTATATATTGGACTATATATTGGACTATATATTGGACTATATAGTGGACTATATATTGGACTATATATTGGACTAGATATTGGACTAGATTTAATACTATATATTGGACTATATATTGTACTATATATTGGACTATACATTGGACTATATATTGTATCATATATTGGACTATATATTGGACTAGACATTGGACTAGATATTGGACTTTATATTGGACTATATATTGTACTATATATTGGACTAGACATTGGACAAGATATTGGACAATATATTGGACTAGACATTTGGACAAGATATTGGACTTGATAATTGACTATATATTGGACTATATATTGGACTATACCTTGGACTATATATTGGATCATATATTGTACTATATATTGGACTATATAGTGGACTATATATTGGACTATATATTGGACAATATATTGGACTATATATTGGATTATATATTGGACTTTACATTGGACTATATATTGGATCATATATTGGACTATATATTGGACTATATAATGGACTATAAATTGGACTATATATTGGACTATATATTGGACAATATATTGGACTAGACATTGGACAAGATATTGAACAATATATTGGACTAGACATTTGGACAAGAAATTGGACTTGATAACTGACTATATATTGGACTATATATTGGACTATACCTTGGACTATATATTGGATCATATATTGGACTATATATTGGACTATATAGTGGACTATATATTGGACTATATATTGGACTATATATTTGACTATATATTGGACTATACATTGGACTATATATTGGATCATATATTGGACTATATATTGGACTATATAATGGACTATATATTGGAGTATGTAATGGAATATTGTAGACTATATAATGACTATATATTGGACTAAATATTGGACTAGACATTGGACAAGATATTGGACTATATATTGGACTATATATTGGACTAGATATTGGACTAGATTTAATACTATATATTGGACTATATATTGTACAATATATTGGACTATACATTGGACTATACATTGGACTATATATTGTATCATATATTGGACTATATATTGGACTAGACATTGGACTAGATATTGGACTTTATATTGGACTATATATTGTACTATATATTGGACTAGACATTGGACAAGATATTGGACAATATATTGGACTAGACATTTGGACAAGATATTGGACTTGATAACTGACTATATATTGGACTATATATTGGACTATACCTTGGACTATTGGATCACATATTGGACTATATATTGGACTATATAGTGGACGATATATTGGACTATATATTGGACTATATATTGGACTATATAATGGAATATTGTGGACTATATAATGACTATATATTGGACTATATATTGGACTTTACATTGGACTATATATTGGATCATATATTGGACTAGATATTGGACTATATATTGGACTAGATATTGGACATTATATTGGACTATATATTGGACAATATATTGGACTAGACATTGGACAAGATATTGGACAATGTATTGGACTAGACATTTGGACAAGATATTGGACTTGATAACTGACTATATATTGGACTATATATTGGACTATACCTTGGACTATATATTGGATCACATATTGGACTATATATTGGACTATATAGTGGACTATATATTGGACTATATATTGGACTATATATTGGACTATATATTGGACTATATAATGGAATATTGTGGAGTATATAATGACTATATATTGGACTATATATTGGACTTTACATTGGACTATATATTGGATCATATATTGGACTAGATATTGGACTATATATTGGACTAGATATTGGACATTATATTGGACTATATATTGGACAATATATTGGACTAGACATTGGACTATATATTGGATCATATATTGGACTATATAGTGGACTATATATAGTCCTATATATAGTCGAATATATAGTCCAATATATAGTTCACTATATAGTCCAATATATAGTCCAATATATAGTCTACTATATAGTCCAATATATAGTCCAATATATAGTCCAATATCTTGTCCAATGTCTAGTCCAATATATTGAACTTTATATTTAACTATATAATGGACAATATATTGGACTAGACATTGGACAAGATATTGGACAATATATTGGACTAGACATTTGGACAAGATATTGGACTTGATAATTGACTAGATATTGGACTATACCTTGGACTATATATTGGATCATATATTGGACTATATATTGGACTATATAGTGGACTATATATTGGACTATTTATTGGACTATATATTGGACTATATATTGGACTATATATTGGACTATACATTGGACTATATATTAGATCATATATTGGACTATATATTGGACTATATAGTGGACTATATATTGGACTATATATAGGACTATATATTGGACTAGATATTGGACTATATAATGGACTTGATATTTGACTATATATTGGACTAGATTTTGGACTGTATATAGTACTATATATTGGACTGTATATAGTACTATATTGGACTATACATTGGACTATATATTGGATCATATATTGGACTATATATAGGACTATATAATGGACTATATATTAGACTATATAATGGAATATTGTGGACTGTATAATGACTATATATTGGACTATATATTGGACTTTACATTGGACTATATATTGAATCATATATTGGACTAGATATTGGACTATATATTGGACTAGATATTGGACATTATATTGGACATTATATTGGACTATATATTGGACAATATATTGGACTAGACATTGGACAAGATATTGGACTATATATTGGACTATATATTGGACTATATATTGGACTATATAGTGGACTATATATTGGACTATATATTGGACTAGATATTGGACTAGATTTAATACTATATATTGGACTATATATTGTACTATATATTGGACTATACATTGGACTATATATTGTATCATATATTGGACTATATATTGGACTAGACATTGGACTAGATATTGGACTTTATATTGGACTATATATTGGACAATATATTGGACTAGACATTGGACAAGATATTGGACAATGTATTGGACTAGACATTTGGACAAGATATTGGACTTGATAATTGACTATATATTGGACTATACCTTGGACTATATATTGGATCATATATTGGACTATATATTGGACAACATATTGGACTATATTGGACTATATATTGGACTAGATATTGGACTAGATATTGGACTTTATATTGGACTATATATTGGACAATATATTGGACTAGACATTGGACAAGATATTGGACAATATATTGGACTAGACATTTGGACAAGATATTGGACTTGATAATTGACTATATATTGGACTATACCTTGGACTATATATTGGATCATATATTGGACTATATATTGGACTATATATTGGACTATACCTTAGACTATATATTGGATTATATATTGGACTAGATATTGGACTAGATATTGGACTTTATATTGGACTATATATTGGACAATATATTGGACTAGACATTGGACAAGATATTGGACAATATATTGGACTAGACATTTGGACAAAATATTGGACTAGATAATTGACTAGATATTGGACTATACCTTGGACTATATATTGGATCATATATTGGACTATATTTTGGACTATATAGTGGACTATATATTGGACTATTTATTGGACTATATATTGGACTATACATTGGACTATATATTAGATCATATATTGGACTATATATTGGACTATATAGTGGACTATATATTGGACTATATATTCGACTATATATAGGACTATATATTGGACTATACATTGGACTAGATTTAATACTATATATTGGACTAGATTTAATACTATATATTGGACTAGATATTGGACTATATAATGGGCTTGATATTTGACTATATATTGGACTATATATTAGACTATATATTAAACTATACATTAGACTATATATTGGATCATATATTGGACTAGACATTGGACTGTATATTCGACTATATATTGGACTATATATTGGACTATATATTTGACTATATATTGGACTATATATTGGACTATACAATGGACTAGATATTGCACTATATATTGGACTAGATTTAATACTATATATTGGACTATATATTGTACTATATATTGGACTATATATTGGACTAGATATTGGACTATATAATGGACATGATATTGGTCTATATAATGGACATGATATTTGAATATATATTGGACTATATATTAGACTATATATTGGACTATACATTAGACTATATATTGGATCATATATTGGACTAGACATTGGACTGTACCTTGGACTATATATTGGACAATATATTGGACTAGATATTGGACTTGATATTTGACTATATATTGGACTATACCTTGGACTATATATTGGACTAGATATTAAACTATATATTGGACTATATATTGGACTATATATTGGACTATATATTTGACTATATATTGGACTATACATTGAACTAGATATTGGACTAGATTTAATACTATATATTGGACTAGATTCAATACTATACAATATTGGACTATATATTGGACTAGATATTGGACTATATAATGGACTTGATATTTGACTATATATTTGACTATATATTGGACTATATATTAGACTATATATTTGACTATACCTTGGACTATATATTGGATCATATATTGGACTATATATTGGACTATATATTGGACTATATATTGGACTATATATTGGACTATATATTGGACTATATATTGGACTATATAGTGGACTATATATTGGACTAGATATTGGACTAGATTTAATACTATATATTGGACTATATATTGGACTAGATTTAATACTATATATTGGACTATATATTGGACTAGATATTGGACTATATAATGGACTTGATATTTGACTATATATTGGACTATATATATATATTTTTTTTTTTTTTTTAATTAATAATTTTTTTTGGTTACATACATAAAAATATTACAAAAAAACATTTCTTTTGATAAGAAGTAAAAAAAAAATAAAATAAAATATGTAGCTTAACGATAAACAATAATACAATTTAACAACAAAAAAAAAGATATTATACATATATGTATGGTAACAAAAAAAATCCTACATAGGCATCGCCAGTTCGTGGGTATACTTAAGTTTTTTTTTTAATGCAGTTAAGATACAACATAGCAAATTAAACTTTAAATTAGTAAATTGAAACATAATTATGTTTTAACATATTTATAGAACAAATAATTCGGTATTTAAAAAACAAAAGTTAAGAAAAAAAATATATATATATGAAAAACAAAAAGGGTTAAATAAAAATTAGGGATTTGTAAAGTTATAACAGGTAAGATGTTATAGCAGGTAGGTTTTTGTGTCATTTGTAGTTATCCAAGTCTTTATTAATTTTTTGTATATGCTGTAAGAGGATATGTTTTTAGATTTAATTTCTATAGTCTGATACAGTGCATTATAGATTTTTGGTGCAATGAAAAAAGCATGTCTTTGCGCAAGCCTAGTTTTGCATAGGGGAACCTCAAATGCATTATTTACTCTACTGCTGGAGCGTTTTTCGTTTTTTGTAAAATATACATTTCGTGAAAATATATATTTCAGACATTGCATACAGTAGATTTTTCTTATATCTAAGAGTTCAGCTTCTTGGAATAATTGCAAGGAGGGGTAGGTAACATCTTTATGCAACATTATTTTTATTATTAATTTTTGAGTAATTTCTAGTTGCTTAATATGGGTATCATAAATACCCCCCCATCCAATTATTCCATAAGATATTGATGATTGCACCAATGCATGATATACCAGTTTCATTCTTTTAATATCAACTATGTTATTTAATCGTTTAAAAATGTAAGTCAAATACCTAAGTTTATTTACAAGGTTTTCTACATGATTTGTCCATTTTAGTTGGCTGTCTATAATAATTCCTAGGTATTTAACTGTGTTCCCCGAATTCATTTCTATACAGTTAGCACACAAAACAGGGTTGCAAGAATTGTTGTGAAACCTTATATTTAGGTGAGTTAAGGGTGCCGACCTTTTGGTATTATAGAATGGAATATACATAGTTTTTTCACAGTTCAGAGTTAGGAGGTTTTGGTTTAGTCATTCTTTGACAATGGATGTGCACTTATTTGCGTTTTCAGAGACTTCTTTCCATGATTTACCATGGACTGTGATAGCAGTATCATCAGCATACGAGAATAGTTTTCCCGGAATACTGATATTACACAGGTCATTGATATAAATTAGGAACAATAATGGACCGATAACTGTACCTTGTGGAACCCCATGTCTCACATATTCTGGTTTACTAATATTATCACCAATTTTTGTACATTATCTGCGATCAAGTAAATAATTTGTTAATAGTGACAGACAATTATTTTTAATTCCAATATTATTTAGTTTTCTAATCAGTTTATTATGATTAACGGTATCAAACGCTTTTTTTAGGTCTAAAAAGATTGTTAAGCTTTTCATATTTAAGTCAAGATTGGTGTATATATTTTTTATTAGATTAAATAAAGCGTCATCTGTACTAAGACCTTTCAATCCAAAATCTAGTACCAAATCCAGAGGAGGCGGAGTATTGATTGCAACTAAGGAAAATATATCAGCGAAAAAACTAACCACGCAAAATACCTCATTGGAGCAATTATTTGTACAAATTGTTACTCCTATGGAAAAAATCATCATTGGAACTGTATACATACCGCCAAACTCCGATATCCAAACTTACAAGAAACACTGCGAAGACATTGAATTTCTTGTGTCAAAAAACCCTACATCGAAAATAATTATCGTCGGTGATTATAATCTTCCCAATTTAAACTGGACATGGTTATATTACTAACGAGAGTTCTAACGACCCAGCACGTGAAGTGATAGATATGATTAACTATTTAAATTTGAATCAACACAATTTTGTAACCAATATATGTAATCGTTTACTAGATCTCGCTCTTTCAAACTGTTCTAAACTATGTGTTGAAATGTCAAACGATCAGCTTGTGCAGGTGGATAATTATCATCCCCCCTTACACATTGTCGTAAATATGTACACAAACAAACCCCCATTGAAACAAACAACGCTCAACTTCAAAAATGCCGATTACGACTCTATTAACTACCAACTTAATAATACAGATTGGACTTTCTTGACCAAAAATAGTGATATCGAACAAAATCTAGAAAAACTTTATGAAACATTTTCCGAAAATATAAAATCTCATGTCCCCTCATATATACCTAAACACAGAACATATCCAATTTGGTTCTCCACAGACCTTATACTCTTACTGAAACAAAAAAAACAACTACACAAAATTTTTAAACTCACTCACCAAATCAATGACTACTCAAACTTCTCAGAAACAAGAAAGAAATGTAAAACACCATCTAAACTATGCTATAAAGCACACATCACCTCCGTTGAGAAAACTGCGCTAGGAACAAAAAATCTTTGGAATTTTGTTAAAAAATTAAACAATGAAAGTACAGACTACCCCCCTACAATGCATTATGATGGAAAAATAGCCAATAGCACCCATGACATTGTTAATTTGTTTGCAGATCATTTCCAAAGTGTATATGAAAGCGAAATATCTGATAACAACGTACCGTCATACATATACCCAAGCACAATACATTTACAAAACTACCTCATTACACGGGAATCATGCTTAAATAAAATAATTTCCCTTGACCCCAACAAATCTGCAGGCCCAGATAACATCCCACCAATATTTCTCAAACAATGCGCATCTGCAATATCCGGTCCACTCACCACACTATTTAACCACTCACTTTCTTCAGGACATTTTCCAACCCGTTGGAAATCTAGTTATATTACTCCGATTTTAAAAAAAGGTGATGACACAGACATTAAAAACTACCGTCCAATCTGCATACAATCAGCGCTCCCGAAAATCTTTGAATCCCTTGTTCTCGATTTAATTTATCCGTCAATATTAAAAGTTATAGATAAAAACCAACACGGATTCGTTTCTGGTAGGTCAACTGCTACTAACCTGTTACTTTACCATAACTATATTACAGAATCTTTTACAAAAAAAAAACAAGTTGACAGTATTTACACAGATTTTTCCAAAGCTTTCGACAAAGTATCACATAAATTATTACTTAGAAAACTTTATGCAATAGGACTGAGAGGCAAGTTGTTGGATTGGTTCTCAAGTTACTTGTCTAACAGAATCTTATTTGTCAAAATTAAACACTCTAAATCTAAGTTATTTTATGCAACTAGTGGTCTACCGCAAGGGAGTCATCTCGGACCCATCCTTTTCCTTATATTCATAAATGATATCATAAGTTGTTTCGACGATGTAGAAGTTCTGCTTTTTGCCGATGACATCAAATTATATAAACAAATATCTAATATAAGAGACTGCCTTATCCTACAGTCAAACATTGACAAATTACACAATTGGTGTGTTGCAAACAACTTATTCCTCAATATCGATAAATGTAAGACACTAACATTTTGTAGAACAAAGACCCCGTTATCTTTTAAATACACAACAAATAACAAAATCTTAGAAAAAGTCAAAGAAATCAGGGATCTTGGAGTTATATTTGACACCCAATTAAATTTTATAAACCACATACAAGAAATAACCAACAAAGGCATGAAGACACTAGGATTTATAATCAGAACCATCAAAGACTTTGATTCACTAGAAGCTATTAAAATTGTATATTTGTCACTAGTACGCAGCTTGCTGGAATACAATTCCAACATTTGGTCCCCATATTATCAAATTCATATAAAAAATATTGAACGAGTGCAGCACAAATTTTTACGATTTATTAACTTCAAGTTACATATACCTATTCAACACATTAACTATACATTCTTACTAAATACACTTAAATTGCATTCCCTAGAAAACAGAAGAAAAATAATTGACCTAACTTTTTTGTTTAAAATTATTCACTCCGAATTAAACTGTTGTGAACTCCTGCATCTCATTGACTTTAAGGTACCAACCCGAGCGACAAGGCAAAACATATTATTCTGCAACAATAATTCTCTAACCAACTATCACACACATGCATCAATTTCTCGACTTCACACACTAGCGAACAAATACACCTCAAATATCGATGTGTTTAATATAAGTTACCGTTATTCAAGAAATATCTGAACAATATTTTTATGTAGAATATTTTGATATCTAAGGAGCATCACCTAGGGTCTATTGCATATATTTGTGTATTTCTGTATTAATCTACAATGTAAAAACTTGTTTACGTTTTCTTTTTATGTATCTTGCATTTTGTCATGTATTATTCATGACATTTAATCAGTCACCTGTAAATTTTGTAATTGCTAACATACCTATTAGTTTATTTCTATGTCATTCACAACTTAGAAACTTTCTCTTTTATTGTAATGCACTATCATTCCTAAATTTATCTGTATGATTTTTACCTACTAGTTATATTTTTATAGTTTATCTTTTTTATTCAAAAAAACTGTCTCTGTATTATAATCTTGTCATGTAAAAGCCCATTAGGGCGTTGAAAATTAATAAATAAAAATAAATAAAATTATCTTCATCAATGATTAAATTTTCATGCCTTCAAAAAAACATTTTATCAAACGATAAGAGTTTGGAGACAATATTAAACAGCTTTGGAATATCACTGAATAGCAGAGAATAGAGATTGGCATTTTAAGGGTAGGTAATGGAATTAATGAGACCAATAGTGTAACAAGTTCTTACAACAACGGGTTTCAGAAGAGCGACGAACAAGCAGAATCTGCTGCGTTCTTCCACCAGGGCGGCTCGCACTGCTTTCTTCTCCGCATCCTCGAGCACTTGGCGTCTTTCATTTACGTCCTGCAAACAAACAACAAAAATATCAAACATTATTATTTATCCATTTTATACACTTATGTGATTTATAAAGTCAAGACCTGTGTAGTCACACATGATCTACCAGCTCTAAGGATTAATTTTTTGGGCAGAATATAAAGGTCAATAATTCTTAATCCAGGAATATAGAATAATGTCAGAAGTAATGACAGATTTAAAATATCAAAATCAACCCCCACAGGGAAGATTTCTGACTTAATTTGTTGAGCCGTGTTCGGGTTAAAAGTGGAGAATATGTTACAATAAATATGTTCCAATCTAACCCTTTGCAACTGGCAAAAAATTTCTGAATTGCGATGGGCCACACTAGAAAAACTCTTAGTCGTGATCCCATAGGTGTGGACGACTTACTGGTTGAAGCACGTGCACATGAAGGTACCCTACATAAGCAGCTCTTCGCATGTTCGATGTACACCGGTTCCTTCACAAAAATAGATTTTTTCAAAGACAAACTCATGCTCGTACGAACCCGGTTGTAAAGGGTTAATATAGTAAGTAGTAAGAGTGGTGGCAATACAATTTCAGCCTTCGAAGATTCAGTCCTTTCAGATATTACACTATGAAAGTTATCAACTGATGAATGTCAAGTAAAGTATTGTTCCATGGCATCTATGTACAACTTCAACCTGATTATTTTGAATTTATTTTTTATTGACATTTGATTAATTTCTTCCTTGAATCGCTACCATTGTCACAAGCAGCAAATATTTAGTTTAAACAAACCTGTAGACACGTCTCAACCCGCCTCTGAAGATCACTTCCCTTTCCTTTCTTGGCCTTCTTCTGCAACCTCAGGGTGTCTGTGGACCTCTTCTTCAGTTCTGTCCTTGCCCTCTTATATTCTGTGGAAGGTGAAAAGAAATTGAGTGATGGATTGTGAAATAACACCATAAGACAAAAGAAAAATTATGACAAAGCATGCAAGTACATTTTTAGTATATTTCGTAGCATTAAGTTAAAGAGAGCACTTTAGGCCAAGATGTGTCAATTTGCAGTATTTAATTAAAGACTTGAAAATAATTTTAGGCGATCAAATTTTCACACCTAAAACATGATTTCCATGATTTTGAAGATAACAAACAAACCCAACATTAAAGCACACCTTCCACTGCGAGCGGAGCGGGATCAGCTCGATTTGCAAACTTAAACTGCGTACAAGTCGCACTGCTCACCTAGTTTTGATGGAAGCATTTTATGCATTTTAGGTTTGCGAGTCAAACGGGATTGCAAGCTCTCTGCTTGCGGTGAAAGGCGCTCTTTATTGTTGGGCTGGTTAGCTGCACTCTATCCGTGGCTAGCTTCAGCCTCTTGGAACAGTTGACTGTAGATGAAATATATATACAGTAGTCCCAGAGAGTGATTGTATGTGATGTCATCATTCTAGTATCTTGTCATTTTTTTTTTCATACAAGACATGTGAAGATCGTTGATGACCTACTGGGACTACCACAACGAAAATAGCTGCACTACATCTGTATATAGATTCAGCCTTTGGAGCAGTTAAGCAAAATATCATTTGGGTTGACAATAACATTGCAAACTGAAAGTAGTTATAATGACTTAGAAATTCCAAACAGAAAAAGCTGTGATATGTAATTTCAAAACTGCAGACACCATTAATATGGTAAAAAAAACTCTTCTGCCAATTTCACACATAATTTACGATAATATTTAGTATTAATTAGTGACATCTGTACCTCTTGAGTGATCCTTGTCTATATTGATCAATGTTTTCTTCCAATCTTCTAACTTCTCCTGCAAGGGGTTCACCAGACAGTCCATTATGACGCTGAAAATAAAAATTCGTAAATTATAAAAAGTTTCTACCCATCAATACAAATGTATTGATATGTGTACAAGTAGTTCAGTAAATCAAAAGGAAAGAACTCACGGTCATAGAGCTATACAATTATTGGTGCTATTGCATAATATATTACGAGTATCTCATCGAAGCGAGTTCCGACATGAGCAAGTGATCAGGGATCAGACCCCAAACTGAGTGGAACCAATTATTTCGATTTGTGTCTCATCTAAATGCCAGTATTTACTTGCATCCAAAAAGTGTGTTTCTGGGGCATCTTTCTAATTTTCTCTTTTAATAAAACAAAACCAAAATTTTGAAATCAAAAGATTTGAAAGTGGGTACTTAAATGCCTACCTACTTAATTATAAACTAAGTATATTGATAGCGGAAATTTGAAAATCTGGAAATTTGTAAAAGACAAAAAGTCCAAAAAAGAGTTAAATATGTCATTTTTCTATGTTTTTTCTCTTTCGATTTGCGTAGTTGAAATATTTCTAGAAAAATAAGTGTACCCTTTACAACATGCATTTTAAGATGTTTTTTTCCTGAAATATTAAATATTGTTAAAGAAATTTACAAAAAATGTTAAGTATTCTGAAAGATCTATTGAAGGTTAATTTTATAATAAAAAATCATATTTATAGGTCCACAAAAGCACTAAACCATTAAAATGGCTACCATCTTGAAATAAAGAAATACATTGAATTAAAACAGGGCTTCCCTGTGCTCAGTCAATAATACATCATGCTATCCAAAATCTGTTTCCATGTTCAAATGATTGAATCAATTCAAATTGAAGTATTTAACTTCTTGCCAGTAGTTATTAGGTTTGCAAGAAAAAAACTATTTTCAATTCCTTTATTTTCATCAGCAGTAAATTCACTGCCTAATAAAACATCGAAGCCATTTTTAATAGTTATTTGAAAGTTTGAGCAGCAGTGGAATGTTTAAACTGCCCTAAAAACTCTCCCGGTCCTGCAAAGGTGGATGGATTTAAATAGTATAATAAATACCTGGTGAAGTTCTTCATCCTGGTCTCCATGGCCTTGTGGCGAAGACACATCCTGGTGAGGGCTGTGCCAATGTCCTTGGTAGCTCCTGAAACAACATAAAGAAATAAACTTTAATGCAAACTCTTTTATGAAAATCAACTTAAATTGCATCAGGAATTCTCAACTTTGAGATAAATATATAAAATACTGGCAGCAGTTTCAGCAGTGGCAGCAGTCCAGTCGACCGCCCCAGGCAAAGTTGGGGCAAAAAGCTCCAGAGGCTGTACGAGGAAAGGCTGGGTCTGCTGTGTAAAATGCCCACTAGGCAGAAGGCAAAGGAGGGAGACAGCAGGAAATCGACAGAATTTGAGGAGTTTCCCAGAGGTGGTCACGACTTTCAAAGCATTATAGCGCCAATGATAATGATTTTTTTGATTAACTCCTCAGGCCTCGACGAGCATGTTTTGTCTGATGGTCATAATATTTCGACTTTGCAATAAAATCTGAATAAATGGAATACTTCTGAATGTACACGAAAACTAAAAACTGTTTTGAAAGGTGATGAAATCCGGTTTCAAATTTTATAATCATTATTCATTATCAGGTCACCACACGTAATCAAAATACTGTATGTCTCTTTTGTTCGCTCAATATTAGAATTCGGATCAGTCATATGGAATCCCCAATACAAAGTTAATATTGAAAGGTTAGAAAGAATTCAAAAAAAGATACTGAAACACCTAGACTTTAAATCCTTTCGAACATCAGAAAGCCTAAAAGACTCATTAACATTCCATAATTTATCAACCTTAGAAGATAGAAGAAATATATCCGACCAGAAATTTCTATTCAAAATTATTAACAACATTGTTGACAACAACTATCTTCTGGAACACATTAATTTCCACTGTCCAATAAGAAACACAAGGTCAAACCAACTATTCCACATCCCACACTCAAAAACAAATTACACACAACATTCATTTCTCCGAAGGACGTACACAAAATACAATGATATCTTTTACGACGCTGATATTTTCCATTTGTCCTCAGGCCAATTTATTAAATTCATAATAGAAAAAATCAAAAACAAATTGTTAATTATGAACTCTCCACCCCTGCTACATGTTTTCCTTCTTTTTATAATAATAATAATAATATTTGGATGATTTACATATCCCACATGCTTTAATTTGTGTATTTTTTTTTTTCATTTCTGTTGTAGGTACATATATATATTTTTTTCTTTTTTTCTACCACTTTATGTTTTCTTTTATGTTTTAATCTATGTTTATATATATTATAAATTTTAGCGGAAACTTCGCTGGTTAATGCAACCATGTAATATGTTACTCTATTATGAAAATATGTATAACTGTTTGTTTCCTTAATAAACTAAAATAAAAAAAATAAAATAAAAATAGTATAAAATGAAGTCGCTCAAAATGTATGTGCGCATAGATCTTTTAAAGTACGCAACCGATTTTCATGCGGTTTTCACCAATAGATAGAGTGATTCAAGAGGAAGGTTTATATGTATAATATATGCTTATTATAGTATAGAACAATCGAGAAATTCAAATATTCAATTCAGGCAGCGGTTATTATAGTAGAGAACAGCCGAGAAATTCAAATATTCAATTCAGACAGCGGGCAGCTGGCAAGCGAGTGTTGTGAATTTTATAAAGGTTGTGTAATGGCGTTGTGTTTCGTTAGCCACAGCAACATGTGGCCAGGTCTGCTAGTTAGAAATAATCAAACAATTTATTAAATATGAAAAAATTTTAATGCAAACATAAAAAAGTTTTAAAACATATATTATTAGAAAAATTAGTGATAAATGTTATTTTCACCTCATTTTTTTGTCATTTCATGTAAAAATAATTAATAAAAAATGCATAGACCACCATGCTACGGAAAATGAATAAACGGGACAACATGATTTTATTAATATTTATTATTATTAGCAGCATTCTGCCGATAAGCTCATATCTAATTTCACAGTAAGTTTAATAGTAATTGAGTTAAGTTAAATTTTAAAATAAATTGATTCTTTCCTTTCTCCAAACGTGAAAACAATCGAGCTTTAAATTTTTATTAATAGCATCAATGACATGTTGTAAAAGTTTGTTCCACATTTCCATTACTCTCTTTGTAAGGAAGCTTGTTTGTGTTCATTTAATTACGTATATTCATGCATTTCTAAATGCGTATAACGGTATACTAGGGAAAATTTCTTGCTTTCGATATATATGTTTCAAAATTTTATCTGGACACTACAGCTGCCCTGGCACCCAAGGAATCTTCACTACTAATAAAAATGTGGCGACACATCGAGAAACATCTGATATTCGCGTGGCGCTGGCCAGCCACTCACCTATGTACCTATCTACCTACGACGGCAGGATGGACTTTGGCCGCCTGCCGCGCCGATAAATAATAATTTCGCCACCGTCTAGAAAGGTCTCGAGATAGCACCGTACAATATCTGTACGGCGCCGAACATTCTCGTCAACTGCCGAAGTGGCACGTATTACCTACCGTGAGAGTAAATACTCTACCGCGGCTATATAAGCAACAGATTCGCTCGCTCGCTCAGTCAGTATCAGTTCAGTCTCACACTAACACTCGGCCAACATCTCAGCATGTAACGATCTCCGCACAAGTGCTCCTGCATGGCATCTACACACATCCAGGGCAGCTTCCCGAGGTCCACCACCACGTCTCAGCTACAAGGCCCATCGTGTCTTCAGCTCCTGAGAACAGCTACATCCCGCGACTTATAAGGTTTGACGCCACCTTCAGCCAAGGGATCAGCTCACCACTTCATGGCACCCCGAAGCCCCACCGTGCTTCGCTGCCATGGAAACACGCTCCGCCTCGCCAGGACTACCTGCTGGTGGCTCAGCTCACCGAGCCACTCACCGTTCATCTCCGCGACACAAAGCGTCGAGCAACGGCCTGGAAGATAGGTCATCTCCACCGCCAAGGTGTTGAGCAACTTGCTGACTTTCACCACACCATCTCCACCTCCGTACGCCTGCAGCATCTCATCAAGGCACCCTGCATACATCTGGTTACTGCTTCACCGACCCTCGCTACGTAGCCCAATAAACGACTGACTCACTACATCGACCGATGCCTTTCATTTCTGTCTCCCGCTCCCTCAAAAATATAATTCTCCTTGGACACTCAAAAAAAAATTACCAAAATGCCTATTGCATCTAATCCCAGAAAACACTTCCTTGCAAATAGAGTGGTGGATGCTTGGAACAAACTCCCACAACATGTCATCGATGCAACTAATATAAACCAATTCAAAGCTCTATTGAATTCATATTTGGAGAGAAGAAAGGACTAACTTAGTTAAAAATTAAAACTACTCATTTACTGTCAAACTATTGTGAAATTAGATATGAGCGCATCAGCAGAATGCTGCCTGCCATTACATAATAATAATAATAATATGTATTTATTCCAAATTCCTGTAATATTCAAAAATCTGTTTCTGAAAAAATAAGAAAATGTACAGATTTAGGAAATGAGATTAAAAGAATTTGGCATTCTCAGAGTATAAAAATATTGTCATTTGTTATTTCGGCTACTGGCATTATACCTAGCTCTCTCATTCAAAATTTAGGCATATTAGATTTGTCAAAGAATTTATATATAAAAATGCAAAAAACAGTCATTTTAAAAACATGTAGGATTACAAAAGATTTTTTAAATCTTTATATTGAGGGATCGGTAGGATTTATAGGTCCAATTAGGAGTTCCACCGAGCCGAACCCTCTGATATGAAAATATCTGGAGTCGGTGAACTATTTTCCCATTTGGTCTCTTTGACATGTTGTTCTTGTATTTTTTTGTATTTATTATACTTATATAGTGCAAGCGCATAACGTGGATTGACTAGATGATCATTTGTGGAAAAGTGCGTGAAAGGGTTTAGTTTTTCCTGCGGGAACGATTTAACCCGGACATAAAATCTGAAGTGAAATAAAAATTTGCATATTTTTAATTATAAATACATAACAATATTAAAATACTTAACAACAAAACCCAATAAAATAAATATTCTATAAATACCATCTGCAATATATCACGAGAAGCTGTGCTTACAATTAGAATACATACAATAAAAAATATCCGCTATCAAAACAAACATTATTATTATTTATTCTACTCAAGGAAAAAACATTACATCATTTATATGTGATTTCAACCTAGTGTTGGTCAGTTATGGTGAGATTGTTTCAACGAGAAGTTATACAACGCTAGCAATATTATTTATAAAAACATGCAAGAAGTTTTGACCAAAATACTAGTGACAGTAGTGACCTCTGTTATCTTGATTGAGAACCCAGCACAGGCGAGTGAGTATAATCATTAGTGTAGGTATTATTTTTGTTATTTGTTATTTTATGTAAAAGCCAATCAGTGATGAAACTGGTAAATCCCGATAGATTGCATGAAATAGTGTAAATGTCCCGGGAAATCACACGTTGTAACGCTATAGTATTGGGTGTTCACAGAAATTCAAATGTAACATTTTCATCAAATATCCAATCAGTGCCATTTTTTTTACATGAGAAACTTCAAACCAACCAAAATCAGCGTTTAATTCAAATGTCAAAACACAAAATGGTGCTGATCAGCCATTGATGGCAATGTTAAATTTGAATTTCTGCAAAAAATCCTATCATGAAAGGGTTGAAAATTAAAATTACTAAACTATCATGCCATTTACCAGAGGGGTAGGCAGAGAGGACGGACTGCCAAACAACTCGGTCTTGGCACAGCTTTGCCTCATTCACATACATACATCGTCTCATACATCTATTATTCTGACTCTTGACATGGCTCGTCTCAAGAATCTGATTCACTCAATCATATCATGTCTTTCTCGGGCATCCCTGACTTCTTCTACCATTCACATTTGCATCATATATTCTTCTTACACTACTTTCTTCGTTCATTCTCTCTACATCTGAGAGTCAATCAACTGAGGGTCCCTTTGTTAATCTTACTCATTACGCTTGCATTATTTGCGGATCTCCACATTTCTCACACGATCATACATGGTTTTACCACTCATAAGCCTCAGGGATCTCATTTCAACAGCATTCAGTGTGCTTTCATCCTTCCTCTTCCAGTTCCATGCCTCACTGTCATACATCAGGGTAGGTACCAGTACTGGACTGCTATCTTCGCTTCTTTTAGCAGTTGTCAGTTGACAACCATCAAAAGAAGCGAAGTTGACAGACAAGTCATCCATTAATGGAGTTACCTGCATTTACCCTTCTTTCAATATCTCTATCAGCCTTCCCATATCTCATAAACATACTACCCAGATACATAAACTCATCCACCCGCTCCATTTAAATTACAGATTACATAATTTTTATTATTTGGTCCAGATTATGTACGATGTCTGACTTCGCGAGGAGAGAGCGGTCGCTGCATTCCTAAAGCCGAATGCCTCTTCCCAGACTCAAAGCCTCAGCCTCTCAAAGAAGGGGGTGAACAATGCGGAGATTACGGACTGAACCCCACCGTCTGCTGCCGCGTGGAGAAATGCACCGATCCAGATGGATTCGATGGGTCTTGTGTGAAGATTGAGGATTGCCCTAAGGTTAAAAATTCAAGTCTTCTGCCTTCTTGGTCATTTTTCAATTTTATGTTTGTAATAAATCAGAGTATTAGTTATGATCAGTTCTATCACCATTCTTTGGTTTATGCTAGGTTCAGGTCACATGGTGTAGGTTATGACGTGTGCCGAACATAGCCAATCAGAGAAGGGCAAGTAATTCCATTTTGTGAGAGCTCTCCAGACAAAACCTAGCTAGCAAGTTTAAGGATGTGTGTCCTCTTAAACCATATTTGCATTGTGCGTAATAAAAATATAAAGTCACTGTGATTTTAAAAGCCAAAGTCTTTGAATCAAATAATGTAGCACTGAGATAAAGTCCAGTGTAATAAAGACTTACCTTTCTGTAAAGGATTACAGATAGAGGAACATTACAAAATTTATGTCTTGAAATGTGCCAAACAAATTGATTGTGTACGTCTGATCCAATTGGACTGTTTTGCATTGGGAACACCATTGATCATTGTTCAAGCCTGTTCCCACATAATTTTCACCATGTTTTCAGTTACTTCTTGAACTTTCCATTGCTATTTTTGATCTTTCAATCTTTGTTCGATAATAACTCATTTACCACGGCTCTTTGGGCAGGTTACTTTCCTTTCGTTTAGCTGACCTTTTGTGAATAGCAAAATTTATTTATGTACGCGGGCATAGTTGCAAAATTTACGTTATTGAAAAACATATCATCAACATTTAAATTACAACCCTCCACCCTGTTTCTCCAGCGTCTCCTGAGTCTCCAGCTGTTTTCCACCAGTTTCCTTAAGCCTAAAGGTACAGTGATTGTCTTCAACTAACACTGATCCAGTGATCAGTCACCTCAATCAAAATTATAAAATTTACAATTTCCGCAAAAGATGGATTAAGTATTATTTCAACAGGTAATGAAGATACTCTCTGAGAGGAACGGTGATAAGAAGCTGGGCAGGGATAAGATAGACTTCCTGAAGAGGTCACAATGTACACAGACAACCAAGCTCACAACCTGCTGTAGGAATGATGACATGTTCCCTCTGATGCCCTCCAATGAGAGGTAAGTCACAGTCCAATCTAGTGTGGTATCGCCGTAAGAATGGTGGACTCTTGGAACAGATGGAGGAGTTTGTTCATGTGGAAAGCGCGTTTGCGAGAGACGGGAAGGCTGATTAGCAGAAGGGTGAATGCAGGAATTTAATTAATGGAGGTGTCTGAACTTCAGACCTTAGAATTTAACTATATTTAGCCAGGACTCACACCTCTCGAGATCCTACATAAAACATTAGGTGAGAGCTCTCATAGCTAGTTAGATAAATTGTCAACAGATGTCAGAAGGTACAAAACTCTGGTCAGGCCAAGATATTATTCTATAAATAGCTGTTTTTTAGGGTGATATACCCTCTTTCTCCTCTTCGCTTCGCTGAAACCACACTTAATTAGCTAGTAACTCCTTGGTCTGTCTCGGGTAGTTTGTATCTTCCGGTTATTAAAATGTAATTGGAAATAGAATCAATAAACTCAAGAGTCCCTTAAAAATTGTCCTGAAGATGAGTCTTTCATTACCAGTTCCTTACCTTAAAACTTTACAGGAGGACTGAATACAGCAGAAAGATATAAGAAGTTGTTAAGGAAAGAGAAATTAGCAGTCCACAGTAGAGATCTGAAACCAACTGGCTGTGAGGCGTGAAATCGATTGAGGAAGGACGAAAGTAGATTAGTAGAAATGAAAACTGATTGAAAAAATTAATCGGAAATGAGTCCAGAGTAGAGAAAACCAAAAAGAATGCAATCCTTTATAATAAGAAAACGTAATGTAGGGACAGGTAAAGGGAATGGATTTATGTAAAGACTTTTAAATTGTATAGTAGGAAATGCTATCTCGACTCGAGATCGCAAATTCGAGATCTCGCGAGATTAGAAATTACAATCCCGCGAGATCTCGTTAATTAAAAGAAAATATTATTTGAAAGAAAACAAAAACCTATAATCTGTAATATTAGTTACTAAATAATTAACTTTTTTTTTTTAAATTTAAATAATCAAAAGAAAAAATAGAGCTTATTACGGGTGATTTTGAAAGTAACTTCTTAAAAAACAACTGAAAAAAAAGAGAGCGCCACTGACGATGACGCTCTCGTGGACGCTGACGACGTCGAAGGAACTGATAAATTATCAACAACACCCGGCTCAGTAGTACTTGATGTTCTTCCGACTCCCCCATTCAATGATTTTGTGTCAATTTTGTGGATTGACATCATATGGACGTGTAAACCTTTTGTAGACCCGGGTGTGGTTTTGAGAACGGCTTTACATAACTTGCATTGAGCAGTCAAATTATTAACTGCTTTCTTGAAGTATCTCCATATCGGTAAACGACTTCTAAACTCAGCATTCACTTGACCTGTATTATTTTTCGACATTTTAAGGCATTAACAACGTAAGCATCCAAAAATATGTTTATTTAACTCACATAAACAATAAAAAATGCATAATTTAAGAAAAAGTAATGACCATAACTGCACAACTAAAATATACAAATGGCTGCCTGCACGCACGCAAGTATCTCTTTCTCACTCACTCGACACAGTTTTATATTATCTGTCCCGCTCGTCATCCGTTACTAATATTCGTAAATAGTCGGGATAGTTTTCTTTCTTCGATCGACACTCCCGCCCGACCGTCAGTCAGTCAGCGCACCACTCGCGCCCCGAGTGGAGGTGTGTAGCGTCGCTGACTACTGCCGCCCCAATCCCGTCGATCTCGAACGGGATTTCGTCGTATTATGTTTCGGGATTGATCCCGAAAAATGATCCGAGATCACGCGAGATCGTGCGTTCCCTATTGTACAGTTTTAAAGTAGATTTTTATATTTCTCGGTTTTTTTTTTAATTTAAATTAGCCGCCCCAATAACATACATACACACCCCTAAAACTTTAAGCAATTTCTAACTAGCATCTATACAATGGTCCTGCAGCTGAGAGCTCCGTTGTAATCTTAATCTCTTTCCGTTAAGTGCATCATTCATGAGAAAGAGGGAGAGGGAAAAAAGTCATCAGTGGTAAGCCTAACATTGATTATTTTTCTAGGTGCGGCCGCGCGCTGACTCCAATACTCAACATGAGGATATTTGGCGGACACGAGGCGTCGCTGACCGACTACCCCTGGATGGCCGTGCTGGTCTCGGAGACCAGGGATGGCCAGATCGTGACCAACTGCGCTGGCTCGCTCATCAACAAGAGACACATCATCACGGCAGCACACTGTGTGGTCAGTGACAGGAAATTGTGAGGATTTAAAAAAATTTACGATGGGTGTTCTGAAATGGAACTTATATTTATATATGGAATACACAATCCAATACTTGCATCTATGGTCGCTACCTAATCAAGAGATATATCTTCATTGCGGCTCACAGTGGTCAATAACAAGAAATTAAAATGATTTTTTAAAGTTTGTTTTAACATTATGGTGGTTTTTCTGGATCTCATGTTCTAATTTTGGAATCTACAATATAATATTAAAAATAACGAATTGAAACTGTACATCATTACCGTCACCATCGGGTCACCATCGGGTCACCAAAACCGTTACCATCAGATCACCTTAAGGTCACCGTCGGATCACCGTTAGGTCACCGTCAGGTCACCGTCGGGTCACTGTTGGATCACCGTTGAGTCACCGTCGGATCACCGTCGGGTCACCGTCGGATCACCATTGGATCACCGTCGGGTCACCGTTGGATAGCCGTCGGATCACCTTCGGGTCACCATCGGATCACCGTCGGGTCACCGTCAGGTCACTGTCAAGTCACCATCGGGTAAAGGTCGGGTCACCGTCATCATCGGATTGTCATCAGATCGCTATCAGGTTGCTGTCGGGTCGAGGTCGGGTCGCCATAGGTTCACTGTCGGGTCACCGTCGGATCATTGACAGATTATCGTCATCTTCTGTTTCCCAAATATATTTATGTTTATTCAAACTCCAAAAAATAAAATCCAAGCTGTCCTAACTACTGCACCGTCTAATTTCAATGTTTTATTCATTTTTTGCAGGTTGCACGTTCGCCTGGGAGACCATAATCTGCTGACGGAGAAGGACTGTGAGATGGTGAACTTTGTAGAGGAATGCGCCGATACGCCAGTGAACATAACCATACTACAAGTGCATGCCCACCCTAGATACAACGAGGACACCATGAGGAATGATATCGCGCTCCTAAAGCTAGCACAGGAACCACCTATGACTTGTAAGTCAATGCTAGTAACAAACGAAACAATGCTTTTCAAAAAAGTCACACAAAAAAAACATTAAAAAGTATTTACTAAATTAATCAACAATTCTATCGTTGGAGATTTGGGTATTCCCCAAAGCCAATAAAATTTAACGATATGTTTTTTTAGAACTCATTAACATTAATATTTTATACCACTTAAATATTTAAATATGTATTATGATTTGGTAATCTAAAAAGTTGTTTAGAATTATATTGGTTCAGCACAGAATTGATAAAAAACGAAAAATAAATAATATCATAAAAATTCAATTTGGGAGAAGGTGCCCACGCCACCCCGGAAACCATTTACTGGATAACCAACACCTCTGCCATAGGTCACCCCAAGTTGTTCGCTACGTTTGGTGACTTAGCAGGCATGCCCGGGTTCTTGGAGTTAGGTTTGTCTAGGTCTTGGCCACCTATTGCACGGAAGGCTGGATCGGGAGAGACTGGTTGAGGGAGAACTAAGCTAGACCTCTACTGAGGGATTTTTTCTTCAGGGCCTCCTGAATAGAACTAATGTAAAAAATATATTATAATAATAATATTAGTCGTTATTTTGCGGTAAAAGTGTTGCTGCATTTATACTATGTTGATATCAATGACACTTTTTTGTTCCAAACAAAATCACTTATCAAAGTCAGATCTACAATTTATCGTATCATCTACAATTTTTCCAGAGAGAAAGAGGGACCGAGATCTTGTCAGGTACCTCCCAATCCTCCTCTTCCTCCAATTCCATTCCCTTCCAAATTCCTTCAAACACAAAATAATTCTCGTCAAATTTTGGAAGCCATCGTCCCATTGCAACTGGCACCGGGCAGTCTGAACTCTTGTGAAATAGATCAGTCGATGCGCAGAAACTCATTTTGGTAGGCGGCAAGGTCACCGGAAAAAATAACCAATCACCATTCTGGATTTCTGAAACATTTCGAATAACTTCGACAAAGCTGCGCAGTAGACGAGGGGCCAAGCGAATTCTTTAATTTGCCAATCTCTACAATAACATTTAAAAAAATGTACATTAATCTCATTTTTCTCAGTCTACATAAGTCCGGCTTGTCTGCCGCCCTGGGACCCCGAACCCATGAACCAAGAACTCTCCAGCAATAAGTTCCCCCTGATGCTCCAAGCGGCAGGATGGGGAGCAACAATAGAAGCAAGCTCCAGCGCCACCAAGATGCACGTCTCCCTGCCCATGATCAACAGGAGCGAATGCCAGAGGCTGATGAGAGAAGAGGGAATGTTCCAAGAACTTTGGCACACCCAGGTAAGGAGAATCTAACTAATTTGAATAAAAATAAAAATAAATTACATTAGCTCCACACAAGAGGCCCTGAGGAAAATAATTTCCCTAAGGGCCTCTGTCATCTTAGGGGATGCTGTGTGGAGGGTTTTTTAAGGAAAGGAAGGAAAGGAAGTTCTGGGAAGGAAATAGGAATCTGGGAGTCAGTGTGTCCATTAGTGACGGATGTACAAATCCACCCCTCCATCTGGGGAGCAAGGCGATGTGTCGTGAGATTCTGACTGGAGAGAATAAAAGATCTCCCTCAACAGGTCTGTCTCGATCCTGCCCACCAAGCAACAGGTGGGCAGAAGCATCGGCCGCCAAGACCTAGACAAACCTCACTCCATGAACCCGGGCACCCCTACTAAGTCACCAAAAGTAGGGATCCACTACGGCAGAAATGTTGGTTATCCAATAAATGGTTCCCGGGGCGGCGGTACACATACCCGCTTCCCAAATTGTGTCCCAAAAATGTAAATATTCTTCTAGAATGGTATATTAATTTTAATGAAGTTTAAAATATACTCGCGCAAGAATGTATTACCTTGGTGTCTAGCCCCCCAAAAATCAGGCATATTTCTTCAAAAGGTAAAAATATTTCCACTTTGAAATAAAATCCAAATAAATGGAGTAATCTGAACATATCCGAAAACTAAAAACTCTTTTTGAAAGGTGATGAAATGTGTTTACAAATGTTATTACTAGAAATAAAAATATAATTTTTGAAATACTAAAATTTTTAATGCAAACATAAAAAAGTTTTAAAATTACTGATAACGAAAAAAAGACTAATATTACTATAAGGCAAATGAATGATAAACTCTATTATAATAATAATAATTCATTTCTTAATTTAATAACAAATAGAGATAATGATATCCTCATTGGGATCTCCCGTGCTGAGGATTTCATTTACATTTTATAATTTAATTATAAGAATAATATGATTTCGACATAACATATATCATGTAGTATTTTTTTTTTAATAATTGTAAAGTAAATAAGATAGTGTTTTTTTATAATTCAGTTCATTAGATTCGGTTTTAGTCTGTATTTGATTTCAGTATATTTTCTATTTCTGATCTCCCTATATTTAGTATCCAGCTTTTTATTTGAAATTTAAATGTTATAATGTTGAGGTTTATGAGTGAGAGTGGTATTTTATTGTAGAGTTTAATGCCATAATATAAGAAGCTTTTTTCCCCAAATGTTGTGTTAGCAGTTACTTGTTGGATATGTTTTTGACCATGAGATCTAGTGTTTCTAATGTATGTGTCAGTTGTTATTTCTTGGGTTTTGTACTTATGAATGTAAATGAGTATAGTTTTAGAATATAGTTGTTTAATTGACATTATGTTAAGATTGTTGAAGATTTCGTCAGTGATAGTTCTTACAGGAACTTTCAGTATAATTTTCATTATGGCTTTTTGAGTTTTAATTAGTGGATTTAGTATGTTTTTATTTGAACTGCCCCATCCGATAATACCGTATTCTAACAGTGATTGGCAGAGAGCCATGTAAATCTTGATTAAGTCTTTTTTAATTAGGACATTCCTGATAGATTTGAAAAAATAACTTAGTTTTTTTAATTTTATTATTTAAATAGGTAATGTGTTCGGTCCATTTTAAGTTTCGGTCAATTTTTAGACCCAGATACGTTATATGGTCAACGTTTTCTAGTGAGGGACAATTATAATTCTCATTTAAGTGATGCGGGCTATGAATTTTCAAGTTCAGGTTTTCTTCAGAGTTTTTCTTATTTTTTATTTTGAAAGTAATGAATTTGGTTTTATTAGCATTAAGTGTAAGTGAATGGTAGTCTAGCCATTTTTTTAATCCTATTAAGTGTGTCTTCTGCTTTCTTAAATGTTTCTGTCCAATTATTCCCATTTACTAGGAGAACAGTATCATCCGCAAAACTGATGATTTCTCCTTCACATTCTATGTGGCATTTTTTCACATTCTATGTGGCATTGTGGCCTTCACATTCTATGTGGCATTCTATTATGTTTTGTCATTCTCGAAATTTTATAGATATTTCTCAAATTGCTATCGGAAACTTTGGTTTCATAGCGGCGCACATAAAAAAAATCTATGGTTAAATGCTAGATTTTAATACAAAGCGTGGAGTTTTCTCTTTCTAACACCGTTAAGATCATACTTTTCACAATGACAGTAAGGGAGATACAACGATTTATATGAGAATTATGTATGTGAGCTGAGACAAATTTGGTCTCCGGTGATTAAACGGTCTAGAGCGGAGAAGGCCAAAAGCCATTTAGCCATTCTTATCACTGCTGGGGTCATTCGATAGCTATTTAACCACCTTCGAAACAGAAACTTAAAACAAAGAACCAATAATAATATTAAGAGCAAAGACTTATGGACGATGTATGCAATAATATCGTAAATTATACCAAATATTATGTCCGTAGTCAACAAGTTAACACAGAATACGATTATAATTTGGGAGGCGAGTGTGGGGTACCAACGCGCCAGGATCCAATTTTTTAATAACCAACACCTCTGCCATAGGTCACCCCAAGTGGTTTGCTACGTTTGGTGAAATAGAAGGGGTGCCCGGGTTCACGGGATGAGGTTTGAGGGATGCGCCTGCCCGCCAGCTGCACGGCAGGCCGAATCGGGTGAGAATGTTTGAGGAAATCTCTTTGACCTCTCTATCCGGACTCTCTTGGACCACCGCAGTGGGAGGGATAGGATTCATACGTCCGTCACTCTTGACATACCGACCCTTTTCCTTTCCAGAACTTCCTCTCCTTCCTTTCTTAAAAATAACCTCCACACAGCACATCCCCAAAAATGGCATAAGCCCTGAGGGGAATTATTTTGTTTCATTGGAAATAGTAAAACATTGGTTCATTTTTCAGACCAACGATGAACTTGTTTAAATCATGGATTACCCTTGTGTTACACAAAAATACAAACGCACGGTTGGGTCGTAGAGAAGGTTGGGTTAGCTTGTTAATTATTTATTTACCTAATTTCTAGCTTTGCTCGTGGATGAGCACAATAAAAATTATTATCGTGTTTGATTGTTGGGGTATTATGCATCTTCCGCATTATCCAAAGTTGGACACTGCAAGGCTGTCTCAAACGTTAGTAAAGGCTAAGGAAAAAAAACCAAACACAATAATACTTTTGGCCATCAAAACCGATAGTAATAATGGTTTTGCAGATATGCGCCGGCGGGCGAATTGGAGAGGACACCTGCGCCGGTGACTCGGGCGGGCCGCTCATGCTGAGCGTTGAGAACTCCTGGCACCTGATAGGGATTGTCAGCTACGGTCCTCAGGAGTGCGGCACCAGCTCGCCCGGAGTCTACACCAACATCTACCCCTACATCAAGTGGATCAACAGCGTCATCAGCCCGAGGGGAGGACTCAACAGGAGAAAGAAGAGGGGCAAACAGTAAACAATTTGATCAATCAATGTACCTACTGAAGAAGATTAGAAAAGTTGGCCATAACAAAATAAATTTATGCAGGAAGTATTTGATTTTTTTTTGTATTTCTGGACCTAGGTCAACCACACAATTAGATCCCTCAAAATCTTCAACTACATTTTTGAAAATATTTTTGGAGTATTCCAAGGATCTATCCTTAGACCACTATTAAAAGAATAATGGTCCAACGTGGTCAAACCGAATAGAGAAGTAAAATGAAGAAGACGCAGAATTAACAAATTGAAACAAAGTATTCGTAAAAAGAATTAGGAATGCGATTGAGGAAGTACTTGAGAGAGTTTGTTTTATTTCTACGTGAAGAACACAAATCCTGCGATAAGAATGAATTCTTCTTAATGTTGCACAATAAAAAATTTCATTTTGTGGACTTCCCAGGGAACCACTCACAGACCACCGTGAATTTTTACCAGTCGTTAATTTCATTAGATTTTAAGTGCAAGAAATTGTCGAAACATAAGTAAAATGTGAAGATATTCTAAATTTCCAAAGGATCTCTTGCAAATGTCCAAGTGCTCTCTACGTTTCCATAAAAGAGTGAGGATTTCCATAAGTATTTCGAAGCGTCCAGACAAATTGTTCAAATATCTGGAAGTAAATAGTAAATACCTAGTTCTGTAATTATTATTGAATTCGCGATAATTATAGTCCAAAATAGTATTAACATTCAATGGGGATGCTGCAGGGTTTAATCTCGTTAAAATCTGAATAGCATAAGGACACTAGAATGTTTGCTGTAAAGAGATGTGTCGAATTCAGTTCAATTATTGCTTAGAAACACGAGTGTTTCGTAGCAAAGTGGTTTCAATACGTTTCTGAGTGTTTCCAAACCTTTCAAAAACGTTTCTGCATAAGCAATCTGATCCGTCCCTAACCTAACGAAAAGATACCTAAATTCTCTTAGGACAATTAAAACAACAATTTTGATAATTTAATTAGGAACACGGTGGTTTTCGTTCTTCTTTACATTGAGTCACAGCCGTGCAACCTACGGGGTATTTACCTATTTGGTGGTGTAATAAAAATGGACATTGGACAAAGCAATTAAGCGATAGCTAACCACAATGCAAAAAAAGCTAAAACAAAAGTAATTGGTTTGATATGGGAAAAAATGGCAACCACAAGGAGGCCGGAGAAAAAAGGAAACCAAACAATTCAGAATTATTATTTGAATAAGACCACGAAGGATCAACAGCGGATACAATGGTTTGATACCGATTGTACCTCTGGTTTATTTGTCGTGTTCTTGGATTACGTTTCATTCTATTTTTGGGACAAATTTGAGCCATTAGAGGGGGGCAGGGAGATGTATATACAAATTAGTAACTGAAGAAAAGAAGTTACAATCTCTTTGTGTGCAAATGGTCGAAAGATGAGTTATGGCTTCAAGAAGTTTTTTTTTCTATCCGGAATTCTGAGACCAATAAATCTATTGCCATACAAAGCAAACCTGGAATGCGGATGGTGAATTCTGAACAGTTTATTGGAGCACAATATTTCAAACCAAAGGTAATGTTAAAAAAATTAATGAGTGTAGGCAACCTAAGTTTAGATTATTATCATTGTCGCTGTAATTATTTGATGTTAGATTGAGGGAGTTATGGGACTACTCGCGATCAAATTGACTGAAGAAAACAAATTAGCCCCTCAGGGCCTATTTTCGAAAGGTCAAAATAATCCGCTTTACAAAAAAATAAAAATAAATGGAATATTACTGAACGCATCTGAAAACTAAAAACTGCTTTTGAAAGGTGGTGAAATACGCTTTCAAATTTTTTAATTGGAAATAACACTTAACATACAACCGAAATATAAAAATTTAGAATGCAAACATGAGAAAGTTATAAAAATGCCTCACCTTATCCACTAAAATTACTGATAAGGAAAAAAAATAAACGTTATCGTAGACTCACTTTTTGTGGTTTCGTGAAAAAATAATTAATAAAAAATTCGAAAAGTTTAATAATATTTTTCAAATTGCGTTCAGAATCTTTGGTTTCATAAAGTTATACATTTTAATAATTTTTCCGTTAACTTTTAGATTTGAATATAAAGCATGGTGTTTCTCTTTCTAACACCGTTTAGATCATATTTCTAACCATGACAGTAAGGAATATACAACGATTTCTATTTGTCCTTTATGAGTTGTTCTGAAAACCGAACAAATTTGCCTGAGGGGCAGTGGCGGATACAGAAAAAACTCAAGGGGGGGGCGCAAGGGCGTAGCTAGGATTTTGTTAAGGGGGGGGCAGGTGTAAACAAACCAAGAATATATCTAATGTAAATGCAACAAAATAATACCCACTGGGGGGGGGGTGGCTAGAGAATTTCAGAAATAGGCTATTTTCGTCTATAAAAAGACCGTCAGGCACAAAATTCTCGGGACATTCCACGAGGATCCATAGAGCTACGAAAATATAAATAACACCGTATTCAATATGACAATATCTTTAGTAGTGTCACCTCTCCGGCGTTCAAACGGTTTTTAGTCATCGTTGATCTCAGCCATGTTTTTACACGACGCAGTGTAGAAAAGGACCTCTCTATGTTACTTGTAGTGCAAGGTTGTGCCAAGGAAATAAGTATTGCTTTTTTTGTTGCGGGAAAGAAAATGTTCGCCTCCTGAAACAATTCAGTACAATCTATTTTTTTGTGATCTGTTCTGGTCATACCCTTGTTCTGTCATTTTTATATCATAGTTCGGCTTCTTGATTAAAATTAAGTAAATCGTAGTATAGGCAAAAACTTTGTGCTTTTTCTTTAAAATCAATTAATGACATATTCAACAATGCATTGTACAGGGATGTAGCGACATTAATCCGAAAGCAGGCAAATTTTGGTCACCAAAACGCTGCTCCAATGCAGATATTAAGGAATCTAAATAAGGAATGATAATCGATCGCTTCCAAAAATTGCATTAAGTCTCAGCAAGGTAACAATTTAACAATTTAAAATAATAATTCTCAGCAAGGTAATTGGACCAATGTTGTTGGCAAGATGTAATGCGTGGGACTTGTAAATCAGTTCCAAAGGCAGCTGCAGTTCTAATTGAAATATCTAAAATATTTTGGCTCTCCATGTCTACGTTGCTGCGATGATCATTTATAACAGAAATTAAACCATTAATATGACTCATACATGCGTACATATTGATAGTTTTCGATTGTAAAGCATTGGCAATAGGTTCCAATATGCCCGAGTACGTGGTTATCAGTTGAACACATATAATGAAAACTGATTTAATAACAGCGCAATGTAGTTACATTATATCAACTATCAGTTGATAGGCACGTTTTCTTGATGCTTCATTAATCATGACAAACTAAAAAGGTAATAATAAAAATTAAATTGATTCTCACAAACAATAGGCTACCGACGTAAACTTTACGGTTTGTGAGCATTTCTGCACCTTCTAGGGGAGGGCAGCAGCCCCCCCCCCCCTGCCCGTACCTCGCTACGCCCTTGGGGGGGCGCTAAAGATATAAGAAAACTAAAAAGTAGACAACTGGGAGAATACGACGAACCGCACAAAGAGGAGACCGAATATATGATTTTGGCAGCCACCTCTGGTCTGGAGCTCCAAAATACCTAAAAAATACCCTCGACTCTGTGCAGAAACGGGCGGTCCGCTTTAGATTCTCCCGTCTTAACAGACGGATTGCAATCTTTAGAGCACAGGCGTCGGGTGGGAATGCTATCCTTGTTCTACCAGTATTACAATGGAAGATCCTCCGATTAACTAGCGTCATTGATCCCTTCGGCACCGGTGCATAGTCGGGAAACACGCCAAACGCGTGCCCAACATTTGTACATGGTTGACATTTGTCACATGAGAACGGATCGTTTCTTCGACTCGTTCTTGTGTTCAACAGCTCGGCTGTGAACACCGGCCTCTGTGTTTCCTCCTTCCTACAACATGGACACTCTTCAAGTCCAATGTCATCTCTTCCTCTCCTCAAAAAGACCCTCCACACAGCATCCCAGATGACATAGGCCCCGAGGGAAATTATTTTCCTCAGGGCCTCCTGTGGAGTTAATGTAAAAAAAATACTATCTCATTCTCTCGCAGGCTAAAACATACAGATGCATGTGTTTGTCAAATCACAACGGTGCTAAAGAAGTTTCCACTTCAATAAATAATTAAAAGATTGACGGACCGCACATTTAAAACTTAGCTGGCCACAAGGAGCAGTAGGGCTGCATTACACGATCAAGGGAATCAAATACTTGAGTCGGACCGTGTTAAGGGTACCTGTACATGAAACGACGTATGAATGTGAATGATGCAAAAGTTTCAATTTAGGAGGCGAGTGTGGGTACCGCCGCCACGGGAATTATTTATTGGATAAACAACACCTTGCTATAAGTCTTGGACTGAACCCCGTTGGCGCTAACAAAAAACTGTCGAAAGAAGCGAAAGCGAGGAAGGACTAAATGCTATAGAAAGCCATGATAGTGTGAGAAAAATATGAAAAGAATGTGAGGTTGATACAAGCGTAATAAGTAAGATTAAGAAAGGGACGCTCAGATGGTTTAGACATGTAGAGCGAATGATTGAAGAAAGATTTTCTTGTATTTAGGGTGGCCAAGGGGGGGGCGCGCGCCCCCCCCCCTGTATCCGCCACTGCTGAGGGGTAATTTTCGTGGGGGGTGCCATTTATTAGTATCTGCAGAAGACAGCGGTTGTCTGATCCTGGAATTTCAGTATAAGATTTTGTAATACAATAAAATGACATTCTATTTCCTCAGTGTTTCCGCTATCACCTAGTTCAACATAATATGACCTTATTCTGCAACTCACTCCCTTGTCGCGTGGAACTGAACACATTTAAAAATATTTAAATGAATAATGGGTTGACAGGTTGATATCTTGGTTTATTCCAGTGACACATAATGTCAGTCATGATAGGTACTAATAATAATAAATAGCACTCTATTACAATATCCTTGATCGAACCACAATATAAATGGATTACTATTACCGGTTGGCAGAAGGAACAAGAAGGACTATTGTTTTTTTTTAAATTAGCTCCTCACAGGTCACAGGAAGCCCTGAGGAAAACAATTTCCCTCGAGGCCAATGGCATCTTTTGGGATAATGTTTGGAGGGTCTTTTCAGGGAAAGAAAGGAGAGGAAGATCTGGGAAGGAAAAGGGTATAAGGGTTGCGTAGGAATCGGGGAGTCGGTGTGTCCAGGAGCTACAGACGAATGAATCTATTCCTCCCACTGAGGTGCAAGGCGATGGGTTGAGAGAGTCCGGCTAGAGAGGTAAAAAGGTCTCCTTCAACCCCCGATCCGACTCGCCAGGCAGTAGGTGAACAAACGCATCCGCCACCAAGATCTACGCAAACCTCACCCCATAAACCCGGGCACCCCTGCTAAGTCTCCAAACGTAGCGAACCCTTGTGGTGACCCATGGCGGGGGGGTCGGTTACCCAAATAAATGGTTCCCAGGGCGGCGGTACCCGTACCCGCCTCCCGGATATGAATACCGCCTTCATTGAATAACACCTCTGCCATATATCACACCATGTGGAGGGGTGCCAGGGTTCATGTGAGGTTTGTCCAGGTCGGATGCCCGTCTATTGCGTGGCGGACAGGTTTGCGAAAAGCCGGGTCAGGGGGTGCTTTTCATCTCTACAGCCAGACTCCCGCGACTTATCGCCTTGCACACCTACCTACCCCTCATTCCCAATTCATTTGCCGGGCACAGGATGGTCATGACGGTCATCAATATTTTTTTTCGCCTTTACTAAATGTTATTGCTTTGTTTACAACTTATCCTTTTCTTATTTATACGCAGTTGCCTGCAGTCCTGAAAGATGTGCAGAGTGGAAGATACTATCAGTATCGCCCTGGTGTAAGACCACCATTCAGAATTGAAACGTTGCTTGAAAATGGCTTTAGCCGTGTTTAGTGACCAGATCTGAATAGCCAGGTACTTCCCAACCTTCCTCTTCCCCACCTCCTTCCCCTCCCCACTACCTTCAGCCTCACAACATACCCCAGTTGGGGATGCCATAGTCTCACTGGCTCCAGACGGGAGCAGTTGAGATTCTTGTGAGGTATTCTGTAAAAAAAAAAAAAAAGTCCTGGAGTGTGTGGTCTCCCTCTGATTATTATATAATAACTACTTTTTGTTTTTTTTTCTTTATTACATTTTTTATGCTCACTAACACCTGTAGATTAGTCCTTTTTGACCATTACAGTACAGACTGTAGGCGATCCTATATTTCCGCCACCTAACAAAGTATGTGGGGGCATTGAAGGTCTAGATTCGTTTTATTAAATGTAGAGTCGTTCATTCAAAAAAATTAGATTCTTGCGAGAACTCCGAAGGGGCGACCATAAGTCGCCTATACCGGGGTGGGACAGTGGTGGGTACTTCAATACCCCTCATTCCTTTGTTCCCTCCTAGAACCTCTTCTCCATAACATTTAACCCCTCAGTCCTCAATCATATTTTCTCAGAGGCTCAAAATATTTTCGTTTTACAATAAAATCCAAACACATGGAATATTTCTAAGCGCATCCGAAAACGAAAATCTGTTTTTGAAAGGTGATAAATACTTTCGAAATAAATAAATAGTTCGAAATAAACCCGTATTTTTTTTAACATAAAATTTAATTAAATGAAGAAATTATTAGCGAAACTCAATCGAAAATCTGGAAACAGAAAAAAAATCAGAAAAAGATATTTGCACCTCTGGGACACAAGAAAATTTTTAAAAAATTCACTGGAAATAAAAAAAAAATTGCGTGCAAACATAAAAAAGTTTTTCAATTTCATGTTTTTTCTAACAAAAATTACTGAAAACGAAAAAAAAACACGTACATATTTTATTACACAAATATTTTTTTAAAATAAGTCATTAAAAAATCATCTGAGTAATCACCACTTGGCAATATTTTGAGACGAGTTGGATAAAGCTAAAGTTAGTAAAACTGGTTGGATAAATTAATGAATATTCCTACGGTTGTTCGTGGATAATAATAATATTGGCGCCGAAGACGGCAAAACTGGTTTGGACAAACTGGACTGACTAGCCTAGGAAAAATAAATAAACAATATAACCGATGCAAATATGTAGAATATTATCCGATTAAATCAACTTTTTAACCCCTCTTGCTAATTTGTGTGTTTTTTTAAGAACAGCTCACATAGGTCCTGTAGAAGACGTTGGATTTCCCTTACTGACATGGTGATAAAAATCGAATCTACAAATTCGCCACAGAAAAATTAAAATGTGCTCCTCTATGAAACCAAAATTTCCGACCGCAATTTGAGAAATATTAATATTAGGTCCTTACAAGGTCCTTACATATGAAATTGGCGTTTTGTATGGGAGAAACATAAAGTCGATTTTTTTTAAATGTCATCATCATCATCTTCTTCCCCTTATCCTATTCGGATCGGGGACCCATTGCATCGACAAGGCTCCTCCATATGTCCCTGTCTTGTGCTGATTGTTCGGCCTCTGTCCATGGTAGCCCCATCCTCTCCTCACACAGTTTCTGGAGTTGCCTCGCCCAACTGTGTCTGGGGCGGCCCATTGGACGTCTACCCTCTGGAATCGCACTCAGTATCTTCCTCGGAATTCGGTCATCAGACATTCTTAGTACATGCCCAAGCCACCTCAGTTGCGATTTTTCTACGAAGAGTAGCAGTGGTTCAATGTTTAGATCATCTCGGATCGTGGAGTTTCTTATATGATCCCATTTCGTAACCCCTGCCACTCCTCTCAAGTACCTCATTTCGGCAGCTTGGACTCTAGAGCGTGTTCGTTCATTTAGCATCCATGACTGGTGGCCGTAAGTGAGCGTCGGGCGGTATACCGTTTTAAACACTGCCATCTTTGTTTTGATGCTCAGCTCGGCTTTCCTTATCACTGAGCTGTAGAGAGGACGCAATACACTGCTTGCCGCACTTATATAATATATAATATATTTATTTAATCAAAGTATGTACCATTGCTATCTATGCACTTTTGCCATCACATAGGTAGTTCATCGATCCCTTTACTAAAAAAAACCATTCGGACGGGAATCAATAAAATCTTTGAAGGCGGTTTGGACTGCCCCATCGGAGTTGAATTTTTTCCCTTGCAAGAAGTTATCCAAATTTCGAAAAAAATGGTAATCTGTTGGGGCAAGGTCCGGAGAGTACGGTGGATGTCTTAGACATTCCAATTGAAGCTCCTCTAATTTGGTAGCCGTCTGTTGTGCAGTGTGTGGTCTAGCGTTCTAACGCGAGTTTGTTGATTTGCTTCACTCAATTCGTGAGGTACCCACCTTCCCAATTTGCTTCAAGTGGATTAAAACAGTTTTATCACTAACACCTAACCTGCAGCTAACTCGGACGTGGTTTGCGATGGATCCGCTTCCACAATAGCCTTCAATTCTTCATTATCAACTTTGGTCTCCGGCCGTCCACGGGGCTTGTTCTGCAGGTCGAAATTTCCAGAACGAAAACGTTGGAACCAAAAACGCACTGTGTTTTCTTTTGCGGCACCGTCGCCATACACATCATTAATCCTTCGAGCCGTTTCTGCAGCACTGGTGCCACGGTGGAACTCGTACTCGTAAATAACGCGATATTTCAAGTTTTCCATTTTGTAAACTAAGTGACGCAAAGAAAAAAAACAATTAAGGAAAAAACAAATTAATTATAATTTTCGGAACACAAATACATGAGTAAATAGCTGTATAAATTTGAATTTGTAATTCCTAACCAAAGAGAAGATATTTGAGATCAAAGTTGCCACTACGGCAAAACGCCAATTTCATATGTAAGGACCTAATATATATATTTTTTACATTAGCTCCACACAGGAGGCCCTGAGGAAAATAATTCCCTCCAGGGCATATGTCATCTTTGGGAATGCCGTGTGGAGAGTCTTTTTAGGGAAGGAAGAAAGGAAGTTCTGGGAAGGAAAATGGTTTAAGGGGTGGGTAGGAATCGAAGGGTCAGTGTATCCAGGAGTGAAGTACGTATGAATCCATCCCTCCCACTGCGGTTCAAGGCGACGTACCAAGAGAGAACAGCTGTAGAAGTCAAAGGAATTCCCCCAACCATTCTCTCCCGATCCGGCCTGCCAGGCAGCTGATGGGCAGACGCGTCCCCCGCTAAGACCCTGACAAACCTCACCCCATGAACCCAGGCACTCCTGTTCACCAAACGTAGCGAGCCACTTGGGGTGACCTATGGCAGAGGTGTTGGTTATCCAATAAATGGTTCCCGGGGCGGCGGTACCCATACCCGCCTCCCAAATTGATATATATTTTTTGATACAATAAAAAGAGAGGTGACAATAAAGTTTTTATTTGATTGATAGCAGTCAATATTTCTTGGAATGCTACAAGTTGTTTGTACCAAACAAATACTGCCAAGGGATGATTGTATGCAGGGACTTTGGTGCTTGATGCTCCGTCTTTTCATTTTCTCTACAATCTCTACATGACCCAGCCACCGAAGTCTTCCCAGTTTTTAAAATTTATTAGAGTATACAAATTTTAAATTGCTAGAGTCTATTCTCGATCCAAAATAAAAACAACCCGTGGACGCGCATGTCTCCGCCCCTTCTCCCCACTGCTTACGAGACGAACGCTAACACATTCAATCCCACTATTTAAATAAATTGAATTATTTTATTAAATTTTATTTTATTTGTCTGATAAAAAATGACAACAATTTATACCTTTTAAATAATGGTAGCGGTAGTATTACCAAATACATATTGTACTTTATGTGGCATGAGATTTACCAAATTGGCTGAGGAATTAATCCGAACCTAAAAATATCATTATTGTCATTTAAAAAAAAAACCTATAAGATGATTCACTTGAAACATTGAAAGCCAGTGAATCGTCGTTGTTGTCTCAGAGGTCATGAGCAATAATATGATGGACATTCCAAAATTATCGCTTAGTACCAATAATATGTCCAATAAAATTACTCAAATACTCTGTTGTAACTTTTCCGATGCATTCTTACATGGGTGTTATTAGGCAATTATTTTGAAGGAGATATTGTTTACTTTAACATGTTATTTTATCATCGACCATACCAATTCGCTCATGTTTAATTCGCAATGTTAAGGAAGAAATCGGAACCCGGTTTTGTTGGCTTCGCTAGCAGTGACATTTACCATATACTTATTATTTATCAACCCTCTATGACAGCTGTCCTCTTTTGTTCTTTGTAATTAGTGATAATGTATTTGAACATATCGGCTGATTACCCATTTTACCACTGGGTCTGAATGGGTTAATTTTTTGTAACGCGGATTCACAGGATGATTCACGATGGTCAACGGCATACTGAATTTTGGGCGAAGTGATTGGCGGCAGCCAAGGGCCGGTGAAGGGACCGTAGCGGGGGGAGTGGTATGCGCAGTACAAACCAAATTTTGTACCATCGCGGGTTGTTCTAAATGTGGATAGAGAATAGATGCTGAACTTAATTACCATGAATATAACCTCAAACCAATGTGTTTATTGTATAGTATAATGTATCTCTTTCTTAAAATAAAAATAATCTTGAAACTTGTAAAACCTGTTTAATTAGACTGATTATCTTAAAAGACTTCAAGGCAAGTTCAAGAATACCGACAGAAATATGTATGTATTGTTAGCATTGCCACTACTTGCGGCCATTTGCTAAACCCTACACCTGTAAAGGACACGCAATACACGGCCGACGACTAGCTCAGAGTCGGCGTAAGCAAGGTTCCTCCTAAAAACAGGGCGAGTGCCTGTGGTTCGCTTGGCAATTCCTCCTCCGCCTCCTTTCCTCACAATCCCCGGGTCTCCTTCCTCAATCAGAACACAGTTTTAGCACTTAAAGGGTTTATTCGTAAAAACAGAACAGGGTGGTACACGAAACACATGGTTAACTACACTGCTAGCCTAACGAGAATTTTCTCCTCTCTCTCTACACGTTTAGTGAAGTTAGAAGTAGTTCATAGCACACGGTGTGGGAGGTGAGTAGATTGGTACTCACATAACGGGAGATGCGGAGTCAGCCGTCTGGCTAGGTACTGGGCACAAAGCACAATTCAAATAATACATCGTGAAGTTAGTTCACGGAGAGCGACTAGCGCGAATCACGGGGAACACAGTTGTTCTGCCGAAGGCCGGCGAAGGAATGGAAGCGGGGAGCCGCTCGGCGCTTGGCTACCGGCGCCGCGCGGTGTGGGGAGAGGGGGGCGGAGGGCCTGTGCAAGGGGTCAATTCGCTATTAGCTCGCACGGGAACCAATTCCGTAACGTAACAGTATATAATGCAGGTGTCTTAAAATTCCTCGGTAATAAATAACTCGGTAAATAGTGTTGCCGAATTTAAAATAGTACTTAAAAGTATTAAAAATAATGTAGCCGTATTAAAATACAACAGTAAAATCATGGGTTAGTCACAAGTAGATTTATACACGAAAGACATATTGTAGTCCTGTTTTAATAGTTTTTTTCCCCGCTTAAAAATCACATGTGGTTAACATTTTCTGTAAATTTAATTATAATATACAAAATCGGAAAAAAAAATCGTAGAATAACCCCCCAGGTTTATGGCCAAAGGACCCGTTACATTTGAACTCGTAGTACAAGCCGGAAACTGGTGAATGAAGATTATATAGAGAACTCAAAAAAAATTGCAGGTGGGTACCTGTTTGAAATTATGTAGTTGCGTGCCAGTTTTGCAGATAAAGCATACGTAATACAAGGTTGAACGGGTTTGTACATAAAAATACACCAGTGAATTAATTAAATACTGTTTATTATAAACCGCTTCGGGGAATTCTTTTCTCCTCTTAAAATGTCAAGTGTTCTTCTTTTTTCGATATTTAAGTCTCGTCTGTACATTATAAAATGACCTTCCACCTTACACGCAAAACAAATGTCTGTAAGGGATTTTTTATTTTTAAATCACATATTGTGATCGAGAATAAATTTTTCATTAATTTAATTGGGGGTTACCACAATTTACTTTTTTCAGTGAATTTTACGGCGGTACACAACCCTAATAATTTTTGTTTGCTCAAAACTCACATTTTAATCATTTCCGGCGAATTCGTAACTATAATACTTTAAGTTATAAGTTATTTATATTTTAGATTAATAAAAATACAACGATTTTAAAACTATAAAGTTAGCGGTAAGCACAAGATTTTATTTTTCTAGACGATGAATTAATAACTTCGGAAGGACACCATGGAGACACATTTTAAATATTTGTAACACGTTCTTCAGAATTATTTAAAATGAACGCGGCAGAAAGGTCGAATCTCCGGCCTGCTAGGGTGAATTCGACCGTACGTTCGTACAATACGCCGCGCGCCGTGCCGCGGCGTGTAGGTCCGTCCAATACACGGGTCGCGAGTCGCAATTTGTATACACGGCTTCTTTACTTACGTCGTTAAGATTCTGAATATATTTTAGGCTATATTGTCGTCTTAATATAAATTTGAACTCGAGGACTTGATGTTGGAACAAAGAAAGCGATTACGCGTAAAGAAGTTTAGAAGTGTGCATTATTGACAATTAAAACCTCGACTACACAGATTAACGCTTAACGTGGAGGAGAATATACACTCTCTGTAAATAAACAAAATGTATGGATGAAAAAGAAATTGCAAATGGAAATTTCAAAGGTACTTAGCTCAAGATCGGGGAAATTACATTGTTAGCTGAAAGTCGTTGCGCTAACCTATAAATTTTACAACTTACAAATTTCCCAACTGTTGAAGAGACTCTTTGAACTGAAAATAGCTGTGTCGACCTAGATCTCAGACGGGAAAATCTCTGCAAATTTCATGACACCAGGTTTTAAAGTGTAGATTCACGAGTTTTAGAGGGACCTATTATACAGACATTTAAATTATATTTTTTACCTGTTTAATCTTCCATCGTAACGAGAAAATTTGAAATGTGCGATTTCATTCAATCATGAAGAACACGCGGTGGAAAAAGGTTTGGAAGCCTGGTTCTACTTTATACATAGTAATTTTTGTTCCCTTTTTGCAACGTCGCTGTGTTTGCTATGACACATTATCCAAATCATAATAACACAATTTTATATACTTGTTAAATTACACTCTGAAGAAATCAACAATAATAATAAATAATAACGAAGAATTCCACTTTGCCCATTACATTAATTTTCTTGTTGAATGCAAACTTCGAAGAAGACATAAAGATAAACGCTTATTATTTTTAATAAACAAACTTGGTAATAATATAATGCCAAACAAATAAGCATAAATATTTATTTCTCATGAGCTAAATATCTACATGTGTAGAGGAACAATACAACAACAAAAAACCAAACAATAATGAAAAAAATGCCAATAGAGAAGGGGAATAACAAAGAGGAGAGACTGAACTTTTTACACTACATATAAAAAAAGCCTTTTCGGTAAACAACAAACAGACAAAAATAAAAACAAGTACAACATGCAATTAGCATTCAGTCACAGCGTTACGCGCCTTTTAGAATTTAGATACCCGAATTAACCAAAGAACCGTTCCCAGAGAAAACGAATCATCATCAATGAACACCAACATAGTGGCAGAATGATAAGATCCTAGAACTAACACACACTCCTTGCTTCATTCGCATTCACACAACATCTCAAAATACTCTACATATTACGAGGCTTATCCAGAAAGTAGGTGTACTGATTTTTTATTTTATTTTTTTGAAAAAGTGTACCGAATAGAAAAAAAATACAGGATATTGTTGATACACTTGTTGACTATTTTTCCAAATAATTGCTAACCCGTTCAATGCATGTGGTGAGCCGTGGCACAAGTTTATTTTGCCCTTCTCGAAGAATTCTCCCGCCAGCTCCTTCCCCCTCTTCAGGGCCACTTTCTGCACCTGCTCGTCGGTTTAAAATTTATTTTCATCCATACATGCCTTTAGGAAGGTGAAAGGATGATAATCTGAAGACGCCAAGTCAGGGGATTATGGGGAGTGGTTCAAAACATCCCAATCAAATGAGTCCATGATCTTATTGGTGGCTAAGACTTTGTGAGGTCGGATGTTTTCGCGAAAAAGGCAAACTTCTCTGGTCAGCATTCCCCTCCTTTTGTTTTGAATGCTCCTTTTGAGTTTTTTTAGGGTACACAATATTGTTGTGCATTGATGATCTCAATCTGAGGCCGAAATTTGAACAAAATGATGCCTTTTCGGTCCTAAAACACTGAGGCCATGATTTTTTTTTTGCCAGAAATTGTGGTTTTCAATTTTTTCACAGATGGGGAAGTTTTTTTTATCCAGGCATGTAATGAGTCACCCACTTTCATCTCCAGTAATAATAGAGCTCAGAAATCCTCACCTTTTTTTCTTGTAGGTGTTATTTCTTCCGTGAGTAAAAAGCAGATCATAGCACTTGGTGGGATTTTTTGCCGACAACTTCCACGCAACTGGACACTAAAACGTGGGTTTAAGTACAACAATGTTTCTGCGATGCTCTTTCTGGTCAGGAGACCCCCCTGTACCACTAACTGTTGCCAACCCTCAAAAAACTAAAAACCTCCGCCCGTTGTGGTCACAGTACACTTACTTTCTGGATATGCCTCGTACGTTGTATAATTTTTTTCATCGATACGTTTTTTTTTTTATATATACCCTTCTCATACTATAAAGCAGGGGTTGGGAAACTGCGCGAGCAGTGAGGTCTGCTAAAATTCCACAATTTTTTTTTTTGCATAAAAAAATTACATCCCGAACGCGAGAATGGTTTTCTTACACGGTGTGTCAGACAAAATATCAAGTTAATTAAATAAATATAAAATCATCTTAGTGTTCAGTGCGTAATTATAAAAATCTAGTTATATATCAAAAATAGGCTGCAAAATGCGGGAAAAACATCGACCAACAAAATCTAGACAGATCGTGTGGGTGTTTAAAATGACATTATAGCGGGGTAATTAAATAACATCCACACATTTCGTCTATAAACACAACGAGTCTTTTTTGGATACAATCAATTTACAAGCAGACAGTTCAATAATCGTAAAAATAGTAGTAACTCGTCAGTACACACTGTAACAGTAGCTTTATGGTTATTATGACAATAATATAATAACTTCAAAGAACACTAATTATCCCTTAATTACCCGTCACTTTATACAAAAGATTCACACGAGTATATCTGGAAGCTGCGCGAGAGCCCTCGGGAGGCAGACTTAACATTTTACGATCACCCACGACCTTTTATGGGTCGATCCATATGTGAAAAAAACCTAGCAGCGGGATGCAACCTCTGGCCAATAGAATTCCTTGTCTCTAAGAGACAGCAATGCTAGACAGAGAAAGTATTCGAGCGGGGAACACTTCTCAAATACGCTAAAAATAATTATATACGTTACAACCTCGAATTCAAAATTATCGTTTCCAAAAATGGGTTCACGAAAACATTTATCAAAAAGAAAATGTATTATTTCGCAGTCAAGAGATCAAAAGAAGCATTGCCTTTCACCTTTTGTTAGTCTGCAATGTTCAAATTTGTCTTCTAAGATATTGTACTTTCGAAACAAATTATCCATTGGTAGGTCGAATTATTCGACCGATTTTGTAAAACACGCCATATCTAGGTCGAATTATTTGACCGATTTTGTAAAACACGCCATATCTATTGGTAGGTCGAATTATTCGACCGATTTTGTAAAACACGCCGTATCTATTGGTAGGTTGAATTATTCGACCGATTTTGTAAAACACGCCATATCTAGAGTTGAAATATCGATGAGGAAAACCAGTCACATGTTCTTAGCATATAAATATAATTTAAGCTGGTGGACCGGTGGACTCGCGTGCTGATTCATTCTTGTTAAACCAGTCTCGTGTTCAGAATGCAAATTAAATTCCTGTTGCCGCTTTTCTAAGGAGACTATTCTCGTACCTACAACATCATGACCATTTGCTGCAAAATTCGGAGGAACCCATTACCTATGAAAATCTATATGAGGCCCGCGCTTGATACTACAAACACCGAAATGGCATCCGATGGAAAAAAACCTTACCCCGCGCTAGAGACTTAAATATATAAACAATTATTGACATTACTTTATAAGAATGAATGGGGTTAAAATAAACTATTTGGTAATTAGAAAATGGCGCTTGGCATGTAGTTGTTATTATTGAAAGTTAAATGAAAACACTTAACTTTCTCCCCAAAAGTCATTTCTGCAACCGATTGAGATATGACTTTACTATTGACTTTATGTAAGAGAACCACGGCGATGCAAAAATTGTGAGAGACCAATACCGCCATGTGCAATGGGCATTCAGATAATGGAGGACTGAATTCGGAGTACTCGACTCTGACGTCATAAATAACCGCACGGGATTCCTCGGTGAACGAGCAGGACGACTACTTGACCTTACGGATGAAAAATTCAATACCGCTATTTAAAACGTTCGCTCCGCCTTTTTTATAGATTTCAAAAACATCTTTCTTTACTCACAGAATTTGAACAATTCTTCAAATTTCAAAGTTAATTTTCAGAATAATAGATGTATGTTTGATAGTACGTAAATCATCAATAAATATAGCGTAGTAATGATAAATAAGTCATTAGAATAGCCACCTATTAGTAGGAAGATATCGAAGTAAAGTACCTATGTATTCCTTACACGGTCAAGCCGTTTATTTCACCCAGGGTTATCAACTTCGACACATTCTCAGCGGTTGAACTCATACCAGTACAGAATGCACGATTGACACAAACATATTAAATTATATATTTTTAAATGCAGCTATAACTTTGTGGTAATTCAAAGTTGAATTGTTTCATTTTTCTATGTTAAATTATATACGTTTATTTTTTCAACTTTATAAATTACATTAGTACGCTGTGCCTATCTCTAAGATAAGAGCAGGTGCCATAACAGATCTGATTTTTTGGCGACTGTAGGTCCTATGAGTACATACCTATAGTGCGGTGGTCGGCAAAATCATTGGTCAAAAGAGCCAAATATCAGCCGTAGGTAATACACACGCCAAACTTAAATGCCGACCTGAACTTGATACGATCCAGTCTCGCGCAGGTACAATCACTTTACTGACTTACACTACAATGACCGTAAGCGAAAGATACGTAAACATTACGTGTGACAGAGAAAGGCGTGCCTCTTTTCGGACATCAGTTAAACGCCTACCCATAGATAAGGATAGATGGGAAACTTTTGCGGTAAACGCATCGAATACTTTATATAATTTAGTAACAGATTTATGAATTATTATTAATAATTAGTAAAATAAAATTATTTTAAAACGTGCTATTCGTCGAAGAGTTGCACTCGAGAACCAAAGAGCCGCATGTGGCTCGCGATCCGCAGTTTGCGATATTATATACAGTATTAACAATTTATATGGGTGGTTGTGTCCTGATGATAGCCAGCCTACGATAAAAGATAATAAGGCAAAAATGAAGATAACATTTAAAAGTGACTACTTCTACGAATGTCTAGTGTCAACTTCCATAAAAGCCTCGATTACATTGAGCGAGTTTGTGAGCTCCTAGTCGGCAAGTTTAAAAGCGGGCGAATCGGCGAGTGCGATTGTTATAATGACACACAAGACTTACAACTTGCTCAGTAGCGAACTAGCTAGCGAGTTGAAACCAGTAGAAAACTGAGATACTCGAAGCTAGCTCTGTAGCAACTACGAACACAAGGTTAATTTAGTAGTTTACTAGCCAACACTCTAGCGAGTGGCGAGCGAAATAGCCCAACTTTATACTTTTTTCGTAGATTGTTCACAATCTGCAAGTTAGCTAGTAAACATGATTTTGATTACACTGATTGAGTTTACTGGCAGATAGTGAATTCGCCGGCTAGAAGCTTGTAAACCCGTTCAATGTACTCGAAGCTACAGTCGCCTACCGAACGGAGCAGCAAAATCGAACCTGATTTTAGCAGTTGGTTCAAAATTACATAGAACAACAACATTATAACACATTTCGCCGGTTATCGTAATGACAACCCTGCAAAAAAGAAGACCTCCGCCAAGAGTGCTGGTCAAACCACTATAATTCCTGTTCAGTCTCACTTCGGTGACCGTCGTGAATGGTTTCTTAGAGACCCGGATCAACATCACTAGTAATAATAATAATAATATCTGCGCCGCTGCAAGGCCAGAGTTATTGGTGTTGTTTTGGAGTACGTGGTGTTGGTGTAGCCTCACAACATTGATGAAAATAATACCAACTTAATATCAATAATTGTATTATTTGGAGATATCATTATTGTCCAATCGAGACGAAAGGTCGCGGCTTCCAACATGATATCTCTGTGGGTCATCTCTGTTTTCTTGGTTTTTAACTTCAGTTCGACTGTAAATGGACGTAAGTAATAAAAAATAAGAAAAAACGGATACAACTTGACATGGTTAATTTTGCAGGCGGCCAAAGGAAGAATTAAAGAACTTTTTTTCTATCAACATAAGAGTTTCCATATTTGTGAGGCCTTCGACTGTAAGCTAACACTGTTAAGTTGTATTATTTGAGGGGTGCGATGTGAAAAGTTGGTAACCCAAAATGAGAAAGCTTTGAGATTTGACATGCTTTAATAATTAAAGTATTGTAAAATGCAATCTATATGTTTGTTTTGGTGTTACACTAAATAACTATTAAGGCAATAGCTTTTGCTACTCTGCTTTGGCATACACTCTTTGCTGCATACATAGGTACCCGCTATTCTCCATTCTGATATAACGACTATTATTGATAATATGACTGGACACAATTATTTGATTTTCTCGATCATGCAATGTCTTTTTCCGTCGTCCCCGACTTCTTTTTCAATTCGCTTGCGAGTCATAATAATATACCTCTGCTGCCTGTAAATCTATTTTTTTACCATTTATTTGATAACCAACACCTCTGACGTATTGATTTGCTACGTTTGTTGACTTAGCAGCGGTGACTTAACAGCCCGAATTCATGTGGTTAGGTTTCTAGGTCTTGGCGGCGGATGCATCAGTCCACTTACTGCGTGGCAGGCCGAATCGGGAGAGACTGGTTAAGAGAGATCATTTAGCTTCTCCAGCAGGATCCTCTCGTCCCATTGGCTTGCACCGCAATGGGAGGGATGGATTCTTACTTCCGTTTTTTTTTTTACGTGAATACCGCACAAGAGTCCCAACTGCTCCCGTCTGGAGCCAGTGGGACTATGGCATCCCCAATTGGGGTATGTTGTGAGGCTGATGGTAGTGGGGAGGGGAAGGAGATAGGGAAGAGGAAGGTGAGGAAGTACCTGGCTATTCAGATCTGGTCACCAAACACGGCTAAAGCCATTTCAAGCAACGTTTCAATTCTGAATGGTGGTCTCACACCAGGGCGATACTGAGAGTATCTTCCACTCTGGAACGTGCAGCAAATATACTGTAATATTTTTTTAAATTAATAATTGTGAAATAACACAAATAAATCAAATAAAATTTATTTGCCACGCCGGGATTCGATCCCGCGACCCTCGGAGTGCCAGTCAAGAACCTTACCACTGGACTACGCCGGCCGTCAATTACTCTACGACCACTGACCAACAGATTCCCACTAAACCCCTCATACTTATTCCTTTCCAGAACTTCTTTTCTTTTAAAAGACCTTCTATACAGCATCCCCAAAGATGACATGGGAGCTATTGTAAAAAAAATTAAAAATTTGCAGGTAAAACCTAAAATCTTTAAATTCATGTAACTGGGTAGAATAACGAGTATTTAGGCATTCAAATATTATAACTTTGGGGTCAAATAGATAACTTGTAAGCAACCAACCTTTTTTTAAGTCTGAATTTTAAAGCAAAATAAGTATGATTTAGTGTTATTTATTTTGTTTTTTAAGTGGTTCCCAGAATATTGCTGAGTTAATTATTATTGATTAATTTACTGGAAAAACCAAGGTAACTATACCAGTGGTTCTCAATCTAATATTTATATAGATACCGCCATCGATATATTAACTATACCGCAGAGCAGATGTTATACTGATTGGTGCAATTTCAACAGGGCGATAATGGAAGTAGTGAATAGTGCAAAAATATTTTATCTTTTAACACCCCCGTTTCGAAGGGGGTAATACATTACCCCAAACGAGAGTTTTATGCGATATCTAAGTTGTTTTTTTACATAACGTACTCCACAATTTCGGTTATCCTAGAAAAACCATTCGGTAATCGGTCTGGGTTTACAAAAAAATATTCAGTTACTATTTTGATAAGATATTAAATAGTATCTATGGAATTCCAATGAAATTACTCTTCATCCGACACATAAAAACGAAAGTTTTTTTACACATAAATTCCCCCAGGGCCCATGTCATGCTGTGTGGGGGGTCTCTTTGTAGAAAGGAAGAAGTGAACCTGGTTCTTAAAGAGAACCATGTTGTAGGAGTGAGGAAACACACAGGCCGGCAAATCGTTCCACAGCAGAACTGTTTTTTTTTCTTTTTTTTAAAAGAAAGACTAACATTCCCGGGTTACGAATAACCCAACAATGATTGAAAATCTCCTGCTACCATAGGCGGCCGCTTGCTTAGTGCATTCGTGCACTGCGCTGCCGAACACCAATATACGTCAGAAGTGTAAATTAGTACATCCTCTCCCGAAGTATTCCCGCCAATTCGTTACAAAATCTTTACCAATTGACTAAACTCCCGAGCATGAGAGAAAGGTATTCGTGCACATTTTGTTATGCCCAGGCGTGACGTCACATGAAGTTATATTTCTACTGGGATCATCTCCAGATGCTGGAGTGCCAGTGCCCGTGAAATGAGCGAGGCAGGTATAGACCCGGGGACGATTGACGTGTGAAAGCAGAGAAGACATATGGTGCCTGGGTGCACTAGCGGAGCAAATGACATAACATTAAACTTGCGTAAAGTGGTCCCGAACCTTTGGAATGAAATAGTTATGTTCAACAAATTTAAGACTAGTTAACAATGTTATGTTGTAACGCCATCGGTCGCCGGCGCGGCGCATCGACCTCAGTATCGTTTCGGTTTTTAAAGCATTTTAACGGTTTTCGCAAGTTTTATTCTGTAAAAAAAATATTTAAAAATGAGTGCTACTGAAAACATTGCGATTAACGTATATTTTATCAAATGTAACTTAGTGGAGTATTTTAGTGAAACAGTTAAACTTTTCAAAATAAGTTGTACTATTCCAATGACAACTGTTGAGTGCGAACGGTGTTTTTCTACATTAAAACGTGTAAAAACATTTCTGAGTACACCATGTCCCAAGATCGGCTTAATGCTTTGTCAATGATGACCATCGAAAAAGGTTTTATAGCTTCTATACCAGACTTTAACAATCGTGTCATTGAAGTATTTTCATAAATGAAACAGCGACGAATAGATTTTCTCTACAAGTGAATGTTTGTACTAGGTATGTCACTCCCTTTAAATCACTTTATTTTCCCATGTTAATGTTATCTTTTTTTGGGAAATGCACTGCCCGCAAATTTTGTCACGGGCCGCCTCTGCCTGCTACCACCACAGAAATCCGAAAATGTTGCTTGTGTTGTGATGGAGGACTTGGCCACGCGAACACGCGACGCCCAGGTGGGACCCAAGCGCTATGCCCACTCAACCACTGACCGGTCAAACTCAAAAACTAGTGGCAGTGGTTTAACTCAAGAACTAGTGGCAGAAACGACCCGTTCTCGTGTGACAAATTTCAACTGTGTACAAATGTTGGTCGCGTATTTTTCGGCCGTGCACCGGTGAAGGAATCAATGAAGCTAGTTCCTCGGAGCATCTCTCATTGAAATACATGTAAAACAAGCACAACTTTCCCACGAGACGCCTGTCCTAAAGGTTGCAATCCATTCGTTAATATATGAGAATTTATTAAATGGACGATTCGTTTCTGGAGAGTTTGATATCACAAAAAAATCGTCGTAGGTACCGCAGAGTTTGAGAAATTGTGGCCTGAGCATGATTCTTAAAATGCAGGCTAATGTAATGTTGCCCAATAAATGAATCCGCTCAAAAGATACATAGGTAGTCCAAAAGACGAATAAGCAGGATTTGACGTATAAACCAGTCTAAAACGGAATGAGAATCTTTTTTATGTTTTTTAACCTGACGACTGCAGTTAGCGGGCTTTCGTGTTTGGCCCCGCTTTATTAAGTATTCACTAAAATACGGATATCGTTTGTGCCGTATTAGCCGCTTAGTATTAAGCAACCAATATGGTATTTTAAAACTGAAATGAAAGGTTTTTTTTGTAAAATCTGTGTTCTTGACAATATGCTGCATATAAACAGGAGATAAAATCGAACCACGAACACGGGAAAGGAAGTAAGCAACCGCAAGCGGCGTTTTGCGCAGTCTGCGGTCATACGCAGCTTTAGGCAACTTTACGCCAAAAACGTTCTAGTATACCTCTTCGAACACAGAACTATTTTTGACAGTATCCAAATTGCTCGTGCTTCTAGAACCAAGGGGCATAATCTCTTACTTACCTACCCCTTTCACTATAACAACTTTTGGCCAAATAATTTTAGAAACTTTGCAACAAAGCTGTACAATGCACTTCCACTGGCCAATAGATGGAACAAAAATTATTTGAAATTTAAATCAGACACTAAGTCGTGGATCAATAGCCAAGTGATATCAATCGAGATTTTATTGAAACCTTTTTATATAAGTATGTATTCCCAGTGGTACGATGTAGATTGCACATGTTTCCCGCATTTCTACCGATTTATTACGTATTTTCCTAAAATACTTTAAGTTTAAGCTCTTGATTGAAAGGGTAAGAACGGAAACAAAGGATAAAATATGGGATGTGCAAGGTGCCTTTATGAGTGGAAGGGGATGCATGGACCAGATTTTCTCCTTGCGTATGCTCACTGAGAAGTTTCTGGCGAAAAACCAGAAACTGTTCTGCGCCTTTGTAGATCTTCAAAAAGCGTACGACCGAGTCGACAGGAAAAAGCTATGGAAGGTGTTGTCCAAGTATGGAGTGAATGCAAATCTCATACAGGCAATTGCGTCTCTGTACGAGGGAAGCGTTGCATGTGTTAGGGTGAACGGTGATTTTACGGGGTGGTTTGACATCACAAAAGGTGTTAAGCAAGGCTGCGTAATGTCACCATGGTTATTCAATCTATACATGGATAATTGTATGCAAGAATTGAAAGATGTGGGATTGGGCGCGAAATTGAATAGTCTGAAAGTATGTTGCCTGTTGTATGCTGATGATGCGGTGCTGATCTCTAACACTATGGAAGATCTACAGTCTCTAGTATCTAGGATGAACGAAGTATGTATGAAGAATTAGTTAATGATGAATGTAAGTAAGTCTAAAGTCATGGTGTTTGAAAGGGAGAGTACGAAAACAGTGTGCGATATACTTGTGAATGATGAATACTTGGAGCAGGTGGATGAGTTTGTTTATCTGGGTAGTATGTTTACGAGAGATGGGAAGGCTGATAGAGATATAGAAAGAAGGGTAAATGCCGGTAACTCCATTAATGGAGGACTGAATGCTGTTGGCGCTAATAAAAAACTGTCAAAAAAAGCGAAGCTAGCAGTCCACAATGGAGTCCTGGTACCTACCCTGATGTATGGCAGTGAGGCATGGAACTGGCAGAGGAAGGATGAAAGTAAACTGAATGCTGTTGAAATGAGATCCCTGAGACGTATGTGTGGTAAAACCATGTATGATCGTGTTAGAAATGTGGATATCCGCAAAGAATGTAAGGCTGATGTAAGTATAATGAGCAAAATTAAGAAAGGGACCCTCAGATGGTTTGGGCACGTAGAGCGAATGAGCGAAGAAAGTAGTGTAAAAAGAATATATGATGCAAATGTGAATGGTAGAAGAAGTCGGGGACGCCCGAGGAAGACATGGCACGATCAAGTGAATCAGATACTTGAGACGGGCCATGTCAAAAGTCAGAATAATAGAAGAGTATGTATGAGACGATGTATGAATGTGAGTGAGGCAAAGAGTGTGTGCCAAGAACGAGTTGTTTGGCGGTCCGTCCTCTCTGCCTACCCCTGCGGGGAAACGGCGTGATGGTTAGTTAGTTAGTTAGTTTAAGCTCTTGAAAAAATATATGTTATTCTTGAAAATAATATCTACATATTCCCCACGCCGAAACGGCAATTAAATGAAATTCCTTTGATAGAAAAAAATCGCAATGGCCTTATCAGTAAATCGGCTCCGCCTTATAAATAAATAATAAAAAAAGTATTGTCAATCTGTTTTGAAATATGAATTAAGCCAAATTATACCTACAGCTCGTCAATGCAATTTGCATAGACGGCCAAAAGAGAGATTAACGAATGAACGAAGCATTTTTTTTAATCTATGTGAATCCTTGCATTTCAAATATCTCTAGAATCGATACCTATGAATATAATTTGTTTAAATGTAAAAAGCGCATATGAGTACCAACAGCACGGAGCCAGGGGGTCTGTGGCAACCCCAATTATTGAGGTTTATTGTTTAGTCTGAAGGGAGTGGGCACTGGGCAGATGAAGAAGATGGGGAAAAGGAAGTTTGAGAATGGCATGTAAATGTACCTTGAAAAGTAGTATTTCGACATGTATAACGAAGTGAAACGTCAATTATCTTTTAAATAAGCATGTTTATAAGCAAGTAAATTTATTGATAAGTACGATGAAGTGTTGTGTAGGTATATTTTATTTGAAACAAGAAATAAGCAATACGTTAATAAGGTGTAGTGTCCTTTTAAATAGGAAATAGGCACTTGCATACATTGGAGTGTAGGGTTAATTTCATTTTACACTTGAATTATGCAAAAATACATTGGAATTGTAGTGCGTATTCCACATAATTACACGTTTATTGCCTAATTAAATGAATATGTAGACTTTTGCTTCTAAAATCATTCTTTCACTCGAATTTTTGAATATTGTTTTCTTTCTTGACAAATTTGAAAAATTTATAATTTTTCATTAAAATCTTATAAGCAAAATAAGTGTAAAAAAAATTAAATACATCAGTTTGCCAGACCGTAAATAAATAGACAAAATTAAGTATTTAATTTATCAAAACACGTGTGCGGATTTTTTAATGATTTTTTAACTAAAATTAAAATTCTGAAAAAAAGCCTTCCTATATATGTATTGATTTATTTTACTGCATGATTATATGATTTGAAATGTGCGTTATATAATACAACATTTTGTTTGGAAATTTAACAAATCTGCCAATGACCAACCATCTTATAATAAAAATAAACATATTTTTCATTACCAGATAAAATATCAATCTTTCGAAATTAATTTATATTTTGAATATTGGAAAGAATTATATTAAGAATATTTCCGGTTGTATCTCCACGTCTTCCAACATTACTCCATTCTGCATTCTGCAGGCTTGTTATTAAAAAGGCTGCTTGGTCTTGGTGGAGGCTATGTTACGTCCTTGATGCGTATCTACGCCCAGTAAAGCCGTCAAAACCTTATTATTGACATATCTTTTGACAGACACAGACCGTTAGGTAAGTAAGTTTAGGTAAACAAACAAAATATGACGATGTTAAAAAATTGTTAAAATTCGTATGAATTCCGATTCCATGCCTCGTTCGTTGATTAATTCATAGATCAATACAATAATTTACTTCTTGCTATTTTCTTTGTCACGTGATTTAGTTATGAATATTTGGTTAATAAAATTTGGTTGTTGGCGCTAATAAAAAACTGTCAAAAAAAGCGAAGCTAGCAGTCCACAATGGAGTCCTGGTACCTACCCTGATGTATGGCAGTGAGGCATGGAACTGGCAGAGGAAAGATGAAAGTAAATGAATGCTGTTGAAATGAGATCCCTGAGACGTATGTGTGGTAAAACCATGTACGATCGTGTTAGAAATGTGGATATCCGCAAAGAATGTAAGGCTGATGTAAGTATAATGAGCAAAATTAAGAAAGGGACCCTCAGATGGTTTGGGCACGTAGAGCGAATGAGCGAAGAAAGTAGTGTAAAAAGAATATATGATGCAAATGTGAATGGTAGAAGAAGTCGGGGACGCCCGAGGAAGACATGGCACGATCAAGTGAATCAGATACTTGAGACGGGCCATGTCAAAAGTCAGAATAATAGAAGATTATGTATGAGACGATGTATGAATGTGAGTGAGGCAAAGAGTGTGTGCCAAGACCGAGTTGTTTGGCGGTCCGTCCTCTCTGCCTACCCCTGCGGGGAAACGGCGTGATGGTTAGTTAGTTAGTTAGGTTAACAAATAGAGAATATTCGATTAGCAATAAAGCGTTAAAATATCGGTCCAGCCATCTCTGCAACTGAGGGGACATCGAATGAGATGAAAATTGATCTCGGTGGCATTGAGATACCTGTTGTTTTGAAGAGGTCACGGATTCGATATCCCGTTGAATGCAAATTTTACAAGATCGACAAAAAAGCACAAAAATTATGGATACCGTGAACTACTAAAATACGTCGAAACTAAAAAAAAATGGTAGCTATTAAAAATGATTGCCTACAATTTGTAACACTCTCTACGTTTCTGAATAAATAAGAAATGAAAAATAATAATAAACTTCAATTGTGAATTACGAAATGCGTGGACTAGTGTTGAGAACCTCATACAAGAGGCACCTCAAATGTCCCATACAAACACGTAAAATGTCCCCCCACCTCACAATATGTATTTGTACCAACTCTTTTTCTTTGTATTACTACAAATATGAAGGGGGGACAAATATGAAGGAGGGACAAACATGAGGTGTGAGGTGGTTTGTTTTGTTGGACTACATTCATGTCATGTACGGGACAAATGTGAGGTGAGGTGTGAGGTGGTTGGTGTATTGGACTACATGTCATGTCACGTTGTCAGTTGTCACGTATGGGACAAATATGAGGTGAGGTGTGAGGTGGTTGATGTATTAATATACATGTAATGTCACGCATAGTTTGGGACAAATGTATGAGGTGGTGAGGCGTGAAGTGTTTGTATATTCTATGACATTTTTGTATTAGAACCGTGAGGTGGTGATGGGGTAAGCCAATTCATATATTGTGAATACCGCAGAAGCGTCCCAACTGCTCCGAAATTTTGATTTTTTATTTTTTTATTTTAAATTATTGTTAAGTGAATACCGCACAAGAGTACCAACTGCTCCAAAAAAAATTTTTTTTGAAATATTTTTTTGTTGTAAATTATTGTCATGTGAATACACAAAACAATAATTTATGAGCACAACAGTCCCAACTGCTCGAAAAGGTTTTTTTTTTAAATTTTTTTTTATTGTAAATTATTGTCATGTGAATAAACAAAACAATAATTTATGAGCACAAGAGTCCCAACTGCTCCAAAAAATTTTTTTTTATAATTTTTTTTTATTAAAAATAACAGACACGGGAGGTGGGTATGGGTACCGCCACCCCGGTATTTATTAGAAATATTAAGCGAAAATTTTAATAATTTTTTTTAAATTTATTTCCCCCCCGTAAGCGAAAATATTTTGTAACACCTCACCTCAAATGAGGTGGGACACCTCAACACCTCATTTCAATATTTGAGTACCTCATACAAACTCATCCTGATATCGTGTCCTACCCAACTCTAGCGTGGACATGGACCGAGAAATGCAAGATGCATAAGATTATTTATACACAAGGAAAAACCTCATATGAACCGATCCATGCAACCTTTATAATGATATTCAAGTAGAAAATAATGTAATAAATAATAATAACCTTCTTAGATTTAAAAATCAAATAAGGAAAATTGTTAGAAATGGGCAAATCACGTACAAGCACATAGAGCATCGTGCGATCTGACGTAAGATTTGTATTTTAAAAAACAAATTAAAAATATTATGAATTCTTTACAGTCTTTAGAATAGTAGCATAGATAGAGGTTTGGTATAAAAATGTAAACGGATTTGGATGGATTTTTTTATGTGACACCAAACAAGAATTCCCCTGTATGTAGGAGCCAGGGGGACTAACTAGGGGTTACGGCATATTGAGAGTATCCAGAGTGGTAAATAATCTCAGAATAGCCAATGGTGAAAAGAAATCAATAAGAATTTTTTAAAATGGCTTTAGCCGTGTGTAGTGACCAAATTTAAATATGTATTTAGGGATTTCGTAACCTTCACCTATCAAAATCTCTAAAGAACCAACTATACCCTCTCCCCTTCAACCCCTTGTGCGAATGTCTCGACTGTATTGTAAAATAACATCCATTATATAGCAAGATAAGGTAATCACAATTCACAACATACCCCAATTGGGGATACCATAGTCTCACAGACTCCAGACGGGAGCAGCTGGGACTCTTGCGAGGTATTCACATAAAAAAAAACTATAAAAAAATTATACGTCAGCATTTTCAAAATGAAACCTAGGTACTTTTCAATTCTGGTAAGTTGCTAAAAAGTAAAAAAAAAAAGAAAAAGAAAAAAAAGAAAAAAAGCCTACTAATCATCGCCTGAGAGGAAATCCTGTTTCGTTATAAAAAATGTTTTAAAAGATTCTAGACATATTTATATTTGATTGATTGATATTTATTCTTAATTTTTTTCCCAATGTTCCTTTGTCCGTTATGCATATTATAAAAAAATATTAAAATTGATTTTTTCAGAGAATGGTGCTTGCACGACGCCAAACAACGTGGCCGGCACCTGCATAGCGATAGCGCAGTGCCCGAGCCTCCTGGCTATCCTGCAGAACAGGAACAGAACCCCGGCGCAGACCCAACTACTGAGGGGCTCGCAGTGCGGCGGTAGCGGGACAGGTAACACAAAACAAGACAATAATAATGCTCAACCACCAATTACAGCGAGCAGGTAGGATCAGACTGTTCGTGTACCAATGGATTCAGGATTGGCGCACTAGACCAAAAGACACTAGACGTCGCTTTCTTTCTTTTGCTTGATTTTTTTAAAAGTGGTTTGAAGATTGGATATTGATTTCACAAAAAAAAACGAGTGTGCTTTAGACCACACGACTGAAGTAATACTTCACTAACTTATATCTCCCTCTCAACTTCCGTTCGCCTCGCCCGATCACACTTTTCATAACGCTCTCTTCACGCATTCACCAGCTTACTCCCCAAGTCAAGCAAGCGGCGTGCGTAAAGAAGTTTTACTTCAAAAAACTGAAACGGACCACCGACGAGAACCACTGCCCCAGATGAATTAATGTGCGAAATCGCGTCAGAAATGTCTTAATTTTTCATACAAAATCGGGAACACATTTTTACTCAGCCCCTGTGGCCGAAAATGATCCTTATTGTCAGTTAAGCGTAAGGGCAGGGTGTTTATTTTTCGCGTAGATACCGAGGCTTAAAAAATACGCGAAGGCTATTTAAATACTCAACATGGACGGTGTACTCACTGAGGGAACTGGTAGGACTACTAAAGAGACACTGCCACCTCAGGAGACACACGCAGCTGATAGTAGTGGAAAACACCAGTAAATGAAGGAAATATGAAGAGGTGAAGAGTCTCCGAATCACTTATGGTGCCAAAGGCCATGGAAAGGCACAATTTGGAACAAGGGGACATAGTAAAAAATTCAATCACAATAATGTCCAACGTGACTTTGTCAAAGACAACGGGGTTATCAAAAGAATGAGATAAAACCGAATACAGCACAATGTACCCATGGCCTGAGTGCTCACGGGAACTATGAAAACTGTAATAAGTAAGGGTAAATAATAGGTAAGGTTAGGTTAGGTTTGGGTTGTTTAGGTTTGTTGTTTTTGTTCTTTTTCGACACTTTTCTTCAATGTTTGGTTTTGTCTTATCTTGAACCTAATATATTTGTTGATTCTTAGGAGTCAGAGTATGCTGCCCCGCTCCCCCTCCTGTCACCGGGCCGAGCTGCACCACGGCCGACAACACCCCTGGCAACTGCATCAGCCTCGACAACTGCCCCAACCTCAAGGCGCTGTTCAACGGGCCCAAGCCGCTGCCCACCTCGACCGTGCAGTACCTGCGCAGGTCCACGTGCCAGGGCCCGGCGAGGTACAACGTCTGCTGCGGTCAAGGCCCCGTCAGCGGGGGCGCAACCCCAGAACCGGTGAGAACTAACTTGTCATCAGGGGTGGGCAGAGACCGCCACACAACTGTGTCTCAGCAACTCCTTGCTCCATTCACATTCATAATACAGCGTGTTAAGGGACGTCCTTGACTTACCTTAACCAGTGATTCCTGACGTTATGTAGAGTAGAAAATGTAAATGATATTTTGGTTTCTGGTAACATTTTTGAGGTTTTTTTTCAACTTAAAACATTAAAAAATCAGTAGGTACCTATCTATTAGACTGGTAGGGTCGGGGTGAGGGATTGGGCGGTTACTCTGTTAAGTGATGTCATGTGGAATTTTTATTTTATTTAAATTTCAGTTAACACTTTTTCTAATTTTTAATTTCTTTAATTGTAAACCCATTTATACTTGGATGTGAAAATTTTAACCCGCTATTTATATCAAAATGCTTTGCAGTCAAGAAAAAAAAATATAATATATACAGGAGCATGATCTGGGCAAAAAGTTCGGGGGTATTATGAGATAATATATATAAATCTCGCGTCACAATTTTTGTTCGAGATAAACTCCGAAACTACTTAACCGATTTTGATGAAATTTGGCTTACTGTGTGTAATTTGGTCCAACTCAAAAGGTAGGATAGTTTTATGCCGCTTATTGACCTCAATATTTATTATTGCGAATTAAATGTTTGTTATAGGACAACGGTTTGTAATTATTTGTAAGTTACATAAGTTTCGAGCACATGGTGGTGTGAGTTAATTTATCGACACAACACTTGGTTATCTAGGTTGGGTAACCATCCAGTAGATGGCGTTGTGTTTCGTTAGCCACAACAACGCGTGGCCGGGTTAGCTAGTAGAGATATGTGCTGAATCCATTATTTTAATAGAATTAAGCTTAATAGACCAACATTTTAATGAATCCTACAAGCAGTAGCGTTGTTCCCAATCCAACTCATTAACTGTTGAGCCGAAAAGTAAAGTGCTCAACACTCCTTAAATGCAAAAATACGCTCTTCCCAACGCAACACTCCGACCAACAGACGACGAGCGTTACTAAACAAATCACTTAGCTGATCGGAGACTCAGATTGATCAATCAACAAGTTGGGAACAGCGACCATTAGTGATTTGTCTTATAGTACTGTTTTAGTGTCTATTTTATTATATAAAATAAAAATATTGCGATGTTTAAATAACATATTTGCAGGAGGAGACCGGTCCAGCTCCCGACGTGTCCGCCTTGCTACCAGCCCCCGACCAGTGCGGCATTGAGTCCGGAGAAGAGAGGATAGTGGGAGGCAACGAGACCCAGTTGGACCAGTACCCGTGGATGGGACTGATCGAGTACCGCACTCCCCGCGACACCATCTCGCTGGGATGCGGTGCGGCGCTCATCAGCAACCGCTACGTCATCACGGCCGGTCACTGCGTCTTCGGGGACGTGCTCACGCAGCTTGGAACACCGTGAGTAACATGATTAAAACAAAACTTCTGCCATAGGTCACCCCAAAGTTCGCTACCGGTGGCAACATAGCAAGAATGCCCGGGTTCATGAGGTTTTTCCAGGTGCGTGGCGGGTCGGATTGGGGAGGCCGGATGAGGAAGACTCATCGCCTTGCACCGGATCGTCGCATGGGTATCTTCTTCTTAAATCGGTTCCACATTCTTGAGGATCGTGACCTATACTTCAATTTCCATGGCGGACTCCACTACCTCAATTCTCCCTCGCGGTTCTGTACTGCAAGGAGAGCTTCGACATGGCACCCGCCAGACGTGACCCCATACGTGGTCACTCCTGCGCACTGCTGACCTTCCTCTGCTTCTGTCCCAGATTCCCATCCATTCCTCATACCGTTTTACCTCCCAGAACCTCCTCTCTTTCGTGTCCTCAAAAGATCCCCCTCACAGTATTCCTAAATATGACATTGGCCCTGAGGGCCATTATTTTCCTGAACAATTTTTGTTTTTTTTTAAAGAATTGATATATTTAGTAACAAATATGTCAAATAAGCATAACATTCTAAACTTTACGCGTAGTCGAAATGTAAAGAAAAATATATTAGAAAGGGGGGCGCGAGGAGTGGATATATAACCCTAAAATCTCATTACACTGATTCTTGCTAACCGGCTAAAGCAAAACAGCCACCTAACAGAACATGATTAGACCGAACCCCCCTTATAACCCTTTATTCTCGTCTCATTCCAGGATCAACGTGAGGTTGGGGGAGTACGACAAGAGCACCGGCAGGGACTGTGTGATCGTCGCCGGCGGGCAGGACTGCAACGACGAACCCGTCACCATCGGCATAGAGGGCATCATCCCCCATCCGCAGTACCAGCCCTCCACCGGCAGTCAGAAGAACGATATCGCCGTGCTGAGATTGGACTCCGACGCTCCCTACACTTGTAAGTAATCAATCTACAAATTAGGACGACACTTATTAATACTACGAAAAATTAATGGTTCTTCGAGACGGATCAATGTTTGGGATAGAACAAGACAGATTCGGTTGTTGTTATTGATGCCATATTTTAAATATTACAACCGTATTGATAATTTTTTTTTTTTTTTAAGTTTTCTTTATTCATTAAATTTTTCATTACACACATAGGGGACTTTTCGACCACCATGCTAGGCACATGCCCGTGTGTGTTTTATTTATTTATTTACGCCTATTTAGGCTTTTACATACATATATATAACAATATTAACAAAATTATACTGGTAAATAGTGCAGGAAACTACTGTTTAAAACACTTGCATAAAAATAAATACAAAGTAAAAATATTAGGTATTGAATTTAAACCACAGAGTATGTAGGTACATAATATAATAAATCTGAAATAGTTTTTTTTCTTTCAGCCGACAAAATACTGCCAATGAGTTAGTCAATTTTAATAGCTTTATCAAAGTATTATTCCCTTATGTGATGAAAAAAACTTCAATAAGGTGGGCTTATATAATAAACTTGATGCACTAAAGATATCAACAACTTCAGAGTATTTGTTTCCAAGCTGTTGAATCCGTCGCATAGGAGTAAAATATTGACTTGTTGACTTAGAATTGCTACAATAATATGGTAGGTACTGTCTTGTGACTGACCTGCCTGGAGTATGAAAAGAGATTTCATATAATAAATCAGGGGTATCAAACATTGAATTAATGATTTTATACAAACAGGTTAAATCGGAAATGATTCTACGATCAGATAATTTTATTAAATTTAATGAAGAAAGTACGTTATCGTAATTTAGGCATTCACTAGGAATGCCCATTTTAAAATTCACATATCTTAAAAATTTATTTTGGATTCTTTCAATCGCATGTGAATGAACCTCATAATTTGGGGACCAAACCATGGAATTGTATTCTAAATGACTCCTTACGAGTGACATATATAATGTTTTTACAGTATTGACATTATTGAAATCACTAGATACCCTTAAAATAAATCCCAACATTTTCAAAGCTTTATTGGTTATTATTTCTATATGCTTGATAAAGTTGAGTTTCGTGTCAAACCAAATACCTAAGTCATTAATTTCCGAGACAGATACTAACGACATATTGTTAATGGAATAATCGAAAAATATTGGATTCTTTATTCGATAAAAATTTTTGGATTGTATCCTGAACTATCTGTAAAGTAAAATGACAATGAACAAAGAGGGTAAAGAGATTTGGTAGATAAAAGAAGCAGGTGGTCTGAGAAAGGAGCTTCAGGAGAGTATAGTTTTGATATAATGGCATACAGAGCTCCGAGCCAAAAAGGTACATTTCTCTTTCATCGTGATTTTATATTATTTGATTGTTGACAAGAATATATATATATAAGTCAGAAGAGGATATGTTCAAGAGAATGGAAGAAGTCAGAGTAGTCCCAGGAATACATGGCACGATTAAATTAATTGTATATTTGAATCAGATCTTTTAAATAATTGTAATAAGTAATGACAGAAGAGTGTGCATGAGACTAATTATGAAAATTGGCAAAGAGGCAAATGCGTTTTAAATGCCATATCATAGGCAATAGAGAACTCCAGTCCAATTTTTTTTATTTTTTTAATGAATAATAACCTTCTAACTTAAATAACTGCATCTTTATTAATTTAAACTTTTTAGAGTTACTTTTAATAGTTAAAATAATTGTCAAAGTTTTAATTTTTCAAGACCCCCCGAAAACCACCGTATGTATGGTGAATCGTGTGACGTCATCACTCCTGAAAAAATGCTATACGATTCTAGAAGTATTCTCCCTAGAAATAGCATTACTATTTTTTTGTGCAGTAGTTTTTGAATATTTTCAATAATAGAGATAAACTAATAAGAGATACCTTTAGAAACAACAACTAACACAGAAACAGATAGAACACAACAACTAAATCTCTACAAACAGTGTGTAAATAAACGAATAAATTAATACGATGGTTTGTGTCATATCATACATTCCCATACAATGACTTTACGGTGACGTCACGACACGTCGAACAGTGACGTCACCTTGACGGCGTGTTTTTACGATCCGATTAAAAACTATTCAGAATCAGCGTTTATTGGTCTATATCTATATGATCATATTTTTTAAAGCCTGAATATTGTTCACTGGAGTTCCTTATTGCCAATATTTTTTTGTTCGTGTCTTATCTACATAAATATTACATTGTAGGCAATCCATTCCTCAGGCCAGATAACCCAAAATCTTTGCTTGGCTCACAAACTCACGCGCTAATATTTTTAATGACATATTTTAAGACATATTTTAATGACAATTTTAGCGTTGCTCTACCCAATCCCGGATACGTGCCTCGTATTTTAGCTCTTCGCATCATTTCAATCGCTCCTTAATATAATGTAACCATCGTATTACAGATTTCATCCGTCCAATTTGCCTGCCGACCTCAGACATCACCCTGCAGAGCGACATCCAAGCCATCGTCTCCGGCTGGGGAGCCACCGAGACGGGCAAGTCCAGCAACGTCAAGCTTCACCTTCAGATCCCGCTGGTGCCACTGGCCAGATGCCAGGTGGCCTACAGCAACCCCCGCCTGAGGGCCGAGCTGTGGGACAAGCAGATGTGCGCCGGGGGGGAGGTGGGCAAAGACTCTTGCAGGGGAGACTCTGGCGGGCCGCTGATGGCAGCAGAGAACCTGCAATGGACCCTACACGGCGTTGTCAGCTTCGGTCCGACGCCTTGCGCTTTGGCTAATGTTCCCGGGGTCTACACAAAGGTCTGGGCGTACAACGACTGGATCAAGAGGCAGATCAAGGCTTAAAAATTTATTATATATATAACCTTCAACAGTCGGAAGAAGGAGCGTAATTCAAAATGAACTGAGAATGAACAGACATAGCAAGTACGTCATTATCTCAATAACAAACTAAAAGAGTTTTCAATGTATTTTTTCTACTTTAATAAAATTCAACAAACAGATTTTTAAATATTGTTTTTTTAATTAAAATTCAAAGATATTTAAAAAATTTTATTGTTTTCAAGTTTAATTTGCAGAACTAAAATTTTCGTGTTTTTTTTTTTAATATTTAATATCTAATGTTATCTATTATATCAATTAATAAAAAAATGTAGTTTATTTATAAGCAAATTCGATGCGTAATTTTCATTATGAGAGAATGCTGTTTCCCCTTCCGAAGGCATTATCAGAAATTAAAAGCAATTTTATCTATAAGTATAATAAATGGATCGTATGTGATCCACAGTTTGATAATGCCTTCGCAAGGCAAAACAGCTGTCATGCGTAATAATTATTACTATAAATAAACTGTTTTTGAAGTGAAAACTTCTTAAACACCGTTATGATTTGAAATTCGATGATATGAAAAAGTGACACTAAAAAGTGACACAAAAACATACATCTACAGGATTTAACCTGCGAGAGAATGAGATAGACTAATCGGTCTCCTCTTTGTGCGATTCTTCGTAGCCTCCCACCCTTGTCTACTTTATTTTTCTGAAGGTTTCACTTCTACCGCGTGTGAATTGCACTTTTTTTTTAAATAAATTAAATAATAATATTTTTGTATAATATCTTCAAATTCAATAATTGCACGTAATTCTGTGTAATCCTGTAAAGCATGGGCGAATATTTCCCCGATGATGGCTAACCTCAGAGGGTACCAGAAGAAGAAAAAAAGGCGCCGCTACCCGCACTTCTACCGATTTCTTACATATCACCCTTAAACATTTGAAGTTTTTAAGGTCTTAAAAAATATTTGTTATTTTTGAAGATAAGCCTAGACGATGCCCACGCCGAAACGCAAATTATATGAAATTCCCTCCATAGAAAAAAATCGCAAAGTATGCTCCAAAAATTATTAAAAACAAGCCTGCTTCTTATAAATTATATTTGTGAAAAAATTTACAATGTTTCTTTAAATGATTCTTAAGAAGCCTCCCACGAGATTTTTGGTATATTTTATTTATTTTAAAAGAGTCGTGTTTTATTAAACATTTTCGCAATTTACGCATCGATTTTGACGCTTTAAATGTTAGTGCTCTCCTCAAACATTCGTAATTTCATATCTCTCCATCGTCTTCTTTTTGACCCCGGTTGCGGGCCCTTAAGTAGCGTCATACACAGTGGCGGACTAAGGGGGGGGGCGGGGGGGGGGGCGGTCCGCCCCGGGCCCCCAGTCTGGGGGGGCCCCTAAACGCCTCCATGTTCCCTTGATCAAACCCTAAACAAGGCTTTAAGACACCACTGTAAAAAAAAAATTGTAATTTTTATTTCATATTTTGATGGATGCACTTGTTAAGAACGCTCTCACCAATTTTTTTTAAAGTAAATTCGAAAAATTGACAGAGATACAGCATTTTACGTGAAACCGTTTGGAACAGTTTGTATGTTGAATTATCCTTCAGCAAATTGAGATTGCGTTTTATTTTTGAATGAATTTTATTTTCTATTTTTTATGGCGAATTTTCCTTGTCTGGTATCATAGTCGGGGCCACTACTCAATGCACGTCCGGGGCCCCTTTACCATAGGGGCCCCTAGCCGAGGCGTAGCCCCTAGGCAGTGGCCTACACTGCCTTGTGGACAATACGGCCCTGCCAGGGCTGGCTTAAACATGTCGGGGCCCCTGGGCAATGCACGTCTCAGGGCCCCTTTACCCTAGGGGCCCCTACCTGATGCGGGGCTACTAGGGAGTTGCCCACACTTCTAATGGATATTACGGCCCTGGCTATAGTGACTGGATTTTCGAAGGCGGTTGCCTGCACTGCCTTATGGACAATACCAGGGCCGGCTTAAACATGTCGGGGCCCCTAGGCAATGCACGTCTCGGGGCCCCTTTACTCTAGGGGCCCCTACCCGATGCGGGGCCCCTAGGCAGTGGCCTACACTACCTTATGGACAAAAGTGGCCTGCCAGGGTCGGCTTAAACATGTCGGGGCCCCTAGGAATGCACGTCTCGGGGCCCTTTACCCTAGAGGCCCCTACCCAATGCGGCGCCCCTAGGCAGTTGCCTATACGTCTTATGGATAATAGTGTAATGGCTATAGTGACTGGATTACCGAACAGTTTAAGACTTCGTGCATGGTGCATGCAAATAAGATGTAGGTACAGTTTTTCTAATATGTTGTCAACCAGGTTGAAAAACGTAGTTTCGAGAAAAACGCATTGAAAGTTTTGCTGAAGGATAATTCATCATACAAACTGTTTAAAACTTTCTTTAAAATTTCTTAAAATTTCCTTGAAACTTTAGGTGATAGCATTATTAACAAATGCATCTTTTAAAAAATGAAAAAAAAGATTTTTTTTACAGTGCCCTGGTGCCTTGTTTAGGATTTGATCAAGGGAATATGGAGGCGCTTGGAGGTCCCCCAGGACCAGAGGCCCGTGTGAACTTAAAAATTGTAAAATTACATCAACTTTTAAACTGGGGGGGGGGCTCATTCAGCTTTGCCGCCCCAGGCCTCTGACGGGCTTAGTCCGCCACTGGTCATACACAAGGAAAAAAAATCTAATTCATGCCAGTTTTCATCGGGTTACATTTTTTTTTTTTTGTTAATAATTTTATTTATCTTAAAAAATGGAACATGTTACAGTGTTACTTTTCCTCAATTAAAAGCATTTGCTTGTGGATGGAGGAGCTTGTGGATACATTTAAAATTATTTTAAATATGTACAATTTATACAGTCAGGTGTTTCACATAATATATACACAGATTCACAGTTAATATACATACACCGTTAAAACCCAGTTTAATCATATCGCAATCGAGATCCTTTAACTAAAAGATAAAATCATCCACATTCATCATAGCAAGGTATTGTATTTACATTTATCACAAATGTTTAGAAATTGATAGCTTTTCGTAAAATCTGAAACTCAATCCTCACCGCCTACCTTTTATTTTTATATTCAGCATTCTGATAGAAAAATAATGACTCAAATTTTATGCAAACAAATTTATTTATTTTACACGACAGCGACATCTATAGAATACAGCCTGAAACAAGTTCTTTAGCAGCCAACACTTTCACAGTGTGATTTTTGTACTAGAATTGCTGCGAAAAATCAATAGAGTGCCATCTGGTAACTGTTGGTACCACTCAATGAATTTATTATGAGTGAATTTAAATTATTGAAGATTTATCTAACATTTTAATAAAATAATATATATTCTCTATTAGTAACACATTTTCGTGTTTTAGTTTCTTGTAGGAACTCATTGGTTCCATGAAAATTGATCCCCAAAAGTTGGCCCCCGCCATACTTAGGTATATAAAATATATAGTCGGTTTAGGAAAAGTACGGTGTACGTGCTTACACAAAAAATAACTATTTGAGTCCCAAAGGGTTTGCAGAGATGGTGTACCGCCGAATAATAAGAGTTTAAAACATATTATGATGGTGATTTGTTTTTGGGGTATTACGCCGTGTTGCGCTACCTTCTTCTTTGACTAACTTTCGGATAGCGTTACAGTGTCCATCATCAGGGCCGAAACGTTGGCTATAAGGGACAGGTCTCTCTCTCTCTGGTTTCAATCCTGAGATTGGTTTGCAGCAATGTCCTCTATTCGTTTCTTCCACTCTTCCCTGTCTTGTGCGGCTCTTTTGAAGTCTGCATATGATGAGCAGCGCACGTCCACCAGCAGGTCCTCCAGGTACTCTCGGCGTGGGCGTCCCCTAGCGTTACGTTAGCGGGACAGGTCATTACGGCGCAATACTCCAAAAATAAATCGCTATATACTTTTGTTGGTGATAATCTAAAATCAAATCCGTATAGGGGGCCATCCATAAATTACGTCACACCTTAAAGGGGGGGGAAGGGGAGTAGAGAAATGTGACATTGTGTGACAAGGGGTATGGGGGAGGGGTGATCAGCTCTGTGATGTCACATGTAAAAAAAAATTGAACTACTGATAATTAATATACATATAATAGATGTAAAATTGCAAAATATGTGACGTCACACTAGGAGGGAGGGGGTCTCATAAATGTGACGATGTATGACAGGGACGGGGGGGGGGGGCGGTAAAAAAATAATTAGCGTAATTTATGGATGGCCCTTAAGAGGAAATACCAGCGGCGCTTTTTCCATACAAACGTATTCCCCGTTTATCTCTCTGGATTTTGACCCTAGAGCAAAATGTTTTTTTACATAATATATATATCGACCACTAGCGTGTCGGTACGTTTTGCTTTTTTTGATAATTTACTTTTTATAGAAGTTAGGACCTTCCAAAAATGAATAAAATTGCCTGGTTTAAACGCCGTCAAAAGACGTTCAGTATACAAACTAAACAATGTATTTTTAAAAAAAGCAAAACGTACCGACATAGAATATTTTCTTCTAATACAGTTAGTGAAAAAAAAATTAAAATCGGTCCAGTTTTGGAGAAGAAAAATGGGGAATACAAAACATCGATTTTGACGATTTTATTTAGGTATTTTCGGCCCGATATGCAGTTGTCCCTTTCGCTCAGTTCCCCTGAGGGGAGCGCGGAGTGGAACAGAAGACATTCGTTACAATACCTATCGACGATATTTTTAAATGACCGGCATAGCTCTTAAAACATTTAATATCATAAGGAAAAAACTGCTCGTCTGCATACTGAGTATACCAGTGTAAAAGTAAAAAATCGACACTTTAAATAAATTCGTTTGATATCGATCTTATTATCGGTATTTTAAAGTCGATTTAAATCTCGACGGTAGGTATTTTAAAAAATTCTCGCTATCGCACCGCGCTCAAAAAAGAACTAGCTATCGATGTGTTGGTGAGACCACGTGAGTGTTTGGCTTGTACACCCTCTCGCCCCCTTTGCGTCTCATGCCTACCGTCTTTCGCCTCATACCGCCATATCCAATATTCTGTTTAGATAAAGCATGTTTCGACTTATTTCGTCGCTAATGAAGTTTTTGAATCGGCCTTGCGGTGTGACAGAAAAAGGGCCCATTATTTTTAAACGCACGAGGTCTGCTATTGTCGGTTATTTATAAATATCGTCGATAGGTATTGTAACAATGTCTTCTGTTCACGCTTATTACCGACAAATTACGAATTATTTTACTAGAACTCTATGTAGGTTAGTAGTTTTAAAGTTTTCACTGTATTTGCGTTTATAAATATGCAGTCAAACCAACTACATCGAATTATTATATACATACATATGATTATTCTCTATGATACATTAGTTATTATTGAAAATTAGTATTAACCTCTCAGGCCTCGGGCCTGTTTTTCGAAAAGTCAAAATATTTCCGCTTTCCAATAAATTCCAAATAACTTTAATATTTGTGAACGCATCCGAAAACTAAAAACTGTTTTTGAAAGATGATGAAATACGCTTTCAAATTTTATAATTCGAAATAAACATATAATTTTGTTTTTATTTTATTAATAACTAGCAGACCCGGCCACACGTTGCTGTGGCTAACGAAACACAACGCCATTTACCCAACCTTTATAAAATCCACACCATCCGCTCGCCAGCTGCCCGCTGCGCGCTGCCCTTTGCCTAAATTGAATATTTGAATTTCTTGGCTTTTCTCTACTATAATAAGCATTTATTATACACATAAACCTTCCTCTTAAATCACTCTATCTATTGGTGAAAACCGCATGAAAATCTGTTGCGTAGTTTAAAAGATTTATGCGCACATACATTTTGAGCGACTTCATTTTATACTATGTAATGATGATGATACCACAAAACTTAAATTTCTACTCATATAATTTGGCACTTACCTATCTTATTAAAAAAAAAACTCAAAAATGCATATGCAACAAAAATGTATTTTTGACCGATTATCTCTATCTCTACATATTATAAAGTCCCCCGCGCCATCTGTCTGTCTATTCGCGATAAACTCGAAAACTACTGAACGGATTTTCCTGCGGTTTTCACCAATATACAGAGTATTTCGTGAGGAAGGTTTAAGTATGCAATTTGTCAATGATTTGTGTAAATTGGTTGAAACATAACGATAATTGTTAGAAGTGTCGGAAATAAGTCCAGCCGCCTGGTAGCTTTCATCGAAAACGCTGCACAATCCTTTTGGGATATAACCAGGGCTGGGCAAAATACATGCTTTGCTGTAATTGAAATACAAATTACAAAATACTTTTTCGCATGTATTTAAAATACGAAATACAAAATACTTTCAAGTCATGTATTTGAAATACAAAATACAAAATACAGTATTTTAACCATTTTTTTCTTTCAAATACAAAATACAAATTACAAAATACAAAATACATTTGGTTTTGGTAGAACCGTTGGTTGCAATAAATTGTCATAAATGCCCTTATCTAAGGGTGCGTTTAAATAGAAGCAATGTTGAGCAGAGTGAAACAGAGACGTGCAAAAATTGACCAATCATATTGCTCAAAAGACACATCTCATCTCCGCTTCACTTGTAAAATTTGTGGTAAAGGACTCAGGTGTTAGGTAATATAATAATAATATATTATTATTATAACACGACATTTGTATAGCGCTATTTTGTTTTATTTCTAGTGACCGACCGAAGGTTCGGTTTCGGTTTCGTCAAGGTTCGGTAAAAAAATCTAGTTTCGGCATCAGTTTCGGTTTCGGCAGAAAATCTGCCGAACCTTCGGCCGCACCGAAACTCTGCATTTGTGAATTATCGCGTGCCGTTTGACTGACTTCCGGTGAGTTCGTGGCTCGTGTGTCATCCACCATCATCAACTGAGTTCGCTGGCCGGTCCGGCGTGCTTGTATTGTGAGTTTATGTAATCACAAACTTCAATTATTTTTATTTATTTCATTCTAATTTTAATTTTATTTAACAAGTGTAAATAAAAATTAAAATCTAATCTCCTTCAACGGAAGCGATCTTCTGAATAGTCCCTCCTTTGATGTGCTTGGTGTAAGGCCCTCCGTTCATGGAGATACTTACAATCTTCGTAATTGTGGCGAAACCACAAGTACCCTGATGATATACATACTACTTTTTAATGCTAGTCTCCGTACACGGCGCTATCCGAAATATACTATATAGTCACATGAGAACGGGTCGTTTCTATGACTCATTCTTGAGTTCAACAGCTCGGCTGTGGAACCCGGCCTCTATGTTTCCTCCCTCCTTCCTCTCCCCAAAAAGACCCTCCATACAGCATCTTCAAAGATGACATACGCCCTGAGGGAAATTATTTTTCTCTGGGTCTCTCATGTGGAGTTAATGTAAAAAAATGTTGTGATTGTAAACGCAATTAAAATTATAGTACTCAATTTATGAGGTCCTTACTTTATAGTGAATAAAAGTGTAAAAAATAAGCCGAATTTCAGTAAAAAATAGATTTTTAACATGTCTAAAAAAGTTTCGGTTTCGGTTTCGGCCGAAACTGAGAAAGATATCGAATATTCGGTTTCGTTTTCGGTAGAAAATCCTGTTTCGGTCGGACACTAGTTATTTCACTTCAAGTGCGCTCTACTGTAATTAACTTAAAAATAGTTTAGTATTCAGTCAAATTATTCCTATAGTGCTTGATCTAATACTATGACACAAAAATGTACAATACAAAGCAATGACAAGCATTACATAATATGATACAAATATGATAGAAAATGTACAATAACAGTGCTATTATAGCACAGGACGTGTTGCCAACTCTAAATATTAACAAACATAACATATAGCTCTGGATTCTAGCGTTTTTAGTCTACGTATTATCTATGTCAGTTTATTTTTCATTATCATTATTAAGATCGCTAAATGTATTTGAAAATGTATTTTGAAGCCATAAGTATTTGAAATATAAATTACAAAATACCTCAGCCCCATGTAATTGAAATACCAATTACAAAATACATTTTTAGGAAGTAATTGAAATACAAATACAAAATACGTATTTTTATTTCAAATACGTATTTCAATTACAAGTATTTCAAATACTGCCCAGCCCTGGATATAACAAAACAATTAATGGTGGGATATTCCTCTTTTATAGATCTACAAAAAAGTCCGCGAAGGCATATATCTATCTTTTACGGATAGCTTACTATACACATTATATCTAAAATGCAATTGATAAGAATAATAAGATAAGAAGATAGAATGCGTATAGTAAAAGATAGATATATGCCATCGCGGACTTTTTTGTAGATCTATAAAAGAGGAATATCCCACCAAGCGTTGTTTTGTTATATCCCAAAAGGATTAGGCAGCGTTTTCGATGAAAGCTACCAGGCGGCTGGAATTTTTCCGACACTTCTAACAATTATCGTTATGTTTCAACCAATTTACACAAATCCTTGACAAATTACATACGTAAACCTTCCTCACGAAACACTCTATCTATTGGTGAAAACCGCATGAAAATCCGTTCAGTAGTTTTCGAGTTTATCGCGAACAGACAGACAGACAGACAGACAGACAGAAAGACGGCGCGGGGGACTTTACTTTATAATATGTAGAGATAAAAAAGGTTTAAAAATAGCCCACCTTAAGTTTTTTTCTAATTAAAATTACGATAACGAAAAAGATAAAAGCACTTACATATTTTATTAGACAATTAAATCTAAATGGATTTATTGTGTTGTGTGTATCATACGTGTGAGTTGACATGTTTGTAAATAATAATGTTTAAAATGTTAGATATATCGCTTGCTGAGGTTTGATTTGTACTCCTGTATTTTTGAGTTTCTTTAAGCAGTAAATACAAAAAAGGATGTGTTAGTTCGTTCAAAATTCAATAAAAAATGTTGGTCTTTTACCTATAGATAGATTTACCTACACATTTTTTTTAAATATTTATTACAGTCAGTTTGAAATAAAGGAAACAAATATATAATTTTTTTAAACTTCAAAACTTTTTATTTTTATTTTCAACTTTATAAAACCTTAAATTGTAATATTTAATTACATGAAGACAATATTAGCGAAACTTCAACCCAAGGCTTCAGGCCCAACTTCATAGTACAAAAAAAAGTGCAAAAATCACTTACTTCGCAATTTTTGCAATAAAATAAAAGCACTTAGAAAAAAAACCAACAACGCTAAAGGCTTTGTACCAGTTCACATAAGGAAAAAGGTTGAAGCAAACGTTTTACGTATGAGAAAAGCTATAGTTTGAGCAGTAAATTACAGAAAAGAGCAAGAAAACACGGCACAAAGTGATAAAGTAAAAAATCTGAAAATGGACAAAAAAATGCCGCAAACCATGTTTTTGGTGATCATACAAAATGTTCGTCATACTATTGCAAGTCGGAGAAGTATACTAATGATCCAAATTTAGTAAGCGATCTTCAAGATTGTGGAACAGGACTGATATTCAACAATTATTGTCGTCTCTAATAGCAAATGCAGAAAGTCTTATTATTAACGTGACAAATAACACTGTGGAGCAATTCAACAACGTTATAGCCAAATTTATAGGCGGAAAAAGAGCAAATTTTACAAAAATGGGATAACTTCAGCAGTTGAGCTTCTTGAGCAGTAACTTCGTGGAATAGTGAAATGACAACCCATTCACGAATACAAAAAAAATCCAAGGCCACAGTCCTGGCAACTACACGAAGCATTTTATTGAAAGAAAACGACGTTCGAAGGAGACAATACAGAGGTGTCGAAAAATAAAACTAAGGTATTACGAAAACACGACAGAAAAGAGAAAAAAAGTTGCAGGGCCTGATGAAAATTATGGTCAATTGGAATTAGATCCAGATATGCCAGCTGAATTATTTGAAACGATAAAGAGGAATTTTTCAAAGAATTATCTCCATCGAATAAGGATGAACTCGAAAGGAATACGGTGGGCCAAAGCAATAATAATTTGTGGACAATTGAAAGGCGTAAGCGGCTTACAGCTTCTAACTTTGGACAAAAATATGTAAGCTACGGCCAAAAACTTCAGTTGCGAGAGTATTAAACTCGCTACTGTACTCGCCATTTAAAGGAAATATGGCCACAAATTATGGGAAAGAAAATGAAAACCAAGCAATTGAGCAATTTACAAAAGAAACAAAATTAGAGGTATTCGCCTGTGGACTATTTATCGATGAAAACAAAAACTTTTTAGCGGCAAGTCCGGATGGCCTTTTTGGCAAGGATTCTATAATTGAAGTGAAATGCCCATATAGTATAGTAAATATGTCACCAGAAGAAGGATTTGAACAAAAAAAATTGATAACTGTAAAATTGAAGACAATGCTTCAACATTAAAACGGAATCACAATTACTTCTACCAAGTACAAGGCCAGTTACACATTACTCGTCGTAAATACTGTTATTTTGTCGTGTGGAGTCCTAAAGGTTTGCCGTATGAAAAAATTGAAAGGGACGATTCAATCTGGCAAAAAATTGAACCACTGTTAGAAAAACTTCTACCACCAATGCCTTTTACCAGAAACAATTGACGGTCGCATATCAAGAAATTTACCGGCGAGAGAAAGATCTAAATCATAAATTGTTTAAAATTCATTGTATAGTGGTACCTCACATTGGAGGCACCGAGGAAAAATAATCGCTCAGGGACTTTGTTGGAGAAGTTGTTGGACATCATTGGAGAAGCTGTGTGGAGGGTATTTTTAGGATAAGGAAGGTGTAACGGACGTGTTGCTCTCCCTCATTGTTAAATTATAATTTGCTAGTTATGTACAATGCCCCGGTGCAACCAATAAAGCTTGTGTGCCAAGTTTGCACCGGGAGACATTCTAGACTCTTATATTTTAATAATTAATGCTTAATTATGCTTATTTACGCCTCCAAGGCAACCAGGCTGACTAGCCTCCTTTTATTTTTAATTAAGACCCCTTTGAGGGCCTTAATTTCCAGCCTTAGGCTGAAGCCCTGAGAAGGGCCATTTGCCTTCCCTCCCTTGCCGTTCTACTGTTATGGCACTGCAGGAGGCGGCAGCTCCGCCAAGCGGGCTGCTCTCTATTTTTAATTATGGCCCTTTTCAGGGCCTTTTTTCGTCCTGGCCACTAAGTTCAATAATACCGTGCCGCCAGCAACGATCTTTTTCAAAACACATTTTATCAATTTTAAATGTCCTTTTTCTTAATACACAGATGCCCTGGTGACACAAGTAAAAACTTGGATACCAAGTTGCCACCAGGAGACATCCTAAACTTATTATTTTATCGCCTTCAGGGCTATTTCTCCGGCTACAAAGCCAAAAAACCAGTTTGGGCGTCCCTATTAAGGGCCTTTATATTGGTCAAAAATACACCATATTTTAATATAACTTCGTTTAAACACCCCGTAGGACGCTGAAACTAAGACGTTTCAGTGCAGAGTCCTACGGGGCATCCATAGAGCCATAAATAAACATTGCAACTCTTAAACTGCCAGCGCTATCAGCACTTGAGCAGATTTTCGAGACTTTAGCATCATTTCACTTTTTCTCCATTTTAAAAATCCCAGGACCTCGTAAAGCGACGGAACCAAAAGGTTTCGATAGCCAAGCTTACGGGGGACCTGGGAAAAATATTAACTTCTTTGTAACTATTCAAACACTTTGTTAAATAACAAATACCTACCGACAAAAAGTCAAACTTCCTTAAAATCAACCCAAACTCATCAAACAAAAAATCTACGAATGTAGAACATCCGTAGAAACACTGTAGTTTTAAGGAAAACATTGTAAATACATTAACCTGACCTGTATAATTATTGTAAAAACCTAATTTTAATCGACCACTTTCAAGGAAATGGTCGGCAAAACCAGCGGCAACAGAAAACCGCCCCTTATATGCAAAACGGGATAGGTAAAATCCCCCACTCTAAAATTGTACCACGTGACCGTTTTTTCACACGAAAACGGGTATAAAAAGCGTGATTTTTTGGGTAATAAATCAGTTATTTTTCATCATTCAAACAAGTCTTTTATTTACTCTACAAGTGGTCCAGACACCTACCTCTGGAAGTCTGCGACCTGCCGCCAGCTGCTGCCTCCTGCCGAAGTTCTGCCTGAACGAGAACCCGGTGCCTACCGCTGCAGTCGGCCCTGACTCTGGACACTGCAAGGCACCGCTCAGGCAGAAACGAGGCGCATCCAGGGCCATACCACTGGATGTAGGGAGGCCAGCCTACTACAATCACCATCATCAGCGTGAGCTAGTGGAAGGCGTGCACAAAACCGGTGCTTCTATTTTACAGTCTTGTAAAGGCTTGATACGTCTGTTACAGAAGGAAAGGAAGTTTTGGGTAGGGAAAAGGTAGGTAAAAGTATGAAATGATGGTGGAGAGTCCAGCTGTAGAGATCAAAAGATCTTCCTCTTCCAGTTTCTCCCAATCCGGCCCGCCACGCAGTAAGTGGACAAAATTATCCGCCACCAAAACCCATGCAGACCTCATCCGTGAACCCGGGAACCCAGGCTCTGTCACCAAACATAGAGGACCACTTGCGGTGACCAAGTGGCGGGGGTGTTGGTTATCCAATAAATGGTTCCCGGGGCGATGGTACCTAAAACGCCTCCCAAATTGAAAATTTATTATAGTACTTGACATAAAAAAATTTAATTTTGCACAATTTTAGTATGAAAGCTCGGTCAGTATTGGTATACCGCGATGAGTCACTAAACAGAAAAAAAACGAATAAAAAATATCGATTACTCGGGCAAGGACAACACTAGTCTACCGATAAAATTCTTTACATCACTACTTCGCATTATGTATGTATTTGTCAAAACCCACGTTCCCCGGCCCCCCTCAGGAGAAATGAGCGAAAGGGACACCTGCACGTCGGGCCGAAAATACCTAAATAAAATCTTCGAAATCGATGTTTTGTATTCCCCATTTTTCTTCTCCAAAACTGGACGGATTTAAAAAATTTTTTTCACTAACTGTATTAAAAGAAAATATTCTATGTCGGTACGTTTTGCTTTTTTTCAAAATACATTGTTTAGTTTGTATACTGAACGTTTTTTGACGGCGTTTAAATTAGGCAATTTTATTCATTTTTGGAAGGTCGTAACTTCTATGAGAAGTAAATTATCAAAAAAAACAAAACGTACCGACACGCTAGTGGTCAATATCTATATTATGTAAAAAAAAATTTTGCTCTAGGGTCAAAATCCAGAGAGATAAACGGGGAATACGTTTGTATAGAAAAGCGCAGCTAGTATTTCCTCTTAAGAGTTAGGAATTTACTAATACTTTACTAATTTTACTTTAGGAATTTTTAAAGGTTCCATTTATTTATTTCATTGTACAGCGGAAATATTTTGTACCCTCCGACAAATTATGGTCGAGGCCGAGGGTTATAAGTTACTAGCTGGTACCCGGCATGCGTTGCTATGCCATTTAATAAAGAAATTGTTTCTCCCTGCGTGTCCTTTCCCATTCGTCCCGTTTCCCTTCCGTCTCTCCTTCCTTTCTCGCGTCCCCTTCCCCTCTCACATTCCCACTCCCACTCCCCCTCCCCCACCTTTCCTCTCCCCACTTCACTCCCCCCTTCCCACATCCACATGAACCCCCTTCCCGATCTCCCTGGTTCCCCTCCCCCGTCCTGCGAATCCCCTACTCAAGTTCCCCTCCCCCTCCCACATTCCATACATTCATTCCCGGTGCATTCAGTATTAAAACAGCTCGCGTGACACCTATTGCAGTTTTTTTTATACAAATTTCGTAATGCCAGAACTCTCCAGCAGTTTTATACAAACCTTGTCCCGACAATAATGAACACACAAAAAAAAAGAATTATCCAATTTGGTGCAGTCGTTCGGAAGTTATGCGCGTACATACATTTCGATGATTCATTTTTATTTATATAGATAGATAATCTTTCGTGTACGTGCTGTTACACCCTGTATAGCCCCGGTTGGAACGTGGCGTGCTCCCCAGAGATTTCCAATAATTAATGTATTTTGTATAAATCAGGAAGTATTGTTGGCCGTACCAGGGAATGCCAGGAGCATTTTATCATTTATTTATGGTAATCATGATCCAAGGCAGACTTGGACGTAATTATTATGCGCCATGTTCCTGTTACTGTATAACATAAACACGGATTATAATGTTTTGTATTTTTAAATTAACTCACAGCCACTGGAGCGATTATGGTAAAAAAAATGACCACTTTTATTTTTCTGCGATTGATGGCGGTCCAAAATTGGACCACATTTTCCTACCATTCGTAAAACATTTATTGTAATTATTTAAAACATTTCCATGGCCAGCCATTCATTTTAAAGCAAAGCTATTGAAATGTTTTATCTATTATGCAATATTTTATTTTTTTTATTTTAAATACATAAACGGCTATACTGCCTTTTATAAATAAACATATAATAGAGTACAAAAGTAAGAAAAATAATATCATTACATAATAGTAGTTTTAAACTTAAAAATAACATACAATTATTTTATGTATCACAACAAAAAATAACAAAAAAGAACAATGAGAAATATCATAATTTCATTTCAACATGTCCATATTGCGTATATAAAGTTACATTATGGAAAAAAAAATTTTGAGTGCATGTTTATATTGCGCTAATTTTAAGAAATAAATGTCGCCGATGTTAGCATATTCATTTCCCAAAATGTGTAATCGACTGATTGGTGAGTAATAATGTGTTAATGTATGTGTGTTATTATAGTAGAACGGTAGAGTCAGTCTATTGTTAGCGCGACCAGGGCAATGAAATCGTATTAGTTTTATTAAATCAGGGGTATCCAAGACCGAGTGAATTATTTTATATAATATTAAAAGATCACAAATTTTTCTGCGATCTGATAAATTTACGAGATTAGTCCAGTTTAAAATTAATATAAATTAATATACCTAAGGAATCCATGCTGGACTTTTTCAATCGCTTGAATATGGATATTGTAATGTGGAGCCCAAATCGTAGAGTTATATTCTAAAATGCTTCTCACTAGCGTTATGTATAAAATGCGAATAGTATCAATGTTACAAAATTGTTTGGTTATTCTAATAATAAATCCTAAAATTTTCATTGCTCTATTAATAATATTAGTTACATGGCTAATAAATGTAAGTTTTGAGTTAAAAATAATCCCTAGATCATTTATTGTTTCTACTGAGTTATATAAGTTATATAACAAAGATGTCGCAAATCCGAACTTTGTAGACTATTTTAGAACGATGAAATATTTTTTTGATTAGCTGTTTAGGGTTAAAATCCTTTTTCCATAGATATGCACCTTTCATTATCAAGTATTTTTTTTTTTACATTAACTCCACACAGGAGGCCCTGAGGAAAATAATTTCCTTCAGGGCCTATGTCATCTGGGATGCTGTGTGGAGGGTCTTTTTGAGGAGAGGAAGGAATGAACATTGGTCTTGAAGAGGCCCATGTTGTAGAAAGGAGGAAACACAGAGGCCGGCAAATCATTCCACAGTTGAACACAAGAACGAGTCGAAGAAACGACCTGTTCTCATGTGACAAATGTCAACCGTGTACAAATGTTGGGCACGCGTTTGGCGTGTTTCCCGACTATGCACCGGTGCCGAAGGGATCAATGATGCTAGTTCCTCGGAGCATCTTCCATTGTAATACCGGTAGAACAAGGATAGCATTCCCACCCGACGCCTGTGCTCTAAAGATTGCAATCCGTCTGTTAAGATGGGAGAATCTATCAAACGGACCGCCCGTTTCTGCACAGAGTCGAGGGTATTTTTCAGGTATTTTGGAGCTCCAGACCAGAGATGGCTGCCAAATTCAACCGTGGGGCGTACTTGTGATTTGTACAAAGTTAGCAGTTGTGTACTATTAAAGTATCTGCGGGCCCTGTACAGTACGCCCAGTTTTTGGGAGGCTAACTTTACTCTGGCTTCGATGGAGCCCGCATACCTGAGCTGGTCACTTAGGGTTACACCACAGACAACATACAGAAATTGATATATCATCGAAATATTCTATGTTGATTCGGATAAGGGGGCATACATTAATTACGTGAGATCAAAAGGGGGGTGGGGTCCAGCAAAATCTCACGTTACCTGAAAAGAATGTACGAAGTGGCCCAAATTTACCTCACCAAGGGGGGGGTCTAGATTGGAAGAAAAACTGCTCACGTAATTAATGTATGGCCCCTAAGTAGCCCTCACGGCAGTTTCAAAGTAACAAACACGCAGGATTCGCGCGTTTATAAACTTTACGTTTTTTTATAAATCCTACAAATATGAGACAAAGGTAAAATACAGGTAAATTTATTGGATATATAGCACTGTAATAATTTTTCATGTCTCCATGTTAAAATTCGAAGGTATGATTTTTTTAATGTTGGCGAAAAACGTAAATGATCTTCTGGGAAATCTCGAGCAATCGAGGCAAATTTATTTATTTCGCGTGGTCGCTCTAGTGGTTAGATTAAGTTTTGATTAGGTAAAGAATAACCAACCATAACCTTGTCCGCAGGGGTAGGCAGTGTACAGAAGTCCACGTACAATAGTCCGCTCAATTGATTTTGAGTCGGGAAGTTTTTTTTACTGGAATTAAAAATGGATCAACGAAATTAATAAATGGTTGATTATTTTTTCGAAGAACAAAAATATGAAAAATTGTAAGTAAAAGGTTGTACTTTTTAACTAACTAACTAACTAACTAACCATCACGCCGTTTCCCCGCAGGGGTAGGCAGAGAGGACGGACCGCCAAACATCCCGGTCTTGGCACACATTCCTTGCCTCGTTTACATTTATGCAACGTCTCATACATTCTCTTCTATTATTCTGACTCTTGACATGACCCGACTCAAGTATCTGATTCACTTGGTCGTGCCATGTCTTTCTTGGGCGTCCTCGACTTCTTCTACCATTCACATTTGCGTCGTATATTCTCCTTACACTCCTTTCCTCGTTCATTCGCTCTACATGCCCAAACCATCGGAGCGTTCCTTTCTTGATCTTACTCATCACGCTTACATCAGCCTTGCATTCTTTGCGGATTTCCACATTTCTCACACGATCATACATGGTTTTACCACACATACGCCTCAGGGATCTCATTTCTACAGCGTTCAGTCTACTTTCATCCTTCCTCTGCCAGTTCCATGCCTCACTGCCATACATCAGGGTAGGTACCAGTACTCCATTATGGACGGCTAGTTTCGCGTCTTTGGACAGTTTTTTGTTGCTGCCAACGGCGTTCAGTCCTCCATTAATAGAGTTACCTGCATTCACCCTTCTTTCAATATCTCTATCAGCCTTCCCATCTCTCGTAAACATACTTCCCAAATAAACAAACTCATCCACCTGCTCCAAGTATTCATCATTCACAACTATATTGCATACTGTTTTCGTACTCTCTCTTTCAAACACCATGTTGCCTGTTGTATGCTGATGATGCGGTGCTGATTGTACTTTTTACGTCTCCATATATTTATATATCTATTGCAGGTACTTAAAAAGCATATTTACATAGTATAAAATGAAGTCGCTCCCGCTGTATGTGCGTTTATACGCAACGGATTTTCACAAAGATAGAAAGATAAAAAGATAGAGTGATTCATGAGGAAGGTTTTTAAGTATATAATTTGTCAAGGTTTTGTGTAAATTGGTTGAAATATACAAATAAAGGGAGCGGGCTGGCAAGCAGGCAAGGGGCAGCGGGCAGCGGGCTGGCATGCGGGCGGCATTGATATTAGTATATCTCCATGGCGGGGGTGTGGATTTGATTTAACAGATGGCGTTGGTTATAAGTAGGGCCCGGATTAATATGTAAATACATATTTTTAATTTGCACGATTTTCGGTCTCGCATGTGTTCTCTACCCGGATTATCATAAAAAGATTGTGAAAAACTAATTTTTATTTTCCATATTTTTCCATATTTCATGGTTAAGTCCATATTTTACAAAAAATATCACAATCATCCATATGTTCGATTTTTACATCATAAAACATGAGTTGGTTCACAAAAATTGATATAATTTTACGTGTTTGCATCTTCGCCACCACACGGCCGCGTGTGTTTTATTTCTCTAGCGTATTTCATCGTAATTTGATTTTTGATTCTATTCCTCTACTTTCTCGCTGTTGCTTGCGTGTCTTTTTATTTTTACGTACTCAAGTCACCTACTAGTACTGTCTGGTCTGGGTACCTATCAGTTTAATTTCAAAATGCTTAAGGATAAACAACCTTTGCGTATCAAGTAAAGTATATTTTAGACAAAAATAAAAGATTTGACAACGCTAAAAACAATTTAATAAAGTTCTGAGCGGAAGCTTTGAGGGTACTGCAGACGTGCCTTACAGAATTTCGGAACTAGGCGTCTTTAAGTACGCCCCCATTACATCATGTGACGTGGAAAGATCTTTCAGCCAATATAGGGCTATATTTAGACCAAATCGACAAAGTTTTAATTTCGATAATTTAAAAAAGCATGTGATTGTGTACTGCAATCAATTTCATAAGACAGATTTAGAGGAAGATGAATAAAACTTATTTTTTTTATTTGAATTACCTGAACATTTCGCTATCTTTTTATAATTTTTTTAATGTAACTGTTACTGCATAGTAATTTTTCACAATAAATATTGTTTAATAAGAAAGATATTCTTATTTTATACTCCATATTTTTTCCATATTTTACATTTTTTAGTCCATATTATATGTACATATTTTTAATTTTTTAATACATATTTATCCGAGTCCTAGTTATAAGTTATAAAGGTAGGGTAACGGCGTGACGTTGTTTCGTTAGCTACAGCAACGTGTGGCCGGGTCTGCTAGTTGGTAATAAAGTGGTGATTTTTTTAATGTTAATATCGCAGAGTAGTTACAAGTTACAACTGCTCCCAACCGTCTGGAGCCAGCGGGAATGTAGTAAGGCTGAAGGTAATGAGATGGGAGAAGGAGAAGGATATACGTATTTATCTGTGTATACTCTCAACAGTGAAAATGTTAACTTAGAAGAAGAAGATAATTTGAATAAATTTCAATGAAATAAAATAATCACAATATGAAGCAGAGGGAGGAATGCAGATCCGGGCACAGGTTGTTTTTGGCAAAAAAAAACATATTTTCACCGCGTTTTAAGTTGAGAACTTTAATCTGGAAGGTGAAAAAAAGTGCAGAAAGCAATAAATTTTTTTTTGAATAAGTAATTAATTTTCAATTACGTTAAGTAAAATTTCACTTCGCGAACCGATACCGTCAGTCCGCCCGCCATTTTGTCACTAACCTAAGAAAAGAAAGTGCCCCTTTATAACGCCTACTCGCGTCAAGGCAAGAAAAACATCCCAGTTTTCAAGTAGTTTAGCGGCTACGCTAGGTTTGTGTAACATGGTTTGTGATTCTGGGGTACAATCTCATAAGACGAAAGCTAATTTTAATTTTACGTAATCGAAATTTAGAATGAAATATTTTCCACTTCCCCCAATGCAAATAGTTGCCTTTTAATGTAATTAAGCTGAATCAACATAACAGTGACAAAATGGCGTAGTATCGGTTCACGAAGTGAAATTTTATTTATACTTTAAACGGCTGTATCTCCCTCAATTTTGCCGAGCGCGCCTTAATTTTTATTCAGCTTCTCCACACTTTTCTCATCTAGAAAGTGCCTTTTTATTAAATCTCCAAACTGTGCCCGGATCTGCATTTCACCTGAAGTACAGGGTGGCGCAATAGAACGTGCATATTGCGTCATCTTTTTTTGCGGGGTATTTGGCGCGCGGGCGGGGGGAGCCTAGCAGGATTGGATAGAGGTAGTCATGCAGTTTTAGTAGCCATGAGTCCGTTTGACGGGAAGCGTCGCGCATTTTGCTTTCGCGCGTTTTACGAGAACGGTCGTTCGTACATCTCTACAAGGCGACTATATTGTACTGAATATGGATTACAATCAATTCGCGAAGCCCCGAGTGCAAATTTAATTAAAATATGGATAAAGCGTTTTGAAGAGACCGGTTCAACGTTTAAGCCACGAGCTAAAGGTCGTCTAAGAACATCTAGGACGAAGACAATATTGAGAGAGTGAAACGGTCAGTACATGAAAATCCACAAGTGTCAACTCGGAAGAGATCGACGGCTTTACAGTTGTCGCGACGAAGTTTACAGCGAATTTTGAACCTGGATCTCAAACTGCATCCATATAAACTTCAATTAACTCAAGAATTGAAAGAGCAAGACTTCGGAGCAAGGTTGGCGTTTGCTGAAGAAATGCTTCACCGATTTTCCAATTTCGACAATATTCTGTTTTCTGACGAGGCTCATTTTCATTTAAATGGGTTCGTAAACCGTCAAAATTGTCGTTATTGGAGCAGTGAAAATCCGAAAATCAAGCACGAAAAACCGCTGCATAGTCCTAAAGTGACTGCATGGGCAGCAATCTCTAGCAAAGGAATTATTGGTCCTTTCTTTTTTGAAGATTCGCGAGGACGAAACGTCACTGTGAATACCGACCGCTATGTTGCGATGTTAAAAGGATTTTTGACTTCAGAACTAGACAGATCAAGAATAGTGAACTCAAGGACTTGTTTTCAACAAGACGGAGCTACCAGATCAAGAATAGTGAATTCAAGGACTTGGTTTCAACAAGACGGAGCTACCAGTCACACATCAAATGACTCTATGGCGGTTGTGAGACAGATGTTCCCAGCCAGACTAATTTCTAAAAGAGATGATATCCCATGGCCCCCACGTAGCCCAGATCTAACGCCTTCTGACTTTTTCTTGTGGGGACACCTCAAAAACAAAGTCTACGTCAACAATCCGAGAAACATCAGTCAGCTAAAGGAGAGTATCCGTAATGAAATGGCAGCAATCACACCAGCATTACTAAAGAAAGTTTTTACTAATCTCCGCTCGCGATTAGAAGAGTGCCGTTTCAGAGAGGGCGGTCATTTAGACGATGTTATTTTTAAAAAATAAACTTCATTTAATTACCTTATAATTCCTATCTTTTATTTTAACTATCCTTATAGTATATATATTTTTTCCTATGTTTAAAATATGCACGTTCTATTGCGCCACCCTGTAGAAAAAGACACAGTAGGTAGCGGTCATAACTTGGATTAGAATAATTATTTACCTTCTTTAATGATAAAGTATTACATGATAAGACACGTTTATAAGTGTCGTCAGTTCCAATAAATTGAATAAACATGAACTACCGATTATATGGGTAGTAGATTCATGTTTCAAAACTCTTTCTTATCTAGAAAACCAATGTAGTAATGTAAAAATAATTCTGTTAGAATTTTTTAAAAGTGGATAAGAATTTGGATGAATAAATTAATCGTTGAGAACAATGCACAATGTGTAGACATAAAACTGCTATTTGAGGGTAGTTTCAGCTATTCATCATAAAAAACTTTGGACTGAAATATCACTGTCCATTCGAATATCGACAACGTTGCAGTGCTTCAAGAAGCTCTACGGCGAATGATTGCTGACTCCACAGTCAAATGCACAACAAATAATTATTATGTGTATTATATTATTAGAGGCACTTCTGAAAACTAACTGCAATCCGGGAGAAATCCTGAATGCATAACTGATCAGTGACCCATTTGGCAATAGAATCAATGTTGTAAAAATAAACAAAATGTATAAATTTGTGAAAATCTTTTGACAAAAAGATGTTTTTATTAGTATGTATTAGGTACTATTATAGAATATGGCAGAGGTATGTATTATTTAAAGTAGGTACTGTACCTCTTGAGTTGGTGGCCGCATCTGCAATCTTTTGAAAGGCATCCAAGTAGGCGGAAACTGCAGTGAGGGTAGACCTGTAAAAAAACGACATCATTTAATATTTTGAAAATTTGTAACAAAAATGTCGTACGCTCATTTCATTACTTCGCACGATACCATTAATTTTTACCTGAATGCCCAAATGCATAATGCTTTCCACAAAGTTAGTTCACAAAGTTCACAAAGGAAGTTCTTCTTTTTAAAGAAGAACTTCCCTTAGTCCCTGTTTTCCCACTGAATCATTATCTATGAGTCTTCAAAGAGAAGTTGGGTGTCTCGAGTGATTCGATGGGCACGCTGTCCCAAACGTTGGCTAAAGAAGGAGCTTAGCGTAACACGGTATAACACCCCAAAAATAAATAACACAGAAAGCGTGTTATATCGAAACGAAAGACCACAATTCAGAATCGAAAATTTAATTGCGATTTAGCTATTTCTTTTACTTTTTAGATATTTCTAGTGATAAGATCCGAAAAAGTCAGGTACTTTGCGACCTTCGACTTCCCCATCTCCTGCCCATCCCCACTTCATTCAGCCTCTGAAAAATCCCATTCAATAAACCAAAACAAACAGCGGAAACAATGTAGGTACTGCTGACAAATTATTATCCATGTAATCGAGTATTAATTATTATTTAACGGTTATTGTGTTTTAATTTGAGAACGCATTATTATATTTCATTATTGTAATAACAGCATTACAAGCAGGAAATTACAATTTCCTGCTTGTAATGGTCAGTGGCTCAGTGAGCATCGCGTTTGGGTCCCACCCAGGCGTCCCATGTTCGATTCCTTGACTGGCTAAGACCTCCATCACGCCTCGAGCAACATTTTTTTGGCTTACCGTGGTGGTAGAAAATTTTCAAATATTGTCGGGTTATTCGTAACCCGGAAATATTTGTCTGATGGACGTATAACTCCATCCCTCCCACTGCGATGCGTGGCGATGTTCCAAGAGAGTACAAAGTGAAAGGGACTCCCTCAACCATTCTCTCCCGATCCACAGCCTGCCATGCAACTGGTGGGCAGACGCATCCGCCACCAAGACCCGGACAAACCTCACCCCATGAACCAGGCACGGCTGCTAAGTCACCAAATGTAGCGAACCACTTGAGGTGACCTATGACAGAGGTGTTGGTTATCCAATAAATGGTTCGCGGGGCGGCGTTATTTTAATTGTGATTTTCAAAATTGGTATTGATTTGTCAAGAATTCAGATTATCCCGTAATTATTCACGGGTCTGCGTTAGTTTATATTAAATAATAAAGATGAGAAGCTTCAGAAGACATACAAGTGATGAAATACAAGATAAAAAAGTCTATCACCTGCCTAAAAGTTTCTTGTCTAGCTATTACATGCTAATATTTACATTGTGTTCAAATACGATAGCAGATGGCCAATGACATGCATTAAAAAATTTAAGGGACTTAAGAGTAAAGGTGTTTGCAGGTATAGACGCAAGAACTAGGTCTAATTACACGCCATAGAACCATAAGTTACCACATTTTTCGGACGCTCTGAATTTAGAATAACACCTGGGGTTTTAAAAAAATGGTTGAAGAAGACACCTGCTTAGAAGCCGTAAAGTGTGACTTTTTATAATTACGGAGAATCGAAGTGATGGATTTTCAAAGCTTTATTACTAGTACCTATTGAACAATTTTTTGCTTTGTCTTTGCATTTTAAAATATCACGTAACGTTTTTTATAAAAAAGCTCAAATCTTCCATTTGTTGTTTGAATGTTTATCTAGCCAATGATTACGAATTTTTTTTTCACTGAATATCGCCCAATCTACACCTCTGCCATAGGTCACCCCAAGTGGTTCGCCACGTTTGGTGACTTAACAGGGGTGCCCAGGTTCATGGGGTGAGATTTGTCCAGGTCTTGGTGTTGGATGACCCAGGCACCCAGATTCCTACACTCTTATATCTTTTTCCTTCCCAGAACTTCCTTTCCTTAAAAAACCCCTCACACAGCATCCCCAAAGATGTCACAGTCCCTGAGGGAAATTATTTTCGGTACCCTGTGTAAAGCTAACACAATATAGATACTCGTATTATCAATTGCCCGAAGCCAATGTCGATCGTAAAGACCTGAAAAAATTGCTTTTGCAAAAATTCGCAATTTGCTTTTGCAAATATTCGCAATTTGTTATAAATAGCCATAAAATAGAGAGCAGCTTTATTCGATTTTGTATACACATAGTATAATTTAAAAAAAAACCGCCTTCGGTGGCAAATACGAAAAAAATTATTATCATAACTGTCGTGGCAACGTACCACCGCTTAATAATAACTTGAATTTAGCTACAAATAACACTAATTTTGAAGAAAAATAACGCGAAATTTTCTGCAATAAAAAGTGCGATGCCACCGATAAAATTACATCAAAGATATTATTTTAGAAATTCGCAAAATCTCAATTTCATAACAAACATAATGCATTCCTATTACGTTTATTTCCAACACATAATCCATACAACTGAAGTGCCAATATAATTCATCCATAAATGATTTCACATCTGCATATCTGATGAATAAGCCGCCATTGTCGGTTAATTACTACTGTACCTACTGTTATTTAACATTTAGTGGCGACCTTCAGAGCAATGCGCGATGCACATTCACAATTCATAGAGCTTTTGCATCGCAATACAAAGCATCCTTTGTCGTTTCAAGGTACTGCGCTCTCGATCAATAAGTGCTTCTTCTCCCTTCTAGCGTCCAGCGCAGGATCACACTATATTTATGTACATACAGTTAGTAGATATGCATACAAATGGTAGTGGGATGCCATGGTTATTCAGACAGTCGACTCCGCACATCATCCCCGGGAAAATATTTAAGATGGCTAATTTTCCACATTTCTTCTCTAGCACGTTACGATACGATTGTATCACCCCAGCCAGGAGCACTCTGTCCCGATAAGACCCGCACACAAGGGGGCACTGATTTGTTAGGACTTGGAACATGTGTTCTGAGAGTGGGAAGGTGATTGGATCGACCGGTGTACATTGTACAAGGCACCCTAATAAGCCAATATTTAAATTTAGAATGGGCAGGAAGAGAAAATTGACAGCGATGTTTTTATTTCCTTTATTCCTTCTTTATCTTGCCTCTTACTGGCTCTTCCTGGTCCGCCTCATCTCTTCTTGGATCGTCTTGGTTCGCATTGACTCTTCTTGCATCTTTTCACTCTTCTTGGCTTTTCATGGTTCTTGCTGATCTTTCTTCTTTCTCTTGGTTCTTCTCGACTCTTCTTGGCTCTTCTTGTCTTTCCATGGGTCTTCTTTCCAAAAAACTTCTCAATGAAAAAAAAATTAAGTACCTACCTATCGGGCAATAAAACTTTCTAGACTAATAAACAAATTTAGGTAAAAATTAATAATTTTTAAGCATATTTCCCAGCAGCAAACAGAAACTCTGATTTGGATTCGTGGATGTGTTGGAATCGTAACGATGTTGCGAATGGCAAAACAGGGAACATCCAACCCAATAGTTACCCTTATAAACCACTTTCCCCTGTCTTACATTTTTCAATCCTCAATAACAAATCCCGCAATGTTTGGGCAGTGTATTAGCAAATTGGTAGTCAATCCAAGGGAGCCTCTATACAAAGGAGTGTCCCGTCAAAACCGTGGTTTCAACAATTCCCCCATTTTTCCTCACCTATTCCTCACTTCTTCTTCTTCGATGGCGCTACAGCCCATATCGAGCTTTGGCCTCCTGCAACAGTCGCCTCCAACTCCTCCTGTCCTCAGCGGCTGACTTCCAATTTGGTACCTGGAGAAGCTGTGCTGCATCCCCTCTTACTTCGTCTTCCCACCTCAGTCTGGGTCTTCCCACTTTTCTCTTTCCACCTGGGTGTCCAGTCAAAATTCTTTTTGGGACGCGTGTATCCGGCATTCTTTGTACATGCCCAGCCCATCTCAGCCTGAGGAGTCTCATATGTGCTGAGATGCTAGGTGCCTTATATATATTATACAATTCTGTATTGTGCCGGATGCGCCACTGTTCACCCTCTTTCACGGGTCCACATATTCTTCTCCTCACTAATTGGATTTTATTCCGTTCCTTCTCACCTTCTTAAAACCCAGATTGTACTTTCTGGGGTCTAGAAGTGGGAACTTATGATCAAATTTTTTTGTTGTTGTCAATATCTAAACAAATATCTTCTCTTCTATCATGCCTTATCTAAAATTGACTCCCCTCCATTCAGCATCTCATCTCATCTAAGTATGAACTCGACTTCCAACTTCCATATAACTTTGAAATTAAATAAAATATAAGTTCACCTAACCTCTCTCCTAATTTGAATTGATGGCCTATTAAGGACCCTTGAAGGGTAAAAGCCAGAAACATTAAAAAAATGCAAATCTGGATTGAAAACGAAAAATTATAAACTTCCAACTTATAATTTAAACTATAACCTTGCATTAAACCAAATAGCATGCAAACTAAAACAATAAAAAAAATACTCATTGTTTACATTCTGTCACCGGTCCGATAGGCATTAAAATACAATTTCCCACAAGAAAGGAAAGTGTTTGTGTATTCTCCGGCAGACGATAAACACCACAGGCCCAGGCGAGAAACAGCCAAACAATGGGCGTACTACGTAATCTAATAATAGTAATCTCAATCAGTCAAGGATGTTATCTGGCAGATAGGCTGGTATCGGGTTATTAGCGGCGCGCGGCGGTTAGATGTGTCTGCCTGACGCTTTTACCGGGGAAAGTGGTGTTACTTTTCCACGGTGTTAGAACAATGTTATTTTAGACAGTAGGGTCAATGCAAGCGTGTGCCATGAGTTGCAGTGAACCTCGGTTTTAAGGAAAAGAAAATATTATAATTATACAAGTGACAGTGAAACCCGGTTATGACGAATAACCCATTAAAATGAACTTCGTGGGATTTTTACTACATATTACGGTGTGTTTTTATTTGTATATCTGTTTCAACGACATATATTAAAACTTCTCAGTTACAACGTTTTTTTAAGGTTTACAATACTATCTTTACTTCTGGACGCCAATATATATTTTAGAAATCATTGCTGAAAAATGTCATGAATATAAAGAAAATATTTTAATAACTAGGTAGGTATCTGTAGGTGCATTTATAAAACTCATTTTATTGATATTTTATTGATTAGTACCTACATCCATATAATATTCGTGTACATAGTTGTTACCGTGCCTATCTCGCTAGGGATATTATATTTTGAGATAAGCAAGTTTACAAATATATTTAAGTTATCGCTATTTTTTTCATTATCTCTACACAAGGGGTCCATTTTATTTCAGCAGAATTGAGTGAAATAACATGTCCGCCATATATCCACAGTAACATTGATATATGTATACTAATAAAAATTATCTGTAAGAAAATGCTAACTAGACTAATCAGGTTGTAAAATAATAAAATGAAAACAAATCACTTTGTAATCCCCAGGGCCTATGTCATCTATGGGGATACTGTATTGAGGGTCTTTTTAGGGAAAGGAAAGAGAGTGTAGTGTTCGGTACTTTTATATGCTCTAAAATACTTAACTTGTGGAGGTTTAAACTATGATCAGTAGATTCTCAATAACAATCTGGTTTATTCATGTTTACCTATTTACCTATACCTATAAGGCTACAAGTTAGCCGACCTAACTGGGAGAGAGCAAGATTGAATCTGTCTGCGGCGGTGGTTCTGATCGTCGAGTTGGTAGAGGCGACACCGGAAGTTCTGGGTAGGAAAAAGGTATGAGCTATGGGTCGGAATCTGGGGGTCAGTATGTTCAGAAATTACGAACATATGGATCTATCCCTCACACTACGGTGCACGGCGATGAGTCGAGAGAGTCCGGGCAGATAGAGGTCGAAAGTCCCTCAACCAGTCGCTCCCAATCCGGCCCACCACTTGATGGGCAGACACATCCTCCGCCAAGACCCGTACAAACCTAAACCCTTGAACCCGGGCTCCCCTGCTAAGTCACCAAACGTGGCGTACTACTTGGGGTGACCTAAGGCAGAGGTGTTGGATATCCAATAATTGGTTCCCGGGGCAGCGGTACCATATATCCACCTCCCAAATTAGAAACTATACCACAACTGAAGCAATTTACATAATCGATTATATGAAAAAGTCAAACATTAAGCCCAAGTAAAATAATCAACAAAATGTAATCAATAATTTAATCAACAAAACTTTAGATAATATGTATAGGGGCTGTCAGGCTTGGTTCTTTGGTTTTTATTAAAGTACTTTATTCCTGAGCCTCAGTTTTATTAAAACTATTCTAATTTCGGATAACTAGATTATCTAGAGTTCTATTTTTATTCGGCACTGTTCGACTTTGAAACTCCAGCCGAGAAACGACCGAGCGAATCCTCGTTATAGCGCCACCGAAAGTTTGATATAACTTCGCGGCGCGGAAAGTGGCGTCCTTATCTCTAAACCTAAAACTTTCTGAACAGTCGTTATCTTCCCACTGAGGCAATTCTGAAACCAGGAAACGAAGTGAACCCCTGATATGACGGCATTTCATCGGAATGGACAAAAGGATTAATGCAGGAAATCTAAAATAAATTCTTGTTAAATGCAGTTGTCAGTTACAAAACGTTCCAAAAGTAAGCGAGGTTGGCAGTCCACTATCGAGAAATGATAACAACCCTAATGTGAAACCAGCGTTCTAGAATCTTCTGTCTTTTTCGTTGTCATGCGTGTGAGATGGAATAGGACTATTGTCGATGACATACGTACGTCCTGTCTCTGTGAATGTTGTATGTATGATTGTAGATAAATCAAGAAGTGTCTCCCAACGCTTAGTGCCCTCATATATGTCATCACTGTGGAGAAATAGCATGATTAGGCAAAGTCAGCATTAACGCATCATACGTTTACTTGCATTTCGATAATTTTCTATGAAACTATGCACAAACAATGTTGGAAAACTATGACACTGTAATAAGACGCATGGCCATATAAAAAATAATATTTCTTTGTTTATCCCTTACGCGTTCCTAAACCATTTATATATAATGGTGAGCTCTGGAGTTATGAAATTTGTATAAAAAATTCCAATAGGTGGCGCGACTTGTCTGAAAAATGAGTGTATTTCATATAGTTTAATGGCAGGGGGGGAAGGCCGGGGGGAGTAGGGGAATCCGGGAAACAATTTCGTCTGCCTACTCCTGCGAAAAAAAACACGACGGCAATATTCGGTTAGTTTATATACGCATTGTACCTATTATCGATGTTTCGCGGTGACGCAAGTATTTTACCTCAACAGATGAAATTTCTGATAAACGATATTTTATATTCCATAATTTTCCACGAAACGATGCACAATGTTGGATAAATATCGCGCTGGAAGATAACTTATTGTATGTCTACTCGTCAAATACGTGATAAATTGGAGTCGGAGTAACACCAAACGGCATACAAAAGGGAAACCAAGCTAGGTGCTAAATCCTATCTGGTAGTTTATAAACAATTAATGCGTATTATCGAGGTTTCACTGTGACACGAAGTGATTTCTGAAATGCTACTTACGTTCAGTTAATCTTCTACCAAATTATACAAAAATAATGTTGGATAACTAATACGATCTGTTAGTTTATAAACAGATTATACCTATGTGGTATTGAGGTTTCACTGCGACACAATGGGTTTCTGATATGCCACTTACATTCCGATAATCTTCTATCAAACTACGTACAAATAATGTTGGTTAACTACCACGATCTGTTGGTTTAAAAACAGATTATACGTATTATCAAGGTTCTGTAACGCAATGATTTCCGAAATGCTACTTACATTCCGATAATCTTCTATCAAACTACGCACAAATAATGTTGGTTAACTACGACGATGGTTTAAAAACAGATTATATGTATGTATCGTCAAGGTTCGTGACGCAATGATTTCTGAAACGCTACTTGCATTCCGAAAATCTTCTATCAAACTATGCACAAATAATGTTGGTTAACTACGACGATGGTTTAAAAACAGATTATATGTGTGTATAATCAAGGTTCTGTGACACAATAATTTCTGAAATGCTACTTACAGTCCGATAATCTTCTATCAAACTACGCACAAATAATGTTGGTTAACTACGACGATGGTTTAAAAACAGATTATATGTGTGTATAATCAAGGTTCTGTGACACAATAATTTCTGAAATGCTACTTACAGTCCGATAATCTTCTATCAAACTACGCACAAATAATGTTGGTTAACTACGACGACGGTTTAAAAACAGATTATATGTATGTATCGTCAAGGTTCTGTGACGCAATGATTTCTGAAATGCTACTTACATTCCGATAATCTTCTATCAAACTACGCACAAATAACGGTTAACTTATTGGATAACTATCGCGATCCGTTAGTTTATAAACAGATTATACGTATTAACGAGGTTTCACTGTGACGCAAATTGATTTCTGAAATGCCAATTACATTAAGATAATCTTCTATCAAACTATGCACAAATAATGTTGGATAACTATTACAACCTCTTAGTTTATAAACATACGTATTATCGAGGTTTCACTGTGACGCAAAGTGATTTCTGAAATGCCACGAACATTCAGATAATCTTCCATCAAACTATGCACAAAAATAATGTTGGATAACCATCACGCTGTAGGATGGCTTGTTGCGTGTCAATTACCAGCTGAATGGCATCACGCCGAGTCTATTCATGCAGAAACATTCGCATACCAACACTGAAATTGGAAAATTGAATTGACGGCTCGATTGGTCAGACGCTGAGAGAGGTTGAAGCGAATGGCAAGGTTCAATCCCCGTAGTGTTTTATTTGCATCCATTCATCTACAACAGTTTATATATTTTATTTATTTTTATTGTAATATAAAGAATATGAGGTACATTTAAACACAAATATTTTACAAAATATTATATTTTTTAAGGTCATCATTGGTCATTGTCAAAGAGAAGCTTTTGTGCCTGATAAGGGAGCCACGATTCTTACTTAATAATACGTATATTATAATATCATGTTTTGTATAAAATATTTATTTTTAAATGTAACTTTTTTTTAATATAACTCTACCTATTATAAATTAAAGTCCTCCGCCGCGTCTGTCTTTTTTCTTTTTTTTATATGAATACCGCACAAGAGTCTCAACTGCTCCCGTCTGAAGCCAGTGAGACTATGGCATCCCCAATTGGGATATGTTGTGAGGCTGTGGGTAGTGGGAGGGGAAGGAGATAGGGAAGAGGAAGGTAGGGAAGTACCTGGCTATTCAGATCTGGTCACCAAACACGGCTAATGCCATTTCAAGTAACGTTTCAATTCTGAATGGTGGTTACTTATACCAGGGCGATACTGAGAGCGTCTTCCACTCTGGAACGTGCCGCAAATATACTATATATTATTTTAAATGAATAAATTGTGAAAAAACACAAATTAATCAAATAAAATTTATTTGCCACGCTGGAATTCGATCACGCGACCTTCGGTGTGCGAGTCAAGAGCCTTATCGCTGGACAACGCCGGCCGTCTGTCTATCTGTTCGCGATAAAACTAGTTAACGGATTTTCATGCGGTTTTCACCAATAGGAAGAGTGATTCATGAGGAAGGTTTAGGTATATAATTTGTCAAGGTTTTGTGTAAATCGGTTGAAATATATAATATATAAAGAAGAATGTCTGTATGTGGTGGACGAGCGGGCTGGCAAGCGGGCGGTGTGGATTTGATTTGTGTGCAAATCTACAGTTTTATGCCGGGGATGATGAAATTTTGCACTTGTGACCTTCAAAACAAGAGGAAGGCCACTATCTACATTTGATTTCGAAAACTCAGTGTAAAACCCGGGCATCGCCGGGGACTTCAGCTAGTAATAATATAAGTTATTTGTTCTGATTGGTTGGTGATACAGTACAATTCATAAGGGAGACTATTTTAGTTTTGTATGGCTTGGTGAATAATCTACCTTCTGAATTGCGCTGAATCATAAATGTCTATATATATTAATAGCAATCCAAACATTTCCAAAGGACAAAACACAAACAGTTAGGGTACTTTACTTAATTTTTGTTTTAATGCAAACAAATAAGATTCAGTGGTTTCTATAGGCTCTAGTACCTACTAGGGATAGGCAAAATCTTGAGGCAAGGCCGAACGGGACGTCACCATTCTAGTAAATTCTGTGACATATTTACGACCACTCTGAGACTACTATAAAACTTTTTCGAATTCCTTATTATCGATTATATTTCACTATTACTAGTGGTGAAGTTGATCAAATAATTCATTACAATAATCTAGGGCCTAGTAGGCGGAAGGTGATGTAATTATAATGCACTCATAAAGACTTGAATATACATATTGTTAAGAATAGTGACATCTATGGGATGATTGCTGTAGATAATCATTGATTTAATCTTGATCAGGTTATTAAGATATAATGACTACTAGAGACATCCGAGTGATTTTTATTGAAGCTAGTGTTACTAACTAACTAGAATAGGCCACGTGACTCAGTAGTTGCCGACCGCCATTGTTATTATTTATTATTATTGTCAGTTCATAAACCTGAAGACGGGTATTTTATATTTTTTAGCAGTATAAAAGGGGTGTTATTCAAAATACTTCTCTCTCGCATTAATCGATACCTAGGGTACAGTCCCCTTATTTCCCCAGGCGGGGTCCGGGCCAAAATTATTTATTAGAGTTGATTTCATTGTTGTAAAGTCAAAGTGATTGTAAATAAAAACGACTCCATATTAAAAAGTGTTTTACAATATAAAAAAGTCCACTACCCCGATGAAATGAAGTTAATGACACATATTTGCGAATTCAATCACCACTTTCAAAAAGAACTTATTATACTTAGGCATTAACCATGTAATAACAAGGTGTCCGGGGGTAAAGTGCATTAACTTCGGGAGGTGATTCTACATGATAGTACAAGTAAAAAAGATAAATAACTTTTTTCGAAATTCCAACTTTTAGGGGTAGTTTTGAGGTAAAAAGATAAAATTAGTCCGGCGTGTGCGGCCAGATTTATTATTTTCCGCTGTTGCGTATTTACAAAACCTATACCGATTCAGTCGCGGTAACGACAATTTACATTTTAAATATACCTCTATATTGGTTATTTTTTAACAAATTGCAAAAAAAAAATTGTTCTAAAATCTAGATAAAATAATCTTCAAGAAGTGTATATTAGAAATTAATAATTTTATTTCTAAATATTTAAATTTTAATATTATTCCCATATATTGTAAATACACCTCTATATTGATAATTTTTTTATCACTTTGCAAAAACAAAAATTGTTCTAAAATGAAGATAAAATAATCTTTCCAATGTGTATATTAGAAATTAATAATTTTATTTCTAAATATTTAAATTTTGATATTGAAAATTTAAAGCGACTGAAACGCGGTAGGGATTGTAAATACGCCGCGGCCGCCCGGCAGGCTCTCAGCAAGTAACAATTCAACTAGAAATACTTTACAAAGCCAAGAAGCTGAAGGATGCAGAAAAATAGTATTCGTCCAGAAAAAATAGTATTAAGCCAGCTTTTAAGAGGAAATACTAGCGGCGTTTTTCCATACAAACGTATTCCCCGTTTATCTCTCTGGATTTTGATCCTAGAGCAAAATTTTTTTTTACATAATATAGATATCGACCACTAGCGTGTCGGTACGTTTTGCTTTTTTTGATAATTTACTTCTTATAGAAGTTAGGACCTTCCAAAAATGAATAAAATTGCCTAATTTAAACGCCGTCAAAAAACGTTCAGTAAACAAACTAAACAATGTATTTTGAAAAAAAGCAAAACGTACCGACATAGAATATTTTCTTTTAATACAGTTAGAGAAAAAAAAATTTTAAATCCGTCAAGTTTTGGAGAAGAAAAATGGGGAATACAAAACATCGATTTCGAAGATTTTATTTAGGTATTTTTGGCCCGACGTGCAGGTGTCCCTTTCGCTCATTTCTCCTGAGGGGGCCGGGGAACGAGGGTTTTGACAAATACATACATATAAAGCGAAGTAGTGATGTAACGAATTTTATCGGTAGACTAGTGTTGTCCTTGCCCGTGTAATCGATATTTTTTATTCGTTTTTTTTTCTGTTTAGTGACTCATCGCGGTATACCAATACTGACCGAGCTTTCATGCTAAAATTGTGCAAAATTAAAATTGTTTATGTCAAGTACTATAATAAATTTTCAATTTGGGAGGCGTTTTAGGTACCATCGCCCCGGAAACCATTTATTGGATAACCAACACCCCCGCCACTTGGTCACCCCAAGTGGTCCGCTATGTTTGGTGACTGAGCATGGGTTCCCGGGTTCACGGGTGAGGTCTGCATGGGTTTTGGTGGCGGATGATTTTGTTCACTTACTGCGTGGCGGGCTGGATTGGGAGAAACTGGAAGAGGGAGATCTTTTGATCTCTACAGCCGGACTCTCTCCACCATCATTTCATACTTTTACCTACCCAGAAATTCCTCTCCTTCCTTTCATTAAAAATAACCTCCACACAGCTTCTCCAATGACTTTGCATACTATAAGGGTATTTAACTTAAAAATAATTTTTATATTTCATTTTATATAATTGCATTTTGTGATATTTGTAAGTAATCAATCACCTCTACCTTTAATATTTTGTCTATAATTCTCATATGCCTATACATGTTTGTCTTTTAATATTAATCTTATCCTGACGAAGAACACTCTGTTTTCGAAACATGTTGATAATATTGATTACATAAAGCTGTTTTTACAAAGTTATTTGTTCTCGTTTAATTAAAAATGACGCCACAAAGATTGGACCCATTTGCAGCATTTCAAGCTGGGTCGCCATAACCAATTCGTTTGTGCAATTTCAATCAATGCATTTCTTTGTTTCTCGAGAACCCTTCTATGGGCTAACACATCATTAGGTAGTACTTTTACGCCAGTTTTTTAAACATTTGTGGTCAGAAACATCCAAGTAGTGTAGTTTTGTAGCTCTAGCACGTATGAAGCTGTATGACTTTTGCACTCCCAGAAATAAAACCTTTTTAGTATAATTATCATTATGCCTATATCCAATTGTATGTATATCCGCATGTACATTATTTGGCTTAATATAGTAAATATGTTATTTTCCACATCAAGTATACAATAAAATAGATGCAAGAATGTTTTTTTTGATAAATTAATACCGTAAAAAAAATATATATATTTATTCTCAAAACTCTTGAGAACATATCGTCGTTGCATTCACAAAATATCCCATGTAAGGTTTTCGACCAATTTTTTTTTCGTTTACACCATTTGATTCACCACGGTTTCCTAAACAATCTGACATAAATATATCCCATTTTTCAAACTCATCTTTTTAATCATTTTAGAGGCAACTCTGACCATTACTTGTAATTAATGGTAATTATTTAAAAAATATATACTACATATACTACAGAAATATAAAAATATATATAATTATGTAATTAAATCCCTGTATACTACAAAAATATATATAAAAAAATAAAATTATAAAATTAAAATGAGAAAAAAAAGTTTTTTGTGTGCAAGAATTCGTATTATTTTTTTAACTCAAATTTGTCGCACATAAATTAATGTCAGAATATTTCTCATTTCTGAACGCAAACTGCCTTTCTGTTAGTATTTTATATTTTAGTTTTAAAGTTCTTGTTGTGTCCTGTGATACAATAGCACTGCTATTGTCTATTATTATTATTGTCCCGTGTGTGCTATAACAGCACTATCTTTGTTAATTTTGTTCTTCTGTCATTGTTTTGTAAATACTCTATACTCTTTTATTATTTTCTCAATATTATAAGGAGCACTGTAGGATTATTTTTTAAATTTATTATAGTTAAGCGCACTTGAAGTGAAATGTCACAAAACAGCGCTATATAAATATAATGCTATTATTATTATTATTACAAAGTGCTTCGCGTATTTACCAGGATTATGGCGTTGGATGTTCTTTGTATTCATGGAGGCGGATATGGATTCCGCCGCCCCGTGAATTGGATAACCAAGATCCCTGCCATAGGTCTCCCCATGTAATTCGCTACGTCTCTGCATTTGCCCACCTTCTGCGTGGCGGGCCGGATCGGGAGAGACTGGTCGAAGGAGACCTTTTGACCTCTCCACCCGGACTCTCTCGATCCATTGCCTTGCACCTTAATGGGAGGGTTGGATTCATACTTCTGTCACCCTTGGACCCATTGACAGATACCTCCCTTCCCAGAACTTCCTCTCCTTCCTTTCCCTGTAAGGACCCCTACACAGCGTCCCCAAAGATGACATAGGCCCTTAGATTTTTTTTCCTAAGGATCCCATATGTGGAGCTAATGAAAAAAAAACGTGGAAAGGTGTGTGTATCTCCTTCGGTCGCTGGCTATAATGCTTGAAAAGGTTATAATAGCGCCAAACTACATTCAATAAATATAATGTTAAATTTGAATTCGAAGCAAGATTTTAAGTAATCGCTGCCTTTAAACTACGTTAATATTCAGTTTTGCCCAACCGTTATATTTTATTTGTTATATTTTGTTAAAAAATGTTGTTTTTTATGTGAATACCGCACAAGAGCCAGTGAGACTATGGCATCCACAATTAGGGTATGTTGTGAGGCTGCAGATAATGGGGAGCGGAAGGAAGTGAGGAAGAGGAAGGTGGGGAAGTGCCTGGATATTCAATACAGTTGGTGTACATTATTGTTTAGTATCTTAGTTTTATCCAGAAAACGTGTTATTTTTCCCTTTTACATTTTTAACAGTCTCTCGTGTCTAGGATGATCGAAGTATGTATGAAGAATGAGTTAATGATGAATGTAAGTAAATCTAAAGTCATGGTATTTGAAAGAGATAGTATGAAAACAGTGTGCAACATAGTTGTGAATGATGAGTATTTGGAGCAGGTGGGTGAGTTTGTGTACTTGGGAAGTATGTTTACGAGAGATGGTAGTTTTGACAGAGATATCGAAAGAAGGGTAAATGCAGGCAACTCTATTAATGGAGGACGAACGCCTTTGGCGCCAACAAAAAACTGTCAAAAGAAGCGAAGGTAGCCGTCTATAATTGAGTGCTGGTACCTACCCTGATGTATGGCAGTGAGGCATGGAACTGACAGAGGAAGGATGAAAGTAGACTGAATGCTGTAGAAATGAGATCCCTGAGGCGTATGTGTGGTAAAACCATGTACGATCGTGTGAAAAATGTGGAGATCCGCGAAGAATGCAAGGCTGATGTAAGCGTAATGAGTAAGATTAAGAAAGGGACGCTCAGATGGTTTGGGCATGTAGAGCGAATGAACGAGTAAAGGAGTGTAAGGAGAATATATGACGTAAATGTGAATGAAAGAAGAAGTCGGGGACGCCCGAGGAAGACATGGCACGACCAAGTGAATCAGTTACTTATATGTGAACGAGGCAAGGAGTGTGTGCCAAGATCGAGTTGTTTGGCGGTCCATGCTCTCTGCCTACCCCTGCGGGGAAACGGCGTGATGGTTAGTTAGTTAGTTTTAGTTGGTTTACATTTTTAACAACTAGATTACGTATATTGGACAAAATATGTTTTGTGTTCTTTGTACTGCCGTTATTGAATAAAAAGTAAGTTTGCTACAAAACAAAAGACCATTATTTTATTTTTTCCAAATCACGAAATATAGTTTTTTCTAAACTTCGGGTCGTTTAGACTAATTTTAGTTATTTTTACGTTTCGAATAGCTACAAATCATATGCAACTTTAGAGACCTCATGCGTTTAAAAATAATGCGCCCTTTTTTCTGTCTATGGAGAGCGATACACCCTAAAGCCGAGTCAAAAACTTCATTAGCGACGAAATAAGTCGAAACATGCCATCCAAACAGAATATTGGAATACCTAGTAACAAGCATGCGATGAGATTCGCGGAAGACGGTAGGCAGGAGGCGCAGAGGGGGAGAGAGAACACTCACGTGGTCTCACCCACACATCTATAGCTAGTTCTTTTGTGAGCGCGGTGCGACAACGATAACTTTTGAAAATACCTACCGTCGAGATTTCTCACCGATGGTATTACCTCTTAAGCCGTTGAAACAGGAACGTGGAATAATGTTGTAAGTTGATCTCATGGCATTATCTCGAACGTAAATGGTTCGATTTATTTATAGTTATTTACTTTACAAGCTAAACACATCAATGACGTGTAAATTTATGTGTTAGAAGAACTTGTTGAAGAATAAAAAAAAAACATTTTGAAGAATAACGTTGTGTATGAATTTTTTATATACAACATTTTTCCACTAATTCAGCATAAAATTCTTGTAAAAAATCCTAATTTAATTTCCTTTCTTCATGACTTTTCAGAATAAACGAGGAAAGGAGTGTAAGGAGAATATATGACGCAAATGCGAATGGTAGAAGAAGTCGGGGACGCCCGAGGAAGACAAGGCACGACCAAGTGAATTAGATACTTGAGTCGGGCTATGTGAAGAGTCAGAATAATAGAAGAGCATGTATGAGACGATGTATGATTGTAAACGAGGCAAGGAATGTGTGCCAAGATCGAGTTGTTTGGCGGTCCGTCCTCTCTGCCTAATCATGTTTGATATTATTTAATATCAAACATGATTGGTTTCGTTTTTTCCGTTTTTCTCGGAAGAAGAATATTGTGAGATACAACCTTTTTCCGGGCAAGGTCTCAATTATGAAATATTTTTGAAATAATAAATTGAATTGAATGTTTCGTAATAGCAGACATCCAATTTGTAATCGTGGTCGTTCATTTCCATAATCCAAATCGCTGTCAACCATTTCCGAATGATTAATTCGAAACATGATTCAATTATTAAAATGATACGGAAATGATTATAATATTATAAATTGACAGAAGGGTGAACACAGGAAATTGAATTTAAGGGGACTGAACGCGCTAGTCGCTGATAAAAAACTAGTCAAATGAAGCGAGGCTAGCAATACATATGGGAGTTCTGATATCAACCCTGATTTTATGGCTGATTTGATCTGAGTGATTCCTGACGTTATTTGGAGTAAAATATGTAAATGAAAATTGGTTTACAGTGAAAATATTTTTTTCAACAAAAAAAAAATTAAAAACCAGTAGGAATTGGGACTAGTCCTAATATCTACAGCCTGTACATCGGACGTATATCTGCAGCTCAAATGTTGGACTAATATCTACGAACTTCAGAGTGTTGACTAATATCTACAGAGCTAAGGTCGGACGAATATCTATGACGGTCCCAATGTTGACTAATATCTACAGAGCGTAGGTTGAACTAATATCTAACAGAGCGTAGGTTGGACTAATATCTACAGAGGGCAACTGAGCAAGAGGTTGTACGGAAAAGCATAAACTACTTCAATTGTGTAATTACTAATTACGTAAAGGCTTAAACGTTTAAAGTACGTACATGAAGTTTTTGCATAATATTACTATTTTGCTGTTTACGAGGACAATAATTTATTGAACAAACATGGAGGTCATAATACAAAGATATTTATTTATTTCTAAATACACGGCACCACAACCTAACCTAACCTAACTGACATAGAAATGGTCATGGTAACAGACTAAATAATTTAGAAGCATTCGAAATAAAGAATGCTGTTAAAACAAAAACACAAATCTTTAATATTCAGCTAAATGTGTCCAATAGTCCGATATTAGGGATTTTTACATACATAAATTAAGTTTTTTAAACTGCATACACAATATTACGTTATTCCAATATGCTATACATAATTGCAAATCCAACCTCTGCCAGTGCTGTAGATATTCGTCAACTCTTTGGTTCTCATAGATATAAGTCAGCAGTTTGAGCTGTAGATATTCGTACGCACTTTGGTTTTCATAGATATTAGTCAGCAGTTTGAGCTGTAGATGTTCGTACGCACTTTGGTTCTCATAGATATTAGTTCGATTTTTTCAGTTTTTGGAATTCCTGTAGATATTAGTAGACGCCTCAAGAATTGGACAGTTAGGGTCGGGTGAGGGGTTACTCGGCCGAGTGACCAGTAAAGACGTACGAAAGAATGTTTTTTTGTTTGAATTTGAAAACAGAATTGGAAAAAAGTTAACGGAGTCTAATATTTCATTCACATTTTTATTCCAGTATCAGGAATCGTTTAAAGTAAGTCAAGGACGGTTAACATCCTGTATAGTTCCGCAGCATGAAATTTAATATTTCTTTGTCCAAGAGATGTATTCAAATTGGAAATAACAAGTATATTTTGGCTTATTGTCCAATTAGTATTTAGCAATTAGTTTTTTTACGTAGATACACATAAATCAATTAAATAGAAGTATGTATAATTTAATTGAAAAAATACATTATTTTAAACCACTTTATTATACAATTGGCCAACTAGTTTCGGTCATAACTAACCTTCTTCAGAACCTTGATTATATGAACTAACTTAAGTACAGACAATATAGAATTTAAAATAAGAGTCAACAATAAAGAGCTAACAATAAAAAAATAAATTAAAAAAATAAGAGAGGGACAGAACATCGGATGGAGGTAGGTGGTGAGGTGGGAAGAGGGTAAGGGTTAAATGGGGAGAAAGGGAATAGCTGCGAAATTGGACTTTTGAATAATTCACTTTGTCTTTCTATACATACAAAAATGAATCCCTGTTTTTTTTTTTTTTTTTACAGTGTATACCGCACAAGAATCTCAACTGCTCCCGTCTGGAGCCAGTGAGACTATGGCATCCCCAATTGGGGTATGTTGTGAGGCTGAAGGTAATGGGGAGGGGAAGGAGGTGGGGAAGAGGAAGGTTGGGAAGCACCTGGCTATTCAGATCTGGTCACTAAACACGGCTAAAGCCATTTTCAAGCAACGTTTCAATTCTGAATGGTGGTCTTACACCAGGGTGATACTAATAGTATCTTCCACTCTGGAACATGCCGCAAATATACTATATATTATTTTAAATATATTTTAGCAGGAGTAGTTCAAGACACAAGCGCGGTGTATATTCATACTGTCGTACTTATAATATAATACTGTATAAAACATGTTTTAAATCAGTGAAAATAATTTGTAGCCACAACAATCATTGCAGTTTCATCGCTCAAAAAAATCATATAGATTATTACGTTCGTTATTATATCTAATATTGTAAATTTTAATATAGTTTCTCCTATAAGTGTACTTGTATTAAAAGTTCAAACTCCTAAACACATAACCTAACATAATTTGATTTCTTTATGTTGTAAATCTTTTGTAATTCCTCCATCTTGTTCTTTTAATTCCTCCATATTGTAAATCTGAATGTATTATACATATGTTACCAGGTTAATTCGGTAAATCCGATTATAATATTTACTACCAGATTACCTTTCTACTTTGTCACAAAAAAATGTATGTGTACTTATATTTATATATTTTATATACATTTTCTTTATTACACACCTTAGCTTCAGAAAAAAATGAAATTTTCAGTTTTTTTTTGTCTTTGTTATGTAATTATGTAGGTACATTTCAGGTATAATATGAACTAACATGTCAATTTGTCTGTCCTGGAACGGGAAACTTTCCTAGTTGGACAGGCAAAGCTTCCTAATTGTAATTTGTACTAGTTTTTGTATCTATAATAAATAAATAAAATAAATAAACCTAAGATAAGACCTATAAGACCTCCGGAATGTGAGTCAAGAGTCTTAGCCACTGGACTACGGAGGTCGTCGTTTCCCTTGGTCACGCCATAACTTCAGAACGACTTTACCTATTTCATTCATCTTTCTAATACTTTGTAGAAGGTTCTTTCGGAAAGAAAAACTAAGAAAATTGAATAATTTCAGAAAACTTAACGACTATTTTAACTTCGCACGTTTGACAGTTCGCGCATTTGATGAAATTGAATGTAGCAGGCAGCTGTTTTTTTTGTAATATAAGAATTGTCTATGAATTTTTTAAATTATACATATTTTAAATATGTACCTATGTTAGATACCAAATTTGATTGATTGTTCTTATAATGTGTAAAAATGAATATTTGTAAAATACAAAAATAAAAATTATAATAGGAGGCACGCGGGCTGTTTGAAAACTGAATGTACTGGGACTGAGTATACGGAACGTGGAAAGGGGGTTTGCGGGACGGTGAGCGGGAATGGGGAGAGGGTGGGCGGGGAAGGTGGAAGGGGAACGCGGGAGGGTAGGGGATGCGGAGGTGGAACGGGGACGCACGGGAAAGGACATGCAGGGAGAAATATGGCATTGCAACGCATGCCGAGAACCAGCTAGTTTAAAATAAAACCATTATTGTAAGAATATATTATAAATGCGTAAACGTCTTTTTTATAGGAATATTATATGTGTGGAGGAAGACTCTTGAGGAGGCCAAGACCCACCAGGGGTTGTAGAGCCAATAGTGATGATTATATGTGTAAGTAAATTAAGTTAGTTCCCATTATTCATCATAATCATCACTAATGGCTCTACAACCCCTGGTGGGTCTTAGCCTCCTCAAGTCTTCCTCCACTCATCTCGGTTTTGTGCCAGCTCTCTCCAGTTTGGAAGCTATAAGATAGATATGTCTTTGAGGACGTTATCGCTCCATCTTAGTCTTGGTCTTCCCAGGCTCCTTCGCCCTATTGGTCTTGAGTTCAGCAGGGACTTTGGTGCTTGATGCTCAGTCATTCTCTCCACATGACCCAGCCACCGAAGTCTTCCCAATTTATTATCGTCCTGGATAAGGTTATGTAGTTATAACCTAACCTAGTTGTCTATTTAAAAAATTAAAATAAGTAACATTGTACACCCGGAGTTCTAAATCAAAATTAATACAAACCCTTATTCCATCAGATGTGACTTTACCCTCTTTCACTCCGGACCCTTCATCTCGCTGGGAGAGTAGAGATGAAATAATGGTTCATGTCCGCAATACAAGAAAATGTATAGACCTACTACAGAACAGTATCGTTAAAATATACTATAAGACTTGGCTCGCTGATGTAACGGTTTCGGAAACAATGTAGGAACGTTCAGAGAGAGGAGAAACAAAGCGAACCATGATCATAATAATAATCCTCAAAAAATGGGTCATAGCACGAACCAGTACTACACGGGCGAGGGAGTCGAATGATACCTTACTTTCTAACACAGAAAAATATAAAGAACTAGCGAGTTCCCGACGTTCGTTGCTATGCCACTTAATAAAGAAATTGTTTCTCCCTGCGTGTCCTTTCCCATTCTTCCCTTTACCTTTCCGCCTCCCCTTCCACTCCCGCGTCCCCTTCCCCACTCCGCCTTCTCCACCTTCCCTTTCCCCACTACTCTCGCCCGCTTTCCCCGTCCCGCGAACCCTCGAGATGATGGGTTCGTGTCCAAGTTGCGACCGTTACCTTTTTATTTTTCTGTGTCTTGTTCTTTTTCATAATTTCGTTTAGATTTATCAGTATCATCTTCTTCATCAACGATAAAAATAATAATTTCGGTGGTGTGTCTCTCTGTTTCAACAACCTTTAAAATTGGATTTTGCTTTGAAATACAAAGTTGGAATTGATTGTGGCAACGATTCCGACAAGAGATAGGAGTAAGTACCTTCAACAACTATTTTATTAATTGAAATTTCCAATCTTATTTATTTTGTTTAAATGAGCAAACAGTGACCAGACTAACCCTAAAAAGTCATTAAAAGTGATGAAAACCCTTTATAAAAAATTGGTTAAAACGGTTAACGTTAGGTTAGGTCATTTTTCAAAAAAAAAAATCATAGATTTTAATGAATTTTCGAAGAGGTTTTGCGTTGACTCGATTCTGAGTTGTCCTGGAACCGACAAATCACAGACGTCGCAATTTTTCAAGTTTACCAATGGTGTTCATTCGAAAGGTTAATTTCTGATCGATTCCCTCGTAAAATCGACGATACGGAAATAATTCAATCATTTTTATTTATTATTATCAATTCATTCGGAACTCTTCGTGGTTTTGTATAAGCCACGGTGACGATGGTACATGATTATATCAAATAATGGATAGTTTGGAAGGATCCAAAACGAACTTTCTTAAAAATATCAGATATTTTCTCTCAAGATTTAGTAATAAAATAACGTGGCGCTCTAAGCCATGAATTTTACGAAGTAGTCTTGCTGAGATGAACAAAGTTCGAGGAAACGAGTGAGAACGGGAACAGAGAGCGAACCCTTTAAAATATTAAATAATATCTTTCAGGGTACAGTTACAGAAATGTTCGAAAAATTCATAAAGATGACCGCGCGGTTTTACGATGTCTTAATCGCCTGTAATCAAAACGAGTAATATCCGTTTCGGGATATTAAGAGAAGAAAGCGAGATGGTCGGGAGATTGGAAATGAAAACTCAAAAGAGATTACAGCGAGATTAAATAATAATTAGTAAAAATTTAAGAGTTGGGGAATACAATTTTGAATAAGAAAATAAGTGGATATTTTAGAAAATTTACTAGAAAGCATAAATTATAATATATTAAGTTTGTTTGAATATATTAAGTTTTTTTAAGACACTTGACCCAGATGTAGAGGTTAGATACAGAATTGAAGCAGCAAGAACTGCGTTTATTAAAATGAAATCCCTCTTCTGCAATGACAATATCAGCTTAAAACTAAGGCAGAGAATGCTAAAATGTTTTTTGTGTTCTGTCTTGATCTATGGATGTGAAACATGGAACTTGAAAGTAAATACCATGAACAGGTTAGAGGCTTTTGAAATGTGGCTTCACCGGATAATGCTCAATGTCCCATGGGCCGACATGATCACCAACACAAAAATTCTCAGGCGGGCTAGAGCAGATAGAGAACTGCTTACATTAATAAAAATCAGGAAAATTTCATATCCGGGTCATGTACTTCGAGGGGAGAAGTATCACTTGCTCCATTTAATATTGAAAGGCAAGATAGAGTCGCCGAGGGCCTGGTAGGAGACAAATGTCTTGGATGCGTAATGTACGGGAGTGGACCGGCATTAGAAGTGTGGAGGAACTATTCCGGGAAGCGCAAGACAGAGAGAAATTTTCAAGAGTGATCGCCAACGTCGGGGGGACCTGATACAACACACAAAGAAGAAGAAGTTTGTTTCAGCAAAGAACCCTCGAGTGAGTTTTTCTGTTGAGAATTTATTATTATACTTCCACCATGAGCTACAGACCTACATATGATTACATGATTGTACCGTCAATCAGGATGGAAAGTCAAAATATGTGGTTGATTCCTTTTTCTGATTTGATTTCTAAACATCAGAAAATTTATTTGTTTGTTACAGCAAAAATCTTCGAAAGGTGAGTCTGGCTACATAAAATTAGCACAAAATCTTCCGTCTAGAATTTAGAATTTTCCACCTCGAGCTACGACGCTTTTAAAAATCGATTTAGCTGTCGAACAATAAATAAAGCTACTCGTATTTTGTTTGTTCCGTATTCTTTAAATGAGAAAAAAAGATTATGAAAGAGTGTTCATAATATATTTGTAATAAATTATACTTTAATAAAGATAAGGTCATCTATTTGTAATGAAGTCTTAATAAAAATAAGGCCATCTGTGTATTTGTAATGAAGATTTAATAAAAATAAGGCCATCTATGTATTTATATAAAATTTTAATAAAAATAAGCTCATCTATTTGCAATGAAGTTTTATTATAAACTAGCTTTTTCCCGCGGCTTCGCTCGCATGGTGTAAGGGGGGTTCCCACTCCGCCTCCTCCACCTCCTCCACCTCCCTCCCTCTCTCACCGCCCTCCCTCCCCCCTCTCCCCCTCTGCTTTACATACATTCAGTTTTCAAACCTCGCGTGCCACCAATAGCAATTATTTTATACAAATTTCATAATGCCAGAGCTCAGCGGAAGTTTTATAAAAACCTTGTCCTGACAATAACGAACACACAAAAAGTTCGAAAGTTATGCGCTTAGCAACACATTCAGCGATTCATTTTAAATTATAAATAACCACGTCTATTTCTAATTAAATTTTAATAAAATAAGGTCATCTATTTATGAAGTTTTCATTAAAATAAGGTCATCTATTTGTATCGAAGTTTTAATAAAAATAAGGTCATCTATTTGTAACGAAGTTTTAATAAAAATAAGGACGTCTATTTCTAATTAAATTTTAATAAAATAAGGTCATCTATTTGTAACTAAGTTTTAATAAAAATAAGGTTCTACTTACTTCAAAACTGTGTGAAGCTTCGAAGCCTTGGCTATGAAATCCTCCCAAATCGGTGTCCCATTCTGCAACAAACAAATAAATAAATATTAATATAAAATATGGCAATAATAACAATAACTCAAGGCACGTCGCGCGTCGTGCCGGAATAAACAGTATCCAATATCAGTAGAAAGCACGTAGACGAGTAGATATGACACACAATAAGGGAGAAGTAAGTAAACATATAAAGGGTGAGATTGCACTAAAAGGAAAAGGAGGTGGTTTTGACTGCCATTGAAATGGAAAAATATTAAGACCTACTAAGAATGTTGTTATTATTATTGCTGAGCGTGGTGAAATCCTATTTTAACTCGATGGTTTGACATTTCATCTGTCTGTAAATTTGTTTGTGTGTTCGAGATGCTGGTCTTGTTAAATACTACCTTTTATCCCGTCAGAGTCTTGTCCCGAAGAACAATGTCGGATGTACGATTTTGTAGTTTTGCGGTAGAACTGAGATCCCTGAGGCGTATGTGTGGTAAAACCGTGTATGATCGTGTGAGGAATTTGGATATCCGCAAAGAATGTAAGGCTGATGTAAGCATAATGAGTAAGATTAAGAAAGGGACCCTCAGATGGTTTGGGCATGCAGAGAGAATGGACGAAGAAAGTAGTGTAAGAAGAATATATGACGCAAATGTGAATGGTAGAAGAAATCGGGGACGCCCGAGGAAAACATGCCACGATCAAGTGATCAGATACTTGAGTCGGGCCATGTCAAAAGTCAGAATAATAGAAGAGTATATATGAATGTGAGTAAGGCAAAGAGTGTGTGCCAAGACCGAATTGTTTGGCGGTCCGTCCTTTCTGTCTACCCCTGCGGGGAAACGGAGTAATGGTTAGTTAGCAGTAGAACTGTTTTAAGTTTCTTTTCTGCATTTTTACTGTTTTCGTCGTTAAGAAATAAGAGTGTCCTTTTGATATTTTGCATTTCATTTAATTTAATTCAAATTCCGAAAATACAGACTTTTCACTCATTTTTATATATCAAAAATTATATATTTGGCCAACAACACAAAACTATTTCAAGCCAACAAAGCTATTTTTAGCAGATCAGACATCGTTCTTCGGGACCGTTGTATTTATTTATTTATTTATTTGTTTGTTTACGCCTTGATGGCTTTTACATATAAAATAAATTGTACAGGAGCATTATAACAAGTATGCAGTATCATAAGTATATAGTACATAAAATGATAAACAGAGCTAGAAAGATATAAGTAGGCCTAACATAAGTAGGTATCAGTAGGTATTCGAGTAATTGTTTACAAAAGGAGTTCAACCAGCGGATTCGTATTTGGCATAAATATACAAACCACCCACGTATTTGAGCTCATGCTACATTAGATACAATAATTATTGTCACAATATCACACAAAATGTGATTCCAAATATACTCGAAGCATACCGGTATTGCAGTGGTGTAAAACATTTTTAACGATTAATATAAAATTTTCTTGTAATTAATTTTTTGTTGTTGTTTATTTATTTTTTTTAATTAATTTTTTTTTTTTTTTTGCTATCATAAATGAACGTATATTTGTTATTATTATAAAAAATAAAAAATAAAATAAAGGTAAACAGTAATTACATATATAAATAAGTAAGTAGGTACAATGAATGTAGTTATAATGAATGTAGTTACAGAGCAGTGAGTATTAAGTTTGTTACTGTTAACTATGTGATACATTTAAGGATTTCTACGTTAGTTTGTTATTATCAGGAAAAAAGAAAATAAAAGGTTCACAGCAATTACATATATGTATAAAGAAGTAAGTAGGTACAATGAAAGTAGTTACAGAGCAATGGGTATTAAATTTGTTACTGTTAACAATCTGTATCATTTAAGGATTTTTGCATCTGCATACATATATGCTTTTTGAAGGAATCGATGTTTTTATAAAAAAATATATCGACAGAGCAAGTTTCATTACCCACACGATGCAATCTCTGAAGACAAGAGTTAAACATAAAATTAGTGCGAGAAGCAACTACGTTAAATGGAGCATGGAGTCTGGTGTTGTAATTGTTAGGTACTTGATAATTTATCATGTTCACAAGTTCAGGGCTATCCAAATATCCGTTGATAATTTTAAATAACAATAAAACATCACAGATTTTTCTTCGCTGTGACAATTCGGGTAATTTAAGCAATTGCATTAAATAATTATAATTTAAATTTTGTATTGGAATTTTTAATTTGTAATTTATATGCCTTAAAAATTTATGTTGTACTCTTTCAATTTTGTGTGAATGTACATTGTATAATGGCGACCAGAGAGAGGAATTATACTCAAGAATGCTCCTGACTAGTGTTATGTATAAAGTTTTGAGTGTATTAGTATGCATTAGATCTTTGGACGATCTTAACACAAAACCGAGACATTTGAGTGCTTTATTCGTGATTGCATCAATGTGGGGGACGAATGTCATCTTGTTATCAAAAACGACACCCAGATCCTTTATTAATGTTACTGTAGAAAGATTCACATTGTTAATGTGATATTGAAAGAGTATTGGATTTTTATTTCGAGAAAAACTTATAGATTGACATTTGTTAATGTTTAAAAATAAATCATTTATGTTACACCAATTATATAATCGATCCAAGTTGTTTTGCAATACAAGACAGTCCATTAAATTTCTTATAATAGTGTATATTTTCAATGGATACCTTCAAATATTGAAACAATGTCATTGATAAATAGCAAAAAAAGAATAGGACCTAGATGAGAACCTTGGGGCACCCCACTTGAAGCTTCAATTACATTTGACATATGGTTAGATAGTTTAACGTATAGTTTTCTAGATGTTAAATAGGTCTCAAACCATTTTAGTACATTTCCTTTTATCCCATATACTTTTAGTTTGTTTAATAAGATTTTTTGGGAAACTTTGTCGAATGCTTTGCTGAAATCGGTGTAAACTGCATCCGTTTGCAATTTTGCGTTTAGATTGTCTGAAATATATTTTTCGTATATAATTAAATTTGTAAGTGTAGATCTTCCGGATATAAATCCATGTTGGTGGGGGGAAATGATTTTACGAGCCTGTAACAAAAATTTTGATAGAACTACGGATTCAAACAATTTAGGTATCGCTGATTGTATGCAAATAGGTCTGTAGTTAGAAGCATCCGTTTTATCACCCTTTTTATAGATGGGACTAAGGAAACTGATCTTCCATTTTTGAGGGAAAAGGCCTGATGCTAATGATATATTGAATATATTGGTTAAATGACCTTTTAAGCTAGATACACAGTTTTTTAAATAAATTGCTGGTATGGTGTCAGGGCCAGCGGATTTCTGACTATCTAATAGTGTAATTTTACGCTGAACATCGATTTCATCAATAACAAGGTCATTGAAATCAATAGAAATATTTGAGTTGAATTGAGGTATTTGGTTATTAGATGAGTTTACATCATATACTTCGCCAAAGCATTCGGCAAATAAGTCAGTAATTCCTTGAGGTGTATCAGCAATTTTACCATTGTAGTAAATGATAGACGGAATACCAGATTCGTTACTATTAAGATTGTTTGCAAATTTGAATAAATTTTGAGGTTTATTTTGTAACGATTTCTCAATATTTTCCAGGTATTCTTTGTAACAAGATATCGATATGTTTTTCACCCTTTTGCGTAAATTAGAAAAAAGTAGATAGTCATTTGGAGCTCGAGATATTTTGAATGTTTTATGTGCAAGTTTTTTTGACTGGATAGTACAAATTAACTCTTTGCTAAACCATTTGGGGTAATTAGATGTCCTACATTTTGTAATAGGGACGTACAGTTCAATAGATTTGTTAATTATGCAGTAAAAAGATTCTATTATATCATTGATGTTATTACAATTACTAATGAAGTTCCAGTCTGATTTAGCGAGAAATTCGTTAATCTTAGGATAATCAGCTTTATAAAAATTTGGTTTTTCTTTAAAAGACTCTAAATTTAAATTTTGTAGAGATATATGCTTAACAAAAAGTGGTGGGTGGTAGTTATCAATTGTTGAAACATTGTCATTTGCATGTTGTACACTTATATTGTTGGAATTGCTAAAAATTAAGTCTAATAGATTATTGTTGCAGTTATATATAAAGTTCACTTGTCTAAGATTCAGGAAACATGACATTTCTATAAGTTCACGAGAACCATTATTGGACGTGGAATTTGTGCGAGTATTATTATTGTTAATATCCCAATGAACAGTAGGTTGGTTAAAATCACCTGTAAGGATAAATTTAGCGTCTGGATATTTTCTTCGCAATATTTCTACTTCTTGACAGTAACTAGTATATAGCTGGACATCAGATGAGGGTGGAATGTACACACAACCAACTATGATTTTTTCACTCTTGTTTGTCACTAAAACAAATAGTTGTTCCACGTTGATGTTTGTACATTTGAGTTTTCTTGAGGTTAATTTAGTGTTAATAGAAATTAGACAGCCACCTCCTCTACTTTTGTTGCTAGTATTAGTATCGCGGTCCATTCGATAGGTGTTATGGGAGTGAAATCCTAACTCACCATTTTTAATATCTGGGGTCAACCATGTCTCAGTGAAGCAGTAAACATCATATTCTAAGGTCGGTAGTTTAATTCTTAAATTATTTAGTTTAGTTTTAAGTCCTCTTACATTTTGGTAATAAATGTTGAGAGATAGTGATGTAGATTTCAGGTTATGGGTCAGTTTTTTGGGGATAGTTTGACAATTGTTGGGATGTTATTAATATACTTTATTGTGATGTCTTGCTCACCGGAAGATTGCCTATTTTTCAGCTCCGTTCTTAAATCATTTAACTGATTCCTTTGCGCAAATGTTTGATCAGGGTACATACGGATGTTATTTTTTAGTGAGTGTTTTTTGCCGAGTAAGATTTTAGGCCATTTTGACTCGGGGAACTCAACTTTGATTCCCCTCGGTTTATTATTATCCTTTTTACCGATTCTGTATATTTTCAGTTCGAGAGAACTTGTAGAATTGTCCAAATCAGAAATAATTTTTTTAACGCTGGTGGTATCACTATTCATAATATCTATTTGAGTTAATGCTTCACTTTCAGGAACATTACAAATTATGATATTTTTTTCTCTATAATTTTGTTCATTGATTTCAGCAATTATTTCACAAACGTTTTTTGTTTGCAAGTGTGAGGGAATATTAGTGGTTGTAATTGGAGGATTATTTTTATAAACTGACAGTTCACCTTCCAAGGTAGCCATTCTCGCTGCCATTTGGCCAATGGAGCTAAGTATATTATTTGTTTTAGGCATTATTTTAGAAATATGCTCTTTGGTAAATTTATTGTTAGGATCCATCACAATGCTGGTTAATGCATTAATGGCGTCTTTAGCCAATGAAATATATGCTTGCGCATCCATAATTAGTTCTGATATTTTGATAAAATAAATTAATAAAACAAATGAATGGTTGGTTGGACTTCCCTGGTTAGTGGCTTGCTTGCAGTCTAGTATATCATTCACGTTAGTAGTGGTGGACGGTCGCTGGAGTGTAGAGTGCAAGGTACCTGAGCCAATGTTGAACAATAATTTAAAAAATGGATGATGTGAAGTTTGTTTGTTAAATTTAAACGTGTTTATTGTTTGTTTTCTTAGCACTCAGACTGTGGTGCTGTTTTGCAGTCACTTCAGATACTAGTTGATTAGAAAAAAGCACTAAAAAGTAATTTTAATCGTTATCTTTAATATACAGGGTGTTAAGGGACGTACTACTACATTAATAATGAATTATATGTATACAGAAACCTTCGTGGGCATGCGCACAACAAATGACCAAAGTCGCAAACGGTTGAATGGTTTAAGAACGCATAATAAGCGTCAAACAAAGAAACATTCATTTTTATACAGGGTGGTAAGGGACGTACTTGACTTACTTTAACCAGTGATTCCTGAAAATATTTGGAGTAAAAAATGTAAATGAAATTTTGGTCTCCGGTGACTTTTTTTGACGACTTTTTTATTTTTTTCAAAAATTTTTTCTTCAAAATCAAACAAAAAAAAAATTCTTCCACATGTCGTCACTGGTCACTCAGCCGGGTGTCCGACGAACCCCTTACCCCGTCTCCAACTGTTCAACAACTACCATTTTTTATGTTTTTGTAGAAAAAAAATAAAAAATACCACCGGAGACCAAAATTTCATTTACATTTTTTACGTCAGGAATCACTGGTTAAAGTAAGTCAAGTACGTCCCTTAACACCCTGTATAAAAATGAATGTTTCTTTGTTTGACGCTTATGCGTTCTTAAACCATTCATCCGTTTGCGACTTTGGTCATTTGTTGTGCGCATGCCCACGAAGGTTTCTGTATACATATAATGATGAGTTGTCATTATGAAATTATTTCCTATACCATTCATCCGATTGCGACGAAACTCTGGTGAATCATTTTGCGCATACCCGCAAAGTTTTCTATATATAATGGTGAGCTTTGGCGTTATGAAAATTGCAAAAAAATTACGGTCACGTCACCGAATTATTTGAAAAAGAAGTGTATTTCATATGGTTTAGTGGCAGGATGGATGGTGGGAGGCGAACGAAAATCCTGGAGAAGGGCACGAAGTAGGGGAAGGGGAACGTGGGTGGTTCGCGGTACGAGGGGCCGCGGGAGGGGGAAACGTGAAGCGTGCAACGACGACAGCTTGACGGGCGATTTGATGGCCATTAAATAATGTGAATAGAGTTTTAAACAACAAAAATTAGCAGTCAATCAATTTAATTGCTATAGTTGTCTGACAAAATTATCTTAGTGACCCTGAAAAACAAGTCTTTGAAACAATCGCAAAATAAATTAATAAACAATTAAATACCGTTTATTCCTACATACGTGTGCCAAATATGCTATTAATAAATTAGCAAGTATTTTTCTTTAAAAAAAACAGGATTTTCTTCATTAAATGAAACATTTCAAACAAAAGATACAATCCCAAAATTGCATTCACACCATGCCACTCAAATGTCAGTAGTTAATACATATAATTCGTTCAATTCTCCCACGAATTACATCCGTGACTTTTTCACACGATTGGACGTGACATGCTTTACAAAAAGCGGCCGGCGAATCGGAGGACAAAGAAATGTATCGGATAAGCAAAGGTCAAGAACAACAGCCGCTAATAAATACGCAATCACTGGATTCGAATAACAAAAATATCAACTCAAAATATTATTATTACTGTGTTTTGGATTTAGGCGGTTTAATGTCGAGATTATTAAGTGTTGCAAAAATATTGTAGATCGTTTTTTCTTGTGATTAAGTTTTTCACGTTATTTAGTAAAATGCATAGTCAATATATAATTTTTTTGTGTTTAATCCGTAGAAAGTTTTTATTCAATTTTTAAATTAAATTTAATAATGTTATTGTGCAAGTATTTGTGACAGCTATTTTGACTTACAAGGCCATTTTTAAACTGTGGTTAGACGAACGAATGACACTAATATAATAGTAATTAATAGATTAAGGAAAATTATTAATTCCCCGCATCTTAGTACCTACGTTTACAAGACCTAAACAATTTAATACATTTAAATTAGTCAACAGCAGTCACGTCATTATTAAACAATTAAGAACGCATTAACATTTAATGTGGGGAAAACGAATTTCAAAGTAACCTTCAAAATTGAAATTTAGAATCATATAAATTGGTCGTCTCAAAGTCGTCTAACCACAGTTCGAAATTACACGCCGAAATAGCTGTCAACATAATAATAAAACTAAAAGACTTGCAGAACGTAATTTTATCAATGCCCGGTTTTGTGTTTGACGGGTCTTTTTTTAAATTAGGGAATTGACCACTACTCATCCGAAAGAATCGATTTTATGTTTAGAAGAAATGAATAGTACACGGTTTAAACGGTGGTCTAACTGTTAGGCAAATTTCTGAAACTATACAATATTGGTTAGTTCTTCGATCTCGAATACTTTCTCATTCCCGCATCGCTTCGCCTCTTGCTAATTTAGGGTGAGGGATGCAATTGGTCAGTTTTAGTTGGTTGATGTCACAGCTTTGATGACCGATATAAGGTCATGTATTAACTCTAGGCAAGTTGCTTTCCCGTTCTTACCGTGCATCTTCCGGTGAAACTCTTGCAGGACTGAACTAAGAGAGGCTTGTAAACCGTCTGCTTTTGGAGTTCAGCTAACACAGAGTGAAGATACTCGTTGAAACCCTTTTTGTAAAACGAACAATTAAGGGAACCATTTAGTTTCCCTTGGTAGGACCGACACAAGTGTAGCCTGTTTATCAGTGAACCCACAGAGTTATTGTTAAAGTTTAATATACTGTCTTACTGATATTGAACTGCTATAAATATGCATCATACTTGCAAATTGATTGTACTCAAAATAAATTTTAATTTGGTCTACCGTCAAAATTGTGCAATTTATTTTAATTACCCGTTAGAGTTATATAGCGGCTCAAAAATATGGGGACACACACTGGATTTAACTAACTCTTTAATGGTAGAGAAAGTACAAAAGAAGTTTCTGAGATATTTATATCTTACTGATATTATATATTACTAACTTGGGAGGCGGGAATGGGTACCGCCGCCCCGGGAACCTTTATTGGATAACCAACACCTCTGCCATAGGTCACCCCAAGTGGTTCGCTACGTTTGGCGATTTAGCAGGGGTGCCCGGGTTCATGGGGTGAGGTTTGTCTAGGTCTTGGAGGCGGATGACCAGGACATACTGAACCCAAGATTCCTACCCACCCCTTAAACCCTTTTCCTTCCCAGAACTCTCCTCTCCTTCCTTTCTTTAAAAAAAACCCTCCACACAGCATCATAGGTGAGCATAAAGATGACATAGGCCCTGAGGGAAATTATGTTCCTCAGGGCCTCCTGTGTGGAGCTCATGTAAAAAAAAAAAAAAATTATCCCTGGTTATATCCATCATCCTTTCTGTCCAGCATGCTGAGTATTAATTGCCTCACCGATAGAAGAAAAACTGCTATGCTGATAATAGCACATAATCTTCTGAACGTTAACCCGTTTAATCACAGGAGACCCAAGTTGTCCCAAAACATCATATGCCGTTATAATAACAGGAGACCCAGATTGTCCCAGAGCGACCGTGCATTATTAAAAGTTAGATATCTCTCTTTCTGTAATGCAAATATTTGTGATTTCTTTTATGTTAGAAACGGAAAGAAATAATGCTTCTCATTGTCTTAGAATTATATGAGCTAGATTGTTCAGATATTTTACAAATCTGATCAAAAGTGACGGTTTGATTTTGCGCCTATTTGTGACGTAACCCACATTTAATTTTAAAATAAAATTGTATGAAAGTGATAAAAAGTGAGGTGATAGTTTTATTACAAATTTTGTTTAGAAAAGGAATCTGAATTTAAAATTTGAAGTTGATTCTATTTTAATTACTTTAATTCAAATATTCGCAGGTATGCATTTTTTAGCCAATTTACATTTCCAATATTAAAATTTTAATATTTATAAACCAAAATGTTGATTTCTAATAATTATATCGGAAAGATTATTTTATCTAAATTTTAGAACAATTTTTATTTTTGCAAAAGCGTTAAAAAAAACTAATAAATAGGAACATTTAAAATGCATGGGAAGTACCAGGAATTTTGCGCGCAAACTTTGACAGGCAAAAGTTGACAGAAAATTATTTTCTTATTATTCGAAGGGTTAATATCTGAATTCCAGATGTTATACAAAAATTTCAGTTTTATATTCCCGACAATTTCACAATTGGTAATGCCGCTCGGAAAAGTGATTCCCTTATTAAATTACTTTTCCCCTGAGAGATATTTTTCAACTGAATGTTTAACAATTTTAAAATTTTATTATTACGTAACAAAATATAATGCATGTTTATTATTTTTGGTAATGTTAACTGTAAATGTGCGTTTAAAATAATTAAATAATTATTTTATTAAACCGAAACATTTGAATGAATTTGTAGCGACTATTTTTAAGAAACAAAATGTTCGACCAGTGAAAATCGATCGTTGTTATAATTGTTAAGTGAAACTCAATATATATTTTTATTGGGTAATATTTAAACCTTTTCAGGGTGTATTCCAGAGTGTAAGATGTTTATCGAGACTACAGATAGAATGAAAAACACCAACGGTTGACTAAAGTTTGAGTTCAGTGTATAAAGTTTCATTTTACGAGTTGTATTTGAGTTTGTGCATTTATATCAATCACTTAATTTCATTACCATAATTCAACAGAGAACAAAAGCAAGTACATATGTACATAAATCGCACACACAACGATTGCAAATCATTAAATTATCATAAATATTTACGGTTATGCATTGTGCGACCCGATACCGCAGTAAACACGCGGCCGCAAGAACTATAAAGAGCAGTAACAAATACTAGTGATATTCAGCTTTTATTATTAGGTACAACAGACGTGAGAATGAACCTCAATAAGTGGGAATACAGGTGGGGAATAATAATATTATAAATATATTAGTTGCCCTTGGAATCAATGACAGAGAAGACGAACCAACATTTTCAATAATCAAAATTCTTGCTTGAACATGTCATTGGTCAGTTTGGGGGCTCGAGAGTCGAAATGCCTTAAATTGGCGAAGTAAGTTTTGTTTTAAATCGGTATCGATCACACTTCTTGGCAATTTTGTTCAGTAGACAGAATCAATGAAGCACAATAATGAATTATTAATGTAAAAGGCAGGGAAATTGTCAACTCAATAAAATGAGTAGGCATAGCACCTTGGACACACAAAAAGAGTTAAAAAGAAATACTGCCACTCTGATTGCAACGAAGGAAGATTTTTTGATAGGACTAACCAATGGTGGAAATAAAATGATCGACTATAAGGTTTGATAAAAGTTAAATAAAAGTATCTAAACTATATTTCTGAGACATATTTCTGCGGAGAAAGGCGATCAAATAGGATTGGGATGAAAATCCTTCATGTTTATCGTCATTTTTTATAAACATATTACCTAATACAAAAATAATCCACAAAAGCAAATGTAACAATCAAGCCGAAAAAAGAAACGCATTTTCTCTTACGTCATCATAAAAAAACAACATCTATCTTGTGATGATATATTGGGAGGTTTTCTCTTATTTTTTCTACCGATCACAGAAAACGAAATGGGAAATTTTTGTATTTTTGAATGTTACGAGTAGTATGTTATCTACAGTATGTATTATTAGTAACTACAATGTTATACACATTCTGATTCACGAAGGAAAGTAAGATGGCGGATTCATTGAAGACGGAAGAAAAGAAGAATATTGCCATTATTATTATTATGAATAGCAAGCAATAAAATATTAGTAACCTACCTTAAAGTGACAAACGAAGGCACTATTATTTGTTGTTAATCGTTCTACCATAAAAAAATATTAATAAATTAACACTAACGGTCGTCGTTTCAACTTTTCGATCGATCAAGCTGGTTCTCCGATCAGCTAAGTGATTTGTTTAGTAACGCTATATTCACCTGTTGGTCTGAGAGTTGCGTTGGGAAGAGCGTATTTGTACATTTGAGGAGGGTTTCAACAATTGATGATTGGGATTGGAAACAAGATTGGGGACAACCAAAGATATTCTATATTCCAATATCTTTGGGGACAACGGTCGTAAATTTCGATGGGTAGAAATAATTATGTAATGACCATTTGCGATACACTAATGATCAACATAAGGCATTTGTTTATAGCTCAACCTGAAAGTGTTGACTTGATTAGAAATACCTACTATTCATAGAATATTTTGGGCATTAAATTACAGTCAGTAAATATATAATGCCCGAGATCCCTTGTTGAATAATAGTGTTGGCTAAAGCCAAGTATTTTTCATTCATTAGATTCCTTTAATTCAGTGCTTGGCCGGATAACAACGTAAACCACTAACATTGTTTTAGTGCTGCAAAACACAGCACAAAAGCAATGATCTCTGCAATATGACCGCGATACGACGCGGATGCATACCCTTCCGAGCTCTACTTCTCTCGGCGGTCGCCCAGTTTCTCCATTAGTTACCAACCAACGGTGGTGCAAGTCACTCCATCGCGTGACACGGACCCGACTATCTCCACCATCATCTTCATCATTTGCAGTCATCTGCATTGCATTAGGTTAGTATTTATTATTTGTGTGCATTGAGCGGGCATCTGATTGTACAGTGTGCAGCGGCCGTGTAGGCACGGTTTTTGCTGCACCGCTGGTGCAATCGATGCGAAGCGGAGCAACGGCCAATATGATTAATGGTGACTGATGAGAGATGACATTAATCAACGATGTTCTGATTCGCTTTATTTATTTTACAAAACAGCCAACAATTAATAGGTACAAGGGGGGGTTAAAAGCTTAATGCCCAATACAGCTTACATTGAAAATGATTGTAGATACTAACAACAAGAAAAAAACTATTAGTATCAACAACAGCCGTCCAATGCTTCGAAATTTATTTGACAAATCGCCCAAAATTTGTTAAAATCAATGACAAAACTAATGACCATCACCTTCTTCACAAACATCAGATTCTTCACTTGTATTCACCAGGGCACCGTTCTAGGACAGATATTATTCGGATACGTTTATAGATTTTCACGGCCAAAAGTATTTTCGTTAGTTGTTTTTGGTGTGTTATGCCGTGTTGCGCTACCTCCTTCTACCGGATCTACCCTGATGATGTGTCCGAAATGTTGGCTAAAGTAGGAGGTAGCGCAACACGGTAAAACACCCCAAAAACAACTAACGAAGATATTATTAATTTTGCCAGTAAATGGCATGGGTATTATTGTTTGTTAACCACCGCATCGTCAAATAAATAAGTAAACCGGGATATTATAATCTTAAACCCAATTAAAAAATTATATTTTTTGTAGTTATTAAAACAATATTAATTAAACGAATGATATGAACATACAGAAAACATTAGGTTGCGACAGAGACTCGAACTCAGACCCTTCTTGCCGGGAGGTCATTTCCTAATATCCCGTTTACTCACGTATTTCTTGAAAATCACTCATTTTTTCAATTCATTTTTTCGATTCTTTCCAGAGTCAAGGAGCTAACCACTCTGACATGGATAACATCAAAACAAATATTTTCTAACAATACCAACTACCCAACAGATACAAATTAAAATAAAATAAATATAATAATGAAATAATTTTACTTTGTATAAACCACTTATTTGATGTGCAAATCCGACCGGTTTCGGAACAAACGTTCCTTCGTCAGGGAAAGCTTATACTAATTTGACAGTTTCGAACAATGTTTTATTATGGTAGGGGTGAAGCTGTTGCTAGATAATAATGTAGATTGGGTAGGTAGGTATTAGTGTAGAGTGGGTGGGTAGGGGAACAAATCCATGATTGGGCTAAATGACAATATTTTATTTAGCCCAATCATGGATTTGTTCCCCTACCCACCCACTCTACACTAATACCTACCTACCCAATCTACATTATTATCTAGCAACAGCTTCACCCCTACCATAATAAAACATTGTTCGAAACTGTCAAATTAGTATAAGCTTTCCCTGACGAAGGAACGTTTGTTCCGAAACCGGTCGGATTTGCACATCAAATAAGTGGTTTATACAAAGTAAAATTATTTCATTATTCTATAATGGATAACCACAAAGTAATAGCTACATTCAAAAATATAAAATAAATATATTTTTACAAACAATGCTCCGACGGTTTTTACATCTGCGATAAATGGTTATTTTTAAATCAATAAAACAGAATGAAACTGTTTTCCGACACGCGTGAAGCATCATTAAAAGACATTTGAATAAGCGTGTCGTTTACAGCCGGCAGTTTACACCCAACTATTGTGTTTCATCTGCCGTATAATACAAATCCTCTATTCTCCAGCACGCTCGGTAATTTAAAAACTGGAATTCGAACCTCGTGCCCTTCTGAGTACCGTGGGTACAGAATACTTTAGGTGGGCAATGTCAGGACAAATAATTTTAAGTAGGACAAACCACGAAGAAACGAATTTTTGTTTCAAAGAAAGTTTAGAAATGACTTTCAAGTTACGAATAATCTGACAATATTAATTTGAATTCGCCCAACTACCGTCATAATAGCGGAAAATAAAGCACGCAAAATGATGGAAGACTTGGCAGGGGAATAAACCCACGACACCTGGGTTAGAACTCGACGCTTTGGAACCCTCGATCATCAAACAGGTCTCATAAATGAGATAATATCGTGAAATACTGAAATTCCTCTTACGAAGAGACTTCGGTATCTAACCCTTTGTAGCTGAAGGTAAAAAACACGTTTCACCCGAAGGGGGTCAATGGGGTCCCCCGTTTATAACGCGGAGCGATTGGGTCTCTTAATATGTTTTTAAAAATAAGAAGTTACTTGAAATGGCTTTACCCTTGTTAAGCGACCAGATCCGAATAGTTAGGTACTTCCCCATCTCCTTCCCCTCCCCACTATCTTCAGCCTCAAAACATACCCCGATTGGCGATGCAATCGTCTCACTGACTCCAGGCGGTTGAGCGGTTGTCAGCAGTTTGAGCAGTCTTGTGCGGTATTCACATTTTTTTAATCCGGAATGTATCTCATGTAAAAAAAAAACAATTTCGATATCACACAAAACTCTCATTTGGGGGATATGTATTACTCCCTCCAGCGTGGGAGGATTAAAAATCTAAATTATCTCAAAACCCTGGTACTTCTCTGTGAAGACGTCCAGTTTGTCACGCCGAATAAAGGAGACAGCAGATATATAGGCTGTGAAAGAGAAGATAGGGCCTGCAATGGACTGAAGCCACCGTATTGGCTCAAGATAAGGACGCCTGGATGACTTAGGAAAAGGGAATAAAAAACACAATGACATAAAAAAATGGGTGTTTCAAATCTTGATATATTTGTATTACACCCAAGAGCGTCGTGTATTTTCCATATCACAGGCATTTGGACTTAAAAATACAAAATGAGACCCATAAATCCATTTTACTTCTCACGCACAGATTAACATAACAGTAAATTATTAGATTATTACTCGTACATATGGCATACAGTCGCGGAGAGTACTCGAATCCTACAATTAAGTTTCGTAAATGGAGGAAGTACGGAGTTTGGCATCGCGTTTAGGTCCCACCCAGGTGTCGTGTCTTCAATTCCTCGGCTTGATACGTCGTCCATCACGACATACAAAACATTTTCCGCTTATTCTGGCGGTAGTAGGAGATTTTCAATGATGTCATGATTTCTTCAAAAAAAAAGTAATTGCTTACGGTTTGAAAAATAAAACTGGTTCCTAACTTGTAGTTAGGGCAAAAACGTATTTTGTATTTGGCATTTATGTTTGGCGGGGTTTAAAAATCTGGAATAAAATCATCAAAATATATTTCCTTTGAATCCACCATGAGTGATTTAAATATAGATTGAAAAATACGAGACCTTTTCTAATATTCTAATCAGTGAAGAAATGCTCCGATAGAAGTGTGTTGTTGGCGTTTCGATATGCCCGAATTAAGCTAAATTTTTCCGTACCCCTGGTGAAATTTATTTAATAATTTATCAAAATATCAAAATTCTTTATTTTTTAACATTTGTTCCACACAGGAAAATAATTTCCATCGGGGCCTATGTCATCTTAGGGAACGTACCCAAACTACGTGACCAACTTTTTGCAATTTTTAACCCCCCCCCCCCCGGTGACCAAAATCCTAAGGAACCCGCCGCTCATTTGTATGGAGCGTGACCTTTTGAAGACCCCCCCCCCAAAAGTGTCACGTAGTATGGGTACGTTCCCTTAGGGGATACTGTGGAGGGTCTTTTTAAGGAAAGGAAGGAGAGGAAGTTCTAAGAAGAAAAAATATATGAGGGGTGGGTAGCAATCTGGGGGTCAGTGTGTTCAAGAGTGACAGACCTATGAATCAATTCTTCAAAAAATCAAAAGGTCTCCCTCACCTGATCAGGCCCGCCACGCAATAGGTGGCATCCGCCGCCAAGACCCTGACAAACCTCACCCCATGAATCCGGGCACCCCTGCAAAGTCACCAAACGTAACCAAGCGAACTACTCGCGGAGACCTATGCCAGAGGTGTTGGTTATACTGTAAATGGTTCCTGGGGCGGCGGTACCTATACTTCTCCCAAATTAATTATTATAAATATTTCTCCCAAATTAATAATTCTCTTGAACAGATAATCAATTCCGTACACCTGACTGTGGGGCCAGGGATTCGAAGGGTCGAATGCAAATTAACGCTATCAGTTTTCTCTTTAAATCGTTATAGTTCAAACTTCTAGGGATTTTCTATTCAGTTCATGCAAATATACTATGTCAATACATTTCATAGCTTGAAGGCTAAAATAAATTTACGTCGAGTCGGAAATAAGCAATAATTCGTTTTCACGGCTTGTTCCAATTCGATCAAAATTTAGCGCGAAGAAGAATGACTGTGCGAAATTGAATTGGCAACGGAACGCCAATGACCTTGGGTGATATTACGTGCGGGGAATGGAAAGCCATGCTTACGGCGCTACTTGCGTATTCCGCGACGAGTACTTTGCCTATTTCTTATTATAATTTTTATATCGACAATAAATTGACATTTCGCGTATTTTAGCAGTGGCGTAAAAAGTAACAATTTAATCAATAAGCAAGCCCAACAGAGACGTTCTAAGATTTTCACGGCCAAAAGATTTTCACGCATCTACCGGATCTGCCCTGATGATGGACACTGCAACGCTGTCCGAAACGTTGGCTAAAGAAGGAGGTAGCGCAACACGGCACAACACCCCAAAAACAAATAACCAAAATAAAGCCCAACAGAATTTAAATTCAAACTAAAAACTTACCTTTTTAGGCTCTTATATCCTTAAATTAAATATACCTGAGAGTATCATCCCTTCGCTAATTTGTTGGATTAACCTCTCAAGCTATTTTTTTCGCTTTTTAGAACTTCTCATATTATAGGTCTCATAGAAATCGTTGTGCCTCCCTTTTTATCATAGTGAGAAATATGACCTAAACGGTGTAAAGAGAAAACACCATGCTTTATATTCAAATCCAAAAATTTATTACAAAACAATTAAATAATATATACATATAATATCATCATCATCATCACTATTGGCTCTACAACCCCTGGTGGGTCTTGGCCTCCTCAAGAATCTTCCTCCACTCATCTCGGTTTTGTGCCAGCTCCCTCCAGTTTAGAAGCTCCAAGATAGATATGTCTTTGAGGACGTTGTCGCTCCATCTTAGTCTTGGTCTTCCCAGGCTCCTTCGCCCTATTGGTCATGAGTTCAGCAGGGACTTTGGTGCTTGATGCTCGGTCATTCTCTTCACATGACCCAGCCACCGAAGTCTTCCCAGTTTTATAAATTTCGCGACGTTTAGCTCCTTAAACAAAGTATAGAGCTCATTGTTATAACGTCTGCGCCAAAATCCATACATATAATATAGGTACATGTAGGTATTATATATATACCTTTACGAAAACAAAGTTTCGGCTCGCAATTTGATTAAAAATTATCAAATTTTGGGCCATTTGTTTTTCATTATTTTTACAACAAATGACAAAAAACTTTTTAACGTTATCAGTAGGTAATTTTAGTTTAAACGTAATACCTTTATTAGTAATTTTAGTTTTAAACGTTCACCTTTTCAAAACTTTTTTTATGTTTGCATTAAAAAAATGTATGTTTCTAAATTAAATGCATATTTCGAATTATAAAATTTGAAAATGTATTTTATCTTTTACCTTACAAATACAATTTTTATTTTTGGGAAACGTTCGGAGATATTCCATTTATTCAAAGCGGAAATATTTTGTCCATCTGACAAAATATTCCCGAGGTCTGAGGGATTAACATTATTCGAAGCTTTACACCTCAATCTCATACCGAGGGTCGAATCACATTTAGGATGATTAATATTCTAATCAAATACTTGTATGTACATTGCGTCCAAAGATATTGAAATACAAAAAATAACTTTTGTTACCAATTATTTCCTGTGCGTGCAAACTGTACAATAAACAGTGTTAATCTCAAGTGACCCCCCCGTTCAAGGTAAGTAGGGTCCTGTATATTTTCTAAATTGTACTGTAGCATCACGTTTCTTGATCAAATGCAATGTATAGTTTTGCATTAGCGATCGACAAACCGGTGGATGCAATCTGGTCGTTATGATAGTTTGTCTAGTCTGTCGTTAATAACGACAGACTAGACAAACTAGAATGGTGAATGATTCCTCCAAATCGGGTGCTGGTGAAAATGAAATTTATAAACCTATATGGTTTGCATATGACGCTCTGGATTTCATTTCTAAATCAAGGGCTAACTACAACGTTCAACGACACAACGTTCACAAAATTATAATATGTCATGGCGCACAGAGCCAAACCTGCTGCATTTTGAATACCGTCTGTGATGTCGTCCATACCGGATGGGAAACAGATCACGAGTGAGAAAAATGAGAGTGTGGATAAGTGCTTGTTCTCGCGAGAAGTCTCGGCGAGAAATTCTCGCCGAGACTTCTCGCCGTGAGTCTGGAATCGCCTTTGAAGTAAGTGGTATTGATGAAATATATCATAAATTTATACAGCGGCCTTGAGGTGATTTTTCACTAAAACAGCGCCATACAAATCAACCAAATATTATTATTATTAATTTCGGTATTTATTTACAAAATGTTTCATCATTTTGAGCAGAAGTGTGATAACATTGACCTCACTTCGGGCAAGCAGTTACGAGCACAAAATACCGGATTACTTCTTCAGTGTTTGCGTACCTAATAAAGCATGGCATGATCAAGTAGAGAAAGATCACGGGTAAAAATAATAATATTAGGGAAAAATAATATTAGGAGTGGTACAGAAAGTGTATTGGAGTTCTACACTTTTTGATTTTACCTGAAAGGAGAAAACCTGCTAAAAGGTGTTGTGCCTCCAAGTTTACGATCCATTGGCTACGGATCCGGAGGCGGAGGCCGCGGGATCAAATCCCGGCGAGCCCAAGTAAATTTTATTGGATTTATTTGTTATTTCCTAATTCGTAATATATAGTATATTTGCAGCACGCTATAGAGGGGTAGATCCTCTCAGTATCGATCCACTATTCACAATTCAGAATCGAAACGTTGCTCGAAATGGCTTTGGAGCATTTAGCATTCTCACAACATATACCAATCAGGGCGATCAGGGATGCCATAAACTTAAGAGCGTTTAACCAGCCAGCGGACGAAAATCCACATTTGGTCGAAAGTTGTTCTTCCGATCGTGCAGGGCGGTTACAATGAGAAAGATTAATTATTCTCCGTACCAGCTTTTTAAAATTATAACTCAATATCGAATTTATTTCAATCCAAATTAGCTTTAATTTATACCTTCATCCAAAAATGCTGAAAGGCGTGATGATAAAACTATTAAAATAGTGTACTTTTTGTAGTTATTTTTTGATTATAAGTATTTATCATTTTTCAATAATGTCTAAATTTAATAAGAATGTTAAAAAAATCTGAAATATATTAGTTTGTAAGTGCGCAAATAAATACACAAATGGACCAATTTTCGTCAAGAAACACATGTACGTACACATTTTTTAATGATTTTATTGAAACTAAAATTAAAATTCTAATACATAACTCTGCTAGATAATGTATTGATTTATTTTACTGCATGATTTCATTATTTGAAATGGGTGAGGTATAATACAAAAACTTTTTTGAAAATTTAACAAATCTGCCAACGACTGCAATTTATTACATACGAATGCTAGATAAAAGAACAATCTTTCGAAATCCATTTATAATTTTTTGAGGAAAAGAGTCAATACGTCTAAAAACTTTTTTGAAAATGACGTATTTCCGGCTTTCTCTGGTAATGCCCTCTTAAAGACTCCAGACGGTTGGGAGCAGTTGTGCGGTACCCAAATAAAAATAAAACAGTTGAAAAAATAATAATAAATGAAATCTATAATGAAAACTGTACAATTTTAAAGTAATTGCAAATTCCTTTCCATCGTGAATTATAGGAGCTCTGAAAAATTCATAAACAAAATACTATATTTTGATTAATAATGAAAAGATTATAAAACAAAAATCATGGTGTGCAATTTACACGCGGTACAAAAACTAAAGTAGATCAGAGTGGGAAAGCTACGAAGCACCGCAAAAAGAGGAGACTGATCTCATTCTCTCATATCTCATTCTCTCGCAGACTAAATCCTATAGCTATAGATAATACTATCTATACAGATGTATGTGTTTTTAGTGACGCTATTTTTCGTTTCAACGAGTTTCAAATCACACCGGTCCGAAAGAAGTTTTCACTTCAAAAATCTGTAGAAACTCGATCAAAGCCGGTTAGTAACTAATAGAACTTCCACAGTGAATGAAGGTACATACAAGTTTTTTATTGTTCTAACAATAAGTTACTAAATTAGGCCAAATTTGTATGTGCGTGCAAGAATTTTTAGAAACACCTTATCGATCATACGTTCATATTTCGTAAAAAAAGTTGCAATGGAATAATAAAATAATACACAATAAACTTTTAACGCACAGTTCAATATGATATATCGTTTGTCAGAAGAAGTGAATTTTGTATCGTTCAATTAATTTTCAGTGCGAAGTGTCATTGTTCTGTGTGGAATTAATTAGTGAAATAAGGAGCGAATGAATGAATTAGGGAATGAATGGGTTAATACTTTGTGATCCGCGCGAGCCAAGGAGTGTATATACCTACTGAGTAAAACAGAAGCCGGTCACATAGTTTGCTGAATGAAAGTACGCGAGTGGCATTCTGATTATACGGTCCACAATGGGTTCAATCAATGGCGGAGCAATTGATTGGGTGAATTGGGCAGACGCCAAAGGGCCTACAAGTTAGGAAGTTTCTGGTGGATACTGTTATGTTCCACGTGACCAAAACTTAAGTTCTAGGTTATAGGTTTTCAATTGTATTGAGTAGGTAAAGGTGCTCGTAGCGAGACATCAAAATTGCATGATTCGAGCAACATTGCTGAAAACTATATCCTGGTAATGTTTTTGACGACACTGTGGCCGTGATATAATATTATATAGCTGGGCAATGTATGGCGCGACAACAGCATGACCAAACACGATCTGACCTGGAGCAACAAATGCCATTTCTTGTATCGAAGTGAATTTACCAACTTAACAAAGATTTTATCAAAACCCATTTATAAGTCTGCATTTCCAAATGGTACAATGTTGATTGACTTTTATTTTAAATGTAATATTGTGTTGTTATTTGTATTTATATTCTGAACTGATTGCCTATGTCATAAACTGCGCCTCCACTGCTTGTTGTAAGAGGGAGAAAACGAGACCGGCAAATCGTCCACAGCCGAGCAGTTGAACTCAAGAACGAGTCGTAGAAACGACCCGTTCTCGTGTAACAAACGTCAACCATGTTCATATGTTTGGCGCGTGTTTGGCGTGTTTCAATGAGGTTAGTTCCTCGGAGCATCTTCCTTTGAAATACATATTCGTAAAATAAGTATGCGTTTCAAATGGTACGATGCTTATTGTCTTTTATTTTTAACGTAATATTGTGTTGTTATTTGAATTTGTGCCATAAACTGCGCCTGTTCTCGACACAGGAGTTCCCAGTGAGACAGGCAAAACGTATCACCATAGATCATAGAATTAATAAAGAAAAATAAATGAATACAGAAAAAGATTAAACGATGTTATATTTATTGTAAAGCTTTCTTGGATTGAAAATAACGTCAGCGGTACTAAATCTCGAAGTAAATATTTTGATTGATATAATATATACTGCGATAGGTGAGGAGTTTATTATTTTAACTTTATAAGCAACAGCGATTTGAAATAATTTCCAATAACATTTATAGAGAAAATGGAAAACGTCGACATTTTCGAGCAAGTCGGGGTCGGGAGATTTCGCTGCGCCACTAGGTTCAATGAGCAGCCAAGTCGCTATACTACCATAACTGTCAATACAATTGTTTAATTACATTTAAAGAAGTAACTCATATAAGTGTCGCCTATCCCCCGTACCGTCATTCAGCCAGGTGTTTAAAAGATTGTAAAAGAAATTCCATTTCAAAAATTATTATGAAATCATTGGGAAAAATCAGGCATAAAAAATCAATTATGTACCAAGAACTAAATAAACAACATACTTTGTCCCAATTGATCTAAGTCAGTGACATTATGGCATCCTAATTTGGAGTACATTGTGAGGCTGAAGGAAGCGGAGAGTGGAAGAAAAGTGGAAGATAACCTCATTATCGCCCTAGCCTAGTACAATAAATCCAGGTACCAGGACCAGGCACTATTTAATTTAATTAAAAAAAAAAAAAAATTCTTTATCAATTTTAGACTTAAAACTCGTTATGTCCTACACCTGTCTCACTGGGAAAACTGTGTTGAAAGCAGGCGCTTTAAAACATGATCAGTTTATAATAATCATAATAACACATATATGTATAATAAAAATACAAATAATAACATAATATTACATTTAAAGTTACAGATAAACATCAACGTACCATTGAAAAAATACACACAAATTGGTTTTGATAATATCTTTGATGTTGGATATGTTTTGGCTGGTGTAATCCAGGACTTTCTTTGGCCAAAAGTTGTTTTAGCAAAAGGGATAAGTAAGAGATTGTGCCCTTTGGTTCTCCTGGTATCACGAGCAGTTTGGACATTTTCAAAGGTAGTTCTGCGTTTGAAGATGTATGCTAATGTGTTTTTGGCGTAGAGTTGCCTAATGTCCAAGACACAGATTCTCTTGAAGATTTCATTCGAACTGCTTGTTATCGGTAGTTTTAATATTCTAATATTTATAATTACTTTCTGAACTTTAAAAATAACTTTCTCACCTTACTCTACCATCTCCTTTCCATCAGTTGGGCACTCCAGTGCGGTATTCACATTTTAAATAAATGCGTTTGTGGTACCTGGGTATTTAGATCTGAACCCTAAAGACGGCCAAAATATAGATTTTTAATTTTAAGCCAAGTTTCGATTCTGTGTCTACCACTTGGTTTGCATTGGTGCAATGTACCTGCAGGCGCCGTGTGTTCAATTCCTCGGCTGGCTAAGTCTTCCATCACGACACAAGTAACATTTTCAGCTTACTGCGGTGCTAGCAGAAGATTTTCAGATATTGTCAGGCTATTCGTAATGCAGGAATGCTTGTATTTCGTTAAAAAAAAATAATAAACTAGTCTAGAAACCAGGAATAGTTAACGTCTTCGAATAAGTCCAAGTTCGGGTACTTAACACAATTTATTTACGGATAAAATTTATTATGGTTTTTTTATTGCTTTGTTAAGTATAGATACAAACAGCACAGAATAAATCCACGTGATTGGCAGCGATACCGAACAGATGTGTGGTGTTTGGGCGAGGTGTAAGAGACACCGCGAGTCAAGGTTTTATATTATAGCACCATATCAAATGTCCTCCTGTATTTTTTGTGAAAAACCACACAATGTATTTTTTGTAAATAAACAACAATCTAAAAACATAAATGTCATTTTTATAGAATTAAACAATAACTTAGCAAACACCGCGTTTTTTATTTTTTATAAACGCGCCGACCGGGTTTCGCTACGGCTGTAGCTTCTTCGAGGCAGTAAGTACTCCACTAAAATCTAACAGTTTAGTAACATGTGTTAAAAATATGCTGTGCCCTTCACAGTGGTTTGAAAAAAAGGGCTGAGTTCCATTGGAGAAGGTAAGGGTAGGGATAGGTGGAGGATTGAGAAGAGAGTGATCTTTGTCAATAGGTCAATAACGCACTTTTATTAAGAGCGTTTAACCAGCCAGCGGACGAAAATCCACATTTCGTCGAAAGTTGTTCTTACGATTGTGCAGGGCGGTTACAATGAGAAAGATTAATTATTCTCCGTACCAGCTTTTTTATATTATAACTCAATATCGAATTTATGTCAATTCAAATTAGCTTTAATTTATACCTTCATCCAAAAATGCTGAAAGGCGTGATGATAAAACTATTAAAATAATGTACTTTTTGTAGTTATTTTTTGATTATAAGTATTTATCATTTTTCAATAATGTCTAAATTAAATAAGAATGTTAAAAAAATCTGAAATATATTAGTTTGTAAGTGCGCAAATAAATACACAAACGGACCAATTTTCGCCAAGAAACACATGTACGTACATATTTTTTAATGATTTTATTGAAACTAAAATTAAAATTCTAAAACATACGTTTGCTAGATAATGTATTGATTTATTTTACTGCATGATTTTATTATTTGAAATGGGTGTGGTATAATACAAAAACTTTTTTGAAAATTGATCAAATCTGCCAACGACCTATGGAATAACCTTATTATACTAAAAATTTAAAAAATTTCTCAAAATTTATTATATACGAATGCTAGATAAAAGAACAATCTTTCGAAATCCATTTATAATTTTTTGTGGAAAAGAGTCAATACGTCTAAAAACTTTTTTGAAAATGACGTATTTCCGGTTTTTTCTGGTAATGCCCTCTTAAGAGTATTATTAAAAGTGCGGTCTGTTTCAATGAGATAGCAAATTCGGAGAAGCCATTATTATTTAAACATCTTAGGTGTTCTTTGACATGGGTATTATGTGAACGTACCCATACTACGTGACCTGTTCAAGGGGGGGGGGGGGGGGGGTTCAAAATATCACGCTTGGTACAAATGAGCGACGGGTTGCTTAGGTTTTTGGTCACCGGGAGGGGGGGGTTAAAAAGTTGGTCACGTAGTATGGGAACGTTCCCTATGGGGAAAGAAGGATCAGACCGGATAACTTAGAAGCAATGAGTTACGGAAGGCCAATAATGTTAACGGCAAAGTAAGCATCAGCCATAGAGATATACAATAGAGGCGCCATGCCTTACAAATATTTTCGTGATTCGTGTTCATCTCAGGTTTGCGGAGGCATACGGGAGGGGTAGTTCGACACTTTCTGTTATCTACCGAACTGAAACATGTGGTCCGAAGGGCACGAATGCTATTGCAAAGCAGGGGTTTACAGACTTTTCAAGTAGAGGGCCGCATACAACGACATCAAAGTTCATCAATTATATTAATCAACCTAGTTATTTTTTAATGTTGCTGCGCCTATTTTTGGTAAACTTTCGAAATCACTGGTTACGCTTAATACAAATATTTTTTAGAAAAATCTTTATATTCACCTTAATTACTATAAAAGAAAAAAAAATGCGATGGAAAATATTGCATTCAAAGTTTCAATTACGAGTATGACATCGCGCCATTCGCGGTTGCGAGTTCTAGAACGAGTTGAACTGAGCTCTGAAGCCGGGTATTGAAACATTTAAGGGACTTACAATAGACTCCACACCGAGCGCGAGCCGCCATGTAAATATACCTGCAAAAATGTACAAGAATGCAGGTGTCCTTAGACTGAGGGCACAGCGTAGTAAGGACTCGAACGTTCTGAACAGTCTGAATAGTCCGTTCCATACATTGCACGAACGCCTTTTACACATACGACACGATGGTTTTTGGTCCACTAAATGCGTGAAATAGAGAATTGGAGGTACTACCTTCAAATCCGTTGAACCAATTTATTCGCTTATTGTCTCATCTATTTATATATATATCAATGGCATCAGCCAAATAAAACTAGATAAAATTCTGATGCTTAGGTTATTCGCTAATGACAAAGAGCACTCTCTTCCAAATCCTCCACTTACCCCTACTCCTTCTTCGCTGGAGCTCAGCCCATTTTGAAGATTTTTAGTAGAGTATTGTGTACTGCCCTGAAGAAGCTACGGTTGTAACCAAGTCCCGTCGGCGTTAATTATATAAAAAATTAAAGGGGCGTTTACTAAGTTATTGTTTTATTTTAAACCCCCGTCCCGCGAACCCCCTCCCCTTCTCAAATTCCATTCAAGAGTTTTTGCATGAAAGAGTAACAAACACACATAAATCCATACAAACCTTCGCGTTTATAATATTAGCAGGACTAGCGAGTACCTACCTAGCACGCGTTGCAATTTGCAATGCTACTAAAAGAAAGAAAGTGTTCATCCTCCCGCGTTCCCTCCCTGCCGTTAAACTATTTGAAATACACACCATTTCTTAAACAACTCGGGCGCCACCTATGGTAAGTTTTGAATACGAATTTCATAACGCCAGAGCTCACTACTATATATGGAAACAATCGCGGGCATGCGCACAAAAAAATCACTAAAGTTGCACCGCAATCGAATGAATGGTTTAAAAGGGACAAACAAAGAAACATTCATTTTTATATATTAAGATCATAATATCACATCACAAAGTGTCTGCTTCGTGTAAAGAAATAAATTTTATTTGTTTACGGAATTTTAATTTTACAGTAGATGTATGTACAAAGTCATCGTCATCAATTAAATTTTTAACTAGCAGTATATCACGATCATCTTTGTAATTGGATTTTAATTCACCAACTGCACGTTTTTACAAAACAAGTAAAAAAAACTATAACACCAGGCAAAACACTACAACATTTCTCTATTTTTACTCGCTCATTTTATTTCACACTTCTTTCTACATTGTCCAATTATTCTCCTTTCTCATCTGTATTTTCTCTTTCCTCTTTCTCATTTCCTTTTATTTCTCTTACTTTATTATCCCGCTAGAATAATTTTCTCTCGTATTCTTTCTCTTGCCCCAACTCGGATCTTTATTTTCCCTTTACTGCATCCCTTGCCATCTCGTTAAAATTTCTTCAAATGCGACGGGCATAATTGAGATATCTGTATTAGCACACACTCCTTGCTTCATTCACGTTCGTACATCGTCGTCTCGTAAAAATTATTCAATTAATTTGCGTATTAATTTAGTGACAATTTTTTTTCCATCTTGTAATCGGTAAGAACGGTGGCAAATTATTTTATTATTATTTATTCACAAAATAACTTTTGTATAGTTTTTTTACAGGTTTTTTGACTACCACACCAGGGGTCCTAGCATGGTCGATCGATATAATCCTATATCAATACGATATCGTTATAATCCGTCATTTATGGTCATGTATCAATATGTGCTAGCACGCTCAACAATCGATAAGGGATATTCCGACCGACGATTGACAAAACCCCGCCAAATCGTATGCATTCTTGGCTGCGACCGTAGCACAGTCGATTGATAAAACCCCAATATTAATACGAAATGTAATAAATCCATTGTCTATGGTCAGTTAGCGATATTTGCGAGCACAGTGAACATACGATTCCGACAGTCGGTTGACAAAAGACGCCGTTTTTACCGTGGCTTCCGGAGTGACAGATAAGCTGTCAATGTACAGATTTTTTTTAAATAATGTCGTTTGTTACGCTAAATAACTGACTAATTAATGAGTAGAGGTGAACTAAAAAACTCTAAGAATTTAAAAAAAATCGTATACGAGTCCCATAGACTCAGTTAATTCATTTAAAAGGCGATCAATTAATTGCTTTCAGTTTCGAGAAACGAAATTTGTTAAAATGTCGTTTAGTCTCAAACAGTATCTACATGCGAAACGCCAATATTTATTTGAGTTCGTATTTCGATTCGAAATTGTCAATTTATTGGTATTTTTCATTTTTACTTAGAACATTTCAAATTAAGAAACGAAAATTCATTCACAGATCCCCAGTGTTGCCATCGTGTGAGATCGTATGTCGATTCCTTATTTATGTCCCTTCGACGTCGGTCTGCCTATCGACGGTACAAGCGTGCTAGGGCAATCGGTTCGTTATCGATACGAGATTGTAAATCACCCTGTCCTTTGCTTAATGGCGATATATCAGCACAACTTTATTAATAATGACATTCTTTCTGCATAATTACTGGTTTATTAATGAACGGAGGCAGATTATCGAAGATTGCAGGATTGAATTAAATCGGAATTCAGACGTTTTCTTTGACAGTTTCGTACTTACGAATATATCTCGTATTATGGCTAATTATCTCATTGTCCAATTAACTCATTTTTTATTGTCAAAAAATACATGCGGACTTCCAACATATATTAAAGTGTGTGTATTTAATATTATTATGATATCTCAGCAAAATCTCGATGTAAATGGATCTTTAAATGTTCAAAAGAGAAGATTATTAGTTAGTTGTCATATTATTACATTAATGGATTGCGATGATTTTGACAGTTATTATAGACCGGGAGCCTGGCTACACAAACCCACGTCATCGAGTACACAGATGAAACAACTTTGTAGTGATATAGTGATAATGGACATTTAGTAAGCCTGCCGGTACACCTCTTGGCAGGTTCCACGCAGTCATGGAAATAGTGAGCGATTTTTGAAGTAAAACTTCTTTACGCACGCTCGACATGGGGGGTAAGCTGGCGAATGCGTTACGAAAAAGGATATTATAATACATTTTATGCGAACGGTGATCGGGTGAGGCGAAAGGTCGGGCCTTTTTTTGGGGATGGGATGGGGATGGGTACCCGGCATGCGTTGCAAGACCCCTGTAACCTCGCGGTCAACTAAACTGTAATGTTTCCATCGCAAGTCCCGGGAAACTACATTATAATGCAAGCGCCTGTACTATATAACATACAAGAGGTACTCGGCACGCGTTGCAAAGAACACTGTAACCTCGGGGTCAACTAAACTGTAATGGTTCCATCCTATATAACATTATATACAACGGGTACCCGGCATAAGTTAGTGAAATTTTACTTCAGTCGTGTGGTCTAAACACCCTCGTTTTTTTTCGAAAAAATTACGTCATCGGGTACATGAACGGGAATGGTTTCATATGATAAAGGTCGATTATTAGATGAGAAAATTAGCAGGTCTGCCAACCGGCAGCCTGGCACAGCCGGTGTTAAATTGGGATAGAAATTAGTAAATTTTACGTCGTCGAGTGCACGAATGAAACCAACGAATAACTGTAGTTTAGATTCTAAACCATCCCATTAAAGAATTTCACTAGTGGCACACCAGCTTTTTTAAGGCTTTCTAAGTGTCCATTATCACTCTAAAGTAGTTTCATCCGTGTACTCGTAAGGTTTGTGTACCGGCTCCCGGTCTATAACTCCGATACCATAGACATTGTGACAGCTACATAGAAAGTACCTCAAGTGTTGCCAGCGTATAACAATTTCTTTTTGATTACCTTACATTGCTATCAATATCGGTTCGGTACAAAATCGTCGGTTGTTATGCCATGCCGATTCGATATTGTAAAGATAACGATTTCAGTGTGCTAGGACCCCAGGCAGGCACATGGTAGTCGATATATGTGTATATAAATGTTAGTTTGTTAAATATTTATTTATTTATTGATTTTCAACGCCCTGATGGGCTTTTACGTGATTAGTATGTGATACAGAAACGCAGTTTTTAAATAAAAAAGAGAAACTTGAAGAAATTAGAATTATATAAACTATATTATACAGAACTCTTTAAAAAAATCACGAAAAGTGATATTAAAACAAGGTTATTAAAATTATGGTAAGATCGATAATATTATCAACACCATTATTAACCGTAATAAATTTAAAGAAAAGAAAAACATATTTAAAAATCGAATAAAATAATTTTCTCGTAAAACAAAATTTACAATATTATATACTAGCAGACCCGGCCACACGTTGCTGTAGCTAACGAAACACAACGCCATTACCCAATCTTTATAAAATCCACACCACCCGCTTGCCAGCTGCCCGCTGCCTGCTGCCTGAATTGAATATTTGAATTTATCGGCTTTTCTCTACTATAATAAGCATGTATTATACATATAAACTAATTAACTCGCCACTAATTATACAATGCTTGCAATGCAACACTGGATATTTGAAAAGAGAAAATCAAATACCTACTTACTCTAGGACATCTATTTTCCAATTTCTTGCGTAGAACGAATTTCAAAAGTGACTATAGTACGGCCCGCCAGCCGTTTTAAATCGCACAAAAATATGTATTCTTTGAATTTCTCGGCTTTTCTCTAATATATTTTACATGTATTATACATATAAACATTCCTCTTCAATCACTCTATCTATTGGTGAAAACCGTATGAAAATCCGTTACGTAGTTTAAAAGATTAACGCGCACATACATTTTGAGCGACTTCATTTTATACTATGTAATGATAATGATGATGATGATTACTATATCACTCGTCTGAATTCTAGACACGTGGATTCCAGTATTTAAAAAGGCAATCAATTCGGAAGACGGGCATAGGTCACCTCAAGAGGTTCGCTACGTTTGGTCACTTAGCAGAGTGTGTCCGGGTTCATAGGGTGAGGTTTGTCTAAGTCTTGGCGGCGAATGCGTTTGCCTGTGTACTGCGTGGCGGCAGGATCAGGAGAGATTGTTTAAGGGAGACCTCACCTAATCTCGACTCGTCACTTGCACTGCAGTAGAACGGATGCATCATAATTCCCCCAGATTCCTACCCACCCCTCATACCTTTTTCCTTCCCAGAACTTCATCTCCTTCCTTTTCTCAAAAGACACAGCATCCCCAAATATGATATAGGCCCTGAGGGATATTTTTCCTCACGACTCACGACTAATGTAAAAAAATAATAATAATTTTCTGTTAAAATATTTTATTATAGGTAGGTACTTAAAAGCTTGTCTGAATACCAGAATCTTATCAGTTCCAATTTTGAAAACAGTATTTTTGATGATGATAATATTGCTGACCAAACTTCTAAAAAATTACGAACGTAATAGCGTGGATTAATATTTATCACCATTCGTATCACAATCCATCACGGTGGATAGTGATCCATCAATACGGATTGGAGTTCTACGATAGACGTTGAATATTTATCACGATCGAACTCACGATCCGTATTGATGGAATACGGATCCGAGATCTAACCTGGAGTTTGAACATTTATCTCGTCAGAATTGTGGCGTTTTTCGTTTTTCATACAGTGACTACCTACGTATACCATAAATGTATGTTATTATGGACACGGGGAGAAAAAATAAGCAGAAAACAGATGGTTTAAAAAGAAGATTAAAAAGAAAACGAAGGATGAAAAATTGGCTGCAACAGAGAGAGAGAAGTAAACACATTTGAATTTGTTAGACGAAATTCGACTTTGTAATGAAACGGACGATTACGTGAATTATTTTCGGATGTCCGACTTCTGTTTTGGTAACCTTCTGAATTGGTAACACATTTTTAAATTAAATAATATATCTACAATAAAAAGAAAATCGATTTTCCCGAAAGAAAATTTAGCATAATTGTCATTGCATTACTTTTGCTCGAGGAAGGTACTGCGCAGGTCCCAGGTGTGGTTCTCTCCAGATAGTCTGTAGTCAGGTTGTTAGTCTGAGATGCCCTTGTTGACTTCCTTCTGTTCCACACCGAGGAACCGTACAATGAGATGATAGAGTTTGAGGTATTTTGAGGTAATCCCTTTGTTTAGTAAAAACACTTGTGTTTGTCCTAGGATATTTGTAACTGTTTATTCTGATGAATAATTTTTACAGAGAGGTTTGGTCTGAGCACTTGACTGCGACAACAATTTAGACTAATTAATTTACAGAAGTGAAAGACGGTTTGCTAAACAAGCAGAGTTTAGACGAGGATAATAACAATAGAGAGAGACTGTTTGTAAGATTGAGAATGACAAGCAGAGTCAAAACACGCCATTTTATAGACACAAAAAGAGAAAGTTTTACCGGCCACAGACAAAGGAGATTTTAGACAAGACATTTTATGGCGATATTTTAGTAAGAGGTGGCATAGACGCGAAAGTTTAAGATAAAGGGCTCTACACATCGAGATTAGAATAAATAATAAGTAAATGTTCAGTGCTACATGAATTTAAATATAAAATAGGACAATCACAACACACAACACACAACATCCAACAGGTACTTTAAAGGCATTTGGTTTTCAGCGATAATGTCACCAGAATCAGTAAGTCTGGCCATCATGATTCTCAAACATTGATTTATGTTCTTCGATACTACATAAAGGTGAGTCAAATAAAATATCTTCTCACTTATAAATATAATATTTATTAAAATTTAAAAAAAAACTACAAAGGTGCGTGTAGAAATATTCAGCGTTATTTAGTCAGTTCTGAAAGAACGGAAAAGTATAAATATTGCCGTCGTTTGCCTGTCTAGAAACATTTTTTTATTTATTTTTTAAAACTTTTATTTCTCATAATTAGTTTTATTACAACGTACTAATATTGTTTGACGTAATGTTTCATACATTCTCCTAATAAAGCAGATGCTTTGGAGAGGAGAACTTATACATATATAACAATTATTTGGAAGGCTACAGAGTGAAGTAAAATAATAATTAATAACTTTCTTAAATTACGGGCGGCAGGCGACACGACAGTAGCTTTGTAACAAACTTCATGTACGCAGATGGTTTTGCGTAAGACGTGGCGAAAGAGATGTACTCGAAGTCGGATTCAACCGTTCAGACACTAGCGTATTAATACTATCATAAGATTGTCCAATATGAATTATTAGTATAATTAATCTAAAATTAATTAGACTTTTAATATCATTATTAAATCATTCTACATGACAATAAATAACACAACATATTTATTTACACATAAGTACAGATAGCGTAATTTTATAATATATAAAAGTATTAAACAATATAGATAAGGTGTACGTAATCCATTAGACATGATGTTTGAATAATTTAAATAAAAACACAGATGGTGATATTATTGTTGTTCAAAAATCCAACAAAACCAGTGATAGCCGTTGTTAAATTATTAAGGTGAAACGGAAGCGACAATATTCTTGTTTAATATGTTTGCATGCCCCACTCAAAAAACACAGATATTATTTTATTTGTTTTTGTCCTGAAAAATAATCCGTGCGCAAACCAATAATTCATCTCAATATTAAAAAGCATAACGCAGTTAAAAGTGTTTCACTTGACAACACTGAAAATAACGCCATCTATCGGTGTGAAGTTTCTAAATATATTTTTACAGGTGATGGTGGAGGGTTAACTGTATAGACTGGTGACGGTGCGGGAGATGGAGTTTGATCAAGGGGAGAAGAAAAAATCTGCACTGAGTTCCTCCCTAAATTTCCTAGTTCCGCTTCAAATAAAATATCATTGATAAATTTTTCAGCGTACAATTTTTGGACAGGATTTAGTCTATCAAGTTTATGACTCCAATACAAAGCTGTTGGATTCACAGTATATTTATTATCCGATGTTGGATTCAAAGTATAATTATTATCTGATGTTGGATTCAAAGTTTTAGATGAACACGCTTTGTCCAGAAGTTCATTTTGTTTCGCTATTGGCCCTTTTTTTCTTTGTTTTGGGGGCGACGGGACATCGACATAAGAAAATGCTCCTGGCTCTTGTTCCACTGTTTCGTCTTGTTGTGTTTCTTCTGTTTTTATAGAAGCGGTCTGAAAAAATAAATTTTATATTCAATAAAAAATGTTGATTAAAAATATCTTTTGCAGATACCAACTATAACAGAAGAATGGGAAAATATTGCTAATAACTTGGAAAGATTGCAACATTTCTACAAGTGTCTTGGGGCCCTTGACGGAAAGCTTATGCAAATCAGACATCGACATGACTTAAGCTCTCCGTATTATAATTATAAAGGACATTATAGTATAGACCTCATGGCTTTGACGAGTGCTAAGAAATAGTTCATAATTGTTGACATCGGATCGAATGGGCGAGTATCAAATGGCGGTGTACCATTTTACACACAATTCTGGGAACTTATTCATCAAAACTATTTGAATTTGCTACAACCGTCACAATTACCAAACATCACGAATTCATTGCCGTGCTATTGTAGCAGAAGAGGCTTTGCATTAAAGCCAAATTTGATGAAACCATATTCACAACCACAGTTACCAGAGAATTACAAATATTTAACCAAGGACTAAATGCACAGTCGAGTGCGGTTTTAGCACATTGGCCACAAAGTTTGAATTTTTTTCATAAAGCTGTTAGTGTAAGTCCGATAACGCTACAAAGATAACAGCACCATGCTGTTATTTACACAATTATCCGTTAGAAAGATACCTCAGATTTACCATCTATCAAGTTCTGGATAATTTTCAACTCCAAGAATTATAAGGGACAACCAATCAAAAGCTACAAAAGATGATTTCTGCCATTATTATGAAGGTTTATTAAGTTTTATTAAATAAATATCATAAACATGGTTTAGGTATTTCGTTTTATTTCAATTATTATTAGAGAGGACCATCACTTTAAAAAATTAAATATAAACCTTGAACCTTGTTTCGATTGTTTATAATATATTTTAAAAGTTCTCTAATCCCATTGTAGTTACTAATTCCAACCTGTTTTAATTCTATAAATATTTATGTTTCAAACTTATCAAAAAATGTCCTTTTTGAAAGTTAAAATAATATTATCGCACATCCCGCAGAAAAGGGTTGTAAGTCAAAATTTTCTGTTTTTTTTTTTTTTTTTTATCTCTGAATAATAAAGTGATTGTGAAACAAATTGAAGATGTCGAGCACACATTATCGAAGTGCATTAAATATGAACGACAGAGAGTGACAATACTAATAACCTCGAACTCATTGGAAGTTCAGAATTTAATAGCCTCAACCGAGTTTCATGCCATATTTGGAAGGCGGGAATGGGTACCACCGCCCTGGGAACCTTTATTGGATAACCAACACCTCTGCTATAGGTCACCCCAAGTGGTTCGCTACGTTTGGTGATTTAGCAGGGGTGCCCGGGTTCACGGGGTTAGGTTTCTCTAGGTCTTGGAGGCGGATGACCAGGACATACTGAACCCCAGTATTCCTACCCACCCCTCAAACCCTTTCCTTCCCAGAACTCTCCTCTCCTTCCTTCCCTTAAAAAAAACCTCCACACAGCATCCCCAAAGATGACATGGGCCCCGAGGGAAATTATTTTCTTCAGGGCCTCCTGTGTGGAGCGCATAAAAAAATAAAAAATATATTCAAATTAATAAATAACGTTGTATTAACCACTTAATTATTTACAAAAACCGACATGTTTCGTCAGCAAAGCTGACTTCCTCAGGGTTTTGACAGAACTAATTTTTAAAAATAGACATAAATAGGTAATAGAGAAAAATAATAGACATAAACAATATTAAAATTTGAAAGAAAAGTAAGGGACGAGGGGCAATATAGAACAATTAAAAAAATTTAAAAAATTTAAAAGGGGAATAGATTTAATAATGGGTCATTTAAAAACAATTTTTGATTATTAATAATATTTAAATTTGCATTAACGCTCTTTCTAATCTCTAAAACTTCTAATTTATCTAACTGAAAGCCATTGACATTGCAATGTATTAATTCTATTCCACTGTTAAAATTAAAGGTATGACTAGTTTCTATTAAATGGTTGGCAAACTCCGAGAAACTATTATTATTTAAAGCTTTCATATGCTCTTTAATCCTTATTTCAAAGTTTCTCGAAGTTTTACGTATATAAAAGAAATCACAATCATTACATTTCAATTTATAAATTCCAGATTTTTTCATTTTTGAATCTCTATCTTTATTATTTAATATGTAATTTTTAAGTCTATTGTTTGCATAAAATACAGGAATAATTTCATTAAATTAAGCGGTTAATACAACGTTATTTATTAATTTGAATTTAAAATGTTACCACAAAATAATTTTGCACTAGTAGAAGAAGTGATTAAAAAATATATTTCAAGAATAATGAAATTTAATAGATCACGTGAACTGGAAAATATTTGAAAGTTAATTTTTATACAAAATGATTACAAAAGGACTAAGTACCTTTTAAAGATCATTAGAGATTATAATGATAATATTATAATTTAAAAACAGATGAGGCAAAAAAATGACAACATTGTGTGAGTCAGAAGCCTCGATAATATACATGACCTTAAAAAAAAAAAAAAACCTTTGGTTGGGTTGCCTATACCCCACGAAAACCGTATTTAAGTTAGATCACTCCATCTCCACGAGATGCCGCTAGTGTCTCTTTTCGATGGGATCGCTTTGTTTCATCAATCGTGCGTGCGTTATTTGTAAACGGTCTCGACATAGGTGAGATAGGCACAGCTAAAATATATGTAAAATGCCCCCTCTATCTACAAATGTGACTAATAAATAAATAAAATTTTATTTTATGTCATTACTCCCCTTCTATCATACTTAATAACGTAGTAACAAAGTTTACCTACCTACCTACCCTAAAGTTAAGTACAAGGGTTCACGCATTCTAAAAACAGGTATAAATAAAACAGCAAAATAAAAATATTAATAAACACTCACCGGAATTATTAGTTGCTCTGTCTTATTCAAAAAATGCAATTGGTGAAACACCCATGATTTCGGCTTGTAAACATGGCTGCCAGTTCCCGAACGTTTGGATTCCACGATTTTTTAAACTCCTTTCTATAGTTTGAGCGTAAAGAGTTTATTTTTTTCCTAATATCATCAAGGCTTGCATCCTTTTTCACTTGTTTATAAACAGTCAGCAGCTTGCCCAATGCTTCGCTCCTTTTTACAAAATTTTTGTAATCTGTTGATGAACTATCCCATAGCTCGGGCAGCGCTTCTAAATTTATAATAAACTCTTTCAGAACAAACTGATCCCTTGTACTGGGTTCGGGTAGAGCCGCGGGTCCGTTAGTAAACACGTCCTCATCCATTGCTGCTGCGATGGGTACTGACGCGATAAATATTGAAGTGAGACGGCGAGACTAGGCGTTCAATATTTATCACGATCCGTGGGTTCACGAACCGGTTTTCAGGTAATCTAGAAATCCTGTGATTAGTCAACGTCAATACACAAGTCTATATCTAGACACTCAATAAATATCACGATATTGAATAAATATTTGCTCATGTGTTGGGTTCGCCCAGTGTTGCCAGGTGCAAGGTATTTACTATGTTTTCGTTTTTTTTTTTTTTTTAATTTTTCTGTGAATACCTCAAAGATTCCCATCTGTTTCCGTCTAGAGCCAGTGAGGCTATGGCATTTTGAGATAAATTAAACTAAATTTAGTTATTTCTATCTCCATGGTTTTTTCTATAAAGTTTTTACCGGTCAACAAAGTATGTACTTTTGAATGCAAAGTGTGAACGTTTTTTTAACATGGGTCATATTCCTGAAATCAGGAATGTCGATCGTAGAGTTCATTAGTCAGGCAACTCCAAATACTAAGTTTTGAGATAATGAGGAAAGCAATACTCGAATGCTCACCATAAACCAAAGATTATTTATTCGGTGCCGGTGGTTTACACTTTACATACCTATACTATAAAATAACACCGGGAAGCACAACGGTCCGGCACATCAGTATGACATTTTGAAATTTCCAACTAGAAACCCAGAAAACATCTATATTTTGTTAATTTCAAAACAAGTTTGTCTGCATTATAATATAACTCATTATACTCAACTAAAATTTCGATTATTCGGAGATGTCTAACTAATCAACTGGACGATCGATGTAGTTCATGGCTCGGTTTCACAATAGCTCTTTATAATTATAATAATATATTTTACAAAGTTATTTGTTTTCATTTCATTATTTTTTCCAATTATTCAAAGCAATATTACGAAATGATTGTCTTTAAAAAAGCATTGCATATTTTTTACTTACTCGTAGGTACCGTTATTTTCTTTTTTATATTCTCAATAAAAAGCAACGATAAATATAGTTTTTTTACCCTTCAAAACATTATCCCAGAAACATATTTTTTTTTCTTCATTTTAAGGACCTGGCAACACTGCGTGAACATAGCAGTCCACACGCTCAATAATATCTCGCATCTGCGTATCACGATAAATATTGAACGTGTAGGGTTGGCATTACAAAAAAAACCTGAACCCTGACTTTGTCGAATATACAATTTTAAACACTTCAGAGCCTACGATTTATAGAACAAATAATGGCATTTCCAAAAACGCAATATCGTACAGAAACGTGAACAGTTTTCTTAAGTAGGATTAAATCGATTCATTTCTCGATAAATACAGATATAAATTCAATGAAACAGACGTGCATTAAATGATAATATCGAACAACAATTGATTGAGACAGCCTCAATGGGAATAAATTACATATTTATGATTTATATTCCTATTAAAGACCGATCAACACGTTTGATACGACACGAAGTTAATGTGTGATATAAAATACGTTTTTGAAAACGTTTGATTTTCAAACTTCCATATCTGACTCAATTTTACACCAGTTGTGGCATGCCCTACATTCACACTCTTTTCGTTTTTGAATGAACCAAAAATGCAATATTCAATTGTATACTTTCTTAAAACTTTTTATTTTTAAATGTAATAAATATTTGATGTTTGGTAAATTCCACCAAAAATATCAGATTTTTTGTTCTCAAAGTTATTACTTCATACCTTCTTCTTCTTCAATGGCGCTACAGCCCATTTCGAGCCTTGGCCTCCTTCAAAATAAGCCTCCACCGCCCTCTGTCCTCGGCCGTCGTCTTCTAATCTGCAACATGGAGTAATCCTCTTGCATCCTTCCTGACATCATCCTCCCATCTCAGTCTAGGTCTGCCCGCCTTTCGTTTACCTCCCGGGTGTCCTGTCAGAACCTTCTTCGGTACTCGTGTGCTTGGCATTCGGTGCACATGTCCGGCCCATCTTAATCTTTGGAGTCTTAAATGGGTGGAGAGTCTTAAAGCTTGGTAAATATCATAGAGCTCATTATTGTGGCGGATTCTCCATGCCTCTCCCTCTCGCACCGCTCCTAAGATTCTTCGAAGTACCTTTCTTTCGAAGATGTCCAGCTGTTCCGCTGACTTTGCTGTCAGTGTTCCCGCCTCACATCCATAGGCCAAGACCGTTCTGATAATTGTTTTATATAAGGTTATTTTGGTTATGGACGTTTCGGGATTTGAACACTGGCAGCAACGCGAAGTAAGTTTTGTTAGCGGCTGTAATGCGCTTTCTTACTTCTACTGGGTCTTCATTGTCCTGCGTTATGATGGAGCCCAGGTAGGTAAACTCTTCGACCACTTCGAAATTATAACTGTCTTTAAATTTCACTTTATCTTTTATTCTGCGGTGAGGGGTTCTGGTTTGCATCATGATTTTTGTTTTATTTTCATTGATTTGCAAACCCACCTCTCTTGCCGCAGTCTCCAAAGGGTCAAACACTTCTCTTACAGCCTGTAGGGATCTTTCAACAATGTTAAGGTCATCTGCGTGGCCAACTATTTGATTGCTTCTGTAGCAGAAGTTTGAGTCGGTACTGATCATTGTCTTCCTCACGACGTGCTCCAGTACAATATTGAAAAGGGTGGGTGCTAAGCCATCACCTTGTTTCAGCCCCTGGGAGACGATAAAATCCTCCATTGTTTCACCTCCTATCCTTACTCGACACCGTGAGCCGACCATTGTTGCTTTTACAAGCTTGACTATTTTGGGCGGTATTCCAAAATTTAGGAGTAGTTCATATATTTTCTCCCTGTCTATACTGTCGTACGCCTGTTTGAAGTCAACAAATAGTTGATATATGTCTATATCGAATTCCCAGCATTTTGTCAGGATTTGTCGAGTAGTGAAGAGTTGATCAGTGGTGGATCTCCCCCTCCTGAAACCTGCCTGATATTCTCCTAGTAAGTTTTCTGAGTAATATTCTAGTCTTTCTTTCAAAATCATTGTGAAAATTTTATACGCCGTACAAAGTAACGATATTCCTCTATGATTTTCACACTTGATTTTCTATGATTTTTACTTCATACCAGGGAAATATAATCAACATGAGCTATGAACTATCGTGATTTATTTTTGGGGAATTATGCCGTGTTGAGCTACCTAATCCTTTAGCCAACGTTCGGACAGCTTTACAGTGTTTATCATAAGGGCAGATGTAACATAACTAAAACATCTGCCCTGATAATTGACACTCTAACGCTGACTGAAACTTTAGCAAAAGAAGGAGGTAGCTCAACACGGCATAATACCCCAAAAAAATGACGATAATAATTTTGGCCGTGAAAACCTAAAATAATATGCCACGAGCTTCGAAATATCAATTTACCTTTCAAAATACATTAATAAATTTTTAATTTACTGTAGCGTAGTTTATTGACATAATAAGAGCTCAAGAGCGCTTTATACTAGTTAGTGTCAATACAATTATAAAAAAGGGTTTTATTTGAATTTCAAAACTAGTTTCTGATCTCAAACTAAGTAACAGCAACTACCAACCGCTGCCGTAAGTCATCCCAACTGGTTCGCTACGTTTGGTGACTTAGCAGGGGTGCACCTGCCCACCAGCTGCATGGCAGGCCGGATCGGGAGAGAATGGTTGAGGGGTCCCTTTAGACTTTTCCAGCCGTACTCTCTCGGAACATCACCTTGCACCGCAGTGGGAGGGGTGGATTCACACTCCGTCACTCATGGACACACTGACCACCAGATTCCTACCCACCCCTAACACCCTTTTCTTCCCAGAACTTCCTCTCCTTTCCTAAAGAGACCCTCCACACTGCATCCCCAAAGATGACATAGGCCCTGGGGGGAATTATTTTCCTCAGGGCCTCTTGTGTGGAGCTAACTTTAAAAAATGCAAGAATTGGACATTGTGGACCCAGCGCCGCTCTCTCCCCAAACTTCGCAACGTAAGATAAATAATGTATAAAAAAAATACCATGTTTGTAGATGCTAGGGTTGCAACGTCAACAGGAGCCTCCAGGCTGTCCTATATGTATATTTAAATTAGGTCGAGTAAAGTAAACCACCGAAGGACAGAGAAGGACAACACAATCCCTCAATAAATCTCCCCGGACCTTCGGGCCCTTTGTGAGTTATTGGCGCAGAACCAATAAATCCTGTGGGGTTCGATTCTCCATAAAAAAAAGCCCCAGGAAAAAAGCTCTACATAAAATTGTTGCAGCGATATTTCATCGTCCTGTGGCATATTAAAGAAAATGGGGAGAAAAAAGGCAGTGGTTTTAGACTTGGATGACCAAACGATTTTAAGATGAGGCCATGCGAAATAATGCAAAATTGTATTAAATCATGTATTTTTGTTTTGAAAATTTCGTCGCTTAGAAGTAGTTATAGAAGCTTCAATTCAATACTGCGTGTAAAACATATATTGGCCTTTAAAATAATCGGTCATTTTTTTTGAAAAGTCTTTTAATAAGCCAAGAAAAAAATAAAGTATGAGTTCTATAAAAAAACACTTTCAAGTGCAAACACACCTCCTTATAAAACCTTTTTCGGATATGGTTTTACTGTTGACTGTGGCAAATTAAGTTTCTTTTACAATAATCGCAAAACATTGATATTTTTAGCCCGAACTTCACAAAATAAATTAAATACGCATTTTCGCTTTGTTATTTTTGACATCAATCAATCAATAGGGCCGGCAGTCGAAGAATTTGGATTTTCAAAGTAAACCTTATGCCGTCCACCTAAGGACTACAGATTTGCCAATCCCATTTTGTATCAGTTCGGCCCCGGCTGCGACGGGGAATAGACGTATTAGACTCCGCGTCACTTGGTTCCGTGAAATCAATTTGAAATTTCCTTGTTATTACAATAAACAACGCATAAAAAAGGAGTTAACGTTTTTTACAGGCCTTTAAGAAAAAATTCTCAAATACCTTTTCCAACCTTTCCAAAAGGTATTTTTAAACTCCTCCAAAAAGGGGCGTGAATTCCAATTTCGATTTTTTCCTGGACTATTGGATCATCTTAAATGTAAAAGCGTAATGGGGAAATGAAGAATCTTGGTTAGGGAACGTACCCAAACTACGTGACCAACTTTTTGCAATTTTTAACCCCCCCCCCCCCCCCCACCCCGGTGACCAAAATCCTAAGCAACCCGCCGCTCATTTGTATGGAGCGTGACATTTTGAAGACCCCCCCTGAAAGTGTCACGTAGTATGGGTACGTTCCCTTACTACTAAAACGTTATAATGTTACTACGTAATTCAAAAAAAGCTACATCATGATAAATAAAGTAACCACTCCTCAACCATAGCACTCACTGCGATACACCGTGATTGCATGCATCACATGCATGTACACTGCAAGTGGGTACTCATTAGGAAGTATCAAGCAGAAATGGCCGAGTCGTTAGACAGGGCGATACGGAGATAGAGCACGCCCGTTCGCGCCCGGAAGTGCAATAATATAGTCCGATGGGTGGATTGACTGTTCTGTTATACTCTATGGTGTATACAATACTGAACGGACACATTCGGTTAACTGCAGCTGTTCTCAAAGTATTACTGAACCGGAACCATTTTTTTAAAAGGTTTATCCGGATCTTGGCGGCGGATGCGTTTGCCCACCAACTGCGTGGCAGAACATCGCCTCGTAGTGGGAGTGATATATTCACACGTCTCTCACTCCTGGTCTAAACACTAAACCCCAGATTCCTAACCACCCCAGATACCTTATTCCTTTCCTAAAAAGACTCCACATAGCATCCCCAAAGGTGACATAGGCCATGAGGGTAATTATTTTCGTCAGGGCCCCCTATACGGAGCTAATAAAAATATATTAATGTTTATAATAGATTCGAAGAAAGCAAACACTTTGTGGCTTGACATTATACAGAATGTAACGAGTTCCTTGTTTAAAACCACTTTATTTTAAACAGTTGGAATTTTTAACAAAAAAACAGATTTTATACAGAAAGAAACAAGTTCTTTGTTTAAAACCACTTTATTTTAATTTATTATAAAACAAACAGTTCAAAATTTTAAACAAACAGTTGGAATTAACCAACAGTCCGATTTTAAAGTTGTTCCCTTTCTCCCTATCTAACCCCCACCCTCCCTTTACCCCTCCTCCTACCACTCCACCAACTAGCTCTAATGTTCTCTTCCTCTCTTATAAGCTCTCTCTTTCGTGATTTCATAATCTTAACTCTGTACTTCATAATCTTAACTGTGTACTGTAATTTAGTTTATAGTTTATTAGCCTTACTAAAAAACCCAGTGAAAAATTTATTCAATTGACAAACGGCCGCGGATGTGAAAACATTACTAATTAAAAAATTGTTCATGGAAAAAAATACACTTGGTTTACACAGTCTGAGAGGGTAGTTTATCTCTGTTTTAGTAATGATGTTTGAACGAAATTTGGATTTTTTACAAAGTATTTTGAATGTTGTATATATTTTTTATTTTTGAAGGTGTCGTAAAAACAAATACCATTTATGAAAACTAGATAAAATTACCTTTTAGATTTGTGTAATTGAAATACGCTTTAGTTTTAATAAACTGCCATGTATTAAGATTCAAAAGCGAAAAAAAAATGGATTTTTTATTTTACCAGAACATATTTGATGAAAGTGTACAGAAATGTATAAAAAACAAAATTTAAAAAATACAGACCTTTTATATAATGAATTTGGAACGAAACTCTTACCTCACTTTTTCCTCGTACATAGGTACAATAAAAAAGTAATAAAAAATTTCAAAGTTTTTTATTGCCAAAAAACTAACCTAAAAAATGATATTGACTTTTATAACAGATTTCTTGCACCTCTAAAGACGTTAATTACTTTGACCGTTTATGTACACATGTATTAGATATTAATATTTAAAAAAAACACCACTTTTATGAAATTTTCATAAAATTAAAACCTTTAAATGTAAATTTGAATTTTCATGTTTTATATAAAATACTTTTTGACATTTCAATTTTCAAACTGTGATTATTTTTATTATAACTTGACTAAAACTTATTAAAAACCACAAAATCTCGGTAAATATATCAATTATACGAATATAATGGTGAATTAGTCATATTATTAGAAATTACGATAACATTTGAGTACTTAATAATATTACACACACATCCAGTGATTTTTTTCAGCCCGAACGACGAATGCGCAGGCGCCCGCGCCGCCACCTGGCGGTTATGAAGGAAAACACACAATTTACTACTTACACTATGAAAAATTACATTGTTGGCAGAATTATAAAATGCATTTTAAGAACAAACCTTTTTAGTAATGTTTCATGTTTTAGTGTATTTTTGTTTTATTCATGTTGTAGCAGCAACGCGGGTTATCGGGCGTGCTGTGGTTTTTTTTAGTAAGGCTGTATATGTTTATTATCCTGAAGTAAGTTGAGTTCAACCGAAACCAATCGACGAATATAAATTAAAATAAAGTGGTCAAACGAAGAACTTATTTCATTCTGTGTTTATAATAGACATAAGGCGAAATGACTATCATCAGTAAAAAATATTATAGAGTTTTTAATATTATAATTATTTATATTAAATAGAATATACGCGTAAGATTGTTACATAACATTAAAACCATTAAGCTACCACATGCACCTAGTTCGAATGTACTGTATACGCGCCCTTACATCAACATTCACTGGGGGGTTACCTTTGGACGAGATGACAATCACCGAGTACTGAGCTCCGCCCGTAAAGCGGTTCTGGGTCAGCGGCAGTTACAACCTAAACCTGCACATTGCATTTCACAGTATGCACTATAATATACACTATACAGGAACGTACTTGGGCCGCTATACGTATTACTATACAGTATGTCATTAGTCTAGAGTCCGGACGCCTGCCTGTGGCAATTCCTCTGAAAGAATATGAGGGAATTGAAGGTAAAATTATTTTGTCAGGAAAACAGACTCGAATAGATTTTCGTTGTAAGCTAAAACGCCTATCTAAAAGCCGATAACTTGTGGCGACTTGTGACCTTTGTGTTCGTTAGAGTGCTGAGATTGAAAAAAAAAAATTTACTAGTGCAGACCCCTAAAAAATCACGTAATTTGACTCTACTTCTCAAAATTAACCATAAAAAAATATCGTAAAGATATAAAAATATACGTTTTTAGATTTTCACGGCCAAAAGTATTTTCGTTATTTGTTTTTGGGGAGCTACGCCGTGTTGCGATACCTCCTCCTTTAGCCAACGTTTCAGACAGCGTTGCGATCTGGCAGATTCTGCCCTGATGATGGACATAAAAGTGCTAAAAACTAAGTATTCTATTAATTTCGAATTAAAATGGTGCAACAAAATAAGTTTGCTGTGTTTGAAGAAATTATTTTTAAAGTTTTTTTTTTGTTTGACGATTTTTGTGAATTTTGTCAAATAAAAATCCAAACAAAATTGAAATCATTAACAGCCTTACTAAAAAACCCAGTGAAAATTTTATTCAATTGACAAACGGCCGCGGATGTGAGAACATTACTAATTAAAAAATTGTTCATGGAAAAAATACACATTGTTTACACATCCTGAGAGGGTAGTTTATCTCTGTTTTATTAATGATGTCTGAACGAAATTTTATTATAACTATTATTATAACTTGACTAAAACTTATTAAAAACCACAAAAACACGGTAAATATAACAATTATACGAATATAAGGGTGAATTAGTCGTACTAATAGAAATTACGATCACATTTGAGTAATATTACGCACACATCCGAGGAGTGAATTTTTTTCGCGCTTTCGAACGACGAATGCGCAGGCGCCGCCACCTAGCGGTTATGTAGGAAAACAAACAATTTATTATGTACACTATAAAAAATTACATTGTTGCCAGATTCAAAATACATTTTAAGAACAAATCTTATTAGTAATATTTCGTGTTTTAGTGTATTGTTGTTTTATTCATGTTGCGGCAGCAACACAGGTTATCGGCCGTGGTGTGGTTTTTTTTTAGTAAGGCTGTAATTGTTTAAGGACTATTTTTTAGTAGTGCCTACCTACCTAACCAATTTTAAAATAATATATAAAACGATTATATTTATTTTGCTTATAGCTATGATTTCGAGGCTTTATAGTTTAAGAAAATCAATTCATATCTATATCAAAGTTCACAACTCGAACGCAGTGTTTCTTCGGATTTGAGAATATTAATAAACGGCACATGCGTCCGTGCCTTATCCGTTATTTCCAATGCAGCGCGGTGCATAAAATTATGCGTTGTAAAACCAGAGGGGAGGACAATAGGATGCAATGAAGTATCGGCCTGAACACGAATCAGGTCAAATTGTCTACAACCGTCGCACTTATTATTCCGTGATTATTACAACGATCGTAGCACTTTGGCTGACATTGTCAGCACATTCAAATTCCCAAAATCAAATCAATTTATTATTATATGTTTCGTAACGCCATGAGTTCTTGTTTTGCTCTTGCCAATGGCAAATCTATGAATTAACCATTAAACACAACGTGTAGCAGTCATCAAGTACATCTTGCCCATGTACTTGATGACGAGGTTATTACATATCCGACGAGTCCGCTGTAAATCGTACCCGGTTATCAAGGTAGTGGACGCCTGAAAGTATTGCATGGACAAGGTGTCTGTGGTGTTATCCCAACTCTTATAGTGCAAATCATCCAAATGTGAGCCTTAAGGCTCTGCAACCGGGCCCGAAAAGAAGATGGAGAGATACGAAATTACGAATGTTACAGGAGAGCGCTAACATTTACAGCGACAAAATCGATGCGAAAATTGCGAAAATGTTTAATAAAACACGACTCGTTTAAAATAGAGCAAAAATCTCAGGGGCATTACCTTAAAGAGCATTTAATGAAACACTGTGAATTTTTTCATACATATAAATTGTAAAATAACAGAAACAAACGTGTTAATAATAATTTTTGGTGCATACTTTGCGATTTTTTCTATCGAGGGAATTTTATATAATTTGCGTTTCGGCGCGGGCAAAGTCTAGATATTATCTTCAAGAATAACATATATTTTTTTAAGAGCTTTAAAACTTACCGTGTTTAAGGGAAATATGTAATAAATCGGTACAAATCCGGGTTGCGGGCCCTTAAACATAAACATCAGACCACGCGTTGCCGTAAGTACATTATTGTGACAAACTCGGCTTTAGTGTGGGTGGCACTCAAATTTAAAACTTCAATAGATTTGACTAGGCATTAGACATTTCATGTGACTTTCTGGAGATTTTGAAAAGAAAAATGCACCCACCATTGCCCTACCTCGGCTTTTTGCATGCAAAAACACTTGAAATCACTGACGCTTACGCCTTTTAAACAACTTAAGAGGAAGATTAATGTGAAATCACCATTTTCGAGTAATTTTTACTACAAGTCAGTTCACATTATAAATTGACGCTTGTCCTATGTTTCGCTTGAGGAGAATTAAATAATTGATTAATTAGGTACTTTATAAAAATTTAAGCGACAACTATAATTTTTTGTTCTTTCGATAGAAATGTATGAAAGCTAATAAGAAAAAGCTTTAAAAAATACAATTTGGCTACTATTATCTGCGACAGTTTCCCTTTATTAATTTTTTTCTTAAAAAAATGTATAAATATTAACATTTTTATCTTGCATATTCCTCTTAAACCACCACCCTTGAAAATGACAACTACATAGGTCCGGAACCGAAACCGTGATTATTATAAGAAACGAATAATAAAAGGCGGGTAAGCATGTTAATGAATTACAGCACGTTCATACGATAATATTTGGAAATACGTCATCTGGTGGAAGTCTTGTAATGTGTGTCATGTCCCATTTACCGCGTGCCCCGTGTCCGTGTCCCATGTCCCGTGTTGCACAGCCAGAGAATACACAATGAGAGTTTAATTAAAGCGCCCCGGACGGGTGTTGGGAGCTTTAATCTGCGTATCGGATAACGAACGGGCCGCTAATTTAATGTGTTACGTATTATTGCGGTGGTTCGGCATTATAACGGGTAAAGTAGTGTCGATACTGAAATGCACTGGCATGTTTACATAGTGGAAGATACCACCATTCAGAAATGAAACTTTGCTCTGATTGGCTTATTCTTATTACCGAACAGGTCTGAATAGCTAGTTAGGTATTTCTAAACCTTTCTCTTCCTATCAACCTCCTCACATAGCTAAACCCTCGCAACGTTCGCTAAAATGGAGTTTGGGACTCTCTCTCTCTCTGGTTTCAATTCTGGGTTTGGTTTGCAGCAATTTCCTCTATTCTTCTCTTCCATTCTTCCCTGTCTTGTGCGGCCCTTTTGAAGTCTGCATATGATGAGCAGCGCACGTCCACCAGCAGGTTCTCCGGGTACTCTCGGCGTGGGCGTCCCCTCGGTCGTACCCTCCATTATGGCATGCAAGAGGCCGATCCATCTTGAACGCCTTTCGGACAAGGTCCTGAGCAGGTGCCTTCCTCCTTCGATTCTTTGGAGAACCTCCTCATTTGTTAGTTTGGAACTACTGAGTGGAATTTCATTTAATTTATGTTTAAAACAAACTTGTTTACGAGTTCTTCTCAATGTGTTCTTGTTATTTCCTATTCTTGTCTACTAAAAAAACCATCCATATTCCTTTCCAAAGAGTTTAAAGTTCTCCCAAACTCCTGTGTGAACGTGTCGACTATATATATACCTTCCACTGTAGTGGCCTGGATACAGGACATTTGACGATAACTCTCAGAACCTTACAAAATTTCTTGAAATTTTTGTTTTCACTTCGCTAAAACTTTATTGTAACTTTTTTTGTTGTTTTGCATAATTGTTGTTTCATTCTTACATTTTTTTGTTGTACATCATTGTTATTTGGTTGGCTTTTATTCTTTGTACTTTGTTATGTTTTTAACCCTCTGTCTGTTGTGCATATTATATAATATGTATTGTAATTTTTTTCGTTATATTAAAAAAAATTGTGCATATTATATTTTTTTAAAAGTCGGTCACACTTGTTCGGATTTGAATCTTGCAATCACACATAAAGATAGCAATATGCGTTAAGAAAATGAAGTTAATGTTGGTAGTTCTTAGTCGAAGTATGATAGCTCAGTTGATTTGACTCGCAATCCGAAGGTTGCGGGATCGAATCCCTGCGTGGCAATTAAATTTTATTTAATTAATTTGTGTTATTTCACAATTTATTCATTTAAAATAGTATATTTGCGGCACGTTCCAGAGTGGAAGGTACTCTCAGTATCGCCCTGGTGTAAGAACACCATTTAGAATTGAAACGCTGCTTGAAATGGCTTTAGCCATGTTTGGTGAACATATCTGAATACCAGATACTTCCACACCTTCCTCTTCCCTGTATCCTTCCCCTCCCCACTGCCTTCAGCCTCACAACATACCCCAATTGGGGATGCCATGGTCTCACTGGCTCCAGACGGGAGCAGTTGGGACTCTTGTGCAGTATTCATGTATGGAAAGGCGTAGGTTCTGGGTTCGTGTCCCAGACGGACCGTATTTTTTTTTCTTTCTGTTTTCAGATTTTTGATTGTGTTTCGCTAACATTATCTTCATTTAATTAAATATTACAATTTGAGGTTAAAAATTAATAAACTAATTTAATTTAATTTTCAAAATTGGAAATGAATTGTCTAGAATTCAGACTATCTCGTGTATTTGCGCAGGTCTGTGCTAGTTAATAAATAAAGGTTCTTGACCGCACAGTGCATCCTCCGGCAAACAAGATGGCCCAGAAAGTCCGACGCGCGACCTTCGCAGTAATTATTCGCAGCATCAGACGACCACAATAAATCAATCAGTCCCATTGATCTCCGGCTCCAAGCAACTGCCGTCAGATACAGAGCAGCGAGCAGTGACGGTGTCGGAGGTTAATTGGCAGAGAAACGCCGCGGAGGCGTGCGGAACAGCTACCGAGACGCCAGGGTTGTTTATGATTCCTATATAAATCCGCGAATGTGTAATTAATATAGTTTAAGTTGTAAAAGTAAAGTGAATTGCTGCCTGTAATTAAAAAAAGCACCATAGAAATGAGTTTAAAATTGTATAACAAATTTGGGAGGCGGGAACCATTTATTGGATAACCAACAACCCTGCATAGGTTATCTCAAGTGGTTCGTTACGTTTATGACTTGTTAGGGTTGCCCAGGTTCATGAGGTTTGTCTAGATCTTGGCGGCAAGTGCGTTTGCCCTACTACTGCGTGGCGGTTCGGATAGGGAAAGACTGGTTGAGGGGGACCTTCTGAGCTCTCCAGCAGACAAATCGCCATGCACCACAGAGGTAGAGATCCCTCATATCTTTTTTCCTGAGGTTCATGAGGTTTGTCTAGGTCTTGGCGACACGTGCGTTTGCCCATTTACTGCGTGGCGGGCCGCTTCGGGAGAGACTGGTTGATGGAGACCCTTTGACCTCTTCAGCAGACACATCACCATGCACCGCAGTGGGAGGGATTCCTCATATCTTTTTCATACCCAGACCTTCGTTTCTTTCCTTTTCTAAAAAAACCCTCTTCAAGATGATCTTCTGCGTGGAGCTAATATAAAAAAAATACAAGTGTGTAGTTCACGTGCGGTATAAGTGAAACCTTCAGAAAACTAAATTAGGCAAGAGTGGAGAGGCTAAAAAGCACCGCACACAGAGGAAACCGATTATATTATCTCATTCTCTCGCAGGCTAAATCTACAGATGTGGATGTTTGTCTCTTTTTAGTGTCGCTATTTTTCGTTTCACCAAATTTCAAATCACAACTGCGTTAAAGAAGTTTTCATTTCAAAAAGCAACGATTTAAATTCAAATCATTCGCATTCGATAAAAAATCTTGAAGCGATTAAGTAGTAACTTTTAACCAATTTTGCTATTCGTAATACTCGAGTCATCCGGACAATCTAAGATCTAGGAATCATAGTCGATGAATATTATTAAAAAGACACAAATAATACCTGTATTGAATGTGATTTCCAAGTATGTAAATGATAATAATGATTATAAATGATAAAACAACACGATTGTCCGCGGCGTAATTACACGCCTTTAATAAAATAACAGGAGTGTACGCAACCAGATGTATGACATCACATATTACATAATGTAAGAACATTACTTCTGGACCATCAATCATCATACCCGGGTAATATGGAAATTTAGTGAAATGGGACAAGGAAAAAGCTGACAAAAAACTACGTAGAGTAAATACGTCGGATAAGATTGTAACGGATGACGTACAAAAGGTCGTAGGTTGAATAAAGTATATTTTATTACGCTTTGGTCTGGAGTAAAAAAACAGGAGTCTTTGTGGATACGGCTTTTATAGAAGAATCATTCGACACTCTTTACATTACGACGAATAAAAAATGCCGAAAAACTAGTGGTGTGAGGGAAACTGGTGAATCTACATCACACTTGAAGTCGATTTGGTGGTACAATGTGGTATAATAATAGTTTATTCCAGAATGTATGTAGGGGCAGTGCTATGAAATAAATTAAATATTTCCTAGATAAAATAACAATACAGAGGATAAAAAAAAGAAAAGATGTGTAAAATACGAAAATTTATTCAAATTTATGGAAATCATTTGACCGTCTCCGGTCTCCAGTGAGGTAATAGGAGAGACTCCTATGACTTTATTGAATTTTATCTCTCGTTTTCGAGTAAATCGATTCCGAAGTTTTTTAAGTTAAATTTTAAAAAATCGGTCACTAGGGGGTTGATAACAGTTGTTCACTATCTTTTTTAATACTTTAGTTGCCGTAAATAAAAGGAAAAAGGTTTTTTAAAATGCTCTCAATTTTGAGATATATTTTTAGAACCTGAAAAAAAAGTTTTTGGTTTCTCTGTGCGATATAAATTCACCAGCTAACGGCTTACTATTTGCCGGACACCGTGTATAAGTAAGAGGAATTTATTCAGTGTACTGTGGATTCTTTTAATTTCAATTTAACGTCTATTTTACAGTTTATCTTCATTTTCAGACAAACAAAATTGTATTTGTATCATTTTGTCTAAGCTTTCATAAGAAGCAAAAAGTATAAATCATTTGGAAACTATTGTCTTCAATTCCTTGCAAAATCTCGTCATTCCATTTCTAAAAAGCCTTAGGGCGCCTTCAATTTAGACGTTTCGTGTCGGACCGCTGCAGTGCCGAAGCGGTGCGTTTGTCGTATGGCGCAAGGACGGTCATTTGTTTTCATACAAAGTGCACGAAGCGGCAACAGTGCGGCGTCGGTACCGAGAACACTCGACGACAGGACGGCAACCAGTGTTGCCATCTTAGTGGATTTTCCACTAAAACTGGTGGTTTTCATACCTCATTTAGTGGTGAAATATTTCGTTTAGTGGCTGGTGGATTTTTTAGCGGTTTTGAAAATTTTTGTTTCATAACTAAAACTACAATCACTCAGCCACTAAGCCACTTATATGTTAAATCTTATACATACTTCTTTGTTCTACTTTTTTAAATTTCAAATAGAATTTACGTTTACTGTGTAGGCAACACTGATCTACTAAAATGATCAAGATGGGGATGTTGAGAGACTATTTAGTAGTATGAATATAATAAAAAACAAATAGGGGAATAGAATGAAGTTCAATCTTTTAACTGCTATATTGAGAAGTAAGCTGTGGTTTGAGGTTGGAAGGTAAATGCTGCAATGATTATGAAATTCCGCCGTTGTAAATTAAATCGGTACCAAAGAGTCATATCAATCTGAAACCGACGATTATGGTGCAGGAAAAAATGATTCGTCTGAAGAAGACGACTTAATTTAGAGTTAGTCGATATTGAATAATTTTTATGTTGATTTACTTACAAATGGTATGTTGGTTACTAATTATTATTTATGTAATAATAAAGGAAACTAAAAATTTCTTAACTTATTTTCTTTCATTAAACTTTATTTTAGTGGAAAATTTAGCCGGTGTGAGTGTAGTACTATATTTTTAGTGGTTTTCTGGTGGATTTAAAGGGTGAATCTGGTGGAAAGCAGGTATAACTGTTGGCAACACTGACGGCAACGTCGCAAGCTCAACGTGTTCATTTCGCTGTTGAATAGTGCGGTGACAAGACGTGAGAGCTAATTCCATCGAATTTTCATGTTTATTGTTTGCTTAAAATTATAAACAGGGAGGATTTATAAATGAATTTGCTTAAAATGGATGAAATAAACGTGGAAGAATTTATAAGTGAAATTGAAATACGTCCGGCTATATGGAACTCCAAAAGCGACAAACACAGTAATCGCACGGAAACAAAAAATGCTTGGGAAGGTATCTGTGAAAATTTTATAGAGGATTTTAAAAATAAAACTACTGGTGAAAAAAACTGCTGTCAAATGAATTTAAAACATCAAACGACCCACGTCTAAACATCACTAGTTTGTATTGCACGGCAGTCAGATACGTTTTCAATTTCGAAGTTTGGCATCGGACTGCTACCGTACTGCAGCGGCACGGCAGCGGGTTATAACTTATAACCAGCGGCACGGCAAACGTGCGGCAGCGGTCCGACACGAAACGTCTAAATTGAAAGAGCCCTTAGAGTCGGCATTTAAAATCATTCCACCAATACGCAATAAATCAGTATACCAGTAATTTGACACTAAAATTTCAATTACACTCCGAGTACAACCTCTATCATTACTGCGCGATCTACCCCTTGTTTTGGAAGACGAAAGAAGTCAAACGAGAAGCTCGATTTACGACCAACTACAGACTTTTAGAGATCTCCAAGAGACCGTACGGCGTACACCATTACATTACTTAACAAAACTTTTAAAAAAATTACCGTACACCCAAAGTAATTTCATGCTATCTAAGCGGGATGGATTGAAAAATTCACAATATTATGGAGATCTAAAGGACGTTAATATAAAAATTCTATTATTTTCTAGCGTACATTGTTATTCAATCCAGAATACCTTCTCATTCTCGCATCGGTTTGTGTCTTATTAGAATTAGGGGCGATGGATGCTATTGCTTAGATTTTCCGATGCTCAGACCGATATATGATGTTTTAACTCTAGAGTTTATTTTTGCCTTCCGGTTCTAACCGCTCATCTTCTTCAGGACTGGAATACTTTCAGCTTACCCAGAGTGAATAGACTCGTAACCTTTTTGTTAAAAGGTAAAACGAGCGGTTGAAGGGGCAATAGAATACCTTTAGGAGTGAACCCAATGAGTATTGTTAAAGTTTATTGTACTGCCTTACTATTATTGAACCGTGTCATACTACTTGCAAGCAAATTGATTTTACCTACCCCAAATAAAGACTAATAATTGTGTTTACCGTAAAAATTGTGAATTTCATTTAATTATTCCGTTAAAGTGCAATTTTTTTACAAGTCCTTTCTTTGTTCTGAAAATCGTAAAAAAGCAATTTGTCACGTCGGTAAAACGTAATACCACCCTTTGAAAAAACGTGCATGTCAAATATTTCAAACTTGCCTGCGCTTATCGGGTTAACGATGTGTTAACGTCGTTACCAAAAAGAGGAATCAACAAACACTACTGTGTTATTTGTACTTGGCAATACAGGCAGCACGGTATTGTCGATGTGTGCACTTGAGCCCGAACACAGGTGTGCCTGCGATTTAATTAATTAAAAGCCGATACAAACTGCGCTTACTAACGTAATGCAGCTCGCACGACATGTTTGTGTTTTTTAATCAGTACGGTCGTTTACGACATTATAAAAGCGTAATTTACACATTTGCAGGAATTAATTATAGGTATTATGTTGTTGTAAAAGTGAGAAAGTTAAGAATGTTTGTTTACAGGCTTCATTGTTTACATTCTTTTATTGTTTACATTATTAGATGCATAAAACAGCGTTAAACCAAGATCTCTAAAAACGGATAGACAGAATGTGAACAATTCATCAAATTTAAAGGTTTATTTATTGTTTAGGAACATTTACAGAATATTAATACGTAAAAGTTATAAGATAAACAATGTAAAGAGCATAAAAGTTAATAATCCACTTTAAAATGTTCACAGAATGCATAGTTTATGATTTTTTCTCTGCGTATAAGATGTTAAAAATAATAAAACATGAATATTAAAGCATGATACGAAAAGAGAATAATAAATAAAATATATAACAACCATTCACATTCTAGTTAAAATATGAATATTCTTCATGACATGACATGTTAGTAGCTCGCTAATTTGCTTTAAGGCGATCCACTAGTTCACTACTGTGCCGTGGACAGGAGTTCTTCGGTGGACGCCATAGGGGTCACTTTGAATAACCGAATTCGTCGACTAGCGGCCGTATTGTAAAATATCAACGCGAAAAATGCATATTTTATTTTATTTTGGGAAAATTGAGTGTAAATATCAACTTTTTTTGCGATTATTATAAAATAAACTGAATTTGCCACATTACACAATAAAACCATATCCGAAAAGGGGTTTATAAATAGGAGAATTTGGATTTGAAAGTGTGTTTTTTAGACCTCATACTTTATTTTTTTATAGGCTTATTAAAAAAACTTATAAAAAAAATGATCGATATTTTTAAGGGCCAAGGTATGTTCTACACGCAGTATTTAATTGAAGCATCAACAATACTTCTAAGCGATCAAATTTTCAAAACAAAAACATATGATTTTGCATTATTTACTATGACTTCATCTTAAGTACCTACGCGAGACTATTTGCATAGATATATTGTCACATTCAATAGTATTATACAGACGACAAATTTGAGACAACGGAGTTTCCGGACGCTGTGTGTAAGCCACTGATATTGTCCATTTGTTGAGGTCCTGAGGAAAATGATTTCCTTCAGGGCCTATGTCATCTTTGGGGATTGTTTTTTTGTGGAAAGGAAAGAGTGAACCTGAATCTTGAAGAGACCTATGTTGTAGGGACGAGGAAACACAGAGACTGGCAAATCTTTCCACCAGCCGAGCTCTTGAACTAAAAAACGAGTCGTAGTAATGACCCGTTCTCATGTGATAAATGTCAACTGGGTACAAATGTTGGCCGCGCGTTTGGTGTGTTTCCCGACTGTACACCGGTGCCAAAGAAATCAATGACGCTAGTTCCTCGAAGCATCTTCCATGAAAATACCGGTAGATCAAGAACAGCATTCAACTGTGCTCTTAAGATTGTAATCCATTTGTTAAGATAGGAGAATCTATCAAACGAAACACCTTTTTCTGCACAGAGTCGAGAGTTTAAATAAACTGATGGATTGCGACCAAAAAGTAGGTACCTTATTATTATAGAAAATCGTTCTGTTAGTTTATTTTGTTGATTAGTCTGTATTTTAGGAATTTTGAATGAAAGGAAATGAAATGACAAATTTCAAAACAATATTATATTTCCTGATTTCAAAAACAGTAAAAATGCAGAAACCAAACTTTAAACAGCTCTACAAGCAAAACTACAAATTCACACTTCCGACAACATTGGTACTGTGAATATGTTATTATGTAGGTCTATAAAGGTATAGTTGAATCCGCAGCACTAAAAACTAAGAAATCAAATTTGGAATAGATACGGGTATCACACAATGAAAATGCACAATATTTCTTGCGCAGGTTTTCAACCTGTGTCTTTCTCCACAATAATTATCCTGTTGAAACTTGCCCTTTTAGGTTTATCTATCGGACTGCAACCAAAAATGTCCCAAAACAACAGCAACTGCACTTGCTTTGTCATGTTTACCTATTGTTCAGGTTCAAAACAAAACGGGAACACTGGTTCTGGGTGGGGTCGATAGCCCCACCGGAGTCCAGAGTCCATGGTTTACAATCTAGTCCATGTCCCAAAATGGCCAAAACGCGGCCGCGATTCATCCGGGTTGCCCGAGCATCTCTTTCACGCAAGGAATTAGACGTGGGCAGAATGATTCCCAGGAGTGAATCGATTCAGTCTGATTCCCATGGCCTTTTGAATTGATTTCTTTTATTCATTCCTTTAATTCAATTAAATTCAAAAAAAAAAAAAATTGAAAATTGAAAATTAAATGAATGGGGAGGCTAACACCGCACACGAGACCGGGAGGCCACGGAGTACCGCAAAAGAGGAGACTGATAGGCTACCAAGCATCGCACAAAGAGGAGACCGATTATTCTATCTCATTATCTCGCAGGCTAAAACCTATAGATTAATGTGTTTGACTCTTTTTAGTGTCGCTTTTTCGTTTCATCGGTTTTCAAATCACAATAAGTGGGGAGGCTACGAAGCACCGCACAAAGAGGAGACCAATAGGCTACGGAACACCGCACAAAGAGGAGACCGATTATTCTATCTCATTATCTCGCACGCTAAAACCGACTCTTTTTATTGTCGCTTTTTCGTTTCATCGGTTTTCAAAATCACAATGAGTGGGAAGGCTACGAAGCACCGCACAAAGAGGAGACCAATAGGCTACGAAACACCACACAAAGAGGAGACCGATTATTCTATCTCATTATCTCGCATGCTAAATCCTATATTGTTTGTCTTTTTTTAGTGTCGTAATTTTTCGTATGTAAAATGTATTTATTGCTAGCAATTATATCTTAAAATTATACAAATTTTCGTTTCACCCTTAAAATTTTATTGATTTTATTTTATTTATTAAACTTATAATTTCGTTCCATTTTACGTGATCTAATATAAACATCATTTTAACATTAAGATGAGTATTTTATGACAGCTAACCACAGCTAATTGTCCTTATAATATCTGCAAATTTACATATTATATCGACCCAAGATCTACGTCTAAAAGTAGGTAGGTACAATATCTTTCGTACGTACCAAAAAACCGATAAGCATCGCTTCTCACTTTTCTAGCTGATGTTCAGATTCAAAGTCGAAAGTTTTCGACTAACTACGTAATGAAATTGACGGCTTGGCGCGCGGGGGAATAAATGAACCGCGCGGACGGATTAAGGGCTGGCATTGACGAATGAATTAGTAACTTTTGATTAATGTTTTGTGTCTTACCTAGCAGTGACTTGATTTACTCGCGAGCTGCGGACCTAGGACTGGGATGCGTTTGGGACATATCGTGACATTGACGTGACGATGACGCCTGACGTCATTTTTAGGTCTAAGAATTACAAAAGACCATGACGTCACAAGTGAAAAAGACTTTTGTTTTAATTCCTCTGTCTGTCGGAATCGGACAATCTCGATTTCGACAGACTAGGTACCTGGGACGCGGACATTGAACACGGACCTGGGACGGCGGGGACCTTAGGACAATGTCAGGACTATTGTTTAGGATAAATGATTAATTCCTTGCGTGAAAGAGATGCTCGGGCAACCCGGATGAATCGCGGCCGCGTTTTGGCCATTTTGGGACATGGACTTATGATGTTCGGGTGTTTTTAGAATAGCGGCGCGGCGGTAGCGGAATACAATCGTAATAGGCGAGTCGTTCACAATACCGTCCGTCGAAAACTTCGCGGCGCGCGGCCCGTTTAATAATATTTAAATACCTATGAAACAATATAATATTTAAATCGTTTACAGAACACATTATTCATTGAAATAATTTAACAGTAAAATAAATGGAAATTAAAAATGTATGGTGTCGTTAAAAATCGTAGGATGCAAGGCCAAAGATAAGGAATGAAGAATCAATTCCTTTTGAAATTGAGAATTAGATTGAGTGTGTCACAAGATTGAATTTATTCATTTAATTCGGTCATTCAATTTTGCCCACGTCTAGTTTACAATGGATACCAGCTGGTAGGTACATAGTAATGAAATGTGCTGAAGTGGTATGGGAGGACAGGAGGAAGTTCAGAGGTACGTGGAGATGGGCATGCACACAAGCAGGATATCCGGATGGACCGTGAACAACGAAAATGGGGAAATGAATGCATGTCAAAGTGTTCGTTTTTAATCTATCATAATTTACTCAGTACCAAGTACTTCCCTATCTCCTTCTCCTCCCCACACCTCCAGCCTCACAACGTACCCCAATTGGGAATGCCATAGTCTCACTTCCTGGATCCGGAAGGTTGGGAGCAGTTCATAGAAGTCCAGCAGCAGCGGACTCTGCGGTAATTCATTAAAAAAATCATTTGTGCGGTATTTATATATATAAAGACTTCAGATGGTACGAGAGATTTTTCAATATTCAATGATTTTTGCGCGTTTTCGAAGTCGCCTACGTCCATAACCGTACAAACAAAAAAAAAGTTATACCAAAAGAATGATAGTTACATTTACGTTCTATCCCCAGAAATATAATTAAATATTAACAAAAAATATTTTTCATACTTTATAACTGTTTGAAAAATAGTTGTTTTCAACAATTCTCAATCGACCTGCAAATATTTTTCTTATGTTGTCGTATGCATAAAGGAAAAAAAAAGAAAAAAAATATTTTTAGATAGAAAACATCTCAACGTATACCGCTTCATTTTTAAATTTTTTAATTAAAGAGCCTTTTTAGCTAAATTACGATGTGATATTATTAAAAAAACTGCATAAATCAGTCAACTTTAGAATCGTTTTAATGTACCAAAAAACAGGTTAGTTAATAAAATAAAAATATCATCAAATAAAACAGTATTTTAAGAATCTCAATTAAAAAATAAATATATTAAAATCCAATGATTTATTTGGTTTGCATCAATTTTCGTATCATATATTAGGGCAGATTTCTCAAAAGCAGATCAGTGCTCGGACAAGCCCGAAGACGGAAGGTTGTCTGTCACGCTACTTTAAATAATTTAAGTAAAAGCTGAATCACCCAAAAGATCAGTCATTTACTAGACCTGAATGCATTGTCGGAATTATTAAATGGCCCTTTTTACAATTTCTTCTTTAATTTGCTATCTACTCAAGTCGCACGGCCGAGCTGTGTCTGCGCTGTTCAGGGATATTCAAAGTTAACATAATACTTTATGTTTATGATAATTAAATAATGTTTTTGATAATTAAATAAATGTATATGATAATTAAATAAATGTTTCCGACATTTATATAAGAATAAATAATATGAAATGCGAAATATCTATTCGATGGCAAATAACTATTTTTGAAAAATCTTAATGAAATTTTATTAAATTATTCACATAAAATTAATCACTTATACCCTAGTTTTGTTCACGTTTACATATCTTTATTTATAATATATTTTTTTCATTTCTAGTTTTGTTATTTTCGATAAGGCTCTCGACTGGCGTTCCGGAGGTCACGGGTTCAAATTCAGCATGCGCAAGTAAATTTTATTTGATTGGTTTGTGGTATTTCACAATTTGATCATTTAAAAATATTATAAGGTATACTCTTATTTGCGGCACGTTCAAGATTGGAAGATAGTTTCAGTATCGCCCTAGTAAAAGACCACCATTCAGAATTAAAACTTTGCTTTAAATGGCTTTAGCCGTGTTTGGTGACTAGATGTGAATAGTCAAGCTGTCTGATCTGACAGTAACCATGTAGCAACTTTAACTTTTTTTCAAATTTAACCTTAAAAATTTAGTCTTCAAACTCTATTCACTCGAAAACTAAGGTTTTTTGGTTTGAGCTTTATATATAAACATGTAATATATATCCAGCCGAGTAGTCGACCAACCCTTCACCCCTCCTCCAACTGTACGACACCTACCATTTTTTTTATGTTTTTGTAAAAAGAAAACATCAAAGATGTCACCGGAGACCGAAATTTCATTTTCATTTTTTACTCCATATAATGTCAGGAATCACTGGTTAAAGTAAGTCAAGTACTTAACATCCTGTATATGTGCAGTCCTAGTGCTGCATATATACATTATCCATTTTACCCTTAAATCGACTAAAATCAAACTAACCGTACAATGCACTTAAATGAAAACTATTAATTCTTGTTTATTATTTTCTTTTTAATAACTTTTTACTTAACACTATGTACTATTATTTTAATTTTTTTTTATTTAGTAATTTTATTTAAATAACTACTCGAAACTGTTATTTCTGTATTGATTATTAGCACTTTTTGATCATTTTTACAACGTGCTTACAATTTATACCTACTATAATTGAAAAATAACCACTTGATTTCACTGAACTTAACTGGTTTAAATTATATTCACTATTTAATGTAAATTACTTTACACGCAGTTTTATGCTTCCTAAATAAACATAAATAAATAAAATAAAATATATGTATTGTATTAAAATCAATATATTTTATATGTATGCAGCACTAGGACTGCATATATAAATATAGGGTTTAAAGGAACGTACTTGACTTACTTTAACCATTGATTCCGGACATTATTTGGAGCAAAAAATGTAAATGAAATTTTTTGTCTACAGTGACATCTTTGATTTTTTTTTCTACAAAAAACATAAAAAAAAATTAGGTATTGGACAGTTAGAGATGGGGTGAGTGGTTGGTCGGCTACTCGGCTGGGTGAACAGTGACGACATGCGGAAAAATATTTGATTTTGAGGAAAAAAAAAGTCGCCGGAGACCAAAATTTCATTTACATTTTTTATTCCAAATAATGTCACGAATAACTGGTTAAAATACGTCGAGTACGCCTAAAAATACCCTAAATATATAATATTGTATTATACTCGTAATATAGGTATGCACATTTTGTAGTAATAAAAATTGTCTAATCAACAGTTATTATCAATTTTGTTAAGTTTTCAAATAAAACAATGACAACAAGAGGTTTTTTTCTTTGCGATGATATTAATAACAAAAATAATTACCGATTCATTAAAGTAATCTTAATTTACCTTTGAATTTGTGTTGAAAAAGTAATAATTTACATTGGAAAAATTATCATTCTTTTCACTTTCTGCAAAATTTTAAATAAAACTGCTTTTATACCCCTGATATCACCAAACGCTCGCTGAACAAAATTACATACGAGTTTCATGGTAAAGTCGACGCCCTAGAGCTTGGCGGGAGGAGGAAATCGGGGAATTAGATTACAAGTAGCGTTGTGAAAATATGTACAACTTTAAAACAGAATACCGAAGTTAAAATATGTGAAAACTACACGGGCGACATTACGACGAAACAGCAAACTAATTTCACCAAATTTGAAAATACTTTATGGACTGCTAGGCTCTTCACGTGATTCATATTTTCTTGACATAGGTTAAAATCAAAGCTTTACCACTGGGACGGATGGCAGCTAAATGCGCGTTAACATTTTTTTAAGAATGGTGGGTATTAACTACCGGACAGATGAAACGCCAAATGGTTGAGTTTTTTTTATTGTTTATTTAGCACAAGATTATACATTTATATACATAATTTGTTAAAAAAAATGACAAGGATTATTCCCGTTTTAGGACAGTCAAAATATTATGGGTATGAACATGTGGAACATGATTTGCACAAAAAAAAGAAAGTAAATTGATGAAATAAAAAGAAGAGAAAGAATATAAAATAAAATAAATATAAAAAGTTTAAAACTTAGTAACTATTAAAACGCGACTTCGCTGCGTTCACTCAATCAGCCCTCAAAACTTGGAATACCAAAAAAAAAAACGCATCGCACAATTTAGTAATGATCCCTGCTATCAGTTTTTTTTTCCTTTTGAACTTACAATTGTACCTAGTGACAATGTGTGCATACATTCACTTTTCAAATACTTCATCCATTAAAATAAAAACTATTTATACAAATATACTTCGTAATATATATACTTCGCTGAAAGATGGTCGCCAAAATTTTAAATTTCGGCTTCATTCACTAGTCTTGAGTTCAACTAAACTCACATACACTAAATTTGAACCAAATTGGCTAAGAACTCTAGAATTTCAACATGGCCACCAAAATTTTAAATTTTTTAAATTTTATAATTCTTAACAAAAGTCGAAAAGTATGTGACCGTACTGGGATACCCACATTGCACATAGTTTTGTGAATGATTTATAAATTAAGTAAAGTTTTTTGGTAAGTAGGTACGTTTGGAAGTTTTTGAAAATGAGTTGCAAACGATAGGAAAAATTATAAATCAATAGAAGAAAACATAATATTTTAACAGAACTCAAGTTTATCTCCCATCTGATCTATCAATCTATCCTATACCAATTTTGCACCAAATCGGTTTTAACTCCACAATTTCAATATGGCCGCTGAAATATAGCATTTAAACTTTTAAAATTCTACTTAAAAATTACTAGCTGGTACCCGGCATGCGTTGCTATGCCATTCAAAGAAATAAATTGATTAGTTTTTTTTTTATTAGTTTTTATATACATATACATGTAATATAATCATGAGTAATTGCATTTTCAGGTTACAATCGGATTAAACTCAAATCATTAAATACTAACATGCAACATTGATTAGAAACAGTATAAACATATATATGTATATAATATATAACCTTTACAAGAGTGTAACTACTCGTGTGTAAAGGGAAGAGAAAATATATATATATATATATATATTTTTTTTTTAATTAAAAAAATTAAATTAATTAAAATTAAAAATTAGAACACATTCATTATATTTACGTACTCACATAAATCAAATGTGTAAAAAAAATAAAAAAATAATTATATAAAATAAATTTTTGAAAAAGTATTGTTAATTTAAGGTTAATGCGGTTCTAAGTAGCTAAATTATTTAAGATATTATTGTTTAATTTATTCTCCCTGCATGTCCTTTCCCGTGCATCCCCGTTCCCTTCCACCTTCCCCACCTTTCCCCTCCTTCGTGTCTTCCCTCTTCGCAAACCCCACCTTCCCCCTGCCTTTCTTCCCTGCCGCTAAAATATATGAAATACACCCATTTTCATTTTTACAAACTTCATAACGCCAGAGCTTACGCCATTATATACAGCCTACGTTACTCGCTGATAATGTAACTTTATATTGGTGAAAGAATTTTTCAAAACGGTTCAGTAGTTTCGGAGCCTATTCAATGCAAACAAACAAACAATCAAATCTTTCCTCTTTTATATATTAAAAATATATATATTATTGTAGTAGATTGAGGTGATTTTTCACAAAAACGGCGCTCTACAAATTATCCAATTATTATTATTATTATTAATACCACTACTGGTAGAATGTGGAGCGAGTAGGTAGGCAGACATTAAGGCCGGGCATACACGAACAGCTTGAAGCAGTCAGGATCGACTGCTTTGAGCTGCGACTGCATAGTGAACTGTAGACTTCTACGTATGTACATACACGAACCGCTCGAGCAGTTGTTTCGGGCGGTTGGCAGCACGGTGAAATTTGGTGCGGTCAAGCTGTCGCCGGGCAAACACTGACTGCTCGAGGTGTCGACTGCTCGAGGTGTCGACTGCTCTCGCGCAGTTACCGCTAGAGCTAGCTTTTCTTCTGGTGGGATACACAATTCGTCAAAAGATGAGATTAGACATTCTAAAATAATAAAAAAAAACTTTTCTTCATCACGTCTTAGTTCCTAATATTGGAACTAAGACGTTTCAATATTAGGAACTAATATTGGTTGAACCCACAATTTTCTAATATTGGATGAACCCACAATTTTCTATTTCTACGCCGCCGTCGTCGGCGTAAGAGCAAACGCAGGAGTAGTGTTTCTTCCTCAAAACCCATGATGCTACTGATTTGAATTAAAATTGAAATTGCCAACTGCTCGAGCAGTTATCAATAACAGCTTCAAGCTGTTGACTATGACCGCAAGAGCGGTTCGTGTATGTTGATCACTGGCTAACTGCTCAAGCTGTTCGCGTATGCCCGGCCTAACGTAATTATCAGATTGACGAATACGAAAAAGAGTTACGATATTTTATAGTACAAATTCTTCTCCTCAGTTTAACAACCATTGCAATAAGGCAGGGCAAGCCGACCGTATTGACTCAACCTGCATCCGAAGTTTCGAAAACATCGCTCAAGTACTAATTCGATCCCACGGACCGGAAAAGCTACACAACTTAAATATCGGACCAAAAATTCTAGCAAATAAAATAGAGACTGAGTAAAAATGATATGAAAACAATACAGGTGAAAGGTTCAGATTGTGTTCTTTTTATGAAGTCACAAAACTGGTTGATAAAGAAGATAGATGTTGAAAAACATGATTGTGAAAATAAATACAATTTCCTCACTTTCATACGGTTCTAGGAAAATGAAGGCGGAAAATTTTTATTAAAGATAAACAAAAATTAACCTGATTATTAACAGATTATAATCTGTTTGTTTGGAGGCGATAATCAATTAACAGTAAATTTTCAAGAAGATCAACAATGGCGTCATGAAATTTGTCAATGAAGTACATATGTACTTTTTTTAATGTGTGTAACCGCATAAGAGTTCCAACTGCTCCCAACTACCGAAGAGCCAGTGAGACTATATCATTCCCAATTGGGGTAGGTTGTGAGGCCGACAGTAGTGGGGAGGGGAAGGAGATGAGGTAGATGAAGGTTTTTTTATATGAGCTCCTCACAGGAGACTATTTTAAATGAGTAAATTGTGAATTAAGAAAAAGTAATCAAATATTTTTTTTTGCGCACGCCGGGATTTGAACCCGCAACCTCCTGCTTACTAGTCGAGAGCCTTACCCCTCGATTACGGAGGCCTTTCAACATTTTACTTTTTTTACTGCTCGCAACATAATTTTTTTATCGAGGATCATGGAGCTTTGAAATATACATTAAGGCTCCGCAACCGGGCCCGAAAAGACGAAGACGGAGAGATACGAAATTACGAATGTTAGAGGAGAGCGCTAACATTTACAGCGACAAAATTGATGCGAAAATTGCGAAAATGTTTAATAAAACACGACTCGTTTAAAATAGAGCAAAAATCTTGCGGGCATTGTCTTAAACAGCATTTAAAAAAACACCGTGATTTTTTTCATACATAGGGAACGTACCCATACTACGTGACACGTTTAGAGAGGGGGTCTTCAAAATGTCACGCTTGGTACAAATGAGCGGCGGCGGGCTTAGGTTTTTGGTCACCGGAGGGGGTTAAAAATTGCAAAAAGTTGGTCACGTAGTAGGGTACGTTCCCTAACTTGTAAAATAACTGAAACAAACTTGTTTATAATAATTTTTGGAGCATACTTTGTGATTTTTTTCTATCGAGGGAATTTTATATAATTTGCGCTTCGGCGCGGGCAATGTCTAGATATTATCTTCAAGAATAACATATATTTTTTAAGAGCTTTAAAACTTAACGTTTTTAAGGAAGATATATAAGAAATCGGTAGTAATTCGGGTAGCGGGCCCTTAAACTCTCAAAAACAAAACAAGACGCCATATCTTTGACTCCATATTTTCCAACTGTTGTTCAAGTTTAGTAAATATTTTTTTTTAAATACCTAAACACGGTCGATTACCATAATAGTATATGAAAATCCAACGTCAAGAATGACTCGACTATACAATAAATACTGCGAACATGAAGACCTGGATAAATTTTAGAATTCAATCACTACCTTTTCATCATTATTTTTTCTTTTTTCATTGTTTTTTATCTTATCTTATCTGTATCTTTTATGTATCACACAGTATTATACAGTATATATAGACTACGTTTAGATTGTTTATCTAGTTTTTATCTCTGAAATATTAGGCAAAAAAGTTAATAATTATTGACTTTTTATTTATTATTTTTGGCATGATGTGAACATTTGTTATTGGGTTGTAACCTAATTATTATAATTTATTGTTTTGTTTAATGCATGTAATGTTATTAACCTGTAAATGTTCCTAATAAAATAAAATAAAAAAAAACTACCTTCAGAAGGAACTCTTACTGACAATCTCCTCACTTCACCTACTTATGCATTGGCTCTATAATATGTGTATAAAAGTATATGTGAGTGCGTGTGTGTAGGTACATAAATTCATATATGTGTAGAGTGTACACACGGCGAACCAATAAATAAATAAAAAATAAAAATGACCCAAAGGATTTTTTAAAAGTAGGGGTGATATAAATTATTAATGATAATTTCCTGTTCACTGTCAAAACATATAATAAATTAAAAACAGAAATAACACATCAAAATAACTAGTTTTAAGTACATCAGGTTCGTGTCGTAAATAATTAGCAATCACAGAGTAATCATTTTTACGTTAAGTTAATTAACTTTAAATTCAGACTACTGAAATAATATCACGGTTGGACAACTGTGTTTCCTTTAGCCTACTTACTACCTACCATACAGTATGCATACCACACATAAATGGACATTTAAATATAAATCGGTTTTGAAAAATTGTTTTTAATGGAATAAATTAAAAATAAACATGAAAAAAAGTACAACACTTTGTTTAAATTCTCGAGTTTTATTTTCAAACAGCTGTCGAGGAAAACAACAAAATATGGTTTTAAGGTAAAAATCGCTTACCAATAATAATAATAATAATATAACATTTAGTATAATATTTAAGGTAAAAATCGCTTACCAATAATAATAATAATAATATAACATTTAATATAATATTTAGTAAAAGCAATAAATACTTGGGCAATACCTCTGCTAACGTACTCATTTGGCATAATTAAATGGTCCAATACAGATTTAGATAGTTTAGAACGATTAATTAGAACTACGTTAACAAAATTTAATTGCCATCATCCAAATTCAGCTATAGAACGAATTAATTTACCTAGAAATTTAGGAGGTAGAGGTGTAGTCAAAATAACATCTTTGAAACACAATCAGGTAGAAATGCTTAGAAATTTTTTCCATAGGAAAGCTAATAGCTCAGAAATGCACAAAATAATTTGCAAGGCAGATAGAAATATTACACCTTTAAATTTATATGACGAGAATGCCAACATTCTTATAAATACTAACCAGGAATTATTAGATTCCTGGTCAAATAAAATTATTCACGCAAAACACTTCAATTATCTCAACCAAACGTATGTTGACAAACTTTCGTCAAACAAATGGTTGAGTATTGGAGAGTTGAGCGCAGAAATAGAAGGATTTATGCTTGCAATTCAAGATAGAGTCATTAATACTAAAAATTATAGAAAGCATATAATCAAAGATATAAATCAAATTGATGATTTATGTAGAAAATGTTTGGCTTTTCCCGAAACTATAGAACATATTATATCGGGATGTTCTATATTAGCGCCTTCCGAGTATACATTTAGGCACAATCAGGTTTTAAAAATAATTCACCAAAGTTTGGTAATTAAACATAACTTGATTGATTGCCGTAATGTAGTACCTTATTATGAATATGAACCAAATTCATTTATAGAAAATGAATTTTATAAAATATATTATGATAAAACTATACTAACAGACAGAACAATTAGTCATAATAGACCTGATATAGTTTTACATGACAAAATTAAAAAAAATAACTTATATCATTGATGTAGCTATTCCAAATTCCTGTAATATTCAAAAAACTGTTTCTGAAAAAATTAGAAAATACACAGATTTAGGAAATGAGATTAAAAGAATTTGGCATTCTCGGACTATAAAAATATTACCATTTGTTATTTCGGCCACTGGCATAATACCTAGGAATCTGATTCAAAATTTAAGCATATTAGATTTGTCAAAGAATTTGTATATAAAAATGCAAAAAGCAGTAATTTTAAATACATGTAGGATTACAAAAGATTTTTTAAATATTTATATTGAGGGATCAGTAGGATTTATAGGTTCAATTAGAAATGCCACAGAGCCGAACCCTCTGATATGAAAATATCTGGAGTCGGTGAATTATATTCCCATTTGGTCTCTAGTGGGTTGACATGTTGTTCTTGTATTGTTTTGTATTTATAATACTTATATAGTGCAATTGCATAACGTGGATTCACTAGATGATCATTTGGGGAAGTGTATGAAAGGGTTTAGTTTTTCCTTCTTTTTTTTTTTTTTTTTTTTTTTTTTTTGGGGGAAAATTTAACCCGGACATTTAAATCTGGTGCGTAAAAAAATAGCTTTCAAAACTTTGTATAGCTTAAACTGCATAGGTAGTGAATTTCTGGGAAAACTTAAGAGCGTTTAACCAGCCAGCGGACGAAAATCCACATTTCGTCGAAAGTTGTTCTTCCGATCGTGCAGGGCGGTTACAATGAGAAAGATTAATTATTCTCCGTACCAGCTTTTTTAAATTATAACTCAATATCGAATTTATTTCAATCCAAATTAGCTTTAATTTATACCTTCATCCAAAAATGCTGAAAGGCGTGATGATAAAACTATTAAAATAGTGTACTTTTTGTAGTTATTTTTTGTTTATAAGTATTTATCATTTTTCAATAATGTCTAAATTTAATAAGAATGTTAAAAAAATCTGAAATATATTAGTTTGTAAGTGCGCAAATAAATACACAAATGGACCAATTTTCGTCAAGAAACACATGTACGTACATATTTTTTAATGATTTTATTGAAACTAAAATTAAAATTCTAATACATAACTCTGCTAGATAATGTATTGATTTATTTTACTGCATGATTACATTATTTGAAATGGGTGTGGTATAATACAAAAACTTTTTTGAAAATTTAACAAATCTGCCAACGACCTATGGAATAACCTTATTATACTAAAAATTAAAAAAAAATTCTAAAAATTTATTACATACGAATGCTAGATAAAAGAACAATCTTTCGAAATCCATTTATAATTTTTTGTGGAAAAGAGTCAATACGTCTAAAAACTTTTTTGAAAATGACGTATTTCCGGCTTTCTCTGGTAATGCCCTCTTAACCAAGCACTTTCAGCTCGAAAGGTCATTTCCATCATAAGATAAAGCTAAAGAGTTATGAAATATTACCTTTTTTACAATCATATGAAAAAAGGAAATATTTTTTGTTTCACATTTTACAATAATAATTGTTCAATAAAAACAAAGAATTAAAAGGACTCAAAAATTACGGGCGAAACCGAGTAGTAACATAATAAAAGCTCACCCAATGGACGTATAAACAACATTCATCACCGGTCGTCGCCGTGGGAAAGTAGTTTTTCAAATTACCTGAAACAAGGAAAAAAATCATTGAATTTATGCAAATAATTCTTCAATTCAAAAAATCCCAAACAAAGATCTTTCTTCTTTACCACTCCCGTTCTAGGAAGTTTTTTTATGAGTTAATGTCGCACAAGAGGCCCGCCCAGCTGCTCCAACCATCTGGAGCCATTGAGACTGTGGTATCCCTAATTGGGGTATGTTGTGAGACGGAAGGAGGTGGGACAGAGTAAGGTGGGGATGTACCTGGCTATTCAGACCTAGTCACCAAACACTTTATATATAAAAGTGCCGGCGTTATTTGGATTCGCCTCTTTTCAGCACATCACTCGCCATATATTCCCATTGGGAATGTACAGTGAGCGAAATACGCCAAGCCAAATAATGCTGGCGCTTTTATAGCCGAGTCTGTACGACACTTAAATTGTTAAATAACACAAATCATTCAGATAAAATTGGTATCCTCGACCTTCGGAACTTCGGATTGCTAATGATCCTCGACCACAGCGCGAGATGCGCTAATGATCCGGCCCTAAACGAGATTTTTACAATACGTGAAGTTTTAAGAGCGTTTAACCAGCCAGCGGACGAAAATCCACATTTTGTCGAAAGTTGCTCTTACTATCGTGCAGGGCGGTTACAATGAGAAAGATTAATTATTCTCCGTACCAGCTTTTTTAAATTATAACTCAATATCGAATTTATTTCAATCCAAATTAGCTTTCATTTATACCTTCATCCAAAAATGCTGAAAGGCGTGATGATAAAACTATTAAAATAATGTACTTTTTGTAATTATTTTTTGATTATAAGTGTTTATCATTTTTCAATAATGTCTAAATTTAATAACCAATTTTCGTCAAGAAACACATGTACGTACATATTTTTTAATGATTTTATTGAAACTAAAATTAAAATTCTAAAACATGCGTTTGCTAGATAATGTATTGATTTATTTTACTGCATGATTATATTATTTGAAATGGGTGTGGTATAATACAAAATCTTTTTTGAAAATTTAACAAATCTGCCAACGACCTATGAAATAACCTTATTATACTAAAATTTTTAAAAAAATCTCAAAATTTATTACATGCGAATGCTAGATAAAAGAACAATCTTTCGAAATCCATTTATAACTTTTTGTTTTATAAAAAAGTCAATACGTCTAAAATCTGATTTGAAAATGACATATTTCTGGTTTTCTCTGGTAATGCCCTCTTAACAACGTTAACAACGCGGAAGCTTATCCCGTAACAACATACATACATAATCACTAATCAGTATAAGCAAAGAAGCTTTGAAGTGAATAAACTCATTGATATCTTTAGATGTACTTATATATGTATATAATTGTGATCATCTGACATCAAGGGCTGCTATACGGGTCTAGACGGAGACTTCCTGCTTCTACATAATAGTATAACACCGGTCAAGTTGATCGGCGAATTGAACGAGTCAGTAGAGATCGCAAGTTCCGAGAGAAAGGAGTAAACGGCCCTTGAAACTGACGTTGAAATCGTTCAAATTGCTTTTACACATTAAAAAAAATAAATTATATTACTATTTTAAAGTCATCCACTGCATTGCACAACAAAATTTATCCTTGAAAACGTACTCCACAACACGGATGAATTCCTAGCGAGGAAGACATTAAAAAATAACAATAAAGTAAACCAGTTAAAATAAGAGTACCAAGTTGAAAACTTATCGTTCAAAATGAATATCGAGGAAATAATGTAAGTTTTACTATTACAGAACCAACCACTTTTTTAATTTTTTTTATTTATTTATATACATATACTTGTAATATATTCATGAGAATCATGAGTAATTACGTTTTCAGGTTACAATCGGATTAAACCCAAATCATTAAATACTAACATGCAACAATGATCACAAATTGTATATAAGTACATTACATATGTACGAGAGTGTAACTACTCGTGTGTAAAGCGAAAAAAATAAAAATAAAAACAAAAACAAAAAACAAATAAAAAATTATACATCATAACTATCGTATAAGAGTGGTTAACATTTATTTGTTTTAATCTTTTATATAATTTTACTAGCTTGTTCTGCCATATATAAATTATTTCTACGTGTGGATAAATGTACGATGAGGCGGACGTAGCGCCATCTGTCATTCAACAACATAAAGGATTTCCTTCTGTTTGAAATACGAACGACGGTTAAAGTTGTTCATACAAAAATACTAAAATCGCGATTAAAAAATGAGAAGGTAGCGATTAAAAAAATAGGAGGGTGAAAATTTGAGTTTATAGGAAATTTTTAGTGCAAAAAAAATTTCAAAAAAATAGAAAAAATATTCTGGATTGGGTCACCCTAACACCTAGCTATACGAAATACACTTTACGACCTATTCTCATACCAACCAAACATATATAAAAAAATCATAAAAATCGGTCTAATCGTTTCAGAGGAGTGCGATCACAAACACCGTGACACGAGATTTTTATATATGTATAAGACAAAAATTAATATTTTGTAAAAATATATTTTATGGAAACTTCACTGGTTCGTGCAACCTAGTAAACTCGTAATATCTATGTCTAAAGTATCTAATATGGGAACCATTTATTGGGCAATCAACACCTTTGCTATAGGTTAACCCAAGCGGTTCGCTACCTTTGTTGACTTAGCATAGGTGCCCGGGTTCATGGGGGAGGTTTGTCCGGGATTTGTCGGTGGTTGCATCTGCCCACTAGCTGCGTGGCAGGCCGGATCGGGAGATTGGTTGAGGGAGACCTTCTGACCTTTCCAGCAGGGCTCTCTCGGAACATCGCCTTGCACCGCGGTGTGATGTATGGATTCGTACGTTCGTTACACCTGGAAACACTGACCCCCAGATTCCTACCTACCCGTCATACCTTTCCAATCCCAAAATCCATTAATTTCCTTCCTTTTCTCAAGAGACCCTACACTCAGCAGCCGCAAAGATAGGATTTATCTTTCTCAAGGTCTCCTGTGTGAAGCTAATGTAAAAAAAATGTTTTCACGAATAAAGTAAAATAATAATATTTCAAAAAAAAATTGTTGTCTAAATCTGGTGTTAAATTACGACTTAGAAGCAGATGGAAGGAGTCGGAGACATCCGTGTAAGACATGGTACAATCGAATGAATCGCTTACTTTACTCGGGTTGGCTTATGTGAATTAATAGATTTTAGATACGTTAGTCCCGCCGCGATTTTCCTGAACTGATTCCAATGAACATACTATGCAGTCCGTTTATATAGCTGTTTCATTCATACCCACGTATTCTTTGGATGACTATGCTTTTCATAACCGGTACTACTTTTTGAGTTTGATTTAATAATGGCATTGGTTGGGTTAGACAAGCTGATATAAACATAATATACAAGTAGCAAACAAAAAAGGACTCCACTTTTAATCTACTTCCCCTCTCCACTCCCTTCACTTCACTCGCCTCACAACATACCCCAAGTAGGAATGCCATAGTCCTAATAGTTCCATTCAGTTGAGATACAATGACAAATACAAAAGTAAATACTACTCCTATACGTTTCGACTTCTCTATTCCAACTGCAAAAAACTTTACTTATCTTTGTGGGTGAAAAAAATATATCACTGGTGCCGTCCAAAATGGGGCCCTTGGGAGGTGTAAAAAATAATAAAAAACGCAAAAAATTCTGAAATGAGCAAACTGATTCTAGGGAGGAATTCAATTGGTAGTTAGAGGGAAGGTAAAACTTTTATGGCGCCATTTCATTTGCATGGAGATTAAGATTCTCCCCGACTTTTGTTCTTAACAGCTTTGTGGGTTTGTGGAACTTTCAAAATGACTCACACTATTATTTTAATTCCGTACTCTGAACTAGCGTAAATCATATTGTAGAAATTAGTGCCGAAGTTTGTGGTATGTCACTGTTTACTTAATTGCGCCATTGGGGCTTTTATATAAAACAAGTAATATAAAAAAATAAATCTGAGGTAACAAACATAAAAAAAAACCTCCTTCTTTTTGAAGTCGTTTAAAAAGGAGGAGGTTCTCAATTCGACTGTATTTTTTTTTTTTTATGTTTGTTACCTCAGAACTTTTGACTGGGTTAACCGATATTGATGATTCTTTTTTTATTTGAAAGCTGATGATTCCCGTGTGGTCCCATTTTAATTTAGTGCAGTTCCGACAATGGCATCCATGAGAAAACCACATAAGTCTTAAATTTGCATTAAGTATGTGCGCGACAAATGGACGAATAACTCAATATCACGCCAACCGATTTCGATGATTCTTTTTTATTAGAAAGGATGTCCTTCAAGGGTAATTTGATGAGAGTTTGGTTAGGTTTTGATAATCGGATCCATGACAAATTAACGAAACTCGGCTGAATCTCTTAATTTGACCCTAACGTCGTTATGGTCAAATTATGTCTGTCTCATATGAGCAGCACGTTTAGTGGGTTTACCCATATTCAGACAAATTAGTTAGTGTACTTCAGATTCACTAAAAATAAAAAAATAAACAAAAATTTTAACAAAACAAAAAAACGACTTAAAAAAATGCACTAAAAAGTTAAACAAATAATTTCGTATTCTTCTACAACTTCATAATCAACTTACTTTTTCTAATAATCAAAATGTAGGTACGATTGTTATTTTTGGAGTCGGTGTCAGCCAGTCTCTTGTGCGACACAAGCACATCTCACCTATAACTATGTATGTAGTTACAAACCTACCTTGAATGACACCGACTCCAAAAATAAAAATCGTACCTACATATTGATGAGTAGAAAAAGTAAGTTGATTATGAAGTTGTAGAAGAATACGAAATTATTTTTTACTTTTTAGTGCATTTTTTTAAGTCGTTTTTTTGTTTTGTTAAATTTTTTGTTTATTCTTTTAATTATGTATTTTGTAATTTACTCTGGGCAGGTATCAATAAATAATAATAATGATTTGTGTAGCTCTGTTTTTGTGAAAAATCACCTCAAGGGATCTGTTCTGTACAGATTTATAATATACTTCCGTGTCCCAGCATGCGTTGCAATGCCATATTCAAAGAAATACCTGTCCCCTTACTAGCTAGCTTCATAAATTATAGCCTATAGGTTATTCTGACGTATATACTATATTAATGTAAAGTTTTGTTAAAATCTATTCTGTAGTTTTTGCGTGAAAGAGTAACAAACACACATAAATCCGTATAAACTTTCGCGTTTGTAATATAAGTAAGATAAAAAGATTTCTGCAATGCTCTGTCTTACTTCTAACTACAGATAAGACAAACCATTATAACAAAACAGACTGCATCCACGGGTTCGCCGATCACTAACGAATAGGATGCTGCATTAAAACGTACGCGTAATGTTATTTATTTAGCAAATTATAGCAAATGGTCAAATTATGTCTGTCTCATATGAGCAGCACGTTTAGTACCTAGGTTTACTCATATTCAGACAAATTAGTTAGTGTACTTCAGATTCACTAAAAATCAAAAAATAAACAAAAATTTTAACAAAACAAAAAAACGACTTAAAAAAATGCACTAAAAAGTAAAAAAATAATTTCGTATTCTTCTACAACTTCATAATCAACTTACTTTTTCTAATCATCAATATGTAGATACGATTGTTATTTTTGGAGTCGGTGTCAGCAAAGGTACCCGGCCCGGCGTGTTCAAAAGTATTTGACAGCTCCCCGCGTCGCCGCGGCCCCGCTCTCGCCTCTCGCCTCGTCAAGTCGCTTGTGCGACACAAGCACATTACACCTATAACTATGTATGTAGTTGCAAACCTACCTTGACTGACACCGACTCCAAAAGTAACAATCGTATCTACATATTGATGATTAGAAAAAGTAAGTTGATTATGAAGTTGTAGAAGAATACGAAATTATTTTTTTACTTTTTAGTGCATTTTTTTAAGTCGTTTTTTTGTTTTGTTAAAATTTTTGTTTATTGAAGTCGTTTAAAAAGTAGGGTATAAATATGGAAAATATGAACGTAAAAAGTGAGTAACAGATTATTATACCTACACATAATAATAATATTATGGAAACAAAACGTTAGAAATTTCTGATCTAAATTTTGGTATGGACTAGATGAAGATATCAAAGAAATTGAATTTATTTCCAAGGTAGTAGCTTTGGATTGACCTTTTTTTATGTAATACTTTATTTATGCAAAATGCAAGCCGGTTTCGGCGTAACCATGGTTTCATTTAAATAATTGGATAATTTGTAGAGCGCCGTTTTTGTGAAAAATCACCTCAAGGGCGCTGAACAATTTATTGAGAGTTCTTAGGCTCTATCTAATTTTATTATTTACAAACAGATACATAAAACAAACATACTGACGGCCTCCGTGGTCGAGGGGTGAGACTCTCGCTAAAGGGCGCCTTCCATTGCGAGCGGAAAAGAGTAGAGCGGAGCGGAGTGGGAGCTGAGCGAAATAGTTTTGACCTTCCATCAAAAAAGAGTCACTTAGAAGATAGGCGTTTGCCTTCCACTGCCCGTGCGAGAAATGAGTGGGGCGAGCGGAGCGAGGTCAATGAAAAATGAGAAATAGTTTTGCGCTTCCATTGAAAACGAGTCAGTATCGCTTTGTTTCGAAGTGAACGGAGTGATTTTTGTGATGTCAAGTACTGATTCTAGTGAATATGATTCTGACAGCATGTATGCAATGAAAAAAAATGTTACGTATGAATTAAATGTACATTTATAAAAATAATCTTATCTCAAAAATGTAAAAATTAAAAAAAAAAAATTTACTTTCTTATTTCCGCCAATATCATATACCAATAATGGTTTTCTAAGCCGAATACTTTATGTTGACAATCTTTGCTAGTCGTATCCTATAAACGAAATTGGCAAACGGCTTCAATAAACACCTCCATCTCGACAAAAACGCAGCGAAGCAATTGAATTGGCTACAGTTCTTGAGCGGAGTCCGCTAGAAACTAGTCGGCGATGGTGTGCGCGAGCGGTCTTTTTCGGACCTATTTTAACAAGTTCGATCCGCTCCGCTCTCCTCGTTCCTGATGGAAGCACTTGTACGCAGTTAACGTGTGCGAGTCGAGCGGAGATCGTACGGAGTCCGCTCCGCTCGCATTAGCGGAGCGGACTCGTTCCAAACTATTTAACTCGTTTAGTCCGCTTCGCTGGCCTCGTTCTTGATGGAAGCACTTGTATGCAGTTAATGTTTGCTAGTCGAGCGGATTCCGTAATGAGTCCGCTCCGCTCGCAGTGGAAGGCGCGCTTAACAATTCGAAAGTCGCGGGTTCGAATCCGGCGTGAGCAAAGAAGTTTTATTTGTTTAATTTATGTTATTTCACAATTAATTAATTCAAAATAATATATAGTACATTTGCGACACTTTTCAGAGTGGAAGATACTCTCAGCATCGCCCTGGTGCTTGAATAGTTTAGCCGTGTTTGGTGACCAGATCTGAATATCCAGTTACTGCCCCATCTTCCTCTCCCCCATCTTCTTCCCCTCCTCGCTACATTAATCCTCACAACAAACCCCAATTGAGGATGCCATAATCTCACTGGATCCAGAAGGGAGCAGTTGGGTCTCTCGTGCGGTATTTGAATAAAAACAAAACTGGTTGGTCACTTCTTATAAATTCACTTTTTCAATTTCATATTCAAGAAAAATAAATCTGCATTCATGTGCAGACGCATTTAAAACGATATAAAAACGCAAGTTGTGGTTGAGCGAAGGACCTTTGCAAAAACAGATATCTGCGTAAAATAAAACCATAAATCCATCAATCCTAGCGGCCTTGTTAATATCCTGATCCTTAAAAGCGAAAGTAGGTACTGTACAAGTGCTAATGTCGTTATTTTTACGGCCAATTGGTGAACTCTTCTTGATTGTCATGAACCTGAATTACTCAAGGTCCATCTTATTAAAGGTATTTAAAGGCTGACTCAGTCATCCCTTCGTCACTGGGTATTCAAACCCCGATAGAATACCTCTGTATTCTGTTAGGCATGACTGTGGATAATTCGGGTCGAAACTGAATAAAAAAATATATAATTAAAAACGGATTTTTTTCTAAACGAGTATTTTGTAAAGTTTCGTTCCAAAGGATTATGGGGGTATTGGAGGAATTTAAAAAACAACCTGAATAACAGAATGGTAAGTCACTTTAAATTATTTAAAAAACGTCATATTATTTATTATTTTTTATGAAGAATCTAAAACAACTTTAATCACAAAATTAATAACATTTTATTTATAAAATTCCTTTATAATTTATTTACAGTTTTTTTACATTTTTAAATTAATTCCCGTTAAACTGATTGATATCAGTTTGTCAACGGGTTCTTTTGACATTTACTTTTTTTAAATTGAGACAGGTACATAAAATATACACATTATTACATTTTACATATACAAAAAAAATATATATTTTGGAAAAAAATAAGTTAATAATTTTTTTTATAAGAAATACAGAACAGAGAAAATGAAAGAAATAAAAAGAAAAGACAAGAGAAAATAATAATAAAAAAAACATTAAAACGAAAAGCGGAAAAACAGAGATTAGTACAAAAAATTTCTTTCACTTAACCATTTTTTTAGCGTACATTTCCTTCTGAAACTCAATTCACAGCTACTTTTTGCGTTGGGCAACATGTTGTAAATTATTGGAACAAGGTATTCTAGAGTTCTTTGACCTATTTATTTAGGTATCTGGGAATTATAAGTCCATCGTTTGCAGTTAACCTTGTATTATGAACATGAACCACTAGTTTATTATATTCAGATTGAGATGTATGCTGACTCGCAATTTTAAACCACAATATAGCACGAACAGATAATAAATTTACAGAGTTGTATAGTACTCTCCACACAGCATCCCAGATGACATAGGCCCTGAGGGAAATTATTTTCCTCAAGGCCTCCTGTGTGGAGTTAATGTAAAAAAAAAGTAACGATTTTGTTATATCATGTCTTTGTTCGTATTCAGTTTTTTAAAATAATAATTTTACCAAAGAATATTGTACGTTTTGCACTGAAAGAAGATTTGTTTTTGTTGAATGTCCCCGTGTGGTTATTCCATATCTTATTAGGGATTTCGCCAATGACAGATATATTAATCTAAGAGTATTTAGTGGAACAAAAAACTTCAGTCTATAAATTTTGCTCACTGTAGCTCTAAGCCGCGTGCAAACTTTTTGTATATGTATATCCCATTTAAAATTACAATTTATTTATTTATTTATTTATTTATTTATTGTTTCTTTACACTGTAGGTAAAAATGTTTACAATACAATTTGTTACCTCACTAGGACAAGCCTGTGTTGAGGTTAACAATAATTATACAAGTTAACAAAATAACACAAAATTATACAGATTTTGAAAGAACAATATTGTTGTATTTCTTACAGATTGAGATTATGGGTACCCAGTACCCACTAAACTGATGGCGCTAGGTAGTACATTAATGTAGACTTTTAGGGTGACCATAGTTTTGAGATCTGATTCAAAATAAAATAAAGTATTTTTTTGTTTTGTTTTTAAGATTAAGTTGTAAATAATAAATATATGTATATAATTTAACATGCTATAGATTTGGCAGGAGGAAGATGAAAAAAAAAACAGTTTAAACAAAAATAAAAATTATTTTAGCTTATTTTATAAACATACTCATTTAGCTAATAATTTAGAAAGGACAAAGTAGAGAAAATTAATTGGCAATCCTCGACTAACACAATTAATTGTTAAGTCTAGATATACGTATCTAGAATCTAGTTCAATATTTTTACATGAGCATGGTTGTATCACAGAATTATGGATGCAATTAAAAAAATGAGAAACAATTTTAGGAGTTATGTTGATGTTGGCGTGAGGAGATCTGATGTGCATAAGCTTTGTTTTTTAGCAATGATTATTAATCCTACATCATGTGACCATTTTTGAAGAGTGACAAAGTCTATTTGCAGTAAAGTACTTGCAATTAATAAATCCTCATGTGAAATAACTAATGCAGTGTCGTCAGCATAAACATAACGTGAGAGAAAATCAATTTCATTGCAGTAACATATATAATATACAAGGTAGAGCCTAGTATGGACCCTTGTGGTACGCCTGCGTAAACGTTCTTTTTTTGCTATAATGATCTAAAATTTTTACACAAATCTTTCTACTTTGCGTTACTATCTGAGTTTGCCATTAATTAGATTTTTTTACATAATTAACTAAGCTCAACATCTCATAATAGAAATAGCATTTGGAACTAAATTTTTTTTTTTTACATGAGCTCCACACAGGAGGCCCTGAGGAAAATAATTTCCCTCAGGGCCTATGTCATCTTTGAGGATGCTGTGTGGAGGGATTAATGCAATTATTTTGGCATAGAAATTCCACAAAGAATAAACCGTCAAATTTTATGACACCAGGGCTCACTGTTCGAGAGTTATTGCTGTTTCAGCACACTGATTTTCTACTTTTGTAGTTATTGTTAGATGAAAATCATTTTCAAGGTGTAACACAAGACATTTTTAATATTAATGTAACGTCGCTAAATGACCATAAATACGACATTAAAATGCAAGTGTTTAATTAAATATGACATAATCCGAATGGCATTCTAAGCGAGAGAAATACACCTGACATAATAATCACAATCGTGCATGCATAATTAGATTCAATTACGTTAAAAAAATACTGATATAGCCTTGCTTATTCAATACTTTCGTTTGCAGATTTGTAGTTAATCCAAATAAAAATACGAAAACAAATAGCACAACAAGATGTTAAAGTCTATCAATGTTTTACTGTTTGTCATAAACTTTTGTGTGGCGCTAGTATCGTCTGGCTCATTCTGGGGAGATGAAGTTGAAGGACTCAAAGGATTCTCAAGAGACACCTTCAGACAGAACCTCGGAGAAACGGAAGACAGAAACAACTTATGGGACAAGTATGACTTCATCATCGTCGGAGCAGGAACAGCTGGATGCGTCGTTGCCAATAGACTCACAGAAAATCAGGAGTGGAGGGTATTGCTCATAGAAGCTGGAGACAGAGAACACTTCTACATGGACATACCACTTGTAACTAATTTATTGCAATACACCAATCTCAATTGGGATTACGAAACAATCCCTAGAAAGGATTCTTGCCTCGCTTTCAATGACCAAAAGTGCAAATGGCCAAGAGGAAAAGTCATGGGAGGAACAAGCGTCATCAACTACATGATCTACATCAGAGGTAACAAGAAAGACTTTAACGAGTGGGAAGCCATGGGAAATACAGGCTGGGGTTGGAATAGTGTCCTCAGTTATTATAAGAAAGTGGAAACCTACAAAGCTCCAGACTTTAAGAGGTCAAAGAATCATGGAAAGAACGGACCTGTCAATATTGAAAGCGCTTCTTTAATTACAGAATCGGCTAAAGCTTGGGTTGCAGCTTCTGCGCAAGCTGGACATAGGTTAAATCATCACAATAACATCACTCAAACAGGAACGGCTTTCTTGCATTTCAGTCTTAAAAATGGTACTAGACATAGCTCAAACACGGCCTACCTTCATCCGATTACAAATAGGCCGAATCTTCATGTGATCAAACGTAGCCAAGTCACGAAGATTTTGATAGACGATTCCAATCGTGCACGAGGAGTAGAGTTCGTGAAATTTGGACAGTCTTACAGAATAATGGCAAAAAAAGAAGTGATTGTATCCGCCGGAGCAATCGCTTCTCCACAAGTGTTGATGTTATCCGGAATAGGACCAAAAGAACACCTTGAAGAGATGGGTATAAAAGTTTACAAAGATTTGAAAGTCGGTTACAGTATGCAAGATCACATAGCAGCAGGCGCATTGTCATTTAAAATAGATACATTCGAAGTTCCAATAAATGCTGAAAACCTCTTGAAAAACCCTAGCGATGTCTTCAGGTGGTTCGCTAACCATAGGGGACCTCTGGGAATACCCGGTGGATCAGAAGCAGTCACTTTCGTGGATTTGAAAAACCCAGAAGCCGAAGATGGCTGGCCAGATATGGAAATTGTCTTCTTATCTGGTTCATTGAAAACAGACGAGATGTTCAAAGACACTATTGGAATCACCGATGAATTCTACAATAAGCTTTCTGATTTGAAAGGTGGCAATTCCTTTTCAGCTGTGCCGATTCTCTTGCGTCCTAAATCAAAAGGAAGATTGATGTTGCAGAGTGCAAATCCGTTTGATAAACCTTTGATAGATCCAAACTACTTTGCTGATGAGGACGACATGAAAACCCTCATCGCTGGTATAAGAGAAGCAATAAGAATAACGCAACAGGATGCTCTTAAGCAATTGGGAGCCAAATTAGCTGATGACCCGTTGCCAGACTGCATTGAACATGGATTCGACACGGATGCCTATTGGGACTGTCACTGTAGATATTTCACCTTAACAGTGTACCACCCGGCTGGGACTTGTAAAATGGGTCCAAAGTCAGACCCGGATGCCGTAGTGGATCCAAGATTGAGGGTCTACGGAATCAGAAGACTGAGGGTAGTGGACGGAAGCATCATGCCAGAAATAACATCGGGTAATACGAATGCTCCGACGTTCATGATAGCGGAGAAGGGGGCGGATATGATAAAGGAAGATTGGACGGGTAGATAAGAAATAATTGTGACTGATTAGGTAGGCTACTAAATGTATAAATTAATTATTATAGTATATAAATAAAGGTTTTAAAAGAAAATTTGATTTAATTGAAAGTACCACCTGCTCTAGTAGCTTAGCACCTGAAACAGTTAAAGGCTTCAAATGTAAAATGGTCCTAAATTGTACAAAACGAAAACGTCTAAGGCGTCTTACACCTAGGGATGAAACGATACGAGTAAATACAAGTACATACTCGATATTTTTCACCGATACCAAGTACTTTTAGTATCGATACTTTGAAATTGAGTACTGAGTAGGTATCGGTCAAAAGTACTCATATCAGTATGCTAATGTCACTATTTTATTTAACATTCACAAAAAAATTGCATATCTTAAATTGAAGTTTTTGAAGGCACCCTAACCCTAGCGTCCCTAGCTAGTCTTAGTTTTGTGTAGTTGGCAAGCTTGTTTGTCTATATAAAAAAAAAACAGGCAGCGCCGCACCGCCATATTTTGTCGTCATTGACAATTGGAATTCACAATGTTTTCGTTCGTTCACTTTCGCTCCCATGTTCGTTAATCCTTTAACATTAGTCGGTGTTTGTTCAGTGTTTTAACTTTTTGAGTTATTGAAAATGGGGCCTACGAAGCCTAGTGTGTGGCAATATTTCACGAAAAACGACGAGAAAACCGCAAGGTGCAAAAAATGCTTTAAAACAGTGCGGTTTTGTGGCAAAACTTCTAATTTAAAAAGCCACGCTGATTATATTGCACCTGTTTATGATAACAACAATATTTCAACGTAAGTACATATATATTTTAGACACTTATATTTTTTTTCAAATTTTCCAAAAAGATGCGATACGAGTAAGTATCGATACTTTTCAACTGATACCAAGTAAGTATCGATACTCGACGACCGATACAGTATCGAGTAAAAGTATCGATACCTCAATGGTATCGTTTCATCCCTACTTACACCAATCCAAGAATATCATCATCTGGAATCCCTCCAGATTACCATCTGGAGACGGGAGACGGTTAAATATCCTCCATAAATGACTATTGAACAATTTCTAAGTAACTTTTTTTAAATTATTATAAGCAATAATTGTCAGCCTGAATCACTAATATACATTGAAAAATCTTCCGAGAAAAGATACTTGCCGCCAACGGGACTTGTGTCCTTCTGATTGCCGGTCGGATGCTCTGACCACTGAGCTATGGCGGCTTATCAAATACCCGCCAAATAATTCAATATATACTAGTGTTTCATTCAACTTAGTCTAAACGTTAGTTTATAAATTAAAAAAATAATAATTACCTTTTTTTTCTTAATTTTTTCTGTTTCATTTTATGTACAGTTTTTAACGAAAATTATGGAATGTATTGCATTGCTATGACTGCCCGCGCATACCTTCTGGAACCAATTATTATGATTATCACATATTATATATATATATATATATATACGATTTTTTGTTCGCTTTGAATTCGCTCTAGATTATGTAAAAAAATGCTCCTTTGTAATGAAAAAAAATGGACCGGTCACAACACAGTTAAACCAACGACATTTCAATACAAAAGACACGTTATTTCACAAAATTAACCCACAATGTGTCAGGTAAGAACATCTTTTTTCCAGTAAATTCTTAACTTAATCGTTGTTCATGTCCGACAAAGATAGACATTCAAATAATGTGTTTACTAACGGAATAGATACAGGACGGGACAGCGTTTACGTAGAAAATTTGAGGTGAATACTACATTCTACAACACGGGTGTGACTGAGATGACAAGGCACGTCTACTCACTTACACTGAGACGAATACGGAACGCCGTATGAGACCACCTACCGCTAGAAGTTGTCCTTCTTACAGCCGTTGTGTCCAACCTATGCTCAGCCGAGATCTCCGCTCAGCCCTGCTCAAATGCCCAAATACGCTGTGTCGAAACACAATGATCGTCCCACCACACTCAAATGTAAGGAAGGTAGCCGGGTGGATTAAAGTTGCTAAGGAAGACCTACTTATAAAAACTGACAACAGAGCGAACAAAAATCCGCGAAAACAATCGAGCTGTCAATGTCAATTAATTGTCGTAATTATCCGTCATCAGTTCACTCTTTTGTCGGCTTTTTTATTTGGTTTTTCAATTTGAAATATGAATCCTATATTGAATATAGTGAATATGGTTGAATGGGCAGATATGCTTGACGATAATATTGGATTATATAGGCGGCGGCAAGATGCCGATATAAATTTTATGGAAGTATTAAATGACGGCGATTTTTATAACCGCTTTAGGATGACAAAAGCGTGTTTTTTATATGTTTTGAGCCAAGTAGAAGATAATTTAACTTACGCAAGCGAAAGGTAAAGTTTTGACTTATTCGAGTGTCATTTTTGTAATAATATGTGGAATATAATTAGCACTTGTCGAGGACAATGTCATTCCAAGCAGCTTCTTTTGATTTTACAAGCGTAGCGTAGTTTGGGCCACCTGTCGCTTTCGACAAAATGACCTGCGACGAGGTAACTAGTTCTACAAGTCTCATTTTTTCGTTTGGCGTTAAATTTTTCGAACGCTTCGCCTTGTCCATTTTGAATACAAAATTTCAACTGATTCTAATGTCAAACTTCAAACGCACGTAAACAAAAAAGTAAGTCAATTAACACCTTATTTTTAACATATTGAATACGTTTGTTTCAAAAATGTAAAATGTCGGTTTATGTATTGCACTATTTAGAATAAAATATCTGTACAAATAATAAATAAAATTAATTAACGTTTCGGTATTAATTTAACATGTAAAGTTCCTAACTTGACGTCATTTTTTGGTGTACGAAAGCAAATGGGGCTACACACCGAGCGCTACGATCAAGTTGTTGGACACAGCTAAAATGGAGCATTTTTCTAACATACCTTAGCTTAGCGGCGCAAGGCGCTAGGCTCAGCTTCACTCGGATTAATCATCCGAAAATGTTGGACACAACGGCTGTTAGTGTTGCTACGTTCTCTATCTAATGTATTCGAATTTTGACATTTACTCTGGTATCTAAAAGCCTTGTGAATAATTGTATTTATTGAAATAGTAAGGGATTTGCGTCTATTTACGAAAGGATCTGTTTTTTTTTCTTCTCGTGAATGATTTTTGCATCTCTCGAAAGCGCAGGAAGGCATCATATCACAAAAAAGAGCCTTAGATCGAGGTGTTTGTGGCAACTGGTGACAACTTTTCTGACAAACGAACTTATGTGTAATACGCAGTAAATCTCAAGTGTGTCCACTGGACCTAGTTCAATAAAACCTCGCGCGTTCTCTCAGTAACCTATCTTCATTTTTTAATTCAAGTTAAGAGTTAACACATTTTGTTTTATGAGAGAGAGAGGGAAAGCGTACAACCGATCCATAGAATAACAATAGAGTATGAATGAGACGATGCTGAAAGTGAACGAAGCAAGGAGTGTGTGCCTCATACCAAGTTGTTTGGCGTTACATACTGTCTGCCTACCCCTGCGAAGAATCGGCGTGATGGTTAGTTAGTAAGTCACACAGTTTTAGGGTCTAATCCGAATGCGCGGCAGATTTATAATGGTCTCCAGTTTATCATAAACGGCGAATGGCGTTAAGGTCTAATTCATATAATCCATTAATATTTCATAACGTCAACACTTTTAGGCCTTACGTATTGCAACATGGGACATGAAATGAGCATACTAATAATATGGTCCGGTGTCCTCTGACAACACATTACCTAATACACCAAGAGATACTGTTTCACTACGAGTTTTACAAAACTTTACTCAAAATCGATACAACTTTTTGAAAACTAGGTCGGTAACTTGCCATCGAGGAAACGAGGAAAGATAGCGTAGCGTGGGCAACGAATTTGACAAAAACCTTGCGACATCAGTGAAACGTATAAATATACAAATAAAATAGAGAAAACGTTGGGTCGGATTCGGAGGAAAATGGAAATAATAGATCTATAAGACGAGAATTCGTGAATAAAATAAATGAAGATGATGTAGAGATGGATGAAATGTGTTGACCGAAAATAAAACGGGAATAACAACCAAAATATTTGCACTTTGCAACATTTTTATCAAAATATACAACGGAATATGGTGAAAGTCCATTTAGGTTGATAAAATAGGCTACAAATTAACTAACTAACTAACTAACTAACCATCACGCCGTTTCCCCGCAGGGGTAGGCAGAGAGGACGGACCGCCAAACAACTCGGTCTTGGCACACACTCTTTGCCTCACTCACATTCATACATCGTCTCATACATTCTCTTCTATTGTTCTGACTTTTGACATGGCCCGACTCAAGTATTTGATTCACTTGATCGTGCCACGTCTTCCTCGGGCGTCCCCGACTTCTTCTACCATTCACATTCGCGTCGTATATTCTTCTTACACTACTTTCTTCGTTCATTCGCTCTACATGCCCAAACCATCTGAGGGTCCCTTTCTTAATCTTACTCATTATGCTTACATCAGCCTTACATTCTCTGCGGATATCCACATTTCTCACACGGTCATACATTGTTTTACCACACATACGTCTCAGGGATCTCATTTCAACAGCATTCAGCTTAGTTTCATCCTTCCTCTGCCAGTTCCATGCCTCACTGCCTTACATCAGGGTAGGTACCAGGACTCCATTGTGGACTGCTAGCTTCGCTTCTTTTGACAGTTTTTTATTAGCGCCAACGGTATTCAGTCCACCATTAATGGAGTTACCGGCATTCACCCTTCTTTCAATATCTCTATCAGCCTTCCCATCTCTCGTAAACACACTACCCAGATACACAAATTATAATCTAGCAAAGTTAAATAATTATTTAACTTTGCTAGTATAAAAAGGGGGGTGGCCGGTAGATCTCTTTTTAAAGGTAAATAATAGTCAACCTCATTCGGAATTCGGAGAATGGTTGAGGCCGTAGGAAGAGAGAGGGAGAGGATAAGAAGTGAAGCACGTATTTTTTATGTGAGTGCCGTACAAGAGTCCCAACTGCTGCCGGATGGAGCCGGACTATGGCATCCCCAATTGGGGTACGCTGTGAGGGTGAAAGCAGTGGGGAGGGGAAGAAGATGGAGAAAAGGATGGTGGGAAATACCTGACTATTCAAATCTGATTACTAAACATGCCTAAAGAAATTTCAAGTTACCTTTCAATTCCGAATGGTGGTCTTACACCAAGGCGAAACTGAGAGTATCTTCCACTCTGACATCCCGCAAATATTATGAAAAAAAAACACAAATTGATAAAAAAAATTATTTGCGCACGCTGGGATTTGAACCCGCGACCTCCTGAAAGCTAGTCGAGAGCCTTACCCTTTGACCACGAAGGCTGTCGAACCTATAATACCTTTTCTAAATCAGCAATACCAAAATAATAATTTTCCATCGCCCTGGTTAAAGACCACCGATCAGAATCGAAATGTTAATGACATAAGCCGTGTTTGGTGACCAGATCTGAATAGCCACGTCCTTTCCAACCTTCTTCTTACCTATCTCTTTCCTTTCCCCATTCTCATCAGCCTCATGATACCCCAATTAGAGAAGCCACAGTCCTTAGCTCCGAGCAGTTAAGACTTTTGTGCGGTATTTAAATTTAAAAAATCACCTTTATAATCTAAATCAAATAATGCATACATAAAAAATAACGTCACAGACAACGTTCTGGGTTAATTTAATTAACTTTTAATTTCTGGCGTTATTTCTATTGCTCGCTCAATCAAGGTCTCACCTGTTCCATCAATAGCTTTGTCCCAGATTAAATATTCATTAGGTATGAAGTAATTTGGGATTACATAACCCAGTGCCTTTGAGAACCTTCTTATTATCAACGCGAGTGAGGTAAGCCCAAAATAACATAATGGATGCCTTTTAGAATCAGAAATGGATTATTTCCACTGAACAAAAATAATACCTAGATAGAAATATGGTTTAACTAATTCACGTAAGACCTATCGACTCATACACGCATCCCAGATCAATGGAACTGTATATCTGCTAAAGAAAGAAAATCGAAATTTGAAATATTTTTTTCCAGTAGTTCCCATACAGGAAAATAATTAGCCTCGAGGCCTGTACTTCTTTACTTTCGGGAAGTACGAGGAGTGTGGCTGTGGAAGGACGAGGAAAATCCGGAAAGGAAAAAGGTATGTATAAAGAATCATTGTCTCCAGGAGTTGACGGGTGCATGAATCCCTCTCGATGGGTCAAAAGAGTCCGGCTGGAGAGCTCTTCCGATACGCAATTGGTGGGCAGACAAATGGCCAGGGTATTTAAATTTAAAAAATCATCTTTATAATATAATCTAAATCTAACGATGCATACATAAACAATAATCCTATGTTCCTCCTCCCCCCCCCCTTTTTAAATATTGTAACTTAAAATAAATTAATTAAGAAAATACCCTTACAATGTCACCCTTTATTATTAACTATCATCAGTGGAAAGTTCATAATTGGCATAATTAACATCTTATCATTGTATTATTTTGTAATCTCTGATTTGCTGTCAACTTTCTCTAAAATAAATAAAATAAAATAAAAAAATAACACCAAAGACACCGTCATGGGTTAATTTAATTAACTTTTAATTTCTAACATTATTTAGATTGTAATCTTGGAATGCTACGGTTTATAAGTGCCTGAAAATTTCAGACGTAGTCGTCGACACGACTTGTTCAAAATACCATACGGCAGAATAGATTTTCTAGCACAGCACAGAAAGAGGAATGGTGCTGTTGAACGAAATATCGGAAACACTAGATTATATATAACTCTTCTTTAGATAGCCTTAAGATTATTAGTTTTTTTTTTGTAGTTTTTTATATACATATACATGTAATATAATCATGAGTAATTACCTTTTCAGGTTACAAACGGAATCATTAAATACTAACATGCAACATTGATTAGAAACAGTATAAACATATATATGTATATAATATATAACCTTTACGAGAGTGTAACTACTCGTGTGTAAAGGGAAGAGAAAAATATATATATATTTTTTTTTTAATTAAAAAAATTAAAATTAAAAATTATAACACATACATTATATTTACGTACTTACATAAATCGAATGGGTTAAAAAAAAAAAAAAATAATATTAAAAAAAAATAATAATATAAAATTAATTTTTGAATAAGTATTGTTAATTAAAGGTTAATGCGGTTCTAAGTGGCTAAATTATTTAAGATATTATTGTTTAATTTATTTTTGAATTTATTGTAGTCAGCTCTATTGCTAGTTGATTAAACCACACCACTCCATTGTACGTGTAGTAGTGTTGTGCAAAACTGGTATGCATTAATGGCGTACACAAGCGACCCACTGTGTTTTGCCTATTGCTCTCAACGCGGACCAAGGCGTGGTGCGACTTATTAGAATAGTCTTTGTGTATTTGAAGCAGTGTATTTTTTATATATGTATTTTTTAGAGGTGGGACTTGAAAGTCTTGAAAAAGTTGAGAGGTTGAATAATCTGATGGTTTCTTAGTAATAATTTTGATTATTAATCTTTGAGTAATTTCCAACGGTTAAATTGAGGTTTTGTTAGCTCCTCCCCATGCAACAATACCGTATTGTATTATCGAATGGGCGAAGATTTTTTGTATAATAATCATCTTCCTAGGTGTGACTGTCAAAATGAGACAATTGTACGGTAATCGGATAATAATAATCTGTCGTACAATTAAAAAACAAAAAAATAAAAATAAAAAAAGTAAACCAATTTTACTCATAAAATTGACGTACGAATACCCTTAAAAGTTTAACAGTAAAAAAAGACCGTGGACTACAGTAAAGAAAGGTGTATAGAGTGCTTTTTAAATTAGAACAAAAGCCGAAATTCGGTTTCGTTTTCGGCTGAAACATAAGCTGTGTGACGGTTCATAGTTCATGCGCCTACCATCCCTTTTTTTCTGGGGAAACGGCGTGATTGTTAGTAATTTATAAAATTGATCAATTTCAGAAAAAGTAAGGTGAAATTTAGCTTACTTCTGACGCGTGGACACGCCCACAACACAATTCCACCGGTTGGTCTCTTCAGCGATCATTCCGTAGACCTGTGCGGTGAGACGTTACGAAAGTGAATTTCTAAAGAATTGGGACGTCAAAGAGAATCGTCTTTGGAAGGGGGGATGAGTTTTATTGTGAGGGAAGAATAGGCCGGGAAGTTAGAGAAGGAGTGCACAACTTTTTAAGAGTTCAAAGGAATCTGGTTGCTTTTTGGTATGTAAGTGAAGTTCGTTCTGAATGAAGCGTCATTTAAAAAGGCTCAGGGCTATCGGCGCAGGGGTCGCGATCCGCAGCAACGAGGAAAAGGATACAAGAATAAGTTTGCTTTTTGAAATTACTTTTGCAGTACAAAAGGTCAAAAGGATACTATTCAACGCATTATGCACATCGCTCTATATGTCAGAACTGTGGGTTGATTACACTGCATCCCAACATCATAAGCTAAACGTCAATTACAATAATGCTTACGCCTACCGAGATACTACAGCGCTACGGAAATGTTCCTGGAGGGACGAGTGACGAAAGAGGACTTCTACGCAACCGCGTGGGGAAGCTTGTGATGCAGAGTGATTAAATCCGAAGCAGATAAAAACCAATTTTGCATAGCTGTTTCTATTATTAGCTTGCAACGTATTTTTCATATTGATTTATGAAGATTCGCAGTGACTATCTATTTGACACTAAAAAAACGGGATAAGACGCCATTATATTGTTTAATGCTTACTCCGTATTATACAGGTTGTTCAAGAATTAAAGACCTTTTCTCATTTTCGGCGACACGGACGTCATTTCTCAAAATATGGCAACACTAGCGTATAGCTCAGACTTTCTAAGAAAGAGCCGTGATCCTGCGCGGTAGCTGCTTCAGTGCGATCTTTTGGGTCCGTTTGAGATGGACGCTTCACTGTCGAATCCCGCCGGCTGCGATGTGCGTTTTTATTCGCTTTCTCTATCAGGAGGGAGTCCGCCCTGTGGAAGACCACGTTTGTTATCAGACGTCACTAAGACTACCATACACGATTTTTAGGGAACAATTAGCGTATGCAAAGTGTGTGCTCGTTCGGTGCCCAAAACGCTGACGAAAGCTCACTATCAAAATCGTGTAGAAAGCGTTCGGGTCTTTCTAGACCGTTTTTCCAACAATGGCCAGGCTTTTTTGGGTTCGCCACCTAACCACGGAATCAAAAAGGTAATCAATGAAATGATTTCCATCTTTATCTTCACCCGATGCAAATTTGGTCTGAAAACGTTTGGAAACAGACGAGGTCGCGGAGGAAGAGGTGAGAACACTTTTGACGGCGGAATCTGCGACAAGGGAATCAAGGACCTAGTGCCACGGCTCACCAAGTGCATCGATCTTAACGGGGACCATCGAAAAATAATAGAAATCTCTCTCTCTGGTTTCAATCCTGGGATTGGTTTGCAGCAATTTCCTCTATTCTTTTCTTCCATTCTTCCCTGTCTTGTGCGGCTCTTTTGAATTCTGCATACGATGAGCAGCGCACATCCACCAGCAGGTCCTCCAGGTACTCTCGGTGTGGGCGTCACCTAGAATTTCTCCCCTCGGTCATACCCTCCATTATAGCATGCAAGAGGCCTCTTGTAGTATTACATGACCGATCCATCTTGCACGCCTTTCGGACAAGGTCCTGAACAGGTGCCTTCCTCCTTCGATTCTTTGGAGAACCTCCTCATTTGTAAAGTGGTCTCGTAGAAATATGAATTTTAAAAAACCAAGTTTGTGTTTCAAATAATAAAGGTCTTCAATTCTTGAACACCATTCGTATTATCAAATTTCTGTACATATTCTTTGGTTTTAATGGTCTGGTCTTAGTCTAAGAAATTCTTAAACAGCATGTTTACACAACAATTTTAGAAGGTCATACTTAAAACAACATAATTAAAGAAAAAAATTGCTAAACAATCAACGGTTGGCAATCTATACCTCAGTTGGCCGGAGGGATAACAGAGAATAAGTACGCATCAGTTTAAAGAAAGGCAGAACAAATCGCCAAAGATAAAAGAAACAGGCCTTATTTGTAAAGAAGAAGAACCGCCGACCGCCATTGTATCAACACTGTTGTTTTCATTGAATAAGTGAGCGATAAGGCGCAGGAATTTCTTCAAAACAAACTCTTTTATCAAAAGTCCGAACCGCAAAGTGGGCAGTAACGAAATAACAAGTATACGGGAGATAAGCAATCTTGCAGATAACGTGAAAGTTAAAAAAGCACAGTTAAAGATTGCCGCATCAAACAACTGTTAACTACATATTTATGTAACAGGAAAACGATGTAATATACTTGCACCACTTTCGTGGTAATACGTGTTAGTTATCTAGATTATTTTGGAGTGCATGTATGACTGTACGTACATTGTACACTTGTATAGACCACTAGCCCCTTAGGCCTCGGGCATATTCTGTCAGAAGGTCAGAAAATTTCCGCCTTGCTATAAAATCAAAATAAATGGAATATTTCTGAACGGATCCAAAAAGGTGATGAAATTTTTTAAATACGATTTAAACATACAATTATAAAGTTTTAAAAATGGCTCACCTTGCGTTTTTCTAACTAAATTACTAAACAAATGTATTTTAAACATTAAAATCGTCAATTTAGTTTTTTATCGTTTTATGCAAAAATTTCAATTGTTTTTTCGAATTGCGGTCGGAAACTTTGGCCTCATAAAGGTGGACATTTTATTTATTTTGACGTTAACTTTAGGGTTTGAATATAAAGCATGGTGTTTTCTCTTACCAACACTGATAATATAGTTTTTCTAACCATGATAGCAAGGGAGACAACGATATGAGGTCTGAGGAATTAAGACCTTTTGATTTCTAAGCCCCTAGACAGCCAACGAAACAGATCATCTGTACAAAAAAAAAATACAACGTATTTTAACCAAAAAAAGGACTTCGTCAAAACGAACACACAAAAACCTCCCGCCTGCTTTCACAAGCACATTTCACTGGACACTCACTCGTCTCTCTTTCACACATCACAAAAACACCGATAAAAAAAAAGAGTATGCTCGACCACACGACTGAAGTAAAACTTCACTTACTTATAAAAGAACATAAGACATTGACATTGGGGTGACATATGATATTGGGGTGACATATGACCATTGGGTGACCTATGACCCTGGAGTGACTTACGACCTTGGGGTGACCTACGATCTTGGGGTGACCTACGACCTTGGGGTGGCCTACGACCTTGGGGTGACCTACGACCTTGGGGTGACCTATGGCCTTGGGTAGGCCTATGACCTTGGGGTGACCTACGACCTTGGGGTGACCATCCTTATCCTTATCACTCCCCAAGTCAAGCGTGCGTAAAGGCCATCGATCACCGTTCGCATCGATTACCGTTCGCATCACACTTTTCGTAACATCACACTTTTCGTAAAATCACACTTTTCGTAACACATCACAACTTTTTGTAACACATCACCACTTTTCGTAACGCACAAGCTTCCCCCTAAGTCGAGCGTACATAAAGAAGTTTTACTTCAAAAATAATCTAAGTTTCTGCAGACAATATGCAAATATTCAACATACTAATAGGAAAAATAATATTTATAAAAAACCCCAGAAGAAATGTCGTGCTAATATTATTAACATCTCGATGGTATTGAATACCATAAAAGATTACACATAAAAGAAGCATCTCATTTTATCTTTTTCAAGAAGAAAATTACAAATTCACGGAAATTATTTTGATAATCCCCTATCTTCCGTCCAATCTTCCAAGCAGGGGGTGTGCACAACTTTCTCATTCTCAGAATAATCGGGAAAAAAGAAGTTGGGAAGTTTTCATATTCGGAAATATCTGTTCGAGTTAAGAAAACAAAACTTAAACTTGTCGCGTCCCTTCAAAAACAAAAAACATTTGTGTTGAAAAACGAGACTCAAGTTTTGGAGAAATTGTTTTTTTTGTTGTTATCCTTGATTGCAATATGTCACTTTGCTGTCTGATGATATTTTTTTTCAATTAAAAAAATAAAAATATTTTTCCAACTGAGTAGGTATTCCGGTAAGTATAGCGGCAGGTCACATGATAAGCAATCTCGTTCTAGCAGCACTGTAACACACCAAACAGCGCAATCACTTGATCCTGTCGCGACGTATAGGGATGGGATCAGTGGTGACGTGTGTTAAAAAATATTTTTTGTTTTTGTTTTATAGAAAGATATATCATCGAACAGCAAAATGACATGTACATTAATTTTTACTCTAAATATGTTCAGGAATCCTTAGTTAAAAACCTTCGGATACGTGCTGTTGCATCCTGTATAATAGCCATATTATAATTTCACAACTGGAGCCACTTTAGATTCGCAAAGGAGTAACGTCAATTTCTTCAAATTTTCTCCGCGAAAAGACCTAAAAAAGTGTTTCCATTTTTCAAATTTTTTTTGACAGTGAGATAATGCCTTAAGAAGGTGAAATAGCTGTCATGCTTAATAATAATTGCATAGCAGAACTTATTTATGCATAAACTGTTTTTATAAATTTAATAATATTATTATTCAATATATAAAAGAAATTAAAATTAAAAGTATTTCCAGTTACGTTTTTGGTACTGGTCCTTTCTGGTTCTTTCAATCGGAAATAACACGTTACGGCACCCCTCTGTTCCTCGTTCGCAGCTTCTTGACTTCGAAGACCCGACTACCGGCAGAGGTAGGCAGATAATAGAGATAGGCAGATGAACCGATATTACGGAACGCTAATTTCCCCTGCAGAATCTAGCGTGATGGATCCAAGCCAATTATTATGATTGCATTTTTATTACGCTTTCCAGCCAGGCCGCTTTCGTGCATTTACACCGCGCGATGTCAGAAAGGAGGCGGATACCACTTAACTCAACATAGTAATTGGAAACAGAGTGAGCTGCTATGGCATGGAGCCGATCCAATAATTGTCGCCAAAACTGCACGGACTATCAGAAAGACGCAGCCAGTAAGAGTTATGCGTTTGGTCTTTTTTTTACATTAGCTCCACACACGATGCCCTGGGGAAAATAATTCCCCTCAGGGCCTATGTCATCTTTACAGATGCCGTATGGAGGATCATTTGAGGAAAGAAAGAAAATGAAGTTCTGTGAAGGAAAAAGGTATGAGGGGTGGATAGGAATTTGAGGGTCAGTGTCAGGATGTGTGAATCCATCCGTCCCACTGCGGTGCAAGGCGATGTTCTGAGAGAGTCCTGATGGAGAGGTCGAAAGGTCTCCCTCAACCACTCACCCGATCTGGACCGAGACCTGGTGGGCAGGCGTTGGTTATCGAATAAATGGTTCCCGGGGCGGCGGTACCCATACCGTCACAAACCTAATAAAGCTAACCTAAACCTTCCAAATTGAAATTGCTATGCAGTTAGCAACAAATGCAGGGCGCCGCTAAGCGTACATAAACCGATTCCGCGACTTTTCATCCCGTGACAAAATATCCCAGTCAAAATATCCTACGGACAAAACATCCTTCAGCAAAATATCTACTTAAACCTAACCCAACAAAAAAATGGGACAAAAATAATACAGACATTCTACAAAGACAACAAATTATTGTTCAAAAATATTAAATGGGACAAAAATAATACAGACATCGTGTAAAGACAACAAATTATTGTTCAAAAATAGTAAATGGGATAAAAATAACACAGACATCGTGTAAAGACAATAAATTATAGTTTAAAAAGAATAATACAGAAATCCTGTAAAGTTAGGTTAGGTTTTAGAAAATATTTTGTTGTAGAATGTTTTGTCCGTAGGAATTTTGTCGCGGGACGAAAACGCGCAGAAACACATACAACTTGCAAGGTTATAGGTGAACGACGTTGGCGACACTTACGATGTACTAATAAATGTTCATGAATTCATGACCCATCTCCCTTGCAAATATAAAAATAATTGGATAACTCAGAGCGCCGTTTTTGTTCAATATCACCTCAAGGGCGTTGTACAATTTAAAACGAGTTTTTTTGGCTCATTTTATTATTTACAAACAGATACAGAAAACTTATTTACCTGGCAGGTCACTTCCGATAAATTAGAAAGTTTATGCTTGGAAAGGATACGGTTTTGTACGCAGAGAACACCAAATTTAAAACACTAGACATTGATGATTTTACATTTACTACCCTCCACAACAACCACATTTATGAGAAGATTAATGACAAGGCAAAAGTAGAGGTGATAATTATTTTGAAAGACTGGAGAATTTACGACTCTTCAGGACTGGAAAATTTTTACGAAATGACCTTATAAAGCATTTTTACACAATTATTTATTTACAATGTCACGGGCTGTGAAGGTGAAGGTGAAAGGTTTTTGGCTTTATGGATACGATTGTCTGAAGCGGTGAATTTTAAGGTTAGCTCTAAATTGTCCTCAGTCCGTGATCATTCTTAAAAATGTGGCAGTCCATTCCAGGCATTAGGTCCTGACACACCGAAAGCACGCTCACCGAACGAAAGTTAAAATCAAATTTAATCAGTCGATTCGAGAGATCTCAATTCATTTCTTAACCCGTCTGCTTGGTTCAATATATTCCCACCTCACCCGGGTTTCCCCGGATTTGTCCTAGTCCGGGGAGCGTCCTGGCGGGGTTTCATTTGATGTCCGGGTTTAAAAAAAAATTTAAAGTCAAACGTATACGTCTGCCCTGAGGAAGGAACGATCGTTCTGAAACCGGTCGGCTTTAAACAAATATAAAAGTGGTTCAAACAAAGTAACATTGTTTCATTTATGTTAATTTAAATTTAATTCAATTTCCAAGAATACAGCTGCATTGATTTTTACAAATTCCTTTTAAAAAGAGAAGATATTCTAAAAGCTATCGGAAAGAGTGATAAATTAATTAATAAAAAACTGAAAAGTAAAAAAGGCGAGAGGCTGAGGAAAAAGCTGTCATAGCTAGATAATCAAATAATGTACTAATGAGTGCAATAATTTCTTTTAATTTTTGTAGAGTTGTTATTGTTTTTATTACGTAAAAGAAATTTACAATATGGCTGTTGATTAAAACTTTAAGGTGATATAAATGAGTATAGTTTTTGGTTATTTTATGCTTAAAAAAATAATAATGTAACTTACATTACAGTAAGTCTAAACTTCAAAAAGTTTCATTTTAGTTGCTTAAGATTTAAGAAGACTGAATTTAGTTCATATTATGTTAATAAAAGAGATATTTTGATGTTTAAATGGCTGCTGTTAAAAATTTAAAGATATAATTATTATTGAATTAAAAGAGTTAAGTACCTCAAAAATTACTAAAATGATCTCAGTACTTTTAAGTTTTTTGTTTAAAAATTTAGTTGAATTTTAATAAGGTTTGGTTTTCAAATATGAATAATTTGTGTTTAATCTTAAGAATAAAAAAAATCTAACTGATTATTAAAACAATTTGTAACTGTAATAAGATTCTGTTTTGTTAGGTACATATAAAATGATGATAAAAGATGTCTAAATTTAATTTTAAAATAAATAAGAAGGTGGTTTATGACATTTTCAACTATTTTTTATTACACCGACTATGTTTAAAAAAACCTGTTGACATGTTCGGGTTCCGGGTTCTGGGCTCTAAAATCCGGGGTTTTCACGCGTCTTGTCCTGGTTGCCAAATTTAAGAGATGGCAACCCTAGCTGAGAAACTAATTGTGACAGTATACACTCTATTATGTTGGGTACTTCAGAATCTGTTTTCCCCGCACTAAATATTGAAGTTTTCTTAATTGTTTAATAATGGCGTTACTGTTTTGACTCATTTAAGTGCGTTATATTGTATAAGTTTTAGGATAAAAAGACCTTTCATGAAATTTGAGGTTGAGAGCTATGGAAGGATTAGACTGGTGAGAAAACGGAGTATCTCTTGAAATTTGATTGGACGGTGGCGTCTGAGAGGGCACCAAGCATAAATACTATGTAATACTATTTTAAGATGAGTTTGAATGTAGTTACAACGCAATGTGTAGGGTGTTATTATCGTTAAACAAAATAAACATGAACAGTTGTAAAACATGTGTGTAATACACCAAACATTTATTACGCCCGATTGGGTGTTTCCAGAACATGGCTAAATTAATACTCACGTTGTTTCATTTTACAATGGGTTGGAATTATGGGTATTTCGGTTGATGCTGTCAATAGTTGCTGTGCTAAGGACTGAATGAATATGGACAAGTGCAAATCATTGAATCATTGACAGCATCCACTTCACCTTCAGGGGCACTATGCCATACGAAGCGAAGCCGGATACCACCATCTACTGAATATAAGCTTTTCATTCTGTGTGAAGTGACACGTATCACGCCCAAGATATTAAATCACGGGTAAAAGATACGTTTACTACGGGTACCGCCGCCCGGGAACTATTTATTGGATAACCAACACACCTGCCATGTTTCAACCCGAGTGGTTCACTAACATTGTTGACTTAGCAGGGTTTCCCCGGTTCATGGAGTGAGGTTTGTCTAGTTCACATGCGTCAATATGGCGCGGGCGTGTCGAATCGAGAGATCGGGTAAGGAGACCTTTTATCTCTCCAGCCCGACTTTCTCGATCCATCGCCTTAAACCAGTGGTTCCCAACCGGTAGTTCGTGGGCCACAGGTGGTCCGCGAGATCTAAAATGTGGTGCACAAAACATTTATTCATTTACTACAAAACCGAATTTAAAGGTATCCAAAAGCTGATTCGTAACCCTTTTGATATTAATGATGGAGAGGTAGCTGAAGAAGTCTAAGAAGAGCACATTGAATTGCAAAATTATAGTATTGCAAGGACGCGTTTAATTACGCGATTAACAGTTTATCATTATTGTACCTTGTGGTCCCTGTGAGAACAAATAAATGTCATAGTGGTCCCTGGTCAAAGAAAGGTCGGGAACCACTGCCTTAAAATGTTATTGGAGGAATGAATTCGTTCATCAGTCCGTTCTGGACACATTGATCCCCAGATTTCCCAAACCTTTTTCCTTTCAAGAACTTCCTGTCTTCCTTTCCCTAAAAAATACCTTACACATCATCCCAAAAGATGACATAGCCCGAAGGTAATTGTTTTCCTTAAGAGCGTTTAACCAGCCAGCGGACGAAAATCAGCATTTCGTCGAAAGTTGTTCTTACGATCGTGCAGGGCGGTTACAATGAGTAAGATTAATTATTCTCCGTACCAGCTTTTTTTTAATTATAACTCAATATCGAATTTATTTCAATCAAAATTAGCTTTAATTTATACCTTCATCCAAAAATGGTGAAAGGCGTGATGATAAAACTATTAAAATAATGTACTTTTTGTAATTATTTTTTGATTATATGTATTTATCATTTTTCAATAATGTTTAAATTTAATAAGAATGTTAAAAAAATCTGAAATATATAAGTAAGTAATAGTTTATAAGTAGTAGTTTGTAAGTGCGCAAATAAATACACAAATAGACCAATTTTCGTCAAGAAACACATGTACGTACATATTTTTCAATGATTTTAATGAAACTAAAATTAAAATTTTAAAACATGCCTTTGCTAGATAATGTATTGATTTATTTTACTGCATGATTATATTATTTGAAATGGGATATTTCTGGTTTTCTCTGGCAATGCCCTCTTAAGGCCTCCTGTATGGAATGTTTGAGACACATGGTAATATGTTAAAAAAAAAACATGAAAAAACGACAAAAAATTTATGAATGTTGAAGTAAAAATTGTTTTTTCCATTCGTTTTGAGCAAAAAACGAAAATAAGCACCATTACGCGCCATCACAGTATTTAAAAAAATCTACAGGTCGGAGATTTAAGAAAGATTATAATTTTAAATATCGGGCGTACGCAGAGCCTTAGAAGCTTCAATCATACGAAGAATAAAAATAAGGAGAGATGAACTAATGGAGGAATACGTCTGGTCCTTGGAACAGTTTATTAAACGTGGTAAGGATCCTGCTACGAACTATTTAGAATTAAATTCAATCCTAGACTCAAATTCATCCTAAGGGCTCTTCACCTTCTGTCAAAATGAAATTTCCTCCAAAGGTATTAGTTTCTGAAAAGGTTATTCACAAGCGAATATAAGTCTACAGGAATATAACTCCACGATTAGTGATCACGATCAGAGAGTGAAAGAGGGAGGATGTGAAGAACGCCTACTCACACTTCATTATTATTTATTCGCTCTTCATTCACCATTATAGATCGCCTACATTCGAATGATGGAGAGTATATTCCATGAAGGCTTTATAGGTAATGCCTAGGCCGATCCGGAACTTGGATGAAGGGTCTGGACGGATAAGGTAAAAAGCAATATTTTCAAAAAAAAAGCAAACAAAAAACATTATTTTATTGTACGAGGGTGAGTTACACTGCAGCGAAATATGATGGATAAGATGGATGATAAGGATTGGTGTTAAAAACAAAATTAGCGGTTCTTTTCATTTAAAAAGAAAGTATAATATCTATAATGTTACTAAACTAAAATTTAAAGTTACAGGTGCTTACAGAGATCAAATTGATAGCTTAAGGCGATCCAATAGTTCAGGAAAAAATCGAAATCGGAATTCACGTCCTTTATGGGAGGAGTTTAAAAATATTTGAGAAAAAGCTTTTGGAAAGGTTGGAAAAGGTATTTGAGATTTTTTTTTTTTTACAGGTTGATTTCGTAAAGGATTGTAAAAAATATTAATTCCTGTTTTACGCATTGTTTATTGTAAGAAACCTGAAATTTAAAATTGATTTCACGAAACTAAGCGACGCGGAGCCACACGACTGTCTCCCGCGCCGGTTGGGGCGTGACTGATACGAAATAAGGGTGCTTAGTGCATGGTTCTTGTGCCCATGCCATAAGGGTCACTTCAAGAATCCAAATTCGTAGAGTGTGGGCCGTATTGAATGATGTCAAAAATAACAACGAGAAAATGCATATTTTATTTTATTTTGTGAAGTTCGGGCGTAAATATTAATTTTTTTGCAATTATTATAATAAAAACTAAATTTGCCACATTATACAATAAAACCAAATCCGAAACGGGGTTTATAAATAGGAGAGTTTGGACTTGAAAGTTTTTTTTTAGACCTTATACTTTATTTTTTTATAGGCTTATTAAAAGACACAGTATTTAATTGAAGCATCTATAACACTTCTAAGCCATCAAATTTTCAAAACAAAAACATATGATTTTGTATGATTTTGCATTATTTAGTATGGCTTCATCTTAAAACCAAAACTTGACTCTACTAAGGAGAACCCAAATTTGAACTTCAAAAACAAGGCATCTCTAACTTACATCATTCCAAAGACCTTTCATTATTATACTATTTGACGGCCGGCGTAGTCCAGCGGTAAGGCTCTTGACTCGCACACCGAAGGTCGCGGGATCGAATCCCGGCGTGGCAAATAAATTTTATTTGATTAATTTGTTTTATTTCACAATTTATTCATTTAAAATAATATATATCTAGTATATATGCGGCACGTTCCAGAGTGGAAGAAACTCTCAGTATCGCCCTGGTTTAAGATCACGATTCAGGATTGAAACGTTGCTTGAAATGGCATTAGCCGTGTTCGGTGACCAGATCTGAATAGCCAGGTGCTTCCCCACCTTCCTCTTCCCTATCTCCTTCCCGTCCTCACTACCTTCAGCCTCACAACATACCCCAATTGGGGATGCCATAGTCTCACTGGCTTCAGACGGGAGCAGTTGGGACTCTTGTGTGGTATTCATGTATAAAAATTAAAGATCAATATTATATTATGTTTCAAAGCGTTTAAAACTTTTATTTTTATTATTTATTGATTTCTATTTTTATTATTTTACTCTTTTAAACGCCCACAGGGCTTTTACGTTGGGGACCTATATTTTTTTTACAAAGTATTAGAAATAGGTATCTATATTTTTTTCAACAAATATTGGAAATAAACAATGATTGCATTTTATAAGAGTTTTTTTTAAATAATAACATTAATAATAACATTATATTTATATAGCGCAGTTTTGTGACATTTCACTTCAAGTGCGCTTAACTATAATAAATTTAAAAATAATCCTACAGTGCTCCTTATAATATTGAGAAAATAATAAAAGAATATACAGTATTTACAAAATAATGACAGAAGAACAAAATTAACTAAAGAATGTACAGTATTTACAAAACAATGACAGAAGAACAAAATTAACAAAGATAGTGCTGTTATAGCACACACGGGACAATAATAATAATAGACAATAGCGGTGCTATTGTAACACAGGACAAAACAAGAACTTTAAAACTAAAATATAATATACTAACAGAAAGGCAGTTTGCGTTTAGAAATATTCTGCCATAAATTCGGATACGAAAACATAAAATAAAAATACAATTATGAGGAAACCGAAACCAAACAATTACGGGAAGCTTGAGAACATGGCTTATTATAATTACGTACATTGAAAAGATGTTAGGATTCATTAATGGAATGATTTTTAAATAATTTTGTTTTTAAAGCCCGTTTAAATTCAGCCAAATTCTGTATATTAGTAAGAGTTGAGGGAAGTTTATTCCAAATGAGAGGGCTCGTTACATGAAAAGAGCGATCATAGTAAACAGCTCGATTTGACCTAGAAAGTTCTATTAGACGATTAGTAACATCTAGATCTGCTGACCTTAGAGTAAGCTGTCTCTCGCTTAAGTTTTGTCGGACACATAGTTCCAATATATAGGCTGGCTTAAACTTTGATACATCGAAATAATATCTTGGCTTTAAAGCTTTAGCCATCGATATGGAATGTTTTTAGGTAACACTCTAGTTATGTAGGTAGGGATCTATTAAAAACGTAACATTAAAAAGCATTTCACATTATTTTTGAAAAGTGTTATTAGTGTTCATTTTATTTGTAAATTTTAGTTAATTAAAATCATACTAAGTAGTATGTTTATACTGTATACTTGTTTTATAATCCATTGGTATGTAAAAAATGTTTTATTTTGTGTCTAAACATATTTGTATTGTTCTGTAACTAAATAAATGAAATATTTCAGTAACACAGTCCATTACTCGTCCGATACCTTCAAAATGTAACTGTTTACAAAAATCAACAAAGGAAATGAGTTGGCAGTAAACGTAAAATTGTCAAGAAGAATGAAGTCATTAAAGAAGGTGTCTTGCAACATTGCCACCAATGTGCTGAAGTCGTAAAAAGTGTTATTTATAGATATAATACTGATGACAAGGGTACGTTTGTACGTATGGCTTTAAATTCTACGTCGTCGTGATCCGATTCATGGCTTTGAAATCTACGGACTGGTGCCAGTGCAGTAGTTCTGCTGCAGCCCGCTGATGATAGCCAACCTCCGATAGAAGAATGCACTAGAAAACAATGAGGTATATAGGTAGAGTAGGTTCCTGTTGATGCAATCCTAACTAACATTTATTTATTAATGTTACATAATTTAAATTAAGTCTTAAATTTCCAGATATCCATTTATTTTATTTATTACTCTTTTATGGGGCATTTACACTGGGTACATAAGATAACATTTTTTGTTATTTTTTAACAATTGTTTCATATGGTTTACAATTGGATTGTATAATATATAATAATCTAAACATTTTCAAAAGTTATATTGGATAAAAGAAGGAGAGATGCCGCAAGCAAATTTTATTAATTTAATTTATTTTGTCTTTTATTTATTATTTTTTATTAATTAAAAGTAACGTGTGGTATATACAGGGTGTCCGGGGGTAAAGTGCATTAGATTCGGGAGGTGATTCTACATGATGGTAGGAGTAAAAAAGATTAACAACTTTTTCCGAAATTTCAACATATTTTTCCCCATACAAAAAGACGTACCTACTAAAAATCCTTAGTGTGAGGTACGATCTTACTTGCTGAGAGCTTCCGGGCGCCCGACTCGATTGTGATTTCGCCCGTATGGTAACAGCGGAAAATAATAAATCTGGCTGCACACGCCTGACAAATATTATCTTTTTACCTCAAAACTACCCCCTAAAAGTTGGAATTTCGAAAAAAGTTATTTATGTTTGTTACTTGTACTATCATGTAGAATCGCCTCCCGAAGTTAATGCACTTTATCCCCGGACAGCCTGTATTGCAGCACGTTCCAGAATGGAAGAAGATACTCTCAGTATAGCCCTGGTCTAAGACTACGAATGACAATCGAAATGCTGCTTGAAATTATAGTAACCGAGTTTGGTTACCAGAAAGTAATAGCTAGTTACTTCCCCACCTCCCCCTCCCCATATCCAACCACTTAAACATGTTCTTTTATTTAATTTACTTAATAATGTTATTATCAAGTTCTGCAAGCATTTTAGTATTTATTTTTGTTTCTACTCACAATGCCATTTTCAAACTTTGGTTAACCCACTTTGAGACGCCTCATTTTTTGTTAAAATGTTGTAAGCCGAAACAGCTGTAACAAAAATAAATACTAAAATAATTGCAGAAGACGATAAAATTATCAAATTATTTTTTTTTAAATTAAACGGAGTTCCACGAACTAAACACAAAACAATTAATACCCTTAAACAAACCCCAATTGGGGACACTGCTACTGGCTCTAGACCGGTTAGGAGCAGGGACTCGTTTAATTGGCTTCTAAAAGGGTCTTCATTTATTCACTCCTACATCTACAATAAATTCATCAAAGTTGTGTTATAATAATGTATTGCCGTATGATAAATTATACATACTTGATTACGGTAACAAAAAAAGGATTACCGTTTTGAAGATCAAACTCAGACGCAAACCTATCAAAAAAAAAAAAAAAAAACTAAAACTGTAAACAAAATCGTGATAATTTCACGTGTATTTATTAAATTTATAATAAAAAACTCGCAGAACGATGTTAATCCAAAGTGAAGAGGTAATTAAATCAAGTTGGATGGATTGATTGACCGATTCAAGTCGCGCTAATTATAACACCATTCATTATAGTCAAGCAAAAAAGCTCAAACGGAGTACCGCTATTAGTAAAGTTGTTTTGCGTGACTATAATCGAGAATTAATCGTAATTTAAGCCGTTAGTTTCATCTAATACAGTAATTAGTAAACAATATTATTAACATCGTAAATCGAATGGTGTCTGACGACTGAACGGAGAAAAGAATCTGGGAAGGGAGAGTAAGGAAAATTGAATGAATAGTGTACCGCTTTTCAGAACTAGTGAATTAAGATATCAATAGATTCACAGCAATGTATCAATACTATCCTTCAGGCTATTTTTCGCTTTTGGGGACAGCTCATACAGGTCTCATAGAAATCATACTGTCTCTCTTACATAACAGAGAGAAATACGATATAAATGATGTTAGAAAGGAAAACACCACGCTATATATTCAAATCTCAAAGATAACCACAAAATGATTAAAATGTACATCTTCGTGAAAAAAAATCTATTATTTTTACATGAAATGACAAAAAAGTGAGATTTTGTTTTTTCATTAGTAATTTTAGTTAGAAAACGAGATTTTTAAACTTCTTTATGCTTGCATTAAAAATGCTTGATTAGATCTAATAATAATATTTGAAAGCGTATTTCATCACCGTTAAAAAAGTTTTTAATTTTCGGATACGTTAGAAATATTCCATTTATTTGGATTTTATTGCAAAGTACAAATATTCTGATCTTCGAAAAACGTCCAAAATGGTTTTAAACAGCCGTCTGGGGCTAAAATCTTCATAAATCTCAAAATGCTGAATAATTGCCATTTAGATTCAAAAACGTCTAAAATGGACTCAAACTGCAAATTTAGCCCTAAATCGTCCAAAAACCACAAAATGTTTAAAAATTGCCATTTAGAGCCCAAAACGTCCAAAATGGTTTTCAAACTGCCATTTAGCCCTAAAATCAACAAAAAACCTGAAAATGCCAAAAAAGTGCCATTTAGAGCCAAAAACATCCAAAACGGTCTTAAACCGCCATTTAGCCCTAAAATCAACAAAAAACCTCAAAATGTTAAAAATTCCCAATCAGAGCCAAAAACGTTCAAAATGGTCTTATACTGCCATTTAGCCCAAAAAACGCCAAAAAACATCCAAATGCTAAAAAAGTGCCATTTAGAGCCAAAAACATCCAAAACGGTCTTAAACCGCCATTTAGCCCTAAAATCAACAAAAAACCTGAACATGCAAAAAATTCCCAATCAGAGACAAAAACGTTCAAAATGGTCTTATACTGCCCAAAATTCTGAAAAAAATGCCATTTAGAGCAAAAAACGTTCAAAATGGTTTTAAACAGCCATTTAGCGCTAAAATTGTCAAAAATCCTCAAAATGCTGAAAAAATGCCTTTTAGAGCCAAAAACATCCAAAATGGTTTTGAACTGCCGTCTGGGGCTAAAATCATCAAAAAACCTCAAAATGCTAAGAAAGTGCCATTTAGGCCTTTGAGTCGCCCATTCACATCCACAGTCAAAAAACGTTATCCACTATTTACGTGAGACCCTCCAGTATATATTATGAATTTTACATGTAATAAGTAAGCATTACAAGGACTGGGTGCGGTGGTGATAAAACTTACAAAAATGGTTCTATAGCTCTACAGAAAGTCGGAAGGAGAAATAAATTTCCCGTCTCACCCTTCGAAAGAATTATCAGGCAGCATTAGTATTTGTTTGCTTTTTCTGAGCCAACAAAAACCAGATGTGACAAATCCAGTTTACGCTACTGGTTTATCTCTTCTACACCGTTTTTATCATTTAACGTTAACCATTACGTACACGCAATTCTTTAATCTCCTGGATTTTATCGTAAATTCCGAGTATTTCCAGTGCATCCAGTCCACACTGCTAGTAGTCGTCCGTTCTTACATAAATACAGAGTTGCTACTGTAGTACTTGCCAGGGAATGAGGAGCGAGTAGAAGCGAGATAGGTGCATACAGTAACATCGTTAAATGCGATTTATTCACACGCGATTTTGCTCATCCGCGATCAAGAGATAGCAGAAACAAGTAACGAAGTTGTCATTTTTACAGTATAATCTGATAAAAGAAAAAGCTTTTTATTCAACTTCCGAAAAAAAATTAAAATGAAAATAATAAAAATAATTTGCATGTTGGTAATATACAAATAAGACACTGGAAAATTTTCGATTATGTATTCAAATTCGATAAACATTCATAGGCATTTGTTATCCATTTCTCGCCTAAAAAACTAAGCAAGCTTGTTTCTCAGTGACGTTTGGCAGAGACATCTCTATTGACCTCTTGTCTGTTACTCGGACGCCGGTGTCCTGAAAAATATCCTTTTTTTAATGTGACTATAACCCTTATGTATAAATAAACTGTACGAAAGACAAGGTGAGAATCGCTTGCGCCACTATCAATCTGGAAGATACTTTTTATTTGATCAATGTAGCTTCTCTAAATGCTAGTTCAAATTAATGTTCTATGACATTTGAGCGTATCGTTTTGCAATTGTCAATGACAGAAATAATAATATTTTAGTTTTTCAAAAGAGTAGGTATGAAGATCATTATTTCTTTGAAAACTCCTTTGAATTGTTTTTTGGTACAGATTCGAGTTTGTGTAGAAATAATAATATCAGTTCACAATTTTTGACAATTGTTTAAAAAATGGGAGTCTTTTGTAGTTGGTTAGCTATTCTGGGAAAACTTCTTACGGTATTAACATGTAATATACATAAATAATAAGATATAAGATATATCAGCTGGCAAACAGAAAACAAACGCAAAAAAAAACAATTGAGACTGATGTCCTTCATTATTAATATTATCATATATCTAAATATCGTCCTTTATCTTATAATGTAAAATACATCAAAATTTGTTTAATATCTCATTTATTACCGTTAACTGTTGGTTTTTATTTGTGATTAGATCTATACTGTTGTCTCCCTCCCACTAATTGATTATTGTATAGTTGTCTCCCTCCCACTAATTGATTATCCACTTTATCTCTGTCAAATCCTTTGTCTCTTTCTAATTATGTTCTTGGTCATTTTCTTTCTCCCTCTGTCACTCAACTCATATATAAGCCATAGCTCTCACTTAATATTTAGTTATTATTACTTATATCCTGAAGAAGCTTGATGTAAGCGAAACCGGTCGATATGTAATATAATAAATTCGTGGTTAAAATACAAAGTGTTTTATTTATTTTTATAAAAACAATTGAATTGCTTTTATACCGATCTTTGACCAAACTCGTCCAGGTAATTCTGGCGCCGTTTCCGAAATGTCATCCCACGTTCCAAAAGTTGAAAGTGACACATAAAATGCACTGATACTTACATAATCCTAAATTTGTGTTAATTGGATCAACTGTGATTGCGAGACCCATAGGTTCATCATTTTCTCAACATTAAATGTCTGAATAAATGACATAATGCAACGGAATTATGCTTTGTTTATGTCGTTATCCGCGGTTTCGATATCCGCGCCGAATCACAGGAGCCCAAAACAGCAGAATATAGGGACAACAATAGTTTAGTGATATGTAGATGATATGTTGCACAGTGCATACACCCCCAATGCAACACTTCATATGCACACTAATCAAAAAGCCGGATAAAGACAAAGGGACAGAATTTTCCATCCCGATAGATTGCAAAGGAAACAATGGTTCAGGACGAAGCTGAACAAAATCCAACAGTAAAACCAGACAAAGAAGTGGAAACTCTCCTTCTGAAAAGAATGGCAAATGAATAGAGCGTAGTTTCCTTACTTCTGCCACTGTGAACATCATGGTACTTTGGAGAGGCAACGGGGAGTATGAGATTCTGGAGATTTTCTGTCTAGACTAGATACTGGACTTGAGAAATTATATAAGTTCGGGTTACGACAATGGTCATAGCTTCTGATAATGTGGATGTAATCTAGCGAGCGTAAAATAGATAATCGATAAAAATGATATATTTAACGTTCAAAAATAAATATGTAATCGAATGACGTTTCACAAATTAATCGTTTAAGAGTGATAAACCAGACGAAATCGGAAATATGTCATTTTTAAATCGTATTTTACGTATTTACTCTTTTCCACAAAAAATTATTAATTGATTTCGAAAGACTGTTCTTTATCTGGTAAGGCAATGTTTTAAATTTTGAGAAAATATGTTTATTTTTAGTACAATAAGGTTTTAGCGAAGATCGTTGGCAGATTTGTTAAATTTTCAAACAAATTTTGTATTACACAACACATATTTCAAATCATATAATCATTATTCATGCAGTAAAATAAATAAATAAAATTATCCGTGAAAGCTATGTTTCAGAATTTTAATTTTGAGTTTAAATAAAATCATTTAAAAAAAGATCCGCACACGTGTTTTTTGACGAAAATACTTTAGTTTGTCTATTTATTTGCGGTCTTACAAACTAATATAATTAAGTTTTTTTTTTACATTCTTACTTTGCTTAGGCATTATTGAAAAATTATAAATACTTGTGATCAAAAAATAATTACCAAAAGTACATAATTTTAATAATTTTATCATCACACCTTTTAGCATTTTTGAATGTAGGTATAAATTAAAGCAAATTTTGAATGAAATAAAGTCGACATTGTGTTTTATTTAAAAAAGCTGGTACGGAGAATAATTAATCTTTCTCGTTGGTACCGCCCTGTACGATCGTAGAATATCTTTCGACGAAATATGAATTCTCGGTCGCTGGCTGGTTAATGGCCACTAAGTAGCTACTTTAAGACCGAACCATCGAACGAACTAGGGCCGAAAGTAGTACGGAAAATTACTATCCTTCTTACACCTACTTAAATACATGAAATATATTTTTAGTAGGGGGAGGGGAGAGGGAAGACGACCAAGATCCCCAAAAAAAATATTGAAAAATGCATGGGGTCATCGGCCGACCCACATGGTTACCGATGTTATTTTCTCATCTTGGCTTGTCCAGAATTTTAAGCAACTCACTTACTAAGGAGTTGCAGGTGGGTCTAAAAAATCGACATCCAAATTGACGTAATAAATAGCAAATTGACTTAAAAAATACTGTGAAATTCACATGAACTAACGATTAAAGAATAACAATTTCAAATATAAAAGCGTCCAGTCAAATGAAAAGTGAAATTTAAAAGACTTACAGTTTACAGACATCCAACAGCCATAGAAATGCAGAAATTCAAATTACCTGAAACAAGAAAAAATATTGTGTTAGTCGAAGTTCGATTAATAATAATAATAATAATATTTGGCTGATTTATAAAGCGCCGTTTTCATGAAAAATCATCTCAAGGGCGCTGTACATATAATAAGCATACAATAAAATAAAATGAATACGATAGGCTTACAACTAGGATTCAAACTTATAACTAGGAACCTACATTTAAGACTTATATGTAGCTAGTGACTTACAACTAAGACTTATTACTACTGACTTAAAACTGGTGACATACAAATATTTGCAACCGTGACTTAAAATTAGAGATTTACAATTAAAATAGGTATTTACATACAACAATAAATATTTTTAGTTTTGCCAGGTATCTAATATTACCAAGTGATCAACAAAACTCTACAGATATAGGTACAGACAGAGAAAGAGAGTCGAAGCAGTTTGAGGATATTATATATACATGTATACATACATAGATATTTTATTCTACACATTTTACAAATTATTTTATACCGTATTTTAATATTAATATTGTTAGCGCCAGAAGAAGAAGGAAGTTCGTACATAATATTACAATTTTATAACACGGTTGTGAAAATGATTGTAATGGGTTAACAGTTTTTAAAGGAAAGCATAGGTATCTTAAATGAATGAATGAATTTAATCGTCGATCTCAACTGCAATAAGATAATTCATCACTCAACAACAGATTGGGTAGCAATGTTTGAATGAAATAGCGAATTTATGGAAATGAGTGTTTAAATAGGTGAGTTTTAAGTTTGGATCTAAATTCTGTTGGACTGGTTATACATCTTAATTCCATAGGAAGTTTATTCCAAGCCTCAGGGCCGGATACTTCGAAAGCACGATCACCAAAGTTAGTGTTCGGATTTCGCTTAGGTTCTTTCAACCTTCCGATTGCAGATGATGTCGCTGATCTAAGAGTTGAATGTCTTAGACCAATATTTTCCGGAATGCACAGTTCAGAGATATAGGGTGGAGCCATTTCGTTGAGAGCTTTAAACACCATCCAGCATAACTTGTATTGGATCCGTTCAGGACACTTCAGCCAGTGAAGATTTCAGTGCATTTACCTGTTCAGTAAACACTTTACATATGTCAACTGTAACTCGCTCGTTCTTTCTGGCCGGAGTAAGCTTATGAAAGAGAATATTTTTCAAATACCTGTTTAAAATACGGGTTACCTTCGAGAAGAGAAAAATTAGTGAACTTAAAAAAAATTAATATAATATACCTATTTCAATTAACTTCAAACTTCCATACGATAATAAAAAATAAAAAACTAACGTAACTATCGACAAAATTTCGTCTATTTTTTTATGTGAGTACCCGTTACCGCACAAGAGTCCCAACTGCGCCCAACCACTTGGAGCCAGTGAGGCTATGGCATTTCCAATTGGGATATGTTGTGAGGCTGAAGGTAGTGGGGGGAGGAAGGAAACGGGAGAAAGGAGGTGGGGAAGTAATTGGTAACTCAGTTCTGGTCACCAAACACCGCTAAAGCCATTTCAAGCAACGTTTTAATTCTAAATGGACAACAGGGCGATACCAAGAGTATGTAGGTACACTCTTTGCCGCAAATACATAATACTTTACTTTTGAATGTAGCTATAACTTTGTGGTTATCCATTATAGATAAGTAAACAATTTAACTTTGTTTGAACCACTTTTATATTTAGCAAATGTATACGTTTGCCCTGAAGAAGGAACGGTCGTTCTGAAACCGGTCGGATTTATTCAAATATAATATAATATAGTGGTTCAAATTGGTTAAATTCTTTCATTTATACATAATACTTTATTTTTATTGAAAGAATTGTGAAAAATCACAAATTAATTACTTGCGCAAGTCGAGATTTTAAACCGCGACCTCCGGATTGCTAGTCGAGAGCCTTACCTCTCGACCACGGAGAGTAGTGACTATGCATTTTTTTTTTAAATTTATGAGTACCTAATTCAGAAAATCTGTTTAAAAGTGTCAATACGAGCTCGTGAACGGTGAGCTCTGGCTTCAAGGAGTACGAACCATGTCCAGCTCTCAACGACATTACCATCACGAATTACGGAGCATTGAAGTATCCGTTTAACAGTAAAAAATAATATACGACACCATATTTCTTGTAGCGTTTATCTCAAAAAGAAAAAAATAGTGTCGGAACTTGGGCAAAGCCGGGTGGGAACTTCCACACAAATAAAAAACATAATAAAAAAATAAAAATAAATGTCGAAGGGTTGACAACTTTATAAAAAAGTCGACGCCAGCCGTTACAAGCCGGTGTAAATAAAATATACAAATAAGCAACAGATATAAAAAGCTCATTAATTAATTTAACGACATTTTTTGTGAATATTCCATCTCGCTTGGGAGTGATTTAGACCCACTAAACGAGTGGCTATTTTTACTCGTGTCACTGTCGCCTATTAATATCCGTGGCAATACTGGTTCGGGGGCGGACGTTGTGATATGCTGGAGTGTCTTTTATTTACAACAGAACTAAAGGAAGTAGTGGAAGAGAAGGAAATTTGAACCAGAAGTATTCAGATTTGTCCTTAACAGATTTAATATAAATTTTAGGTATTTCTAAAGATAGTTTTTTTTAAAATTTGTGATGACATAATTAATTAATGTACCTCAAGGGTCACATTTAGGCCCAATACTTATCTTAGTTTTTATAAAAGATTTTGTCACTGTTTTTAATAATGTTGAAGTGTTGCTTTTCGCCGATGACCTAAAACTATTTAAACTTATAAAAACTAGAGAAGGCTGCATTTGCATTCAAATAAATTTAAATAAACTTCAAGATTGGCACCACATAATAGGTTTTTTTTCAGATTAAACTAATCTTTCAATTTGGGAGGCGGGAATGGGTACCGCCGCCCCGGGAACCTTTATTGGATAACCAACACCTCTGCCATAGGTCACCCCAAGTGGTTCGCTACGTTTGGTGATTTAGCAGGGGTGCCCGGGTTCATGGGGTGAGGTTTGTCTAGGTCTTGGAGGCGGATGACCAGGACATACTGAACCCCAGATTCCTACCCACCCCTTAAACCCTTTTCCTTCCCAGAACTCTCCTCTCCTTCCTTTCCTTAAAAAAACCCTCCACACAGCATCCCCAAAGATGACATAGGCCCTGAGGGAAATTATTTTCCTCAGGGCCTCCTGTGTGGAGCTTATGTAAAAAAAAAAAAAAAAATCTTTAATGAATCACTACAAAATTACCAGTGTTTGCCTCATCTCTGTCAATGAAATTAATGATCGTGGCATTTATAAAGTTCCTAAAAAAGGATTCAAATTTCTTGGCTTTATTCTCAGAAATGGCAAGAGTCTATCAAAATATTTCATCATAAAATCTCATATTCTTCTCTTGTTCGTAGTCAAGTCGAATATAATTCTTCTATTTGGTCCCCTCACTTTAAAATCCACTACGATTGCATTGAAAAAATTCTGTACAAATTCCTAAGATTAACTATAAACTCGGTCTATCACAGAAACAATAAATTACAATAACCTTATGAAAGAATTAAAATTATTAAAACTCTCAGATAGAAAACTTATTTCCGCATTGCCATAGAATTACAATTTGGGAGGCGGGAATGGGTACCGCCGCCCCGGAAACCTTTATTGGATAACCAACACCTCTGCCATAGGTCACCCCAAGTGGTTCGCTACGTTTGGTGATTTAGCAGGGGTGCCCGGGTTCATGGGGTGAGGTTTGTCTAGGTCTTGGAGGTGGATAACCAGGACACACTGAACCCCAGATTCCTACCCACCCCTTAAACCCTTTTCCTTCCCATAACTCTCCTCTCCTTCCTTTCCTTAAAAAACCCTCCACACAGCATCCCCAAAGATGACATAGGCCCTGAGGGAAATTATTTTCCTCAGGGCTTCCTGTGTGGAGCTCATATAAAAAATAGTATTATAGTGCATTGTATTATAGACAGCCCTGATTTATTAAACTTAAACTTAATTACTTTCCATAATATATCAACAAGAACTAAAATTATTAAACTAATTAAAGTCGATATAAAATTACTTTTAATTGGAACAACAATATCAGGACAGAATTGGTTAGGTACTCGCTTGTACCTAGAATTCATGCGGTTGGCAATGCTTTCTCATAAGTAGTAGATGTGTTCAACTGCACAGAATATAGTTACAAATAGTTCATAATATCATACCTCAATAAGGAAATGTAAGCATTATACTCATACGTACTATTTTTCTTGCACGGATTCTATATAAATTAATTAGCTTATTTTCCTTCACAATTACTGTTCCAGAAAATTATTATTTACTATCATATCATGTTTTTTAAATGCCAGTACAGGCGTAAATTAATATAAATAATCACTGAATTAACGTCAAATTACTTTGTTTGTACCACTTTATGTATTAGAATGTATTTTTGTATTGACTAATAGAAACTTTAAAATAAGGGAACTTTGAATTCGAATGTAAAGCATAGTGTTTATGACAGTAAGGGAGATACAACAATTTCTATAAGACCTATTTCAGCTGTTCCCAAAAGCGAACAAATTAGCCTGAGTGGTTACAGAGGACAGAGGTGAAAACTTCTTTAGCACCGTTATGATAGGATTTATCCTGCGAGAGAATGAGATAGTATAATCGGTCTCCTCTTTGTGCGGTGCTTCGCATCCTCCCACTCTTGTCTACTTTAGTTTTCTGAAGGTTTCAATTCTACCGAGTGTGAATTTGATTTCACTTTGATTTTTTTAAATATTTATCAGGAGGCTATAAATGGTTTCATGACAATTCAACAGAGTGGCATTACAACACCCCTTTGAAAAGCCATTAAAAGTGAACCAAAAGTGAGAAAGCCAAAAAAAAATAACCCACAACCTAACCCAACGTAACGTATTTAACCAAGAGCAACAGCAACAGAATGTGGCTGCAAATTGAGTGAGCGCAGTTTAATTTATAGTGCATCTAATGGGAACTGCACTCCATTTACTCAAACTTTCTCTAACAACTTCTCGTGTGGTAGTTAATCGCTTTGTACTGAAACTACATTAAACTGTCCGAACACTGCCTGCACTGCCTACCACCAGTGGCGCACAGTACGTAATGGCTAAAACGCAGTGCCTACCCTAAAAAAATAAAATCAGTAATAAATTGTTATTTTTTTAATGAATTTGGAACACTCATTTATTTAGATGGAAATGAGATAAAATGGTTATTTCAAATATTCAAAGTATAACTCATATCCCAACAAAAAAAAAGTGTTCAGTTCAGGCGCGGTAGAAGTGAAACCGTCAGTAACCTAAAGTAGACAAAAGTGGGGAGGCTACGAAACACAAAGAGGAGACCGATAGATAGGCTACGAAGCCCCGAACAAAGAAGAGACCGATTATATTATATTAGGCTAAATCCTGTATATGAGTTTGTTTGTCTCTTTTTAGTGTCGCTATTTTTCGTTTAATCGAGTTTCAAATCACAACGGTGCTAAAGAAGTTTTCACTTCAAAACTAGAAACAGCCTTTTTTACACTTACTAGCTCAACAAAGGAGCCCTGAGGAAAATAATCTCCCTTAGTAACAATTTAATTTTTGGAGATGTTGTGTGGAAGGGTCTTTTTTAGGAAAGGAAATAGAAGAAGTTCTAGAAAAGAAAAAGAAATGAGAGGTGGGTAGGAAGCTGGAGATTTTTCTCATGGCCTCCTGGGTTGAGCTAATAAACAAAAAAAACAACAATAACAAAAAAATCACACTTGCCAAGATAGAAAAAACATTGTTTTATGGAGTTCTTGTAATATTATCAAACAAGAGACGGGACAGACAGGTGAAAGAAAATGATAAAGAGGAAAGAGAAAAAAATAACTTTACATTTATGGTAACTTAGTACAGGTTTATAGAAAAGCCTGAACGGTGGTTCTGGGCGACTCCAGGATAAGCAAAAAAAGAACGCTGGTAAAAGAACCGGTAACAGAATTCTACTGGAGAAGTAATGTATGATAGTTCGGGCTAACAGACGTAGACGACTCTTGCGTAGATAGATCATAGAGGTTACAAAGTTATCTGATAGATGTCTATGGGAAGGCTAATAGAGATATTGAAAGAAGGGCAAATGCAGGTAATTTCATTAATAATGGAACAAAAAACTGTCCAAAGAAGTGAAGCTAGTCGTCCACAATGGAGTGCTGGTACCTATCCTGATGTATGGCAGTGAGGCATGGAACTGGCAGAGGAAGGCTGAAAGTAGACTGAATGCTGTTGAAATGAGATCCCTGAGGCGTATGTGTGGTAAAACCATGTGTGATCGTGTGAGAAACGTGGACATCCGCAAAGATGTAGGTAAGCGTAATGAGTAAGATTAAGAAAGGGCCGCTCAGATGTTTCGGGCATGTAGAGCAAATAAACGAGGAAAGCAGTTTAAGGAGAATATATGAGGAAGAATAAGATACTCGAGTCGGATCATGGCAAGCGTCAGAATAATAGAAGAGCATGTACGAGACGATGTATTAATGTCAACGAGGCAAGGAGTGTGTGACAAGACACAGTTGTTTGGCGGTCCGTCCTCTCTGCCCACCACTGCGGAGAAACGGCGTGACGGTTAGTTAGTTAGACAGATGTCCGGAGTACATAGGGTCGCCTCTCCACGGTGAGTACCAAGGAAGGAACCGCAAGTAAAGGCATCTTCTTGCTTCCGATCACTATAGCGGCCTCCTCACCATCCAACTTCTAGTAACTGCGGCAGTGACTGCAAAGAGCATGGAGTTGAGCGAACTAGCGCTGTCTCGTTTGTTAAAGGGCCGCTAGAACGAGTCAGCGCTAGTTCGCTCAACTCCATGCTCTTTGCAGTCACTGCCGCAGTTACTAGAAGTTGGATGGTGAGGAGGCCGCTTATCACTACGGCGTAACCCAATTAGCAGTTCGTGGTCGGAAATAGCTTTGGCGTACTCTAGTGGGATCCTGTTGGCTGAAAAATATTAATATCCGAGACTGAACAGATAATTCCAAGAAGTGTGATCTAAAACAGGTGTTGCCAATTTGCATAACGCCTTTGGATCTCGATGACATCGATAACTTTACAATATCGGATCGATAGGCGTTACTTCCGGTGATCAAATCGATGTCCCCAGCATGCATTCACCGTTGCCAGCCAAACCGATATTGACAGGGAATAAAAAAAAAATCGGTATACGCAGGCGACACCGGCGGACCTGTCTAAGAATTCACATCTCGAAACGTCAAACGCCAATCAATTACTTAAAAAATATAAAAATTTGGCAAAGTTGAATTGAAATAATTCACAGTCCGCATTAACTTTTTTTACGGGAGTTAATTAGTTAATGAGGTCTTTAGTCATATTTCAGCCACTTTTCAAAGATCGGACGAAATATATTGGTCGCGTCTTAGTTAATTTATGTAATTCTATGCTACGATCATCTAAAAGCATCGTTAATTGAACTCCGTTTATTAATAATCCAATAATTTTGCATCACGAACGACATAATCCAAATAAATGCGTTTTTTTACATTAGCTCCACACAGGAGGGCCAGGGATAGGCCTATGTCATCTTAGGGGAAGCATTGGGGAGGATTTTTTAAAGAAAGGAAGAAGAGGAAGTTCTGGGAAGGAAATAGGTACGAGGGGTGGATAGGAATTTAGGGGTTAGTGGGTCCGGGAGTGAAAGACGTATAAATCCATCCCTTCAACTGCGGTGCAAAGCGATGGGTCGAGGGATTCTGGCTGGAGAGGAGAAAAGATGTCTTCAACCAGTCTATCTCGATCCGGCCTGCCACGCAGCGGGCCTCTCTGTTAAGACATCAAACGTAGCGAACCACTTGGGGTGAAGGATGGCAGAGTTGTTGGTTATCCAATAAATGGTTTCCGAGACGGCGGAACCTGCCTCCCAAATTGGGGCCTCCAAAATTATATATCAATATCGTATTGTTGTAGGGTTTTAACATCAACTACGGTAGGCCTCCTGGACCGCCTCCCCCACAAATTGATTACATTTTACTGTTTTACTGTGTTTTACATTTGACCGCCTCCCCCACAAATTGATTATTTTTTACTGTTTTTTTGATCCGTGTAAAATAAAGACTGTTTTTTGATTCTTGAAAAATAACGACTAGACATATTAAAAATAAGTTTTGAAATTTAATAGATTGGAAATTTATATTCATATATTCTGGTTTATAAATGGGTAATTTCTATTACTTAGGAAATTCTAAAAATAAAAATACATTTAGTAAAAATTAAATAGTCATAAATGCATTTCGAATTCATGTCATATGTTGGTGTATAAAAGTGTAAATTCTAATTATGCAATTGCAAATGTTCCCCAAAATAACCTGGAAAACTATTAATGTTATTAAATGTAAGGCCTTTGCAATTTCATAGAAAAAAAAAATTGTTAAATTTTTTTACCTAAAATGTTAAATTCAAAATTGGATAGTTACGTACTCCTGCAACTGGCAGAAAGAGGTACAGGAGGTAGGTACCTTCGATACATTGGCTTGACACTAACAATGTCAGTTCAGTTCAGTTCAGTTTCAGTGCCGGCAACCCGGGCGTTTATTTAGTTTCATGGTTATTTACATTGTTTTCTTTTCTTTTACCCGCCTCACTAGACAAAGTCTGTTCCGAGGCGAGTAAATCACATATTATGTTTGTTCCAAAAGAAATGTGTGTATTTAAACAAATATATATATGTATGTAAAAAGATAAAAAAGATAAATTATATATTGGTATATTAAATATTTACATACATACTTTGTTTTTTAGATAAAAGTAAATTAAAATTTTGTGACAGTTGAATATAGCGGTTACATAATAGAAGTAATAATTAATAATTAATCATAATAATTAATATTGCAAAATTGCAGTTTCTCGTATTTGTTTTATTTGAATATTATATAATTTCGTGAGAACTTGTATGAAATGTTATTTATTTAGAATATTTTGAATGTCTGTTCTTTCCTTTTCATTCAACCATATTACAAATCTTTTGAAAAGCCAATTCAAATTATTTGGGGTGACGTAAGTTTTTGTTTGTGTTAGGAAGGTATTGAAAATGTGTGGTGCTAGGTAAGATTCGTGTTTTTTTGCAAAAGTTGATTTGATATGGGGAACTTGAAAGTGCTTATTAATTTTTGCTCTTGTGTTTTGCGAGTGAGGTATGTGGAGATGTGAAGTTTTGATACAGTTTTTGTAAATGATCTTCCTTATGAATAGTTTATTTACGTCTAGTAATTTGTTTTTGATCATTAGCTGTTCCGTCGGATGTTGGTAAGGTTTATAAAACATAATTCTAATTATTGTTTTGTGATTTATTTTAAGAGAATTGAGGTAAGTATCTGCTGCTCCTCCCCAAACTGAAATTCCATATGTTAAAATACTTTGACAGAGTGCGAAATATATATTTTTTAGTTGATTTAATGACATGATGTTTCGTATTGTTTTGAAGATGTATGATAATTTTCGTATTTTTTTTGATAATATATTAATATGGAGATCCCATTTTAGTTTATGGTCAACAGTTAAACCTAGATATTTAATATTGTCTGCATAAACAATTTTGTCACAAGTACAGCATGTGTTATTTGACGAAATATTGGTGCAGGGGTTAAGATGTAGTTGTGGTTGGCTATGTGGTTGACCAGCCTTTGTTTTGCTAAAAGTTAAATATTTTGTTTTTGAAATGTTCAGTGTTAGTAGATTATTTTGTAGCCATTTATTTACTACAGTCATCCCTGTTTCTGTGTTTTTGAATACCTTTTCCCATGATTGTGCCTTGAACAAAATTGCAGTGTCGTCTGCATAACTGATTACTTTGTACTCAATTTTTCCTAGGTTTATCTCAGTTAGACTATTTATATAAATGAGGAATAGTATGGGACCCAAGACGCTGCCTTGCGGTACTCCATACCTGATATCTGCTTTGTCACTGCTGTATTTATTTATTTTTACTATTTGTTGTCTCTTTTCAATGTAGCTGACAAACCATTTTAGCGGTTGACCAGTTATACCGATATTTTTGAGTTTTTGTAGTAGTAAGTTATGCGAAATAGTGTCGAAAGCTTTTGCTAGGTCTAAGAATACCCCTATCACCTTTGATCCGCCATCTATGCTTTTCACTATGTAGTTGGTTAATTCTGATAAAGCATCTTCTGTACCCATTTTGGCACGAAATCCAAATTGGCGGCTTGAGAGCAGGTTGTGTTTTTCAAGGTACGCAAGTAATCTTTTTTTCATGGCTTTTTCTAGAAGTTTAGATAGTGAGTTTAGCAGAGTGATTGGTCTGTAGTTTAATATCAGAGTTTTGTCTCCCGATTTATGTATTGGAGTGATACATCCTATTTTTAAATGATCAGGGACAATTCCGAGCCTAAAACTTTGGTTGAAAATGTGTTGAAGCGGTATAAGTATGTATTCTCGTAGATTTATCAGTATTTGATTGGAAATGTTATCCGGTCCCATCGCGCAATTTGGTTTGAGAGATTTAATAAGATCCGAGATTTCCTTTGTATTTACTTGATAAGCATTGAACGAGTGATTTGGTCGTATGGAAGAGCAAAGTTTGTATAAAGAGTCTTCTGATGTACAGTTTTTTTGAAGAATTTTTTCCGCTAGGGTAGAGCCAACTTTTGCGAATTCAGTGTTAATAAAATTAGCTATTTTATTAGGTTCATTGTTTGTTAAGACTTTGTCTCCGTTTATTAATAGTTCTTTGATATGTGAATCTTTCTTCGGAGTGGAATAAGTAATATTTCTTACAATTTCCCAAATTTTTTTAGGATCATTTTTGGCGATTTTTATTTCTTTTTTGTAATATTTGTATTTGGCTTGTTTAATTAACTTATTACACAGGTTTCTATACAGTAAGTAATCTTGCTTTAGTTTGTTATCATTCGGGTTTTTGTGGACTCGCATATGCATTGCATCTCTTTTATGAATACTGTTGACTATTCCTTTCGTGATCCATGGTGTTATTTTTTTTTCTTTATGTGTGTAGTTCTTTTGTGGATTTTTTGTGGTGTGTTTGGTTATGTAGGTTTCAACCGTATTTATAAATGTGTCCAGCGCTGTGTTTGGGTCTATTTCATTTAGTACATTAGTCCAAGGTTCATCGTGAATATCCGATTTTAGGGACTTAAAGTTTATTTTGTCTTTCATGTTGTCATTTTTGTTTTTACTTTGTTCTTTGTTAAGAATTATGTTTAATGTAGTTGTGAAATGGTCAGTGACAGTTGAGCGAATAATGGATGAAAAAGTTTTTTTTCTGGTTTTAGCAAATATATGATCGATGCAGGATTCGGAGTGTGATGTAGTTCTTGTTGGCGAGTTTATTGTAGATTTAAGTCCGTAGTGAGTAAAAACATTTAAGAATTCCGTAGTTTTTGGTTGGCAGTTTAATATGTTAATATTCATGTCACCAGCAATAATTATTTGTTGAGTTTTTTTATGTTTTTCAAGAAGTTTATTTAAGGAATTTAAGAAAGGGGCGAGATTGTTGTAGCATGGTGGTCTGTATATAGCAAATATAGAAAGACATGGGCCAAGTGATATTTGAATGCAGTTCGCTTCAGTTATGTTAATTTCTGATATGGAAGATTTTATTGAATCTTTGACAAAAATTACTATACCATCATTTTGATTTAAGTGTCTTGTGGTCTGGAATGTGGTATAGTCATTTAAGTTTAAGTTGGTGTAAGAATCACCTAACCAGCATTCACTTAGGATAATGATATCGAAACATATCTATTTCATTTAGTAGGACACAGAAACTATCAAAGTTCTTTTGAATACTTCTTATGTTTTGACATATTATGCTTAAACTGTGTTTTCCTGAGACAAGGATTTTGTATTCTTTTGCTTGGTTAAAAGTGTATTCTGTGTTATTTATTGTTTCCAAGTCAAAATTCAGTGCAGAAACCATTTGTTACAAGGATGAAAAATAGAAGTTTTGGATGGAAAGCCATACATGATAACGTACATAAGATTTGGGAATGTTTAGGGTTATTATTAAGTACGAAGTAATATAAGGATACAGTTTGGCGCCTGTTTCAGGAACAATTTCTGGTTGGTTTTCCTCTAGTTGTTCTTCAATGAGGTTGGTGGTATTTTCTGAGTTTAATTGAATTGCTTGCGAGTTGATTAATCGAAGGCGAATATATACTCGCCTTGTTGTACTCCATAAGTAGGAGAAAAGGTAGTTTCTTGCAAATAGTTTGTAGAGATATAGTCTTCTTGTTGTGTGCGTGGCTAGATGTCCATTTATGTGTATAGGTTCATGTCGTCTTTCGTATCCTGTTTTGTTTATGTTCCGTCTCACTTTATTTTTCTCTGTTTTTTTATTGGAATTTTTATCTGTTTCCAAAAACTCATCTCGATCATTTGTATTTTTAAATTTGATTATAATCAGTTTTGGAGTTGCATTTCTCAGAGATGCTAGTTTTTTTGGTATATCAGGTATTGGTATATTACGGTTAATTACCGTTAAAAAATTGGTTTTTATTTTTGTAGAAGCCATAATAAACATATTGAGTAAATAGTGTACTAAGTTTTTTATTTTTTAATTTTTTTCTTTTTAAATCATCTCAGTATGTAAATCGTTTAGGTGTCTTATTTCAACCACCTTTGAGTCATTTGTTTTCCTTACCAAAATTTTTCCCGATTTTACCCATACATACTTAAATTCTTTTTCTTGTGCCCTTTTTCTGACATTCCAGTGTAGATTTTTATAATAAGGTGTTAGTGCTGCATTGAGGTAAACGTGTTGGGCTCCTTCCCCGTTGAATTTTTTTATCGGATCACTATATTTAGCAGCTAACATGGTGTGAGCTTTTGTGATGTCTGCGAAATTAATCGTGATTTTTTTTTGATCATTTAATTTGTTGGTTATGATTTTGTAGGTATCCTCTGGTGCCATTTTGACGCCCGCGAGCTCCGCGATCCGCGTCACAGTATGGACTGGGGATAAGTTGTCTTGAAATTTTATACCGTTAATTTCTATACTGTTCAATAGGGCTGATTGTTCCAGATCTGCCAGGTGAACTTCTACTGCAGCCAATCTTTTTTCTTTTTCGGCTAGTTCTTCCTTGAGTTTATTTACTTGATTTGGTGTATCCATGATTTTTGACAGTTTGTGTATTATGTCATCGTATTTTTCGTTAACGAAGTTAGTAAAGCTTTTTATTTCTTGTAGCTCTGATGCAATTTTGTTGAGCATAACTTCCTTCATTTCTTCAAATTTGGAATTGATAAATTCCAAGATGGAGTCGCTGTCAATGTTAATCATCGACTGATGAGCCTCCGACGGAGAATCCATTGTGCCAGGCGCGGTTGTTATTGGTGATGATGTTGTCAGTACTTTCTTCACATTCGAGAACTTGCTGCGAGATTTGGACATTTTCTTGATGTTATATTTAATTATTTAATTCGTTGGAAAATTTCAATTTTTTGTTATAAATGCCCCTTATTAAAATAATTAAAATTTGAATTATATAATTTAGTTGTTTAGTCTATGACAAAAACGGCACTTGTTTTTCACAAATTCAAATCCATAAATTGTCTTTGGTTAACAATGACTTGTAATTTGGCATATATTTATTTTAGCAAAATGTGTAGTTATTTTACACTGCCACTACCGGATAAACTGTCACTTTGTTTTACGTAACACTGGTTTTATGGTTTTTATTGGATTACTGTGTAGATTTGCTTAATTGTCACTTATTTTGGTATAAAGTTTGGAGCTGTCAGAATCAGCTGTTGTTTGTTTACGGTTATCCATAGAATATTGCTTATTATGTACTTAGGTGTTAAAGACAATATGTACTTAGTTATTATTATTATGTACTTAGGTGTTAAAGACAATATGGTTAATGTTGCAATTTTGCAAACCTTTGTTTGATCACTTACTTTTAAATTTTCGTTGGTTGTATTTTTGTATTATGTACGTATTTTTTTTTTTATCGTAACATATTGATGTTGTATATCTCACTGTACAAATTTTTTTCCTTATATTTTTATTTCATTTATACCTATATTTTTTATTTCCATTCCTTTGTTTACAATATTATGAACTAGATGTGCAATTTGGCTGTCCTGAAACGGGTATCCTTCCCAGTTGGACAGGCAAAGTTTCATTGTGTAATGTTTTGTAATATATATGCATGTATAAATAAATAAAAAAATAAATAAAAAATTCCAAAAGTAAGGTAAAATTGAACATACTTCGGACACTCAACTCAACACACACTTATGTCGGTTCGTCTCTTCAGTGTTGTCTGATATCGTGTAACTAATTAGTATGGGAAGCTATACCGGTAGAGTAAGTGGAAGATGTAAATGAGATCTAACAAGATTTCAGCAGATTTCCGAGTTCCGACACATATTTCATAAGAACCTGCTGGAGTGGGCTGTGCATTGAACGTAACATTAAGTCAGGCATGTGACTAGAAGGTATTAAAGGTGTCATAATGAAGAGAATGACTTCACAAAGTACAACGATATCAATGTGAGAATTGACACGAAGAGTGTTGAGAAGCACAAAATATAAACAGAGAAATGAGAAGGAATATAATATGTACCTATGCTTTTGTAAATGTCGAGCATTCCCAATGGTAACCGATACGATACGATACGATTGTACCACCCCAGCCAGGAATACTCCTGTCCCGGTGAGACCGGTACACCAGGGGGCACTGATTTGTTAGGACTTGGAACACATGCTCTGAGGATAGCAAGGAGGCTGGAGTTTAATCGACCGGTATACATGGCAACCTAATAAGCCAATATTGGAATTTAGGATGGTTAAGAATAAAGGAATGGATTGAGCGTTATAATTTTTTTCTTTGTTTTAGTCTTCATTCTTCTTGCCTCTTCTCGGCTCTTCTTGGATCTTGCCTCTTGTCTCTTCTAGGAACTTCTTCTTTTTGTCTCTTCGTGGCTCTTCTAGTGTCTTCTTGTTTCTTCTTGTTATTTTACCCCAAATATTCAGTTAATATGCTTTGAGGCTTCACTGAGTGGTTGGCTAAGGGACACGGAAACTAAGTGTAGTTTATGGTCAGACCGAAAGCCATTCACATTTTTGTTGGTACTTGCCAATTGATTTGAGATTTATTGTATTACTAATCGACTGCTCCAAGTAAGACTGCAGTAACTCACTTTTTGTCATTTTGCAGGAGAGCGATTTTAAAGTTCAAAAAATTCTGCACAATCTTAGATGAGGGTTTTGAATTTTATTTAAATTGAATAAGTTTGGCTTGTTAATACTCTTTCTAAATACTTAATATTTTCTTAGTAATTTCCTCGAATTTGCACTAATTTGAAGGGTTTTGGGACTTACTACTCTTTTCCCCGGAGTTTATATATGGAAACCGGAAAACAAACAAGGTTTATTGTTCTGTTTCTTCAATGTTCTATTCTGTCATAGAACCTTTCAAAATGGTTCAATGACAACTCAGAATCATGCAATTTCAACCCCCTTTTGAAAAGTCATTAAAAGTAGTGATTTTTTTTTTTGAAAACTAGTTCATAACCTAACCTTAAGTTTTTAATTTTACCAATTTTTTGTTTTCATCACTTGCAAAGAAGGAGGTGTTGGAGTTGCATGACTCTGAGTTGTCCGGTCACCCTTAAAATATACCATTTACCTAGTAAATTCACAACATCACTTTCTCTAATCAAATCAGCTAAATTTGGACTACGTTATATTTTTTAAAATTTTAAATGTAAAAAAATCCAGTGAAACTAAGGCATCCCCAATTGGGCAATTTTGTGAGACTAGAGGTAGCGGGAAGGCAAGGAGAGGGAAATGAAGAAGTTGGGGGTGTACCTGACTATTTAGGCTGGGGAATACCTAGAAAACGCGGCAACAGTCATTTCAAGCAACGTTTCAACTCTGAATGGTGGTCTTTCACCAGGGCGATACTAAGAGTGTCTTTCATTCTGGAACATGCCACAAATATACTTTATATTATTTTTAAATAATTAATTGTGAAATACAAAATAATTAGGTTCAAATTTACTTGTGCATGAATGGACGTCAGTTTTCTGCACTAAACTCACGGCATAAAGAATGAAAATGATAAAAGGTGAAAATATGAAAATATGAATAAAGCGGAAAACGGACGAGGAAACGCTGCCATCCGTCATAGCAAATATATTCAAGCACTTGAAAGATAGAAGATTGTTTGAAACATATTGTATTTATTTTGAACTACTTGGCGGTGTTGAACCACAAAAATAACGTCGATATCTCAAACGTCAAACTCAGTCGCCGGGCCGATGTTGGAGATGGTAAAATAAACACAGACATTGGCAAGACGCTGGGGGAATAGTTAAGAACACACGGTATCAGATATGTTATTTGGAACGGAAGAAATTGGCAAATGTATGGCAGCGGTAGCGTGACAAATGGGTGACAGGTGTCGCAAACATGAAAATTCAAATCACACAGGGATGGATTGGACAAAATAAAATAAAACATACAAGTGTGAACTAAAGGTTTACGACGAATACTTTCTGAAGATAAAGAAATGTTTGAAGTATATGCAAAAAAAGGAGAAAAGGGGTAAAGAAGGGTTCGCAGAAAGTGTTATTTTAAGAGATCCTGAAGAGCTTTTTGCTTTATACTAGTACCTACACGAATGGGAAAAGCAAAAATAAATTGAGAATAAACCGTTCAGGGTGTTACAGAGGGTATCTTCCATCCCGTAACGAGATACAAAAAATACAATAACATAGTACTTATATCGATCACGCAAATTTGAAATGCTAAAGACGCGAAAAGAAAGTTTTCTCTTTTCAAAAAATCATGTCTCTTGTTTTTGTAGACATATCCATAAACATGATTTTTGAAATGAAACTTCCTTAGACCCGTCAGAGTGATTTGAAATTCTGATGAAACGGAAATGACGGTTCTAATGGATGAGATATGGACAATCCTATTGGATGAGATATAAAACGGAAACGACGATAGGTCAGCGCTTATCGGCCGCTTTGGTTTTTTACGGGTCGTCGGAATATGTAAATTCGAGCCTCGCCGCGCTTCCCATAGCGCAGCGGTATAGTGCATCGCAAATCTCAGCGGCCAGAGAAATCCAGCGGACGGAGGTTCGAATCCTACGAAATTAAAAAAAAATAAGCATTTTTGCTTTTGTAAATCAATATCCAACCTTCAAACCACTTTGAAATAAACAAGCAAAAGAAAGCGACATCTAGCGACTTTCTAGTTTCACTTCTATCGCGTGCAATTACACACTCTATTCTTTTTAAATTATAAAATAACATTGAAGTAGTAGATCTTTGTGATGACGACACTATTTAATTTAATTTAAATTTTTCAGAATAAAAATCGTCTTAAAACGTACGTCGTAAGAGACGCACTTATTTTCGTAGAAATTTTTTGACGACGCAAATCGAAAGAGAAACAAAAAACGGAAAATGTAATCTCTTTTGTGGATTTATTGTCCTTCACAGCATTTCAAATTTCCGCTGATTCATTTAACCACCGATTCCAGAACCTATTTCGGGTAAAAAGTGTCGTTTGCTGCCAAATCATACTTTTTCATATAAAAGAAACTCAAACACATCGCCACTGATCCCGCTCCTACACGTCGCGGCGGGATTACGTGATAAGCGCGCTATTTCGTGTGTTACCGTGCCGTCTGGAATGAGATGGAATATACTTTTTTTACTGCAAATACGCTCAGGATTCATTAGTTACAATCCTGCGGGTATGTGCTTTTAAACGGTGTATAAATCTACCTGTATATTTAAGAAAAATTTCATTGGCTTTTCTAAAAAAGAGTTTACCGCACAGTTATTAGCACTGCAGATTAAACAAACAAAAAACCGCCATTTATTTAAACCACCAACAAACCAAACGCACTAACTTTGTAAACAAGTTTTATAAAACTCACTTCTCTGGGTTAAACAATTACACATATCTCACAAAAATGCGTTCCAAAAATTAGCTAAATATTGTTAAAAAACGATGCTATGTTATAAAGAGAATTGAAAAAGTCTCCAAGGTGCCTTCAGCAGGATTTACAGCGGCGTCCGCGAGTTTTAACCATTTCCTCCCCGGAACTCCCTCCCTTATAAAAATAATATCAACCCTCTATTCCCGAAGGCAGAACTACCCAAAGCTGAACCGTAATAATAATATTTCATGTAGAGTGCTTCTCTGCTCTCGACTCTCGACACATTTCCCATACGGAGGCGCGGAGGAAGGAAGCTATTTTGTATATTGTGGTTTTATACAAGAGGGAGCAATGCTGCCAAAGACATACTTATATAAATTTAATGCACTAATAAATTATTATAATTCAGGTGATAAGGAAGGTCATTAAAAATATTTTTATAATAGATATTATAACAAGCCTTGAGACACTTACTCAATTATAATAATAATTGGATAATTTGTAGAGCGCCGTTATTGTGAAAATCACATCAAGGGCGCTGTACAATTTATTAGGAATTCTTAAGCTCTCTCTAATTTTATTCTGCAAGGTACTTACTAACTAACTAAGGGAACGTACCCATACTACGTGACCTGTTCAGGGGGGGGGGTCGTCAAAATACCACGCTTGGTCACAACGGGGGGGGCTTAGGTTTTTATCACGTAGTCAATCTAGAAATCTCGCGTTTTTTTTCGAGCTACGAGGGGAGGTTTTTAAGTTCGCGGAATGGGAAGGTAAGTGATTAATGGACGTACCGCTGAATTAGGTACTAATTGAACAACTCATTTTTAGGATAAACACCGGGTTTTATCGTAATTAGGTCATTAGTCTTTGAGCTATCGTCGACCAAACACTTCAATCGGGAAGAAATTGTGAAATGTGGAGAAAATTGAGTTCCGCGCTGTTATAAAGTTCCTTTAAGTTAATTTAAAGATCGGAAAAATGTATTAGGGTAGTAGGTGAATATGTTGAAAAGGAAAAATAATTTTGGTTTTTATTTCCACTCCTTACCCAATCCGCAAACTTAAAAACCCACCCTCGTACATTCAAATAAGTGAAAAAGTTCAGGGAACGTGTTTGTTGAAGATTTACGTTTTGTTTTATTTATAATTACGTTTTTATATTTATAATTATATCGTTTCCATAAATTACGTTCCGGTTTCAATATATTTTGACATAAGTTTTATCTTGATAATATTTTTTCCACTTGTAATGCATGCACTCTTGCTGTCATGCAGCAAGCGCCGTATTAATAAAGACAAATATAAGCCAAATAGTGCATTTTTTATTTTTTGTTAGCAAAAAATGATTCGAAACCATATTTATGAAATACTACGTGAAAACTGTAGGGGGGGGGGTCTTGGAATATACTACATGTGGTCACCGGGGGGGGGGGTTTGAATATACTTATAATCTTTTACGTCGGTTAAAGCTTTTGGCAATTAATTGAGAATAAATTTAATACTCAGGACATAACCAACACACTTCATCCAGCGATTCCTAAACAATTTGGAGTGAAACAGGTAGCTCCCCAAATGGCACATTTTTCAAAACCAAAATAGCTTACTTCGTACTCCCCAAGTAAAGGCCTAGAATAATATAACATCTTTCGCAGCGTGACCGCCCTTCATCACGGATATACAAGCGCGTCTAGTACAACACTCACAAAATAGGACCGGAGATGTATGAAAGAAAAAACATGTGGCCCATATCCGACCCACTCGAGGCGGAAGTCAGAGAAGACGAGAAGAAGAGGATTGGGTACAGAAGAGCAGCGGTTCCCATTTTTTTGCTTTGGAACCCTAAATAATCTACCTTCTTTTTGAAAGAATCTCCTGTAAATAATATTTATTAAAAGCCACGGGGTTTTTATTCAGTTACTATACCTATATATAATATTTTTACATTTTTATATGAAACATGTTAGTTAGATGTATATACAAAATATATTCGTAGTCCTCCTCACTAGGAGATCCTGTGCTGAGGGGGACTATGCTTTGGATAAGTTTTTCAGCGACCTCTATGTTTAACTTCATTGTTTGGATAAGATTTTCCATAAACTTGTATGACAAAGTTTTTAAGTAAGTTCATTTTCCGATAGTTCCTTCAGCCAACATTTAATGTCCTTAATGTAGCTATTTTTTGTTTTAATTTGTTTGATACTAAGTGGGAGTTTGTTATATAACTTTACTGCTAAAAATTCAGAACTTCTTTGACCAAATGAAGAGTTACACTTTTGTATATTAAGTATGTCTGTTTGTTTGGCTCTGGTTTTATGAGCATGTGAGGTGTCTGCCTCTGAATCATTTTTGTGGTGATGTACTAGAATGTTTTTGGCTTAGATTTTCTGTATGCTTGGAACATCAAACTGTTTAAAAATTTCTGTTGTTGACGTCCTTATGGGGACCTTTAGTATGGTCTTTATGATATAATTCTGAGTTATCTTAAGTTGTTTTAAGTGATTAGATGCTGCTGAGCCCCATCCTATTACTCCCTTGTGAATACCGTTAAAAATGTGTGACAGATTTAATGTTTATTTTTCTGATTCTGATACTAAAATATGTAACATTAATATTTTCATAATTATTGATATGAAAAACCGAACATTCCGAAACGGTTCCAACTGAATACAACGTTATTATGACGTAGAAACCGCCACTGGCTGATGAGACAGCTGTCACCAACGTTGCCCGACAAGACGTCGACGCCGCCTATTTCACGAATAAAAACGGATTTGTGGTCGTTTTGGGGGCAAATTTGAAAAACTTATATAAAATTTATTATTTTTTACCTTAATTACGCTAATTTTTACCGAGATTAAATAAATAGAAAATACCCTATTGTAAACATACTAATTAATATGATTTTATTTATACCTTTAAAACTAATTGCTTGCTTAGGGAACGTACCCATACTACGTGACACGTTTAGGGGGGGGTCTTCAAAATGTCACGCTCCATACAAATGAGCGGCGGGTTGCTTAGGATTTTGGTCACCGGAGGGGGGGGGGGGGGTTAAAAATTCAAAAAGTTGGTCACGTAGTATGGGTACGTTCCCTTACTTGAAAAGACTATAATTATTTTGAAAACATTTAATGTGAAGAAAGGAATTTTTACAGCGTTTTATTAATAGTTCCCGTACGATAAAATACAAACTATAGTCAAACAGAAACTAAGTGAACGGTCAAAGTCCAAAGTCAGTAATAAAATTTACAGGTAAAGCAACACGAGAAGGTTCACGACTTAAAATTAACTTTACTAAACAAAATGATTTTTTTTATGTTCGGGACTGAATTTAAGTCCGAATAAGGATTGAATGAAAATGCGTAGGTGTTTAAAATACCTACAAGGTGTCCGGTAACTCATATTACATATATATTTCAGAATCAAGAAATTTCTTAGACAGTTTTTATCAGATGCTAATTAATAAAGCTGTGACCAATTTATGAGATATTAAAATTTTAATAAAATTTGATTTTTACCCCCGGCGGGGATTTTACAAATTTATTTTTTAAAGACAAAAATACCTAAATGTGCACATCAACATAAAACAACATACTTTTTACAATACAAGTCATTAAATTATTATATGTATCTCTAGTTAGAAGTCTAATGGAATATAACTCGGTAGTTTGGTCTCCATCTTACAAAATTCACATTAATAACATTGAGCGAATACAAAAAAAATTTCTGCGTTTTATAAATTTTAAATTAAATATCCCACTAGAAGACTTGAAATATAATTTAATATTAAATGTTTTAAAAATACACACACTAGAAGACAGACGTAAAATAAACGACTTAACATTTTTATTCAAAATACTTAACTCTAAATTTGACTGTTGCGAACTACTGCAACTCATAAACTTACGAATACCGACAGTAACTACACGACAAAATACACTATTCTACTGTAGCATTCATAAGCGGAACTACATTGCCCACTCTCCAATACAACGATTTCACACTATGGGAAATCAGTACTTAAGTGATATTGACATATTTGACATAAACTTGGCGAAATTTGTTGATCTTTTAAAAAACTTATTATTCCAAAACTATTCCTAAACCTATCTGTTTTTCTGAAAACCCTGTATTTTTGTATTTTTATGACTTGTGTGCTTTTTTATCAAATTTTATTTTTATTATTCTGTATATGTTAAATAATCTGTCATGAATCATTTGTACTACCAAAATGTAAAAGCCCATTGGGCGTTAAATAAATAAATAAATAAAAATTAGGACCTATACTAAAAAAAAAAAAAAAAAAAAAAAAAAAAATACAATGAACTTGGTATGTCGATAAATTTTTATTTGTGATTAAAAAATATTTATTTTACATTCCAATTACAGAGGGTTCTTCGAGGAATGTCACAAACTGATTTTCAAACCAATTTTTGAAGACTTTGGAATTCATTTCAGAATGGTAATCTGTATTCGACATAATCTTTTTCGTACGGAATATAAATTTACTCCCCGCGATAAAACCCGTTTTTGCTGAACCACAATGCAAAATGATCAGCCGGCTTCCTTTTCCAACTGGCACTTTTAAACCCCCATTGCCCTCACTATTTTGCCACATGTGTGTAATCGTGTGATTTTGATTCACCCAAGTCTCGTCCAAATAGACTATTTGCCGTCCGTCGCTGGTTCATTTTCATTTTGATTCATTTTTCTCAAAAAGTTTACACGCGCTGTAGCAATGTCTAAACTTCCCATTAAATACTTTCTTCCATCTTTGCGTATTCTGAATTTTATACCAATATCATGCAAAATACATTGCAATGACTCATGAGATCCAAAAAAAATATTTTATCCACTGGAACTTTGTTAAGATTTGTAAGAGTGGGATATTGTCCATTGTCATAAAAATCCATCACCTTTTTAAAATCTTCCAATCCCGTTGAGGCCGCAAGCCTGCTGCCAATAAATGTATGGATGTCGTCAGTCCTGCTGCCAATAAATGTACTTGCTTGAAGTTCAATGTTTTGATGTATTCTGGATTGTCACGGATTTTTTGGAAAAACTTGATAACATTTTAAACTATCGTTTTTTCACCTGCCTGCAATTCGTATCGTTGATATTAAATCATACAATAGGAAATTACAATCACACCGATTAAATAAACTGAGTCAAAATAACATTAATAAAGTATAGGTATTAAATCGAAAATAAAGTAATGGACTGGTTTTTGATCTTATGAAGTCAATACAGTACTTATTACTGAATGTGGAATCATTAATTGTTTGCTTTTATAGTAAGTAGCATGATATAAATAACAATGGAATTTCCAAAGGATTTAGTTGCCTAATTCACGGGAACAACCGCCAATGGAATTTCTAAATTTTGTTTCGCAGCGTGTAATTATTAGGTATCGTCTGAAATATGGTTTTTAGAATCCAGTTTAATGTATTTTCGAAAATAGGAATTTACAAGGGAAGTATAAATAATAAGAAATGAAAAATATAAAAATATTAATAATATAATAGTGGAGTGCCTTTCGAGTTTGGGTTTTTCGGAGTTTTGACTGTACGTTAATCCCCGTGTGAAAATTTGGGAGTGCATTTGGTATCTGTTCGACTATAATAAACACTTTGCAGTAGCGTAAATTCACCGAATCAGTGTTGTTAAAAATTTACCACCTACATAATAATGAATGACCAACTTTTTTTGTTGTTATTTGTTTTTGGGGTGTTATGCCGTGTTGCGCTACCTCCTCCTTTAGCCAACGTTTCGGACAGCGTTACAGTGTCCAACATCAGGGCAGATGTGTCAGAACGTGTGTCAAATGTGACAGAACGCTGTCCGAAACGTTGGCTAAAGGAGGAGGTAGCGCAACACGGCATAACACCCCAAAAACAAATAACAAAAATACTTTTGGCCGTGAAAATCTAAAATCATATCCAATGACCAACTTAAGTAAAATAATTGATCTAATTATGCCAAAAAGGTCAAAATTCACCAGTATGCTAAAAATATTTCAAAGTGGCCAAAATATGCTAAATTAGCATCGAATATGCTAAAAATGGTCACACTGCCGCCCTTTTTGACGTTTATTTCCGTACCAATATTTTTTTTATAAGCGTCGATAATCGGCGTCTGCTGCTTGGTATCTTCAACATGCTCAAGCCCTAACTCTCGGAACCCCTGTAACCCTTCCATTGAATCGCAGGAATCCGCGGAACACCTTTTAAGAACCGCTTCATATGAGGGTAGACACTAGGGATGGAGGAGGCTGTGAGATGAGAGATGACGTACCGCGGAGCCATGGACCATCAGCGCTGTACGCCGGTCATGTTATCAACACAGGAGACACTACTTGAATGCTATGAAAAGATTCGGCTAGGAGCTTTTATGTTCGCTAGGACATGGATGTTATGGAATACTTTTAGATGGGAAGTAGAGTTCTTTGTAGAAATGGTTTTGAGAATGGATTCATTTTTGGTGGGAAGGTTTACATATGTTTCTGGGGCACATAATGAAATGTAGGCTAGTAAAAAAAAACTAACCGTAAGAGTTTTTCAACTGACTGAAAATAGTGGGAACCCCAATGTGAGGGCTTGTTGTGGGCTGAAGGCAATTGTGGGATATCGACGTAATGAGAGAAGCAACTGATAAAATAAATTAAATTAAAGATACAATAAAAGTTTGAATTAGATTGAGGTGATTTATAGCTTTTAAAAGCGCCAAGAAATGAGTGTAAATGACGCGCAAGTGGAAAGAAGAAAAAGTGGGGTACATCCTAAGGAGGCATGTCACAGTGAAGGTGAATCAAACACTTGAGTCTATTCATGTCAGAGCCTGAATGAATAACAAGGGTGTGAGAATGAGAACTAAACAAGAAGGGTGTACCAGGACAGAGTTGTGTGGCGTTCCACCACTGTGGAACCTTTTCACATGTCGGTAAACTTGTACATAATAAATTAAATAACTTTATTATGCATATGATTTTGGCTTTGAACTATTTAGAAGGTCGCAATTGCAAATATGTTTGCAACTCCAAAAGTTCTGCCTGATACTTTTTTACATTACACATTTTATTTATTATTTAAAACATTTACAATTAATTGGTGTTGACAATTATTAAATTTACGAAATTGCCTTTGGATGTGCATCCAGGTTTAGTTGTAACTAGGTAGATATGCCACCAGTGAAATAATAAGCAAAATAAAATATAAAACATAATAGGTAGGTGTACAGAACAGAGAAAATGAAGAAAGAATGAAAAGTCATAAGACGTTAAAACATAATAAAAGAATTACATCATTTTTAGTTCAAATACTTCTATTTGCCATGACGTCATATTAGCTTAATATCTATAATATAAAAATGAATCGCTAAATTTGTTGGTAAGCGCAAATCTCGAGAGCGGCTGAACCGATTTCGCTAATTCCTTTTTTAGAATATTCCTTGAAGTTCGAGGATGGTTTTTACGGAGAGAAAAATTAAGAAAATTGCGCAGAAAATTAGATAATAACAGAAAACATCGCACGTTTGACAGTTCGCGCGTTAGAGAATGACATTTTGCAAAACAATGAATGATTGTTCAATCAGGATTCTATTTTTGAAAAGTTGAAAAATTTATTTAAAGTAGGTGCTCCCCTAATAGTTTGAATCGAATCAAGAATTTTAGATATTTTAAATAGGTACCTATGTTAGGTACCTAATTTAATACACATGAAAAATGGAAATTTGAATTAAAAATTGTAAAAGGTGGCACGCGGGCTGTTTAAAAACTGAACGTACTCGGATTGAATATATGGAACGCGGGAGGAGGGTTGGCGGGACGAGGGAGCGGGAAAGGGAAGAGGGAAGGCGGGGAAGGTGGAAGGGGAACGCGGAAGGGCAACTCGGGAGGGGGGTTCACGGGAGGGGGGAAGGGGGGGAGTGGAGTGGGGAGAGGGTAGGTGGAGGTGACGGAGTGGGAACGCGAGAGAGGAAAAGGATGCAGGAGAAGAAGGGGAGGTGGAAGGGGGACGGGACGAATGGGAAAGGACACTCAGGGAGAAACAATTTCTTTATTAATTGGCATAGCAACGCATGCCGGGACCAGCTAGTAGCAAATAAAATTAACACACGTTTTATGAAAGTGTATCTGAGATTACATTATCTCGAATCAATCATCAATTTAGCAACATATTTTTCAAGACGACACAGTGTACACCATAAACATCTAAATAATGCATTTTTGCAAATCAAAAAAGCAAGCTCCTTCGAGTGCATCACATAGTGCAACATATACAGAAATATTACACTGTCTCTGCGTTGTTCCGTAAACATCTGTGCATTTAGCTACCAACAAACAGGCAATTGGTACAGCTGTAAACTGTGGACACGGTTTACAAATAGAATCTGCACGAGATTAAAGAATGTCATGTCATCACCAGATGTTTTATGCCACAGACGATAAATTCACTAAGTACCCATTGTGTCCAAAGCCGGTCATATTACGCAACCATTGCCATTAAACACTCAAGACGGTATGTCGTTTACACGAAAACGACAAAATGCAATCAGCGACTTCGAAACGAATTAATCAATCATTATTATTTATTGCCAAAAGCTACAATATTTGTATTTCTAACCGTGTTTAAAATATCATTATCTTTACATAAGACAAATTGAAGTCGCTACAGCTGTATGTGCACTTTGATATTTTAAACTACGCAACGGATTTTCATGCCGTTTTCACCAATAGATAGAGTGATTCACGAGGAAGGTTTTTAGGTACATAATTTGTCAAGGTTTTGTGTAAATTGGTTGAAATGCATAATATATCTGGCCAAGCGGCAGCGGGCAGCGTGCAGCGTGCTAACAATGGGCGGTATGGATTTGATTTAACAGATGCCGTTGGTTATAAAGATTTCGTTAGCCACAGCAATGTGTGGCCGGGTCTGCTAGTTAAATATATTATTACTTAATCTATGACCTATGTATACTTGTGATAGGTGGGATAAAAAGTAAATAAATCTGTTGGCCCAATTTCAATCGGTAAACAAAATTAAATTTTATTTAAGGGAAAGGGGCCTTTAATGATTTTCCCTATTAAAACAATAATTACCCTTAGAAGGCCTTCGTCTCTTGGGGGTGATGTGTGGACCGCCTTCTTACGGGAGAAAGTCTTGAAGAGACCAATGCTGTTGGTAGGGTAAAACTCAATCGCACTGCTGTCAAAAATTGTATTTATAGTTTAGGTAAGGGAACGTACCCATACTACGTGACACTTTTAGGGGGGGGGGGTCTTCAAAATGTCACGCTCCATACAAATGAGCGGCAGATTGCTTAGGATTTTGGTCACCGGGGGGGGGGGGGGTTAAAAATTGCAAAAAGTTGGTCACGTAGTTTGGGTACGTTCCCTAAGCTATAGGTTCCTACAAGAAATTTAAGGTACTTAATTAAAATTAAGTTTTGCATTCATTTAGGATTGAAAATCACCCTTGAGGCAATAAAGTGTAAGTTTTACAAACAAGTCTTAGAAAAGAACCAAGTATTTAGCGTGTCTCCCAGTTGTCGGGATCGATGATGCTTAGTTTATCTCCTCACCATCCTATCATCAAGGTAAGCCTTTCAGATCGTTCTATATTTGCAATCGTAGTAAATTGACGGTTTTTGCTTTCAATTGCTGGTAAAACTGACTTGCGCGTTTTAAAGGAGTCTTTTGTGAATAATCTCAACTGAATTTATTCTCCGGATTTGTTTTCCAATTGCTGGTACAACTGACTTGCGCGCTATTTTATAGGAGTTTAGTTTCTCGTTCAGGCCGTAGCCATTTTTAAATGAGATTTTTATGTGAAACAAGCCCCGTGAGACCTAATGTTCTTTCAAATGAAAATTTCAATAACTTCTAAATTGCTAAAAAAAAACAACAATATTTTAAAATAATTCTACCAATTTATATCAAGCATCAAATATGTTCCACTACTGCCAGATTTAATTCAGGTCTGAAAGAGTTAACCTAGATTAATCAATATCAACGTCTGCCATCATTAGAATGATGTGTCCTTGATTTTACATAAATAATTCGCAATGATCTGCAGTCCGTCATTAAAATCATTGAAACCGAAAGTAATCGTAGCGTATCTCGGAACTATAATACAATATCAACAGTTAGTAGTAGTTAGTGCTATTTTTAAGTGTTACGCCACGGGCAGGCAGCAGGCACGGTAATAATACTAGACTATATGCGCGAGCGAAATTAATGATACGTATGACACAGTGCGCTGTGCTTTGGTAAATGAAGAGTTATTTTTAATAGAGACGTTAAATGAAAATAGCCAATGTCCCAATAATTGACTCGCCAACGGGGAAATTAAGAGATGGGATATCAGAGACTCGGATATATATTAGACAAAGTCCAGAAGTGAAATTTACTGAACCTGTTGAACATGGGATGAGGTTAACCGCGCGAAAATTACCTTGATGAGTTCTGGCCAAATATCCATATAAAAACAAAGGAATTGATCGAACCACAATTGATCGAACCACAGTTGAGAGGTTAAATGAAAATAATAATGAACAAAAATAGTTAAAAGATAGCCCGTTGAATAATTTTCTTACTTCGTTGTTTCCTCCCTTGTACAACATGAATCGCCTCAAAACCCAAATTCACTCACTTTCCACACAGCATCGGCATTGATGCCAGTGACCCCTGTGTGGAATTAATACACATAAATGTTTAATAATAATTAATAATTTGTAAAGCACCGTTTTGTGAAAAATCACCTCAAGGGCGCTGTAAAATTTACTAATTTTATTATTTACAAACAGATACAGAAAACATAACTTACCTGGAAGGTCACTTCTGATAAGCACACTTTATTCTTGGAGAATATACGACTTTGTACGCAAAGGACACTATATTTAAAACACTGGACATTTCATGATTTTTCTAGGACCTTTACATTTTACCTCTGTAGAATTTAGGACAATTTAGGACTCTTTAGGACTGGACAATTTTTATAAAATGACGTTAAAAAGCTTAAAGTTCTTATTAGCTTACTTTTTTACACAATTACTTAATTATTTACAATGTCGCGGGTTGTGAAGACAAGGAAGGTGAAGGTGAAATTTTTTGACTTTGGTCTCATTTCAACCTCTCGGAGACAATAAAACAATATGCGCATTTTGGAAAGGTTGCAAAGCTGTGAGCAGTAAGGAGGGGAAATATGAAGGTTGCGGAGCACCCGACAATTCAAATATTGTCTCTAAAAACTTTTAAAGTTATTTCCAGCTATATTACGATTCTGAATGCCTTTGGAGCGTAATGGAGAGTACGCTATATTTAAATCTGTGATTTCACAATACTTACGGACGTTGTTTCCAATACTATTGATCAACTGTTGAGCCGAAATTTTGGCTCAACGCTCCTGAATCGCACAAAATGCGTTTCCCAACGCAACTCTTCGACCAACAGGCGAATCTAGCGTTACTAAACAAATCACTTAGCTGATCGGAGACTCAGATTGATCGATAGAAAAGTTGGGAACAACGGCCGTTAGAGATTACCATTATAAGACAAAACTATTATAAATTTAATTGATTAATTGTTCAGGGATGTGAGCACGCAAACTCGTGCTTCCAATAATGCATCTCCCATAATGCTAATACCTCCCCCAAAAGCATTACCTTACACGCCGCTTATTTTCGTCCAAATATTATGTTAAAAAGGAAAATTTAAATAGAAAAAAGACATCTTCAGTAGGGAAAGCCAAGACAAAAGGTACCTAATGATAAAGCGGAGAATTATACTACTGGAAAGAGATAATAGGTGCCACATAAATTTTCAAGTAAAGGTATGTGTGTTTGTGAGGGTATCTACCTATCGATCTATTCATTAATTCGGACAGCAGTTCAATTAGCATTCAAAACCGTATTCCAAAACGAACGTGCTAATTTGCGACGGTTTCCAATAATTCATTCGTGTACACAATGAATACAAACTGCCGAATGCACGTTGGAATTTAATTATTATCGTTGAAAGACCTCGGCAAAAGAGAAAAATAAACAAATCGCAGCAACAGCCAACAGTGAGTTACGTTGGCGATAATTTAGCTGTTTACTTTCTTCTGCATAACGTAAATATTGTTATTGTTTATTATGCAAACCCGGGTGTGTGTGTGTTGGCTGGGTGATTGATTGATGTGGTTGAATGAATTCAAAGTGTTGCTTGTATACTTGTACATTTCCATCTGTTCGTTCAACAAACGCGTACAGTTATGTTGCAATAATTACGGTGCAAATTAAATGTAAAAAAATAACATGTTTGTGTACTGATAATGGGGAGTTTTTTTAACACATCGATTATAATCATTGAATAGACTGTAGATACGTTTTTTAATGCATGTTTTTTTACTAGAAACATGTAGCAATCTAACAGTATTCAATTTCCTATTCATGCATCGAACGTACCGAACTTTCATACATTTCTTGCCATGAACAACTTTATCTACAAAAAATATTACTTAATATTATAAACGCAGTTTGTATGGATGCGTGTGTGTGTTTGTTACTCTTTCACGCAAAACTACTGAATGGATTTTAATGAAACTTTACAATAATTCAGTTTATACATCAGAATGACATATAGGCTATAATTTATAAAGCTAGCTAGGAAGGAGCGCGGGAGGGGAACGGGCAGCAAGGGAAAGTGATTCAGTGAGAAATGTATTTCTTTGAATATGGCATTGCAACGCTTGTCGGGAACCAGCTAGTATTCAAATAATTCTAGGTTTTAAATCAAATTTTACATAAAGTTTCTTCTACGAAAAAACATACCAATAATTTGTGGATAACCAAAGAATTTAGGATAGGAAAATAATTTCCCTCGGGGTCTAAGTCATCTTTAGGGATGCTGTGTGGAGGATCTTTTTTTAAGAAGTAAACAGTGGGGTTGAAGAGAACCAGAGGAGAGAAACACAGAGGCCGCAAAATCATTCCAGAGTCGTGCTGTTGAACTCAAAAGACGAGTAGTACCTAGAAACGACGCGTCCATGCACCGGTGCCGAAGGGATCAATGACGCTAATTCCTCGGAGCATTTGCCATCGAAATGCCGGTAGAGCAAGGAAGTGCCACACATTTTTTTACATGAACTCCACACAGGAGGCTTGAGGAAGATAATTTCCCTCAGGGCCTATTTCATCTTTGGGGATGCTGTGTGGAGGGTATTTTTGTGAAAATGTGGGAGAGAACCTGGGTCTTGATTCAAAACTATTCAACAAGGGTCTCGTCACGAGCTGTTAAACTCAAAGAACGATTAGTAAAAGCGACCCGTTTTCATTGACAAATCTCAACCGTGTACAAATGTTGGACGCGCGTTTGGCGTTTTTTTCCGACTTTGAACCAATGCCGAAGGAATGAATGACGCTAATTCTTCAGAGGATCTTCCATTCTAATGCCGGTAGAACTAGAATAGCATTTCCTTGAACTTCCCGTGAAGATTTATTGTGCATTTTTATTTTTCATTTGCCCGTCTGGGCATTTTGATGTTGATCAAAAATATTAATGGGCCTCACACTAAACATACAGCTGTTTTAAGATTGTGATGATCAACCATTATAAATTGATTTTTAATATGTTTGTATTAGGTACTACCTATAAAAACCCACATAAAACTTGTTTCAATATAATTCTGAACCCCAAAATCGTTTTTATTTCAGTTAGATCACTTCCCATAGTGTAATACTGTCACTGTAGTCTGAATTACACAATCCTCCGTGGAAATAACTTCAATGCCAGACTAACCCGTTCACAGCACTTCCGGTGATAGTCTGCTCTCCTGATCACAGAATTGGTCCAGACTGCTTTCAAGTTCCCGGCAGTTCGACCGTGCGAATTTCCGGGTCATTTGGTCGACGGCCAAAACACTGAGACAGCTTACGAGATGAGTTATGAGACAGGACGATTGATGCAGATAGCACTAGATTGGCCCTACATTTGAAGAATTTTGAACCCTAAAAGTGATTATGATAATATTTTAATATCATCTGGGAACACCAAAACAAATAATTAACGGATGAAACACCTACAATACCTTGAAAGACCACAATTAATGACCATATTCATTAAGTAAGTAGCCTACCTAGGTTCTTTCCAACCTTTCTCTCTCTCTCAGCTCCTTCCCTTCCCCACTCCATTTTGCTGCACAACGTACCCCATTTCGATAATATCACAGTCCCACTAGCTCCAGAGAGTTGGTAGCAGTTGCGACTGACGCGGTAGGTATTCACAATTAAAAAAATATATAATTAGGTACCGTATTTCCAATTCTTCAAGTTAACAAACCATCAAGGTATAACACGAATATTATTAAACAGCGTGTTATAAGACATACTTGATTTACTTTAACCAGTGATTCCTGACATTTTTGAAATTGTGATTTTTTTTCTACTTAAAACACGAAAGAAACTAGTGAATATTCAACAATCTGGGGTCGGAATGAGTTGGGCGCTTACTCGGCTGATTAGTGATGATGACAAGAGGAAAAAAGTATTTTTGTTTGGTTTTGAATAAAAGAAATAAGAAAAAAAAACATTAAAAAAAATCAGAGCCAAAATTTCATTTATATTTTTTACTCCAATTAATGTCGGAAATCACTGGTTAATTACGTCCTGTAACACATGTGTATACAAAGAAATCAAATATATTGTATTTGTTTATTAAAAATCACAAAAATCAATTTTTCGCGGGAATAAGAAAGACGCACCAGGCACAGCTTTTCATCCTAAGTGGACTGAATGCCACTTGAGACCCCGCAATATGTATTGGTACATGCGTCTCTCTTCAATCACATTCATAAACCGTTTCATATTCTCCTGTTATTCCGACTCCTGAAATGACTACTCAAATGACCGTGCTGTTTTCCAATTCTTCCTGAGGCCATACACTACACATATGTATGTTCACCCTTCTACAGAGCCATATATCAACAATACTTTTGCCACTAATCTCTAATAGTCCTAAATTTTCCAGTATTTTAAAATAAATATCAACTCTACTTTTGCCACTAATCTATTCATAAATGTAATACTAGGGTAGCAAATAATGTAAAATCATGCAATGTCCAATGTGTTAACTGTAATGTCCTCCGCGTGCAAAGCCGTATCTTCTCCATAAACTTTCTAATTAAAGTGTGTTTATCGGAAGTGACCTGCCAGGTAAGTATGTTTCTGTATCCATTTATAAATAGTTAAATTAGTTAGAACCTAAGCATTCCTAATAAATTGTACAGCGCCCTTGAGGTGATTTTTCACAAAAACGGCGCTTTATAAATTATCCAATTATTATTATTATTATATAGCAACTCAGCTGGGGCAGAGCAAAGACGTTACATTGGGCAGAGGCCATTCAAGTGTGTCCTTGCCATTGGTTAGGAGCCACAGGACGTGAAATAATAAAAGTGAAACTAATAAACTAAAGCAACAAGACTGCTGACTGGTGAGTGCTGAGTGCAGTGCACCCAGGGACCCAGGAGAAATGGATCAGTGGAACGGTCTGACCCGTTTCGAGTTTTGTTTGCCAAATGAAACTCTATACGCGCGAGAAACTCAAGCAAACGCCAGCAATATCGCACTGAAGCAGGCGAGGTAATGTCACTTCCTATTAGTGATGGGAAAATCATAATATAAATAATTTCATTTCTGAATAATCGTTTGTTTATAGGAACAAGTAATCAAAAAAAATATTGTTAAGTAGGGCCCGGATTAATATGTAAGTACATATTTTTAATTTACACGATTTTCGGTCTCGTATGTGTTCTCTACCCAGATTATCATGTATAGATTGTGAAAAACTAATTTTATTTTCCATATTTTTCCATATTTCATGGTTAAGTCCATATTTTACAAAAAATATCACAATTATCCATATTTTCGATTTTCATATCATAAAACATGAGTTAGTTCACAAAAATTGATATAATTTAATAATTTTATGTGTTTGTATTCTCGCCACCGGCCGCGCGTGTTTTATTTCTCTCGCGTATTATTCGTCGTAATTTGATTTTTGATTCTCTTTAAGGCGGTACACAATCCTAATAATTTTTGTACGCTCAAAACTTACATTTTAATCATTTCCGGCGAATCCGTAACTAAAATAACTTTTTTCTTTACATGCCGCACAAGAAATGCGAATTATTTATATACTAGATTAATAAAAACAGTACCTTACCATTAATATATTTTACGTACAACGATTTGAAAACTATATAACCCGTTTTTCAACTATAAAGTTAGCGGTAAGCACCAGATTTTATTTTTCTAGACGATGAATTAATAATTTCGGGAGGACAACATGTGCTTACATTTTTAATATTTGTAGCACGTTCTTCAGAATTAATTAAAATCAACGCTGCAGAAAGGTCGAATCTCCAGGCCTGGTAGGGTGAATTCGACCGTACGTTCGTGCAATACGCCGTGCCGCGGCGTATATTTGTTTACACGCTTTCTTCACTTACGTCGTTAAGATTCCCACATTATTTGTCTTCTTCCTCTTTTCTTTGATACGGCAAATTCGACAGTAGGTTCGTCCAGAGCACCGGTCGCGAGTTCAATTTGTATACACGGTTTCTTTACTTACGTCGTTAAGATTCTGAATATATTTTAGGGTATATTGTCATCTTAATAATAATAATAATAATAATTGGATAATTTATAAAGCGCCGTTTTTGTGAAAAATCACCTCAAGGGCGCTGTACAATTTATTAGGAATGCTTAGGTTCTAACTAATTTTACTATTTATAAATGGATACAGAAACATACTTACCTGGCTGGTCACTTCCGATAAACACACTTTAATTAGAAAGTTTATGGAGAAGATACGGCTTTGCACGCGGAGGACATTACAGTTAACACACTGGACATTGCATGATTTTACATTATTTGCTTCCCTAGTATTACATTTATGAATAGATTAGTTAGAATTTATATATTAATTTTATTTAAATGGGCCAATTTCACGAGTTGTTGAATTTTAGATAAGGCTTGGTAGAAGAGAAGATTTTTGGTTAGAGAGGGACAACCAAAAATATGTGATCTAAAATCTAAAGATCCCACTTCTAGACCACAGGATATAAAATCGGGGAAGTCAAGGACGTGAATTTTAAAAAGGTGTGAAGGGACGGAACAATGCCCAATTCTCAATCGAATAAGTCAGGGAATTTATTTTTTGGAAAAATGAGGGAATTGTTGAAACCACGGTTTTGATAGAACGGTCCTTTGTATTGAGGCACAGCAGGCTCCATTGGGCCAATACTCCACCCAAACATGGCGGGATCTATTTTTGAGGAAGGAAAATTATTAGCCAATAATTTAATGTTTTTAACTCCGTACTATCGTAATAGGAATACGCAAATAACCACAACATGATGTACAACCCCAAGAAAGCTAATTGCATTCCACCATGGAAAAAATCCCGAGAAGATGCTCCCCGTACAACTTAACGAGGAAACCATAAGCACATCCACGAATATAAAATACTTGGGGCACATCATCACTGAAGAACTCTCGGATGATGGTGATGTTGAACGACAGAGGAGAAGTATCAGTGTTTTGTCAAATATGATAGCCCGAAGATTCTTCCTATGCAGCAATAATGTTAAAAAAACATTATTTAATGCATTCTGCACTAGCCTGTATACATGTGAAACATGGTGTCAATACCGAGTAAGCTCAATGGAACGTCTCCGGATCCAATATAATGATGCGTGCAGAATCATATTTGGATTCGGAAGGTATAGCAGCGCTTCAACAATGTTCACAGAATTAGGACTCCGTGGATTCGCCAGTCTGATGAGACACCGGGTCACTAGAGCCAGGATGCGGCTAATGGCCTCCAACAACACGTTGGTGACCGCAGCCTTCCAGCACCAAGCTCCACTCCTGAGTGAGCGATGGGCCCGAGCGCACTCAAGATCACGCCCTGCATAATAATTGATTATTTATTTTTTTTATTATTAATTTTTATTACTATTATTATTTTTTTTCTATTTATGTTCCTATTTCTTTACTGTGTAAATATATAAATATGTATAACTATATGGGACGTGTGGGATTGCACTATCCTCCCCAAATCCTGGAATAAAGATTATTATTATTATTAAATTTCATCTTCAAGCTTTAAAAAACAGAAGGTTTGATCAAACTTTGACTTTTATAATATTAATAACTTGAGTACAATTTTTAGTCAAATGACCCAACACTGTTTACACATTGTTTATAATTTGTTTTGAGTACCTACCTAAAAGCAATACTGTGCATATTATTTTAACGTTAAAATTAAGCTCAAACAATGCCATTTTGTTTGGTGGCACACAAAAACTGCAAATTTCTGCATAACGATAAGAAATCAAGCAGCAAACTTTAAAAGTATTAGAATCCGATCAACGTTAAAACCATTATCCCTAATTAACACCATTAAATTCAATTAATCAAAAATCAGTCTTTATAATCTCGCCTACCTACATGAAAGCGATATAACTGTAGTTACCTGGAAATGGAATGAGAAGTCAATCGTTCAAGTTGTTCTTGCAGCGGCGACAGTTCATCAGGTAAATAGGCATCTGCGGGTAAATCTGCCCACTGCCCACGGCCCACCGAGAACAAGGCTCGAGCTGGTCGGGTGTGTTGTGTTGAGAGAGCGGGCGGTAGGCACAGTAAAACCACCGCCTGTAAGGTAAACGAACGGTCCAGCCGAGTTCAGATTACCGCTAACCCGGAGAGGATGGACACGACCAGAGACCAGACGTGATGTACCGTGAACAGAACGAGCCGAGGTGAGAGAAGAGCGATGCTTGTTGTTCTGGTACAGGGTACTGTACTGTAAGGCAAATCATTTTGAAGAGGACATGTTCGAATCCATTTGTGCACACCAATATTACAGAAAATTTAAAAAAAGTTTTCTAAATAGCATGGTTCACCCGCCAGCAGTCCCCTCTTAGAGCTAAACTTAAAACTCATCTTACAACTAAACGTAAAACTCAAAAAGTTTAAAAAAATTTTACCTTTGCCTTTACAGCCGGCGACCTTGTGCAAAAACTCTACTATTGGCACTACTACTAAATTGTAAAATCATGCAATTTCCAGTGATTTTAACGAAGTCGTTTCTTCTCCAAGAATAAAGTTTATAATTAAAGTTTTTTTTTTATGTGACCTGCCATTAAAATATGTTTTCTGTATCTATTTGTAAATAATAAATTTAGATAGAGCCTAAAAATTCTTAAATTCGTAGCAACTTGTACAGCGCCCTTGAGGTGATTTTTCACAAAAACTGCGTTCTATAAGTTAATTAACCAATTATTATGATTATTACTAAGGGTGTTTAACCAGCCAGCGGCCGAAAATCCACATTTCGTCGAAAGACGTTCTTACGATCGTACAGGGCGGTTCCAATGAGATAGATTAATTATTCGCCGTACCAGCTTTTTAAAATTATAACTGAATATCGATTTTATATCATTCCAAAAATGCTTTAATTTATACCTACATCGAAAAATGCTGAAAGGGGTGATGATAAAACTAATAAAATTATGTACTTTTTTAAATTTATTTTTATCATAAGTATTTTCAATAATGTCTAAGCAAAATAAGAATGTAAAAAAATCTGAAATATATTAGTTTGAAAGTGCGCAAATAAACACACAAACGGACCAATTTTCGTCAAGAAACACATGTGCTTACGTAATTATATATTGTTTAATGATTTATTTAAACTAAAATTAAAATTCTGAAACATGCGTTTCTTAGATAATGAATTGATTTATTTTACTGCATGATTATATGATGTGAAATGGGTATTGTATAATACAAAATATTTTTTGAAATTTTAACAAATCTGCCAACGACTTATGGTGTAACCTTATTATACTAAAAATAAACATTTTTCTTAAAATTTAAAACATGCGTTTGCTAGATAAAAGAACAATCTTTCGAAATCAATTTATAATTTTTTGTGGAAAAGATTCGAAACGTCTAAAATCTGATTCGAAAATGACAAAAATATTTCTGGTTTTATCTGGTTGTACCCTCTTAACCCGCAAACTCCCAAAGATACTGACATAAATAACTGATGAAATAAATTGGTTTGTGTGCCGATCTTAAAGGCATATATGATTTTTTACGCAATTGGTAAGCCCTGGCGAATCCAGGCCATTGTTGAGAATTTTAAATAACAATATTTGATAAAAAATTAAACGTTATTATGACGTTCCAATGAAAAAACGCAAACCAGAGCAGCACACGAGCGTTGCAACAATAATTACGCTACCTGTTCATTATTCATCAGTGTGTATTTCTCCATCATAAACTGCGAAGTGTTCAGTTTTCTGTTGAAATGTAGTTTTGGTCGTAAGTACAACTTGAAATCATTCGTGCAAAAGAAAATATCTGATTTTGTAAGTAATGTAAGTAATGCCTGGTTCATACGAGGATAGGACAATATTGTATTGGCCCAGTTCCGAACCTATTGTCCTAACAAACGCATTGTCCTAGAGAAAGACGGGCAGGCGATCTCCGCAGGACAATTTCTCATCTTCACCACGCCCGCGCGCGCCCTGACAGAACAATAGCCAGTCGCTCCACATGTTTGTATCGCTCCCTATTTTGGCGAAACGAGGCTTATAGCCTATTCACACCATTCATTTATCGTTCATTTCGTGATTTCATTCCGCCTCTTTCCCTCGAAATGAACCTTGTGAACACGAAAGTGAATAGAGACAGTTCCGAATGAAGCATTCCAACAATGTTGGAATGCTTCCTTCGGCACTGTTCACTCGCAACCGGAATTTAACATCACGTGACGCGAATGATGTGTGTGAACACTCAAGTGAACAGTCTTTCACTCGCAAATTAGTCGGCCGAAATGTTTTGGCGTGAGGACGAGTAGCCGGAGCGGCTTAAACGTCAAAATGCTCCGTTTAGTTCGCTTTTCGAAATAACTCCTACACGTCTCATAGAAATCGTTGTTTCTCCCTTACTATCATAGTGAAAAATATGATCTAAACGGTATTGGAAAGAGAAAATAATGTTCTATATATTCAATATAACGATTAACCACAAACGAATACGAATGTACACACTTCTATGGAACCAAAGTTTCTGATCGAATTTGAAAAAAAAATTATGAAACATTGTGAATTTTTTATGAATTATTTTTATATGAAACGATAAAAAAGTGAGGTGACAGAAACGTTTATAATTTATTTGTCTAACAAAATAAGTGTGTGTTTTTATATTTCTTTTGTTAACCAGTAATTTTAGTTAGAATAAAAAGCAAGGAGAGCCATTGTTTAAACTTTTAAAAGTTTATATTAAAAACTATTCTATTTAAAAAATTACGTGGTTACTTCTAATAATAAATTTTGGAAGCATATTTCATCACCTTTCCAAAACAGTTTTTAGTTTTTGGATATGTTAATAAATATTCCATTTATATGGATTTTATTGCAAGCCGAGGCCTATTTTGGAAAAAAAATATTTTCATGGTGCAAAAATAGTGGTAGATATCAGTTTTCAGGTTATTATTTAACCATATGTTCATTTTATGGTGCTGAAATTTATTTACTGATTACAAGAATCGCCAATTTCTCGTAATTTAGTTCGACGTTATCGGAAATGTCAATTGAAATCGTAAATATTCCCGAACATAGCCGTCAGCGCCGGACGAATTCCAATGCGGCCGCGACTACTCTCGACGACTTCGCAGCGAGAATGTCGAGTGAACTCTTCCTTCGAAGGAACCGTGTGAACACTCGGTGAAACGAGAATGGAACATTTCATCGAGTAAACCTTCATCCGAGTGAACCTTGTGACTTCAGCATTAGTAGCAATTCAAAAGCTCTGGTGACATGCATATTTTATTTATTTATTTAACGCCCAAAGGGCTGTTATATGTTTGGTAGTACAATTAATTCATGACAGATGATTTTTAAACAGATAAAGAAATAATAAAAATAAAATTAAATAAAAAAGCACACAAGTCATAAAAATACAGCGATTTCATAGGTTTACAAAGATACAGATATGTTAAGGAATGGTTTTGGAATAAGTTTTTTACAAGATCAACAAAATTCGCAAAGTTTATGTTAAATATGTCAACATCACCTAAGTACTGATTTCCCATAGTGTGAAATCTTTGTTTATCGGAGAGCGGGCAATGCAGTTTCGCTTACGAATACTACAGTAGAATAGTATATTTCGTCGTGTAGTTACCGTCGGTATACGTAAGTTAATGAGTGGCAGGAGTTCGCAACAGTCAAATTTATACTCCTGAGGATCTTCCTTTTCTAATTCTTTAAGGATCATTCCTGAATCCCGGTGAAGATCTGCGCCCCATCCAATTCTAAATCCAGCTTTTTTTTCATTATTGAAGTAAAACTTCTTTAGCCCCGTTAGCGATTTGAAATTAAGATGAAACGGAAATGCGTCACAACTCAGTTCTACACAAATACTCGGTTCTAATATAATGCGGTAAATTCCCGCTTCGGCGCGGGCCTTCGATAGCGCAGCGGCCAGAGAGACTGACATCAAGCGAACGGAAGTTCGAATCCTACGAAATCTAAAAAAAAACATTTTTAGTTTGTGAAATCAATGTCCAATCTACAAACCACTTTAAAATAAACAGGCAAATGAAAAGAAAGCGACTTCTAGCGACTTTTTAGTATCGCTTCTACCGCGTGTGAATTACAAACTCTGATTTTTTTCTTATTTAGTTCGTCCTCCAACAATTCCAATAAATATTTGCATAAAAGATCTAACATTTTTCGCGAACTCTACGGTAACGTGCGTCGTCATGTGTCCATTTTCGCAGCATTTATTTGTAAGCTTTTGTAATTGCCATTGTCCCACATTGTCTTGTCCTGTGCGGTCGAGCCTGTTCACGTCTGTATTGTCCTCGTGTGAACTTGGCATAAGTATCTACGTTCCAAGTTGCAAATAACGTATCGTGCATCCGACTGGTACGATAAAAATAAACATCCGTTAATTTTTTTTTTACAACTCAACAATTTTTAACTTCCGCTTGCTTCCGTTCGAAAAGTCTATGTTTATTGCTAAAGTTAATGTAATATCTCAATGAAATCGTTAAATTATAAACAAAAAAATATTGCAGTAATCAATCACTTGTTTATTCAGTAGACTTTTACTCTTTAGGTGACCATGAAAAACAATTAGAAATTTTTGTTTGGACACGTAGAGCGGATTAACGAAGAAAGGAATGCAAGGAGAATATGCGAAGCGATAGTGGAAGGTAGAAGAAATCGGGTACGCACGAGGAGTGTGCCAATACTATTTAATCATAAATCGAAAACTGGAACTTTTTAAATGTGAATACCGCACAATAGTCCCAACCGCTCCCAATAGTTTGGATGCAGTATTTATACCAATGAAGAGGCCGTTAAACTACACAGGACTGACTAGACTGTATTCAGGACCTCAAACAGGGCGTTGAGAGACCTGACTTACCTTTTAACCCTTGACTTCTGACTTTATTTGAAGTAAAAACCAAAATAAAATTTTGGTCTCCGGTGAGTTTTTTGTTTTTTCAGCTTTTTTCCAAACACAAACCAATACACAGTTCAATACCTACTGATTTTTTTTAAATGTTATTGAAAGGAAGGAGAGGTAATTCTGGGAAGGAAAAGGGTAAGAGGGGTGGGTAAGAATTTGGGGAGAGGTCAAAAGATCTCCCTCGACCAGTCTCCCGATCCGACCAGCCATGAAGCAGGCGGGCAGATAAGCCGCCAAGACCCGGACAAACCGCACCCCAGATTTGCACCGGGCATCCCTCACTTCACCAAACCACTTGGGGTGACCAATGACAAAGGTGTTAAACTAAGTCATGTAATAATAGGTAGGTATATTTTTGTAAGGCAAATTTTATGCCACGCTTTTCCAAAGAGACGAACTTTAAGTTCGGCTTTGAATTCAGTCGAGCTTATATTTTTACTTTTTGTTCAAGAGGGAGTTTATTCCAAGCGTTAGGTTCTGAACTCGAAAAGCGCTATCTCCGAAATGCACTTTTGTTCCTTCTACCTTCCGAGTTTTCTTCGTTCATTCGTCAGAAATTATATAAGTAAATTTTGATTTTATATAAAGCCATAGTTCTTAATGTTGACTATATAATAAGGTGCTTATCTAATCGATGCTGGTGGAATATGGGAACATTTCAATTTTAAAGTTGCGTTCTCTGAAATTCCTGAAGAAAAATACGTAAAAATTTGAAGACGCCGATTAATATATCCTCAGGGCCTATGTCATCTTTGGGGATGCTGTGTGGAGGGTTTTTTTTTAAGGAAAGGAAGGATAGGAGAGTTCTGGGAAGGAAAAGGGTTTAAGGGGTAGGTAGGAATCTGGAGTTCAGTATGTCCTGGTCATCCGCCTCCAAGACCTAGACAAACCTCACCCCATGAACCCGGGCACCCCTGCTAAATCACCAAACGTAGCGAACCACTTGGGATGATCTATGGTAGAGGTGTTGGTTATCCAATAAAGGTTCCCGGGGCGGCGGTACCCATTCCCGCCTCCCAAATTGTAACGTATTGTATACGTGATCCATAGACTTAAATAATGTTTCTAAAACGCAATCAATTGATTCCGTTCGAACTTTGAGAAACGAAAATGGTTGAAATGTGAATAAAGACCTGATTAAATAATTTAATCCCATTTAGTGCCAAAAAGGAAATGCGGACCGCTAATGCATATTTTGGTTAGAATTTCAATTCAATATTGACAATTTATTAATAGCGTTTACAAATACATTTACACAGAAGATGGTTGATACAATCACTAATTAAAGACAAATACAACATTGATAACATAATGCTTACACATACATTACATTCATACACACATACACATACCATACATTAAATAGCAGTAATAGGTTTTTCTAACAAGTTTTCAGAATAGTAAGTTTATACAACTTGCCAGCGTATATCAAAACTGCGCTATATAAATATAACGTTATTATTATTATTATATCGATTTCTTTATTATTCCATGTCGATATCGTTTCGGTTGTCATCGGGGAAACCGTGCTCGGGACATCGATATAAAATCATCGGAAGTTACATCTATCGATCCGATATTGTAAAGTTATCGATTTCACTGGTAAGTTCTGTTATCTTCACTATATATCCATTTGACGTTTAATTTTGTGTGATACATGGTCTTGATATTGAATACCGTTTTACTTTCGATCCGGGAATAATCAGAAAAGCGTTAAATTAATTACATGTTAAGTTCTTATAGGAAAAATTATATTTTATTAACCCACGTCAAGGAGCAAATGTCATGAATTCATTTCTGTTGACATTTTGAAAGTCGATACCGCTTCGCTACACACCGATATTAATAATTATTACATTTGGTGTTTTGAACTGAAATAAACACAAAGCACTCTTTTTAGGATCAGTTCTAACATTGTTTTAGTTGTCTATGTTATCTTCGAGTCACATGGTGACGTTTACGAGTTGTGCCGAAGGCGGCAGAATCACTATTTTTGCGAGAGCTCCTCAGACAAAAACTAGCTTCCCAGTTATAACGACGTTTGTCCTCTTAAACTATATTTGTAAAGCACCAAACAATAATAAACAGTTTCTGTGACCTCAAAGATCGGTTAAGTCTTTTAATCTTTACAGAATAATAATAATAGGTAATGCTTTATTTATATAGCGGATTTTTGGGTTATTTCAAGTGTGCTTAAGTTTATTAACTTAAAAATAATGTTATAGGGTTCCTTTCGAATATATTGATCAAATAATATTAAACAAAGAATATATAGTATTTACAAAGCAACGCCTAGATAAAAAAAATTAACAATAACAGTGCTGTTTTGGCACAGGACGATAACGGTGCCATTAAACAAGAATCATTAAAAAAATAATAATATAGAACAGGAGGCAATTTACGTTTTGAAATGATAAAAATTCGGAGTGCACAAAGCATAAGAGTACAGTAAAGAGGTAACCGAAACAACAATTACCGGAAACTTATGGAACATAGCTTATTAGAGAATATTGAAAAGGAGATAAGATTCATATGATTTTTTTAAATAAGTTTGTTTTTAAAGCCCGTTTAAATTCAGCCAAGTTCTGGGTATTTGTAAGAGCTGAGAGAAGTTCATTCCAAATGAGCGGGCAAGTTGCGCAAAAGTATTGATCATAGTAAACGGCTCGATTATTAAGAGCGTTTAACCAGCCAGCAGACGAAAATCCACATGTCGTCGAAAGTTGTTCTTACGATCGTGCAGGGCGGTTACAATGAGAAAGATTAATTATTCTCCGTACCAGCTTTTTTAAATTATAACTCAATATCGAATTTATTTCAATTCAAATTAGCTTTAATTTATACCTTCATCCAAAAATGCTGAAAGGCGTGATGATAAAACTATTAAAATAATGTACTTTTTGTAGTTATTTTTTGATTATAAGTATTTATCATTTTTCAATAATGTCTAAATTTAATAAGAATGTTAAAAAAATCTGAAATATATTTTTTTGTAAGTGCGCAAATAAATACACAAACGGACCTATTTTCGCCAAGAAACACATGTACGTACATATTTTTTAATGATTTTATTGAAACTAAAATTAAAATTCTAAAACATACGTTTGCTAGATAATGTATTGATTTATTTTACTGCATGATTATATTATTTGAAATGGGTGTGGTATAATACAAAAACTTTTTTGAAAATTGAACAAATCTGCCAACGACCTACGGAATAACCTTATTATACTAAAAATTAAAAAGTTTTCTCAAAATTTATTACATACGAATGCTAGATAAAAGAACAATCTTTCGAAATCCATTTATATTTTTTTGTGGAAAAGAGTCAATACGTCTAAAAACTTTTTTGAAAATGACGTATTTCCGGTTTTCTCTGGTTTCCCTCTTAACCTAGAAAGTTCGAATAAGTACTGAAGATACTGGCCCAGTACTAATAAAAAAAAATATCTCTGTAGATTATTCGAGACCGCATACAGCCTCAAATTGTAGTTCAGATAAGTTCGTCATTCAAACGCAGATCATGATAATTGTATTAGTTTATAGACATTTTACTAAGCAATTGGTCTGCTCGAGAGATGAAGATCTCGCAAAGTTCCCAGTTGCGGTGAACAATAAATTGTCGGTAAAAAAATAGAAAAGCTTTAAAAAAGTGTGAAACTAAGCAGATACGTACAAACGCAGCTCACTCTGAGCATGCGCCACAATCTATTTTAGTAAAATGGAACCACGTTTGTTTACTACTGCCATGGCGGCTCTACATAAAGACAGTGGTAGATGATGAAATAACTAAAAACCATTGAATAATATAATGTGTTACACTGGAAATGAGGGTGACGCAATAGTTGATACCTTCGAAAGTTGGCCCCTGAAATTATAATTTTATTGTGAATTATTTACCAATTTCAGACCTAAAATCGACTTCAAAAACGCCTTTAATAATACGTTGGCATGGATATCAAACGAATTTATTTACAGTGTTGATGTACTTACACGCTGACAGTGTATAGAAAAGTACTCATAGTTTTATCTTTGATTCAATTAAATGAAAAAATGTTTTATACTTCTGTTATTCGACGGTACATTCTCCCTGCACACCCCCTTCGAGAACTTAGTTATGTTTTGTGTAAGTAGGCATATCTATTTTCTCTAAACCAACTGCATTTTGTATATAAGTGTGCCTGTCTCTCAAGAATCGGTAATGGCTTTAAAACCTACCATGAAATATAATGTTGTACAAATGTTTCGGATTAATTAGAGCATTTCGAGGACAAAACCATTTGACTTTTTGGAAAATATCAAATAGTACCGAAAATTTGGGAGGCGGATACGGGTACCACCGCCCCGGGAACTATTTATTGGATAACTATCACCACTGCCATAGTCACATCAGGTGGTTTGCTATGCTTAGTGACTTAGCAGGGGCCCGGGGAGAGGCATTTCTACGTCTTGTAGACGGAAGCTTTTGCCCATCTATTACGTGGCGAGCCGGATCGGGAGAGACTGCTTGAGGGAGACCTTTTTACATCTCCAGTCGGATTCTCTTGATGAATCGCCTTGCACCTCACTGGGAGTGATGGATTCATACGTTCTTCACTCCTAAAGACCCCCAGATCTACCCATCCCTCGTACCATTTTCATTCCCAGAACTTTCTTTCTTTCCTTTCCCTAAAAAGACCCTCCACACAGCATCCCCAAAGACAACATAGGCCCTGAGAGTTTTTTTTCCTGTTTAGAGATAATGCAAAATATTACACTATTGCGCACAATTTTTGAAATACGTATGTAGGTAGATTTGATTTCTTTCTTTCCTCATAGAATTGGAATTACGAAGTACATTATTATGAATCAATGATATTCATACAAAGTCTGAATCCTCACTGATCTGTAATCCAGCAGAAAGCCAGGAGTGAGGAGACGGTCTGGCAGACGTGGGGCGGAATTAGTACTAATTAATACATAGAAAGGAATTATTTGTTTTGACTAGCTCGAAGCATGTGGACCATCTGGTAACGTTATCGACCGTCGATACATCAAATCATCGATGCTGTATATATATACATATTGATTGATGAGATCAATCTCCGGATTTCAGGTGTGTTCGTCTTCGCCAATCTCCACGGAATTACGAAATTTCTATGATCGATAATATTTTATATAAGCTGAAGTCCCGAGGTTGTACAGCCTTTACACAGATTTTTTTACAGTAGTTCCAGACGGGAGGAACTGAGGTAAAAATTCCCTAAAATCGTAAGACGTCTTTGGAGATGCTGTATGGAAAGCCTTTTTAGGGAAAGGAAGTTCTGCGAAGGAAAAGGGTGTGAGGGGTGGGTAGCTTGGGGTCAAAGTGTCCAGGAGTGACGGACGAATGAATACATCCCTCCCAATGCGGTGCAATGCAATGGGTCGCGAATCCATATGGAGAGGTCAAAAGATTGTTTCGATCAGATGTCGACAGTGACCTTCCTCCTGTTTTGAAGATAAGTGTGGGCACTTTCATCAGTATAAGAATAAAACTGTAGATTTGTGAAAAATTCAATATTGAATTGATAATTAATAAACAGTAGATATTATAATATATCGAAGGCCTCTTGAATGCCATAATGGAGGGTATGACCGAGGGGACAAACTCTACTAGACGCCCACGCCGAGAGTACCTGGAGGACCTGAGGGTGCGCTGCTCATCATATGCAGACTTCAAAAGAGCCGCACAAGACAGGGAACAATGGAAGAGAATAGAGGAAATTGCTGCAAACCAATCCCAGGATTGAAACCAGAGAGAGAGAGATATTATTTAATACTTTTTGTATAAATATGTTTTACACTTTATACTTTTTTACACATGATACTTACATTACAGACATCGAACAGTAATGAATGTCATGTACATCAATTTTTTTCAATGTTTTCCGTTATCATTTTAAACTCTAGTAATTCCTGAAAAAACTGGTCACAAAGTAAAATTTCAATCAGATTCCGTTTGCAGTTAGTAGGTACGTTAGGGGGCATACATTAATTACTTGAGCTCAGAAGGGGGGGGGGGTCCAGTAAAATATCTCGTCTACTTGAAAAGAATTACGAAGTGGCCCAAATTTATCTCACCAAGGGGGGGGGGGGGTCTAAATTGAAAAAAAAACTGCTCACGTAATTAATGTATGCCCCCTTATACATAATTAAAGATTTATAATATCACGAAATGTATTTTATTGACTAACCCAACACGAAAGAGTAAGTTTGCTTGTTATAGCCTCGCCAACACCGTATACGAAATTAAAAATCTGACGAAAATAGGGAAGTCAACGTAAATCGAGAGTAAAGCATTTTTTTAATAATATTCAATAAAAAAACGCAATCCTTTTTCCCAGCACACACTCATTGCTTAATCAACGTTCATATATAAACTTGACAAGACTGACACCGTAGCAATTGATTCATTTGATAGTGCCATGTCCCCAGGGATGTTTGGAGTCTAGACATCATCTTTCATTATCAGTTGCTACTATCAATATAATATCGACCAAAACTAATTTTAAAGCAACGTTAAAAGCCATTCCACTTCCAAGAATAAAAGGTCGAATAAAAAACTGTTTTTTTACAATAGGTCCACACAGAAGGCCCTGAGGAAAAAGAATCCCTCAAGGTCAAAGACGATGGATCGAGAGAGTCAGGCTGGAGAGTTCAAAAATTCTCCCTCAACTATCTCTCCCGATCCGACCCGCCGTGCAGTAAGTGGGCAAACGCATTCGCGGCCAAGAGCTAAAAAAACACAACCCTATGAACCCGGGCATCCCTGCTAAGTCGTGAAACGTAGCGACCCACTTTGGGCGACTGCAGGGGTGGCAGGGGTGGTGGTTATCCAATAAATGGCCGTACCCGCCTCCCAAATCAAACTAATTGGTACGAACCAAAAATAAAAGTGCGTTTTTATTTTTATTTATTTATTTATTTATTTATAAGAATATTGTACATTGCATAGTTTTTTTGTGGTGTTTCATCCGCCATGCTAGGGATATCCCTGTGTTATGGCGGGTGAAGTTTACAGATTTGAAATTATACATTTGTAATGGTTGATAAATAAAATTAGAAGTTGTACAGATTAAATTAAATTGCAAAAATTTTTTTAGTAATAATAATTAATTAATTAATAATAATGAATAAATAATAATTATGATAATAACAAAAATTAGTAATAATATTGTAATAATAAGTTGATAATAATACATATTATAAGAAATAGTAATTTAATTATTTGTTAAATTAAGGAATTAAGGAACACCGTTTCTAATCATCATTTCTAGTTGTAAGGATCCATTGTGATAAATGTTTTTTAAAGGTGAGCGGTTGGGTTTCGGTTTTTAAGTTCTCAGGGAGAAGGTTAAATATTTTAGGAGCTAGGTATATGAAATGTCTTCGAGCTGACGTGGTATGTAGTGTCGGTACATTGTAGTGTCGGTTGGTAACTAACATTATATTTTTTTAATACATGATATCTAACATTATAAATCATAAGGAAAAAAAATATTTTATGGATTATTGACCGCTTTCATTAAAAAAAAATAGTTTGTTTGCGAAAAAACTTAAAATATAACAAGAGAGTAAGTAGGCGTAACCTTGACCTTTCAATAAGTCAGTGAACTTTGCAATCGGGCCGACTGACTTAGCGATAACAATAATCATAAATTATTTATTAATCAACATCAACTACAGTAACAACAGCGGTCAGTCGTGGAGTCATGGATGATTGGCTGTTATTGTCTATGGTAAGGAAATGGAAATAACAATATCATCTCATCAACATAATATCATTCTCCGCTCGGCAGTTTATGGAATGAAGCGTGACGTTGCAATCATTCCAATAGGTCAGTACGGTCGTACCGCTGATAGCACCGTCGTAACCTCTCCCTCTAATTTCTCGTAAATGATGCAAGTAGCGGAAATAAAGGATACTATACAGCTCTTAGCAGCCCGTGTGATTTTTTAAATTATTATATTAAGTTAAAAGAAATATTAATGTAAAAGCCCCGACAGAGGGCGTTAATAAATAAATAACATTTCGCTTTCTTAACTTAAGTACATAGTACATACCTATAGTATAAAGTAGTGTATAGTAAAGTAGTAAAATTTTTAATTTTGTTCTAACAACTTAAGTTTAATTAGTTTTTTTAAAGGTATTCTTTTCCATTTTTAGGTTATCTGGAAGGAGATCTTGTATGTGTACGCCCTCATGGCGAACGCTTCTCTTGCGGAGGCGTCTGCTAATATCGGACTAATATCTATGAGAACCAAAGCGAAGACGAATATCTACAGCTCAAACTGCTGACTAATATCTATGAGAAACAAAGTGAGGACGAATATCTACAGCTCAAACTGCTGACTAATATCTATGAGAACCAAAGGGTGGACGAATATCTACAGCACTGGCAGAGGTTGGATTTGCAATTATGTAATGCAATTATGTTGGATTTGTAATTATTGGAATAACGTAATATTGCGTATGCAGTTTAAAAAACCTTATTTATGTATGTATGTACATATGTAAAAATCCCTAATATCGGACTATTGGACACATTCCCCAACATACCCCAATTGGGGATGCCATAGTCTCACTGGCTCCAGACGGGAGCAGTTGAGATTCTTGTGTGGTATTCACTGTAAAAAAAAAAAAAAAATGTAGCTGATATATTTTTTTTTTACATAAGCTCCACACAGGAGGCCCTGAGGAAAATAATTTCCCTCGGGGCCTATGTCATCTTTGGGGATGCTGTGTGGAGGGTTTTTTTAAGGAAAGGAAGGAGAGGACAGTTCTGGGAAGGAAAAGGGTTTGAGAGGTGGGTAGAAATCTGGGGTTCAGTATGTCCTGGTCATCCACCTCCAAGACCTAGACATTAAGATTTGGGTTTTGTTTTAACAGCTTTCTTTATTTCGAGTGCTTCTAAATTATTTAGTCTGTTACCATGAGCATTTCTATGTCAGTTAGGTTAGGTTAGGTTAGGTTAGGTTGAGGTGCCGTGTAATGCGAAATAAATAAATATCTTTGTATTATGATCTCCATCTTTGTTCAATAAATTATTGTTCTCGTAAACAGCAAAATACGTAATATTATGCAAAAACTTCATGTACGTACTTTAAACGTTTAAGCCTTTACGTAATTAGTAATTACCTAATTACGTAATTGAAGTAATTTATGCTTTTCGGTACAACCTCTTGCCAGCTGCCCTCTGTAGATATTAGTCCAACCTACGCTCCATAGATATTAGTCACCACTGGGACCGTCATAGATATTCGTTCGACCTTAGTTCTGTAGATAATAGTCCTCACTCTGAAGTTCATAGATATTAGTCCAACATATGAGCTGTAGATATTCGTCCGACATACAGGCTTGAGATATTAGTATCTGGAGTCTTCCCTTGCCACTATCAGTCTTGATTGTATTTGTGTACTGTATTTATGTTGTCTAGTATAATGTTCATGTACTTGTGACGTTTTTATAAATGTTGTGTTTGTGTGTATAAGTTCATTTTGTATTTTATAGATTAAAGGCATAATATGTTAAATTCGTACAATGTTCTTATTTTCAGAAGGTTCATTTCCTGGTATAGTTTCACTGGGTTATTATTGAAGAGTTTTTAATTACTTTGTTCTGTATTATTCGTAAGTCGTTTAAGAATGTGTATGTGTTTAAGTATGTGTACGTGTATGTGTTTCCCCATATTTCTATTAAATAATTTAGGTGGTACTGGATTAAACTAAATAAAGCCATTTTTTGCTTTGCTTAGCGTACAACCTTGTTCCGTCAAGATTTATGAAAAAAACTGACGACCGCCAGGCTTGACGTCTGATCAAAAATGGCCAACATAACCCTTCTAAAATAAATCACAGACCTTTTACAGCATTTACTTTTTTTTCAAAGCCCCTGGAACCATTCATTGGATAACCAACACCTATGCCATAGTTCACCAAGAAGTTCACTACATTTGGTGACTTAAGGGCCTGCTACCCGAATTACTACCGATTTCGTACATATCTCCCTTAAGAGCGCTGCCGGTCGCTGCGAACATTTATGAATAGGTATTTTAAAAAATCTCTTTTATTTCACTCTCTGACAGTAGTCAGAATCGCGCTATAGATGTGTGAGTGAATGCAGGCCTTGTGTGTGTGGGCTACGCGCTTCACCCGTGTCGAATTATTATTTCTGCCGACCACGCATGTTCCAATCTGCAAATGTGTAGAGACAAGAACGCTCGCAGGGGCGTCCTATTGTAAGCGTCCTATGAATATGCTATTATAGCTACTTATCGTTGTTGCGCGCACAAAATATCCTGTGGGTATTTTAGAATATTAGGATACATAATAAAAAAAAAACCGAAAAAAAAAATTGGGGACCCATATTTTTATTTATTTTCATTAATTGTAGAGTTATTTTTGATACCATGTTTGGGTGAAAACAAGTGGGCTTAATATACATTTTTTTATTAAAACCGACAATTTTTTCTTAAATTTTGCATTCAGGATTTTTGTGCGCACTTTTTATGCACATATGATATTTTGTGTAGCAAACGTAGGAAAGGCAACTTGACCTTTCTCATAGGACCCATATCCCTCAGGCCTCGGGCATATTTTTTCATAAGGTCGAAATATTTCCGCTTTGCAATAAAATCCAAATAAATGGAATATTTCTGATAGTATCCGAAAACTAAAAATTGTTTTTGAAAGGCGATGAAATACGCTTTTAAATTTTGAAATCCGAAATAAACCTTTGCTTTTCGAATATAAAAATTTTGAACGCACACATAATTTTTTTTTTAAATGACTCATCTTACGTTTTTTCTAACTAAAATTACTGATAACGAAAAAAATAAAAACACGTACATATTTATTACACAAATGTATTGTTAACATTTCCGTCACCTCACTTTTTTATTGTTTCATGTAAAAATAATTAATAGATACAAAATTCCATAAGTTTCATAAACTTTGGTTTTATAAAGGTGTACAATTCCATTATTTTGTGGTTAACTTTTGAATTTGAATATAAAGTTTGATATTTTCTCTTTCTCTTTCGAACACCGTTTAAAACTTATTTCTCAACATAATAGTAAGGGAGACACAAGATCGATATGAGTTGTTCCCAAAGCTAACAAATAGCCGAGGGGGGGGGGGGGGGGGGGGTTAAATTTGGATTTGTGACCAAAACACCCAAATAAATTGAAAATGTATTTTTTTAGCAAAAGGTAGAGAAAATATCTTGTGCTGATAAATATGTTTTATTTTATTTATTTTTGTTTCAAATTACGAAATATTGGTCTTAAAAAAATGAATTTCGTATGATTTTGGATGCAACTTAATTTTTTGGTAATTTTTTGACAGTTAAATAGAAATATTAAAAAAAAATTTTTGCTTTACCTACTGAGTTAATATTGAAGAAAATATATATATTTTAATATTTAATATAGATGTATAATTGTACAGTGGAGTTATATAAATTACATATGGTGTACATACATAGGATACGGTTACATACTAAAATATTGTGCACTTGGGAGAAATTCGAAAAATCTAAATAAAATAGAGGTGAATATAGATTAATAATAAATAGAAAGAATGAGAAAAACAGGTAATTATTTAGTTAATTATCCTGATGAAGTTTGAGTTTCAGTTTATTGATGTCTTTGGTTTTTATTTCAATGGGAAGGTTGTTGAAAAACTTTATTCCTAAATAGATGTAATTGTTTTGCATTAGTTTGGTATTAAATTTTGGTATTTTGATGTTATCTTCATATCTTTTTGATTTTAGTTTAAAATTTTTTGATGATATTATCTTTGTAAATTTGGGTAATTGCATTTTTCTTGAAGATATTCTCTACTCGAGGCACCGTGAAATCTGCGAAAAGCGTTTCTGTTGGATAAGTGGAGGGTTTCTTTAGGATTACTTTAATGATTAGTTTCTGGATTACTTTGATCGGGGTTAGAATATTGTTGTATGACCCCCCCCCCCCATGCAATAATTCCATATTGAATTAATGACTGGATTAGTGCATAGTATACTCTTTTTAGATTGTTGAGATTATTATTATTTTTTTTATATGAGCTCCACACAGGAGGCCCTGAGGAAAATAATTTCTCTGAGGGCCTAGGTCATCTTTGGGGATGCTGTGTGTATATTATTAAAAAAACATTTCTTTGGGTAATTTTAATTTATGTGCGACAAATTTGAGTTAAAAAAATAATACGAATTCTTGCACACAAAAAGACTTTTTTTCTCATTTTAATTTTATAGTTTTATATTTTTTTTATATTTCTGTAGTATATAGGGATTTAATTTTATAATTTTATATTTTTTTATATTTCTGTAGTATATGTAGTATATTTTTTTTAAATAATTACCATTAATTACAAGTAATGGTCAGAGTTGCCTCTAAAATGATTAAAAAGATGAATTTTTGAAAAATGGGATATATTTGTCAGATTATTTAGGAAACCGTGGTGAATCAAATGGTGTAAACAAAAAAAAATTTGGTCGAAAACCTCACATGGGATATTTTGTGAATGCAACGACGATATTTTCTCAAGAGTTTTGAGAATAAATATATATATATATATATATTTTTTTATACGTTATTAATTTATCAAAAAAAACATTCTTGCATCTATTTATTATATACTTGATGTGGAAAATAACATAGTTACTATATTAAGCCAAATAATGTATATGCGGATATACAATTGGATATATGCATAATAATAATTATACCATAATAAAAAGTCATACAGCTTCATATGTGCTAGAGCTACAAAACTACACTACTTGGATGATTTTGACCACAAATGTTTAAAAAACTGGCGTAAAAGTACTAATGACGTGTAAGCCCATAGAAGGGTTCTCGAGAAACACAGAAATGCATTGATTGAAATTGCACAAACGAATTGGTTATGGCGACCCAGCTTGAAATGCTGCAAATGGGTCCAATCTTTGTGGCGTCATTTTTAGTTAAATGAGAACAAATAACTTTGTAAAAACAGTAATCAATATTATCAACATATTTCGAAAACAGAGTATTCTCTTCGTCAGGATAAGATTAATATTAAAAGACAAACAAGTATAGGCATATGAGAATTATAGACAAAATATTAAAGGGAGAGGTGATTAATTACTTAAAAATATCACAAAATGCAATTATACATATAAAATGAAATATAAAAATTATTTTTAAGTTAAATACCCTAAATAGAAAGAATGAGAAAAACAGGTAATTATTTAGTTAATTATTCCTGATGAAGTTTGAGTTTCAGTTTATTGATGTCTTTGGTTTTTTTTATTTCAATGGGAAGGTTGTTGAAAAACTTTATTCCTAAATAGATGTAATTGTTTTGCATTAGTTTGGTATTAAATTTTGGTATTTTGATGTTATCTTCATATCTTTTTGATTTTAGTTTAAAATTTTTTGATGATATTATCTTTGTAAATTTGGGTAATTGCATTTTTCTTGAAGATATTCTCTACTCGAGGCACCGTGAAATCTGCGAAAAGCGTTTCTGTTGGATAAGTGGAGGGTTTCTTTAGGATTACTTTAATGATTAGTTTCTGGATTACTTTGATCGGGGTTAGAATATTGTTGTATGACCCCCCCCCCCCCCCCCCATGCAATAATTCCATATTGAATTAATGACTGGATTAGTGCATAGTATACTCTTTTTAGATTGTTGAGATTATTATTATTTTTTTATATGAGCTCCACACAGGAGGCCCTGAGGAAAATAATTTCTCTGAGGGCCTAGGTCATCTTTGGGGATGCTGTGTGTATATTATTAAAAAAACATTTCTTTGGGTAATTTTAATTTATGTGCGACAAATTTGAGTTAAAAAAATAATACGAATTCTTGCACACAAAAAGACTTTTTTTCTCATTTTAATTTTATAGTTTTATATTTTTTTTATATTTCTGTAGTATATAGGGATTTAATTTTATAATTTTATATTTTTTTATATTTCTGTAGTATATGTAGTATATTTTTTTAAATAATTACCATTAATTACAAGTAATGGTCAGAGTTGCCTCTAAAATGATTAAAAAGATGAATTTTTGAAAAATGGGATATATTTGTCAGATTATTTAGGAAACCGTGGTGAATCAAATGGTGTAAACAAAAAAAAATTTGGTCGAAAACCTCACATGGGATATTTTGTGAATGCAACGACGATATTTTCTCAAGAGTTTTGAGAATAAATATATATATATATATATTTTTTTTTATACGTTATTAATTTATCAAAAAAAACATTCTTGCATCTATTTATTATATACTTGATGTGGAAAATAACATAGTTACTATATTAAGCCAAATAATGTATATGCGGATATACAATTGGATATATGCATAATAATAATTATACCATAATAAAAAGTCATACAGCTTCATATGTGCTAGAGCTACAAAACTACACTACTTGGATGTTTTTGACCACAAATGTTTAAAAAACTGGCGTAAAAGTACTAATGACGTGTAAGCCCATAGAAGGGTTCTCGAGAAACACAGAAATGCATTGATTGAAATTGCACAAACGAATTGGTTATGGCGACCCAGCTTGAAATGCTGCAAATGGGTCCAATCTTTGTGGCGTCATTTTTAGTTAAATGAGAACAAATAACTTTGTAAAAACAGTAATCAATATTATCAACATATTTCGAAAACAGAGTATTCTCTTCGTCAGGATAAGATTAATATTAAAAGACAAACAAGTATAGGCATATGAGAATTATAGACAAAATATTAAAGGGAGAGGTGATTAATTACTTAAAAATATCACAAAATGCAATTATACATATAAAATGAAATATAAAAATTATTTTTAAGTTAAATACCCTTATAGTATAGCAAAGTCATTGGAGAAGCTGTGTAGAGGATATTTTTAATGAAAGGAAGGAGAGGAATTTCTGGGTAGGTAAAAGTATGAAATGATGGTGGAGAGAGTCCGGCTGTAGAGATCAAAAGATCTCCCACTTCCAGTTTCTCCCAATCCGGCCCGCCACGCAGTAAGTGGACAAAATCATCCGCCACCAAAACCCATGCAGACCTTACCCGTGAACCCGGGAACCCATGCTCAGTCACCAAACATAGCGGACCACTTGGGGTGACCAAGTGGCGGGGGTGTTGGTATCCAATAAATGGTTCCCGGGGCGATGGTACCTATAACGCCTCCCAAATTAAAAATTTATTATAGTACTTGACATAAACAATTTTAATTTTGCACAATTTTAGTATGAAAGCTCGGTCAGTATTGGTATACCGCGATGAGTCACTGAACAGAAAAAAAAAACGAATAAAAAATATCGATTACTCGGGCAAGGACAACACTAGTCTACCGATAAAATTCGTTACATCACTACTTCGCTTTATATGTATTTGTCAACACCCTCGTTCCCCGGCCCCCCCAGGAGAACTGAGCGAAAGGGACACCTGCACGTCGGGCCGAAAATACCTAAATAAAATCTTCGAAATCGATGTTTTGTATTCCCCATTTTTCTTCTCCAAAACTGGACCGATTTTAAATTTTTTTTTCACTAACTGTATTAAAAGAAAATATTCTATGTCGGTACGTTTTGCTTTTTTTCAAAATACATTGTTTAGTTTGTATACTGAACGTTTTTTGACGGCGTTTAAATTAGGCAATTTTATTCATTTTTGGAAAGTCCTAACTTCTATAAGAAGTAAATTATCAAAAAAAGCAAAACGTACCGACACGCTAGTGGTCGATATCTATATTATGTAAAAAAAAATTTTGCTCTAGGGTCAAAATCCAGAGAGATAAACGGGGAATACGTTTGTATGGAAAAACGCAGCTAGTATTTCCTCTTAAACACGTTAAGTTTTGAAGCTCTTAAAAAATACATGTTATTCTTGAAGATAATATTTAGACATTGCCCGCGCCGAAACGCAAAATATATAAAAATCCCTCGAAAGAAAAAAATCGCAAAGTATGCTCCAAAAATTATTATAAACAAGTTTGTTTCAGTTATTTTACAAGTTATATGAGTGAAAAAAAAACACAGTGTTTCTTTAATGCTGTTTAAGACAATGCCCGCGAGATTTTTTGCTCTATTTTAATCGAGTCGTGTTTTATTAAACATTTTCGCAATTTTCGCATCGATTTTGTCGCTGTAAATGTTAGCGCTCTCTTCTAACATTCGTAATTTCGTATCTCTCCATCTTCTTCTTTTCGGGCCCGGTTGCGGAGCCTTAAATAAAATTACAATACCATCATTGTTCATTCTTCAGTCCTCAGTTTATGGCACGAAATGTGAAGTGAAGCAGCAATCATATCCAATAGGTCAAGTGACAATGCGCGGAGCTAAAATTAATGTGACACGTGCGTAAATAAGGCAATTCTTCAATTAAAACAGGGTGCATAGAGGTACACTATTCGTGTAACAGAGATAGCTGTGAAACTGTGCACTGAGGACGGGTTGTATCAAAAAATTTGACGGATTCATCAAATATTTGAAGTTAATTTTCACGTTCTGTGTTAAGTTCTATTGGAGTTCTGTGACAATTTCATTTTTGTGAAGCAACTAACCGATATTCATATAATAATAGAACTTACACAGAACGTGAAAATTAACTTCAAATATTTGATGAATCGGTAAATTTTTTTTAAACGACCCGACAAATGTATCCTGCACTGATACAATATTCTATTGAACACAACCACATCTTTGTCGTTATCCTTATAATTAAATGTAACAATATTGTTTGGCCTCATACCCTTTTTGCAAAATATATACGTACTAACTGAATGTTACAAAATTATTATAGAAAAAATATACAATATAATATAAATATAAGGTATTGAAGTGGGGGTGGAGGCGTGACCTGGGGAGGCTACGAAGCACCGCACAAAGAGGAGACCGATAGGCTACGAAGTACCGCACGATTATACAATCTCATTCTCTCGCAGGCTAAATACTATGGATGTAAGTGTTTGCCTCTATTTAGTGTCGCTACTTTTCTTTTCATCGAGTTTCAAATGCAACGGTGCTAAAGAAGTTTTCTCGCTAAAATAGGATTTAGCCTAGGGTAATAATAATTGGCTTCATCTTTGTGCGGTGCTTCACAGCCCCCATTCTTGTCAACTTTAGTTTTCTGAAGGTTTCACTTCTACCGCGTGTGAACTGCGCGCTTGTAATTTTTCATTTAACTAAGACAATAACAAATAACTTTATTTCATTTTATGAAGAAAAAAAACATTAGTGAAATTTCTATTACATTAGTGAAATTATCTATTACCTACATCAAAGAGAACTCGATTGAATTCGATGTGTAGTTAGCGTCAAAACAAGGTTAAAACTTCAATCAGTCATGAAATCAAATCAGAACCACCATTATTCTAGGAAAAGAAATGTTAAAAGCCATTACGTAACCAATGTACAAATAATGTAGCAAGGTATTCGATCAATGCTTGCCAAGGTACCTTCAAGGTTAATCCGAAGCGATGGGGTAGGAAACACTAAAGAAACAACGCGAATAAATAAGTACCCATGTATCGTCTGTATTGTAAGTCGATATCTATGCCATTATGGCATTGTATTAGCAATGGGGAAAGAGTTAAAAAGTTATTCAGTGTTCGTCAAATCATTTTCTATTCGATTCAAACCCGTACGTCAAAATATCGAATGTAAAGGTAACGGCTACATAATGAAATCTATTCGATTGCCTAAATTTAAGGAATAGGTATTTCAGAGATAGGTACATGAAATATGTTGGTTTTAATCATTAGCATTACTTATTGATTTAGCAATGGGCAAAAATTTAACTGCGAAGCATAAATCTGATTGCGTAAAGCAGGAAAACTATATAAGGGTGTTTGTCCATCGCTATCGTCACCGAGGACGAGAAGACGTTTCCAAAGTAGCAAAACATTATTATGGCCGGGTGTCCGCCGAACCACCGTCATCCGAGCGCCGCCGTCATATCGAACGCCGAAATTATGATTCGGCGCTATTGCTAAAGCTGAGCGAAGTTGATCGAAGTTAATCGAATACAATAGTGTAGACACGAACTTCACTTCGCTTCGTCAAACTTCGTTTCGCTTCGCCTGACTTCCGATAATTGCCGGTATTTGGCCCGAGTCAAAGGACTCGAAGTGCTCCGAAGTTCGAAGCGAGTAGTGTAGATACGCGCTTCGAACTTCGGCTAACTTCGTCGAAGCGTCGAAGCGAGTAGTGTAGACACGCGCTTCGAACTTCGGCTAACTTCGTCGAGAACTTCGTCGAAGCGTCGAAGCGAGTAGTGTAGACACGCGCTTCGAACTTCGGCTAACTTCGTCGAGGACTTTGTCGAAGCGTCGAAGCGAGTAGTGTAGTGGACGTTCTAGACTTCGGCCCGAGATCGCGATGGACGGAAATACCGGCTACACAAAACTCGGTTTTTTGTCATTTTTAAACTTTTATGTGAATACCGCACAAGAGAATTAATTGCTCCCAACCGTCTGGAGCCAGTGAGATTATGGCATCCCCAGTTGGAGTATGTTGTGAGGATGAAGGTAGTGGGGAGAGGAAGGAGATGGGATGAAGAAAATAGGAGAGTGCATGGTTATTCAGACCTGATCACCACCGGCTAAAGGCATTTCAAGCAACATTTCAATTCTGAATGGTGATCTTATACCAGAACGATACTGAGAGTATATCCCACTTCAGAACGTGCCACAAATATACTACAAATTATTTTTAATTAATAAATTGTGAGGTAACAAAAATGAATCAAAAAAATATTTGCACACGCCGGGGTTTGAACCCGCGACCTTCGTGCCTTACCCCTCGAACACGGAGGTCGTCTGTTGGTTATGCGTCGAAATTACCCAAACACGTCGAAACTACCGAACTCGGTTCGAAATAATCTCGTTTCTCGGTGACGGCGGCGGTGGTCAAGAGCCCTAATAGACATCATGAAATGTGTACACCCATTTTTTTATGAATTTCTAAGTAAACGCAAATATTTTCAGCTCGTTTAATTTCGATATTGAGCGCTACGGAACTTTGAAATCACAACCTAATCGTAAAAAATATGTCATAAAATCGTTTGTTCCGGATTTTTCAACTATTCCAAAGGGCTCACAAACTCCAACAGCTCGTAGGGCTTTGAAGCAAAGAATGGACGGTTACCTCGAGAGTGTTTTCTCTTGGGGTAAAAATAATCTCGTTGAATTTAATGTTTCAAAGACCCAATCTTGTCTGATTACGTCTAAAAGGGATCGAAATGAAAATCTAGTCTCTTTCAACGGAAGCAATTGTAATGAAAGACTCTTTCCCCCCCCCCCCCCCCTAATTATTTAAAAATCCTTTCGAATGATCCTTTCTTCTCGAATTTGAATTAGGAAAATTGGAACCAGCTCGGTGTGGACGCTCTCTCCTCGGTCACGGCACCACTGTAATAAATGGACTCTTTTGGTTTCAACTAATTAATTAAACTTTTAAAAGCTTTATGAATAACTAACTCTATACGTAGCGTTCATCTCCCATTCGTACTGGTAGTCATATTCGTATCTCCGTCGCTCAAGCCGCTATCCCCTTCGTTCCTTTGGCAGCGCCTCAACAACCCTTTACGTAATACGTTTTAGGTATACGTGGCAAGATGCTCGCAATTAATCAACTTGTAATTAACCCCCTAACGTTGTGTTATTTTTTGTTTTAAGGGTTTGATATGGTTAATCCAGTTTAATTAATAATTTGTTTGTGGTAAACCCTTTGTTCTTTTAGGTATGGCGTGTTACAATTCACTAGGGTTCGATTTACAATGACTGACTCTATCTAACTTGAAAATAACTAATGCTACCGTTCGTGCAACTTCCTCCCCTACTAACGTCCGTTCTATACTTGTTTGTTGATGATTATTTCTTTTGAATTAACCCGCGTCATCCTCCCCAGTACCTAGTACATGAATATACCTTTATACAGAAAATTGGGAAGATCCTACCTTTAGTGAAACGCGGCGAATCCTCAGCTATCCTCGGGATGCTAACATATAAATTAATTTGACATTTGTACTCTAATTACGAAATTACAATCAAAATTCAATCAAAACAGGTCCGGGATGCACAAATTCTACATTCTAAAGTCACAGTGGTAAGTGAAGTCTGTTAGTTAGTTTTGAGTTTTGGTAGGTATTTTTGGGAGATTACTAGGGATTGACATGAAACAAAATATGTCTTGCTTCGATTGGACTCCTCCATTTCCGCAACTGACTTGGTGAGGTTCAATTAAAACCGCCCGGTCAGCCTCCAATCCCATCACCTCCAGAGAATATTTTGATGGTCGCAAGCGACGAATGTAAAATCGACATGTTTTGCTTCCTGTCGGGAAAGGGTTTGATGTGTGTTTTTGGTTTGAAGGATGATAGTGGGAGTGTTCTCAACCAATACGCCGCTACGTTATAATGGTGATACTGCTAATGTTGTTTGATGTGTGTTTCTGGTTTGAAGGATGATAGTGGGAGTGTTCTCAACCAATACGCCGCTACGTTATAATGGTGATACTGCTAATGTTGTTTGATGAAATGCCATCTCATATCGCTTGATGTGAGGATTTGCTTCGATTTATGGTGTGGTAGTCGATGTCCGGAAGTATTCAGGGATGCGTGGGTGGCACGAGGTTTTAGGTCGTGACATCCTCTAAGCTGAATTGATGATGATGATGATGAAGTCTTTCAGCATGTCAATGACTAGAGTCCCATTCACTCCTATAGCATTGATTCATGAACATTAAACCGAAGTGGATTAGACAAACGGCAATGTCAGGAGGTCGGTGGAGCCGCTCCCCCCTCTGATCTCGCGAAGTTTGAATTTAGTAAAGGTGGATTTTGATGTCATCGGCCCTCGCCTCTGCAGTCACACAGCTCCTCAACAGTCCCGTTCTCCGTCCAGCACACCGCCTCGAACCAGTAGAAATGATGATTACGTTTTCCTAGGCACGTTATAAACATGCGTCTGCCTTCAACCGCGGTGAACATCGGTATTTGATTTGAATGAAAATACCTCCCCTCGCATGACGGAAGCAGGCGTGACGGAGGTGGGTATCCACGTAGCACGTAGCTTCACGGACCTCCGCCCTACGATAGGTGATATCCCAAGCTCATCTCAAATATCAGCTCGGGGAAGGAATGTCAAGCTCGGCTTCCAGGGTGCTGGGTCCAGGAATGAATGGCACCGGGGCGTGAACCCAGTTCTATATCGTCCATTCCTTACTTTCCCCCTCTACTCTTTCGTCCAAAGTACATTCCCAACCTGATGCTGGATGATGCCCTAATTCTAATTTTGGGGAAGATTATGAAAATTTATCCGGTTTCCGACAAAGAGCCGCCGATCGATTGCTAAAACAACTCCGTATGTCGTGTTCTCTTCGCTCCGCTGACAAGGTAGCTCCCCACGAGCGTAATCAAAGGGTAGTGAAGCCAACGCGAATTTCGTCACTTCTTTTCCTTCATTACGGAGGTAGCCCGGCCAGATCGTTATCTCCGTCCTGTATTTAATTGGCCTCCCGCGACAGCGACTCTTATCAGCTGACACCTCTGAAGGGGGCTGAAGGGGGGGATTATGGGCGCACGTCCTCTGCCTTCCAGACGTTCCCCAATGCCTTTATGACGATACATGTGATAGCATATACGTCGACATCATGAAAGGGCTCCTGCCTCGCTCTCAACTGCTTCAGGGCCGTTCAGAGACACAGGTTTCCAAGTCTCCATCACAAAGGATTCCACTTTAATTGGACTAAGCTCCTATCGTCGCTTGCTTCGCCTCCACATTTGGGAAATAGTGTAGCCCACCGGCATCTCGTTCACTTCGCCCACAGATAATAACTGCATAAAGTGCAACCTATAATCATGGAATAGGGAAGCTAACTCAAAATTGCTACAGCAATCGCCAGCTCCAGCGTCGTAACTCGTTCGGTTAAATTTGAAAGAAGGAAATTTGCTAAATAATAATAGCAGAGCGCTGACGGTCTCGTTCAATCGCGAATACTAAAGATTTGAGCTAGAATGGGAATTTCGAATAAAATATACCCAACCGTAAAGTACTATATACCTAATCGTAAGATACTTCCAAGTGTGCGTTTCGACGAAGTCAAAAGCTAGCTTATGTAGGCCTCTACATAACAGTTTTCTTGAGATTCCTAAAGTTTAAGGTAAAAGGTGTGGGGTTTTGTTTTTGAGAATGAGAATTCTATTGTATACATTTTGTTAGTAACCATGCAATACATCTGTTTTCCAAACCGATATACCTAGTACGTACCTTGCCTAACAAATAACTTCAATTACCGAGTAAATTCTAAAGTATATTTGAGACTAAGTATTCCTAATGTAATGTAATTTATTATATCCAAATAAACCCCCAACATAGTCTTTCCGATGTAATGTCTCGCAACGCAATCGTAAGATATATAACTACCTCTTGTCCATTAAAATTAACAAACATCCTTAAAAGACTTCTTTAGCACCGTTGTTATTTTTAAACTCGATAGATCGAAAAATAGCGACGCCAAACGGAGAGAAAACACGTGCCTCCATAGGATTTATTCTGCCGGAGAATGAAGTATTAAGTCGGTCTCCTCTTTGTGTGGTGCTTCGTAGCCTTCCCACCCTTGCCTCCTTTGATTTTCTGAAGGTTTCACTTCTACCGCGTGTAAACTGCATAACTGTAAATTTTTGGTTCCTAAAATGCTGACAGCTGTTTTTTAAATGAAAACTTCTTTTGCACCGTTGTGATTTGAAACTAGATGAAACGGAAACGAGCGACACTAACACATCTATAAGATTTATTATTTTTGTGAAACTTCTTTAATACCGTTGTGATTTGAATCTAGATGAAACGGAAACGTGCGACACTAACACATCTATAAGATTTATTATTTTTGTGAAACTTCTTTAATACCGTTGTGATTTGAATCTAGATGAAACGGAAACGTGCGACACTAAACACATCTATAGGATTTATTATTTTTGTGAAACTTCTTTAACACCGTTGTGATTTGAATCTAGATGAAACGGAAACGTGCGACACTAAACACATCTATAGAATTTATTATTTTTGTGAAACTTCTTTAACACCGTTGTGATTTGAATCTAGATGAAACGGAAACGTGCGACTCTAAACACATCTATAGGATTTATTCTGCGAGTGAATGAGATACTAAAATCGGCCTCCTCTTTCTGAAGTGCTTCGTGGCCCATCGACCTCCTCTTCGTGCGGTGCTTCGTAGAACAAAATTGAACTAATATTAGCACTTGGTAATGATATTAGAATGAATAGACTCCACAATTAACGTATTAAATTCGTCAATCACCCGACGTTTAGTTTTCTGAAGGTTTCACCTCTACCGCAAGTGAATTGCACTCTGGTTCCGCACATCCCATCAATAGAAAGGAAGTCTCAAGATTTATGACCCAAACCGAAAACAAACGCGTACCTCACTTTAATGCATCTCAGCATGACCTTGGGTAGGTACACGCTCCGAACCAAATGAATATAAGCCCTTTTCTGCAAGGTCCGCACCAAATATGTAAATGTAAATAAACTTACCGAATTCACGATGGCACAATCCAATTAAATTACCACATGCACTTTCGCAAAACACAAAACTCATGCAATCATTAGTTTCAAATTGCATCTGCCAAACACAAATCTCGCGTCGAGGATAAAATATCTCCTAACTGCCCTACTTATAACTAATATTTCCTTATTTTCGCGAACCGAACTCCAATCATTTGACCTGCCTTTATTGCGTATTAATCTCGACTACCCTCGCAAACGATACTCCCTAATCTCAACCGAGCGCTAGAACCATCTTCCCCTGAGTGTCTTCTCCGTAACGTATATTCCCCGACGGTATTTATTTAAAATTATCCGAGCAAGATTGACCGTTCACTTCCGCGACCTTTCCCTGACTGTCCTCTCAAAACCTCTCTCCTGATTCTCTGTATCTTAATTTCATGTCCCGTGTGTGGCCCTTGGCTCCGCAGTTTTTTTTTATTTATTACCTTCTTCTCAAAATTCTTCAAAATTCGTTAAATCCTTAGCGATATACTTAACTAAATGATCGAACATGTCAGATTTAATCACATTTTCGAAGAATTCTGACGCTGTTCCATGTTTTCTAGTTTTTTGTCGCAGTTTCAGGACTTCAAAATAGTAATTAATTATCTGCACTAGAAAAGCTAGAACGTGTCCCGGTCACACGTGGCACCAAGTCCCTTCCTTGCATTCAGAATGGCCTTCGCCGGGGGTCGCCTGTGCAAACCCATAAATTCATCCCTGTTCGGATATATAAATCATCCCTGCAGGTACTTGTGTTTCAGACATTATTTTAAATTGTAGAGCGCCCTTAGAAATCATCGGTGTATTATTATCATTACGGCGAGTTCATCACAGTCTCCCCTTTATGAAACAAAATATTTGTTGTAGGTGCAATTCCAAACTACAGCCACATATTTTGTTACAGAACTTTAGCAGTAGTCAGCCCGTTTGGACTCGCCTCCAATTATTTTAAATTTTTTTTTTTCAAAAATATTATGACTAATGTTTCCCAATCCGGCCCTGTCTTGTCCTTCCCTCATACGGCCTTGCCTAATGTTTTTTTGTTGTTGTCGCAGCTACGGTCAATGTTCCTAGGGTCGCCATCCCTTCTTCTAGGAATTTTTCTAGGTCCCGCGTCCTGTATTCAATTTACAATTTTGCAACCCGATTTTATAAAATCCACTAAATATCTTGTTTTCTATTTCGTTTCTTGCAGAACATTGTAATGTAAACAATTTATCGCGTTTTCTTTATTTTTATAAATATTTTGACTACTCGTTCGTCTTACGGATGTAAAAGCACACCCTATGTAAGACTACTACTTCTTACTAATTTATCCTCTCAAGGTTATTTTATTGGAGACGCACCCTAATAATTCGCCAAGAAGTCCCTCTCGAAATCTTCAATCGTCTTCCATCTGCTACAGTAGATTTTCGACCAACTTTTAGCCTCTCCCTTGAGACTCTCTCGGGCCACCATTAACTTGTCCGTCCGTGTATACTCCCGCAGGTCCTCCAGGAACGAGATCGGATGCTGATTCCCTTCTTTAAAAACGGGCTTCTCTCTCGCACTCCTAGCTGCCTTTCAATGGACTGTATCTTCTCCACTAGCGGTCCTAGCGCGTCTCGAATGATGCTGGTCATCTGCCCCAAGCTCACTTGCAACGACATCTCTTCCACGGTCTCACTGCGGCGGTGACGTCCTCTCTTGCTGAAGGCGACCCACGTCCTTTCCCTCTAGACACTGATCCCTCCATGATTGATTATCACTTGAACTCACCAAAAATTTAATTATTTTATTAACTTATCACCACTAGCACTTCAAGCTTAAAGAGTAAATATATTTTTTCCTGTTCGTATCACTACTATTATGTATTCCGTATCACTTTTAAGTTATCCCGTTGAGCTTATTTCGTTTAAAACCTGTAAACATTATTTTAAATCACTGTTTTTATTCATACCGTAACTCACTTTTTTTTTCTAACGCTCTATATGAATTCCTTTTTTTTTTTGTTTCCATTTGTAAATAAACCATTAGAAGGCGGCCAAGAACTCATAATGTGTTGTAAAGCGCCGTCACCAAATTATCCAATTATTATCTTTAACCGACACCCGGTTTAATGACCTACGTGTATCAATGGTCTCCCCTCAAAATGAAACTGACCTTTTTTTTCTATTGTTCTTAACCCTAAAGCCGAACTGCATCATAAATCTTGGCTAGACTTTCGCAATTGCATTTCTACGTCCCAATACCAATGCCAGTCACCCGTCAGTATTGTTGTCCGGTGAAACCTTTTTTTTCCGCATTCCTGTTTTTGTTGTTCGCTGTTATCTCTTATCTGATTTTAAGAGGCGCCCGGGTGAAGTTTCGCCCTCACATCTAAACTTGACACAATGGAAAGCATACTTTTAAAGCCCTTTCCTAGACGGTGTATCTCCTCTTAAACTGGTCCTTTCAGTTTCAAATTATGGATTGCAACCCGCCCGCCTCGAGGTCTAGTGTATTTTTTTTCATAACATTCCGTTATTATACGAGTGTGACCGACCTTTCCTTTTGTTTGTTTATTCTTTTCACACATAGCGGTCAGTGTGTATCCTATTTTTTTTGTTGCGGTTGTCCTAAATTAAACAATCACTGGGGATAATATCATCAAAATTGAAGTTCTTAACTGATTAAGAAATGCCAACTGTCTGCAGTAATCATTTTATTCCCCAAGATTCCTACTATTAGCTCCTGACTATTTAACCTCGTGCTTAATTTAAATAAAACATTTTGGATACGTTTATTCTGTAAGCCGGGTTTCATGACGCTTGAATAGCTCAACTACCTACTCCTTTGGTTTATTTATTTATTTATTTTTTTCCACTACGCCATATTCTATCTTTCGTATCAAAACTGGAATATTTACAACCTATTTATTTTTTTTTTTTCTTCGGTAAATAGAGCTACTCGATGTTTTCCTGATCGTATTGTTATTATTTTGACTAATCGTCCGGCCTAAACCCGAATTCTACAACCGTTCAAACCTAATTGAAGGTTGACTAACTTCAATATTCTCACCAAGGTGAAGTGATATTGAATGTACTTTATTGTAGGACTATCTCCCCTAATAACGTAACACCCTTTCTCACTGTTTTTTATCGAAGGTTGGATATCATTAACTATTCTTGATTAATTTTGTTCAAATATTTGTTGACGTACGGCGCGTCTCCCCTAATAATATGATACCTTTATCCGGCGGCTAATTGAAGGTTGGATATCATCAGCCTATCCTTCCTATTTTTATCTGGTTAAGCTAGTGTAAACGCTATTGAACTAACTACTCTTGGTTAATTTTGTTCAAACAATTTTTTTTTCTTTGACCTGCGGCGCGTCTCCCCTAATAATATGAGACCTCTATGCTGTGGCTTATCGAAGGTTGAACATCATCAGCCTGCCCTTCCTATATTTATCTGGTTAAGCTAATGTAAACCTTATTGTTTCAAATTCTTCTGCTAAACATCTATTGTCCTAGTAATTACTTTGTATTTTCTTTATTGTTGTTTTCAGTCATTTTCGATGTCAACCGAACCGTCTTATCTACTGTACTCTTTTTTTTTCTATTCTTGTGAAAGTCATTGTATAAAACCCCAGTAAAATGCAACACTTTTTAAAACCATACCTCCTGGTCACTTAGCAATACTGTAATGAAAATGGACTCTTACCCCCCTCTGATTAATTAAATAATTTTCTTTTCTAAAAAAAACGTGATTTTATTGCTTCTTTCTTTCTACATCGTTCGTAGACTCTGCTACGTAAACTCTGTACGTAGGAGTTCGCCTCCCATTCGCATTCGTAGCCTTGTATCTCCGTCGCTCAAGCCGCTATCCCCTTCGTTCCTTTGGCAGCGCCTCAACAACCCTTTACGTAATACGTTTTAGGTATACGTGGCAAGATGCTCGCAATTAATCAACTTGTAATTAACCCCCTAACGTTGTGTTATTTTTTGTTTTAAGGGTTTGATATGGTTAATCCAGTTTAATTAATAATTTGTTTGTGGTAAACCCTTTGTTCTTTTAGGTATGGCGTGTTACAATTCACTAGGGTTCGATTTACAATGACTGACTCTATCTAACTTGAAAATAACTAATGCTACCGTTCGTGCAACTTCCTCCCCTACTAACGTCCGTTCTATACTTGTTTGTTGATGATTATTTCTTTTGAATTAACCCGCGTCATCCTCCCCAGTACCTAGTACATGAATATACCTTTATACAGAAAATTGGGAAGATCCTACCTTTAGTGAAACGCGGCGAATCCTCAGCTATCCTCGGGATGCTAACATATAAATTAATTTGACATTTGTACTCTAATTACGAAATTACAATCAAAATTCAATCAAAACAGGTCCGGGATGCACAAATTCTACATTCTAAAGTCACAGTGGTAAGTGAAGTCTGTTAGTTAGTTTTGAGTTTTGGTAGGTATTTTTGGGAGATTACTAGGGATTGACATGAAACAAAATATGTCTTGCTTCGATTGGACTCCTCCATTTCCGCAACTGACTTGGTGAGGTTCAATTAAAACCGCCCGGTCAGCCTCCAATCCCATCACCTCCAGAGAATATTTTGATGGTCGCAAGCGACGAATGTAAAATCGACATGTTTTGCTTCCTGTCGGGAAAGGGTTTGATGTGTGTTTTTGGTTTGAAGGATGATAGTGGGAGTGTTCTCAACCAATACGCCGCTACGTTATAATGGTGATACTGCTAATGTTGTTTGATGTGTGTTTCTGGTTTGAAGGATGATAGTGGGAGTGTTCTCAACCAATACGCCGCTACGTTATAATGGTGATACTGCTAATGTTGTTTGATGAAATGCCATCTCATATCGCTTGATGTGAGGATTTGCTTCGATTTATGGTGTGGTAGTCGATGTCCGGAAGTATTCAGGGATGCGTGGGTGGCACGAGGTTTTAGGTCGTGACATCCTCTAAGCTGAATTGATGATGATGATGATGAAGTCTTTCAGCATGTCAATGACTAGAGTCCCATTCACTCCTATAGCATTGATTCATGAACATTAAACCGAAGTGGATTAGACAAACGGCAATGTCAGGAGGTCGGTGGAGCCGCTCCCCCCTCTGATCTCGCGAAGTTTGAATTTAGTAAAGGTGGATTTTGATGTCATCGGCCCTCGCCTCTGCAGTCACACAGCTCCTCAACAGTCCCGTTCTCCGTCCAGCACACCGCCTCGAACCAGTAGAAATGATGATTACGTTTTCCTAGGCACGTTATAAACATGCGTCTGCCTTCAACCGCGGTGAACATCGGTATTTGATTTGAATGAAAATACCTCCCCTCGCATGACGGAAGCAGGCGTGACGGAGGTGGGTATCCACGTAGCACGTAGCTTCACGGACCTCCGCCCTACGATAGGTGATATCCCAAGCTCATCTCAAATATCAGCTCGGGGAAGGAATGTCAAGCTCGGCTTCCAGGGTGCTGGGTCCAGGAATGAATGGCACCGGGGCGTGAACCCAGTTCTATATCGTCCATTCCTTACTTTCCCCCTCTACTCTTTCGTCCAAAGTACATTCCCAACCTGATGCTGGATGATGCCCTAATTCTAATTTTGGGGAAGATTATGAAAATTTATCCGGTTTCCGACAAAGAGCCGCCGAACGATTGCTAAAACAACTCCGTATGTCGTGTTCTCTTCGTTCCGCTGACAAGGTAGCTCCCCACGAGCGTAATCAAAGGGTAGTGAAGCCAACGCGAATTTCGTCACTTCTTTTCCTTCATTACGGAGGTAGCCCGGCCAGATCGTTATCTCCGTCCTGTATTTAATTGGCCTCCCGCGACAGCGACTCTTATCAGCTGACACCTCTGAAGGGGGCTGAAGGGGGGGATTATGGGCGCACGTCCTCTGCCTTCCAGACGTTCCCCAATGCCTTTATGACGATACATGTGATAGCATATACGTCGACATCATGAAAGGGCTCCTGCCTCGCTCTCAACTGCTTCAGGGCCGTTCAGAGACACAGGTTTCCAAGTCTCCATCACAAAGGATTCCACTTTAATTGGACTAAGCTCCTATCGTCGCTTGCTTCGCCTCCACATTTGGGAAATAGTGTAGCCCACCGGCATCTCGTTCACTTCGCCCACAGATAATAACTGCATAAAGTGCAACCTATAATCATGGAATAGGGAAGCTAACTCAAAATTGCTACAGCAATCGCCAGCTCCAGCGTCGTAACTCGTTCGGTTAAATTTGAAAGAAGGAAATTTGCTAAATAATAATAGCAGAGCGCTGACGGTCTCGTTCAATCGCGAATACTAAAGATTTGAGCTAGAATGGGAATTTCGAATAAAATATACCCAACCGTAAAGTACTATATACCTAATCGTAAGATACTTCCAAGTGTGCGTTTCGACGAAGTCAAAAGCTAGCTTATGTAGGCCTCTACATAACAGTTTTCTTGAGATTCCTAAAGTTTAAGGTAAAAGGTGTGGGGTTTTGTTTTTGAGAATGAGAATTCTATTGTATACATTTTGTTAGTAACCATGCAATACATCTGTTTTCCAAACCGATATACCTAGTACGTACCTTGCCTAACAAATAACTTCAATTACCGAGTAAATTCTAAAGTATATTTGAGACTAAGTATTCCTAATGTAATGTAATTTATTATATCCAAATAAACCCCCAACATAGTCTTTCCGATGTAATGTCTCGCAACGCAATCGTAAGATATATAACTACCTCTTGTCCATTAAAATTAACAAACATCCTTAAAAGACTTCTTTAGCACCGTTGTTATTTTTAAACTCGATAGATCGAAAAATAGCGACGCCAAACGGAGAGAAAACACGTGCCTCCATAGGATTTATTCTGCCGGAGAATGAAGTATTAAGTCGGTCTCCTCTTTGTGTGGTGCTTCGTAGCCTTCCCACCCTTGCCTCCTTTGATTTTCTGAAGGTTTCACTTCTACCGCGTGTAAACTGCATAACTGTAAATTTTTGGTTCCTAAAATGCTGACAGCTGTTTTTTAAATGAAAACTTCTTTTGCACCGTTGTGATTTGAAACTAGATGAAACGGAAACGAGCGACACTAACACATCTATAAGATTTATTATTTTTGTGAAACTTCTTTAATACCGTTGTGATTTGAATCTAGATGAAACGGAAACGTGCGACACTAACACATCTATAAGATTTATTATTTTTGTGAAACTTCTTTAATACCGTTGTGATTTGAATCTAGATGAAACGGAAACGTGCGACACTAAACACATCTATAGGATTTATTATTTTTGTGAAACTTCTTTAACACCGTTGTGATTTGAATCTAGATGAAACGGAAACGTGCGACACTAAACACATCTATAGAATTTATTATTTTTGTGAAACTTCTTTAACACCGTTGTGATTTGAATCTAGATGAAACGGAAACGTGCGACTCTAAACACATCTATAGGATTTATTCTGCGAGTGAATGAGATACTAAAATCGGCCTCCTCTTTCTGAAGTGCTTCGTGGCCCATCGACCTCCTCTTCGTGCGGTGCTTCGTAGAACAAAATTGAACTAATATTAGCACTTGGTAATGATATTAGAATGAATAGACTCCACAATTAACGTATTAAATTCGTCAATCACCCGACGTTTAGTTTTCTGAAGGTTTCACCTCTACCGCAAGTGAATTGCACTCTGGTTCCGCACATCCCATCAATAGAAAGGAAGTCTCAAGATTTATGACCCAAACCGAAAACAAACGCGTACCTCACTTTAATGCATCTCAGCATGACCTTGGGTAGGTACACGCTCCGAACCAAATGAATATAAGCCCTTTTCTGCAAGGTCCGCACCAAATATGTAAATGTAAATAAACTTACCGAATTCACGATGGCACAATCCAATTAAATTACCACATGCACTTTCGCAAAACACAAAACTCATGCAATCATTAGTTTCAAATTGCATCTGCCAAACACAAATCTCGCGTCGAGGATAAAATATCTCCTAACTGCCCTACTTATAACTAATATTTCCTTATTTTCGCGAACCGAACTCCAATCATTTGACCTGCCTTTATTGCGTATTAATCTCGACTACCCTCGCAAACGATACTCCCTAATCTCAACCGAGCGCTAGAACCATCTTCCCCTGAGTGTCTTCTCCGTAACGTATATTCCCCGACGGTATTTATTTAAAATTATCCGAGCAAGATTGACCGTTCACTTCCGCGACCTTTCCCTGACTGTCCTCTCAAAACCTCTCTCCTGATTCTCTGTATCTTAATTTCATGTCCCGTGTGTGGCCCTTGGCTCCGCAGTTTTTTTTTATTTATTACCTTCTTCTCAAAATTCTTCAAAATTCGTTAAATCCTTAGCGATATACTTAACTAAATGATCGAACATGTCAGATTTAATCACATTTTCGAAGAATTCTGACGCTGTTCCATGTTTTCTAGTTTTTTGTCGCAGTTTCAGGACTTCAAAATAGTAATTAATTATCTGCACTAGAAAAGCTAGAACGTGTCCCGGTCACACGTGGCACCAAGTCCCTTCCTTGCATTCAGAATGGCCTTCGCCGGGGGTCGCCTGTGCAAACCCATAAATTCATCCCTGTTCGGATATATAAATCATCCCTGCAGGTACTTGTGTTTCAGACATTATTTTAAATTGTAGAGCGCCCTTAGAAATCATCGGTGTATTATTATCATTACGGCGAGTTCATCACACAATCTTCCGAACAGGCCCTCCATCGAAATGCTTGGTGTAACCCTAAGTGACCAGCTCAGGTACCGGGGCTCCATCGAAGCCAGAGTAAAGTTAGCCTCACAGAAACTGGGCGTACTGTACAGGGCCCGCAGATACTTTAATAGTACACAACTGCTAACCCTGTACAAATCACAAGTGCGCCCCACGGTTGAATTTGGCAGCCACCTCTGGTCTGGAGCTCCAAAATACCTGAAAAATACCCTCGACTCTGTGCAGAAACGGGCGGTCCGTTTGATAGATTCTCCCATCTTAACAGACGGATTGCAATCTTTAGAGCACAGACGTCGGGTGGGAATGCTATCCTTATTCTGCCGGTATTACAAAGGAAGCTGCTCCGAGGAACTAGCGTCATTGATCCCTTCGGCACCGGTGTATGCACTGGGAAACACGCCAAACGCGTGCCCAACATTTGTACACGGTTGACATTTGCCACATGAGAACGGGTCGTTTCTTCGACTCGTTCTTGTGTTCAAATATTATAGAATAAAACAATTCGGATGGGTGGGTGTTTTTAAAAAACATTTAGCTAATGGGAACAAAAAGTGCCATCGTGCCTATGAGAAACGCCATATTTGAAATACGTTGTTGACCCAAGAAAGTGAGTGTTTTCAATGGCTATCATTACAATCCCGTGCTAAGGCTAAGTGGAGTCTGCAACGGAAGACTCGCAATATATTATGTTAATTGGAAGGAACCATAATGATAATGTGTACTAGAGTATCTGATCATGAACCGAGAAACCTTACTAACAGCAATGGGTACCTGTTCAATTAGCGGAGTGTAAAGTGAATGCCACATGGTTGGCTTATTGTCAACATTACGTTGTAAATTATTTATTTATTTATTGTAAGAAACAAACAGCAGTTTTATACAGGATGTTAAAAATGAGGCGGTTAAAAATGAGGGAAGCCAAAACAGTTTCTTATGCTAATGGTTATTATGATATAATACAAAATTTTAATTGGTTATAACCATTACATGAAAATGAAATAAACAAAAATATATAAATGTAAGTATATTAGAAGGAAGAATGAATAGGAAAGGGCAAGAGGCAGAGGAAGATGGGATGGGGACAGGAGATGCTCATGCTGTACCTTTTCTATAGCTGTGCATTAATTTAATTCACATTTGTGGTCGCACGCTTGACTTTTCACAAGAGTATTATTAAGAATATCGATATTGTTAAATTGCGTGTTATATTGCGCGCATAAGCGGGGGATTGGAGAATTTTTTCTAAGGTTGGTTCTGTACGCGGGCAAATTAAAAAAATGGTTTAGTCTGGTTGGTCTTGCAGGTATGTGAATTCTTAAATAATTTACGAGTTCAGGAGAGTCCAGGCCGTTATTCAGAATTTTGTATAAAAATATTTGATCAGATATTAATCTACGTGTTTGAAGTTGTGAAATTTTAAGGATTCGGTGTTATTTGCAAAGAGTAATTTGAATTTATAATTTATGTGTTTAAAAAATTTGTTTTGCACACTTTCGATTCTGTCAATATGGCATTGGTAGAACGGTGCCCAAATTAGTGTGCAGTATTCTAAGTGGGGGCGGATATACGTGGTGTAAAGGGAATACATAGTTTTAATATTGCGAAAAGGTTTAGATATGCGAATTATAAATCCCAATATCTTATTTGCTTTGTTGATTACTTCGTTAATATGTTTGATAAAATTTAGTTTTACATCTAGTACTACCCCAAGGTCACGGATTGAAAAAAATTTTTTTGAAAGAATGTCATAATAATTAACAATAATAAATTGATTTTCGATGATAATTACGTATATGAAAGTAATACTCCCTTTTGGAATAAGTTTGCATCCCTATTTGATTCTGTAATTTATAGATTAACGTACTATTTTTAACTTGCAAAGTCATTTCTTTCAGGAGATACGAATTATTTAACAAGCAGATTTCAATATTTATAACACAGGCGTTAAGTAGGTATGCTGTCCTTGTTCTACCGGTATTACAATGGAAGATGCCCCGAGGAACTCATATATCCCTTCGGCGCCGGTATAGTGGGGATAAACACGCCAAACAATATGTACACGGTTAAAATATGGCTTCTACGTCTCGTTCTTAAGTTCAACAACAGCTCGGCTGTGAAATGATTTGCCAGCCTCTGTATTCCTCCTTCCTACACCACGGGTCTGTTCAAGACCTCTTTTCATTCCCCTCAAAAAGACCCTCCACACCGCATCTTTAAAGATGACATAGGCACCGAGGGAAATTATTTTCCTCAGGGCCTTTTAGGAAAGAAAGGAATGAACATTGATCTTTAAGAGACTCATGTTATAGGAAAGAGGAAACACAGAGGCCGGCAAATCGTTCCACAGCCGAGTCGAAGAAGGGACCCGTTCTTATGTGACCAATGTCAATGGTGTACATATGTTGGGCACGCGTTTGGCGTGTTTCCCGGTGCATACACCGGTGCCGAAGGGATCAATGAACGCTAGTTCCTCGGAGCAGCTTCCTTTGTAATACCGGCAGAATAAGGATAGCATTCCCACCCGACGCCTGTGCTCTAAAGATTGCAATCCGTCTGTTAAGATGGGAGAATCTATTAAACGGACTGCCCGTTTTTGCACAGAATCTAGGGTATTTTTCAGGTATTTTGGAGCTCCAGAATAGAGGTGGCTGCCAAAACAGTGGAGCGCACTTTTGATTTGTACAGGGTTAGCAGTTGTGTACTATAAAGTATCTGCGGCCCCTGTACAGTACGCTCAACAAATAATTTTACAAATATCATTGGTAAAAAAGTACCCTTTGCCTGTAACCTTTATAACCATTATGTGTATCTTACAATATTTCCAAAATATCCTCTTTGTAGTTCGCAACAAGTTCTGAAGGGAGATTTAGCATGTTAGCAATGTGTTCCACAGTTCCACTCGAGTGTCGTTCGGAAGGCAATTGAAACTCGAGTGACTCGACAATGGTATCTCCAGACAGCCCAGCCGAACCAATAATAATCGAACTCAAGTGCCTCTTTCATGAGTAGCAGCGGTACGTGGAACACTATTATTGTAACTCGACGCTCGACTGAATTTGAATGTGGCGGATATTTGGAGCAATATTTGTAAAGTGCCCTTGAGGTAATTGTTCACTAAAAAGACGTTAAATGTTTTTGTTTTGTGTGTCATTTTGGGGGAATCACTTGAAAGGTGCGGTGGAAAAAACGGAGAAAGAATGTACAAATAAGATTTAAAAAAGGATGTTTGCGGAGAAATTAAGAAGTTACGAACCATAAACATCGTGGTAAATAACTAACCATTATGCCGTTTCCAAGCAGGGGGGTAGGCAGAGATGACGAACCGCCACATAACTCGGCCTTGGCAAACATATTCATACAATAGACTATTGACATGTTCAGGCTCAAGTATTTAATTAAATGATCGTGCCGTATCTTGCTCGGGTGTCCCCGACTTCTTCTATTATTCGCGTCCATACACTCCTTTCTTTGTTCATTCGCTCCACTTGCCCAAATCATCTAAGCGTGCCTTTCTTAATTTTACACACCATCAGCCTTGCATTCTTTACGAATCACAACATTTCTCATAGGATCACACATCGTTTTACAATACAAACGTTCAGGGATATCCATGGAACTATTTGTACAACATTCCGTCTTCTTTCACTCTTTCTCTGCCAATTCCATTCCTCACAGCCATCAGGGTAGCAATGTATCGTATTAATCACAGCAGGGTAGGTACCAGCACTCCATTGTGAACTAGCTCTGCTTCATTTTTTGTGCAAACCGCGTTCAGTTCTCCAATAATTGAGTTTCCTGTATTTCCATCTTCTTTCAATATCTCTATCAGGCTTTCCATTTCTAGTTCATTATACTTTCATATCAATATGAATACCAATGATAAGACAATTAGGTAAAATCGTCGAGTTGTAAAATAATAAATACGTTTTCAATAATTGATTCGTAATATACGGGTAATATTAATATTTGGATTTGGATGATTTGTGTAGCGCCGTTTTCTTAATCACCTCAAATGCACTGTACAAATATATAATATATTTCTAACTACAGACTACAGACCAGACAAACTATTATTACAACTTATGGCCAACAGATTGCATCCACCGGTTCGTCGATCACTAATACAAAACTATATTATGTCCAATGTGTTTAACCAAATAAAGTCATGCTGCTGTTTGTATACCTATTATACGTAACTTGTAGAGAAATTTAATATAATTAGTATATAAACATAATTACGATCGATTTGAAAACAAATAATTAAATCATTTTCATTGAAAATAAAAATATTTTTCACCATGGAGTACCGAAGGGATAAAAATATATCAAAAATACTAAAATAAAACCATTTCTACAGAACGCAGAGTTATGTAGTAATTAAGTTCGTTGTTTTCGATCGATAGTTTTGGTGAATGCTCCATTATTGAAACTTGCAAATAATTTAATTTGTAACAACTAATAACGTAATAAATAACGCAATAGTATGAGACTTAAAAATTAATAATCGTGGGCCCAAATCGCGGGTCGTGACACGATAAAAACATTTAGGGAACGTACCCATACTACGTGACCAACTTTTTGCAATTTTGAAACCCCCCCCCCCCCCCCCCCCCCGGTGACCAAAATCCTAAGCAACCCGCCGCTCATTTGTATGGAGCGTGACATTTTGAAGACCCCCCCCCCTAAACGTGTCACGTAGTATGGGTACGTTCCCTCATAATATTCTTCGTAAAAAGCAAAATACCATTTCATATATTATAGCCCAGTCATTCCGTAGTTTTACCTTGCAAAAGGTCATGTAGTAGCGATTTTGATATAAGATTGGGACTCTAAAGAAGAAAAAAAATTTTCGACCTCGGGAGGGTCGAGCTCGATCCGCCATATTGGATTGAAGGTCCCAAAATTCGGTTTTTTGAAAATAATTATGAAATGGTTGATTTTACAACCAAGTTGTTCAAGGCAAACTTGAAGTAAACTAAATTACGTACATTTTATGTGAAACGTTTTTTTTTTGTAAGTCTAATAGGTAACGAGTTACAGCGGAAGAAAGAAGACAATTTTGACAAAAAATTGTAAAACTCAAGTTTTCTTGATAAATTTTTGTAAGAACATATTACAAAGAATCATTTTAACGTATTCCCACAAACAATATACTTATATAGCATCGTCCGTGTGCTCGATGACGTTGATTGACGTTGTTATAGTGGGCTCCTAGTCTATAGCTGACTTGGCAACACTGAGTCCTGGTTACTGGACGATGCCTGGACGCTCGGTCACTCAGTGTGCTCGTGGCATTTGGAAGGAAAAATGGATCCTATTGAATGCCAAAAATTTACGACGGAAGGCTATTTCACGATTAGACGCTCGGACAAGTTTTGGTCAGGGATATGGTCTGACATGACCATCGAACAAACTTTGATGCGGATGATGTATAGCTGTGGGGGTCTTACTCGTGGCCGTGGAATCAGTGACAGCGTGCTCGCCCTGTGGACTTTATTGTGCGTGCATTTACTTTTAGAATTTGCCTATCGTAAAAGGAGATACGACAAAACTTCTGTGAGGCAAACATTCATCATGAAAATGTGATAATCTAGTCCCAGCGAGAGTTCGTACGGATGTTATCGATGTTCATCTTCTTCCTTCTCACGCTTAGAAAGTGTTTTATGAAAACAAAAATGATAAAAGGTACTAGAACCATGAACAGATGCATTGCTTGCATACAGCATGTTAAAATTGTAATTCGATTTTAAAAAACTTTTCCAATATTCAAAAACCATGATTCGCCATGATCGAAAACTTACATTTCTTGTACCGTTTTCGCTAACAATTTTTTATTTATTTAATTTGAACTCTTTTTAAAATCATTTTTTTGAAATTGTGAATTTCTCTGGATGGTTTACCCGTGTTAAGGCTCCATAGAATAAAGAACATAAGAAATGCCACGTGGGCGAGTTCCGTGATCCAAAAGTCTTAACTAACTAACTAACTAACCATCACGCCGTTTCCCCGCAGGGGTAGGCAGAGAGGACGGACCGCCAAACAACTCGGTCTTGGCACACACTCTTTGCCTCACTCACATTCATACATCGTCTCATACATTCTCTTCTATTATTCTGACTTTTGACATGGCCCGACTCAAGTATTTGATTCACTTGACCGTGCCATGTCTTCCTCGGGCGTCCCCGACTTCTTCTACCATTCAAATTCGCGTCGTATATTCTTCTTACACTACTTTCTTCGTTCATTCGCTCTACACGCCCAAACCATCTGAGGGTCCCTTTCTTAATCTTACTCATTATGCTTACATAAGCCTTACATTCTTTGCGGATATCCACATTTCTCACACGATCATTTTTTTATTATTATTATTTTTTTTTTTTATTAGTTTTTTATATACATACATGTAATATAATCATGAGTTTACCTTTTCAGGTTACAAACGGATTAAACTCAAATCATTAAATACTAACATGCAACATTGATTAGAAACAGTATAAACATATATATGTATATAATATATAACCTTTACGAGAGTAAACTACTCGTGTGTAAAGGGAAGAGAAAAAAAAAAAAATTTTTTTTAAATAAAAAAATTAAAATTAAAAATTATAACACATACATTATATTTACGTGCTTACATAAATCGAATGTGTAAAAAAAATAATTAAAAAAAAAAAAAATAAAAAAAAAAATAAAAAAAATAAAAAATTAAAAAATAATAAATAATTTTTGAATAAGTATTGTTAATTAAAGGTTAATGCAGTTCTAAGTGGCTAAATTATTTAAGATATTATTGTTTAATTTATTTTTGAATTTATTGTAGGCAGGTTCTAATCTCAGCTCTATTGCTAGTTGATTAAACCACACCACTCCATTGTACGTGTAGTATCATACATTGTTTTACCACACATACGTCTCAGGGATCTCATTTCAACAGCATTCAGCTTACTTTCATCCTTCCTCTGCCAGTTCCATGCCTCACTGCCATACATCAGGGTAGGTACCAGGACTCCATTGTGGACTGCTAGCTTCGCTTCTTTTGACAGTTTTTTATTAGCGCCAACGGCATTCAGTCCACCATTAATGGAGTTACCGGCATTCACCCTTCTTTCAATATCTCTATCAGCCTTCCCATCTCTCGTAAACATACTACCCAGATACACAAACTCATCCACCTGCTCCAACTATTTATCATTCACAACTATGTTGCATACTGTTTTCGTACTCTCTCTTTCAAACACCATGACTTTAGACTTAAAATTCCTAATACAAAATTGTGATTCACCATGATTACGAAATTTAAATGGTAAAGCGATACACGACGCCCAGCAAATGAAAGCGAGAAAGAGCGCGTGATAAATTGCGCGTGTATTCTAGAACCAAAGGGTACTAAGTCGTTGGCGACTTATTTCCATTCAAATTCATACGGAAGACATATTTTACAACTTTATTATACTATAAACAAATAAAATAAATAAACAATAAGCAAGACAAAAATGCACCAACACACACGATGCTGAGTACGCGGTGTACGCATTAACTGAAATTGAGCAACCATTATAATAAGTAAGTTATTTAAAAAATATTGCAAGTGACAGCGTTGGCAGTAGAAATGTTATGACGGATTAATTCCACCTAGGGATGCAAATGCTTTGTTTTTAAAAATATCGATATATATCGAATTAATTCGATATTGATATATCGATATATCGGTCTAGTAGGCCGATATATCGATATTTCTTCATTTTTTAAAAGCTTATAGAAAAATCCAATGTAATTTTAGTTATATCAAACGTTTATCGATTATACGTATGTATATAATTTTTTATACTTTTCTATTTGAATAATAACGAAATTGGGATAGGTATATAAAATGTGTTTTTGACAAAAATTTATTTAAAAAAAATTAATTCCTGTATTTTGTACGAGCTATCGAACTTACAAATTGTAACCTTGACAGTCTGCTTATTTGTAGCCGGTTTCCGCTTTGAATTATAGTGGCTCCTGCCTTTGAAAAAAGACGTTCAGAATGAACACTTGTTGCCACAATTGGTAGATGACTTATTGCCACTTTAAAAAGATTTTTTTTTTTACATGAGCTCCACACAGGAGGCCCTGAGGAAAATAATTTTCCTCAGGGCCTATGTCATCTTTGGGTATGCTGTGTGGAGGGTTTTTTTAAGGAAAGGAAGGAGAGGAGAGTTCTGGGAAGGAAAAGGGTTTAAGGGGTGGGTAGGAATCTGGGGTTCAGTATGTCCTGGTCATCCGCCTCCAAGACCTAGACAAACCTCACCCCATGAACCCGGGCAGCGTATTTACAAAACCTATACCGTTTCAGTCGCTTTAAATTTTTAATATCAAAATAATAATATTTAGAAATAAAATTATTAATTTCTAATATACACATTGGAAAGATTATTTTATCTAGATTTTAGAACAATTTTTGTTTTTGCAAAGTGATAAAAAATTATCAATATAGAGGTGTATTTATAATATATGGGAATAATATTTAAATTTAAATATTTAGAAATAAAATTGTTAATTTCTAATGTACACATCAGAAAGATTATTTTATCTAGATTTTAGAACAATTTTTGTTTTTGCAATGTGGTAAAAAATAATCAATATAGAGGTATATTTAGAATGTAAATTGTCGCTACCGCGACTGAATCGGTATAGGGTTTGTAAATACGCACCCGGGCACCCCTGCTAAATCACCAAACGTAGCGAACCACTTGGGGTGATCTATGGCAGAGGTGTTGGTTATCCAATAAAGGTTCCCGGGGCGGCGGTACCCATTCCCGCCTCCCAAATTACAATTGGAATAATACACCTGCATCTTGCATCTCTTGCCATGTTTCAACAATCTTTACTTTTAGAGTATTTACAGGAGCAGAAAGATATAACATGAGCTCGTCTTCACCGTCAGTTTTTTTCTTACCTTTTTTTACCCGATTTTGTGGGTATTTTATTTTGGTAGGATTTTTCGATATTTCGATACGATATATTGTGTTTTTCGATATTGATATATCGATATCGGCGTATCGTCGATATTTTTAGGGGTCGATATATCGCGATTTATCGGTTTTCCGATATATCGCTGCATCACTAATTCCACCCCCTTTTCTTTCCCGCATTTCTTCCATCAAACAAACATTCTCCAACTTCAAGATTGACAAAACACTCAACCAAAGAGAATTCGTAAATCATTGATACACAGAGTGAACTTCTCATATTACGCCAAATCAATCATTCAAAAAGGTTTTCACACTTTTTTCTGTTCCCTACCCTTACTAACTCAGCGAAATTGCCACTTTATATTCCCATCTTCGCGTAAATCAACTTTGTACGAATGCAGAGTAGAAATAATCCCCATTAGAAAAATAACTCGAGTCTCATGAATCAAGAAATATTTCAGTCAAGTGTGGCAAAAGTTTCTTTGATTTATAATACATTAATTGCGTCATAACAAGCTTTTAAATTAGCAAAAAAAAAAACGTTTTTCATATTAAAAGGGTTTAGTTAAGTAGGAGTATATTACATTATAAGGTAAATAAAGTTATCATCGAGCTGTATAAAGCACCCTAGAGAGCGACCTCCTTGGCAGAGCACTGAGTTCATCGGCTCTGGGGAGTCTCAGGACGCAGAGGTCACGGGTTCAAATTTATAAGTCCTGGCGTTGTCATTCAGAAACTAAACATTATATGAAATGCTTTAGCTACCTATATACCTTTAGGTGTATCAAAGTACCGTTCAACAAGGTTACCCTAACCTACCCCTTCTAATTTTTCTCATCCACGTGCGGTTCTTTAGCAAAAAAACATCCCATATCCCCGCTCAAAAAGAAGAAGATGGAGAGATATGTAATAACGAATGTTGGAGAGAGCGCGCTAATATTTAAAACGATAAAATTGAAACGAAAATTGTGAAAATGTTTAATAAAACACGGCTCGTTTAAAATAGAGCAAAGCATCTCATGGAAGGTAATGTATCATTTAAAGAAGCACTGCGATTTTTTTCATACAAACTTGTAAAATAACTGAAACACGTGTTTATAATAATTTGCGGAGCATACTTTGCAATTTTTTTCCATAGAGGGAATTTCATATAATTTGCGTTTCGGCGCGGGGAATGTATCAGGTATTATCTTCAAAAATAACATATATTTTTTTAAAGCTTAAAAACTACAAAAGTTTAATGTAAGAAATCGGTAGAAATTCGGGTAGCGGCGGCTTTAATTCGCACGATGCTTTGCTTTTGGTGCCCAAAACCGTCCAGTAAGCAGTAAGATCTTCTTCAGAAGGGGCGATGCGAGTCTCTAGCGCGCATACGCGCGTACGTTGCGTACAGGAGCGTGCGATACTCGTGGACAACGTATTGGCGTCAGTACCTCGCCAACGCGCGTATGTATTCGCGTGAAAAGATTCGCGGCGAACCGAATTCACTACATCTGAACAAGGTCTAAATAAAAACCTAGCAACACCGGTAACTTCAGCCAGAAAAGATGAGTGAGTCAAAGGGATGCAGATTTTTTTTTTACATTTTAAATAAAACTTCATATAAAATTGCAAGCCCGCGGCTCGCAATGAAGCTAGAAGTGGCAAAGGTTCCGAGCTGTAGACGTATTTCTCCGCATCCTTCGCTATTTTTTGTTCACTCTCATCTCCGGCCAGCTCCGCTCTCCGTCTCCGGGCCCTCGAGATGCGCTCGGGGCTCGGGGCGAACTGTAGTGTGCGCTGTGCGCGCTCAGAAATGCATGAGATGGGACTCGTGACATGTCACACTGACACAATCGCGAGAGAAAAACTCTTTCTTTGAAAACATATATTTTTAATATTAACTTCACACTATATTCCTAAGGACATGCTAAGGTTTCCCCTCACGACCCATATCATATATTTAGGAATTTCTATCGAGATTATTTAAGTAAGAGAAGGATTTTTCTTCAATTAAATTATTTGTACTCTCCAGAAACAATCGTTATTTACCAGTAACCTCCAGTACTACTTAACCCTTCGAATAATATGAAAATAATATTTGTAAACTTTTACCTGTCAAGGTTTGCACGCAAAAATTCTCTGTTCTTCACAAGCATTTTAAATGTTCCTTTTTATAGGTTTTTTTAAACCTTTTACAAAAAAAAATTGTTCGAAAATCTAGATAAAATTATCTTTCCGATGTGTTTAGGTATTAGAAATAAACTTTTTTTTTCTAAATATTAAAATTTTTATATCGGAAATGTAAATTGGCCTAAAAAAATACATACCTCCAAATATTCTACTTAAAGTAAGTACTTAAAATAGAATAAACTTAAAATTTTGAAAACAGAATTCTTTTCTTAAGAAAATTTGTAATAAAACTGTCACTTCACTTTTTATCACATTCGTACAATTTTATTTTAAAATTAAATGTTACGTCACAAATTGTCTGGAAATAAATTGGTCACTTATGATCGGGTTTGTAAAACATCTGAACAAAATAGCTCATATATTCCGAGGCAATTAGAAGCAATATTTCTTTCGCTTTCTAACACAAAAAAATCACAAATGTGAATGACAGAAAGAGAGATATGTAACTTTTAATATGGGACATCTTGAGTCTCCTGTGATTAGACGGGTTAATAAAAGACTCTGGTTCTGGAGATCACAGCGACTGTTTATTGACGTATCGTAATTTATATATAAATATAGTTTAGGAGGACTAACATCCCTACTAACTGGAAGCTAGGTTTTGTCTGAAGAGCTCTGGCAATGACTACCTTCGGTTACCTAAGGCACATCTCGTAAACGAGACCATGTGATCCGAATAGCCCATAAACAACTGGAAATGTGAGAACTATCCATGATACATTACGTAATATTGATCGGTGTAAAGAAAACAAATGTACATTAAAATATGATAACATATAAAATGTACACATAAAATAATGTACTTACAAGGACATTCTGTTATACAGAACATATTTTTGATGTACGAAATTTACATATCATTCCAGGTTGGAATATACTCTCAGTGTCGCCATGATGAAAGACCACAATTAAGACACGAAACTATGATTGAAACGTCTGTAACAATATTTTGGTGATTAGATCTGAATACGTTGATACTTCCCAAACATTACCAAACCAACGCCTTTCTCCTTACTCTTCCCAAATAATTTCAACCTTACAACACTCGTATTGCTCAAGGAATTATAGTTTTACTGGCTCCAAGACATTTGTAATCAAATAAAAATGAACGAATTAACATTTTTACTTCATACCACTTTACATTCCATTAAAAACATTTAAAACGATTTATATAAAAAAAGCACTTAAAATCAAAACGTCAAGATTTCAGCGGGTAATTTGCAAGATTATTCAAGATGAAAAAATATTCCCATCTGCGTCACATTTTGAACCGTAAAGTAAAGAAGTAAGCCGAGCTTTCCTTAAAAGTACGGCCGTGCCCCAACTCCGCTCCGGGGGCCGTATTTACAAAACCTGTACCGATTCAGTCGCGGTAACGACAATTTACATTTTAAATATACCTATGAGATTGGTTATTTTTTATCACATTGCAAAAACAAAAATTGTTCTAAAATCTAGATAAAATAAACTTTCTGATGTGTATATTAGAAATTAATAATTTTATTTCTAAATATTTAAATTTTAATATTATTCCCATATATTGTAAATACACCTCTATATTGATAATTTTTTATCACTTTGCAAAAACAAAAATTGTTCTAAAATCTAGATAAAATAATCTTTCCAATGTGTATATTAGAAATTAATAATTTTATTTCTAAATATTTAAATTTTGATATTGAAAATTTAAAGCGACTGAAACGCGGTAGGGATTGTAAATACGCCTCCGGGGGCCAGATTACGGGAACGATATTGGCATTCAAATCGCCGTATAAATTAGTTTCCCATAAATCCTTTATTTCCCCAGTGATAAGTTACTTACCGTGCTGGGTGAATCGCCCTAAATGATGGCAAACAGTTTAGCCGGAATCGTGAAGGATTATCTTGTTTCAAATACTTGATGCTTCCATTAAGTCTAGGTGCGTATATTGTGTACTAGGGTTTAAGGGCCCGCAACCCGGCTTTGTACCGATTTATTACATATTTCCCTTAAACACGGTAAGATTTAAAGCTCTTAAAAAATATATGTTATTCTTGAAGATAATATCTAGACTTTGCCCGCGCCGAAACGCAAATTATATAAAATTCCCTCGATAGAAAAAAATCGCAAAGTATGCTCCAAAAATTATTATTAACACGTTTGTTTCAGTTATTTTACAAGACATATGTATGTGTTTCTTTAAATGCTGTTTAAGATAATACCCGCTAGATTTTTGCTCTATTTTAAACGAGTTGTGTTTTATTAAACATTTTCATGATTTTCGCAACGATTTTGTCGCTGTAAATGTTAACGCTCTCCTCTAACATTCGTAATTTCGTATATCTCCATCTTCTTCTTTTCGGGCCCGGTTGCAAAGCCTTAAGTCCACGGAGTTAGGTGTGTTCGCGGCGTGTCCGTGTGCCAGAAGTAAGTGAATTTTTTGGTTTTTACTTCGGAAGCAATTGATCGAATATTTTTTAATATAAAAAATTTTTCTTGAAAGATAATCAAGCTCATTGGCCAATAGGCCTAGAAGTTGGAGGTAAATTGGAACAATTAAAAATATATACCAGGATTAAATAATGATTTTTCCAATAGCATGTGTTCCCAATTACGTCCTCTACGTGCAAACTGTGTCTAAATATCTCCTTAAATAAACAGTGTAATTCTCAAGTGACCTTTCAGGTAAGTATGGTCCTGTATATTTTCTGTAGTGACCGATCGAAGGTTCGGTTTCGGCAAGTTTTGGCAAAAAATCTAGTTTCGGCAACAGTTTCGGTTTAGGCAGATTTTTTGCCGAACCTTCGGTCGCACCGAAACTCTGCAAATGGTCTCAATAAATTGTAAATTTTGTGATTGTAAACGCAATTTAATTTTAAATGCTCAATTAATGAGGTCCTTCCTTTATGTTAGCGCCAACTAGAATTTGGCTGCACTCGGCGATTTATTGTGCGTGTATTTTGGAACCAGAATATTGTTCCGTGATAATGATTGTGCTATCCTGTCTGCCCCGGTTCCCCTCCCGCCTACCTACCGGTGAGTTCCGAGATACGCATTGTACAAGACGGATGAATATTTCGCTCCAACGCCGATCATTTACGATTCACGTGAAAGTTAATACAAGTCAATTAAGTTTTATTAATAATAAGATTCGCATCGCAATTGTTCACTTGAACAAGTTAATACCAAGTGCAAAGTGTTCGGAAGATACCATTTCCAGACTCTCTTGTGAGTAAATCCCAATACCTACTGTACAATATTATCATTGTAAATGCATAAACAAAATTTGCTGTAAATTAGCAAGCCGCTAGCTGAAACATTTGGTCCAATCTAGCCTGGATGTGTAAAGAACCAGCGCCCATTTTTATTTGGAATATTTACGCACGGGTTTCATTGCATATAAATTTATCGGGAGTAGTTTGAGAAAGGTAGGTCGTCGTAGGTAAGTCATAAGCGCGCCTTCCACTGCGAGCGGAGCGGACTCATTACGGAATTCGCTCGACTAGCAAACGTTAACTGCATACAAGTGCTTCCATCAAGAACGAGGCCAGCGAAGCGGACTGAACGAGTTAAAGAGTTTCGAACGAGTCCGCTCCGCTAATGAGAGCGGAGCGGACTCCGTACGATCTCCGCTCGACTCGCACACGTTAACTGCATACAAGTGCTTCCATCAGGAACGAGGAGGGCGGAGCGGACCGAACTTGTTAAAATAGGTCCGAAAGAGACCGCTCGCGCACACCATCGCCGACTAGTTTCTAGCGGACTCCGCTCAAAAACTGTAGCCAATTCAATTGCCTCGCTGCGTTTTTGTCGAGATGGAGGTGTTTATTGAAGCCGTTTGCCAATTTCGTTTATAGGATACGACTAGCAAAGATTGTCGACATAAAGGATTCGGCTTAGAAAACCATTATTGAGATGATATTGGCGGAAATAAGAAAGTAAATTATTTCTTTTAAGTTTTTAAATTTTTGAGATGAGATTCTTTTTATAAATGTATATTTAATTCATACGTAACATTTTTTTTCATTGCATACATGCTGTCAGAATCATATTCACTAGAATCTGTATTTGACATCACAAAAATCACTCCGTTCACATCGAAACAAAGCGATACTGACTCGTTTTCAATGGAAGGGCAAAACTATTTCTCATTTTTCCTTGACCACGCTCCGCTCGCCCCGCTCATTTCTCGCACAGGCAGTGGAAGGCAAACACCTGTCTTCTAAGTGACTCTTTTTTGATGGAAGGTCAAAACTATTTCGCTCAGCTCCCACTCCGCTCCGCTCTACTCTTTTCCGCTCGCAATGGAAGGCGCCCTATACGTACGTCAGCTTGAAATAATTTCATCATATTATCAAACTAACGCATTTAAACATGCCGGAGGAATCAGCTGTTTCTAAAATTGAACGCGATATCAAGTTGCTAGAAGCCAGGCAGAATTCGCAATTTGCAAGATGTCAAAGAATATATGACAGTATAAAGGGTTTGAAATCCTCTAATTCAAAAAAAATATTTTGTGCCAATGCAGCATTGTTATCGGAGATAAGGAAAGAGTTTATTGAGTTAGTAAATAAAATTAATGATTTAAAACTGCAATTAAATTCTGAATTTTCGCCCAACTTTCAGATGGAACAATCCTTTGATGATTTATACTCGATAATACAATTAACCGCAAAACAGACCTGTGACAATAGAACTGAGTTATCCGACACGCAGTCAAAATTAGATAAATCAAATCGCAATGTTAAGTTGCCAAAATTAACTTTGCCGTTATTTGATGGAAGTATAATAGGATGGAGAATTTTTCACGACACCTTCAAAAAATTAATTCATGAAAATTCAGACCTTTCCGACATGGAAAAAATTCAATATTTGATAAGTACTTTGTCGGGAAAAGCGTTAAACATCTGTGCCGGAATTCCAACCACAGCCGAAAATTACCATCTTATTTGGGAAACATTGATTGAAAAATACGAAGATACAAGGGCAAACGCAATTTATTATTTTGATAAAATTTTAAACATAAAACCAATAACAATACCGACTGCATTGGATTTAGAAGCTTTCATAGACGAATTTCACTCCTCAATTTCAGCATTGCAACAATTAAAAATTCCTAATTTATTACAATGTTTCTTCCTTTATATAGGGACTCAAAAACTAGACAAAGAAACAGCTGTAGCATTCGAATCATCGATCAGAAAGTCAGAGACACCTTCATACCAGGAGTTCATAACATTTTTGCGGGAACAAGCTAAGATATTACAAAGAACATCAACATTATCAGAATGTCACAAATCACAACAGCGTATTGAGAAAAATTCCCTTAAGAAACAGTACAGCCAGGCATTTGTTAGTTTAACAAATAACAAAACAAAACAGTACAACTGCGCTGTATGTAACCTTTCGGACCACACATTAATTTATAAATGCCCAACATTTCTAAAAGCGTCGCCTAAAAATAGGTTTGAAATATCTCAAAAAAAAAAATTATGTAGAAATTGCCTTAGTAAAATGCATTTTTCCAAAACATGTAAATCGGAAAACAGGTGCAAGTATTGTAATCAAAAACATCATTCTTTATTACATTTTGATATCACCTCGCACAATTCCACTCACGATAACGAAGAGGATTTATCGGAAAATCCAGAAAATGAATCGGAAATTCCGTCAGATAATGCCTCACTATGTACTCTGAATAATAGAGATTCAAACGTTTTTTCTCAAAATCAAACAATATTACTAGGTACCGCATCTATTAACGTTCTCGATAATTGGAATAATTATCAGAAAATGCGTGTTTTAATTGATAGTGCATCGCAAAATGATTTCATAACAAAGGAATGCTGCAAACGTCTGGGTTTGCGTTTATTCCCAAATCGCAATCACGCAACTGTTAGAGGCATAGGAAATATTTCTCAAAGTATTAAAGGAATAGCAAATTTAAAGTTTGAATCGCGATATAATAATAAAACATCTTTCTCCATTCGACCTTTGGTCATAGATCGCATCACAACACAGTTGCCGGCATCTTCTATAGATAGAAATGCCTTATCTTACCTAAACGAATTGCCTCTCGCCGATGACGAATTCCATCTTCCAGGCGCCATCGATGCAATCATCGGTGCCAATTTATTTGGACAAATAATATTACCGGGTAAGGTAAAGGGTTCTCGGTTATTACCAAGTGCAATCGAAACCAGTTTGGGGTACGTACTAGTCGGAAACGCACCTACTCTCAAGCAAAGCAACGTAACTCGCAACCAAAACAAGGTTTCTCGTAAACCAAGTTTACACGCACATTATTAATCTCATGTTTCCGGCAACTTTTATAATACCTAATAATTAATTAGTTTAGTTCAAGTAGGCATGTACACATAATTGCTATCTTTTAATCGTTTCCTTTCTTTATTATTTTCTTTTCATCTTACTCGCATCAGAAATACGCATTAACGTGAGCAATGAAACACGATGTCGTGAGTGTTTTATAGTATTTATGGGTTTGTCCTATTTATTTTTTATTTCTTTTTAAGTTTCGTTGCTGGTCGCATTGTTGGTTTGTTTTGACCATTGTGTCAAGGCCGGGGGCATGTTAGCGCCAACTAGAATTTGGCTGCACTCGGCGATTTATTGTGCGTGTATTTTGGAACCAGAATATTGTTCCGTGATAATGATTGTGCTATCCTGTCTGCCCCGGTTCCCCTCCCGCCTACCTACCGGTGAGTTCCGAGATACGCATTGTACAAGACGGATGAATATTTCGCTCCAACGCCGATCATTTACGATTCACGTGAAAGTTAATACAAGTCAATTAAGTTTTATTAATAATAAGATTCGCATCGCAATTGTTCACTTGAACAAGTTAATACCAAGTGCAAAGTGTTCGGAAGATACCATTTCCAGACTCTCCTGTGAGTAAATCCCAATACCTACTGTACAATATTATCATTGTAAATGCATAAACAAAATTTGCTGTAAATTAGCAAACCGCTAGCTGAAACACTTTATAATGCACAAAAGTGTTGATTATTGACAAATGTTTGTTCCAAGCAGTAACGTGTTTGTCAATTTTTAGTAATATAAAAATAAAATAAATAAATTTCACATACTTTAATTATTGCTTTTTTACTTCATTTAACACATGTTAACTGTTTGTATAAGTGTAAAAAATAAGCCAAACTTCAGTAAACAATAGATTTTTTAACATGTCTAAAAAAGTAAAAAAGTTTCGGTTTCGGTTTCGGCCGAATCTGAGACAGCTACCGAAGATTCGGTTTCGGTTGAAAATCTTGTTTCGGTCGGACACTAATGTTCTGCCTGCACAGAGGATAAATGTACATTTTTACGCAGTTTCGCGTTCATTGGTCAAACGCATTGTACACATAGTTTTATATTAGCCATCGAAGAACCGGTGAATGGAATGTTTTGTTTTGAACTGTAGAAATATATTATAAATTTGTACAGCGCCCTTGAGATGATATTTCACAAAAACTGCGTTATACAAATCATCAATTATTATCAGTGTCTATTTTTATTTATGTTTTACGTTCTACATATCTACCTACTTATATTAATAAATAATAGGTATATATTCTAATGAGAAAATCTATTATTGTTACGTTAAGTTACTCACATTTGTCGTAAAATAATTAAGTACCCATATAATGTCCATGCAACGCAAAAGATTCGTCTCGCTTGTCATTCAGTTAAAATTGATCAAAATATATCCAACTAAAATTTATACGAAGATTACAGGAAAATTCGTCAAAATTTAACAACCTAGATACAGGTGGGTGGTTCACTAAAAATCAACAAGGAGGTGAAATGGAGCTATTCAAAGGAGGTGCGATGTTAGAAGCCTAAGAGCTGAAGGAATATATATCAACAAAATATGAATCTAATAATGTGTTTTCAAAGATCACTTACTGATTTCAGCAAACATAGCCCAGAATAAATGGATGAACTCGAGTTACCTGTAACAAAGAATTTTTTATTAGTATGTATAAGTACGTAAAATTGAATTTTTTTTTCTAATATTTTTTTTTCATCAACTTTTTATTTGTAATAATAAAGACAAGGTAAATACAATATGACAGGAAAAATAAAAATATTTTACAGAAAAAGAAAAGTCCCAATAAACTACTTTTTAGTAGTTTGTCAATGGGTGCTTTTACTTTGAGGATTTAAATAAACTTATTTTACTTTATTTTGCAGTTACAATTTTTGTGTTAGTGTCTAATACAAATTTTTTCTTTCGGCGAGCCAATTCTTCAACATAATATTTGTTTTACCATTTGTACATTTTTTAATTTCAGCAGGTAACATATTCAATAAATTTGGTATCATGTAGTCCAGCGTTCTTTGTCCATATTTGTTCAAGTGCTTAGGTACAATTAGTCCTTCATTTAGCGTAAAACGGGTATCGTAATGTGATCCAGTTTATGTATGTATATATAGGGCTATTCATATGCTGAGATATAATTTTATACCACAGAATTGCTCTTATTGAGAGAATTTTGAGATTCTGGTAAAAGTACGGAACATTATGTCTTTGTTCGTATAAACTTTTATGCGCTAATAATTTAACTAATGATTTTTGAACGATTGAACATGATTTACATTTGTGTTACAGTAAAGTCCCCAGGTTGTAATTCCATACCTTAATAATAGAAAAAAATATTTGGAGCCATGTCATCGCTTTGATGGGTCTTAAAAGTAAATAAACAGCTGTCACTAAACATTTTGCGCCCTCGAGGTGATTTTCTCACGAAAATGGCGCTATAAAAATCATCCAACAATTATTATTATTTAAATTAAAAAATTCTGACTAGAACTGTATTCTCTCGAAATCGAAAGCTCAAATCAAAAAAGTTAAACCATAAAATCAACTCCAATGTGATTTAGATTCACCAGTGACCGGACAATTCAACAATGTGCAACTTCATCACTCCTTTGAAAAGTCAGGGGTGATAAAAAATAAACTAAGTAAAATGGTTTAGGTTAGGTTATGGGCTATTTTTTAATGAAATCTTTAGGAGAATCTGTGTTTTGGACAAGTTTATGCCAATAACAAACCTCTTCAAACACTGTACCACTTTCGAAAATGTCCAAACTGCTCGAAATAACTACCAAAACCAAAGGGCATAATCTCATACTTATCCCTTTTGTTAAAACAGCTTTTGGCCATAGAAATTTTTAGATACTTTGCAACAAAGCTATACAATGCACTTCCACTGGCCATTAGACAAAATACAACTTATCAATTATAAATCAGACATCAAGTCTTGGATCATCCCCCACGACAAGATCTAAAGTCAAAAGATTTTATCAAAACCAATTTATGTGTATACATTTTCAATGGTACGATTATGATTGTATGTTATAGTGTGTTATTGATATTTTTGTGTATAAACTGATCATGTTTTGAAGCTATCAATACAGGATTTCTTAGTGAGACGGGCATGTCTAGAATTAATAAAGATGAATAATTAATGACAAAAAAGGTATGTTGAAGTGCCACTTTGTTGAGTTGTCATAGAACCAGATTCACCAGTTTCCCGCTTATACCGTTAGTTTCCGGAAATCATGTACAAAGGTTCATCAAACATTATAAAGAAAATCACAACAACCAATGGTTTGATATAATTTGACTGCGGATCCTTCCGTAGCTGATGACGACACCACGAGTCTTTCCGCAGACTATGGAAGGAGCTATCTTTTCTCCCTCATTTAATCAGGGTCTCTACAAGGCTGGATTAACAAATCCCTTCTTATAGCCTCTCCCCTAAACCGCCTCACAAAGTTACACAACCGGGTAGCAATCCAATCACGTAGCAGTAAATAGCGTGGACTCTGAATTAAGAAAATGGTTTGGTTTAAGCTCAAAAGTTGTGTAAAGTGTGAGTTTTAAAATGCAACATGCAAAAAAAAATCTAAAAAACCAACTCTCATAAGCGAGTTTTGCGATAACCGCGATTAATAGTCTTGATTGTTTATAGCTGCAAATTGAGAGGCGTGATTAGGGTTCCCAGATCAAAAAATCAAAATCCCGGAGAAAATTCCTAACATTTGATAAAAATTCCGGACATTCGAAAGTTACGGAATTAACAAAGATGTGCTCTTATATATTTGCGACGCAGGCACAAAATGCCAATGTTAAAAGGGTCTTTTCCTTAATGGGAAACCCAATGGTCAAAAGAAAGGAACAGGCTTTCTGTAGAGTCTGTCAAGTCGATTATCTTAACACAGTATAATTTAAAAAATATGTCTTGCGAAATGTTCTACAAAACTATTATTAAAGATTCGGAAGTGTTGAACAATATTTCTGGGAGCATTAAATATCAGAAGTGATGTTTTTACTTTGATTTGTAATAAAAGTAATTTGGTTTATTTCATTTTTTATATCAATCTCCACTTAATTGCAGAAATTCCGGATTGTTTAGGATTCCCCCCGCATTCCGGACAAAGACCTACATTTCCGGACTTGTCCGGAAAATTCCGGACGTATGGCAACCCTAGGCGTGATGATATTCTTGCATGCAGAGACATATTTGACAACATAGAGTGACTATTTTTGTGTGGTGATAACTAAGACGTGCATAATACTAAGTAGGTATGCATGGGACTGATAAACGACCTAAAGATGTTAAGTCGTTCTTCCACCTGTTTCCTCCATTATCCATTGATCTTCTTATTATTATTGATCACCAAGATCGGAAAATACATATTTGGAGCAACTCTCTAGTCTCTATAGTAGATTGAATAATTTCAGCAAAAGTGCCCGAAGATAACTTCACTGGCTGCTCCAAAGTTCCACAAAGCAAGCGTAAATTTTTAATTGGATTCATGGTGCCGATGCTATCATTCATACAGTCGAGGCACACTCGGAAAACTTACTGAGGGGAATGCTCCAGCACTAATTAATACCCTTAGAGAGTAATTAGAAGCGTATTGAACGATTTGTGAAGGGTTTTCAATACAGAAGTGAATGTCCACAAGAGTCGAATGAAAAATGAAAGGATAATATGAACATGACTTTCTTTATCAGAGTTTTTAGTTAGCACGATCGAGGTAAAATCAGAATAATAAAGGTACATAGACTACTAAGGGATGTTTCACCACTATTTTTTTATATTTATAGCGTTATAAACGATCTTTATAAATTCATATATGACAGTGATAAGAATATGTATGTCATTGGCCAATAATATAACGACAAATTGAAATTTAGAACCATAATACAAAAATACACAACAATACCTACCTATGATATAAACAATGATATAAACAATTCTGATAAAGAGCATCTTCTTACTTAAATCTACAAAAAGCGTTTAGTGTTATTTTTACATTTAAATTAAATTTTAATAAATATAAATAATATCTTCCAGGAAATGGTTTCATTTAAATTCGAACTGCTAAAGGTAAAAGAGGAAATGCGGTGAACTAAAAAAAAATAAAGAAATCAATGAAATATTAATTTTTTAGACCTGTTGTATTCGATCGAGTGTTATGTTTATCATGAATGCTGTGAATTTATAAAGGTTAGTGTTAAACGCATCGATATTTGGGCATAATCTATGGAAAGTGCTACAGCTTCTTCTTATAAATACATTTTCAAGATAATTTGTGTAGCTTTTAGGGATATAACATGTTTCCGGAGATCGAGTAACTCTTAATGGAAATCTGAAATGTTAGAAATTATTTTGTAGTAAGGACGGGCTATCAATGAAGTTATGAATAATCTTTTAGAGCATATTGCTAAGGCTCCCTTATTAGCGTTCAAAGGAAGAAGAAGATTACTGAATATGGTTTGAAAGAGAGATATTAAGTAAATATAAAAGAAATACGGAGTGGGCTAATATATAAAAACAACGATTATAATCAGGGCTAAGCGACCGTTGTCAAAACATTTCATTAAACATGACTTATTTAAAATAGAGCAAAAATCTCCGACTTTTGTGAGAAACACTGTAATTTGACTGTTACAAAGTGCGTTTTTTTTGGTAATTTTCGGAACACACTATGCGATTTTTTTCTATTTCACATAATTTACTTTTTCAAATTCATTAGAATTATGTATAGATTATCTGTAAAAATAACTTCAAAGTGTTCAAGGAAAGTACGTTATATCTCGGTAAAAAACCGAAATGCGGAATTGGAATACGATGTGTAAAGGGTCCGCTTATCAGAATTACGAAAAATGTTCTTTAAATTTCTTTATATTTAAATTTTCCCTAAGAGCCTGTATAATCTTGGAGAAAGATGTGTAAAGGGTATTTTTGTGGAATATTCTAAGGGGGAAGAAAACAAGAGCCAACAAATCATTCCACTGCCGAGTTATTGAGAGCAAAGAACGCGCCGTAAAAACTAGCTATTCTCATGAAACATGACAATTGTTGAGCAGGCACTTGTAGTGTCTCCCGGTTGTGCATTGGTGTCGACTAGGTCAATGAAACTGGGTATTTCACGAAATGCCTGTAAAACAAAAAGCATTACCGCATATGTTCTAAAGACTAAAAAAATGAACTCTTTGAACGTCCCTCTTTTAGCAGTAGCACGAACAATGAACGCGATAATGTGTGTACTTGCGGAGCGTCCAGGGAAATTAGGCTGCCCGAATAGTTTAGCGAATACCTCGCATTTAATTACTATAACCGAGAGGCCATTAAACCAAGCATACGTTACTGGGAAATAGTGGACAGCGTTGCAATGCAGTCTGAGAAGAATGCGTATATGCTGTCGTAAATCATCACATAAAGGCATACCGCCGATAGCTCCATTGTGAAATTGCCTTTTGACATAAATGATGAATACAACTGAAAGAAAGATACAGTGGAGCTTGACCCTTATGAAAAGATCTTTCTTTCCTTGCCATTCATGTTGACATTTTCGAATATTCATATTTTCCAAACACTCTAAAATAGTAAATTATTTAACTTAATAGTAGGTTGATTTACTATTGAGTAACGTGAAAAAAACCAGCACAGGTTTTTCAGAATTTGCCGACCATTGAATTAATACTGACGCTTTAGAAATATCAAAACCAAAAAAAAAATAATTGTCAAATTTTAAACAAACAGAATTATTATCCGACAGTTCGAATTTAAAGTTGTTCACTTTCTCCTTACGTAACACCCACCCTTCCCATACTCCTCTTCGTACCCCTCCATCAACCTCTCTCTGATGCACTCTCTCTCACTTGCATGCTTTTTCTTTCTCTTTTATTTATCTTATAATCTTCCTCTATACTGTAATTTAGTTTTTATATGTTTATTGTCCTGACGAAGGTTGCGATAAACAGAAACCGGCCGACGTGTGTAAATAAAATAAAGTGGTTTTAAGCAAAGAACTCTTGTCATTTGTAAAACAAAACCATTGAAATTGATCAATCAGTTCACACTTGAAAGAAAAATACAACTGATTTTATTAAACACTGACGGGGGATACACATTTTATATTACAGGAATTAAAATGCATGTTATTTATATCTAATGCTAAAAATACCATGTTCGCAGTTGGCTCGAGCCAAGCGCTTTTAATAAAAAAAATTAGGTTTACTGTAGAAAATAAAGAAATGTAACCAAAAATAATTTTCCTCGGCTACGAAAATTTTCAATATGCTCTATTGATGCGCCCTAATTCCAAATGATGTCGCCTAATGCAGTATGCATGTCAAATTATATTAGACTAATAAACGAACTAATGTAAACAAAAAGCCATTTATAGACGGGCCTAACGAGGTTAGGGAATAGCGACCGACGTTCCTGATACTCGAACCGAGCTTTCAACATTATATTATTTAGCAGAGAGTTCAACATTATATTAGAGAGCAGTATAGATCAAAAATTAAAGTTTACCACAAGGGTTAGCTATGGGTCCAATTTTAATTACGAATCTTTAAATAAAGAGTTAGATTGATATTAATGTAATAGCGTAGCTGAAAGACATGATGTCATATGCAACTCTACCAACCCGTTACCAGTGGGAGTTCAATTTAACAAATTTAATAATATATTAACTAATTTAACGCTACGTAAGAGATTGATTTATTTTCATACTAAAATTTCTTCAAAACCACAGCAAAAGAGACACAGGTGTTTGTAAGCTCGAGTCACATTACGTATGGACGCTGAGAGGAGAGTTATTGATGGATTATGATATGTCTAACAGATCCATCCATCAATCATAAAATAATTGAGAATGATAGATCCTCTACTTTCTGCTAACGCCGAACTTCGGCCATCCATTGGCAACGGCTTTGACGGGTCATCCAATTGTAATAAATCGAATGAATGAAACTGGGATCATTTACTCACATCACCATCAATTTCATGTTCATTTTGTGTAGGTAAACTAAAGAATATCATTACATAGTATAAAATGAAATCGCTCAAAATGTGCGCTTCGATCTTTTAAGCTTACCTTTGTTTGAGTGAGTTTGTGTAAGAACCCAAATTGTGATATGTTACGTTAAATAAACCCGAAACATATCAACGCATTATTTAAAAAATTGGGTATTTTATTTTGGGAACTATTATTTTGTAATATGGAAAAATATATTTTAAATGTTGCCTGTTGTATGCTGATGATGCGGTGCTGATTTCTAACACTATGGAAGATCTACAGTCGCTAGTATCTAGGATGAACGAAGTATGTATGAAGAATGAGTTAATGATGAATGTAAGTAAGTCTAAAGTCATGGTGTTTGAAAGAGAGAGTACGAAAACAGTGTGCGATATAGTTGTGAATGATGAATGCTTGGAGCAGGTGGATGAGTTTGTTTATCTGGGTAGTATGTTTACGAGAGATGGGAAGGCTGATAGAGATATTGAAAGAAGGGTAAATGCCGGTAACTCCATTAATGGAGGACTGAATGCCGTTGGCGCTAATAAAAAACTGTCAAAAAAAGCGAAGCTAGCAGTCCACAATGGAGTCCTGATACCTACCCTGATGTATGGCAGTGAGGCATGGAACTGGCAGAGGAAGGATGAAAGTAAACTGAATGCTGTTGAAATGAGATCCTTGAGACGTATGTGTGGTAAAACCATGTATGATCGTGTTAGAAATGTGGATATCCGCAAAGAATGTAAGGCTGATGTAAGTATAATGAGCAAAATTAAGAAAGGGACCCTCAGATGGTTTGGACACGTAGAGCGAATGAACGAAGAAAGTAGTGTAAAAAGAATATATGATGCAAATGTGAATGGTAGAAGAAGTCGGGGACGCCCGAGGAAGACATGGCACGATCAAGTGAATCAGATACTTGAGACGGGCCATGTCAAAAGTCAAAATAATAGAAGAGAATGTATGAGACGATGTATGAATGTGAGTGAGCCAAAGAGTGTGTGCCAAGACCGAGTTGTTTGGCGGTCCGTCCTCTCTGCCTACCCCTGCGGGGAAACGGCGTGATGGTTAGTTAGTTAGTTATATTTTAAATGACAGATAAAATACCACTTTACATAAAAGAATTAAAATTATGGCTACATGATGCAGATGTTGAAACACTTTTTTTAAAAACGCGATTTAAACCTTCATTCTTCACTTTTACAATTCTACTGTAACTTCAAGACTAACTTTATTTATCTTCTTGAAACCGTAACAAAAAATCAACTAAGGGAACGTACCCAAACTACGTGACCAACTTTTTGCAATTTTTAACCCCCCCCGGTGACCAAAATCCTAAGCAACCTGCCGCTCATTTGTATGGAGCGTGACCTTTTGAAGACCCCCCCCCCCCTAAAAGTGTCACGTAGTATGGGTACGTTCCCTAAGGGAACGTACCCATACTACGTGACCTGTTCAGGGGGGGGGGGCTTCAAAATACCACGCTTGGTATAAATGAGCGGCGGGTTGCTTAGGTTTTTGGTCACCGGGGGGGGAGTACGTTCCCTAACTTGTATGTGTCACTTTGTTACTACAATATTTTCAAAGATACATTACCTATATTTTTTAACTTTCACTTTGAAATTTACATTTTTTACTTGTACCGCCAACTGATTGGTGTAATTTAGCACTTTAGTTAATATTACCCACGTACAGGCAGTGCCTAAGTGGGTTCCCATTATCTATTTTTGTCTTAAGTATATATATTTTTTACGTTGTTACATTATTTTTATCTTGTGTTATGTTATATATTTTTAGAAAATATGTAAAAATTACTTTTGAAATGTATGTATAATGGGAAAAAATAAAGGAAAAAGAAGTATGTTTGATGAATTCCATATACCACGTACTGTAATAATATTATTGATTCATTCACTGTTGCTTTTTCCAATCAAATTGAAAGAGGGCCAAGTTGTCAAAAGAGTAGAAGACTAAACGAGGGTTTATCAATTCCACGCGTTCAGCATTTTTGGACTGGACTTTGGGTGAGTAGTTTCAAGGTTGAGTGTTTCGGTAAACGTTTGACTTAGCGGTGGCTAAGATTATTAGTCAAAGCGGACTACCAATCGACCCAATATTTCTTTGAAATAAGTAAATCAGAACCTACATGATATGTACCACACAATAAGAATTGCAACTACTGATAATTTGCAATCTTTCTACAGCCATTCAGCCAACCATCTTACCTTCGATTCATCCTTTCTCCGCCCTATATTTCCGCGTCTTGAGTTTAGTCAATAACCTTTTCGTTATTTGGAGTCTTTGGTTAATTTCACAATATATTTAACTCTAATGACACTACAATTGTCTACCTTAAGTACGAAGTTGAAAAATGTACCAAATTGAACATTTTTCTCCCGAAAAACTCGAGCACTAGGTGCTCTTTTCAGCTTGATTTTTTCTAGATCAACGCAACTACTTTTAACTCGCAACTTACTACTTACTCGTTACTTCCTTCAAGAGCTACGGTATGGTTGTAAGTGTCATAAAAATAAAGACAAAACGCCATATTTATAAAATGCTCAGTGATAAAAAGATTTGGACAAAATAATGTTGAAATCTCGAGGGAAACTGGATAATAGCTGCAAGTGCACACATTAATGACTCACAGTTATTTCAAATAAAAATATAAATTGGAAATTGGTAACATTTTGTATTAATAAAATATGAATAATATTGTTGTGTTATTTCAATATTTAAAAAAAATCTTTCATCTTACTTTAATAATGGCTAATATTCTGACACTGAATTCTAATATTGATTTTTATCCTTTACTTTTAATGTTGAATGAATTATTCTTTTAATGTTGATTGAATTATTCTTTTAATGTTGAATGAATTATTCTTTTAATGTTGATTGAATTATTCTTTTAATGTTGAATGAATTATTCTTTTAATGTTGAATGAATTATTCTTTTAATGTTGAATGAATTATTCTTTTAATGTTGATTGAATTATTCTTTTAATGTTGATTTAATTTGATGTTTGCTATTTACTGTAGATTACACATATAGGTATTTTTCTCTTCTTTTTATTTATTGCATTATGTTGTTTCATAAGTCATAAGGAATTCAGGAACAAATCCCCTGCTTACTTTTTAAATCTTTCTAATACTATAAAGAGGAAAGATTTGATTGTTTGTTTGCATTGCATAGGCTCCGAAACTACTGAACCGATTTGAAAAATTCTTTCACCAATGGAAAGCTACATTATCAGCGAGTAACATAGGCTGTATATAATGGTAAGCTCTGGCGTTATGAAATTTGAATAAATGAAAATGTGTGTTCGTATATTTTAGCGGCAGGGAGGAAAGGCATGGGGAGGTAAGGTTTGCGGAGTGAAGAAACGAGGGAGGGGGTAGGTGGGGAAGGTGGAAGGGAACGGGGATGCACGGGAAAGGACATGCAGGGAGAATCAATTTATTTATTTGAATGGCGTAGCAACGCATGCCTAGTACCAGCTAGTATTCCAATAAATCCAATAAGGATAACATTGGATTGCATCCCATGCAGTGTAGCCCGTAACTATTTTTGTTGTGTTAATTTTAAAACGCTAATGTAGTTGTTTTACGTAAAAGGACGCAAATATAAACCAAATGTGGCTTTTTTATTGTGATGGAATATTTCGTGGTAAAGGGACGATTATTTTCTGTAAACTTTAAAAATAATATTTAGTATTTTTTTTACATTACCTCCACTCAGAAGATCCACGGGAAAATAACTTCCCTGAGGGCCAAAGTAATCTTTGGGGAAGCTGTGTGGAGGATATTTTTTATGGAAAGGAAGAAGTGAATCCATCTCTCCAACCACGTTGCAAGGCGATGGGTCAAGAGAGTCGTGCTGGAGAGGTTAAAAAGTCTCCCTCAACAGTCGCTCTCGATCTGGCCTGCCACGCAGTAGGTCGACAGGCGCATCCGCCGCCAAGGCCTGGACAAAACTCACCCCATGAACCCGAGCTTGTCACTAAACGTCGCGAACCAGTTGGGGTGACATATGGCAGAAGTGTTGGTTATCCAATAAAACCAATTTCCAATGCAGCGGTACCCATGACTGCCTCCCAAATTGGAATCTATGTTAACTATTTGCACTTTTTTTTTAAATTCTTCACTATGAACTTTCTGTAAATAAAAGCTCTTCGCGTGATTTTTCACACTATTTATTTATAGCCATGTAATTACTGTAGACTTTTAAATAAAATCAAGCACTAACTGAAGCGCTCGTGCTTACAAAACTGGTGCTCTTTTAATTATCTACCGCCTTCACTAGGCATTAATTTTCTCAGTCTATAAAAAGCAGAGCTTCTCGTGCATAAATGCAATCCATTAGGTCCATATTGCTAAACGTAGTTGTGCAACCATCATAATATATTCGTGGTTGTCAAAGAGAAGTAGAACCTACCCTGTACTAAAATAATAATATATTGAATGAAATATAATTATTTTGAAAGTGTTCAATTTCGAATACTCTCATACCCGCATTCCTTTACTAATAAGAAGCGAGGGATGCTATTGGTTAGAATTTCACCCCGCACCGCCCAGGCTTACATGTGGTCTGCCGATATAAGGTCGTATGGTATCTCGAAAAGTTACCTTCCGGGGCTATCCGCGCATCTTCAGGAAAAAAATCTCTGGCAGCTCTTTTGTTAAAAGGTTTAACGAACGGTTGAGAGAACAATTAATTTCCATTGGGTTATTCATAAAGTTATTGTTATAGTTTTGTAATGTTTTACAATTATTGAACTGTGTCGTACTTGCAAATTGATTGTACCTATTCAAAATGAAGACTAAAATGTGTTAACCGTGAAGTAATTATGGATTTTATTTCATTACAGCCGCTACAATAAATCCATAGTCCGGTTTATCGGTCTCGTGTCTTGTAGCACGCACCGGTGAATGTTGAAATGGTGACGTTATTGCGTTATGTTGCGTTAACCGAATCAAAATGGCGACGCGCCGCAGGCAAATTGCCGATGCGTTGGTAATTTATTGGATTTGTGACAGCGATGGGCCGTATTTTGGCAATTATTACAATGTTCGTTGATGTATTTTATGCTTTTAAATATAAAATCAATATTTTTAATGGAATGTTAAAATGGGCGCTCCAAAAAGATACGGTACGATCAGTGATTAAGTGATCAAACACAAAAATTGGGTCAAATCAAGAGTCAGATTAATAAATAAAAAATAAGTGGATTAAGAAAACAGTGTCATTTAGGGGGGCGAGAATGGGTACCGCCACCCCCGGGAACCACTTATTGGATAACCAATACCTCGCCCATAGGTCTCCACAAGTGGTTCGCTACGTTTGGTGACTTAGCAGGTGCCCGGGTTCATGGGATGAAGTTTATACAGGTCTTGGCAGGCCGGATCGAGAGAGACTGGTTGAGGGAGGCTTTTTGACTTTTCCAACCGGACTCTCTCGACCCATCGCCTTGCACCGCATTTACTGTCTGAGCGAAAGTTATCCTCATTCGCTTTGAAAAACTATGTAGATAACTAAATTGTGGAAATTTTCACTAAATCGTTGCTCAGTTTAATTGCTGAAAGCGTAACCGTTGAAAGAGTAACAAAAACATGACATTTTTCACATAGATTCAAAAGAAACTAACATTAATAAACTGTCCTCGCCCGAGTGAAGCAGAAGCGACAATTTATAAGCAGTGCGCCAGAAAATATGCAAATATATGCGGACCCAGTAAGTCCAAGAACAAGAAAAGCGCACCCACCGCAAAATGCCATTTTAAATGTACAGAGAAAACCAAACGACACCATTGCAATAAAAACATCTTTTTACTTGAATGCTTAGGTTTCCACGTTATTTATTCACAGGCAGATTCACGAAGGAAGGAAGCATCGTTACTATCCCGTATTTGCATACGAATGCACAAGCAAGATTGTAAAACGGGTCCTACCAACAAGGCTAGGCGAATGTAGCAAAAAGGTCGGATATTTGTTTATTGAAAAATCCAATGCGAGATTGAATTGAAAGAATATTTTCTGCTAATGGGTCATAATTCCTGTAAATGTATGTTAGAAGCGGATAACAAACAGTTCAGTTTGTACTCTTAGGGTGGGTTTCTTCATTTACCGAGAATGCTAAATGCAATGCTAATTGTAAAAGTAAACGGTCAAAAACATAGAAATGGGTTTTTTCATTTGACATTTACCGTTTACTTTCACCTTACATTTTACAGGCCCACAATGGTGCTGCAAATGCGAAAGGAAAGGTAACCAAAATGGCGGCCGTTGTCTGAATGTCACTTTGGTGACAGTTCAGAGATTTTCTTGCTATCTATTTTACGGTATTTGCTAGTATTTTATCATTATGTTCGCAACAAGTGATGGTTCATCAGGTTCTGACGATGAACTAATAATTAATTATATGACACGACGTGTAAAGCGACATAATAAACGCAGGAATTTCTATCTAATGGAAGACGTAGATTTCGCGTTAATAAAGAAACTGCTCGACTTTTGACTACATTAATTGCAGATATAATATTATATGTTATTCGAAAGAATTACTCATTGCTAATAATTTTATTACAATTTAAAACGTGATCCCTGAGACGTATGTGTGGTAAAACAATGTACGATCGTGTGAGAAATGTGGATATCCGCAAAGAATGTAAGGCTGATGGAAGCATAATGCGTAAGATTAAGAAAGGGACCCTCAGATGGTTTGGGCATGTAGAGCGAATGAACGAAGAAAGTAGTGTAAGAAGAATATACGACGCGAATGTGAATGGTAGAAGAAGTCGGAGATGCCCGAGAAGGACATGGCACGATCGAGTGAATCAGATACTTGAGTCGGGCATTTCAAAAGTCAGAATAATAGAAGAGAATATATGAAACGATGTATGAATGTGAGTGAGGCAAAGAGTGTGTGCCAAGACCGAGTTGTTTGGCGGTCCGTCCTCTATGCCTACCCCTGCGGAGAAACGGCGTGATGGTTAGTTAGTTAAAACGTGAAACAAATAACAACGCAACCATAGATGAAGCAATTCGTACACAATGTTTGACATTTATTGTGTGGGTTGCCACATGAAAAAAATATATACACAGTTCCCAATACGAAAATGTGGGGATTAGGTTAGTTTTTATGCTGTCATCCCTATTTACTTTTACCTAAGCAGTTGGCATCGTGAAAAAACCCATTTTGCCGTAAATGTCAAATGCACTGCGAAAGGAACTGCAAACTGCTAAGCTAAAGTAGAGTGTAAATGAAGAAACCCACCCTCAGCCTAGTGAAGCAAAGTAAACAGTTCCATACGTAGAGCTGCAACATTACGTAACGTAACCTAATCCGTATTGTAGGGTTGTTTTTTACTTTTGCTGTACACTCGTAATATCGACCCTATGGAATAACAAGGTTCCATCTGACGCTGACCCTATTCCGAGAAAAGGGGCTTCAAAGATTCAAATGACTGTATTTCGATACGTAATCAACTTTATATTGTTTTGAATGTGCAAAAACGGTTATTTGTAGGTTATTAACCTAATTTAAATATCATAAACAATCATTTAAAGTTAGAATTATGAAATCTGGAAAAGCAATAAATTTTATCCGTTGAAGCCTTGTTACACAGTTACGTGATTTTAAGTAAGTGAACAAGGTTCCATCACCAGATGGACTCACGTTCACTGCTTCCTCTCCTTAAAAAGACCTTCAACACAGCATCCCAAAGGTTTTTCCTTTTTTCATGAGGGCCTCATACGTGGAGCTAATGTTTTTTTTTTTATTTATTCGGCTCCAAATACTGCCATAATATTCCAGAATCTCGGAAATCTTCGGTTTTAAATATATTAATGAAGAATTATGTTTAATCATTGTACTTAAAACTTCAAATAGCAACACGCGGAAATTTGATATTTCGTCAGATGGGACGCTCTGTATCAGTGATTCCCAAAGTGGCCTGCACGGACCCCCAGGGGTCCCCATGATCATTCAGGGGGTCCGTGGAAGATAAAAATTGATTTGGGGGTCCCTAAATAACGTGAATGGGGTTGGCAGCAAGGTTTTGAGTGGGGCGTAATGAGAAGGGGCGGGATGTATCGTTCCACCCCATATCCCATCCGCCCCTCCGTTGTGGTAAATTTGCAGTCGTCCCACCCTATCCCATTCCGCCCCCTCCGTTGTGCTCCTTTGGAAAAGGGGTCCGTGGGCCAAAAGAGTTTGGGAACCACTGCTCTATACAGTTAAGGAAACGTACCCGTACTACGAGACCCACTTTTTGCAATATTTAACCCCCCCCCCCCCCCGGTGACCACGTGTAGTATATTCCAAGAACCCCCTCCTCCCCCTACAGTTTTCACGTAGTAAATCATAAATATGGTTTTGAATAATTTCTTGCCAACAAAAAGTTAAAAAAAAAAATTATTTGGCATATATTTGTCTTTATTAATACGGCGCTTGCTGCGTGACGGCAAGAGTGCATGCGTACGTATTTACAAGTGGAAAACAATTTAAAAAGTTAGTGGAAAAAATATAAAAATATTTCTAGATTGTGAAGTTTAAATCCAAAAGAAAAATTTTATGACGTTTAAATCTTTAAATAGAGTATATAGCTCATTGTTATAACGTCTGCGCCAAAATCCATTTTCTGAAACCGGTCCGAAGATACGCCTCAAAATTTTCCTATTAAAAACATCCAGTGCTCGCTGATTCCTCTTAGTTAGTACCCAAGTCTCAGCTGTGTATGTGAGTACTGGTCTGATAAGTCTTTTGTACTTTAATATCTTGTGTGTTTCGGGACAGTAGTCTGGATTTTATTTGAGAAGTTTAATGAGTATGTTTAAAGCAAATAAAAGGGTTATAAAGATCAATCAAATTTAACCCCTCAGGCTGTCGCTTTTGGGAACACCTCATAAAGGTCTCACGGAAATCGTTGTCTCCCTTATTACCACGATGAGAAATATGATCTAAACAGTGTTAGAAAAAGAAAACGCCAAGCTTTGTATTCTTTATAAAGTTAACTTCGAAATAATTAAAATATACGTCTTTATGTACCTATTCAAAGTTTTCGACGGCAATTTGAAATATAAATGAAACTTTATGATTTTTAAGTGAAAACTTCTTTAGCACCGTTGTGCTTTGAAACTCGATGAAACGAAAAAGCGACACTAAGAAGAGTCAAACACATACATCTATAGGAGTAAGCCTGCGAGAATGAGATAGAATAATCGGTCTTTCTCTTTGAAAGCCTTGTATACTTTAGTATTCTAAAGGTTTCACTTCTACCGCGTTTAAACTGCACACCAGTGGCGGCTCGTGTCTTTTGGGTGTGCTAGAGTGCTGATATTAAAAAAATGGCATTATTGATGTTGTTGTAGTCGAAAAAAAAATATATATTTTTTTTGAAAATCAGTTTTTTGTATGAAAAATTTCAGGAAGTTTCAGTTTGGCGGTGCGCGCAGCACCGATTTCCTGAAAAATCTTCATACAAAACATTGATTTTTGGAAAAAAAAAACAAATATATTTTTCGCATACGACAACATCCATGATGCCATTTTTTTAATATTAGCACTCTAGCACACCCAAAAGTCACGAGCCGCCACTGCGCACACTCGTATTTTTTTTACTTTTTATATTTACATGAAACAACAAAAAAGTGAGTTGAGATAATGTTTAAAATAGATTTGCCTAAAAAAATGTGTTTGCGTTCTTATTTTTTAATCAATATCAGTAATTTCAGTGGGTTGGAAAAAACGTAAGGCGAGCCATTTTTAAAACTCTTTTATGTTTGGATTAAAAAAATTGTGTTTCAAAAACTATACGTAGGTATTTATTTCAAATAATAAAATTTGAAAGTGTATTTCACCACCTTTCAAAAATAGTTTTTAGTTTTCGGATACGTTCAGAAATATTCCACTTATGTGGTTTTTATTGCGAAGCAGAATTCTGATATTCTGACAGAATATGCCCCGAGGACTGAGGGTTAAGATAATGTCTATTTTATAATTCTGAGATTCTCAATAGTTCAATACAATATGGAAATGCAACTGGTAAGAGAGCATTTCCGTATGTGCGGTAGGTATTAAAAAATTAAATAAATAAATCGTGGTTACAAACAAATTTATTGTTTATTTGGATTAATAGAAGAAGTAATAGAAATATCGGTATAAGTAAATAGAAAAAAATAGTTTTAGTTTTAGCGGGGAAACTGCTTATTAAGTTATTGATTACTGTTTTTAATTAAATAATAATAAATAAATAAAATAAAATAAATAGAATAAATTAAATAAATAAAATAATAATAAGGGGTCGTCCATTAATCACGTAATGCTCGAAAGGGGGGGGGGGTTCGGAAAAAATCACGAAATATCACGACGGGGGGGGGGGGGTATAATGAGATATCACGTGTATTTATTTTTCGTGATAATATTCTAAAAATTTCAAAATTCTTTGCACTTTGATTTCGGGGGGGGGGGGGTGAGTCTAAAACCTCACCCCATATCACCAGGGGGGGGGGGGGGGTTAAAAAGTTGCTAAAAAAACATCACGTGATTAATGGACGACCCCTAACCTTTCTGTAAATAAAGAGCAGTTTCCAACGGTAAATGTCCTTACAAAAAAGGACAGGGTTCCGTTAAAAAGGGCGGTCTCCCAAGGAAAATGACGGCACCGTAAAATAAAAACTGCTTCCTACGGTAAATGACCTAACCGTATAAAAACAGTTTTAATAGTACAAAATATCTTTATGATATAAAAATACGGTTTCATGGTAACATACCTTACCGGACAAAAAAGTTTTTATGATAAATAAATAACCTTACCGTAAAAAAGTTTTTATGGTAAATAACATTACCGTATAAAAAGACGGTTTCACGGTAACATACCTTAATGTATAAAAACAGGTTTTATGTTAAATTCCCTTTTTTACATGAATACCGCACAAGAGTCCCAACCGCTCCCGTCTGCAGCCAGTGGGACTATGGCATCCCCAATTGGGGTATGTTGTGAGGCTGAAGGTAGTGGGGAGGGGAAGGAGATAGGGAAGAGGAAGGTGGGGAAGTACCTGGCTATTCAGATCTGGTCACCAAACACGGCTAATGCCATTTCAAGCACCCTTACCACGTAAAAAGACTTGTTTCATACATTACCGTATAAAAACAGGTTTTACGGTAAATAACCTTATCACGTAAAAAGATGGTTTCACGGCAACGTTCTTTACCGTAGGTATAAAAACAGTTTTTATGGCAAATAAGCTTACCGTATAAAAAGTACGGTTTCATGGTAACACAGTAAACAGTTTTTATATTGTAAAGATATGTTTGCGACAATAATATGGGAATGTGGAAGAATAAAAAATTGTTTACAACACACTTATTGCAACCAATATAAAGAACAACCTACGAACAAAGTTTTCATGGGAACAAAACAGAACCTTTGCTTTACCATGTATTATTGCCTGCAGGTACGGAAAGTAAATAACGGTTGATATTTTAATGATCGGAAATGGATAGCCGGGACCGTGAGAATGGATACCACGGAAATACAATGGATAAGTACTAGATACAGAGCTACAAGTTTCGCGATAAAAGTTTTAGTAGCTTTTATAATTTCACATAAAAATACGGTAATTGGATAATTAAGTCAAAACTAGTCTCTTCGGAAAGTGATATTTTATGACCATCTGAATAACCAGGTACTTCAATATTTTCCTTCCTTCATCCCGCTTCATTTCTTAAAATAAAGTTATCAAAATAGAGATGCCAAAATGGGCGTATATAGCGAACAAGGGAAAATGGAGTACCAATAAGGAGAATATATGAGGCAAATGTAAATAGTAGAAGAAGACGGGACGAGGTATACTTGAGTCGGGGAATATGAAGAGTCAGAATAATGGAATAGTATGTATGAGACAGTGTATGTATAAGGAGAATATATGAGGCAAATGTAAGTAGTAGAAGAAGACGGGACGAGGTATACTTGAGTCGGGGAATATCAAGAGTCAGAATAATGGAATAGTATGTATGAGACAGTGTATGTATAAGGAGAATATATGAGGCAAATGTAAGTAGTAGAAGAAGACGGGACGAGGTATACTTGAGTCGGGGAATATCAAGAGTCAGAATAATGGAATAGTATGTATGAGACAGTGTATGTATAAGGAGAATATATGAGGCAAATGTAAATAGTAGAAGAAGACGGGGACGCTCGAGGTATACTTGAGTCAGGCAATATCAAGAGTCAGAATAATAGAATAGTATGTATGAGACAGTGTATGTATAAGGAGAATATATGAGGCAAATGTAAATAGTAGAAGAAGACGGGGACGCTCGAGGTATACTTGAGTCAGGGAATATCAAGAGTCAGAATAATAGAATAGTATGTATGAGACAGTGTATGTATAAGGAGAATATGTGAGGTAAATGTAAATAGTAGAAGAAGACGGGGACGCTCGAGGTATACTTGAGTCAGGGAATATCAAGAGTCAGAATAATAGAATAGTATGTATGAGACAGTGTATGTATAAGGAGAATATGTGAGGTAAATGTAAATAGTAGAAGAAGACGGGGACGCTCGAGGTACACTTGAGTCGGGGAATATCAAGAGTTAGAATAATAGAATAGTATGTATGAGACAGTGTATGTATAAGGAGAATATGTGAGGTAAATGTAAATAGTAGAAGAAGACGGGGACGCTCGAGGTATACTTGAGTCGGGTAATGTAAAGAGTCAGAATAATAGAATAGTATGTATGAGACAGTGTATGAAATGTGAATGAGGTACGGATGTTAAGTGTACGTCAAGACCGAGTTGTTTGGTCGTCCGTCCTCTCTGTCTACCCGTGTGTAGAAAAGGCGAGATGGTTGGTTAGTTAGTTAGTTAGAGATGCCATGGTTTCGCATTTGTTAGGGACAGTTGAGAACGTTGAGAAGATACGGTAGCAGATAATAAAAATAATACAATAATAACATACAAATAAGTAAGGTATTATTTTTGAATTCGGAATTATCCGAACTTGAGTAAAATACGGTTCCATGACAACTCAGAATCATGCAACTTAAAAATCCCTTTAAAAAGTCATTAAATTCAATCTAGGAGGAGGGAATGGGTACCGTCGCAACGGGAACCATTTATTGGATAATCAACAGCACTGCCACAGGTCACTCCAATTGGTTACGGTTACGTTTGGTGTCTTAGCAGGGGTGCCCGGGTTCATGAGGTTGGGTTTGTCCAGGTCTTGGTGGTCGATGCGGCTGCCTACCTGCTGCGTGATGGGCAGGATCGAGAGAGACCGGTTGAAGGAGGTCTTTTATCCTCTCCAGCCAGAATCTCTCGACCCACCGCCTTGCACCGCAGCTAGTGGGATGGATTCGTGGGTCCGTCACTCCTGGATACCCTGACCCCCAAATTCCTACCCACTCATCATACCTATTTTCTTCCCAGAACTTCCTCTCCTTAAAAAAACCCTCCACACAGCATCCCCTAACATTACATAGGCCCTGGGAGAAATTATTATCAGGGCCTTCTGTGTGGAGCTAATGTAAAAAATAATTAAAAATAGCCCATAAGCTAAACAAAAGCAACCTATTTAACCAATTATTTTTTGTTTTCAACATTTTCAATGACTTTTCAAGGCACTTGTAGAAGTTGCATGATTCTGAGTAGTCCAGTCACCGTAAAAAATAGACAAGTGCGGAAAAGTCGATATCTGTCAGAAAAATGAAATTCAAAAACTCATTTCAACCTCGTTCGACCTTTACTTCTCATCAATGGCGAGGATTTCCAGAAACCAAAGGTGATTTATTAATCTCCCATTACATGCAGGCCGCTGACAGTCAAGTTCCAGACTCATAACCCACCAGTTTAATGGGAAACGTTTGAGCCCGACCAATAATGCCCGCCCATTAATATCGAGTTATTGCCAAGCCGCGATAACTCGTCTGCTGAAAGGTGATAAAACTGACAAAATACTGCGTTTTACGGCGATTATTGTTTGAACGGGGCATCGGGTGTGGATTGCAATATGAATTTCTGAAAATGATTGCAGACACGAAGATGATACCACTGTATTGTTTAATGTTGCAGAAATAACGGTTTTTCAAAAGTCGCATTAGTCGTAAAACTTTTATATGAAAAGGAAAGACGTATTATTAGCCGAGTGGATAATTTTGGTAGTGAAAACTTCTTTACCACCGTTGTGATTTGAAACTTGATGAAACGAAAAATAGCGAGGCTAAAAATAGGCCAACCCATACGGCATACGCCCATAGGAATTAGCCTTCGAGAAAATGGCATAGTTTAATCGGTCTCCTCTTTGTGCAGTGCTTCGTAGTCTCCCCACTCTTGTCTACTTTAGTTTTCTGAAGGTTTCACTTATACCGCGTGTGAAATGCACGGTCTGATTTTTTAAAGATTATTTCCACAGGGGAGGCCCTCAGGAAAAAATGGGGGTGTGTTGAGAGTTTTTTAGGGAAAGGAAGGAGGGGAAGTTCTGGGAAGGAAAAGATATGAGGGGTGGGTAGCAATCTGGGGTCAATGTGTCCAGGAGTCACAGACGCGTGTATCCATTAGTGATGTAACGAATGTCATTTTTTGAGCAGAATGCGAATGCGAATACGAATATTGAGTTTTTTTTTTATTTTGCGCCAATTATGTATGGCTTAGCGGCTTACGTTTGTGATGGTTGCCTTGGAAGACTTGCCATTTAGTTTGGTGGAAAGTGTTGGAATTTGTAAGACTTATCTTATGAAGCATTTGTGTCCATCCTATAATTTAAAGTCTTGTCTCTTTTTTCTGATGTTCATATTCGCAAAACATTCGCTAGAACTTTGCGAATGCGAATATGAAAAAACATGCGAATATTCGTCACATCGCTAGTATCCATCTCTCGCACTGCGCTGCAAGGCGATGCGTCGACAGAGTGGAAAGGTCTAGGTTAAGTACCACTCAACCAATCTCTCGCGATCCTTGCCGCCACGCACTGGCCGCCAGACCTAGACAAACCTCACTCCATGAATCCGGGCAGCCCTGCTGAATCACCAAACTTAGCGAATCACAGGGTGACCTGTGGCAGGGGTGTTGCTTGTGATAATTGTTAATTATGAATAATTGGTTCCCGGGGCGGCAGTACCCATACCTCCCAAATTGAAAAAGAGTCCCCGCCCAAGGAAAGTCTTCAATCATAGGACAATCAACATTCTCTATTTATATTTATGGCAGTACAAGAAATTATTCATAACTTGGGAACGTTCGCTTTTAAAAATTAAAAATGTTAATTTGATTTATAGTTACAGTGACAACAGTGGGCATAAAACACCAAAAATAAATCACGATAATACTTTTGGCCGTGGAAATCATATCATATTTTGCAATGTGGAAAGTTACAGTTTAAACAGGAAATTTGTCAGATAAGTTTTAAGATTTTCACGGCCAAAAGCATTTTCGTTATTTGTTTTTGGGGTGTTATGCCGTGTTGCGCTACCTCCTTCTTTAGCCAACGTTTCGGACATCGTTGCAGTGTCCATCATCAGGGCAGATCCGGCAGATCCGGTAGATGTGTAATTTTTAGTCGTGAAGTGTGTGCTTATTTACTTCGAAGCGATACCGTGTCGCCAGCACCACTAACTTTCACCAGTACAAAATACTCGTGACAAGCAGTGGCGTCATCGCCGTGGAACGGAATAGAAAGTTCATTAAAACGTGGTATTTAGAAGGAGGATTTTGGTAGAAGGAGGTAGCGCAACACGGCATAACACCCCAAAAACAAATAACGAAAAGGAAATTTGTCAGTTATGGGAATCGACCCAACTCTGTTTTGGCACAAACTCCTTGCAGTTTTGTAATTATTGAATTTAGGTACTTATGTACCAGGGGCGGTCGACACATTACAGTACTTTACTTCAGTGGACTAGAGTGCTAAGATTGAAAAATACGACATTATTGATGTTGTTGTAGTTATAAATTTTATTTAGTTGAAAAATTTCAATTTTCAACATGTTTTCAGTTTGGGGAAGTGCAGCATCGAAGCAGCATCCGAAGACCGTGACTTATATGTACCTAATCATTTTCAATAATAATAATAATAATAAATATATAAGAATACATATTCATACAACTTACATCAATGCCTTAGTGTTAAAATATTGCATCTCCAATTTACTTCGAAAATGAATGTACTGAAAAGTACAAAAGTTAGATTAAGGGTTCAAATATTTCATCTCCTAAAATTGCCGTCCCAAAAACATAATTATATTAAAATATATTGTAATTCCTCCAGGCAATGGCGGTTCGTGGTCTTTTTAACAGAGGGTTCAGAAATTCATGGGAAGATATATCTAATCAAAATTTACTTACTGTTGTCCTTCGTCAAATCGTCGAATACAGCGGCACTCACACAACTTAAATAAAGTTAGTGCGAGGAGTACCTACTAGGGCTACATACTACCTACTTAGGGCTACACACTATTGTTTTCAAATCACCTGAAATTCGATACAATTATTAGATAACAAGTTTTAGAGGAATTAAATTGTTTAATGTTTTTCACAGCACTAGTACGTTGCTAATTATTATTGTTTTTTCAACAAGAATAATTACGTAGAATATATAATTGATATTTTAAAACATTGAAACAACACAAATAAAGATGGCAAGAAATAAAATTAGATTTTTCACTTAAGAGCGTTTAACCAGCCAGCGGACGAAAATCCACATTTCGTCGAAAGTTGTTCTTCCGATCGTGCAGGGCGGTTACAATGAGAAAGATTGATTATTCTCCGTACCAGCTTTTTTAAATTATAACTCAATATCGAATTTATTTCAATCCAAATTAGCTTTAATTTATACCTTCATCCAAAAATGCTGAAAGGCGTGATGATAAAACTATTAAAATAGTGTACTTTTTGTAGTTATTTTTTGATTATAAGTATTTATCATTTTTCAATAATGTCTAAATTTAATAAGAATGTTAAAAAAATCTGAAATATATTAGTTTGTAAATGCGCAAATAAATACACAAATGGACCAATTTTCGTCAAGAAACACATGTACGTACATATTTTTTAATGATTTTATTGAAACTAAAATTAAAATTCTAATACATAACTTTGCTAGATAATGTATTGATTTATTTTACTGCATGATTACATTATTTGAAATGGGTGTGGTATAATACAAAAAAATTTTTGAAAATTTAACAAATCTGCCAACGACCTATGGAATAACCTTATTATACTAAAAATTAAAAAAATTCTAAAAATTTATTACATAACTATGCTAGATAAAAGAACAATCTTTCGAAATCCATTTATAATTTTTTGTGGAAAAGAGTCAATACGTCTAAAAACTTTTTGAAAATGACGTATTTCCGGCTTTCTCTGGTAATGCCCTCTTAAACAAATAATCCATGCGCCGACTTTTTGCATTTGAAAACACTTTAATTACGCGGGTATTAAAATCGGGTACAGAGGTTTATCAGTAGTTCCCTAATCTCTTTACTATAATCATCGTAACTGAGGGATATATTGTCTATCTAAAAATAATTAATACGAATACAGAAGACAAAACCTATGGTTTAAAGGGCAACGGTCAGTCTGTGCTCTCGTAGGATCTCAGACATCGTGTTAGGACAATCTTCGGACATCATGTTTATTTATTGTAAGAAACAAACAGCAATTTTCATACAGGATGAGTTATACAAGAGGTTGAACATGAGGTAAGCCAAAACAGTTTCTCATGCTAATGTTGGTTATTATCTTATTATGATATAATATAAAATTTTAATTGGTAATAACAATAAAATGAAAATGAAAATAACAACAACAAAAAATATATAAGTATATTAGAAGGAAGAAGGAATAGGAAAGGGCAAGAGGCAGAGGAAGATGGGATGGATCAACGCACCGCATGTTCGGATCAATGCACCGCCGTGAGTTGATTTTGCATACAGAAAGGCCTAGTTTCGTTCAAATCACTGTTTGTACGAGTAGGATTTTTTTCCATAGAGCATTTGGTGCGGATTCTGACACGCACAAACGCATTGTTCGGAGGCGCGCGTTTTAAAGGCAGAATTTTAATGGCGCGCTATCTATAATGGGTTTATATATGTTTAATGTGTTTATATTATTGTTATTAACAATATTGTTTTATTTTCTTGGTTATCTTTTTTAATGGGGATTCGCCGCACAAACGCACTTTAGAGAAAACCGCCAATGCCTCCAAGTAATGATTTTATGAGCACATTGTGTTAAGCGTCGATGACACGTGGCGAGTTTACAAGCGGGAAATTCACTATCTGTTAGTAAACTCGCCCAGTGTCATCGTGTTACTTGTTACTAGCAGCGTCTAGCAGATTGTTGACAATCTACGAAAAAAAAGTTGAAAGGTCGTCAACTTTACTAGCCTACACGTTTGCTCCGCTTGCTCGTGATTGGTTTATTTATGTTTCCAACATGGCTTCCGATAAACAGCTGATTTCGACTGTCAAACATCTGAAGAATTAGTTCACGCAGGCGTCGTTATTTTTGTTACTGGCGCTAGCAGCGGCCTCAGTTTCCTACGCTTCTGAGCGAGTGGACAGTTTTGTGTGTCATCATGACAATCTCACTCGCCGATTTACCCGCTTTTAAACTTAGTAGATAGTAGCTTGTAAACTCGCCACGTGTCATCGACGCTTTACACATAAACGGAAGTTCTTATCAAAATATTGCATTTTCATCAGATACTAAAAACTACACTAAAAACTTATTTTTATATAACAAAATCGAAGATTTTCAAAAGTTCAATTTCAGTTTTCAAAGCATTTTGATTTATGGAGATAAAATATTTTAACTCTAAGCCATAAACGTGCTCTTTTCTTGATACCTACCACATAAAAAAAAAACAACCTTACACTTCCAATGTCACAATACTTTATCATTCACTATCATCAGTGGAAAGTTCATAATTGGCATAATTAACAATCTTATTATTGTATTATTCTGTAATCTAAGATCGGCTGTCAACTTTCTCTAAAATAAATAAAATAAAATAACCCGACCAAATACTTAATCTTAAACTTCCTGATTGCTATTATGTTTAAAAACCAGATAAAAAACTTAAATTATATAAGTAGCAAGAGATATTAAATGTTGAAAAGAATGTATTATTTAAATTTACTTAGAAAAATCATCTAATGAGGTGCATTAAAAAAATGATAATAAATCATAACAGATATTAAAGTAAAATAATGCAACTCATAAACATTTACATACAACATACTAAAATACCTACGTAAATTAACCGCGGCTAATTTCCATCTATGCATTTCTAAATTCATTCAGAGTTTCATGTCTACTCTTCCGAGACAATTAATTCGACACACTTTTTAATAATAAATATTCCTTTCACTGTTCATTCTTGCACTTACTAAGGTTCAATAAAAATATTTTCTCAGGAGGCAAAAGATAATTGAATAAACATGTATAAAACACCTCGTCTGCCTCAGTTCAAAGAGAAAATAAGTCATTTTAATATTAGAAAAATGAAACAATAAAACTTTGTATAAACCACTTATATAATGCGTAAATCCTACCGGTTTTAGGATGTGGTTTCACTTTGCGGTTTTCCATTATAGAAAAATGAAACAATAAAACTTTGTATAAACCACTTATATAATGCGTAAATCCTACCGGTTTTAGGATGTGGTTTCACTTTGCGGTTTTCCATTATAGAAAAATGAAACAATAAAACTTTGTATAAACCACTTATATAATGCGTAAATCCTAAAACCGGATTTACGCATTATATAAGTGGTTTATACAAAGTTTTATTGTTTCCTTTTTCTATAATGGAAAACCACAAAGTGATCTACATTGAAAAATAATTTTAATATTATTATAACTTTATTAACCGATTCGTACAAGTATAGCCCTGGAATAAAATTAAACGGCAATAGCCACATTTAGTGACCAGATCTTAATAGATGAGAGGGCCGGGAGGATCGATCGGGAGGATCGGATCGGGAGAGACTGGTTGAAGGAGACCTTTTGATCTCTTCAGCCGGACTCTCTCGACCCATCGCCTTACGACGCAGTGGGAGGGGTGGATTCATAAGTCACTCCTGGACACATTGACCCCCTTATTTCTACCCGCCCCTCTTACTTATTGCCTCTCCTTCCTTTCCATAAAAAATCGCAGTTTACACGCGGTAGAAGCTAAACTTTACCAATCTCAACCAAAGCTTGAAAAGTGAGGTCATAATCAAAGCGACCAATGAGTGCAGACCTAGCGTAATTTCCGTTTCATATCTTAACCAACAGGAGCCTTTAAAAGTGGCATCATAAACAAAGCGGTCAATGATCGCTGTTGATGCGTCGCAGGTGCAGTAATCGTCATTTCCTTTTCATCCGAAATCTAAATCACAGTGGGGCTGTAGAAGTTTCACTTCAAAAACCATCCATACAGCATCTCCAGAGATGAAAGTGTGGAGCAAACGTAAAAAATGTCTACCTAAATGTCCGGATTCCTCATCCGGACATTTAGGTGGGTAGGTACATTTACATGAAAAAAGTATTTAAAAAATGTATTTAAAAAAAATCGCTAGTTAGAACGAGGTGCCGACGGTTTGTAAAAACCGGAACATCGTTCCGGCTAACTCCATACGCATTCCAGCACGGTGGTAGTTTCGACCACTGTAACACTAATTCCAAACCGATCGACGATATTTTGTACGAGAAATGCAAAATATTCCGTAAATTCTACAGAATATCTTAGGTTTTCAACGAATTCCGGAAATCGTTTACTGACCAAACAGCATTAAATACAGTTTTCCCAAAACAGAAATGTACAGTAAAGATAAGCAAAAGCAATATTTGGTAATAGCATGTTTGTAGCAGGTTATGTGTATTGTTGTCCCGTAATAGTATGTTTTCTTATCCAAGCCCTTGTCTTGCAAACTATGACTAGCAGGATTGGAGGGAATAATGAGTTAATTTAGAGAAAATTACTTTTGTTTTTACAAATTCGTTGCTTCGTAAGAAAATTAACTACACTAAATTTGGTTCAATACAAACAATAATATAAAAACTTATAACAAGGAGCAGTTTGTTTTACGTTTTCTTAAAAAGCTAAGAGTACATATTGATGTATGAAATACAGGCATGATTCACTCAAGTTGTTATCAGGGAGAAAAATTCTTATTGGAAAACCTATTAATAAAACAATAAATTATACAAAAAAACATGAGCATGGATAAATTAAATGCGTAGGTTTAAGAGGAAACCCGGTTGCCGAGAAATTTGAACAATAGATATTTTACCAAGCTGTTGCTGTCATTATCAATCTTACTTCCTCGAAACTGCACCTCAGGCTAAATAAAATCATCAAAATCAAGGTTTCGTATTCCATATTTTCACATATTTTTTTACTAATTGTATTAGACGAAATGCTACACAACTGGCGTTTAAAAAATACATTGCCTAGTTTGCATACTGAACGTCTGTTGATACAGTTGAACGTTCAAACCAGGCAATATTAACGATTTTTGTAGAATCCTACCTCCTAAAAGAAATAACCTATCAAAAAAAGCAAAACTTCCACATGCAACTGTTCGATATCTATATTATATTAACAAATATTTGCAGTAATGTCAAAATCCAGAGAGGAAATTGAGAAGGAAATTGTACGTTTGTATGGACAAAACACCGCCCTGTTTCCTCGTTAAATTGAGTACACTAACTTTGGTTCAATATTAAAAAAATTATAATAAGAAACACATTGTTTATTTTTATTTTTAACTTTATGAGCAAAACCTCAATTTGTAATATTTAATTAAATGAAGACAATATTAGCGAAACTCAATCGAAAATCTGGAGACAGAAAAATCTTCTACCAAAAAACCCAGGACCTTCTGCTTTCATGGCAACAGCTCTACCAACTGAGCTAAGGTGTTTATATCCAATTCTGTCACTTTTAACTGTTTCATAATTCGACTAAGAACTACCAATATTATCTTTATTTTCTTAACGAACATATTATTGGCTGCTATCTTTAAATATGATTGCAAGATTGAAACCCGAGGGTTCAAATCCTGGGTTCGAGTCCCAGAGGTGTCAATATCTTTTCTGATTTTCTGTTTCCAGATTTTCGTTTGAGTTTCGCTAATATTGTCTTCATTTAATTAAAGAAACATATTGATTTACGTTTTTTAAATATATTTTAAAAAGCTAAAGCTAATAGTAAACATTGATTTATTTAATAATATGAATCAATCAAGTTGTTATCAGTAAAAAAATAATCCTCCCATTTGAAAATCCCCCTATTAATAAAACAATAAATTAATAAAACATTAAAAAAAAATGAGCTTGGATAAATAAGAGCCGTAGTTTTCAGGCATAATAATGTGCAACGATTGATATCATAAAACGTAATCAGTGAGTAAACATAATTGTAAATACGGTGTTGTAATCCGTAATTGCAAATTATCGGCATTATCGACGTGATCGTTTTATAAATCCCTAAAAATAAATACGTTGCGAACAATAAATGACTAATGATTAGATTGGCGCACCTTAAACAATGAATAAATAATGCATAAAAGAACAATATGATAAATAAACATTATTTGATCGTCAACATACGAAGGATATAATAAGATTTGGAGTGACATAAGAAACATGAAGAATAACGAATGAAGAATAGCAGAATAACGAAGAATGATAAATATATGGGGTGACACAATAATGAATGCAGATGATAATAATATAACAAAATATAGAATACCAGAAGCGTAATGAAGAACGCATAAGGTATTAAGTGACAGAGACATAACGAATAATATAAAAGAAGTGGAGTGACAGAGGCATAACGATAAATGCAAACTGTTGTACCAATCTAGTCAAAGATGTAAAGTGGCGGATCAAATGAATAACGAACAATAAAAGATATGGAGTGACAAAGAGGAAAGTAAAGCGCAAAAAAACAAGATCAATTAAATAACAGAGGCATAACGAAGACTGATAAAAGATGAAAATTGATTGGGCTATATTTTTGTTTGGTGTGGAAAAATGGACACTTGTGGATGAGAATGAAAAGAATTGTTGTTAGCAAAGAAAGCTTAGTACACAATGAACAGCCAGGAAAAATCTACCGATTCCCGATGAAGCTAGGCAACCCAAAAGGCTGTAAACCTTCACATAACAAATTTTGATATATTTTGGACACATCTTAACCACAATCCCCAACCCGGACAAACTAACATTCACTAGCAAACTGGAAGGCAGCAAAGGCAGAAGAAGTTACTGTGCCTTCTAATGGACAAAAAAGTAAAGCGTTCAGAAACAACTCTATCAACTGCTGTCCACGCAGCGCAAGACCATTAGGAATGGGGGCACCTGGTTCATCAGGGGGAATAAGGAGAACCATAAGGGTAACCATCCAGTAGATGGCGTTGTTTCATTAGCCACAACAACGCGTGGCCGAGTCAGCTAATTGTTTATAAATAATCGTTAGGGACCTCATAGGGTGTCATCTTGTTAGGCTGTTTTAATAAGAGAAAACACTGTGGTTGTCAAAAAAAATTGTCCTCAGTTGTAAACAAACGAGCTAAATTAGGATGTTCCCATTGGAAAAAAGGAGTACGCCGTGAAAGTTCATACTATTTTTTTTAGTGGTACATATACCATATTATGGCTTATTGCTAGTAAAAATTTATAAACATAAAGCTTCTGTAAACGGAGGAAGAAGTCGGGGACTTCCAGAAAAGCATGACAAGATCGAGTGAATCAAATACACAAGTAGGATCGTGCCAGGAGTTGATATAATAGAAGAGTTTGTACGTGATGTGATGAAGCACGAATGTAATGATCCAAGGCCATTCATGCATCATCACGTACAATCCAATTTGATTATCCGATATGTGCAATCACAGAGTTGTGTTTTGATTCAACTTTCAACCTAACCTAACAAATGAAAAAATATATAAGTCAGTTACATAGTTTGGTATTTCTGTTATAAAGTATTTTTTAAGTAACAATAATTAATTTCGCATATGGGCCGAAATTAAAGTGGAAATTTTTAAATCCATAATGGCGTAAAAAGATGCAGCACACGTAACCATGGAAACGGGTTAATGCCCCATTGCAGATATATTTCATATAATATTTACATGAAAATCCGATGCCGTAACATCGACCAAACAGCTGGCCGAGTTTTCCCGGAAATGCGAGGAAAAATAATAACGCAATCCTTCATTAATTCGGTTATGCATTCCGCTTTTGGAGAATTATTTACCAAATCTGTTGGCACACATGCAATGCAGGCAGCGACCGTTCGGTTTATACTGGAAACTGGAAACTTCAAACGAAACTACTGCTAGGGGATTTTTATATATCTACATCGGATTGCATCACATCCACATGGCCGGATCAAATCTGACTTAATAAGCCGATTAAAAACAACTTTTGAAGTGAAAACTTATTGAGCACCGTTGTGATTTGAAACTCGATGAAACGAAAAACAGCGACAAGAAAAAGAGACAAACACATACATCTATACGATTTGGCCTGCGAGAGAACGAGTTAGTATAATCGCTCTCCTCTTTGTGCGGTGCTTTGTAGTCTCCCCACTCTTGTCTACTTTAGTTTTCTGAAGATTTTTATTTTCATTTTTATTTCAGTTTATTGGGGAAACAAACAGTTGTAAGGTTTCACGTCTACCGCGTGTGATTTTTTTCCATTTCAAAATACTGGTGGAGAGATTTAAAAATAATAAAACTCCATAACAAAGATGTAGGTTTTATAGATTTTTTAAATAAAGATGGAAGTAAAGTCAGGTAATTCCGAATATTTCTCTTAACCACCTCCTTCCCATCCCCACTCCATTCAGTATCATAAATCCCAATTGGGGATGCCACTGACCCCTCTTACTCTTTATTTATTGGATAACCAACGCTCCTGCCATAGGTCACCCCATTAGCAGAGGTCCTGTGTTCACATGACGCTTGTCTTGGTCTTGGCGGCGGATGAGTTTGCTCACTCCCTATGTGGCCGGCCGGATCCGGAGAGACTGGTTGAGGAAGACCTTTTGAACTCTTCAACCGGAATCTCTAGACCCATCGCCTTGCACGGCAGTGGGAGGGATGAATTTATGCGTCCGTTGCTGATTCCTCCCCACCCCTCATACCTTTTCCCTTCCCAGAACTTCATCTCCTCCCCTTCTCTAAAATCACCCTCCAAACATCATTTCCAAATATGACAGAGGCCCCGAGGGATTTTTTCCCCAGGGTCACCTGTATGGAGCCAGCCAATGTAGAAAAAAGGCTTCATTATTGGATAAAGTTAAAATTATTCAAATTTGTAGGAATATTCTAACACAACCCACATTATAATACGAGTATACATGTACAAGCTGTTGAAAGAATACAAAATGGTTATGCCAGTCGGGAGAGTTATCTTGTTGTTAAATAAAATCACTTCGAATATCGATATGTTTAACATCAATGAAGCTCAATTCAGACGACAAGCTGTTGCTGTTATATGATTGTGCTAAATTTATGTATAAATTGCTTAAATCTGTTTGAATCTTAATACTTTATCTCTTTTAAAACGCCTTGCAAATAAAATTTTGTAAGGTTTTAAAAATGAATAAATTGAATTGAATTAAAAACAAATTCTTACGTTTTCAAAAATGAATGTTTCAGCAATTATGTTGAATTACAACACTATTTTAAATTATATGAATATGCTCAAATTGTCAATGTAGAAGAATTTTCATTGACATAATATTTCTATATAAAATTCTAAATGATTTATTTGATAGTCCGCTATTGCTTGAAATGATGAGCTACCGGATTCCATTACGTTATACTTGCATAAATTCAGGGACTAACTACCATTATTATGTATTCCTCTTTGCCCAGAATACTAATGGAGGGAAAATTTTTACCAAGTCAGTGGACATCTTCAATTATTCTTTAAACAAATATAAAACATATACGATTTCAGATTTTCACGGCCAAAAATATGTGGAGTGAGTTCACTGCAACGCTGTCCGAAACGTTGGCTAAAGAAGGAGGTAGCGCAACACGGCATAATACCCCAAAAACTAATAACAAAAAAAAAAAACATTGTTAATAAGACAGTTCGGTTATGTACAATAAATACTTATTGAATAATTATTACTATTCATATGTAAAAGCCCCGAAAAGGGGCGTTAATTAATAAATAAATAAAGTTTTTGTTTTTACACAACATTTAGCAATTTGACGATCAAACAAAATCTCACGCCAATCTGGTCGAATTTCGTGACCTTTAACCATTACCAGTTGTTCTACTCCCAAATGCTCCCAGAGGACCGATATAAATGTACATTCAGAGAGCGCTGTAATAACGGTGAATAATGCTAGTTTGTTTGTTTGTTACAGTAAAAGTAGAAATTTTCCCAGTGCGGGGTGAGTCGGGGGTTGGGATACCCGGGGGCGATGAACCCGGCTGCTATCGATTCGGCTACATGTGGCCCACTGGCCACTGTGCCACGGGGTTGGGAAAGGCTGCTGCGAAGGGGTAGCCAACGAAATAAGGGATGAAAATCGAATTTGAACAATTTGGAATATAAATAGACTGAAAATCGTGGAATAAATTTTGAAGCAAGCAGTATTGACAGTTCTCCTTAGAAGCACACATTTGGCTCCGTTGTTCAAAAATAAGAAGATTACTGAAGGTGGTTTGAAATACGAATACGTAAATACGAATGACAGAGGGAGCGCGTTTATATAAAAAAAAACAATTTCAATTAAAAGGCGTAGGCGACTGTTGTGATAATATTTACATGACTTATTTTAAATAGAGCAAAAATCTCTTGACATATGAGTTCGGTAGCGTTTAAAGAAGCACTCTGAATCTGAACAAACCTTAAAACATCTTAAATAACAGACCCAAATGACTAGTTTATTATAATAATTTGCGATATTTTTCCACCGAGGGAATTTCATACCCCTATACTCGTAATTCTTTTTTCAATTTGGCATTTGAATGGAGATTATCTTTAAAAAACCATATGTTTTAAAGTGTTAAAGTTAATCAGCCTTACTAAAAAAAACCACAGCACGCCCAATTACCCGCGTTGCTGCAGCAACATGAATAAAACAAAAATACACTAAAACAAGATAACATTACTAATAAGGTTTTTTCTTAAAATGTATTTTATAAATTTTGCAACAATGTAATTTTTCATACTGGACATAATTTAATTGTTTGTTTTCCTACAGAACCGCTAGATGGCAGCGCCTTCGCATTCGTCATTCGCGTTAAAACCGCCAAAAAAAACTCACTTCGCGGGTGTGTGTGAAATATTATGCCGGCGCCAGACAAGAATTCAAAGAAGTGATCACATGTATGGCACGGGCATTTGACACTGTTGTCACATAAGTGATCACTTAAGTGCGCTTTGCCGTTCCGTATCGGTTTTTTAGCGCACATTAAAGGGATCAAAGTTCAAAGTTTGCGTGCCTGCCACTGCGCGAAGCTCAGTTGCGCGAGCGTCGCCGTGGAGACTAGTCGTGCGTGGACAGCCAAACGAACTAACGATGGAGTGGAATAATGAGAGCGTTTTCGAGTTTATAGAGTTGATGCAAGTAGAGCCAGATATATGGGATCCGAAACGTAAAGGGCATAAAAATCGAAATAACATCAATGACGCCTGGAACCGAATTAAACACCACTTTTCAATACCTTGCTCTATCGAAGAATTAATTAGATAAATATATTTAGATAAATATATTTAGATAAATATATTTAGATAAATATATTTAGATAAATATATTTAGATAAATATATTTAGATAAATATATTAAGATAAATATATTTAGATCAATATATTTAGATAAATATATTTAGATAAATATAATTAGATAAATTAATTAGATAATATAAATTATTAGACGCACATAAATAGTAGAAGCAAACTGTGTCGACCAAATCGTCGTCCATGTAGTGTGAAGTCTATTTGAAAACTGTGAGCTCAAAGGAGTGATCAAAACTTTGACACATGTCTGGCAGATACAACAATATGTGACCAAATGTGTGCGCAAAGTCTTCAAAGAAGTGATCACTTCTTTGAATTCCTGTCTGGCGCCGGCATTACACAAATGTGATGGTAATATCTATTAATATGACTAATTCACTATTACATTCGCATAATTGATATATTTACCATGTTTTTTGTGGTTTTTAATAAGTTTTAGTCAAGTTATAATAACCATAATCATACTTTGAAAATTGGAATGTCAATAAGTATTTTATGTGAAACATGAAAATTCAAATTTACATCTAAAGTATTTTATTTTATGTGAATTTCATAAAAGTGGTGGTTTTTTTAAATATTAATATCTAATACCTGTGTACCTAAACTTATCAATGAAATTAACGTTTTAAAGTTGCAAGAAATCTGTTATAAAAATCGGTATTATTTTTTTAGGTTAGTTTTTTGGCAATAAAAAATCTTTGAAATTTTTTATTATTTTTTTATTGTATGCACGAGGAAAAAGTGAGGTGGCAGTTTCGTTCCAAATTCATTATATAAAAGGTCAGTATTTTTTTAATTTTGTTTTTTTATAAATTTCTGTACACTTTCATCAAATATGTTTTGGTAAAAAAAAATCTATTTTTTTTCGCGTTTGAATCTTAATATATGGCAGTTTTTAAAAACTAAAGTGTATTTCAATTACACAAATCTAAAAGGTAATTTTATCTAGTTTTCATAAATGGTATTTGTTTTTACGACACCTTCAAAAATAAGAAATATATAGAGCATTCAAAATACTTTGCAAAAATTTCAAATTTCGTTCAAAGATCATTGATAAAACAGAGATAAACTACCCCCTCAGGCCGTGTAAACAATATGTATTTTTTTCCATGAACAATTTTTTAATTAGTAATGTTTTCACATCCGCGGCCGTTTGTCAATTGAATAAAATTTTCACAGGGTTTTTTAGTAAGGCTGAATGTGTCCAAGGGAAGTACGTTACGGTCTCCGTGGTTGAAAGGCAAGGCTCTCAACTAGCAATTCTAGCAAATGAGAGGAGGACATAGGTTAAAATCCCGGCGTGCGCAAATAAATTTTATTTGATTAATATGTGTTATTTTACAATTTTATTGTGATTATCCAAACATATCTTTAAAAAAAATCCTATCTTTAGAATATTTTTTAAGAACTTAAAAAGCTTAAGTGTTCAAGGGAAGTATATTAGAAATTCAGAATGCGGGGTCTTAATTTGAAAAAAATGCACAAGCGGCCAAAAGATAAACGAACCGTTTATCTGCAGTGCATCCACAATATATACAGTGGCGACCTCTCTATGCCGATGACCGCAAAGTGTACTAACCTGTACTGTACAAATAAGGTAGGTAATGAATTAAAGTATAAGCTTGAAGAGCTTTGGTTCTTCAAGGCAACGCTATTTTGGAAAAAGTTACATTCGACAATGGCAATGTAATTTAAATATTGATTACGTTTTGTTTTTTACACTTTGTTAAAATTAAGTATATTATGTAAGAATAATGGAGTACAAAAAACGAATGACCTGTGAAACGAAGATCGATGCTTTAAAACGAATAAATTCTTTTGAACGAGAAACTCGAACCCGATTCGTTCACCAGTCGATTCATTTTGATTTTTATCAACGGCGATATATCGAGTTAAGGGGTAAGAAAAATAATCAGGTATCTTATTACCACCCCCTTCGGATGTGGATAAACTATGTTGTGGGTGTATGCCTTCGGAGATAACGTTCGTCTTTGAGTAATATTACTCGACACTCGAATCACTCTTTGAGAATTGCGCAAAATTGTTGAAAATAACGAAATATTCGAACTCGACAGCTAAGTAAAATTTTTAAAAAAACTTACCGTAGTGATGTACAAATTTTCATCACCAAACGTATTGAGAAAGTAAGTAGTAATTCGAATTACCTGAAACAAAGTAAACAAAGATAGATTAATACACTATACTCTCATTAAAAAATATAATATCTTCGTGCGTGCGAGCATGACATTTTCTAAATTGGAAATTATACACGGTGGCCGGAAACTAGTGGTATATCTAAGCGAGGAAACTGGAGAACCCACAACACATAGAACCCAAAATAAATTTAGATCTGAGCATTTTGATTTTTTTTAACTTTTCACATTTGGGTTAAAAAAAACTTTTGGAGACGGGTCTACTACGTTTCGACGAATTTTAAAATACAATAAACAATCAGACAATCCCGTAACGACCTACTTTTTTAAAATTTCACTTTAAAAATTCAAACTTTCGATTCGATTTTCAGTGCAAGGCGATGTTCCGAGAAAATGGGCAGGCGCATCCGCCGCCAAGACCTAGACAAACCTCAACCCATGAACTGGGCACCCCTGATAAGCCACCAAACGCAGCGCATCACTTGGGGTGACAGGTACCTACGGCAGAGGTGTATGTTATCCAATAAATGGTTCCCAAGGCAGCGGTATCCGTTCTCGTCTCCCAATTTGAAATATAAATTATTCTACAATAATTAAAAACTGATTTTTTTGACAAGTATCCCGATATCCTGTGATTTCCACGCGTAACAACTAATCTATATATATAAAAATCAAAAATGTTTGTATGTATGTTGTCCGCGATGCGTTGTTATTAAGCAGTAAATTTTGAAACTTTCAAAATACCTTCTTTAAACCGCCGAGAAGGTTTCTAAATTATTACAACCACATGACAATACACCTGAAAAGTTTTTTAATTATTACAAAAACCCTTGAAAAACTGTCAAAAATGTCAATACTTGAGAATGACATTTTGCAAAACAATGATTGTTAAATCAAAATTCTATTTTCGAACATCTTTAAATTACCGGATTTTTTTTGAAGTACTCGCCTCATACTTTGTATACTCATACATAATAGATATTTAAAATAGGTACCTATGTTAGTTCCCAAAATTGATTGATATATTATCAGCGGAAACAATTTCTTTATTAGTGGCATAGCAAAGCAATCCGGGAACTCGCTAGTATCTTAATAAATTCATACAATTTTGTTGACAAATCTCCTAATAATAGTCAGTAGTTTTGTGTTGTGTTTTATTGCCTAGTGGCAGTTAAAGCTCAATCAATGGATTAAGGGCCAACATGCGACTCACTACTTAAACCCTTTCCAGGTCGATGCCCTTCACAAAATACCGTACACGTAACTGGTAAGTGATACAAAAGGGCTCACCGTTAACTCCGTGTTTTCCCATTTCGTTAGTTAGAGTTATTTGTTAACTAATGGCACGTAGCTCTATACAAATGGCCCAATAATGTAGATACCTATCCATATAATGTGTTTCCTAAGTACCATTGGTTATTTAATGTTAACTTCCCCCGTTTGCTTAAATAATAAACGCGTTACTTAATTTTGTTTATTTGCTACCGGTTTCGATACACCCGTGTTATTCAATTCAGTTTTCTTAAAACTAACTTAAAAAATATACAGGTACATAAATCATTAGACGTTATTAGGTGAGGGTAGTGGTGACGTGAAGGGGGGGGGGGGGGGGAAAAGAACGGCGGGATGAGTCAAAATAACAAGGAGAAACATGGTCAACAAAGGTGACTTACAGGGTGCTGAAAAGGAAAGAACAGACATACAGCGCCCTTGAGGTGATTTTTCACAAAACGGCGCTTTATAAATTATCCAATTATTATTATTATTCGAAATATCCTAAAGTACTAACTGGAGTACATTTTACAGACATTCACTTTTCATATAATTCTTCCCCAACTCATTGCCTAGGTAGGCTGTTGGGGTCGGCTCTTCTCGTTCTCAGGATGTAATTTCTCCTGTTCTGGGTATCGCCTTGTTCCAGGCCGTTTTTCTGAAGAATTTTGGCGCATTGAGTCATCCAGGAGTTCTTCGGTCTTCTTCTGGATGACTGTCGATGAAGCTCCATAGACATTGCCTGCCTCACTGTGTGGTCTGATGGTCTCCGTCTTATATGTCCATATTGTCCATACCATCTCAACTGTCTTCCCTCCAGCTTACTATTTACGTCTGTGACACCCAGGCTACCACGAATGCGTAAACTTTTGATCTTATCTTTTAGTGATACTCCTGCAGACCATCTAAGCTTTCGCATTTCTGCTGTTTCGAGTTGCCTAGAGTAGGAGTTGTACATAGTCCAGCATTCGGAGCCATACATTATTGCGGGTCTTACAATAGTCTGGTATATCTTTCCTTTTTTTTCACTTTTCATATAATTATTTACAAAATTATCAAATATTCAAATATAATAAAATATGCAGGGTACTGCTTGCTAGCAACATTAATGATATATACCTACTGTATTTACATTTTCTTGTTTCCATGTGTAATCTTATATTAACGTTTGCAACCTTTTTATGGAAATTTAAAAAATAATAAAAACAACATGTAAATATTTAATATAACAACAATACGTATGTGCATGTATGTGTACATATATGCTTATATTTTTATCTTTTTATATACATACATATCTTTGTTTGAAACGTTTTATAGTCACGTTGGTGCCAAAATATAACGTAATTAAACGTATTTGGTTAACCTCGTGGTATTTAAATGTGTGAATCGACATCTTACTGTCAGAATGGAATATTGAGGTTATGAAAGTTAAATCTTGTAGTAAGGTAATGCTAAGCTCAGGGTAGGTAAGACATGTGAATATGGTAATCAATACTAAATGAAATTAAAGGCTATAAAGGGAATATAATATTTAATCATAAATACAAGGTTTGATCAACAAAAGAGACTCTAAATAAATTAAATGATTATCTCAGGGTATGGCGACTGCTCCAAGAAAACAGTGCATATTGTATCATAAGTTGCTTCTAAGATTGAAAGATGGAAGGCGCCAGTCGTTTATTAAAATTGCCCTAGAACTATTAAACGACAAATAGTCTGTTAAATTATGTATGAGAAAACCAATGAAAATATAATAACGATACGTGATTGATAATTCCCATGAGGTCTGTGAATCTGTGAGATCTTCTGCCCGTCGAGTTTCTGTCAGGATCCACATGCCGTCGGCCGTCTCACAAGTCGCCTGGAACCAAACTGAAGTACTTATGTGCCCGCGGCGCTCTCGAACTATTGCGAAGCATGGGCACCAACCTCGGAATACAGATGGCTTGTAATGCTGCCAACCACACTGGTCGAATCCATTGAGCAATATAGTGTCTTAGCGGTTCTTACCGCTACATTACCCCTCCACCAAAGAGAAAATATTTCCTCCTGGAAATCATGAGGTCCATGTGTCACTTCCTGAAGAGAACTGCATACTATGTGAGCCTTGGTCGTAAATGTTAGTCTTGGAAGACGCCAAAATATAATGATTGTTAGCCGGAAGGATCCTGGTGATAGAAGTACTCCCAATCCATATAATGTACTTCATGGAGGAAGCGGTGACCACCGTACTGCAATACTGTAGGCATGACTTCAATGTAAAGCGATGAAAAGAAAGTCGCGTCAAACTATGCAGCATCTCTCCTATTATGATGCATTCAATAACTGATGACCCAAGATGGCCCAAGGTAGAGATGGAAAAAAAACGCCGAAATCAGACCATTCCTCCGTCTGCGTACATCGCCGCACTAATTGGATCTTGATTTGCGTTTATGATTAATAATCCAAACTGGAGCAGAAAAAAGTCATTAAGTGAGGTTCTGTGTAGGTGATGAAAATTTTCCCGCGCTGCTAGCTCTGCCGCCCAATATGAATGAAGATGTATGATGGTCAAGACTGCATCTTGTGAAAGCTGAAGAAAATCCTTGAGTGACAGAAAGTGCAAGAAGTTCCATATAGAGTGGAGATCAGAAAACTGCAATGATATGCGCCATCCGAGTAAGATGATGAACTTCCGAAGTGAAGTAGTTCGAATAGTTGAAGATGTAGTCCAGATTGTGAGACCCAAATACTCCAGTTTCTTGTCGTTCCCTAAAACTGAACCTGCCTAAAAATTGGTTTTCTCAAAACAAAATCTAATTAAAAAAAAGGAAACTTTAAAATATTATATTACATTAAAACAGTGCCAAAGTACCAAAAAACTTCATCGACTGAGATCCTAAAAGGCAAAAAGTCACCCTGACCATATTATAAATAACCTTTGAAAAACATATGGAATGCATCATTTAATTCTATGTATGTTATAATGTTAATCACCACAGAAGCACAACGCAATATTCAAATTATAAATATTAATCGATCAAATTCAAACATGAAAAATGCCAATATGATTATATTCAATTAGACTTCACAAAAACAGCAAGTAAAATTTATATCAATAAATATTAAATCATTTCCCAAGAATATAGTGTTGATTATAATTTGAGAACATAGATGTCGCTGAATTCGCCCAGAAAATAATTCCAAATTTATTAAATATTTAACAATGTCTAACTTCAGACTTAAAAAAAAATTTTGTCTCTCTAATTCCAAATGTAAAAAAAAATAATCATGGTCGAAGTGCAGTAAAAAGATCAACATTAATAATCAAATATGAACTCATAAAATCAAACTGAAACAGAGATCAGGAACAAAGTGAACACATAACACTCAACGTAGAAAATTAATGAAAGTTAATTGTTATTTTAAAACAAAAGAAATATCTTTTATTACTATTTAAAATTCTTATAAAAAATAATGTAAAAATATCTTCATTGTAAAATGACCCCGTTTATAATGTGAAAGATAAATTTGTAGAAAAAAATTATACTATCTTCCGAAATATTTTCCTGAACAATTAATTAACACGCATAAAAATATATCTGTTAAACCTAAACAACCACAAGACATAAATACTAAATACGTACACATAATCTCGTGTAAATCCTCAAAGAGATAGAATTGCAGTGAAATTTATCACCATTTAATGTAATATTAATAAACCATATTACGATGTACCACATGTGTTTTGTGTTAAAACACCACCTACGGCCCTATGCCAAACTGTCATTCCGCTAAAACCTCCGAGGAGATGGGAAATGAATTGTTCCCATTATCCAGAACTAACCAGAACCAGATAAAATATGCAAATCTTATCATCAAAATCAACAATAACCAAGAGTCTGTTTACACATCATTTAAAAATCCTCCGAAGAGATGATATGAAACCAACTTCCAAATATTGATCAATAAAATAAGCGTAGCCACGCCCCATGTGTATATTCATGTGCTAAACGTTCGCATTTTCCGCGAAAACCTGACGAGGTAATACCTGATCAGAATATTAAACTGCGACACCAGTTATATGGTACCACCGCAAGAATGACCTGTTTTATGCAGGTACTTACTACACCACCCCGAGAAAACAACCTGACTATGTATTACGAACACAAGACAAATTACAGACAGACAAAACGTACACGAACACAATTGAAAAATATGAGCATTTATTTGTGACGGAACAAACCAACGCTGTATTTATCAAATAAAATATTTAATAACAATTAATAAATAAATAAAATAATCCCTCAAAAGAGACATGGTGCTTATGGAAGTGTAATTTGATGTGCGCTCAAATTTTATCTGATCTCACGCAAAAACCAATTTAAGTATCGCAGTAAATCATGACAAAAATTGTTCGATTTATATTTATACTAGCTGGGTTACCCGGCTTCGCTCAGGAAAACATTCGAGAGTGTTCTGGAATGTTTCACATTGATGTTCCCGTTTCCCTATTCTCGAACATTCCACAATTTTACAGAAGGTTCCGGAATGTTCTGGAACGTTGTGGAATGCTCTCAAATACTCTGACTGGGGTGTCCGACATCGCTCATGGAGTTGATGTGAGATTGAATTGAGGCTCGAATCCACGACGGATCTTGCTTTATATACCCCATACGGGTAGCCCCTTACAAAAAAATTTCAAATGTTCCAGAATAATATTACAGATCATTCCACAACATTCAGAAGTGTTCTGAAATGTTCCACAATGATCTGGGCTGTTCCGGTATGTTCCTGAACGTTCCATCCTATTCCCGAACATTCCAGAATGTTCCGAGATGTTCTGTTCTGGAATGTGGTGGAATGCTCAAGAATACTCTGGAATTTTTTGAACTGTTGTAGAAATTTCAATGGGGCGAAACTTCCAGCCCTTATATCTTTAAAAGCACGCCCTTTAGGTAAGAACGGGATCTTTCTTCATGGATGGAGGATAGAGGGCTATCACACAATATAACCGTTATCATACCGGGACTCGTCTTTGAGTTTTAGCGGCATGCAAATTGTTTTTTTTTAAATACAATTATCCAAACTTCTAGAACTTTCCAGAACCTTCTAGACTCACTGACACTCTCCGCCACTCATTTCTGAAAGCTTCTTGAGCTTTCACCTTCCATAAAATCCTAGAGCATTAGGAAACTTTCCAGAGCAATCTAGAACCTTCTAGACTCACAGACTTCCAGAACTTTCTAGAGCTTTATCGGACCTTCTAGAACTTTTCGGAACCACCGACGTACTCCGCCACTCCTCTCAGAAGTTTGTACAGCTTTACTGAACCTTGTAGAACTTTCCGGAACCTTCTAAACTCACTGACGTGTTCCGTAACTCCTTCCAGAACTTTCTATAGCTTTATCGAACCTTATAGAACTTTCTGGAACCTTCTAGACCTACCGACATATTCCATCATGCCTTCCAGAACTTTCTACAGCTTTATCGAACCTTTTAGAACTCTCCGGAACATTCTAGATCCACCGACATGTTCCGCCACTCCTTTCAGAACTTTTTGCAGCTTTATCGAACCTTATGAAACTTATCGAATCCTCTGGAATTTTCTGGAACCTTCTAGACTCACCGACATACTCCGCCACTCCTTCTAGAATTTTGTACGGCTTTATCGAACCTTCTAGAACTTCTTACAGCTTTGTGGAATCTTCAAGAATTTTCCGGAACCTTCTACACACACCAACACACTCCTCCACTCCTTCTAGAACTTTCTACAGCTTTATCAAACCTTCTAGAACTTTCCGGAACCTTCTAGACTCACCGACATACCCCGTCACACCTTCCAGAACTTTCTACAGCTTTATCGAACCTTCTAGACTCACCGACTTACTCCGCCACTCCTTCCAGAACTTTGCACGGCTTTATCGAACCTTCTAGAACTTCTTACAGCTTTGTGGAATCTTCTAGAAATTTCCGGAACCTTCTAGACACACCGACACACTCCTCCACTCCTTTCAAAACTTTCTACAGCCTTATGGAACCTTCTAGAACTTTCAACCGCTTTGTCGAACCTTTTAGAACTTTCCGGAACCTTCTAGACTCACCGACTTACTCCGCCACTCCTTCTAGAACTTTGTAAAGCTTTACGGAACCTTCCTGAACTTTCGACAGTTTTATCGAACCTTCTAGAACTTTCCACAACCTTCTAGACTCACCGACTTACTCCGCCACTCCTTCCAGAATTTTGTACAGCTTTATCGAACCGTCTAGGACTTCCTACAGCTTTAAGGAACCTTCTAGAATTTTCCGGAACCTTCTAGACACACTGACACACTCCTCCACTCCTTTCAGAACTTTTTACAGCTTTATCGAACCTTCTTGAACTTTCCGGAACCTTCTAGACTCGCTGACATACTCCTCCATTTCTTCCAGAACATTCCAAAGTTTTATTGAATTTTCTAGAAGTTTTCAGAATCTTCCAGACTCTTCTTGAAATTTCTCGAGTCTTCTTAGAACTTTCAGCCCTTATATCTTCAAAAGCAAGCCCTTTAGGTAAAAACGAATACCCTTATTCCCTAGGGGGGATAGAGATCTACCATACCATATAACTCTCTTGATCGTACCGGCACTCGTTTCTGAGTTTTTGCGTTCCGCACGTTTTTTTAGACTTTCTTTTATAATATATATTGATTAATTCAGTTATGCCACTACTGACATCTATCGTCAAACTATGTAACCTGAATATTACTATGCTTTTAATAAGCGAGGCCTCACAACTCAATGCTAGAAAGTACTACTAACTGACCACAGATGTCACTATGAGAAAAAAAAATTCCTGAAAAAAAAATAAAAAATAAATTTTTGTAAAATCCGTACTAAGAGAAAAAAACACAGCACGAACTAACAATATGTTATCACATGTAGAACCCTAAAAGGATGTAATAACAATCCCAGAATGAACCGTAAATTAAACTCCTGAAACGTACATATGAAAAATCCCGATGAAATCAATACGTATGCCCATTTTTAGTAGAAAACCTGTGAACAAAATTAAATGTGCAAAAGATCTGAAGTTAAAAAAAAAATTTAAGAAAATGACCCAATAATTTAAATCCAACAGAACAATAAAACTAAATATTTGAGAGATCAAAGTAATCATTGTGATCTGTAAGTCCCGATTAAAACCAGCAATTTTCAATCGAGACACATATCCAAAATGTCCTCCGATGCTAACAAAATGAACGAATCTACCCTGATAAAGTTTAATATATCATGATGCAACAGAATACTGTACAGAATATTCTGAAATCAGGACATCGGTAAAGTTTATCAACCCCCAATAAAATTAGATTTAAATCGATAATTAAACCAAAAAGATTTTAAATCCCCCATTAACTAAACGATAGATTTGTCAAAAGGAATGAGCTAAAACATCGATCTTCATGTCAGCTCATCAAATTTGAAAAACCATCAACTGCAAAAAACGGATCTAATAATTTTTAAAAAATTACCAAAAGAAGATAATAACAGAATTAATGATTTAAAAACTTCCCAAAAGTCAAAATCTGTCAATACAATTATATCCACTAGTAATAAAATAAATGAACAAAAATTAAACCCGCTTGTTGCGAAGAACTGGTCCCAGCAAAACCTCCGCAGATCTGCGTGAAGAAACTGACGTCTAAAATGATTTCCACCGCTTATCATTAGAAAAATGCTGGCCATACTGAAAACATATTTATGAAAAGTTATTTAAAGAAATAAAATATTTGAAACATGGTTAAAGGAAGAAAAACAAACAAACGGCTGACAAAGATAGCCTTGTTCGTGACAAAAATTCACTTGGGTCGCATGAAAAAAAAATTTTTTTTTTTTTTGTCAATACCCTAAATCACCAGGATGTAAATGTTCAAAAATACGATAATCTTTAAGAAATAATGAAGAAGCTCAGATAATTTCCAGTAAAAGTGTATGGGGCGCAGAATCACCAAGGTCCCTATTCATAAATGAAAAATAAAATTTAGTTGTTCGGATTTTCCTAATAATTTTTAAAGAACATCAATAATTCGAAAATGACGCTTAACAATCTGAAACAAAATTTCAATCTGAAACCGATTTAAATCACAAGAAAGAATTTTTAAATAATTATTAACTTACATAATTTAATTATTATTGTGGTCCAATTTAAATTGTACTCGGCATTATAACCTATAATCCCAGATTAACGCCATGTGATTCCTGAAGCCATGACTGCTACATTGTGACAAACTGAGGCTAAAAGTACCTACATTTTCTGAAAAAAAATCGGAAAAAATAATTAGACGATTTTTGTATTTCATGTATTGAACACAACAAGGAATATGATAAAATAGATCGTTCAAATTCAACGAACAATTAAGATTCAAATAGTCAAATAGTGGTTCCAAAGTTTGTCATAATTAATCTGCGAGAAGCGAACAATATTTGAGCATTAATTAATTATTCACGGCTACAAAAAAGTTTCAAAGGGAATTGAATAAAATAATGAGTTTGATCCAGGCTGACAAAGAGAATATGCAATAATAAATTAACATTAAATGTTCAAAAAGACTTACATGTAAATCCATCTAGAAACGCAGATGACCTCACAGAATTCCACCGTCAAAAAAATGTATACCCACAAGATAATATATTTTAAACGAAACAAAATATGATAAAATAGTTCAAAGCACGTTGGGTCGCCACTGAAACGTTACACGTCTCGTTGGTGCCAAAATATAACGTAATTAAACGTATTTGGTTGACTTCGTCGTATTTAAATGTGTGAATCGACATCTTACTGTCAGAATGGAATATTGAGGTTATGAAAGTTAAATCTTGTAGTAAGGTAATGCTAAGCTCAGGGTAGGTAAGACATGTGAATATGGTAATCAATACTAAATGAAATTAAAGGCTATAAAGGGAATATAATATTTAATCATAAATACAAGGTTTGATCAACAAAAGAGACTCTAAATAAATTAAATGATTATCTCAGGGTATGGCGACTGCTCCAAGAAAACAGTGCATATTGTATCATAAGTTGCTTCTAAGATTGAAAGATGGAAGGCGCCAGTCGTTTATTAAAATTGCCCTAGAACTATTAAACGACAAATAGTCTGTTAAATTATGTATGAGAAAACCAATGAAAATATAATAACGATACGTGATTGATAATTCCCATGAGGTCTGTGAATCTGTGAGATCTTCTGCCCGTCGAGTTTCTGTCAGGATCCACATGCCGTCGGCCGTCTCACAAGTCGCCTGGAACCAAACTGAAGTACTTATGTGCCCGCGGCGCTCTCGAACTATTGCGAAGCATGGGCACCAACCTCGGAATACAGATGGCTTGTAATGCTGCCAACCACACTGGTCGAATCCATTGAGCAATATAGTGTCTTAGCGGTTCTTACCGCTACATGTTGATACTTATCTTTTTAATAAAAATAATAGGTATGTTATTTACCCGCTTCGGAACAGACTCTGTCTAGCGAGGTGGGTAAAATAAAACTATGTACATAAATGAAAATAAAACAAACGCCCGGGTTGCTGGTACTGAAATTGAATTGAAATTGCTATTATCTTCTTTAATAAATTATTTTATTTTTATTTTTTGTGTATTTCTACGGTTTCTTAGGCGCACAAATTAAAAAAAGGGTATTAATATAAGCTATTGCCAGTCTTGATTAAACAAAAAAAATAGTAGCAAATGTACACTGTGAATAAAACTCTTCAAAACAAAATGTCTAGAAATTGTTGTTGAAAATCTCGAAATTCTCTTCTCGGAAGTCATCTAGATTTTCGGCCTTCAGCGTCTGGTTAATTATTGATGACTGTAATGCGTGACATCAATCTACTGTCGATCAAACAACCCAATATAATATTCGACAGACCAAGCAAATGTAAAAAAACAATAATGGAACGGAACGTAGATTTGTTACGACGTAAAACATGCCGGACGACCAAAGAACACCTAAAACTAAGTGAAGCTTAAAAGTCAGTAAATAGGTAAATTGAGGATTACCCACAGAGTAGGTGGTACCAACCTAATACCTAAAAAGCAAGTGCGTGCAGTAAAAGTAAAACCGAATTAAAGCACGAAACTAGGTCGTACCGTTTATGTTGGGTACGATGAATTTGAAATAAAGATTTCACGCCTTGCGAGTTTTCTCATTTCGTAAAACTGTCCGACCAGACAACGCACTCAAATTATCACGGATTTTAGGAAAACTGTGGAGGTTGCTAGCAGAGGCAAAATTTAAGCAATAAGCGAAGAAATTTCGTTGTGCGGACGTGTGTGACATTTTCAAAATCGGAATCGATGTAGGGTAAACTATACCATGATTGCCCGCATCTAGTGGTTCACATTCACATTTTGATTGTATCTTTCTCACTTCAATGTGAATCGACAAACGAAATCCTTATCAGCAGAAACAGCCACGTTATTGAAAAGTGAAATAAGATTTTGTGAAGCGCGTCGAAGATTTTTCAATCTTGCATTTCATATGTTACCTTAACGTTATACGAATTTATTGATAAGAAAACAAAATAAATAGTGTGTACCATATTGTTGTAATGACCGATTTTAATCGAATCACGAATTATTGTGGGCAATCACTGTAAATGTGTACATTATATGCCAGCGAAAGAAAACGAGTAGACTCCCGCGAAATTTGGTAATGGAGAAAAATGCTGAGGATTCCATGGACAGCCAGACGAACAAATGTGTTCATTCTATAAGAGCTAGGCATCCACAATAGGCTTTCAACTATCTGTCTTCAACGTATTTTAAGATACTTTGGACATGTTGCTCGCCAAACTGAGGACTCCAACTTGGAGAAACTCGTAAACATACTGGCAAAGTGTTTAGCAGAGGAAGGGCACCACTGCGCTGGATTGACCAAATATAACTGGCGACTGGTACCGGTGTCCGCAGCTGTCCACACACAAGCAGTGGAGGAGCCTTGTCCACCATGAAAATTGGAGAAGGGATTACGATCCTCAGCAATGAGGAACCGAAAAGAAGAATAATTCAATATTATGCAAGTATTTATTTTTATTTAATATGGTGGGTAGGACCAACCTTATAACAATTCAAAGTCAAAATTTTCTTAAGCGGACATTTCCACCCATTTTTTGAGAAAATTATACAAAGAATATTTTCAAATAAAGTGCCACGCACAAAAACCCACCTATTATGTATTTTTTAAAATGATAATTTTTATTCTATATTTGAAAAGTGCAATAGATTCTAATTCTGTAGAATACAAAATTCTCAGTTTTATTCTTGAAATTCGAGTTACATTTCGTGAGTTTTCGCGGATAAAATTGGAGCACGTTTCTATTATAAAATCCTCTACCTGAACTAGAATGAAGTCTTTGGCACTTCAAATTTTTATTTTTCGAAATTGGCACCTGAAAATAAGTTTGATTAGTTAGCAGTCACATACATTTATTGAGAAAGAAAAATATGAACCAACCCATACCAATGATCTTAACATGTGTTGACTTTGAACAACCATATTTCATAAATTAATACGAAAAATAAACTTTATTTTCGATAAAGTTCATTCACCGTCCATTATTTTTTATTGTCGGATCGTAAAATATGTGCAATAAAATTTAAAAAAGTAATACAATAACAGAACGCAATGCACCATGACTAACATCTCAATCTCGTGTAATTACTTGTAAATTGAAAACAATATACTCGTAATATGCACACACTAAATCAAGTTTTCAAGGCATAAACCAGAACTAAAAGCATTATTCAACTGAATAATTAGCTTTCAATAAATTTCTTCTGATTTAATGAATCTAAGTTGCAATTAAAATAATGAAAACCGTAACTAATTAATTTATAGAACTTCCTTTAATATCTTCTTTACATAGTATAAAATGAAGTCGCTTCCGATGTATGTGCGCTTAGATCTTTTAAACTACGCACCAGATTTTCATGCGGTTTTCACCAATAGATTGAGTGATTCAAGAGTAGGGTTGCCATACGTCCAGAATTTTCCGAACAAGTCCGGAAATATAGGAATTTGTCCGGAATGCGGGGGGATTTCTAAATACTCCGGAATTTCTACAATTAAGTGGCGATTGACATAAAAATGAAATAAACCAAATTATTTTTATTACAAATCAAAGTAAAAACATCATTTCTGATATTTAATTAATTTTAAACAAAACTAGAAATTTCTACATCTAATGCCCAAAAAATACAAAAAAAGTTTATTATATATACATAGTATAAAATGAAGTCGCTCAAAATGTATGTGCGCGTAGATCTTTTAAACTACGCAACCGATTTTCATGCGGTTTTCACCAACAGATAGAGTGGTTCAAGGGGAAGGTTTATACGTATAATACATGCTTATTATAGTAGAGAAATTCAAATATTCAATTCAGGCAGCGAGCAGCTGGCAAGCGGGTAGTGTGGATTTTATAAAGGTCGGGTAATGGCGTTGTGTTTCGTTAGCCACAGCAACGTGTGGCCGGGTCTGCTATATAAAAAAGTTATATATAAAAGGAATACCTACCACTTTCCAAATATTTACTTCAAAGTCCCCCCCCCCCTGATCTGGGAACCCTATTCAAAAGGAAGTTTTACATGTATAATACATGCATAATGTAGTAGAGAAAATACGAGAAATTCAAAGATTCAATTCAGGCAGCGGACAGCTGGCAAGCGGGCGATGTGAGTTTATATGTATGAAAATTAACAGATGGCGTTGGTTTTAACGGTTAGGTAATCCACAGGAATGTGTGGCCGGGTCTGCTAGTTGTTAATGACTTATAAATAATCAAATTTAATACATATGATTAGGTTCCATGCCGACTTAGAATGATGTCAACTTTTCGAAAAGTCTTTAAAAGCTATGATTTTTTTAAATAGCGCATAACCTAAGGGAACGTACCCATACTACGTGACCTCTTCGGGGGGGAGGGGGTTCAAAATGTCACGCTTGGTACAAATGAGCGGCGGTTTGCTTAGGATTTTGGTCACCGGGGGGGGTTAAAAATAGCAAAAAAATTGGTCACGTAGTATGGGTACGTTCCCTAACCTAATGTAACCTATTTAATCATTTTTTATAAATTTTTATCGTCACTTTTAAAGGCTTTTCAAAGGAGGTGTTGAATTGATTTCATTCTCAGTTGTTCGGTGACCATATTATTATAATTTTGCATTTTATTTATTTATTTATCTATATAAAGTTTGTTTACATGCGATTTTTCGATGCCTGTCTGACCTGTGTCGAGACAGTTTTTAAGTTCAGTCCTATGAGGCCTGACCTTCAAAATGGTAATAAAACAACAGCTTTCGCTAAAGCGTTACGTATTAATCATTGCAATAGAGGATAAAATGTAAGTCGGCGGACACTACTTTCGTAATAACTTAATTAATTTTTGCAAAATGTTTTTTTTTTTTAAATTCATCAGTGTGTTGTTAATGGATTGAACAATTCATCAAATCACAAGGTTAAATTTTTACACAGGTTTAATTTTCTTTTTAATTATTGTGGGCCAGTTGTTTCGTAGAACTGAAATAATAATAGAACATTCACAGAACTTAAAAACTTCAATTTGATGGATTGTTCATATTCTGTGAAACAACCCTAAAAGTGCCTACCACGCATCTTTCTTACATGATATTACAAGATCTAGTTGTTTCTTATTAGCCCTGTCTCCATACCGTGCTCCAAAGGTGATTCACAAATACATTTTTTTTTGCAGTCAAAAGAGCGAACGAAATCAATTGTGACCGTAATAATATTTGCTTGATACTTGTTCGCACTCGCACGCCTCTCAGAGTCAGTGGAGGTTATCCACCTCTTACCCGCCCTGGTATAAGTAACATATAGTTACTCCTTCAAGGCTCTCGCAAGATTCTAATTTTTTAGTTAAACGAAGCTAGATTTATTTATTTTGAACGAATCTAGACCTCCAGTGTCCTTGCATATGTTGTTGGTAAGCAGTATGCAAGTGCTTTACAGGAAAAACAAAATGCAAAAAAAAAGATTAGTAAGACAAAGATAAATTAAACAGGGCAAAAGAAAAACTCATTCATGACGCTCCATGAGGCGGCATTGCATGTGTAAAAACCTGCAAGCACCTGCATAAAATAAGAGAACATAAGTAATACAATAAATCTCAAATCAATTGGCAAGTACCAACAAAAACTGTGAATGGCTTCGGTCTGACCACAAACTACACTTAGCTTCCGTGTCCCTTAGCCAACCACTCAGTGAAGACTCAAAGAATGTTAACTGAATATTTGGGGTAAAATACCCGAAGACTAAAAGAAAATTCAGCGTTGGGTAGTCAGAGGTAGGACAAAGGACAGTCAATGTCGTCTGATCAAACCTCAAGCCTGCCTCTCAGAGTCAGGGCGGATCTAATGATATACGTTTTGTGTTGGTTACACCGCTCTTCCGTATTATTTAGTTGGTTATTCTGCATCCTCCCATAGGAGCCTGTTCAACCTAGACTTCCAAGAGCGTTCCGGGAATAAACCAGGAACTTGACTTAACTACAAAATACGCACCGTTAATGTTTAAATACATGAACCACACATTAAACATTCTAAATTAGAATAATCAAAGAAAAAGAGACTGCGCTTACCACATAACGAATTAGGTACACACTCACTTTACAAGTCAATGCCCTCCATAGGGGTTCGGGAGTGGGATAGTCAACTTTGCTGTAACTAACTTACTTTATGTAGATTTAAATTGTTACCTCCATGACCTGGCGGATACGGCCATTAGCTACAAATCCAAGTGAAGTCGCAGGTTCAAATCCAGGTGTATGAAAATAAATTTGTTTGAATTATGTGCCACTGCTATTACACACACACGTGTTATATTATATTTGGTTTTTGAAAAGAGAATATGCTTAGCTCCTACCGGGATGTTGTTTATGCAGTTGCTACCACTCCCTAACCGAACTTGCTGGAAAAGTATTTGAAATTTGGAACAATGGCAAGAAAAAATGGTTCAAATTTGAGTGCACTTTTGAAATTAGAAGAAGATTTGGAAGTACCTTGGAAGCAAGTTGAAGGTGTTTTCGTGTTCTTAAGTACCTAGAAGGAATTTGAACCTCTCGGAAGTACGTAATGTTGTTTTGTACTCTTTCGTTTTGTTAAGGCGATAAATACATTGAGGTATCGCGGTGGACCTACCTATATTGAATTTGTGTTGTGCGCTCCTTCGCACAGATACAGTGGTAAGTGACTGGTCATTCCTTTTTCCTTGCAAACCTTGCACGTGTTTTCCTACACATACTATCACTTAATTTCGGCAAACGTCGTTCGTTTATAGTATTTACTGTAATTCGTAAGCAGTTTTGGTGCTACATATTCGGTACCTGCATACACACTGTGTATTTGTGTGTATTACACAGTATATTATTTGTGGCACGTTTTGAGTACTAGATTTTCTCGGTATTACCCTGGCGAAAGACAACCGTTCAGAATCTAAAAGTTGATTGAAATGGCTTTAGCTGCGTCTGGTGCAACCCAACTTTCCTCTTTCGAATTTAATAATTAATATAATTCATTAAAAAAAATTATTAGCAACTAAAATTTAGTAAGATATTCAAAAAATAACAAAGACCATGCCTAATTTCAATAAGACAACCGTTCCTAATTATAAGAATATAAAAGTTGATTGAAATGGTTTTAGCAGTGTGCGGTGCATCGTGCATCCCAACCTTCCTCTTTCGCATGTCATTCAGAATTCAGATTCTTATTAATAACTAACTAACTAACTAACTAACCATCACGCCGTTTCCCCGCAGGGGTAGGCAGAGAGGACGGACCGCCAAACATCCCGGTCTTGGCACACATTCCTTGCTTCGTTTACATTCATACAACGTCTCATACATTCTCTTCTATTATTCTGACTCTTGACATGGCCCGACTCAAGTATCTGATTCACTTCGTGGTCGGTCGGTCGTGCCATGTCTTTCTTGGGCGTCCTCGACTTCTTCTACCATTCACATTTGCGTCATATATTCTTCTTACACTCCTTTCCTCGTTCATTCGCTCTACATGCCCAAACCATCGGAGCGTTCCTTTCTTGATCTTACTCATCACGCTTACATCAGCCTTGCATTCTTTGCGGATTTCCACATTTCTCACACGATCATACATGGTTTTACCACACATACGCCTCAGGGATCTCATTTCTACAGCGTTCAGTCTACTTTCATCCTTCCTCTGCCAGTTCCATGCCTCACTGCCATACATCAGGGAAGGTACCAGTACTCCATTATGGACGGCTAGTTTCGCGTCTTTGGACAGTTTTTTGTTGGTGCCAACGGCGTTCAGTCCTCCATTAATAGAGTTAATAATTTATTCAATTCGATAATAATTTTGGTTGCTACTAATATTCTGCCTCACAACATACCCCAATTTGGGAGGTCTTAAGTCCCACTGACTCCGGGCAGTTGCAACTCTAATACTGCGAGTTGTGAGGTATTAAAAAAATATTTACATCGAATTTTGACTTCCGATAAAGGTAGATACAAGTTAATCTTAATGAAGAAAATAAAGAAGTTTTCAATTGAGTTTCAGCAAAATGAAACTTAACTGAAATTCAAAAGAAAGTTTTTTTTTTCCCTTCTACAAAATAAGAATATTTCAACTTTTAATGCCAAAATTTAAAAGTTAACCCTCCTCTGGGATGCGCTGTATAATAATTCAGACTTCAGTGCACTCCAAGTACAAAGTCCTCGGGTCTATTCCCCATCTGTACATAAACCCGAACTAAAACATGCAGTTAACGTCACGGGGTTACGACTTTTAAACCAAGGTAATCTCGGGGCGTTATCGGCCTTACAATTAGTAGGCGACTACAACTCTGGTTGGCGTTACTTTAACGCTATTAATATAATAATTTATGTTATGGTGCCCTATTCTCAACGGAGTGTTGACAGTAGTAGTAGTTATGCTTGATGCTCTAATTAACCCTTGTTACGCTTTTAGATTGTGTCTCAACTCAGTCAAGTGCGCTTATTAATTCCGTAACTACTATTAAAAGATGTTCTTATGTTGCGATGATATGGGCATTTCTCAAAAAAGACTATTCATACGTGAAAATATAATAAATATATGATTTCCTTATGCACGACGTCCGGAAACTCGTAGTACAAGGGGGAAACTGAAACATCACGTAGTGAAACCAAAAAAAATAATTTTTTTTCAATCTGAGTTATTTCGACTTTAATTTTTTCGCCAATTAAAGTGTTATAACAAAACATTATTGAAGAAGGAGATATATTTATAATCTAAATGAAAGAGATCAAGACACAGAAAAATAAAATGATAACGGTGCAACTGGAACAATTGTTCGATGATATATTAGATTGACGGGAATAACCTTCAAAAGTTATAAAAACGAGAGTTGTAATAATAAAAAATTGTTAACAAAACGTTTGGAGCCGGGTCTACACTTCGACGCATTTTAAAAGACATTAAGCAGCTGATTATCAACCCCCCAGCGACCGATTTCTTTTTCTATAAATTTGACCTAAAAGATTCCAACTTCAGACTAGTAAACTCGATCAGTGTCATCGTGTTACTTGCTAATTAGCAGATTGTTGACAATCTACGAAAAAAGTTGATAGGTCGTCAACTTTACTTGCCACTCGCTTACTCGTGATTGGTTTATTTATGTTTTTAAAGATGGCTGCCAATAAACAGCTGATTTCGACTGTCAAACATCACAGAATTGTTACTGGCGCTAGCAGCTCAGTTTCGAGCGAGTGGACAGTTTTGCGTGTCATCATGACAATCTCACTCGCCGATTTACCCGCTTTTAAACTTAGTAGACAGTAGCTTGTAAACTCGCTCAGTCTCATGGACGCTTTAACTCGAAACAAAAGCTCAAATCGAAAAAAAATGTACTATAAAATCTACTCCAGATGTGACGTAGATTCTCCAGTTTCTAGTTTGTACATAATATGAGTTTCCGGATACCGTGTACAATGGTGCAGAAACGTTGTGTTGATCTGTTCACTTTCATTTGTGAAGAATAGTTTCATCCTTAATTTAATATTAGATATAAAAAAGCAGCACAATTGTGGTCGGTAGGGTCCCTTTCAATACACTATTTTATACTTTTAATATACATTAAGGATGAACCCCCCACCTATGTGAATGCTATAGCTATGCCCTTGTGAGTAGTGATGGTTAGCACTTAGTCAGTTAGAGATCTAATCTAATGTACAGCCACAATAATACAAACAAAAAAACATATAAATTTTCGTGACATTACGTAATCAAATACTAAGGGGCCTAAGCGCCATCTGGACCGAGATTAAGTCAATGACCACAAATTACCTTTATTATCGTCTGAAATAAAATACTAATACAGAAATACGGTGGGCGAGATATACCAACATCTCTCCTACGCTAGAGACAGAAATTCAGCAGTCTTAGAAAAAACTACTTTAATAAATTGCTTTGGAAGAACTGCAATACAATACAAAACCCCTACTGCAAGATCTTATGAAAAATTATATTTGTCAATGTAAAACCATGCTACCTGCTTGGCACAGTCTTAAACTTAAAACATTTCTCTGTTTGTCGATTAGGACTAATTCAGGTTGTCATTTATCAACCAACAGTTTATTTTTTTATTCAAATATATTTTGAGAATGGGGAAAAGTCCTAATGTGAAGGAAAAAACGAAAAAGTCGTTTATTAAGCCAGTTTTAAAATAGACAGACGATCAGTGAAATAAGATTTTTCGTTTATTAAGCCAGTTTTAAAATAGACAGACGATCAGTGAAATAAGATAATACCTCCTCGTGTTACCATTTCATTACAGCCGTACTTTTATATTAACATTTCACTTAAATAAAATCTAAATTATCACATTGGTTTGGTAACTTTAAAAATAATGCTAAAATTGCATTATAAGAATTTAACGAACGTCTTTGATTCGACGAACTTGGCAAATTTGTTATATTGCATTGTTATACCAAGATAAGAAAGTGAATTCGAAGAAATTGACAAAATGTTGGTATATTGCTTTTTTAAGAAATGTACGAATGGATTTATAAGAAGAACGTGTTGTGTAATGTTAGGTATTTTTAATTAATATAACAGGTATTTAACATTATTTCAATGGAAGAACTTGACGAATGTATTGCACTACGAATAGAAGATTCAGACACCGGTAACATTTTCTCTACTTCTTTTCATACTTGAAAGTTAGACAAAAATGTAAAATAATAATTTACAGGTTTAGAGATTATGACTTTAAAAAACAACGTGAACCCTTAAAATAATATGTTTAAAGCGAAGTTAATAATTTACAAAACTATATTTATTTATTGTTTTGGAACATTCACACGAAAATTTAAAAGATTAACATCATGAAGAGCGTAAATGGTAATAATCCACTTAAACATGTTCGCAAAATTTTGTTTAATATTTATTTTTGAAGTGAAAACTTCTTTAGCACTAAGAAGAGACAAACACATACATATAAAGGATTTAGCCTGCGAGCGAATGAGATATAATAATCGATCTCCTCTTTGTGCGGTGCTTCGTACCCTCCCCACTCTTGACAACTTTAGTTTTCTAAAGGATTCACTTCTACCGCGGTGAACCGCACACTTACAATTTTTTTTATCTATCTACATACCGAACGTCCAATTCATTAGTCAGACATCTCCAAATAAGTTTGAGATAATGACGAAAGCAATATTCGATTGCTCGCCATAATAATATTTTTTTAATTGTCTGAATTTTAATTATTAAATATGCTATAAAATAACACCGGGAAGCATAACGGTCGGTACAGTAGTGTTATTTTGAAATATCCTACCAGTGCCAGAAAACATCAACGTTATTTATCTGGGATACATATTCTATTTTTAGTCTAAATATGAAACAGTTAAAAATGACCGAATCGGCTAGGGACACATTAGGGAACGTACCCATACTACGTGACAAGTTTTGGGGGGGGGTCTTCAAAATGTCACGCTTGGTACAAATGAGCGGCGACGGGCTTAGGTTTTTGGTCACCGGGGGTCACCGGTTAAAAATGGCAAAAAGTTGGTCACGTAGTATGGGTACGTTCCCTTAGCTCAGTTGGAAGGATTGCGCCCTGGCAAGGTGAAGGTCCTGGGTTCGAGTCCTAGATGTGATCGTATCGTTTTCTGTTTTTAGATTTTCGATTGAGTTTCGCTAATATTGTTGGCATTTAATTTAAATATTACAATTTTAAGTTTTAATTATTAAGTTAAAAATAAATATAACCATTCTCCATGGACATGCCATGTTAGTAGATTGCTAATTTGTTTTTTTAAAATAAGCGAGACAGAAAATCTGATAAAGAAATTCTCTCTTCAAATTTATTTTATGAAAAGGCCAAAAGCAATAATATGAAAGCAGGTGAATCAATCTGACATTCTTTTAAGTCGTAAATGTCCACTTTAAATCCGGTGTTTTACCTTGGTTTAAATAAAATGTGTTTCAATTGCACACTTCAACCTGTATCTTCTTCTCACCGACCCAGTATCGCTTATTTTATATATACATGTTTATAGCGCAATTTATTGGCGCGTTATTGTGGCAAAAGTTCAATAGGCATTAAAATGTTCGGAATAAAAAGTTGAATAATAAACTGTTTGCAACTCACGACATAAAAAGAGTGTTAGACTCAATCCCAGCGGATAAAGCCGGATGAAAATGCAAGTGGACTTGAATGAGAATAATCTAAGTATCTGTAAGTCATACCTACCCACATTCCTATGAGGTCAGCCCTTAGACCTTAATCTTCTTAGAATAGAATCTTCTGAGAATATCCATTTTTGAGAAACAATATCATAACGTCCGCAATAGATTTAGAAGTTAAGGTGAAGCACTAATCATCATTATAATCACTATTGGCTCTACAACCCCTGGTGGGTCTTGGCCTCCTCAAGAGTCTTCCTCCACGCCTCTCGGTTTTGTGCCAGCTCTCTCCAGTATAGAAGCTCCAAGATAGATATGTCTTTGAAGACGTTGTCGCTCCATCTTAATCTTGGTCTTCCCAGGCTCCTTCGCCCTATTGGTCATAAGTTCAGCAGGGACTTTGGTGCTTGATGCTCGGTCATTCTCTCCACATACCCAGCCACCGAATTCTTCCCAGTTTTATAAATTTTGCGACGTTTAACTCCTTAAACAAAGTATAGAGCTCATAAGTAATGAAGAATATGGTGAAGCACTAATAAGTAAAGCAAAATCGTGTATTTTTTATTTGAAAATTATATCGCTTAGAAATATTTCAATATTTGTCTTTGAAATAATCCAGCATTTTATTGAAGCCCAGAAAAAGTAAAGTATCAGGCACATTTCCTTTAAATTTAAAAATCCTTACTTACGATTCTTACAAAACCCTTCTCGGGTATGGTTTTGTTACATGTTACATGTAATTGGGAAATTAAATTACTAAGAAATAATCGTAAAACATTTAAATATTTGTGCCTGAGCTTCGCAAAATAACAGAACAAGCATTAGGCGATGTTTTTTCTCGAACAAATCAAAATAGGCGGCCGTTGTTAACGGAAGTTAAACCTTATCGCCATCTACGTAAGCAGCCTTACTCATCATCGCAAAATAAGATTACACCTCGGAGCAAGAGCGGGTTAGGTGACATTGTTACTCAACATGGTGGGTTAATCGCGCGCATGCGCGTGTTTTTACCGAGTCGCTGTACCGGGAGATGTAGTAGCTGTCAGAATTTAAACCACCCGATCACCAGGGTTAACTCAGTACCCCGTGCGTTGTAACTGACGAAATGGCGAACTTTTATGAGAATCTTGACATTTTGAACGGAGCTTTGGCAAATATTGACCGTATTCGCAGCATTCGTGCACCACGGCCACGGAAAAGATTTAAAAAAGGTACGATCCATTTGCGGCACTCACGGAAGGAGATTTTAGGTGTCTAAATATAGATTTACCAAAGTCAACGTTGTGTTGACGCGTGTTGACGTATGAATAAACGTGAAGTTGGCAACACGCCGCGAAATGCTAAATTGGTCGCGTTTTTGAGCTTTGGAGCAGTGTTGCTACCGTAAAAAAATCATAACAGCTGTCGAGAAACATTATGATGATGAGTAAACATTTTTACCCTGAGCAGTGTAAGCTTACTCCACTGTGTAGCTACAGAGCCGTGGTACGGTTTTATGATGAGTAAGGCTGCTGGAGTGTTATAGAGTGTTGATAGCGGCCTGATCCCAAATTTTACACAACGTGGTGCATCGCCTTATGGACATTTAATTTGAAACCAGAGGTTTCCGTTTTAAAAATAATTATACACACTTATTATATCAATTCATCAGACAAAAGTACCTAAGCAACAATTTTGGTTTGGTACCTTAATATCGTAATGATTTGTACATAAAGTGCGGATTTCAGTGATTCCTGGTTCGGCTCGATCTTTGGCTCACAAGTGTACACGGAAAATCAGAAAGGCAAATCAAGATCAAGCGAAACAAATTCTTGAGTCGAATCTGCGGCGCGGCGCTTCATCCTCTTTGCCTCTAAAATCGTGAAAATTGAATTCTTTAATGGTCTATAAAATACAAATAACTAAAGTAGCATATATCAGAACTAGATATTTGCTGAATCTTTTGATTAAAAAAAGAATTATTCAGTTTGATTGGGTATTTTGGTCTCACATCCAATTTTAAGTTTTATATGAAAAAGGCCGCGCAGCCGTTCCCCTTAAGTTTCACGGAGACCGCGAAAACAGCTTCTCACAAGTATCGAGAAATGAAATAACGTATACCTAAAACTGGCTCAGTTCCGTGGGTTACAGTCCACGCAGAGTACAAGAGGTCCGTTATTCTCGATAAACCAGGCAATTATTATTTTCAAATAACCGTAATTCGTTGAACGTACACACACGAGCATAACACCCCTCACTTCTCCACACATCATGCACACCACACTCCATACCTCATTCACCTTCCAAGTTGTTCTCTACTCCACAGTCAAAGGAGCCGAAAAGCTTGGGTCAAGTAATATACCGAATTATTCCACGTAGACTCATAAAATACACTTACCTACATGACACTACGTTTCATGATTGGTGATATGTCACATCATGGTGTAAAAATCATATCACTTCGTGGAAAGGCATGGGTACTTTTATTTGTTGGCTAACAGTTAAAATCTTGACCGAATGCGATGATTTTTGAAGTGAAAAACTCAATGAAACGGAAATGACGCAAAAAAAGACAAACACATGCATCTGTAGGATTTAGCCTGCGAGAGAATGAGATGGTATAATCGGTCTCCTCTTTGTGCGGTGATTCGTAGCCTTCCCACTTTGGTCTACTTTCGTTTTGTTTGTAGGATTCACTTCTACCGCGTGTGAATTGCTCACTCTGATTTTTCGAAGTGAAACTTCTTTAGCACCGTTAAACACAAATACATATATCTACAGGATTTAGTCTGCGAGAGAATTAGATAAAATGAAACTGCGCGCGTTGGCCGCTTTGATTATGAGTTCACTTTTCCAGGTTCCTGTTGGTTGAGATTGTGCGAGTAAAGGTTTCTCTTCTACCGCGTGTGAACTTCACTCGATTTTTTTTTAAGAATCAAAATGTACGTTTTTCATGTTGTGCCAGAACGACGAACTATTTTTTTTATGACAACTGTTTCGCCTTACGAAGGCATTTTAAAACTAATCACAAATTTTACTCAACTAGATCTCAGTACGTACGGAAGGCGAAACGTAAAAGAAATTATTTCAATATTTTCGTAGACAGCAATCACTTTGTGGTTTGACATTAATTTGTACAAACCGCATATTAATTATTTTACTTAAAATACTACGTTAAACCACAAAGTAATATTTGGATAAAGCATAAGATTCTGTCAATACAGTTTTCACATTCTGAATAATTATTTAAAAAAAATTAAAACCGCGTAAGATTCCCAACTGCTCCCAACCGTCTGGAGCCAGTGGGACTATGGCATCCCCAACTGGTTTATGTTGTATGGTACCTAATCACCAAACACGGCCAAAGCTATTTCAATCAACGTTTCAGTTTTGAATGATGGTCTTTCACCAGGGCGATACTGATAGTTCCACTCTGGAACGTGACGCAAATATACTACATATTAAATATTATTGAAACTATTTTAAAATAACATAATTTACTTACGATCGCCGGGATTTGAACCCTCGATCTCCGGATTCGTAATCGAGAGCCTTATCCCTAGACCACCAAATGTATATGTAATAACTAATAACGTATGTATGTTATATATATTTTTATTTGCGCATTTAATCTATCTATATAAATCTATAAATCTATCTATCTATCTATATAAATAAAAATGAATCACCGAAATGTATGTACGCGCATAACTTTCGAACGACTGCACCAAATTGGATAATTCTTTTTTTGTGTCTTCGTTATTGTCAAGACAAGGTTTGTACAAAACTTGTGATGAGCTCTGGCATTATAAAATTTGTATAAAAAATTGCTATGGGTAGCACGCGAGCTGTTTGAAAACTGTATGGAATGCGGGAAGGGGGAAGGGAGAGGGGAACTCGGGTATGGAGTTCACGGGAGGGGGGAGGGGAACCTGGGAGGGGGACCTGGGAGGGGGAGGGGAACTCGGGAGGGGGGTTCGAGGGACGGGGGAAGAGAGGGAGTGGAGTGGGGAGAGGGAAGGTAGAGGAGACGGAGTGGGAATGCGAGAGAGGAAAGGGACGCAGGAAAAGAAGGGGAGGCGGAAGGGGAACGGGACGAATGGGAAAGAACACGCAGGAAGAAAATATTTCTTTATTAAATGGCATAGCAACGCATGCCGGGTACCAGCTAGTTTTAAATAAATACAAAGGTTTTTTCGGGTTTATGTCACCTTTAGTGATGATGTGTGAAGGGTCTTTTTAAGTGTACTGTTTTGTAAATACTGTATTTTCTTTATTTCATATTATTTTACAAATATAATAAGCACTGTAGGATTATTTAAAAAAATATAGTATAGTTAAGCGCACTTAAAATGAAATGACACAAAACTGTGCTATACAAACGAAGAAAAAGTTTGCTGAGAAGTTAGCTAACAAGTTAAGTTTTTTCAACGCTATTATTATTATTATATGTACCTGCGTCTTGAAGAGATACAAATAAGCTATTACAGCATAAAACGATTTTTTATATTTTTTATTTAATGACAATAAAAGACAAAGTAAAATTACAAAAGAAGTAAAAATACAAAATAAAGTGGTTTGTTCACAGTTCTCCTCACTAGGTATTCATGTTCCGAGGCGGGGGCTGTACGTTGTTGTAAGGGGGGGTTGATTTTTATTTCCTCATCTTCTAGTTTGTTGATTTTCTAGTGTGTTGCGCTACCTCCTTCTTTAGCCAACGTTTCGGACAGCGTTGCAGTGTCCATCATCAGGGCAGATGTGTAATAGTTAGGGGTGATGTTTGTACTTAACTACTTAGGAGCGATACCGTGTCGCCAGCTTCACTCCTCTACGAACTGGCGCTACAATATACTTCAACATGTTTTTTTGCGTTTAGCCTTGATGTAACCGTCAATTACCGGATACCAAGAACTATTGAGCTTAGCTCCGTCGTTTCCATTAATATTTATAAGATTTTTGTGAATTTCAATTGCCTCCGTAATCAGGTGTGCTCTATGAGTTTTAGGGTCTTCCTAGGACCTCAGGGACAAATCCAAAATAATGGCCGGTTTCGATTAAGTGCTCGGCGATTGCCGATTTGTCAGGGTGGCCAAGTTTATAGGCACGAAAATGTTCTGATACCCTTTTGGAGATCGTCCGCTCTGTTTCAGTATCAAAAGTATTTATGTTTGTTGTCTGCAGGTTGCATTGGGGTTACTCCATAATTTTAATGATTTCCTCATCTTCATGTTTACTTAGCCATAATTTGATGTCTTTTTTTAACTTTTGTATCTCCATAGTGTTCTTAATTTCAATTGTAGCATTGCAATTATGATTTGTCTGGCCAAAAATGTATTTAATTTCGGGATGTTTAGTAGTTTTGAGGATTTCGTCCTTGTAGTGTGGATGTGTTGGCCAGCAAGGTATTCATATTTTTCTTTAAATTTGAGTACGTAGTGCATTTTTTGAGTACAGTTTAATAATGCTGAACACATTAAAGTTTTGAAAAATTTCTTTTCATGGAGTTTTTATGAGTACTTTTAGGATTATTTTTATTATTACCTTTTGCCAACATTACGTTAATTAAGTTAATCCATTTAAACGTGAAAGATAACAAATTGAAACACCAAGTCAATACTAAAATCAAAATGTAATACGTATTCCAAAATTTATACTCCCATTAAAAATACTATAATAACTGTTGCATTTTGACGAGAGAAATAAACCAATAAAAATGCATTAAAAACAACCGAAACAGTCATTGAATCACCTCCCAGAAGAACCCGACGGGCCTCAATGTGTTAAGGTCACCAAACCGGTTCCGCGTAATAATACGGAATCGCGGTGAATTCGGATGTCGATCGACCGCTACTATTCAAATCGTATACAATATCCGCGGCCGGGGATCGTAATTCGTACTGGGTAACGGGAACATGGGAAGGAAGGTATGTCGGTAACATGCGCTGAGGGAGTCCGGCACATTTTCAATAAAAAAGGGTTTAAATTAGTGTATTTTTTAATAACCAGATTTACTACAACGTCAGGACCACGATAAAGATGTGAAAATATGACTCTGGGAGCTGTAAATAATGGCGTTGATCTAGAAATACTGGACAAAAGTTCGGTGCTCATTTCGTGATAGATCGAGAGTTAAAATAAACAAACATTATTTTCTGCTTTATTCATGAAACCATATCCTACGAACCTTCGCCTGAACACTAAACGCATTTTTTTGGCAATCTTTTTCTTGGCAAACAATTTAAATATATGAAACCAACGGTCCCACCAAACTCTACGACGTGGCATTTTATCATCCCTTTGAAAAGTAAATGACACAGATTACTCGAAAACTTGACAGATCTTGAGCCGTTACCAATGCAACCTGTCAACAAGGCATCTGAAACGCGACAAAAAGTGAAAAGTGCTGTAACGGCTCACGACCTATCAAGTTTTCGAGTAATCTGCGATTAATCAAATAAGAAAAACATGCGGAACATGAGCGGATGGCCTAAGTGCCTCTACTTACAATGACGCTACTTACAAGCTACTCGATCCTCGTGCGCGTATTATGCGCGCCGATCGTAAGTACCCACGATTTTGCTGGCGCTCGTACACGGCGCTACGCGACGGCTGTCGGTTTCAAATCTGTTGCACGATACCGACGGTGCTGATAGCACGCGACGCGTTGCATCATTTGTGTCTGCTACTTATTCGTTTGACGTTTAACAGAAATGACGTCGGAACATGAAAGTAATGTTAGATTTGTTCTGGAAGTGGAAAAAACGCGTGTTTACCAGAATTACTTTACCAGAATATATAAGAAAGGATTTAGTGGAGAAGGCATGGATTGATGTTGGAAAAAACGTCATTTGACATCGAGTTAACTCCACGGCTGCATGTGAAAAATGATCATGTTCACAATATTTCGGGTAGCGCCGTGTAATCAGCATTAAAGAGTAGTATATCTGCAGGGAACTTGTGGTTGCGTCACAATCATGTAGTTTGTAAGTATCTCCATGAACCAAAGATATTGAAATATAAGTAGATGTGCTATCTGCTGTTTTTACTATGTGGGTCTGCGCTTCCGGGTGTCGCCGATATTGTTTACCAATTAACAAATAAACTAAAATAACAAATAATTAACGAATAAACCAAACGAACGTTAAACTAAATGAACGAATTCTTTCCTTATTCAAAATATATTGTTAACCAATATTAATGCACATTTTAAAAAAATCAACGAAATAAACAAATTCTTTTTGTATGAAAACTACGCTAATTAGCGCGTAGTCCGGCGACAGTTGCGCGGACACCATAGCATATCTCTTCTGTATTTGAATATCTTTGCCATGAACGGAGGGCCTAAGTCTTTCAATATATTTTTTTATATAATAATACTTTCGAAGCATCCCGCAGTACTGAAGAATGCTGGTCCAAGTATAACGAAGGTCTCGATTGAATCAAATAAAAAATATATAATAATTTAGGAGATATTATTGTTTGGTAGTGTTTCACGAGCCACGGGTTGCCCATCCACTGAGGACGTAATAGCCGGGTTCATTCCCCCGCAGTCCGGATATTGCGAGCGAACTCGATTGACAACCGGCTCGTGTAAAGTAGAATGTTACACTACATCACTACGACGTACGACTGGCAGTGGAAGAATGTACTTCAATACATCGCAACGATCCAACGTGACTTACGCAATGGCCGGAGATGTTTTATTTATATTTTTGCGAGTGCGCTTTATTTTTATTATTTATATTATTATATTAAACCTTTGAATGCTAGGGGAAATGCCAATAATCCGCTGTATGCCGGCTAACACTATTTTCGCTTTATTGTTTTTAAAAATTAGGCTTTTGTAAATTGTCTTTTTTTTAAAGGTTTCTGACTTTTAACCTTCAAGGGTGTTTCCAGATCAGCGTTTCCCAAAAAGTGTTCCGCGGAACCTTGGGGTTCCGTAGAAGCATCACAAGGGTTCCGCGTTCCGTCCGGATTGTTGCAAGGATCATTGCAAGGAAGAAACAAATACTTTTAGAGTAAACGACAAAATCTCTTCTCTTAGAAAGAAACTTGTCTTCTGGATAGAATGTGTTGAACAGAAACAGTACCAATTTTTTTCTCTTTTAAATGAGTTTCTGGAAAAAAGAGTTGCAAGTAACCTCAGATATTGAAAAACGCATTTACGAACATTTGATGGCCCTCAACAAATCTCTGGAAGAGTATTTTCCTGAAAAAAACCTGCAGGACATTGACTGGGTACAGAATCCATTCCTAGTTCACAGGAAACGTACAGCAAGAGAGTACGAGACTTTGATAGATATCAAATGTTCTTCTTCCTTACAACAAAAGTTTAATTCAGAAAAAACTAATCTGGATGAGTTTTGACTTGGACTGACAAATACAGAAACAGACTGGACGCAGCTCCAGATCTTCGTATTCAGCTCTCTGACACAAAGCCTGATTTCAATGCTATTTTAACAAAAAAATTAAAAAGCTCTTCACATTATGTAAGTTTTACACAAAACCTTAGATCTTTCTTTTCAAGGTAAACATGAAAGTATTCAAACTATGAGTTTATCTTTTTCTTATAAAAATAGGGTTCCGCCTAGAAAAGTATGATCGATAAGGGTTCCGGGGCGAAAAAAATTGGGAAACGCTGTTCTAGATCACCATTTCAAATTATGGAGAAAGGTGAATTTATTTGTTCAAATGGGCAAATTTCAAAACTGTATGGAAGATTGGAGTCGAGTTCAGACTTAGAAGAAATGATATGTTGAATGGCGGGGAGACAATTTTAGATAATGCTTGATAAGGAGAGAGGTTCAGTTTTGTTTGGAGAAGGACGGCCAAAAAATATGTGATGCAAAGTTCACTCTTCTGGATCACAGAATGTAACAATCTGGAGAATCAAGGACTTGATTTTACTTTTGAAGAATTTTACCAGATAATGTGTAAATATGTATTTATAATTTTTTTTTATTGATTATTCATAAAACATCATCGACGTGTTTGTACTATGCTTGACCCAAGCACAAAGACACCGATGATTGTATATCGATATCACGAGCACGGTTTTACTGTTGACAGCTGAACCGATATTGATAAGGAATAAAGAAGAAATCGATATACGCTGGCAACAGCGGGGATTTTTTTATGAATTGATAAAAAAATTCCAAAACGTAATACAATTACGTAAAAATTAATAAATTGGAAATATTAAACTGAAATTCTAACCTAAATAAGCATTGACAATTTCCATTTACTTTTTTAAAATAAACAAGAATCATCTTAATCAATAATCAAGAATAATCTTTTAAAATAAACAAGAGTTAATTAGTAAATGAGGTATTTCGTCATATTTCAACCACTTTAGTTTCTCAAAGATCTAACGGAATAAATTGACCGCGACTTAGATTAATTATTTAAGTCTATGGATCGCGCATACGATTTTTTCAATTTGAAGAGCTTCGTTACTTCAACTCCGTTCATTAATAAGCCAGTAATTTTGCATAACGCATATTATTGTTTGCATAACATTGTTCTGTTATTTTAACATATTACAACATTCTTTTCCTTAAGATTTTTTTTGGTTTTAACACATTTTTGTATCCGATATCTGTTTACATACTAGTTTTTATCACATATAAATCATATTGATTTATTTCAGGTAGTATATAAACCTAGAATATTATTTAACTATTTTAGGTTTGTTATTATTATAATACTAATACCTTTCTGTGTACCACTGTATCATGAATCATTTGAATGTAAAAGCCATTTTACGGCGTTTAAATAAATAACGAACGACAAAAAATTTATCAATCGTAGTTCGGAATACCTCTTACCAATTGTAGACTGCTCGCAAACATTGAGATCCAACCGTGGATGACGGATTTACTCAATATCGCATTGATATAGGGTTTTATCGATCATCCGTGCTAGACTGCATTGGTTAGTTGGTTTTGTACCAGGGGCGGATCCAGGTTTTTTTTCTGGGGGGGGCACAAGGGGCGGACGGGCGAAAAAATCAACTATTACTGTTAGAATTTGTTTCGGGGGGGGGGGGGGGGGTGGCAAAAGGGGCGGACGGGCAAAAAAAATCAACAATTACAGTTAGGATTTGTTTCCTGAGGGGGGGCACAAGGGGTGGACGGGTAAAATATCAACAATTACTGTTAGGTTTTTTTTTTCTGAGGGGGGCACAAGGAGCGGACGCGCAAAACAATCGATAGGATTTTTTTCTGGGCGGGCACAAGGGGCGGACGGTCAAAAAAAATCAACAATTACTGTTAGAAATAAATTTGAAGTATCATACTTCAAGTTTATTTCTACAAGTTCAAGTATGTATCTATAAGAAGGTTTATGAAAGTGTCAAAACAATCGAAAAATTAAATTAATGTTTAATAAAGACAGTTTTAGCTTCTAACTATGTACTGTGATGGAATCTCCACAGTACACAAAAATACCGTCTGGGGGGGGGGGGGGGGGGCACGTGCCCCCGTGCACCCCCCCCCCTAAATCCGCTACTGTTCCGTACGAAGGAAGAATCGAAAGCCTGAGAAAATATCTAGAAACACAGAATTCAGTGGCAACCAGGACATCATTAATCGACTGGATACCTTTAAAATGCCACGAGGGAGTTCACATATAGTATAATCTCCTTCCAGATAACCTAAAAGCAGAAAAGAATATAAAAACCTTTAAAAAAAAAACTATTTAAACTTAAGATGTTAGAACAAAATTAAAAATATTGCTACTACACCTGTACTACATATGCTCTGTACTTAACTTAATAATAAAAAAAAAAAATAAAAAAAAATAAAAAAATAAAAAATAAAAAATTCATAAGCTATAAACAGCAAGTAGATCAATGTACTCCTAAAACTATAGCTGCAAATGTACGTTTTCTTGTTATGACCCTAATATTAAATTTACCACGAGAATAACAACAACATTGCGCTATTTCAATTCAGAAGCGTTTACCGCAAATCGTCCCTGATAGGTAACCGCAGACTACCGACGCGACGATGTGTTTAGACTTCTCCAATACGGAGGGAAACCGATTGAAAACCACCATAAGCTGAAATACAGGCCTGTTCCGCACATTAATCGTACACTTAATGGCTTAAACTTTGCCGATACAATGTTGTGGTGAAATTAACAACAGCATTGTACAATTTTTAAATCAGGGGCAGCCTTCTTCGGTAGAAATCACACTAATAAAATAATTAATATTATTAATTTAGAAAATATGTAATGGGTAGTGGTTTCCTGCGAGTTTTTTTTTACATTAAATACACGAGTTCAAGTATTACGCAACGCCATTTTTGAAGATTTTTGACCCCACATTTTTGAACGTTTTTCCGTGCCCCCCCCCCTTATATACGTAACGCTCAAATGACAATTTTTACTTGAAAGTAACAATTAAGTTGCGCAAAGTACTGGAAAGTCGCTTAAATAAAACAAGAGATTTCGTGAACGAAAAGGGTTGCCAACTTGGAAGATTTTAATTCCCAAGTTTTTTTTATCCAAATAAAGAAAAACATGTTACGTAACGCGTTGTTCTAACCCCCCCTCGTAACGCACAGTAACGTTTCACAAGACCCCCCTTAAGTGCGTTACGTAATACTTGAACGGCCCCTATGTCATCTGGGATGCTGTGTGGAGGGTCTTTTTAAGGAGAGGAAGGAATGAACATTGGTCTTGAAGAGACCCATGTTGTAGGAAGGAGGAAACACAGAGACTGGCAAATCATTCCACAGCCGAGACGTTGAACACAAGAACGAGTCGAAGAAACGACCCGTTCTCATGTGACAAATGTCAACCGTGTACAAATGTTGGGCACGCGTTTGGCGTGTTTCCCGACATGCACCGGTGCCGAAGGGATCAATGACGCTAGTTCCTCGGAGCATCTTCCATTGTAATACCGGTAGAACAAGGATAGCATTCCCACCCGACGCCTGTGCTGTAAAGATTGCAATCCGTCTATTAAGATGGGAGAATCTATTAAACGGATCGCCCGCTTCTGCACAGAGTCGAGAGTATTCTTCAGGTATTTTGGAGCTCCAGACCAGAGGTGGCTGCCAAAATCAACCGCGGGGCGCACTTGTGATTTGTACAGGGTTAGCAGTTGTATAATATTAAAGTATCTACGGGGCCTGTACAGTACGCCCAGTTTTTGGGAGACTAACTTTACTATAGCCTCGATGGAGCCCCCATACCTGAGCTGGTCACTAAGGTTACACCAAGCATATCAATGGAGGGCCTGTTCGGTTATTCAGAACTCAATATTAACTTCTCTGTTATCCTTATTTTTACCCTTATCCTTTTATCCTTATGGTACCAACTCAGCTCCTTTAGAGCTAGATTTAGTTCCATAATGAGGCCGTCAGCTCCAAAAAAGTGGTTTGCTTTCTTAGCGCGTTTTTACGCGAATTTAAATACTTTAGCTATATAAATTCTCTGGTCAACCCCCCCCCCCATTAATTTCCTCTCAGTTCCCAACCTTCATTTACCCATTTTTTTAATAATACAAACAATATTTGTGGCAAGTTTCAGAATAGAAGATACTCTCAGTATAGCTCTGATGTAAGACCACCACTCAGAATTGAAACGTTGCTAGAAATGGCTTTAGCCGTGTTTGGTGATCACATCTGAGAAGCGAGGAACTTCCCAATTTACATTCCTCCTTCCCCACTTCGCTACCTTCAGCCTCACAACATACCCCAATGAATTAGTTTCACTGGCTCCAGACGGGAGCAGTTAGGACTCCTGTGCGTTATTCAAATAATAAATAAAAGATGAAATAATAATAATGAATGATGACTGTTAGAAACAAGCACAAGTAAATATACTGTAAAACACTTGCTCTAACCGGCCTAGCAGCATTATTAAACCGCAGAATCCTGCAATCAACAGATCGCGGTTGCAGCAATCGACTGCAGATGAGAGGAAGCCATGTAGGCCAATCAATAAAGAGTTTAAGGTATGCAAAAATTCCCCCGTCGATGAAACTTTGCAGTCACGTGGAGTATCATTTAGGGATGACGAATGACAAAAGATCCAACAAAATATTTAACGGGAAGTTAGTTATTTTTAGCAAAAACTGAAAAAAAATTATAACTCTCGCGGGAAAAGTATTTCTTTCGAAAACTCTTCACATATTGTTAGTATTAATTAATATCCACCTGATTAAATTTAAATCCAACAATATTTTTGTTGGGAAAGTGTGTTTTTAAAAAGAGATTGGTTTTTTATTTCTATTGTTGCCGGAAAAATCCCCCCCCTCAATTTTTGATCACGAAGTGTCTTTATATTGTTGTTTGCTTTATTTAATCAAAAGATCCAACATTTTTTTCTTTTGGAACATGCTTTTTTTATATCAGTCAAAAATATCGCTCCGGAAAAATCCGCCGTCCAATTTTTTAAAGTCAAATTGATAGGATAGCTATGTTAAAACGATTTCTGCAAAGATCCAACAAAATTTTCAACGGCAACCTATTTTTTTTAATTGATTTCGATCGCACGCTGATTTCACGTGACTTTTGTATGAACAGGAGCCCGCGGGGTAATGGAAGTGGTGGGGCTAGACGCGCGGGGGGCAAGCGAACCGATCGGCGCAGGATATAGCTGCCCGAGAAGAGAGCCGCGGCCGTGGCGGGGAGGGGTGGGAAGCCGACTTGATGTATTTTTGTGTTTTATGGGATGTCCGAAAGTGCGAAGAATTGCAGAAACAATGAATATTATACCTCAATGAAAGAATGAATGTTTTAAACAAAAATTGCTTTGATTACTGTAAAAGTGTTTTATAATAACCAAAGAATTATATTAAGGGGGTTTCTCACCATCCTCCCAATAGTTTATCCATACACATAACGAATATTAATAAAAAAACAAAAAAATATTAGCAACAGGTAAAAACTTCGGATAATTTATCCTATATGTAGCCATTGTTCATAGGTTCAAGTACCGAATAGTAAACTCAGACTTTTTAAATAAATAAATCCAGTAGAATTAATCCAAAATATTCATTATGTGTATGGATAAGCTATTGGGAGGATGGTGATAAACCCCTTAAATTTTATTAATGGTTTATATGCGAAGTGCAATATATTTTAACTCAATACATATTTTAAAATTATGTGGCATTGTAAATGAGGTTGTTTCGTCACTCAAATTCTCAATAAAAAAGCAACGCAAACAGGCAATCCCGAAAGCATTGTTAAAATCAATGAAATAGGCGTAAAAGCTTCTATATTCATTTTAATTTTAAAATACCTACTTGCGTAATATAATGTTATATTAACCAATTAATTATTTGTGTGGCCGAAAATTAAATGGGTGTATTCTCGTTACTTGTTTTTGAGTTGTTATGCCGTGTTGCGCTACCTCCTTCTTTAGCCAACGTTTCGGACAGCTTTGCAGTGTCCATCGTCAGGGCAGATCCGGTAGATGTGTTCACATGATGATGGACATTGCAACACTGTCCGAAACGTTGGCTAAAGAAGGAGGTAGCGCAACACGGCATAACACCCCAAAAACAAATAACGAAAATACTTTTGGCCGTGAAAATATTAAAACGTATCTAAATAGGTGTAGTTACTGTAGTTGAATATTAATATTAATTATAAGACATTATAGGTACGAGTACCTACAAATTCATAACCAAAATTATTGCAAATAAAACTGTACAAATAAAATAAAATTAAACAAAAACAAGAAATAAAATTAAATATCTCGGAGTAATTATCGATAAAAATCTGAAATGGGTGGAACAAATATGTCAGGTAGAAATAAAACTACATTTTTCTCACAATAAGATCATAAGAAATATTTTTATACTATCTAGAATCAAGGTAAAACAAATAGCATGCCCCACAAAAAATGTGTTGATTGCAAGAAAAAAAATTCTGTGTTTGAAAAAAGGTTTGTTGAATTAATTCAGATGAAACTATTACGCTGCATGCATGAATTTTTTTGAAGTAGATGGTTTTTCACTTTGCAAATCATTTTCACTACTATTTTCAGCATTTAAAATATTAATTTCATAACGGACCACTGGTTCATTATTTTCTTTATCTGAATCATATGGCTGATCGGAATCAGTAAAAACTGAAAGATTTTTTTCAACTTCCACTTCGTCCACGTCTGGTTCGGCAGCTTCATCTAAAATAATTGTGCCAGTGCACGTCTTTCCATAACATCATCATCTGTGGCTCTACAACCCAGGTCGGGTCTTGGCCTCCAGCAGAGCCTGCCTCCATGACTGTCGGTGTTGTGCTGCGTTGCGCCAGTTTCGGATGCCGATGGTGCTTGCATCCTTCACCACTCCATCCAGCCATCGAAGCTTTGGTCTTCCAACTCTTCTCCGACCCTCAGGTGCACCATCCATAATTCGCTTTGGAATATCTCCTTCGCTCATTCTCTGGATATGTCCAGCCCACCTGAGTCTTCCAGTTTTGATTTCCTTGGAGATATTAGGGTCCTCGTAAAGATCGTATAGCTCCTGGTTGTATCTGATACGCCATTCTCCATTATCACAGACTGGGCCGTAAATCCTTCGCAGCACCTTCCTTTCAAAACTTTCTAGGGCTCCTTCATCACCCTTACTGATTGTCCAGCATTCCGAACCATACATAAGAACAGGTCGTATAAGGGTCTTGTAAAGCAGGACTTTAGTTCTTCTGGTAAGGTGGCGAGATTTCATATGCTTCTGTAGCCCAAAGTAGTATCGATTTTCAGCTACTATTCTTCTTTTGATTTCGCTGGATACATTGTTGTCATTTGTCACCATAGTACCGAGATATACAAACTCGTTGACAGTTTCAAATGTATAATTATCTATCTGTATACTTGGTGGTTTCTGGCGTCCATGTACGGGCATATATTTTGTCTTCCCCTCGTTGATGACCAATCCCATGTTCCTTGCCGACGTAGCTAAGCTTTTAAACGCCGATTTTAGTTCATATTCTGAGCGTGCGATGATATCTATATCGTCAGCATAAGCCAGGAGCTGAACAGACTTGTTAAAAATATGGCCTGTGGTTTGTATACCTGCATTTCGGATGGCCTTTTCCAGCGCTAAATTGAATAAAATGCAGGCAAGTGCATCTCCTTGTCTTAGTCCATTGAAGGTCTTTAGGGTGTCTGACAGATCCTGTTGTATTCTGACTCGGCACTCAACATTAGACATTGTGAGCCTTATTAAGTTTACCAGTTTTCTTGGGATATTAAATTCATCCAAGGCTCTGTACAGTCTTTCTCTATTTACCGTGTCATAGGCAGCCTTAAAATCTATGAAGAGATGGTATGTATCAACATTAAATTCTATTGTTTTTTCCAGTATCTGTCTCAGTGAAAAGATTTGATCAGTTGTAGATTTCCCCTTACGGAACCCAGTTTGATATTGGCCAATTATGCCATCCGAATATTTCATAAGCCTACCACACAGTACATTTGATAGGATCTTGTATGAGATATTCAGCAGCGTTATGCCCCTATAGTTAGAGCAGTTCGTAGGGTCTCCTTTCTTGTGAAGAGGGCAAATTATTCCACAGTTCCATTCACTTGGCAGAGTCTCAGAGCACCAGATGGATTTAATGATATTATATATATGGACTTGAAGGTTCTCTCCGCCATATTTGAATAACTCTGCAGAGATGTTGTCAGTTCCAGGTGATTTATTGTTATGTAGACTTTTAATGGCACCCACTACTTCTTCTAATGTTGGTGGCGGCTCGACATAACAATTGATGCAAATAGCAGAACAATTTAGGGCTGCTTTCTTACAAGTGCAATTGTAGCTACAATTCATTTTACATTTACATGAAATGACTGACAAAATTTCTTGAGGCGCTGGATCATCTAATGTTGTAATCGGAACTAGACCTGTTTCAGAACTTCTCCAACCCCAATCTTTGGCTGCTTTTGTTTCTCCTAGCCAGGATTGAACTTGGTAGTAAGTTCGCAATGAATGTTGCTGAGCGGCGCCAGAAGTAGGAGGAAGACAGGCAAGGTTGAATTTGCTTTTAGTTATGGATTGTTCAAATAAGACATATCGAACCACATTAATATTTCTGCTTGTAGATTTGGTCGAATAAAGATATGTCAACACTGTTTCCCCTGCTTTAATTATCGACTCTTTTTCGGCATTTGGATCTCTGAACACTGAACATAGATTTTCCAATGTTGGATTCTTTTTTAACAAATGCACCAACTTTTTTTTGCCTTGACGAAACATTGCCGATGTAGTGTCACAACCAGAAAACGCGTGCATAAACAACACAATTTCAGAAAGCCTTTCTTCTATGAAGCTACTGCTGGAATAAATTCTCCTCTCTATTCTGCCTTTTCCTGGTTTCAGTAGGTAAACTTTTGATTTTCTGTTATCTGGGCTTCCCGTTAAAATCACCAGAAGGTCGATATCTTCTCCAACTATAAAAACAGAGTCAAAATTTTCTGTTAACTCGAGTGCTGTAGATATTATAAGTTTTTTTTTTTTTTAATTAATTTCAATAACAAGGTTTGTACATGTATGTATGATGTATATAATAAGTATAGATTCTTTTTTTTTTTCACAGACCTCCTCACTAGGATTTCCTGTTCTGAGGTGGCCTGTAGTTTTTTAAAATATTTGTATTTGGTTATGGATTGTCTTTATATCGTCTTCATGATGTTTGTAATTTTATTATCACTTTGACCTCTCAGCCATATTTTTACTTTTGTTTTAAATATATTCATTTCCTTTATATTTTTGATTTGATCTGGTAGAGCATTGTATAATTTTATAGCATGGAATTTATTATTTCTCTGTCCAAAAGATGTGTTTAAACTGGGAGTAACCAGGATGTTATTGCTTACTGACCTGGTTGAGTATTTATGTTGGGCAGTGGAGTATACATTTATGTTTTTTTTCAGTTTAAATAAAATATTTTTTGAATAAAGTTTCTGTACATTGAAGACTTGAAAGTTATTAAATATTTCTTCCGTCGGAGTTCTAATCGGAACTTTCAGTATTGTCTTCAGTACTCCTTTTTGGGCTATATTGAGTCGCTCTGTGTGAGTGCTCAAAGCAGACCCCCATCCAGTTATCCCGTACTCTATTTGTGATTGACATAAAGCGTAGTACACTTTCTTAATGTCGTTTATGTTGAGGATGTTACGGATGGCTCTAAAGAAGTAAATGTACCTGGTGAGTTTTTTGTGATTACTTCAATGTGTGCGTTCCATCGGAGATTATCATCAATTTCAATACCAAGATATTTGATACTTTTGGAGTGTGCTATGGTAGGACAGTGGCATGATAAGTCTTGATTTTGATTGTTTTCTTGGCATGTATGTAATTTGAGATTAAAGTCATCCTCTGGCTGTCCTCTGGCTGTTATAGAAAATGTCAGATATTTTGTTTTATTGACATTAAGTGTAAGGGAATTTCTCTTAAGCCAGTTTTGCAGTAGACCAAGTCCATGTTCCGCTTCTTTGTAGGTAATTCTCCAGTCTTTTTCGTTGAATACAATTACTGTATCGTCAGCAAAGCTTATGATTTTTCCTCTCGTTCCTAGGCTACCGATATCATTTATGTATATTAGAAATAATATCGGTCCTAGTACGCTTCCTTGCAGTACTCCATGGTTGATGAGGAGAGGTTTGCTTATTTTCTTGTTAATTTGAACGCTCTGTGTACGCTCCATCATATAGCTTTTTAATAAGTTTAGAGTTCTATTTCACATACCAATTTTTGAAAGTTTTGCAAAAAGGATTTTGTGATCTATTGTATCAAATGCCTTTTGTAAGTCTATGAAGATTGCCAGTGTTTTTTCTCCTCTGTCTAAACTTTTTATAATCATATCTGTAATAGTTTCTATGGCGTCACCAGTACTTAGATTCTCCCTAAATCCGTACTGTGTTTCTGATAATATTTTATTTTCTTCTAAGTAGGAGAGGAGTTGTTTTTTTCACATTCTCTCCAATATTTTTGAAAATGTATTGAGTAGGCTTATTGGTCGATAGTTGTTTATGTCACTTTTACATCCTTGTTTATATATTGGTATTACAATAGCTTTTTTGAGAGCTGTGGGGAATACGCTGTATCAGCATCTTCAATGCTGTGTTTACTATGAATGCCACTGTTTTCAAGTTTTTTTACGAGGATTTCTATCAACCTTTTTTTTATTTTTTTCATTGGAAAGGAACCTTTCTTGTGTGACAGTGACAATTGTGCTCTCACTAAATAAAGTTTCTGCATAAATCTGACGTTTTGCGCGTCGTTGACGTTCTGCTGCTTTAGTACTGGTCTCTTCTGGATGATCAGGGTACCCATCAAATACAACTGTAACGTTTGGGACAAAACTTTTCTTGATAAAATTTATATACTGATCACACACAGCCGAAAATGTTACACCTTTTCGCCAAATAACCTTATGAAGAAGGTATCCCCCATCTATTACATACGTTCGATTTTCTATCAGCGGTTCGATTTCCAGTGGTTTGAAAAAATCATAAAAAGCTGACTTTTTGCCTTTTCTCATTCCATTCTCATCAAACAAAGATAATGGGAAGGGCGCCAATTCGTATTGAAGGTATTGTCGAAGCTCTTCTTGCGATTTTTTAGCAAAAATAATTCTTCGAAATATGATTTCCGGTTCTACTGCTACTCTAGTTCCCCTAACTTTTAGGGATGAATTTACAGCTGCAATTGATAAAACTCTATCCTTTCTTGAGTATGAAACTTCGTGAAAATTTTTGCCTACAGTATTTTGCATAATATGTATTCCAATATCCTGAGCGTCATGACAGTTGATATCATTACCTCCCGTTATACCTGTACTCAAAGACATTAGTTTATTCAAATGAGGAAACGGATCATGACTTTCAAACCAGGTTTCAAATGTTTCGATATCCTTTGTATCGCAAATTATTCGCGAAGTGCGATTGTCAACATGTTGCTCGCTAGATGAAGAATAAACCCCAGCGAACTCCTCGATTGCTGACGAAACTTTATAAAGAGTTGGCATAGCCAGAATCCATTTAGCCAGCACACTATCTGTTAATCCACGTCCATGCGTTAAGCCACCGCTGCTCTTCATTGAACGCATCAATGTTTGTTCTATGGTCATGTCTGACCATATCCCCGACCAAAATTTATTTGATCGTCTGATTGTGAAATAGTCATCACCTACAAATTTCTTGTATTCCTCGGGTAATAACTGTGTTTCTAAATTTTGCATATCTTGTAAATATAGGGTGGCACATTTTGCATAGCAATAGTGGCCACTGGAGTGAAATAATGGTAACATTTTTAAACTACACTCATATATTATTAAATGTATTTTAATAGAAAACTTTATTTAATGTATATAAACATGTAATTGATACTATTTTATTAAATAAATAAAAAATATATGGTTTTGAGCCCCCGTTCTTTAACAACAACTACATCATCATTCAATTTTTTTTGCAAAAAACACAATCACTTTCCAGAATACTTAAATCATCAGCCATAGCGCAAATCAAATAATTCAACTAAAACACAACACTGACAAACGAAGCGTTGTCAATCAACCATGCAAACAATGCCCTTCTTAATTTTACACTGACAGACTTCGCGGCCGTTAGTCGCGTAGCGTAATCCCGAATGCGACTAGCCCCACCCCTACCCTTACCCCGCGGGCTCCTGTTCATACAAAAGTCACGTGAAATCAGCGTGCGATCGAAATCAATTAAAAAAAATAGGTTGCCGTTGAAAATTTTGTTGGATCTTTGCAGAAATCGTTTTAACATAGCTATCCTATCAATTTGACTTTAAAAAATTGGACGGGGGATTTTTCCGGAGCGATATTTTTGACTGATATCAAAAAAGCATGTTCCAGAAGAAAAAAATGTTGGATCTTTTGATTAAATAAAGCAAACACCAATATAAAGACACTTCGTGATCAAAAATTGGGGGGGGGGAATTTTTCCGGCAACAATAGAAATAAAAAACAAATCTCTTTTTAAAAACATACTTTCCCAACAAAAATATTGTTGGATTTCTAAATAATCAGGTGGATATTAATTAATACTAACAATATGTGAAGAGTTTTTGAAAGAAATACTTTTCCAGCGAGAGTTATAATTTTTTTTCAGTTTTTGCTAAAAATAACTAGCTTCCCGTTAAATATTTTGTTGGATCTTTTGTCATTCGTCATCCCTAAATGATACTCCACGTGACTGCAAAGTTTCATGGACGGGGGAATTAATGTTTGGGTTTGCCTCATTTTGAGCCTTTATTGACTGGCCTAATGTCAAATGGGCCACATCCGATTGGACCGGATTCAACGTAACTAGGGTCGGAGGCTGGAGAAACGGGCGACGGCTATGAACTATGAAGACATCTCATTAAGACAGGACGGTGCTGTTATCTGGTTCAGGACTTAAGTCAGCGAGTAACATGAACGAGTGTTAACAAGGATCAAGTTTGCCGGCGACGCAAAGCCAATAACAGTGCTTCGATGGAGGATGCAAATTCGCACGTGTCGACCAAAACTAAAAATGCCGCTATATAAACGATGTTACAATTTTTAAAACAAAAATTCCACTTTTTAAAAATTATAACTTCTTTTATTTATTCATATTTAGTGCTTTGTTTTCCCACCAGCTGAGTCGGGTTTTATACGAAATCCAATGTAGTTCCTATTGCTTTGAAGGTTAAGGGTGGGTTTCTTCATTTACCGAGAATGCTAAATGCAATGCTAATTGTAAAAGTAAGCGATCGAAATTTAAAAATTTCTATGCATTTGACCGTTTACTTTTACAATTAGCATTGCATTTAGCATTCTCGGTAAATGAAGAAACCCACCATTAGTGTGCGAAATTTCGCAAATCTCTGAATAAAACAGTTTAATAAAAGATTTGTATACAAAGTAAATCAGCGCAGCCCGCCCGTCACAGACATTCTTCTTTACATAAATAGTAGATGTGTATCCTTAGCAATTGTTCTGGACTGTAGACTAGGTGATGAATATAGCTCTGATTGTGGTCAGCTTCCGACAGGAAAAGCCACCAGAAGAAGAAGATTTGCAAAAAACTGTAAGTATTTTAGAAATAATAATTTTCATCGGTCAGAACATAAAATAATTTCTGTTGTTGTTTTACTAAGTTAATCTATGTGTTTTCAGCATGTATTGAAACATTTTTAAACGACTTCGAAAAGGAGGAGGTTCTGAATTCGACTGCATTTTTTTTTTTTTTTTAATGTTTGTTACCACAGAACTTTCGACTGGGTGAACCGATATTGATGATTCTTTTTTTATTTGAAAGCTGGTGCTTCCCGTGTGGTCCCATTTTAATTTGGTCCAGTTCTGACAATGGCATCCATTAGAAAATCATATAAGTCTTAAATTTGCATCAAGTATGTGCGCAACAAATGGAGGAATAACTCAATATCACGCCAACCGATTTCGATGATTCTTTTTTTATTGCAAAGGATGTACTTCAAGGGTAGTTTGATGAAAGTTTGGTTAGGTTCTGATTATGGGATCCATGACAAAGTAACGGAACTCTCCAATTCTGAAGAACAAATTTACGATACTCGGCCGAATCTTAATCGAATTAGTTAGTGTACTTCAAATTCACTAAAAATCAAAAAATAAACAAAAATTTTAACAAAACAAAAAAACAACTTCAAAAAATGTACTAAAAAGTAAAAAAATAATTTCGTATTCTTCTACAACTTTATAATCAAATTACCTTTTCTACTCATCAATATGTAGGTACGATTGTTATTTTTGGAGTCGATGTCAACCAAGGTACCTACCCGCGGCCCGGCGTGTTCACTTGACAGCTCCTCTCCCGCCGACACCGACTCCAAAAATAACAATCGTACCTACATATTGATAAGTAGAAAAGGTAAGTTGATTATAAAGTTGTAGAAGAATACGAAATCATTTTTTTACTTTTTAGTGCATTTTTTGAAGTTGTTTTTTTGTTTTGTTAAAATTTTTGTTTATTTTATGTGTATTGTAATATCTAAAAACATTTTACCTCGCAATATAAATATAACTTGTTCTGAGGTGGGTTTAAGTTGTTTAAATTGACAAGAACCCTTACCATAATAACATGATCATGTTTATATTCCACTCGTACCTGATATATCACAATCCATATTTGTAAAACATACATTTCAATATAACACGTGGTCTATATTTACGCTAATGAAATCCAAGTCTAGAGGTTCTAGTTTACCGATCGTGCCTTTGACCTACAGACTGCGAAATGTCATCCATTTATACTCCGCGTCACGACTGACGTCACACCCCTAGTTGGGAGTGGGCGGGAGGGGGTAGTTTTGATCGATAAAAGTTGTTTTATTTATATCAATAGCCAAAAGGCAAAAGAAAATAACAAGCGATATTCTTAAAATTCTCCAGACTTTAAAAAAAAAATATATTAACTCAACTTTGGCATTAATCTTCTGTTAAATATAAATATAAATGTAAAACTCATGCAATGTCCAGTGTTTTGAATATAATGTCCTCCACATGCAAAGTCGTATCTTCCCCATAGCATAAGCTTAAACTTTCTAATAAAGTGTGTTTTGTCGGAAGTGTCCTGCAGGTAAGTATGATTCTGTATCTATTTGAAAATAATAAAATTAGATAGAGCCTAGGATTCATAATAAATTGTAAAGCGCCCTTGAGGTGATTTTTCACAAAAACGGCGCTATACAAATTATCCAATTATTATTATTATTATTATTTACAAAATATCAGAATGAAAATATTTTTCAAGTTTAAATTTAGGTTTAATGACACCATGCTCTTGTTTATTTATAACAGAAATAATAAAAAAATTATTTAATTAATTAATGAGACATTTTTTGCATAAAATCTTGGTAACTTGAGAGCTTTTTTAACTTAAGCCTGAGGACCTGAGGAAAATAATTCCCCTCAGGGTCTACACGAAGGAGATGAAGTTCCGAGAAGGAAAAAGATAAGGGAGGTGGGTAGACAACTGGGGGTTAGTGTCTCCAGGAGAGACGGACGTATGAATCCATTCCTCTCACTGCGGTGCTGGGCGATGTTCGATCCGGCCTGCAGATGCATCCAATTACAATTTGGGAGATGGGTGTGGGTACCGCCGCCCCGGGAACTATTTATTGGATAACCAACACATCTGCCACAGGTCACCCCAAGTGGTTTGCTACGTTTGGTGATTTAGCAGGGGTTCCCGCGTTCCATTGGCTCAGGTTTGTCCGGATCCTGGCGGCGGATGCGTCTGCACACCAACTGCGTGGCAGGCCGGATCAGAAAAGACCGGTTGAGGGAGATCTTTTGATCTCGCCAGCAGGACTCTCAGCAGGATTTGGACTGCAGTGGAAGGTACGAATTCATTCGTCCGTCACTTGAGGGCACACTGACCCCCAAGATTCCTACCACCCCTCTTACCTTTTTCCTTCCCAGAACTTCCTGTTCTTCCTTTCGCTAAAAAGAACCTCTGCACAGCATGCCTAGAGATGAGAGGAACTATCTTCCTAATGGCCTCCTACGTGGAACTAATGTAAAATAAAAAATCCACTAACAGGACCCGGACAAACCTCACCTATTGAACCCGGGTACCCTTTCTAAGTCACCAAACGAACCACTTGGGATGACCCATGGCAAAGGGTTTGGTTACCCAATAAACGATTCCAGGGGCGGCGGTACCCATACCCGCCTCCCAAATTAAAACTGTTGAGAATTGCAGCATTTTGTTTTACGGCACGTGATACGTTTGATTTGACTTAGTTATTTAAATATACCGGATTATAGGTGTCCAATTTCAATAAAGGTGAAATCAATAAAATAATTTCCATGAAGTTAGAAGTAAAACTGCAGAAATATTATAAAATTGTACAGCGGCCTTGAGGTGATTTTTCACAAAAACGACGCTATACAAATTATCCAAATCTAATATATAAAATTCTCGTGTCACGGTGTTTCTTAGCATACTCCTCCGAAACGGCTGGGCCAATTTTGATGAAATTTTGTGTGCTTATCTGGTAGGTCTGAGAATCGACCAACATCTATTTTTCATACCCCTAAAAGTAAAGGGTGTTCCACTCCGAAGAAAATTATTTTCCCCATACATTTTGTATGGAACGAATTCTCCTATTTTGAAAGAACTGCAGCAATATTGTAAGGGGTATAATATTGAACTGTGAACCGGGGGAGGGGGGAGGGGGGAAAGGAACTCAGGAAGGGGGGTTAGCGGGACGGGGGAAGGTGAGAAGTGGAGTGGGGAGAGGGAGAGGGAACGCGAGAGGGGAAAGGATACGCAGGGAGAAACAATTTAGATCAATTCAGCTAATAAGTTGACAACAGTTTTTGATTCTGAGGCGGTACGAAGTTCGCCGGATCAGCTAGTATTATTATATATTTAAAAAATGCGGACGGGTTTCGAACGCACCCTTCCCTGGTCAGGACGAAAATGAAACATTCAACACAAGGCGTCGAAATGTAGCGGATCGGTAGACACAATACTAGTTCTGCAAAGATGTTCTGGTTCCTGCGTTATTTATGTAACTCAAAGATAAACAAACAACAGGCGATAGCAGAGTTCACCAGAAAGCAATCATTGTTATTTAAAAAAAATGATATCTTATGCAGTTTAGTGTTTTTGGCCATTGATAAGTGCTTTCGGAGTGTCGGGACCTAAAGCCTGGAATGGACTGCCACACGAGTTAAGAATGATCACAGATTCAGCGCAATTTAGAGCTAAACTTAAAACTCATCTTTTCAGACAGTCGTATCAATAAGTTAAAAAAAACTTTCACCTTCGCCTTCACGGCTCGCAACATTGTAAATAAGCAAGTGTGTAAAAGCAAATTCTTAAAATTCTCCAGACTTTAAAAATAAATATTAACTCAACTTTGGCATTAATCTTCTGTTAAATATAAATATAAATGTAAAACTCATGCAATGTGCAGTGTTTTGAATATAATGTCCTCCACGTGCAAAGTCGTATCTTCCCCATAGCATAAGCATAAACTTTCTAATAAAGTGTGTTTTGTCGGAAGTGTCCTGCAGGTAAGTATGATTCTGTATCTATTTGAAAATAATAAAATTAGATAGAGCCTAGGATTTATAATAAATTGTAAAGCGCCCTTGAGGTGATTTTTCACAAAAACGGCGCTATACAAATTATCCAATTATTATATTTTACGCATCAGATTTAAATGTCCGGGTTAAATTTTCCCCCCAAAAAAAAAAAAAAAAAAAAAAAAAAAAAAAAAAAAAAAAAAAAAAAAAAAAAAAAAAAAAAAAAAAAAAAAAAAAAAAAAAAAAGAAGGAAAAACTAAACCCTTTCATACACTTCCCCAAATGATCATCTAGTGAATCCACGTTATGCAATTGCACTATATAAGTATTATAAATACAAAACAATACAAGAACAACATGTCAACCTACTAGAGACCAAATGGGAATATAATTCACCGACTCCAGATATTTTCATATCAGAGGGTTCGGCTCTGTGGCATTTCTAATTGAACCTATAAATCCTACTGATCCCTCAATATAAATATTTAAAAAATCTTTTGTAATCCTACATGTATTTAAAATTACTGCTTTTTGCATTTTTATATACAAATTCTTTGACAAATCTAATATGCTTAAATTTTGAATCAGATTCCTAGGTATTATGCCAGTGGCCGAAATAACAAATGGTAATATTTTTATAGTCCGAGAATGCCAAATTCTTTTAATCTCATTTCCTAAATCTGTGTATTTTCTAATTTTTTCAGAAACAGTTTTTTGAATATTACAGGAATTTGGAATAGCTACATCAATGATATAAGTTATTTTTTTAATTTTGTCATGTAAAACTATATCAGGTCTATTATGACTAATTGTTCTGTCTGTTAGTATAGTTTTATCATAATATATTTTATAAAATTCATTTTCTATAAATGAATTTGGTTCATATTCATAATAAGGTACTACATTACGGCAATCAATCACAAATAAAATCGTATACAATAAGGACATTCACAGACATTACACAAGGACTTGCAAGGAAATAAGATTAAACAAAAAGGACAAAACGAATACGCAAAACAGTCTGCTGTACAAAGGAATTAAGTTATATAACACACTACCAGAAACTCTTAAGTCCTCACCAATTGAAAAGTTCAAGATGGATTGTAGGAGCTACATAAAACAAAAACAAAAAATTTTGTGATTTCAAAAATTTTGTGAATTTAAAATATTATAATTAAAAAAAAAAAAAAAAAAACTGCAATATGAAATATTATAATCAATTAGAAATTTGTAAACTTAAATGTACAAATTACTAAAATAAAATTCAAATAAATAAAAAAAAAAAGTTATGTTTAATTACCAAACTTTGATGAATTATTTTTAAAACCTGATTGTGCCTAAATGTATACTCGGAAGGCGCTAATATAGAACATCCCGATATAATATGTTCTATAGTTTCGGGAAAAGCCAAACATTTTCTACATAAATCATCAATTTGATTTATATCTTTGATTATATGCTTTCTATAATTTTTAGTATTAATGACTCTATCTTGAATGGCAAGCATAAATCCTTCTATTTCTGCGCTCAACTCTCCAATACTCAACCATTTGTTTGACGAAAGTTTGTCAACATACGTTTGGTTGAGATAATTGAAGTGTTTTGCGTGAATAATTTTATTTGACCAGGAATCTAATAATTCCTGGTTAGTATTTATAAGAATGTTGGCATTCTCGACATATAAATTTAAAGGTGTAATATTTCTATCTGCCTTGCAAATTATTTTGTGCATTTCTGAGCTATTAGCTTTCCTATGGAAAAAATTTCTACGCATTTCTACCTGATTGTGTTTCAAAGATGTTATTTTGACTACACCTCTACCTCCTAAATTTCTAGGTAAATTAATTCGTTCTATAGCTGAATTTGGATGATGGCAATTAAATTTTGTTAACGTATTTCTAATTAATCGTTCTAAACTATCTAAATCTGTATTGGACCATTTAATTATGCCAAATGAGTACGTTAGTAGAGGTATTGCCCAAGTATTTATTGCTTTTACTAAATTTTTAGCAGATAGATTGCATTTTAAAATTTTTCTGATCCTAGTTTGAAATTTAATCCTAATATCATTTTTAATACTAGTGTGATCTAATCTATTCGATTGCGGGTATCCTAAATATTTATAAACCTCATCCCCTTTCATACTTTGAATTTTGAAATTTCTAAATATACCCTCGTCTCCATCTACAATTTTGCCTTTCTCTATATGGATAGTTTTACATTTATCTAAACCAAAAGTCATTTTAATATCATCTGAAAAAATTTTAACTACCTTAATCATTTTCTCTAAATTTGATTCAGAATTTGAAAATAATTTTATATCATCCATATATAATAGATGTGAAACTATACTACTCTCTCTTGTATTACCCTTAATTTTTATTCCAAACTTGCTTTTAATTAACATTTTAGAAAGGGGATTCAATGCTAAGCAAAACCAAAGAGGGCTCAATGAGTCTCCTTGAAAAATCCCTCTTTTTATTGAAATGCCCGGTACTACTATTTTCTTACCTTTTAAATTAACTAGCAAATCTGTATTCCAAAAGGACATAATATTTTTCAAAAAGCTAATTATAATTGGTATATATATATAACTAATTATATTATTATTATAAAGAAATGAAACAATAAAATTATTTCCACAAAAAATATTATTTCTTTGTTAATTTTCATGATCGATTTTATCAACAAAAACCACCCCGTCAATTAACGTGTTGACATTTAGAGATTTGACATTACGAAGGTCGAGTGTTATTTTTGGACAGAAAAGCCTATGTATGAGGTCAAAGGCAAGAACTTGACATTTTAAAGCATAATAAATACAAAAAGATTAGGTAGATACCGAAGATATTTAAATAGCAGAGGGGGGCACTTTCGGCCGCTGTCGTCAATCAAACTCAGCACAATGACGATGTCACCAACACGGCTGAGTGTAATTTTAGAGTAAAAGCACCCACTTTACGTTCTAAGTGAGAACATAACTGCTAATTGCTAAATTTCATCGCTTGATAAAATTAAATTTATTACAAGTAGATAATTTGTATTATTTTGAGAGTGGATTTTTTTACATTAGCTCCACACAGGAGGCCCTGAGTAAAATAAGTTCCCTCAGGGTCTATGTCATTTTTGGGGATGCTTTGTGGAGATTTTTTAAAGGAAAGTAAGGAGAGGAGAGTTCTGGAAAGGAAAAGGGTTTAAGTGGTAGGTATGAATCTGGAGTTCAGTGTGTCCTTGTCATCCGCCTCCAAGACCTAGACTAACCTCACCCCATGAACCCGGGCACCCCTGCTAAATCACCAAACCACAATTAATAAGATACGATACGATTATATACCACCCCAGCCACACAAAAAATAACCACTTGGGGTGACCAATGGCAGAGGTGTTGGTCATCCAATAAAGGTTCCCATTCAATAACGGGGCGGCGGTACCCATTCCCGCCTCCCAAATTGTGGATAGTAAAATGTACCATTTATTTATTTGAGATATTTTTACATAGGCTCCACTATTATATTAGGGGATGGTGTGTGGAGGATCTTTTTAAGTAAAGGAAGGAGAGGACGTTCTGGAAAGAAAAAAGGTTTGAAGGGTCAGTAGTAATCTGGGTGTCAAGTGTGTCCAAGAGTGATGGATGTGTGAATCCATCCCTCCAACAGCAAGGCTATGAGTCGAGAGAGTCTGGCTGGCAATCTCTCTCGATCTGATGATCTCGGTGGGCAGATTCATCCACCGTCAAGACCCGGACAAACCTCACCCCATGAAGCCGGGCCCCGCTAAGTCAACAAACGTAGTGAACCACTATGGCAGAGGTGTTAGTTATCCTGCAAATGGTTCCCGGAGCGGTGCTGTGGTATCAGTTACCGCCTCCCAAATTGCAAGAAAGTTTGAAGAGGGTTCGATTCCCGTTGCAGTACAAATACTTGTAGTTATTCTATCTACAAAGCAGTTACAGTTTACTCAACAAAAACACTCGAATGGTATTGCATTCCCGTTGCAGTACAAATACTTGTAGTTATTCTATCTACAAAGCAGTTACAGTTTACTCAACAAAAACACTCGAATGGTAAGTCCTGGCGACATTAAATTTGCACAGTTTTCTCGGTATGGATTTTTAGGTCAAAACGACGAAATTCAAATCGAAACCGCTATGAAGCTTTCAAATATGTAATGTCCGTTTAACTGTCAACAAGACAAGACGTCACATTGCTGGCTCCCTATTTTTGAATAATTCCAATAAAAACTAACATTTGGGAGAAGCCGGGTACAAATAAATTGTATCTTTTGGTTTGTCACAATATCAGAATGCTTCTCAATTTCCCTCCATACCGCAGCCCCAAAACCTGACATAACTTTTCCACGAGGCTCTTCCGTGTATATAAAAATGAATAAAAAGATAACCTGGATATTTTCAATGACAGTTAATAATTAACACGATAGAAACGTTTATTTGAGTTGGAAATAAATACAAATATGTATTTTTAACCCTTAATGTGCCTAGACATTAGGGTGGGTCATGACTGTATGAAAAAATCTTGTTTTCATTTGTCTAATAGTGATAAAAGGGTGTTAAATGGAAATATAAAAACACGTAATTTTTTAAATAATATTTGGATAACATCGTCTTCCTCCGGATTGACATTGGAATTTCACATAAATGAGAAAACCCACTATTGTTAAATCTTAAAAAAATGTTAGATAAACCATTAAATATGAACTACTTTTAATAAAACACGAAAAAGAGGGAATATTTATTTATTAAAAAAATAAATGAATATAATTCAAATTATCTCAAGGCAGTGTATACAAATACCAGCAAAATCCTTCTAACTCTCAAATTTGGGCATTATTTTGGGAGACTCAGTCTTGCGACTTTTTGTAAATGCTTTCGTAAAAATATACTATATTTGCTATGGAAGATTACAAAAATAGGGTTTAAAGAATTCATATTAACTTTTAAATAGGTACACTAGAAATGACCCCTTAAAATGAAAATTTTCAAAACTTTGAAGTGAATCCGGAGGAAGAAGATCGTATCTGAAATTTGAAAAATTTTAAACACGTCGTTTTGAACCCATCTGGCACCCTTTTATCGCTCTTAGAATTTAAAAATAACATTTTTTTAAAACGACCCACCTTAATAGAAATCCACCGTGGATTTCCTAGCAGCTTTCCCGCTTGCCTCGATTTTATGGTATTTTGAACCTTAAAAAATGCTCCCAGCATAGATATATTTTTTAAATTCGCTTGGCAAGGATGCACCTTATCATTATTTTAGCTTATCGCTTCGTCACTTCTTAAAATGTTTATAGTATATGTGAAGCTTCGTAAAATTCCATGTCAAATTTCATAATTTTTCTTTCTAAAGTCCGTATTGATTTACAGAAAAGTCTCACATTACGACTTATTTTTATTGTGAAAAACGCTTATTTTGCTAGAAAATACAGATAATCTCAAGAATATTTTCGTATGTCTTCGTTACATTATACTTTTTAATAACATTAGAGCAAAATAATGTTTGTCACAATATAAGTAGCTATCCTGGGGAAACTGCGTAATATAGATGTATTAAAAATATTATCTGGTAAGACGATACAATTCACAAAAATGTAAGTTATTATGAAAATATTGTCAGCCCATATACGGCGGGCAATTTGCATTTTGGTGACTGGACAACACAACAAGAAAGTAAATGTTAAATAGGTTATGTTAGGTTAGGTAATGAGTGATTTTTTTTATCATTTTAAAGACTTTTCAAGGGGGTGTTCAAACGCCACTTTGTTTATTTTTTACACCGCCGGCATTCTAAGGGTTAAGTAAGATATCACATTTCTTTAAGTTATCAATCACACCTCACATGTTTTCAGAGTACCTCAACAGTTTACGCGTTGTTTAGGAACTTCAGTCTGAACGCGTCTTCATTACCTGTAAGAAATCTACACCATCCCAAGAAAGTGACAGCAATAGATCGACACCAAGTCGAAGATGTAACGCGAGAAGTAATATTGTAATCCATCGATCGTAATAAATACCACGCCTCAGTAGACAATGTCAAATCATTAATCTATGTTTGTTTTGTTGATCCAACGAACCGATAAGACTTACGGTCCTGCCGCTGAAAACTCCGTTCTAACGTCTCTTTCTGGTTCGTGTGTTTTTTCCGAGAGAGACGGAATGGTTACAATGGAGCTGTCGCAGGTGTATCTTGCGTATTTGGTTAATATACATCGACAGTGGTGTTAAAATTAGATTTGATTACATACATAAGAATTGACTGGCTCAAAATAAATACGGAAGAAGTAAAAATTACTTCATTTGGTTCGTCAATGGTGGCATTGATTAGTTCAATCTGACTTTAACAATATGATATAACAACGCTTTACTGCCCGGCGTCGCTCCAGATTTATAAACCTGTTTTCTTTTTTTATTTCTGAACGAGTAATATTATTATTTAAATGAAAACAAATCACTCTGTAAAACACCACTATTTAATCAAAATTCTACGGGTTTCTAAACCAAACGTTTCTTCATAAGTTTGTTTCTTATCCTGACTAAGAAACCTTTGGTTTCGAAACATGTAGATAAATTTGATTAAATAGTGGTGTTTTACAAAGTGATTTGTTTTTTACAAAGTGGTTTGTTTTTTTACAAAGTGGTTTGGTGTTTTACAAAGATTTAATAACAAGATTATTGTTATTGTATTTTACGTTGTATTTACATTATTACGTTGCTGGTTAGTAGTTTGTTGGTGTTATTAAATTAATTTATTTATTTAACGCCCAAAGGACTTTTACATTTTGGAAGTACAAATAATTCATGACAGATTATTTTTAAAAATATACAAAAATAATAAAAATAAAATTTGATTAAAAAGCACACAAGTCATAAAAATACAAGATACAGCGATTTCATAGGTTTTCAGAAAAACAGATATGTTTAAGAATAGTTTTAGAATAAGTTTTTTTACAAGATCAACAAAATTTGCCAAGTTTATGTTAAATATGTCAATATCACATAAGTACTGATTTCCCATAGTGTGAAATCGTTGTATCGGAGAGTGGACGATGTAGTTCCGCTTATGAATGCTACAGTAGAATAGTGTATTTTGTCGTGTAGTTACTGTCGGTATTCTTAAGTTTATGAGTTGCAGTAGTTCGCAACAGTCAAATTTAGATTGAAGTATTTTGAATAAAAATGTTAAGTCATTTATTTTACGTCTGTCTTCTAGTGTGTGTATTTTTAGAATATTTACGATACGATTGTACCACCCCAGCCAGAAGCACTCCTGTCCCGGTGAGACCGATACACCAAGGGGCACTGATTTGTTAGGAATTAGAACACATGCTCTGAGGATAGGAAGGAGGTTGGAGTTTAATCGACCGGTATACATGGCAACCTAATAAGCCAATATTGGAAATTAAATATTTAATAATAAATTATATTTCAAGTTTTCTAGTGGGATATTTAATTTAAAATTTATAAAACGCAGAAATTTTTTTTGTATTCGCTCAATGTTATTAATGTGAATTTTGTAAGATGGAGACCATTAATTAGTTAATCTACTTAATATTTTAAAATGAATTGGGTTCACATAATTATACTATCAACATGTATAACTTATATGGGACCTGTGGGAATGCACTGTCCCCCCAAATGCAGTAATAAAAATTATTATTATTGCGAATTATTATTACATATTATGTATTTCAATTAGGTATTGTTGAACTCTACTTACGTCCGGGTAGAATAATATTATTGTTATGTATTGCATTGTTCAGTATAATGTTCTCTCTCCGATAACCCAGTTCTGAGAATAACGTACAGCTGCATTTCACGGTCTAACCGCACAGATTAAGGCCTAACTAACATCAGTAAAAATAAACGGGCGTGATAAGCCGTCCGCTCACAATAAAATTATCCGTACCACTGACTGCAATTTTCAACTACAGCATCTTAATTAAATTACTTTTCGTTGATTATGAAAAATTATTATAATAGTGGGTTGGTAACTAAATCTCCAGCTTACTCTACCGGCAAAGCTTCCCATGCTATACGAGAAAAGTGTGTAAATTTATTGAGTTGGTTATTAATACACGTAGGTATATAGACCAATATTTACAAGGTTACGTTTCATTGTTTATAAAATTATATTTTAAAATACCTTTTAATTTTCTGTGTCTTTTCCTGTCTCATATTTCATTTGAGAAGAGAATATGTTAACTTAGGGCCGGTTTTATAAACGAAGTACCAAATTTCAGTTACGTAACGAACCGTTTTTCGTTAACGGACCGCTATCCGTTCGTTATCTTATTTTACGTATTATAAACAAATGTGCGTTACTAGCGGTCATCGGTTACATTTAGTCCGAAAGTTTTATTACTTGGGTCACCCTCCGTATAACAATGCACTACTTGCATTGTTATATAGATACGTCGACTTGGAGATTCCTGTAAAATCACCCGCTGTTTGCAGCATTCATCCCAGAGCTAAGAAACGTAGTGTTAGTAATAACTTATTTATTGTTATTAAGTTTAATTTGTAGAACCCCATTTTAATTTTTGTTTGTTTTATATGTTCTAATATTAATAAAAAAAAAACAGTTTATTATAAAAATGTAAAAAATATAAATGTATAGTTACTAAATAATAAAAAAAAAAATTAAAAATTTATAAACTGGAAAACGAGTTCTTCTATGTAATTATTATTACGGAGGCATTGTCAAACTAGGCGAAACAGCTGTCTCGCGTAATAATAATTACATAGCAGAACTTGTTCATAAATAAACTGTTTTTATAAATTGAATAAAAATATTATTGGGCATTTAAAAGAAATAAAGCTGGGCTGGCGTTACTGACTGATTTCCGATAGTAAATAAATAACCGAGCGCCGAGAACAACTTCCTACTTACAACTGTCAAAAAACGTTAGCAAACGGGTCGTTATCCATTTAACTGACCAAAATCGGTCCGTAAAGTATTAACAGCTACATAACCGACCGGTAGCCTTGCGAATGTTTACAAAACGGCAAAATCAAGAGGTAGACCAAATATTAGTTAAAAATGGTATCAAGCGTAACGAACGGATGGTTATAAAACCGGCCCTTATACGAAAAGAAACTTACCAAACAGACTTATACATAAATGTATCACCGTATGTCGTGGGAAGGTAGTAAATCTAAATACCTGAAACAAGGAAAAAAATAATAGATTAATTCACTATTACGTACTTGCAATTCTCATAAATACATAAACTGTTAAAAGTAAGTGACCACAGGGCGTAGATTGCTCCAGACAACCTTCTGTAGAAGATTATAATCCATACCATGGACCAACCTTCATGGGGCCCCGAGGAAGATGATTTCCCTCAGGTCCTATGTCATCTTTGGGGATGCTGTGGGGAGGATTTTTTAAGGAGAGGAAGGAGAGAAGAGACCCACGTTACAGGAAGGAGTAACCACAAGAGGCCGGCAGATCATTCCACAGCAGTTGAATCCAAAAACGAGTCGTAGAAGCGACCCGTTATCATTTGACAAATGTTGACCGTGTACATATGTTGGGCGAGCGTTTGGCGCGTTTCCCGAGAATGCACCGGTACTGAAGGGATCCATTTTGCGAGTTCGGAGCATCGGAGTAGTACCGGTAGATCAAAACAGCACACATACTTCATGCCCATGCTCTAAAGCAAGGTTTCTCAACCAGTGGTCCGTGGACCACTAGTTGTCCGCAAGAGGCTAGAAAATGGTCCGCGATGGTCCGCCGGTCAATAAGCGAGCAAGCGCGCGGGCGGTCCTTGGTCGAGAAATCTGAATAAAAAAATTGTGACAATATTCAGTTTATCAGTATTGTACCTTGTGGTTAGTGGCCATTTTATGGTATTCCGTTTCGCCCCACCCCATTCTACCCCGTTCCACCCCATATCCCATTCCGCCCCCGCCGTTGTAGTAAATATTCTGCTAGAACCCGTCCCACCCTATCCCATTACGCCCCTCCCGTTGTACTATCCGCCCCGGGTGCCACCCATGCTAGTCTACGCCACTGCTTGTGATCCCTGTCGAAAAAATAAACGTAGGTACAAGTGGTCCCGGGTCAGAAAAATGTTGGGAACCACTGCTCTAAAGATTGCAATCCGCTTGTTAAGATCGGGGAATCTTTCAAACGGACTGCCCGTTTCTGCACAGAGTCAAGGGTTTTTCAGGTATTTTGGGGCTCTAGACCAGAGGGGGCTGTCAAATTCAACAGTGGGCGCAGTTGCGCTTTGTACAGGGTCAGCAGTTGTGTACTGTTAATGCATCTACGGGCCTGTACATCGCGCCCGGCTTCTGAGAGGTTAACTTGACTGGCTTCGATGGAGTTCGTTCTGTCAGTATGCTCCATTAAATCAATATAATATTTACATAATGTAATGATACATTGTGTAAATACGTAAAATGAAAATTCGTTGTAGAAGACAAGACGATCTTCAGCCATGAGGTAACGACTCTAAAAATGAGATTTAAAAAAAAAATTACATCGACTTAATTGAACCATTTTTATTTCGAAAATAATAGAATACTTATTTTTTACCAATTTATTGTTTATTTTATGTAAACCCCGGAGAAGTGAGAGTTGCTCATGAAACATGTTGAAACATTATTGCATTATAAACAACTAGCTGACCTGGAGAACTTCATACCGCCTCAGAATCAATAACTGTTGTGTTAAATTATCTGAATTAAATTCTGTTTTTTTTTATTACGTTAAAAATTACACAATGAAGCAATTCGCAACTGTCCCTGCTTTTTTGTCAGTATCAGAGATGGTGTTGTGTACGGATTTATATTTTTTGTGATTTTTTCCTTTTCCACTTACTTACGGGAATTGCGTTTCATTTACTTTATACGTCTGAGGGAGATTTATTAAAATTATTGCATTTTTCCTTTGGAAGGATGCAGACGTACGTTCATCGTTTGCTTCATTTTCGACTATTGATATTTAGTGCGTAAGAAAGAGGGGCAGCATTATATGTTTACGAACAAAATCAACACAATCGCGCATTGACATTTGACGTTTTTGAATTTTTGGGACTCACTATTCAATATTATATTTATCACAATATTGCTGCAGCTCTTTCAAAAGATGAGAATTCGTTCCATACAAAATGTAAGCGGAAAAGAATTTTCTTCATAATTTTTTTTCGTTAATTTTTCCGATGTTTTAATAGCTATTCTGCTATTCGGGGCGGAGACAAACTCAGAGTTCGTGAGTTATAAGTGGTGTAACTAACCCGATTTTGTTTTATATATTAAGATGAAGTCATAGTAAATAATGCAAAATCATATGTTTTTGTTTTGAAAATTTGATCGCTTAGAAGTATTGTAGATGCTTCAATTAAATACTGCGTGTAGAACATACCTTGGCCCTTAAAAATATCGGTCATTTTTTTTATAAGTTTTTTAATAAGCCTATAAAAAAATAAAGTTTAAGGTCTAAAAAACACACTTTCAAGTCCAAACTCTCCTATTTATAAACCCCTTTAGGGATATGGTTTTATTGTGTAATGTGGCAAATTCAGTTTATTTTATAATAATCGCAAAAAAGTTGATATTTACACCCAATCTTCCCAAAATAAAAAAAATATGCATTTTCGCGTTGATATTTTACAATACGGCCGCTAGTCGACGAATTCGGTTATTCAAAGTGACCCCTATGGCGTCCACCGAAGAAATACTGTCCACGGCACAGTAGTGAACTAGTGGATCGCCTTAAGATAAAAGTGGTGAAAACTAAGTATTTTTTTAATTTAGAATTAAAATGGTGCCACAAAATAAGTTTTCCGTGTTTGAAGAAATGAACCATTTTTAAATTTCGGCCAATATTAAAATTAAATAAAAACTAAAATTCGTAATGCACGTAATATAAATTTTATTTTATTATGGAGCATTGATGCAAACCACTTTCCCGAATGTTATTATGTGCAAATAAAACCGAATGAAAGGATCGTGTCTGCCTCAAATACTCAATCCATTGTATTCTGGCATTGTTTTGGTTCAAGCAACAATGCGGTACATTTGCATGGCATTTTAGCACTGAAGCACTCCGTACCGAGAAATGAATAACACCGCGAAGAAATGGGGCCTATTCCTCTATATTTCTATATAATTCAACACAAATCAGTGAGCTGCTCAAACTGGTACGAATACAGTTTCGCAGAATTCAAAAGGTTGACTAAAAGAACACTACGTGTATAATTTTATCCACTTATAATTTTCGCCTTGTTATTTTTGCACGTGTAATAAGGGGCCATCCATAAATTACGTCACACCTTACAAGGGGGGGGGGGGGGGGGAGTAGAGAAGTATGGGGGGTCATGAGCTATGTGACGTCACATACACAAAACTACTGCAACACAAGCGACTTCTCTATTCCATTACACCCCCTCCGTCCTGGTTTCCCATAACGCCGCATCCGCCGTGGTATCCCGTTATGCCCCCTACGTTGTGGCAAATGTAACCGTGACAATATTAAATGTTGTCTAAAAACCTTTAAAATATTACTAACTATTATTTTCACATGTAAAATTGCAAAATATTTGACGTCATGCTGGGGGGGAGGGGTCTCACAAATATGACGATGTGTGACAGGGACGGGGGGGGGGGGGGTCAAAAAATCATGAAATTCGTGTGACGGAATTTATGGATGGCCCCTAACCTATTGTGTAATTGATTGATTTAGCTTATAAAGAAAGGAGAGTAAGGAGAATATATGAAGCAAATGTGAATGGTAAAAGAAGTCGGGAACGCCCGAGGAAGGCATGGACGATCAAATGAATCAGATATTTGAGTCAGGCCATGTCAATTGTCAGAATAATAGAAGGGTACGTATAAAAGTGTGAAAGAGGTAAAGAGCCTGGACCAAGACCCAGTTGTTTGGCGGTCCGTCCTCTCTGCCTACCCTTGCGGGAAACAGCGAGATGGTTAGTTAGTTTGTTAAATATAACAAGTGCTAGGAACACTAAAAAAACCGATATATGTGTTGTGGACGCGCCTACGGGTCCGTGTTAGACATTATTTCGATTTTCTTTCTTGAACAATCTAGGAGTTGAAAGATATTTTGTAATCCGAGCAAATCGGAACACTGTTTCACAATTGATAATGGCTTTGCGAGAACGGGTCGTTACTTTGACTCTTTTTTGTGTAATTCGGCTCGTATGCGGAACAAGCTACCGGCACCTGTTTTTCCTCCTACATATAATCCGGACCACTTCGAGGCTCGCATTAATAAATCCCATACCACAGCCACTACCTTAACCCGTCTCACGAGTCAGGAGCGCTCTTGTAAGGTGTCACATAAAAACAATGTTTTCTTTCAAAATCGCATAAACCACACTTTTGATTCAGCGGATCGAAGCAATACGGTTAAAATAGTTGTGCGAAAATGGGTGTTTATTTTATCAAATTTACTGTCATTCAATTCTGCATTGTAATAAAATGAACAATTTGTATTGATAACAGTACTCCTATCAAATATTATTGTAATAAGCAGAGCCATCTGTCACACGAATGACACATTGACATATTGTGGAGATGACATTATTCAATAATTTGCAAAGAGATAAAATAATTAGGTTATCAATAAAATACATATAAATAATGGGTATGTAATTGATTGATTTAACTAAAAATACAACCACTTTCAGAAAGACGACGCACAAATAATAATCAGAAAGGGTATACAATAGCAGGAAGGTGCACTATCTAATGACTAAGAAAACTTTTAAAAATTACTCTAAAATTTAAATCTCTATTCCAGTAACTCGAATATCAAAATACAATTTATGGCTCCGTTCTAACATCAAAAGATGTGCTTCGATTTTATCTGTTTGATTTTGCTGCACTCGTATAATATATCAAAATTCTAATCCAGTTTTACTCCAAAGTCAAACCAGCTACAGCTTCGCCCCAACATCGAAATAACTGCTCCAACTTTATTCCAACATCAAAATAGCTGCTCCAGAATCCAACATCAAAATATCTAATCCTGCTTCACTCACACCAACATCAAAATTGCCGCTACAGAATCGAATATCAATATATCTGGTCCAATTTCACTCCAATATCAAAATTGCTGCTCCAGAATCAAACATCAAAATATCTGCATCAGCTTCTCTCCAAAATCAAAATCCTACCGCAGCCTTACTCCAGCAAGAATATTCCTGTTTCAGCTTCATTTCACCATCAAAATTTCTACTTCAGCTTCACTCTAACATTTTTTTTCTAACTTCACTCTAAGATCAAAATATCTGCTCCACTCCAACGTCAAAATTATACTCCAGCTTCACTCCAACATCAATTTTTTTATTCCACACTCCAACCTTAAAAACGTCTGCTCCAGCTTCACTGCTACCTCAAAATCCCATTCCAGCATCACTCCAACGTCAAAATATCTGCTCCAGCTTCACTTCAATATCAAAATTTCTGCTCCAGCCTCACTCCAAGATCAAAATAACTGCTCCATTCCAACATCAAAATACCTGCTCCAGATTCACTTCAATAAATTCCTGCTCTAGTTTCACTCTAACATCCAAATGCTCAGAAACAGTATAAAACATAATGACGAGGGTCCCGCTTCCCGGTGATTTCTTCTAATCCGAACCATTAAACTGACATTATATCAAAAACAAATCAAAACGGTGACAATCGATTAGCCCATAAAACAAGACGATTCCGCTGCATTGCAGAATAGCCCCGTTGATGGTTGAAAAAGTCGTGGTCGACTCCTTATTGAGTCCATCGCGATACAGAGGAAGCGAACCGACTCGACTCGCCATTAAAACTACGTAATTGGGTACAAATAGGTACTTACAATAGCGTTTGCTCATTGCAGACGGGGGTGGGGGGGGGGGGGGGGGTTATTTCTTCGGCCATTGAAGATGCTTTTTGTAATGGTCGCGATAAAGGCGATGCAATTTTGCGGTTTGGTCAATGCTCATCTCAGACAAAAGTGCATAATATTTTTTTTATCCGTCAGTTTATTGAGGTGCAGTTTACAGAGGCGGTGCATGCAATGCAACAAGAGAAATATATAAAAGTGTTAATAACTATCTAAAATCACCGCATCCCGTCATTTCATACGTTGTCTTATATAGATTCAAGAAATTTAATGTACTCCAAAGGCTCCGTCACAGGTGTTCAAAAAGAAGAACAGATTACTGAAGATGGTTTGAAAGGGAGATACGTAAATACGAATGACAGGGAGCACGCTAATATTAAAAAATGTATTTAATAATACACGACTTATTTAAAATAGATCACAAATATTTCGACATCTAAGTAGCATGAAAAAAAAACAATGCAATTTACCACCAATTCGTACCTACAGCATGTTATAGAATAGAGCCAGATGTGTTTTTTTTTATAATTTTCGGAGCACACTTTTTCAAATGAATATCTGAATAGAGATTATCTTAAAAAAATAACATACATTTTTAAGAGCTTAATTTCGTAAAGTGTTCAAGGGATGTATGATGTATGTTTTAATACATAACATACCAACCGACTGTCGTTAGAAATTCGAATAGCGTGTTCTTAATGGGACTTGTAACTTGTCTTATTTTCTCCTGACACTCCTTGCCTTAATTGCCTCTAAGTGTCCAAACCATTTATGCGTTCACTTCTTGTTCACGTTCATTACATTAAAATCGGCCTTGCATTATTATCTGATCGCCTCAATCATCATATGGTCGTACTTCTGTTGCACGCACGCCTCAGGGGTCAACTTTTCTATTGCATTCTATCTACGTTCTTCCTTCTTCGTAAAGTTTCATTTCGTTACATTTCTAAAAATCTAAGAGATATCGTAAGAGACATTTCAGCTTCGTTTTCTCAGTGTTTTGTCCAATTTTTATCCATAATACTCTTTTCCATGCAGAGCAAAACAAATGATGTGGTAAAACTTCCTGTGTTAGTCGCGTACGGCATTCCAAAGGGTCGGGACTAGGGTCATCCGTAAAAACAAATAATCAGCCAGTTCCTGCACACATATATCTTAAAGCGGTAACAATAGGAAACAGAGAAGAAAATCTAAAGTGCGTTTCGAACTCGGGATCTCCGTTTGCAGGGCAGATGATTTTCCAATTTTAGTAACTTTTTTGGATACGCGCCATAAAATATATTTAAATACATTTGGGCATTAGTCTCATTTAAATTAATAATTTATGCTATGGGACCATGGGGGCGCCATCTATGGTGGTTGTATTATATTGAATTTACCTATGTGACATTGAAATTCAGTATATTCTTGCATTTTCTTACCTCTGTGGAGCAAGCAATTACTTCCGACGTGAGTGTTGGTGAAAGCCAATGGATGTCAGTACTAATCAAATCATTAACCCATAATTGAATTATTGTTGTGAAGTTTTGGCACGTACGATTAATGTGCAAAATTCATATTCATTGTGTGAACTTTCTTCCTGTGATAAACATCTCTGAATTGTACAATACCGCCTTGGCAAAATTCAATATTTGAAAGAAACTAGTGTCGTTTGTCTGGACATCGTGTGGAGAGCTGCATTCTCTGAGTGAGTATTGTTGTGTTTTCACTGAGGATTTTGGAATTGCTGTATAATCTGTTTTGTGTCACATAGGGAAGAGTTCATCTTTCATTAATTTCCCTCATGCCTGGGGCTATTTACACGCCCCTACATTTTTTTTACTATCCACTAAGGACGATTTTTATCCACTAAGTACGATCATTAACATTGTTGCATTATTTAATTAATAATTTGAGTCCACCTCATCACCGCAGCAAATTAGCGGTACCTAAGCGATACCATCAGGAATCACTTAAAATGACCACCAATTAATTTATGAGGCAATGAAATAATTAATGACCACTTTTAACTGACTCATGTGTAAATAAATACGTTTTTTGTGGGTGATTTTTACTTTCTAATGTTTCTAAATACGACCAAAATCACCGGGCAAGTTATGTCATAACGATTTTCTTTACATAAAAACGTTAGCTGTTTATTGCTTTGCACAGTTGTTAACGGAACATTGAACAAACGGAACACAGTGTGCGAAATATACATAAAATAATTGAAAGAATATGAATTATTATTCTAATTGAAAATTTTCGCTCTATTAGCGCCTCTTGGCATTGTTAGAACGCAAAACGCTGAATGGGTATTGGAATAATTACCATAATATTAATTAATAGTACCCAATAGTTACACCGATGTTAAAGACAAAAGGGTATGATAACCCCTTTAGTGTATTGTACATTATTATCTCCGGCACAATAAACCATCGCAAAATGGAAATAACCGTCCTCCATACTAGCGACCAAATTATTATAAAATTTTGCGATATCTGAAATTAAATCGAAGATTTCAGCAATAAATTGCTAAATTAGAAAAAGCAGCAGTGCCAGTTATCATTAAGGCGAAGCACTAAGAAGCAATCCAAAATTATGTTTTTTTGTTTGAAAATTTGATCGCTTCGAAATATGCTGTTTAATTAAATATTGCGAGTAGAACATATTATCTTGGCCTGTGAAATCAAAGAGAATTTTCTGACAAGATTTTTTTAGAAGCCCAGAAAAAATTCTCTGCGTGACACGTGATTCCCCGCCTCCTCCTCCAGCCTTCTTACCCTGTTGCTAAACTATATTTAAGTAAACACACTTTTCAAACAACTCGCTCGCCACAACTATTGTATTTTTTTTACAAATTTCTTAACACCAGAACTCAGCATTATATATAGAAACCTTCGCGGGCAAGTGTACAATGAATCACTGACGTTTCATCGCAATCGGGTGAATGGATAAGGAACGTTTAAGGGACTAACAAAGAAACATTCATTTTTTAAAATAATATATGTATTAAGAAGATGGGAAATAAATGAGAGAGATTAGGTATGTCTGCGGCTTTTAAGTATCTTCTTTAACTTACAAACTTTCTTAATTAAAGGAATCGTAAATCTCTGTGTGAGAAACGAGAATTTTAAAAATGAATTTAAAACGGAAAGAGCTTTAGAATCTATTATCTAGACAGCATTAGTGTCCATCATCAGTTGTGGTTTTTGAGTGAGAGTGGGTTTTATTGTAGAGTTTTTGTAGTGACTTTTTGGACATGTTTTTGACCCTGAGACCATCAATAGTTTTTATTGTGGTGTTAGTTGTTATTTCTTGTGTTTTGTATTCATGAATGGAAAGTACCATATTTTTAGAATAAAGTCGTTTAATTGACATGATATCAGATTATTGAAGATTTGGTCAGTGCTAGTTTTTTTTTTAACATTAGCTCCACAGAGGAGGCCCTGAGAAAAATAATTCCTCTCAGGTCCTGTATGATCTTTGGGGATGCCGTGTGGAGGGTCTTTTTAGGAAAGAAAGTTCTAGGAAGTAAAATGGTATTAGGGTGGGTAGGAATCTGGGGGTCAGTGTAACCAGGAGTGACGGGCGTATGAATCCATCCCTTCAACTGCGGTGCAAGGCGATGTTCTTAGAGAGTACGGAGAGAGAAGTCAAAGGGACTTCTTCAACCACTCTCTCCTGATCCGGCCTGCTGGTGGGAAAACGCATCCGCCACAAAGACTTTCAGTGTGACTTTCGTTACATGGTCAACGTTTCCAATGAGAGACGATTACAATGCTCATTAAAGTGATGTGGGCTAAGGATTTTCAAGTTAACATTTCCTGCAGGGTTGTTTATGTATTTATTTTGAAAGTGTGAATTTGGTTTTATAAGCATTACGTGTTAGCGAGTGCCAGTCTATCCGTTTTTGGATCCTGTTGCTTCTGCTTCTTAAACGCTTCTGCCCAATTATTCTAATTAATTTGAAGAATTGTATCATCCACAAAACCGATGAATTCGCCTTCACGTTTTATATGGCATTAGTGTTAATGAAAATTAAGAACAGAATTGGACCCAGAACACTTGAGAATATAGGGTATAATCTTCTTGCTAGTAATTAATATAAAGAATAAAGCCTTCATGCGAGTACAAAACACCGTGCGAGTAATATATATACGTTTTTTAATTCCCAAACCTAACCCAAATATGTTAGACAGCTACCACGGGACATTGACAAGTGCCTGCAATTCAAACACATTTTTTTAATATTTCAATACAAACAAGCGATTTGTTGGACCATGTTTTCCGTTACATAAATCGCCCAAAAACGGTCGCAGCAACCACTGTGCGACTGAATAAAGTTTTCACTGCCATTTCACACGAACCGTGTAAATATTTCACGGTGGCAACACAGTGTGCATGTTCACAATTTGGGCATTAACAGATTTACTGTTAATTTTCCACGCCTGGGTAATTTTCGGTCCCCTAGTTTTTTCTTTATCGTATTCCATCAGTTGATTAAACAAAAATAAAAATAAAGAAAACTTGGAGTTTCAATAATTTAACAAATAATAGTTTTGTTCGTATGTCATCAAAATATCAATAATAGACACAATTATTTACGAGAATGTATATTAATCTGCGAACTCATTCAGAGAAGTGGATTCGTGAAATATAAGTCAACTAGCTAAACCCGACCACGCTTCGCTGTGGCTTTGTCTGATTTTAATTAATGGAGGATTTAACAAAAATTGTCTAGCTCTTGTTTAATTATAACTGACTCCTAAACCAAAGTGAAGAGCGCAGTGTGCAACACGTAACGTTTTTTTGTTATCATGTAACATTTTTTGCAACGACTCAACAATAATTTAATTCGAATGTTCAAAAATGCAATTGATCATTTTGATCTCCCATGAAATATATTTGTAGAAATTTATGTTGATTGCTGTGAAAAGGAAGCAAAGAGCCAGCTTTATGGTAAATTTGTCCCTGAATTTAAAACGTCGGCATAAAATTTTCTGTTATAACGTTAGCGCCAAATGAAGTCATCTGAAAACATGAATTGTATTTTCTAATATTTTTGAGGAAATGTTTTGAATCATCAGTAATTCCTTGCAACAAATTTATCAGTGGTGCTATTGGCTGATCAATTTCAGGTAGCTTCACTTTTCCGCTCGCACAACACATTCCTTGAGTTTCACCTTTAAATTTCATCGCTTTGCAGTGTGGACAAACTTTATCCATTTTACCGATTTTAACAAATTTACATTTACTGGTTCGTATGAAAAATGCAATTCGATGGTACGAAGCATGGTTATTCAAAAGTTGCACTTGCATTCGTCTTCGGCGTTGATCTATTTCTTCTTGAAGTTGTTGAGATGAATGTGCTGCTCGTCTTCTTCGCGCTTCTACTCGTAAGCTTTTAAGTCTTTCTTCCCGACGATTCGCCAGTTCTTCTGCTCGCCTCTGAATAATTCTAACTCGAACATTTTCATTATCGTCTAAACGTTCTTGATCAGTGCGGTTTGATCTTTTCTTACGATCTGCGTTTGCGTGTCGAGTACGACAGCCTATGTTTGAACGTGAGCGAGGCATCCCACGAATGGTGATCAACTTTGAAAAAACTTACACATCAATCAACTGGTCACAGTTACACTTTTTTGACCCTTTGAAAATTTGTCATATATAATTTGATTTGTTAATCTGATTTTTTGTAGGTTTTGCAAAGTTACGAACTGACATTCAGTACAATTATGAGTAAATTTAAAACGCACAGAGAAAACAAATGAGTGAAAATAGTAATATAATTTATTAGATATAATTCTACTTTTAAATCCGATTAAATTCTTTTAATTCCTAATTGTAGGTATTATAAATTTTTGTAACTTTTAATAAAATTAATAAAATGGCAACACTGTCTAGAACTGTCACTCCGTTGTTTATTATGACAAATTATTAGTCAATTTAAAACGCATAAAATTAACCTTTTCCTTTGGAACTTCCAAATAAAAAGTATGTAGAAACGCTCTTCTTCTAAAATGCAATGTTCTGTAAAAATTTTGAGTCAATCCATCGATTACTTTCCGAGATTAGCGAACGCAAACATACGGAACCTAAATTTTTATATATATAGATTACGTATAAAAATAATTAATTTATTAATTAATATTATAAAGTATGATTTGTGGAGCTGAAAGAATTAAAATATATTATATATGCTTCACGATCTGATGCCTTTCAAAAGACGATCAGAAATTTAAACATTGATTGAACTACGTTTCAAACAACACGAACATGAAAAATTAAAGAAAATAATTTTTTTACCTACTTTATCGCTTCTCCCCACAATCGGTTCTAATTTTAAAAACCAAAGCAAATTCCAATTCTAGAGGTCATTGAACCGGAGTTACATACGTACTATAAATATTGTTTACCCTATTTTTTAAACTTTCCTTAAAGAATGTGATTTTAGATTTTCACGGCCAAAAGTATTTCCGTTAATTGTTTTTGGCGTGTTATGCCGTGTTGCGCTACCTTCTTCTTTAGCTAACGCTGTCCGAACGAAAATTTTCTTAAGGGAGTTTGAGATCCCAATGATTCAAAAACTTGACTTCAGGTAGCGCCGGTAAATCAGTAGTTACTGTTTATGCTCCCTACAGAGATAAATTTACATCCATCAAATTGCTCTCTGGTGGGAGCCCTTGCAAGAAAAGCCTGGTGATACAATTACTAAAAAATACTGACATACCGACCATAAGTGACTATTTTTAAGGCTCTGCAACCGGGCCCGAGAAGAAGAAGATGGAGAGATTCGAAATTACGAAAGTTAGAGGAGAGCGCTAACATTTACAGCGACAAAATCGATGCGAAAATTGCGAAAATGTTTAATAAAACACGACTCGTTTAAATTAGAGCGAAAATCTCGCGGGCATTATCTTAAACAGCATTTAAAGAAACACTGTGATTTTTTTCATACATATAACTTGTAAAATAACTGAAACAAACGTGTTTATAATAATTTTTGGAGCATACTTTGCGATTTTTTTCTATCGAGGGAATTTTATATAATTTGCGTTTCGGCGCGGGCAAAGTCTAGATATTATCTTCAAGAATAACATATATTTTTTAAGAGCTTTAAAACTTACCGTGCTTAAGGGAAATATATAATAAATCGGTAGAAATCCGGGTTGCAGGCCCTTAACTCAGCTATTTTCACGCTACGTTTCCGATTCAAGATGGTGGCCGTTTTAGTGGTTCAGTAAAGATGATTTTTTCAAACGTGAAATCGTCGTGTTTTTTTGGACTTTCTTATTGGCACTTTTTTCAACATTATGCTAACTACCTCCCTTCAGGAAGTTTGAAAAAAAAAATAATTGAGAAGTGACATTTCTTTGGCAAATTGTATAAACCATTTGAAACATCAAAAAGATACAGTTTATAATTAAGTAGGTAGGTATTACCTACTTACAAAAGATTTCATAGGAAATTTTGCTACTAATTTATTAAATAAGAGAAAATTAGAAATATACTTTCTTGGTCGCAAAATATACTGTTTACAGAACTACAAGTATACGAGATTGTAAAATGCCACTCCAAGGTATAAAATGTGTGCCAAACACATTGATCTAATAGTAATGATGTTGTCATTCAATAGAACGCGTAAAGCATGAAAACGTTATAATTTTTCGATAAAAATGAATAATTATAAAAATCATTTATGTAATTAGAGCGGATTTATGAGTATTTTTAAGACAGCAATTTCACGGCTCATAAAGCAGCCGTGAGGTCGATGAAGCTCGTAAGAGAAACGAAGTGCAACTGACAGTAATGGCGAAGAGTTGCTAATGGTTTAGGAGAGAGGAAAGGCGAAGAGAGAAAAACAAGTGGATGGTTTTAATTATTTCGTGTGTGCTTATTTTATAAGACGATAGTTCCGTCCTCGTAAATGAAAAACATGTGCCAAGTAGTGATAATATTCGAATTTAACCCGTTTAATCCTAGGAGACCAAATTTGTCCCAGCTCACATAAGTCTAATATAAATAATTGTAACTCCTTTACTGTCGTATGACCGAGAAATATGATCTAAACGGTGTTAGAAAGAGAAAACTTAACGCTTTATATTGAAATCAAGAATTTAAGCACAGAAAAAATTAAATGTGCATATGAAACCAAAGTTTCCGATATCAATTTGAGAAAATGTAAAAAATTTCGAGAATTTATCATTCATTATTTTTTTATGAAATGACAAAAATGTGCCTAATAAAATGTGTGAGTTTTCTTTTTTTCGATATCAGTAATTTTATATAGAAAAAACGTAAGTTGAGCCATTTTAAAAACTTTTTTACGTTTGTATTAAAAAGCTTAAAAATAAAAATTATATTTGAATTCTAATAACTAATTTTGGAAACGTATTTCGTCACCTTTCAAAAACGGTTTTTAATTTTCGGATACGTATTTATTTGAATTTTTTGGAAAGCGGAAATATTTTGACCTTGAAAATACGACCGATTTCTGATGGGTTAAATGTTTAGTTACTTTTGAAAGAATCTTCGTTAGAAAACAACTTAAATTTCTCAGGAATAATACCTAATTCTGATAGAAATCGATGACACCGGGGACCCAAGCAAATCGAACCTAACAATACAATTCCATTCAATGAAACTTATGATGAAAATAAACGAACCAACCGAATATGTTACGGAGGGGTCCATTCAAATCGATTAATTTCGTTAATCGCAGATCATTTATTCTGCGGGTATTCTAAAGGGCTCAACCAAAATTTTTAAATGAATACAAAATGAAGCCAATATTTTCAGAAAGTTATTAAGAAATTCTGATAGCATTGATTGGTGGGTACTTTCTTACTTGCTTACTTGCCACTTGGGTGTATAAATTTAAAATCAGATTCAGAATAATTTATTTTCAAGATTGCTTAGGAAAAGCCTAACAGAAGGGTGGGACGCGATCACAATACTGAAGAGTTGGAAATAAACTTGATTACGTGACTCAAACGTATCCTTTCGAAGATTTCCCTTCTATCGAGCTCGGCGTAGTCATCGTTTTAAAGTCGGTGCCGAAAACTGGCATAGTGTGAGAAACGCGAATTTTAAAGAAACTAATTATTTATTTCACTTTTTCCTGTGTTTTATATTAATGTGAGGACCACACAAGATTTCTAAATGGCCAAACACAGTAGTACACATAGTACACATAGCACCAAAAATATAATATTTTAATAAATTTGTTAGATTACAGTAGAATGGTTTATAACTTTTGTAACGTAATTCTACAATAATTCTAATTAATCTATCTATGTAAAAGAGAGTATGTATGGCGGTGTGGTTTTTTTGTGAAATCAAGTTTTATTCCGAGATTGTTGAAATTTCTCACACATGACTTTCAACACAGGAGGAAGGTAACTGTCTACATGAAAACAGACAACCTTTGTCCTGCCTCTGACTACCCAACGCTGAATTTTCTTTTAGTCTTCGGGTATTTTACCCCAAATATTCAGTTAACATTCTTTGAGGCTTCACTGAGTGGTTAGCTAAGGGACACGGAAGCTAAGTGTAGTTTATGATCAGACCGAAAGCCATTCACATTTTTTGTTGGTACTTGCCAATTGATTTGAGATTTATTGTATTACTTATGTTCTCTGTTTTATGCAGGTGCTTGCGGGTTTTTACAGATGCAATGCCGCCTCTTGGAGCCTCATGAATGAGTTTTTCTTTTGCCCTGTTTAATTTATCTTCGTCTTACTAACCTATTTTTTGCATTTTGTTTTTCCTGTTAAGCACTTGCATACTGCTTACTAACAATGTATGCATGGACACTGGAGGTCTAGATTCGTTCAAAATAATAAATGTAGCTTCGTTTAACAAAAAAAATTAGAATCTTGCGAGAGCCTTGAAGGAGTAACCATCAGTTACTTATACCAGGGCAGGTAAGAGGTGGATTACATCCACTGTCTACATGAAATATCGAACTTTCAAACCCAGGAGGAAGGTAACTGTCTACATGAAATATCGAAAAATCACCCCAACCCCTTTTCCCTTCCTAAAGCAGAAATTTTTCCCACTTGACGTTCAAATTAAGAGGAAAATTACTGCCTACATCTGATTTCGAAAGAAATTTTACCTTATGATTGGAAATTGTAATATTAAATTCTGCAGTTAAAAAGTATTGCATTGTCGCAGGAATGCTAATTTACATTCTCCAATTTTCCAGGTCTAGTCGTTTTACCATCAACCAGAGGTTTAACAAAAGTATGGACAATTTGACTCTCTGAACGGGGGGTCAGGGAACCCGGGTCTCGAAAGGACCCAGTAAAAAAAAATAACAAATTCTACACGAATAATAATTATTTACAAAATTTTCTCTTACGTGATTCTGATTGTGATTTAATTTTTTTTCACGCTTTAATTTAGATTGTAAATAACGCACGCAATGAGAGATTTCACACCACTCTCTTTCCATACTAAAGTGATATGAGAAGGAGAGTCGGCCAACTACGTTCCACATACCAAACGTGAGAAAGTTCTACCGCAAAAAGATAATATATTGAAAACCTTCTAGCTCGGTGTAAACTGACATTCTGCATACTAACTGAAACGTGGTCAATCAAATGATACGATAGAATAGTAAAGTCGTGATAGAGGAACTGATTAAAAATAAGAGTATGTACTCGTCAGATTCACGCACGAATCGATATTTTACTTCCTCAGGATAATTGCTTCGCTCTTCGGAACAACTCATATAGGTCTCATAGAAATCGTGGTCTCGCTTACTACCATGGTTAGAAATATGATCTGAACCGTGTTAGAAAGAGAAAAAAACAGAGTGCAATTCACACGCGGTAGAATTGAAACGTTCAGATAACTAAAGTAGACAAGAGTGGGGAGGCTACTAAGCACCGCACAAAGAGGAAACCGATTATACTATCTCATTCCCTGGTAGGCTAAATCATATAAGTAAATGTTTATATTTGACTCTTTTTAGCTATTTTCGTTTCATCGAGTTTCAGTTCACAACGGTGGTAAAGAAGTTTTCACTTCAACACATCATGCTTTATATTCAAATCTAAAAGTTAGCCACAAAAGAATTTAAACCAAAATATACAAAGCAATTTGAAAAAAATTATGAAAGTTTTTATTTTTTATTTATTTTATTATTTCATAGATTTCTTGAAAGTACAATTTTTATGTTTTTTTTACTACCATACGTGTTATGTTATCCGTGTTAAGGTAATCAGTAATCATAAATGATTTAAATTATACAGTTTGAGAACTAGAACCAAATATAGGTTTGAAATAGAAATTATAAGACATTAGAAAGAAGAGAAAGAAAAAAATATATTTAAGGTAAAATATAGCAAGACATACGTATAAATTATTTTTACAAGATACGACAAAAAGTGAGTTGACCATAACGTTTATAATACTCTTGCGTAATAAAATATGTGTGGTTTTTTTTCGTTATTTAGATAGAAAAAAAATAATTTAAATATTATATGTTTATTTAAAATTATATAATTGAAAGCATATTTCATCACCTTACAAAAACAGATTCTGATTTATTAATTCACCAATATCCGGGTTCATGGGTTTGTCAAGGTCTTGACGGCGAATGCTTTTCCCACCTACGTCGCGGGGGGCTGGATCGGGAGAGACTGGTTGAGGGAGACCTCTCCAGACAAAGTCTCTCGACCAACGGATTGCACCGCAGTGGGAGGAATGCATTCATACGTCCGTCACTCATCCCTCATACATAATATCTACCCTCTTCCTTCCCAGAACTTCCTCCCCTAAAAAGACCCGCAACACAGCATCCCCAATGATGACATAGGCCTACAGAGAGTTTTTTCCTCACAAAAATTTCACAGCACGTAGCAGAGATCCAATACTTCTTACATTTTATGTCATTAACAAAAAATATGAACAATTATTCTTTAACACCAGTTCATGCAACGTCAAAGAGATAGTTGAATATGCAGATTTGAACAGGTTGATTAGGTAAGCAATATTGTTTCTTAATTTACGAGTGTCGAATAACGACATATCAATCGACAGTGACAAAAAAAACTCAAGAGTTGACCCACTTATCTTTGGCGGTCAAACTATGAATTAACAACTATTTTTTAATCCTTAGACTTAGTGATATGACAAAATCTGAATTGGAAAAAAAACACTCACAATCACGGACATATGAATATATCTGGACCTGCCCTAAGTGATAAAAACGTATTATTTCCCCCTCCCCATGGAGCCGGCTAGAGCTCCGCCTTGGAGCCAGCTCGCTCCATGGGGAGGAGAGAGAACCTCGCTTGAATCTAAAATATGTGACGTCATCATTCTTGTCCTGAACAGCGCGGAAGTAACATCCATACATTTTTCGAAATAACACGTCAAAAACGGTAGCTTGTGCTATACATTTTACCCACATATTATATGGACATAGCGAATGTGGGCGGTTCTCCAGTGTGCTCGTCGCTGGTTACAGGGGTAAGTAAATTATGAAACATTTGTAAAAGTGTCTTAACTAAACACGGCAACAAAATATTGCTATGTGAATTAAGGCGAATCTTTTCGGGGCGAGCATTTGGCCTTAGCAAATATGTTATTAACGTGGCAAGCAATTCGCGCTCCCATGTAAAAAGGTCTATTCATTCAAAGCAGATTTTGCTTTTAAGAACTAAATGGTGATATTATAATACGAGATGCCTATATACTGTCAGATTGATTTTGAACGAATCACAGTCATTTTTCCTCTCTTCGCCCCCCATAGTTTGGTTTTACCCCTCATCTGTAGGTTCTGGTCTATTGAATTCTGATGTCTATGCTCACAATCAATTATTAGTTTCTGACTTATTTAACTTGGAACATCGACCCACAAAAAATGTACGCAGGTAATTATTGCGTATTTTCTAAATACCTGTCAGAAAGTTTTAAAAAAAACCACAGGATTTTTATCCTTTCTCTAGGAGTACAACAAACACTGCCGTAAGCGTGCTGCCCCAAGTGGTTAGCTACGATCGGTGACATCAGTATTCTGGTTCATGGGGTGAGATTGTGCAGATCTTGGTGGCGGATGCGTCTGCTCACCTCCGGATTCTCGACTCTCGAATTCACCTTGCACCGTAGTTGGAGGTATGAATTGTGAATCACGCGCGGACACACTGACCCCTAGATTCACACCCACCTCATTTTCCTTTAAAGAACTTTCTCTTCTTCGTTTCCTTAAAAAGACCCCGACACAGCGTATCCAAAATTGACATAGGCCACGAGAGATATTATTTTCACTCAAATTCAAATTTACTGTTGGCACTTGCATGAAATAACCTCTTTGGAAATTTTTGAGAAGCTAAAAATACTTTTTTTATAAATAAAATTGGTATAATTTCAAAGAAGCGAAAAGGCGAAGATACATGAACGTGTAAAACCGTCACCCTTCCATACAATTTCCGCATTAGAGCTAGTCTGGGGAAAGATGCAAAGTGGTTGCTTTAAGCCCATTTTACATATGCCAATATATTGTATAATAGTTCAAGGAGCAGAAAAACTACACAAATTTAAGTATTTTGAGCAGAATTTAATTGTAAATAGCATGAAAATGAGATGAGGTGGTCGATGTGACGTACATCAGTCGAAAGTATAATTATAAAATAATATAAACAACAGAAAAGTTACATTATCGAACTAACAGAGAAAATTCTTGTACGACTTTTTATATTTGTTGAGATCGCAAATGAAAATGTCCACTTTTGATATTATTTTATTGGAATTACTGGATAGCAAAAATTTGTTTACAGTTCATTTTACATTGATCTACTTCGAACAGGAAACAGGACCGAAGAGCGTGTGGAGCGGGCAGGTACAAAGATTAAGCTCAACTTCATCCTATGTGCCATATCTAGAAAAACAGAGCTAATACACCAATTCTTCATTCTACATGACAAAATTACACAAAACAGATTAAAAAAAAAAACAGAATCTAAAATCTATATATTCCTTCTCCTGTAAAGTTGACAAACTAGATTTACGTCATATTAGTACATATAATTAATTATTATTAAATAGACAACCTGGCATCATCCACTCTGTTTTTTGTCGTTTCAGCAAATTAAGCACGTTATTTCATTAATCGATGAGAAAAGTTAGCGATCAGGAACGAAGGCCAGATTTTTTTTTTAATATGAATACCGCACAAGAGACCCAACCTCCTAACTGCTCCCGTCTGAAGCCAGTGAGACTATGGCATCCCCAATTGGGGTATGTTGTGAGGCTGAAGGGGAAGGAGATAGGGAAGAGGAAGGTGGGGAAGTACCTAGCTATTCAGATCTGGTCACCAAACACGGCTAATGCCATTTCATGCAACGTTTCAATTCTAAATGGTCTTACACCAGGGCGATACTGAGAGTGTCTTCTACCCTGGAAAGTGCCGCAAATATACTACATATTATTTTTAATGAATAAATTGTTAAATATCAAAAATTAATCAAGTAAAATTTATTTGCCACGCCGGGATTCGATCTCGCGACATTCGGTGTGCGAGTCAAGAACCTTACCGCTGGACTACGCCGACCGTCGATAAAACCGGTTACCGCCATTATCGATAAACCGGTAATTTCTGGATGTACTTTTATTAAAACAGTAGTAATAAGATCAAATCAGATTTCCGGATTGTGAAATATTTAACCGGCTCATATAAAACAGGCTCATTACAATGGGGTCGGTTTGCCCGGGGGCCCTTTCCCAATGACTAGTCCCTTCGCGCCCCTGAATATGCATGCGACAGTATTCTAATTCGCCCACTCGGGGCGGAGGGCTCGCAAGGGTTACGCCACTGGGTACTAATACTGTACTGCCAAGTGTTGTGACATTTTTTTGTTTTTTTTTTCCATACGGGCAACTTTAAAAGGGAAATTGCCTTCCCGGGCACAGGAAGAAAATTCCCTGCGAAGGAAGTTCAATCAAGCCATTTCATATTTGCTGGTAGATGGTTCATGATTTGAATCTGGTGTAAAAGGTTTTTTTTTATAAAATTATGTTTCTTACTTGTTTTCCAGGGCAATATTATTTAATTATTATTTTTAATTTATAAACTAACGTTTAAGACAAGATTTTTATGCATAGCACAAAGGGAAACAATTATTATAAGCAATAATTGTCAGCCTGAAACACTCATTTACATTGAAAAATCTTCCGAGAAAAGATACTTGCCACCAACGGGACTTGAACCCGTGTCCTTCTGATTGCCGGTCGGATGCTCTGACCACTGAGATATGGCGGCTTATCTAATACCCGCCAAATAATTCAATATATACTGGTGTATCATTCAACAATTACTGATTATTACATTTTTCCACCTGAAAACAACCAACTTTATTTTTGTGAGGGAGGTATTGTTAGTACTAAATCTCTCGCTAGGTGGCGTCGAGACAAATTATGTCTACATTTTTTGGTGAAATACTTTTAACTTGTTAAATATTAATTATTAATTATAATTTATAAACTAACGTTTAAGATAAGATTTTTATGCACAGCACAAAGGGTAACAATTATTATAAGCAATAATTGTCAGCCTGAAACACTCATTTGCATTGAAAAATCAAATAAATAAATAAAAAACAAATATAATAACACATCAGATTACATGATAGAAAATCTTAAAAAAAAATCTTAAAAAAAAATCTTAAAAAATCTTAAAATCTTAAAAATCTAAAATCTTCCGAGAAAAGATACTTGGTTCAAATACGGGTGGATACGGGTTCAAGTCCCGTTGGCGGCAAGTATCTTTTCTCGGAAGATTTTTCAATGTAAATTAGTGTTTGAGGCTGAAATATTATTTATTTATTTGTAAGAAACAAACAGATTCAACATAGAAAACAAAGATAATACAATACCTAACATAATTCTAATTGTATTATACGAAATAATACAATTAAAAATGTGTACAAATTAATGGTAACATCGAACAATTGTGAGGACACATCAGAAAATATACAAAATAAAATTAAGCAGAAAATTAATTTACGTAAGGAAGGTGTTAAAGTAATCGGTCTTAATAAAATAAGATGCTCGACAAAAGATGATGCAGAAAAAATGAGCAAAGTGATTGGGAAAGAAAATTTATAAACAAAAATACCACAGAAATTAAGAAAAAAAAGCCAACATTAATTCTCAAAGGCGTTGATAATTACTATAAGGATAATAACATAATACAAGATATTATTGAACAAAATGAGGATATCAAAGCTATAATGCTAGAAAAACCAGAAACTGAGATTGTGATGAAAAGGTATTTAAGAACAAATATAATAACACATCAGATTACATGATAGAAGTCGATAGTGAAAATCAAATATACATATTAAGTTAATTGATATTAAGCAAAAATAATTCGTAATCTAAAGTTGCACAGATATGGAGTTTTATTGTGTGCAGAGAGGAAGAGGAATATATGTTAAGGATAGGCTATGCTCAAGCATTAAGAGGAACCCGGTTCCCGAGAAATTTGGTATTTTACCAAATTGTTCCTACAACTGTCACTCTTACTTCCCCGAATACTAAGCGAAAGGGACAACTGATAATGATGTTCATGCTGATAATCTTACTAATATTATAAACGCGAAAGTTTGTATGGATGTACGTGTGTTTGTTATTCTTTCACGCAAAAACTACTGAATGGATTTTAATGAAACTTAACAAAAATATAGCTCGTACATCAGAATAACGGTTCCATGCCAACTCAGAATGAAACCAACTCAGAAACACCTCAGAAAGGTCATTAAAAGCTTTAAAAAAATAATTTTAAAATATCCGGTAACCCTAACCTAACTTAACATATTTAACCAATTTTTTATATTTTTTTATCATCACTCTTAATGACCTTTCTGAGGTGCTTCTGAGTTGGTTTCATTCTGAGTTGTCTGGTCACCCAGAATAACATAGGCGACAACCATCGTATGACCATTTCAAGAAGTAAAAAAAGAGCAAAACTTATTAATAAAATCATTAAAATTTTATTTATTTTGAATTATAAACAAAAAACGGGGTTCTACGAATTAAATCTAAAAACAACGAGAAAAATAACTTAACCATTAGCTTTTAACAACGCCTAGGCCCTATATAACCCAGAGAATTTTAATTAAGAGAAATTATTAATATAGAGCGAATGTGCGAAGAAAGTAGTGTAAAAAGAATATATGATGCAAATGTGAATGGTAGAAGAAGTCGGGGACGCCCGAGGAAGACATGGCACGATCAAGTGAGTCAGATACTTGAGACGGGCCATGTCAAAAGTCAGAATAATAGAAGAGTATGTATGAGACGATGTATGAATGTGAGTGAGGCAAAGAGTGTGTGCCAAGACCGAGTTGTTTGGCGGTCCGTCCTCTCTGCCTACCCCTGCGGGGAAACGGCGTGATGGTTAGTTAGTTAGAGAAATTATTTCAAAATTTGAAAAGTTTGAAAACATTCACCAAGAGTATTGGAAAAAATTACCTTACTTCGGGCACATGGTAAAGCTAACAATATACTTCTATCGGTTTATCTCTTCAGTGCTGTAACCCTTTACAATCACGTAGTATACACACTAAACAGTAAACAGATGTATACATAAAAAGGTACTTATGTAAATAGCTATGTTACTGATAACCATAGAAAGAAGTAGGTACCTAGACAAACATTACTCGAATAAATTGATAAAACGAACGTATCAACGGCATATCGCCAAACCCCGAAGCAAAATGTAAAGATTAGATCTCATATCTCACATTTCCCGCTCAGAGTTAGGGCTGTCATGTACGTTTCGAATCGATACTGTCACGCAGCGGTAGGTACCTAAATAATATATAAATACAACATGGAGAGCCCCGAATTTTCGGTATTGGTGCCGTTGCATAAGGAGGGAATCGTCATATCGCCACCGCAGGGGATGAACGCTATTAGCAAGAGGGAAGTGGGTAGAGTAATGTGAAATAGTAAGGGGCGGTGAGAACATTTGTATCGATTGTCCGATATTTCGTTTTCAGGGGAAGGCTGCTGTATTGGTTGAATGTCCTGTCTAGATTTTACTCTGGCATTACAAATACATTTAGACTAATACAATACTACTATTGTTCATATGATATAAGGGGGCGTACATTAATTACGTGAGCTCAAAGGGGGGGGGGGGGTCCAGCAAAATCTCATGTTACTTGAAAAGAATATACGAAGTGGCCCAAATTTATATCACCAAGAGGGGGGGGGTTTAGTTTGGAAGAAAAACTGCTTACGCAATTAATGTATGCCCCCTAAGACATAAAATATTTTGCAGGACAATGTCAGAAATTATATTAAAAACGTACGATTTTTCTGTACTGTTTAATAATGTAGGTAACCATGGGCAGAAAGTCGCCAGCGGTCAGCTCTAGTGTCATGAACTGAACTCGACAAGCTTTGAAATATCTATCCGACAATATTTTTTTTACATTAGCTCCACATAGGAGGTCCGGAGGGAAAAATCCCTTCAGTGCACACGTCATCTTTGGGGATGCTGTGTGGAGGGTCTTTTTAGAAAAAGGAAGGCGAGAAAGTTCTGGGAAGGAAAAAGATTGAGGGAATCTGAGTAATGTAGAAATCTGATGTCTAGGAGTGATGGACGTATGAATCCATCCCTCCCACTGCGGCGCAAGGCGGTTGGAGATGTCTAGGTTAGATATCCCTCAATAAATCTCTTCCGATCCGTCCCGCCACGCAGTAGGTGGTCAAACGAATTGGCGGCCAAGACCTAGTCAAAACCATGAACGCGGACACCCCTGCAAAGTCACCAAACGTACCGAACCATTTGGGGTGACCTGTGGCAGGAGTGTTGGGTTATACAATAAATGGTTTCCGTGGCAGCGGTACGCATACCCGCCCCCCCAAATTAAACATAATATAATATTTTTTTTTTTTTTTTTTTTTTTTTTTTTTTTCTTTTCTTAATTCATTATATAACTTTTTTTACAGTTTTTACAGGTGGTTCGACTACCATGCTAGGCACATGCCCGTATTATGGTAGTCGAATTATTAATAAATAATTATATAAATGTAAGAATTGTTATTGGTTAATTAATATATAGTTTAGTTAGGTACAATGTTTTTATATAACAACGACTCCTTTAAGTGGTTTCAATAAGGTAGATTTATATAATAATAAACATATAAATAAACTATTCTTATTGTAGGCTGCTGTTTTGCTAAATAAAATAGGTACGTAAATCCATGATAAGTAGATAAATAAATAATGACTACTTGTGGAGATGTTGAAAATAAGTCATCCAAATATAAATATTATTATGATAATTATCAAAAGATTTTTTTTTTTTGAATTTGAATGTAATAAAAATTTAAAATAATAGTGATAAAGCAAATTTACTAACTTTAAAGTAAACTTAACTCGTTGACTTCAGGCATTTTTTAAAATAGTTCCTCCCCTTTGTAAATAACCAATCCTGTACACTTTTGCTATAAAGCTTATCAGTTTTCGATTTCCTAGTATCAATACTCAGTGAGTTGAACATTTTGGGGGCAATATAGGAGAACTGTCGCTGTGCGAAAGTTGTTTTAGTCGTAGGAATTATGCATTTTAGGTGTGACGAGTACCGAGTGTGAATTTTGTTTTGTGTTTTTTCCATCAAATCATTTTTCCATAGGAATATGAGTATTGTCTTTATATATAATTGTCGAATGTCTAACACTGTGAATTTTTTATAAAGTGGTTCTGATGGGTGTGATGGGTTACATTTGAATATTATCCTTAGCAAAAGTTTTTGAATTAGGACTATGGGATATAGAATTGACATTGCACACCCTCCCCATCCCACAATACCATACGTAGCAATTGATTGAAAAAGTGCAAAGTAAACACATCTCAGTGTTTGTAAGTTAAGAATAGATCTGAGAGAGTAGAAAATGTAGCATAATTTGCGAAGTTTTTTTGTTGTAGAATTGATGTGTGCCTCCCAACGCAGGTAATCGTCAATAATAACCCCTAAGTACTTAATTTCGTTTGATATTTTTAGGTCATTGCATGAACAGTTTTTGTGAAGTGATGTAGGCGTGTTAGGGTTCTGTGAACATGAATGTATGGTAAGTTTATGACAGTTTTGGGGGAGATTTGGTTTCTGTATAGAAAAAATTAGGTATTTTGTTTTATCAATATTAAGAGTAAGGAGGTTGGAATCTAACCAGTGTTTTACTACATTTATGCCATAGTTTGCTTTTTCAAAGGTTGAATTCAAATTTTCACCTTCAAATACAATTACTCTGTCATCATATAATATTGTGAAAAAATTATAATTTTGTGATAATTACACAATAATTTCATTAGATTTGTGACATATTTTACTGTCGATATCGGTAACTCCATTTTATCGTCACTAGGTATATACAAATAGTCCCACAAACCAAATAAACTTCAGATTCAATTGACATAAAAAGTTCAAATGTTCTCTTGCGAAATCTCATATTTGCACTATCATAAATCATAAAGATTTGGACCAAATACCACAGGAATATAAGACAATATGCCATATTTATTCCACTCGGATGCATAAGCTTGTTTTCACAACATTATAACTTTACCAGATATATCTACGACGTATGAGGCGTATTATTAAATGGCCAATAAGAAAATATCGAGTTGGTGGCGAAGCCGGGTAAGGTAACGATAATTAGATTTTATTGCTATCAACTACGGTGAGTTCCCAATATGTCGTCACTCGAACCTTGGAATACACGCGTGTTATTTAGATTAGAATTGGGTTTTATGACTTTTCGATCTTTTTTGAACCGTTAAAATTTTAAAATTTACAACAATTATTAAATAACAGAAATAAAAACGACATAGGGGTCGCCCATTAATCACGTGATGCCCGAAAGGGGAAAAATACACGTGATTTTGGGGGGGGGGGGGGTTAGTCTTAAACCTCACCACATATCAAAATATGCAACCCTTTCATCTGGAGTTCCCCAGGGGTCTGTTCTGGGCCCACTTCTCTTCATCCTCTTCACAAATGATGTCGCTAAAATTATCGAATCATTTGGTCTTCTATCTCACTGCTACGCTGATGACCAGCAAGTTTACTTCTACTGCTTACCAGAAGAAATAGACAGTCTTAAAACTCGCATAACCGAGTGTCTAGAAGCAATCACTCGCTGGATGACCTCAAATAGATTGAAACTGAATCCTGCAAAGACTGAGTTTCTCTGGACAGCCACAAGTAGACGTCAGCGTAACATTGATAACTCCCCAATAACCATTTCAGGAAGTGACATCACTCCAAAGACATGCATAAAACTACTAGGCGTCAATCTGGACGCTGATTTTTCCCTTAAAACTCAAGTGAACAGAACTGTAAGCACGGGGTTCTTTCAATTAAGGCAAATTAAAGCAGTACGGAGAAACTTGACCACAGAGGCAACTAAATTACTAGTCAATTCGTATGTTGTTTCACGTCTAGATTATTGCAACGGAATATATGCTAGTCTCCCAAAATATCAAATCAACAAATTACAATCTGTTTTCAACGCTGCGGCAAGGCTCATCACCGGCGCGGCGTATCTAAATATTCCCATATTTCTGAGCATCTCAAAAATCTTCACTGGCTCAAGTGCCCCGAGAGAATCCAGTTTAAGCTCTGCTGGATGGTATTCAAGTCTCTTAACGGAATGGCTCCGACTTACTTATCGGAAATGTGTATTCCAGAAAATTCCAATTCTCGACAATCAACCCTCAGGTCAGCAGCAACATCAGCGATTGGAAGGTTGAAGGAACCAAAGCGCACACCAGATACTAAATTCGGTGAGCGTGCTTTCGGAGTGTCGGGACCTAAAGCCTGGAATGGACTGCCACACGAGTTAAGAATGATCACAGATTCAGCGCAATTTAGAGCTAAACTTAAAACTCATCTTTTCAGACAGTCGTATCAATAAGTTAAAAAAAACTTTCACCTTCGCCTTCACGGCTCGCAACATTGTAAATAACTAAGTGTGTAAAAGCAAATTCTTAAAATTCTCCAGACTTTAAAAATAAATATTAACTCAACTTTGGCATTAATCTTCTGTTAAATATAAATATAAATGTAAAACTCATGCAATGTCCAGTGTTTTGAATATAATGTCCTCCACGTGCAAAGTCGTATCTTCCCCATAGCATAAGCATAAACTTTCTAATAAAGTGTGTTTTGTCGGAAGTGTCCTGCAGGTAAGTATGATTCTGTATCTATTTGAAAATAATAAAATTAGATAGAGCCTAGGATTTATAATAAATTGTAAAGCGCCCTTGAGGTGATTTTTCACAAAAACGGCGCTATACAAATTATCCAATTATTATTATTATTATATCACCACGGGAGGGGGGGTTTAAAAGTTGCTAAAAACATCACGTGATTAATGGACGACCCCTTAATATGCTATAACTTCCAACTTTCGTCTTTGTTGGGTCAAAATTATTCTTTATAGTAGTAGTAAGGCACAAGAGTCAATGTCGATAACTGAAACTGTAAATATCGATTGTTTGTATACACATCACTAAATTCACCCCATGCCGTCCAATAGTAAAAACAATTAAAGTGTTTCGAATGGGGGAGTTCTAAAAAAAGTACCTACTTACTTTAGTAGTTATGTAAACTACATAAAATTTAACATGGCTACAAAGTATTTATGTGGGGTGTGTTGTGTCGCGGATGTATTTATATTATGCACGTTAAACAAAGTGCATTAGATACACCTACATATTTCATTTGATTAGTTTGGTGTCAAAAGGGAGATTGGACGGAGCACTTTTGTGAAATGGAGATTCAACATTGGTATATTGTTTATTCATAAGATAGGCAGAAGAGATGGAAAGACACCCGGCGCCGTCCATGAATAATAATAATCAACAGAAGGGTTAACCCCATCAATGGTTATAAAAATAGGGAGTGGATTAATATGCAGTAAAACCTTGAAAATGTGCATAGAGACATGCCGCAAAATGTGGAACAAAATACATTAAAAACCGTATAGTTATCAGAGCCAAATAATTCCCAACCATCCTCTGCCACACCTCCTTCTCTTTCAGTCTCTCAACATATCAAAATTGGGGACGCCATAATCCCACTGAATCCGACAGCAAAAACTATCCACAAAACCATTTTGACGTAGAGGAAGACAGGGATAACGGAGCGCCATAAAACAATTCAGTATTGACATCCTCCGGCTTCATCCACTTTATACACATTTTTCTGTTACTCCAAGACAAGAATCAAGTATTAGATTTATATTTTATTTATTGTTTGAACACTTTTACAGAGTGTTAACACATTAGTGAAATTGCCATTGGGTAATATGGATACTAACACCCCAATTACAAATGTTCACAGCATGCGAAAATCAAGATAAACGTAAAATCTAATAAGACACATCTAATAGCGGAAAATTCATAACAAGACATATCTAACTGCGGAAAATTCATTATAAGATACACATAACAGCGGAAAGTTCACAATAAGATACACCTAACGGCAAAAAAAATCATAATAAGACACAACTAACAGCGGAAAATTCACAAAAAGACACATCTAATGGCGGGACACTCACAATAAGACATATACAATGGCGGGAAATTCATAATAAGACACATCTAATGGGGGGAATTCACAATAAAGCCCATCCAATGGTTGGAAATTTATAATAAGACACGTCTAACGGCGGGAAAGTCACACAATAATATGTATAATGGCGGGATATTCACAATAAGACACATCTAACGGCGGAAAATTCATAATAAGACACATCTAATAGCGGGAAAACCACAATAATTATTTTTAAACATGTAATTGGATTTTCGTAGATGCCGTAGAGTAAATACAGAGTCAGTTGAGATGAAAATGATAAAGACATTGAAATGCTGGTGAATTAATTGTGATTACACCTGCTTTACACGCTCAACGACTTTCCTCTGCGAAGTAATTACATTAGTGAACGCTTGACAGTCTGAGAATTGCCACCAACTTCTCTTTCTACTCCTTGGCTCTGAAATTAATCTAGATCTAGATCTAGACGAACATAGTAAATTATAATTAACTAGCTGGTACCCGGCATGCGTTGCAATGCCATTCAAAGAAATAAATTGATTCTCCCTGCATGTTCTTTCCCGTGCGTTCCCGTTCACCTCCCGAGACCCCTTCTTCTCCCGCGTTCCCCTTCCACCTTCCCCTTCCCTCGTCGCCCCCCCCCCACGAAACCCATTTCCCCCGTTCTCCTCCTGGCTTTCCACCCTGCCGTTAAAATATATAAAATACACACATTTTCATTTATACAAATTTCATAACGCCAGAGCTTAACATTATATGCATATGTATAGCCTGTTACCTTCGCGGGCGTGCGCCCAATATATTACCAAAGTTCTATCGGCTGAATGGTATGGCAGCGCATAAAATACAAACAAACAAATATTTTTATATATAAGATGTTTAAAACCATTTACTCCAAAAAGTACGCTCTGAGGAAAATAATTTCCCTTCAGGGACCATGTCATCTTTGGGGATGCTGTGTGGAGGGTTTTTGAGGACAGTAAAGAGTGATCTTGGGTCCTGAAGAGAGTCAAGTTGTAATATACTAGAGGACTTCAGTCCATTTTTTTAATTTTTTTAATGAATAATGAGGGTTTTTGAGACAGTAAAGAGAGATCTTGGGTCCTGAAGAGAGTCAAGTTGTAATATAATGGAGAACTCCAGTCCAATTTTTTATTTTTTTAATGAATATGACCTTCTAACTTAAATAACTGCATATTTTATTTTTATTTTTAGAGTTAATTTTAATAGTTAAAATAATTGTCAAAATTTAATTTTTCAAGATCCCCCGAAAATCACCGAATGTATAGTGAATCGTGTGACGTCATCACTCCTGAAAAGTTACTAAAGGCAGCTGATCAACTGCCGCCGTTTTGAAATTCGGTGTTCGAAGTATTCTCCCTAGAAGTAGCATTACAATTTTTTTTTGTGTATTAGTTTTTGAATATTTTCAATAATAGAGATAAACTAACAAGAGATACCTTTAATTTTTTAAACATTATTTAGGCCTAAATAATGTTTCAATAAACACAACTAAATCTCTATAAACAGCATGCAAATAAACGAATAAATTAATACGATGGCTTGTGTCATACCTACATTCCCATACAATGACTTTACGCCGACGTCACGACACGAGGAACAGTGACGTCACCGTTAAACATTTTAATAATACCAACATGACGGCGTGTTTCTAAGACCCGATGAAAAATGGACTTTTTAATATTTTTTTTAAAAACTCTGCGTTTTATATTATTAAATAAAACTTATTTATTCAGAATCAGAGTTTATTGGTCTATATGAACATATTTTTTTAAAGCCATAATATTTTTCACTGGAGTTTCTTATTGCACAATTCATATCTGACATAGAAATATGTACCTACATCAATAAATCGCTATATCTACATAGAATTAATATCTTTAGACCTATATGTAGAATTTAGAACGATGGAGTTTATACCAATCACTCATAATAAAAAACATTAATTGCTTGAGGTAAAAATTCTTTCAATTTTAAAGGCGGGTATGGGAACCGCCGCCCCGGGAACCATTTATTAGATAACCCTCTGCCATAGGTCACCCCAAATGGTTAGATACGTTTGGGGACTTAGCAGGGGTGCCCAGGTTCATGGGATGGTCTTGACGGTCTGCCTATGCATCTGCCCACCAGCTGCGTGGCAGGCCGGATCGGGAGAGACTGGTTTAGAGGGAGACCTTTTGACCTCTCCAGCAGGATTCTCTCGGAATATCACCTTGCACCACAGTGATGGATTCATTTCAATTTGGGAGGCGGGTATGGGTACCGCCGCCCCGGGAACCATTTATTGGACACCCAACACCCCTGCCACAGGTCACTCCAAGTGGTTCGCTACGTTTGGTGGCGAATATGTATGCCCAACGCCCAACCACTGCGTGGCGGACTAGATCGGAGGAGACTGATTGAGGGAGGCCTTTTGACCTCTCAAGCCGGATTCTCCCGACCCTTCGCCTCGCACCGCAGTGTGAGGAATAGATTCATACGTCCGTCACTCCTGGCCACACTGACCCCCAGATTCTTACCCACCCCTCATACCTTTTTCCTTCCCATATCTTCTTCTCCTTCCTTTCCCTTAAAAAACCCTCCACTCAGCATTCTCAAAGATGACATACCTAGACCCCTAGGTAAATTGTTTTCCTCGGTGTCTCCTGTGTGGAGTTAAAGTAAAAAAAAAAAAAAAAAAACATTCGTCACTCCGGGGGACGCTGACCCCCAGATTCCTACACACCCCTCATACCTACCTTTTTTCTTTCCAGAACTTCATTTCGTTCCTTTCCTCCAAAGATCTCACCTCTTTCCCACTTAAATCCTCTTTTGAACATTTTCCCACTTAACCGATCTTTCCCTGCTAATGACTTTGAAATCCCTAATTTTAATAAACTTCCCCCACTCTTACCCCTTTCCTTCCTACAATATGTGAACAATGTATAATTTTTAAGTTTAGTATACACATTTGACCCTGATGATGTGAACATCGTTCACGAAACATGTTGATTGTATGTAAATAAAAGTGATGTAAACAAAGTTATTTGTATTTTCATTAAAATAAAAAATGCTATCACAAAGTGAAAACCTTTCCGAAGAATTTTCTTCAAAAAGTTAATTGTTTTCTCCTGAATTATTTTCCTCGGGACCTCCTATGTGGAGCCAATATAAAAAAATTAAAGATTAGGGAACGTACCCATACTAAGTGACCAACTTTTTGCAATTTTTAACCCCCCCCCCCCCCCCCCCCCCCCGGTGACCAAAAACCTAAGCCCGCCGCCGCTCATTTGTACCAAGCGTGACATTTTGAAGACCCCCCCTAAACGTGTCACGTAGTATAGGTACGTTCCCTTAGGTACCTACCTACAATATAAAATATTATCATGATATCATAAATATTGTCCTTGAGATGATTGAAAATTTGAGACGGATCACAGAATTTTGAATTGGTCAATTTATATTTACATGAAATAAAATTTCTTTCCGATAAATGTACAAATCAATCAAATAGGTGATATCGTGTTGAAAATTGCAACAAATATTGAAGTACTTTTAGATAACGTAAAAATAAAACGCCACACCTTCTAACAGTTTGATAATATCATCAAAATAACTAAATAATCTATAAAAGCAGCATATCGGAGTGGAATTCTCAGTATCGCCCTGGCGAAAGACCACCATTCAGAATCAAAACGTTGCTTGAAAAGGCTATAGCCGTGTTTAGTGATCAGATCTGAATAGCCAGATATTTCACTAGCTATCTCTTCCCTTTGTCCTTCCCCTACCAATCTACTTTCAGTCTGACAGCATATCCCCAATAATTGGGGATGCCATAGTTTCACAGGCTTCGGACAGGTGGGACTCTTACACGGTATTAGCATAAATTTAAAAAAAAAATCTATATTGGAAGTAATTTAAAATTGGCGCCATTTGTTAACTTTTTAAAAATTGAATTTGAATACCACACAAGAGTCCCAACTGGGGCCAGTGAGACTACGGCTCTGTCGCGGATCGGGAGGTTGGGGGAAAGAGGAAGAATCTATTTAGGTCCGGTCACCAAACATAGCAAAAGTCGTTTCGAGCAAGGTTCCGATTCCGAATGGTGGATTTTCACCAGGACAAAACTGAGAGTACCTATCTACCTTATATCAGTAATAATTAAAATTGCGCTGAAAATATTGCAAAATAATAGTTATTTCCTACCCACGAGCGAAACGTTTTAAAAATGAATTATTAGGTAAACTTAATAACTTATTATAATTATAAAAACAGTGTTAGTACTTAATTGATCGTATTATTTATTGTAATTATTGCAATTCAAAACCTTTCCCGGCGAATTTCACGCAATTTTGACATGCAATATTTTTGCGCACACCAAAACAAAAGGACCTCTTGGTAAAACTTACGTTTGTTTATAATGTGTAAATTTTATTGAATCGTGTTTTGAAAACAAGAGAATTGAAATGATGGCAATAATAATTATAATATCGTAAATGGAGTTCTTACCTTCATATCACTGATAATCTGCTGGAATAGATTCCCGAGGGCGGAATACTCCTTCTCCACTGATGCTCCCTCCATTTTGAGTTTTACCACTTTGTTTACACAGTTATCACTGAAATTATATTCACAAATACACGTCGAAAACACAGCTCGGAATCATTATCAACACCATTACCGCGCACGGTGTTAAAATACAAACAAACTGCGACCATTTCTAGAATATAAAATATCCACATAGAGAAAAATACACATGACAATAAGGAAGCTCTCAGAAAGACTATAAACAACATGAGGCTTTATTTTTACTAATGCCATCTAGCAGAGAAAATGAGAACTAGCAAACTATGAATTGACAAATCAACTAATTTTGTGAGAAAATTTGGTAGTTTTCATTCGTGCCGCTAGGATCGCAACTTTTCAAAATATTAGTTTTACGAAAGGGCTTCCCGTTTTGACAAGTACAGAATTTGCTCAATTTCACGATCTAGCCAACAATAAATTATTATTATAAATGAAACTCACGCAATAACGATAAAATTTATAACAAAACTATTATTCTAGTTCAACTCGTATTATTCAACAGATACCGCTATTTTCACTTTAAAACAATAATACAAAACAAACTCGAATCACACGGTCTGTCATATTATTTGTTCCGTATTCCAAATTCCCACAAAATTTTCGGGAGCGAAATTTTAGATATATAACTAGTTTTCACATTTTGAATGAAGGTTCTTATGCACAAACCTTAAATTTAAAACGTTAATTCACAGAAAGCATTGTGTTTTTAATACAGAAAACGGGTAAATAACACCAGACGCGCCGAATGTAGATCAAACATAAAACGAACGACACCGACAACAAGCGACAAGCGACCGCTAACGAGCAGAACATAAATATACTAACCCCAGGGGGGTATAACTCCGATCCAAATTTTCAACCAAGACCAAAGATAGATAATATCTATGACTGTGTGACGACAAGGTCTCTCGACCAATGGGAAAACTTTGAATTTCTATGGAAAAGCTTTTGACAGCTGGGTGAAATAATATATCAAAATGGTTGCTCTCAACGGTTTATTTACATGCGACGCGAATTCAAAATTTGCTTCCTAAACAAGTAAAATAGGCGCGATGTGAATTTAGCAGCCTTGAATAGGTTGATTATCCGATTTTGAGAACTCGTGCATCTGTTTGTGGCTACTAGTATCGCAATACGTCTCATTTCGCGATATAATGATGCTCGTGAAAACCATTATAACCTCTGCAGGTACAAATATTTATATGAAACATTTCTGCATGTATCTTGTTTTGTTTTTATCTGTCGGTCTGTCTTGATGTATCTCATGAGATATTTTCTTTAATATTTTCAGCTCGAAACACCAAATCCTACCCTTACAGCTGACAGGCCGGTGGCCTGGTGGAGATTACTGGTGTCATTCCCCTAGAGTAGAGAGCACGTTCCACGAGCGACGGCCTGCACCTACAGGTCTCAGAGTTTGTTTGCATTTTACCTTATTATAATATTACATATAAACGCATTAATTTAGCACCTTTGATGACATATGATTGTTTGTTGTAGATATTGCAGTAGGACAGTAACGTTGTGATGTCATGTCAGGAGATGGGGGCTGACGTGTTCCACCACTCTCTTGCACCGCTGTTCTTGAGAGGACATAAGAAGGAGGAAGAGTACTCCATGGACTGGATCAGGATGCAACAGGAGCAATATATTCTCAGTACGCTTAGCTTTTCTAAATTTGTTCTATTTTTATCATTAAATAGAGTATGAACACATTGTGCAATATAGTTGTGAACTTGGAGCAGGTAGATGAATTTGTATATCGTGGTAAGTAAGTGTATGAGAGACGGGAAGGCTGATAGAGATATTGAAAGAAGGGTAAATGTAAGTAATTATATTAATAAAGGACTGAATGCCATTGGCGCTAACAAAAAACTGTCTAAAGAAGCGAAACTAGCAGTCCGCAACGGAATGCTGGTATCTACCCTGATGTATGGCAGTGAGGCATGGAACTGGCAGAGGAAAGTGGACTGAATGTCCTGTATATTTTCTGCCCGTACAGAGTATAAATAAAATAATATATGTACATTTTATATGCAGCAAAGCGTTCATTGGTCAAATCGTTGTACATATAGTTTCATATCGATGATCGATGAACCGGTGGATGCAAGTTTTAGCTATAAGTTGTTATAATGGATTGTCTACTTTGTAGTTGGAATTAGATTGTAGAAATATAAGTCTGTGCAGAGCACCTTTGAGGTAACTTTTTACAAAAATGGCGCTATACAAATCATCCAAATATTATTATTATTTATGATCAAGCAATGCAATGCAAGGCTGATCATAATGAGTAAGATTAAGAAAGGGACCCTCAGATGGTGTGGCATGTAGAGCGAATGAACGAAGCGTGGGGTGTAAGTAGAATATATGACACAGATGTGAGTGGTAGATGAAGTCAGGGACGCCAGAGGAAAACCTGACACGATCAAGGGAATCCGATACTTGCGTCGGGCCACGTCAAGAGTCAGAAATAGTATGTATGAGTCGATGTGCGAGTGTGAATGAGGCAAAGAGTGTGTGCCAAGACCGAGTTGTTTGACGGTCCGTCCTATCGGCCTACCCCTGCGGGGAAACGGCGTGATGTTGTTAGTTTTTCTTGTATTTACTGTTTTTAATAAAATACTAAAATGTTTAACAGAGTTTTTCATTTTTCTGTTGTAACCAGAGAAATGTCAAAGTCGATACTATCGTAGGAACGCTAAATCTTATTTGAAATTGTTCTTCCCCTTTTGAAGGGATTGAAATTTCAAGTAATTTTAGGTTATTTTTACGACAGTTGGTTTCTTCATAGGGCAACGGGTTTCAATCTGATAAAGCTCTGTCCGGAGAAAATGAGCCGTAAAGAAAAGTAAGCTCATTTTCTTAAGGCAGTAATCTGTCGGATGCAGCTCTGTTGCCCTGGGGAACATTTTGACATTTTTTTTATTTTTAAAATAATATTTTTGGCTAATAAATTGGGTAGGTACTGAAAGATAATTATATTGTCCATGGTCGAGCCTTTTATTTTGTTTCCTCCATCCTTGTCTATGGTATGTGTGACGACAAAGTCTCGAATCGAATAAAAAGTCGTTAAATATAGGTATGTATATGGTCAAATAGCGTTGACACTTGGTCCATACAAAAAGCCCCGAGTTATCAATCTAATGACTGGTTTATTTATGACTAACCCCTAGATCGATCACTTGGGGCTTTTTCCTCCTAGCGGTTTCGTCACCAACTTAACCCCCCTCGCCCTTCCCGCACTTGCCAGCACTAATAGACTAAAGATAGAGGAAACTTATTTGTCTACCATAGACAATATAACCGCTCTCGACCTACTTCACTAGCCCAATAAATTATTTAAGAACAAAATTATTGGAATCAGAAAATGTTACATTAGACAAATGAAACACTCTGAGAACATCTTTAAATATGTTTATTTTCAGTAAAGACAATTGATAATAAATAACACATAAGACAATTGATAATAAAACATAACACAAAAACTAAGGTCTCCTAACCGACCTAACCTCAAATTAATTTACGGACGAATGCTGAATGTTGATGTCCTGGTACTGGTTCTCATCCTGGTCATCTTGTAGATACTCCACTGACCAGCTCTCTTCACCTTCACCGTCAGACTCCCATTTGACATCGGAAATGTCTCCTTCCAGTGCAATAGTTATTTCTTCATGTGACAAACCTCTAACAGCCATCTATAAAAATGATAACAATAAGTTACATATAGTCTACCGGAAAACATTAAAATAAATTAATACATCTTGAAAGAATCAAATTAAAATACGTAAAACAATACAAAAGGCCAAAACAAGAAGATCTCCATTAAACACATCCACCAATGCGCCATCACAGGATCATGAACGTTTTTAGCGAAAACAAAATGAAAAAGCAATGTTTTTGAATGGAAATCATATTTATCGATCAGATTAAACATCTGCATACAGTATAATAATTATTTTCAACAGAAAAATGCTATATTTTACCTTTTAATGTTATGCAGAAAACCAAGATGTCAAACCGTTTTGTCCAAGACGCCATTTCCAAATATTTTGTGTTGCCAGTACGCGATTTGTTATATACCTTATAAAACATATCTTTCTCAAGCGATACGCAAAATACGGGGCTGTTTGTTTCATAAAATCAAGAGATTTTAATTTTCATCCATCAAATGACCTGACGACCTCCGTAGTCCAGTGGGTAAGACTCTTGACTCACGATCCGGAGATTGGGGTTCGAACCCGGCATGCGTAAGTAAATTTTATTTGATTAATTTGTGTTATTTCACAATTAATTCATATAAAATAATATATATTATAGTATATTTACGGCATGTTCCAGAGTGGAAGATACTATCAGTATCGCCCTGGTGTAAGACCACCATTCAGAATTGAAATGTTGCTTGAAAATGGCTTTAGCCGTGTTTGGTGACCAGATCTGAATAGCCAGGTACTTCCCAACCCTCCTCTTCCCCACCTCCTTCCCCTCCTCACTACCTTCAGCCTCACAACATACCTAATTTGGGGAATGCCATAGTCTCACTGGCTTCAGACGGAGCAGTTGAGATTCTTGTACGGTATTTACAGTAAAAAAAAAAAATCATTTTCTTCAAGATCTTGTGATATATTTAGAAAATCAAAACCAAAACACATTGAAGCTGTATGGATCAGGTGTTCTCGGAAATTAAAAAAAAAAATTCTACAACTTCAAGAGTTCACCAATTTTTCCATTTGTGAAGGCACAAGTCGTTTCAGCAAGTTTTTGTACAATAAAAATAAATCCTCAAATAAGAAGTGTGCGAGTGCTCCGTGTATACGATGTAATAAAAATTTAAAAAAATATATGGAATCACAAAACCCCCAAAAATACCACAAAAAATACTCCAAAACACCTATTAAACCAGTAAAAAAATCCCATTCCACTTATTTTACCCCTAAGTTGGCAACCCTGAGCGAGATATGGCGAAAATCAAAATTACAAACCTATCTTTACAGCTCCATCTATGAAACTTTATCTATGGAGTGGCAGCACTTTTACGTCACGGACCACGGTTGAAAAATTTGAACGAAGTTATACGCCCCTGGAGCAGAATAACAACAGAAACAGAATAACCAACCTGCCGACCACAGAATGAAAACAGAGTGCGATAGTGCGATCAGGAAGGCCAACTTGCCGACCACGGATCAAAAACAGAGTAGCCAACCCTAGCACAAAATCTAACATTTTCGACGGCTACCACTGAACTGTTTCTAGCCATGTACGCTGCAATTCATTAACCCTTGAAATGCTGACACGCCCGACCAGTAGCGTAGTGAGGGGGGGGCGGTGGGGGCGGACCGCCCCGGGTGCCACCCGAGGGGGGGTGACACTCGGACGTGGAGAAAAAACTTACGAAAGTGCAAAATTGCCACAAAAAATATTTTACGCTTGAACACTGACAGTTATTTAGCACTATGGCACGTTTGGTCGGGGATTCCAGAAAAATATTTTATTTTTTTTATTTTCTTTCCTAGCTCGAAGTGTTGCTGAGTCGGGAATTTCCCTGAAATATTCCTTGTGTTATTATATTTTCGTAATGTTATTTTTATTGTAAACGTAAACTCGTGGAGCGAATTGTTATCCATTGACTGACTTGAATTAGTGAAAAAGTTGTTGTTCTATTAGCGTTTTTATTAGTGCTGAAAGATCATTTTAAAAAAACAATGTAGGTGGATTTGATAGTTCACTTTTCTAATACACACAAAACTTGCAATTACACCAGAATCGATCGATAACTGATTGAAGAAAAATGATCAATTATCTGTATGTTTTTTCTGTATTATATTGTTTTGTGTACATGAATAAATACAAGGAATAATAAAAAATTTGGAGATATTAAGAAAACGTATTTTATGAATTCGAAATATGCGTTTTGAATTCGTTGACGTAGCACTATTTACACCGATTACCAAGTCAACTGCCGATAGTATTTACACCAAACGATTATACAATGGGGTAGTTTCGCAAGCTAAGGTAATTCGCCTACCAAATAATGTAAGAGCACCCTCAGATTTCGATCAGTTGTCGATTCTTTGGATAAGAGGTCACCTTCGCATTACTAGCGCTTTAAATCATAATACCTTAATTATTTTATCCAATAGCTTGGGTATTATCCAACATCTAGTTTGTAAAAAAAAAGATACTGTATATTTTTAATAATTTAATTATATGTATAATTATAATCGATAAACTAGTAATCATAAAATCAGATTTTTGTCTTAGTCCTAATTTTGAAAAATAAAAAGTTTTTTGATTGGCGACGTTACGTGAGTATGGCGTCTTGACGGTGTATTCATTCGTTGACCCGGCCTATACTGATCTCACATTTTTCCAGATTTAAGTTAAGAGTCAGTCTTTGTGAGAATCCAAAAGCTCGAATAAAAGTTACACACGGAACAAGCAAATGGTTTTCTTTCGAATTTTGGAGCGTACGGTGTGCAACTCAAATTTTAACCACATCTCAACACTGGTTTTAAGAATGAATCTGTATTCGGTAACTCATTTTAATTAAAACTACACCCGTAGCATGAAAATGGATTTCCTCCGATATTTGCAGCACTCAGTCTGAAACTTTCATATCTTGCAACTCGGCGAAATCTCGCAATAGTGGAACTCGGGAATGGTTTCCTTCGAAATGGGTCCGCAGATGAACAGAGTTTCAAATGAAATTTCAAAGATGAAATTTCAAAATTTCAATTTCAAATTTCATTTTCGAGTTCCACGTGCAATATTTGAAAGTTGCAGACTATATGTGCATTAATAATAATAATAATAATTTTTATTTTAGTAATTTGTACATTGAAGTTTACAAATTTCTAATTGATTAAAATATTTCATATTCACTATATTTTTTCAAGTTTTATGTAGCTCCTACAATACATCTTGAACTTTCCAATTGGTGTGGACTTTAAAGTTTCTGGTAGTGTGTTATACAACTTCATTCCCTTGTACAGTAGACTGTTCTGCGTATTCGCTTTGTCCTTTTTTGTAGCCTAATTTCCTTGCACGTCCTTGTGTTATATCTGTGAATGTCTTTATTGGATACAATTTTATTTGAGAAGTATTTTGGTAACGTGTTGTTCAATATTTTGTGGATAAATACCATCGTGTTCAAGGTCAGCATCTGTTTCACGGTCAACGAATTTAGTTCCTTTAACATTTTAATTATTTTTGAAAATCTGTTTCGTCGGAGAATTATTCTCATAGCCCTGTTTTGGAGAATTTGTAACTTATTTTGTTCTCTTTCGTTACATAGGAAAAGTATACTTGAGCAGTAGTTGTAGTGTGGAGCAATAATTGAATTGCATGGTGATTGCAGTTTTTCTAGAAATTTTTGGCCGAATTCTTCCAAAAAAAGATATCTTTTTGCCATTTTTCTTTTGGGTGTATTTAGCATGTCTATTGAAGTTTAGTTTGGAATCTAATATAACTCCTAAGTATTTCATTTCAGTAACATTTTCAATAAGTTCACCATCAATTTTAATTTTGCTTTCACTGGATGTCTTCTTGTATCCGATCACCATACATTTTGTTTTTTTTTTGTATTTAATTTAAGCTTATTTATTTTTAGCCATCTTGATACATCATTTAGTTCATTATTTAAAATGTGTATTAGTTCTTCATAGTTATCTCCAATTAAGTATATTAGTGTATCATCGGCAAAAAGTCGTACTTTGCATTTTGAAAATATTTTCACCATGTCATTAATATAGAGTATGAACAATAGAGGTCCAAGGACCGATCCCTGTGGTACTCCTAACTTATTTTCCATTGGTTTTGAAAATTGATTATTTATTTTTGTTACCTGCTTTCTGTCTCTCAAATACTCTTGTATTAATTTAATGGCTACAGATGAGAAACCAATTTCTTTAAGCTTTCTTATTAGTATGTCTCGGTCTATAGTTTCGAATGCCCTTTGAAAATCCAAAAATATTGCTAAGATAAATTTATTATTATTCATTCCTTCCTTCCATTCTTCGACAATTACGTTTAATGCTGTTTCACATGAGTTATTAGATCTGAACCCTGATAATAATAATTAAAGATAAGGACCTACACCTTTACTATTTGACAATTGAAATTTTATCGTTACACTCAGAACACAAAACTGGTTTTAACTTAAATATGGGTTGTTAAAATGATGTTTTAATGCCAGCAAATGATTTTTTTCAGAATTTTGCAGCATATTAGAATCGAAGACTCCACTCGGAACTCTGTTATTTATAGCTCTATGGCTCGGTCGGTCGGGATTCCCAAAAAATTTCTTATTTTGTTCACACAATTGACTAGCTAGTAATGTTTTTATATTTAAGGAGGTCGAAATTTGCGTTTTAAATTTCTCAAAGTAAACTTTAATGGGGGGGGGGGGGTGACACCACGTTTTCCGCCCCGGGTGCCACCCATGCTAGCTACGCCACTGCGCCCGACGGTTCGTCGCGTCGTGCTGAAAGAACCGAAAAAATACATTTAGAACGTGAGAATGGTTGTCTTTTAAATCTTTAAAAATAAAATTAAATGTAATAATAAAATTTCAATAAAACATTCTTAAATCATCTTCATGTTCCTTGTGTAATTTAAAGAAACTACTACTATTTAATACAATTTAACCAGTAGGACTCGTACGCAGATTCTTTCCTAAGTTAACACCAGCTTTGAATTCAGAATCCACGAAAAAATTCCAGTTACGGATTTATGTGCTAAAGCATTTCGAAAGAAACCATTCTCATGTTCTATGTGCAATTATACCTGAGTCATAGGTACGCCATATTACATATTATATTTGTTAGTTGGTAGCTTGAAAACAAGCTAATGGGTCCAAGTGGTTAAATTAAAACTAGTTTTGTTTCACGAACTCCGGGTAAAATCAATAGGGGTCTAAAATTCTAATGTACTGCACAATTCTGAGGAAAACCTTATTCCGCGTGAAACCGTAATTAAAACCTGTTTCTGCTGACACATTTCGAAGCAAACCACTCTTGAGTTCCAAGTGCAATGTATTAAGTTGCAGACTACGTTTTGCAAAGATCGGAGGAAAACCATTTTCGTGCACTGAGTGCAATAATAATTAAAGCCGGGGACTTGCACAAAGATTCACTCAAGCTAAAACCATTTTTGTGTTTCAAATGCACATTAAAATACCAGTTGAGATTTCATCTGCTGATGAATTTCGTATGAAACCGTTCTTATATTTTGAGTGGAGTATAAAATTCTAGTTGCATATGATACACCATTAAGAATCGAAGAAAAATCATTTTCATGTTTTGGGTGTAGTTTTATTAAAACGGGCTCCTTTTTACAGATTCCCTTTTAAATTGGAATCAGTTTTATGTTCAGAATGTTACGATAAATAATCAGTAGTTGTGGATTCATGGAAGGAAATAAATAATCATCGTGCTTCGAGATAAGCTACAAATTCGAATTGCACACTCAAGCGAAAAAAACATTTTTAATGCCATTACATATTAACATCTGCCCGCCGTCCCCTCTTACCCCGCAAATGCACAAAAGTTGTGGATGCGCAGCGACGCGAAAGCAAATATTATTATGAAGTAAAAAGGTCTGAATCTTTTTCCTGTTTTTCCATTCCTGTACGTGATTTGTATGTCTATGGTCACGGTTGGTCGGGTTGGTATGAATGTGTAGCACCATAGACATAAGACATAAAGCAACATAAAGGAACTAATTTCTTGTTTGTGTTTACATGAAGTTCCCGCCGTGCAACAGTTTTAGCTGGCTGTCACATTTCACATTGTCCAGATTATCACATAACGAATGGCGAAAACAAATAGTAAAGGCCGTGGACACACGCCGGGATCCATCTACAGGATCGCTCTGGAGAATTTCGTGTAAGTGAAACCTATTTTAATTATTAATTCACGGTTTTGCTAGTTGTGTACGCTTTTTAAATTTTTCATTTTTAGTTTGTTGTTTCTTCGTCATTATTTTAGTTTTCATGTTTAATACAATAAATTATCATATTATCTTCTTATAGAAGCTCAGTTATCACCGTACTAGATAATAAAATCTGTCTTTGGTCCTCGTTACACAAATTTCATGGGTTTTTGCGAACCCATATCTCGTTTTTAAATTTCTTTTGTTAAATTAGTTTCAACTGTTTTTATAGCATTTTGAACTGTTTTGGCTGTATTAGTTCTGTTGTCTTAGGACTAGGTTGATAAACTATAAGTCTGAGAATAGCAATTTGGTTTTTAAGTACTATAATTGTTATCCTAAATAATTGTTTTCATTAATTTTTGGGGATCGTTGGAAACGGTTAATACGCACTTTTTTTTAAAAATATCTTTTGATTCACCTTAATTACATTAAAAGACAACTTTTTGCATTGGGGGAAGCGGAAAATATTTCATTTTAAATTTCGATTACGTAAAATTAAAATTAGCTTTCGTCTTGTGAGATTGTACGCCATTGTGGTTATTATCACTTTGGTATGTTGGTATTCCCGATACACTTGAATGTATAACGAACGGCTAGAAGATTTTGAAGGTACCACGAAATCTGGAAAGGTAAGTACTAAATTATCGGAGTTTTGGGAATAAAATGACGGAAAAAAACATGTTTTTAATTTCGGTACCTAATTATTTTTTATAAATAATACATTCACTTTTGTATCAAAAACCGTGTTACACAAACCTAGCGTAGCCGTTAAACTACTTGAAAACTGGGATGTTTTTCTTGCCTTGACGCGAGTAGGCGTTATAAAGGGGCACTTTCTTTTGTATCACAAACCATGTTACACAAACCTAGCGTAGCCGCTAAACTACTTGAAAACTGGGATGTTTTTTTGCCGTGACGCGAGTAGGCGCTACGAAGGGGGCACTTTCTTTTCTATCACAAACCATGTTACACAAACCTAGCGTAGCCGCTAAACTACTTGAAAACTGGGATGTTTTTTTGCCGTGACGCGAGTCGGCGCTACGAAGGGGGCACTTTCTTTTCTATCACAAACCATGTTACACAAACCTAGCGTAGCCGCTAAACTACTTGAAAACTGGGATGTTTTTTTGCCGTGACGCGAGTAGGCGCTACGAAGGGGGCACTTTCTTTTCTATCACAAACCATGTTACACAAACCTAGCGTAGCCGCTAAACTACTTGAAAACTGGGATGTTTTTTTGCCGTGACGCGAGTGGGCGTTATAAAGGGGCACTTTCTTTTGTATCACAAACCATATCACATAAAATTAGCGTACGTAGCCGCTCAACATCGCAGAAATAGTTGACTTATAAAAATAAAATTTTACAGTAAAAATAAATTTAAACTAATAAATTTTAATCAACGCACGCAATACATGTGTGTTAGGTAAGTACCTACTAATTAGGCGGAATTTCAGTTTTATAACATTAAAAAACTCCCGCGCGATTTTGTCTCTAGCCGTTGGTTTTACGAGCCGAATTCCCATGAAGTCTGCTACGATTTGCTCTAGCATCTTTTCGTATAGTAACAAGAATACCAACATAACAAAAAATGACATTTGAAAATAATGTTTGAAAATGGACGGTCTCGTTTCACAGAATGAAAGCTAATTTTAATTTTACGTAATCGAAATTTAGAATGAAATATTTTCCACTTCCCCCAATGCAAATAGTTGTCTTTTGATGTAATTAAGGTGAATCAAAAGATATTTTCAAAAAAAAGTGCGTATTAACCGTTTCCAACGATCCCCAAAGTTTACCCTTTATTTTTATAAACATCTGCCTTATTTTAGCATCTTTTAGGTTATTTTTGTAAAGAATTCTTTCTTGTATCTTTGCAGCACTTTTCGTCAGGTTGAAGTATTTCCTGGAGCATCATTGAATCTGATAATTGGTCCAAATGGAACGGGAAAGTCTACTTTTGTTTGTGCCATTGTGCTGGGATTGGGCGGCAAGACAAGCGTCATTGGACGAGCTAAGACGGTACTTATTCACTATTATTATAGTTTATTTATACACCAAGGAACATGGAGAGCCAGTCTCCTACCATCAATCTGTCCATTCTGGAAAAGCTAGTCATCGTTATGTCTGGCTGACTATTTGCAATATATTATGTGTGTATTCTAAGATACTTTGGACACCAAACTAATAACTGGAACTTGCAGAACCTCATGGCCACTGGTCATCTTCAATATTGAAGGCAGGAGAAGTAGAAGGTTTTTTTAAACTTTATTTATTTATTTACACATATATGGCACAACAAGTACCATTAACATAATGGACATACTTATAAATAGTACAACAACATAAAGAATAACAGCATAAATGTAAGTGAAATTTTAGGAAAAATGGTTAAAAGTAAGGTAATAAGTAGTGAATAAAAGCTAAAATGTATAAAAGTAAATTATAAAGTGTAAAGTATAAAATATATAGTACTAGCTTTTATTAGGTATGTACTCACATGGTATTAGGGGATTGCCACTCTGCCTCCTCCACCTTCCCTCTCCCCACTCCACTCCCCCCACTCCCCTCTCACCTCTCGCATTCCACACATTCATTCCCGATACATTCAGTTTTCAAACTGCTTGCGAGCCACCCATTATAATTTTTTGTACAAATTTTGTAATGCCAGAACTCAACCGTAGTTTTATACAAAATAATGAAAAAAAAAAAAGAATTATCCAATTTGGTGCAGTCGTTCGGATTTATGCGCATACATATATTTCGGTGATTCATTTTTAGAGATACAGTCTGTCAAATAAGAGTAGAAAACATAGGAGGGCGCCACTGTCGTTCAAATGGCAATACTAAAAGTATAATCATGGTGTTAATCCAAAGCTGTGTAACCCACATTTTAATTAAAAAGGCAAACAATTAAAACAAGGCATATATTTTCATTCGACTGATCTCAAATAATCAGAATTGCATATTGCAAATCCCATTTTTTGTCAAACAAATTTATTGCTTTCAGGTTTAGTGCATTTTGTTTACATATTTACGAAGGTGACATCGTAAGTTCTTTCCCTTTTGAATTTTTTCAATATTATTTCGTGAATGTACCTACGTCGCAGTTAAATGCGTAAAGAACATACATGAAGCAGTTATTAATTTTGGCTCACAAATTCTTTTTTATTTTTAAAAATTAAATGAAGACAATACCTATAAGCGAGACTCAATCGAGGGTCTGAAGACGGAGGAATCAGAGTGAGAGATAGATTTTGGAACCTCTGGGAGTCTCCTTTTTTTTTTTTTTTTTGTGGGTATGCCGCACGAGGGACCCAGCTGATCCCGCCTGAGGCCGGTGTGTGGTGTGGGGTGTGTTGTGGGGCTGGGGGTAAGAGACGGGAAGAAGGAGATCTGGTCGCCGGACGCGGCTGGGGCCATTTCGTTCAACGATTTGAGCAAGGCACCGAGGCGATGCTGGGATGTGCACACGAAAACCAATTTTTTTCTTTGTCAACATGTTTTTGGTTCCAGGTTCTTGGGTTTTCGGTTTTTAGGTTTATGGTTTTAGGATTTTACAGAATTTTTGTTTCAGTCAAAAACCTGAGAGATGTTCTTGTCAAGTACACCTTTTATCATTAATTAATTCACTCGTTTATTACACTTCGGGGGAGTGTCATCTATTTTCTTTTGGATTATCTGTTTCGAGTATTCAAGAAAATGATAGAAAATACAAGAAGAAACACGAAGGGCCAAGAACGGTCAAGAAGAACTAAGACGCAGCAAAAATAGACACAAAGAGTAAGAAAAACCAAGAAATCAGGAAGAGGCTAAGAGAAGCAGAAGAGGCAAGAACAGAGTAGAAGAAACACGAAGATACAAGGAAATGGAGGCAAAACCGAGACGAGCCGACAATAGGTGAGAATTTGAAAGAAGGTGCAGTAAAAACAAAAATGAGTGAAGAAAACCTGAGAAGAAGCAAATATTAGACGAAAAGAGACAAGAAATAGCAAGCAGTACCGAAAATATCCAAGAGACAAGAGAATAGAGCCGAGAAGATCCAAGAAGAAGCAAGAAGAGCTAAAAAGAGGCAAAAAGAGACAAGAACATCCAAGAAGGAGCAAGAAAATGCGAGAACATTCAAGAAGAGACAAGTAGAGACAAGATTAAGACAAGCAGAGGCCAGAAGAGATAAGAAGAGATGATAAGAGACAAGAAGAAGCAAGAAGAGACAAGAAGAAGACCATTAGAGGCAAGGTGAGCCGAGAGGAGACGAGTAGATTCCAAAAGAGACGAGAAGAAACAAGAAAAGCGAGAAGAGACGAGAAGAGCCAAGCAGAGCCAAGAAGAGTTCAGAAGACCCAAGAAGATAGCAGAGGCAAGAAGAGACGCAAATTTCAAGAAGAAGCAAGAAGAAACAATCCGAGAAGAGACGAGGAAATCCCAAAAGAGACAAGAAGAAATAAGAAAAAGTAAGAAGAGACAAAGAAAGCTAAAAAGAGGCAAGCAGAGCCAAAAACAGTCAATTAGATCCAAGAAGATACAAGAAGAAACAAGAAGATCTAAGAGCCGAGAAGAGGCAAGAAGAATATATATAACGCTCAATCCATTCCTTTATTCCTGCCCTTCCTAAATTCCAATATTGGCTTATTAGGTTGCCAAGTATACCGGTCGATTAAACTCCAACCTCCTTCCTATCCTCAGAGCACGTGTTCCAAGTCCTAACAAACTAGTGCCCCCTGGTGTACCGGTCAGGATGTGACAGGACAGGACAGGAGTGCTCCTGACCGGGACAGGAGTGCTCCTGGCTGGGGTGGTACAATTGTATCGCATCGTATAGTATTTCACGGAAACTGGAAGATTCAGGAGGAAGAAATCGGATTATTTGATTATTTCAGAAGCCATTACCACTGGGTAAAAGTAATGAGAAAGTGAATGGGTGAGAGTGGGGTGGGGTTGCGTGGCGGAACAAAGTGGCTAGTTCCAATCCGAAGCTAGATCCAAGAAGAGTACAGAAGAGCCAAGAATGAGCGGTAAGAAGTAAGAAGACTCAAAAAGAGTCAAGAAGAACCAAGAGGAGAAAAGGCGAGTACAGAAGAGCCAATGGAGACAAGGCGTGCGGAAGGGGCTCCAGGGGGGGTGGGGGGGGGAGATGTAAGAAGAGTCACGAGTCACTAGAAGAGACAAGTAGAGATAAGAAGAGACAAGAAGAACCAAGAAGAGACGAGAATATCCCGGAAGAGACGAGAAGACTCAAGAAGAAGAAAGAAGAAGCAAGAAGAGACAAGAAAAGCCAAGAAGAGCCGAGAAGAGCCGAGAAGATTCAAGAAGAGGCAAGAAGAAGCAAGAAGATCCAAGAAGAGACAACAAAAGCCAAAGCGGCAAGAAGAACCAAGAAAGGCAAGAAGAGACAAGAAGAAGCAAGAAAAAAAAAGAGAAGATCCATGAAAATGCAAGTGACAAGAAGAGTCAAGAAGATTCAAAAGAGCCGAGAAGAGGCAAGAAGAAGGAAGATACATAGAAAGGGGGGAAAAAACAACGCTCAATCCGTTCCTTTATTCCTGCCCATCCTTAATTCCAATATTGGCTTATTAGGTTGCCATATATACCGGTCGATTAAACTCCAACCTCCTTCCCATCCTCAGAGCATGTGTTCCAGTCCTAACAAATCAGTGCCCCCTGGTGTACCGGTCTCACCGGGACAGGAGTACTCCTGGCTGGGGTGGTACAATCGTATCGTATCGTAACATGATGAAGAATAGCGATATTGTAATAAAATATAAAGCACACTTTATAAATTGCTCACATTTATTTAATATTAGCTAAAGTACGTACTAGCGTTGTACAGGCTTTAGATCATGTCTCTAATTTTAGATCTGAATATATTTAACTCATTCAGATCTAAAATAATGTAACTAAACACACCATTAATTATTCTTCCTTTCTACCTACTGTTAAATTCAAATTTGTGTTAAATTAAATGGAAGCCAATCACTTTGTAGAACACAATTTAATCAAATTTATGTCATTAAGTAGGTACCTTAACAAAAGTGCTTCCTCGATTTAATTTTTTTTTAGGAACAAAAAAATGTTTTTTTAAATGTGTATACGGTGTTCTGCATTTTTAGTGTGATTGCACTTTAAAAGAATATTTGACAGGTAAATTAGTGTTGCCAGCCAACAAATTTTGTAGTTCAATTTATATTTTCTACTCTTATTTGACAGACTCTAGTTATTAAGTACGACGCCAACAAAGCACTCTTTTTAGGGTGAATTGCCTAATTAAAAAAAATAAAAATATATATTTTCCAAGGCGACAATTGGTTTGCTTTTTTCTGATGTTTGCAATAAATCGATTTTGTTAGGGACAGAAAACGTATGATAAATAATTTCATAACGCCAGAACTTACCAATATATATAGCCTAAGTACTCTCAAATAATGTAGCTTACTATTAGTGAAAGAATTTTTAAAATCCATTCAGCAGTTTTTGCGTGAAAGAGTAACAAACATACATCCAGACATCCATACATCCATACAAACTTTCGCCTTTATAATATTAGTAGGATTAAAGTACACCGTATTTATATGTTTGGTGTGTTTCCCGACTATGTATCGTCGCACACGACGCGTGTTTGGTGTGTTTCCCAACTATGCATCGGTGCTGAAGGGATCAATGACGCTAGTTCCTTAAGGTAACTTCCGGTAGAACAAGGACAGCATAACTTTTGCAATCCGCTTATTAAGGGGAATTTATCAAACGGACCGCCTGTTTCTGCATAGAATGAAGGGTTTTTTTTGTCTATTTTCGGGCTCCAGACTACAGGTGGCTGCCAAATTCAGCAGTAATGCGTTGAACTGATCAGGTATCACAGGTTTGTGAAACGTTGGAACCAATATGTTTTTATAATTTCTAGATTGGCGAGTATGTCAAAAGCGGTCACCAGCAAGCAACAATAGAGATAGAGCTCTATCAGAATGAGGGGCAGCCCAACATCACCGTAACGCGCAACTTCAACTGTGACAACAACACGGTGTGGTCGATAGACAAGAAGCCCGCCAAGATGAAGGACATTACGGACCTGATGGACAGGCTCAGCATCCGCGTGGACAATCTGTGTCAGCTCCTCCCGCAGGACCGTGTCCAGGACTTTGCCAAGATGAACCCTCAGGAGCTGCTGAAGTCTACGCAGATCGCCGTCAGCGGGCAGGAGGCTGTTGATCTGCTGGCCGAGCTGATTGAGAATAAAACCACTCACAGGAATCTCAATGGGAAGTTATTGCAACTTTCTGCGCAGCTTACGGAGCAGGAGACTATTAATGCCAAGTGAGTATATGATTTTATTTAATTGTTGATTGCTTTATTTTATTTTTTTGTTTATTCTTTTTTTTTATTAGATTGGCAACATCTTTAACTTTTAGCTATTACGTGCTGTCAAACAGAAAGCTAAATCGTGACCTATTTTTAAAATTTTAAACGTCAATTAACCTGTCATCGGCCAAGCCTTATTTCGTATGAAACCTCGGAAATTACGGAAAGCATCACTTTGAAGTAATATTTTGTGGATTTATTTTGAGCTATCGTGTATTTTATTTACCAAAACACATTCCTTGAACAATAAACTATCTATAAAAACAACATTACTTGCGTTTATTTGATAATTTGATAGGTTTTTCGATGTTTTTGTGAACTATAACGCTTGGACTTTGACAGTTCAAATCGCAGCTAAATCTGACGCCCAGATGCCATAGATAATTCATTTAAAAATATTCTATTGTTTCTAGGTGAATGAAACCTTTGGCTACATCAAGAATGATATTGGCGCAAGCAATTCTGACCTTGTTCTTCGTACAGTTTCTTTATACATAAGGGTTAAAAACGCATTTAAAAAAAAAACGAAAAATTTTTCCGTGCGGTTCCGGCATAGGAGAGGTTAAAGTAACAATGATGTCAAATAGGACCGCGCGCTGTTTCAAGAGTACTTTTGCTAAAGTAATTATTGTTAATGTGGCCAGTTTAAAAAGCAGAATATTCCTTAAAAGTGTATGAAAAAATGCACTGCATTATTTTTTGATGCTGCCACACCATAAATTAAATTTGAAAACCAGAACAACTGTCGAAATATCCGGCTATATTTTGTTTCGCATCGTAGAATCTCACAGCTTTCTTCATTTAAAAATATTTGTATGAATATTTAAAAATAAATGATGACTTAATATAATAATCACAATATTACCTAGAAAAAAAAATTATTGACTTTCCAGTAGTTGTAATATCTCCTTGAATTTGATGCGTCTCAAATTTAACGAGATTTTTCAACATCTGATACTGCGCCAAAAATTCGAGAACGTCCCAAGCACGTGTTTAGATGCTATGTGGAGGGTTTTTTCGAGGAGAGGAAGGAGTGAACATAGATCTTGAAGGAGGAAGGAGGAAAAACAGAGGCCAGCAGATCATTCCACGAGTCATAAAAATGATCCATTCTCATCTGACAATTGTCAACCATTTATAAATATTTCCCAACTATGCACCGGTGCCGAAGGGATCAATGATGCTAGTTCCTCGGAGCACCTTCCATTGAAATACCTGTAGAACAAGGACAGCATTCCCACCTGACGCCTGTGCTCTGAAGATCCGTTACAGATTAAATTCGTTTGTTAACAAAGAGAAATCTATCAAATGGAATGCCTATTTCTGCACAGATTTAAGGGTTTTTTCAATTATATTGGGGCTCCACAGGTGGCTGCCAAATTCAACGATTTTTACAGGATCAGCAGTTGGGTACTATAAAAGCTTAGCTAATTTGACTATGAAGCCCCCGTGCCTGGACTGGTCATTTAGATTTACACTAAACATTTCAATGGAAGGCATGTTGGGAAGAATGCTTCTGTTGGATACCAATCAAATCATTTTTGTCTATTCCTTGTAGCATGCAAACAGAGATCAACTCCATGCAGGAGCGCAAGAAGATGGAAAAGGAGATAGTTCTCTCGGAGAAGAAGAAGCTGTGGCTGGAGTACGAGGGCCTTAAGAATCGGGTGGACGAAATCAGCAAAGACCGCGATGCCGCCCAAAAGTTTGTTAAGGAACACCGCGTCAAGTTGCAGCCTCTGGAGCGGCAGATAGAGATGGGCAAGAGGGAGGTCACTAAGATGGAAGAGTCCAAGAGCGCAATGGTCAGTGGACTTTGATTATCATTATAATTATAAGTACCAAGCAGAAAATTTTGCATTTTTCATTCCCACATCGCTTCGTCTCTTACTAATTAGAGCGAGGGATGCTATTGGTTAATTTTCACCCCTCTGTCCACATGTGATCCTGGAAGGGATGTCACAGCTGGGATGACTTATATAATGTCATGTGTTAACTCTAGAAAGTTAATTTGCTTCCCGGTTCTAACCGCTCATCTTCAGGTAAATTTTTATTTTTATTTTTTTTAAAAGAAAGACAAACATCCCCGGGTTACGAATAACCCAACAATGTTTGAAAATCTCCTACTACCACCACAGAAAGCCGAAAATGTTGCTTGTGTTGTGATGGAGGACTTAGCCAGCCGAGGAATCGAACACGCGACGCTCAGGTGGGACCCAAGCGCTATGCCCACTCAACCAGTGACCAGTTGAAATCTCTGGCAGGACTGGAATACTTTCAGCTAACCCCGAGTAAATATACTCGTTGAAACTTTTTTGGTAAATGGTTAATTAAGCGGTTGAGGGAACAATCAAGTTTCCTTTGTGTGATATATGCAATTATATCCATGTAGTAATTCGGAAATGTTCGGGTCCGCCGAACGTTGCCGAAAGGGCTTACGAGCCGGGACAGCGCGCTAGCGGCTCGAGTCTGTGGCAGCGGCCAGATCCATTCTAACTTCCGTTATAATCAGTCGCTACCGAGACAAATAATATACTACTTATTGAATCAATTGTACATTACAATAAAGGACGAAGAACTTACGTTTTACATATTAAATATTATTGTGTGGCAAGTAAGGCCTCAATAAAAGAACATCACAATTGGCGCAGCCGTATTAAACAGTTCTTAAAGTACAAATTGGATTTTAAAAAAAAAAAAAATTACCAAAGCGGGGTGAGCTAAATCACCCGAGAAATTTTTTCAAGGCTACCTACAGCCGAGACGGAACATCGGAGTATTTTTTGGGTTTGTCTGACCGAGATTAAGGACCGGCAGAACAAACCAAGGGTATCTCTGGCTATTCCTGGAGCCACAGTCAGAGTTCTGGAGTACTATCCAAGGGTACTCAGAAGCAAGAGGGGTGGTCGTTTTTCCTCCACGAAGGTGAAGTTCCGAGGGAGTGCCGAGGGAAGGCATTCATACAAGGCAAACAGTGCTAGTGTCGAGGAAGGTCACTCACTCATCAAGAGGAAACAATCTGGAGACGTTGCAACCGCAATTTCTAAGTTAGGTTTTGCATTTCTTACTTGTGGAGGATTTGTCTGGGTTTTTTTTTTGTAATTTTTTCCGGGGTAGTATTGTTGTCGTAGCTTCGCGTGATTATTTTTTTCCTTTTGTGAAGATGGAATCGGCGAGAATTCCACCGTTCTCTCACATAAACGGAGATTGGGATGTGTTTCAACTCAGATTAGAGCAGTTTCTCGTGTTACATGATGACATTACCGAGATTAAGAAAAAGGCTTATCTGATAAACTCGCTTGAAACGGAGACCTTGACTCTTCTGTCCAACTTATGTTTCCCGATTAAAATCACAGATGTTACGTTTGAGAAATTAATTGAGTTGCTAAAAAAACATTGTGGTAAATGTAGATCTCTTTTTCAAGAGCGGGAATCATTTTTCCAAGCTAAACAGAATCATAACGAATCGATTAGGGATTTCGCCGCCAGACTCCGAGGACTCAGTTCATTCTGTCAGTTCGGAAACAGGCTGGAGGATAATCTTGTAGACGTGTTTGCAATCGGTCTACTTCCGGGTCCAGTACGGGTAAAATTGTTTGTTGAAGGGCCTAAACAAAACTTTAATCAACTAGTTGAACTTGCAGTGACTGCGAAAGGTCCTGAGGTCGATTCAATCAAGATGAAGTTGGAAGTAAATTCGGTAAAGGAATTTGGAAGATCGGCTTCTCCGGCGCGAGAAATAAATTCGGTAAAGAGATTTGGAGGATCGGCTTCTCCGGCGCGAAAACTTTATTATCGGTCGAATAGTTCCGATTCATATAGGTCGGATAAACAAGTTAAAACCGGTTCATCTCTAAAAAAGTGTAAGATTTGTGGGAAATCAAATCATGACACTCATAACTGTAAGTTTAAGCAAGCTAAATGTTATTCTTGCGGTAAATTGGGTCATTTACAGAGATTTTGTAAAAACGGGTCAGTAAAATCAGTTATGAATTGTAATAATGAAAATATTGAAAATGTAGCTTTTGTTAAGGCAATCAAGGCACAATTAAAATTAAATGGGAAATCCTTCGAAGCGATGATTGATTCAGGTTCATCAGTTTGTGTTATTCCGGAGACATTGTTTTGTAAACATTTCAGTAATATAGAGTTGTCACCCGAAACACGAAAAATTTCAGGTTACGACGGGAATATGTTGACTGTTGTGGGTAATGCAAATTTCAAGGTCGAATACAATAATCTAGTTAGGTTAATAACCTTTATCGTTGTAACAAGCGGTTCGGAGATGATTGTGGGAAGAGATTTCATGGAAATCTTTAACCTCAACATTGTTTCAAAACAAAATTCTATCAATTCAGTTTCATCGGAAAAAGAGAAAATTGATAAAATTAAAAATAAATTTCCAGAAGTTTTCGACAAGAAACTAGGTCGATTTAATAAATTCAAAGTGAATTTTAAAGTAAAGAAAGATGCGGATCCTTTTTTCTGTAATGCTAGACCGGTACCGTTCGCTATTAGAGATAAGATCGAATGTGAACTTAAATCAATGGTGAGGGATGGTATTATTTCGCCAGTGAAAAGCAGTGAGTATGCATCTCCCATCGTTCCGGTAGTAAAGAAAAACGGCGAGATTCGTATTTGTGTAGATTATAAACGAAGTTTAAATCTTATTACAGAGTTAGAGAAATACCCGCTACCTAGGATCGAAGAGGTTATCCACAAGGTTAGTTCGGGGAAAATTTTTGCAAAACTGGATTTAAAACAAGCTTATTCACAGTTAGAACTGAAGGATAGCTGTAAGAAATTTACAACGATTAATACACATTTAGGATTGTTTGTTTACAATAGACTTGTGTTTGGATTTAAATCTGCTCCGGCAATTTTTGCTAGAACAATTGCAAGTTGTTTGCAAGGGTTAAAAGGCGTGGCATTTTACTTAGATGACATTATTATCTCAGGGATCAACGAAAAGGATCTAATGGATAATATCATGGCAGTCTGTAAAGGCCTGGTCAAACAGAGAGCGTGATTCACGCGGCGTTAGGCGTGAATAACGCCGCGTTAATAACGCCGGGTTGTGTTGTACTGAACATGTCTAGACCGGTCAAACAGAGCGAGAGCGTTAGCATTACGCGATACTCTAACGCGGCGTTAGGACGTAACGTTGTATTTTTTTACAAAATTTTGTTTAACGCCGGGCGTTATTGCTTGACAGTGGTAAAAATGAATATTATTTGTTTGGTTATTTTGATTTTTGTTTTTGTTTTTTTGCTGTTTTTATTTATATTTAGTACTTTTTGAAATTTAGTTTATATAAAGAATAAGATAATTGTATGTTTATATACATATATGTATATAAATATATATATTTATCGGAATAATAGAAGAGCATGTATAAGACGATGTATGAATGTGAACGAGGCAAAGAGTGTGTGCCAAGATCGAGTTGTTTGGCGGTCCGTCCTCTCTGCCTACCCCTGCGGGGAAACGGCGTGATGGTTAGTTAGTTAGTTATATTTTTTATTATTATTTATTTAAAAAATTTAGTTAAGGTTTTCAGTATATTTTTTTAATTTTGTTTTGAAATTTTTGAAACTGTCACTAATGGAGCTTATATTTTCTGGTAATTTATTAAAGAAATTTGTTCCCAAGTATTTGTAGTTTTGTTGGCCGAAAGTTTTTTTTACAAAAGGGAATTGGTAACATGTATTTTTTCCTGAGATTTGCTTTGTTTTTAAAAGTATGGTTTTGTTTAGGATATACTCTTTGTAAACTTGTAAGGTTGACTTTTTAACTTTGTTGACTTCGTTAACTTGTATGTTCAGTTTATTACAATTAAAATAAATCGGTCAATCAATCAGTTTGTGGTGCATTTGCTTATTTGGTTTTGCAGAAGGGAATGCAATTCTTCGAAGCCCGCTTGTGACATACGAAAGTATTGAAAGAAGCGATCTTCGTGTGACGAAAGCTCCCGGCATAAACGATGATATTCTCCAAATTCTTTCCTCTTCTTATTAATTTCATGCACCCATATTCTATTATTATGTGAACGTGATAATGCACACAGCAGTAACAACTCATCTTCATCTGAGCCACTGGACATCGTGACGAAGACTGACCGACGCCGAATGCTCTGCCTAACGCTCTGCTTAACGCTCTGCTTAACGCTCTGCCTAACGCCGAAGCCGTTCAAACAGAAAGTATGCGACGTGACGTTAATAACGTCGTGGCGTGAATCACGCTCTCTGTTTGACCAGGCCTTTAACGACTACAAGATTGCGGTTTATGTGTAAATACGGAAAAATGTCAATTTTTTGTAAAAGAGTTAGAATTTTTGGGGTACATCATTTCCGAAAAGGGAATCCAACCTCAAACGGATAAATTAGAAGCCATTAAGAATGCACCTTATCCGACGGACGTTCATCAACTTAAAAGTTTACTAGGATTTTTCAGTTTTTACCGGAATTTTATACCTAACATGTCATCAATTCTAGAACCACTTCATAATCTTTTAAAGAAAGATGTCAAATGGGTTTTTTCTAGAGAATGCGCTAACGCAGTAGATACAATAAAGAATTTGATGAGTAAAAATACGATTTTGACAAATTACATTCCGCACCTTCCGGTTAAACTTTTTACGGACGCGAGTACATCCGGTTTGGGGGCGTGTCTATGTCACTCATTCGCAAACGGTACGTTGCGACCTATAGCGTTTGCATCTAGAAGTTTAAATAGCGCGGAAAAGAAATATAGCATCTTAGATATAGAGGCTTTAGCTATAGTGTTCGGTTTGAATAAATTTTTTCAATACTTATATGGCAGAGAATTCACGTTGTGTGTTGATAATCTGCCTCTGATGAGAATTCTCGGTGAGCACAAGAATATTCCTGTTCTAGCCGCAAACAGATTGCAAAGGTATGGAATTATTCTAGCAGGGTTTTCTTATAAAACGGAATTCGTAAGATCTTGCAAAAATCAGGCGGATTTCCTATCTCGACTACCTTTAGAATCGTCAGTTGAGGAATTCAGAGAAGATTACGGGTCTGATTTCGTAAGTTTTGTTAGCAATTGTGAACATCTTGACGTTAATTCGATTAGGGAAGCCACTAAAGTAGATACGGTCATTCAAGGCGTAATGGCGTGTTTAAGGCAAGGGTGGCCCAAACGGGTTAAACGCGAGGAGGAATTATGGAAATTCTGGATAAAAAGGAACGAACTTTCGATTGTTAAGGATTGTTTATTTTGGCAACATAGAATTATTGTTCCAAGTTCGTTGCATAAAAAAGTGTTAGAGCTCGTGCACCGTTCACACTTAGGTATTGTAAAGATGAAAGGGTTAGCAAAAGGTTATTTTTGGTGGGCATCGCTGAGCAATGATTTAGAGAAAATTGTTCAGGAATGTCCAGAATGCGCGTCGACGAAACAATCTCCGCCAAAGAGTCAATTATCGGTATGGCCTAATTCTGGGAAGGTCTGGAGTAGGTTACACCTGGATTATAGTGGACCGCTGGCAGGGAAAATGTTTCTGGTCGTCTGCGACTCATTCACTAAATGGGTTGACTGTATTGAAGTTCAAAGGGCAGATTTAGCTAATACTATATTTGAATTGAGGAAATTATTTTCAAATTTTGGCTACCCTGAACTCATAGTGTCAGATAACGGAACTTGTTTCACGAGTGAAATTTTCCAACAGTTTCTTCAGGAAAACAATATTAAATTCATGTCATCTCCAGTTATGCACCCAAAAAGTAATGGTATCGCTGAAAATTCAGTGAAAACTACTAAGAGTTTTCTTAAAAAACTTATGGTAGGAAATAAATTTCAGGTTGATTACAAGGATAAATTGTTACATTTTTTGTCCGATTATAGAAATACTCCACATTGTACGACGGGAGTCGAGCCGGCAGTTTTATTGTTTGGTAGGAAACTTAGATCTACTTTTCACAGTCTCGTTCCGAAAGAGAATGAACGGGTTGTGTCAAAACAACATGATTTGGCGAATAAAAATATTGAGGCAAATCAACGTAAACAAACTAAGTATTATGGTGGTGTAAAAACAAGAAATTTTATTGTGGGACAAAAATGTGTAGTTAAAGATTTCAGAAAAAATAATAAATTTACACGGGTAAAGGGAATTGTTACAGATAAAATTGGAAAAAAATTATATTTGGTAAAAACTTGTGATTCTCAATTAATTTGGAAACGTCATGTGGATCAGATGAGGAACTTGTCAGTGTCTTGGAGTGATGTTGAGTCAGATTTGCCAGATTCCGCGTCTGATGACACGAGGACTGAGCACTCTGAGAAAGAGTTGTCCAATCTGTGGAGTGAGTTGACGGTGTTTTCTCCTGATTTCAGATTTGCGGAGGGAGGAGAGAGGTCACCGGAGGTCACAGACACGGCAATCGCTGGTCCAAGTAAAAGTTCAAATCCCTGGTTGGGGAGACTCCGCCCAAGATAGTCCACAAGGAAGGAACGGAAAGCCTTCTAACTTAATATAATTTTGTGTGAAATATTAATAATGATGTGTTTATGAAAAAAACATTATAAGAACTTGAGTGAAATATCAGTATAATATTTACAGTGTTTGAATTATATAGAATCATGAAATACTTAAATATGTAGCGACTGATTTACAGGGGGAAGGGTGTGATATATGCAATTATATCCATGTAGTAATTCGGAAATGTTCGGGTCCGCCGAACGTTGCCGAAAGGGCTTACGAGCCGGGACAGCGCGCTAGCGGCTCGAGTCTGTGGCAGCGGCCAGATCCATTCTAACTTCCGTTATAATCAGTCGCTACCGAGACAAATAATATACTACTTATTGAATCAATTGTACATTACAATAAAGGACGAAGAACTTACGTTTTACATATTAAATATTATTGTGTGGCAAGTAAGGCCTCAATAAAAGAACATCACACTTTGAGAGTGGACCCATTAAGTTTATTATACTGTCTTGCTATTATTGAATCGTGTCATACTTGCAAATTGATTATAGCCAAAATAAAGACTAATTAGTTTACCGTTAAAATTGTGCATTTTATTTAATTATTCAGTTACACTGTTTCATTTTCCAGAGCAAAGAAATTTCCATACTTCTGAGGCAGATCCGCGATACGAAGGAAGCTTCCCAATCTCAAAATGGCAACATTCGAGAGCTGGAGGCAGAGTTGGCAGCCAAGATCCTGCAGCAAGAGAACAAGCACCGTGATATTGAGCAGGCCAAGGCCACGCTATCCAGGATGCAGAACGATCTCAATAATCTGCTGCAGCAGTATGGGGACGGTGAGAATTAATTACCGAATATTTGTTTAATTATTTTTTATTTATTAAATATGATAGTTTCAAGACTGTAATTTTTGAAGTAAAACTTCTTTACGCACGCTTGACTTGGGGAGTAAGTTGTTGAATGCGTGACGAGAGCGTTATGAAAAGTCTGATTGGGCGAGGCGAGCGGTCGGGCGAAGCGAACGGAGGTTGAGAGGGAGATATAAGTTAGTAAAGTTTTACTTCAGTCGTGTGGTCTAAAGCACACTGGTTTTTTTTAATGTGAATCCCGCAAATGAATTCCAACCGTCGTTGGGACCGAGTCAGTGGGACTATGGTATCATCAATTGAGGTATCTTGTGAGGCTGAAAGGGAGTGGGGAGTGCTGAAAGGAGATAGGGAAGTACCTGGCCGTTTAGATCTGATCACCAAGTATGGCTAAGGTCATTTCAAGCAAGGTTTTTTTTTCAGTTCTGAATGGTGGTTCTTCACCAGGATTTCATATTGTATTGAATGGTATAATAGAGTAGTATTTTGTGAAAATATTTATTTTTAAAAAGAATTTTAATTTTTTTATTTCCATATGTTATCACTTCTTCTTTACCTTTTGCTCCTCATTCTAGAGTGGGGAATACTATCAGTATTACCCCGGTGAGGAACTATCATTTAGTATTTTTTAATTTTATTAAAATGACTGGTGAAAATATTACACCAAGTGACCAGATCTGAATAGTTACGATACTTGAAAACCGGACTGTTCCTCATCTTCTACCTCTCCTGCTCCCTTCAGCCTCACAAGGTTCTCCCAACGGGGATATTGTAGGGGTATTCTTAAATTACATCACACGAATTTCATGATTTTTGGGCCTCCCTCCGTCCCTGTCACAAATCGTCACATTTGTGAGACCCCCTCCCTCCCAGTATGACGTCACAAATTTTGTAATTTTACATGTACAAATAATAATAGATGGTAATATTTTAAAGGTTTTTCAACAACATTTAATATTGTCACGGTTGGTTACATTTGCCACAACGGAGGGGGCGTATGGGATAGGGAAAATATTTTTGTAGCAGCCGCATGTGTCGCAGTCGTTGTGTGCATGTGACGTCACAAAGCTCATGACCCCCCCCCACACCCCTTGTCATGCAACGTCACACTTCTCTACTCCCCTCCCCCCTTAAGGTGTGACGTAATTTATGGATGGTCCCATGGTTAGACTGTTTTTATTTATGGCAATTTTTAAAATTCCAGAATCAATGGTGAAACAAGAGATGATCAAACTTCAGCAACCCATTACAAAAACCAACTCAAGCATTGATCAACTGAAGCAGAAAAAAGTGCAATTGCAGTACGAATTGGATTCCAAAATCACTCCTCTAGTGAGGCTTTCTGAAAACAAGTAATTATTATTTATTCATTTTTTTTTTTACTATAAGGCATTGGAACTATTATACTACTAATCAAGGTGAAGCCATTTAAACACTGAATACCTCACAAGAGTCCCAGCTACTCTCGTCTGGAGCCAGTGAGACTATGGCAATGGCCTCAATTGGGGTATATTATGGGGTTGAAGGTAGTGTTGAGGAGAAGGAGATGGGGAAGAGAAAGGTGGCGAAGTACCTGGCTATTCAGATGTGGTCACCAAGCGCACCTAAAGCCATTTCAAGCAACATTTCTATTCTAAATGGTGGTCTTACACCAAGGCGATTCGAAGGAAGGTGCTGTAAAAATACTATATATTATTAAAAATGAATTGATTGTGAAATAATTCAAATTAATTGAACGAAATTGAACAAGATTGCAATTAAATAAGTTATAAATTACATACAAATAAAATGCATCTGCGTATAACTAAATACAACGTGTCCGGAAACTCGTAGTACAAGCGGGAAACTGGTGAATCTACATCACGTAGAGAACCCAAAAAATTTATTTTTTTCGATCTAAGCATTTCGATTTTAATATTATTTTTTTTCTATTTTTCCATTTTTTCGGCAACTAAAGGGTTAAAAAAATTTTTGAGCCCGGTTTACCCTTCGTTGCATTTTATAAGACATTACACAGCTGAAATCAACCCCCTAGTGAAATTTTTTTCAAATTTAACCTAAAAAATTCCAACTTCGGACCCGATTTACTCGAAAACGAAAGCTCAAACCAAAAAAAGTTAAACCACAAAATTGACTCCAAATGTGATGTGGATTCTCCAGTTTCCCGCTTGTACTACGAGTTTCCGGACACCTTGTATAATAAAAGATATTTAATAATTAAAGAAAATCCCGACAAATGGAATGGTAATAAATAATATGTAATAAAAGTAATAATAATATTTGGATAATTTGTAATCCATTCTTCACGGTCCTGCACTGCATGGAGATCCACGTAAACTGATATTCCGGATGCCTGTGATACTCATATCTGTGTTGTATAGGTTAGTCAAGTAGTTTCAACATCCTTCACTAGATGTCGTTAGTATAGTTAGTTACACATAGTTTTGTGGTATCTCAACAGCACCCTTGAGGTGATTTCTCACAAAGGCGCTATATAAATTAGCCAAGTATTATTATTATGTCAGTTAAGAATTATTTTGGAAGAGTATCATCTATCTCTGTTTCTCCTGTTTTTCACTTCATTCATTATGAACTTCTCCAGGCTTGAGACATTAGTTTTGGTGAGTCAAGTGTCATACAATACGTTGTAGGCAGACAGTAAGTTGATAATCTATCTTGGATGCTTAACTCTTCCAGAAATGATAGATTAGTCCACCTGGCTGTCCTTGAAATTCATTAATTATAATGTATTTTGTGTTTGTTTGTAGACTGCGCAACCTGAACAACGTGGCCAACAAGAGGCTAGAAACCCTACAGAGCGTGAACGAACATGCTTATCGCGCCGTCCTGTGGCTGCGGCAAAACGAAGACATGTTTCAAGGCAACGTCTACGAACCCATGTTGCTGATGGTATTATTCCTTTACTCTTTTCTTAAAAATTATTTTGAATAAAATGAAGATGGTTTTTGTAGTTCCTTCAGGCAGTTCTGGATTTCATCACCTCCTTTGGACAAGGTTCTAACTGCACCTTACAATGGTTAGGACTTTGACACCTAAGAACATGTGCTTAGATGCCTAGGGAGCCTGCAAGGGAGTTATGTTTACAAGTTATGATAGATGGTTACTTCTAAGAAGGAGGAAGGGGCGGTGCAAATAAAGCGGCCTATACTTATGAAAAGTATAAATTCGCCGCTGCCTTCAGGCCATTGTCTCATTGTGTTTTCTCCCAATTTACCTCATTCCTTTGACAGTAACATTCTCACCAGGGCTGTCATTGGATCTTTGGCTATGTCTCCTGGTTCCACAATGTGTCTTCCCAGAAGTTGAGCATAGATCTTCCCACCAGGGGGAGGTAATTTGGCACCATAACATCATCCTTCATTCCTTATTAAATTGTGAACCAACACAATTTCAATCAAATCGAATTTATTTTCGCATACCTAAATTTGAACCTGCTAGCTTCGGATTGCTAGTCTAGAGCCTCGACCACGGAGGCTGTCCTAATTTCAGGTGATCATCCAACATGGTCCTGTGGAAAATAATTCCCCTCAGGGCCTATGTCATCTTAGGGGATGCTGTGTGGAGGATCTTTTTAGGAAAGGAAGGAGAGGAAGTTCTGGGAAGGAAAAGGGTATTAGGGGTGGGTTAGTGTGTCCAGGAGTGACGGACGTATAAATCCATCCCTTCCAGTGCAGTGCAAGGCGATAGATCGAGAGAGTCCGGCTGGAAAGGTGAAAAGGCCTCCCTCAACCAGTCTCCCTTGATCCTGGCCCGCCATGCACCAGGTAGGCAGACGCATCTGCCGCCAAGACCTGAATAAACCTCACCCCATGAACCCATCCACCCGTGCTAAGTCACCAAATGTAGCGAACCACTTAGGAGTCCTACGGCAGAGATGTTCGTTGTCAATATCATACCCGCCTCCCAAATTGTGTCATAAATTCGATAATCAACACACACAAGCAAATTCCGAGGTGATAATCAACATACACAAGCAAACAAGAAGTCTCCCTCGACCCGGCCCGCCATGCACCAGGTAGGCAGACGCATCCGCCGCCAAGACCTGAATAAACCTCACCCCATTAACCCATCCACCCTGCTAAGTCACCAAATGTAGCGAACCACTTAGGAGTCCTACGGCAGAGATGTTCGTTGTCAATATCATACTCGCCTCCCAAATTGTGTCATAAATTCGATAATCAACATACACAAGCAAATTTCAATTAAAAATTGTTATGTACTACTTTTGCAATATTGCAAAAAAAAAATTACTACCTACCCCCGGTCTCTCAGACCGGTTACAAATGTTTTTTTATTCACCAAATCCCCAAGTGTCCCGCAGTTGCGTTACTACAGTTGGTGGGGAGAAGGTTCAAGGGCGCATGAAATGTAAAGATTCATGCACACTTATAATATCACTTATCTCAAAAATAATATCACTGTCTCACGTGTCTGTGAGACCGGGGTTAGGTAGTTAACCGTTTCCCCGCGGCGGCTGACCTAAGTCATTTCATCAAGTGGCTCACACCACGCGGCGGCTGACTTCAGACATTTTCAAGTTTCGACTTCGTTTTCTAAGCACATGTATGCCGTATTTGATCGGAATTTATACTAAAAATAAGAGTATTCATTTGTGGTGCGACATCTCTGAGAAACTTTATCAATTACTTCATTGTTTATCTTAGTAAATGAATAAAACCGAGAGCGCGGCTCCAGCCGCCAGTCACAGTTTTGAATTCGCGCGCGAATCTGCTTGTCTCTTTCGAGCGGACCCCGTACCGTATTCGTAATAATACTTGTGCGTCGATATGCACTTTGAAATCTATTCTATTTTTTTGTGTACTTAATTATTTAAATGTTGTATTATTGAAAAACGAACAAATTCGATTTTAAAAACATCTTGTTTTGTGTGTTTACGTAAGAATTTAAAAAACTTTTTTTTTTCAAACCTCAAAATGTCAGGACGTGGCCTATCTGACATTGATATTGAAGCAATGTTAGATTCGGATAGTGATTTTGAAGTAAGTGATGACGATATTGTTTTTAATGAGCAATATGAAAGTGATGCCTCAATGCCGCCAGTTCAGCCATCAACTTCTTCTGCTCAACCTTTGAATTTGCCATCACAACCCCGTACTTCATCAGAACAAGCCTCAAATGTTATTCCTGAAGAAATATTTAACAATTGGAATACAGGTCCTTTTATACCAATTGTTTATGAATTTGATAACTTCTTGTCTGGAGTTAACCCGTCTACATTACTTTCAGAAAATTCCAAAGAAGTTGCATATTTTGAATATTTTTTAAATAACGAGATAATGGAGAAAATTGTTGAGGAGACAAACAAATTTTATCTGGCTATTCTCGAAAAGGGACAACCATCCGAAAATTCTCGCCTCAAAAGATGGGTGGTGACATCGGTTAAAGAAATGTATATATACTTTGCTTTGACAATGTTAATGACCAGAAATCGTCATCTGACGATAGAAGAGTATTGGTCTACCGATCCTTTGATATCGAATAACATATTTGGAAAAACTATGCCAAGGGATAGGTATGAGATTTTACATAGAATGTTACACTTCTCTAATTCGGAAACACAAATCCCTGGAGACAAATTACACAAAATTAGGATATTAGTTGATCACACCAGAAAAATCTTTAGAGAGACATTAGTACCCGAAGAAAACTTGTGCATCGATGAAAGCATGATTCTTTTTAAGGGTAGGTTAGCTTTTAAACAATATATATCTTCTAAACGACACCGGTTCGGAATAAAAATGTTCGTTATGTGTGATTGTAAGACTGGTTTTGTTTTAGACTTTGTTATTTACGTTGGTGAAGGTACGGACATAACAGACAATCAGTGCCTTGGCGTTTCAGGGGCTGTCATAACTACATTGCTCGAAAATTATTTAGGAAAAGGGCATAATCTTTGGGTTGACAACTGGTATAGCAGCCCAAAACTATTTGATTTTCTTCATAGTAAGAAAACTAACGCTTGTGGAACTGTGCGAAAAAACAGAAAGACCATGCCAAGTTTCAAAAAATTAAAAAAGGGGGAAATAGAGGCAAAACACCGTGGACCACTATTAGCTTTAAAATGGCAAGATAAACGTGAAGTTCATATGATCACAACTATACACGATAGCTCTTCATCTCCAACAGGAAAAGTTAACAGGGAAACAAATGAACCAATATATAAACCAAAATGTATCTTGGATTACAATATACATATGGGCGCTGTCAACAAAACCGATATGATGTTGAGCAGTTTGCATTGCATGAGGAAGTCTATAAAATGGTACAAAAAAGTGGTTTTCCATATAATAGATCTATATTTATTAAATTCGCACACGCTCTTCAACAAGCTTACCGGAAAAAATATTACATTGGGATTTTCATTTGAAAGTTATAAGACAATTAATAGAAAAATATTGTGAACCATCTCAATCTATATCACGTTTTTCTGATAGTCCACTCCGTTTGTCAGCCAAAGGGTTAGCGAAACACATGCCAGACATAATACCCCCAACGGCAAAACGTGAAAACCCATGTCGACTGTGTCGTGTATGTACCAACTCTAAACTGAAAACCAAAGTTAAAAAATATTCACGATATATGTGCTCCGAGTGTAATGTGACATTATGTGTTTACCCATGTTTCCGTATATACCACGAAAAAAAAAACTACTAAAACTTTTTTCGAAATTGATGTGTATTTATTGTATATATTTTTTGACATTTTCTTCAGAATACCGTCATATTAGTGGAAATTCAGCGTACCTAGTGAAAACGATATAAAATAATAACACAGCATAAACGTCTATAAAATGTTAACTAAGAAAAAACTAAGTGAAGTTAGTGAAAAAAAAATATAAACTTAAACCAAACCATCGGCGCAGTGGCCCGCCTTATCTCGCATGTCCTTCACATGTAAGTAGGTACCCATACATTGCGTCGTATGTCGCTAGAGGCGGCCACTTCAGAAATTGCTTTGTTTGTTGAAATGGAGCGCATTTGTTTAGATTAACACAATTATTATGACGTTATCTTTATTACAGGATATCTCAAGTGAATGTTTATTGATACTTTGATGTTGGAGGATAATTTTGCGATGATTCATTAATGATATTAGGTTCAATCCAGTCAATGATTTGGTTTTCTAGAAGGGTCTACCTAAAAATAATATTAGAATAAAATAAGCCGCGTGGGGGCGACTGCTTAGGTATATTTTTAAGCGGTTAAAAGGTTAAAGGTTAACCTAACCTATTATTTTATCATTTTTTTTTTGTCCGATTGCCGATATTAGGGTAAAGAGCCAAGGAGGCACAGCCAATAGAGGCCATCTCTGAACTTGGATCGCTTGTTGACTTTAATTTCCTTTGTCTTCCAGCTGAACTTCAGGGACCCCAGCCTGGCTAAGTACCTGGAGAACACTGTGGCCCTGCGAGACCTGGTGGCCTTCACGTTCGAGGATAGCTCCGATATGAACCTGTTTCTGAAGAAGGTCCGCTCGGAGATGGGGCTGAAGATGGTAAATGCGGTGTGCAGCCAGCCCTCTAGCGTTGTATACCAGCCGCCCATTCCCATCAGCCAGCTCAGGTGAGTCCTGGAGTCTTACAATTTGCCGCTAACCAGTCTATCAAGAAAGTGTACAACTGAGTATAATGGAAATAAAATTTTCATTATGCAAAACGGCATAGAACTGATTTTAGAACAAATTATATTTAGTAGTATGTATATGATTTGTTATTTTCATGGCCAAAAGTATTGTAATGATTTATTTTTGGGGTATTATGCCCTGTTGAGCTACCTACTTCTTTTGCCAACATTTCGGATAGTATTACAGTGTCCATCATCACGGTAAGATGTGTAATCGGATACCCCAAAATTACATCATTATAAAATTAAATTCAAATATCAGGTTTTTATTGAATACTAGCAAGTTCCCGGCATGTGTTGCAATGCAACTTAAATAAAGAAATTGTTTCTCCCTGTTCCTCTTCCGCCTCTCCTTCCTCTCCCACTTCCTCTTTCCCTCCTGCATGCGTTCCCTCCACCTTCCACGCCTTCCTTCCCTCGAACCCCCCCCTCCTTCATCCCCCTCCCGCCTTGCCTCTCTGCCACTAAACTTTATGAAATATACACCTTCTTCAAACATATGGGCACTTCTCGGGCATGGGCACATCAACTCACCAAAATTTCATTGCAATCTGATGAATGGTGTAAGAAATAATTTTATTATGTCAGAGCCGACTATTATGTATATATAAAAATCATCACGGGCTTGAGCACATCAAATCTCCAAAGTTTCATCGCAATCGGATGAATGGTTTAGCAATGCATAATTTCATGATGCCAGAGCTCACTATTATACATACAGACATGAAAAGAGTTCATTTTAACCACATAAATAGTTTTTATTTTCACTTATTGTCTAAATGGCTTGATATGTAAGTTTAAAAAAAAAACCTCGCCACTTTTCGAGAAATATCACTAATTTAATGGTTGTATTGTGTTCCAGAAATATAGGGTTCTACACGTACTTGCTGGACACTGTGGCGGGACCTGAAGCTATCATCAGGTACCTCTGCAAGCAATACAGTATACACAGGATCCCCATTGGCAACGAGGAGACCTACAATCACAGCCAGAATGTACCACCACAGATTAATCTCTTCTTCTCAGGTAAATAATACATATTTAAGAAACAAGCAGTCCACAATGGAGTGCTGGTACCTATCCTGATTATAGCAGTGAGGCAATTAACTGGTGGGTTCTGAGGAAGGATAGACTGAATGATGTAGAAATGAGATCCCTTTTATCTTACATTAGCTCCACACTGCAGACCCTGAGGAAAAAAAATGACCTCAGGGATGATGTGTGGAGGGTCTTTTGGGGCTCACTTGGGGTGACCTATGGTGGGGGTGTTGGTTATCTAATAAATGGTTCCCTGGGTGGCGGTATTTATACCCGCCTCCCGTACTAATCCCTGAAGTGTATTGTGGTAAAACCATGTATGATTGTGAGAAAAAAATATCGATTCTAAAATATAGAAATATATTTCTATACATATTATTATTTTTCAAATTAATTAAACGTCCTTAAAAAATGATTAAAAAGCTTTAAACTAAAAACACTTCATGATTAGTCGAAAGAATTCTGATGTCATCTGTACGCCGGTTTGTACGATCATAGGAATGTCCATGGTGCATCTCTCTCTATTAGGTCCTTACATATGAAATTGGCGTTTTGTATGGGAGGAATATAAAGACGATTTTTTTTTTAAATATAATATATTTATTTAATCAAAGTATGTACCATTGCTATCTATGCACTTTTGCCATCTCATAGGTGGTTCATCGATCCCTTTACAAAAAAAACCATTTGGACGGGAATCAATAAAATCTTTGAAGGCGGTTTGGACTGCCCCATCGGAGTTGAATTTTTTCCTTTGCAAGAAGTTATCCAAATTTCGAAAAAAATGGTAATCTGTTGGGGCAAGGTCCGGAGAGTACGGTGGATGTCTTAGACATCCAATTGAAACTCCTCTAATTTGTTAGCCGTCTGTTGTGCAGTGTGTGGTCTAGCGTTCTAACGCGCATTTGTTGATTTGCTTCACTCAATTCGTGAGGTACCCACCTTTCAAGCTTTTCACCTTTCCAATTTGCTTCAAGTGGATTAAAACAGTTATATCACTAACACCGCAGCCCGCAGCTAACTCTGACGTGGTTTGCGATGGATTCGCTTCCACAATAGTCTTCAATTCTTCATTATCAACTTTGGTCTCCGGCCGTCCACGGGGCTTGTTTGCAGGTCGAAATTTCAAGAAGGAAAACGTTGGAACCAAAAACGCACTGTGTTTTCTTTTGCGGCACCGTCACCATACACACCCATTAATCCTTAGAGCTGTTTCTGCAGCACTGGTGCCACGGTGGAACTCGTACTCGTAAATAACACAATATTTCAAGTTTTCCATTTTGTAAACTAAGTGACGCAAAGAAAAAAACAATTAAGGAAAAAACAAATGAATTATAATTTTCGAAACAGAAATACATGAGTAAATAGCTGTATAAATTTGAATTTGTAATTCCTAACCAAAGAGAAGATATTTGAGATCAAAGTTGATACGGCAAAATGCCAATTTTATATGTATGGACCTAATATTTCATGAGAGATGGTTTGTTTACGACGAGAGAGGTATAGGCCAAACAGTTTTGCTTGCTATCTTGTTATGAGTCTTTTTGGTTTAAGTAAAGCCTCGATGACATTGAGCGAGTTTACAAGCTACTATCTGGGAAATTCACTATCTGTTAGTGAACTCGCTTAGTGTAATCGTATTACTAGCTAACTAGCAGATTGTGGAAAAAAGTTATAAGGTGGTCAACTTTGCTCGCTTTTCGCTAGCGTTTTCCTGAAGATGGCGGCCCACCAACAGCTGATTTCGTAACTGTCAGAATTAGTTCGCGCAGGAGTCGTAATTCTCGCTACTGGCTAGCGTGTGGCGCTAGCTGCGAGCTCAATTTTCTACAAAATGTCGGCAGAATTGGTTCGCGCGGGAGTCGTTAATTTAGCTGTGTTAAAAAAATAGGTTCAATCTATTGTCAAATAAATGTGTGTATTGTTATTATTTTATGAAATGGATTTCTAAAGATTCATATTCATACAGTGCTTTATAATAATATGTTGTTTATTGCATCGCTTCGAAGTTTTCGAAGCTCGACAAAAACTGTCACTTAATACCGTGCTGGGAAAAGTTTAGGCGGGAGAAAAAAAAATTCTAACTTTAAAAATTAATTTAACTGTGAAATCTTGATCAATTTTTTTTTAAAAACCATTAACTCTGATACGACGGTTAACATTGGTAAAAAAAATTACTGGGATTCCTTATTGAAGAATTAAAAAATCTCCATACAAAATGCCCAAGCGTCGTGTAGTCCAAATGACATCACACACACACACACCCCGCCCTTTACCGCTCGGATTTTTGGCGGGCTTTATAAAATTTAAACTTGGAGAATTAATTTAATTATGAAAACGAACTTTAAAGTAGTATTTAAGTTTGAATGTGAACATTGATAAAAAAAAAATTAAAAAACTTCCTTATTGTGGAGATCCGCAAAGAATGCAAAGCTGATGTAAGCGTAATGAAAAAAGGTTAAGAAAGGGACGCTTAGATGGTTTGGGCGTGTAGAGCAAATGAATAAGAAAGGAATGTAAGAAAAATATGACACAAATGTGAATGGTAGAAATCGGGGATGCCAGAGTCGTGCCCAACCTGTGTTAGGATATGTCAAAAAAAAAAATTAATGGACTGGTAATGATTATTGTGTTTTATTCCAGAAAATCACCGCTTTTCTGTAAGAGTATCGGAATACAGTGGAGCCAAATCTACTTCTACAAATGAAATCCGATCTGCCAAACTGTTGGTCAACACCATGGACCAAGAAACCCTCATCAAAGTTCAAAATGAGTGAGTTGTTTTTCGGTACTTCACATTGTTATCATCATCAACCCCCTTTAATCTACTACCGGATGGAGAGCTCCTTAAGTTGCCTCCACCTTCTTGGTTCCTTGCTTTTATCTAGTGACCGACCGAAGGTTCGGTTTCGGTCGGACACTGCTTTTATCTATTATTGAAGTAAAACTTCTTTAACCCTTAGAAGACGGGTAGTATTTTGTAAATATTTAAAACCAAACATTATATTGAAAATTATATTTGAAATAATTGACAGGTTTCTTCAATATCAACTTTTTTGCTTTCAAACTTTCATGGACAGGAACAAAATGCATTAAAAATTCTAAAACCTAGCTCTACACCCACACATTGGAGTTCATTTGTAGATGTAGTCATGATTTCACTGCACTGCTATTGTAGTGTGTCGTATCCTAGGGGTTAAGCACGCTCGACTTGGGGGGGTAAGATGGTGAATGCGTTACAAAAAGTGGTGATTGTTACGAAAAGTGTGATGCAAACGCTAATCGATGCGAACGGTGATCAATGGCGAGGCGAATGGTCGGGCCTTTACGCATGCTTGACTTGAGGAGTGATAAGGATAAGGATGGTCACCCCAAGATCGTAGGTCACCCCACAGTCATAGGTCACCCCAAGGTCGTAGGTCACCCCAAGGTCGTAGGTCACCCCATGGTCATATTTCACCCCAATGTCATATGTCACCCCTAGGTCATAGGTCACCTCGTTTGCTACGTTTGGTAACTTAGCAGGGATACCTGGGTTCATGGGGCGGGGTTTGTCTTGTAGTTTTACTTCAGTCGTGTGGTCTAAGGCACACTCGTTTTTATATATTTATGTAATTATTGTTTTTTTTTTTTTATATAAATACAAATATACTCATATTTACGAATAAATTGACAATATTTTAAAATCTCCTACTACCATAACGGAAAGTTGAAATTTTTCTTGTGTCTAGGGTTTGCAAATCCTTCTCCTTTTTGAAAACCCACAGGATTGCCGGATAGAATTTAGAAATCATGCAAGATCCTGCAATATTTTAATTAATTAATTTTATTTGGCAATGTATTATAAACGTTACCGTGAACTCACTTTTTTGTCATTTCATGTAAAAATAATTAATAAAAATTCGGAATGGTTTATAATTGTTTTTCAAATTGCGGTCGGAAACTTTGGTTTTGTAAAGGTGAACTTTTTAATTTATTTGTGGTTAATTTTTAGATTTGATTATAAAGCATGGTGTTTTCTCTTTCTCACACTGTTTAGATATTTCTAAATATGATAGTAAGGGAGATACAACGATTTCTAGGAGACCTGTGTGAGTTGTTTTTCTTTCTTCATACATTAAAAACTAATTATTATTTTTTAATTTATAAACTAACGTTTAGACAAGATTTTTTATGCGTAGCACAAAGGAAAAAATATAATAAGCAGTAATTGTTGAATGAAACACCAGTATATATTGAATTATTTGGCGGGTATTTGATAAGCCGCCATAGCTCAGTGGTCAGAGCATCCGACCGGCAATCAGAAGGACACGGGTTCAAGTCCCGTTGGCGGCAAGTATCTTTTCTCGGAAGATTTTTCAATGTAAATGAGTGTTTCAGGCTGACAATTATTGTCTCATAATAATTGTTACCCTTTATGAAAAAAACTAATCAAAATGTATTTTCTAAACAGTCCAAAGAGGTTACATTCATGAAATAATCACTACTTGCTAATTATTACATGCAAGCGATTCTGATTCTCTCCTCTGTACGGTTTTCAGAGCACAGAGGTTAAAATCTCTATTGCAAAAAATTCCAGCACTGATTAGAGACAATTTCAGTCATAATAAAAAAAAAATCATCGGTGAGTGATTGGCATTCAACTGATCAAAATTTTTTAAAAATGTATGTTTACTTAAATATTTTCATTTCTTTTCAGATTGGAAGAAATGATGGAACTAGAAAAGCATGGAAAATCTAAAATTCAGAATTTGAATGAAAATCTGGGCAAGCTGGAAGATTCTATGAATTTACTTCTCTCCAAGAGAAAAAAGTTCAACGAGTCCCTTGAGCAGGTAAAAAATTAATCTCGTCTTCTTTATTGAATGAATCTTAATCAATTGAGTGAAACTTAATCGATTGAATGAATCTTAACTGATTGAACGAATCTTGACCATTTTCGTTATTTGTTTTTGGGGTGTTATGCCGTGTTGCGCTACCTCCTTCTTTAGCCAACATTTCGGACAGCGTTGCAGTGTCCATCATCAGGGCAGATCTGGCACATCTACCCAAAAACAAATAACGAAAATACTTTTGGGCTTAAAATTCTTAAAACGTATTGAAACGTATCTTAACCAGTTAGTAAATCTTTAACAACTGAATGAATCTTAATTCATTAAATGAATCTAACCGAATGAGTAAATCTTAGTCGATTTAATTAATCTTAATCGATTGAATGAATCTTAACCAGTTTAGTAAATCTGTAACAATTGAATGAATCTTAATTCATTGGATTAACCGAGTGAGTAAACCTTAATCAATTTAATGAATCTTAATCGATTGAATGAATCTTAACTGATTGAACGAATCTTAACCAATTTAGAAAATCTTTATCATGAATGAACCTTAACACATTGAATAAATCTTAACTGATTGTGTAAATCTTAATCGATTGAATGAATCTTAATCGATTGAATGAATCTTGAAAGATTGAGTAAATCCTATTCGATTGAATGAACCTTAATCGATTGAGTAAATCTTATTCGATTTAATGAATCTTAATTGCTTTAGTGAATCTTAATTGATTGAATGAACGAATGTTGATCAATTAAATGAATCTCATTAGATTGAAAGAATCTTAATCGATTGATTGAATCTAAATCTTTTGGATGAATCTTAATTGCTTGGGTGAATCTTAATCGATTGATTGAATCTAAATCTTTTGGATGAATCTTAATCGCTTGGGTGAATCTTAATCGATTGATTGAATCTAAATCTTTTGGATGAATCTTAATCGCTTGGGTGAATCTTAATCGATTGAATGAATGAATGTTTATCAATTGAATGAATCTCATTGGATTGAAAGAATCTTAATCGATTGATTGAATCTAAATCTTTTGGTTGAACCTTCATCGATTACCAATCTATTGTCTTATCCTACTAACATCTTTCAATTGATATTTTTAAAGATTAAAACGATATCGGCGCGCATACGCATGCAGCAGAATAAAGTCGCCGCTTTAGAAAACGAAGCGAACATAGATATCGAGACGGAAAAGTTGAAATGCCGCTCCGAAGTTGCCGCCTGTGTCCTGCAGCAGGTGAAGAGCCAAGTTAAGGTCATGGAGTTCTTTAAGGCCTGCACCAACAGGTCTCTCAACGGCAGTGTCTTAACGGAGAAACTCAAGGTCCTGAGGACCGAAGTGATCGACCTGCAGAGGAACTTTAGGGTTCTGAAGGATGCTGCTAATAATGCAGAGGTAATTATCATTTTCATCACGATCTTGGCATTACATCACGGACCAAATCCCAACTTCCTTTGCAAATAATGTTCTGTTTTCTTATTCTTCTGTAAGTCATGGAAACTTGGACACTGAACAAAGCATTATTGCGGAAGATTGAAGCCTTTAAAATGTGGATACGTGTATGGATGCATCCTTAAATCCTGGTGCTAAGAAAATAAGAAAACTCCATTATACTTTTAGGTCACCTTAGAGAACATTGTTCGCCAGCTTACTTCTATGAAGAACACGGCGAAGGAAAAACTGGATGAAGCCAAACAATCCACCGGCAATTTGTTGCCGCATGAAAAGGGTTTCCCACTGGCGAAAGAATTCACCAAACTACCCAACGATCTGATCACCATACAGGAACACATTGACGTGCTAATAGTGAAGATAAACTGCATGGGGAATGGCGATAATCAGGTACGTTCATTCACTCATTACTCAGTATCTATCGCCCCGGTGAAAGACAGATTCAAAATGTGGCTGAATTTATTCTCCATCTCCTTCCCCGATTGGGGATGCCTTAGACCCACTGGCTCTGGACAGTCAGGGCACTCTTGTTTGTTATTCATATTTAAGAAAAAAAAACATGTCTCCTGAAGTGGCAGTGAATTCTATTAGCGAGTTTCTATCCATATTTGTAGGTTAGGTCAGGTTAATTTGTTCTGTTTTCAGAACAATTCGTATAGATCGTTGTGTCTTCCTTACTATCATGGCGAGAAATGTCATCTATATGGTGTTAGAAAGAGAAAACCCCACGCTTTATATTCTAAAAGTTTAGCACAAAATAATTAAAATGTACACCTTTATGAAACCAAAGTTTCCGACCGATATTTGAAAAAAATTATATAATTTTGGGAATTTTTTATTAATTATTTTTACATGAAACGGTAAAAAGAGCGGTTACCATAAAGTTTATAGTACACTTGTCCAATAAAAAATATGTGCAAATAAAAAATAAATATTTTTATTATTTATCTCGTCAGTAATTTTAGTTAGAAAAAACGTAACCATAAAAAACAAATTACCTTTGCATTCAAAATATTTATATTTCTAAAATTATATGTTTATTTTTTCAAATTATAAAATTTGAAAGTATGTATATTGTATCTATCACCTTTAAAAAATAGTTTTTAGTTTTCAGATACTTTTAGAAATATTCCATTTATTAGAAATTTTATAGCAAAGCAGAAATATTTTGACCTTCTAAAAAATATGTCTGTGACCTGAGGGGTTAAGAAAAAAAAGTGTCTCCTGGTGACAGTGAGTCCTCCAAGTTCCCTTAGCGAGTTTCTATCCATATTTTTAGGTTAGGTCAGGTTAACTACAACATTTTTTTATTATCATTTTGTAAATTGATTGAAATTGCAGAAAATAATTTTGATTTTACATACTGATAAAATTCCTGTGTTTTCCATGGATTCCTGTAATCCAATAAAAGATTTCCTTTCCGCATTTGCGTTTAGAGATTGGTAAGTTTTGCATTTTGCCATAGGCTTCCGAGACGTGCTTCCTTTTAAAAGTACTCGAGTTCTTGGAGGAGGTCCCGGGAGCCACTCCCGACTCGCGAGTGACTCGTTCCGAGATGCATGGTTTCAACCGGAGCCGGACCTCGGAGCCGAACTCGCAAAAGAACTCGAACCCAGGACCTGCTCCCTCGCGAGTGTCTCGTACCGCCGAGTTACGGGTTTGGTGTTTTACGGGTCTGAGTACTGGACCGGGTTCTCTGTGAGATTTACTTGTACTGTACAGCGCCCTTGAGGTGATTTCTCACAAAAACGGCGCTATATAAATTAGCCAAGTATTATTATTAGTCGATTTGAAAAAGGAGTAGGAATAGGATCCGATCCCCGCGAAGAACTCTAGTTCAAGAGCCCATTCCAGCTGAACCTTCAATGCACTTGTCTTTTTCATATATTTTGTACCTTTTTTTCCTGCAGATTATAATAGATTTTAAAACCAGAGAACAGACCATAATAAAGCTGAAAAAGGAGGTTGCGTCATTGAGTGTTCAATGCGCGAAACTGGCGGCCAAGATGACAGACTTGAGGTATGTAATCTAAAGTTTTCATATTGTTTAAAAAAAAACAAATGTTCATTGATCCTGCACAAAATAGTAAATCACCATCAAATAATCAATATACATTATAAAAGAAAGTGTACTACAATGCGTGTGCCGCTAAAACTAGAAAAGAGCCCCGGTACGATCAAGGGAGTTATATGGTGTTGTAGCCCTCTATCCTCCACCCATGAAGAAGGTTCCCATTACCTGAAGGACGTGCTTGTGAAGATATAAGGGCTGGGAGTTTCGCCCTCTAGAAATTTCTAGAACAGTCCAGAACATTCAAGAGTATTCAAGAGCAATCCACAACATTCCAGAATATCCTGGAACATTCTGAAATAGCCTGGAATGTTCGGGAACATCCCAGATCATGGTGGAACATTCCAGAACCCTCTCGAATGTTGTGGAATGTTCTGGAATATTGTGAACTGTTCATAGCCTTTTTTGTATAGGCGGGGCTACTCATCAGTAGGGGTATATAGCAAGGTCGGGGTTCGAGCATCAGTTCAATCTCATATCAATTCTCTGAGCGAAACAGGTTTTCTAATAAGGGTAACTCTATACTTAAGTACCACAAAGTTTACTCCCCTAAAGAATTAAACTGATAAAAGCGTGTGCTGAAGTAAGCTCAATTTTTCCTTACTTTTGGCAAAATCGATCAAAAATTTCTTTTTTGTACAGATATATCAATTTCATTGGCCTACTACTGATGATAATTTGGCGACATCATTTTTTTTTTTCAAATCAGTGTAGATAACATGCGCAATAAGTAGTTCAGTAAAAATTGTTTTAAAATGTCAACCATATATGGCAATCTTTCTGCGTACAACGGTAAAGTCAAGTCATATCAGTCATTATATTGAAACAGACAGTTTGTGCATTCGACATTTAGCATAGTTGTCATTATTTTGGTGATTAAGTTTTATATCTACTCTGTGTTATTTGTTAAAACATATATTGGAATGATGGAAAATTTTTCTTTTTTTGAACTCAAAATTTACCCAAAAAATGAAATATCTTATTACATTTTATTATTAATTTCTTTGACTTTCAAGTATAATTTATAAGCTCATTACAGTCAAATTAAATGTTTAAAACCCATATCTCAGAACTCACATAATGCTGTTTTTCCACAAAATGGCTCTATTGACGTTAAAGGTATTGTTTTGGCATTCTAGGGACAGGTGGCTCCCTTCTTTGGAGGATCAGATAGAGAAAATCAACAGAAAGTTTGGGGAAATGTTTGCGCAGCTGGGCTGTGCTGGGGAAGTGCAAATATCCAAACCCAATGGAGATGTAAGTTTAAAAGTTCTATATTATTATATCTGCCTAGAGATTTCTTTCTCTAACTACATTACAATATTTTGTTATCCGACTAAAACTATTTCGTATTGTGTCCGCGAATTTCAAAATGAAGAAAAAAAACTTTCAGAAGAAGTGGTTTGGGGATGCTGTGTCAAGGGTATTTTTAACCACGGCTGAAACAGACAGGTCACAGATGAGGAGTCAGACTAAGAGAGATCCACTGCTAGAGGGCAGCAGTACCTGGCAGTATTGAATCAAGGCGGAGAAGAGTAATTTCGGTACGGCTTGGTATCAACATTTTGCAAGCGATGATAACGTATTTATCTAACCGGTTGCAATACTGCGATGAGGAAAGCAACGGGAAACTACCTCATTATATCTTCCCAGGAAAAATCATGGTAATGGCTGATAAATACAACGGCCCCGAGTACGGGCGCCCCTTAAATGGGGCAGGGGTGCTAAGAATCTCCCGGTCAGCTGCTATCAAGATAAAAAGAAAAGAAGAAATGAGTAAAATAGGAACATGGAATGTGAGGAGTATGCTCCAACCAGGAAAAATTCAAAACACCATAAAAGAAATGCAAAGATTGAATATCAGTATACTTGGTATAGGAGAGATGAGATGGAGAGATTCAGGAAAATGTACTGTAGACGACTATACTGTCTACTACTCTGGTGACACTAAATCCCGGAATCGAAATGGAGTTGGCATTATCGTTACAAAAAAAGTAGCAGGTGCCGTGACGAATATCATTCCACATTCAGACAGGATCATTATGATACAAATTCAAACATCAACAGTAAATACTAATATTATACAAGTATACGCACCTACATGTGATTGTGAAGAAGAAGAATTGGAAAACTTCTATGAAAATTTAACGAAAGTTCTTTCCTTCACAAAAAAACATGAAATAACTATAATAATGGGCGATCTTAATGCTAAAATTGGTAAAGGTAAAGAAGAAGATGTTATCGGGGAACATGGTCTCGGTACGAGGAATGAAAGAGGAGATCGGTTTGTCCAATTCTGCTTAGAAAACGAATTAGCAGTTACTAATACATTCTTCAAATTACCGGAAAGGCGTTTATATACATGGAAGTCGCCAGCAGACTCAGTCCAGAGAATTGTACGAAATCAAATTGACTATATTATTATCAACAAAAGATACAAGAACTCGATTAAGTCTGTAAAAACATACCCGGGTGCTGATGTACCATCAGATCATAATTTACTCCTGGCTGAATTTAGGTTGCGTTTTAAGAAAATTGATAAAAAAGAACGGGCTTTGAAATTAGATAAAAACAAGCTTAAAGATAATGGTCTGTGTAAAGAAGCAACACAAATATTGGACAAACAATTCGCCGACCTCCAAACTCAACTATACAACAGAGAAGAAAATATTGAATACATCTGCAATGAATCAAAGAAAATCATCACAGAGATTGCAAAGGAAAAATTCAAAGAAGAGACGCCGCAAAAGAAACAGAAATGGATGACAGACGAAATACTAAACCTCATGGAAGTAAGAAAAAAATACAAAAATCGAAACATGGAAGAATACAAAAGAATCCACACAGAAATACGGAGTAAAATAAGGCAAGCAAAAGCTGATTGGCATATTCAACAGTGTGCTATAATTGAAACCCACAATGATAAACATGATATTTTCCAAGTACACAAGAAAATCAAAGAATTGACTGGATTAAATCGTAAAACCGACATAGGGCAACTGGAGGATCGAGATGGAAAACTTCTAACCGATATTAACGAAAAACTAAAAAGATGGAAAGACTACATCTCAGAACTCTTCAATGATAATAGAAGCGCAGAATATGATATGGGAAATATTACAACAGGCCCACCAATCACAACAAATGAGGTAGAACATGCAATTCGTCTCTCTAAAACTGGGAAAGCAGCGGGCCCAGATGGAATACAGGCTGAAATCCTTAAACTCATAGGAAATAAAGGCATCCTAGTATTGACCAATCTCTTTAACTCCATATTATATAGTACAGAAATTATCCCACTAGATTGGCTTCGATCCACTTTTGTTACTCTCCCAAAGAAAGCAAAAGCAAGAAAATGTAGTGACCACCGGACAATTAGTTTAATGAGCCACTTATTAAAGATATTTTTGCGAATTATACATGGACGCGTATATCGCAAAGTGGAAGAAAAGATAGGTGTCACACAATTTGGCTTTCGAAATGGGTTGGGTACTCGAGAAGCGTTATTTAGTATTCAAGTACTAATCCAAAGATGTAGAGATGTGAATACAAATGTACATGCATGCTTCATTGACTTCCTTAAAGCATTTGATAGAGTTAGACACGACAAAATGATTCAAATTCTGAAAACCTCCGGGATAGACGATAAAGATAAAGATATAAGGATAATAGGTAATCTTTATTGGAACCAGAAAGGAGCAGTAAGAGTAGAGCAATGTCTAACAGATGAAGTAGAAATAAAGAGAGGCGTGCGACAGGGTTGTATTCTTTCACCTATGCTGTTCAACTTATATTCAGAAGAAATATTCAATGAAGCTCTGCAAGAAGCTACTCAAGGACTTGTTATAAATGGGAAGATTCTAAACAACCTGCGTTATGCAGACGATACGGTACTTCTAACAAGTAACATTGAGGAGTTACAACTTTTGCTGAATCAAGTAGTGAAGACTTGTGAGAATTTTGGGCTAGAACTGAATATAAATAAAACAAAATACATGCTCATAAGCAAAAATAACGCATTGGATGAACATCTTTATATTGCTGGAACAAAACTGGAGAAGGTACAAAGTATTGTATACTTGGGCTGCAATGTAAATGATAGATGGGATCCTTCAGTTGAAATCAAATGCCGCATTGAGTAAGCTCGTGCAACCTTTATCCGCATGAAAAAAATGTTCTGCAGTCATGATCTCAACCTTGGATTACGAATGCGAATGGTCAGATGCTACGTATTTTCAATATTATTTTATGGAATGGAAGCATGGACGCTTACTGAAGAATTAATTAGGTGACTTGAGGCATTCGAGATGTGGATCTACAGAAGAATACTTAAAATAAGCTGGATGGACAGGGTCACAAATGAAGATGTTATGGTTCGGATGAATAAAGAAAAGGAAGTAATTAAAACCATAAAAATCCGAAAACTTCAATATCTTGGACACGTGATGAGACATCCAGAGAAGTATGAGAACCTCATGGCTGAAAAACCTGAGACAGTGGTTTGGCCAGTCTACCGTGGAGCTGTTCCGGGCCGCAGTAAACAAAGTCCGCATGGCCAACATGATAGCCAACGTCCGTTGAACAGACAAGGCACAAGAAGAAGAAGAAGAAACACACATTTGAAACATCAAGTTCTTTAAACAACTGTTATATGCGCATGTGATTGACCGGCACCCAGGATTCAAATCAAAATTTGGTCTGCTTATTGTCTGGTTATTAGGTCTGCTGCGCACTTTTGTATTTATTATTTTTATTTGTGTTTTTTTAAACATTTAGAAAAAACATTGGGGAATGGCTACAATGTTTTTGCTTTCCTTGGCCGATGGAAAACATTTTTTTTGTAAGTGTAAAAAAAACAAAACATTTTGTGCACAGAAGATTCGTCTTTAAGGAAAGGAAGGAGTGGTGGTCTTGAAGAGACTCATGCTCAGTTGTTGAGTTCTCATTTCGGACAATAACGGCTGTGTAGAAATGTTTCAAAAGGAGGAAACACAGAGGCAGGCAAATTATTCTAAAGTTGACCTTGAATACAATACAAAGAGTTGTAAAAACATTCGGTTCTCAATATCAGATATACAGTCATAGATTCTTCTTCTTGAGTAATTTCCGCTTTGCTGAGGATCTTGACCCTCACTTGAATTTCCATGGTGGACAACTCCTTGCGGTTCTGCACTGCGCAGAGAGCTCTATCCGATTCCTTTCGTTGGTTCATATCTTCTAAAGACTGCAATCTCTTTGTTAATTCCACATTCCCAATTGTAATGGTATTTAGGAGGAGTATGACACCTACGGCATCAGCATCCTGGTGAGGTTCCGCTCCGAGGAGCAGCTGCAGGTGCTGAGTTCGCACACCCAGAGTGGGGGGGAGCGCGCACTTTCCACCGCCCTCTACCTGATGGCGCTGCAACAGCTGTCCAAGGTGCCCTTCAGGTAAATACACAACTACTGCATCATCACTCCAACAATATAACTTAATCCCTTAAAGGGGCGATTATACATGAGACATAGTAGTCGACACATAGTAATTGACTACTGGCCATGAGGTTTCAGGACAAAACAGAATTTGAAGACAAAACACAAACCATCAACAAACTTAATCTAACCCCTGTAATAATTTAAAATGTTTTTTTTGCAACTCCACACAGGAGTCCATTAGGGAAAAATTTCCCTCAGAGCCTATGTCATCTTTTGGGGTGTTTTTTTGAGAAAGGGAAGGAATGAACCTGTTGTAGGCAGGAAGAAATGCTGAGGCCGGCAAATAATTCACAACAAGTGCTCAAGATTGTGTTTTGAATGGGATCTTGAAATAATAACCCCTTCTTCACAACAGCGACAACTCTTAAAATCTCTTACTGGTTCCCCGTACCGTGGTACTCATAGTAGAGGGGCGACCCTGTATACTACAGACATCTGTCCCAAAACTCTACAACCTTAATGATCTATCTTTCAAACGGGCTGCTTATATCTGTGAAGTAAAGCATTATTTCCACAATCTCCAGTACAGATGTGGTTATCAAATTCAATAGTGGGGAGCTCCAAACTAAAGTAAATATTTGAGATCCTTGCAGTGTCCATCGTCAGGGCAATAGAATACTTACGAACACTAGAAATGCTTTCCATATAGATTTGAATGGAAACCAATGTTGCCACTGTCATTTGGTTCTAGCCCATTTAGCACATGTTCTTCTTTATTCTATGGTCAGGGCAGATTCCACAAATGTCGAGAAACAGTTGAGGCCACGAATATCTTGAATCATGTAAAATAATGTTTTTTTTGCAGATGTGTAGATGAGGTGAATCAAGGAATGGACCCGATAAATGAAAGGAAAATGTTTCAACTTTTAGTCACAATAACCTCCACAACAGATAACTCTCAATATTTCCTACTCACTCCCAAAGTAAGTACAACAAAATAAATCTTCATTCTCACAGCCGATAAACCATTTTTGTGAAAGTGTGCCATTTTTTGAAATTTGTACTAATTTTGTAAAAGTATGCCATTTTTGTAAAATTGTGCATTTTTATGAAATTTATGCTATTTTTGTGAAAGTGTGATGTTTTTATGAAATTTTTGCAAAATTGTTGCATTTTGTGAAATCTCTGCTATTTTTGTGAAATTGTACTTATTTTTGAAATTATGCATTTTTGTGAAATTTGTGCTATTTTGTGAAAGTGTGCCGTTTTTGGAATTTTAAATAATACAACTAAACATCATGCTGAGGATGAAACACAACTTAACTTTCTCTTGGTGCACACTTCTTACTTCATTCACATTCTTACATGCTCTTTTTACAAGTTCTCTGTTATTCCAACTCTTGACATGATCTTTTTAAGGAAATTTAAATTGTTGTCTTTAATTATTGAGTAGGTATTTTTCGCATTCCATGTTACCGATGTCCTTGTGTTATGGCGGGCAAAATTTTTCTATTCAATTGACCGTGCCTTGTTTTTAATCAAGTTTTCCCACATGTTCTGGGAAACTTGATTTGACAAACACAAGCATAAACAAACAATATAGTTTATCGTGTAGGTTCATCTTTAACCTTTTAAATGCCAGTATGTAGTAGTCCTGGGTCGGTCGTGAATGACCCGCTCATTGAAACCCGCTCACGGACCACCAAAGAGCGAGCGGGTCATTTTTTCGTCAGCACCCGGGTCTCGCGACCCACTTCTCTTAACCGCTCTACTACTGCAACCTGGGTTTCGGGTGCGGATGTGGCGGGGCGAGCGACGATAGATAGATCTATGAGAGAGCGACCGGGTTGTCAACACCCGGGGGTCGCCACCCGCTCTCTCGACTCAGGTAGTAGAAAGTAGCTGGGTGAAGCGTAAGTGTGAACTGCGACACATTCGGTCAACACACACGTGCGTGACGTTAATAAATAACAATACATATTAAAACAATTTGAAAAAATTCTTCCCAATTTATTTTTTATCGTTACCGGTCTATGCTCAGCCTATTATGGTCATCTTTAGACAATTATTCAATATTCATTAGGTTTAATAATAATTAAACAAAAATCTATGTACATACACGGACAAGAATTTTTACATTATTATTAAAATTCTAATAAAAATCGTGCAAAAATTGCAAAATTTTGTTCACCCTCTCCTCTTGTAACTTGTACTCCTAACCTAACTATCCCACTATCAAAAAGTATAGCAATCATAATAATTCATGGGGAAGTTTATTTTATTTTTTGTCCTATTACACAAAGAAAATATATAAAATAATAGTTTATAATAAAGCATTACAGTTTACAGCTAATTTACTTATTTAAATTCTCAATAAAACATTGTTTTTTTTTTACCCCTGAAGCAAGTCTTTTTAAAAATTTATTTCTGGAACATGACATTACGAGTTACAGGTGTGAGCTGTGAGCGAATGTTCATACAATTATACCCGGGGTTTCGTGTCGCGTATGACTTGACCGGTCTGGGCGGCGACCGGCGCGAGAAACTCAGTTACCGAGTTTCGTATTTTGTGTCGCGAAAAGAGCGGGTCTTCGTGACCCGCTCGTGATGCCAGTGTGTCGTGAGCGACCCGGGTCGTGTAAAACGATCGATCGACCCAGGACTAGTATGTAGGAGTGTAGCCGTGAACAGCAGGCCATGAATTTTTAATCAAAATAAATCATTTTTAAATCTTATTTTTATAAATTAAAAACATTACACCTTGAAAGGATATTTAAATGACTTAGCAAATATCTTAAAAAAAAAAAAATTATAAAAAAAAATAAAAAATAAAAACTTGCTCAAAGAATAGCGAGATAACTCGCTATTTTTCTATGGCCGGCCTGCTGGGCACGGCCAAGAATGCGAGAAATCTCACTCTTGGCACAGAAGCGGTTAATGTCGTAGCAGTATGGTGCTTTAGCCATTTTTCCTTTCCAGCATCGTTATGTTCTATTAAAATAACATTGTCTTTCTTTTTCAGCTTTTACCAAATTTGAAGTTAACCCCCCTTGTCCACGTGCACACCATTCAGAACGGGTCAAAAATCATGAAATACACCAAATGGAATTTTACTCAGTTTGTAAAACAGGCTAATCTAAACAATAGTAGTATGGACGTTGACAGTGATGACGATGATTAATCAAAGATTTTTAAAGTAATTATAAGTGCCATTACAAATGTGTTATTATTGTTATTAAAAATCACGTCCAAAAAGGGGACCAACTCCATAATTATAGGTACACCACTGATAGGTCTGTTATAACCTGTCTCTACGCATTGTTTATTCTTGTGTTCACACAAACAGTTCTCCAACTCGTCTTGGGAGGAGATTACTTCTTGGGAAAGAATGGAGTTCTTTTCTGTAAATCTGGGATTTATTTAATACTTCGCGAATTACAACTGGTGATTACGATGGCCTAACTTTAAGCTGGCTAAATGAGATCTGAATTGAGAGAGCTCCTGCGGACTGCACCCAGGCCCGTGGCCCCTTTGGTGCCCAAACTCCTAATTAACGAACTAAACTAACTGCCATCTAGCGGACTTTCGGGACAGCTCTTAGCATTGCCCTCTATGTGACAAGCTCGGAAGCTTTTAGATATATGTACCACATTTATGAAGATACGACTTTATTATTTTAGTTTTAATACAGTTCAAAGTATTCAAATTGCAACCATCTCTGTTACGAATATAGTTCAAAGCAGTCAAATAGCTTGCATATTGGTTACGAATACCTACCCCTCAGGCTAATTTGTTCGCTTTGGGAACAGCTGTCATAGAAATCTTTATACCTCCCTTACTGTCATAGTGAAAAATATGATCTAATCGGTGTTAGAAAGAGAAAACACCACACTTTATATTAAAACCTAGAAGTCAAACACAGAAGAATTAAAATGTGAACATCTATGAAACCAAAGTTTCCGTTCGCAATTCCAGAAAAATTTTTGAAACTTTGTGAATTATTAATAATTATTTTTTTATGAGACAACAAAAAAGGGAAGTGATAATTTAGATAAGTGATATTTTTGTAATAAAGTATCTGTGTTTTTCTTTGTTTTGTTGTAAACGTAAGGTGAGCCATTTTTTTAATTTTTCATGTTTGCATTTAAAAACTTAAATATTTCAAATATTATGTTTATTTTTAATAATAACATTTGAAAGCATATCTCATAACCTTTAAAAAACAGTTTTTAGTTTCTGTGTGTGTTCAAAAGTATTTCATTTATTTAGATTTCATTGCAAAGCGGAAATTTTCTGACCTTCTGACAAAATATGCCTGAGGGGTTAAAAAGTAACCATCTTGGTGTGAATGCAGATTCAAAAGCAGCAATCTTCGTGTTATCGGTGTGTTCTATAATATAAGGTAAACATAATTGTATATTCCATTGTTATAATATGTGCAAAATTGTCAAAGTTAACATTGGCAATATTAAATTTAGGAGTATTTTCGCATAGGTACAACTTTGCAACAGGGAAGTTAAAAGTACAAACATTTTCTTATTTAAATATTTCTTTTAGTATGGGTTATTTCACAGAATTTCAAAGTTGAAATTCAAGTTCTGTAAAAATTTTGTTATTGTGCGTTTCATCATGGCTCGGTTGTTTCACAGTACCCGAATAATAATAGAACTTCAATATTAACTTTAAATCCTGTGAAACAATCTCTCCTTATTTAACACCTTACTTTTATTTTAATACAGTGAAACCCTTTTAAGAAGTTTTCCAAGGCAAAAATAAAGCAGGAAAACTTTATATGTGGGAAAAATTGGGCCGAAAAACTAAACTTCTTAAGCCACAAAACTTCTTAAGAGGGTTTCACTGTAATAGCATTAAAATAGTTAAAAAAAGCAGACCGCAATGTGAACATTCCAGTTCCAATTTGCTTTAGAGATTTTACTGTAAATAAAATGTCATTTATTTTCATTCCAAATCCCAGTATTATATTATTTATTGTTTAAACTAAACAATACGCTTTGAATTATGTGTATTTTTGTTTGGAACAGGGGTGGGGACCTTTTTGCTGTCAAGGGCAATTCAGTACTGCGATACTTTTAGAAGGCTGCACCAAATGGTTTCCCACTGCTGATTCAGAAGATATATTTAGAGTGAATGAAACTTATAAGTGAATTTCTGTCGAGGACCATTCGGTACTGCGGTACTTTTAGACGGCTGGACAAAATGGTGGTAAATTTTTGGAATTAGTGTCCATGGTTATTACGAATAATTTTTAGAAAGAAACTTTAGATTCGCCTTAATCACTATAAAAGGAAACTTTTTGCATCACGGGCGGCGGAAAATGATACATTTTAATTTTCAATTGCGTAAAATAAAATTTCACTTCGCGAACCGATACGGCTACAATCCGGCGGCCATTCCGTCACTGTTTGTTATGTTGGTATCCCTGATACAAACAACATACGACTGTAGCCGATTTCGTAGGGATACATGATAAGACGCGTAATTATGAAAAACAGAATTAATAATATAATGTGGGATGTTTTTTAAAATAAAGATAATATACACAAGCCCGCCACAAACCCTGCTTTGCCAGACAAACCATTCAAAACCTGGGATGTTTTTTAAAATAAAGATAATATACACAAGCCCGCTACACAAACCCTGTTTTGCCAGACAAACCATTCAAAACCTGGGATGTTTTTTAAAATAAAGATAATATACACAAAGCCGCTACACAAACCCTGCTTCGCCAAACAAACCTTTCAAAACCTGGGATGTTTTTTAAAATAAAGATAATATACACAAGCCCGCTACACAAACCCTGTTTTGCCAGACAAACCATTCAAAACCTGGGATGTTTTTTAAAATAAAGATAATATACACAAAGCCGCTACACAAACCCTGCTTTGCCAGACAAACCTTTCAAAACCTGGGATGTTTTTTAAAATTATGATGACATGCAGCTTTCGTAGTTTAACCTCAAAGTTCCGTATTATCCGTGAGGTAGACTAAATGCATATTTACCATGATTTTTAACTTTAAAAAAAAAATAAAATGAATAAAGGCCTTAAGGCAAGTTTTTTTACATTGAAAATTTTTTTTGTACATTGAAAATTAATTTTTTAAGTAAAAAAAAAAGATGCGGCGTTTTTTTTTTTTTTTTTACTTAAAAAATTAATTTTCAATGTAAAAAAACTTGCCTAAAGGCCTTTATTCATTTTATTTTCAGAATTTCGTCAAAGTAGTGCTTACTAATATGCCTGTTTTTTTATTTATTTAACGTAACTTCTAGCTAATCGTTATTTTATAGTAATAATAAATATATACGAATAGAGATTTGTTAACATTATAATTCTGTTATGTTTTCATAATTACGCGCCTTTTCATGTATCCCACGAAGTCGGCTACAGTCGTATTTAGCTCTTCGCTAATATTATCTGGGATACCAACATAAAAGTGACGGAACGGCCGCCGGTTTGTCGCCGTATCGGTTCGCGAAGTGAAATTTAATTTTACGCAATTGAAAATTAAAATGCATCATTTTCCGCCGCCCGTAATGCAAAAAGTTTCCTTTTATAGTGATTAAGGCTAATCTAAAGTTTTTTTCTAAAAATTATTCGTAATAACCATGGACACTAATCCCAAAAATTTACCCCAAAATGGTTTCCCACCGCTGGTTCAGAAAACATATTCAGAGTGAATGAAACTTATAAGTGAATTTCTGTCGAGGGCCATTTAGTACTGCGGTACTTTTAGCAGGCTGGACCAAATGGTTTCCCACCGCTGGTTCAGGAGATGTATTTAGAGTGAATGAAACTTGTAAGTGAATTTCTGTCGAGGGCCATTTAGTTCTGCGGTACTTTTAGCAAGCTGGATCCATTGGCCATAGGTTCAGAGGATTATTTAAAGTGAATGAAACTTATAAATGAACTTTTGTTATTTATTTTTAGGGTGTTATGCCGTGTTGTGCTACCTCCTCCTTTAGCCAACGTTTCGGACAGCATTACAGTGTCCATCATCATGGCAGATGTGTATGCCATTATTATTTCATTTGTGTGGGAGGTTGTCCTTTTAATGAGAATCTGTTTTTTGTTTGCAACCATGGCTTGCCTTATTTATGATTTGTCCATTTTAACTTTTTTTTATTGTTAACATAATTTAATTGCAGAATTAAATAATGATAATTTGGCTGTCAACGATTATAACTATTTATTATTATTAATAAGTTTCTGTGACTAGTATAATATTGCGCACCATATATTTTTCTATGTAGTGAATGTTTTATTTTAACATATTTATGACATTGAACCAAATTTGAAACAATTAATAATAATAGTATATTTAATTTTATAATGTCCTTTGTACCATTATTATTATTTTGTTTTGTGTATATGTGTATGTGCAAGTTAAATCCATGACATGGTTCTAAAATGTTGTTATATTTTTATAAATAAAAATTTATGTCAAAATTGTTTGTAGAAAATAAATAACATGATGTTTTTTACTAAAATTGTACTTTGTTTATTTTATGAAGATTTCCCCAATATTCTACTATAATAATGCTGAAAAATTAAAGGCATTTGTTAAGTAAAAAATTGTCACGATACTAATTATGCCTTACTGAAATAATTATTTTCCTAACAAAAAAAACCTTTAATTAATATATTTTAACTATATGGTACCCGGCTTGCATTGCAATACCATTCAAAGAAATAAATTGTTTCTCCCTGCATGTCCATTCCCATGCTTCCCCTTCCATGTCCCCTTCTCTTCCTGTGTTGTTCCCCTTCCACCTTCCCCGCCTTCCCCCTCCCTCGTCACCCTTCCCGCGAACCCCACCTGCTTCGTTACCCTTCCCCTCCTGCCTGCCCTCCCTGCTGCTGAAATAGAAATACATAAATTTTTAAACCACTCACGCACCACCTGTAGTAAATTTTTGTATACAAATTTCATAATGCCAGAGCTTACATTATATATAGAAACACTCTTCTGCTAAAAAAAATGCAATGCTGTAAAAATTTTGAGTCAATCCATCGATTACTTTCCGAGATTTGCGGACACGAACATACGGAACCTAATTTTTTATATGTGTAAGGGACACCCTAATCACCTAGCGGTATAAAATATACTTTACGACCTATTCTCATACCTACCAAATTTACATAAAAAATTTCATAAAAATCAGTCGAGCCGTTTCGGAGGAGTGCGACCACAAACATTGTGATGTGAGATTTATATATATATAGATTAATAATCCCGATTTAACTTTCCGTTTACCTGAAGATTTAACGATTAATTAATCACCTTGCTTTTAATTGATTGATTGGCAACACTGTTTTGACTGTTCACAAGACAAGGCAAGTTCACTTCTTGGATCACCGCCATTTTGTGGGATACGACAGAGATCTGATTGTCATAAATTGAGTTAAGTATTGACTTTTAAATTGAGGAATCCTTTTGTGATATAAGGATTCCGTGTGAGATCCTAAATGTCATGTGAGATCTAAATGTGTGATCCTGGCACCACGCATGAATAATATTTATCAGTGGTTACCGGCGGCCTTTCTTTTCCTAATCAAAGCCATCCGCTGCTTGTGATGATTTGGTTCATAAATGGTAAACGCGCAGATACATTTCATGGCATTGGTTCACTTACAAATTATTTATGTGCGGCCCACTTTGACAGATGGCCCCCTTGGCGAATTCCATCCATGAGCTCGGGATCTCCAACGCAGGCTTTTCATGGATGGGCTTGTACTTGGGGTACAGTAGACGGCCGGTGTAGTGCAGCGGTAAGACGCTTGACTCGCATTCCGAAGGTCGCAGGATCGAATCCCGGCGTGGCAAATAAATTTTATTTGATTAATTTGTGTATTTCACAATTTATTCATTTAAAATAATATATAGTATATTTGCGGCACGTTCCAGAGTGAAGATACTCTCAGTATATCGCCCTGGTGTAAGACCACCATTCAGAATTGAAACATTGCCTGAAGTGGCTTTCGCCGTTTTGGTGACCAGATCTGAATAGCCAGGTACTCCCCCACCTTCCTCTTCCCTATCTCCTTCCCTCCTCACTACCTTCAGCCTCACAACATACCCCAATTGGGGATGCCATAGTTCACTGGCTCCAGACGGGAGCAGTTGGGACTCTTGTGCGGTATTCATGTTAAAAAAAAAAAGTCTCTATTCCGCTTCGCAAGATGCTGCAGAGGATTTTCTAAGGTCCTGACCTGGAGGTATTCCAGTCACGTGTCTTCTGGTCTTTCGGTGTGTTCCTCGTGCTCTTTCAAAGTGTTTAACTTAGTTTAGAAATTCGCAAGGTCCACAAGTACATTTTACCATAATTTTCATGACTGCATATTACCATTTTTATTTGTTCCTCAAAACCATATTTTTGTATTAGCTAAAATGTCCTTTGTTAAAATATATTTCTACCTAGTATCCACTTTTATTTAAGAGTAGAAAGTTTGAAACCTTTCTTCACAGCAGAAACATCCCACAATCCTGAGATATAGTCTCTTATAGCGCTGTACCATTTATACATTATATTTGGCGCTCATCGCGGAATATTCCACTACACACAATGCAATTTAAACATTACATTTGGCACCCACCGTGCCAAAATTAAACCTTACAGAATTTAAAATAAAACAAGCTTTTCGTGTTAATTTATGTATCAGTATTTATACAGAAGCTTTTTTTAATCATACAAATTATATAAATATGTCAATTGCTCAATTTTTGGTAAAATAAAGCAGTGCCAAAGAAAATGTTCTGTTGTTAATTTATTTTTTGTGCAATATCTCACAAGGGTCTGAACTGTGTACATTCAGAGGAACTGTATCACCACTGGGTTTGGCGACATTGAAGGAAAGGGCTGCAGGAAGGGATTTGAAGTGCATTGCTAAGCAAACAGTTTTAATTAGGAGTCAGTACGGTGTATCACGCCGCACATTCGTCTTGCTGATTAGCTGAAGAGGTGTAGATCTTCCCGCCCTTGCCGGTCCACTGCTCCTCGAGCCTGACGCTGCAGCCGAGGTCCCGGAGTGCGGACTTGATGTCCTGTTTGGTGGACTGATCCGCTCCGTGGGTCTTGAGGGCCTCATTGACCAGTTCCTCGGCCCCGAGCTCAAGGAACTTGGAGCGCTGCTCGGGACACCTGGCTACCATGTTGCGTATTGCCCAGCACCCGTTTTTCTGTAAAAAGAAAAGAAAACATTTAATTAAAATTAATAATCACTTAGTTTTTACCACATTTATAATTTAGATACAACTGATATGTTACGTGAGCAATACTCACTTCATCAGAGTTTAATTTAATTTAGTTTTTAGAAAATCCTTATGAAGTGAGCATTGCTTACCAAACATTTTGGTTGTATCTAAATTATCTAAATAATAAAGTGTTTAAAACTAAATGATTATTACTTTTTAATTAAAATGGTGCAACAAAAAGAGTTTGCTTGGTTTTGCATTGCTGAAAAAAAAAGAAAGTTTGAAAAATTGTCGTTGAGATAGCGATGTTTCTTTGGATAAATTGTATAATTCCTTATTTGAAATTTAATAAATGTTACATAAAATATTAATGGTTTACAAAAGCAGGAGGTATTTAAGTTCCTACTTACAAATCTTATGATTTCAGAGGAAATATATATTTTTTTTATTAAATGAATGAAAATTTTATCTTTTGGATGCGAGGTCTACTGTTCACAGTAGATTTATAGTAGTTGATTCTTCGCAATGCTCTACGAAAAGATTGCTCCGACTTAAAAAAAAACAAAACTAATAACATTTCGATATTTAATCTTATTTACCTGAACTCGCAGTGATGTTTTATGCACATTCATACATTCAAGTAGAACTTCTGGAATGCCCACGTCATAGAAGGATTTGCTATTTTCAATTTCTCTCAGGGCCAAGGCTGCCACACATCCTAGACCTGCTGCTGCCAATGATTCGGAATTCTAAAAAAAATTAAAACAATTAAGCTGAATTTACATTACGAAACTGTTGCACAAAATTTGTTTCATGACTTTAAAGTTAGACACGTGTGAGCTGGCAGTGGCGTAAACATAAACTAACGCAATATCTTTATATTTTAATCTGGCAACTACACCAATGACATAGACCACAGCGCCATCCCTTTTTGCCAACTTATGCTTGTCGCACTGTAGATTTCTCTTCCTTTTATTTAATTTTTACTTCTTTCTTTAATTTATTTTCTATTTATCCCATTTCTATTATTTTTATTTATTTCTTTTATTTCTATTTAGCTATTTAAATTTTTCATTTAATTTTTTCTTCTCATTTCCTTAATAAGTCAGGTATGCCTCATACGTCACACATATATCTGGTAATGTTATATTATCATGAAAACAAGCTTATGGGTTCCGAGTGGTTAAGATATTAAAATTAGATTAAATTCCTGCCACCTCGGAAAAGGCACTGAGGGGCAGAGGGGGCTTATACAAAAAAAGTAATACATTACCTTGGTTAATAAATAATAAAAAAATAATGTCGAAAATTGAGTTTGTAAAAAGTGAATTTATATACAATATTGTTATGTAGATATGTACCTTGTGTGTGTCCAGGGCAGTACAAATGAGGGTTGCGGCCCCCTGTTTTATGATATCTCTCTTCACATCGTCATGTCCCGACAGGGCTTTCAATCTTTGAAAATACAAAAGAATTACAAGTTAATTAAATAACAAGAATCCTTCTTTTACTTACTGTAATTTATTAATCCAGCAAGGTGTTCCTTTTATAGTATAAAAGAAAATTAAAATAATATTCTATTAAAATATTACACTATAGTTAAATCTTGTCTGAGTTCTTCAGACAATCAATTTTGAAAATGACACATAGATTAAAAGCAATTTCGAGTTCATTGAACCAGCGTTATGCAGGATGCATACGTGATCACAATTGATTGACGATTTATTTTATAAATATACTAGTGATGGTGACTTAGAAGGGGTGCCCGCGTTCATGGGGTGAGGTTTATCCGGGTCTTGGCAGCGGATGCGTCGGCCCGCTAGCTGCTTGGCAGGCCGGATTGGGAGAGAATGGTTGAGGGAATTCCTTCGACTTATCCAGCCATATTCTCTCAGAACATCGCCTTGCACCGCAGTGGGAGGGATGGATTCATAAGTCTGTCACTCCTGGACACACTGACCCCAGATTTCTACTCACCCCTAATACCCTTTTCCTTCCCAGAACTTCCTCTCCTTTTTTTTTTTCCTAAAAAGACCCTCCACACAGCATCCCCAAAGATGACATAGGCCCTGAGGGGAATTATTTTCCTTTTAGGGTCTTTTTAGGGAAAGGAAGTTCCGGGAAGGAAAATGGTAGGAGGGGTGGGTAGGAATCTGGGGGTCAGAGGGTCCAATAGTGACGGAAGTATGAATCCATCCCTCCCATTGCGGTGTAAGGCTGGGTTCAGAGAGTCTTGCTGGAGAGTCTGATTAATCTTGCTCCCTAAATCGGTCTCTCCCGATCCGGTCTGTCACGCAGTAATTGGACAGACGCACTCACCGTCAAGACCTAGACAAACCCCACCCCATGAACCCACCAAACATAGTGAACCTCTTGGAGTGACTTATGGCAGAGGTATTGGTCATCCAATAAATGGTTCTCGGGGCGGTGGTATCTACATATACCCGCCTCCTAAATTAAAAAAAGCAAATTTTTATAAAGGATGGAAATAAACAGTGCGCTCACAATTTAAAACACTGCCTGTTGAGTTTCTCCTTATCGTGGAACTCCACCATCACATCCAGAATGAACTTTAACCCTCCGGCCTCCTCCACCTTCAGACAGAACTCGTGACGCACCACCAATGTTGCTATCGTCAGCAAAACGTCCGCAACAAAAGCTTCTTGGGACCGGAAATCTGAAAAATACACATATTATTATTAACACCAAAAATCAGATTAAACAACACATACATAGATTGTCCAGTTGATCAGTCAGACATCTCCGATAAATCTAAATTTGAGTTGTGTATGTGTAAAAGTGTACCGTCTATCTGGTTCAATACTCAGATTACTCGTAAACACCACCAAATCAATTTTAATGCAGAAACACATTGTACATAGTAAATTAAACAATATGTTGATAATTGTTTGTTTGGATGTAAGATAATTCAAAATGTCATACTAATGTATCGGACCATTATACTTCCCGGTATTATTTTATTGTATACTAGCTGACACGATAAACGTTGTTCTGCCATATAAATTATTTCTAGTGAATATTTTCGTTGAAATATATTTATAAAAGTCTATAAAACATATCTATATGTATTATAAGTATGTGGGGATGGGATCTATGACAGGAAGAGGAATGTATTTACGAAGTCGGCTACAATCGTATCTAGCTCTTGTTTGTATCAGGTCAGGGATACCAACACAACAGTGACAAAATAGCGGGCGGGCTGTCGTAGTATCGGTTCGCGAAGTGAAATTTTATTTAACGAAATTGAAAATTAAAATGCATTATTTTCCGCCAGTCGTGATGCAAAAAGTTTCCTTTTATAGTGATTAAGGCGAATCTAAAGTTTTTTTCTAAAAAATATTCGTAATAGCCATGGACACTAATCCCAAAAATTTACCAAAAAAATTGTCAAAAAAATAGTTTTTTTTTCTGGGTAGGGACACCCTAATCACCTAGCGGTATGAAATATACTTTAAAACCTATTCTCATACTTATCAGACATAAAAAATTTCATAAAAATCGGTCTAGCTGTTTCGGAGGAGTGCGACCACAAACACCGTGACATGAGATTTTTATATATAAGATTTAATGTGTAAAACGCAGACACATATAAATAATATTTGATTTAAGGCGAGCATTCAAATATTGTTTTCCTCATATTTCAAAACTTAGTAGAGATGTCTGACTAATCAACTGGTCGATGGACATATTGCCCTACCTCCTTCTTTACCCAACGCTTTGGACAGCGTTACAGTGTCCATCATCAGGGCAAATGAAGATTGTGGTAAAGTGTGTGTTTAGATATGTAGAAGTGATGCGCGAAAATCCTCTTAGGACCGGTATTTTAGTATAGTAATTAGTTAAATTAATGTGGTGTTCGGCATTTAGTTTTGGTGTAGCCGTCAAGTACCGAATACCAAAAACTATATTAACTTTTTCCCCGCGTTGAACTACTCCGTCTTTTCAATACCCATACGCGGTACATGAATATGTCATATTTCAAATACCTATCCAACCAATTTTATGTCAAATTACAGCATATTATACATGATTTATCATACTATATAAACAGATGAGATTATTATCTACAATTTGAAACCAAATCGTCGTCTGTTAACACTCCTAGATGTTTATAAAAAACAAAAAACTTAAAAAACGTATCCATATTATCTTAAAGATGGCGCCATTTATCCGCGTGCGTGTACTCAGGACACTGCGTTGATAGACACAAGTGGTACCTCATAATTAATTCGTATAAACAAGTTCTAAAACTTCTGATGACACTAAAATTAATAAATTTTTTATGTAAATTCAAAATCACACTTTCACAACATAAACAAACGTGTGCGAATACGCGCGATCTCGATAATAAATGTTATCGACGCTTGTCCAATTTGGTCAGTCGGAATCGCATGGAGCGCCTGCGCAAACTACTAGCGCCATCTATGGAGTAAATTGAGAACTTTGCATTCAAAGGTACGAGGATACATTCACTTGATTATAGATGTTTTTTTACGAAATAGGCATGGCTTTTGCCGTATCAACTGTTGTTACGATCGCGTGGAAAAAGTTAAGCTTAGCACTGTCGTCTCTATTAAAATTAATGGACTTTTTGTGGATTTCGATTGCCACCGTAATTAAGCGTGTTCGGTGCGTTTTGGGTCTTCCCATGACTTTAGGAACCAATACAAAGTAATGGCCTGTTTCAATTAAGAGCTCGGCAATTGCCGATTTGTCAGGATGGCTGAGTTTGCACGCTCGAAAGAGTTCTGAGACCTTTTGGAGATTGTCTGTTCTGACCCATTACAATATTAATATCCCAAATCATATACAATACTTTTATATTTTATATCTTTTTACATTTATATTTTATATCTTATTACATTTATATTTTATATCTTATTACTTTTATATCTTACATATTATCTTCATAGAAAAGTCGCAATTCAGGTGGCTTGGTCTAGTACTGAATAGATTTGGTCTAGTAGCTTGATTAACTTGCACTGAAAATACTCGTAAGTATTTTCAGTGGAATAAGTACGATTCTAGAGGGAAGATGTCCAGTGGGCTTTTCCAGGCATAGTTTATACCTTCAGGGCCTAAATAAAAATGTTTTAAATTTTACACAATTGATAAACAACCATTTATGTAGGGTAGATGGTTGTTTATCAAATTTAAAACACTTTTAACAGTAGCAGCTATGTTTAAGTACCTGAGAGCATTTGTGTGAGAGTGCTCAAAGTTTCCGTGGCAATGAGCCGCGCATGGTCATGGGCTTTGCCAAACTCTACTCTGACGTCATCATCCAACACCAGGTGGCGGATCACGCAGCACACTTCCTTCAGAACCTGTAAGAAAACATGGAGAGCATATTATCTTAAAACTGTACTGAAATAGTGACTAAGAAAGTCAGTTGCAATGTAATGAAAATCTATCTATATAAAGAAGAGTTTCTGTGGCATACGCTGTGGCTTTGTTTTTTTATACAAATCAAAATTTTCTCATTTTGTCTTGCTAACCCATAATACTTTTTAAAACTGTAACTAAAGATATTTCAAACAATCGTTCTTAGTGTAAATCCTGTTCAAATAACCCATCCATATCATAACCCCTCAGGCCTCGGCCATATATTTTGTCGGAGGGTCAAAATATTTCAGCTTTGCAAAAAAATTTTAATAAATGGAATATTTCTAAACGTATCCAAAAATTAAAAACTGATTTTGAAAAAGTGATAAAAATATACTTTCAAATAAACATATAATTTTAAATATAAAAATTTTGCACGCAAACATAAAAAAGGTTTTAAAAATGGGTCACCTAATGTTTTTTCAAACTAAAATTACTAATAATGAAAAAAATTAAAAACACATACATATTTTATTAGACAAAAGTATTATAAACATTATTAACACCTCACTTTTTTGTCATTCCATGAAAAAATAATTAATAAAAAATATTGATCAATTTTTAATTGCGGTTAAGGCTTTGGTTTCATAAAGTTGTAAATTTTACTTCTTTTGTGGTTAATTTTTAGGTTTGAATATAAAGTGTGCTGTTTTCTCTTTCTAACACTGTTTAGATCACATTTCTCACTGAGATAGTAAGGGAGGCATTACAATTTCTATGAGACCTATATGAGTTGTTTCGAAAAGCAAACAAATTAGCCTAAGAGGTTAACTAATCATAAATAACTCAAAATATTTGTTTTGGTGCGATGTATTTATAAACAAAATTAAATATTAGCGAGCAGATAAAACTTTACTGAATATCAATATGACACCGAGTGGCACTTACTCTCTTTGTGTTTGTATTTTCATATCCCATTGTTTAGTCTATGCGCCGATATCATGTGTGCTTTTTTTAAATAAAGTTTTGTTTATGAACCCATTTATATTCTATGCAATCTTAAATAAACATTATTTTAAACTTCGAAAATGAAGACAACATTTTTTTCCCTTTGAGCAATCCTATAAAAAAATTATTAATCAATTTAAAATTCAGTTTTCTGGGCACTATATTAGTCAAAATTATATTTAAAATACCTATAAATTCTCTAAAACACAAAACATGATAGAACGTAACATACACTGGGCGCAAATCTCAAAAGAGAAATGTATATTTTTATGGTTAACAGCTCTAATACGTTTTTATACAACCTTGTTCGCTTTAAATTCTTACTCAATATAAACAAATAAATTTAATGAACATTTTTCGAGAGACGTCGCTAGAGATATGTATGGGGAATTTTTACAAATGCATTTCAGTTCTGTATCATGCTTGTACGCAATACAGCGAGGACTCAATGTCTTAAGTCAGCTCTCGCATGAGAGGCAAGCGCGAAAAAGTGACTTTTGACGCTTCCCGCTGCCTGTACAATTTAAAAAGCAGAATTTTACTTTTATTATGAAAATTATCTATGAAAATTAATTTTACTATGAAAATTATCTGATTTTGAAAACTTTGCATAAAACCCGGGTAACACTGGGAACTTCGGCTAATCTAAAAACATAAAGGTGCATTCCTAAACCATTCATCCGATTGTGATGAAACTTTGGGGATTTGATGTGCACATGCCTGCGATGGTTTCTATATATAATGGGGGTATACTGTTCATCCGATTGCAATGAAACTTTGGTGAGTTGTTGTGGACACGCCCGCGAAGGGTGAGCTGGTGTACATATTGGTGAACTCTGGCGTTATGAAATTTGCATAAAATATTTGCAATAGGTGGCGCGCAATTGGCAAAATGATTTTGCAATTGGAAAAATGAGTGAATTTCATGTAGTTTAGCAACAGGGTGGGAAGGAGGTATGGGGGGGGAGGAATTCGGTTGGGGGAAGGGGGCAGGGGGTTTGCGGGACGTGGTATGTGGGGGAGGGTAGGGGGAAAGGCGGGGAAGGTAGATGGGGAACGCGGGAAGGGGAGGCGGAAGCGGAATGGGGATGAATGGGAAAGGAAATGCTGCGAGAAATAATGGGAGGAATGCAGATCCTGCCAATGTCTGGAAATTTAATAAAAAGGCACTTTCTAGATGAGAAAAGTGTGGAGAAGCTGAATAAAAAAAAAATTAAGGCGCGCTCGGCAAAATTGAGGGAGATACAGCCGTTTAAAATATAAATAAAATTTCACTTTGCGAACCGATACTGTTAGTCCGCCCGCCATTTCGTCACTAACCTAAGAAAAGAAAGTGCCCCTTTATAACGCCTACTCGCGTCAAGGCAAGAAAAACATCCCAGTTTTCAAGTAGTTTAGCGGCTACGCTAGGCTTGTGTAACATGGTTTGTGATTCTGGCGTACAATCTCACAAGACGAAAGCTAATTTTAATTTTACGTAATCGAAATTTAGAATGAAATATTTTCCACTTTCCCCAATGCAAATAGTTGCCTTTTAATGTAATTAAGGTGAATCAACATAACAGTGACAAAATGGCGTAGTATCGGTTCACGAAGTGAAATTTTATTTATACTTTAAACGGCTGTATCTCCCTCAATTTTGCCGAGCGCGCCTTAATTTTTTTTTTATTCAGCTTCTCCACACTTTTCTCATCTAGAAAGTGCCTTTTTATTAAATTCCCAGACATTGGCAGGATCTGCATTTCACCCGAAATAATTTCTTTATTTAAGTGGCATTGCAACATATACCGGGAACTCGCTAGTTAATTATAAATTACCTTGGGATCTTTGTGAGTTTCCAGCATGGTTTTCAAGTGGTTGAGTATTTCTGCGTCGAATATATTTTGTCTGTTGTGTTCGTGCCTCAGGCAGCAGGTGGAGATCCACTTCAGAGTCATTAAAATAACCGCAGTATCATCCTGCTGATCCAGAAGACTGAAGGAGAAACTCTAATTATACATTTTTACTATATTATAAAAAGAAACATTTAAAAAAAAAGAGATTTACAAAAACACATGAAAGATCGGCAATATGAAGACAGACTAAAGCAGCATTCGTCACACTTTTCTGGTCAAGGGCCACATAGGGCAATGTGAGGTATCACCGCGGGCCGCACACTTATGAATTTGGGAGGGGAGGGGGTTTATGTTGTGCCTTTTTGTTTAGCGAGTTAAAAAAGTAATTCTTTTGTATGTTGCTACCACCTCCTTCCTTCTTGTATTCATGATATATATTGGCAATTTTTATCCACTTCCCAAACTACCGAAATATGTGAATTTTCGCACCGTGATAAAAATGATTACAATACATACAATAACAAAAATTAACCAATATTAAAGTTTATTTTGCTTTATTAGTAGATACGTGATTAGCGTGTTTTTTGTCATTTTTAGACTATATATTTTTTTTTTTTTTTTTTTACGTGAGCTCCACACAGGAGGCCCTGAGGAAAACAATTTCCCTCAGGGCCTATGTCATCTTTGGGGATGCTGTGTGGAGGGTTTTTTTTAAGGAAAGGAAGGAGAGGAGAGTTCTGGGAAGGAAAAGGGTTTAAGGGGTGGGTAGGAATCTGGGGTTCAGTGTGTCTTGGTCATCCGCCTCCAAGACCTAGACAAACCTCACCCCATGAACCCGGGCACCCCTGCTAAATCACCAAACGTAGCGAACCACTTGGGATGACCTATGGCAGAGGTGTTGGTTATCCAATAAAGGTTCCCGGGGCGGCGGTACCCATTCCCGCCTCCCAAATTGCTTTTTGGTTCCATGCCAACTCAGAAACACCTCAAAGATATCATTAAAAGCTATGAAAAAATCATTTTAAAATAGCCAGTAACCCTAACCTAACTTAACTGTTTAACCATTTTTTTATTTTTTTTTATCATCACTCTTAATGACCTTTCTGAGGTGCTTCTGAGTTGGTTTCATTCTGAGTTGTCCAGTCACCATATTTTTTACCTGCCCACGCACTCAGTGTGCCATCTCAACGCCCTCTAATTTACTTTGGGTCTTCTATTGCCCTCCTGAAAGTCTCAAACGCCCGTAAGGGGGCGTTACTATGACGTACACCAAGCGCGCATTCAAAATCGACTAAGGATGTGTTCAAAAACAAGGTGGGAGTTTAAAAATTTCATGTATATTGAGTTAATATACATGAAAAAATATGTATTTAAAAAGAAAACGGCATGTATTTGTGCGGGCCGCACAAAAATCGCCACAGTTTGGCGACCACGGGACTAAAGGAACCAAGATTACCAATGTTAAAAAAAAGACGAGAAAGGTGTGATTTGATCAAGACTTTCTAAATTTGCGACATGGTAAAAACACACTTTTTTTTTACATTACCTTCACACAGGAGGCCCTGAGGAAGATAATTTCCCTCAGGGCCTCTGTTATCTTACGGCAGGGGTCGGCAGTTTGTCAAGTGAGAAGAGCCAAATTGTCATGGAAACAGGATAACAAAAGACCAGAGAGTCGCATATATGTAATATACATATGTATAGCGATATGGACAACATCTATGCAAAGAGCCGCATGTGGCTCATGAGTCACTTATTCCGACCCCTGTCTTAGGGGATACTGTGTGGAGGGTCTTTTTAAGGAAGCAAAGGATAGGAATATCTGGGAAGGAAAAGGTATAAGGGGTGAGTCCGGGAGTGACGGAAATATGAATCATTCTCTCCAACTGCGGTGCAAGGCGGCTGGAAAGGTCAAAAAGCCTCCCTCAAACAGTCTTTCTCGATCCGGCCCGCCATGCAGCAGGTGGACAGACGCATCCGCCACCAAGACCTAGACAAACCCCAAGAACCCGGGCACACCAAACACATCGCACACCAAACACATCGCACACCTTTTGATGTAAATAATCGTTTTGAAATATATATCCAATCGAAAATAATCCAAGTAGTGGAAAATGACAAAAAACGCTATGAGATTTTTGGTATAAATTATGTCAAAATTTGCTGTTGTTGTTGATATGAATTATCTAAAATGACTTCATAGTTATCGCAAGGAGCAATAATGATTGTTGTAGTATGGTATATTTAATTTACCTGTTCATGGTATCAATGCCTTCGCTAGTTAAAATATCAGGTTGCCCATCCATAAGGGAGATAATAGCCTTCAGAGCAGCCAGGATAACAGATTTATCTGCGCAGCTGTTCTTCAGACAGGAGACTAGGACCGGATAGGCCCCTTCCTTACTCGCCATCAGCTTGTGGGCCAACAGGTCTTTGTCGCATTCAGACTGGAAACGATCAACAAGTTAATATTTACAGAACAATATATGTATAAATACTTTATTTTACTTTTATGTGAATAACTGTCCGAAGCTAGGATTACTATGGCCATCCCCAATCCCCAATATTGTGAGGCTGAAGGTAGTGATGAGGAAAATGAGATGGGTAGGAGGAGGGTTGGGAATAGTTCAAACTTATGTTTTCTGTATTCTTTTGTTAATGGCGTGGAATCCTGGATTCTAAATCAAGTATTAACACAGAACACAGAAACTTTTCAAATATATTAGACAGATACCTTATTAGTGACCCCATTTATCCATGTAGATCTAGACTGTGTGGTAGATACTCTTAGTATCACCCTGGTGAAAGAATCCATTTATGAACCATTAAATGAACCACCAAGAAATGTTGCTTGAAATTGCAGTTGAGAGGCGGGTGTGGGTACTGCTGCCCCGGGAACCATTTATAGAATAACCAAAACACCTGCCTTAGGTCACCCTAAGTAATTTGCTGCTTTTGGTGACTGAGCAGGGGTGAACGGGTTCATGGGGTGAGGTTTGTCTAGGTCTTGGCGGCCAATACGTTTGCCCACCTATTCCGTGGAGGGCCGGATCGGGAGAGAATAGTCGAGAGAGACCTAACCTACACCTCTTCAGCCAGACTCTTTTTACCCATCACCTTGCAACCCAGTGGGAGGGATGGACTAATACGCCCGTCGCTTCTAGACAAATCGACCCCCAAATTCCAACCCACCCTTCATACCTTTCTTCTCAGAACTTCCTCCCCTTTCTCTCCCAAAAAATACCCTCTACACGGCATCCCATGGATAGGCCATGAGGGGGGTACATCCCCAAAGTAGTTTTTAGTCACCAGTCGCCTAAGTTTGTATTTGTCCAACAGACCATTAGAAAATTTGACAGGAGGAGAAGGTTTTCTTTCATTATTTCAATGAAACATTATGATAAGTGTTTAAGATAAAACTTTTTCCGTAAATGTAAAGGTCTCATTAGTTTAAATAATTCTTAGTGATGTAATTAACTATCAATTTTTATTTTAAAGTGGAAATTGAACAAAAACTAAAATGGTCTCTCGGACAAATAATAACTTAGGAGAAGAGATCTGAATAGCTAGGTACTTCCCAACCTTTTCCACCTCCTTCCTCTCCCCCCTTCTTTTTCCTGTGACCCAAACAGGTCAACTATTATTAGGTAAATAAGTAAATGTACTTACTTTGAGAACTTCCAAATCTTTGATCAGCTGTTCCTTATTCAAAGTTTCTTCAGATATAAGTTTGGAGATATTTCTAATGGTGACTGCTACAATATGGTTGTCCGGCTTGCCCGAAAGAATTAAATCTTTTATTATGTTTGTCAGGTCTACTCCCTGTTCAAAATAAAATGTTTATTTAACACAAAAGTTACCCAGCTATAAACTTGTTTGTTGGTGCTGATGCGTGCTGGATAGGTTTCGGAAATCTCATTCTTGAAGAATTCACTAAATAGTAGAAAAATATTAATTTCTTATTTGGAATTAGGTACCTATTTATTATTTTGGTAAATATTCAATAACCGCTGCACTTTTAATAAGCACAGATTTTGGAAATTACACACCATTTCAAGATAATTACTACAAGAAACAACTATTTACGCCGGGATATGGTAAAAGATACATTAAAATTCCTTGGTCATTCATTCGGAGTTCAAAATTTTCCTTATAAAATGATTCCTCTGCCGCCATTTTGGATTTTTTCTTTATGAATTTTACTTTTACGAAAGTTTCGTTTCAATCTAAATAAGAATAAATGACTTAATTAAACCAAACTAAAAACTATTTAGTGCACGTAAATAGTTGTTTCTTGTAGTAATTGTTAAAACAAAATGTAATTTCCGGTGACCAGACTTACAACTTCACCAATCCTAAAACGTCATTCAAAGTGATGAAAAAAAAAAAATTGGTCAAATGGGAAGTTAGGTTGGGTTATTTTCTTTTTTTTCATAATTTTAATGACTTTTCGGTAAATTTTTACAAAGCCGGGACCAGCTCATTTTGGACAAAAAAAAATAAATATATACCCCAGTAGATAGGTAATAATTAGATGTAATTAATTCCGTGAGCGGAAATTGAAAATAATGTATATTATCGTCAATTTCTTAAATTTAAAATACGAAAATGTCATTTTTCAATGACCTCCATGTTGTTATCTTTATTTTAAAAAACAGCCTACGTTTTTAAATGGTTTGTCTGGCAAAGCAGGGTTTGTCTAGCGGGCTTGTGAATATTATCTTTATTTTAAAAAACAGCCTACGTTTTCAAATGGTTTGTCTGGCAAAGCAGGGTTTGTCTAGCGGACTTGTGTGACAGATTGGCCGCAATATAACGATAACAATTATTCAACTTCTGCAAAGTGTTTTTTCGTGAAAAAGTGCATATTTACCGCTGTAATTTACAATATGGAGGTCATTGAAAAATGACATTTTCGTATTTTTAAATTTAAGAAATTAACGATAATATACATTTTTTTCAATTTCCGCTCACGGAATTAATTACATCTAATTATTACCTATCTACTGGGGTAAAAAATTATTTTTTTTAGTGTAAAATGAGCTGGTCCCGGTTTTGTAAAAAATTAATGACTTTTCAAAGGGGCAACTGTAATTTTAATAATCTGTGCCAAAAAGTGTGGCAGATAGGTAAATAATTACCTTATTTTTTTGGTAAATATCGGTTCGGACTGGCCACGCTTATTACGAATAATTTTTAGAAAAAAACTTTAGATTCGCCTTAATTACTATAAAAGGAAACTTTTTGGCTTTGGGGCGGCAGAAAATAATGCATTTTAATTTTCAATTGCATAAAACCAAAATTCACTTCGCGAACCGACCCAGCAAAAATCCGCGGCCGTAACTGTCACTGTTATGTTGGTATCCTTGGTAAACAAGAGCTAATACGACTGTAGCCGACTTCGTGGGTAAGGCGCGTAATTATGAAATTTGTCTAGCGGGCTTGTTTGTGTAACATGGTTTGTGATACAAAAGAATGTGCCCCTTTATAACGCCTACTCGCGTCAACGCAAGAAAAACATCCCAGTTTTCAAGTGGTTTAGCGGCTACGCTAGGTTTGTGATTTGCGGTATTTCATGTAGGTATCCCACGAAGTCGGCTACAGTCCATAACAGTGACAGTTACGGCCGCGGATTTTCGCTGCGTCGGTTTGCGAAGTGAATTTTGGTTTTATGCAATTGAAAATTAAAATTGTAGCGCGCCGTTTTTACGCTTGCCACTACACCATCTCTTTCCCCCGTACAGCGCCATCCTGCTCACCCACCCCTAAGCAAACCAGGATGCGCCGACGCCTTCTGCGCATCTCCCACCCTCGAGCCGCTACATAAACCACACCCCGCAACAAGGAATGGGCTATATAACAGGCTGCGCGCCCTAAATTAGGCAGTTCGTCTGCAGCTCGCTCTTGGCTAGTACGCTCTCTTAGTTGCGCTTCGTCCTCTGGCACGACCCTCTAAGGAGTATTCTACTACCATAAGTAAAGCACCAACCAGACCCCCGACTGCTGCCTTAGTTGAGCTTCGTCCTATGGTACGACCCTCTAAGCAGAACCACAGTCAGCTTTTGTTGTTCCCAAAGCCTAACGGCAAGGTTCCCTCCGATCCCTTGCTCAGTCAATTAGTGAATTGATACATTGTGACTATTTTTACCATATTATGTGATCTGTGAACTTACTTTCTTAAATAAATAACCTTTTACCAACAATTGTGTTATAAAACTGGCGCCCAACTTAGTGGCCAGACACATAAAGTGAAAATTAAAATCAGTGCATCTACAAAATTTCGTCGCTACCACGTCGAAGCCCTCGTTTCACAATGCAGGCCAAGGAAAGTGCTGGCATCTGCTTCACGCAGGAGCAGTTCGCGGAACTAATGAACTCCATGAAGCGGATGCAGTCGGAACCAACACGTACGGGTACATTCACCACCTGTACGGCACGCTTCGATGGTACCAGAGACAGGAGTGCGGTCGAGAGTTTTATTGCCGCCGCATCCATCTTCAAGTGCGCCGAGAACATCGAAGACGCAAGCGCTCTGGAAGGATTACCACTGCTGCTTACGAAAGACGCCGCCGCTTGGTGGCTCGGCATAAAAGGAAAAGTACGAGACTGGGAGAGCGCAACGACCCTCCTCAGGCATGCTTTCGCCCCTAAGAAGCCAGCGTACAAAGTGTACACAGAGATATTTTTATGCAAGCAAGACGCATTAACGTCAACCGATGTGTTCATTGCTAAGCAGCGGATGTTACTCGCGGAGCTACCACCGCCCAGCCATCCAGAGAAGGTCCAGATAGACCTAATATTCGGACAACTGAATATCCGGATACGAGACAGAGTGCCGCGCGAAGCGATCAATACCTTCGCCGAACTACTACAAAAAGCCCGTGCAGCGGAAGAAAGCCTGTACGAGAGCACGAAGACCGTCCCACTACGCGCGATGGAAAACCGAACAGACGGCCGCCTACGCTGCACTAACTGCCGCAGATTTGGGCACCGTTCCGAGGAGTGCCGTTCCCGCTACGATACAGGAGCGCACGTAAAGTACACTCCTCCAGTCAAGAAGCTGGAGACACCCAGTGATGCGAAGTTCGCATGCTACGGTTGCGGTAAACCAGGCGTGGTAAGAAGCAAGTGCCCGCAATGCAGCCAAGGGAGAATAGACACCCCTCACCCACGAGCCGATTTTTGCTCGATACATGAAATAGGCCTTCCCCGAGCGAGACCTATACTACACATCGGGATTGGAAACTTCCTGGGCACTGCTCACGTAGACACCGGAGCAAAATTGAGCGTAGCATCAGCTGAGCTACACCGGCGGCTAATCGCTCAAAATTTCAGAACCCAGCGAACCATCATGGACATCGTATTGGCAGATGGTGTCCCTAAACGTCAGGAGGTCGAGACAATAGCCGCCACCTTGACACTAAGAGGCCGACAGATACCCACCAGCTTCATCGTGCTCCCAGGAGGACACGAGAATCGAACACTCCTAGGCGTCGATTTTATCGAAGACGCGGGGATCGATATAAACATTCCCCAGCGCGCATGGGCATTCACGGACAGCCCCGAAGTACGGTATATGCTGCATATGGAAAATGACGCCATACCACCAAACCGAGGTATTCGACAACGTCAAAAGACTGGCGAGATAGGAGAAGTGAGAGCACACAAACTCCCTAAGGTTTGCCTACCCGCCCCACCAGTACAGGACAATGAATGCGAGATCTACGTGCCGCCGTTCATGAGTCCTTTCCCACAGACACCGCCTAAGGTTCGTCTGCCCGCCCCACCAGCACAGGACAATGAATGTGAGATCTACGTGCCACCGTTCATGAGCCCTCTCTCACAGACACCACCTCGCACTAACATTTGGGCTAAGATGATAGCCCTGAATGAGCTGTTTCCCGAGGACGCGATGGAGGAAGACGCCCTAAGGGAGGTAATGATACACTCCTATCGGCTCTTCGATGACTCCCCAAGAAAATCCAGAAATGAAGTGGAGCTCTGTGCCTTGGACGCCGAAATACTAAGCCTCCGACCAGATGAAGCCACCCACCTTATACCTACCCAGAGGGACCAGCTGGACCGCCTGCTGTGCGACAACGCTGCTGTCTTCTCGGCCACCCTGTCATCTACGACAAAAATTGAGCACCGAATCGAGACCGGACAACACCCGCCGATTTCAGTAGCCCCTTACAGGCTCTCGCCAGCCCGCCAAGCAGAACTCCGCGCCGAGATTAACAGTATGTTAACCCAAGGGATTATAGAAGAAGCAGATTCACCGTGGGCCGCACCTGTGGTTATGGTGCCCAAAAAAGACGGAAACAAGCGCATCTGTATTGATTTTCGCCTTCTCAATGCGATAACGGTACCAGACGTGTACCCCCTGCCCAGAATGGATGACCTGCTACACTCGGCAAAGCAGTCAAACTTTATGTCTACAGTAGACCTACGATCTGGCTACTGGCAGATCAAGATACTGGAGAAAGACCGTGACAAGACGGCCTTTATAACCCCATTCGGACTCTACCGCTTCTTGAAGATGCCATTTGGACTTCGCAATGCGCCCGGGACGTTCCAGCGCATGATTGACCGACTTAAGATCGAGCTAGATGAAGTCAATATCCTAGCATACCTGGACGATATAATCATACTTTCGCCCACCTTCGATAAACACCTCGCCGATCTACAACAGGTGTTCACCAAGCTACGAGAATTTAATCTCACTGCAAATCGAGTTAAATGCCACTTCTGCTGTCCAAGCATAAAATATCTAGGACACGTAATAACCCCCGGAGGAATCAGCACCAATCCGGAGAAGATAGAGGCGATCTCTAAAATGAAGGAGCCAAACAATGTCAAACAGCTACAGACATTTCTTCAGACATGCTCCTGGTATAGGCGATTTGTACCCGAGTTCGCCAAAACCGCCAAGCCACTCAGCGACTTGATAAAGAAAGACGCCACCTGGGAATGGAAATCCCCACAGCAGAATGCTTTCGACACCCTGAAAGCACTACTCACTAGCGCCCCCATACTACGACAAGCCGATGGAAGCAAGGAATTCATCATAAGTCGGACGCAAGCAGCTACGCAATAGGAGCAGTTTTGGTCCAGGGGGAGGGACTAGAAGAACATCCGGTAGAATACGCGAGCCGCCTGCTACTACCAGCGGAGAGGAACTATTCTACCACAGAACGAGAAGCCCTAGCAGTCGTATGGGCAGTTGCAAAGTTCCGAGGATACATTGAAGGAACAGCAATCACCGTGGTTACCGACCACCAAGCGTTGAAGTGGTTAATGACGTTAAAGTCTCCCACAGGTCGCCTTGCAAGATGGGCCCTGCAGCTTCAACCCTACAACCTGAAAATCCAATACACACCTGGACGCTCAAACCTGGTGGCGGACACACTATCACGACCACCATTACTTGAAGACCCACCCTCTATTTGCGCACTATGCACGATAACCCTCGACGTTCCAACGCGGCTGACATCCGCAGAGAACAATTGAAAGACACTGCATTGAAGAAAATTATCGAGTGTTTTGAAGCCAACAATCCAAACGAAGACCTTAGTTACTGGACAACTAAGGGCTACCTGATGCAAAACGGTGTATTGTACCGATATGCACCCGATATCGAAGAAGAGGACGCTCAACTAGTCGTCCCCGAGCATGAGCAACACCAAATACTCATGGCCTATCACGATGCCCCTACCGCTGGGCATTACGGAGTAGAACGCACGATTCGACGAATTGCCAGGCGATACTTTTGGAAGAATATGCGGACCTACATACAGAAATACGTCAAGAACTGTCTGGAGTGCCAGAGATACAAGCCATCAAACCTAAAACCCGCCGGCCTCCTACAGACTTCAGTAATGAACCAGAGGTTTGAAACAGTAGCCTTCGACCTCTTCGGACCACTCCCAACTTCCGAGGATGGGAAGAATTGGATCTTCATCATCGAAGACGTGGCCACACGCTGGATAGAACTATTTCCCCTCAAAGACGCGACTGCCGAGACCTGCGCCCGCGTCCTGATTGATGAAGTATGCCTACGCTACGCAGGGGCGTGCACAGAAATTTTAGTGAGCAAGAGGGCTAAGACTGGAAAATACAACATTATTGATGTTGTTGTAGCTGAAAATGATTTTTATTTTTTTTCGAAATTTCGATTTTTTGTATGAAGATTTTTTATTCAGGGTAGGCATACCTATAGGTATGCCTACGCTAGATAAAAATCTTCATACAAAAAATCGAAATTTCGAAAAAAAATAAAAATCATTTTCAGCTACAACAACATCAATAATGTTGTATTTTCCAGTCTTAGCCCTCTAGCTCACTAAAATTTCTGTGCACGCCCCTGACGCTACGGGACCCCACGCCGACTGATAAGCGACAACGGTACCCAGTTCGTGAGTGCCGTGATGCAGCAGATGACTTACTGCCTGGACATCAAGCACACCTTCACACCAGCCTACCACCTAGAGGCCAATCCTGTCGAGAGGAAAAATCGAGACCTCAAACCCCAACTAGCCATCCTGGTTGGCACAGAACACCGAAAATGGGCCGAAAGCCTTCCATCAATACGCTTCGCCATGAATACCGCGTTCTGTCAGAGCACCGGATACTTCGCTGCCTATCTCACATTTGGACGTGAGCTAAGGTCAGCCGATGACGTCGGAAGAGACTTGAGAAGCATTATCTTATCGGAAAACTTCATCCCCGAGATAACGCCGCATCTGCTACAACTAGCCGATACCCTACGTCTTGTCAGGACCCACAATGATGAGAAACAAGACAAACAAAAGAATTACGTGGATAACAAGAGGCGAGAAGACCCCCATTACCAGCCCGGAGATCACGTCTTTGTCCACTCCCACGCTCTTAGCAAAGCCGCAAGAGGCTTCAGCGCAAAATTAGGACCACGACGCGATGGCCCCTACCTGATCCTGAAGCAACATGGACCAACGAGCTACGAGGTAGCTTCAATGGAAGCACCAGATGTCTCGCTAGGCACCTACCACACCTCAGCACTGACTCCATACCACGGGCACTTGACACCGCTGCCGGCTCCGGTTATTCCTCTACGCAAACGAGGTCGACCAAAGAAGAATAAGTAGCCGCCACGCTACTACAGACCTGGATCTTCGACGGGACGTTCCTCGATCCAGAGGGGGAGGATGTAGCGCGCCGTTTTTACGCTTGCCACTACACCATCTCTTTCCCCCGTACAGCGCCATCCTGCTCACCCACCCCTAAGCAAACCAGGATGCGCCGACGCCTTCTGCGCATCTCCCACCCTCGAGCCGCTACATAAACCACACCCCGCAACAAGGAATGGGCTATATAACAGGCTGCACGCCCTAAATCAGTCAGTTCGTCTGCAGCTCGCTCTTGGCTAGTACGCTCTCTTAGTTGCGCTTCGTCCTCTGGTACGACCCTCTAAGGAGTATTCTACTACCATAAGTAAAGCACCAACCAGACCCCCGACTGCTGCCTTAGTTGCACTTCGTCCTATGGTACGACCCTCTAAGCAGAACCACAGTCAGCTTTTGTTGTTCCCAAAGCCTAACGGCAAGGTTCCCTCCAATCCCTTGCTCAGTTAATTAGTGAATTGATACATTGTGACTATTTTTACCATATTATGTGATCTGTGAACTTACTTTCTTAAATAAATAACCTTTTACCAACAATTGTGTTATAAAATGCATTATTTTCCGCCGCCCCAAAGCCAAAAAGTTTCCTTTTATAGTAATTAAGGCGAATCTAAAGTTTTTTTCTAAAAATTATTCGTAATAAGCGTGGCCAGTCCGAACCGATAAGTACCATTTTTTTTTATAATGAAGTATATAAATTTTTAGAATTGCTGGCCACGTCCAATGCGACAAACAAACATAAAAACATAGCCAAACAGTCAAATCGCATGAAATTTTTAAATTTTAACCAAAAAATGGAAATACATCATTATCCACATTCCCCGACGTCTTTTATGGTAATTATGTTGAATAAAGTGTAATTAAAAAATATATATAGGTATTATGCATATCCAGCTATCCTAAAAGATTACCAAAGTTATTTTGATAATCGTTCTTTCGAATGTTCTAGAAAGCGATGTTTACCTGAGCCTGAAATTGTTTCATGGCATCTTCAATAGCCTCTTCTGGGGCCATATCAAAATCATCAATATTCTCCTGGACGACATCATCGTACGTCTGCTGGGTTATAACGCGAACCATTTTCACAAAAAATCTCTTTCAAATTATAGATTTTGGTCAATTTGCTCAAAGTTTTGTTTTCTAACAAGCTCGTTGCTACACACCTACACAACTTTTGCACATGTCTAGCAAAACGTGGATAATTTATAAATTAACGCAGGCAGTTGAATAAAGAAGCTATATTCGTAATTAGCGCTGATGAATAAGGGGTATTTCAATTGCTAGTCGAGTTAGAAAAAGTAAATACTTTTAAAAATCGTGATTCACTGCCTTTCTTTGAATATGATATTAAAATTGGAAAAGCGTTCGGTATTGTCTATTGCGTGTTTTGACATTTGACAGCTGTGGGGAATAGACAATTTACAAAAGTTTTTCTAAGCTAACACAACCATTGTTTTGACTCCGTATATCGAGCCCCGCCGTGATCTCATCGACGGTTACGGTTCATTGGTGGGTGGTTTGGTATATTTATGGTTCATTGGTTCATTCGACTGAAAAACAGTTTGTATTTGCACAAAATTGTTCGTATGCATTTACTAGAGTACCTGTAACTTATTTTCTTTCATTAGGTTGCAGAATACAATTTTGTGCAATATTTTATACTTGGAAAGCAGTGCTCGTTAAATAAGAAAAAGTGTAGTGAAAACAAATGCAATAATAACAAATACTAAAAGAAAAAATAAAATACATTTAGATAATTTGGTAGGGGAGTATGGGTACCACCGCCCCGGGAACCATTTAATGGATAACAATCACCTTTGCCAAACGTCACCCCAAGTGGTTCGCTACGTTGAATCAGTGGATCGCAGGCAGGCCGGATCGGTAGAGACTGGTTGAGAGATATCTTTTAACCTTTGCAGCAGGACTCTCTCTGAATATTGCCTTGCACCACAGTTATATATACAGGAGGGATATATTCAAACGTCCGTCACTCCTGGATACACTGACCGACTGACCCCAGATGTCTACCACCCCTCATAGGTTTTTCCTTCCCAGAACTTCCGCTTTTTCTTTTCCCTAAAATAACTCTCCACACAATGATGACATAGGCCAAAGATGACATAGACCCTTTGGTTTGGCATAAGAAAGTTTTGGATCATGCGATTAAAAGCAATGAGGGTAAATAAAATCACACAATTATCTCATTAAAACTTTTATGGGTGACCTATGGCAGAGGTGTTGGTTATCCAATAAATAAATGGCTTTATGAAAGAAAATCGGTTGTCTCTAATCTTGCCATATTCATTGAAAATATTACGAAATCAATGGATGATCAAATCCAAGTTGACGTAATCTATACAGACTTCTCGAAAGCGTTTGATAAAATTGATCACAGTCTTCTTTTATACAAATTACTAGCTTTGGGAATTCACGGGGATTTGTATCGATGGTTAGTCATGACCTCCATTGAAGTTTGATATTTGAACAACGTTCAGGAACATATCCTTGATCTGCCATTTTGTTGTGAACATCAACTCATTGTTGGATCTGGCTATGGCGGTTGGGACAGTCACTGGAATACTGGAAGGAAGAAAAGGAATCGTTTAGTTTAGAGTTTAGCTTAGCAAAAAATCGCTACTTGTATAAAATATAACCTTTTTTTATCTGAATACCACATAAGAGTCCCAACTGCTCCCAACCTTCTGGAGCAAGTGAGACCATGGCATCCCCAATGTTAGTATGTTGTGAGGCTGAAGCTAGTGGAGAGGGGAAGAAGATTTGGAAAATGTACCTGGGTTTTCAGACATAGTCAACAAACACGGCTAAACTCTTTTCAGGTAATAAGTCTAATACCTGTATACACAATATACCTACCAGCGTAAAAATACAAAAAATCAAATAAATCCGAACACAACACAACTGCTCCCAACGAGATTGACTAATATTTTTTCTTTTTTTATATGAATACTGCACAAGAGTCCCAACTGCTCCCGTCTAGAGCCAGTGAGTTTAGCATCCCCAATTTTGGTATGTTGTGAGGCTGAAGGTAGTGGTGAGGGGAAGGAGATATGGAAAATTTACCTGGCTAATCAGATCTAGTCACCAAACACGGCTAAAGTCATTACAGTACAGTATCTTCAGATCAGAGGAACGGCTACGCGGGCATTTTTATACAAAACTTAAATTTGGATTTGAAGCCAAAATACTCGTACTCGACCAAATTGAAATCGTGAACAATAGATTTCTCCTTCGTAGTGGCGTGGGGGGGGGGGGGGGTGGCACCAGACCGAGTGTCACCCCTCGAGAGCACATTTGTCAATTTTAAGGGGGGGGGGTGACACCACGTTATCCCCCCCGGGTGCCACCCATGCTAGCCACGCCACTGCTTAGACGTACATATTTTATAATTTAAAACACAAATATAAATAAAGTAGCAAGAATTTGGCCTTTAATCCAAAGTTTTGTATAAAAAAGATCGCGCAGCCGTTCCCCATTAGTAGTGCTAACAAACTTCTATTACCGGGCATTGCATTATTGCGTTTATGATATTTGGCGAATTCGCAATCATAAATCGACCACCACAACATGGGCACGGGCACTCGTGGCCATGGTGGTCGAAAATTACTCAAATTATGTAATTTACAATGCAATGAATTAATAAAAAACTAAATAAATACAAATGTATACATATACTACATGCGTGGATTACACTCGGGAAGTTAAAATACAGAGATGGCTAGTAAGTACTTTATTACCTTGAACACAGTGGCATTTGACCTTGACTCTAGTTGACGCTTAGGGGAGATGCGGTTAATGTCTTACGCAAGAATTTATTTTCAGAATAAAATGACTAATTTCTGAAAATTACGAGATTGAAATTCACTATAATTTTGGTACAGCGATCATAATTATAACAAGATACGGTTGTAAAGAGCAAAGATTTTACATATATCTTCACAAATTCTTGTTTTCACAGAAGTTAGACAATCTTTGATAGATTGGTACGTATTTAGTTATTTTTATTTTGTCTCCTGCTTTATAAATAATAGGGATCACCAGTCCTTTTAAGGGTACTACGAAAGCAGTTTGTGCTATTCTAAGGTTGATTTAAGTGTGTTATAGGTTTTAATATTTCATGTTTTTATTTTCTTAATGTAATCTGTTTTCAGTTCATTTAATCCCGGTGCGAAGTTGTTTTTTTATGGATTAATTATTTTGTCAATTTTCCCTTCTACAATTATTTTTATTGTATCCAAGTTTTCATTGTGTCGTTTGTATTTTGATGTTTGATCTATTTGTTTGTGTTATATGTTTTACGGTTCGCTAAGACTTTTCCTATACTTCCAAAAAGTTATTCACATAGTTTGCTATTATTTCTGAATTTGTATAAGCATATATTTTTTAGTTAGTATTTAGTTTTTTAATTAATGAAGACAATATTAGCGACACTTAATAGAAAATCTGAAACAGAAAAATCAGAAAAAGATACGGTCTCATCTGGGAATCGAACCCAGGACCTTAGCCCTGCCGGGCGGGTATTTTGAGTGTCACTAATATTGATTTCATTAATTAAATATTGCAATTTGAGGTTTTACACATTAAGTTAAAAAAGAATATAAATAGTATTTAGTTGTTCCGAATTATTTTCCCATTTGAATTTTTGGCTGTATGTAACTATTTTTAATATTTCCATATCTCTTTTGGGTTTTGTCTGTAGTTTTTGTTGTAAAATGTCTCCTTAGCTACTCTTATAATTTTCGCGCAGATGTTTATATATGTTTTTATAATAATTACGTTTTTCCAGTTCATACGGCGTGTGTTTAATGTGTGTGTGTTTAGTCTCGTTTACCTATTTACGTTGAGTTTTTCATAGTTTTTAATTACTCTTAGGTTTTTTTTTATTTTTAGTTTGAAATCAGGTATTAGAGGGCTAATATATTGTTATTTTAAATTTATCGATTGATGCAATGAATTAATTAACTTACTTATCGATTCCCAATGCTTTGTTGGTTAAATTCATTACTTCAGAGTACAGACGAACAAAAGTCGTGATGCAACGACTGTCCCAGTAAACCACGATGTTGTCCAGCAGTTCTGTCAGGGTGTACTTCTTGGTAAGACCTCCGTCTGGCATGCTCATCCATTCGGGGTTGGTCCAAGTGGAAAACTTTTCTAGAATATAAGCCGCGAGTCCGACTGGAGAGTCTTTCAAAGCGACACCTGGAAAAGACAATAACAGCAGTTAGATCAAGAAAGCTGAGGGTAACTAGTAATCATACTTGAAAATACTTTATTAGACCACACTGATCATTAAATGCGCCCAACATTACTTTAGTCTAGAGCCCGTGAAACTTTTGACTTGCGGTAAACTGGACAATACGTTTGATAGATTCCCCCGTCTCAACGGACACAGGCAGTTAAATCTTTGGAAGATAGACATTGAAGGAGTTGGATGTTCTACCAGGATTTCAATGGCAGGTTCTCCAAAGAGCTAGGTTCATTGATCTCTTCGGCACCAGTGTACATTAGTTGAGTGGCCAAACGCGTTCCTGATTTTCGTACGTTATTTGCATTTTACCGATTGAGAACGAATGAGTTAGACCCCCTCTCCATCAGCAACCACAAAGTCTAATAAATTTTCAAAAATGTGATGTTCAAAACTATTTTCTGAAGCTGCAGTAACAAGAATGTTACAAATTAAGAATATGGTTGATGTTATATTCATTAAAATAAAATTTCTTTCTAAAATACGCAACAACTTACCAACTGTGTCAGGTTTAGTGGCTTGTATATGCATATAACCACCTTCTCGTATATATTTCATAAACGTTTTTGACAGTGGATAAACCTTGGAAATATGCTCTTCATCAATAAACAAAGACGGGTAAAGGCTAGCCAGGAAGAGTTTGGCACATCCCAAGCCGCTGCTTGCTGCAGGCATGTTGGTGTGGTACCCAAAGATATTTTGAGGATATAATATTGCCATAGCCTTGGTGATGAGGCTTCCCCAGTCCCCTCCTTGAATCATGAACTTCGACTTATAGCCAAGACGAATCATCAGATTACGCATGATTACTGCCATTTGTGTGGTTGCTAAGCCAGGCTTTGCAGCCGCCTAAAATAAGTCATATGATTAGGTATAATTTAGTCCTTGAATATTTAGAAATTTTGGTTTGAGCTATAAGCCAATAAAATAAAGTACGCCTTACGTGAATTTTTTTTTACCGGGGAATTTTGTAACAAATCGCAACCAGTGCAAGGAGTATGAGGCCACTCACAAATTTACCGATAATTTCAGAACATGCATGGCTTTTAATTTATGCTTTGACTGTGCATGTGCATTACTTGACGTGACACTAGTTTGGTGCGAAATATGCCTATTTTAGTCAAGTATTTTGGGATCGGAACCTTTTTTTGAAAATGTGAATATGTAAGCAAAACACACCTGCGAATAACCGTATCCTGGAAGACTGGGTACAATTATGTTAAAAACGAAATCTCTATCCTTGCTTGGTGTGGTCAATAAAGGAATCATTTTGTGGAACTCCAAATAACTACCAGGCCATCCGTGTAATAGCAGCAAGGGAATGATCCTAACACCTTTGATAGGCTTCTGCTCCAAGTGGACAAAGTGGATATCTAAGCCCTGAATGTTGGTCTTGAACTGTGGAAACTCGTTGAAGTAGTTTTCTCTTTCAGAGAAGTCGTATTGGTTATTCCAAAAAGCTACCACTTCTTTGAGATGCTTTCCGTTAAAGCCGTATTCGAAACCAATGCCTTCCAAAGGTTCTGTGTACCATTCGCTTTCGGAAAGACGATTCTTCAGACCAGCTATTCTCTAAAAAAGGATAAAATCATGGACATATGAATATATCTGGACCCGCCCTAAGTGATAAAAGCGTATTATTTCCCCCTCCCCATACCGGTTCCATGGAGCCGGCTGGGCTTACGAGAACCTCGCTTGAATCTAAAAAATGTGACGTCATCATTCTTGTCCTGACCAGCGCCGAGCTCACATCGTACATTTTACAAAATAACACGCCAAAAATGAGAGCTTTTGCTATACATGCTATACCCTAAAATGTGTGGACATGTGGGCGGTTCTCCGTGAGCTCGTCGCTGGGTATAGGGGTAAGTAAATTATGAAACATTTGTAGAAGTGTCTTAACTAAATACGGCAACAAAATATTCCTCTGTGAAAATCGGTGAACTTTACCTTGCCGCATTTGGACTTCGCAAGTATGTTAATAACGTGGCGAGCAATTGGCGCTCCCATGTAAAAAGGTCTATTCATTCAAAAGCAGATTTTGCTTTTTATAACCAAATGGTGATATTATAATGCGAGATGCCTATATACTGTCAGATTGATTTTTTAACGAATCACAGTCATCTTTCCCCTCTTCGCCCCCCATAGTTTGGTTTTACCACTCATTTCTATTTTCTCGTCTATTAAATTTGGATGTCTATGGATAAAATAAAATAGTTCATACAGTATAATAAAAAGATAGAACCAAAAAATAAACACAGAGAAAATAGATAAATATTATACAGCTTTATGTTTAAATCACAGAAAAAAACCAACGACTTCGAAAGGATACATAGTTGTCATGTCTTAAAAAAAAATTGTAGTCTAAGGACCATTCATGAAAAGCGATAAGTAGTAATTTTGTGGAAATTATAATTAATTTGATTTCATTTGTGATATTAACATTTAATATATTTTTATTTTAAAAGACAAAGAAAGCGTTGAAAAAACTGTTGACAAACTTTTCATATTTTTGCCCAAGCATCGAACAAAAATCAAAACTTAAAAATAATTAGGTCAACAATTTAGATACCTCTGGGTCGAATGCAACTTTAAATGGTCTGATGGTTGTGTCTTGCGTTTTTGGTGGCTTTCCTGGACCCCACCATTGGTTTTGGTCGAGCTGTGGAACTGGTGGGACTTTGTACAAGCCGTGGATCACGTAGCCCACTAGCGCCGCTACCAGCGCCACGCCCACAATTAAGGTCTTCCTGCAACACCCCATCTGAAAAATAAATAAATGTATAATGTATTAACTAATGTTCAATTAGTGTAGTACTAGCGCAGACCCGTGAAAATCATGGTAGGTTATAATTCCGTTTTTAAAAAGACAGTTGAAATTATTTTCTGTTAAAACAGTAAAAATTTTGAAAATTGTACTTAAATTCAAAACAATTCCGAGTTCTGCACATTATTGAACCGGAGTTACAGAAAACCGAAATTTTTATTTTTTTTTAATAAAAAATGAACAAATTTGTTTGCAACCAAGCTGTAAAAAATTATCGAAAAAACCACAAATGAGAAACAGAAAAAAACCATGATCTCAAAAATGTAAAAGAAATCTATCAAAATAACTAACTGTAAATAATCAACTGTATAGACTCCAAGGATTACTACCCATTCTAACCAACATCAGTGTACTATGCCATGGTACACTCAAACCTTTCCTATCTCTGCTGTATCTGGAGATTTGCCTCAAAGAAATTGATAGCTGATCTGCAGGTGGTTCAAAATCGGGCTCTCAGAAATGTTTTTGAACTTCCATGGGACACCCATGTCAGAGACATCTATTCAGTTTCCGGTATTCTTCCAATCACAGTCCTTCCTAAACATGAAAGCACTAGCACCATCCTACAAATTAATCAACAATCAACTCACTAACATCAAGCCACTATACAATCTAGACATCCACACTCAAAATACTCGAAAAAGCAATTAAATCCGCGTACCTCAAACACACACTACAAAATATGGGATAAAATCTCTAAACTATATATTATACATATAATACCAGTTCACTATATAATTCGCTTCCAGATATCCAGATAAATCCAGTAGAATTAAAAAAAATCAGAGTAATGCTTTAAAAGAATATTTTTTAATTAGTTTAAGGATGAAACTATGTAATTTTCTTGTCAAGTTCAAGCTTTAAAAGAATATTTTTTAATTAGTTTAAGGATGAAACTATGTAATTTTCTTGTCAAGTTCAATTGTCTTGTTTCTTTTCTCTTCTTTTCTTGTATATTTAGTTATTATCATCCATATTTGTTATCATCCATGTTTGTAAACCTTGTTCCTTTTTCTTTAATTGTTTTCTATCGTTGTTTGTTCTACTTAATTTGTCTTTTATTTTTCGTCTATATCGTTATATATTTTTTATTTTATTTTAAATACATAAACGGCTATACTGCCTTTTATAAATAAACATATAATAGAGTACAAAAGTAAGAAAAATAATATTATTACATAATAGTTAACATACAATTATTTTATGTATCACAACAAAAAATAACAAAAAAGAACAATGAGAAATATCATCATTTCATTTCAACATGTCCATATTGCGTATATATCTAAATTCCTATGTAAAATTGTAACCTTTTCCTCCCACCCTTGAATTGTATGTTCCTCCTGTCCTAAAATGAGTTCTGTAACTGATCGGGATTGCCATAGCAAAAATAAAAACAACAATAAAAAAAATATTATTTAGATATAATTTAATAATCCATAAAACAAAAATTTTACCTACGCTGGAAATCGTTATCACAAGGACTATAAAAAAACATTTACCCGTAAAACTAAATTATTGTAGACAGACAAGAATGTTTCTATTTCTGAACAATCAACAAAAGAACAATTTAAATTTTATTTCTCGCTTTACCCGCCGGCTCTCTTTACCTGGCATTCCTCAGTTAAATAATAGTATAGTGGATAAATGACGTAACATTGCAAGGTACTTATATATGCCTACTATCAACCAGGGGTGTCCGAATCGATCACATCGCGGGCCAGAGCCAGAAGGCATTATCATATTATATCAAAGTAAAGGTGATTCTAGATGACGTAAAAATGTTTATTAAACTCAGGACCTCCTGTGGGGAATTAATGTAAGAAAGCATTTTTCAAACAGAAAGAAGTCGGTAATTATTTAAGTAATTAAATGAAGACAATATAAGCGAAAGTCAGCCGAAAATCTGGGAACAGAAAAATCAGAAAAAAGATATTGACACCTCTGGGACTTGAACCCAGGACCTCTTGCTTTCTGGGCAAACGCGCCAACCACTGCGCCACGGTGCCGATATCCAATTCGGTCATTTTTAACTGTATCATACTTCGACTAAGAACCGCTCACATTATCTTCATTCTCTTAACGCATATATTATTGGCAACTATCTTTATGTATGATTGCAAGATTCAAACCCGAACTAAATGCTCTCTAGATAGTGTCTGGATAAATCTTTATCCATTTTATTTTCATATGCGACATCTATTCGGTCATTTTTAACTGTACTATATCCAATTCGGTCATTTTTAACTGTATCATACTTCGACTAAGAACCGCCCGCATTATCTTCATTCTCTTAACGCATATATTATTGGCAACCATCTTTATGTATGATTGCAAGATTCAAACCCGAACTAAACGCTCTCTAGATAGTGTCTGGATAAATCTTTATCCATTTTATTTTCATATGCGACATCTATTCATCTATTGACTTTTCTGCAAGTCTAGGATGAATATTTTTCAAGTCCCAGAGGTGTCAATATCTTTTTCTGATTTACTGTTCCCAGATTTTCGACTGACTTTCGCTTATATTGTCTTCATTTAATTATTACAATTTGAGGTTTTACTCATAAAGTTAAAATAAAAATAAAAATAATAATTATTTAAGTACTTTTTATTTTTATTTTCACTTCATGAATAATTAAGATATTATATACTCTTACAAGTAATTAAAATTTATATATGTATTATTACTTATAATATAAACAAATTGTAATATTTAATAAAGTCCTTAATATTTTTAAATATATTTATTTATAATCTATCAAAATCATCTATTATAATATAAAACAAAGGTAAATCCAAAATGATTTCCTACGGTTTGCAGTTATCACCTACCCTAAATTATTATAAAAAAAAAATTAAAACCCTATTAGAAAACATGTATTAATTTTGTGATTATACTATTGATGAAACTCAATAACTTTGTGCACATTAACACAGTTAGTTGACTAGTTTTGATACAACATAACTTCAGGCATACAATAAATTATTTAAAGCCAACCAGAAAATCAAAACATTATCTTTTTCGATGATTTTCAAAAAAATAACTTGCTGTCCTTATCAAACAGCCCTATCCCTATCAACATGCCTCCAAAGGGCTCAGCTCGACTCAACTCGGGCTCAACTCCAACAGCTCGTAGGGCTTTGAAGCAAAGAATGGAGGGTTACCTCGAGAGTGTTTTCTCTTGGGGTAAAAATAATCTCGTTGAATTTAATGTTTCAAAGACCCAATCTTGTCTGATTACGTCTAAAAAGGGTCGAAATTAAAATCTAGTCTCTCTCAACGGAAGCAATCTTCCGAACAGGCCCTCCATTGATATGCTTGGTGTAACCTTAAGACCAGCTCAGGTATGGGGGCTCCATCGAAGCCAGAGTAAAGTTAGCCTCCCAAAAATTGGGCGTACTTTACAGGGTCCGCAGATTCTTTAATAGGGAGGCGTCTACTAATATCTACAGGAATTCCAAAACTGAAAAAATCTAACTAATATCTATGAGAAGGAAAGTGTTGACGAATATCTACAGCTCAAACTGTTGACGAATATCTATGAGAACCAAAGTGTTGACGAATATCTACAGCACTGGTAGAGGTTGGATTTGCAATTATGTATAGCATATCGGAATAACGTAATATTGCGAATGCAGTTTAAAAAACTTAATTTATGTAAGTATGTATTTAAAAATCCCTAATATCGGACTATTGGACACATTTAGCAGATTAATCCAACCTACGCTCTGTAGATATTAGTTCAACCTACGCTCTGTAGATATTAGTCAACACTCTGAAGTTCGTAGATATTAGTTCAACATATGAGCTGTAGATATTCGTCAAGCATTCAGGCTGTAGATATTAGTATCTGGAGTCCTTTAATAGTACACAACTGCTAACCCTGTACAAATCACAAATGCACCCACGGTTGAATTTGGCTGCCACTTCTGTTCTGGAGCTCCAAAATACCTGAAAAAACCGTCGAATCTGTGCAGAAACGCGCGGTCTACCGGTATTACAATGGAAGATGCTCCGAGGAACTAGCGTCATTGATCCCTTCGGCACCGGTGACGCCAAACGCGTGCCCAACATTTGTACACGGTTGACATTTTTCACATGAGAACGGGTCGTTTCTTCGACTCGTTCTTGTGTTCAACAGCTCGGCTGTGGAATGATTTGCCGGCCTCTGTGTTTCCTCCTTCCTACAACACGGGTCTCTTCAAGACCAATGTTCATTCCTTCCTCTCCTCAAAAAGACTCTCCACACAGCATCCCAGATGACATAGGCCCTGAGGGAAATTATTTTCTTGAGTTAATGTAAAAAAAAATACATAAAAAAATTAACGTCCCGCGGGCCTTATATTGGACAGCCGTGCTCCATGATTCGGTCAATTCAGCAAATAGGTACTGTAGATAGACCAAAGTGAGGATGACTTGCAATAAAAATCACTCGCAAATCTTTCCCCCACAACAACAAAATTAGCTTGAACATTCTTGACACCATCAGTAAGAATTAAATATAATCTTATTGTTGGTGTCAAGTGTCTTCCGATATGTTGTTAACCCCTCAGGCGAATTTGGTTTTCGGAACAACTCGTTTAGGTCTCATAGAGATCGTTACTACCATGGTTAGGAATTTGATTTAAACGGTGTTAGAAAGAGAAAACACCATGCTATTTAAATCTAAAAACCTAATAACCAAATAACCGCAATCTAATAACCTAATAAATCTAATAACCACAAAATAATAAAAATGTACACCTTTATGAAACCAAAGTGTCCCTACTATAGTTCGATTTTTTTTGTTAATTATCGTGAGACAATAAAATGAGTTGTCGATAACGATTATAATAACATGTATGTAATAAAATATATTTGTGTTATTTTTACATTATTATGAAATTTTAGCTAAAAAAATCGTAAGGTGAGCCATTTTTAAAAATGTTTGCATTCAAAATTAGTTTTTATTGCAAAGCAGAAATATTTTGACCCTTCAACAAAATAGGCCCAAGGCCTGAGGGGTAAAATAAAAATGAATAATTATTAAAAATAAATAATAATAATACTTCCTAACTGATAACCTAAAAACCGTAACTCAACTTTTATAACGCAAATAAAGCGATGTATTCTGACATCTGCAATTAGGGATGCAAGGTTTTTAAAAATATCGATATCGATATATATCGAATTAAGTCGTTATTGATATATCGGTCTGGAAGGCCGGTATACCAATATTTTTTTAAAACTTATAGAAATCCAAAGTAGTTTTAGTTATATCAAACGTTTATCGATTATGTACGTATTTTTTACACTTTTATACTTACCTATGTGAATAATCACAAAATTTGAACAGCTCGTATATAAAATGTGTTTTTTCATAAATTTATTTAAAAATAATTATTTCCGGTTTTTTGTACCAGCTATCGAACTTAAAATTAGCAGCTTTGACAGTCTGCTTCCTTGTAGCCGGTTTCTGCTTTGAGTAGCGGCTCCTGCCTTTGAAAAAAGACGTTCAGGAGGAACACTTGGAGGAGCACAATTGGTATATGACTCGTTGCCACTTTAAAAAGATTGGGATATACACCTTACATCTCTTGCCGTGTTTCAAGAATGATTACTTTTAGAGTATTTACAGGAGCAGAAAGATAAAACGTAAGCTCGCGTCACCGTCAGTTTTTTTCTTTTTATTTGTGTTTGAGCCAAAGATTTATGGTGCACTCACCTTCCACAGTAGAGTTGAGAACGTAATCAATTTTTTTAGAAAGTCAGTGTTGCCAGTAATAGCATTTACCCGGTTTTGTGGGCATTTTAATTTGGGTGGGTTTTTCGATATTTCGATACGATATATTGAGTTTTTCGATATTGATATATCGATATCGATATATCCCTACCCGATGATACAATGACTTTACGGTGACGTCACGACACGACGAACAGTGACGTCACCACTAAACATTTCAATAATGCCAACTAGACGGCGTGCTTGTACGACCCGATTAAAAATGTTTTTTTTTTTAATTTTTTTAAAACTCTGCGTTTAATATTATTAAATAAAACTTGTATATTCAGAATCAGCGTTTATTGGTCTGTATGAACTTTTTTTTAAAAGTCATAATATTTTTCACTGGAGTTCCTTATTGGGGAATGTTGTGAGGCTGAAGGTAGTGGGGAGGGGAAGGGGATAGGATAGAGGAGGTCGAAAAAGTGGGGGAGTAAGAACTACCAACATTATTTATTTTTCTTAACGAAAATTTTTATTGACGGCTATCTTTATGTATGATTGCAAGATTCAACTCAAACTAAATATTACATTGATAGTGTTTTGGATAAATTTATCAATTTTTATTACGTGACATCGGTTGACTGTTCTTATAAAAATAAATATTCATTTTAATCCAATGAATTTTTATTTTTAATTTAATAAGTAAAACGTCAAATTGCATTAATTAATTGATAACAAAACTCAATCGAAAATCTGAAACAGATAAAAATACTTTATATGTATGTATTGTATACTGCGTTATCAGTCATAATAATAAACGAAACAGACTTATGGAAAAATAAGATGACTTGGTTATTTTGTGATTGCATTTACAAATTGTTCAAAGTGCTAACTATACATATCGTAAAGTATAAAAATGCTTCTATTTTATCGTAAATATGCTTGTTTCGGCCATTGTGTCACGTCTTGTCCCTTTCACCCCACCCTTATTTATCTACCTACACTTTTTAATACGTATTACCTATTTTTTGGATTATTTTATAAATGTAAAACTTTATGGACCATAAATGCAACAGTCACACAAGTGAGACACTGTCCAATATCTGTTCAATGTCCAATATATGGTATTATGATACATTAGCGTTTTTAATCAGGTTAAAACACAAATACAGCTCTCAAAGATAATTAGTAAATGTTTTTAAATGTCCTTGTAAAATAACGGTCGATTGTCGAAAATATTATTGTGATGCTGATGGGAAGGGTTTATATTTACTCACTTTCATTTTATTTATTTTTATAAAACAAGTTTTTAAGAACTTTGATGTAAAAAAATTATAATTATTACATTATATTATTTACGCACAAGATTTAAATGTCCGGGTTAAATTTTCCCCACAGGAAAAACTAAACCCTTTCACACACTTCCCCAAATGATCATCTAGTCAACCCACGCTATGCAATTGCACTATATAAGTAGGTATTATAAATACAAAATAATACAAGAACAACATGTCAACCTACTAGAGACCAAATGGGAATATAATTCACCGACTCCAGATATTTTCATATCAGAGGGTTCTCGGCTCTGTGGCATTTCTAATTGAACCTATAAATCCTACTGATCCCTCAATATAAATATTTAAAAAATCTTTTGTAATCCTACATGCATTTAAAATTACTGATTTTTTCATTTTTATATACAAATTCTTTGATAAATCTAATATGCTTAAATTTTGAATCAGATTCCTAGGTACGAGTATTATGCCAGTGGCCGAAATAACAAATGGTAATATTTTTATAGTCCGAGAATGCCAAATTCTTTTAATCTCATTTCCTAAATCTGTGTATTTTCTAATTTTTTCAGAAACAGTTTTTTGAATAAAAAAAAAATCCTAAATTCCTCCCCAAATCCTGGAATTATTATTATTATTATTATTTCTTTCTATAGCTATCCTGAGAAGTTACAAAACTCATTTAAGGACGGGAGGAACTTACAATTTATAAGTGGGGAGTACTTAATAGGTGGTGTAGCGCCCAGTATTTGCCCAACGCACGGATCCGAATACTTTCTCCCTCACACGCATAGCGCCGTTTCGTTTCACAACTTTCGCCGAGCGACCAAAGCGAAAGGACACCCCATCGGCCGTAACCACCCCATCCCCCCCGCGCCAGCCGGACGCTGCAGTCCCGGCACTAAGGGTATATAAGGGCACACTGCCCGATCTCAAGCCAGTGTAGCCGGACTCCGGGTAAACCAAGCAACAGCATCCTAGTGGTCAGTGCTAAGTTAACCAACCGGTACCAAGTCGAGAGAACCCTCTGGGTCCCCCCTTGGGAATTCAAGTAACAGCGCCCTAGTGGACATTACTTGCCGGGAAACCTTAACCCAGCTAAGAGACCGCGGGTCCTATGTCGGGGGTATTACGCTAAGTGTTTAGTGAAGACAATAGTGAACATTGTTTAAACTCTAAGTGATTATATCGTGTGCTAAACTGTTCTGTACTCTGTTTTTTTCTATAAGCTGTGAACCCTTTATAAGAGAAATAAACTGAACAACGCTTAAAGACAATTTTCTTATATTAATACCCCGCCACAAGTGACGCCCAACGTGACGGCTTATAAAAGTGAAAGACAAAGGGCAGACAACGGAATCTACACGGAAGAGTGCTCGGATAGCGGCCAGATCGAAAATGGCGATTTCGCAAGAACAACTCCGCGAGTTATTTCAGAGCGCGAGGATAAAGAACCTCGCTCACTGCTCATCCCGGTTCAACGGATGTACCGACCCACAGAAGGTGGAAGAATTTATTCTAACAGCAACGCTGTACAAGACATCTGAGGGAATACCAGATGCTAATGCCTTGGAAGGACTACCCCTCCTCCTCCAAGAAGTGGCTTCGCCGTGGTGGCAAGGAGTCAAAACCGGCATCAATACATGGCAGGCTGCCATGGATCTGCTCAGGCAGACATTCGCGCCAAGACGTCCAGCGTACAAGGTGTACATGGACCTTTTTGAAACGAAACAGGATAGACCACAAGCCACGGGCTTGTTTATAACTAAAAAGAGGTCGCTCCTGGCAGAGCTTAGAAATAAAAACCCAGAAACTCTGGAGATCGACCTGATATACGGTCTCTTGCACCGGGAAATAAGGGAGCGGATGCCAAGAGAGGACATCCAGACCTTCTCAGATGTGCTCACCAAATCACGACGCATAGAGGAGATGATCGCCGAACGTGAGAGGACATCTAAACTACACGCTGCGGAGAAAACTCACCGTAGTGAGGACAATCAGGGCAATGATGTCCGCAAAACACGGCCGAGGTGCATGAACTGCAAAATGTTCGGGCACTACGCAGAAGTTTGCCGGAAGCCTCCCAGAGAGCGGAGCGCAACTCGAAATTACACTGCAACAGCAGGACGTAGCCAAGCAGAGGGACCAAGCAGGGGACAAAGCACACTGGCGTGCTACGGTTGTAACCGACCCGGGGTTATACGCAGCAAATGCCCGACCTGCAACCCCATCCAAGGGGAAGTGAGAAACGCCCAGTTCTGCGCATTCACCACACGTACGACCCAGGCAATCCAACGACACCGGCCTGCGGTGTACATTGAGGTAGGAGGAAACGTCGGCACGGCTTTCCTGGATACCGGCGCTAAGGCCAGCATCGCTAGTCGAGAATTGTACGTGCTGCTAAGCCGACAGGGCTACCACTTCACGTCAGAGAGGCTCACGATTATACTCGCTGACGGACACACGCAAAACCAGGAAGTCCTCCGCACCAGAGTGGAGGTTAAACTACAGGACCGGTCAGTCTCTACCGAGCTCTTAGTACTGCAGAACGCAGATAAAAACCACACCCTCCTGGGGATAGACTTCCTCGAGGATGCGGCGATGGTTTTGAATTTACCAACCAAGGAGTGGTATTTCTCAGACACGCTGAGAAGAGCCCATAGGTTCATCACCCCCACTCATGAAGGGGCAAAACCAAAAGAACAGCCACAGGCGGCTGAACGGTCAACCCCTACCAGCATCGAAGATGAGCTAGACGTGAGGGCGTACGGACCTCCTCCATACGCCGGCGAGATGACGCCAACCAGAGAAATCGGGTCAGTTATTATGCTACCCACGCTAATCAGCCCCTTGCCTCCGACCCCAAAGAGGAGAATGGTAGGCTTGAAGGATCACCACGTGAACTACATATACCGGGACGCTCAGATCGCGGTCCACCGGACATATGACGAACCAGAGCCCGGGGTGAGAAACCTGTTTCCCCCGCTGATAGACCTGGCAACTATCGATGTCCACCCCTTACAGCTGAGGGAAAATGAGGGAACCCACCTGACAGAGGTGGAGAGGAGACAATTGAATGAGTTAATTGCACAAAACGAGAACGTCTTTTCGGAGAACGGACCACCTACGGACCAGGCGGAACACCATATACCCACAGGAAACCATCCACCAGTAGCGATGCCTCCTTACCGCCTGACGCCCGCCCGAAAGACCCTCATGAAGGAGGAAATTGAGAAAATGCTCCAGGCCGGGATAATCGAAGAATGTGAGTCCCCATGGGCCGCACCAGTAGTACTCGTGCCCAAACCTGATGGAAGCCTGCGCTTCTGCGTGGATTATAGGCAGCTCAACGCCGCCACAACCCCGGACCATTATCCACTACCTCGGATGGACGACCTCCTCCATGCGGCCAAGAGGACGGCGTTCATGTCCACCATGGACCTCCATGCGGGATACTGGCAGATCGGTGTGCACGACCGGGATCGAGACAAAACCGCGTTCATCACACCATTTGGGACATACCGATTTAATCGTATGGCTTTCGGCCTCCGGAATGCACCATCCACCTTCCAGCGTCTGATAGACCGATTACGCGCTGGAGTAGGCGACCTGAACCTGCTAGCATACCTGGATGACCTTGTACTGCTGTCCGCCACATTCGACGATCATGTGAGCGAGCTAAGAGCGGTTGTTCGGCGGATCAGGGACTTTGGATTACGGATAAACCGAAAAAAGTGTCACTTCTGCTGTAATGAGGTGAAATTCCTGGGACACCGTCTGACAACACAAGGGATCACTGCAGATCCCGAGAAAATTAGGGCCATTACCGAGATGGTCCCCCCCCGAAACGTGAAACACCTGCAATCCTTTTTGCAGACCTGCTCATGGTTTCGGTGATTCATTCCCCACTTTGCTGAGATTGCAAGGCCCCTTAGCGACCTAACCAAAAAGGCAAAACTATGGGTATGGGGAAAGCTCGAACAAGAGGCGTTCGAAAAGTTAAAAGAGTCGCTCACCACGGCCCCTGTATTCAAGCAGGCCGAAGAGTCCCAACCATTTATAATCAAGACCGACGCAAGCGGCTACGCCGTCGGTGCAGTCCTACTCCAGGGGGAGGGGACGAGAGAGCGTCCAGTGGAATACGCCAGCAGACTGCTGACCAGCGCGGAGAAGAACTATTCTACTACGGAACGAGAGGCTCTCGCTGTAGTATGGGCCATCTCTAAGTTCAGAGGATATATTGAGGGAAACCCGGCTACGGTTATCTCCGATCACCAGCCCTTAAAGTGGCTGATGTCCCTGAAAACCCCTACGGGAAGACTCGCAAGATGGGCCCTACAGCTTCAACCATATGACCTCACTATTAAATACGCCCCAGGGAGGACAAACCTGGTGGCTGATGCTTTATCACGCCCTCCCTGTGGTGATGAAGAGAGAGACGTCTGCAATCTGTGCAGCCTGGTCGAAGCAGATCTCCCAACGCGAGGTGCCCTGGCCACCCGCCAAGAGCAACTGAAGGACCCAGAAGTAAAGAAGATTCTGGACTGCTTCGAGGCCGAACAGCAAGAGGAGGAATTCGCCCGTTGGACCAACCGGGGCTACCTCACTTACGATGGAGTACTATACCGATACTCCCCCGATCAGGACGGCGAGGAAGCCCAACTCGTCGTGCCTGCCCACGAACGCGAAGACATATTACGAGAATACCATGATGCCCCTACGGCTGGACACTACGGCATCGAGGGTACCTGCAACCGAGTAGCCACACGGTACTACTGGGTAGGGATGCGGCGGTACATAGCTAATTACGTGAAGAATTGTATCGATTGTCAACGGTACAAAGCCACAAACCTGAAGCCCGCTGGCCTCCTGCAAACTCCAACTTCGCAGCAACGATTCGAGGTCATAGCCATAGACCTATTTGGGCCATTACCCACCTCACCTGATGGAAAGACTTGGATTTTCATTGTGGAAGACCTCGCTACGCGATGGGTCGAACTATTTGCGTTAAGTAACGCAACCGCCGACAAGTGCGCCTGGACCATTGTAACAGAAATAATTCTACGGTATGGAACACCAAGAAGGATAATAAGTGATAATGGCGTCCAATTTGTCAGCGCCGTTATGCAACAGATAACTCACTGTCTGGGAATACGACAGAGCCTGACACCTCTCTACCACCCCGCCGCCAATCCAGTAGAGCGGAAAAACAGAGACTTTAAACCCCAACTTGCAATTCAGGTTGGGAACAACCACAATCAATGGCCGGAGAAACTGCCGACCATTCGATTCGCCATGAACACGGCAAAGTGCCACAGTACGGGATACAGTGCCGCCTATCTGACCTTCGGTAGAGAACTCCGAACCCCAGATGACGCCTTCCGGGACTTACGAAGTATCATCCAAGCTGAAAACTTTATCCCCGAAGTTACTCCTCGTCTGCTACGTCTGGAAAAAGATCTACGGCAGGCCCGCGAGACCAACGAGGAACAGCAGGATCGGCGCAAGGAAACCGCCGATTCCCATCGTCGACCGGATCAACGTTTCCAAGAAGGGGACCTAGTCTGGATCACCACCCATGTGTTGAGCAACACAAACAAAGGGGTCAGCTCCAAGCTAGCCCCTCGACGGGACGGCCCTCACATCATACTGAGACGCAAGAGCCCCACTAGCTATGAAGTCGCCACCCAACAAACCCCGACGGTCCCTATTGGAACCTATCATTCCTCGGCCATTACGGCCTTCAAAAGCTCCTCTGGTGAAGTTCCCGAGCCCCTGGTGCCACTACGGAGACGCGGCAGACCCAGGAAGAACCCCATCACCCAAGGATAGAACCGGTAAAGGATCCCAATGCGAGGCGCTTTTTGGAATCCTAGGGGGAGGATGTAGCGCCCAGTATTTGCCCAACGCACGGATCCGAATACTTTCTCCCTCACACGCATAGCGCCGTTTCGTTTCACAACTTTCGCCGAGCGACCAAAGCGAAAGGACACCCCATCGGCCGTAACCACCCCATCCCCCCCGCGCCAGCCGGACGCTGCAGTCCCGGCACTAAGGGTATATAAGGGCACACTGCCCGATCTCAAGCCAGTGTAGCCGGACTCCGGGTAAACCAAGCAACAGCATCCTAGTGGTCAGTGCTAAGTTAACCAACCGGTACCAAGTCGAGAGAACCCTCTGGGTCCCCCCTTGGGAATTCAAGTAACAGCGCCCTAGTGGACATTACTTGCCGGGAAACCTTAACCCAGCTAAGAGACCGCGGGTCCTATGTCGGGGGTATTACGCTAAGTGTTTAGTGAAGACAATAGTGAACATTGTTTAAACTCTAAGTGATTATATCGTGTGCTAAACTGTTCTGTACTCTGTTTTTTTCTATAAGCTGTGAACCCTTTATAAGAGAAATAAACTGAACAACGCTTAAAGACAATTTTCTTATATTAATACCCCGCCACAGTGGTATAATTTTACAAAGGTTTTTGATATCAAAACTATAAATTTCTCATACAGTACAGCATAATTAAAGAAAGACTGGTTAAGTAGAACATACAATAAGTGAAAACAAATAAAGAAAAAAATCAACAAGAATATACAAGTATGGATGATTACAAGTAAAGGGAAAAGAAAAGAAGAAAGAAACAAGGCAAAACAAAACATGACAAGAAAATTACATGCATTTTCATTTCTAAATGAACTTAGATTATGTGGTTCGTTTCGTTGGGTGACTTAACAGGGGTGCCGGGTTCATGGGGCGGGGTTCGCCTAGATCTTGGTGGTGGAACCGTTAACCATCTACTGTGTGGCGGGTCGGATAGGGAGAGACTCATCGATTCGACGGAGAGATTCATATATCCGTCACTCCTGAACACATTGACCCCGAGATTCCTACCCACCCCTCATTCCTTTTTTGTTACGGTTCTGTCTCCGACTTTGTTTTTGTTGCATATCAACGACCTTTTGTCATGTGCACCAATTCATTGTTTCGCGGATGACAGTACAGTCCATGATAGCTTTTTGTTTGATAAGCCCAAAAGGGCTCACAAACTCTTTACCTCGAGAGTGTTTTCTCTTGGGGTAAAAATAATCTCGCTGAATTTAATGTTTCAAAGACCCAATCTTGTCTGATTACGTCTAAAAGGGATCGAAATGAAAATCTAGTCTCCTTCAACGGAAGCAATCTATGCTTAGTGTAACTCTAAGTGACCAGCTCAGATGTGGGGGCTCCATCGAAACCAGAATAAAGTTAGCCTTCCAAAAACTGGGCGTACTGTACAGGGCCTGCAGATATTTTACACAACTGCTAACCCTGTACAAATCACAAGAGCGCCCCACGGTTGAATTTGGCAGCCATCTCTGGTATGGAGCTCCAAAATACCTGAAAAATACACTCGACTCTGTGCAGAAACGGGCGGTCCGTTTGATATATTCTCCCATGTTAACAGACGGATTGCAATCTTTAGAGCACAGTCGTTGGGTGGGAATGTTATCCTTGTTATAGCGGTATTACAATGGAAGATGCTCCGAGGAACCAGCATCATTGATCCCTTACGCGGGAAACACCCAAACGCGTGCCCAACATTTGTACACGATTGACATTTGTCACATGAGAATGGGTCGCTTCTTTGGTCGTTCTCATGTTCAACAGCTCGGCTGTGGAATGATTTGCCGGCCACTGTGTTTCCTCCTTCCTACAACATGGATCTCTTCAAGACCAATGTTCATTCCTTCCTCTCCTCAAAAAGACCCTCCCCATTACCATAAATAATGTGTAGATATTATCAATAATTTTGGAGGCGGGTATGGGTACCGTGGCCCGGGAACCATTTATTGGATTACCAACTTTCGCTATTTTGGTGACTTAGCAGGGGTGGGGTGGGGTTTGTTCGGATCTTGGCGGCGGATGCGTCTGCCCACCAACTTTGTGGTGTGCCGGATCAGGAGAGACTAGTTGGAATGGAGGTAGACCTTGTCATGCGCCTCGAGTGGAAGTGCCTACCTTCTGCACCAGATCTAGCTCAGGTTTGGTCCGGCAGAGCTGGTGAAATCTCTCTACACCAGGGTTGTAGGTTCCTAGAGGGGTCAAGTGAGAATACCTAAAATAAAGCCAACACTGCGCGTACCCCGCCAGGGAAATAAAACACTGTCTGGGGTAAACATTACTTGTATTGTTGGTGATTTGTAAATACAACCATGGGTACATCCACAATCAATAATTATGCACAGGTAAGCTAATTGTCTATCTACACATGGGGAAGTCTACCAAATCTCTCTTAACTCGTGCCGTCTCTGGGGGTCAATCATAGATACGCGAGAAATAAGGGGGAGACACACATCAAAAGGAGGATTATTTACTCACAGGTGCCAGGGGGGCGATCGTCGAAAGGTCCCAGGAAGGGGCTACCCTGGCCGCAGGGCAGGCTAGGCCTGGCAGGGGGGCCATGATGTGCTTGGGGTCGCCTATGCTGCAGGAGCCTCGGGTGTGCTTCTCGAAACACCGCCAAAACATCGCGCTTTGTATCGATTGTTCTGGAAAGGGCGCAATCGCGTGCGTCGGGCCGACACAGCTTCGGCTTGCGCGATCGGGGCCAGAATGGCGGGCGGTTTGCGGGACCGCCGTGAGCCGTTTTGAGGAAGGGGGGCGGGGGTACAGCTGGGAGTTGGTAGGGCTGGGAGCCGGTAGAGCTGGGAATTCACTACCTAACAACCTTTTGACATATCCAGCAGGACTCTCCAGAACATCGCCTTATAGTGGAAGGGGTGGATTCGTACGTCCATTGCTCTTGGACTAACCACCGGATTCCTACACCCTTTACACAAAGGACGAATACAATTATTTTACAGACGTTTAGTTTATTAATTATAGGGCAAAAACTAAAACACGCTTGCTGTTTTTATCGGGTAATGCCGGGCGCGGGGTTCGCCGTGGTCGAAAACTTGGTTTTACATCACTGTCAACAACATCAACCCAAACGATATACATATATATCAAAGATTAAAAACTACCCAACCTTTTGGAATGAATTGTCATATTTTGTGCTATATTGATAGGATTAAATACAAAAACAAAGCAAATTACACGTAATCACGAAGCCGAAATCAAAAATTCTTACAAAGTTATATCTTAATAACATATTACTTAACTACAAATAAAGCAAAATAGAAATCCGCATGCAAAGAAATATTTAAATCAAATTAACGCTGTACCGCGATTTTCCGAACACCGTGTATAAAAGGTAAAAACACAAAATATTGGTAAATCTTATAATACATATACTTAACCTTACAATTTGGGAGGCGGAAATGGGTACCGCCGCCCCGGGAACATGTATTGGATAACCAACACCTCTGCCATAGGTCACCCCAAGTGGTTCGCTACGTTTGGTGATTTAGCAGGGGTGCCCGGGTTCATGGGGTGAGGTTTGCCTAGATCTTGGAGGCGGATGAGCAGGACACACTGAATTCAGGATTCCTACCAACCCCTTAAACCTTTTTCCTTCCCAGAACTCTCCTCTCCTTCCTTTACTCAAAAAAACCCGCCACACAGCATCCCCAAAGATGACCTAGGCCCTGAGGGAAATTATTTTCCTCAGGGCCTCATGGCCGTGTGGAGCTCATGTTAAAAAAAAATAAGTGTACATGTAGAAAAAAATCAGAATGTACAATTCACACGCAGTGGAAACGCAAGCATATGAAACCTTCAGAAAACGAAAGTAGACAAGAGTGGGGAGGTTTCACCGACCGATTATACCATCTCATTCTCTCGCAGGCTAAATTCTACTGATGTAACTGTCTGTCTCTTTTTGGTGTCGCTTTTTTCGTTTCTCGAGTTTCAAATCACAACGGTGCTGAAGAAGTTTTCACATCACTGGCAAGTACATGTAGGTATTGTTAAACACTAAAACCTTTCATTGAAGAAGAAGATATCACTAATAATCTAAACAAAAGCGAACAAGACACAGAAAAATAAAAAGATAACGGTCGCAACAGGAACTCGGACCCAGACCTGTCGCCTCATCGGGAGGAACGCCTCCATCAATTCTGCTAGGTACCGCCACCAAATCAAATCTTCATATTTGCCAATCTCATATTTCAAATTTTAGAGTTAACAATATTTTTTTTCCATATTATAGGCAACTAGCAATCGTTCTAAGAACTGTTTTTTTTTCTCAAAATGCAACTAAAAAAAAAGTTTATTTTGATGTTGGGACTAGAGTTTTCAAGCAACCATTCAGAATTGAAACGTTGCTTGAAAATGGCTTTAGCCGTGTTTAGTGACCAGATCTGAATAGCCAGGTACTTCCCAACCTTCCTCTTCCCCACCTCCTTCCCCTCCCCACTACCTTCAGCCTCACAACATACCCCAATTGGGGATGCCATAGTCTCACTGGCTCCAGACGGAGCAGTTGAGATTCTTGTGCGGTTATTCACTGTCAAAAAAAAAAGAGTTTTATGGTGAATAATTTTTTATTGATGATTTCGGAGCAATTATGGACGATAGAATATTTGCTTTTTGCAAAAGCAGCAGTTAATGCCTTTGCTTCACTGGCTTGTAAAAGTGGTAGTCTGTGTTTATAAAATATGCAATTACCTACATGGGTTAGCTCTTGGATTGATGCAGTTCCAGACATACAATTTTTAAATTACTTACACTAATTATTATTTTTAATCGTTTGATGGATCGATTAAATGTTTACTCTGAAAATGATAAGCAAGTTATGGATGTGCAATTAAAAGCAGCACTTTTAAAGAAAATTAAACTATTATCTCATTAAAACGTTTATTGCTGTAAAATAATTGATTTACATACATTAATTTACAAATGTGCGATGAAAGAATGTAAGATCTTGCAATTAAAAGAAAATAATATTTAAAATTGTTAAAATATATCCAATATTCACATATCAGGAAAAACATATTTGCAGTAAAAATAATGAATGTCAAAAATTGGGTTAACATAACTGCACCAGAAATAAAATAATTGTTCATTTAAATAAAACGTATCAAGGGATATTTCACCATCCCCTTGACAGTTTATCCATAGAATAACGTAAATTTTCGATTTATTTATTAAAAATGCCCTGTGCAGACGCATTTGGAGCAGTCCATTCCGGGCGGCGTATTTACAATCCCTAACGCGTTTGAGTCGCTTTAAATTTTCAATATCAAAATTTAAATATTTAGAAATAAAATTATTAATTTCTAACATACACATTGGAAAGATTATTTTATCTAGATTTTAGAACATTTTTTTATTTTTGCAAAGTGATAAAAATTATCAATATAGAGGTGTATTTACAATATATGGGAATAATATTAAAATTTAAATATTTAGAAATAAAATTATTAATTTCTAATACACACATCAGAAAGATTATTTTATCTAGATTTTAGAACATTTTTTGTTTTTGCAATGTGATAAAAAATAACCAATATAGAGGTATATTTAAAATGTAAATTGTCGTTACCGCGACTGAATCGGTATAGGTTTTGTAAATACGCTTCCGGGCGTCGCGCGTCGGTCTTGCCAAGACACCATTTAGCCAAGTCGCTGATAATATCTAATACACCGCTCTTTATTAGTTTGTACTAGCGCCAGGCGCCGTTTGGTTCAGGTTCGGCCCTGATATACGTTATCCTATGAATAAGCTATCAAGAGGATGTTAAATTATCGTATTATCGAAATTATATTTACACAATAACATGGAAAATCCTATAACATGATTAAAAAATAAAAACATTATTTAAACCTTTATTTTCTTCCTATATTGCACAGCAACATAAAATTAAAGTATTCGGTAAAAAAATAACCATTTTATGGCGTTTCAGATCACAGAACTTATTTTTTGTTTTTGTAAAAGTTATCAAAGGCATAAATTGCCGATATAACGTCGTTGGCCATCACAGCGGGTTCCTCAAATGCGGCAAAATGACCTCCTTTGAGGTCTGATATTTGAACAACGTTCAAGAACGCATCCTTGATCTGCCATTTTGTTGTGAACATCAGCTCATTGTCGAATCTGGCTATGGCGGTTGGAACAGTCACTGGAATTCTGGAAGGAATAAAAGGAATCGTTTAGAATAGACGCAAGGGGGGCATTGCAGTACGGTTAAGAGGGAAAATTTTATTTCCTAAATTTTGTATTTTTTATTTAAAATTCTATTTCCTCCCACCCATAATTTTTATGTTCCTCCTGCCCTAAAATGAGTTCTTTAACTCATCGGGATTGCTCTAGCAAGAAATAAAAACAATAAAAATAAAAATAAAAAAAACCGGAAAGATGATACCGGAGAAAACCGGAAATATGTCATTTTTAAATCAAATTTTAGACGTATTGACTCTTTTCCACAAAAAATTATAAATTGATTTCGATTTGATTGCCTTTTTATCTAGTAAACGCAAGTTTAAAACTTTGAGAAAAAAATGTTTATTTTCAGTATAATAAGGTCGTTGGCAGATTTGTTAAATTTTCAAACGAAAAATTTATTTTAGAAGACGTATTTCATATTATTTAATCATACATTATTGTAAATCGATACGTTATCTAGTAAACTCACGTTTCAAAATTTTAATTTTAGTTAAAATAAAATCATTAAAAAATATATCCGAACACTTATTTATGACGAAAATTTCTCTATTTTGTCTATCTATTCACGGTCTTACAAATTTATATATTTAAGTTTTTTTAGTATTCTTATTTTGTTTAGGCATTATTGAAAAATGATAAATACTTATAATCAAAAAATAATTACAAAAAGTACATTATTTTAATAGTTTTATCATCACGCCTTTCAGCATTTTTGGATGTGGGTATAAATTAAAGCAAATTTGGAATGAAATAAAATCGATATTGAGTTAGAATTTTAAAAAGCTGGTACGGAGAATAATTAATATTTCTCATTGGAAATTGGAACCGCCCAGTACGATTGTAAGAACATCTTTCGACGAAATGTGGATTTTTTAGGCCGCTGGCAGGTTAAAGCCCTTAATAAGCGACGAGGGCAATTAATTATATTAGTTCTTGAAAATATTACGAATATAACCAATAAATTAGATTAAATAGTACATAAAATTTTTTGGTCATTTATTTAAAATTCAGACCGATAGATTCTAAAGATGGTGGGTCCTTAATAATGCAATGTTATTTTCTAATGATATTTTGTTTTTAATATTTTAGTAAATGGTGTTATTTAAGATTCCTAATTGCTAATAGGCACTATTATAATTAAAACATATGTCTTCTGAGGTAGATATTTCAGCCGTGTTGAGCTTCCTTTTGCTTTTGAGACGTCTTTCATCAATGCAATGTCTATCATCTAGCAGACTTACGCTGATGATGAACACTAAAAGATGGTTGAATTGTTCACTAATAGGTAGGTACCCAAAATTCAAACAATGCACCTAAGTACTTTAATAATAACCTATACAATTACTAGTGTCCGACCGAAACAAGACCTTCTGCCGAAACCGAACCGAATCTTTGGCCGAAACCGAAACCGAAACTTTTTTAGATATGTTAAAAATCTGTTGTTCATTGAAATTTGGCTTATTTTTTACACTTATGCAGAAAGTTAACACGTGTTAAATGGAATAAAAAAACTATAATTGAAGTATGTGAAAAAACTATATTTTTTTATATTACTGATATTAATTTTTTTTTAAATTTAACAAAATCATGTTAACTACTTCTTGGAACAAAAAAATTGTCAATAATCAATACTTACATTATAAAGGAAGGACCTCATTAACTGATTATTTTAATTTCGTTTACAATCACAACATTCTTGTTACACGTGCTAAATGAAATAAATAAAAAAAAACAATAATTGAAGTATGTGAAAAAATATAATTTTTTTTTATAAAACTAACAAAAATTATGAAATTAAAAAACGTGTTAACTGTATGTAACAAACATGTATGCGCGATAAACTGATGCCTAAACTAGATTTTTTGGCGAACTTGCCGAAACCGAACCTCCTGTCGGTCACTAAAAATTACATTTTTATTCCGGTCAAGATGTTTGTGGAAAAATATCAAAGGGTGGGTCAAAAAGTTTGGGAAGCTCGGTTTTAGAACGTGATAATCAGGTACATTGTTGATGGAAAAGAACTGTTAATAGAGGTGACATTCGCCGGCAGCATATAATTATACATCGGAAGCATTTATAATAGCTCTTTGATCCGAAGTCCAGTGTAATAAATCGGAGTCTCACTTCTAATTATAAAAAATGCAAACGATTCTCGAATACTTGATGTGGTGAAGCATAACTTGCGGATCGTGATTGCACTTCAATTTTAGTGGTAAGGGGCCGTTCAAGTATTACGTAACGCACTGGGGGGGGGGGTCTTGTGAAACGTTACGGTGCGTTACGAGGGGGGGGGGGGGGGGGTCGAACAACGCGTTGCGTAAAATGTTTTTTATTTAGATTAAAAAAAACTAGGGAATTAATATCTTCCAAGTTGGCAACCCTTTTCGTTCTCGAAATCTCTTGTTTTATTTATTACCGCAAACGCGATTAAAACAACATAAAAGTATTTAAGCGACTTTCCAGTACTTTGCGCAACTTAATTGTGACTTTCAGGTAAAAATTGTCACTTAGGTGTTACGTAACGTTTACGGGGGAGGGGGTGGGGGGGGGGGGGGAGGGCAAGAAAAAACGTTACGGCGCGTTACATGGGGGGAGGAGGAGTCAAAAATCTTAAAAAATTGCGTTACGTAACGCCCCCCAAGTTACTTTAGTAATTCTAGAAAATCCTCAGTGAGCTAATTTTTGAAGAGAAATTTTTAAGTGAAACCTTCAGACAATGAAAGTATATGTGTCTGTCTCTTTTTAGTGTAGCTTTTTCCTTTCACCGAGTTTCCTGCAGTGCTAAAGAAGTTTTCACGTCAATAAAAATTATTGTATTCGTATTAGCTATAAATAATCACCACAGGCATTTCTGAGTTTGTGGTAACAATAATATTTATTTGATCACATCAAATAACTATTATTATTGTATCAGAAAAATAGTTCAAAGTGTTTTTTTAATACTCGAAATTTTTAATACAAACGTAAATTTGGATTTATATCAAAATACTTGATCAAACTGAATAATTAGTAATTATTGTTTTAATAAAATGGTACAGCAAACGCTAACGGATATGTGCCTTTTTATTTATTTGTAATAAAAATTATAAAATTCAGGACATTAAATTAATCTATTTTTCACGATTTCGATAAAGTGAGTCATTTATAACACCCGTACATTCGCATTATAAAGTATGTTCATGTTTTTTTGTTAATTTGTGTTATAATTCATTTTAGTTTGAAAAAACGTAAGGAAGCCATTTTTAAAACTTTTTATGTTTGCATTAAAAAATTTAATTTTTCAAAATTTATAGGTTTATTTCGAATTATCAATTTTCAAAGGGTATTATTTCATCACCTTTCAAAAACAGTTCTAGTTTTCGGATGCGTTCGTAATATTTGGATTTTACTGCAAAGTGGAAATACTTTGAACTTCCGACAAAATAGTCTAGGCCTGAGTAGTTGTCACAAAAAAGTGTCCGAGTTGCCTCTAAAATAATGAAAAAATCATTCATATATTATGTGAAAAATGTAATTCTTCAATAGCAGATTTTTTATAATTTAAAACATAAAAAAGTAATGCACTTATCCGTAGATATTAATTGTTCTACCTTTTGACTAAAAAAACAATTATTCAGATTGTTTATTGCATCTTTGATGAATTCGCAATACAGACAAATACTAATGTTCTACACTCGGGTTAAAATACAGATGGCTATAACCAGTGGCGGCCAGCTCTAAGGTGCGTAGGAGCACCGCACTCCCAAAATTTCTGGTAATCTAAAAATTCCCGAGGGCCAAAAAAAACATATTTATTTCCGACACGCCTCATCACAGTTCACAATATACACTCGGTTATAATGCATACGTATCATAGTTCATAGTACCTATAGGTGCCTGCTGGATTGCGCGCGTAACAAAGCAGATCGTTGTGTGACTATCTTCAGTTTGGTGGTTCATTTTGCAAATCGATCACAGGAGTTCTTCCATAATTCCTTACTGAGGCAAAATCGTAGGTAGGTTGAATGCTTTGCAAATTTTACGATACTCTGGACGGCACCCGAAAAATTTCCACCACATCAAAAGGAACGGTTCGTTCTGTAGCATGTTAAACGGGGACACGTTTGTGTCATATTATTATCCATATCGTGTCTTTATTTTAATGTTTACTCTTTTTCATTAAATGTTTTACTCAGCATCGACCAACGACAGCGTAACAACATAACAATGCCGACATTTGTTATGACAGTATATATTCATTCGAGTTTCGGAGCGTTAGGAAGACTTTCGGATGTGTGATAAACTGAATTTTTTTTTCTATTTTCTGAACTCGATTTTCGTCCCAGAGTATCTCCATACAATTTTCTAGATAAGTTTAAATTAAGGAATGAACTGTTATTGAATTTGAATTACGATCGCAGCGACTTTACAAATACTGATGGATCAATATTTATTTTATAACTCTTTTTCTCTTGTTTAACAATGTATTGCATGCACTCAGAGACAATGGACGATCGAGGTAATTTACAAATAGGTAGGATTTTTTCATAATTGAATTTGTTTTAATTAGAGTAGGTAGGTCCAAATTTTATGGGATACCTATCTCTATGGGATGTGTGGGATTGCACTCACCTCCCCACATCCTGAAATAAAGACTATTATTATTATTATTTTTATTTTAGCGCACCACCCATTTTTATGAGCACCAGCCGCCACTGGCTATAACTACTATAGTAGTTTATAGTAACTACTTACAGTGTAATAACACAAAGTGGTTTTTGACCTTGACTCTAGTTGACGCTTAGGGGAGATGTGGATAATCTACTACAAGAATTTATTTTCAGAATTAAAATATTATTTTCGAAAGATTACGAGATCGAAAAACAGTCAAACTTTGTTACAGTGATCACGGTTATAACAAAATACGGCTGTAACGAGCAAAGACTTTGCTGTTATTTTCACAGAATCGAAGTAAGACAATCTTTGATGGTGAGTTTAACAATGTGCTAATTAATGAACTTACTCATCCATTCCCAAGGCTTTGTGGGTTAAATCCAAGGCTTCAGAGTACAGACGAACAGATGTCGTGATGCAGCGGCTATCCCAATAAACCACAATGCTGTCCAGCAATTCTGTCTGGGTATACTTCTTGGTCAGACCTCCGTCTGGTAGGCTCATCCATTCGGGATTGGTCCAAGTGGAAAACTTTTCTAGAATATAAGCCGCGAGTCCTACTGGAGAGTCTTTCAAAGCGACACCTGGAAGAGACAATAACGTCAGTTAGGTAGAAGAAGCTGGACTTACCTATTATTCAGGCTTGTAGATACTGTAGTAGTGCGCACTAGCAGCATTTAAGGATAAATTCGCACAAAGTTTAGTTTAGTCTGGAGGCTGTGGATACATGACAAAAAATTTTGATGTGTAAAAAAACTAAACAATCAGTTCGATGGATTACATAGACATAGACAGTTTGGAAGATAGACATTGAGTAGGGTGAACTTGTTCCATCGGGATTTTAATGGGAGGTTCTCCGAAGAGCTAACATTATTGATCTCTTCGGCACCAGTACGAATTAGTTGAGGGACCAAACCCATTCTTGATATTCGTATGCAGTTGGTATTTTCCCGACTGAGAACCGGTTAGACCCCCTCCCCCCCTCCACACAGCAACCCCAAAGATATAAGTCTAGTAAATATTTAAAGAATGTGACGTTTAAAACCATTTTTTGAAACTGTAGTACTTAACAAGAATACGAGTATCATTTTTCAAATCTTGTTCTATCATTGATGTATTCATTCAAAGAAATTTTCTTTCTAAAACATACAACTTACCAACAGTGTCAGGTTTAGTCGCTTGTATGTGCATATAACCACTTTCTCGGATTAATTTCATGAACGTTTTTGACAGTGGATAAGCCTTGGAAATATGCTCTTCATCGACAAACAATGAAGGGTAAAGGCTAGCCAGGAACACTTTGGCCCATCCCAAGCCGCTGCTTACTACAGGCATGTTGGTGTGATACCCATAGATGTTTTGAGGATATAGGATAGCCATGGCCTTGGTGATGAGGCTGCCCCAATCCCCTCCTTGAATCATGAACTTCTCCTTATAGCCAAGACGAATCATCAGATTACGCATGATCACTGCCATTTGTGTAGTTGCCAAGCCAGGCTTTGCAGCCGCCTAAAATATATCACATGATTAGGTCTAATTTAGTTCTTAGATATTTAGAAATTTTGACTTGTGCTGTAAGCTAACAAAATAAAATACGCTTACGCGGTCTATGCGTCGTTATATTTCTGGAACTAATTGTGACCAGTACAAGGAGTAAGAGGACATTACCAAATATATCAATAATTTCAGAACATTCATAACTTTAATTAATGATTTGACCGGGCATTACTTGACGTGACACTGGTTTGAAAATGTGCCTTTTGTGGTCAATTATTTAGGGGTCACGACCTTTCTTTGAAAATGTGCATAATATAATCAAAATAGTTACACACCTGCGAATAACCGTATCCTGGAAGACTGGGTACAATAACGTTGAAAACGAAATCTCTATCCTTGCTTGGTGTGGTCAATAAAGGAATCATTTTGTGGAACTCCAAATAGCTACCAGGCCATCCGTGTAATAGCAGCAAGGGAATGATTCTAACTCCTTTGACAGGCTTCTGCTTCAAGTGGACGAAATGGATATCCAATCCCTGAATGTTGGTCTTGAACTGTGGAAACTTATTGAAGTAGTTTTCTCTTTCAGAGAAGTCGTATTGGTTCTTCCAAAATGCGACCACTTCTTTGAGATGCTTTCCGTTAAAGCCATATTCGAAACCAATGCCTTCCAAAGGTTCTGTGTACCATTCGCTTTCGGAAAGACGGTTTTTTAGACCAGCTATTCTCTGAAAAAGAATCAAATAAAATATTTGGTAGAGAGTAATAGAGAGACAGAACCAAAAAATAAAGAAATGCGTCACACAGAAAAAAGGGAATAGATGTTACATAGCTTTCTGTTTAAATTACATAAAACACCAACGACTTTGAAAGGCGACATTGTTGTCATGTCTAGAAACAAATCTGTAGTCTTTGGACAATACCTGTAGTCTGTCGAATAAGAGTAGAAAATATAAAAAATGGAACTACAAAATTTGTAGGCTGGCAACACCAATTTATCTGTCAAATATTCTTTTAAAATGCAATGACACTGAAAATACAGAACACTGTACACACATTTGAAAAAACACTTTTTGTTCTTAAAAAAAAAATTAAAAATAAGACGCACTGTTGTTAAGGTACCTAGTTAATGACATAAATTTGATTAAATTGTGTTTTACAAAGTGATTGGCTTTCATTTAATTTAACCTAAATTTGAATTTAACAGTAGGTTGAAAGGAAAAATCGTCAATGGTGAGTTTAGTTACAGTACTTTTAGATCTGAATAAATTAAATATATTCAGACCTAAAATTAGAGACATTTTTTTAATTTTAATTTTTAATTATTTTTATTTTATTAGGAACATTTACAGGTTAATAACATTACATGCATTAAAGAAAAGAAGAAATTATAATAATTAGGTTACAACCCAATAACAAATGTCCACATCATGCCCAAATAATAAATGAAAAGTCAATAATTATTAACTTTTTTTTTATATGATAAATAATCTAAACATAGACTATATATACTGTGTGATACATAAAAGATACAGATAAGATAAGATAAAAAACAATGAAAGTAGAAAACATAAATATATAAAAATAATGATGAAAACTGAAAAACACTGCAGTGTTGTAGGATCGAGAAATAATATGTACATTAATAAAAAAAAAACAAGTGAAAGTAAGATAAAAGTAAAGTGATAGTACTCACAAAAAAATAGTAAAATATAGTGTGCCAGTTTTATGGCTATTTAAAAAAAATATATATATATATTTATAAAACAAAAAAAATATTGAAAAAACACCAGACGTAAAGTGGAAAAATAATATGTATACGCACATGTACGTATATGCACATATACGTATTACATTCTTTTAAATTTAAAAAAAAAAACATAAAAAGTTAGGTAACAATTATTTAGTTTTGTTAAAGTGAATTTATCTACAAGTATTTGGTAATGAATTGGTTATTATAAGGCTCCATTAACTATATGTTTGAAAGAGCTTAAAGTACATGACAAGATATCAGCATCGATACATTTTTTGTTATAATGATTACAAGTTCTCAATAAGAAAGAATTTTGCCTGAGACTAGTTGAAGCAATTTCTACATGAAACAATGATTTGTCCCTAGTTTTCTTACTCGGAAATCTAATATTAATTGATGACAATAGAGCCGGACAGTCAATATGAACATTCAAGATTTTATGTAAGTCATATCCGTAATGTCTCTCCTACTTTTTAGAGTTTTGAGTCCATAGTATTTTATAGAGCTGTCCGTGTCATAATAACGCACATGTCTCTTGAAGTTCAAGTGATGTACAAATTTTCTTTGGACAGCTTCTATGCGTTTTGTGTATATATTATAGAGAGGATTTCATATAGGAGAGGCATACTCAAGATGACTACGAACATAGGAGTAATATAATATTTTGAGTTTTTGGATATTGGTGAACTCCTTTCCAACACGGAATAAAAATCCTAACATGCCCAAGTATTTCTTAATAATCATATCAATATGTGCCTTAAACGAAAGTTTGTTATCAATGAGAACACCGAGGTCTCGAATTTGATTGAGTTTTTTAAGCACTTGGCTGTTAGTAATACGATAATCATGTTCGATGGTTTTTTTGTTTTTTGTAAAGGTTATTAGTATTACATAACATTTAGCTGTATTCATGTGGAGATAGTTGACAGTACAATAATTATTAAGTCTATTAAGATCTTCTTGAAGTTTATAGCAATCAGTAATAGAGTTGATAGAAAGAAATATTTTCAAATCATCAGCAAAGAGTAAGACTTTAGTATGCTTAAAGCATTTTACAACGTCATTGATAAATATAGTGAAAAGCAACGGTCCCAGGTGAGCTTTGGGGGACACCTGATGGTACATTGACAATTTCAGAATTAAAGCCATTCACTGCTATTAACTGGGATCGTCCGTCAAGATAGGAGACTAGCCATCGGTACAAATCACTATGTATTCCCAAAGCTAATAGTTTTGATAAGAGTAGACTATGGTCAATTTTGTCGAATGCTTTGGAGAAATCTGTATATATTGTATCCACTTGGATTCTTTTATCCATTGATTTTGAAATGAATTCAGTGAATACTGCAAGACTGGACACAGTTGATCGTTTTTTCATAAAGCCGTGTTGATTTTCAGTTATTACTGACTGAACACAGTCATAAAGTTGCTCATGAACAATTTTTTCAAAAATCTTACTACAGATCGGCAATTTTGATATAGGACGATAGTTCTGAATGTAGTTCTTAGACCCGGATTTGAATACGGGCATAATGAGAGCGCATTTCCATCGATCTGGAAATACGCCTTCTTTAAAAGATAATTGAAAAAGTAGTACCAGAGGCAACGATATTTTTATAAAATAAGATGGTATTTTATCACATCCTTCACCCAACATGATCTAAAGCCCGGGCAACGCTAGGTACTTAAATATTAAATAAATGAATATTAAATAAATGTGAGCAATTTCTAAAGTGTGCTTTATATTTTATTACAATATCGTTATTCTTAATTATGTTAACACAAAATTGTAAACGTATAATAATAATATACCTATGTGCAATTCTAATTTTGAGATCAGTGGGTAAGTGGAGATCAGTAATATTGCAATGAAATTTTTTTTTCACTTTTATGTTTTTTTAATAAAAATGTAGATTACACAACTTTAGATTCACACCATGGTTGTATTTTTAGTATTGCCATTTGAACAACAGTGGCGCCCTCGTATGTTTTCTACTCTTATTTGACAAACTATAAATAAAAACTGATAACAGTAATATTGTTGTAATTAAAAATAATTTTGATTTAATTTCCGATGTTAACTTATACTTTCTTTATTTAAAAAAGGCAGTCGAAATTTTAAAACGCGAGTTAAAAGTTGACAGAAATTTGTGAACTTTTCGTAGTTTTGCAAGAAGATAAAATCAAAACTTAAAAATATTAGGTGTACAGTTTAGTTACCTCTGGGTCGAATGCAACTTTGAAGGGTCTGATGGTTGTGTCTTGAGTTTTGGGTGGCTTTCCTGGACCCCACCATTGGTTTTGGTCGAGCTGTGGAACTGGTGGGACTTTGTACAAGCCGTGGATCACGTAGCCCACTAGCGCCGCTACCAGCGCCACGCTCACAATTAAGGTCTTCCTGCAACACCCCATCTGAAAAATAAGTATAACGTATTAACTAATGTTCAATTAGTACAGTACTAGCGCAGACCCGTGAAAAATCTGGGGATATTATAGGTCCAACTTTGAAAAAGACCGTTAAAATGATTTTCTTTTAAAATATTATTCTATAATATAAAAATGAATCGCTAAATGTGTTGGTAAGCGCAAATCTCGAGATCAGCTGAACCGATTTCGCTAATTCTTTTTTCAGAATATTCCTTGAAGTACGAGGATGGTTCTTACGGAGAGAAAAATTAAGAAAATTGGGCATAAAATTGAATAATTTCAGAAAACCCGCACGTTTGACAGTTCGTGTGTTTGAGAATGACATTTTGCAAAACAATAATTGTTAAATCAGGATTCTATTTTTGAAAATCTTTAAGTCGAAAAATTTATTTAAAGTAGGTACTCCCCTAACAGTTTGAATCGAATCAAGAATTTTAGATATTTTAAATAGGTACCTATGTTAGGTACCAAATTTAATATACTTTAAAAATGGAAATTTGAATAAAAATTGTAAAAGGTGGCATGTGGGCTGTTTAAAAATTGAATGTACTGGGATTGAATATATGGAACGCGGGAGGAGGGTTGGCGGGACGAGGGAAAGGGAAAGGGAAGAGGGAAGGCGGGGAAGGTAGAAGGGGAACGCGGGAAGGAAGAGGAGGACCTGGGAGGGGGGAGGGGAACTCGGGAGATGGGTTCGCGGGACGGGGGAAGGGGGGGGGAGTGGAGTGGGAGAGAGAATGTGGAGGTGACAGAGTAGGAACACGAGAGGGGAAGAGGACGCAGGAGAAGAAGGGGAGGCGGAAGGGGAATGGGACGAATGGGAAAGGACACTCAGGGAGAAACAATTGCTTTATTAAATGGCATAGCAACGCATGCCGTGACCAGAATATTATATTATAAAATATTTAACGGTCGAATGAATTTGTTCAAACGAACTTTTAAAATTTTGAAAATAACACTTAAACTCGGAACATATCCGTGTTCTACATATCATTGAACCGCACCTACAGAAAACCGAAATTAGTTTTTTTAATTATGAAAAATGAAAAAATATTTTTTTGGACCCAAGCTGTAAAAAAATGATCAAACAAATCATAAACGACATACAGAAAAAAAAATTATCCGGAGAATGTATGTAATTGAATTCCATCAAAATATGATTAAATATAATTTAATAATCCATTAAAGAAAAATTATACCTACGCTGGAAATTATAACACATGGACTACAAAAAAACAATTTACCCGTGGAACTAATTATTGTAGACAGATAAAAAATGTTTCCATTTCTGAAGAATCCTGAATTTATTAATAATTTTAATTTTATTTCTCGCTTTACCAGCCGGTTCTCTTTACCCGGCATTCCTCCATGAAATAATAGTTGGATAAATGACGTAACGTTGCGAGCTATCTATATATACGCCTTCTACCAGCGGTGTCTAACTCGATCACATCGCGGGTCAGAAGGCGTTGGAATGAAAGCACATCGGAATTAAGTACATATACATATAAAGATGATTCTAGATGATTTATAAAAATGTGGGTTATACAAAGGTCCTCCTGTGTGGAGTTTATGTAAAAAAGCATTCAACTTCAAGCAGTAAGTCCTCATTTACTGTTCACTAATAGTATCTAATAATTATTGACCGACCGAAGGTTCGATTTCGGTTTCTGTAGAAAATGTTGTTTCGGTTGGACACTAGTAATAATGCTTTTGTAGCAAACCATCTCAGATTTTCGAGAGTATATTGATTTTATTTCTTTGATTTCGAATACTATCTCATTCCCGCATCGCTTTGTCTCTTACTAATTATGGACGAGGGATGCTATTGGTTAGATTTTTCACCAATGGTCATAGTTGGGATGACCGATATAATGTCATATGTTTTTTTTTACATTGGCCCCACAAAGGTGGCCTTAAAAAAAATAATTCACTCAGGGGTCAGTGTGTCCAGGAGTGGCGGACGTATAAATCCATCCCTCTAACCGCGGTGCAAGGCGATGGGTTAAGAGATTCCGGCTGGAGAGCATGAAAGACCTCCCCCAACCAGTCTTTCTCCTGCCCACCACACGCAGGTAGGAAGATGCATCCGCCGCCAAGACGTGAACAAACCTCACCCCATGAACCCGGGCACCCCTGCTAATTCACCAAACGTAGCGAAGCACTTGGGATGTCCTATGGCAGAGGTGTTGGTTATTCAATAATTAGTTGCCTCCATACTTGCCTCCCAAATTGTAACTTGAGAAAGTTGAGTTTGCGTTAAATTGAGAAAGTTGAGTTTGCTTCCCGGTTCTTACCGCGCATCTACAGATTTAATCTCTGGCAGGACTGAATCAAAGAGTTGTAAACTGTCGGCTTCAGATTTCCGCTAACCTAGAGTGAATAGACTCTTTGTAAACTTTTAGTAAAAGATTAAACGAGCGATTGATGGAACCATTAGGTTTCCAATGGGAGTGAACCCTCAAAGTTTATTATTCTATCTTACTATTATTGATCTGTGACATACTTGAAAATTAATTGTACCCACGGACATATGAATATATCTGGACCTGCCCTAAGTGATAAAAACGTATTATTTCCCCCTCCCCATGGAGCCAGCTGGAGCTCCTCCTTGGAACCGCTTGCTCCATGGGGAGGGGAGAGAACCTCGCTTGAATCTAAAATATGTGAAGTCATCATTCTTGTCCTTGCCAGCGCGGAACTAACATCCATACATTTTACGAAATAACACGCCAAAAACGGTAGCATGTGCTATACATTATATCCACATATTATGTGGATATAGCTAATGTGGGCGGTTCTCCAGTGTGCTCGTCGCTGGTTACAGGGGTAAGTAAATTATGAAACATTTGTAAAAGTGTCTTAACTAAACACGGCAACAAAATATTGCTATGTGAATAGGGGTGAATCTTTTGGGGGCGCGCATTCGGACTTCGAAAATATGTTATTAACGTGGCAAGCAATTCGCGCACCCATGTAAAAAGGTCTATTCATTCAAAGCAGATTTTGCTTTTAAGAACTAAATGGTGATATTATAATGCGAGATGCTTATATACTGTCAGATTGATTTTTTAACGAATCACAGTCATCTTTCCCCTCTTCCCCTCCCATAGTTTGGTTTTACCCCTCATCTGTATCTTCTGGTCTATTGAATTTAGATGTCTATGATTGTACCCAAAAATAAGTAGATTTTTTACTCCGTCACACTTATTGTTTTTTAAATCGACTGCCTTAAATAACCGCAAATAAACCTTTGTAGTTCTTAATATTTTTTAATGTGTTTATTTATAATCTATCAAAACCATCTAGATAAGCTTAGGTTAGACTACGTTTTTCATAATGAGTCCGTACAATATGTAGGTATCACCTAAACTAAACTTTTAAACAACGTAGATTAATTGTGTTCCTTATTCATGAAACTTTATGACCTTGTGTCCATTAACACGCCTGATTAACTAGTTTTTTCGCAACCTAACTTCAGGTATACTAGAAACTATTTTAAGCTAATCAGAAAAACAATGTATTTTACTTTTTGATGTTTCAAAAAAGTAACATGCTGTCCTTTACAGTTTCAATACAGTTGGTACTGCGCTTTTTCATCCCGTGACAAAATATACCCCCCCGACAAAATATCTTACGGACAAAAAATACCCCGACAAAAAATCTACTAAAACCTATATAATAACCTAACTTTACAGGTGTCTGTATTAGTTTTGTCCCATTTTACTATTTTTGAACAATAATTTATTGTCTTTTCAGGATGTCTGTATTATTTTTGTGCCATTTTACTATTTTTGAACAATAATTTATTGTCTTTACAGGATGTCTGTATTATTTTTGTCCCATTTTACTATTTTTGAACAATAATTTATTGTCTTTTCAGGATGTCTGTATTATTTTTGTCCCATTTTACTATTTTTGAAAAATAATTTATTGTTTTTACAGGATGTCTGTATTATTTTTGTCCCATTTTACTATTTTTGAACAATAATTTATTGTCTTTTCAGGATGTCTGTATTATTTTTGTCCCATTTTACTATTTTTGAACAATAATTTATTGTCTTTACAGGATGTCTGTATTATTTTTGTCCCATTTTACTATTTTTGAACGATAATTTATTGTCTTTACAGGATGTTTGCATTGTTTCTGTCCCATTTTTGTTAGGTTGGGTTAGGTTGGGATTTAGTAGATATTTTGTTGGGGTATGTTTTGTCCGTAGGATATTTTGTCGGGGATATTTTGTCGCCGGATGAAAAGTCGCGGAACCGGCCAGTTTGGGGTCCCGCGGGCCGTATGATGGACAGCCCTGCACCATAACATGATCGCTTGTGAATGCTGTCAATTAAAAGTAAACTAAAGTGAGGATGACTTGCAATAAAAAAAAATCACTTGCAAATCCTTCGTCCATGACAACAAAATTTATTTGAACATTCTTGGCTCCCAGTTGTATTAGCATGTACAGCAGCAATATTAAATAATCTTATTGTTGGTGACAAGTGTCTACCGACATGTTGTTAAATAATAATGATATCATTTTCTTATTTTAATGTCATTTAATTAAAACAAATTATCGCATCTCATATTTTGTACCACAGGTGATTTAAGTCTCTTATCTATCTATCTATATTCAAAATTAATTAATTAAAGAGCCCACGTAAATAATAAATTGAAAAAATAAAACTGAGTAATCAAATTTGGAAGGCGGATATGGGTACCGCCGCCCTGGAAACCATTTATTGGATAACCAATACCTCTGCCATAGGTCACCCCAAGCTGTTTGCTACGTTTGGTGACTTAGTAGGTTACTCTGTTCTTGGGATGAAGTTTGTTTGGGTCTTGGCTGTGGATTCGTTTGCCCACCAACTGCGTGGCAGACCGAATCGGGAGAGGCTGGTATAGGGAGACCTTTTGTCTTCTCCAGCAGGACTCACTCGGAATATCGCCTTGCACCGCAGTGGGAGAGTTGGATTACACGTATGTTACTCCTGGACATACTGACTCCAAAAAATCCTACCTACCCCTGATACCTTTTTCCTTTCCAGAACTTTGTCTCCTTCCTTTCCTAAAAAGACCCCCATAGCATCCCCAAAGGTAACCTAGGCTCTGAGGGGAATTACGTACAGTGTGTGTGGAGCTAATGTAAAAAAAAACAAAGCATTGAAAGCAATCCGATCAGTGGCTGAGTTCGCATCACGTATGGGTCCCACCCAGGCGTTGCGTTTTAGATTCCTCGGCTGGCTAAGGGAGCATACATTAATTACGTGAGCTCAAAAGGGAGGGGGGGGGGTCCAGCAAAATCTCACGTTACTTCAAAAGAAAATACGAAGTGGCTCAAATTTATCTCACCAAGGGGGGGGGTCTAGATTGGAAGAAAAATTGCTCACGTAATTAATGTATGCCCCCTAAGTCCTCCATCACAACACAAGCAACATTTTCAGCTCACTGTGGTGGTGGTAGGAGACTGTCAAATATTGTTTGTCTTTCTTTAAAAAAAAATGTTTTTTCAAATCAGACAAATGAAAAAATAAGATAAATTGGTTATTTTATGATTTCAATTACCAAGAGTAGGTACAAAGTTAAAACTGTACTTAACACACTTCTACTTTATCATAAATAAGTCTAATTCGATCATGGTGTCACATTTATCACCCCCCACCCCCAGCCATTTAGTGGAAATATCTGTGGCTTGTTTTGAAAAAAAAGACCAATGTCAAATAGACGTTTGTAATAATATACCGCCACCCTACTAAGAACTAATAATTATAATTAAGTACTTCACTTCGTGGGTACTGGTACTAGTCGGTACGCATAAATTAAATGATGTTAATTTAACAAGTTTACAAGTTTACAACGATTTTATTTTTCATCACTAGTTTCAACACCTTACCGAGCCTACAACACATCTAGAACATCCGAAGACAGAACAGCTTACAACAAAATGGCAAAGGAAACCAAGAGAATCATAAATAGGTCAAAATTCGAGCACGACCAGCAGATCAGCAGAAAGCTGACTGCATGCCCGCATGGCAGCAGGCAATTCTGGTCGCTTGCGGGCTCAATAGGTCGCAATTTCTGCAAATCCAGTCTGCCACCTCTTACCAGACCTGACGGCTCACTAGCAAACACCGCCACCGAAAAGGCTAACTTACTAGGTAAAATGTTTGCGGATAACTCAACCCTCGATGACCAAGGTGCTGTCCCGACGTCGGTTCCTCACTGCGGTTTTCATATGAAAAAGCTGAGGATCCGGCATCGGGAAGTACTCCATGTTTTACGAGGGCTTGATGTTAATAAAGCTAGTGGGCCCGACGGAATACCTGCCCTGGTACTGCAGAGGTGCGCTGCAGAATTAGCTCCAATTTTGACGAAGCTTTTTAAAATGTCCCTGAAGACTGGCTCTGTGCCCTCTGGTTGGAAAAAAGCGGTTATCCATCCTATTCCAAAGAAGGGTGACCGCTCCAACCCGGCCAACTACCGCCCCATAGCGATCACATCAGTTCTGTCTAAGGTGATGGAACGTGTGATCAACGACAAACTGCTCACATACCTCGAGAAGAACAAAATTATTAACGACCGTCAATACGGATTCCGTCGGAACCGCTCGTGCGGTGATCTTCTCGCGTATGTGACGCATGTTTGGGGGCGATGCCTGGAACGTTTCGGTGAGACCCAAACGGTTGCACTGGACATTTCCAAGGCCATTGACCGGGTTTGGCACCGAGGACTTGTCAACAAACTGCATTCTTACGGACTTCCCGCATCCTTGTGTACGTGGATTGCCGACTTCTTGAGGGGGAGGTCGATTCAGACGGTAGTCGATGGTTTCACCTCTTCCTCACACTCGATAAATGTTGGCGTCCCGCAGGGATCGGTTCTGTCTCCAACTTTGTTTTTGTTGCACATCAACGACCTTTTGTCATGTGCACCAATTCACTGTTATGCGGATGACAGTACAGTTCATGATGGCTTTTTGTTTGACAAGCCCCCAAAGGGCTCACAAACTCCAACAGCTCGTAGGGCTTTGAAGCAAAGAATGGACGGCTACCTCGAGAGTGTTTTCTCTTGGGGAAAAATAATCTCGTTGAATTTAATGTTTCAAAGACCCAATCTTGTCTGATTACGTCCAAAAGGGATCGAAATGAAAATCTAGTCTCTTTCAACGGAAGCAATCTTCCGAACAGGCCCTCCATTGATATGCTTGGTGTAACCCTAAGTGACCAGCTCAGGTATGGGGGCTCCATTGAAGCCAGAGTAAAGCTAGCCTCCCAAAAACTGGGCGTACTGTACAGGGCCCGCAGATACTTTAATAGTACACAACTGCTAACCTTGTACAAATCACAAGTACGCCCCACGGTTGAATTTGGCAGCCATCTCTGGTCTGGAGCTCCAAAATACCTGAAAAATACCCTCGACTCTGTGCAGAAACGGGCGGTCCGTTTGATAGATTCTCCCATCTTAACAGACGGATTGCAATCTTTAGAGCACAGGCGTCGGGTGGGAATGCTATCCTTGTTCTACCGGTATTACAATGGAAGATGCTCCGAGGAACTAGCATCATTGATCCCTTCGGCACCGGTGCATAGTCGGGAAACACGCCTAACGCGTGCCCAACATTTGTACACGGTTGACATTTGTCACATGAGAACGGGTCGTTTCTTCGACTCGTTATTGTGTTCAACAGCTCGGCTGTGGAATGATTTGCCGGCCTCTGTGTTTCCTCCTTCCTACAACATGGGTCTCTTCAAGATCAATGTTCATTCCTTCCTCTCCTCAGAAAGACCCTCCACACAGCATCCCAGATGACATAGGCCCTGAGGGAAATTATTTTCCTCAGGGCCTCCTGTGTGGAGTTAATGTAAAAAAAAAAAATAAAAACACCTGTTTCTGACTTTGAAATTTTAGTGTATAAAAGCTACAGAAAAACATATTTTGGTTAATTTCATAGTAGATTTTCAGCTGAAGTCCCCGGCGATGCTCGGGCTTTACATAGAGTTTTTGAAATCAAAATATAGACAGTGACCTTCCTTTGCATACAAATCAAATCTACACCACCCGCTTGCCAGCCCGCTCGTCCGCCACATACAGATGTTCTCCTTTATTTATTAAACATTTCAACCAATTTACACAAAACCTTGATAAATTATATAAGTACATAAACCTTCGTCATGAATCGCTCTATCCATTGGCGAAAACCGCATGAAAATCCGTTCAGTAGTTTTTGAGTTTATCGCGAACAGACAAATAGACAGACGCGGTGGAGGACTTTAATTTATAATATATAGAGATAAATTATTGTTCATAACAATATTTTAATAGACACGACTCCTTCCTCTTATTCTTATACCTACTACCTACTCGTACAAACAAATTAAGAGTTGCTTAGCACGACAGTATAAATAAAACAGATTATAACTGTAAAATTTTATGGATCATAAATGCGACTGTCACACAATTGAGACACTGTCTAATTATACAATATATATTAGGGGGCATACATTAATTAATTACGTATAATTAAAATAACACAATTTGTAAATGTGTTTATTATCCTTGAAAATAACGGTCGATTGTCGAAAATGTTATTGTGATGCTGATGGGAAGGGTTTATATTTACTCACTTTCATTATTTATTTTTACAGAACAGGTTTTTGAACTTTGGTTGTTGAAAATTTACCTACTATAATATTGTTATTATCACAGAAAACGCTTGTTTTTTCCACATTCAACATAAATAATTTCACTTGTCACGATACCTTACATTATTGAAACTGGATTTTATTCAAACAAACAATGTTTTACCTGGACTTTGTAGCACAAGGTAGAATCACAAACACAAACGCCGGCAACCGGCAACCTACAACGGGTTTCAACGGGTACTGTTGCTCGTTGCTGAGAATGCTGAGCCTCTCTGAGATAAACTGACAGGGATGTTCTGCCCAAAAAAATTATTTCCCTAGATTTCGAGGTGAAATTTCCCTAGAATTTCCCTAGATTTCGGGGGCCACCTTGGCAAATAAAAACTTACGTTGGGGGGGGGGGAGGGGGAACGACTCAATTTTTTTTATTTACATAACAAACTTCTTTTGTATTTCTTGGGCATTAACTAAATTAACAGTTACTTAATTTTTTTCCTTCAATTTTTATTTAATATTTGAAATTTAAAAAAAAATCAAAAAATTTAAGTAAAAATAAATAAAAAAAAGTTGAACTTTTCAAAACAAAAAATTCATAATAAACGTTTGTTGTAGGTATATGTTATGGCATTGAAAGCAGTCAAATTATTCAAATAATCACATTTACGCAAGCACTTAATCACCTGACTGTATAACATTGATCCTACTGTTTATTAATTTGAAAGATATCGGAACTTAGTAGATGTACTTATACTGTGCTTTTCCAAATAAAACACTTCTTGCTAAGTGAAATAATAATTTCAAAGTATGTGTAATCACCAAAAAAACGGAACTTGGAACTAATTTTTTTTTTTTCAGAGGTCTCCATTTATCTTTTTAGATACATAGGTAATATCATTTTGCGTTGTCAGTGTTAAAAATAACATTGCTTGATAAAATTCATAAATATACCAAACCACCCACATAACATTGCTTGTAAGTACATCAACACTATTTAAGATTCATGGGAATTCCAAAACAAATCTGTTTTACCAGTAATATTGTCATATGTAATAAAATTTTGCCAGTGTTCGAAATTTCCCTAGATTTTGTGCTAATTTCCCTTTTCCCTAAAAAATATTTTTCTCCCCTAGATCTAGGGAAATTTCCCTAGACATACCATCACTGTAAACTGACGAAGACGAAACACGAAACTGACGAACACCGACTGAAACCTGAAATAAAACGTTTCTACACGGAGTTCGGAAGAGTTCGTAAAAGTTCGGGTTCAGATCAAGTATTTAATGGGAGATGGGAGGTTGAAGATTGAATTTGATGTTTGATCGAATGGGTTTGTTATTGAATCGGGACCATCGTAAAAAAAGCTGCCTAATAATATTATTGCCGGTAACTGGACAGGACCGGTTTTGGTATTTATAGCTTTTCAAACTTCAAAACAGCACGTTTCTCGTGCATTTTATGTAACATGCAACACTTATCAAACCAGGTGTTCAGTTTTTGATTTGGCCATTCAGTTTTTATTAATGTCATTCCTCAAAATAATAATATGGAAACATATAAACTGCGGTAAAAGCTAATGAATCCACCTAGATTTCACCGTTTATCTCATATTTGCAGGTTTGTTAAATGTGGTCCAAATTTGGACCTAAATCGCTCCAGTGAAAGTGTTTGTTACACTGTATTTGTGAATTGATTCTGCGAGTCTGGTACTTCTGTAGTCGGGAATGCATAACACGATGAAATTAATCAAATGCTGGACATTTATTTAATTATTAACTTTTCATGTTCTCCATAAAACAGTTAAAGAGCGTTTAACCAGCCAGCGGACGAAAATCCACATTTCGTCGAAAGTTGTTCTTACGATCGTGCAGGGCGGTTACAACTAGAAAGATTAATTATTCTCCGTACCAGCTTTTTTAAATTATAACTCAATATCGAATTTATTTCAATTCAAATTAGCTTTAATTTATACCTTCATCCAAAAATGCTGAAAGGCGTGATGATAAAACTATTAAAATATTGTACTTTTTGTAGTTAATTTTTTATTATAAGTATTTATCATTTATCAATAATGTCTAAATTTAATAAGAATGTTAAAAAAAAATCTGAAATATATTAGTTTTTAAGTGCGCAAATAAATACACAAATGGACCAATTTTCGTCAAGAAACACATGTACGTACATATTTTTTAATGATTTTATCGAAACCAAAATTAAAATTCTAAAACATGCGTTGGCTAGATAATGTATTGATTTATTTTATGTTTGTTTGTTTGTTATGTAATTATGTATATTTCTTGGAATAATATGAACTAAACCTGTCAATTTGTCTGTCCTGGAACGGGAAACTTTCCTAGTTGGACAGGCAAAGCTTCCCAATATGTTATTTGTACTTTCTTTTGTATAATAAATAAATAAATAAATTTTACTGCATGATTATATTATTTGAAACGGGTGTGGTATAATACAAATCCTTTTTTGAAAATTTAACAAATCTGCCAACGACTTATGAAATAACCTTATTATACTAAAAATTAAAAAAATTTCTCAAAATTTTCTAAATCCATTTATAATTTTTTGCGGAAAAGATTCAATACGTCTAAAATCTGATTTGAAAATGACATATTTCTGGTTTTCTCTGGTAATGCCCTCTTAACGTCAGGAATTAAATTAGAACAGAATAGGATACATTGGTACCGCCGCCCCGGGAACCATTTATTGGATAACCACCAACCCTGCCATAGCTCACCCCAAGTCGTTTGCCATGTTTGGTGACATAGTAGGGTTATCCGTATCTCCTGAACTGACAAAATAAACAACTGATCCCCAGTTTCTTGCCTTTATTCTTTTTTCTTCCCAGAGCTTCCTCTCCTTCCTTTTCTAAAAAGACCCTCCACACAGCATACCCAATATGACATGGACCCTGAGGAAAATTATTATCTTCAGGGCCTGTGTAGAGCTATTGTAAAAATGACATCAATTGATATTTTGTGTTTGAAAAAGATCATTATAAATCGTCGGTTCTCTGAGATAACCGTAAAAAATTAGAAACATTTTTCAGTTTTATGTGATTTTTTGTACAGTGTCTGATCTAATGATTCTTAGATTACGTAATACATATTTTAAGTAGTATAGGTGTATGTATATTCAAATTCTTTTTGGAAAAAAATCACCGTTAGCTTTAAATTCAGTATTGACTGATAACGATAACGCACAATGTTCAGTCTGTACACAATAGATGTTATCGAAGCCAAACACTTTAGTCCATCTCGGGTTTGATCGGTAAATCTTTTTTTTTTTAAATTTTTATATGAATACCGCAAAAGAGTCCCAACTGCTCCCGTCTGAAGCCAGTGAGACTATGGCACCCCCAATTGGGGTATGTCGTGAGGCTGAAGGTAGTGGTGAGGGGAAGGAGATAGGGAAGAGGAAGGTGGGTAAGTCCCTGGCTATTCAGATCGGGTCACCAAACACGGCTAATGCCATTTCAAGCAACGTTTCAATTCTGAATGGTGGTCTTACACCAGGGCGATACTGAGAGTATCTTCCACTCTGGAACGTGCCGCAAATATATTATATATTATTTTAAATTAATAAATTGTGAAATAACACAAATTACTCACATAACATTTATTTGCCACGCCGGGATTCGATCTCGCGACCTTCGGTGTGCGAGTCAAGAGCCTTACCGCTGGACTACGCCGGCCGTTTGTCTACTTGGATAAACCGATATTTCGAAATATACGTATTACATATAGTTACGAAACTCATTTTCGGACGGGAGGAACTTACAATTCATAAGTGGGGGGTAGTTGGTACAATTTTACAAAGGTATTTTATTTTATAAAAATGTAAATTTCACATAGGTATGTACCGACTCCAGATACTAATATCTACAGCCTGATACGAATATCTACAGCTCATATGTTGATCTAATATCTACGAACTTCAGAGTATTGACTAATATCTACAGAGCGTAGGTTGGATTAATCAGCTAAATGTGTCCAATAGTCCGATATTAGGGATTTTTACATACATACTACATAAATTAAGTTTTTTAAACTGCATACGCAATATTACATTATTCCAATATGCTATACATAATTGCAAATCCAACCTCTGCCAGTGCTGTAGATATTCGTCAACACTTTGGTTCTCATAGATATTCGTCAACAGTTTGAGCTGTACACATTCGTCAACACTTTCCTTCTCATAGATATTAGTTCGATTTTTTCAGTTTTTGGAATTCCTGTAGATATTAGTAGACGCCTCCGTATGTACCTACAGTACAGCTTAAAAATAAAAGACAGGTAAAGTGGAACGAACCACAAGAAAAAAACAAATAAAGAAAGAAATTAAACAAGGATATACGCATATAGAGGGATTGTAAATAAAGGTAAAAGAAAAGTAGAGAAAAAGAAACAAGATAAAAGAAAATTACATATTTTCATTTCAAATTGTTAATAAGCTTTACTTCGAAATTTTTAATTATCCTCGAGGTTTTCGTACAAATCTGGAAGCGAATTACAAGGTGTATAGGCAATATAGTTCAGAGATTTTATTCCATGTTTCGTAGTGTGTTTGAGGAAAGCGGATTTTATTGTTATTTCGAGTATTGTGAGTCATGTGAGTGTGGATGTCTTGATTGTAAAGTGGCTTGATGTTAGTGTGAGCTGATTGTTGAGTAATTTTTAGGATGGTGCTGTGAATTCACGTTTAGGAAAGACTGTGATTGGAAGAGTACCGGAAACTGAATTGATATCTCTAACGTGGGTATCCCATCGTCCCATGGAAGGAAAAAACTTAGATTTCGTGTTAGGTTTTGATATGAGAGCATAGTTCCTAACGGGACGTCATTTACCCAGTACCTACCTCTCAATAACCACATCACAGTGCATTTATTTTCTGAAAAACAGAAGATGAATTGGGTCTACCTTGGAAGCAAGTTGTTGGTGTGTTTATATTCTCGTTTTTTTAACTAAAAGGGAGGTTTTTGATTTCATCGAAAATAAAAAATATGTTTTTTATTATTTTGTGTTGTTGTGGCACTATGTAAACAATATTTGTGGTTGTGTTGTGTGCTCCTTCGCCTTGGTAAGTGATTGGTTTATCCTTCTTCCTTGCATCCCTAGTTTTCCATACACATATTATCATCCAATTCCAGCAAACACCATTTCATCCGTTTCATTCGTTTCATTCGTTTCATCCATTTCCAAATGCATCTGAAGCTAAATCGTAAGCAGTTTCGGATGCAACAGTTCGATTTTGAACCACCTACAGGTCAGCTATGAATTGGAGGCCAAACCCTACTTACACTATAATATGTGTAAGTAGGGTTTGGCCGCGTGTATAATATACCCACCTACACTCGACTGCATGCACACCAATCGTCTAAATCGTTGGATTTACCGATCAAACCCGAGATGGACTTACGTGTCTGGCTTCGGTTATATGTATTGTGTATACATTGAACTTTGTGCCTTATCGTTATCAGTCAAGGTAACACTCACACCGGCTGCGGCTCAGCTCCGTGTTGATTGCTATCCATACTATGTTGATATCAATGTACATAAAACGAGATGTCTTTCTGGCATTCATAATTCTGCACGCGTTGCAATTTTCGAGAGATTTAACTCTCACTATGATAAAGTATAATAACTTAATTAAATTAAAAATATAATTTCTTACACCGTAAATAGTTTATTTATTTTTGATGTTCTACGTAAAGCGGTTATATACCATAGAGAAGATTACAAATTAAAAAGGTTTGGGGGCAGACTTATTATTTTGTAACATGCGTCAAGGGATGGTTGCTGAACTGTCTATAAATGCCATTGAAAATGTCGATGGTCAATGCAGACTCGTTAAGCAGGTGAGTCGCTTTGTTTATTGGCGCGTTCTGATAGGCAGAAATCCTCGCTTTCGGAGCATAAGGCAGAGATTAAATAAAAAAAATGTTTACCCAAAAATATTTTTCGGCGGGCTTCTAAGGTGTTGAATTCGAGCATTCCTGCTAAGAACAATGATGGATACAGGAATAGGTAGTATGTATTTTCCCTCATATGCAGGTGACGCCTAAACCTTTTGAATATGGTTTTGTTCAGAAGGGGCCCAAATAATGGAGCTATATTTCAGCTATATTTCACAATGTGTATTATTTTTTTATTTTTTAACTTAATGGATGAGAGACGTAAACACAAACATAATGAGACACAATATAAAAACTTACAAAGAACGATTAGATGCGAAATTAAAAAAGCTAAAGAAGAATGGATGAAGTCACAGTGTGAAGAAATAGAGTCGTACAGTCTTAGTCACAGTGCATTCAAACTTCACAAAAAATTGAAAGAAATTACAGGCTCTTCCAGAAGAATTACTCCATCATGTTTAGTTGACGATTCCAATAAATTAATATTGGACGAAAAGGATATTTTACAAACACGGGAAAAGTATATTCATGATATATTCAAAGATATTAGACCTGACATTAATATTCCTAATGATCAATTGCATGGACCATCGATTTTAAAATCAGAAATTCTTCATGCGATAAAGACTTCAGACAATAGAAAAGCGTGCGGACCAGACGATATTCCAGTTGAGGTGTTGAAGCTCTTTAATGATGAAGATGTTGACTACCTGTTGATGTTATTTAACTCTATATATGACACAGGGAATATACCCCAAGATTGGCTAAAATCCACCTTCGTGACATTGCCTAAAAACAATACCCTAAGAAGTACAGTGACTATCGATTAATAAGCCTGATGAGTCATGTCCTAAAATTATTCCTTAAAATAATACGTGCCAGGATACGCAATAAGTGCGAGGAGGACTTGGATGACACTCAGTTTGGCTTCAGAAATGCGTTTGGGACGCGTGAAGCATTATTGTCTATCGACGTACTATTGCAAAAGTGTCGTGACCAAAAAAAGGAAGTCTTTGCCTGTTTTATTGACTACAAAAAGGCATTTGACAGGGTAAAACATGCTGACCTAATGAAAATGCTTGCGGATTGTAACGTTGACACCAAAGACCAGAATTTCATTAAAAACCTGTATTGGTTCCAAACAGCAGAAATAAGACATGGAAATGAGAGATCTAATGCAATTGCCATTCAGCGTGGAGTATGACAAGGCTGTATCCTGGCGCCACTATTGTTTAATCTCCATTCCAACTATGCCTTTAAAAGAGCCCTAAGTAATACTGAGAAGGGTCTGAAGATTGACGGAGTTGTCATTAATAACATAAGATGATACTGTATTACTAGTTGACTATATCGATGACCTCCAAGCCTCCAAGACCTATTAAATCTTGTTAATAATGCTGGTGAGCAACTGGACCTAACTATCAACGCCATTAAAACTAATTGGATGACATTTGGACGACTAGATCACTCTCAATCAGTGATACAGTTAAATGGTTGCAATGTCGAAAAGGTGGAAAGATTTAGATACCTCGGCATTATTCTCACGGAGACTCTTGACCCAGATGTAGAGGCTAGGTGCAAAATTGAAGCAGCAAGAACTGCATTCATTAAAATGAAATCCCTCTTCTGCAATGGCAATATCAGCTTAAAACTAAGGCAGAGAATGCTAAAATGTTATGTGTGGTCGGTCTTGCTTTATGGATGTGAAATATGGACCTTGAAAGTATTACCATGAACAGGTTAGAGGCAACTAGTTGGCCGCGACGTAAGAAAACAATAATTTATTTATTAAACAACCTAATTAGATATTTATTTGTTTTTTAACTTATAAAAATTGCACGTAAGATTTCTCGCCATAAAACTATATATTATTTTGTTCACTCTGGTGGTCCAGGTGGTCCAAATTGAGTGCCATTCGCCTCGTGAAAACGATCAAAGGCCTTCACGGCTTCGAAGATGTCATTGGCGAGAAGCTGTGGCTCCTCGAATGCGGCGAAGTGGCCTCCGGTGGGGAAGTCGGTGACCTGAACCAGGTTCAGGTACTTCTCCTTCATCTGCCACCGGGTGGAGAAGGTTATCTCGTTAGGGAGCCGAGCCACGGCTGTGGGAACACTCACTGGAATACTAAAACGAAACCGGTTCCATTATAATACAGAACAGAACAATGAAGAAAAGAAAAAACAACAACAAACTTAATCTACAGAACAGAAAGACAAATCTGAACAGAAAATGAAGAAACAGCTAATTTTTATGTATCATCGAAGAAGAAGATATACTAATAAATATAAACGAAAGAGAAAAATTAAAAGATAACGGCCGCAACTGAGAATCGAATCCAGGATTTTACCGGGAGACCGCCTTAACCAACTCGTCCATTGGAACCTATTTATTTTACTTAATTTTTATCGATCTCACATTTCAAATACAGAATTAAAAATATTATCTTTTCAACTAATTTTTCCCATGTTTTTGGCCGCTATCTTTTAAAATGATTATAAAGTTCTAACGAATTTAGTTGTAGCCTAGAAAGTATCTCGGATAAACACATCCGATTTTATTGATATGGTACAGACTTTTTTTTCTAAAAGTTTAAAAATATTAGTTTTTTTAACATTTTTATTAACCCTTGAAAGTTTTGAATCCTTTTACTTTTCCGTGACTTGGTTTTGTTTTATGTTTGGTGTAGATTTATTATTATCATCTTCTTCAATGATATATTACATTGAGGGGTATATTCTTCAAAATGAATTCCAATAAAATTCAATTAATATGTTAAATTTTCAGATTCTAAAAGACACCGAAAATCAATGGGCTTTAGTTTCCATTTTGCTCAGGGTCGGGATTGGAAGTTACATCTATAAAGCACAGTATTCTGAATTTGTTAGAAACTCCAGCAAACTTTACTTGAAAACTTGAGATGTTGATAAAACCGAGCGATTTTTCGCATACTATGGCAAGTTTGCCAAACGACTTGAGCGATCGCTTGGCATAATGTGGAAAATTTATTTTTACTTTCGTAAAAAAAGGGTATTTGGTTGGTTTCACCACGTCTGACGAAAAACATTTCGGGAGCCACATGGAATTTGATATTCTGCCTGAACTATCTAACTTCATTTCATGTGTTCATTTCATTTCTGGTGCACCAATAAAAAAAGATAAGGTTTATTAATCGATCAAAGCCCTCAGCAGACCGTTCTTACGATCTTTTCCCTAATCCCAGAAAGTATCTTTCGTATTTTTCATAAATTTTATAAACACGTTTTCTTACTTATCAAATCCCAAGCTTTGTTGTGCTTTATTGAATGTCTCCGCATATAGACGCATTGAGGTAGTGATGCATCGACTATCCCAGTAGATCATGATATTGTCCAACAGTTCTGTCAGATTGTACTTCTTGGTCAATCCCCCATCTGGTAAATCTTTCCACTCCTTGTTGGTCCAGGTTGAAAACTTCTCTAGAATATAAGCTGCTAGCCCCACTGGAGAGTCCATCAAAGCGATTCCTGGAAAAAAAACAAACAAAATACTCAATATAATTTAGATAAAAGGTTTCTCTTCAGACTTATAAAATGAGGGAGCAACTAGGAATATTGAAATGACCTTGTCACTACAGCAGAGACGTGCAACTATTGAGAGTGGAAAACACAAAGAGCTCTAAACAATGTGAGGTCGAAGAAACACCGACTGAACAGGGCCTACGTCATCTTTTAGGATGCTGTGTGAAGGGTTTTTCTATTGAAAAGAATGAGTGAATCTAGGACTTGAAAAGACCCATGCTTCATGAGAAGAAAGGAAACGCAGGAGTCAACAAATCATTCCACAGTCGAGTTTTTGAGCACAAGAAGAGCCATATCGTGGAACCAGAATATCTCGCCACACATCAAAAATGATAACTTGAGAACTTCATCAAAGGAACTGAACTACTGGAAAATAAAGAAGGGGAAATACTCGTAATAGGGCTATTGATGCTGATGGGAGATATGCTGACCGTCTCCAAATCAAGAGCAACAATTATCTTTTGCCCACTTTTCAAATATGTATTTTATTCTAATTTTAATTCCTAAGGCGAAACTATTAAATTAATAGTAATGTTGGTTTTTGTCGTTTGAGTCAGATTCCAAAGATTTTTTTTGTTGCGAGATTTTTGGATATTTTATGAAACGAAAGCCACTTAAATCTCCCACTGGTGGGTTATAAAATTGTCCAAGTTGTGAATCGCTGACCTCAATGTAAAATGGCTTTCATAGGTCATAACGTCATATCTTTGTCTCGAATGATTTGATTGAATTAATAAAGACCTTGGAAAAATGAACACTTCTCTCCGGCGTCTCGTCAAGTACAATCATTTATCAACGAAATAAAAAAATCTTATGCATACCAATAGTATCTGGTTTGGTGGATTGAATGTGCATGTAGCCAGATTCTAGGAGGAGGTTCGAATAAATCTTCGAGAGCGGATACATCAACGGCACGTGTTGTTTTTCCATAAACATTGGAGGGTAAATACTACCGATCAAGGCTTTCACGGTGCCCATCCCAGTTTGGACGAACGGCAGATTCGTGTGATATCCATAAATCTCTTCAGGATACATTATTGCCATCGCATTGGTAATGATTGCTCCCCAATCACCGCCCTGGACGACGTAAGTACCGTAACCAAGACGCTTCATTAAATTTCTCATGATAACTGCGGTTTGGGCAGCTCCTAATCCAGGTTTTGAAGATGCCTAAAATTAGCAAGAATGACACGTAATGTAGAATGACAAACACCGATTCTTAATAAATTATTATGTACTGGATTATTAATACATTGTATTTAACAATGGATTAATAAAATCCGATCAAGGAAAATGATTATTAAAATGATATAATTTTATCTAAAAGCGCTGTAGTTATAGTAACCATTCTAGATGTCATAGGACAGAGAGAAATTTACGATTGTGGCAGGGTATTTATATAAGAAAATAGTCTTTAGGCGTTGTTCAGTTTATTTCTCTTATATATGGTTCACAGCTTATTGTAAAAAACAGAGTACAGAAGAGTTTTAGCACAAAATAAAGTCACTTAGAGTTTAAACAATGTTCACTATTGTCCTCGCTAAACACTTAGCGTAATACCCTCAACAGAGGACCCTCTTGTTGGGTTAAGGTTTCCCGACAAGTAATGTCCACTAGGGCGCTGTTACTTGAATTCCCAATGAAGAGCCAGAGGGCTCTCTCGACTTGGTACTGGTTTAGTTAACCGAGCACTGACCACTAGGATGCTGTTGCTTAGTTTAACAAGGAGACCGGCTAGTCTGCTTTAATTCCCAAGGAGGACCCAGAGGGTTCTCTCGACTTGGTATTGGTTTTGTTAACTGAGCACTGACCACTATGATGCTGTTGCTTAGTTCAACCAGGAATCCGGCTAGACTGATTTCATTGGACTTGGACTTGGATATTCTTTATTGACAGAGTTCCTAAACAATGAGTTTACTGACTCTAGCATAATTATAATGGATTTTCTATGAAACTTTGCGTGGAGGGATTTTTATTTTTGGTTGCGAGTAAGAAACTTAAAACTATACTGCGACTTGATGCAGGAATTATTATTTTTAATTATGCACCAGATTTAAATGTCCGGGTTAAATTTTCCCCAAAAAAAAAAAAAAAAGGAAAAAAAGAAGGAAAAACTAAACCCTTTCACACACTTCCCCAAATGATCATCTAGTCAACCCACGCTATGCAATTGCACTATATAAGTATTATAAATACAAGAACAACATGTCAACCTACTAGAGACCAAATGGGAATATAATTCACCGACTCCAGATATTTTCATATCAGAGGGTTCGGCTCTGTGGCATTTCTAATTGAACCTATAAATCCTACCGATCCCTCAATATAAATATTTAAAAAATCCTTTGTAATCCTACATGTATTTAAAATGACTGATTTTTGCATTTTTATATACAAATTCTTTGACAAATCTAATATGCTTAAATTTTGAATCAGATTCCTAGGTATTATGCCAGTGGCCGAAATAACAAATGGCAATATTTTTATAGTCCGAGAATGCCAAATTCTTTTAATCTCATTTCCTAAATCTGTGTATTTTCTTATTTTTTCAGAAATAGTTTTTTGAATATTACAGGAATTTGGAATAGCTACATCAATGATATAAGTTATTTTTTTAATTTTGTCATGTAAAACTATATCAGGTCTATTATGAGTAATTGTTCTGTCTGTTAGTATAGTTTTATCATAATATATTTTATAAAATTCATTTTCTAAAAATGAATTTGGTTCATATTCATAATATGGTACTATATTACGGCAGTCAATCAAGTTATGTTTAATTACCAAACTTATTATTATTATTATTTTAAATATGTATTTAATTGCCTACTCCTTGCGGAGGATTACTTTAGGTCTTTTACTGATTTCATATAGGCCCGCACTGTATTATATACCCCTTAGGGCAGGGTAGTGCCGGTTGGCGACGGAGGGGAGCGGGTAGCTCGGCCAATGGGGTGTCTTCGCGGCCGGGTGGCGAGGCGAAAGTTGCCGAGCGAGACGGCGCTATACGTGTGAGAGAGAAAGTATTCGGATCCGTGCATCGGACCGAATACCAAGCGCTACACGATAATTTATTTTTTAAAGTGGAATACAAATACTTTTTAAACGACTTCAAAAAGGAGGACTTTTGACAGAACTTTTGACTGAGGGAACCGATATTGATGATTCTTTTTTATCTGAAAGCTGGTACTTTCCGTGTGGTTCCATTTCAATTTGGTCCAGTTCTGACAATGGCATCCATGAGAAAACCATATAAGTCTTAAATTTGCATTAAGTATGTGCGCGACAAATGGACGAGTAACTCAATATCACGCCAACCGATTTCGATGATTCTTTTTATTGGAAAGGATATAATTCAAGGGTAGTTTGATGAGAGTTTGGTTAGGTTCTGATTATGGGATCAATGACAAAGTAACGGAACTCTTCAATTCTTAGGTGTAAATTAACGATACTCGGTCGAATTTTTTATAGGCTATCCGGATCTGTCAAGTAATGTCTGTCTCATATGAGCAGCACGTTTAGTAGGTCTACCCATATTCAGACAAATTAGTTAGTGTACTTCAGATTCACTAAAAATCAAAAAATAAATAAAAATTTTAACAAAACAAAAAACTACTTTAAAAAATGCACTAAAAAGTTAAAAATAATTTCATATTCTTTTACAACTTAATAATCAACTTACTTTTTCTACTCATCAATGTGTCAGCCAAGGTACCCGGCCCGGCGTGTTCACTTGACAGCTCCCCTCCCGCCGCGGCCCCGCTCTCGTCTCTCGCCTCTCGCCTCGTCAAGTCGTGCGTGCGACACAAGCACATCTCACCTATAACTATGCATGTACATAGTTACAAACCTACCTTGGCTGACACCGACTCCAAAAATAACAATCGCACCTACATATTGATGAGTAGAAAAAGTAAGTTGATTATTAAGTTGTAGAAAAATACGAAATTATTTTATACTTCTTAGTGCATTTTTTGAAGTTGTTTTTTTTGTTTTGTTAACATTTTTGTTTTTTTAAAGTGTTTGGCTGCGTTGCATTCTTTCTCCTTGAGTAAACATTTCAGACAGTGTTGGAGTGTCCATCATTAGGGCAGATGAAGAAGGAGAAGCACAATATGACGTAATATCCTAAAAATCAATCACGGTAATACTTTTGGCAGTGAGAAACTAAACTATAATAATGTAATCATTCTAATAGTTGTTTTACCTGGGAATATCCATATCCTGGCAGACTTGGAATGACTAAGTTGAACACGAAATCCCTGTCCGGGCTCGATCGAGCCAAAAGGGGAATCATCTTGTGGAATTCCACAAAGCTCCCAGGCCATCCGTGCAGGAGCAGCATAGGCATAATTCTAATACCTCTAGCCCTTTGCAATATGTGTACAAAGTGTATTTCCAAGCCTTGAATGTTCACTTTGTACTGGTAATATTCGTTGATATACTTTTCTCTTTCGACAAAGTCATATTCGTCTCTCCAGAAATCGACGACTTCTTTAAGGTACTTTCCGTTGAAGCCATACTGGAATGCAACATCCTCCAAAGGCTCAGTGTACCAAGAGGTTTCATTCAACCTCTGTTTCAGATTTGTGATTCTCTGAAAAAAATAGAGTGTGTCTGAATACGAATTAGGCAATTGTGGGGCCTGTGTTATGTCCTCTGCACAATACGTAAATTGTAGACAAATCAATTTGTGGCTAATTAATTTGGGTAATTTCAAATAAGGATTGTATTGGGACAAAACCACAAATCGTTTAGTATGAACACATCGGTGGATATGAAATCATAAAACATTCCAATGAAAATATATGGTCGGAAAAGATCGAACAAATCAAATTATTGAATTCAGTCCGTGTTGGGATGCATACGAACAAGTTTTAAATTTCAACTGAATTCGGCTGAATTGACGTTCGTCAATTATTAATTCATAATTAATAAAACCTTTGGCGGACTTCGGTACGGAATAAAAAGCAGCGTACGATTAATATTTTCTCGGTTTTACAAAATAATAGTCAATATTGCTATTAAAACCTCTTCAAATTGTCAATATAAGTATCCCATTACCATATTTTTTTTCATGTTTTTTTATATGAAAAACAGTGAAATTGTCCTATCTTCTTATTGAATATTTATAAACTAATTACTTCAGGATCAAACTCCACATTCACCCTTCTGATGGTTGCGTCTATTTGGACAGGAAGTCCTGGTCCCCACCATTGGTCCTGGTCCAGTTGAGGCACCTCGGGGACCTTGAAAAGGCCATAAGATGCATAGCCCAATACCGCAGCCACTATGGCCAGACTCACGGTACACCACTTCCTGCAGCAGCCCATCTGAAAATAGTTTGACTTTCAGATTCTCCTTACATAGGGAAGTACGAGGAGTATCCGGAGTATCCGATACTCGACCTTTCAAGTATCTCGATGACTACCGCCATACAACTGCGCGTAGGTTTGTATACCTTGCATCTTGTAAACTCATCGGCGACGCTATTCTCCCGCGACCAGCTGGGCGAAGTTGATATTGATAATTATTGAATGCCGTTTGAATTAGGTACAGCTTGACACATTTAACATACAGCCCGTGATGTCGCTGACGAAATTTTTGATTAAAAAATTAATTGATAAACGGTTCTTTCATTTGTCAGTTCCTCTTTACACTTTCAAAGTTTCACGTCGTTGATATTTTAATAAATTAAGGCGTCGTGTGTGTCAGAAATTTTGTAAGAATATATGTGCTTTAAATCAACGCTAGGAAGAAAAAGTCAGCAAAAAATGACAACTCCAGCAACGTTTGGTTGAATGATATTATGAAAACATTCTAGTGTTTACGTTTCAACTAGAAGTGTGTCGTTCCGGCCGGAACGAATCCAAAGATTCCGAGTCCGAATGCGTTTGATTCGTTCCGAGTCCGCAAAATGTTATGAATCAGTTCCGGAGTCGCTCGCACTCGGGCGAGGTTGACGCGGAAGGAGGTGTGCGATGCGGGCCGGGCGGCAGGAATCATTTACGGGAGGAGGTGCGCGGCGCAGGCCGGGCGGGGATTTGTCACTCTATCACTCGGGAACGAGTGACAGAGTGAGAATACAGGACTCATTCACGGGATGAGGTGTGTGGCGCAAGCGGGGCGGCGTTGTATTGCTCTAGCGGGGCGCGATGACAGCGTGAAAACATTTTTCGAAAAGAAATAGCATTATATCTTAGTCAAAAGATAGCAAGGAGCACTGCTTTTTACCTTTTGTCGGTCATCACGGAGCAAATTTGCCTTCCCGCAAGTTCGCGCCGGTGATACTCTGGTGAATTACTAGTTTTATGAAGAACGTAAAATATCTAACTAACCATCACGCCGTTTCTCCGCAGGGGTTCTTCTCATTCCTGAGAGGAATGACCGCCAAACAACTCGATATTGGCACACACTCCTTGCCTCACTCACATTCATACATCGTCTCAAACAAACTCTTCTTTTATTCTGACTTTTGACATGGCCCGACTCAAGTATCTGATTCACTTGATCTTGCCATGTCTTCCCCGGGCGTCCCCAACATCTTCCACCATTCACATTTTGCCATATATTCTCCTTACACTACTTTCTTCGTTCATTCGCTCTACTTGCCCAAACCATCTGAGGGTCCCCTTCTTAATCTTACTCATTATGCTTACATCAGCCTTACATTATTTGCGGATCTCCACATTTCTCTCACGATCATACATAGTTTCACCACATATACGCCTCAGGGATCTCATTTCAACAGCATTCAGTTTACTTTCATCCTTCCTCTGCCGGTTCCATGGCTCACTGCTATACAAGGACTCCACTGTTCGTAAGTTTCAAATTTATCGTAAATATCTTACACGGTTCTCATAAAGCCGACAAAGATATCACTCATGTCAAATACATTATTATTAGCTATATAAAGATACGACTTCTCGCTCGCAATAAACAATAGCATGTTAATGTACACACGCCCGGCTACTTAAACACATGATTCCTTAACTCCGTAACGTTCCACGATTCCACCGAGTACGGCGAGTTCAGCTGAATCAACTCTCGGCATTGAATCAGCAGGAGTCAAATTGAGTTTCGTTCCGGCCGATTCAACGACTCCGGCGGAGCGCCACAATGAGTTTGGTTCGGCGAGTCCGGCGGAATCAACTCTGGCATTGAATCAGCAAGAGCCAAACTGAGTTTGATTCCGGCCGATTCAACGACTCCGGCGGAGCGCCACAATGAGTTTGATTCGGTGAGTCCGGTGGAATCGCCGGAATCAAAGGAGCGAGTCCAGTGAATCGAGTCCACTCAGTCGAATATGGGTCCGGAATTGATTCCGTAAAATGAGTGAATCAACCCACTTCTAGTTTCAACAATGATTGGTAGCGACGCGGGTCTCATGATTCAGTAGCAACTTGTACGAACTCTGTGCTACAAGTTGCTTGCTACGTGAGTACACAACAAGAAAATCTTTGTAGGTATCGGATACTTGCGTATCCCTGTGGAAGAAGGGCCTCACTTGACATGGCGATGCGATTTTTGAAATTTTGGTAAAATTAAATATTTGAGTAGTAAACAGACATCATAACGATAGTAAAAGACCGCTTGATCGAATGTCTAGTTAATTAGTCACACATCTCCAAATACCAAGCTTTGAGATAATGAGGAAAGCAATTTCCGAATGCTCACCATAAATCAAATATTATTTACAAGTGACTGTGTTTTACATGTTAAATTTGCTATAAAATAACACCTGGGGGCATAACAGTCCGGTACATTAGTATGAAATGTTAAAATATTCTACTAGTGACCCAGAAAACATCAACATTTTAAGTTTTTGTGCATTATAATTGATTTGGTAGTGTTTATGAGTAATTTGAGTATTGTACCAGATAGAGGTACACTTTTACACACTTATAACTGAATACTCCACTCCAATTTAGATTTTTCGTAGATGTCTGACTAATCAGCTGGACGATCGACACGCGTATTATTTACATATTTGAAATGAAACACATTGTCTAAAATAAAATTATTAATACTAAAATAATAGCCAAAAGTTCTAACGTGGGTTTTATTGAGTAGAGAAATGTCTACATCAATTACCAAAAAAGTTGGTATGGTGAAAAGCAACAGTTCATTCTTTGGTAATGAAACATTTCAATTCTGAAAATGGGGTACGAAAAGAGGAACGACTGCACCTTTTTCATACAAAACATATATTTGGCTTTGAGGCTAAAATACACCCAACCAAAACTATTTTTTTAATCAAAAAGTATGGCAAATATTTAGTACCTAAGGATTATACCTACGTTCTATTTTTTTATTTATTATTATTTATTTATTTACGTCCTTTTTCGGGGCTTTTACAGGATGCTATTTCGCATAATTTTTAAGACAAATTTGGCATTTATTTGTGAGTTATTTGTCAAGTATAATGAAAAATAAATTTAAAAGTAAACATTTTTTTTAAAATCCGTACTAGATATTTGCTACACCTTTCGGTTAAAAAAATGTTTTTACAGTTTGCTTGAGTATTTTGCCCTCAAATCCAAATTTAAGACGTGCGTACAAGCTCTCGTTGGGACTAGTATATTATGTAAACATTGTAAATCAAAATGTTAAGATGAAGAGTAGAGAAATTGTTTTAGAAGAAACTCATTGGCGGTACACAATCCTAATAACTTTTATACGCTCAAAACTCACATTTTAATCATTTCCGGCGAATCCGTAAATATAATAACTTTTTCATTTACATGCCGCACAAGAAATGCTAGTTATTTATACCTATATTAGATTAATAAAAACACTACCTAACCATTAATATATTTTACGTACAACGATTTCAAAACTATATAACCCGTTTTTCAACTATAAAGTTAGCGGTAAGCACCAGATTTTATTTTTCTAGACGACGAATTAATAATTTCGGGAGGACAATATGGAGACACATTTCAAATATTTGTAGCACGTTCTTCATAATTAATTAAAACGAACGCGGCAGAAAGGTCGAATCTCCAGGCCTGCTAGGGTGAATTCGACCGAACGTTCGTACAATACGCCGTGCCGCGGCGTATATTTATTTACACGCTTTCTTCACTTACATCGTTAAGATTCCCACATTATTTACCTTCTTCTTCTTTTCTTTGATACGGCAAATTCGACAGTAGGTCCGTCCTGTGCACGGGTCGCCAGTTGCAATTTGTACACACGGTTTCTTTACTTACGTCGGCGTCGCGCGTCGTTAAGATTCTGAATATATTTTAGGATATATTGTCGTCTTAAGGCATTTTTAATATACATTTTGGATTTTGGTTATGCGGCTTATAAATGAGTTAAAATAATTATCCTGATTTATTTTTGGGGTATTATGACGTGTTGCGCTATCTTCCTTTTTAGATGGCTTTCAGGCTAAACTCAGCACTTCACTTACAATATCCATTCCGAGTTTAAATAATGTTGAATTTTGAGATGCGGTATCCCCAGTTTGCATTCAGTTTGGGATAAGATTGATGCTGAAGAAATTGGAGTAGGAGTTGGAGAAGGGGAAGTGGATGATTAGAAAGGGAGGCGTCTACTAATATCTACAGGAATTCCAAAAACTGAAAAAATCGAACTAATATCTATGAGAACCAAAGTGTTGACGAAATCTACAGCTCAAACTGTTGACTTATATCTATGAGAACCAAAGTGTTGACGAATATCTACAGCTCAAACTGTTGACTAATATCTATGAGAACCAAAGTGTTGACGAATATCTACAGCACTGGCAGAGGTTGGATTTGTAATTATATATAGCATATTGGAAAAACGTAATATTGCGTATGCAGTTTAAAAAACTTAATTTATGTAAGTATGTATGTAAAAATCCCTAATATTGGACTATTGGACACATTTAGCCGATTAGTCCAACCTACGCTCTGTAGATATTAGTCAACATCGGGACCGTCATAGATATTCGTCCGACCTTAGCTCTGTAGATATTAGTCAACACTCTGAAGTTCGTGGATATTAGTTCAACATATGAGCTGTAGATATTCGTCCGACATACAGGCTGTAGATATTAGTATATGGAGTCAGTACTTTCTAAGACTCCAGATCGGGATCGTAAATAATGGTTTTTGAAAAATGATCTTTCGATTAATCTTTATTAAGAGGGTACTTACAATTTTTTCCACTTTTTTCACCGATACAAGTAAACACTGTTCACAGTTCACATTTTTTGATAAAACCACTTGATAACAAAAGGTTATCGCAATACTATTATTACGTGTTACTAGTTATTATTGACATAACCGTTCGCATTACCGGCTGCTATACCTACTGTTTATTGAAAAACTACAAGTCACCACTAGCGGCTGATAACGCCGGAGAAGCATTTCTTGAATAAATAAATACATGAAGTCTATTTTGGTGCGGAACACATTATCTTCGTTTAGCATTCTGAACGGAAGGCACTGTGCCAACGAGCATCAATTGAAATAACCAATAATCCATAGATATGTGATATGTTTCCAGTGTTGATGTACTCAATACTCGTTTTCACAAATGGAAAAGTATGGTACAAACAATATCTTGTCTTATTTTTTACTTTAAAAAATTGATAATTCAAATCTCCATGATGAAAATAAGACCAAATACGAAAAATGTGAAACATATTTTTGTTTGCCGGGTGACGTTTCCATCATGAGCTACGGAGCGTTGAAATATCCATTTTAATTGTTAACAAATATTAATATTTGCGTATTGTTTCTTCTTCACATAAAAAAATAAATGTGGATAAAAAGATGTAAACTTTTTTTATTTATTTATGTGAATACCGCACAAGTTCCCAGCCGTCTCAAGTCAGTGAATGCATCCCAAATTGGAGTATGTTGTGAGGCTGAAGGTAGTGGGGAGGAGATGAAGAAGAGGAAGAGGAAGGTGGGGAAGTACCTGGCTATTCAGATCTGGTCACCAAACACAGCTAAAAGTCATTTCAAGCAACGTTTCAATTCGATCTTGCACCAGGGCGATACTGATAGTAAACTATTGAAGAATTAATTCCCACAAAATTAATTTCTGCTAAAATTTAAATCGAATGTAATAATTTAGTACAGAAATATAATATTGTCTTACCGTTTATCACAAAAGAAATGTACTGATATAATATTTTTTTTAATATCAGGCAAAGTTTTGTTTTATCTTTCCTTCTTATAATATATATATATATTATTTGTGTGATTAGTGACCAGGGTTGCCAGTTGGTGTTAATAAATAAAACGATTTTTTTACATAGGTGTGCCTAGTGCAATATTGCTTGAATTGATAAGCTTCCGGATTCCACAACGTAATACTAGAAGTCAGGATTTATTTTAGTGCAGAAATTCTGTGACTAACTACCAAATGTATTCCTTTTTGCCCAGAATACTTATGGAGGGAAACAATTATACCAAATCATTGGACATCTTCAAAACAAATATAAACAAATATAAAACACTGTTACTGAGACAGTTCAGTTATGTACAATGAATGCTGTGTTTTTCTTACTATTCTTATGTAATGTAAAAGCCCCGAAAAAGGGAGTTAATAAATAAATAATCTTCTGTGTCGGTCTCATTGACGTAGGGTATACTTGGTCGAAGTTCGGTCTCGTTGTTTTTTACAGATAAGTTATTATTTATTATTCTGTCTCTCTCTCTCTCTCTCTCTCTCTTCCTGATACTATTTTTTGTACTGCATCTACGTATTTATTGTTAAAATTTGAATTGTTAATAATAGGTAACACTACAAATTTTAACATAAGCGAAACCATATTGACGGTGTCCCAAAACCAAGAGCACCAATTCGTGGGTATTCACAAAATTGCGGGAATTTCTAAATTTTATAAAACATTGGGTATATTGGGGGGAAATTGAGAGAATTCTGGGCATTTCTTGACTAACCCACCATATTGAAAAAAAAAATACTATTAATTGTGAGAATGTACTTCAATTTAACTTTCTTTAGCAGTAAATATTCAAACAAATTAGTGTTTTTGAAGCCTAAGAAGAGAATCTGAAAGATAGATAATAAGATAATAAAAGAATGCTAATTTATATAGAATTTTAGAGGGAAAGGAACTTTTGGGGATTTGTAGAGAATTTGAACATCTATTTTAGGTATTTCAGAACGTAGGCATTGGCAACGCCAATAGTAGGTAGAAGCGGAAAACTGGTGAATCTACATCACATAGAACATACCTAAAAAACCTTTTTTTCGTTCTGAGCATTTCGATTTTTTTCACCAACTAAAGGGTTCAAAAAAATCTTTGGAGTTGGGTTTGCGCTTCCGTGCTTTTAAAAATACATTATACAACTGATAACCACCTAACCTAAAACATTCTAACTTTCGTCTTATTTAGGTTCTCGAAAAGGAAAGCTCAAATCCAAAAAAGTTATAAGTACTTCAAAATCGACTCCACTAGTTGTAAAATTAGATACACCAGTTTCTCGCATGTACTACGAGTTTCCGAACAACGTGTAATGCTAGGATGCCTAATTTTGTGACCAGTTCTGAATAAAAATCTACTTCCCATCCTTTACTGTCTCTTTCTTCTCCCCCACTCCCCCACGGAACATTTCACAAATAGGGATGGCATAGTTCCACTGGCTTCGGGTAGGCTAAGCTTAAATTCAGTACCAAGTATCACAAACTGTTTACAAAATATATTTTTATTTACAACCCATCTGCCAACCCTGTCAATGACATGTAATATTTGAGTACCTACTTATTTAGGTATATTATTTGTCCATCACGATAATAATAACCTACCTTTATCACATCACGTAATCCGTAATGATTTAATGATTAAAAATGTGTTTCATTACTTGTGTAAATACACGTTAAATATAATTTACAACAATCTCCTGACTTTTAAACTGCAATATTATTTATTATTATAAAGATAACTCATGCACCTTCAGTTTCAATATTATGCAATTCGCAATAATATTATATCGAAGGCTTATTTAGAATCTGTTATGAAAATATTTCGTTTCAGAGCCAAAATGTTATGAGAATATTTACATTCACATTGGAAGCTAAAATGTTAGGAATATATAATGGAGAGCAAGAGACAAGTGAGATTATTTCTGGAGAATTTGTATCTCAGGCGTGGACCTTAAGCAGGCGGCTGTGTATACTTTGTATGAGGATAGGTTATTTAATAAAAGAGATTATTGCTTTGAGACAGCTAAATTAATTTATTAACAATTACAAATAAAAATCAGGGCTAGACTATGTAAATCTGAATGGGCATATTATGGAGCGTTAGTACCGTTTAGTCTTGAGGAGTTGATGAATGGGTGATGCCATACGTAGGCGTTCCATGATGCTGCTTGCTGCCTTCGGAGATGTGCGGTCAACTCTCTCCGCTGCTGACATGTGCTGAACGGCAGGCTGGAGCGACGAATCAGGCCTCGTCCCGCGGTTTCCCAGCGACGCGCGACGTCCCGTCCAAGGGCGGTTGCCAGCCAGCCGACTATGTTGATGACGGCCAAGGTGGGCGATCTTCGGCCGCATCTCTGCGAGCACCTCTGGCTCCACGTGTAGTCGTAAGGTCTTGTCATGTCTGCGTCTGCAGATGCTGGATGTGGTTTTAATCCAGCAGAAATAATGGGCTCCCATGGTACTCCGCTGCTGATCCAGGATTTTAATGATTGTCCTGATGGTCCTCAATGATGGATGCCGCTGATGGGCGCGGATTTATCAATCTTAACATGTTGTTAAAATAATGGCGAACTATGACTATTTGATTACGTCGAGCCGCCACAGGGATGGTGGCCGAGGTCACCTGTGGCTGCTCAAAGAATGAGGAGTTCTCTTTTCAAATCTCCTGATTTGAATTTGTTCAGGATCAGCAACTATTGCATTCAAAAATATTGCAGGGCTCGCAATATTACCAATGCCCAAATGTCAATGGGCAAGCACTAGAGGTGCCACACACCGAAACCATAAATAAAGTGTGTGTGAGAGGGTGCACACACCTTGTTACAGAAACTTTTATGTAACAAATCTTTACTACGAATCGGTTCACATTAAGAAGGGTCTCCTCCGACCGAAAACATGAACATTTGTTTACACATTACTATAAACTGTTACGTTACAAAGTGACAATGTTTTCCCCAGCTCACTGCTCCCCCCATTTTACGCCAGAATAGTTCGTAGTACCTAAATTCCCCGCACCGCGCTGAGCTCGACACGGGCAAGCCCGCGCCGGCCGGCACCCGAGCCATTCCTCCGCTTGCCTCGGGCGTGACAACAGTGTCCCAAGTGATTGCGCCACGGCGCTCTCCGAGAACCTAAACTCGTGATGTTTCTATAATGTGAATTGTGCACGAAAAGGCTCCCGCCCACCAGTAGCCTGTCTGCTGACTACCGCATTTCCTGCTGGCTGTGAGTAATATGAACCCTTGCCCTCTTTTGTGTGCCACGTTCCGCCCTTAAATTCACTAATGTCATCACCCCGTCATGATAGAATTCTAGTCCTAGCAAATACCCATGTGTAGTGTGCCGAGGCTGGCAATTGTAAAACCCTGTCTCCTTCTAAATGAATAAACCCTTTACGTGCAAATCTGTGTTCTGATTGAGGAAGGAGACCTGGAGATTGTGAGGAAAGGAGGAGGAGGTATTCACCAGCGAACCACAAGCACTCGCCCTGGTTTTGAGAGAACCTTGCTTGCGCCGGCTTTCCTGAGCTAGTATTGTTGGCCTATTAATTGCGTGTCCTTTCCAGGTTTGGTTTAGCAAATGGCCGTAAGTGTGCGGTAATGCTAACAAAACATTGGCAATGGAGGCGTGGCCTTACTGCTGATGCATACAAAAATGTGCAAGGCCACGCTCCCACTGGCAATGTTTATTAGCCACTGGAGCGACCATGTCGAATAATTCGACATATTGTTTTCTTCTAGGATTGCCCACGTCGAATAATTCGACGTTTATGACGTACCACTCGTAAACAATTAAAAACTATTTAATTATTTACCAGTTCCTGGCCAATATTTATTCCGTTGGAAAGCTGGTAATATTGTCTCTCATCTATGGCAACACTATTACTATTTAGATGCTTCTGGACAAAGTAATTCGCGGTTAAAATCTGACAGTTCATATTCAACACCGACTCAAAACTGTTTGACAGGCCGGATGAATTTACACATGTTTTAAAATGCCGTAAATGATTGTGTTTTTGCATTTTAACACCAAACAGTTATCACAATTCAATTATCCAAGTATTATCCATGTGGTTAACGTGTTTTCAAGTGTTCAAACTGAGAATTTAGTGATTTTTAACATGTTTTACGTAAATCGAATTTGAAATCTAAATTTCATTCGATTTTTGTGTTTATTTTTACAATTATCGACCTACTTACTTGACGTGTGCATTCGAACTATAGTTTATCAATTAGAAGAATTCTTAACAAAGATATACATCTAAATTTCAATTAGCTTTGAAAAGTTTTAATCTAGAATATGACGACGAAAGCTAGCTGTCAGATGCAAATTTTTTGTGACAATGGAAATGGCGAATCTCGCCAAAATGATTGCAAATATTATAAAAGGTTAGTACTGCGTATTCTTATGATATATTATCTTATTAAAAACCTTGTATTTTGTTTAGACAACGTGTAGAAATCAAAAATATCCAATGTTGACTTGAAAATGTAAAATTTAGGGCAATCTTACAGGAATTAACACGCAGGAATCCCACATTTTTAAAGTTTACGATTTTATAATATTTTTTTTATAATTCCTACAAATATGTGATAATCAACAAAAGATAGGTTAATTTATTAACTATATAGAACTATAATCAGTTTCCATGTCTTCATATTAAAATTCGGAGATATGATTTTTTCAATGTCGGCGGAAAAAATTCGAAATGCCACGAGCAATCGAGGCCAAAAGTTATAAAACGCGCGGTCGCTCCAGTGGCTAATAATGTGTAAGGAAATGTTCATGTTTTCGGTTGGAGGAGACCCTGCTTTATAAATATAAAAAAATATGCGAATAAACTGAAACTTTCCTACCGTTTTCATTGGATAAAATTAAAATAAAATTGTTAATTAGTAAAACCATATAATACGATCGTGTGGGAAATGTGGAGATCCGCAAAGAATGCAAGGCTGATGTAATGAGTATGTAACGCGTAACGAGTATGATTAAGAAATGGACGCTCAGATGGTTTGGGCATGAAGAGCGAATGAACGAATAAAGGAGTGTAACGAGAATACATGACGTAAATGTGAATAGTAGAAGATTCGGGAATGCCAGGGGAGGAAATGGCACGATCAATTGAATCAGATACTTGAGTCGGCTCATGTCAAGTGTCAGAATAATAGAAGACTGTGTACGAGACGACGCGACGTATGAAGCAAATGAGGCAAAGAGTGTGTGCCAAGACCGAGTAGTTTGGCGGTCTGTCCTCTCTGCAAGGAAGCGGATAATGGTTAAAAAGTTACTTAGTGTTTTTTATGTGTGGTCATACAGTTTCTAATGAAAAAATATATTTTTTAGTAGTTAACGCTTATTTTTTTTTATAAAAAAAAAAAAATAATTTTATTTTAATTATGCTCAAGCTAAGGTATAGGAAAAGCTTCAATTTATCCGAAAAATATGTTTTAATATTCATATTGTAGACTGATTTGTATTAAAGATTAATCTAAAATAAGATGAACGCAAGAAGGAAAAAATATCCCATGAAGTGCTGAAATTTGATTTTCATAATAAGCTTGATTAAATTGTGGTCGCATATCAATCTATCGATGGCTGCCAAGCGTAACAATCATAGTGTTATTTAAGCCGCGTTCCCAGCGACAATATTATCACAAACATTGAATCAAATGTTTGTGCGCATATGAAACATTGGGGCAGGGTAATAATGTTTTTGTTTTCGGTGGCCGATGAATATCACAACGCGCTGTGGACCCGACCCAATGTTTTTTTTTTGTGCGATGTTTTGAAAACATTTGGTGGGTGGAGCATGAGCTGTCCGATGCATAAACTCTTGGATTATCGAGATGACGAGTGGCGTTTTCAAATTTCCTGATGTTTTTTTTCCTTCTTACTTCATATTATTTGTATTCAAAGAGCTTAAGGCGCCGCATCCCCGCTCAAAAAGAAGAAGACGGAGAGATATGTAATTTCGAATATTGGAGAGAGCGCGCTAATATTTAAAATTATAAAATTGAAGCGAAAATTTTGAAAATGTTTAATAAAACACGACTCGTTTAAAATAAAGCAAAAATCTAGTGGAGAACATCTAAAGGAGCTTTTAATGAAACACTGTGATTTTTTCCGTAAGTTCATATAACTTCTAAAATAAGTGAAACGAACGTGTTTATAATAATTTTCGGAACATCATTGCGTTTTTTTTCTATCGAGGGAATTTCATATAATTTTCCTTTCGGCGTGGACGTGTCTAGATATTAACTTCAAAAATAACATACTTTTTTTAAGAACTTAAAAACTTCAAATGTTATATGTAAGAAATCGATAGAAATTCGGGTAGCGGCGGCTTAATGCATGAATAATGAATATGTTGTAGAAGCCTACTTTTTCGGTACCTACTTAAGATTTTTATTTTTATTTTGCTCCACCCTAAATCAAAACCTGGTTACGCCCATGGGTGGAGGGTGGAGACCCGACTTTTTGATTGCTTGACAGCTGATCACAATTTATAAAAGGAAATAACTGAGTGACCCAACAGAATCATACCCACAATGCCATTACAACCCAGAAACGCACGGTATGAGTGCTTTCATAATTATTACGGTTACGGTACGGCAACGGCACAAACAAGCATAAAACGTATATTCTTTTCGTCTTTATATCTCTTTCTTACACACTAAATAATAGCGAGACAAACGATGTACCCATATCTTCTTCTTCTGAAGGAAAAAATAAACATTTTCATGTATCTCCCTCGTTCGCATTGAATAAATAAGATGCTGCGTGTAATTGGAAATAAGTTTTCTGTATTTTTAAAAATTATTTGATAATAAGTAGTTGAAAAATTAAGATAATTTTATTTTATTTTATTTGTTGTTAAATTATGAAGAAAAAAGGATGTGAATACCACAATAGTCCAAACTGCCCGGAGCCAGTGGGACTTTCGCATCTCCAATTGGGGTAATTTGTTACCGAATAGGAAGGTTGTGAACAGGGGCGTAGCTACCGCCGTATCAATGATACGGGGCCCCCGGGCTACAGAGCCCCCTAACGTGAGTAAACAAAAATTAGTAAAATGTTATCCACAATGTCACTACTTAATCTCGTGCTTCCCGGGAAAAAAACTGTCATACGTACCTATACAATACAGGTTCACCTAGTGAGGCGGCTATGCACAACTAAAAATATTGTGTAATTATGCTACTTCTGTGTAACCGATCTTACATTACTTTTACATGTTAATTCTTTTGTACTGATGTAATCTACATTGAAAATGTACTTTTTTAGTTGTAATGTTGCCAATTTCATTGAATAAAGATATATTATTAATATTATAGAGTTTTTTACTTCAGAAATTAAAAAAGTCAAAATAGGAATCTCTTTTTTTTCCCGGGTTAAGCGTGTGCCCAAAAGTAAATGACTTAAACGGGGGAATCCCGGAATAACCGATGTACAATGACAAACCACGGAGAGCAATATTTACGTGTTTTATTTCATTCCGGTTCAAACGTTATTTATTACATCGTAATACGATACAATCTTGTTCTTCTGATTATTTATTAGTTAATTAGTTTGATTTGTGAAAATAATGAGTGAAAGGAAAAGAGATTATCCCAGTGGAGCTATGAAAAGAAAAAGTAAACAGAAAAGGGAGGAGGTTAAAAAAATGCCCAAAATCTTCATTTTTCAGCAATCAGCTTTTGTGAGCGATTTAGATTGCAATGGTAAGTACCACCTATTTATCTACCAGTGGCGAAGGTGAATTTTGTTTTTTTGAAAGAACAATGGCAACCTCCAATACATGAAAATACCTGATCATGTATTTTACCGAGCAATAATAAGAATTTTCTTTTGATATTCTTCATTAGTAGTTGAGCCATTTTTCTCACAATGCTGGGAGAAGAGAGCATTTTTGTTTCTTTTGTGAGAAATCTTTACCCTTCATTTGGCCCCCCCAACTAATTTTGATACAGGGCCCCTCCAAGGCACGCTACGCCACTGGTTGTGAAGTACCTAGCTATTTAGATCTTAGCTCGGCTGAAGCCATTTCAAGCAGCGTTTCGATTCCGGTTGTCGATGATAATGAAAATAAAATTTGTCAACAAAGTGGACACTCGGCAACACGAACCCTCTGGCGACTGTCGACACTGATAAATAATAAGATAAGGATTGATTGAATTGTCATTGATTTTATTTGGCGGTCAAAAGATCGTCGAGGTCAGCTTGTCTTTTATTTACTGGCCGGAATTAAAAACAGAACTTGAGTGTTATGCTGCGTATAAACATGATAAAAAAGCTCGAGCCGAGCCACGAATTATGGGAAAGGAACTAATCTGCGGTTGCTTCTTTCCTTTCCCATAATTCGTGGCTCGGCTCGCGGTAATACCGAACTTTTTGTACGCACCCATATTTATTTATTTTCTCTTTTATACGCTCGTGGGGCTTTTTCGTGAAGTATCTAATTTTAGATAATTTTTCCAGTTGTACAAAGTTACATGATATATCGATGGGTTTATCGCATTATTGACTAGTATTTGAGATTTGTTTATACGTAAAGTTATTGATTTACGTTTGTTAATATTTAGAAATAGATTATTAGTTTAGTTACACACCAATTATACAATTCATTTAAGTTTGATTGAAGCTATTGGTAATCATTAATATTAATAACTTCTTTGTAAATTTTTATATCATCGGCAGAACGGCAGAGTATAAATAACATTGAAGCATGATATTATGTCGTTAATAATTAATAGGAAGAGTACAACACCTAAATGACTACCTTGCGGTAGGCCACTAGAAGCGCAAGATTCTTTAGATTTCGTCGTTTTCACTTTTGAAGTGAACACTTCTTTAGCACTGTTGTGATTTGAAACTCGATGAAACGGAGGCGAGCGAGACTAAAAAGAGACAAACACATACATCTTTAGTCTGTAGGATTGAGCCTGCGAAAGAATGACATAGCGACAAAATATTTATTTTATTCACGGGTACTCGGTTCCAATATAATACCACAAATCCAAGGTCCCGCGCGAGTCCCCTATAGTGAAGTGGTATAAAGCGCCTTACGAATCTTTGCAGACATTCAGCCGACCAGGGGTCGAATCCTAGACTCCCCACTCTTGTCTACTTTAGTTTTCTAGAGTTTTCACTTTTACCGCGTGTGAATTGCACACTCTGTTTTTTTTATAAATAGTTTTCTTTTTTTTTCACTTTCAGATAGCTAGTGAACCAAATTAGTAATTTTCCCTGTATTTCTAAGGTCTTCAGTTTGTGTAGTTAATCTTTCTTATTATTCCTCCATACTCCATGAGTGTTCCTGTATCCTGTATGGACAAAACCACACCACGTCAGGCCAGGACGCTGCCTGGCCTGACTGACGCTGATCGCTGATTGGCCTCTTATTTAATAATAATTGGATAACATGTTTAGCGCCGTCTTTGTGCCTGTTCAGAAGGGGCGAATTCGCACGAATCGTTACGCGCGTAGGCGAGATACTGGGCGCCAATACATTCCGTTCCGTCCAGAAGCATTGCGCGTGTTTAATCGCACAGTACCAAGGGTAATGGAGCGGCAAAATTTTGATACGGAATCGCCAAATGCTCGCGCGTTCCACGCTCCTTCTGGACGCAAACCTTTGCGCGTGTACGGTGTACGAGTGTACGAGCGTAACGATTTGCCCCTTCTGAACAAGGTCTTTGGGAAAATCACCTAAATGGCGGTGTATAAACATGACTTCCTAGCCTCCATCTAATTATTAACAGATGCAGAAAATATAGTTACCTGGCGGGTCGCTTCAGATAAACACACTTTTAGAAAGTTTAAGCTTGGAGAAAATCGATTTCGCAGAAGAACATAAGGGGGCATACATTAATTACGTTAGCTCAAAATGGCGGGGAGAGGTCCAGTAAAATCTCATTTAAAGCGGGGGGGCAGTGGCGGATTATCCCTAAGGCAAACTAGGCTCGTGCCTAGGGGCGCGAGATTACGAAGGGGCGCCGATTTTTAAACAAAAAAAAATTAATTGTGTAAGTATGCACCTTCTCACACAATATAAAAGATTATTTTGAATTGTAAAAATTGAATTGAAGTACCTATTATCTTGGATAATAGGTACTTCAATTCAATACAAGTAGCGTGTCCTGGCTGCAACTCATGTTCTATAAAATAACAAATAAAAGGTTACATATTTACCCACAGAGGAGAAAAATCTTTTTCATCTCCCGGTTGCCACTCATGTTATCGCAAAGAACATCTAAAAATCACATGTTAACCCACAGTGGAAAAAAACCTTTTTCATGTCCCGACTAAGGACGTCTAAGAACGCACTCGCTGATTCACAGTGGATAGAAACCTTTTTCGTGTCCTGACTGCAACTATTCATGTTCTTCAAAGGGAAGTCTTAAACGTCACTTGTTTTTCCACAGTGGGAAAAAACCTTTTTTATGTCCCGGCTGCAACTATTCATGTGCTGCAAAGGGATATCTAAAAAGTCACATATTTACCCACAGTGGATAAAAATCTTTATCAGAACTTTTTTGTAGTTAATTTACATTTTTAAGGAATTTGGTCAATTTGAACACTGAAGAAGTTCAATATAGTGATAGGGTATTCGTAAAGATATTCTGGTGATTTAGAAAAGTGCTTTGTTGATGAATGTATCCATTTACGTTCTTATTTAACAATGATAGCTCGAGATGGAGAGCTACCCCGAATAACTAAAGCGATTTTACAGTTTCTAAGAAATAAAGAACTCGAAACAATTTACCTAAACGTTGACATAGCCTTAAGAATGTGCTTATCAACGGCAGTTAGCATTTGCAGTGGTGAGCAGAGTTTTTCCTGTATAAGGAGAGTGAAAAATTATCTTCGCTTTTCCATGACAGATAAGAGAATAATATTATAATATTAATCGGTTAAGTAGTTTTTTGCATAAAGAAGTAACATATACGCATATACCTATACACAGTACACACACATACACACTTTCGCAGTTATGATATTAGTAGGGATAAAACTAATAAAACAATTTAAAACCTAATATTTGATAAATAAAATAATTAAAGTTACCAATTATGTATTTAAAAAAAAGTGGTATCTAGTAATCACGGACATTTAAAAAAAAAAAAATTTTCTCCGTCTACATTTTTGTCATGCAAAGTTGTCAAAAGCATCGTCATAGTTTAAAGATAGCAAAAAGTTTGATTCTTTGTTAAGCTGGCAATACTTAACATTGAATCAAACTTTTTGTTATCTACTATGACGATGTTATTGACAACTTTGCAAGACAATAATGTAGACGCAGAATTTTTTTATTTTTTTTAATGTCCTTGAATGTGATTAGTATATGTCCTTGAATGTGATTAGTAGATTTTTTAAATAAATAAATTGATAACTTTAATTTTTTTATTTATCAAATATTAGGTTTTGAATTGTTTTATTAGTTATCCCTACTAATATCATAACTGTGTATGTGTGTGTATAGGTATATGTTATTTCTTTATGAAAAAAACTACACGATTGTAATGAAACTTGGTATGAATATGTTATTTCTTTATGAAAAAAACTACACGATTGTAATGAAACTTGGTATGAAAAAAAAATAGCTGCTAGAGGGACGCCGATGATGTGCTTGCTTAGGGCGCTCTCAATATTTAATCCGCCTCTGGGGGGGGGGGGGGGGGTCTATAAAAAATCTCACGTCAACTTTATCCCAAATTTGTTCTGAAAAAGTCTAATGATGTGGGCGGGGGCCCAAAAAAACCCATCCTATCCTATCCCATTATGTCCCCTCCGTTGTGGTAAATTTAATCTTGAACAGTTTTTCAGCGTATTGTCGCGATTATATTTACCTCAACGGGGGGGGGGGGGGGGGGGGGGGGGGAGGGGGGGCGTAATGGGATAGGATGGGACCGGATGGGATAAGGTGGGACCCCAGATACACCACTGATCTCACGTGAGGGAAGGGGGGGGCACCAAAACTCACATCTCACCAAGGGGGGGAGAGGGGTCTAAATTGAAAAAAAAACTACTCACGTAATTAATGTACGCCCCCTGATGTGAAAAGCATTGCACATTACATGATTTTACAGTTGCTATTTTATCTTCTTTTATTATTGATATCCGTTACCTACATTAAGAGATTAGTGGCAAAGTACAGTTCATATTTATTTTAAATATTTGTGTTTTCAAAAAATCGGGGTCAAAAATCTTCAAAAATTGCGTTACGTAATACTTGAACGCCCCCCTAGGGGTGTTCCACCATCTTTTTGACAGCTATCTGTAGGATAACGAATATGAAAAAATAAACAAACAAAATAGTAAACTTGGACTTTATAAATAAATAAATCGCAAATTTACCTTATCCTATGGATAAATATGGGTATCCTGTCCTTTATCCTATGCGTAAAATACTCCCTAAGGTTTGTAACAAGCAAATAAATAAATTGGTTTTACCAAAAAGGTAAAATAAAGTAAAAATTCAAGTGTGGCTGTGTATTTGAGGATCTCCGAAAGCTCAACTTTAAAAATATATTATTTTATTTCCATACAGGAGGCTTTGGGGGAAATAATGTCTCTTTGGGGATGCTGTGCGGAGGGTCTTTTTTAGGAAAACGAGTGAACCTCAGTCTTGAAGAGATCCATGTTGTAGGGGGGAGGGGAATCTATCAAAAGGAGTGCCTGTTTCTGTACAGTAAAGGATTTTAGTGGCTTCAGAACAGAGGTGGTTGCTGAATTCAATAGTAGGGCTCATTATTGCTTGATAATAATGGTAAAAAAACGCATTGTGGCATTGCAAGACAGTGGATAAGGAAAAATAACAATAATAATAAATAAAATCAAAAATTCCAATGTTAAAAAATATTTTTTTAATATTAGAAAACACTATTATGTTAGGTAAATTATCACATTAATAGGGAAAAAATCACATTTCATTAATACATCTCATTTTATACAGGTACCTACTAATAATAATTAATAAATGTACAATTAACAATTTTAAAACACTAAAAAAAAATATCAAAAAAGAATTGTTTCTAAATAAAGCAATTGCACGCTTTTCTCTGGCTTAAAAACAATTACTTGCTTTATAGGTAAAAAATAAAAACGTAATATTGCAAGAGGCGAGTTATTAAAAAAAAGAAAAAACTACAATATTATCACAATAATTAATAATGATAATTTACTACTAAATAAACAATATCACAAGAGTCAGAACTTTGGCATGGGCCACATTAGACCTGAACAGATGACAACTTATTGAAATAAAATATCAGTAGTATAATGATTACATTCTGTTTTCATTACATGTTGTGTAAAATTCAGAATCAGGCTGCTAACAATAACAATCCTTATGTACATGGCAATAACGTGTAAATTCCCATATAATACCGGCCGTCTGTTTTGATTTATTCTCAAAAAAAAACATCGCCAAAAAATATTCCACATCATGCAATAAAACCATAACCATAAAAGGGTTCTTAAGTAGATTATGACTGTTAAAGAAGATTATGAACGTTAAGGTAGATTATGAACGGTAGATTCTGATAGGCAGAATTAAATTAAATTAAATTAAATTAAATTTCGTGTAAATTCCCATATAATACCGGCCGTCTGTTTTGATTTATTCTCAAAAAAAACATCGCCAAAAAATATTCCACATCATGCAATAAAACCATAACCATAAAAGGGTTCTTAAGTAGATTATGACTGTTAAAGAAGATTATGAACGTTAAGGTAGATTATGAACGGTAGATTCTGATAGGCAGATAGATTATGTTCATAAGTGATTATGAACGGTATGAAGATTTTGAATGTTAAAGCAGTTTTTATAAGCCCGATACTTTATTTTTTCTGGGCTTATAAAAAGACTAATCAAAAAATTACTCAATTATTTCAAAGGCAAATATGTGTTCTACTATGTCCAGTGGCGGCATAAGGGGGGGGCGGAGGGGGCGGTCCGCCCCGGGTACCAAGCACCGAGAGGTGACAACGACAACTCACTCGAACAGCCAAAGAATTCGCACAAAATCTCCCTCTATAAAGACATATCAATAAATAACTACCTACTCTTGTACCTAGCTACCTGCATATATACTTATACATATTTTGAAACGCATTGCAACTATATATCCTTTTTTTCGAATATAATTTCTATTTCCCTAAGAGAATGAATTCATGTTGCATTCATTCCTTAAGATGACATAGTCCCCGAGGAATTTTTTTAAGTAAAGGGAGGAGAGAAGAGTTCTGGGAAGGAAAAGGGTTTAAGGGGTGGGTAGGAATTTGGAGTTTAGTGTGTCCTGGTCATCCGCCTCCAAGACCTAGTCAAACCTCACCCCATCAACCCGGGCACCCCTGCTAAATCACAAAAAGTAGCGAACCACTTGGGGTGACCTATGGCAGAGGTGTCGATTATCAAATAAAGGTTCCGGGGCGGCGGTACCCATCCCACCTCCCAAATTGTCTGATCTTATACCGCGCCTACCTAACATCGAGCGCGGTGTGAAATACTAATGAAACATGTAGGTGTGTCCTTTAAACGACTATCAGAGATAATATGGAGTGCTCATCACGACGCTGTTAAATCACTGAAGAATAATTATGAGATGGTTGTATCAACACTCGAAGAGATGTGTAATCCCAGCACAGCAAAGAAAGCGCCGAAACAAGAGAAGCAGCATCAACTCTCATACCAGCTTTGTGTGACTTCAGTTTGCTATGCTTTTTGGTGTGAAGTCCTAAAAGAAGCTTAACAGACAAAAAAGTATATATAAAAATCGGGACTAACATTGGAAAAGTGTGTAATAAAAATTAAAGTTCTTAAAAATTAAAACTCTTTCAGTGTAAAAATCTGCTAGTTAGCTAATAATATGATTACACTGAGCGAGTTCACTAGCAGATAGCGAATACGCCGGCTCGTAGCTTGTAAACTCGCTCAATGTAATGGAGGCTTGAGATTTTTTTAACAATATGTGTTTTGGTGGCTGCGTGTGAAAGAAGCTTTTCAGAGTTAAAATTATTAAAATCGTACTTAAGGTCCACAATGAGCCAAGAGCGACTAACCAATCTTTAGATTTTATCAACTGAAAGAGACAGGTAATAAATTAGGATAATGTGATCGAATATATTAGTAAAATTAAGTCTCGTAAGCATGTTTAGTATTTGGGGTCTTATTTTAAGTAGGGGTGCTCAATACAAAACCGCCCCGGGTGCCAATCTACCCTACGCCGCCACTGACTATGTCCATATTTAATTAAAGCATCTAAAATATTTCTGGCGATCTAATTTTCAAACCAAAATCTTATGATTATGCATTGCTTAGTAGTGCAGCACCTTAATTTATAAAAAGTTTATTCACAAAAACCTGTCCTCGTATTAGCATCAGTTTGCGTGCCTGCACGTCGCCGGCGTTTGGAAGGTTAATAATAAGTAGAATACCACACAAAACTCATGAAGAAGAATCTGTCAGAATGCGTTTGGCATATTCGGCAATGTGAAGAATGCCATATTTGCCGGCTATGTGCAGGTTGTTGGCGCACACAAACCTCATGTTGATGTGCGAATTGTGCAGCTCTGATATCTGCGAGGAGCACGCAGCCGCTGGATCGCCCGAGGCCTGGAGGTACCCCTTCCTAGAATACATATCTCATAATATAATGAAAACTTTGATAGGTACATGTATTTTTCACCAAATGCCTGTATAAAAGAGAACTTCATTAACACTTCGTTCTCCTTTTGTGGTGTATTGGACTATATATATAGATTCAATATCTTTCAACAAATATCGTTAGCATAGGTAATAGTATATACAGTTTTGAGGTGTCTCAACAGATATCAGTTAAGTAGTACTTAAATCGTTGGTGCATTAGACATAAACGATTATAGAAATAACCAATGATATGCAATCGACAGCTGGACACCTTCATAGTTGAGTTCACCGAATTTGGCAGCCACCTCTAATCTGACTATATTAAACTGAATATTGTATTGTGCAAAAACGAGCCATCTGACTAATGCACTCACTAGTATACATATAGGATGATAAGGGAAGTATTTGAGTTAATCTAACGATTCCTTACTTTATTTGGAGTAGAAAATGAAAATTAATGATGTGGTTTTTTTCAACTAAAATCATAAAAAAACAGTAGGTATTGGACGTTAGTTAGGGGTGGGATGATGGATTGGTTGGTTACTCGGCTGAGTGACCAGTGTTGACATGTGGAAGAAAAAATATTTGTTTGAATTTGAAGATTTTTTTTTTTAAAAAACATCTAAAAAGTCACTGGAGACCAAAATTTCATTTATATTTTTTTACTCTAAATAATGTCGGGAATCACTGGTTGAACCAAATACATCCCTTAACACCCTGAATATACATGGTGTCCAGAAACTCGTAGTACAAGCGGGAAACTGGTAAATCCACATCACATTCGGAGTCGATTTGTGATATAACTTTTTTGATTTGAGCTTTTGTTTTCGAGTAAATTGAGTCCGAAGTTGGAATTTTTTTGGTTAAATTTGAAAAAATTGTTCACTAGGGGGTTGATTTCAGCTGTGTAATGTCTTATAAAATGCATCGAAGGGTAAACCGGACTCAAAAGTTTTTTTAACCCTTTAGTTGCCGAAAAAATGGAAAAATTGAAAAAAAATAATATTAAAATCGAAATGCTGAGATCGAAAAAAATAAGTTTTTCGGGTTCTCTACGTGATGTAGATTCACCAGTTTCCCGCTTGTACTACGAGTTTCCGGACACGTTGTATAAGTTAGGTGAGAATTTTGTGTTTGTTTTACTGATATTTTAAAGGAAGGTGCTTCCAATCACAAGCATTATTGACAGACAAAAAAATGAATAAGTGATACCAAAACACATTGCCAGGTTGTGAATTTCCATTCCAAGCGTAGGTTTCCACTAAAAGCTTTCCTTCATCTTCTCCAGACAGATTTGAGGACGGTTCTCTAATTCCTAAGTGAACTTTAATGCCGCCTGAAAAAAAATATATATAAGATAAAACCGCTTGACACACTAATCTTTACAGGCAGCGAGAGGAGGTACTAAATCCATATTTGCATAAAATAAAAATATTTTTTGGCACACATCAACTTCATATATTTATAATCCTAACTTCTGCCGAACTTCGAGCAACGCAAAACTTCTCTTCTGATTGGATATTTTATTGACAAGCAATTATAGTTCATTTAAATAAGCTACCAACAGGTTTTAAAGTACTAATGTAATGAAGAATGAATGAGAAGTGAAGAATCAGAATCAGAATGCTGTTGCCATACGCAGGGCCGGATTAACCATGTCGGGGCCCCTAGGCAATGCACGTCTCGGGGCCCCTTTACCAATGGCGAACTAACGGGGGGGGGGGAGGGGGGTTGAAGGGGCTTCCAAACGCCTCCTTGTTCCCTTGATCAGTGTTAGGTGTTAAGTGATAGGTGTTAAGAATAGTGACATCTATGAGATAAATACTGTAGTTAATTCCATTGGTTTAATTATTCTTAGTTTATTAAAAGAGTAGGCATATTAGAGACCTCTGTAGGAATTTTATAGAAGCTAGTGTTACCGGCCGACTAAATTAGAGCACGTGACCTCAGTGGATATCTGCTACTTGTATTGTTTATTATTATCGTATTTTTAACAGTCTGAAAGACGGTATTTTTACAGTTTTTAGCAGTATAAAAAGGGCGCTACTCAAGTATTTCCTTCTCTCGCATTAACCCATACCTAGAGTATAGACCCCGTGTTGCACAGGCGAGGTCCGGGCCAAAATTAGTTCTAAAAAGTGTTGATTTCATTGCTACTCAAAAGTGTTTGTAAATAAAACGACTCTTCAGTAAAAAAAAGTGTTTTACAATAAAAAGTCCACCACCCTTGATGATATTGAAGTGACTTTGACAGATTGGATATTTTATTGACAAGCAATTATAGTTCATTTAAATAAGCTACCAACAGGTTTTAAAGTACTAATGTAATGAACAATGAATGAGAAATGAAGAATCAGAATCAGAATGCTGTTGCCATACGCAGGGCCGGATTAACCATGTCGGGGCCCCTAGGCAATGCACGTCTCGGGGCCCGTTTACCAATGGCGAACTAACGGGGGAGGGGGGTTGAAGGGGCTTCCAAACGCCTCCTTGTTCCCTTGATCAAATCCTTAACATGGCTTTAATGGGGGGGGGGGGGGGGGGTAAGGTTTTAAAACTTTTAATTTTTTTCTGAATGTAAAATATGTCAGTATATTGAGTACTGTGTCAACTGTGTCAAGTAAATCGGAGCAAACCTAACGATGGTAGAGCGTTTCAAGCGACCGGCCCTCACTTTTATTTCCCAGATAGGTTGTGCGTACTGAAGTTTGTGCAACATTTATATTTTAAACATTTTTTTTATTTTTTTTTATTAGTTTTTGTATACATACACATGTAACATAATCATGAATTACACATGCAACATTGATTAAAAAACTGTAAAAACACATAATATGTATACAATATATAACCTTTACGAGAGTGAAATTACTCGTGTGTATGTATAATTAAAAATAAAATGAAACAAATGCCAATATAAACCACACACGGCACCTTCAATCACTTCAGATACTAAGTAATGTTGCAACGAATAGAAAGAAAGAAAAGTAAAATACAACTATGTTTATATATTTGTTTTAATTATAGACTTTTTATTTATTATTTGTGCATGATGTGAACATCAGTTATTTATTGCGTTATAACCTAATTATTATAATTTGTTGTTTTCTTTAATGCGTGTTAATGTTATTAACCTGTAAATGTTCCTAATAAAAATAAAAATAAATATCTTGAAAGCTGACTTTTTCCGAAACTTCGTTGCTCACTAATTGAAGCAAATCATTTTTTCCCGGGACGCGGGGCCCCTAGCCGACGCGGGGCCCCTAGCCGATGCGGGGCCCCTAGGCAGTTGCCTACTCTGCCTTAGGGATAATCCGGTACTGGCCATACGGTAACTCCGGCACACGACGGGTACAAATCTTGCGAACCCGACAGGCATCTCCGGCACACCAGAGGTTAATCTACAAGCTCTACACCAGCAACGTTACCGATCGCAAAGTTAAGTGTGTCAGACTACAAACAAATTATTAATCAAATCAAGATTGCAACTTACCAAACGGATGGGATTCGCATTTGATAAATGTCCCTTCCTCGTTCAATATAGCTGAAACATAAAAAATAATCAATTATTAAAATAATATTTAATTAAACGAAGACAATATAAGCGAAAGTCAGTCGAAAATCTGAGAACAGAAAAATCAGAAAAAGAAATTGACACCGCTGGGACTTGAACCCAGGACCTCTTGCTTTCCGGGCAAACGCGAATGAAGATAATGTGGGCGGTTCTTAGTCGAAGTATGATACAGTTAAAAATGACCGAATTGGATATCGGCACGGTGGCGCAGTGGTTAGCGCGTTTGCCCGGAAAGCAAGAGGTCCTGGGTTCAAGTCCCAGCGGTGTCAATTTCTTTGTCTGATTTTTCTGTTCTCAGATTTTCGACTGACTTTCGCTTATATTGTCTTCGTTTAATTAAATATTACAATTTGAGGTTTTACTCATAAAGTTAAAATAAAAATAAAAATTATTAGAATAATTTTTTACGAAGTAAAATGAATATTATGTATAATCTACAGCTTCCGAACCTAAAGAAAGTGATCATAACCACTTCTCACATTTGACTTTAAATTAACGACCTCCACGGCCGAACGGTTCAGAACCTTGGCTTTGGATCCTCAGATCGCAGGTTCGAATGCCGGCACGAGCAAGAAAATTTAAATGTAATATTTCAAATACAAATTATATTATTATATTTGTTGGGAGGGGGAGGGGGGTGGGGGGAGGGGGAGGGGAGGGCTGATGGGGGGAGTGGAGTAGTAGAGGGAAGGTGGAGGAGGCGGAGTGGGAACCCCCCTAATACCATGCGAGCGAAGCTACGGAAAAAGCTAGTTTATTAATATTTGTACATAATTGTTTGGCATTTCACATGTCAATTCATAAAAAACGAGTCCAGTGCTGCAAGTGTGTATCGATTTCTTATTTATTCCCTATCAATATCGGTTCGACTGTCAACAGTGAAACCGTTCTCAGGATATTGATATAAAAACGTCGTACCTATCGATCTGATATTGTAATGTTATCGATTTCTCTGTGTTAGACCCCCTGGCGACTGCTAGCATCTGGTGAGCTGTGGCAGTTGTGCGGTATTCACATTTAAAACGAAATTGAGTATAATTTTCAATTTGGCTAATTTGGTAGGACTTTATTTAAGTTGAACTTAGCAATAATTTGAGGAAATCTTTGTGTAATTATGGCAACTTACTTTCAGTAATGTTTTGCATGTAGGAGAAATACACATCAGAGACTTGAGGCAGTTGTGTAGACAAAACTTTTATTCTTTCCAAAAACACTTTAATAAACTGGTCATCTTGGTGGGCGAATTCTCTCCAAACACCCAGACCTAAAATACAAAAAAAAAAAAAGAATTCACATAACCTGCAAATATTTCAAAACTACAACTCGTTATAAAGTTCCTTTCTACATGACTTGCGCTGTTTTTTAATGCCACACTGAAATTGCTCTACGCGGCTTGGTCCGACTGATTACGGTAAAAGAGACCGGATTGAAGCATCTGATTGTGTTAATTAGCAAGGTAAAAACTCATGCTAATGCAAACAAAAAACATACGGCTATCAAGTCAACATGGCAGTCTAGGCTAGAAATCTGTATTACCATAGGATGATCAGTTCATAAAAACAATACCAGGGGTTCAGCTAAGTGCCGAACCAGCTCATCATACATTTTATTCCGCAGAGGGCAGTGACAGATAGTTATTGAATTTAACAAATAGTATTTAAAATAATTGTTAAAATTCAATACCAATTCCAACAACATGAAGATACGCCATTTTTCCCTTTCCAGCAGCTCTACTATTAGCCTCCAAAAGAACGCAGTCAAAAGCAATGCTGATATGTTGAGAATAAATATAGTTATCAAATAAAATATTTTCATCCATATTAAATCTTTTGCGGAAACTATCATCTTTTGCAGCTTCTCTTTCATGGAGTTGCAAGGCTTCATCATAGGTGAGGCTAGGTTCCTATAACAATAAATTATTGATGTCGGTACATATTTATAATCGTATAAGAAAAAAAATTTTTTGAAGGTTACAAATAATCTAACAATTTTTGAAAATATCAGACTACCATCACAGTAAGCGGAAAATGTCGCATTTGTCGTGATGGGGTCTTAGCCATTCGGGGAATTGAATTCATGGCACCTGGGTGATACCCATGCCATGATGCCAACTCAAAATTTTTTATACGAATGATGAATGAACATATTATATGAATGTAGGTGAAGTATGAGTAGAGTATGGCAAACTAAAGGTTTATGGGCAGAAACGGTTCCATGCCAACTCAGAATCAAGTCAACTAAACAACTCTTTGAAAAGTCATTAAAACCTACGAAAAAAATAATTTTAAAATAGCCGTTACCCCTAACCTAACCTATTTAACCAATTTTTTATCATCACTCTTTATGACCTTTCTGAGGTGGTTCTGAGTTGGTTTCATTCGGAGTAGGCCGGTCACCGCAGAAACAATTGATTCGGTAGGAGGAGAGGACAACAGGAAAAAATCACCAATCACTTTTCTGGATTCCCGAAGTATTTCGAATAAGGGGTCGTCCATTAATCACGTGATGTTTTTTAGCAAATTTTTAACTCCCTCCCTCCCCTGGTGATATGTGGTGAGGTTTTAGACTACCCCCTCCCCCCCCTATACCCAAAATCACTTGTATTTTTTTAGTACAAAGTATATTGAAATTTTCAGAATATTATCGTCCGACGACCTCCGTAGTCCAGTGGCTAAGACTCTTGACTCACATTCCGGAGGTCGCGGGTTCGAACCCGGCATGCGCAAATAAATTTTATTTGATTAATTTGTGTTATTTCACAATTAATTCATTTAAAATAATATATAGTATATTTGCGGCATGTTCCAGAGTGGAAGATACTATTAGTATCGCCCTGGTGTAAGACCACCATTCAGAATTGAGACGTTGCTTGAAAATGGCTTTAGCCGTGTTTAGTGACCAGATCTGAATAGCCAGGTACTTCCCAACCTTCCTCTTCCCCACCTCCTTCCCCTCCCCACTACCTTCAGCCTCACAACATACCCCAATTGGATGCCATAGTCTCACTGGCTCCAGACGGGAGCAGTTGAGATTCTTGTGCGGTATTCATTGTAAAAAAAAAAAAAATGCATTTAACGAAAAATAAATACATGTGATATCTCATTATATCCCCCCCTCCTTGTGATATTTTGTGATTTTTTCTGAACCCCCCCCCCACTCCTTTCTAGCCTCACGTGATTAATGGACGACCTCTAACTTCGGCAAAACTGTACAAAGGGCCAAGCACATTCTTTAGCTTGCAAAGCTCTATTCCTAACTCCATTCCCTGAGCTTACTCTCTTAAAGGGTGAAAGACAAAAAAAAAAGTGATAAAACTCGGAGCGCACCCAGCAAGAAGTCTGTTGGGTAGAGCCATGGATAGTGGTAGCACTCTCTCAAGTAGAGACATCTCAAAAGCTTCTTAGGCTTTGCTTAGTGCTAAGCTAGTTAAGTTAGTTTTAAGTCTCTAACTTTAAGTCACAGTTGTAAATATGTATGTCGTTAATAATAATAATAATAAATTTGGACAACTTATATAGCGCTGTTTTTGCGAAAAATCGCCTCAAGAGCGCTGTAACTAGTTTTAAGTCAACTATTGTAATAGCCGTTTTACACCATCTTTTATTATAGCCCGGTTCCTGTTTATAGGTATCTATATGGGAATCGGGCTGAAAAAGAGACAAAAAAGAGAAGTGTAAAAAGGCTATAAGTCTTAGTCATAAGTCACTAGCTATTAGTCTTAGATATAAGCCACTAGCTATCTATAAGTCTTAGATGTAGGTCACTAGTTATAATTACAAATCTTAGTTATACCAATTTTATTATATATTTACCAGTGGTCCATACAATACTAGCCATAAGTCCAACGGAGGTTTCACATTGGCAAAACATGTCATATCTAAGGGTCTAAAATGGATGTAACTACTATGTAACTCTATAAACTAGAACTAGATGGATGGCTTACACCATAAAACTCATTCCATAGCTGTCTCCATAGATATTTATCATTATCGTGATGAGTAGGCAAAGAATTGTTCCTCTCGACCACAGAGCTGTATAATCTCTTGACAGGGCTTTGGCACTTGTTAGGACAGTAATATCCATTAGCAGATGTATTCTGCACCTCATCAATTATGATCTCCTGGTATTCCATCACATTCTTCTTTTTTAATCGTGTTCCAATCAATCCTGGTAAAGAAAAACAACAAATATTTTTATTGTTGAAACTGCGTACATCGATCTTCCAGTTAATTAGTCAGACTTCTCAGAATAATCGAAATTTAAGTTGAGTGTGCAGATGTATGTGAAAGAATACCCTCTATTTGGTACAATAGATTACTCATAAACACCACCAAATCAATTATAATACAGAAAAACTTGTAGTGAATTAAACAAAATGTCGATGTTTTCAGGGTCTCTAGTAAACATTTCAAAATGTCATACTAATGTACCGAACCGTTCCACCTCCTGGTGTTATTTTGCGACATGTTTAACCTATTTGAGACGTGCGTCATGTACACATGTCAACCGATCGCGTGCCTAAAAGACGAGCATCATCTGTACAAGACGCTATTACAAGGGCTGTCCTTAAAATAAGATCTCCAAGGTGCTGCGGTCGCGAGGAACAATTTTACGCGAGATCCGGCAACACTGGCGTGTAACCTGGTTTTCCTACGCCAAATCCCCACCACGCTGCACTCTCTGCGACACTTAGCACACCAAGTCTCGGCGTTGCAGCTGTTCGTGATGGAGCTTCCGCTCGCCGCACCCGCCAGGTGTAAATTATGCTCTATAATATTTTTTTTTATGCAAAGAATAAAACCCCGGTAGAAATTCATTCTCAGCTACTTGAAGTGTACGGAAAACAGTGTATGAGTACGAAAACGTGCGCAAATGATGCAGAGAATTTAAAAACATGCTGAACAGCCATCGGTTTCAGACGAAAAAATTGCCAAAGTGGAAAAAACAATGATTGCAGATTGACGGGTGACGGTTCGGGAGCTCTATGATATGATCCTTGATGTCAGTAAGACCACTATTGACAAGATTTTGACAGAACATTTGGGAGACCACAAAGTCTGCCCAAGGTGGGTCCCAAAATGCTCACCAAGATCACAAACAATGGGTTGAAGCAGTCCGCGAGTTCCTTGAGTGCTACGACAGCAATGGCGAAGAATTCTTGGACTCAATTGTGACTGGGGAAGAGACCCGGATATACTACACGACACCAGAGACAAAGGAACAATCCCAGTGGAGTCATTCAGATTCACCGAAACAAAGTTTAACAACAAATTACAGAGCGTAGCTCACACCTGGCAGGTGCGGCGAGTGGAAGCTCCATCGCGAACGGCTGCCACGCCGAGACTAAGTCACAGAGGGCGCAACGTGGTGGGGATTTGGCAAGTAGAAACCAGGCTACACGCCAGTGTTGCAGGATTACATGTAAAATCGTTCCTCGCGACCGCAGCACCTTGGAGACCTTATTTTACGGACAGCCCTCGTACATTATTATAATTGTTTAGATAATGAAATGTTTGATTGTTGGATTTAATTTGTTATCTTCGAACTATTTAGATTACATCTATGTTTTTGAATATTTTTTAAGTGACACTGTATTCAATTAAAATGAGATTTATAAATAGCGAAAAATCCGCCCGTCCACGGGTATTACAAATTCTTTAACGACATCATCGTAAAAAGGTTAATATGTGAAAAAGACACGGGTAAATAATATTTGATTTATGATGAGCATTCGAATATTGCTTTCCTCATTATATGACTAATCAACTGGACAATCGACATATCAATATGGTGGAGATGACTTCTTTGCGTGATCAGACAACCTCGTCCAACAGATCTGGTGGGAGACTGGCGTCATCGACGAGTTAACAAAAAGTGGGAAGCATGCGCTGGTGTACGAACCTTCGCGCAGATTGGCAGTAGCCACCAAGATACTTGAATAGTCGAGTATCAGATACTTGCATATTCTATGGGACTATCTTGAAATGAAATAGGAAAGACTTATTGAAGGGAGGACCTTCAAGTAATCAACATTTTACCAATGATCACGCCAAAGCGCTCAATAGTGTCCAGTTCTGAGGTCACAACACCCCTGTTGGTTCGGCAGCCATTATTAATGAAGACGGTGTTTCCGGACACATACAACATTGCTGATATCTTCATTTCATCATAGCTCAAACAATTCATCAGGACAAGCGGTTCCATTTCATCATCTGTGCCGACCTCCATCCATCCTGACATACTACAAACAAAATTTTCATTAATTAAAACAAAACCATTAGGACCGTAGTGTATAGGTTGATCATGTAGTTTCAGCATCCTTCAATAGATGTTGTTTGTATTATATTATTATATACACAAAGTTTTGCTATATCCGAACAGATTTCAGTTGAGTATGATATCAGAAGAGAACCATCTTTCATCATTCTAATATATGAACAGGTATACAAACATCATACCAAGCCGAAATGTTGCTTGTGTCATGATGGAGGACTTAATAGCTAGCAGTGGAAGTGAACCCACAATGTGTGGGTGGTAATCCGACTCATTTGACAACTCAGAAACTGGTTGAAAGAGTTCTAGAAATTACTTTTTAACAATTTCATCCAAAGTAAGATACATGTACTTGATCTTACTCTGGGTACACAGACGAGCCTACAACACACTTCAATCTTTTACTCTTTAGTGTTTTACTGCAGTTCAATAACAGTGAATTTTAAAAAATGACCAGAATGCTGCTAAACTGTCCAGGACGCATCCACCCTTACAACATTGGCCTTTTAACTTTTAAAATCAATTAGGTTTTTACCCTGTTTCTCCTGTGAGCAGAACATATTTGTCTTGTCTGCCGAAAAACACAACAGACCTCTTTAAAAGCAATCTGTCAACAAACCCCTTGATTCTCATGTTTCTGTATAACTCTTTTTCCTTGTGTGATCCATGTTTCCTGGAAAAAAGACCTCCGAATAAAATAATATGTTTATCAGAAAACAGAAGTAGGTACCAAAATTGCATATAAATAAGTCAAATGTAAGTGGCCGAACCTCAGTTTGATAATATCTTTGAGGGCTGAAACAATGCCATAAGCAACGATAATAGAACAAAGTATTTCTCAGAAGTTCAAAGTTAGTATTTGGTATTTGCTTGTGAATAATTATCAGTATGAAACGGCGCATACAAAAATGACACAAACATTGTTCATCCATACTACTGCATATCGCATCTTTTGTTTTCACCTGCACACCAAATGCACAACTTCTATTGGATATGAAAAAAAAAATTTACATTAGCTTTTTAGGAAAAAGAAGGAGATAAAGTTCTGTGATAAAGGAAAAGGTTTGAGGGGTGGGTAGGAATCGGGTGGTCAATGTGTCCTGGAGTGATGGACTTATGAATCCATCTCTCCTATGCGGTGCAAGGTGATGGGTCGAGAGAGTTCGGCTGAAGAGGTTTAGGTTAGGTCTCCCTCAACCAGTCTCTCCCGACGCAGCCCGCCACGCAGAAGGTGGACAAATGCATTCCCCGCCAAGACCTAGACAAACCTCACCCAATGAACCCGGATACCCCTGCAAAGTCACAAAACGTAGCGAATCACAAGGGGTGACCTAAGCCAGGGGTGTTGGTCACCCAATAAACGACCCCGTGGCAGTGGTAGCCTCCCAAAATGCCCATTCTCCGCTGCTTTGATAGTCCGTACAGTTTGGTTGTAGCTTGGTGACAGTCAGCTGTGTCGACATGCCTCCATGCCTTATCTTTCTGTTTCTATTATCTATGGATTTTACATTTATCAGACTTACAACTTTACTAACTCCAAATAAATAAATTGCACAAATCATATTAGGTCTGGACAAAGATCAGGTGAAAAATTATTTATATTATAATATTTTTAATTAGACAATTTAGGGAACGTACCCATACTACATGACCAACTTTATGCAATTTTTAACCCCCCCGCCCCCCCCGGTGACCAAAACCTAAGCAACCCGCCGCTCATTTGTACCAAGCGTGACATTTTGAAGACCCCCCCCCCTAAACGTGTCACGTAGTATGGGTACGTTCCCTTACCTTTTATAAAGAAGGAATTTGCATATGAGAATCAGTACTTTCTCATGTATGAGGGGATATGTAGACTGAATATTTTCCTCCAGAATTGACTTAGGGCATTCAGGGTCACCTTTCACCAATGTATGGCACCTGATATAAAAAAATAGATATTTTACAAAATTACATAAAATAAAACAGAATAAAATATTATAAAGAATAATAATTAATTAGGTGCCCTAAAACTATAAGCGCTATTTTGATTTTGGGCTATTGAACTGCGATTCTCGACCTGTTTCAGCTTTTGATCTAATTGTGATCAGCTGATAAATGTAAAAGAATGCCTATATCGGATGTGATGAGTCAAATATTTTTTGTGTCATTAAAAGAGTCAACAAGTTCTCACATTTTACAATGATGTTAAAATTCTTTGATAAAATCCTTATCACATCTGTGTACTGTATATATGATACTATAATATTGTAATATCATGCATCCTCAAATGTGAGACTGATGCAATTAATTTTTGGCCTTATCAGGCATTTAAGAATAATGTCCTTAGTTCAGCTCTGTAAGGTGAGAAGGATGACCACCCGTATTAAAACAATTACCCCTGTTCAACCCTTGTGGGAAATTCAATGAACAATTTTTCTCAATAAATAGAAAATTTATTGGTACAAGGAGTCATTCCTCATCCGATGGTACTCGGGAAGAGTAATACATTGTTCATTGACTATATTCCTAACACTCCTTCAAAGTTTTTATTGACTTGGATTCAGGGATCAAGACGTCAATGTGTGCCGGTGTCCTTGATAGTATTTGTGCAGGCTCCATCTGTCCCTTACAATGCATTTATTGTTGGTACTTGCCAATTGATTTGAAATTTATTGTAATTTTCATGTTCTCTATTTTATACAAGTGCTTGCAGGTTTTTAAACGATACAATGCCGCCTCATGGAGCCTCATGATGAGTTTTTATTTTGCCCTGTTTAATTCAAATTTGTCTTATTAACCTTTTTTGCATTTTGTTTTTCTGTTAAGCACTTGCATACTGCTTACTAACAACGGATGCAGGGACACTGGAGGTCTAGATTCGTTCAAAATAAATAAATGTAGCTTCGTTTAACAAAAAAAATTAGAATCTTGCAAGAGCCTTGAAGGAGTAACCATCTATTACTTATACCAGGGCGGGTAAGTGGTGGATAACCTCCAATGTCTCTTACAATGCCCATTTTGCTTAACAGTCAATCATTAGGTCAAAAGCTGAAAAGAATCGAGAGTTCTAATTTCGATCATCAGACAAGTATGACAGCTGTCCAGTTTGCTTGAAAATCGATTACAATTTGAAGAAAATTGGAAACGGGCAAGGGTTCAGCATTCAACACGGACCATTCAAATGAGGAAAATTCAAAATAACGCAGAATGTCCTTAGATTTGTCATCAAGTGTGTTAGAATGATGAGACACCGTGATTTTTTTTTAAATTTAAGGAATTTTTATTTATTCAATAATCTAATTTTCTTAATTATATGTTAACCTTACGGATTCCAATGGGAATTTTATAGGAAATTTATGACTGTTGGCATCAAGTTCATTATATAGCGAAATTGTTGGATCCTCTGAAGGTTTTTCTATAGAAAGGCATTCCTTTAACATATTCCTGATATTCTGCATCCTCAAATATTAGTAACTGAAAGAAAATATTAAATTAGAAGAGAAGAAAGAGAAAAACTCAAGAGTCCCAACTGCTCCCAACTGAAGCCAGTGAGAATTCCAAATACGAGGTTGAGATCTGCTGTCAGATTTGCGTGATTTTCTATAGCTGTTATTTGCTTTTTCTATTTTCTATGGGCCGATGTCAGATTTCAACAGTGAGCTGTCACATATTTTAGATCGTTTTAAATCAACCGGCTTGATACCCATAGAAAAAGCAAATAACAGCTATAGAAAATCATACAAATCTGACAGCAGATGTCGTCCATCAGGAGTTCTCGATCCCACAAAAGACATAGAATCGCTCGGCTGGTCTGCTCAGCAAACACGGATAAAGCCATTTCAAGCAATGTATTAATTCTGAATGGTGGTCTCTCATTAAAACTGTCACACATAATTAATAGGCACAGATTATGAAAGTTACAGTTCATTTCAACTTAATTACCACATGAAACAACTAATTACTTCAAGAGAGATGGTTACATTAAAGTTCTATTTTCATTCAAAGTAACCCAAACTAAGAACCTGCATTGTTCCTGTCCCCCGATTTAAATAGTTGTTTCTTGTGGTAATTATGTTAAAATGAATTGCAATTTACATAATCTGTGCCTGGAGTGTAGGATAGATAAATATTTACCTTCAAATGATTTGAGTTATTATTGGATCTGTGAAAATAATAAAAAGTTTACAACACATTCACCAGGTTGTAATTCGAATTGTGGTAATTGAATTTAATTTTTTATAAGAAAATAAAAATCTGTTCTGATGACTGATGGTTGGCCATTTCTGAAAGTTTTTTTTCTTTTACATAGATTTTTTTGAGCTCGTTCTAAGTAGGAATATATTGTTTTTTCAAATTCCGCGATTTTGTATTTAAAAAAATTAACATTCAAATTATAGAAAAAACTCACTTGGGGGTACAGTTTTATTTTTTAAAAATCACTAAAGGGGAGGTTAACCTGTCAAGGGCCAGGGTTTTTTGGAAAAAAATTTGGAAATTACCTTAAGAACAAGAATGGAGGAAACTATTCTGACTTTTTCCTTGGTACAGTTTCTTTATACAAAAAATTTAAAATCGCATCCAAATTATTTGAATTAATGTATTTCAAATACATTTGAATCCAAGGTTTCGCCAATGATAGATTTTTAGAAATCCTAATTTATGCGATGGTAGATTACTTACATATGCCGCGCGGCCACTCTAGGGTTAGTGTTACACAAAAATTCTCATAATAGATTAGTGGTTATTATTTTCTTACTTTTATATTAATGAAATCATTTTTGCTTAGGGGCGGGGGGAGGAGTCTGGTCCAGCCGATCCAAAAAAAAAAAACTTTTTTTGTGGCCTAAAAATCGTCCTTCACATGTGGAGAATACATACCCAAAGTTATAGCATTAAATTCGACCTTGAAATATAGTTAGGAGAGTGCGCGCCAAGCAGATAGAACGGAGATCGGCGGAGCGGCCTTGTTACAGGCGATAACTTTAAACACGTCTTTCTCAAAACTATTTTTTCACATTGGCTGGAATAGTAGCTCACCAATTTTTTAACTGATTCACTTCATTCAAAGTATATGCAGATGAACCTCGTCTTATGAAAAAATATTATTGTAGGTCGACTACTATTGCTGATGACAAATTATTACTGGTCTCGGGGAACAGCAGGAGAGAAGTTGAAAGTAAAGCTGAAGAAGGTCTGAGAGTAATCCTTGAGTGGGGTAAGAGAAACAGGCTGAATTTCGCTCCCCAAAAGACCATGGTCTCCTTATGAAGGGCTTTCTCGACAGAGGAAGAAATCCTACTATAAAAATGGGAGACTCCAACATCCGATTTGTGGAAAATGCAAGATACCTAGGCGTTATCTTGGATCGCTCTTCATCTTTCCTGGCGCATGTCAAGAGTGTATCCAGCAGGGCTCAGGCCTTGTTCATGAAACTGAGAAGAATCTCAACTGTGGAGTGGGGATTACGCTCTCCGGCACTTCGCCTACTGTATAGGGGAGCATATGTGGCACAAGTCACGTACACAGCCTTTGTATGGGAGCATCACCTAGACAACATACTGATCCACTTGGCACTTAAGTGGGGCCAGCGAACTCCCCTGCTGGCGCTCTCGGGCGCATACAGGACTGTAGCTTCGGACGCATTGCTGGTTCTGGCCGGTATTTTGCCCATTGATCTAGAAGTAAGAGAAGTGTTAACTAAGAAAAAACTAATTAGAGGAAGGTCAGCCGCCCATCTTGGAGTTGAACTAACACCAGGTGGGGCAGTACCTCTCCCTCGACTGCTGAAAGAGATGCGTGAACTCACTCTTAATGAATGGCAAAAACGTTGGGTTAGATCGAATACGGGCAGATGGACTTTCTCCTTCTTCCCGTCAGTTAAAGCCAGAATGGAAGGGGTGTTCATCAAATTGGATCATCACTTAAGGCTCTGCGACCGAGCCCGAAAAGAAGAAGATGGAGAGATACGAAATTACGAATGTTAGAGGAGAGCGCTAACATTTACGGCGACACAAAATCGATGCGAAAATTGCGAAAATGTTTAATAAAACACGACTCGTTTAAAATACAGCAAAAATCTCGCGGGCACTATCTCAAACAGCATTTAAAGAAACACTGTGAATTTTTTCATACATATAACTTGTAAAATAACTGAAACAAACGTGTTAATAATAATTTTTGGAGCATACTTTGCGATTTTTTTCTATCGAAGGAATTTTATATAATTTGCGTTTGGGCGAAGGCAAAGTCTAGATATTATCTTCAAGAATAACATATATTTTTTTAAGAGCTTTAAAACTTACCATGTTTAAGGGAAATATGTACAAATCCGGGTTGCGGGCCCTTAACACAAATACTTTCAGGATGGTGAATTCAGGGGAAGACTGCACAGCCTGACCCTGTCTCCCCATCCAAACTGTGCATGTGGTGACACAATTCAAACAGCCGAAACACATTCTGTGGCACTGTGAGATTTTGACAGACGCAAGGGACGAAATGTTGGAAGGTCTGAAAGTAACTACGAGCCAGCATGAAATGCGGATCTCGTGTCGAACAAGGAGAATCTCGAATGCCTGAGGAAATTTACAAGGATTTGGGTTGAGAGATGGCCTGAACTTGAGTCGATGATTAAATTTAACTTCATTATGTGTTTAGGATCCAGGTGTAATTGCTCCTGGCATCCACGGTCACCCTTTTACAATATTTATAGTACTACTACTGCCCGGATATTACGCACTACATTTTCTTATTTCACACTGAAACTGTTAACTCATGTATCATGTTTTGTATTAATATATATCATGTTTTCTTAGGTACCATCTTCAACAATCTCTTTAACATCTAAAATTTGTCTATTACTTGTTTTAGTACTTTGTTTTTTTTTTTCCTTTTTGTTTAACTAGATATTATCAATAACCTTACGCGTATCCTAACTATACTTGCAATTTTCTAGCACTCTTTTTCTAAATCTAAGATATATATCAACAAGTTTTTCGTGTCTGGACTATCATTCAAGGAGCCGGAACTGAACTACCATCTCATTTTTGAATTGTCCTACACCCCATCAAGGGGGTGGACTAGATCTATGTCCGTGCAACAACCGAGAAGATGACTCCCAAGGTAGCCACTGCATAACCAGCCCGCGCCTCCCCCGTCGCCATGAGCGGGCCAGAAGACCAACCGTAGCGGACCGGTGCCCTTCCGCCCTGCCTCCGGTGACCTGATGCTTTCTTTTATCCCTAGTGTCTTCAGGTCTTTCCGCCCTTAATCCCAAAACTTTCTTCGAGGGCCTCCAGGGAAGCCGGCTTAGGGGTGCGGACACCGAGTCTCGCTTGCGACTGGACTGATGGCTCCGCTTATCCTCGATGGGACTGCCGGATGACTGTAGCTCAGCTGCTTTGGTTAACCTTTTCCACGCGATCGTAACAACAGTTGATACGGCAAAAGCCATGCCTCACACGCGCCCGTATCAGCCCTTGTTACGCTAACTTCGACTGCCGATATAACAGCGCTACTATGTCACAGTATTTTTTCCCGCTCGCTAGGATATTCGTGTAACTATCACGATGCTGACATATTCAGGCATATTTCGAAAGTAAAATTTTTTTTCGTAAAAAACATCTATAATCAAGTGAATGTGTCCTCGTGCCTCGTGGTACTTGAAATATGACATATACATACCGCGTATGGGTATTGAAAAAACGGAGTAGATCAACGCGGGTAAAAAGTTAAGTCAAACAATCTCATCATAATATGTATTTTTTTTATTATTCTATTAACTTTTCTTCCTACATATTAACAAACTTTTATTTCAGCTACATCAGGTGGCGGAGATGAGACGTGATACTGTGAAATAAATAACTAACAACATGTACGCTCTCGCATACTGCCTGCCAACAATGTATGCCCGGACATTGGGGGTCTAGAGTCATTTTAAATAAAAAGTACTTTTTTATAAATAAAAAATTAGAGTCCTGACAAGTACGGTGAAGAAGGAAATCATCTGTTTCCTTAGAACGCCGTGGGAAAGTGGTGGGCAACCTCCAATGTAGGACAAAGTTATTGCAAAATTAAGGCGGATTTTTTTCATCAATTTTCATTTTGTGTCCGCCATTTTTGCAATCAACAATTTTTTTTAACTGTGGTTCATGCACATTCTACATTCAAACTATAACTTTTTAACGGACCCTTCAGTTGCGGCCGATATATCTATATAAATATACAGATATTCAAATCAAATTTTCAATATGTTTTTTCTTGTTCAGATGTACCTTTAAACTTAATAATTTTTTTTTATCTTTGAAAAAAACATGTTGAAAAAAAACTCGGCTGGACCAGACTCCCCCTAATATTTTTTAGAAAAAACCTTTTCATTCTTCGTATTTACTATAAAATACAACAATTTACATTCTGGGCGATGGAAAATACTGCATTTAAAATTTCGGTAAATATCGGTTCGGACTGGCCACGCTTATTACGAATAATTTTTAGAAAAAAACTTTAGATTCGCCTAAATTACTATAAAAGGAAACTTTTTGGCTTTGGGGCGGCGGAAAATAATGCATTTTAATTTTCAATTGCATAAAACCAAAATTCACTTCGCGAACCGACCCAGCGAAAATCCGCGGCCGTAACTGTCACTGTTATGTTGGTATCCTTGATAAATTAACAAGAGCTAATACGACTGTAGCCGACTTCGTGGGATAAGGCGCGTAATTATGAAATTTGTCTAGCGGGCTTGTTTGTGTAACATGGTTTGTGATACAAAAGAATGTGCCCCTTTATAACGCCTACACGCGTCAACGCAAGAAAAACATCCCAGTTTTCAAGTGGTTTAGCGGCTACCCTAGGTTTGTGTAACATGGTTTGTGATTTGCGGTATTTCATGTAGGTATCCCACGAAGTCGGCTACAGTCCATAACAGTGACAGCTACCAGCTACGGCCGCGGATTTTCGCTGGGTCGGTTCGCGAAGTGAATTTTGGTTTTATGCAATTGAAAATTAAAATGCATTATTGGGAGGAATGCAGAATACGCCAATGTCAGGGAATTTAATAAAAATGCACTTTCTAGATGAGAAAAGTGTGTAGAAACTCATTAAAAAAAGAATTAATGTGCGGAAAGCAAAATTGAGGGAGATACAGCCGATCAAAGTTTTATAAAATTTCACTTCGCGAACCGATACTATGACAGCCCGCCCGCCATCTTTTGTCACTGTTAGGTTGGTATCCCGGACCTGTACAAACAAGAGCCTAGATACGATTGTCGCCGGATCTGCCCCCCCCCCCCCCCCCCCCATAACCTAACCTAACCTAACCTAACCGAACCTAACCTAACCTTTCTAGCGGGCTGGTGTATGTTAACCCAGCGCCGGATCTGCCCGCCCCCCCCCCCGATAACCTAACCTAACCTAACCTAACCTAACCGAACCCAACCTAACCTTTCTAGCGGGCTTGTGTATGTTAACCCAGCGCCGGATCTGCCCCCCCCCCCCCATAACCTAACCTAACCTAACCGAACCTAACCTAACCTTTCTAGCGGGCTTGTGTATGTTATCTTTACATTAAAAAACAGCCTACGTTTTTAAATGGTTTGTCTGGCGGGATTCTCCATTCCAGTGCCTATTTACATTATATTATTAATTCTGTTTTTCATAATTACGCGCCTTATAATTTACCCCACGAAGTCGGCTACAATCGTATCTAGGCTCTTGTTTGTATCAGGTCCGGGATACCAACATAACAGTGACAACGATGGCGGGCGGGCTGTCATAGTATCAGTTCGCGAAGTGAAATTTTATAAAACTTTGATCGGCTGTATCTCCCTCAATTTTGCTTTCCGCACATTAATTCTTTTTTTAATGAGTTTCTACACACTTTTCTCATCTAGAAAGTGCATTTTTATTAAATTCCCGGGTGAAATGCAGATCCGGGCACCACTTGGAAATTTAATAAAAATGCACTTTCTAGATGAGAAAAGTGTGGAAAAGTTGAATAAAAAAGAAATTAAGGCGCGCTCGGCAAAATTGAGGGAGATACAGCCGTTTAAAGAATGTATGAAATGACACTTCATGAACAGATATTGTCCGCCTGTGTCCGCCATTTGATACTAATTTGTTGGTAGGGATACCAGATACAAGAGCCTAGATACGATTGTAGGGAATAAATAATAAGGCGCGTAGGTACTGGAATGGAGACAAACCATTCAAATCCTGGGATGTTTTTTAAAATAAAGATAACATACACAATCCCGTTAGACAAACCATTTAAAAACGTAGATTGTTTTTTAAAGTAAAGATAATAGGTATTATACACAATCCTGCTAGACAAACCAGTGCCTGAAGTGGCGCGGGATTCGATCGTTCTGAAGTGTGCGTGTAAACGGCGCTTTAGTATACATACGAAGGGGGCACTTTCTTTTCTATCACAAACCATGTTACACAAACCTAGCGTAGCCGCTAAACTACTTGAAAACTGGGATGTTTTTTTGCCGTGACGCGAGTAGGCGCTACGAAGGGGGCACTTTCTTTTCTATCACAAACCATGTTACACAATCCTAGCGTAACCGCTACTTGAAAACTGGGATGTTTTTTTGCCGTGACGCGAGTAGGCGCTACGAAGGGGGCACTTTCTTTTCTATCACAAACCATGTTACACAAACCTAGCGTAGCCGCTAAACTACTTGAAAACTGGGATGTTTTTTTGCCGTGACGCGAGTAGGCGCTACGAAGGGGGCACTTTCTTTTCTATCACAAACCATGTTACACAAACCTAGCGTGGCCGCTAAACTACTTGAAAACTGGGATGTTTTTTTGCCGTGACGCGAGTAGGCGCTACGAAGGGGGCACTTTCTTTTCTATCACAAACCATGTTACACAAACCTAGCGTAGCCGCTAAACTACTTGAAAACTGGGATGTTTTTCTTGCCTTGACGCGAGTGTAGGCGTTATAAAGGGGCACTTTCTTTTGAATCACAAACCATGTTACACAAACCTAGCGTAGCCGCTAGTAATTAAAAATTTTAAAATTATTATTTTTAAATTTTTCAAGTAATTTGTCGGTTTCTAGGGGTTTTTGAGTTTAGTTTAGGGATAAATATTTTTGAGAGTTGGCAACACTGATTTTCTTTTAGGTTAGTGACAAAATGGCAGGTGGACTAACAGTATTGGTTGGCGAAGTGAAATTTTTCTTAACGTAATTGAAAATTAATTACTTATTCAATTTTTTTTTTATTGCTTTCCGCACTTTTTTTCACCTTCCAGGTTAAAGTTCTCAACTTAAAACGCGGTGAAAACATGGTTTTCTGCCAAAAAAAAGTGGTGCCCGGATCTGCATTCCTCCCAAATTCCCTGACATTGGCGTATTCTGCATTTCACCCGCATTATTTTCCGCCGCCCCAAAGCCAAAAAGTTTCCTTTTATAGTAATTAAGGCGAATCTAAAGTTTTTTTCTAAAAATTATTCGTAATAAGCGTGGCCAGTCCGAACCGATAATTACCAAAATTTCAATTAGGTACCTACCTAAGTAAAATGGAAATTTGCTTTCATGGTATCGTCGTATGGCGTATGGGATGACAGCTGTCAGTTGTTTACAATAATTATTTATGTCCGTATTCTACAGGGAGTCCACATAAAATACAGGTCAATCAAAAGGTTTTTTCTAAATAAAACGTAATAAGCGAAAATTTACCCGAAAAATACTTTAGTTTTTATTACTTGTCATATTGATAAAAAAAAAATGTACTAACCTTTTAATATTTTTGCCACCTCTCTCAATTTCCAACCATGCATAAATATACAAACCGTAAACTTGCCACCCACCGTAAACTCAACCATGATATAATATTTGGCTTTGAGATATTTTATGCCTTCGATTGCACGTGACAACAAAATGAGTATTGTAGTATCATAAAAAGTAATTAAATCATTATAAAACTACTATTACTAGTTCAATTAAATAATTAACAATAACATTCAAACTAAATGGTACCTATGTGAAATAGGGTATAATTGGGTATAATATTAATAATTCGTCAGATAAAAGTTTACCGCCACCCAAACGTCAAAATAATGTTTACATCAGTTCAAGATAATATTACCGATATAAGATAGATGATTTTCAAAAGTTATTTATTGACCGAGCGGCGAGCATAGCGAAGTCGTGGGTGGTTTGGTATATTTATGGCGAAGTCCCGTTTACTCTACCGTTTGGCACTTCGTCTGTCGGTATTTTTTTGTACGTTAAGTTTTCGGATGAGCGTCAATCCATCTATGAACTGTTATTACCAAGGTTTTAAGCGCGTTTAACAAGATTAGCTCATAGGGGCCTTTTTTTCGAAAAAAAAACTCGTCGGGCTGCTTTCGAAGTTTCGAACCCCTGACGTAGCTTGGTTGGAACCTTAGAGTAACAATATACACGGACTTCAACCTTGACGTAATTTCTACGAACCTTGGATTCTCACCTAGAGGCCATTCATTTATTACGTAAGACGATTTAGGGGGGGAGGGGGGTCGACCATGTCTTATTTTTTCTTACAAGGGGTGGGAGGGAGTCTCGATAGTTCTTACGTAAGATCATAAAAATGCGCAAAGTTAAAATTATACTTGTACTTTTGTAAGTACAAATAAATATTTCAAAAAATTGTCATTTTGAAAAATAAACATTAAAACAAACCAAAAGTGTATGCATTTTTTCATTTAGATTCTTACGTAATAAATATTAAACAGGGAGGGAGGGGGTCGGCCTATTCTTATTTCTTATAATAGGTGGGGGGAGTCGAAAACTAGCAAAATGCGTCTTACGTAATAAATTAATGGCCCTCTACCTGTCGAAGAAAGTCTGAAAAAATAATGATTATAAAGATAGTTTCGTTTCTTTGGATAAATTCCTCATTTGAAATTTTTAAAAAGGTAGATATTTAAGGGCCTACTTTCAAATCTTTACATTTCAGAGGAAAATTTTTTCGAGGTCCAAGGTTCGTTGAAAATTTAAATACATTTTCTACGAGCCTTGCGCGAGGTCTAGAAACAGTTCACAAAAGTACTGGTGTACCTATTTCAATTTAACATTATTATTTTTAATTGTGGGTAATTAACTTAACATTATTATTTTAAGTGTTTGTAAAACTCCGGCGTTCAATAAATAAAAAACGAAATCAGTAATTTTTCCTAAATCCAGGATAATTTCGTTAGATATAAATTAAAAAAAATATATCCCATCAATTGACTTGAGTTGTGTGTAACTCAAGTAAACCTTATTTGTAAATTTTGACCAAAGGATTGGGGTGATTTTTTTCATTTTTGGAACATGGCAACATTAGCAACTGCACTGGGACCAGGCTTGCCAATTTGCGATTCTCCAAATTGCGCGGAATCTTTAAGATTTTTAAAGAATTGGGTATTTTGCGGGGAGAACCTTTTTGAAAATGCGGGGATTCTGGGCATTTCTTGATTATCCAACCACATTGAAAATATATACATTAGCGCCGTTTACACGCACACTTCGGAGCGACCGAGTCCCGCGCCACTTCAGGCCGCCGCGCAGAAAAGTAAAGACCGATAGGTTTACAGTTCAGTTCACTGTGAGACTTTTCTGCGCGGCGGCCTGAAGTGGCGCGGGACTCGGTCGCTCCGAAGTGTGCGTGTAAACGGCGCTATTCGGTGGAAGATTTCATAGTTTATTTTATAGCAGCACTGTAGCATTTATTTTTTAATGATAATAGTGGGGGGATTCCTGAAGTTCGGGAGCCCAACTCCAAAATGATGCATTGGAATCCGCAACTACTCCTAGTCGGGAATGTCGGGATTGGTATATTTATGTCCTAGTCTCTGTCTACTAAACAGTGCTCGTGTTACCATTTTCCAACGCTTCCGTTGAGAGTGATTACAAAACAGAAATCGCCCGTGTACGGATACAGATACTGCGGTAGCATTGAAATCTACTCTATCAGGATCAAGAAAGCAGAAGGAAGTTTGAAGTTAAATCCTTCAAACAAAATTTAACCAAAAAAATGGCATTAAGTATGTTGTTAATAAAGCCTTTTGATAATGTAAATTGCGAACTAAACATAACTTCTTGATATAAATGAATGGGCTCAATATCAATTAAGTATCGAAATAATATATTTTTAAAATTGGTTAAAATTGTGTTCTAAAAAAGATAAAATACAATTTGGTCTTTTTTTTTCTTCAGCTAACTTTTTTAGGTCTCGTATAATTATTATTCATTATTTTTTTATATATTTTTAGGGGTATTTTCATTGACTCCAGATACTAATATCTACAGCCTGTACGTCTGACGAATATCTACAGCTCATATGTTGAACTAATATCTACGAACTTCAGAGTGTTGATTAATATCTACAGAGCGTAGGTTGAACTAATATCTACAGAGCGTAGGTTGGACTAATCAGCTAAATGTGTCTAATAGTCCGATATTACGAATTTTTACATACACACTTACATAAATTAAGTTTTTTAAACTGCATACGCAATATTACATTATTCCAATATGCTACACATAATTGCAAATCCAACCTCTGCCAGTGCTGTAGATATTCGTCAACACTTTGATTCTCATAGATATTAGTCAACAGTTTGTGCTGTAGATATTCGTCAACACTTTGGTTTTCATAGATATTAGTTCGATTTTTTCAGTTTTTGGAATTCCTGTAGATATTAGTAGACGCCTCCTTTTCATTTAGGGGTTTTTAATTTATGTATTAGGGAAAAATATTTTTGAGAGTTGGTAACACTGAAATAAACTAATAAACCGGGACATCCTCCACACAGGGTTGCAAATTTGCGGGTAATTCCCCGAATAGCGGTGAATTTTTAAGATTTTTCAAGAAATGGGTATTTTGCGGAGAACACCGTTTTGCGGGGAATCCAAACTTTTTGAAAAATATGTTTATTCGGTGGAAGATTTCGTAGTTTATTTTATGGCAGCATTGTAACATTTATTTCTAAACAATAATAGTCAGGGGATTTCTGAAGTTCGGGACCCTAACTCGGAGACACATGAATTTGCTAGTCATAGAACTTCTACGATAGAAGTATCCCGCTATTCTTGATTTCTCCCAACATGGTCTGAATGTAAATGACTATGCTGAAAGTCACTGGGCTAAGGTGCTTGGCCTAAAAAACAATACAGGACAAGGGCGGATTTAGGGGGGGGGGGGGGGTATTATACCCAGACGGTATTTTTGTGTACTGTGGAGATTCCATCACAGTACATACTTAGAAGCTAAAACTGTCTTTATTAAACATTTAATTTTTCGATTGTTTTGAAACTTTCATAAACCTTCCTATACATACTTGAACTTGTAGAAATAAACTTGAAGTATGATATTTCAAGTTTATTTCTAACAGTAATTGTTGATTTTTTTGCCCATCCACCCCTTGCGCCCGCCCAGAAAAAACCTAACAGTAATTGTTGACTTACTTCATAATTGAAGTAAGTCATTCGTTGCTCACTAATGTGAGCAACGAATTTCGGAAAAAGTCAGCTTTCAAGATGTTTTATTTTTTTAATTCGGAATATTTACAGCTTAATAACATTAAGTACACGCATTAAAGAAAACATCAAATTGGCAGCATTTTGAAGTGAAAAACTCCCTCTGACTACCTGTTGATTTATGTGCGGAAATAGTGTACAAAATTTCAAAAGCATCGGTCAAGTTTAAAAAGACAACAAGCCGTATCGTTGCGAGGACACACTTCTACATGGGAGCCAGTTACCTCTGGCGTGCCACAGGGGTCAATCCTGGGTCCGCTGTTGTTTATACTCTTTATTAACACTGTTACTAAATGTTTATTGCATTGTTTATTTCTTTTGTACGCCGATGACATAAAAATATTTGCCATTGTTAGGAATTTAAACGATTGTCTGCTAATCCAAAGCGACTTAGTAAGGTTCGAAGCATTTTGCAATGAAAACAAAATTTACCTTAGTTACAACAAATGTAAACAAATAAGTTTTACTAAAAATCATAACGCCATCATACAGAATTATTGTATTGGTAACTATTTACTCGAGCGCGTTTACTGTATAAGAGATCTAGGCGTACTTTTTGATTCCAAACTCCATTTCGATGCGCATATTGATAATATTGTGAATAAAGCTTACTGCATGCTAGGATTTGTCATCAGAAACAGCCGTGAATTTCGAAAACCTGAAACATATCTTCTTCTTTACTACACGCTGGTCCGTTCTCAACTTGAATACTGCACCTCCATATGGAATCCACTTTACGGTATCTATAAAGAAAACATTGTAAGTATTCAAAAGAAATTTCTGCAGTGCCTCAATTACAGAATGAGCGCACCTAAACGCGGGTACATAAATATGCTTTCGAGTTATAACGTCTCCACGCTATCTAACCGACGAACGTACCTTGATCTCATGACTCTATATAAAATCTGTAACAACGTTATTGACTGTCCCGACTTACTGAAATTAATAAACTTTAAAGTACCACCCAGAGTAACAAGGCTTAACGACTTATTCCACATTAGCCGGACGCGTACAAATGCTGGTGTCAGGGACCCAATCAGAAGAATGTGCGAATCACTTAATCAGAATCAAAAGCTCAAGGATTCTGACTTATTTTTTGATACACGCAGTACTTTTAGTAGAAAAATGAAGGCTGTTTTCCTACAAAGTTCAAAGTAAACAACTTAGACATACATTCGTTTATATATATATATATTTTTTAAATTTCTGTATAACATTGTTTATCTATATTTATATTTTTTTGTTTCAAAAATAATTTGTAAATTCTTATAAGGATATTGCGCATTTATTTCATATCTCTATTTGTAAAATAATATTCTTATGTACTTATATATTTTTTCCCCTATTTATAAGACAAAATATTTGTATATGTTTTTAACTGCTGTTTAAGTCAATTCGTGAGAAATAGTTTGGATGCAGGTGAATTCTCTAGTTGATGTTTTGTATATTCTTGCCAATTAAGCAAGGATCATACTGAGCAGACGCAACGCCACGCAACGTTCCTGTACCGTTCACACTGGCCAGACGTACGTACGCGTCGCTGTGACCACGTGACAAGGGGTCTGTGGTTGTGCGCAGGCGCGTTTGATTTGACACATTTGACATTTATTTTTTAGGTTATGTTTATGTGATTCTCTTAGCAGATGACAGCTTTGCCATATCTTGAAAGTGAATTTGAAGATGATTTGCTACGATTATTATTGTTAAATCAATATTCTCGTAAAAAGAAAAAAAGTGAGAAGTATTTGGGTCCACAACATTAACAAACAAAGACAAATGTTTGGAGAGTTCCATACTTTAGTAAAGGAACTAGAATCTGATGACGGACAATTCTTCATGTACTTCCGTATGAGTAAAGTGGTATTTGAAGAGCTTCACAGCATAATTGAATTATTGAATATGACATAAAAAAAGAAAACACACACCTTCGAAAGTCAATTGGGACCAGAAAAAGATCTAAAGTTTGATTGACATTCATTATAGGGGTATAATATTGAAAATCATGCCATAAATGGCTGAAATTTCTTCCTAAGTTGCACTGCGTATGCAGAATCTCTATAATCCTGTAATTTGATTTTATAAATAACTTCGTGCCGTCTAAAAGCTTCAATAAACTGTTCGTCATCCATTTTTTAATAATATCTGTCAAAAAAACAACCATAGATATAGCGAAACAACGTTAGATGCTCAGATAACACCAAAAAGATGTAAAATCATCTCGTAGTAGGCGTGACCATACCCCCTCCACCTTCCACATGGCCCACGCCGATCTGGCTGCGGCAGGTCCGCGTAGCGTAGGGGGCGTCGGTTTGCATTGCGTGGGGCTAGTATGTTTCTAAAGCACCCGTTTCCATAGAAAATGTGTGGATGGTAAGCAGTCCAGATATGGAAATGGTGACGTCTACCCACGTGGCGTGGCGTTGCGTGGGCTCAGTGTGGCCTTACCTTTAATATCTGTATCTGTATTTTCTCCTAAATAAATAAAAAAAAAAAAAAATAAAAAAAAGTCAAGTCAAGATTTTGAGTTGTGATGTTCACGACTTACTTCAGAAATGTTGTTTGCGAGAAAACCGATTTAAAAAAATTTATACTCTAATCGAGCATGAGGGCCGGTCGCTTGAAACGCTGTGTCTTCGTTAGTTTTGCTCCGATTTACTTGAAATTTTGGCACAATAATCAATATACTGACATGTTGTACATTCAGAATTAAAAAAAGTTTTAAAACCATACCCCCTCCGTTAAAGCCTTGTTAAAGATTTGATCAAGGTAACAAGGAGGCGTTTGGAGGCCTCTGCAACCCCCCCCCCCCCCCCCCGTTAGTCCGCCACTGGTAAAGGGGCCCTGAGACGTGCATTGCCTAGGGGCCCCGACGTCGTTAATCCGGCCCTGCTCGTGCCCCCTCCCCAGAAAAAATCCTGGATCCGCCCTTGATACAGGACGATACTTGTTCCCAAATTCGATACTTGTTCCCAACGCATCCGTTGAGAGGAAATTCAGTGTTCTTAAAAATTTGGAAACAGAAAATAGAAATCGCCTTCGTACAGATACTGTGGTAGCATTCATAGCTACTCGAGAAGGGATTGAAAAAGAAGGAGGAAACTTTTAAACAACATGTTAATAAAAAAGCATGATGCAGTAATTAATGAAAGGAGGTAATTATTTTACATCACATTGTATTGTGCTTATTTTGTTAATAATCCATTTAAAGTCTTATAATTATGTAAATTGCTTAATAATTAACTTAACTTCACTGTTTAAAATTATTGGTCTCAATATCAAAAAACAAAATAAATTTTTAAATTGGGTTAAAATTATATTGTAACACTAAAATGCTACTTTATCTTCTTTTGTTCAACTAACTCTTATTTTTGTTTCATTTAAATTACTTGTCTTTTCAGTTATTACTCAGTTATTTTTTTCTTCTAGCACTACCTGGCACACCGTATCTATGATTATATTACCATATTTATTTATTTTTCCTTTTTTCCTACTAGACAATTTATCGACACACCGAAATGAATTATTTTTTTTAAATGTCATTATTTTTCTTTCATTATTGGTTACTGGGTTGTAACCTATTTTTCAATCTTGTGTCATGGTATGTAATAATATGTTTAATCAATTTTCATAAATAAAAAATGCTATTTTCAATAGAATTTAGTTTTATTTGCGGGAAATTTAATATTTTGCTCTCCCCAATTTGGGGATTTTGAACTTTTTGCGGGTATTTTAGAACATAAGCATTGGCAACCCTGCTCCACACACACACAATGACACAATTCGCCATTATGGCATTTGTGCATTATGATTGGTTTATTTATGTGTGCATTTGTGGCCATCTGTTTTCTGTTATGATATTTTCGGACGCAAGACGCAATTCAGTGGTTTGGTTTATTTATGGATACAGCGTTGGTTTATTTATGGGATGCAGGATTCGAAATGCTGTTTGCCCCCGTCTGCGATAATAATATATCTCGGATTGCGACGCTCCTGTCCGCTTCTAGCCTGAATCCTGAAGTTGAACAACTAAAGTTTTATGTCCAACGTCCAACGGGACGAAGGGATTGGTTTATTTGCTCGGACGAACGTGTGAACCGTTGGGAACACTATTTGCGCACTAAAACTTCGTGATCTTCGCATTTAGCTTCAAGAAGTGAAATCGTGGTGGTAAGTTAGAAATTTTAATGAAATCTATTGTTTATGTTAATATTGTCGACAGGTCGCATTTTCGTAAAACTTGTATCGAAATTTAACCTCAATTCCGATAAGGGAACGTAACTGTATGTAAAAATGGTAAATATCGGTTCGGATTGGCCACGCGGGTAAATTTATACAAAGCCGGGACCAGCTCATTTTGGACAAAAATAAATAAATATATACCCCAGTAGATAGGTACTAATTAGATGTAATTAATTCCGTGAGCGGAAATTGAAAATAATGTATATTATCGTCAATTTCTTAAATTTAAAAATACGAAAATGTCATTTTTCAATGACTTCCATGTTGTTATCTTTACTTTAAAAAACAGCCTACGTTTTTAAATGGTTTGTCTGGCTACGCAGGGTTTGTCTAGCGGGCTTGTGAATATTATCTTAACTTTAAAAAACAGCCTACGTTTTTAAATGGTTTTCTGGCTACGCAGGGTTTGTCTAGCGGGCTTGTGTGACAGACAGATCGGCCGCGCCATGTCAGTTTCGAAGACGCGAAGTGAATTTTGATTTTACGCAATTGAAATTTAAAATGCATCATTTTCCGCCTCCCCCAATGCAAAAAGTTTCCGAAATACGTAATTCTAACAATTATTCAACTTCTGCAAAGTGTTTTTTCGTGAAAAAGTGCATATTACCGCTTTTGCACTTTGAAAAATGACATTTTCGTATTTTTAAATTTAAGAAATTAGCAATAATATACATTTTTTTCAATTTCCGCTCACGGAATTGATTACATCTAATTATTACCTATCTACTGGGGTAAAAAATTATTTTTTTTAGTGTAAAATGAGCTGGTCCCGGTTTTGTATAAAATTAATGGCTTTGGGGCGGCGGAAAATAATGCATTTTAATTTTCAATTGCACAAAACCAAAATTCACTTCGCGAACCGACGACGCAGCGAAAATCCGCAGCCGTAGCTGTCACTGTTATGGACATGGACCGTAGCTGACTTCGTGGGATAAAGCGCGTAATTATGAAATTTCTCTAGCGGGCTTGTTTGTGTAACATGGTTTGTGATACAAAAGAATGTGCCCCTTTATAACGCCTGCTCGCGCCAACGCAAGAAAAACATCCCAGTTTTCAAGTGGTTTAGCGGCTACGCTAGGTTTGTGCAACATGGTTTGTGATTCGTGGTATTTCATGTAGGTATCCCACGAAGTCAGCTACAGTCCGTAACAGTGACAGCTACGGCCGCGGATTTTCGCTGCGTCGGTTCGCGAAGTGAATTTTGGTTTTATGCAATTGAAAATTAAAATGCATTATTTTCCGCCGCCCCAAAGCCAAAAAGTTTCCTTTTATAGTAATTAAGGCGAATCTAAAGTTTTTTTCTAAAAATTATTCGTAATAAGCGTGGCCAGTCCGAACCGATAATTACCATAAAACTAGTTATTTTTATACTAATTTGGGAAAAATTTCGGTTTACGGAAGGTCTTCCTAGATAATTTTTTTTATTTTTTTTTATACTAATTTTGGGCCGGAAAATCCAAAACTGAAAGATTTTTTTTTCGGAAAGCAATATTAACAAAGTTACACGACTTTAAAATTTTCTATACGCACACATGAAAATCGACATATTGGAAGATGACAGTTTAAAGTCATAGATAAACTAGAAAGATGTTTTACCACACAAAATTAAATGTTACCATGCAATAATATCATCAAACATACCTTATAAATCGACCAAATCTTCTTCGTCCGTTGAATCAAATTCGTAGTCTTAAAAAGTTGTGACGTAGACCGGTCACCAATATCAATGTTCTTATATGAATCAATGTGAATAGATAACAGCAGAAAAACATACCTTAAGGTTTGTGTAACATGGTTTGTGCCCCTTTATACCGCCTGCTCGCGTCAATTTAAAAAAACAGCCTACGTTTTCAAGTAGTTTAGCGGCTACGCTAGGTTTGTGTAACATGGTTTGTGCCCCTTTATACTGCCTGCTCGCGTCAATTTAAAAAAACAGCCTACGTTTTCAAGTAGTTTAGCGGCTACGCTAGGTTTGTGTCACATGGTTTGTGCCCCTTTATACCGCCTGCTCGCGTCAATTTAAAAAAATATCCCTGTTTTCAAGTAGTTTAGCGGCTACGCCAAAAGTGAGTAAAATTTATAAAAAATAATTACTTAAGTTAGTTATTGATATGGCAACACTTAATTTTATGTGGTTTAATATCTTTGGTATGGCTATTTCTATGACTTTAAACTGTCAGAATGCTTCCTAAATGTCGATTTTCATGTGTGCGTATAGAAAATTTTAAAGTCGTGTAACTTTGTTAATATTGCTTTCCGAAAAAAAAATCTTTCGGATTCGGATTCTCCAGCCAATAGTTAGTATAAAAAAAAAAAGTTTTATTATTTAGGAAGACCTTCCGTAAACCGAAATTTAGCCCTAATTTGGGGTCGGGGAATTATGCGGCGGCAAGCAATATTAACAGAATTACACGACTTTAAAAATTTTTATACACATACAGGAAAATAGCCATTTTGGAAGTATTCTGATTCCTAGAAAATCAAACTAGTTATTTTTATACTAACTATGGGCCGTGGAATCCGAATCTGAAAGAATTAGGCGGCGGCAAGCAATATTAACTGAATTACACGACTTTAAAATTTTCTATACACACACACATGAAAATATTCCTTTCGAAAGCATTTTGACACACGTAGTACAAAGATCATAGAAAAACAAGAAATCTACTAAAACATGTGCAGGCAGTGTTACCAGCTCTCAAAAATATTTATCCCTATATCAATAAAGTAATACTTTCCCACACGATAATTCCTCACATTAACCTGATGAATTATGACTATCTCAACGGCCGTATTCTTAAACCAAAAGTATGAAAATTCGTAGTCTTAAAAATACCTAACCTAACCTAACCTAACGCTAGGTTTGTGTAACATGGTTTGTGCCCCTTTATACCGCCTGCTCGCGTCCCTAACCTAACCTAACCTAACGCTAGGTTTGTGTAACATGGTTTGTGCCCCTTTATACCGCCTGCTCGCGTCACGGCAAAAAAACATCCCTGTTTTCAAGTAGTTTAGCGGCTACGTTAGGTTTGTGTAACATGGTTTGTGCCCCTTTATACCGCCTGCTCGCGTCACGGCAAAAAAAAACATCCCTGTTTTCAAGTAGTTGTGGCGACACATCATTATTATCATCGCCATCAAAAGAACATACGAGAAACATCTAAATATTCGCGCCCATCGGCAAACCTACTTGCCTAGGTACCTTCGTACCTATACTGGCCGCGATGTACTTTCTCGCCTCCCGTGCCAGCCTGACGATAATAATATCGCCCCGCCTAGAAAGGTCTCGAGACAGCACCGTACAATATCTGTACGGCGCCGAATATTCTCGAAGTGGCTCGTATTACCTACCGCGAGGTAGTTACTCTACCGCGGCTATATAAGCAGCCGATCGCTCGCCCGCTGCAGTTCAGTCCAGTTCAGTCTCACACTTACAGTCGGCCAACATCTCAACATGTAATAAGTGCTCCTGCATGGTATCGCTACTCTCCAGGGCAGTTTCCTCGAGGTCCATCACCACGTCTCAGCTACAAGGCCCATCGTGTCTTCAGCTCCTGAGATCAGCTCCATCCCGCGACTTACAAGGCTTGCGTCACCTTCAGTCCAAGGGATCAACTCACCACTTCATGGCACCCCGAAGCCTCACTGTGCTTCGCTGCCATGGAACACGCTCCGCCTCGTCAGGACTACCTGCTGGTGGCTCAGCTCACCGAGCCACACACCGTTCATCTCCGCGTTTCAAAGCGTCGAGCAACGGCCTGGAAGATAGGTCATCTCCACCGCCATGGTGTCGAGCAACTCGCTGACCTTCACCACACCATCTCCACCTCCGTACGCCTGCAGCATCATCTACGGCACTCCGCATTACATCATGTTACCGACCATCGACCATCTGCTACGTAGCCCAATAAATGACTGACTCACCACTTCGACATGACGCCTTTCATTTATCTCCCGTCTCTACCGATACGGACCGCTCCCTCATTGGTGACCCCGACGTGATTTGAACACGCAGCACGCAACTTCCTGACAACAGTGTTACCACGACGCACCGGTAACACCGCAAAAACGAGGGAATCGGTAGAGACGCACCAGCATGGATGCACCGAGCAGCATCTACCCGGCTTTTCTGCAAACCCTGGCATCATCATCCCTCAACCGTACTCCGTACCACTGGGAAGGGGGTCTGTAGCGGCTACTTAACCCGCTCTGTGAAATTTACCGCAGCGCCACTGACCTCCACAGAATTTGCTGGAAGATAAGGCATACCTACCTTAGCGTGGTAGTAACTGGCGCATCGTAAATAAACACCGCCACCTAGGCGAAAGACCTAGAACGTCTGGCTGTACCGTTCAAGTGCCCGCAGAAAGTTCGAGCGATTTCTCACCTTTACGTGAATTCGCCGCATTACCTACCGCGAGAATTAATTACTTGCCACGGGTATATAAGCCGCGCTCGCCGGCTCGGAGTCAGTCAGTACCTCAGTATTCATTCATCGATAAAGGAACACAGAACGAGCAGTGTCGCGACTAAGTACCTGCCCGCGCGGGGCACGGGCCTCGCGCAGATAACAGTGAACATTATTCATCCAGCGTGACCCAGGAACATTCCAGCACCTTCGAGGAACCTCTCCGACTACCATCTCGACATGAGATGTCAACCAGCACCCTGCAACGAGCAGCTACCACAACCAACAGCACGGCAACGCGCCATCATCCAGCATCCTGCAACGAGCAGCAACCAGCACCTGGCAACGCGCCAGCATCCTCATCGCCTCTCAAGGTTCCTTCCTGCGTCACGTGTGTGCTCCGACCCACTGGACACACAGCCGCCATATCCCGTCAACACGACGTCGATCGACCGCCTGGACCAAGGTCTCGTCTACACCGCCATGGTGTAGGGTAATACGCCGGCTTCCTGAAGACCTGTGATCTTCACCGCCGTAATGTCCTGACCTTCATCTTCACTCACCACGCAGCAGCATCACTCCACTCCGCTCCCGCTCCGCATCGACCTCCGCTACGTAGCCACAATAAAGACTGACTCACACATCGACTGCACGCCTTTCATTTCTGTCTCCCGCTCCCTCATAGTTTAGCGGCTACGCCAGGTTTGTGTAACATGGTTTGTGCCCCTTTATACCGCCTGCTCGCGTCACGGCAAAAAAACATCACTGTTTTCAAGTAGTTTAGCGGCTACGCCAGGTTTGTGTAACATGGTTTGTGCCCCTTTATACCGCCTGCTCGCGTCACGGCAAAAAAACATCCCTGTTTTCAAGTAGTTTAGCAGCTACGCTGGGTTTATGTAACATGGTTTGTGATACAAAAGTGAGTAAAATTTATAAAAAATAAGTACTTAAAATATAAACATGTTATTTTACGTTATTGATATTACTGCTTAATGGCAACACTTAATTTTGTGTGGTAAAAACATCTATGTTATCTTGTTTTTCTATGATCTTTGTACTACGTTTGCCAAAATGCTTTCGAAAGGAATATTTTCATGTGTGTGTGTATAGAAAATTTTTAAGTCGTGTAATTCAGTTAATATTGCTTGCCGCCGCCTAATTCTTTCGGATTCGGATTCCCCGACCCATAGTTAGTATAAAAATAACTAGTTTGATTGTCTAGGAATCAAAATGCTTCCAAAATGGCTATTTTCCTGTGTGTGTATAAAAAATTTTAAAGTCGTGTAACTCAGTTAATATTGCTTGCCGCCGCCTAATTCTTTCAGATTCGGATTCCCCGACCCCAAATTAGTATAAAAATAACTAGTTTTATTTTTTAGGAATTTCTCCCAAACACCGAACTTTAGCCCAAATCGTCGCCTCACTTCTTGTGTGTTCAATAAACCATATTAGTTTTATTTCAATCTCCAATAATTAAAAATAAATTATAAAAAATGATAGTAATTAAGAATTATTTAAACTAATGAGACCTCTTTACCTTTACGGAAATAGCTTTATCTTAAACACCTATCATAATGATACGTGTTAAGATTTTCACGGCCAAAAGTATTTTCGTTATTTGTTTTTGGGTGTTATACCGTGTTGCGCTACCTCCTTCATCTGCCCTGATGATGGACACTGCAACGCTGTCCGAAACGTTGGCTAAAGAAGGAGGTAGCGCAACACGGCATAACACCCCAAAAACAAATAACGAAAAAACCTATCATAATGTTTTATTGAAATAATGAAAGAAAACCTTCTCCTGTAAAATTTCCTAGTGGCCTATTGACAAACAAGAACTAAGGCTACGATTTAAAAAAAAAATGTTTTAAATTTAATATTTGTATGTTTTTACAATAATTATACATTTTTTTACATGTGAAAACAGATTTGTAATATGAATATAATAAACGCCTTTCCTCACCATAAAGAGACGAGGCTCTTGGGTGTGGTGAGTGAATTCATGCTCAATTATGTTATCAATGTTATCATTTGAGTAAATGAATAATGATATTGCAACCTTTGCAACCTTTTCAAACGCCCTTAAGTCGCAAAAATCAACGATGTGCTTAGCCAATGGAATTTGGTACGTTAGTGGAATTCGTACGCCACTGGTCTTTTGGATGAATTTACTACTGGAATGATTCTAGGTAAAATTAAAGTACATTTTTGCGCTTTGGAGACTGGAGTTTTTGGGGTTCAGGAGACCGGGATACTGGGAAGAAGGGTAAAACTGAATCTCACTAAACACTTGAAAAGAGGTTTGAACTTGGAGACTTTGGTTTCTTGCCTCGCCTCCTTGTTTCTTGACTTGCCTCTTCTTGGCTTTGTAGTTTTTAACTGACTTCCTACCGGTTTGCCGTCTGTTTTTATAGGGTAAATCCGGGTCGGACTTTTGGGGCACAAAACATCCATATTCTTTGTAGGGTGTTTGTATTAGGTATTTTTCCTAATCGCTACTATTTGCAGTCAGATATGTTAAAATTGTGTCTAAAGCCTCGATGACACACAGCGAGTTTACAAGCTACTATCTGGGAAATTCACTATCTGTCAGTAAACTCACCCAGAGTCATCGTGTTACTTGCTAACTAGCAGCGACTAGCAGATTGTTGACAATCTACGAAAAAAAGTTGAAAGGTCGTCAACTTTACTCGCCTACACGCTTGCTCTTGATTGGTTTATTTATGTTTCCAACATGGCTTCCGATAAACAGCTGATTTCGACTGTCAAACATTTGAAGAATTAGTTCACGCAGGCGTCATTATTCTTGTTACTGGTGCTAGCAGCGGCCTCAGTTTCCTACGCTTCTGAGCGAGTGGACAGTTTTGTGTGTCATCATGATAATCTCACTCGCAGATTTACCCGCTTTTAAAACTTAGTAGATAGTAGCTTGTAACTCGCCGTGTGTCATCGAGGCTTTATAGCCATTGCCAAGACAGTCTCGATCCCCAAAACCAAAGTCTCACATCATTTTTATTGTTTTAAAAAAGAAAAGGTACAAGTTTACAAATGTGAGATATAAGGGAACGTACCCAAACTACGTGACCCATTTTTTGCAATTTTTAATCCCCCCCCCCCGGTGACCACTTGTAGTATATTCCAAGACCCCCCCCCCCTCCCCCTAAAGTTTTCACGTAGTAAATCATAAATATGGTTTTGAATCATTTCTTGCTAAAAAAAGTTGAAAAAAAAAAAATTGGCTTATATTTGTTGTTATTAATTCGGCGCTTGCTGCGTGACGGCAAGAGTGCATGCGTGCCTATAATTACAAGTGGAAAAATATTAAAAAGTTAGTGGAAAAAATATAAAAAGATTTCTAGATTGACTACGTGATAAAAACCTACGCCCCCCCAATTGTGATCAAGCGTGGTATTTTGAAGATCCCCCCCCCCTAAACAGGTCACGTAGTATGGGTACGTTCCTTGAGGTACAATATTGAGTAAATATTTTTCTTAAAGTGCAACAATCACTAGTAGACATCACTTTTTGAGTTGTTATTGTAGCATATACCCATTTATAGGTGATGATATTTAATTATTGAAAATTTAGCTAAATTTAGCTCCAAGTTTTCTGGAAGATGAATTCATTGTAAATATTTACGATTTAGAGATTTCCTTCGTTCAGCATTGACCAATAGTGGCTTGGCTGGTCGCAGAGTAAGGGTGACGTAAATAGTCAATCATTTTCTTGGTGGTGATCATTGCTGCCTGCTCCTCTGGTGAAAGTATTACGGGGTTCTTCAGATGTGTTTTCGAGTCCAATGATGCTGCTGCATGTATTTATTATCAACTAGCTGGTCCCGGCATGTGTTGCTATGCCATTTAATAAAGAAATTGTTTCTCCCTGAGTGTCCTTTCCCATTCGTCCCGTTCCCCTTCCGCCTCCCATTTTTTCTCCCGTTCCCACTCCGTCACCTCCACCTTCCCTCTCCCCACTCCACTCCCCTCCCTTCCCCTGAACCCCCCTCCCGAGTTCCCCTCCCCCATCCCAGGTCCCCCCCCTCCCAGGTTCCCCTCCCCCTTCCTGGTTCCCCTCCCCCATCTCTCCCTCACTCCCGCTTTCCATAGCAATAGCCGCTTCCTCGCGTGCCACCAATAGCAATTTTTTTATGCAAATTTCATAATGCCAGAGCTCACCGGAAGTTTTATAAAAACCTTGTCCTGACAATAACGAACACACAAAAAAAGAGTTATCCAATTTGATGCAATCGTTCGAAAGTTATGCGCTTAGCAACACATTCAGCGATTCATTTTTATATTATAGATTGCGTTTATGTTTTCAATTGATAAGTTAATTGAAGAATGTAATAGCGTTTTAGACGTTGTATGGAAGATGCGCCAAACGCACAGTGTTTCGTTAGCCAATAGCAGTACTCCCATTGTTTAGCGGGTTGCGGAGGGAATAACGTGTTGGCGGCATGGTACTGTATGGGAGCGTAAATTACTTTCTTGAAATCCCAGGGTTGTCATATGCTTTCTTCGACAGGTTCAATACATTTAGATTATCTGTAAGAGGCTGCGAAATAATACATTGTATTATACATAACACGTACAGCAACACTGGTATTTATAATACACTGATCATGACGATTGTGTAATAACTTGTATAAGAAGCCCTTGATACTAAAACCAATTCCAAAATACGATTGATGTTATTGTAAACAAAATGTCAAATATGACACGACTATAACTTCAAACAGGCCAAACTTACTGTACATTATCAAAAATATATTTTTACAGCTAACTACTTTCAAAATCGAGTAATAGTTGTTAGCGGACCTAAATGGGGGTCCCTACATTCTGCCGACAGACTAGCTCAGGTTTTTAGTCAGCAGAGCGGGAGAGGCCCTCACCACCAGGGTGGTAGGATCTGTGAGGCGTGTGTGGGTCTTTCCTGAAATAAAGCTCAAATTTCTACGGGCTGGGGGAAGGCAGTGAAACCAGTAATCAGGGTAAACAACGGTTATATTGGGTAAAACACCTGCGTAGACACAATATCACAATAATGCATACATAGTAATTCAGGGTAGCAACAACAGTTATATCTAAAATGGAGGAATCTATCTCTATAATCTCTCTGGTAGGGCTATTTATCTCCGCGGTGAATTTACTGCGCACACACGCAAATAAGGGGAGTTAAATTGGTTCAGGTACTCACAGCTGGGGGCTGAACTCTTGTAGATTCAGTGACGGGAAAGAATATAGCCATTCTTGGAGTTCCCGCAAGTCACTATGCAAAACACGCTGCATCGTGGCTTGCAGAATGTTCCGGAACTGTGCGGAACGGTTTACGGCAACACGGGCGCTCAAGCCAGGCGCTGGAGAAGAATGCGGTTGGCGGCTCGCTGTCGACGGTGGCTTGCTTGGGTTCCGCCGCCTGTAGCGCGCCGGTAAGCTAGCGGCGCGGGAGTGAAACTGTAGTTTGCGCAGTGGCGTGCTCTACAACTTGGGAGGAGGGGGGCCGAGTAATTTGCAGGGGCGTATTTGTGTATTGTAACACCTCCCCCCGCGCTCGGAAAAAAGCGACGTGGCAATGGAGCAATAGGGCAAGAACCCTCTACGTTACCCGCGGGAGTTGAAAGAGAGATTCGTTGACCAGAGAGAGAGCTGACTAACATCTTAAAACTAGGTACAATGTTTGTCAGGGTAGGGAGGGGGGTACATAAAATATGAGGAACAGGCAGTTATCACAAGGAGGGGTGAAACAACATACATATTTATGCAATTGAAAGAACAAAAACAAGGTTATGAAAATGTGAAAACAAAGACAAAATTATGAAAATGTGAAAACAAGGACAAAATTATGAAAATGTGAAAACAAGGACAAAATTATGAAAATGTGAAAACAAGGACAAAATTATGAAAATGTGAAAACAAAGACAAAATTATGAACAAAAAATGTGACTCTAGGGTTTCATTGGTCTGGAAGCTAAATTTGCGGTGCGTAGATTTGTTTGTGTTTTTGACGGGGTTCGAAGAGTTTCGAAGAATTGCGAAGAGACGTGATTTCACAGACTCTGAAGGGATTACATTATCACTGTAATCTGACCCATTTGAGATAACACTCAAGAGTACACTAGGCCTTGGAGAAAAAAACACTTGTTTTTGTCGTAGACGTCGAAGGTTACGAAGTGGAGACTGTGGTTGCAGTGCGGAGGGCTATGGTTACAAAGGTTGTTGAGGAGAAGAATCCAGGATCTGCAGACATGCCAGTACGAATCCTAATGTGCCATTATGGTGGGCACGGATCGTGTATAATGGTTATCGAAGCATAATGTAGCTCGGAATAACTTGTGAGGGTGCGCATTCAGCGAATACTGGAGAGTCAAGGTAATAATGGTTTACACATGACATGGTGTGCGTCACTGCATGACAGAGCAAGAGACGGCAAAACTGGCTTGGTAGCGAGAGCAGGAACAAAACCCAGGGGCTAGCGTGCCCAAAGGTAGTCCAGAGTGTCATTGTATATAGCGGGACAACTCGGCTCGCAATGGCGCAACAAGACAACATACATAGGGGCGGTATGGTCTGTGCTTTCAGGAACAAATATGTAGAAAATGGCGGCGGGGGACCTTGTAACCACAGCGAAGGCTGCTAGGAAGTGAAGCTCAGCTTGGCTGCCGATGGAGACATCCTTCTGGGCTTCTTTTTAAATCCGGGAGGAATTATTATTAAAGCAAAATTCTTGAAGTTTACCTGCCTAGAGACCAATGAAGAAAAGTTTGGAGAGAAACAAAGTGTGTTCAGAGAATAGCAAACGAGGTTTTAACCCGGTGACCCAGAGAGATTAAGAGAGAGAGAGATTCCTAGCTAGTGTACAATAAAATTTTTGAAAATGAATACAAAGGTATCCTTTGTTAGGATAACCTGGCTTTGCCGGGTGACAAAATACCTTGGTTGAAAAGCAACCGGCCTTCCATGGCCTATGTTAACATAAAATGGTACCATTTTTGAAGAATTTCAAAGAACAAGACACAAAGTCGTGAACGAGTCACGGCAAGGCAGCGAAACTGATTCATGGATAAAGGTTGTCGATAAGAGACAGATGATACGCCAAGTGCATAACATACGTGTCCAATATTCATGAATCTGCCTCATTGAAACCAGGATGAAGAACAGATGAAACATATGACAAGAGTGAAATAGAAGGCCCGTTATGCCTGGTTAGGTACCGATTCGAACTCCAAGTGAGGGCGAAATATGGACAACAACGGATCTTCCACTTCATGCATGATGAGAACATGAGGGAGGGAAGGGGAAAATGGATGGAGGGGAGTTGAGTGACGAAACTTGCTAGGGACTGGACTATTTTCCAATTCAAACTCTATGTGAGTATGAAACGTAATCCACCAGCATGCTTCCTGACTCTTTACATAAGAAAAAAAATGATATGAGAAGGAATACACATTACCAAAGAGACTAGTCTTTCGCATGTATTTGACGAAAGATTAGGGGTCACTTAAAACTTCTTGATTGTGAGAAAAGATAGACCCTCGCTCCAATTTCACAATCCTGGGATTTCTTTTATTCGCTTCCCAGACGACGAGTTTGGTGGATTTTGTGCCCATTCGATTAACTCCCACGGCACTATGCCCCATAGCTGACAGTGAAGCTGACAAGCTAGTCCTTTTGAGATAGTAGATATTCCTGGGCTTCTTTCCTTTAGAGAGAGAAGTGGCAAAACAGGAAGTCCACGGGCATTGTCGTTGAACAATTTGCAAAAAGGTTGTGGACTACTTTGTGTAGTGCGCACAAAAAGGGTTGATATTATTTCGTTCACACGATTCATGGTGAGTATTGTAACGTCTTCACGTTTGGTGCACAAATTATATAAGTACACAATTATAACAAGGTACAGCTCAATTACAGACAGAAGTCAAAGAGTGTTATACAATGCATCTTAAAGAAGATAGCTAGGCCGATATTATGTCGTTCACACGAATCACGGTAAGTATTATTACGTCTTCACGTCTCGTGTACAGATTATACAAGTACACAATTATAAATACAAGGCGGTTCTCATGACAAATTAATGACACACGACCAAAAAGGGCGGTTCTCATGCCAAATTTAATGACACACGACCAAAAAGGGCGGTTCTCATGCCAAATTTAATGACACACGACCAAAAGGGGCGGTTCTCATGCCAAATTTAATGACACACGACCAAAAGGGGCGGTACTCATGTCCAATTAAAGACACACGACCAAAAGGGGCGGTACTCATGTCAAAAGACACACGACCAACTCAATAACGTTTAGTTAAGAGTATAAAGTAATTATAACGAACTTCTCGTATCGTGGCGGATGTTTTAAGGATCTCTCCTATGATGGTGGATATATGCGTATCTGGTGGATATATGCATATCTCCTATCGCGTACAGGTTGTGCATAAGTACAGCAAAATAAATGATGACAACATTCGTTTTAATGTTGTTTATAAAGATTCGTTAGATTTAACTAACCCCGTAGCCCGGGGGCGTACGATAGAATGACATAAAGTGATGGCAGGGTATATTCTGCTTACACCGAGCAATAAAAGAGACAGACCTCCTGGAGTGGTTTTACATACTGTCCGAGTAACCATTTTTTAGAAAAGAAAAAAAGGTGATAATTGCATAACGATGATCGAACAAATCAATGCTGATTTACGTTAAAAATTACAATTATTTGGATTCGAGAATCAGGATGACCGTTTGGTTTTACTAACCTGTCTCGTGTTAAAGCGTGTAATACAAAACATACGTGACGCAACAGTAGAGAAGAAACAAATCAGTGGTTTCGTTGTAGCAACCAAAGACCTGGTGATTCGGTTTTACATACTTTAGTCGAACGAGCCAACGGATTTGTGTATGACTTATAAAAAGCCAACTTGTAGGTTTTTTATATTAAATACAATTTCCAAAATGGACGTGTCAATATCCAATTTTGGGGAGAGAAAAAAAATTGAGCACGGGTGAAAAGGACGCCATCAATTTTTGATTTAAGTAAAAAATTGAAAAAGACTTATAAGTACAAGAAAAAGGGTGAAGTAACCATTTCTGACTTTCGTGCTTGAGACCACTATTGGGTTTTACGTACTCAAGGTGAGCTGAAAATCAAGAGGTAAGAAAAAGGTTTTACCCTGGTAGGTAAAATACGATGAACGTGAGAATGAGGTAAAAAAATGTACAAGGGCGGCCGAAACTGAGGCCATAGACAAAACAAAACAAAAACAAAAACAAAAAAAAACGAAACAAAACAAGTGACATGACATGAACATTGCATAGTGTGGGGTTGAGAAACGCCATTCCGGGTTCATGACTCCCAGAATATCGTGACTCGAGGTGTCTCTGCTCCGAGGTGATCAGTCTCAGAACAGGTGAGAGAAAAAAAGAAAAAATATATATATATATATATATACAAAGAAACAATGCTGGCAATTTGCCGTGATGGGGACAAGAGAAATTGATACAACCGTGACATTTGGATGTACCTATTATGAATGTACATTTACAAACAAGAATAAATAAAGGACTTGCTTTATTTATGGGGGTCTGGTCGTGTAATTGACACCTTACACGCCAGTTATATGCATATTTATTTATTTACAAAACATTGTCAAGAGATCGCTCGAAGGCTGACTCGAGACCTGCCTCACGCTTGAGGACTTAAGCCACAACTCCAAAACTTGGGGTGTACTCTTGTAGGGTATGCACGCTGCGAGGGAGGTAGTTATTGCGGAAATAATTCTGTGAATTGTAGTTCCTTGTGTGAACGACGCCATTGTTTTGTTCACGATGTATTTCACACATAATAATCGTATCGGCTTCCAAGGGGTTAACAGCTGCAAACAGCGCCGTGGTACAAGCTTGCGGCCAGCGTGTGCAACCGAGAATGTCGCGCGCAAATTTTTGTTGCTATGCGCGACTTCCGAAATCCGGCAGTGGATAATCTCGCCAGGAGAGGCATTATTATCGGCCTCTATCCTCCTGGATGGCACGACCTGTGAGGTGTGTCCATTTCTTGAGTACATGTTTACGGGTTTGACAGCTCCTATAGCTTGCGGCCAATGTACTTGTTGATGGTTTACATGTTGACAGTGCATCGTGCATGATTTTGTCGATGCCTTTGTGAGTTGAAAATGTTCGTGATTAGGTATGTACGAAAACTTTGATAATCACTCTTTGTGATTCCATTTTGGTGCAGGTGATGGACGGCGTGACGGCTTAAATTCTTCCCTGGTCGATGAGTTGAGAAAGAAAAAAACAAAAGGGAACTTTTTTTTTTTTTTTTAAATTCCTGAATTTTTGCCAAGGGGGATTCTTACAAGGTTGCTTTTTTGTGTTTAAAATAAGCACTTTTTGAAAATTTGTTAAAATTCTTCAAAGTATTTCAATTCTTGCAGCATTTGGCCAGGGGTCTCCTTCTAGGGTGTATATTCTTGGTTTCACTTAGACACTTTTGAAAAAGTAGCACTTTTGTAGGAGCATTAACACTTTTGAGACGCAAAAAACACTAGGCAGAAAAGAAAAAATTGGCCATAGATTTCCCTGTAGGGTCAGCTAGTTTGGTTTTCACAAAGCACTTTTGCAAAAAAAACACTATTTGTCGAAGCACAGAACACTTGGAGCGGGGAACACAAGACCGTAAAAAAAAACAGACCGTAAAACAGACCGTCACGTGGCTTGATTTATTGAGCACTTTCATTAATTTAACTTAAATTCACAGCTCGACACTATAATGTTTGAGGTTTCGTAATTAAATACAAGAACGGATTCATTTGTAAGACGTGTATTGACACTGTTGACAAGTTCAAGGTTATACATCAAGTGACGCGCAGACCTGCCAACTATCAGCATTTGACAGCTGGTTATTATTATTACCAACATAACATCCTTTCCTCCTTCCATTTTTTTTTATTTTTATATCAAACCAAATAACAATGACAAAGAAACTTAAGAGTAATCACTATGACTAAATCGTACAGGGGGTTTCACAACTCTACCAGACCTAGTTATAATATCATTATTTCCACTAGTGCTGGGTAACGGTTCAATAACAACTTCATTTTCCTGACTTGTAAAGTCTTGCCATTTATCGGGATTCTCATAACTTGATTTTGACTTAAGACAACTTTTTTTTATTTGGTTAACATGAACCTTTTTCACCTCTCCTCCAATTAATTGAATTAGATACACCCATGAACGTAATTTCAACTTAACAGTTCCCTGAAACCATTTCATAGGACCTTTCACATGTCTTAAATAGACCAAAACATTATCATTTTCTTTAAATTCTTTCAATGCATTTTTTGTTGATTGTTTGACATTTTGTGATTGTTTACTTTTATTGACATGTCTTTCTTCTGACAAAATATGTAGTGGTGTACGTGGCTCATATGAAAATATTTTAGCCATTGGAGATACACCCGTAACAGAAGTAGGAGTGGAACGATAACTATACAGACAATCTATTAGACGTTGAGCTGGCGATAAAAATTTAGAATTTTTCGAAAACATAAATTTAATTAATATTTTTTTGAAAGTTTGAACAGACCGTTCCGCTAATCCATTTGACTCGGGATTATACGGCGGACAAAATAATAATTTTATTGACTTTTCTTTACAAAAAATAGAAAATTCTTTGCATGAAAATGGGGGACCATTATCACAAACAATAGTTTTCGGAAAAGCGAATCTGGAAAAAACTTCACTTAATTTAGATAACAAATCCGAATATTTAGTATTTTTCATGTAAAAACATTCTACCCACTTTGAATATGAGTCGCAAACTAATAAGTATTTTGAACCTTTTAAATCAAAAAAATCCAAATTGACTCTTTCCCATGGACTTTCAGCAATAGGCCAACTATGACGTACATTTTTGTTAGCATTTTGTACAGACTGACACATTTCACATCTAGAAATAACATCTTCAATATCTTGATTCATACCTAACCACCATACATATGAACGAGCAAGAATTTTTGATCTGACTATACCAGGATGACCATAATGTATTAAATTTAGGACTTTGGACTTAAGAGATTCTGGTATTACAATTCTGTCACCAAATAAAAGACATTTTCCTTTGACCAACAGTAAATTTTTAAACTTGAAATATTTTTTAATTTCTGGACTTGACAAGTTTTCAATCCAACCGATTGAAACATACTTATTGACTTTACATAATGTTTCATCTTTTTCAGAATGACTTTCAACTTCTGAGAATGGAATTAATGGTGTAGACATGTATACAAAATTACATTCCTCAATATTGAATTGTTGTTTACTTGGCAAACGTGACATTACATCTGCTTGAGGAATTTTCAATCCTTTTTTATATTCCAATTTATAATTGTACGCAGACAATATTATAGACCATCTTATAAGACGTGATGCTGCTAAAACGGGGACTTTTTTGTTTTCAGCAAATAAAGACAACAATGGAGCATGATCAGTATATATCGTAAAATGACGACCAATTAAATATTTGTGAAATTTCTTAATTCCAAAAATAATAGCAAGGGCTTCCTTGTGCAATTGGCTATAATTTATTTGAGCTGAATTTAATGTTGCAGACTCAAAAGCTATAGGAAATTCTTGATTCTTTACGACATGACTTAAGACACAACCGACACCGTATGCACTGGAATCGACTGTAAGACACAATGGTTTTGACGGATCAAATAAAACTAACATAGTTTTATCTGACAAAAGAGACTTACTATTTACAAATGCCTTTTCGCATTCATCAGACCAACACCATTTTACATTTTTTCTTAATAAATTATGAAGTGGTTCTAGCACTGTAGGACACATAGGAATAAAATTCCTATAAAAATTCAACATTGACAAATATGACTTTAGTTGAGTAACATTTTCTGGACACCCAGTAGACTTAATTTTCTCAACTTTCGACAAAGACGGACTTTTGCCCTGACCTGACAAAGTAAACCCTAAAAATTCAAAAGAATTCACAAAAAATTCACTTTTTGACACATTAATTTTTATATTAAACTCATTTAATTTTGACAAAACTTTATCCAAAGTATCAGAACACTCCTTCTCGTCTTTACCACCTATACAAATATCATCAATATATGCAGCACAGTTTTTTATGCCACACAAAACTGTATCAATTACCATTTGAAAAACGGCAGGAGCCGATGACAATCCATAAGTTAAACGATTATAGACATATAAACTATTACATGTATTAATTGTAAGTAATTCTTTACTAGAATCTGACACAGACAACTGTAAATATGCGTTTGTTAAATCTAATTTACAGAATACTTGACAACCTGAAAATTTATTAAAAATATCCTCTGGACGTGGAATAGGATATTGATCAATTCTCAATTGTGGATTGACTGTAGATTTCAAATCTGCACATAAACGTAATTTTCCATTTTGTTTAGGTACACAAACTATTGGAGAAGACCAACTACTATATTTAACTTTTGAAATAATGCCTTCGCTTTCAAGACGACTTAGCTCTTGACATACTTCAGCACGAAGTGCATAAGGAACTTCATATGCTTTGTGAAAGACAGGAGTAGCATTATTTTTTAAACTTAAATTCACAGAAAATTCTTTAATTGGTAAATCGTTATTAGTAATCGAAAAACAATTTAAATATTTTTGTGACAATTTTTTAACAATATTTGTTTTATTTTTCTCGCTGACAGACACTGAATTTACAGTATTATTATGTATATTTGACATTAAAGAACTTATGAAAGTATTTTCCCAAGATGGATCAAACACTTTTAACCAATTTCTACCCAAAATAGCATCAGACGACAGATTTTTTATAACCAATACTGGTAAATCCATTACAACATTAGAATCCACAACATTTACTTTTGCCATAAAAAATCCAAAACAAAATAAATTTTGACTATTTGCTGTGAACAAATTACCGTAGAATTGACTTAACTGACAAGTTTTGAAAAATTTTAAATACATTTTGTTACTTATTAATGTCGAAGAACTTCCTGTGTCAATCATAAAAGACATATTGATACCATTTACAATTAAATTAATTTTCGCTGTATCAGACACTGACATATTTAATACATTTACATTATTGACACATTTTACGTGATTGATGATTGATTTTGCGTTTGGACAAAATTTCGACGTATGCCCGTAAATATTACACTTGTAACATTTCCACTTTTTTGAAGGACATAACTCCGGTTGATGAGTTATAAAACACCTCTCGCATCTTCTGGACCCTTGACGTGATGGAGATGACAGTTGACTTGATGACCTTGAACTCCTTTGACCCTTGAATCCAGTCCTTTCACCCTGATGAAATCGCCTACTAGGACTATTCTGACGTGAAGGGCGATCCTTTGAGACATGACATGTTTTTTTATGTGACATTTTTGACTTGACTTCACAGATTTCCGATGTAACATTTTCTTTGTGTAAAATTTGCTCTGAGCTGTGATTTACTGTCTCAATATTTTTGACAATTACTTTTGCTTTCTCAAAAGATAACGATTCGTCTTCAGATAGTAATCTTCCGGTCATTGTATCGTCTTTTAAACCACACACCAATTTATCTCTCAGAGCTTGGTCTAGAAAAGCACCAAAATTGCATGATATTGACAGACTTTTTATATCCGTAATAAAATCATCGATTCCTTCGTTAGAATGTTGTTTCCGGTTATAAAATTTATATCTTTGCGCAATTGTACACCTTTTTTCTTCATATTTACTCTTCAGTGTTGTTACAATATCGTTGAAGGTTAAATCTTCTAGATTTTTCGGATGCACCGTTTCTTTTAAAATTTTAAATTTCTCCGCACCGATCAATATACACAAATATCCAATTTTTTCTTTCTCTGCGATATTAATAATTTTTAGATACATTTGTATGCGTTTCAAAAACATATTGAAACTTTCGCAATCTGGTTCGAAATGAGGCACTGGCAAGGTACTACTCGACATGTTGAAAAAAATGTTTTTTCCACGGCGAAATCACTGTTAATCTCTTCACACACGTTTTAACTGATAAACTGATTTTCCTCGTCGCCAATTATAATGTTTGAGGTTTCGTAATTAAATACAAGAACGGATTCATTTGTAAGACGTTTATTGACACTGTTGACAAGTTCAAGGTTATACATCAAGTGACGCGACAGACCTGCCAACTATCAGCATTTGACAGCTGGTTATTATTATTACCAACATAACAGACACCTGACGGATTCACTTTGTAGCACAAATTTACACCTTGAGACCAGACATGAACGCACTGTTTTTTCACTTGTGTAAATATGTCACATTGTACCTAAACATTTATGGGAGGGAAGAAAAATATACATAAATCAACATCTCATTATTTATAAGAAGTATTCCCGCCTGATAACTGGAAGGTATGTTTTTAGAGAGAAACGGCGTTGCTATCTTCCGCCCAAATGTTAAAGGTCGCGGCTTACGCAATTACGATCATTCTAGAATATTGTCGATGTTTCCCGCCAAACTGTCGCGTGGCTCGGGTAACCGGTAACTGTTTTTATTGCGGTTCTCGGAACGACAAATTTCTACTATAGTAATAGGAAACAATTACCCTCCGTTTGGTGTCCCGTTTTACACGTAGGAAAAAGATTAATTAAGAATGCTAAGGAAAAAAGAGGGAAAAAGAGTTGTCACACAATGTGGCGTCAGGGTTGGAACCAAAACGCAAAAAAACGAGTGCAGAATGCTGAAAGAAAAAAAAAAATTTGCCTCCACGTTGGGACGTCAGTGTTAGCGGACCTAAATGGGGGTCCCTACATTCTGCCGACAGACTAGCTCAGGTTTTTAGTCAGCAGAGCGGGAGAGGCCCTCACCACCAGGGTGGTAGGATCTGTGAGGCGTGTGTGGGTCTTTCCTGAAATAAAGCTCAAATTTCTACGGGCTGGGGGAAGGCAGTGAAACCAGTAATCAGGGTAAACAACGGTTATATTGAGTAAAACACCTGCGTAGACACAATATCACAATAATGCATACATAGTAATTCAGGGTAGCAACAACAGTTATATCTAAAATGGAGGAATCTATCTCTATAATCTCTCTGGTAGGGCTATTTATCTCCGCGGTGAATTTACTGCGAACACACGCAAATAAGGGGAGTTAAATTGGTTCAGGTACTCACAGCTGGGGGCTGAACTCTTGTAGATTCAGTGACGGGAAAGAATATAGCCATTCTTGGAGTTCCCGCAAGTCACTATGCAAAACACGCTGCATCGTGGCTTGCAGAATGTTCCGGAACTGTGCGGAACGGTTTACGGCAACACGGGCGCTCAAGCCAGGCGCTGGAGAAGAATGCGGTTGGCGGCTCGCTGTCGACGGTGGCTTGCTTGGGTTCCGCCGCCCGTAGCGCGCCGGTAAGCTAGCGGCGCGGGAGTGAAACTGTAGTTTGCGCAGTGGCGTGCTCTACAACTTGGGAGGAGGGGGGCCGAGTAATTTGCAGGGGCGTATTTGTGTATCGTAACATAGTCCTTAACACTTACATAGTCCGTATTATATTTGAAAAACATGATCATCATTTCGGTATCAACTACTACAAATTATCAGATTGTCTGCAAATATAGCCCTTTTCCGTCATCATTTTAATTGTTGAGGGCCTAAATAATGTTTCAAGTAACACAATTATTACACAACTATTATATGTCTAACTCTCTATAAACAATATGTAAATAAACCAATAACATGAAATGTTGATAACACCAATGGCCTGCATCATACATTTCAATATAACTTCAATACGCTATCACTAGGTGATCGGAGAATTATGGAGAGCAGTGACCTCAGCACTAAAAATTCAATAACACCAATATTATTTAATAAAACTTATGTATTCAGAATCAGCGTTTATTGGTCTAAAGCATAGGTTCCCAACGTAGGCGATAACGCCCCCTTGGGGGCGTTTCAGACCTTCAGGGGGGCGGTAGAAGGCAAAGAGAAAATTGGGGGGCGTTTCAGACTTTCAGGGGGGCGGTAGGAGACCCAGAGAAACCCATAGCTAGTTTACTAGCACATATTGAAGAAGTCGAAGACATGCTAAAAGAATACCAATTGCACATGGTGATAATGAGCGAAACCCGTATTACCGAAGAAATTAACCAAAATGAAACAATATTTCAGAGCTATTCGACAATTAGATGCGACTCATTTAGCAGGCATACAGGTGGAGTTATCACATTAATTCTGTAGTGTATGTGTGTGAGTGCGTAAACAATATCTCTTACAAAGTCACAACAAATGCGCTACTAGATAAAAATAATACCTGGATACCTACTGGCTATTGAAGGATTTTAAGCTGGGAACCTATGCAGCTATTTATCATTCCCCAAATGAAAATGATACAAAATTCTTAGATTTTTTTGAAGAATGGTGCCGTTAGCAAATAAATACAAGAGACTTGAAAATCATCTGTGGAGATTTTAATATTCAATACAAAAAGCACAAGATTACAAATCATCATAAATTGCCTAGGTAGGAAGCAACTTGTCAAAAATTATACAAGAATATGAAAAAACTCTAAAACATGATTGATTTGGTAATTTCAAATGACTTTTTCGCAGAAGTTAATGCTGCAAAAGAAGTCAAAATATCTGATCACGAAACAATTACTACAAATTTAGATAATAGTCCGGCCTATAATAAGCCTCAGGGAACACGAAGTATTATATATATACAGGAATAAAAAGAACTATAATAAGGATAACTAGTGTACGGCATTACAAAACAAAAAGTGGATCTGCGATAACCAAGGAAATTTAGACAGAAAAGCAGATGAACTAATTAATAGGACACCTGAAAACAGTAGTAAATGAACTAATGCCTACAACGAATATATCTTATCTTATATATAAAAATGAATCGCTAAATGTGTTGCTAAGCGAAAATCTCGAGAGCAGCTGAACCGATTTCGCAAATTCTTTTTTTAGAATATTCCTTGAAGTACGAGGATGGTTCTTACGGAGAGAAAAATTAAGAAAATTGCGCAGAAAATTGGATAATTTCAGAAAACCTAACGACTATCGCACGTTTGACAGTTCGCGTGTTTGAGAATGACATTTTAAATCAGGATTCTATTTTTGAAAATCTTTAAGTTGAAAAATTTATATAAAGTAGGTACTCCTCTAATAGTTTGAATCGAATCAAGAATTTAAGATATTTTAAATAGGTACCTATGTTAGGTACCAAATTTAATATAAATGAAAAATGGAAATTTTAATAAAAATTGTAAAAGGTGGCACGCGGGCTGTTTAAAAACTGAATGTACTGGGATTGAATATATGGAACGCGGGAGGAGGATTGGCGGGACGAGGGAGCGGTAAAGGGAAGAGGGAAGGCGGGGAAGGTGGAAGGGGAAGGCGAGAGGGGGGAGGGGAACCTGGGAGGGGGAGGGGAACCTGGGAGGGGGAAGGGACCCTGGGAGGGGGGAGGAGAACTCGGGAGAAGGGTTTGCGGGACGGGGGAAGGGGGGGGGGAGTGGAGTGGGGAGAGGGAAGGTGGAGGTGACAGAGTGGGAACGCGAGAGGGGAAGGGACGCAGGAGAAGAAGGGGAGGCGGAAGGAGAACGGGGCGAATGGGAAAGGACACTAAGGACAACAGGAGAAACAATTTCTTTATTAAATTGCATAGCAACGCATGCCGGGACCAGCTAGTATGAATATATAAAATGAATTCCTGTTTCCCTTGGTCACGCCTTCATTTTACTTTTTTTTAAAGTTTCCTAATACTTTGTAGAAGGTTCTTACGGAAAGAAAATTTAAGAAAATTGCGCAGAAAATTGGATAATTTCAGAAAACTTAACGACTATTTTATCTTCACACGTTTGACAGTTCGCGCGTTTGGCGAAATTGGATTCTGTTTTTGAACTTTTTAAAAAAAAAAAAGAACTATCTATGGATTATTTAAATGACAGATATTTTAAATAGATACCTACGTTAGGTACCAAATTTGATTGATTGTTCTTATAATATATAAAAATGAATATTTGTATTGAATGAAAAGCGAAAATTTTAATAAAAAAATTGTAATAAGAGGCACGCGAAATGTTTGAAAACTGAATGTACTGAGACTGTTATATGGAACACAGTAGGGGGATTGGCGTGACGGGGAAGTGGAAGAGGGGAGGGGGTAGGCGGGGAAGGTGGAAAGGGAACGCGGGAGGGGAAGGAAATGCGGGAGGGGAACAGGGAAACAATTTATTTCTTTAAAAATGGTATAAAAACGCATGCCAGCTAGTAGTATATTAAAAGATACAAATAAATAGTATACCTACGAAATCCCTACCCTACCTAAAAATTCAAAGGGATACAGCTTATAAAACCTGTAAAATACAATTTCCAGAAGAAAGGTGGGAAACCTATAAGAAACTTAGAAACATGTATAGGTACAGAAATAAAACATACCAAAAATTCGTATTCTAGGCTAAAAATTATTACCTCTCAAAGAGATTCAAGAAAAATGTGGGCTACACTTAAAGAAATTATAAGTGGCAAACAGAGGGAAAACATTAAGGAAGTTCGGTTCCCGATGGAGTTGAAGATGATAAAACTAAAATAGCCAAATTTAATACTAAGTGTCGAAAACAAAATAAGAGTATTTCATTAATCACCGATACTTCTTCTCAATCATCGGAAAGAAGAGAGAATAATAATATTTTCAGGTAACAGTGAGTATATGAAAAAATTTAATACGATGACGCAAAAATCATGACGTCTGGAATAATTAAATTTAAGTAGTTGCATAATTAAATTTAAGTAGTTGCACTAATAAATTAATCTGTGTTAAAGGGAATTTTTCCGCAGTCGTGGAAAACTTCCGCAATAACACTAGTGCCCAAAATAATAAATGCTAAAAATTTCGAAGACCTCAGAAAAATAAATCTCTTGTTCCTTGCGCTATTGGGGTCGGCTCTTCTCGTTATCAGGTTGTAATTTCTCCTGTTCTGGGTATCGCCTTCATCCAGGTCGTTTTTCTGAAGAATTTTGGCGCATTGAGTCATCCAGGAGTACCTCAGAAAAATAAATGGATAACCTAAATATGAACAAATACTAGAATCGATAGTTAAAGAACAGATGAGAAAATTTATTGAAAAAAATAACATACTTGTAAAACAGCAGGGTTTAGAAACAAATATTCATAATGGAAAACCAGAATGGATCAGAAGAAAATCACAATAGTAGTGATCATGGATTTTAGACGTATTTTTGAAACGGTGGACAGAGAAATAGTAATAATAAAATTAAAAATAGAAAACAAAGAAACAAAATTGGAGATGCTATATCTGAAGAACAACAAGTAAACCTCGGAGTTCCCCAAGGATCTGTGTTGGGACCGCTCCTATTTATTAAGTATATATATTAATGATATGGTGAAGTGCCTGTCAAACTTTTGCTGATGACACACTTTTATATATTATACCAAATAATATCGAAGATGCATTGTAAAAAAAAAGCTTTTTTTAAAGAATACCTCTATATTATATATTAAAGTTTTTTTTTTCTTGGAATAAACTGAAAATAAATGTAACTAAAAGTAAATTCATGGTATTAGAGAAGAAACTCAACGAAATTACTAGCCTAAATATAGAAAATCAAAATATTGAAGAAGTAGAAGAAATTACATACTCAGGAATCATAATCTATAACACATTAAAACTAAACACTAACTTTGAAATTTTAAATTAAAAATTTGTAGAAAAGGTTAAAAAGAAAAAGAAAAGTAGGATAAAGGGAGAGTTAGACGTCGAAACACGGAAATTGGTCTACAATACCACTGTAGCGTGTCACGTGAATTACTGCACAAGTGTAATCTTTCTGAGCAATAAAACCAAAGTAAAAAAAAATCAGAACGGTTCCATGCCAACTCAGAATTAAACCATCTGAGAAAGGTCATTAAAAGCTTTGAAAAAATAATTTTAAAATTGCCGGTAACCTTAACCTATTAACTTAACCAATATTTTTTATCATCACTCTTTAATGACCTTTATGAGGTGCCTCTGAGTTGGTTTCATTCTGAGTTGGCCGGTCACCAAATAAAATATACAATAAAAAAATTAAAAAAAACGCATCTTGCCCTATCCTATCTTCTCCCCCCCCCCCCCGCTCCCGTTGTGGTAAATATAATCGTGACGACAATTGCTGTTTCAGATTTACGAGTTGGGGGGCGCTAGAAAAAAAAATATTCTCAAAGTGGGCGGTGGGCAAAAAAAGGTTGGGAACCTATGGTCTAAAGTCTATGGGCTTGTGCGCACTAGCGGCCAACTGCGTTTTTATTTTAATATGCAATCGCCATATCTGTACGCACTAGGCGGTTGGGGTTTAGTTCGCTGCTAGCCGCTGTTGAGTTGTCCCACTAGCCATTTTGACACAGAAAAATTTATCGTTGAAATTTAAAAACGCTAAGCTATGTGGAATTGTGAAGGAGCAGCATATAAGAACAATGGGAAGAGTTAATGGATATTTTTGGAAACAAAGATATGTCGATAATACAAAAAAAAATCTTGGCGTGCATTAATTTTAATTTGGGAGGTGGGTAGGGGTACCGCCGCACCGGGAACCATTTATTGGATAACCAACACCTGATCCATAGATTAACCCAATTGATTCGTTACATTTGATGACTTAGCAGATGTGCCAGGGTTCACGGGTCCGGGTCTTGGCGGCGGGTGTGTCTGCCCACCAGCTGCGTGGCAGGCCGGATCGGTGAATAGTTGAGGTATACCTTGTAACCTCTCAAGCAGTACTCTTTTGGAACACCGCCTTGCACTGCACTGGGAGGGATGGATTCATACGTTCGTCACTCCTAGACCCAATGACCCCCATATTCCTACCCACCCCTTGCAGGTACCTTATCCTTCACTTCCTCTCCTTACAATAAATTATAATTATAATGTGTATAATTATAATTTATTGTATTATTAAAACCATGAAAAAGTGAGCGTTGCTCGCGAAACATGTCGGTTTTTATAAACAATAAAAGTTGTAAAAACTAAGTATTTTAGTAATTTGAATGCAGTAAATACTGTTGTGTGCTACTTTTTTATGTTGAATCTATATTAGAATTAAAATTAAAACATTACTACAATTAAATATTATTATTTTATCTTACCTTAGTGTTATCACTAATTTTTCTTCACGAAATCACGAAACCGTGTATCTTGTCCTTTCAGCAATTCTTCAAATGACGCAACACTCATTCTAACATAACCAAAAATTTATCTTCATGCTTCTTCAGTTCTTGAAAACAAATTGCGAACTGGCCAGATTCGTAACGTGTTTGCAGTAAAGGATGAATCCAATATTTTCTATTTTTTTGTCTTGCGTCGCTGTCATAGATGGTACAAATAAATAACACTAGCGACCTCGACGGCGTCCATTTTATTACTGACAATACAACGCAGTTTTATGCCTACTGCGGTTAAACCGCGTGAAGCGGTTCGTTAGTTGGCGGCTAGCCACGCGGTTGACCGCCTACGCGGCTGGCCGCTAGTGCGTACATAGCCTATATCAGGGGTTTCCAATCTTTTTCAGCCAGCGGCCCACTTACAATTTTAGTATTTTGTCACGGCGCCCTACTTTAGTAAGCTATATGGAATATACATAGTGACTATATAATACATTATAGTTGAAAGAAATAGGTACCTACAATAATAGTAGTTGGGTAGATAGGCACAAAAATTAATACATCCACATTATGAAATTGAGTTTTATTATAATTATAAGAATTCAGAATTGGAACAGAGAACAACAAAAAAGACTTAAGAAAAAAATAAAATACGATAGTTACTCAGTCAAATCAATGTGACGGGTGAGCTTGATGATTTCCGCACAGTTTTTAAAAGCGGGGATTAAGACTTTAGACTGCTACTCTCATTTCTTGCTCCACATTGATCTTTGAGCATTTTGTTCTTGATTACAGCGACAGCTGAAAATCCAGCTTCACATATATATGCCGTGGCAAACGAATGAAAAATTTTAAAGCTTTGGAAGTTAAATTTGCATATTCATTTTGAATCGATATCCAAAACTCGACCAAATCGGAACTGGTGAATCTAGTTTTGAGGTTGTTGTCGCAAGAGACTCTCTTGCTCTTGTGTTGTGAATCCTGGCGGAGCTTGTGCACGGAAAGCGTCTTGGATCCACGCAAATTATTGGACATCATCATCTGCAAAGTACTTCGAAAACCATTCGTTGAGCTTCGATAGGTGTTCCGTGAAAAGGGCCATCAGGTCTTGTCATACAACCAGTTTATTAGATGACGCATATTTATACAATTAAGTAAACGGACATTGCGAGCAAGCAGTCGTGGGATGGGTAGGGTATCAACGGTTTTCAAGCACGTAGGTACTTTTCGGCGAGTGAGCGACGGCGACGAGTATGTACCTATGTTCTTTAAAGATGCGCGAATATTTCTGGTTTCGAATAATGATAAGGATTGACTCACGGCGCCCCTCTTTACTTTCTACGGCGCACACTTTGGGAACCCCTGGCCTATATGAACATATTTTTTTAAAGTCATAATATTTTTACTGGAATTCATTATTGTGAATTTGGCAGGCAGCTGTTTTTTTTTTTTGCAACAAAAGAATTGTCTATGGATTTTTAAATTATAGATATTTTAAATAGGTACCTATTAAATATTTTAAATAGGTTAAATAGGTACCTAGGTACCAAATTAGATTGATTGTTCTTATAATATACAAAAATGAATACATGAAAAATGAAAATTTTAATAAAAATATTGTAATAGGTGGCACACGAGCTTGTTGAAAACTGAATGTATTGGGACTGAATATATGGAACGCGGGAGGGGGGTTGGGACGGGGAGCGGTAGAGGGTAGGCGGGGAAGGTGGAAGGGTAACGCGGAGGGGAAGGGGAATGCGGAACGCACAGGAAAGGACATGCAAGGAGAAACAATTTATTTCTTTGAATATGGTATTGCAATGCATGCCGGGAACCAGGCAGTAATACATAGTATTTATTACCTCTTGAATTTTTTTTATACATAATATTACTGTAGATGCTAATTGGTGGTAGAAACAAATGCAATGTTTTTCTTTTCATAAATAAATGTTTCTTGTGTTGTTTGTTCCCTATACGTTTGTATACCATTTTTTCAATGAATCTGGTGATTTTTGTGCCCAAGCCCGCGGTGGTTTCTATATAATGTTGAGCTCTAGCATTATGAAATTATTTCCTAACCATTCACCCAATTGTGATGAAACTTTGGGGAATTGTTGTGCCTGTGAAGGTTTCTATACATAACAGTGATCTCTGGCATTATGAAATTTATATATATGCATTTTTCAATAGATGGCGCGTGATCAGTTTCAAAAGTATGTGTATTTCTTATAGTTTGTAGGCAGGGAGGGGGAGCCAATACTCTGATTTGTCTGTTCTGAGAATATGAATTTTTCATCTAATGAAAGTTTACCTTGAATATTTTTTTCATTAACCCTTAGCAGAATTGTGGTATCCCATATATAACACATACAAAATAATTCTAACCTAGTGTAGCAGTGAGCTTTTTAAAATAACACATATGCATACATATATTGAAGTGACTAATGCGCCAAATATTTGCCTTTGTCAAAAACTTCATAAAAAATTTGAATAAAATCTTATAGACTGACATTTGTGTCGTTCATAAAGTTCAAAATTTTAAAGGTAAAAAAAAATCTAAAATTCCACTAAGGTTTAACCTGTTGTTTGCCAGGGTAGGCCAGCAAAAAGCACCACCAATTACGACGCGGCATCCATGACACCCAATGACATTTCGTGTCCAGCGATTCTTGACACTGTCCTTGACAAATTTTGTACATAGAAGGGTCAAAATCGTAGATGAAGGAATTTTTCCCGCGCATGCGCAAGAACTGCGCACATTCCCGCGCTCCGGTAAATTATTAATATAAATTATTTGGAGTGACCAGGCGCATTGCGGTTTTCTCTATGGTAAAGGGCGATAATAGAGCAAGCGATTCTGACCGTGTTCTTCATACACTTTCTTTATACATAAGGGTCAAAATCGCGTGTAAAATCTCAAACACACCGGTGCACAAACGGCAAATGTCGGGTTAATATATCGATTTATACCAAAGATATTTAAATATAAGAAATGTGCTATCGGCAGTTTTTATTGGGTGGGACTGTGTTTCCTGGCGTTGCCGATATTGTTAACCAATGCTACTGCACACCTTAAAAAAATCAACTAAATGAACAAATTCTTTCTGTATTCAAACTATATTATTAACCAATACTACTACATAATAATTATATCTGGTACTGTGAAAATTTTCATGTTCTTTGTAAAATAATAATATGATTGTAATTAACTGACCATCACACCATTTGTCTGCAGAGGTAGGCAGAGAGGGTAGACTACCAAACCACCACCTTGGCATACACTCATTGCTTTATTGCATATTCATACAATGTACTCTATATTGTGATTCTTAGCAAAACCCTACTGAAGTTCCCACACATTTATCTTGGACATCCCCGACTTCTTCTACCATTCCCTTTAACTTCCTGTTGTTAATAATGTTATTAATGGTTTTTGTTTTAGATCTCGGAAAATTCCCGTTAAGCTTCCCGTGCAAGAAGAAAATTTAAAATGGTTTCTGTAAGTACATGCATATTTAATTTACTTCAATTTTTTTAATATCATTTGAGTTTTTTAACTGTCCAGGGCCAGCGCGACTATGGCATCCCCAATTTTATGTTGTGATGCTAAGAGGAACGAAATAGGGTAAAGGAAGGTGGGAGGGGGGGGGGGGGGGAAGTACCTGACTGTCCAGATCAGGGGTGCTAGCATGGTCGATCGATATAGATTTTGTCGAAAATATCGGTAACTTGCCATCGCTCCCGAGCACGACTGCAGACCTCTAACGAACAAAAAATAGTTCATAATGACTAGGGGTTACAAATATATTTGACGTAAACTATTATTTATTCATTAGCGGCCTGCAGTCGTGCTCGGGAGCGATCGCAAGTTACCGACATTTTCGATAAAACCTATATCGATCGACCATGCTATTGCCATTTCAAGCAAAAAAAAGCTTCTGAATGGTGGTCTTTCACCAGGATAATACCCAGGGAATCTACCATTCTGGATTGAACCGCTAATATGCTGGATATTTTATAGTAATTTAAGGTGGATTAATAACCTTTGGATTCGTAAAGAATCTTAATCTCTTGGCCACGGAGATGGTCATTGCAACAACTAATTTCTCTGTAGGAGTAGATTCAGGGATAGAATGTAACACATCTAGGTTCTGGTACATATTCTTGCATCTTGTCACCATTTACCACTGTGCTCATCTTTGCTGAGCTGTTTTGCTTTATTTATTTTCTAGATTTGAAGATGGATCATCATCAGAAAGGAGTTACCATCTGAGAAGCTCGAGCTTGATTGGGTGCAGTTTCATCTGCCTGTATTGATCGCTGCAATGATTGCCAACTTCCTACTAGAATGTAAATGGATTTAAAGATGAATCATTGCCAAACAAAGGAGTTAACATCTGAGAAGCACGAGCTTGATAGGATGCAGTTACATCCGCCTGTGTTGATCGCTGCGATGACTGCCAACTTCCGATTAGAATGTAAATGGATTTAACGATATATCATTGCCAAACAAAGGAGTTACCATCTGAGAAGCACGAGATTGATTGGGAGTAGTTTAATCTGCCTGTGTTGATCGCTGCGATGATTGCCAACTTCCGATTAGAATGTAAATGGATTAAACGATAAATCATTGCCAAACAAAGGAGTTACCATCTGAGAAGCATGAGCTTGATTGGGAGTAGTTTAATCTGCCTGTGTTGATCGCTGCGATCACTGCCAACTTCCGATTAGAATGTAAATGGATTTAAAGATGAATCATTGCCAAACAAAGGAGTTACCATCTGAGAAGCACGAGCTTGATTGGGAGTAGTTTCATCTGCCTGTGTTGATCGCTGTGATCATTGCCAACTTCCGACTAGAAGATAAATGGATTTAAAGACAAATCATTGCCAAAGGAGTTACCATCTGAGAAGCACGAGCTTGATTGGGTGCAGTTTCATCCGCCTGTGTTGATCGCTGCGATCACTGCCAACTTCCGATTAGAATGTAAATGGATTTAAAGATGAATCATTGCCAAAGGAGTTACCATCTGAGAAGCACGAGCTTAATTGGGTGCAGTTTTATCCGCCTGTGTTAATCGCTGTGATTATCACCAACTTGATTATAAATGGATTTAAAGGTGTGTTGCCAAACAGGAATTAACATCTGAGAAGCATGAGCTTGGTTGGGTGCAGTTTGATCTGCCTATGTTGGATCACTGCAATGATTGCCAAATTCCGACTAGAAGATGAATAGATTTGAAAATGAATCATTACGAAACAAAGGACTTACCTTCTGAGAAGAACGAGCTTGATTGGATGGAGTTTTATTCGCCCATGCTTTGGTTTTGATGGCTGCGATAATAGCCAACTTCCGACTAGAAGATCAATATATTTGAAGATAAGTACCTTCTGAGAAGATTGAGCTTGATTGCTTGCAGTTTCATTCGCCCATGCTATGGTTTTGATGTCTGCAATGATAGCCAACATCTGACTAGAAGATGAATATATATAAAAATGAATAATAGTCAAACAAAGGAGTAACTTTCTAACAAGCACAAGCTTGGTTGGGTGCAGTTTCATTCGCCTCTGCTATGTTTTGATAGCTGCGATGATAGTGAACTTCCAATGAACAGATTTAAATATGAATCTTTTCCAAACAAAGGAGTTACTTTCTGACAAGAACGAGCTTGATTGAGTGCAGCTTTATTCGCCTGTTCTATGGTTATGGTGTTGATGGTTGCAATGAAAACTAACTTCTGACTGGAAGATGAAACTGGACAAGTTCCTGATTTCACAGACCAGATGCTGCTTTGGGAGCTCAGATGAAAGATGTTGCTGTAAGTACTTTATCTACTGATACTTGTATCGTAATTAATTATACTGGTGTTAAGGAACATACCTGATAAACTTTAATCATAGATACATTTTGTAGTAAAACCTTTAGATTGCATTTTGGTTTCCAGTGACTTTTTTTTTTAATTTTCATTATCAAATGAAATGGAGTTCTTCAAGATTATTTAACAAAAAGTAAAGGGAGGGGAGGGGGGCGCTGGATAATTTTACTGTGGTAAAGGGGGCGTTTTTTTCAATACGGTTATGAAACACTGATATATATATATAGTTAATGATTGTTTCATTTCAGCCCCTGGATTGAAGCGGGCTGTCACTGTCTACACATGTCAGAGGAAAGCAGATAGCACTTCAAGCCAACGGAATCATTGCGGGAAGTAGCAGACTGGTAAGCGGAATCAAAGAATTAAAATCAACATGGAAACTTCATCTAAAAAAGTGCTTCTTCATCATCCAGTAGAAGAATGTTGGTGTAACTTTGGCAGTGAATACCTCAGGAAAATAAGTGTTAACTAAATATGTGAATGGTGGTGCAAAATATCTTTGTTGATTCTCCAATCGATTTGTATTTTTGTCTCTATACATATGTAATATTGGAGATTTCTCCCCCAATTCAGTTTACTTGAAGAGTTTTAACCCCTTCCATCCGAATGTTGGTGCAAAATATCTTTGTTGATTCTCCAGTCGATTCATTAAAGAGGTATTTTTTGCTTCTTTATGTAATGTTGAAGATTTCTCCCCCAATTCAGTTTACTTGAAGAGTTTAACACCTTTTTTCCGAATGTTGGTGCAAAATATCTTTTTTGATTCTCCAATCGATTTGAATTTTTTCCTCCGTATGTAATGTTGGAGATTTCTTCCCCAATTCGGTTTACTTGAAGAGTTTTAACCCTTTTGATCCCAGCTTATTTTTCATGGTTTGTGCGAAAAATCCACTGCAATTTTTACTAATTTAACCGATAAAATAAATAATATATTACTTAACCCAAAGGGGCTAACAAGAAACTTCAATAAATATAAATATTTTTTTGTGAGAGCCAAAACTTAGACAATACAATACTTGATAAAGTGACATTTTTATCTTTAACTGTCCTAGTAGAGGTAATATCTGGAGACAAAATGAATATATAAGGTTGACACTTAACCTTTTCACCGTGATCAAATGTACCGAAAATTACACTCTTACACGCGGTACTCACTTTGAAAATCAAAACCTACCACTTCAGCTATAAATCTCTATATTGTTTATAGTAGTTACTTACCCAGCCTGATGGGATGTGGACCACTGCGCCGATATCATCAAAACACTATTATTTTTATTATTATATCTACTAACAATTAAAGTTTTAATAAAAACTTAACACGAAAGATTTGTTTTTCGTGGTAGTTTCTAAAACATGGCCACACACACAATGTCACATCAAACTCTGGGCATTTATACTGGGACATTTTCCTTTTTTTAGAAATGGCGCACACTCGGCAGGCTCTGTGAAGTTTTTGAGAATTATTTCCCTTTATTGGGTGGGGCATATGTTTTGCTAATGCCTTAGCAGTTAGTCTCAGAGGTAATGGTGTGAAGAGCGAGAATGAGGCTCAGATCAGGAAGTTGTATGATATTTTTGCAACAATTGTCGTATTACGGCTAATTGGAAATCTGCTAAACTAACATTTTTATTTGTAATTGATTTAAAAGCTATATGAGAGTTCAATAAATATAGATCAATAATATGGAAGGCCACTTTTTTATACCACTTAATTGTTTTTCGCAGGCAATTAATACTACTTAACATCAAGTCCACTTTGTCAACAGAACCCATACACTTATTATAGTCTAGAACGCACTTGGGTTTCATAATTGGTTGACGAGTTTTCCAATCAACTTTTCCCGTCATGTCCATGGAGTCGTCATGTAAGGTTGTTAGCATGTGAACTTCTCTTTTATCGCACCACTTAAAAGCCAACAGAGGTCCACTATGTTGTGCTTTCATTTCACCCTTTTTAAGTTTATTAAATTTCGCCTTTTCGTGTCTTCCGCACCGTACCACATGCATTGGTTTTGTTCGTATGGAGAAAATCATATAGTTGAGGGCTACTGTACCAATTATCAATAAAGAGATTATGTCCTTTATTTAAATAAACTTGAAGTAGTGTCGTTACTACAGCCCCCGAAACCCCGAGACATTTAGAGTCAGTTATGTCAGTCCCTTCGCCACAATAAATAATGAAGTCTATTATAAAACCCGTCTTCGCGTCACACAATACAAACATTTTAATTCCAAACCGGTGACGTTTGGATGGTATATATTGTTTGAAAATTAAACGCCCTTTGAAAACAATTATGCTCTCATCGATGCATAAATTTTCATAAGGTATCAAAGTTTTTTTGAACAATTTTCGGGTATGGTCAATTAGGATTTTAATTTTGTAAAGTCGGTCACCAGGAATTTGTGTGTCGGGGTTTGAGAAGTGTAACATTCGCAATATAATTTCGTAACGATCCCTAGACATGGTTTTTCCGAAAATTGTACTAGCGAGCAATGGGTCAGTGGACCAGTGTTCTTCGATAGTAAAGGCGGCGGTTCGCGCGAGCGACCGCGGCACGCGACACAGACCAGTGACGCAAACAGGCGACCGCATCGAGTACTTGTCCTATAGCTTTGTATGGGGGCCAGTTCGTGCGCGCGACCGAGGCAGGAGACAGAGACGGGAGACAGCAAGACGGTCGCTGCCCCGGACAAGTAGTGTCTCGCGTCGCGCTTGAAAAGTATGTGTGTTTGTTGTAAAAAATTACCGATTTTTCTGACTAATACTGTAAGAAACTGATTGAACTGATCAGACAGCATATACAATGCACAATTAGATTCCGAAAAAAATTAATTAATTAAATTAACAAATTTAAAAAATTAATAAATTATTAATTTTAAAATTAAATTAAATTAAATTTATTTTCAATGATATTCTTCCTTTTGTAAACATTGTCTTTTTGTAACTGTGTTTTATTCAGCCTAAAATAATTCCTGAACATATTGTCATCAAACAATAGGTGATTTTTCACTAACAGCGAAAATGATCCTTCTTGGCCTCTAGTTGCATATAATTCGTTAATGGGTAACCTTTTTTTAGATTTGTAATAATAATATAAGTACACATCATCATCTTCTTCTTCCTCCATAAGTAACTCTAATTTGGTTTCCATTAAAGGCCTTTGGCGGCGGTTCGCGCAACGACCGCGGCGTGTGTAAATTAATGAGAGTACTACACAGCCGCCTCCACCGACAGACTGTGCTACACTGAGGCGGCCGCGGGCCGGCAGCTCCCAGCGCCGCGAGCGGTCGCGTCTCCGCCGACAGTAGGTACAGAAGAGACCGAGACACTTGTCTGTCTGTACTGTGACCGTCTCCGGTCTCTGTCGCGTGTCGCTGTCGCGGCGCCAACCGCCGCCTTAAGATGTCGGTTTCTGGTCATTAACATTAACAAGTGTCAACCCATTTACGAAGTCTGGATTTTTAGGAAGGTTCTTGTTTTGATATGGTGGCTATATAATATCGATTAGTTTCGAACACCATTTTTGTCATTATTTCTTTGTTCAAGAAGTATTCAAAAAAGTTAATTTTTGATGAATTACCAGAAAATAAAGTGGATGGATCAAAACCTGACACAAAATCATCAAATTCATGAACCATTGGAATAAATGGGCCAGAGGTCCAAGAAGAAAAGCAGTCTGCATTTACGGTATAGTCTAAGTTAGGTGTACGAGAGTCATGATCTTGGCTTGTCCCGGGGGCGTTTATTTCACTGTCACTAACTTCTTCAGTAATTAGTATATCTTGATCATCTTCACAAATCAGAGTCAATGTCTAAAAATGTTTCATAAATTTCGTCTTCCTTAAGACTGCGGTTTGCCATTTTTAAGGGAGTTCAATTTTGAAATATAAACGGTAAGCCCATAAATATAGACAGATATATTACAATTTAGGTTGTCCACAAAATTTAGAAATAAAATCACAAAAGAAAGTCAATCAAAAAGTCGTGAGTAAAATAACTATTTTTAAAACACGTCACGTCACTTAAGTTCACAAACAAACTAATGTACCACAGAAAAATAAATTACTTAAAAAGATTCGCAAAATAGAAATCGGTCAATATTTTACATCGACGCATAAGTTTACCAAAGCAGATTGGATCACCTAAGAAATACTATGGATGACAGAACGGTTCAGCGGCGCGACATTCAAATGACTGAAGGAAGATTTAACGAAGCATCGCCTTCACAATGTTTTATGTAAACAATTTATTATATTTTAACCAGTAAACGCCAGATGTCAGTAAGATAAAGGATTGAACTATTTTTTGGTTCAGTTATCTGCTGAATTCGTCGTGTATTTACGTAGTATACAGCCGCTAAAGTCAAACGCATGATATGATGCGCGTAGCACTGGGGACACAAATTATTTTCGCATGAATTGATGCGCGTAGCGGCGAAAAAGTTAAATAGCAGTGCTTCGTACCGTGCATAGGCCCGATTCTTCAACACTGCAATTGCAGGGCTACGGCCTCTAGGGGTTATGTATCATCGAAATGATCAATGACACGGCTAGGGAATGCAATCCCGCAAGACCATGTCAATCCAGGTATTTGCGGGACTGAACAATCTTAGTCCCGCTGGATCCAGGTATTTGCGGGATCCAGCAGGGTTGACTTAGATATTTATTTATTTATTTATTTATTTATTTAAACGCCCATTGGGCTTTTACATACATTGTTATAAGTATTATTACATTAAGTTTATGGCATATAAAAGTTTAAGTACATATATGAATAAAATAATTATTATATGTGTAGTACCTACATAAATGTTTTACAAATAATATAGAATACCATTATGGAGAACAGTTTTTTTTTGTACTTACAAACAAAAATAACGGGATTGAAATTAATCAGCATTAGTAGGGACTTAAGCATAATCGAAATATAAATTAAATTACAATATTAATTTGTAAAGTTACATATATATATTAAAGTTAAAAAGTCTAAAAGAAAAGAGTGAAATAGATAGAAGCTAAAAAGGGTTTTTCACTATGGAATGGTGAAGTCATACATTTCAGCAAAGTGTTTATGTAGATTTCGTTTAAGCACTGCTACGGAATCTCTAAATATATCAACGACATTACCAAATTTATTACCAAAATTTTGTATTCGATTTAGGGATATGTGCGCTTGATAATTTGTTTTGAAATTGTCACAGAAAAACGTGGAATTTTGTCTCGTATTTTTGGAAGGTACAAATAATTTTATTGTGGCCAGAATTTCAGGGCTGTCGATTCTATAATTAATAATTTTATTTAGTAGAACAAGGTCGGAGATAATTCGCCTATCTGACAGCGTAATCAAATTTAGTTGGTGCATCAGCTGGATATAATTTATATTTTGGATTGGAATATTTAGTTTAAAGTTAATAAATCGTAGAAATTTGTGTTGTACCCTTTCAATATTGTTGGAATGTATTTTATAAAAGGGGGACCAAATAGGCGAATTATACTCTACTTGACTTCTTACTAAAGATGTGTACAGTGTTTTCAAACATTCTAATGACTTGAAGTCGCATGCGGTTCTGCATATAAAACCAAGCATTTTTAAGGCTTTATTTGTGATTTCATTTACATGCGGATTGAATGTTAACTGTTCATCAAATATAACACCCAAGTCCCTGATTTGAGTGACAGCTGTCAATTTTACGTTATTTAGCGAATATACATAAATTATATGATTTCGTATTTTACAAAAACGAATGACCTGACATTTTTTAATATTAAGAAACAGAGAGTTGATGATGCACCAACGATATAGTTTATTTAAATTAAGTTGCAAAGTATAACAATCGTCTAAACTACGTATTGTTTTATATATTTTCAAGTCATCTGCGAAGAGAAGAACTTCCACATCTTTAAATATGCTAACAATATCATTAATAAATAACAAAAAAAGAATTGGTCCCAGGTGAGACCCCTGAGGAACCCCACTTGTGGCTTCGAAAACGTAAGATTCCACAGATTTTATTTTCACACATAGCTCTCTTTTACTAAGATAACTATCAATCCAACTTAATAGATTACCCTTGATGCCCAACATACTTAATTTTTGTACAAGGATATGTCGCCTTACTTTGTCAAAGGCTTTGGAAAAATCAGTATAAATTGAATCCACCTGATGCTTCAAGGCAAGAGAATCAGTTATGTAATTTTCGTATATGATCAAGTTACTTAGAGTGGATTTACCTGTGATAAAGCCATGCTGGTTGGGTACAATAATATTATTAATTTGTTTAATAATGACATCTAGGACTAACGATTCAAATAGTTTGGGAATAGCGGACAATATACATATTGGTCTGTAGTTAGATACATCGCTTTTATCTCCCTTTTTATGAATAGGCGTAAGATAGCTTTTTTTCCACTGATTTGGAAAACACCCTGACGACAAAGACTTATTAAATAGTTTAAATAGTGGATAAGTCAAACTGCGAACACAAGATTTTAAATATGTTGGAGGGAAACCATCCGGTCCAGCGGATTTATTAGTATCTAATGCTTTTATAGCCTTTTCTATAGCGTTTATTTCAATAAAACAATGGTTTAGGTTAAGTGATTCTTCAAGTGATATATCGTTTGGGATTTCATTATCAGGAATACTATCATCATAAACACTTTTGAATAAATCTGCAAAAAGATTGACAATGCCTTCGGTACTGTCCGCACAATTGTTATTCAGATGCATAATATTTGGTAAACTACAGTCATTTTTTCGCTGAGCATTAGAAAAGTTCCACAATTTTTTTACATTATCATGAACCTCCATTTCTATTAAACTAATATAATCATTATAACATTTTTTGGACAATTCTTTGCACTGCCTTCTTAAGTTAGTAAACGTTATATAATCATCTACGTTTCTAGATTGCTTATATATTCGGTGAGTTTGTTTTTTAGTATAAATTAATTCTTTTAATTCTTTTGAAAACCATGTGGGGTAAAAGGATGCATTAAAATTAACTTTTGGAACATGACGTTCTTTTGAAGTGTTTAGGATTGAATAAAACTGTTGGACTTGATTTTCAATATTGTTTTCATCTTCTAGAAATGACCAGTCTATATGGTCAAGATAATTAATAATATTTGTGTAGTCAGCTTTATTAAAATTGTACGATGAAGTTTTTAATTTCTCCAATTTTTTAGACACATTTGTAATAATAATATCTAACGCTGGATGGTGTTGGTCTAAAGGTAATAACAATTCATCCGATTTTTCTACCACTGTCCTTAAGTCACTAGAAAATACTAGGTCAAGCATTCGGTTATAAGAATTATGCACTTTATTTAACTGTTTAAGTCCTAGGAAAAAAGACATATCGAGCATTTCCTTTGATTTGGCACACTGCACTTCTGTTTCGTTAATAATCACTTCATTGTTCTTATCGAAAGACCAGTCAATTTTCGGAAGATTGTAATCGCCTACAATTATAAATTTGGCTTTAGGATATTTATATTTTAGTGTTTCTACATCCTCGATGTGGTTCTTGTATATTTGCAGATCTGACATTGGTGGAATATAAGTACAGGCTATAATGATTTTTGTTGATGAAATATTTAGCATTACAAAGATGTGTTCAACGTTTTTGTGTTTAACTGGCAATTTTCTAGATGAAATGTTTTTGGATATGCACACCATTACACCTCCTCCTTTTGATTTGTTGCTCGTAATGGGGTCACGGTCAAGACGGTAAATGTTATATTGGTTAAGGCCTAATTCCGATGAATTGATGTCCTCATTTAACCATGTTTCTGTTAATAACAATATATCATGTGGAATTGTGGGAGAAGTTATTTTGAGATGTTGTAATTTGGTTCTCATTCCGCGAACATTTTGGTAATACCCAAACAATTTTAGGTGCTGTTTAAGTTTTTTGGCACATTTTTTATTATTTTTGGAACAGAGTTTATGTACTTAATTGTTATGTTTGTTTCCCCATCCGCTTTTCTCATTTCAAACTCTTTCCAAACATCCGTCATTTGTTTCCTTTGCAGCTCCGTGAGATCTTGTTTAACTTTGATGCCGTTCTTCAGTTTATATTTATTTATGATTATTTGCTTAGCTTGGTATGAATCTTGCAGTTCTACTTTTAAGGGCCTGATCTTGTCAGTTTTTCTTACGCCAAGCCTATATATTTTAGAAATATTTATCTGTAATGTATCATCGATACTTTTCAACGTAGAACATACTTTATTGTTGTCATCAGATATCCTGTTAGTTTGATTCTCGTCTTCACTTTCAGGTACGTTCAGCAGAATAAGATTTTTCGAACGTAGATTCCTTTCTGTTATCTCGGTAATTGCGTCACATATTTCCATTGAAGTGGATTGAGTAGTCCCAGTTATTGCAGGTTGGTTATTGATAATATTTTTGTATGCGGATAGTTCACCTTCCATAGTCCCCATCCTTACGGCCATCTGTCCCGCGACACCCAGTAACTCGGTAGTTTTTGGCATTATTTTAGCAAGTTGTTCTTTATTGAACTTATTAGATGAGTCGGTAATTATTAAATGTATTTGGTTAATAATTTCCTGAGCCTTCGCCATACATTGATTAGCATCCATTTTTATTTAGAGGTTCGTAATGTTAGGAAGTGAGTGATGACCCTGCACCCAGCACACTTAACTGCTTATCGCGTAGCGGGTTGCAAGTGTACGGAGAGTTTCTGCGCTGCTTGCACTTACGGGTGATAGTGACCTATTATGATGTCGCACCGCTCACACGCACTGGAATCAGTAATGTCTGATATTATTTTGTAAAATTTAGTGAATAACCGATTGATATGTTTGGATCACTACGATTATGGTATAATTATATTTCACAATATTAACCCATTGGCCACAGAATTAATGGGCAAAAAAATTGGCCTTCACCACTGAATTAATTTTGTACCAAAAATTGAAAACCTGCATTGGTGTACTAAATCTATTGTAACTTTTAAACCATATATTCAAATAAATTAATTTCTTTAAATTTATTTACATATTTGATTAAGGTAAAGAAAAACATTAAAATAAAATTTAAAAAATATATTGAAATGCGTGTAAATAAGGATACAAATATAACCTTCTCTTTTTTCGTAAGTTTTTTTACCACATTTTTATTCAAAAAGTTACAAAAAAACATATTATTCATAAATCAAACAATAATAATTTTTGTTTTTTACGTGCATATATACTAATGACTAATAAAATAATTTGGTATGATAGTCCTCAAAGCAATCAGGGACGTTCAGGGTCACTACCAAAAGCCTAGAACCACTCGCAATTTTGAAGAAATTAAATGGCGGCTGGCAGCATACAAAACTTGGAACACAAATATCAGTGAAAAAACATAAGAAACATTTTATTGCCAATTCTTCTAAATGAATGATTAATTATCTACAGAATGTTCGGCATTCAAAATTTTATTCAAAAATGTCATTGTTGAGCTCGTATTCCGTTTTTTGGCGGACCTACTCTAGCCCGTCAGCGTGCCGGGGTTTGTGGTTAAGTACCTGAGTTGCACACCCGGCAGGCTGTCGGGGTTTGTGGCCAATGGGTTAAGAAGGATTTTTATAATGTGGTTCACACAACCAATTAATTAAATGATGGTTATAAATAACTATTTTAACTGTAAATTCGCGAGACAAATTCAAACGTTACTTGTCACTTTTAATACCATAGATCAATCGTATAATAAAGACCTAATACCTCGATCTACCAACCTTGTTTTTAGAATTTTAAATTTATACCTAATCAAACAAGTTCTTTGGGACATTTTTAATATATCAAAATGGTTTATTAATATACCTTTAGTTAGACATAGGTAAAGTTTAAGTCATAAATTGGCAAAGAATAAGATAAGACATAAATTTACATAACAACTTAAATTTAAATAATACGTTCACACGATAAACAATATTCTTGTAAAATAAGCATCATAAGTTTAAACATTATTTTGGAAAAGCTTCGTAAAAAAGTTAAAGTATTAATTGTGTCGTCTGATAAACGGCTTCTGATATTGGACACAAGGTAGCCAGCGGCTGAAACAGCTCGTTCAGCTTCCACGCTGGTTGGCACAATAATCATTAGCGCATTGTAAGTGAATTGAAGGTATGTGCCTTTTAATCCACCGGACTCGAAGTAATTCATTTCCTTCTTTATCAAAACCTCAAGGTTGCTCATATTGCCAGATCTAAGTTGTTGGGCTGTTGATCTCGAACTCTTCACACTACGCTTCTCGCTTCTCTGTAATCCCGCCAGTCCAGCGGGATCCCGCAAAATTTTCGACCGAGATTAGTCCCGCAACATGTCTGCGGGATCCCGGTATTTCGGGATCCCGGTATACCGGGATTGCATTCCCTAGACACGGCTATAGAAATTATCTATTTAAGAAATATATATTTTTTCTTTAATTAAATGAAGACAATATAAGCGAAACTCAATCGAAAATCTGAAAACAGAAAAATCAGAAAAAGATATGGACACATCTGGGACTCGAACCCAGGACCTCTCGCTTACCGGGCGAACGCGCTAACCACTGCGCCACCGTGTCGATATCCAATTCGGTCACTTATAACTGTATCATACTTCGACTAAGAACCACCCACACTATCTTCATTTTTCTTAACGCATATACTATTGGCTGCTATCTTTATGTATGATTGCAAGATTCAAACCCGAACTAAATGCTCTCTAGATAGTGTCTGGATAAATCTTTATCCATTTTATTTAATATGCGACATCAATTGACTTTTCTGCAAGTCTAGGATGAATATTTTTATTTTTATTTTAACTTTATGAGTAAAACCTCAAATTGTAATATTTAATTAATTAAATATTACAATTTGAGGTTTTACTCATAAAGTTAAAATAAAAATAAAAATATTCATCCTAGACTTGCAGAAAAGTCAATTGATGTCGCATATTAAATAAAATGGATAAAGATTTATCCAGACACTATCTAGAGAGCATTTAGTTCGGGTTTGAATCTTGCAATCATACATAAAGATAGCAGCCAATAGTATATGCGTTAAGAAAAATGAAGATAGTGTGGGTGGTTCTTAGTCGAAGTATGATACAGTTATAAGTGACCGAATTGGATATCGACACGGTGGCGCAGTGGTTAGCGCGTTCGCCCGGTAAGCGAGAGGTCCTGGGTTCGAGTCCCAGATGTGTCCATATCTTTTTCTGATTTTTCTGTTTTCAGATTTTCGATTGAGTTTCGCTTATATTGTCTTCATTTAATTAAATATTACAATTTGAGGTTTTACTCATAAAGTTAAAATAAAAATAAAAATATATTTTTTCAATGCTAAGCATTGCAAGTGAGTTTAAGAGTTGAAAAACATCTTTCATTTTCAACTATAGTCATTGGGATCACACAAATAAATTGCTGTACTTATTGTTTCTGAAAATATTTCCTGGAAATTATTGGTCAAGAAATTTTTTTAAAGTGATGCAACACTGTTAGTTAGCATGGTGTAAGTCATCACGTTGGTAAAACACTATTAACTCATTTTTTAACTTCGATGAATCAATTTCATCAAAGTCATCCAATAAATTTAGTTGTGCTGTTGGTAACAGTTATTATAGTCAGCAAAATTATCTTTATTAACCCCTCAGAAAATCGCCAATATGCACTTTTAATGTCTTTAACGAAATGACATTTTACGAAAACTTTGTATTACTACCGCTTCACAAATAAAGCTCTATAAATGAAACATTTCTGAACGTAGCTAAATAGTAAAAACTGTTTTAGACAGGTTACAAAATAAGCTTTCGAATTATTATATTACAAATAAATATTAATATTTGTAAATATTAAAATTTAGAATGCAAACATTAAAAAAATGTGAAAATGACTCACGTGATGTTTTTATGTGAAAACGGTACTAAAATCACAGATTATGTAAACAACAATACTTATTCTATTGTATAAATTTGTAATAAACACTTTTTTATCATTTCACTTTTTTATCATTTCATATAAAAATATTTAATAAAAATTAATAACGTCGGGCGCCCGTAGGAAATTTGGCGGGATAAATTATGTGTCAGACTGCGCGTCTGACAGAACTTCTGACTTGTTTTTATGTGTTTCTATAGACAACTTGAATAGAGATGTGCAGCGTGATTCACTATCGACATTTCACTTTTTATTTTACGGATGTAACTAAAACAATAACGAAGTTATAACGGTTTCTATGGAGACACACGCGCTGACATGTAAACACGCTTATTGTACTGCTGTCGTATTTTTAACGCATATATCTGCTTACGTTGCGGAGGGGTTAAATAAATTCGATAAAATGAGATGATCGCCATATTTAAATCTATTTTGCATTTCCACTACAATAGTGTCACAAACTTCTATCGCTTCCTAATGATTATTTTCATCTGTGCGCCTTTTCTTACATTTGCCTTCTGGGGACCTAATTGAATCTGCAGGGTTGGAACTCAATTCTGCTTGTATGCCCAAAATATGATGTTGAAATTCACCAATGTGTTTTTGTATTAATATTTCATCCAAATTTCTTTTTTGCATTTGCGTAAATAAAATTTCACTGTGAGGCATTATTTTATTGAAGAATGTTAACCTATTAAAAAAACCCTCTTTTCTAGGTTATTTATCAAATTTTGTGCTTGACGAGTATTTTGATCATTTTCCTTTTCCAAAATTAAATTTAAACATTTAAAAAGATTTATATGCCAATACAGTAATTATGCATTTGGCATTACAACACCACCCAGTGGGAGATGACCTTCGGTTTCATCTAAATATTGCATTCGCTTTGGAGATCTAGAAAAAAATACGGAAAATGATTGATATGGTACACGCTTTTTGCAAAATTAGATTTAGTTGGTGAGCATTACAATGAATGTAACGAGCACGGGGGAAAGTTTATTTGATTTTAACTTGAACACCTCCAGTTTTTCCAGATAAAACGGCTGTCCCGTCGTATCACTGCGCTATCAGCTGTCAATATTTCATTTGTTAATCCAACGGCAGTGCAAGCCTCTGGGTTATCAAATTTCCAAAAATGTTCACATAAAACATTATCTTATAGCTATCTGAACACAAATATCATCTGGGTTTTAGTGGAGCTGTCAGTTTTCTCGTCCACCCGAATTGCAACGTACTCAGATTTCTGTATATCTAGTTTAATTTCTTACTGAGATACTGCTAAAATTGAGTCCGAGATCATTTTGAATTGTCTTAGGTAACCCTTTAAAACTCGAAGACCTTTCTAAATGTTTTTTTAATACAATGTCTATTTTCTGAATAAAATTAATCAAGCCACAAAAATAAACCCGGATTATCTGACTCTTCTGTCTCATTGTGACCCGTTAAATAGCATCTCCCACACGCACACTTCGGAGCGACTGAGTCCCGCGACACTTCAGGCCGCCACGCAGAAAAGTCTCACAGTAAACTGCGCTGTAAACGTATCGGTCTTTACTTTTCTGCGCGGCGGCCTGAAGTGGCGCGGGACTCGGTCGTTCGAAGTGTGCGTGTGGGAGACGCTATTGCCAGTTCAAAAGAACCACAAAACTATATGCATTTCAAAATTTTTATTAAAATATATCCACTTTTTAGTTATGGTCTACGAGTGCTTTACGATATGCACTATCTAATTAAATCCGAATATCAATGGTTCATAACAAAACAAAGCTCATTGAATTATTAAAATGCAATGTAGAATTAGAATGCTTTTTTTTATTTTTTCATGTTTCAAATCACTAATTCCTATCCGTGTCTATTGTATATCAGTTGAATCAAAAAGCAAACAGTTAAAACAAAAGTAAACGTTCCTTATCTCACAACCACATATCCAATCCACTCACAAAAATTACACTTAATTACAATTGTAATGGTTCCATCCCAAGTCCCGGGAAACTACATTATAATGCAAGTGCCTGCACTATATAACATTATATACAACTGGTATCTGGCATGCGTTGCAAGGCCACTTTAACCTCGGGGTCAATTAAACTGTAATGGTTTCATCCCAAGTCCCGGGAAACTACATTATAATGCAAGCGCCTGCACTATATAACATTATATACAATGGGTACCTGGCATGCGTTGCAAGGCCACTTTAACCTCGGGGTCAATTAAACTGTAATGGTTCCATCCCAAGTCCCGGGAAACTGCATTATAATGGAAACGACTGCACTATATAACATATATAACGGGTACCTGTTATAAGTAAGTGAAGTTTTACTTCAGTCGTGTGGTCTAAAGAACACTTTCTTTAAAAGTTAATTTTCACGTTGTGTGTTAGTTCTTCTTCGATTGCGATGAAACTTTGGGGATTTGATGTGCGCATCTCCTCGATTCTTTCTGTATAGAATATTGAGCTCTGGCATCATGAAAGTATGCATTGCTAAACCGTTCATCCGATTGCGAGGAAACTTTGGGGACTTGATGTGCGCATCCCTTCGATTCTTTCTGTATAAAATGGTGAGCTCTGGCTTCATGAAATTATGCATTGCTAAACCGTTCATCCGATTGCGGTGAAACCTTGGGGATTTGATATGTGTATCCAGTCAATTCTTTCTGTATAAAATAGTGAGCTCTGGCATTATGAAATTATGCATTGCTAAACCGTTCATCTGATTGCAATGAAACTTTGGGGGAGCGGTCTACTGCCTGTTCCCTTTGTAGGCGCTCATTCCTCGCTTCAACCGCACTCAGTGATCGTTTTTTCTTCATATATTTAATTTAACACACTCCTGCTCTCTTCGTCCGTCACACATCAAATCGCATAGTGTTTTAACCCAAAAAATTACACTTAATTAATTACACAAAAATAGTTAATTTTTACTCAAAAACAAATTTCTTGATGGAATCAGGTTCGCAAGGAAATAGCATTTGAGACAGTCAAGTGTGGAAAATCACATCAGGCATGTGGTGGCCGAAATCGTTGATGCAGTGCTGGAGGCGTTCTTGGAAGTTCGCGTAGACTCTCCAACATCGCTCTCTCAACTTGGGCGACTTCCACGCGAATTGCGTCCTTCAATTCGTCCAGAGTTCGGGGCTTGTTCTCGTATACTCTAGCCTTGAGGTGTCCCCATAAGAAAAAATCGCATATGGATAAATCTGGGGACCGAGGAGGCCAATGAACATCGCCAAACCTGGAAATAAGGCGACCAGGGAAGAGAGGGCGAATAACGTCCATTGATGTTCTGGCTGTGTGGGTGGTCGCCCCATCCTGCTGGAACCACACACGTCGGATTGGAACACGTCGCCGTCGTAATTCAGGGAAAAAGAAGTTGGTGGTCATTTCGACGTAGCGCTCTGAGTTCACGGTAACAGCACGACCATTACCGTCTTCGAAGAAGTAAGGGCCAATGATGCAAGTTTGCGATACAGCGCACCAAACCGTTACTATTGGGCTGTGCAGCGGTCTTTCGTGTAACTGTTGCGGATTTTCATTAGCATAATGGAAATTCTGCTTGGTAACCATGTTGTTTAGGTGAAAGTAGGCTTCGTCACTCATGATCAAAATGAGGTTCTCATTTTGATCGATCAGTGCTTCCATCTCACGTGCGAAGTTCATTCGTTGTGCATAATCTCCGGGCTGTAACTGTTGCACAATGGCCAATTTATAGGGGTGAAAGCGGAGATCCATATGCAAAATTCGCCTTACCAAACGATCACTGAGGTGAAGTGCAGCAGCATGTTTCCGGGCAGATCGAGTTGGACTGCGAAGAAAGGCTTGTCGAACGCGTTCAAAATTTTCAGGAGTTCGAACTGTTCGCGGAGCTCCTCTTGGTCTTCTGTTGATCAGTTCACCATGCCTGCGAAGTGATTCAACCCAACGAAGGATGGTGTTTCGAGAGGGAACAGCTCTATTCCGATGAATGTTGAAGTGGCGACGAAACTCACGCTGTACGACGGTGACTGACTCATTATTTCGGACGAAACAATCATAGGCGAAAACGTGGTGCTCCACCGTCCACGGCTCCATGACGACAACTGGTAAAACAATGCAAGCTTACTGTGAATTGCGGTTATTATGAATTATCGGTTATTATTGCGGTTATCTTGAATTGCGTCATCGAAAGGATTATAAATAGTGCTCCCCATTTTGAAAAAAGAAAAAACTAAAATGCCCAGCGGTTTCGTACGGGACCGTGGATTTGCGATTTGCACTCGCCCTCTTTCATGCACATATTACCAGTCCACAAAAGTCACGCTGTGACACAACGATTTCGATTGGAAATACGCAGCACGCAGCTCTGGCAAATTGGCAAAACCTCCCCTTCTCCGACTCTCCGTGCTCTGGGAGTTCCAAGACCAGGGGAGGAAACCAGGATTCTTTCTATGGGCATAATGTGAGGCTTGGGGTCAGACTTTTTAAAGCCGTTATCTCAGGCTCTGTTGGACCGAATCGTTTGAAATTTTGGATTCTTGTTCAAAATGATAGTCCAACGTCTAAAGCTTTGTTTTTCATAATATGGATTGTAAATGATGCTTGCCATTTTGAAAAATGAATTAATACAGTCTGGGTTGTATGGAAGCGATATATTAAAAGTAAAATATCAAAATGTTTTGAGATAGTCCGCCTCTTTTTGAATTGTGTTAGAGGAGGATTGATCTTACAAAAATCAATACTTCTGTAGGTATTCGTCGTCTACGTCAGAGAGAATGTACAGCAAACGCAGCAGAAGGTTTTAATTGATTTATTCAATAATTACAATAAAATGCAAGTCGATAAATATAGTACAAAGTTTAACGCGGCGAGAAAACAGAGTCGATCGACGTGGGTAAGTGCGTGAGGTGAGTGCCCTCTCCATCGGCCGTCCAGGGTTTATATACCGGGTGATTCCTTTGTTCTCGAACTTCTGAGTGGGGTGAAGCGCGTGTGTCTTGACCCCCAGAGTTGCTGACGGTGACTCCATAGTTCATTTTTATTATTTGTCAATTTTACACGGGTTGAGTATCGTCGTTTGGACGGATGTTTTTCGATATGCCTTTGCTTGGTCCGCGGCTTTCGTATCGGGTGTCATTGATCGATATTGATGTTTCAAATTCCATTGTCGTCTGTTTGTTGAATCAGCTTCCTTCGCCTGCCCGTGTTGATCGATGGTTTGTTTTGGGGTCGGCATCCTGCGTCGGTATTTTTAGCAGAGGTGACGCGGCTGCTACACTTCCATAAATGTATCATGGGAGTTTAGTAAATGATAAGATGGATTAATTTAACAGATTCACTTTTATTTAAAAACAGTTATTAAAACACAATTGACGTGACACTATATTACATCTCCAACCAGGAGCTTGGGACGGAATAAATAGCGGTAGCTTGTGTCCGGTGTGACCAGCCTTCACATTCCCGGTATACAAAATGTATTAAATAATGCTTGCCAGTATCTTGCCATGGTGTCTTCGTATGCTTTATAAATGGTGCTCGCTATTTTGAAAAATGAATTAATACAGTCTGGGTTGTATGGAAGCGACATCTTGCAAATAGTAAAACATCAAAAAGTTTTATGAAATTCAGCCTCTTCTTAATTTAATTTATCAAGCCATTATTATTCAATTTTAACAAAATTCTCATCATAAAAATCGGAAAAAAATGTTTTAAAAGCAATCTTACTGTGAATTGTGATTATTATGAATTATTGACAATTATTACGGTTATCTTGAATTGTGTCATCATATGGATGTAAATGGTGCTCGCCATTTTGAAAAATAAATTAATACAGTCCGGGTGGTATGGAAGCGACATGTTGCAAGTAGAAAAACATCAAAAAGTTTTAAGAAAGTCAGCCTCTCCTTAATTTATTTTATCAAGCCATTATTATTCAATTTTAACAAAATTCTCATCATAAAAATCGGAAAAAAATGTTTTAAAAGCAATCTTACTGTGAATTGTGATTATTATGAATTATTGACAATTATTACGGTTATCTTGAATTGTGTCATCATATGGATGTAAATGGTGCTCGCCATTTTGAAAAATAAATTAATACAGTCCGGGTGGTATGGAAGCGACATGTTGCAAGTAGAAAAACATCAAAAAGTTTTAAGAAAGTCAGCCTCTCCTTAATTTATTTTATCAAGCCATTATTATTCAATTTTAACAAAATTCTCATCATAAAAATCAGAAAAAAATGTTTTAAAAGCAATCTTACTGTGAATTGTGATTATTACGAATTATTGATAATTATTACGGTTATCTTGAATTGTATCACCGTATGTGATATTTAAGTAGTAATGGTAACAGAGTTCTCATCATAGAAATTAGGTAAGAATGTTTTAAAAAGCGATCTTATCGTGAATTGCGGTTATTATGAATTATCAGCAATTATTACGGTTATCTTGAATTGTGTCATCATATGGATGTAAATGGTGCTCGCCATTTTGAAAAATAAATTAATACAGTCTGGGTGGTATGGAAGCGACATGTTTCAAGTAGAAAAACATCAAAAAGTTTTAAGAAAGTCAGCCTCTCCTTAATTTATTTTATCAAGCCATTATTATTCAATTTTAACAAAATTCTCATCATAAAAATCAGAAAAAAATGTTTTAAAAGCAATCTTACTGTGAATTGTGATTATTATGAATTATTGACAATTATTACGGTTATCTTGAATTGTATCACCGTATGTAATATTTAAGTAGCAAAATATCAAACATTTTAAAAAGTCAGCTAGCAGTCCCATACGGGACCGCGGATTTGACCCTCTTTCATGCACACACTACCAATCCACAAAAGTCAAGCTGTGACACAACGATTTCGATTGGCAATATGCAGCTCTCTGGCATACTGGCGAAGCCTCCCCTTCTCCGACTTTCCGTGCTCTGGGAATTCCAAGGTCAGGTGAGGAAGCGAAGACTATTGGGCCGAATCATTCGATATTTTGGATTTGTATTCAAGGTCTAAAGCTTTGTATATAACATGCAAGCATTCTTTCTCGCTTGCACTCACCCTCTTTCATGCACACATTGCAGTCCACAAAAGTTAAGCTTTGACACAATGATTTCGATTGGCAATAGTTACCCGTAGCACTCTGGCAAACTGGCGAAGCCTCCCCTTCTCCGACTCTCCGTGCTCTGTGAGTTCCAAGACCAGGTGAGGAAGCTAGGACTATTTCTATGGGCATAATCTGAGGCTTGGGGCTGGAGTTTTTACAAGCTGTTATCTCGGGCTCCATTGGGCCGAATCATTAGAAATTACAATTGAGGTGTGTAGATGCAAAGGCAGCAATCTCCCACTTGTGTATTTTTGAGAAAAAGGCAAAAAACTTGTAGACATTAAATGGGATTTCACAGAACATTGAAAAAATTACATTAAATAGCTGTTTGATATCAAGGATTGTTTGCATCATCAGATTTTTTTTAATGCAAGCCTATAAAAAGATAAATAACTTTTTAATCCGGAGATTGCTGCTTTTGCTACCAAGTGTTGGAGATTGCTGCTTTTGCTACATACAACATTAGAGATTGCTGTGTTTGCTACAAACCTTCGCAAATAACCGCCATCTTTGTTTTGTGTTGATTGGCTTCAAGGAATACTTTATAACTCAATAAGGGGTAATTGCAAAAAATAAACTTTTTGAAGATATTATTGAACATTTTTTTACAGAAAACAGGTTTTGTTATGATTGATATTGTTTGAGACTATGGCATCCCCAATTATTGGGGTATGTTGTGAGGCTGAAAGTACTTTCCTTCCTTTCCTTAAAAAAAACCCTCCGCATAGCATCTCCAAAGATGACATAGGCCTTAAGGAAAAAAATGTAAAAAATGTATATACTACACTAGCTGACCCGACAAACACTGTTCTGCCATATAAATTATTTCTAGTGAATATTTTGGTTGTTAAATGAAAAATAACGAATGTATTGTAAGTGTGTGGGGATGGGATATATGACAGAAGGAGGAATGGAATGCTGTAGCTGATGACCGCCGATAAATATAATTCAAAATTCCACTAAAGTAGGCAAATAAAATAATGAAATACAATATGACTTTCGAAGAGTAATTGAGTATACAATTTTTTTATCAGCGTCTTTAGCCATCACAAATAAGCTCGATGGTTTGCCCACGCGAGAACATGATGCCGAATGAAATATCAAAATGACGCGACGCTTCTTGTGAATGTCTTGCGCATGTGTGGATGTAAGTTCGATGAGGCGGACGTAACGCCATATTTCATTCGACAATGTAAACAATTTCGTTCTGTTTGAAATATGAAAGACAGTTAAATTTGTTCATACAAAAATATTAAAATCGCTATTAAAAAATAGGAGGGTGGGGGAAGGTGGGTTAAAATTTGTGTTAATAGGTATTTGTTGATTGCAAATAAAAAAAAAACATTAAAAAAAATTGTTATAAAAAAATTGATTTTTTTCTGGATAGGGACACCCTGTTCACCTAGCGGTATGAAATATACTTTAAAACCTATACTCATATCTACCAAACATACATTAACAAAATTATAAAAATCGGTAAAGCCGTTTCGGAGGAGTGCGACCTCAAACACCGTGACACGAGATTTTTATATGTATATAAGATATTATTAAAAAGTAAATTAATTGTGTAATACCACAAATTAATCAAATAAGATTTATTTGTGCACGCCGGGTTCGAACCCGCGACCTTCGGATTGTGAGTGTTACCTCGGGACCACGGAGGCCGTCAAAACATCAAACATGGCGTGAATAAAATATGTCAAATTGTCCGCTTTTTAATGTAATGGCTACTAAAATATATTATTTTCCATTTTCGGAAACGGAAATACTTACTTCTCATTATTATCTAACTGATACTAGGTATTTTTTAAATAAAAAGTGCAAAAGAGAAAAATAAATAGATTATCATTAATAGATAATTTTTTGAGAGTTATAATGCTTTCCTCCAAGCCAAAATAAAATCTGACAGCTACATTCCATGATATTTTTGTAACATTTCGTATCTAATTTTCAGACTTAATAATAGGTTTGCGGGCGTCTTTTGATAATGCTGGGGTCAGGTGACAATCCATCTTCAATAATTATCGAAAATATTTATTCCAAACACACTTTTACATACTTCAAAACATCAAAAACTCACATAGAAAAATCAGTACCAAATGCTACTTTAGTATGGAGCGGCCATCTTGTCACGTGACACTTTCTATGAATTTGATTGGCCGAAATGGAGAATGCTATGTTTGCTTTGAAAAGAACATGGAGATTGCTGCCTTTGCTTTTAATACGTATTTTCAAACTCGGATTTTGATGGGAATAAGTTGAGTTTGTAAATAAGCAATGCATTTATTAGGTGCACAATTTGAATCTCTATGGAACTGCATTCATAGCTTTTTTTTCGATATTTTGGAGATTGCTGCCTTTGCATCTACACACCTCAATTCAGATTCTCCTAACTTAACAAATGGATCGCAATCTTTAGAGCACAGGCATCGGGTGGGAATGCTATCCTTGTTCTACCGTTATTTTAATGGAAGATTCTCCGAGGAACTAGCGTCATTGATCTCTTCGGCACCATTTCATAGTCGGGAAACAAGCCAAAACATGGTTGACATTTGTCACATGAGAACGGGTAGCTTCTTCTCGAGTTCAACAGAGATGAATATTACATAAAATGATTACACATTAGCCTGTCATCTGAATATGCCACAAAATATAATAAATCAGAACATGCCCTTGTTTCACAGCATTTCTTTCTTGCTGCGTTCCTGGGAACTTTGTGTCTATGCACAATTAGGTTTATAGCTGACACTATCTCATACATGTGTCGGTGTCCGTTTGTTGGGAAACGCTACAGTGGAAGTCGTTTCCCACAACTTTTTGGTAAGACCCTGTTCCTAGGAAAGATAATGTTGTAAGAACCTGAAACATAAAAAATATTTGTTCGTATGAAGCAGATACTTAAGGAATGTGGTGTTAATTTTCAGGTTTGGGGTTTGACATTGTAAGAAAAAAATGATATATTAAATAATTTTGTAATCACTTTAAGCTCCAAGGGCACTCCGGATGTTCTCCTAGGTACAGGGAGTAACGGCCTCAACTCGTCATACGGAGCTTTAAAAAGGTCCTGCGACAGGCGGTAATGAACTATGAATTTAGGACTATGGTTTTTAGGAATGCTTGTTGGGTTTGACAGATCCCTCAACTTCTTCTTTGGGCTGCCTTTACCCTGTATTCTTCTTCACAAAAAATTCTATTAATAAACTGCAGGCGGAAATAACCTTCCATTGTGGCTAAAATATAACCCATAAATTATGATTAAGATTGCGACAGACCCGTACCTTTTTGGTACACAGTAAACGTAAATATTTACTTAACAAACTACTATTTACTAAGGGAGAGGTAAAAAATGCATTCAAATTCCATTTTTATTCAAGTTAAAATTTTCTTAATAAACTAAGTATCCCTTTGCCCTTCGATGTTTGCGAAAGTTTTGCTTCGATCGAAATACGCACAAAACACTTAAATAACCCTAACTAAGAACCTATTTGTTGTAGGCATTGCTGAAATGAAGTGTAATTGTGATAATAATTATGAATAAGTGCCCAATAGTACGGCGGTAAGGTACACATCTACCAACCCGGTTGAGGTATCGTATCGGCTATTAACATTTTTCTAATTTCTAAAATTTTTAAGCTAATTGTAAACCCGTTGTGTTTGTGTGTTAAATTTTGAACACTTTATTTATATCAAAAGAATGATTTGTTTCCAAAATGTGGTTGGTAAATTCAAAATAATAATTATTATTTAAACACCTTAATGCTCTAGTATTAAAATTACTAGAAGTCTTCCCTACATAAAAAAAGTTACAATTGTAACAAATTAATTGATCTACTAAGCAAGTTAACATTTTCGAATGTGCAGTGCTGTCTATGCTTGAAGGTAGGGGTCTCCATCACCTCAACTACCCCACACACACTTTGACGTCAGCTATGTTAAGCGATGTTAACGGCGATTAACTTTTTTTTTGTTATTTTCCAAGGTAGTTCTTCATTAATCAGTCGGTTGAGTGGAAATTCACTGTTGTAATCCTCTGAGCTAATCGAACAATATAATTCATTATTAAAAGTAAAATGACATTCTTCATTACTTTTGGTTGTTCTTCATTAATCAGTTGGTTGAGTGGAAATTTGCTGGTTTAATCCTCTCTTTTTACAAAAAAAAAAACTATTTTATTAAAGCTGTGGCAGGGTAGTGTAAGAAAGAAAGTAGTGTAAAAAGAATATATGATGCAAATGTGAATGGTAGAAGAAGTCGGGGACGCCCGAGGAAGACATGGCACGATCAAGTGAATCAGATACTTGAGACGGGCCATGTCAAAAGTCAGAATAATAGAAGAGTATGTATGAGACGATGTATGAATGTGAGTGAGGCAAAGAGTGTGTGCCAAGACCGAGTTGTTTGGCGGTCCGTCCTCTCTGCCTACCCCTGCGGGGAAACGGCGTGATGGTTAGTTAGTTAGTTTAGTTAGTTGTGGCAGGGTAAAAAAGCCCGACATTGGTTCTGTTGAAGCTTGTCATGCGACTCAAGCTTGTCGCCTCTGGTTTTCGAACTGACAAGTCTGTGTGCCTCTTTAAAAACCCCCTCATCCATTCTTCACCGGCAATTTCTTCCTCACTCCAATTGTCAGGCATTTTTTTCTTATTGGCCCTAGCATATTCAAAAGCTAAGAGTCTCACACCCTTTTTCGTCAATCCGTACTGCATGCGGGCGACATTTTTAATATAGGTCACTAGGCCATTTTCTTCTTCTGTAAATACCGCTTTACCGCGTACTTAGGTGAACAGTATGCTGATTCATTGGGATTATCCGCACTTTTAAATTTAGTTACATATCTCAGTAGGGTAGTTTTACTTATTCCAAACACTTTTGTGGCCTCCCTGTAGGACATTTTCTTTTCTGGGTCATTTGAGATTACAGCCTCAATAGCCTTTTTCAAAGAAACTTCGTCTACCAGAGCTCTATTCTTTGCTTCGCGGCATGATAGATTTCCCTCCAAACACCTGTAACATAAATACAAAACACTTGGTAAATAAATACAAAAAAAGGTCTTGTACCATTGACCGCGGTCCAAGGTACATGATGACGTTTGTGTCCAAGGTACACGATAGTCTCATTTTTATCAAACATGGCCGCCTACAAGAAATACCTAACCAATTTGCAAAATAAAGTGGGCGGTTTACTCACCAAAAAGTGTTATTCACATAGTAAGTCAGAGGAAATCCTAGTGCACACTCCCCGGAAGCACGGCCACTCAAATGGTAAACGAAAATTTTACTTTGATCACTTGAAATCAATTTTATTTACGCAAAACCGAACAAAGAAACACACGGCTCCCAAACTGTAACTGTACTGGCTAGACCACAGCGGTGATCAGGGTTCACCTAGAGTCCGCTAGGGTGCAGCACTTACTTGATACGCGGACTGGTCCGAGGTACACCATGTCCAAGGTACTTTTGAGAGTTAGGCATTCTCCAATTACTCTTGCTCCTTTAAAGTCTCCAATAGCTCTTCTAGGTACTCCGATAAACGTCTAGCGGTAACATCCATTAGAGGCTGCAATTGAGCTTCGGCACTAGTACTTATCACCGTAATCGATTCTTGAGGTGGGTAAATTGTCTACTTGGCTTTTAGTAAGCGGCTATAGCATGGAAAAAAGTTTTTATTGGTCTTTCTTATAATTTCGTACTGTCCAAGTGTCAAATCGGCATCTGCTAACATTTGCAAAGCTTGCATTGGTGTTAAGCAGGAGGCTTGCTTTTTACTTGATTTTGTACAGTAAAATGCCGTTTATATTTAGTTGCTCGTGTCGGATTACTGGTGATATCTTTTAAGACATTTGATGCATCTTTTTTACCAGATTTTCACAGTTCCACTGTCGCAGCATGGATTATGATATCCTTTTCAAAATTAGAACGAAGTTCTTCAGTCTTTCGCCTTTTGCTCCTCTCACTTAAGTCTTCGAACGACTTGGATGGCCGACCTGGCCGTTTTTGTGTCTCAACTACAGGTATTTCGAAAGTACCTTCTAGCCAAGATTAGTTGTATTTTAGAAAATTAGCTTCTTTATAATGAGCTTTGACCCACCTTTGTTTCAGTTCTGATTTGAAAAGGGCAAAAACCATGTTTCAATTTATATTCAATTATAATTTTCAAATGACAAAAGTTGATCTTTTAGATAGTTTAGTTTTGCATCTAAACTAGGCAAATTTTCCTTCTTCATGCGGTCAAATAAGTATTGTCGAGTCACAATCTTTACTCCTGATGCACCCTCTGAACCTAAAACAAACATACATTAAGTTAAAAGACACTAACAAACATTTCCAATTTTATACGAAATTTCGCTACATATTTTTAACGCCTCAAAACTATATTTATCCGGAAGTTTCCGGACACGATTTTGATACTAGTTATAAGAAAAAGGATCATATAACAACAACCTGTAATAATAACCATAGCCCGATCTACCCCGATACATGAACAAAAACACTTGTAAAGAAAAATATTGAAGGAAATCAGGGTACGAAAAAGACATTTTTTATAAGTTGAAATAATAATCTTGTTTTGTAGTTTACCATGACTTTTATAATGTAATTTGTAAGTTTCTTACCTTCTTCATTAGAATCCATCACTTTCAATTTGTAACAAGAACTTGTTAACATAAAAAATAACTTGGGAAGTTCGTACAATAAAGCGCGTCGCCGAGAACAGATACGAACACTAGGTGAAACGGTTCAATTCTAGTGATGAGTCCAAAAACGACAAACACGTTTGCACAACACGTTTGGAATTAAAAAATGCCCAAACTGTTATCTATAATCCGCACAAACAGTTTGTCCGTTTTGTCGACTCTTCTGTCTCTTCTATCTTATATCACGAAAGCGCGAGAGCGGATGAGACAGAAGACAGAACCTCTCCAAATGAAAAACATTATCTTTCCCTCTCGCACTAACGTTCTAATAATATGTGATAGTGAGATAGACGATAGATCTGTTGCAGGCGAAAAACAGTTCTTCAATGAAAAATAGTATCTTACCCTCTCGCACTAGCGCCTTAACATTATGTGTGAGTAAGAAGAGGCATTAGGGGCACCTGTTATTTTAGGAAAAAAACATTAGCTTAACGTTTCACACTGAAGGCTCATTACGGGCAAGAGCGAGAAGCAAACCTGTTATTTTTAGAACAGGTTGAAAAATTGAAATCAATCAAATGCAGGGGTATCCCGCTGTTTTCCGTTTGTCCTTCTGTTGTCACTGTTGTCAGTTGTCAGTGATATCTTACCCTCTCGCACTAGCGCCTTGACATTATGTGTGAGTAAGAAGAAGCAGTAGGGGCACCTGTTATTTTAGGAAACAAACATTAGCTTAACGTTTCACACTGAAGGCTCATTACGGGAAAGAGCGAGAAGCAAACCTGTTATTTTTAGAACAGGTTGAAAAATTGAAATTAAATAAATGCAGGGGTATTTCGCTGTTTTCCGTTTGCCCTTCTGTTGTCACTGTTGTCAGTGTTCTGTTAATCTGTTGTTTACTTACAAAACGAAACTACCAAGTAAGTAAACAGAGCAAACACGGCAAACTGGCAGACTTCACCAAACGGCTAGTGTAAAATATTGCCTGAATATTACATTGTTATTAGATTTCCTTTCAATCTTATTTAATAAGTTTACCATCGTTCCATTCTTTCCGGATTCCTGCATTAGGTATAAAGTATCAATGTCAAATTTTATAACAGAAACTAACAAATTTTCAAAGGAGAAAAATACATTTATTTATTTTAAAAATAAACAACATGATAAATCAAAAATTAAAAAAAAAATATTGTATAGAAAGAAATGAAACATTAAAAACTAATTTATTTATTTATTTATTTATTTGATTCAATATATTTACATTTTATACACAATTCAATGATGTTGGCCTCACTGGGTGGTTTACCCGTGCTGAGGCCTCCATTTCATATACAAAATTTTACACAATACAATATATATATAATATTGGTGAAAAAAACGGAAAAAAGTAAATAAAAAAACATACGATAATAATGATAATAATAATTAAGATAAATTAAACTTAAAAAGTAGAGATTTAAAATTAACGTAAATTTAAAAATAAATAATATTATATAAGGTTAAAAACAATATTTTTAATAAGTGTTGTGTGTTTGTGGGTGATTGTGTTTTATATACTGGTTATGTGTGTGTGTGTGTGTTTTTTTTTATGCTATGATATTTTGGTAGTATTGTCTATTTTGGTCTTTAATCCAATTTGTAATTTTGTGTCGGAATTTATTTTTGTTTTCCTCAATTTTATTTTCAAGTGTTAGACTGTTGAATGCTTTTATAGCGTGATATTGGTAGTGTCTTTGTCCAAAGCTTGTATTTACCGTCGGAGTTTTTAAGTTTTCTTTATATGCTTGTCTAACTGGTCTGTTTGTGATATTTTGTGTTTGTTGAATTAATTAAATAATTAAACGGCATTAATTAATAAAAATTGAATACAGGTTAATAGTTAATAGTTAGAATACGGTAGAAGTGGGTAAGTATATACATTTCAAGAAATAACTTATTTTAACGGCATTTTTTCCTTGATCAACATCAAACACAGGATAGTAGTTTAGGTAAAGTTAGATAAATATATTTTTTTCATTAGTTCCATTCGATTTCAACCCGTTTGAAAAAATAACAGGATTGCCTTCTCGTTCTTTACCCATAATGAGCCTTAAGTGTGAAACGTTCAGCTAATGTTTTTTTCTATTTCCTAGAAATAACAGGTACCTCTTCTTACTCACACATAATGTTAAAGCGCTAGTGCGAGAGGATAAGATACTGTTTTTCATTGTAGAAGTACTGTTTTTCGGCTGCAACAACCTCAATGGATACTTATCGTTCGTAATGTTTAGGTTTAGAGATGCGTACCTAGTACCTACCTATAATACGGCCTATTTAGAATGATATTAAAATTACGTTTCCAAGAACCCCTTAATTACTGTTCACATAAATCTGGTAAACTGCATAAATTAATAAATGACACTAACCGCAAAGTTTCCCAGGACGGCAGCTTTGACAAATATTTTAAAAACCTGTTTTTATTTTTGTAATTTTGGTAGCATTAACCATACTACGTATTATAATGAAATTAAAATTTGTTAAGTTTCCAAGAGCTCTTAATTACATATCGAGGTAAACCTGGTAAATGAATAATGGTACACCTGAAAAATGATTCCGGCCGCTTTGAAAAATATTTTTAAATCCCATTTATATAATGTAATTTTAATGGCACTTAGTCAGGGTTTTATTGTTATGGATCGATACAGATACTGGATACACCATAACCTCCGTAGTCCAGTGGCTAAGACTCTTGACTCACATCCCGGAGGTCGCGGGTTCGAACCCGGCATGCGCAAATAAATTTTATTTGATTAATTTGTGTTATTTCACAATTAATTCATTTAAAATAATATATAGTATATTTGCGGCATGTTCCAGAGTGGAAGATACTATTAGTATCGCCCTGGTGTAAGACCACCATTCAGAATTGAAACGTTGCTTGAAAATGGCTTTAGCCGTGTTTAGTGACCAGATCTGAATAGCCAGGTACTTCCCAACCTTCCTCTTCCCCACCTCCTTCCCCTCCCCACTACCTTCAGCCTCACAACATACCCCAATTGGGGATGCCATAGTCTCACTGGCTCCAGACGGGAGCAGTTGAGATTCTTGTGCGGTATTCACTGTAAAAAAAAAAAAAAAAAATACACCTCCTCACTACCCTCAGTCCCCAGCTATATCCTACAACTGCTTTAAAAACAGCCTGTTTTTTTCCAACAGTTTGGGAAAACAGTTGACGTTTTACAAATAACAGTTCGTTTTCATTTTTTAAAAAGAACAGAAACGCCCACCACTATTCAATTCCGACTGATGCCACGGGTAGCGATGTGTCAGTTCAGCTGGAATGGGCTCATGTGATCCGCTCCTTTGCGGGAAGCGGTTCCTACTCCCACTCCTTTTTCAAATCGACTACTCCCAGAGAACCCGGCCCAGTCCCAGTACTCTCCGCATCCAAATAAATCCGGCGGTAATCCGGCGCGGTCCGAGCAACTCAACGCCGAAGCGCGAAAACCGCACTCGAATACAAGTCCCGGGTTCCTTTAAACCCAAGCGCCTTGTTCCAAGCTACTTGAATCGCGACACAATCCATTCATTTCGCCCACTCCCGGACTCGCGCGAACGCCGCGAACTACTACATTCCTGACTCACACCCCGTGGCCGCCGCGCCGGCTTGCTCCGCGATCCACGGTCCGGCGTCACTCACCATTCCACTCATGAGTCGCGGGTCTCGGTGAGTTCCCGACACTCCCCGCTACCCGCGGCCGGCCAACTATGACACTTCCCCTTGAGTCACGTCACGAGCTGGGCGCTGCCGTTCATTCGATTGCTGTTCGTTGATCGACACACACGTGCGTCACCCCTTCGGCTAGGCACGGAGTAGTTTTTAATTAGAGCGTCTTATCTGGTATCGTTAATCAACGGGTGACGTGCATTATAAAATAATAGTTTATAGTAAAGCATTACAGCTTATTAATTTACTTATTTAAATTCTCAATAAAAGACCGTGCAGTGTAGATACATTGAATGTACCTACATTGCACGGGTGACGGGTCCTTGTTCTCGTACGGGTCTTGTCCGACTCCGGGGTTCTGAGTTCTCGTGTGGGTTCTACGAGTAGGTCCTGGTTCCGAGTTCTTTGAACCCGTGCGTCCCGTTTCGGTGCGCCGCAACAATACCCAGTGCCCAGTCCGCACCTAAGAACTCGGACCCGGGACCTGCTCCTAGAACTCGTGTACTTTTAAAAGGAAGCAAGTCTCGGAGGCTTCCGGAAAAATGCAGAACTTACCCACCTCTAGCCACGGGTGCGCGGTGCGCATTAGCAGGTAGAAAAGGGACGGGTTCTGTTCACGGGTTAACCGGTTTGTTCGGGGAACCGGTTTTTGTGAATAGTATTGTTATTTTGAGATTGGGACTTTTGGCCGCATAGATCGTGCAAATACAACTCTGTGCGGCGCTATGCATGTGAGGTAGAAAATATTTGGATCGGAGTTTAGAAGGGGACGGGATATTAACATCAAAAGTCTCATGAGTAGATGACCTCTCTGATCTACTCTTTCGAGAACTTTCAATGTTTCGGTGTGCTAGAAGTTATACTAGGACTATCCATGGATACACGTCTGCTGTGTGTAGCTGAAGCTGGGCTGGGTGCACGACTTTGGGCCCTCCAATTTTCCACTTTTTCCAAAATGAAAAGAATAGATAAAGAAAGGGAGAAAAAAGTTGGGAAAGGGAAAGGTGAGGGAATATGGGGGAAAATGTAGGGAGAAAGGTCGAAGGCAAGGGGAGGAAAGCAGGACGTGTGTGGAAAAAAACAAAAAAGTGTTTTTAATTGAAAAAAAGTCACAGTACAGCAAAATAATTTACAGATTTTTTTACTCCAAATAAGCTCAGGAATCGCTGGTTAAAATCCCTCGGGTACTTCCTGTTTATATTATTTCTTTTGATTTTTTTTTTTGTAGATAGTCACACCTCACACCATACTCATTTGCCAGGGGATGTAGGCAGTGGAACACTGTGCACCAGAGTTTTGCAGGGCACCGATTGAGAACCACGCCCTTAAGGCCACACGATGCTCTCAATCCAGGAGAGAGATTGTGTGTAGACTGTCGTGCAGAGTCATGCAGGGCACCTGTTGAGAACCACTCCCTTAAGGCCACACGATACTCTCAATCCAGGGGATAAAGCAAGATATTCGCGTGTAGACTGTCGTACAGAGTTTTGCAGAGCACCGGTTGAGAACAACTCCCTTAAGGCCACACAATACTCTCAAACCAGGGGATAAAGCCAGATATTCGCGTGTAGACTGTCGTGTGCAGAGTTATGCAGGGCACCGGTTGGGAACCACTCCCTTAAGGCCACACGATACTCTCAATCCAGGGGATAAAGCCAGATATTCGCGTGTAGACTGTCATGCAGGTGGTTTGTTCCGATGCTGATGAGATCCCCACCAGCACGTGAGTGCATGCCACCCTGGGTCCGTTGTATATACAGATAATTGAGAGCCGGCATTGTTGCCCTGAGAACAAATAATCCTGGGGATAATGCCAGATATTCTCGTGTAGACTGTCGGGAGGCTGGTTTGTTCCAATGCGGATGAGATCCCCACTAGCCGGTGAGTGCGTGCCACCCTGGGTCCGTTGTATATAGAGATAATTGAGAGCCGGCACTGTTGCCCTGAGAACAAATAATCCTGTTGATAATGCCACATATTCTCGTGTAGACTGCCGTGCAGGTGGTTTGTTCCAATGCGGATGACCTCTCTTCACCGGATTACGCTCCTCTGGTTACAGACCATGGTTTCCAATTTTCGAAAGAATTCGGCGGCAACTATCTCATCTTCCGATTGCCCCGAAAACCAAAGTGATTGTACCTATCTCTTTTGGGAAATGTCTCATTATTTCGCCTACTATTCCCATCGATGTTTCCGTGATCTTAAGAGCCTTAGCTAGCTCCCAGTAAGTTGCGAAGTGAGTAAGCATCGAATTATTTCTCTTGGCGTCGTAGACTTCTTCTGCGAGGCGACGGCGCACTTCATTATTCTTTAAGTTACCCCAAAAATTAGGGAGAAAATCCCGCTCCAAATCGTCCATCGTCTGCCTTCTCTTAAACTACAATTTCATCCAGCTCTTAGCTTTCCCTTTCAAGTTTTCCCGGACGACAATGAAAGGATCTATGCGTTTTACCTTTCTTGGGTATTCCTTTAAATCCCCCGGAAAGCTGACCGGGTTGTGATCTCCACCAGAAAAGACTATTGTGCAGGTGGTTTGTTCCAATGCTGATGAGATCCCCACCAGCAGGTGAGTGCATGCCACCCTGGGTCCATTGTAGATAATTGAGAGCCAACACTGTTGCCCTTAGGACAAATATAATACTGTGAGCACAGTCGGAATGGCAGATTATTAAATGATAGGTACGAAGGAGGATAGGTATGAGGAGAGGAAGGGGTGAACATGGGTCTTGAAACTGTTCCACATCCGAGCTGTTGAACTAAAAATGACCCTTTATCAAGTGACAAACAACAAGCTTGAACAAATGTTGTGATACGCGTTTGGCGTGTGTCCCGATTATAACTTCATTGATGTCTGAAATGGAGTTTTTTTTTTACAGTTATAAGCTTATTTATAATGCATCCCAACGTTACATACCCTACATGGTCCACTAGCGCTGTCAGGGCGGCCGCAGATCTCTATTTGGTGTTAGACACCACCTGGGTGCAAATTGTGAGTGGGAAACTCTCTGGAACACTCGCCTTGCGAGACTAACTTCATTAATGTCTGAACTGAAGGATTTTTTATAAGTTTGTAGCGTAGTTTAGGTCGTGGAAACGATTGCTGGTCTTCACGGATTTTTTGGCGGTAGAGATGAGAATCTCGTCAGGGTAATGGGAAAAATACAGGTTCCTCATTTGCATAGTTAGTATTCAATATAGAAATAAAAGAATTGAGCTCATTTAACAGATGTTGGTATATTTAAGTGGCAGATATTCGCGTGTAGACTGTTATGCAGGTGGTTTGTTCCGATGCTGATGAGATCCCCACCAGCACATGAGTGCGTGCCACCCTGGGTCCGTTGTATATAGAGATATATATATATTTTTTTTAAATTTGATTCACCTGATTTATACATGTGTGTTACATATTTGACTAATGTGGGCCTCACTGGGTGCTTCACCCGTGCTGAGGACCCCATTTTACAGTTTGATATGATTTTTTTTTTTTTAATTTAAGATACATATAAAATAAAAACTAAAGAAAAAAGAAACTCAATAATAACATATGAGAATTACAAGAAAGTAAAATAGAAAGTAATTGAGAGCCGGCACTGTTGCCCTGAGAACAAATAATCCTGGGGATAATGCCAGATATTCTGGTGTAGACTGTCGTGCAGGTGGTTTGTTCCAATGCGGATGAGATCCCAACCAGCCGGTAAGTGCGTGCCACCCTGGGTCCGTTGTATATAGAGATAATTGAGAGCCGGCACTGTTGCCCTGAGAACAAATAATCCTGGGGATAATGCCAGATATTCTGGTGTGGACTGTCGTGCAGGTGGTTTGTACCAATGCGGATGAGATCCCAACCAGCCGGTAAGTGCGTGCCACCCTGGGTCCGTTGTATATAGAGATAATTGAGAGCCGGCACTGTTGCCCTGAGAACAAACAATCCTGGGAATAATGCCAGATATTCTCGTGTAGACTGCCGTGCAGGTGGTTTGTTCCAATGCGGATGAGATCCTTACCAGTCGGTGAGTGCTTGCCACCCTGGGTCACGATCACGATATTTATCCTTTTTTTTGTCCTCTCCACTACTCTTCTTCGGATTACGCTCCTCTGGGTACAGACCATGGTATCCAATTTTCGAAAGAATTCGGCGGCAACTATCTCATCTCCCGATTGCCCCGAAAACCAAAGTGTTTCTATCTCTTTTGGGAAATGTCTCATTATTTCGTCTACTATTCCCATCGATGTTTCAGTTATCTTAAGAGCCTTAGCTAACTCCCAGTACTTATTTCTCTTGGCGTCGTAGATTTCTTCTGCGAGGCGATGGCGCACTTCATTATTATTTAAGTTACCCCAAAAATTAGGGAGAAAATCCCGCTCCAAATCGTCCATTGTCTGCCTTCTCTTACACTACAATTTCATCCAGCTCTTAGCTTCCCCTTTCAAGTTTACCCGGACGACAATGAAAAGATCTGTGCGTTTCACCTTTCTTGTGTATTCCTTTAAATCCCCCGGAAAGCTGACCGGGTTGTGATTTCCACCAGAAAAGACTATTGTGCAGGTGGTTTGTTCCAATGCTGATGAGATCCCCACCAGCAGGTGAGTGCATGCCACCCTGGGTCCATTATAGATAATTGAGAGTCAACACTGTTGCCCTTAGGACAAATATAATACTGTGAGCACAGTCGGAATGGCAGATTATTAAATGATAGGTACGAAGGAGGATAGGTATGAGGAGAGGAAGGAGTGAACATGGGTCTTGAAACTGTTCCACATCCGAGCTGTTGAACTCAAAAATGACCCGTTATCAAGTGACAAACAAAAAGCTTGAACAAATGTTGTGATACGCGTTTGGCGTGTGTCCTGATTATGCACCGGTGCCGAAGGGATCAATGATGCTAGTTCCTCGGAGCAGTCTGTGCTCTAAATCTAAAGATTTCAATGAATTTCTAGAGATAGGGGAATATATTAAATGGATCGCCCGTTTCTGCAATGATTCAAGGGTTGTTTTCAAACATTTTGGGGCTCCAGACCCGAGGTGGGTGACAAATTTATCAGTGGTGCGCCCTTGATGGCTGATCATGATTTAAGACAGGGTCTTGGATTTGGTGTGATGTTTCTAATGCATATTCGTAATATAAGTTTATTTATAACGCATCCCAACGTTACATACCCCACATGATCCACTAGCGCTGTCCTGGGCGGCCGTAGATCTCTATTTGGTGTTAGATACCACCTGGGTGCAAATTGTCACTAGTGGGAAACAGTCTGGAGCACTCATCTTGGGAGACTAACTTAATTGATATCTGAAATGAAAGATTTTTATAAGCTTTCATATAATGCATCGCAAAGTTACATACCCCCCCATGGTCCACTAGCGCTGTCAGGGCGGCCGCAGATCTCTATTTGGTGTTAAACACCACCTGGGTGCAAATTGTGAGTGGGAAACTCTCTGGAGCATTCGCCTTGCGAGACTAACTTCATTGATGTCTGAAATAGAGGTTTTTTTACAGTTATAAGCTTATTTATAATGCATCCCAACGTTACATACCCTACATGGTCCACTAGCGCTGTCAGGGCGGCCGCAGATCTCTAGTAGTATTCAATATAGAAATAAAAGAATTGAGCTCATTTAACAGATGTTGGTATATTTAAGTGGTTCAAAATAAAATTAAGACAATATTGCCCTTTGGGAGGCCGGGTTTCAAATATCCAAAACATAACCTATACTGTAGTAAACCAACAATTGACTAAATATGGAGAACCACGCCCTTAAGGCCACACGATGCTCTCAATTCAGGAGATAAACCAGATATTCGTGTTGTTAGGATCGTATTATGTTACTTGTCTAAAATGCGGTGTAAACAATTACCCACTCACCGTACTTCTAATCGGTCTTCTCGGCAAGGGGTGCCGATGGCAGCTGCTGGCAATGAGAACTTTAGTCTCGGGAGGGTACAGTCTCTCTATGGGCAATATCCAGTGAAACAGTTAGTTGGTATAGACAGGTTTATTGACAATAGGCAAGGTAATACAAGATGGTACATGATTTCTCGAGTTCTTGACTTTTCTCGAGCTTGATTTCCCGGGAACAAAGCCCAACGATTTCCCGCCGAGAATTCCCGGGAATGAACCCTAGTACTGAGTGAAGGTGTGAGTGAGGTGCATGTTATATGCTGCAAAATTCTGAGAAATTGGCTGTTCCGTGTGTAACTATTATTTCGGTACTCTTACGCAGAATCAATCTTAAGTTAAAACCTGCCTTGTGCTCTAACCACAATGTAAGAATTCGAGATGCGAAATCCTATTACACGGATACCTTTTTCGATTTCCAAGAGCAATTTTAAATTTGTAGTAGAATTTGTACTCGTCACATGTGATATAAAAATCGACATAAAATGAGGTCGTATTGAAAAAAAAATTTCTACTCCCCCCTCCCCGCGCTTTAGAATCTGCTGTTGAAGAACCTAAATGGCTGTGAAATTTTCCTCCGCCCCGGGCGACTGACACCCTCGCTACGCCACTGAATATCATGAGGTCCATTTGAAATGTATCTGCAAATTCTTTAGCCATTTCATAAATATCACTATGATCAATAGGATGTGTCAATTATTTCAACTTTTGAATTCAGAGACGCCCGGGGTCTCAAAAGTTGCGTCTTTCAAAGAAAATGAGAACTGCATTTAATTTTTTTTTTAATAATGGTTATTAGTCGGCTAAAATGCGTTGAAAATCAAAAAACAAAACTACAACATTTAAAAATATATATTTTAATTATTTTTTTTAAATAATTTAACCTTTTAACGTTTGTTTGTTATTCAAAAATGCGAATAGCTGACAAAATTGAAAAAAAAAAATCACGTTTATGAATACAAGTAAGTCAACAAGAATACTGATTTTAACCAGAAAAAGTGTTATTTTCCCCTTTTATATTTTTAACAAACACATCACATAAGTTTAAAAAAAAATTTTTTTGCGTTCTTTGTACTGCAGTTATGGAACAAAAATTATGTTTGGTACAAAATATAAAACATGAACCCTTTGTTTATTTTTTTTTCCAAATCACGAAATCTAGTTTTTTTTTCAAAACTTCCGGCCATTTTAGCGCGCTAATAGTGAACAATAATTTAATTTATTTTTACGTTTTCGAATATCTACAGATCATACGAAACTTTTGAGACCCCGGGCGTTTAAAAATAAGGCAATTTTTTTCTCTCTATGGAGAGCGACACAAGCTAATGATCAATGGAATTATTAAACGGATAACTGATAAATTTCGCCCACTTCTCAATTTTCTCCAAATCACTTAAGCGATTTTCAAAGTCTGATACCACTGCCTTAATTTCTGCTAATTCTAATTTACTTGTCGGGAATGAAATTGTAGGAAATATTTTTTCCATTTTTTAAAAAATTGTTGAATTTTTTCTTTTTGTTGTCGACTATCATAGATTGACTTTGGAGTGCTGCAACAGTATTCATAATCTCTGTTAATGATTTATTCTTGCCTTGTAATTTCAGATTTAATGTGCTCAGTTTTCCGGTAAATTTGCTAAAAATGCTAATTCACATTGCCAGTCTAAATCACACAGTTGCTGATAATCATCACCCCTCTCTTTAAAAACATTTGTTATTTCGTCCAATAACGTGATAGATCGGCATTTGAAAATCACACAATATGATACGCGCAGCTCTTATGCGGGTTCTTGTCCGGCTACGGGTCCGAGTTCTTGTGCGGATGCGGGTTCTATTGGGTTCGAGTCCTTGGCCGGACCCGTACCTCCGATCGACTGGACTAATGGCCGCGATTGGCCATCCCTGATATAGATGATCCATGGTGATTCCATAAACCTTGACAACCTTGTCAGAGATGTTATCTTCCCCATCTCGGCCTATATTATGATTGTCAATTTTCTTCCTGTTTTAACTACAGTGCATAATCACAATACGTGTAGCACTGTACATAAGTGTGCATCAACTATGGGCATTGTAGAGATGGTCGTTATTCGAAATGGGCTATCACCGCGGTTTTGGTTCCATAGAAGCACACATTGACTCACAGTGAAGAAAAACCATTCTCTTGTTGCAATTGTAACTACGCATGTTCACAAAAGTCTAATTTAAATAGTTACACACTGACTCAGTGGAGAAAACCATTCTCGTGTCCCGACTGTAGCTGTTCGTATTCAGAAAAGTCCAGTCTAAGAGGCAAATGTTTAGTGGAGAAAAAGCATTCTCTTTTTCAAACTGCACCTATGCACGTTCACAAAAGTCTAATTTAAATAGTCACATACTGACTCACCGTGGAGAAAACCATTTTCGTGTCCCGATTGTAGCTAATCATATTAAGAAATGTCCAGTTTGAGAGACATGTTGATTCACGGTGGAGAAAAACCACTCTTATTCTAACAGTAGCTATTCATGTTCATAAAAAACTAATTTAAATAATCACACCGATTCACAGTGGAGAAAACCACTATGGTGTCCCGTCTGTACTTATTCATATTCAGAAAAGTCCAGTTTAAGAGGCAAATGCTGACTTGCAGTGGAGAAAACTAATCTCTTGTTCAAACTGTAACAATGCATGTTTACAAAACTCTGGTTTAAATAGGCACATATTGACTCAGAGTGGAGAAAACCATTCTAGTGTCCTGACTGCAGCTATTCACATTCAGAAAAGTCCAGTCGCGTAAATATTCTGTCATAATGTCACCTTAGGCTTTATGTCGAATAATACCAGAAATGTGTGATGCTATTTATAAACAAATATGGCTGGCGTTGTGGTGAAGGAGAAGTCGCATAAGTTTGTTGCTGAGTGTTGTATTGTTGAATCGGAAATGAGCAGGACTGAAATTGGAGTGAAGCAGAAGCGATGTGAGTATGCGGTTGTGTATAATGTTGTTGAAGTATTGAGGGTGAAGGACTAGGAGTTCGTGAGCTGAGGCTGGGAGTTGGTGATGGAACAAAAGTTAAACTTCGACGATTCTGAATTGATTCGGTATTCAGATTACCCATCTCTGCATCAAACAGAGTATCGTTTATTATTTGCTATGACTTGCGTTTATTTGCACAATTTTTTGAGAAAAAGCAGAGCATCACAACATATCTATTCACCACCAGAATCATTTGATCGCGTAATAAATAGTATATTTATTGTACCGGACGGGTGCACGAAGAAGAGGATGATCCCATCAGGACGTCTTCTTCTTCTTTATTAAGATTTAGCCCATTTTTAGCAAACGAAGACGAGGACGAGTTCCCTCACAGGCCGTCCTCTTCTTCTCAACTAACTCACATGTAAAAGTGAAGAACGAAGGCGAAATTATGTTTCCATGCTACAATGTAACCTTTTATATATTTAATAAAGATAAATTTTAGTAAAACAGGCCCTCTAGAGGGGTCGGAAGCGGGAGCGGGTTTTTCTTTGGCGCTCTTACTTTCGATCCCACGGCACGCCACTGGTGTCCACCCCGAGGGGAAAAAACTACCCGCGGGGGAGGGGCGGGCTCCGCTTCCCTGCCCTTCCCCGCACCTACCCTCCGGGCGGACCAATAGGAACGCTCCATCCAGCGGAACGTTGAATTTAGCCTCTGAAAACGAGGAATGTTTTTCATGTTTTGTTAAATTATGAGAGTTCGGTCTAATCTATCGCCAAATAAATAATACGGATGGATAGACCGGACTCTCCTCTATGCAAATGTATACAAATAAAACATGTACACCTAGAATTAAGGAAATTATTTAAGTTTCCCCCGAATAATGTGGGTACGGGGGGCCCGCCAAATGTTATGTAATTCACTATATAAAATCAAATAAATTATGAGGAGAGAGGTCATGGGGTTCAATCAGAGGAGAAAGATAAGGGGAAGAGCTGAGACAATAGCAATCTCTGCTGTGTGGAACACAGCAGAGGTTATGACCCGCCAAAAATCGGACCGCCGGAAAAGGGGGCAAGAATTCGGGTCCGCCCCCGCCGGTGGCGAGAGTGGCGGGTCTGGCTATAAATAGAGCGGTACCTCGGGAACGACGGTCACTCAACGCATACATACAACTCGATCTGGTACCGTCTCAAGCACTTCTCCGCCTCCTCTGCCTGGCCCTTGGACTTCTCTCCGGACTTGGACAAAACTTGGAGTTTTCCTTTCTGCTTCCCCGGGACCCAGCTATTCCCCCGAGAAGGGCCGCCGCTCCGGTGCATTGACAAGTATCTCGGCGGCTACCCAGGACTGACCGGCGCCCCTATTTCTACAGTCTATGTGAGTGGCGGAAACGTCGCTTACATAGTGGTCCTTCGAGCCGGATCCAGTCACCAGCCGCTACGATGCCCCGGTCCCTGCGGTCAGGAAGAGGAGGTGAAGATGACGGTGCCGATCGCCCCGGCCCGAGCCCCGCTGCTCCAGCCGTGGACCAGGCGAGAGCACAGGCTGGCGCCCCCGCTCCGGAGAGCGCTTCCGCCTCGGCGGAGGAGCAATCAGCTTCGGACAGTGAGCCATCAACAGAGGACAGCCTGCGCCTACTGCGACGAGAGCTACGGACGGAGCGCAAGCGGAACGAGCAGCTGGCGAGGGATGCCAAGCAGCAAGCACGAGACTCCGCTCGGCAGATTGAGCGGCTTATCGCCATGCTAGAGGCGTCACGGACGTTTCCGGAGCAGGAGCAGGAGCCCGGTGGATCAACGAAGCCCACCGCCGACGCCAGGGATGGCCCGGCGCAGCCCGCAGCCGACATCGGGGGTGGCCCAGAGCAGCCCGCCGCTCAACCCGGAGCTGCACCGCCGCAGCCCGACCTGCCACCGGCGGCGCCCGCATCTTCGGTGCCAACCGGGCACCTGCCTGGCTCGGGCCCTTTCCAGGGCCGTCCCACAGCGGAGGAAACCGCCCGGCAGACGCAGGACTGGGTCAACCGTGGACCGGACCCTTTCGCACATTTCGCCGCCGTGGTGGCCGACGCCATCCGCAGTTCGCAGTCCGGAGCTACGCCGAGGACCTACGAGGAGGACCACCGGATGGCAGCTTTGATAGCGCGGCAGTCCACGGCGAAGGACTTGCCCCCGTTCTCCGGCGACCCGGTGGAGTGGCCCACCTTCCTGGCGCAGTTCAAACAGTCAACAGCTACGTGCGGGATGACGGCGGCTGAGAACTTGATCCGCCTACAGCGCGCGCTGCGCGGGAAGGCAAGGGATGCGGTCAACCCACTACTGATGGACCCCGAGCAGGTCGGGGAAATTATGGAGACCCTGAGGAACCGGTTCGGGGGGGCACAAGCGATTGCCGCGGTGATGCACGAGCGGGTGAAGAGTTTACCGCGGCTCTCCGAGGAGGCAACAAACGAGGCCCTTGTCGAGTATTCCGGGACGGTCCAGAACGTGGTGACGTCGCTCGGCAACCTGGCCGACAACTACCTACTGAACCCGGCGCTGCTAAGTGAGATGTCTTCCAAGATGCCTTTCGCCCTGCGCATCGCCTGGCTGGAGAAGGTCGCGGACAACCCAGATCAAGCGGATGTCCACCAGTTTGCGGCCTTTCTTAAGCGACTCGCGAATGCCGTCCCGCGCTCCGGCCTAGTCGATCCTGCCAAGCCGACCCGCCAGCGCCGTGAGCAGGTGCACGCCCAGAACGCGGGATTTGAGAAGAAAGCGGTGACTTGGGAAAAGGACGACGACAAGAGTGAGAGGGGCGACAAAGGTGCCAAACGTGAAAAAACCGTGAAGTGTGTTAAGTGCAGTGACGCCCACAAATTGGGCGAGTGCCCGCAGTTTGCCGCCATGGATGTTCCCGCCCGGTGGGAACTCGCGAAAGTAGCGCGTGTGTGTAACAAGTGCTTAGAAAAGGGCCACTATACCCGTTACTGCAAAACAAAAGTGAACTGTGGAGTGGGCTCGTGCCGTTACGCCCACCACAGGCTATTGCACGACGGGTCGCGGTACCCCGCAAACAGTGACACAGTGAGTACGACGGTGGCCCACGGGCCGGGGGACGTATTCCTGAAAGTGGTACCAGTGAAAGTTTGTGGCCCGAAAGGACAAGTGATGACCCACGCGCTGCTCGATGACGGGTCAACAGTGACGCTTATCGACGCGGAGATAGCGGAACAAGTGGGAGCGAGCGGGCCTCCCTGCGGACTCCGCATACACGGGGCGTACGGGACATGCTGGTCAGACAGCAACTCTCGACGCGTGAAGTTATCGGTGCGCGGCGACAGTGGGGAGTACGCACTCTCCGCCAACACAGTGCGGCACCTGAACTTGCCGGACCAAGCGGTAGTGGGCCACCGGCCGGTGCAACCGCGGATGCTAATAGGACAAGACAACGTGCACCTACTAGCAGCACGTGAACAGCAGGTGGAGAGTGGCGGCCGCATGACTACACGAACGGCCCTCGGTTGGATCATGCATGGAGGACGTCGGGACGGCGACAGCGGCATCACCCTCAACATGTCGGCCAAGAAGGATGACACGGACAGCAGGGTGGACATTGAAGTTCCCACCACTGTCCCGCCCCGGTATAGGCGACTTATGGTCGCCCCTTCGGAGCTCTCGCAAGAATCTAATTTTTTTGAATAAACGACTCTACTTTTAATTGAACGAATCTAGACCTTCAATGTCCCTACATACTTTGTTAGGTGGCGGAAATGTAGGATCGCCTACAGTCTAAGCTGTATTAGTCATAAATTAAATCTACTGGTGTTAGTAAGCAAAAAACAGATATGTGATAAAGGGAAGAACAGTATAAGTGTAAAATGAATAGAGGGAGACCATACTCTCCCAGACTGCAGGCACCTGCGTATAAAGTGAGTAAAAAAAAAAAACAATAAGTTTTGTTAATAGAGCATATAACATTTAACATGGTAACTAGAAGATATAAGGGGTAACCGTTATGGCCGTCGTGTGCCCGGCAGTCCCCTGAGAATGTATATGGTTATTAGTCCAACGTCACGGCACCTAGTGGAGTCGTCCTTTAGCCAGCTAGCCGGTGGTGCCTAGAAGACGAAATTGGACTGCAATAGGAAGACCCTAGGGAGAAAAGCGTCGGGTAGCTGGAGGAGGGACGGACAACCTCCAGATGCCGATCAATTTTTCCTCCGACCTTATCATGTCAGGGGGGGTGGCGCGGGCATTGGAAGGAGGTCACAATAATCAGTTACAAAATGAAAGGTAAACCCATGGTAAGTAAAATAGGGACTAGGCCCAAAGTCCAACCCCTTTGATGGGGAAAAGGACGTTACAGAATAAACAACGGAGTCTCTAACCAAACCTCCAAATAAAGAAATATTAAAGTTGTAACAATATAACAATATCATATTATAACATTTTAACAACATAAACATAACATCTGGAAAACAAAGAAAAAAAAAAAAAAAAAAAAAAAAAAAAAAGCAGGGTGGACAGGCTGATCAAGCAGCATTTCGCCGTGGATTCGCTGGGCGTGACCGCCGCAATCCGAGTGTCCGCGGACATCCAACGAGCAGAGGCGCTTATGAAAAGCACCACGCGCCCTGCAGGGACGAGCCGGTGGGAGACCGGCCTTCTATGGAGGGAGGACGACGCCTGGCTGCCCGACAACCGGCAGTGCGCCATGAACCGGCTCGCCTCACTGGAGAGGAAATTGGGCAGAGAGCCCCAGTTGGCGGCGGCATACACGGGCAAAATAGAGCACCTCATAGAGCGGGGATATGCGGTGAAGTTGACCGAGGGGGAAGCAAACACCCCCGGCAGAAGGAAATGGTACCTGCCGCACTTTGCCGTATCAAACGCAAATAACCCCGGGAAATTGCGGGTTGTATTTGACGCCGCTAGCCGCTGCCGAGGTACGAGCCTGAACGATCGGTTGCTAACCGGGCCCGACCTCCTGTCCTCATTGCTGGGGAACTTGCTGCGGTTCCGCGAGGGGAAGGTCGCCATAGCCGCAGACATAGAAGAAATGTTCCTGAGGATCCGCATAAAGAAGGAAGACCAGATGTCCCAGCTCTTCCTATGGCGCGCTAGACCGCAGGATCCCCCGAGCACCTACAAGCTGACGGCAATGATGTTCGGCGCAACATGTTCCCCGAGTAGTGCGCAGTTCGTGCGTAACCGAGTGGCCGAACAAGGCGCCGCTGAATTCCCCGATGCCGCGGCCGCAGTACGGTCCAAATTCTACATGGACGATTATTTGGACGCCGCCGACACCGTGAGGGAAGCAGCAACGCTGGTACGAGAGGTCGGTGCCTTGCTGGCTCGAGGGGGTTTTCACCTCGCTAGCTGGGCATCCAACGCGCCCGCCGCCATCCAGAGTGTTCCAGCAGAGAAGAGGGCAAAGTCAGCCGTCACCATAAGCAGCGGTGCCGATGCTGGGATAGAGAAGGTGCTGGGATTAGCATGGGACCCGTCCAGCGATGAGTTTCTTTATAATTTCAAAGAAACGGAAACGGCGGAACTCGTCAGGCACCCAACAAAGCGGCAGCTGCTAAGCACAGTTATGAAAATTTTCGATCCGGTGGGGTTCGTAGCCTGCCTCACCGTGCGATCCAAGATCCTCTTACAAGACGTATGGAGGTCCAGCATTGGCTGGGATGAGCGCATCCAAGAGGCGCATGCGGTACGATGGGCCGGCTGGGTAAAGTCACTGCAAGAAAATAACGTCCGGGTCCCGAGGCGCTGCCTGCAAAGAAAGAACGGGGCATTTGAGCTACACCTCTTCTGCGACGCCTCGGAGTCGGCATGCTGCACCATCGCTTACCTGGTCGAGAGCTGCCCGGAGGGCAAACGCGCCACCTTCCTGGCAAGCAAGAGTAAGGTGGCGCCCCTCAAGCCGTTGTCTATCCCGCGGCTCGAACTGCAAGCAGCACTGATGGCCGCCCGCCTGGCGGCAAACATTAAATCAGAGACGCAGTGCCACATCAGTCGGACGACCTACTGGACAGACTCCACAACGGTTCTATGCTGGATACGAACAGACCCCCGGAGTTATTCGACGTTCGTCTCCAACCGCTTGGGGGAGATTGACGACCTATCGTGCGCCAACCAATGGAGATGGGTCCCCACGAAGTCCAACCCAGCAGACATCGGGACACGCGACGTGGAGGTACCAGACCTCACACCGACTGGAAGGTGGTTCTCCGGACCACCCTTTATCACTCTCCCAGATGCTGAGTGGCCAGTACAACGCGGTCACCAGGTGCAGCCAGACGAGAGCGCCCTGGAGATGAAGCCCAAGTTTGTGGGCCATAACACCGTAGAGGAAAAGGCCCTGCCAGCTGTCGAGCGGTTCTCATCATGGCTCCGGCTGGTCCGCGCAACAGGATGGATGCTGCGTTTCATCAGGCGATGTCGCGACGGACCCTATCGCGCTCTTCATGAAGGCCCCTTGCGCGCTGAGGAGATCCAAGACGCCGAAGCCCGCTGGGTCCGGCAGTCTCAGAGGGACGCCTTCAACACAGACATGAGGGCGCTGCACAGTGGCGCGCCAACAACAGCCGGTAGCAGACTCAATGCCCTGACACCATTCATCGGGCCAGACGGAGTACTAAGAATGGGCTCCCGGCTACAGGCCGCTAAGAGAGTCGCGCAAAGCGTACGGACCCCGATCATCCTAGACGGGGATGACCCCTACACACGCTTGCTGATCCTCCACTACCACAGAAAAGGGGATCACGCCAGCACGGAGCGAACAATGTCCGAGCTGAGGAGCAGCTTCTTTATACTGAGACTACGGACGAACCTCAGGAAGATTGCGCACACCTGCCCCACCTGCCGCATGCGAAGAGCGAGGCCCCACCCGCCGCTAATGGGTCAACTACCGGCAGCCCGACTAGCCCACCATGTACGCCCGTTCACCAATTGCGGGCTGGACTATTTCGGGCCAATTGACGTTACCATCGGCCGGCGACGGGAAAAAAGATATGGGGCCCTGTTCACCTGCCTCTCCACCCGAGCGATACACCTGGAGATCGCCCACTCGCTGTCAGCGGATGCCGCCATAATGGCCCTCCGAAGGATGACCGCGCGCAGAGGGCAGCCCGAGGCGATCTACTCGGACAATGGTACGAACTTTCGCGGGGCGGACCGCGAGATGAGGGAGGCGCTGAAAGAGCTACAAGAGGACCCCCGACTACAGGATCATCTCTCCACGCAGGGAACGGAGTGGCACTTCATCCCTCCAATGTCACCTCATATGGGGGGAGCTTGGGAGAGACTAGTTAGGTCTGTGAAACGGGCCCTGGAGGCGGTCCTGAGAGAACGAGCACCCCGAGAAGAGACCCTCTTGACGGCAATGGCCGAAGCCGAGTATGCCGTGAATAACCGGCCACTCACCCACCTGTCAGTCGACCCCAAAGATGAGGAGCCCCTGACGCCTAATCACTTCCTGCTGGGATCAGCCGGTGGGCGGCCGCACCTGTCACTCTATGGCCCGAAGGAGGAGGAGGTCTGCCTACGGAAGCAGTGGCGCATCAGTCAGCAGATGGCTGACATGTTCTGGCGACGATGGCTGAAGGAGTACCTCCCCACCATGGCAGAGCGACCGAAGTGGCAACACCGCAGCGCCCCCGTGCAGAAGGATGACCTGGTCCTCATCGTGGACCCCACCCTGCCCCGCAACAGCTGGCCCAGGGGACGAGTCATCGAGGCAACCCCCGCAGCAGATGGCCAGGTGCGAGCAGTACGCGTGAGGACGAGCGCGGGCGAGTATACCAGGCCCGCAGTAAAGATCATCGTCCTCCTATCAGCCACGCCACCATCGACGCAGCTCCCAGCGGCAGGCAGACCCCGTGCACCAGCGGGCCCCAGAGGATCCGGCCGCCAGGGACACCGACGTCGACACGCCCGTCCTAGCTGAATAGGGCACAGCTGACGCTGCACCGGGGGGAGTGTACCGGACGGGTGCACGAAGAAGAGGATGATCCCATCAGGACGTCTTCTTCTTCTTTATTAAGATTTAGCCCATTTTTAGCAAACGAAGACGAGGACGAGTTCCCTCACAGGCCGTCCTCTTCTTCTCAACTAACTCACATGTAAAAGTGAAGAACGAAGGCGAAATTATGTTTCCATGCTACAATGTAACCTTTTATATATTTAATAAAGATAAATTTTAGTAAAACAGGCCCTCTAGAGGGGTCGGAAGCGGGAGCGGGTTTTTCTTTGGCGCTCTTACTTTCGATCCCACGGCACGCCACTGGTGTCCACCCCGAGGGGAAAAAACTACCCGCGGGGGAGGGGCGGGCTCCGCTTCCCTGCCCTTCCCCGCACCTACCCTCCGGGCGGACCAATAGGAACGCTCCATCCAGCGGAACGTTGAATTTAGCCTCTGAAAACGAGGAATGTTTTTCATGTTTTGTTAAATTATGAGAGTTCGGTCTAATCTATCGCCAAATAAATAATACGGATGGATAGACCGGACTCTCCTCTATGCAAATGTATACAAATAAAACATGTACACCTAGAATTAAGGAAATTATTTAAGTTTCCCCCGAATAATGTGGGTACGGGGGGCCCGCCAAATGTTATGTAATTCACTATATAAAATCAAATAAATTATGAGGAGAGAGGTCATGGGGTTCAATCAGAGGAGAAAGATAAGGGGAAGAGCTGAGACAATAGCAATCTCTGCTGTGTGGAACACAGCAGAGGTTATGACCCGCCAAAAATCGGACCGCCGGAAAAGGGGGCAAGAATTCGGGTCCGCCCCCGCCGGTGGCGAGAGTGGCGGGTCTGGCTATAAATAGAGCGGTACCTCGGGAACGACGGTCACTCAACGCATACATACAACTCGATCTGGTACCGTCTCAAGCACTTCTCCGCCTCCTCTGCCTGGCCCTTGGACTTCTCTCCGGACTTGGACAAAACTTGGAGTTTTCCTTTCTGCTTCCCCGGGACCCAGCTATTCCCCCGAGAAGGGCCGCCGCTCCGGTGCATTGACAAGTATCTCGGCGGCTACCCAGGACTGACCGGCGCCCCTATTTCTACAGTCTATGTGAGTGGCGGAAACGTCGCTTACATTTATAACTATATAACTATAACTTGGCGAAAAGAAAACCCACCCAACGGTCTGATCCCAATTGGTTCGCATCCTCGAAGAGCAGCAAATTCTGCACAGAATATTAGAATATTTCGCAACAACGAGATAAAAATTGGGCATAATAACTTAGACGACAACGTTAGTACTTCGTCTTTATGTAACTGTGGTAAGAATTTTGAAAAATGTGTTTGTATTGATTTATTAATATAGTCGAGTTCATTCATAGGCTGCGGTAACCGTTTACCATGCTTGTTTGCCACATTTGTCGTAAGGTTTTTGAAAATACCCATATGAGGTAAAAATTGCGAGGCGCAAATGACGACGTTCTATTTATATAAGAACATTAACTTTAAGTTCAGTGCATTTAAATGATTTACCTTTTCAAGGCACATAAGAATCTAGTAAATAAAAAAATTGCCACATTTGTGGTAAAAAAAAAAAAAAGAATTTAAAAAAATTTCTCAATTTTCAGAATCTTCAGGCAAATTAAATTCTATTTATAAAATAACATTAACTTTAAATTCAGTAAATTTAAATGATTCACCTCTTCAAGGCACATCAGAATCTTGTAAATAAAAAAAAAATTGTCACATTTGTGGTAAAAAAAGGAAATATATATATATTTTTACTCAATTTTCAGAATCTTTATGCAAATTAAATTTGTACGTTTATTAAAACATTCCATTCTTTATTAAAACATCACATTCCCTAGAATACATAGCTCACACAAAATATAATCAACTACCCAACGAGATCAAATGTGCAAGTCAATGTAAAAAGACCCAAACTAACATGCTCAAACTTCATCTTATTAACCCATTGGCCACAAACCCCGACAGCCTGCCGGGTGTGCGACTCAGGTACTTAACCACAAACCCCGGCACGCTGACGGGCTAGAGTAGGTACGTCAAAAAAACGGAAAACGAGCACAATACTGACATTTTTCAATAAAATTTTAAATGCCGAACACTCTGTAGATAATTAATCATTAATTTGATACAATTGGCAATAATATGTTTCTTATGTTTTTTTCCCTGATATTTGTGTTCCAAGTTTTGTATACAGCCAGCCGCCATTTAATTTCTTTGAAATTGCTAGTGGTTCTAGGCTTTTGGTAGTGACCCTGAACGTCCCAGATTGCTTTGAGGACTATCATAGACAATTATTTTAATAGTTATTAGTATACATGTATATAAAAATCAAAAATTATTATTGTTCAATTTAAGAATCCTATGTTTTTTTGTAACTTTTTGAAAAAGATGTGGAAAAAAACTGACGAAAGAAGGGAAGGTTATATTTGTAACCTTATTTACACATATTTTAATATTTAAAAAAAAAATATTTTTATGTTTTTCTTTACCTTAATCCAATATGTAAACAAATTTAAAGAAATTCTTTCATTTGAATATACGGTTAAAAAGTAACAATAGATTTAGTACACCAATGCAGGTTTTCAATTTTTGGTACAAAATTAATTCAGTGGCCAATGGGTTAATGACTTTCTGAAATAATAATGTTGTGTATGTCCCCATCATATGTCCATTTAATACATACAGCTATATGTTTCATGAAATGCGTATCATTCCCGCAATGAGTTTATTAACTCCTGGGAGTACAATGCTTTATATAATATACTATATTCTGTATTGTATACTTTTGATAAATAAAATAAATAAACTTTAAATTCAGTAAATTTAAATGATTCACCTCTTCAAGGCACATAAGAAACTAGTAATTAAAAAAAATTGCCACATTTGTGGTAAAAAGAACTAAAAAATACTCAATTTTCAGAATCTTCAGGCAAGTTAAATTTGTACATATACTGATTAAAATATTTAATATGTTCCTGCGAAGGCTCGCTGCTTGTTTTCAAGCCACTTTTCGTAAAAAGTAAGCCTGTTTGCGTAGAGTCTGTTTCGTCGGATGTTAGTTTTCATCAAATTTATCGCGGAAAACAGACACTCGACATTTGCACTGCTATGTGGCAATGTTAATAAGTTTTGTGCAAACTGGGCCAATAATGGAAACATTTCAGACGAATCGCCTTTTCGTATTTTTGATACATGACGCCAAAACTCATCTGCTTTGATTTGTTGATCCTGTTCAAATGGAAGAATTGTATTTCTCAGCCTTCTCCATTCACGGTCTAACTCCGTCAGATTTGTTGAACATGTAGGTATTCGTCGTCTACGTCAGAGAGAATGTACAGCAAACGCAGCAGAAGGTTTTAATTGATTTATTCAATAATTACAATAAAATGCAAGTCGATAAATATAGTACAAAGTTTAACACGGCGAGAAAACGTGGGTAAGTGCGTGAGGTGAGTGCCCTCTCCATCGGCCGTCCAGGGTTTATATACCGGGTGATTCCTTTGTTCTCGAACTTCTGAGTGGGGTGAAGCGCGTGTGTCTTGACCCCCAGAGTTGCTGACGGTGACTCCATAGTTCATTTTTATTATTTGTCAATTTTACACGGGTTGAGTATTTTGTCTACTCGTCGTTTGGACGGATGTTTTTCGGTTTGCCTTTGCTTGGTCCGCGGCTTTCGTATCGGGTGTCATTGATCGATATTGATGTTTCAAATTCCATTGTCGTCTGTTTGTTGAATCAGCTTCCTTCGCCTGCCCGTGTTGATCGATGGTTTGTTTTGGGGTCGGCATCCTGCGTCGGTATTTTTAGCAGAGGTGACGCGGCTGCTACAGGGTCCGCCCCCAGTGAGGTGGAGCCTCACGATTCATTAAATTTGCACTGGTCCGCCGCTGACCCTCAGCTCCTCCAATGCCTGACTTCTGTAATGCTTCCGGCATCTCCTCCAAGTGTAGTATACTCCCACCAGTAGCACTGCTACTGATAGTATGCTGAGCGTTGCCCATTGTAATTTGTGTGTTTCCACATGAATGTCTCCTGTCTGTGCGATGATGACTTCTTCTTTGCTTGATGCTTGTCCCATGATGTAAGGCGTGCTGGTTGTCGACTGAAGCAATTTTCGATTTGTAGCTTCTTTTATACCAAAATCGTTTCGAAATAATTTATTAAAACTTGCTGACAGAACATCCTGTATGTGCGTTTCTGAGATTTGTTTAAACCGCTGTGTGCGTCTTTTTGTTATCGCACTACTATTTTTTTTACGTTGCCTGGTGTCGTCATGTTCGGTGAATGAACGGTCATTGTATCGTCAGCTGTTATTATGGTTCGCTTCGGGTTTCGCTTATGTAATCGCATTCTTGTGTTTGCATAACACATTTCTGCCTTGTAAGGTTTGTTATTCTTTCTTCGATATTATGCTTTGTATTTCTCGGGAAACTTGACACTGCGTCCACTTCTTGTTGTCCTTGAACTTGGTTCCTGTTTCATTATTTTTTTCGCTGTTTTCTTATCTGGTACTGATACAGCTGATGGCATAATAGCAGGGGTTATAGATGATTTTTCGTCTTCGATAATGTATGCTGGTTTTATACGGTCTATGTTAACTGTTTTTTCTTTTCCATTTATGAGAATGACGTAAGTTCTCCCATTGCGTTTTATAACTTCGTATGGACCGCTATACGCTTGTTGTAATGGTCCACGAATAGTGTCGTCTCGTAGCAGAACGTGGGTTGTCGAATGAAGATCTTTGAATATGAATGTTCGTCTATTGTTATGGCGTGTTCCTTCTACCGGTCGGAGATTATGCATTTGTTGACTTAGGCTTTTCACGAAACCGGTTAAGTCATCCTTGTCGGAGGATCTCGCGTTCAGGAATTCTCCTGGAAGGCGAAGCGGCTCTCCATATTCAAGTTCTGCTGATGTGCATTTCAAATCTTCTCGCCAAGCAGCTCGTATCCCCATTAGCACGGTTGGTAATGTCTCTGTCCATCGGTTGGTCTGGTGACATTTGATAGCAGCTTTCATCTGGCGATGTAATCTCTCTACCATCCCGTTTGCCGCTGGATGATAGGCTGTCGTGTGGATTTGTTTTGTCCCCGCCAAGTGATTAAGTTGTCTGAATAATTTAGATTCGAATTGTTTTCCTTGGTCGGTAGTTATCCGGATTGGTGCGCCAAAACGAGTAATCCATCCTTCATAGAATGTGCGGGCGACCGTTTCCGCTTCTTGATCTCTGATGGGGAAAGCTTCAGGCCATCTTGTGAATCGGTCCACGCACGTCAAGCAATACCTATATCCTTCTGATATTGGCATAATGACGATATCGACGTGTACGTGTTCGAACCTTGACGAACTCAGTGGGAAGTTGCCTTGTGGAGCGCTTACGTGTCGCGTTACTTTGTTACGTTGACAGTGTAAGCAGTTTCTTGCCCATTTGTTGCAATCTGCTTTAATGCGGCTCTTCGGAATCTTGTCGAAGCAAATGGTCTCGATTTCCCAGTTGACACGTCACAGTATACAGATGTGTTCGTGTCAGGAATAATGACTTTTTCCAGTCGTAGAGACGATCCTTCCAGAAGATAATTTTTCACCTCTTCGTCGGTTTCTTGTTCTTTTGCCAACTCGGCATAGTTAATAGGTGTCTCGATGGCGTCGATTCTGGATAATGCGTCAGCAACTATAATATCCTTGCCGGATACGTGTTGTATATCCGTTGTAAATTGTCCGATAAAATCGAGGTGTCGGAACTGCCGTTGACTGCATTTTTCTGCTTTTTGGGCGAAAGCATACGTGATTGGTTTGTGATCTGTGTAAATCGTGAATGTCCTTGCTTCAACCATATGGCGAAAGTACTTGACCGCTAAATAAATAGCAAGTAGCTCTCGGTCATACGCTCCGTACTTTCTCTCTGCTGGGCTCAGTTTTTTCGAGAAGAATGCCAAGGGCTCCCACTGGCCATCCACTCGTTGTTGCAATGCTGCCCCGGCGGTGGTATCGGAGGCGTCACTTATGATGGCAATTGGGCATCGCTCTCCGGATGTGCCAGCAATGTCGCTTGCTCCAAAGTTTCTCGGCATTTCTTCGAAAGCCTTGATGGTTTCAGGTGTCCAGGGCACTGGTGTTTTGCCCTTAGCGTTTCCTTGTAGAAATTCGTTGAGGGGTGCTTGAGACTCTGCGGCTTTGGGAATGAACCGTCTGTAGAAGTTCAATATACCCAAAAAACGTCTCAGGTCCTTTGTAGTTGCCGGCCGTGTGTATTGTCGGATTGCCTCTACTTTGTCGGGTAGTGGTCGCGTACCTTCGCTGGAGACCAAGTATCCTAGGAATTTGACACTTGATTCTCCGAAGTTACATTTCGCAGCATTGACGACTACTCCATACTCCTGTAAGCGGCGGAAAAGGATTTCTAGGTGCTGCAGATGTTCTTCTTCCGAAGTCGATGCAATCAGTATGTCGTCAATATACGCATAGCAGAAATCCAGTCCTTGCAAAACTTCGTCGATAAAGCGTTGGAATGTTTGTGCGGCATTCCGTAGTCCGAAAGACATATAAGGAAATTCGAACAGTCCGAATGGGGTTGTAATTGCTGTTTTTGCGATGTCTTCCTGCGCTACCGGAATTTGGTTATACGCCCGGACCAGGTCAATTGTAGAAAAAATTTTCCTGCCCCGGAGTGATTGGGCGAAGTCCTGGATGTGGCGAACCGGGTACCTGTCTGGTATTGTTCTAGCGTTCAAACCCCGGTAGTCGCCACAGGGTCTCCACTGGTCATCGGTTTTAGGGACCATATGGAGTGGTGATAACCAGCAGCTTTCGGAAGGTCTGGCGATTCCCATTCGCACCATGGTCTCGAACTCCTTCTTGGCGGCGCGGAATCTGTCCGGTGCGAGCCGTCTGGGTCTTCCACTGACTGGAGGTCCCGGAGTCGTTCGGATGTAGTGTTTCGTTGCGTGCCGGGTCTCTCTCATCTGGCCATCGGGGCGAGTTAGGTCGGGAAATTTTTGTAGTAGTTGGTGGTAGATGGTCGATCCCCTTACGGTTTTTATCGAAGCAACTCCGCAGGTGCTGCTACCTCCTTGGGTTGATAATTTCGTCATTTGGTCTCGTAAGCGGCGGTTCTTGACGTCAACTAGTTGTCCAAAATGTGCTAAAAAATCAACGCCAATGATGGGTTTGGAGACATCCGCGATGACGAATCTCCAGGTGAAGTCCCGCCTGAGTCCAATATTCAATGTCAATGTGAGATCTCCGTACGTAGAAATAATGGTTCCATTGGCCTCTGACAATTCGTACGGTTGCTTGTCGTAACATCCACGGAGTTTATTTCTGGGGAAAACACAGAGATCTGCGCCCGTGTCAATCAGATATTGGATTTTGGTGTTTTTGTCGGTGATGAATAGGCGGCTGGAAGCCGGGCTGGAGTTACTGGCCGCCATCAGTGCTTGCCCTGTTCGTTTCCCGGGCGGAATGCGCAGGGAGCTCTGCACTTTTGAGCGTTTTCTCCGAACGTGCGATGGTACCAGCACGTGTCCTCTTCATTTTCTCCGTTCCTGGTCTGCGAGCGTGGGCGGTAGCCTTCGCTTCTACTCTTCGAGCATGTCCTCACCCGATCCCGACTGCGGAAGGTTTCGCGGGCACGTCTACTATAAGTTGGCTCGGGAGCATTGACGTTTTGTATCTCGTTTCTTAATGTCGCCCGTAGGTCTTGTATTTCTGCCTTTAAAGTCATCGTCAGCCTCTGCAGTCGGTCTTCCAGTTGTGCGTCCAAACCGGGCGTTATTTCTGCGATATGGGCTCTGCTCGTGGAGTCTGCGATTGCGTCCGCCAAGTCAGCCACTTTATCCAGTACGGCGTCCTTCTGTGTCGTCAGTACCATCTGCATGGTGTGAGGAAGACAGCCCATCCACAGCGTTCGGAGTACGTCGTCTGGTACTGCTACACCCGCTAGGGTGCGTAGGTGGCGCAGGAATTGAGACGGCTTTCTATCCCCCATCTCTTCGTGTTCTAGGAGCCGGCGCGTCTTCTGTTCCTGTGTTGAACTTAACCGGTGGGTCAGTTCGGTCTTCAGCAGGAGGTAGGCACCGGTCTCAGGCGGTTTGAGAATGATTTCTCGTACCTCGGCAGCATACCTTGGCTCCAAGGCTCCCAGGATGTACCCAAACTTGGTTTGATCCGGGTCGTCTGGGCAGGACGGCGGGATCCTCACTGCTACTCTTGAGAGCCTTGAAGGAGTAACCATCAGTTACTTATACCAGGGCGGGTAAGAGGTGGATTACCTCCACTGCTACTCTGCTGATTTCGGCCGCCGCGCTTCCGCTCGATTTCGGTTGTGCCATTTTGGTGCTGTTTCAATTCGCTGCTGGTGCTGTATACTGGACCTCTCGTTGGCTCTTCGGCTGATGATGAAGGCGATGTTGCGTGTGTTCTTCGGGGTCACCACTGTAGGTATTCGTCGTCTACGTCAGAGAGAATGTACAGCAAACGCAGCAGAAGGTTTTAATTGATTTATTCAATAATTACAATAAAATGCAAGTCGATAAATATAGTACAAAGTTTAACACGGCGAGAAAACAGAGTCGATCGACGTGGGTAAGTGCGTGAGGTGAGTGCCCTCTCCATCGGCCGTCCAGGGTTTATATACCGGGTGATTCCTTTGTTCTCGAACTTCTGAGTGGGGTGAGGCGCGTGTGTCTTGACCCCCAGAGTTGCTGACGGTGACTCCATAGTTCATTTTTATTATTTGTCAATTTTACACGGGTTGAGTATTTTGTCTACTCGTCGTTTGGACGGATGTTTTTCGGTATGCCTTTGCTTGGTCCGCGGCTTTCGTATCGGGTGTCATTGATCGATATTGATGTTTCAAATTCCATTGTCGTCTGTTTGTTGAATCAGCTTCCTTCGCCTGCCCGTGTTGATCGATGGTTTGTTTTGGGGTCGGCATCCTGCGTCGGTATTTTTAGCAGAGGTGACGCGGCTGCTACAAACTAACTATATAGCTATAAACTGCTAACCCTGAAAATAAATTATTATTGAAAACTAAGTAAAGTGCAGCAGACATAACGCATAAATAAAATATTTGAAGTTATAAACATATTACCTGGAAACATGTGCCCAAATGAGCTATAGATGGTACAGCACGTTTTAAATTCGAGTCCAGCAATGTTTCAGGGTTTAAAAAATTTTTCAGTCCTTGTCTCTGCTCATCTTCAAAGGGGAAGCGATTTTTTATTTGGTTAAGACTTTCAAAGTAAAATTGAAGACATTTTTGTCATAACTGTTTTATTTGATTTGGATGAACACTGTTCCTGTTCGTTATAATGAAAGCAGAAACATTGCCTCCTAAATAATTATCTTCTAACGGTAAATGTTTTTCCGTTTTTTCGAAATCAATTTTCAATATTTTGGATTCTAACGCTGCAGCTTTGTCACGTACAGGAATGTTTGTTTTCTCCTCTTCACTTAATTCCAAATATTCTGGCTTTAAAAAACATTCTAGTATAGTTTTGTAGTTAACAAAAATTTTCTCATATAGCAAGTAGAGTTTTGGGCTTTCAGATTGCATTTCTTTGTTCAAATCATTGAAGTATGGCAACACAAAACTTAAAAACTCTAAATATAATTCTGTGGTTGGTTCCATACATCTATCAAGAATTGACTGAGCTGCAAGCAATCTGTCAGTTAACACAGCACTTTGAAAATATAGTTTCAAAGCTGGTAGTTGTTCTAGAAGATTTTTTACAACTTGTAACAGGGACAACCACCTTGTTTGGGGTGTGATAGTTTGTATGGTTTAACATTTACAAAACATTGAAACTCTTTGTAGTCTCCAATGCGTTTTGGACTATTCTGTATATAGTTATATACGTCACGAGCAAAGTCCTCCACACCTCGTGGTAATGTTTTGCAAGCATATGAGGCACAAAGGTGAAAAGAATGACATGCATTTCATTAGAAATAGATTTGGAATATCTTTTGCAAACAATGTGGACAGAGAATGATGTTGTCCAAACATTGAATTGGTTCCATCAGCTGCAAATCCAACCATATTTTCTTTGTAAGGAATATTCTTCTAATGAGTCTAGTTTTTGTGCTGATAATTCGTGGTGGAATTCCATTGTATTAGAATTTGAAATTAAAACACTTTTGTACTTTCTTCCACTAATTTATATTTCACCAGAACCGGTTTCATCCTATTACGGACATTTTCAGACTGGTAGTTGAAATTCTTATGCTACGGTATTTATACACTCTTAGACAGGGGTACAAAATTGTCAAAAATTAAGACAATTAGGTATTTTGTCGCGACTCGTATCTAATAGCAATTTCTGTTTTATATAAACATATATTTTTATATCTACATCTATATATTTTTTTACTAGTAGTAATAGTAATAATATATATTTTTTAATTAGATTATAAATTTAAAATACAAACAACGAAACTTTTTTAATTTATTTATTAATCTTAATGGTATAATTACACACTAATATATACATTAAATAAAGTTTTTTTTAAATATATAACCATACAAATCGAATTACACCTTTCTTTAGAGTGCTAATGTTAAAGAGGTTGAGATTTAAATAACATTTTAATATATTTTTTAGAAAAAGAGTAATAAACGAAAATATTTATATTTATACATTTATATATAAAACAAATTTCAGTTCCATAAAAAAATAGTTAACTAATTAACCATCACGCCGTTTCCGCAGAGAGGATGAACCGCCAAACAACTCGGTCTTCTCGGCATTCACATTCATACATCGTCTCTTACGTGCTCTTCTATTATTCTGACTCTTGACATGGCCCGACTCAAGTATCAGATTCACTTGGTCGTGTCATGTCTCCCTCAATAAAAAAATATTTAAAAATTAAGTAGTTTAAAAACAAAAGTAATATAATATAGGTAAAATGTTGTGGTGTGATATAAATTTTGGCTCAAAAGCAAAAATGAGCAATTCTTCATGGCAAAACACCAATAATAAAAAAAAATACCATACCAAATTAGGTGACACTTCAAAACATTAAAAATTTCCACGAAAATAGTAATAACCTATTGGTTGAGAAACAATGTCAATTTATTAAAATATTGTCTCACTAGAATAGTCGGCGGCACAGCCGATTTGGCCAGGAAGTCAAGTCTGATATTTAAATATTTAGAAGCAACTGCCCTTATTAGATGCACAGTGTGGTTCTCCAGTGGTTACTGGTCTAACATGTGAGAAAGTAATATATCAAAACAATCCGTAGTCGGGGAGGACACATTTTTTGGTATAATCTGAAAATATTATTTTGTATTAGTCAATAGTAAGTAGTTTTAGTAATTACTTTTTTTTATAGTTTTTCATGGTGGTGTCAAAAAGAAAAATATGCATTACCTTCTGTACCAGGGGTACTCTTGAATTACAAGGCACCGCGAAATCCTTCAGATAGACCTTTGTTTGTGTCGTATTGAAGTGCTCACTTATAAAATGGGCTGAACATATTGCGCTATGGTATTTTGGAGACCAATGTTCTCTATTTGTTGCTTTAATCCATGCGTTAAGCCTGTTTTAATCCTTTGGAAATCTGTGAATAGTTAAATATTTAATAATAAACCAATTTTAGCATAGCCCTGAATTTTTTACAACGAAAAAGAAACGCAAAGACAAAGATTATTCTGTCTCTATACATTCGCCAACAATTTAACGTTGATATTGTAAGATAGAAAGAGACAGAGATACATTCAGTCTGCCGACTGAAATCGGTATGTTGCATTCTTATAATTCAGGCAAGATTTCTAATAACTAAAACACATTAAAAGTGCATTAAAACGCAAACAAATCGAAAGTTTATTATATTGATACAAATAGTGAAGGAATGTTTAAATATTGGTGGAAGTTACTTATGGTGTTTGTAGTTTAACGTATTAAATATTTGAGATCAAAGATTGAACAAAGCAAAAAACATGAATTCTTTAATAAATACCTGTGAAAACTGAATTTTTTTTATCCTTTTGTACTACGGTTGAGGCACCCATACACTGCACATATAGCCATGGCGTTTTTTTTTTTTAATATTTCGCTCAATTAACGTAATTATAATAATATTTTTGCACTTTCGGCCCTTCGCACATCTGACAGATCATAACAGTGTTAAGTTCGCCCGCTTTCAAAAGTGGCTACATATGGTTTAAATCTTATGTTTTTAACAGCAAACGTTTGTCTCTGTTTCTCACACGTTCATGGAAATGAGCGGAAAGGGAGAGCTATATTTTCCGAATTTGTCAACGATTTGGACAAATATTAGTACTCCCTCTCTAAATTGTTACTCCATTGTGGGTCCCCGAAACGATCAAGTACACTTGACAAAGTCTACGTGCTTGACGATTTCACTTGACGAGGGACTTGAGGCGACTTGAAGGTGCTGTCAAGTCCACGTGCCGCAGTCGTTTACCGCCCTGTGCCCAGGAAAGTGGTTGTCGTAAAAATTAATAATGGTTTCTAACGCAGACAAGGCATTCTTGCTATAACTCTAGCGGTATCTATCACAGAAAAAAAGAAAAGAAAGAGGCGATGGTGTAAGGAATGGTATAAAATGAGATATCGATTCACGCATGAAAATTTGCAAAGAACTCTGTGACGTTAAATACTTACTTGTAATTCATTCCCTCCAAACCTGGTCATCCATCCATGAATAGAATAAATAATCACATACAAAGCCAGCAAGCAAGCAATGAGGTTAGGTAGCAATTATAAGTAGGTATGTGAACAATGTATAATTTATTGTAAAAAATCAAACCCTGCCCTTGGAACATATTATAATGATTCGCTATGAGACTCTAAGTTAAACAACAGAATTAATCATCAGGGGTGACTGGTTACGATGTATCGTACCCAGCTGTAAATGTTTAAAGTTTCTCGACACGTGTCAATAAGAAAGAAATTATATTGTAACGACATAAGAAAATTACTGATGGGCGCCTGTGACGTAAAACGTAACATATTTATGAATCAGTAATCCCTAAAAATAATCTATAAAGCACAATCTCGATCTGTTAAAAATATGAGTAATTTAAATCTCACTTCTCGTGATCCAAAATGTCTTGAGTCCAGCCATACAACAGCCCGTCACACAAAAACACCTGCTCGATCTGTGGTACTCCCGTCAACTGAAGCGCCCGAACTTTTTCCGAAGCATCTTGAAACATCTGCCGCCCCTTCGGAGTGCAATGCTGCCAACCAAATCATGCGAAATTTGCGAATCGCTCACGACGCTAGCAGCAAATGTTACATTACCCCTCCACCAAAAAGAAAATATTTCCTCCTGGAAATCAAGTGGTCCATGTGTCACTTCCTGAAGAGAACTGCATACTATGTGAGCCTTGGTCGTAAATGTTAGTCATGGAAGATGCCAAAATATAAGGATTGTCAGCCGGAAGGATCCTGGTGATAGAAGTACTCCCAATCCATATAATGTACCTCATGGAAGAAGCGGTGACCACCGTACTGCAATACTGAAGCCATGACATAATGCGATGAACAGAAAGACGCATCAATCTATGCAGCTTCTCTCCAATTATGATGCATTCAATAACTGATGACCCAAGATGGCCCAAGGTAGAGATGAAATATCTGGTCCGGAATCTCAAATTCAGCTTCTTTTGCTATTAATTTCTTCCAAAACTGATGACCCAAGATGGCCCAAGGTAGCGATGAAACATTTGGTCTGAAATCTCAAATTCAGCGTCTTCTGATATTACTTTCTTCCAAAACTGATGACCCAAGATGGCCCAAGGTAGCGATGAAACATTTGGTCTGAAATCTCAAATTCAGCGTCTTCTGATATTACTTTCTTCCAAAACTGATGACCCAAGATGGCCCAAGGTAGCGATGAAACATCTCAAATTGGAGCAGACGAAAGTCATTAAGTGAGGTTCTGTGTAGGTGATGAAATTTTTCCCGCGCTGCTAGCTCTGCCGTCCAAAAGGAATGAAGATGTATTATGATCAAGACTGCATCTTGTGAAACTGAAGAAAATCCTTGAGTGTGGTTCTGCATACAATGAAGAAATTTCCCCGTTCTGATGAGGGTTGACAATGCGCCGCTGAAGAGTATTCAGAAGTGAGATTTCTAACTAACCGCTCCACTAAAGCTTACATAATGTTACTGAGTAAAATTGCATGAAAAAGCTAAACTAAATTAAGAATGAAATGTGCTTTACCTACTAAAGGAAAACTATCCAAAAAAATTTATATGAACAGGAAGTACATAACTCTCATAGATAACCTACAAGACTGAATACCTAATTAACCTTCTAAAGTTCAATTTAATGAGGAAGATATTACATAAAATACTAAAGTCCAAACACAAACATTTATTCTTAAATCCCAGTTTGAAAAAAACACCCCTGACACCTGTCGATCAAAAATAAAGTAATAGTCGAGAATCAAACCATTAAACTTCAAAAAGTAGTGACCCCACTTACAGAATGAAGACATCTGTCGAAAAAAAAAAAGTTACCCAAAATAGAAGTTCCCAAAAAAAATTGGATGTGAACATGAATAATTCCCCTAGTATTAGATAGCATAATTGTAATCAGCAATTAAATATAAGACAATAATTTATTGTAATAAATATTTAACTCAGAATTAATTTTTCTCATATTCGACAGGGTGTCCAAATTCGCTCGAGCTCTAAGCGAACCTCAACAACCAGTCGAATATGGAAATAAAATTGTAGTAAACAAACTAAGTTCAAAATCTTTAGTATAAATAGAGGATAAAATGCATCCAGAAATTGACCATGGAATTAAAAATTGTTTAACCAATATTGTAAAACAAAACAATTACAAAACCCTTTATAATAATCTTAAAACAAAAATCCACAGCGGAATTAACTTAATAAATGTATTTATATTATGCTTACTCATCAAATATATGTACCGATGTTATGTATATCATAAAATAATAACTTAAGTATCATAGAATAGAACCTTAAGGAATATGTTCACTATTGCGTGTGAAAAACAACCATCACCATAACCAGAGTAAACAAATTGGAACAATGCCCATGCCATACGTTTCCTAAAACGATATGAAAAATAGATAATTTTGAGCTTCTGAAGCTATAGCCTTTTTCATATAAATATATATATTTTTTTTCCCATGGAAATTATTCCAAAAGACACCAACATAATGTAAGTGAAACAATAAGGTATTCTAGGTTTCTACACACTAATAGCAATAATGATACTACGCTAAACACCTCTATACATCCGCAAAAATACACAGTAAATAGTTCAATAAAAATTAAAATAAAAGGTTTTGAAAAACTATGTAAAAACGGTTTTGCTACAGGGAAACAAACCGAAATTACAAGTAAATTCAATGTATGAAAATGATGATCAGTCACTTTCACACGTTGAACTTCATATGCTTAAGTATACGCATTATACACTTGCAAAGTACAACACATACGTGTAATATCTGAAAACACAAACACTGACAAGGACAATGCAATCAACGTGAGGACGTAAGGATAAGTCACGTCACCACGCTGAATGATCCACATGCAATTGCTGGATATGCATGCAAATACTTAGAACACATATAACATTCAAATAAAATGACAAAGAAAATCTCTCAACGGAGATAAGAAAAACCCAACCCCTATTGAAATAACCCTAACGATCAACTGGAGTTTCAGATTTAATAATGTCTTTTAAATGATAAATACCCAGTTTTTTGCCATTCATGTCAGCTAACTGATATGCTACTGGAGAAATTTTCCCAATAATCTTGCTCCTAATGAATTTAGGTGCCAATTTTGCTGAAAAGTGTTTACTTGCATCTGATAATACGAATGATCGCCTCCATACGGTTTCCCCAACCCTAAATTGAATATCTCTACGACGCAAGTTGTAGTTCAGCTTGTTACGTTCGTATGACTGCCTTAACGATGTTCGTACCTGTGAAAAAATGTCATTTAATTCCTCTAAACCTGACGCCCAAGAGTCACGCTTAGCAAACGTAATTTCTTCAGCATTGAAATCAGTGCCTAAATAATCTTTTCCTGAAATGATGATCTCTCTGCCAAAATTAAGAAAGAACGGAGTGTAACCTGTGACTTCATGGACTGCAGTGTTAATGGCTAACTCAATTTCTGGAAGATGATTCGCCCAGGTTCTGTGGTCAGATCCAACATATGAACCAAGCGCTGCTACCAAAACCTTGTTAACACGTTCCACAGGATTGTTCTGAGGATGATATCTGCAGTTATAAAACAGGTGACGAATATGAAACTTATTGGCTAAAGCTTTCATATCACGTGAAATGTATTGAGGACCATTGTCCAACACAATGGTGTCCGGAACTCCAAACTTCAGGAAAATTTCATTCTCTAAAATGGAAGCAATATTCAACCCAGTAGCCTTCCTCAGCGGGAACAGCCTCGTGTACTTAGAAAAGAAATCAGAAACTACCAAGAGATAAGTATAACCTTTCTTGTATGAACTCGGATAAGGCCCCAGTAAATCAGTTGCAATCATTTGCCAAGGGCGCTGAACCAATTTGGGATTTCCCATCAGACCTGGCGGTAACAAATTAGTACTCTTGTAACCTAAGCATATCTGACATTTACCGATGAAAGCTTTTACATCAGCAGACATTTTAGGCCAATAATATTTGTGTCTAATTCTGTTCAGGGTTTTTAAAATCCCAAAGTGGGCGCAAGTAGGAGGAACATGGTGCTGTACAATTAAACTATTCCTGAGTTCCTTCGGAACTACCTCTTTCCAGTCGTAGGACCTATGTAAAGCCTCCATACTCTGGATATGTTTATAGAGCCTATCGTTAGTAATTCTCCACGCCGGATACTTCTCAGGATTTGCCAAAATTTTCTCCTTTAATTTGACGTACCATTGGTCCGATGTAGAAAAATTTTGACTGATCGTATTAACCTGTAAAGGATCCCGTGATAACGCATCAGGAATTACATTGTCCTTACCGTTTCTATGAATAATTTCAAAATTGAACTGTTGTAACCTGACTGCCCAGCGCGCGAGCCGTCCTGAAGGCGATTTTAAGCTGGTCAACCACTTCAGGCTGTAGTGGTCTGTTATAATCTTTACCGGAATAGGCGAACCCTCAATATAACCCCTGAATTTTTCCAACGCGAAAATCATAGCATTTAACTCTCTTTCTGTGGTAGAGTGGTTCCTCTCTTGAGCAGAAAGTGTTCTTGAAATGAAAGAAATAGGGTGTTCTAACCCCTTATCATCCATTTGTGAAAGACATGCTCCGAGCCCTACATTTGAAGCATCTACGCTAATCGTGAATGGTTTCTTGAAATCAGGACATGCGAGAACCGGAGCGGATACAAGAATGTTTTTAAGTTTTGAGAATGCTAATTGCGCTTGATCATTCCACACAAATTTCTTACCCGCGAATTCTTTCTTTGTTAAATTATACAAAGGTGAAGCAATGCTAGAAAAATTGAAAATGAATCTCTTATACCACGAGAGTACCCCAATGAATCTACGTAAGCTCTTTTGTGACGAAGGGGTCGGAAAATCAACAATTGCCTTGACTTTATCCGGATCTGTGCGGAGACCTTTATCATCAATGACAAAACCTAGGTATTTGAGTGAGTCCCTGCAGAAAACGGATTTCTGCACATTAATCGTAAGACCGGCGGCCTGTAGTCTCTGTTTAACCTTCCTCAAGAGATAAATATGTTCTTCGAAAGATGAACTAATAATGATGATGTCATCTAAGTAACAAAAGACTTTGCCATCAAATTCAGGCCCTAACACTTTATCCATCAGCCGCATCATCCGGGAGCTAGCACCATGTAAACCGAACGGCATTGTGACGAAATGAAACAACCCTCGCTTGGGTATCGTGAACGCGGTTTTCTCCTTAGACTTTTCGTCTAGCGGAATTTGGAAAAAAGCATCATTTAAGTCCAAAGTTGATAGAAAACGAGCACCACCCAAGCTATTGAGAATGTCTGAGATTAACGGTAAATTGTAGGCGTCGCGTTTCGAGACGGCGTTTAAGCGTCTGCTGTCGAGGCATAGCCTGAATGTGCCATTTTTCTTAGGTACCAGAACAATGGGATTATTCCACGAGCTGTTGCTCGGTTCTACCACACCTAACTCTAGGAGTCTGTCAAGCTCCCTATGTACTTCCGGAAGTAAGTGCGGAGAAATGGGATAAACCATTTGTTTGATAGGAGGCACATCACCCGTGTCTATGACATGATGTTCTAACCCTGTCCTGCCTAACCGATCTCCTGAGTAATCCATGTACTCCTGAACTACAACGTTCAAGACGGAGCGTTGGGATTGAGATAAATTTTTCTCACTATCCAGCCCAATACTATTCGATGCTCGAACACTACTAACAGAATCATTACAAGACATTAATTTTGAGATCTTAGGACAGATGTTGAAAACTTTCCAAAAGTCACAACCCAGAATAATGTCAGATTTAATGTCTGGCATAATAACAAAATTGAACGTTCTAACAACATTTTCAAAACGCACCGGGAGAGCTATTTTGTAAGAACAGGTAACCGAATGACCAGTCGCCGATACTAGAGCGAAATCAGAATCCAATTTTGACAAATTGAAACCTAAATCTAAAAATTTACGATGAAAGTTATTTCCTAAAATCGACACGTGCGACCCAGAGTCTAGAAGACCAGAGTAGCCTGTGCTCAAAACTTGGAAAGAGATGTAAGGACGGCCGTCCCTGTTGGCCGCTCGCACCTCCTTCGAAGTCCTTAAATTCTTATAAAAATCTCTTACGGTATCCAGCCACAAAACCCATTCCCGTGAAGTAATCTCGGCAAACGCAGACGTCATAGCGCCCACCGACAGGACCTCACGGGCCATCAGTTTTTTTGAGGACGGCAGCCGCAGAGAGGAGCCTTGACCCCCGGACGCCCGCAGCGAAAGCAGTGCACCTCCCTAGAATTCACATTTGACGGGTTATGCAAAACATTCGAAAAATCACGACGGTTATTCCTGAGGTTGAAATTAGGATCGGCAGAATTTACATAACCATCTCTATTGTTAGAATAATTGTTTCTAGAAAAATTCAAATTGTTGCAATCTCTGTTATTATTACTATTGCCAGCATGGTTGTTCCTAGACAAATGTAAATCATTCGAATACCTCTCATTGCCTCTATTACCAGAAAAGTTATTTCTAGAAAAATTAGATTTACTGTGATTCCTCTGATTACCTTTGTTACTAGAATAATTAATAGGATGAGAATTACTAGTGTTTGATCTGTCGTTTGAACGGCTGTCGGCCAACTCAATCATCCTACCTAATTTTTTTAAGGTTAACAAATCAGGGATCTCCGAAAGAGAAAGTTTCTGAATATATCTTGGCAACATATTACTCCGCAAAATGTCTAGGATCTCATCATCCGGCAACCTAGTGGACAAACGATTATTCAGCAATTGAACACGAGTGATAAAAGAACTAAAATTCTCTTTCTGACCTTGAAACGTCAATCTTATTTGTGCCAATAACCTCTTTTCATGGTCTAAAAGTTCAAATTCGTTTTTTAACGCAACCACAATGTCCGCCCAAGATGAGAAAGCGGAGCGGTTTACTCTGAACCATTGTAGCGCCTGCCCTGAAAACAATTCGACTGCAGAAGAAAAAAGAGAAGCATAACTTACGTTTCTAGCGACAGCAAGTTCTTCTACCCGTTCTAAGAAATTTCTGACATCCGCAGAGCCATCAAAGGTGAGGTTCCACTTGTGTACCGGAAACGACGGAAGTGACGGAATTGACAAAGCTGAACCGGACCCCGCCGGTGTATCATCCTGTTTCGCCATGATGAATTTTGCCGCTGTTCTACTTCTTGTACCTACTCCTTCATCCATAACCTATTTCTCGATTGTAGGGTAGAAAGAAAATTATTAGAATACATGCAACAACACGACATGAAAAATGACAATGCACATGCAATCACCAATTCTAAGAAAATAATAAATAATGTATGCTGCCAGCGAACTGAGCAGCCAAAATGAGTTAAAAGCGTAATAACGCCGATGAGTTGACGGAAACCAAGGCAAAAAAACTGTGTGAAACTATGTATTAAAAATATCAGATCGGCAAGTTAGTCGTGGGACGGGCTGTTATAAACCCAAGGAAAAGTGAGAATCAAATTAATAACAGATCGAGATGTAAAAACCATTTGATAATCGTGAACAACACTACCGCGAACACGTGCGAGAAAGAACAAACATAGACAGGTTCAGCCGAAGCGCGCCAATGTGACGTTTAAATACTTACTTGTAATTCATTCCCTCCAAACCTGGTCATCCATCCATGAATAGAATAAATAATCACATACAAAGCCAGCAAGCAAGCAATGAGGTTAGGTAGCAATTATAAGTAGGTATGTGAACAATGTATAATTTATTGTAAAAAATCAAACCCTGCCCTTGGAACATATTATAATGATTCGCTATGAGACTCTAAGTTAAACAACAGAATTAATCATCAGGGGTGACTGGTTACGATGTATCGTACCCAGCTGTAAATGTTTAAAGTTTCTCGACACGTGTCAATAAGAAAGAAATTATATTGTAACGACATAAGAAAATTACTGATGGGCGCCTGTGACGTAAAACGTAACATATTTATGAATCAGTAATCCCTAAAAATAATCTATAAAGCACAATCTCGATCTGTTAAAAATATGAGTAATTTAAATCTCACTTCTCGTGATCCAAAATGTCTTGAGTCCAGCCATACAACAGCCCGTCACACAAAAACACCTGCTCGATCTGTGGTACTCCCGTCAACTGAAGCGCCCGAACTTTTTCCGAAGCATCTTGAAACATCTGCCGCCCCTTCGGAGTGCAATGCTGCCAACCAAATCATGCGAAATTTGCGAATCGCTCACGACGCTAGCAGCAAATGTTACAACTCTTCAAGCAACTGAGCCGGACGATTATAAAAATTTTCTACGAATGGACAACGATTCTTTTGAAACATTGTTGGAGTTGATTCGACCCAATATTGAAAAGCAAGATACCAATATGCGACAAGCTATTCCTGCCAGCCAAAGGCTCTCTATAACTCTAAGGTACTTGGTCACAGGTATGGACTTGGAAGATTTAAAGTTTATGTGTGCTGTCGCTCCTCGTACTATGGATTTAATAATACAGGAGACGTGTGAGGCTATAATTCAAAAGTTAAAAGAAAATATTCGGGTATGTATGATATTCATTTATTTTCATTTATATTCATCTTAACCAAAATAATCATAACAAAAATTAAATACTTAATGTGATGGTGAAATATGAGACAGACAAAACAGAAAACTTTTTAACCCGTTGAGTCTATTTGTGCCCTAGAAGAGATATGAGATAGATAGAGATGTGAGAAATATGATATAAACGGTGTTAGAAAGAAAAAAGATCAAGCTTTATATTCAAATACAAAAACTTGCCACAAAATAAGGAAAATGTACACTTTTATGAAACCAAAGTTTGAATCGCGCTTTGAAATAAAATTATGAAACTTTGGGGACTTATCATAAATTATTTTTACATGGAAAGTGAATAATAATATTTATGACTAGCTGGTTCCCGGCATGCGTTGATAAGCCATTTAATAGAGAAATTGTTTCCCCTGCGTGTCCTTTCCCATTCGTCCCGTTCCCCTTCCGCCTCCCTTTCCTCTCCCGCGTCCTCTTCGCCCTCTCGCGTTCCCACACCGCCTTCCCTCTTCCCACTCCCCTCGCCTGCTTCCCCCGTCCCGCGAACCCTCCTCCCGAGTTCCACCCTCCCATTCATTCAGTCCCGGCACATACAGTTTTCAAACAGCTCGCGTGCCACCTATTACAATTTTTTATACAAATTTCGTAAATCCAGAGCTCACCAGTTTATATAGTTTTATACAAACCTTGTCCTGACCATAATGAACACAACAAAAAAAGAATTATCCAATTTGGTGCAGTAGTTCGGAAGTGATGCACATACATACATTTCGGCGATTCATTTTTATTTATATAGATTCACATTTCTATTAAAATATGTTTGTGTTTTTATTATTTTTTCGTTATCAGTAATTTTAGACAGACAAAACGTAAGGTGATCCATGTTTAACACTTTTTTATGTTTGCGTGCCAAATAAAAATAATATGTTTATTTTGATTTATAACATTTTGAAGCGTATTTTATCATCTAAAACAGTTTTTAGTTTTTAGATATGTTCAGGAATCTTACAGTTATTTCGATTTTAAATATTTGGACTCCGAGAAAAAAATAAGGGTGAGGCCCAAGGGGTTAATGGTTTTTTTAAATTTTATCTTGTATGGCTCGGTTGTACAACTGATTCATACCCAAAAAGTTCTCAGTGGTCTATAGTCTTTCGATTCGTTCAAGAAGATACTAAAAAGAATAGAAGTGTTGTAAGAACTTAGCCGCAGTCTGTGATTCTTCTTCTTCAGTAGTTGGTTCTGGTATATGAACCATTACAGGCTGTTCATGAGATAGACTTGGCGCCTGCATAGGTTGAGATGACACAATTATGAGTGATTTGGCAGTACCATGCACTGGTGTCTTGCCTATGACTTGTGAGTGTGACTGATGTGGTGCAGGTGATTCGTATGTCAAAGTTGAGTTGTGCCCACTTGGTGATGGTGATTGGTATGTCAAGGTTGAGTGGTGTACATTTGGTGATGGCACAGGTGATGGTGACTGATGTGGTGCGGGTGACTGGTATGTCAAAGTTGAGTGGTGAACATTTGGTGATGGCACAGGTGATGGTGACTGATATGGTGCGGGTGACTGGTATGTCGTAGTTGAGTGGAGTGCATTTGGTGATGGCACAGGTGATGGTGACTGATATGGTGTGGGTGACTGGTATGTCATAGTTGAGTGGAGTGCATTTGGTGATGGCACAGGTGATGGTGACTGATATGGTGCGGGTGACTGGTACGAGTATGTGTATATGGGTGAGCTAGCAGGCAAGATCTGAACTCCGTTTCTTGACAGTGATCCCATTTCGGCTTCGAATAAAACATCATTTATTATTTTCTCCGCATAGCGTCTTTGATCTGCTGATAAACGTTTGAGTTTAAGAGCCCAGCTCTTCGCAATTATATCCGATTCAGAGTCATCAGGTTTTTTGAAATAATGCGTTGCTATATCTATCAGGTCCTGCTGTAATGTGTTTTTGCTTTTCTTTGGTTGTGGCATCTCTTTTTGATAATAGGATGACCCGGAAGCCTGTAAGAAAATTAACCAATGTTTGTACTATTCACAGGTACCGAGAACGACCGAGGACTGGAACAAAGTAGCCAAAGAGTTCGAGAGACGATGGAATTTTCCCAACTGTATAGGTGCTGTTGATGGCAAGCACATCGAAATAGAAAAACCTTCCAATTCTGGATCTTACTATTTTAACTATAAAAAGACATTTAGTATTGTTCTTATGGCTATTGTAAACGCCAATTATCAATTTATGATGGTTGATTTTGGTGCGAATGGGCGGATGTCAGACGGTGGAACTTTGAAAAATACAAAGTTTTGGCAATTGTTTTCTGAAAGTGAAAACAAACTTAATATTCCGGAGCCATGTGAGTTACTAGAAACCGATAAAAAGTTTCCGTTTGTACTGGTAGGTGACGAAGCTTTCCAACTGACTCCAAACTTCATGAAGCCATACAACAAAGCCGTCTTGACAGATGAAAGACGGATTTTCAACTACAGATTATCAAGAGCCAGGAGGGTGGTTGAAAATGCATTTGGCATCCTGTCTTGGCGATTCAAAATATTTAAAAAAGACATTGGACTGCATCCCGATAAAACGCGAAAAGTTGTTTTGGCTGCCTGTCACTTACACAACTATTTGTGTGAAAAAAATAAAAACAAATATATTCAATCAGGAGATATTGACATAGAAGAACCAAATACCACAGTCACAAGAGGTGCGTGGAGACAAGGACGTCAATTGTTAAATATAGAGCGAGGACGAGGAAACTCGGCAAATGAGGCAAAAAGAGTGAGAGATGACTTTTGCGAGTATTTTAATGGTAACGGTTCAGTCCCTTGGCAAAATAATTGCCTAATTTAGTTATTTAAAAACAAATTTAAAAGTAAAATGTATCTTTGAATAAATAAAAAATGTAGTGTAAACTAAATAAAAAATGTAAAGTAAATAAAAAATGTTTTACCTCATTGCTTAAACTGCTTTCAGTATCACTTATACACATTTGGTCTGACAGAAATAACAGTTCATTGTAATAGTAGAGTGACGGTTTTGGTACATCATCGGAAGAGGCGCCAGACCGTTTTGCTTGTTCAATCTCTTTTCTTTCTTTGTTGAAGTTGGTTCTTAATGCATTAATTTTTCTCTTCAATAACTCTTTGGTGTAGGTAGGTTTATATACTCGAAGTGCTTTGACTATGCTTGTTAAAGCAAGCGACCTTTTGTTTTTATCCGCATACTCCTTACTTTTAACTTTCCACAATGCAGGATAATCTCTGTAGACAAATATTAATAATATCACAAAATCACCCTCGGTAATTAGGTCGGCGCTTGTCGCCAAAGCCACGTCTCGGTCCGGTTCGTCGTCCGCCATCTTCGATGTTCCGGCCGCAAATGAATAAAAACTTGTCAAGTCGCGTCAAGTCGCATCAAGCGCAAGGTGGTTCAAGTGCCGTCAATCAAAATTTTTGTCAAGTATGGTCCAGCCTTGTCAAGTCAACGCTGTAAACGATCAATATTCACTTCAAGCACGTAGACTTGTCAAGTGCACTTGATCGTTTCGGGGACCCATAAGGTTTGACTACACCAACGCCCCTGCTGCGGTGCGTTGGTGCATTTCGAGTTGTGGAATGTTCTCGAATGTTTGAAGCATGACGTCATAATCTCATTTCTAACGCTCGTGTTTCGTAACAACATAAAGAATTGATGTAGCTAAAATAATTATTTATTACATAGCCTCAGTAGAAAATGTCACACGGTACTCATGTACATCACCCATGAAAGTATGGAGGGCATCAAATGCAAACCATGAAGATTTGTAAATATCCCCAGCACTAGATCCAGTTTTTGTAGAATCCTTTATTTTTTTTAAACAATCTCTGTACTGTGTCAGTAAAGTGTTCCTTTTTCGCTTCAATTCTTCGAGAGTGCAAGGTATTGAAAAGTTGTGTTTAATTCGGTTCCAGGAGTCAACCTCCTTCCCATCCTCAGAGCACGTGTTCCAGTCCTAACAAATCAGTGCCCCTCGGTGTACCGGTTTCACCGGGACAGGAGTGCTCCTGGCTGGGGGCTACAATCGTATCGTAATCGTATCGTACTTTCATCATATTCTTTACTCTTGACATTCCACAGAGACGGCAATTTTCTGTACAATTGGATACATTCGACGATAAACTCTCTTTCCTTAACTTGTTTATTCTCTTTTTCCGCCATTTTTGCTCGCGTCAACACAAAACATAATAAAAACGTAATAAAAATTAAACTCGCTCAAACTTTTTTTTCAGTCATTGCACAATCTTCATGCCGGTTGCAGACTGAAAACTAAGCTATGGTGGAGCTAAGCTAAGTCAGCTAAGCTAAGTCAGCTAAGCTAAGCCAGCTATAGATAAACTAGAAGTTTGTTCGCGTGCACATCAACAACTAAGCGAAAGCTAAGTCAGTGTTGTGCAAGTAGTTCAGCCGACGGACGTCACACTACGGGAAGTTAAAATGATCGACGAAGAAAGTTCTGACGACGATGACATTGAACATAGGAAAAGAAGGTTAATACTGACGTATTCTTACCTAAAGAAGAGACACAATTCCAGACTTTATGTAAGTCAACACATCAAATGTCTGCCAACAAGTGGAGAGTTTGGAACTTTATTTTACAAATTGGATGATGAACACTTTCAGATGTATTATCGTATTTCTAGAGCACAGTTTTATGAGAGCCCGTTCACACTACCATTTTAAAAACGGAGGCGGGTCCCGTTTTTAAAACGGAAGCCCTAGGCCCCTGTTCAGGATCCTACTCTACGAAAACAACGACCAAAACATTTTATTTGCTCATTCTTCAGTAGACGGTCGTGCGCAATGGACGACGATGAAGCTCTTGTTGTCATGTGGTACTTATTAAAAAGAAGTAAAAAAGTGAAAAGAAAATTTTGGGTACACCCAATTATAGCTGAAAGATTTTCTGTAGGAACTTTCCAAGTTTCAAGTTTCCAACTTTCCAAGGAGAGTTGAGAAGTGATGACTTTAATTATTTTAGAATGTTTTTAACTTCTTTTGACTATCTACTGGAACGAGTTTCAGAGAGCTTAACGTATCAAAATACAAAATTGAGAGTGCATTTGTCCAGAAGAAAGGCTGTCGATATTTTTAAGGAAAGAAAACAATAAAAACTCAAATATGTTTTATTATGTGTTTATTAAACTAATGCGCTCTTCCGTGCATCGCGCAGCTCTTTTAAGCTTTAAAATAAATAAAAATAAAAGTTTAAAAAATAAGTTTGGAAACATGTCGGCTTCATCAGGATTTTTTTCGTATAAAGCCATTGTTCCAATTTTTTTTTGAACTTCTAGGGAATTTCATAATCCTCGTAACATTTGTTGTGTCGCCTGAGCCCCTATCGAATTGTTTGAATTGAATTAACCATGTCATTGCCAAATCTATTTCTGGTTTTATTTTTGTTAATATTAAACTATGCAGCAGTGCATTAGGCAATAAACCTTTTTCGCTCACATTCACAAATTGCCAACATTTTTAAAGTTTGAATCTAAATAAATAAATAATATCTTTTCTCAGCTCCTCCGGCAAAAATAAATAACGAAAATTCTTTTATATCGCCTGTAATTGAATTTCTGCACGAGTTTCGCTAATTGTAATGAATTTCTTGCTAAGTGGGTTTTTCTCGCCAAGTGGCAAAACCAAGTATACCTATCGTAAACAACTTTAGTATTGTAATGCTGACCAGGTACTCACAGATTTTATCCCAAAGGAAGCGCCAATTCTGGACGGGTTATGGATCCCGTCAAGAATATCTGTGGATCCCAAATATGCTCAGGGGTGGATCGTAAACCACGATATGTGTCGCTCTCCAAGGGATGGTATGCCAGGTTCATAATTTAAAAGGCAGAGTTGTGAGAACAAACATATAATTTTAAAACAAGTAGCAATCAAAGGTTTTAAATATTGCATTTCACTTACCCCCATGGAACCGACCTCTTTTTATTATGAATTCTATCGCTAGCTAACTAATAAAATGTCCGTCTAGTAGCTGCAAGGCACAGGCAGCATTTCCTCATGCAGGATCCGGAAAGCCATCACCGAAGCCGAGATCTGGAGTCAGTTCCGCCGCCAAAGGGGGAGCATTAAGCGGCCTTTCGCCGCGACCAAAATTAGCAAGTCACCCCGCCGCCAAAGGGAAATCATCAAGCGGCCTTTCGCCGCTTCCAAAATTAGCTAGTAACCCCGCCGCCAAAGGGGGTGTTTTCCGTAGAAGAAGGTTTAGCATGTAAGGAGGCCGCCCTCGGTCCAGACGAGAGTCAAGGTCGGCGTAAAATTACATTTCCGCCACAAAGAACGGCGAATAACATCGCGGGCTAACGGTACACCGATCATCCATCAAAACGGGGCTCTGTCCCAAGGGTGATCGGACGTATTTATCATGGATTAAATCTTTTCAGGCTCTCGGTTAAACGCCTGACCGCCATACAAGTTTCCTTACGGTTGCGGGAATCACAACTAATCCCACCAAGGGCATTCAAACTCTCGATCACACAATACGTACTCGTTATCACTTTTACTGCCCTGCATTATCTAAAGTAAAAAGGAATTTTTTTCCCGTTCAAAACTCAAATCTCACAAAAACTCCCTTGACTGTCGCGTAGCTAGATTCCGGGCCCAACTCTCCGAAATCTACCTACGCAAGAAGTGAGTATTGCCGCGGAACCGCTCCAGGTCTCGCCTCTGGCCGTAGATAAAATCAGAGCTGGCACTCTAATAATTAATAAACAAGTTCCTACCTAATGACGATTTCGACGGGTAGAGTTGTTAGGATGCAGTACAAATGATAAGGATGTTAATAATTATATTGAAAGGAATACGGATTTGTACTGCATCATAACATTCTCGCTCGGGCCACATGCTTCTTTTGCTTTCCTTAAGACGAATATGTACCCTATAATATATTCAGAATCTTAACGACGTAAGTAAAGAAGCCGTGTACACAAATTGCGACTCGCGACCAGTGGCGGCTCGTGACTTTTGGGTGTGCTAGAGTGCTGATATTAAAAAATGGCATTATTGATGTTGTAGCCGAAAAAAAAATTTTTTTTTTTTTGAAAATCAGTTTTTTGTATGAAGAATTTCAGAAAGTTTCAGTTTGGCGGTGTGCCGCACCAATTTCCTGAAAAATCTTCATACAAAACACCAATTTTTGAAAAAAAAAAAATTTTTTTTCGCATATGACAACATCCACGATGCCATTTTTTTTTTAATATTAGCACCCTAGCACACCATAAGTCACTAGCCGCCACTCCTCGCGACCCGTCTATTGGACGGACCTACTGTCGAATTGACCGTACCAAAGAAAAGAAGAAGTAAAATAATGTGGGAATCTTAATGACGTAAGTGAAGAAAGCGTGTAAACAAATATGTATACGCCGCGGCACGGCGTGGTGTTGAACGAACGTATGGTCGAATTCACCCTAGCAGGCCTGGAGATTCGACCTTTCTGCCGCGTTCATTTTAATTAATTCTGAAGAACGTGTTACAAATATTTAAAGTGTGTCTTCATGTTGTCCTCCCGAAGTTATTAATTCATCGTCTAGAAAAATAAAATCTGGTGCTTACCGCTAACTTTATAGTTGATAAACAGGTTATAAAGTTTTAAAATCGTTGTACGTAAAATATATTAATGGTAAGGTACTGTTTTTATTAATCTAAAAAATAAATAACTCGTATTCCTTGTGCGGCATGGAAATCAAAAAGTTATTATAGTTACGAATTCGCCGGAAATGATTAAAATGTGAGTTTTTAGCAAACAAAAATTATTAGGATTGTGAACCGCCTTAAGCTATAAAATGACGGATATAGGTAATGACCAGCTTTTATGGCATTTCTACGAAAGACTTTGTATGAATGCGAAGTTAGTTTACAATCTACATATACACTAACGGCCTTACTAAAAAACCCAGTGAAAATTTTATTCAATTGACAAACGGCCGCGGATGTGAAAACATTTTTATTATTTTTTATTATTGAGTTAGTTTATACTACATGAATATAAACTAATAAGCACAATGTAACATTTCATTTGATAAATTTAAATATTTTTACAGTAAGCATAACATTTCTTTTTAAACATTCATTTTTTCTTCATACTTTCAGGCATTTCATCATACATCTTTAGTCCTCTGTACATTAGGCAGTTCTGTGATTTTGATTTCTTCATTTGTGGCAATCGAACTCTGTTTATATTTCTTGTTTCGTAATTATGAATGTCTCTATTAAAAACAATTTCATCCTTAAAGTATTTTGGCAATTAAAAAATTAAAATTAAAATTTAATTTTTCAATTAAAAAATTTTTACTAATTAAAAAATTGTTCATGGAAAGAAATACACATTGTTTACACAGCCTGAGAGGGTAGTTTATCTCTGTTTTATAATGATGTCTGAACGAAATTTGGGATTTTTCCAAAGTATTTTGAATGTTAGATATATTTCTTATTTTTGAAGGTGTCCTAAAAACAAATACCATTTATGAAAACTAGATAAAATTACCTTTTAGATTTTTGTATTTGAAACACACTTTGTGGCAGGGTATTTATAAGAAAATAGTCTTTCAGCGTTGGTCAGTTTATTTATCTTATATACAGGGTTCACACCTTTTAGTAAAAAACAGAGTACAGGAATGTTGTAGCACAAAGTAAAATCACTTAGAATTTAAACAATGTTCACTAACGTTCTCGCTAAACACTTAGCGTAATAACCTCAACAGAGGACCCGTGGTCTCTTAGTTGGGTTAAGGTTTTCCCGACAAGTAATGTCCCCGAGGGCGCTGTTACTTGAATTCCCAAGGAGGACCCAGAGGGCTCTCTCGACTTGGTACTGGGGAGGGGAGACTGGATACTCTGGCTCCACATAGGCCTGCACTGTGTTGTATACCCTTTGGGGCGGGATAGTGCCGGCCGATGACGGAGGGGTGGGGGTAGCTCGGCCAATGGGTTGTCTTCTTGTCCGGGTGGTGAGCCGAAAGTCACCGAGCGAGACGGCGCTATGCGTGTGAGGGAGAAAGTATTCGGATCCGTGCGTCGGACCAAATACCGCGCGCTACAAGCTTCCTTTCTATGGTGGCATGCATAGAGTCAGCCACCATCTGGGTGTGGCCAACCTCCAAATACTTTTGTTCAATTGTAATATTGTTTAACGTTGCCACATTCAGTAAAGCATTTACCAATACCACATTCCTATTTTGCGCTGTACGTCCATCGCTGTATAATACAATTTTAATGTCCTTTTCAGGTACTGCGGATACTCAGCAGAAGTTTGTCTGAAATAAACTTGACTATTGTGGTTGCATAGTTGTCAGATGATAGCCCACCTTTAGTCTCGTTCCAAAGATAGCAAAATCCATATTTGCTTCTCAAATTGAATAAACAGAAATTGTGTGTGCGTAGTGTTATATTATCAGTGGTTAGATCGGGCATGGTTCAACTCGCACCGACGTTTAATGATGACACACGATGAAATACGGATTATGGCAATTAGGTTTATTCTAACAACACAAGGGGTAATCAAGAAACAACTACAGTAATTCTCGGTTTAAGGCCTGACCTAGCGGGAAGGATATGGCTAAAGCAATTGTAAAGACTATGACTCTAGGCTCAGACGGGTACTAGGTATTTAGGTGACCTCACGTGATGGTGAACGAAGTGGTAGGACGGCGTTGGGTGGGCCTCACAGCAGCATGGTCAGCGGCGGCCTGGAGCTAGGGGCTCACAGGGCGGAGGGCATCGGCGGCGTGGTCCGCGGGGCGCTTGGGAGCAAGGGGCTCACAGCAGCATGGTCATCGGCGGCGTGGTCCGCGGGGCGCTCGGAGCAAGGGGCTCACAGCACTGATGGCATCGGGTTAGAACTTCTAGGCACAACGGAACTCGTAGGCGGCATAGTAAGCGAGGTGTGGAACTTTACGGCACTTGCGTAGAAACTTCTAGGGAGCGCGGCGAGGTCCGCGGGCGCCCGAACGGGGTTACTCCCTCAAACGCTGTCCGCTCGTAACTGGTTGCTTTTCGGTTCCGAACGCGTCTAATTTGATTTCTATATCATTTAGTTCCGAATTTATGGATTTCTGTTCAATAGAAGTTCATTCGTATTGAATTTGTTAACAGTGTCGTTAAAGTTGATAATAGTTGTTTTTACTATTTGTGTTTGATCTATCAACAGAGACGTAATTGTCGTTAATTACTTTTGAGATTGCTTCATCGTAATATGTGGCCCTTTCCGAGTATAATGTTCCAAAAATGGTTTTAAATTATGTCCAATTCCGTCAAACCATCCTCGTTTTACTCGAAGGTTTTCTTCTGGGTTTGAATTCCGAATTAAGTGAGTTATCGCGTCTAATTTGATTTCTATATCATTTAGTTCCGAATTTATGGATGAAAGCGATGTTTTACAATGATTTTACAATCATGTGTAACTGTTTTTATACAAGCAGGGTTGGTTCTTTCATACACTTCAATTATTTTTATATGATGAGGTGTCCGTTTCGAACGTCAGTGGAATGTTACTGAGGTCCAGTAGTCGCTGTATATCTTTGCTGTTCCAAGGGTATCCATATAATAATCCACTACCATTTTAATAGTACATATCATAACCATCGTGTACATACGGGTTAGTGGTTTAGTTGAAATAGTTGGTTTGGCATCGGTCGTGTTCTCTATTCCAGCGTCGCGATGCACGACGTGGATCCGCAAGAGTTTAAATGATTGATCGCATGAGAGTTTGAGGGGTTCCTCTTTTAAAAATGATCTTCTTACTTGGGTCTTTCAAGAAACTATTGTCTACTAGATTTCCCTTTTTTTTTACAAAATGAACATTCAGGAAAGTTAAGGTTTTTCTTTTATCAAAAGTTTTATTGCGTGGTATAAAGTTGTACACTTTTTTTTGATTTTATTGTTTCTTTTATAACAATTTATATTTGTATGTCTATCTTTATTGCAATGATTACAATGTTTTAAGTTAAGCCTATTAAGGGTACTATTAAGAAGTGACGTTAATCTTTCTTCTTCTAGTGCTATTTGAAATGCTTCGCTTAGATTTTTAGGCATCCGTGCCCTTAAATGTTGAAAAAAATTTGAGCGTATACCAATTATAAACGTTTGTAGAGCTAAATCATTAGTACTTGCATATCTTCCTTCTAATGATTAATGGAAGTTTTTAATTTCTTTACACAAGTTTCGATTTTAAACATAAAAGATGCTATATCTTCCCCGTGTTTTTGCTTGCAGCTCTGTAATTCAATAAGCAGGAGTGTTTGGCTAATTGACTCTCCAAAATTTTAAGATATTAAGTTTAAGAAATTCTTTTAGCTGATCAAAATTTTCAATAACCTTGTTTGAACAAGCCGTCTGCGCCCTATCCGTTAGTTGAGACCAGGGTTGTCAGGTCTTTTCCAAATACATGCCGAACAGTGAGCAAAAAAAAAGTTATAATCGTTTATTTGTATTATTAACTTAAAATACAAAGTACCATTGCACAAGAGCAACTAGCTAACCTAACTTATAAAAAATATTTTTTTCTCGCTAATGCACGCTTCCAGCAATGTCTTATTTGATTTAATTGCCCTATTTCGCGACATGTCAGACTGAAATTACATCGTGTATATAATCCAGCCTTCACCATGTCCACACTTAATTACTACGGCTGTGGCTGTTCGTCCACAAATGGTTCATATGGCTAAATACTTTTTCCACATATGCATTACTACATTGTACTGCCATTATCGTTTAAATTATCTTTTTCGAGTTAGGGCTTACTGCTGCCTTTAGAAACGTCTTCCACGAAAACGTAGTATTGGGTGAAGAAGCTTGGTTTTTTATTGCTTCCAAGGTTTTTTTGTAGAACGCGAATGTCTTCGTACAAAGCATCTTTATCAATATCGTCTTCAACATCTTCAGCTTTTGATGCTTCTAGAAAATTTTCATATTGGAGCTACCTTCTCTACATTGACGTTTTTAAATGCTTTGAATGGAGAGTTTTCGTAGTCGAACCACCTTTTCAAAAAATCTTCTGCTCTTTCATACGCAACTAGAGCTTCGTTTCTGAATTTATTACGATCTACCTCATTCAATTTCTGCATTTCTTGGTTTGCTTTTGCTCCGAAAAATGTGATTCTATATCATCTTTAATCTTCATTCTTAGATTTAATTTAACATCGTATACTTCTCCTGATAATGTCAAAATGTTATCCTGATAATGAGGTTGTTGTCCCGGTGCACGTGGATACGTGATGTTTCGTACATCAGTCTTTTATTTTGGGACTGTTCGGTGTGATGGCTGCGTGCTGTTTTAAGTACATCTGTATGTTCGTTGGTTCGTCTATTAATGGTCTTCTTCGAGTAACTGTAGAAGGGTATGTGTTGGTATGTCGTTTCAGGGGAAAAGATTAGAGTATATCATCCCGGTAATGGTCCTTGGCTGGATGCAGCTGTTATCCATAAACTTGAAGTGTTTATTAATTTATTTTTAGGCGAGATGAAGTGCTGGTTGTATTACTGCGATGTAGGTGAGGGTCGTCTTGCGTGGTTAACTGTCCCTTCCTAAAATTGAAACTTCTTCGCAATGTGAAGAGTTTATATTTTCTCCAAATGATATATCCGACGGCCGTAATTATCAAGCAGCTGGTAAGTGTTATGCGTATAGTTCCTTCAAATCCCGTCGTAGTGATGCGGATTTCGAATTCTCTGCGTGGTTCTTGTATTTCGTCTACATGTAGGATGGGTAGTTTTAGTACATGTAATTCTTCCTTCGAATATGTGATTAGTAATGAGTAATTAGTTAACGATTCTTCCCATGGTGAAGGTTCTTCCTTGTATACTGCACTCGTCATTTGTTACAAGTACAGATTTGGAAATTACTATATTCTGTTGGTGTTGAGAGCATTGTGCTTGTAAGGCTGTTGGTTCGTTGCGAAACAGGTACGTCATATTATCTACGATGACATGGGTATATTCTTCTGGGCATATAATCTGGTGTAGACTGCAGTTCTGTTCGCTGTGGTTTTCTAGTACGGTAGTTGTGCAGCCGTCTATGGAGTTGAGTTCTTTGTTGCATATGCTGAGGCTATCTGTAATAACTTGGCACTGGTACACTATAACAATACTTGCACAGTAACGTGTGCGTTATACATCATCTGCTTTCCATCTCTCAATAATTCGACCACCACAACACGGGCATGTGCCTAGCATGGTGGTCGAAAAATCCCCAACTTTTGTAAAAAATAATCTTCAATGAATAAAGAAACATAAAAAAAAAAAAAAAAAATAATCGTCTCGGTAGGAGGTGGGGTTGGAAACATTTATTTTTAGTTTTGGAAATGATGAGAATTATTTCATTACACAAATAAACGGTGCGTTCTACTAAAGTTAGAGAGAGAATAAAGTGCAGTTTGTTTAACTCTAATGAATTTAACTTACAAAAAGCGTTGAATAATGTCAAAATCTTTAGAAGGTAGTTGTTCAGGATTAACATGTGAAATGGATTCCATAAATACATTCGGTTTTATAATGCTAGGGTGATACCATTCCACGAGAGGCAAACGTGATAGCTTCTGTATTTCTAGTTATTAATTCGGTTATAGTTTCCGTCTGATAAATCAAATGTGTAATCAACAAGTCTGTCTTATCTTCATAATGGTCATGGCTCATTTGTGACCAAAGTACCATTTGGTTATGTGAAATATTTTTTAGTTTACCGTTATAATCCTCCAATGATCTTGAACTCGGCGAGATTCTCTTTTCATTTATATTTTGGTTAGTTTCAATTCGTTGCACTAACTTATCTAAATCATTATCAGTTTCCTGTAATCCTTTTAATTATTGTACCGAGTCCGTTTATTAGACCTCTTTTATTTCTAAACTAAATTATCAATTATCTGATTATTATGATCTATTAAATATTTCAAATGTTCTAATTCTACATGCGGTAAGGTTATATTGTTATTTTTTATAAATTTATCTAAATTAATTCCTAGTTGTTGTGATTGTTCAATTAGTTTAGATAAATCTAGGGTATGAATGATACATCTAGGGTGCCACTGTCCTTCGACGGCTCGTGCATTTTTTAGAGGTGCGACGATGAAGTGCTCAGTGTCCGCTAATTGGCGGATCCGTGGCACTGGCGTCAGGGCGATCAGCCTGAAACAATTTTAACACTATATTTGTGAATTGTTGTTAGGCCTCTCAGACTTTTGTATTCGAGTAAATTATGTGGTAATATTTTAGTAATAGTGAACGGCTCTTTAAATTTATTTTTATGTTTACCCCGTGCGGTAACCTTTATAAGTATTTGTTGTCCCATGGACATTTCTTGGTGCGTACGTGTTTTGTTTACTCGTTCGCGTGTTCTATTTTTTGTTGTATGCTGTAAATCATGTATTATTTTTTTGAGTTCTTTACATTGATTTGCACGGTCAGAACTTTGGGTAATCACACCATTAGGTTGTGGTGTTAGATTCCCATGGCAAAAGTGTATCTCATTTGGTGTATGTTTAGTTACACCATGTATGTTATTATTTTAAGCATTTAAGGCTAAATTAATTTGAGTTTCCGATGTGACATTCGGTATTGCCGTACATATTAATCTCAATATTTCTGTCAAAGTAGAGTGAAAGCGTTCTATATCAGCTTTAGATTGTGAATGACCAATAGTAGTCACATGTGTTTTAATATTGTACGTTTCTAATAATTCTCGTGCCGTAGTTAAGGCTAAATTAATTTGAGTTTCCGATGTGACATTCGGTATTGCCGTACATATTAATCTCAATATTTCTGTCAAAGTAGAGTGAAAGCGTTTTATATCAGCTTTAGATTGTGAATGACCAATAGTAGTCACATGTGTTTTAATATTGTACGTTTCTAATAATTCTCGTGCCGTAGTGGACGTAAACTTGGTTTCGCGATCTAAATGTATTTCTTTCGGTACACCGAATAATGAAAATATTTTAAATAATATTGTCATAGATATTGTTGTCGACTGTGATTAATGTGCAAGATGCCCATTTAGAAAAATTTATCCACAATGGTAAGGAAATTTTGACGCCCGAAGTGGTAAGTGTCGATCTGCCATATCGAACAGTTAGGAGTAACAGTAGCTTCTAATTGGCAGAAGTAGATTGTCTTTCATATTTAGAATTCTAATATATTATACACGATTTTAAATAGTAAAATCTTTTTGGCCGTGAAAATCTAAAATCGCTCTTTTATTTTTGAATAATGCGTCCGTTTTATTTTACTGATAAGGGCGGCTAGGCTCATGTGACGTTGGCTCTCAACGTGCGCCGAATGTATTATTTATTTTTGCTCTTCTAAGGTTAAGGGTTCAATTTTAAAATTTGTAAAACGTATTAATTTTAATGAGTTCTTATCATTTCTTAAAGTTTAAGTCTCCACCTAGTAAGTTTAGCATTGGGTTCTTTTAATTTGGTTAACCATACTAACGGTTGGTGATCTGTTTCTATGATAAAATGTTTACCCTAAATATACGGACTGAATTGCTTGAGGGACCTTAGTATATCTAGCAATTCTTTTTCCGTCGTATTATATTTGGTTTCCGTTTTCGACAGTGTTCTAGAAATATAGGCAATAGGTTGAGATTTTTGGCTCAACACAGCCCCCAGAGCAATGTCACTTGCGTCTGTGGTTACAGTGAATTCTTCGTTAAAGTCGGGATATTTTAATATTGGGGCTATCATCAGTAATTCTTCACATATTCTGAAAGCATTTAAAAACTTTTCGTCTTGGTTATTTATTTTTGCGTTTTTTCGTTGCAATCCATCACCATTAAGAATATGAAGTAAGAATTTAATTTCTTCCTTTACAAATTCACATTTATTGATATTTATTTTTAAGTTGGCTTTGAAAGCCGTTGGCGTTGAAAACGATTTCTAGACGCCTGAGGTTGTCCTCTTCGTCGTTGGCATATACTATTACGTCATCCAAATATACAACATTTTTCATATTTATTTGCGTAATACGTTGTTCATCCGCTAAAACGAAGGAGGTGCGGTTTTTTTTAGCCCAAATGGCATTCTAACAAATTCATAGTGCTGATTAGAAAAGTGAATGCTATCTTTTCTATGCCTTGATCAGATATTTTTATCTGGTGGTACCCACTTGTCAGATCTAAAGTTGAAATGTATTTATTGCCATGTAACTGTGAAAAAATATCTTCGATGTTTGGCAGAGGAAACTTGTCACTACGTGTCTTGTTCGTTGAGTTTCCGATAGTCTATGACCATCCTCCACTTTTTATTCCCGATTGGTCGAGTTTTTTCTCGACGATACGGACAGGGCTTGCTTAAAGCGAATCGCTTAGTCGGATGATTCCATCCTTCAGAAGATGAGCGACTTGCCTTTCAACTTCAAGCCTCTGTTCATACGGTAACCGATAAGCGCGTTGATACACGGGCTCTTCTTTAATTAATTTTGTTTCGTGTTTTACACGAGGTGAGCAATTAGCTACCAGTTCCTCAAAAATGTCTCCCTATTTTTCTCCAATAACTCATCAAGTTTACCCATATCCATTACATAGAATAACTGAAGTTGTCTGGTCGGAGTTTTAAAAATATTATTAGAGTTAATTAAAATTAATATTGCATTCATCAAAAGCAATAGTTTCAGAGTTCAGAGTGGCTAGATCTATTCTTGATAGTGCATCAGGTACAATATTATCGATGCTCTTACGGTGTACGACATCGAAGGCGAATTGAGATAAACGAGATGACCAACGAGCCAGTCTGACGGGTTGTCCAAAGATATTAATCATTTCAAATTGCTGTGGTCGGTGACAACAGTGAATTTGCTTCCATCAATATAACCTTGGAAGGGGTAAATGGAGTCCAAAACTGCGAGTAATTCCTTTTCTGTGATTCCATAGTTCTTTTCGTGTTTACTACGGGAGTAATAAAATCTCTCTAAATCCCGCTTGTCTTAAAATTGCTACGATCATACCATTATATAAAAACGGTCCCAAAAATGATATATCAAATTATCGACCATTTAGCATTTTAACTCCTCTATCTATATTGGAAAAAGTAATAAAAAAACAACTGCTTACATTTTTGGTTACTAATAAAATATTATCACCTACGCAGTATGGTTTTAGGAAAAACCTTGGTACGGGTGACGCTATAGCTAATGTAACAAATACAATTATTAGAAAACTGGATGAAGGCAAAAAATGCTTAGCAGTTTTCATTGATCTTCAAAAAGCTTTCGATACAATTGACCATGAAATACTGTACTTAAACTAAAAAAATGGAATAACCGAAACAACTCTAAATCTACTTAGAAGTTACTTAACTGGAAATTGGTAAAAGAAAGAGCAAATCTCTATTCAATTTAATTCGGGGTCCCCCAGGGAAGCGTATTAGGACCTATGCTATTTCTGGTTTATATAAATGACCTTATGAATCTTCGCATCAATGGAAACATAATGAGCTTTGCAGATGACACTGTTATTATATTCCACGAACAAGATTGGATAAGCACCTACAAGGAGGCGAAACATGGCCTGGCCGTACTTAAAAATTGGCTAAAAGTAAACTCCCTTACATTAAATGTTAATAAACCTAAATATCTAACTTTCTCCCAAAACAAAACAGGACAACCGATGAATGAGCAATACCCTCAAATTACATGAATGTCAAAATACTTTTCCACAACGTTCCTGCCCGTCTATAACCCTAACGAAACGTATTAAATATCTTGGGATTGAAATTGATGAAAAACTACAGTGGAATTCACACTTTGATCTTACAACAGAAATTTTTAAACAGTTTGATGTTCCAAGCATACAGAAAATCTACGCCAAAAACATTCTGGTACATGACCACAAAAATTATTCAGAGGCAGACACTTCACATGCTCATAAAACCAGAGCCAAACAGACATATTTAATGTACCAAAGTGTAACTCTTCATTTGGACAAAGAAGTTCTGAATTTTTAGCAGTAAAGTTAGATAACAAACTCCCATTTAGTATCAAACAAATTAAAACAAAAAATAGCTACATTAGGGAAATTTAATGTTGACTGAAGGAACTATCGGAAAATGAACTTTCTAGTATACTTAAAACGTCGTCATAGAAGTTTATGGAAAATCTTATCCAAAAAATGAAGTTAAACCATAGAAGTCGCTGAAAACTTATCCAAAGCATAGTCCCCCTCAGCACAGGATCTCCTAGTGAGGAGGACTACGAATATATTTTCTAATTTATATATACCTAACATGTTTCATAAAAAAATGTAAAAAATAATACATATATATATATGCCACATGGTGTTCGCCGTCTGTGAACTCTTGAGTGAGTACTCCGCCGATTCCAGTATTGGAGGCATCTGTATGGAGGGTGAAAGGGAGTGAGTAGTCGGGACAATTCAGAACAGGTGCTGATTGTAAAGCCGACTTCAGAGTGTTGAAAGCGTTTTCGGCCTCAGGGGACGAGGCAAAGTTGCTGACACCCTTTCGAGTGCCTGTAATCTTGTTGAGAGGAGCAGCGATGGTGGAGAAATCCTTGATGTATCTCCTATAGTAACCAGCAAGGCCCAAGAAACCTTTAACTTCTTTAGCATTTTTTGGCCTCGGGACTCAGGGGACCAGGCAAAGTTGCTGACACCCTTTCGAGTGCCTGTAATCTTGTTGAGAGGAGCAGCGATGGTGGAGAAATCCCTGATGTATCTCCTATAGTAACCAGCAAGGCCCAAGAAACCTTTAACTTCTTTAGCATTTTTTGGCCTCGGGACTCAGGGGACCAGGCAAAGTAGCTGACACCCTTTCGAGTGCCTGTAATCTTGTTGAGAGGAGCAGCGATGGTGGAGAAATCCCTGATGTATATCCTATAGTAACCAGCAAGGCCCAAGAAACCTTTAACTTCTTTAGCATTTTTTGGCCTCGGGAAGTTGGTCATTGCTTCCACTTTATTAGGGTCGGTTCTGAGACCTTTTTCATCCACGATGAAACCAAGATAACGGAGACGAGATTTGCAAAATTCGGACTTTTTCAGATTGATAGTAAGGCCAGCGTATTTTAATTGTTGATATACCTTTTCTAACATAGAAATATGGTTTTCAAAAGTGTCACTTACGATGATCAGATCATCCAAGTAGCAGAAGAGGTTGTTGTCGGATTCGGGGCCAAACAACTTGTCCATCAGCCTTTGTAGTTCCGCAGGGCTGTTTTTGAGTCCGAAAGGTAATCTCGTTAAGTGAAACATTTCCCTTCCTGGTACGACGAATGCAGTTTTGTCACAGAAGGAGCGTTCTAAAGGTATTTGCCAAAAGGCCCGGGAAAGGTCAATTGAAGAGATGAATTTGGCATTCTTCAACCTGTCGAGGATGGCATGAACAAGAGGTAATGGGTACGCGTCTGCTTGTGTGCACGCATTGAGTCGTCCACTGTTCAAACAAAAGCGAGCGGAGCCGTCCTTTTTTGAGACCAGTAGTGTTGGGTTAGTCCACGCACTTCTGCTGGTAACTACCATGCCCAATCTTAACATTTCATCTAGCTCTTTTTCTAAAAGTTATAGTTTATGGGTAGCCAAATTATAATATCTCTGTTTTATTGGGGGACCATTGGGGGTGATTTTGTGTTCAACTAAATTAGTTAAACCCAAGCCAACGTTTTCAAAAGCGATAGATTCGAATTTTGATACAACTTCGTCTAGTTGGTGAGCCTGGGCTGGTTCCAAATTTTCGTACGATATAATTGTAAGGATCTCGCTAATTTGAGGAGCTGGAAGCATGTCATTGAAGGTGAGAAAAACTTGCGGAGCCACATCGATCGCCTTCCAAAAATCTATGCCAAGGATAAATTTTTGGGTGATGGAGGAGATAACCAAAAAGTTGATTAGACCACTTTGTCTCCACATTTTACTGGTAGAGAGATGGAGCCGGTGACAGTCTGAGTGGCGTTGTCTGCAGTAGTGACGAGTGTAGAGTAATTTTCCAAGGTAAATCCATTGTTTATAAATGGCAAATGAGCGTTGTCTCCAAGGCAACTAATAGACGCCCCACTGTCTTAAGAATCCGGAAAAACAAACGTTGTTTATGAAAAATTGCGCATAAGGTAGGCCGTCCTGTCGCAGCTTACGTCCTGTGCTTGTTTGCAGCTTACCGAGGAGAGTTGTAAGGCCTGATTGAAAAATTTGATGTGGGCCAACCACTCGGTCCATTCTTTTCTCCTTGACATAGAATGAATCGCCGAGAGGTTAGGGGTTGGTTTTTTTGGCTTTTTGATCCAATTTTTTGGAGGTCTGAAGAAGTACACCGGAGGTTTGAAGAGGTTGTCAGGTGCACCAATCCTATCATAATTGTGTCTGGACCTCTTGAAGGTTTCCCTTAAGTTGTCCTGGGGAGTGAACTTCGGCGGAGGGGCGTTTAAAAGGTTTGGACTCCTGTTTTCCAAAATCCTAGCATGTTTGAAACAAGTGGCCAGTTCGTGGCCCTGCCTTTTACAAAAGGAACAATGCTTTTTCTCATTGTTTTCCGGTTTAATGGCGGACGAGAGGCTAGGCTTTGGGCAATCGGTCGTAGCTTTCCTTCTGCCTTGATATAATTCCAAAAGGAGGCAAATTTCCTTTAATTGGGCAAGAGAAGAAATCTTCTGGGATGTGACGATATTCTCATATTTTTCTGATAAATAATCCATCGATAATGACAAGCCAGAAGTTCGCTTTCTGGGAGAGGGATCAGAAGTTTGTCATTAATTTCCTCCGCTCGCTGAGAATATTGAGCCGTGGATTCCTTTGGTGATTGTTTTATTGACAGAAGGTTCAGCTTAATTTTATGCTGCGCCTCTGTTTTTCCGAAAGATAGTATAAGGGCTGCTTTAAGTTCCGCCCACGATTTTGTCCTCTTTTTGTGTGCTTTATGCCATGAAAAGATATCCGGCGTGATTAAATCGATGAAGTTTTTATGCAGGATTTCATATGAAATTCCTCTGATGTCAGCAGTTTGCCCATTGTACTTGACCTTCCAAGTAGACAGGTCATAGACTTTACTTGGAGTAATTATTGGTGTGGGGATTACTTTTGTTTCCGTCAGGACTGGAAATGTAATTTTTTCTTCCCTCGAGGTAGTGTTAGAAAAGTGCAGCTTCCTGATGTATTTTTTGTTAAAGTAGAGTGCATAGTTTACTAAGGACCTTTTCGGCTTATTATCCGGTGATATATTTCTTTCACGGGGGGCTTGCAGTAAGGAAGCTTTTGTAGACTGAAGAATGTTCGTGATTATGCCCGGGGGCGCTTCTTCAATCACTTGTTGACATTGGTTGTGCTATGTAAAAGGGGGTGTGGGGTGACAATTGCTAGGTATAATGTTACTTTGGGTGACATTTGCTACGCTGAAAATACAAGGGGTGTGTAGATAGGTATGTTTCTCTAGCATCAGGTTTTTACCATGAACTTTTCGGATCTCCGAGCGCCAAAAATCTGCGGTTGCAGATTTATGTTCGTGGCAAGTAGAGCATACACTCCAACTCAAGGCGGGGGCATGAAATGAGGTCTCCAGCTTATTCAGGTATTCGAATAAAAACATAGATTTCACTTTGGAAATTAAAATATATAGCGTGTATTGTACCGAAAGCAAACGATAACAAATATAACAGTGTCACTCACCCCAAGGACCGAATCAAGGCCGTAGCCAGAGAAAAATTTCGCGGGGGTTTTGTTTGGTGGAACAGTGTTTATAGTCCAGTCAGTGGGGGGTAAAAAGGCCTTTATACCTTGCAAAAGGTCATGTAGTAGGTAGTAGCGATTATGATATATGTTGTTTAGATTGGGACTCTAACGAAAAAAAAAGTTTTCGAAATCCGTGGGAGGGGGGGGGGGGGGGGGGGGGGGGTAGAACTCGGGCCGCCATCTTCGATTGAAGGCGCCAAAATTTGGTTTTATCAGAATAATTCCTCGACAGAACAAAAATGTCTATTTTTTTACATGAGCTCCACACGGTAGGCCCTGAGGAAAATAATTTCCCTCAGGGCCTATGTCATCTTTGGGGATGCTGTGTATAGGGTTTTTTTAAGGACAGGAAGGAGAGGAGAGTTCTGGGAAGGAAAAGGGTTTAAGGGGTGGGTAGGAATCTGGGGTTCAGTGTGTCTTGGTTATAAGGCTTATATACTGTAATGACTTACAGCGGTAGAAAGAAGAAAATTTTCACAAAAAATCGTAAAACTCAAGGTTTGTTGATAAATTTTATAAGACCATACAATATCATTTTTACGTTTTTCACTAAACATGACATTAACGCCAATCCGTTTAGCCTTTCCTAGCCTGTGGAATTTCTGAGGCGTTTCAGAAAAGAGACAGTATGTCAGGGGTACATGTGGAAGCAGGCAATGTCACCAAGATTTTTAAAAGTTTGTGAGTGTTTGGAAATAAGGTCTGGTCCTGGTTGCATTTTCCGAGAGCTTCAATAGCACATGTTGGTCGATTTAATTCAGATTCTTCCAGCCATTTTATCTCTCACTTTACTAATTCAGCTTTTACAGAGTCCCATTCGAAACATTTTTTATAGAGCTCTTAGTAGTCTTCTTGATAATTAAGTTTTTAAAAATATTTTTCTCGATATTTTCTTTTAGGCACTTCGTTCGTTTTGTCGAAGACTTGATAAAATTTTCAACCGAATTTATAGTAGGTACCAATAGTATTTCGAATAGGCTGAACCTGACAAGAATTACATAGAGCCAAATTCAACTGCAGTGAGCTGCAATGAACGTATAAGGCTTCTGGATGTGACTCACGAATTACTGCCTGCACACCTTTAAAACTTCCTTTAATCGAAGAAGCTCCATTTTATCCAGGTCCGATTAAATATTCGCAATCTACATCCAAAGATTTTCATTCAGATAAAATTGCGTAAGCTAAATATTTTCCTCAACTCTTACAAAAGTTAAAAAATCTTCACGCAAGATAAAAACATTCAGCCTTACTAAAAAAAACCCTCCACGGCCGATAACCTATGTTGTTGCAACAACATAAATAAAGCCCGTATACACTAAAACACGATCTGTTACTAATAAGCTTTCTTCCGCGGTCACGATGTAAAAATGCATTAAATGTATTTTACATCTGACAACGTTATGTATGGTTATAATTTACTTGGTTAAAATGGTTGTTTTAATTCTACTCCGCAAGGGGCGTTATTGACGAGCCTGCACATTTGTCCTCACCGGCCCGCGCTAAAAAAATTGTTTGGTTTGTTTATGGCGGGATGTTGAAAATTTTGTTATTAAATATTGTGATTTTACTAAATGATTTCTATTATAGTGACCAATTCACTCTTCTTTCAAATAATTGATATATATTTACCGTGTTTTTTCATCAGTTTTAGTCAAGTTATTAGCGTAATAATCGTAGTTTGAAAGTTGAACTGTCAGGAAATTGTTTTATAGGTTACATAAAAATTCAAATTTACATTTTAGGATCTTTACTTTCCAAAATTAAGATCTTTATACTCCAAAATTTGTTCAGAAATCATTAACAAAACAGTCGTACACATGAGATAAACTACCCTCTCGGGTAAGCTATGTATATTTCTTTCCATGAACATTTTTTTTTAATAAGAAATGTTTTCACATACACGCTCATTTATCAATTGAAAAAAAAAATCACGGGTTTTTTTAGTAAGGCTGATTATCTTTTAGCTCTGCATATCTCACACAGATGGCCATCTGTTCTTGTCTTGCAGTGAAACGTCAGTAGTTCCATCAACAAGGACTGAAAAACATTTTGCAAAATTCAGTTTTTGCACCAATTTTTTTCCTGAAAATTTTACCACAAATTGCAATAAGTTAATTTTGTAAAATCGGGCGTCGGTAGCGTTTAACATCATATTTTCAGTGTGCTTTATTAGATCAAACTCCCTTGATCCCCCCCCCCCTGGCTACGTACGGCCTTGGACCGAATGCAATCTAATCTAACTGACGTTCCCTAGTCGATCCGCATCTCATCACAACAGGATGGCCAGGATGAACAGGATGGCCAGCCCGATCGACATCCTTCAGTCTCCTCCGCGGCAATGTAGGACCTCCTCCATGTATTGTGGATTTCCGGAGACGATGCCCGATCATCCGAATTGGGGCCAAATGGAATTCCCTTCCAGCGAGGATACAGGGCGCGCCAGGAAGCACGAAGGGACTCTTCCGACGTATAACGGCTCGCGTTGTTCTTATAGCTGCCTTTATACAGTCGCTCTATCGCGCATTCTCAGGAGCGTACAGGATTGCGTATTGGTAAGCCTGTGCGCGCAATCGTGCGCGATCACTTTTTGTTAGTTTTGAAGCTTAACATTCATTCGCGCGCGATTACATGTGTACGTTACATGTGAACGGAAAGAGCGAACGTGTAAAGACTAATCATGCGCGATAGACCGCGTGGAACTGGCGCGTGTTGGAGTGTGTGCAATTTACAAAGTTTTACTCAAGTTCGCGTACACTCAGTATAGTGCGACGGAGCAAAATGGATAGAAGAAAAAGAAATATCATGGCACAAGTCATGATATTTGCTGGTGTTAGCCTACTCAAAAAGAAGAAGAAACGATCTGTATGGGTTAAGAAATACAGACAGCAATATTGTCATATGCCACTGATTGAAGAATTACGTGAAAATTATCCGGACGATTTCAAGAATTATTTGCGTATGGATGATCAGTTATTTAGTATGTTGTTAGATAAAATCAAACATAAAATATCAAGGCAAGACACCATTATGAGAGAGAGTATTAGTGCAGAAGCACGATTAGCAGCAACTCTTCGATATCTCGCCACAGGACGCTCATTTGAAGATTTGAAATTCAGTACCGGTATATCTGCTCCATCTCTTTCTTCAATAATACCAGAAACGTGTCGAGCTATTTATGAATGTTTAAGGGTGGATTATTTAAAGGTAAGTAACTTTATTATTGTTATAAATAAAAATCTAAATAATCAGTCCTGTATATCTTTAATCATCATCCAAATTATAGTTTTACATAGTATTTTTTATTGAGATTAATTGTGATTCATTTGAGATACATATCAGATTGTCATTGGTACGTATCAGTAGAAGATTCGTAAAAAGTTCTCAGGCTTGTTTCTTCCTGATTTTGGTAGATGCCTTCTAATATAGACTGTGATACGTGTGAACTAATTGATGAAGTCCTGTGCAAGTCAGCAGAAGACGGTGTTCGAATGGTCTTATTACAATAATTGTCGCATATGTCAGTTTCTTCCGTCAACTTTTTCAGCAACCCTTTGCGTAAAATATTATTTATTAAGGATTCCGCATAAATTGCCTGCACCGGATCCATTTTAGTTAATTTTTTGGCCATATTCATTCCGGCGACTTCGAACTCCGAAAACTCCTTGCTATTTGATTTGAGAGTATCTGCACAGACTTTAAAGAATTCGGCCTGGTAGTTGTTTGTAGCTTTTCTTTTATTTCTACGCGGTGTCGAGTCCCATCCAGTAGGAGCAGCATCATTCTAAAAATATAAGACAAAAAACATATTATAATTTCATTTTCAGATGCCGTCTACGAAGGAAGAATGGATCAAGATAGCAAAAGAATTTGAAGTGAAATGGCAATTCATCAACTGCGGAGGTGCCATGGATGGCAAGCACATTCGCATTGTGCCTTTGCCGGGTTCCGGAGCTGTGTACTATAATTACAAACACTTCTATAGCATCGTATTGATGGCTTTAGTTGGTCCAAACTATGAGTTTCTTTATGTTGACGTGGGTAAAAATGGAAGAGTATCCGATGGAGGAGTCTTAGAGCAAACAGAATTTTATCATAAACTGCAGATGGGCGATCTCAATTTTCCAGAAAATTGTGATACCGTAAATAACTTGAACTTTGTCTTTCTGGGTGATGAAGCGTTTGGATTAGAACCTAATTTTCTCAAACCATATTCTCAGAGAGAACTAGATTACGAAAAAAGGATTTATAATTACAGACTGTCAAGGGCCCGTAACGTAGTTGAAAATGCATTTGGAATCATTTCAGCTAGGTTTAGGGTATTACAAACAGCAATAAATATAAAAAACCACAAAAGTATTTGTTACGTCGTCCTTGCTATTTGCACTTTCACAATTTTTTGTGTAAACGCAGTAACACATATCCTATTTCTAATTACCCACGAGACGAGATTACTACAGACTCTCAACAAAATTCTGTTCCATTGATCAATCTTCAAAGACGTCCCCACACACAGATCACTTCGGAAGCTAAACGAAACAGAGAACAATATAAAACATACTTTAATACAGATGGGAGTGTTGAGTGGCAAGATCGTATGGTTAATATATTTTAACTGTACTATTGGATATATTTAAATGTATAATAATAATAAATAAAAATAAATTAAATTTACTTACGACTTGAGTTTGCTGTCCAATTTCACCAACGCCACTTTCTGTTATTCCGCCTTCGTTGGTCGAAATAATATTTTCCTCAACAGCTCTGTTTTCATCAACTGGATCATCCTCAATGTTAGATATACTGTCAGTAGGTAGTTCTTGGTCCTTAGTGAACAGCAAATGATCATAGTACCAAAGCGAGGATTTGTACACTTCATCTGTTCCTTTTCCACTGCGGTGGCTGTTTTTAACTTTCTTTAGTTCCTTTCGAAAAGAGCCTCTTAGACTTTGTAGTTTTTTGACCACAAAATCTCGATTGGCATCAGGAAATCCTTTCTCTTTACAAAAGTCGATTATTTTGATGTAAGCTTCCTCCTTAAGATTTTTGTTTTTATAATGTTCCGACTTAATTTTCCATAGGCAAGGAAAAGACTTATATAACTCAAGTAACTCTATTATTAATTCTTTACTCCACGTGCGTATGTCCGCCATCTTGCGTGCGCGAAAGAACTGTACGTGTAAAGCAACCTCGAACCACGCGATTGCGTCAAATACTGATGAACGCAATCGCACGGTCTATCCCTTCCGAATCCCTCATCTTTACACGCGCATTCTTTCGCGCACTATTGCTGTTTCACGCGCGACAGAGCGACTGTATAAAGGCAGCTATTATCACCCGGCGGAGCGCGTGTCCATGGTACTCCGTGCAATAAAGGAATAGATCTTACAGTCGACATTCGGCAGGTACCCGCAGGCGTTATCGGTGCAATGCAATTCAATAACCGATCGCCATGATATATTGCAACGAATCCTCTCGATTCTTCCGGATACCGCGGATAGACAATATCGGACAATCTTTACCGTTACCGTTGCACAATGATTTCTCTTATCAGAGTTGGATTGAATTTTAGTAACGCGGCACCCGTTTGTTTTCAAACATTACGTCCCTTTTAATATATTATAACTTATAACATTAAAATACTAATTGACTGTCTCAGCTATGATGTGGCCCAAACATCATCGAAGCGAGAAGTATTTTGATTTTTCATAAAATTGGCCAGGGGTTGTCCTTTGGAAGTAGGAATTTCACACTTTATAAGGCACTTTCGGAAAAACTTCACTTTGGAAAACACAACCGCTTTTTGAGAAACGAGATTACGTCACTTTTTCCTTAATTGGGAAAAAAGAAAAAACGGCCCTAGATTTCCTTGCGGGCTTTAGATATTTTTAATTTAAAAATGTTTTGGGAATGTCATTTTGAAGGGAAACAAACACTTTTGGGCAAGAAAAAACTTCACTTTGACAAAACACAACACCAAGCACTTCGATGATTAATTTATAGTGCCTATAATTATTTAGAGGGAAGAAAAAACGGGACAATATTTTTTTTTTCTTCAACGATGTCATTGTTTTCACTCGCCAGGTCATCAGAACACTCAGAACTAAAGCGTAAGCATCTCCTCGGTTTTTTACTCTTCATGTTTTTTGTTTCAATTTCACTGTCATAATCTAGCCCAACTACGTCGATTTCTAAGGCTTTGTCTTCAATAATTTCGGTGATTTCTTTTTGATTGGATGACGTTTTTTCAATAGCGAGTAACTTACTCCCCACAATTCCTTTTTGCAGTGCTTGTAGAGGCAATCTATAATTTTTCGAATGGCCATACGCTCCGTATATTGGTCATTTTTATTCGCATGGACTTGCGACATGGTTGCTATGTAATGCCTCATTCCTGTCGCCGCACAGTAGGGCAAGAGTGATGAAAAACGCCCTTTATTCACAGGGACGTTTTTAAGAGAAAATTTGAATGTGGAAAGGAAGGTTATAAAAAAACAAAAAATTTAAATAACTATTATATGTAAAATTTATTATGTACATATTATATATATACGATTTAAATAAATAAATAACAAAAAAATATCAGTTCTCTTTATCCGACGAGTCAAAATCACTATCATCATCACCACCATCAACACTACCATCATCACGATCATCATCATGATCGTAATCGTCACTATCATCATCATCATCCTGAGTAGTTGAATAATTTTCACCTGTCGGCAGTAATGATGGAGCCATTAGCAGTTCTACCGCTTCTTTGGGGAGTGTTGTCAACCTTTTTTTTGGCAGCTTCCTTTTGCTCGTTATCAGAGGATCTGATGACAACAACAACAAATTGAAAACATCAACATTTGATTTTTCACGACTGCATTTTCGTGAATGATGCTCCCTATAATTTTTGAAATCCTTATTTCGTGCCTCTTGTGCCTCTTCTGTCAATTGACCTATTGGCAATAATGCGCTTTTTATTACTTCTGGCCCGTGGATTAAAAATTTATGAAGTGTGGGCGGCATGACGTACCACGGATACTTTTGTACAAAATACCTGGCCGAGTCTAGTGCATACTTTCTGAATTTCTCCACATCGACTTCATGTCCACATGATATAACAATCAATATGGTATGCATTTTCTTAATCAATTCAAAATCCAAGTTTGTTATTTCTGCAGATACTGCGGCATTTTAAAAAAAACGTCGCACGGTGTTACCATCATTGGTGTTACCAAATCCTGGTTTTGGCTTGTCCACGATCAAACCTAGTCGTTGTTTAAACTGCGCCTGAATCTGCTTCTTGGTTTCTGCAACCTTTTCTTTATCCGAGCCTCGAGCCTGCCATTTTTTTAAAGGTAGTTTGAACGCCAGATGAAGGAGACATTAAAAAAAACGTATCCATCCGTGCAAGACCGAAATACCAAATTTCAAATTTCAAATTTTATGTTTTAATCGGTCTCGTAATCAATTTCTCAATGGAATTAAAGTCTTTTTTTTTTTTTTTATTTGAATTTTATTTTAGTAATTTGTACATTTAAGTTTACAAATTTCTAATTGATTATAATATTTCATATTGCAGTTTTTTTTTTTTTTTTAATTATAATATTTTAAATTCGCAAAATTTTTGAAATCACAAAATTTTTTGTTTTTGTTTTATGTAGCTCCTACAATCCATCTTGAACTTTTCAATTGGTGAGGACTTAAGAGTTTCTGGTAGTGTGTTATATAACTTAATTCCTTTGTACAGCAGACTGTTTTGCGTATTCGTTTTGTCCTTTTTGTTTAATCTTATTTCCTTGCAAGTCCTTGTGTAATGTCTGTGAATGTCCTTATTGTATACGATTTTATTTGTGAAGTATTTTGGTAACATGTTGTTTAATATTTTGTGAATAAATATCAACGTGTTCAAGGTCAGTATTTGTTTCACTGTTAACCAATTAAGTTCCTTTAACATTTTAATTATTTTTGAAAATCTATTTCTTCGGAGTATTATTCGCATTGCTCTGTTTTGGAGAATTTGAAATTTATTCTGTTCTCTTTCATTACAAAGGAAAAGGATACTTGAACAGTAGTTGAAGTGTGGAGCAATAATTGAATTGTAAATGGTGATGGCGGTTTTTCTGGAAATTTTCGGCCGAATTCTTCCCAAAAAAGATATCTTTTTGCCAATTTTCTTGTGGGTATATTCGGCATGTCTATTGAAGTTTAGTTTGGAATCTAATATGACTCCTAAGTATTTCATTTCAGAAACATTTTCAATAATTTCACCATCAATTTTAATTTTGCTTTCACTGGATGTCTTCTTATATCCAATCACCATACATTTTGTTTTTTTTGTATTTAATTTAAGCTTATTTATTTTTAGCCATCTTGATACATCATCTAGTTCATTATTTAAAATATTTATTAGTTCTTCATAGTTATCTCCAATTAAGTATATAAGTGTATCATAGGCAAAAAGTCGTACTTTGCATTTTGAAAATATTTTCACCATGTCATTAATATAGAGTATGAACAATAGGGGTCCAAGGACCGATCCCTGCGGTACTCCTAATTTATTTTCCATTGGTTTTGAGAATTGATTATTTATTTTTGTTACCTGTTTTCCGTCTTTCAAATACTCTTCTATTAATTTAATGGCTATAGATGAGAAACCAATTTCTTTAAGTTTTCTTAAGATTTCTCGATCTATAGTTTCGAATGCCCTTTGAAAGTCTAAAAATATTGCTAAGATAAATTTATTACTATTCATTCCTTCCTTCCATTCTTCGACAATTACGTTTAATGCTGTTTCACACGAGTTATTAGATCTGAATCCTGATTGCTCTTGGCATAGAATATTGTGTTTATCTAGGTATTGTAAAATTTGTTCTTTTATTATCACTTCAAGAATCTGCTCATATTTTGGTAAGGTGTTGATTGGTCGAAATTCTTCACATTTTCTGGTATTTTTAACCTTCGGAACCGGTATAATGGTAGATTGTTTCCATGACTGTGGAAATTTTCCTTCTTCAATCGTCTCATTAATAATATTTAATAGTGTAGATCCAATTACTGGAAAAGCATCCCTTATTATACTAATAGTTTTGAGGTAGCTCCACATATGTAGCACTTTTGCGTAGAAGTTGTGTTTGTGATAGCATTACATACTTTTCCGTCGATCATCGCAAATATCAGATTATGTTTGATTTTCAAAGTTTTCTCATCAAATTGCACCATACTCGTGGAAAGATTGTTTATTTGCTCGTCCACTCTTTTTTTTCTTCCTGGGAAACTGCGGTGCTTTCTTTAATAAATTTAATTTTTAATGGTCTGCAATACCTAGTTGAGCCCAGTCTAGGGTTTTGCCGAATCACCTTCGAACCAGACACTAAACGTAGAGGTACAAAACATGTAATAAAAACCGCTGCATCATCGGCATCTGCACCACAAAAAGCTTGTTTGTAAGAACTATGACCGGTACTGCCATCAAACCCCCATTTCGAAAACAAGCACATATTATCTAATTCCTTAGAATTGAGTGCACGTATTTCATCGCCCTGAGCGAAGACCAAACGCATAGTGGTAAGATTGAGCATTGTCTGCAAATCAACATGAATCGAAGTATCACTGACATCAGGGCCGGATCTACGAAATCTAGCGCCCTGTGCAGTAGGTACCGATGGCGCCCCCCCCCCCCCCCTACATTTTTATTTTGATTAAAAATTCGTTTACCCCAATTTTTTTTTTATTTAATTTTTTTTTTACACTAATTTATCAAATAAAATCAAGACATATAAAGGGTGTAACCCTATCTAAAGTTTTCGAATAAATAAGCCACGATCTATGTAATTCTTCTCCATTAGGCAGTTTCTTGTAATAATACTCAGTATTAAATTTACGCTTGTTCGTAATAGGAAAATCAAAACCTTTCAATTGTACAGGACCTTCCTGAACTAATAAACTAATGGAATTTTGAGTTTTGAAACGAGTTTTTTATTTTCGTTATATGTTTTTGGGGTGTTGTGCCGTGTTGCGCTACCTCCTTCTTTAGCCAAGTTAGTTAGAGTTTTTTTTATGTCATTATGCTCTTTAATTCTAAGTTTTAGATTCTGCGAGCCTGAAAGTTTTTTTTAAATTATTGTTCTATTCATTGTAATCCACAATCCACAACCTCTAACAACCAATAGAAATTTAGTTATTAATTAAAAAATCTAATATAACCTCAAATTTGTACCTTGCATTTCCATTTCCCCTGTGTTCTGTGTTGAGCGAACAAACACGAACGTATCTATGGTATCAACGGCTTACGAAAGATGCTTACACTGATTATTACTGACTGTAAAATAACAAATCTAATAGAAATTAACTATAGGTACATTTAACGAACTTCAACTGTCAAATCAATGATGAAACTGTTAACAAGTTGCAACCTTGCAAACCGTGCGATGTTTATGCTAATGAAATTTTGAATTTACTGAAGATTTCATAAGAAAATGGTCTTTAAGTCCCTTCTCCTAGAGATTTAAATCGTACAAAAGCATTTTGAAAGGCGCCGTCTGTTTGTTTGTTCTCTTGAATAAAAGTACGGCGCTGTGATTGGTTAATGAATTTGGATCGCACTCATTCGTCGTAAAAGACGGTAAAAGATATATGGAAAAATAGATCTTACGTTTAAACTAAATATATGGAATTTGTAAAAAAATTCTGTAACTGACTATAAATTCGTAAATCGTTGAATTTCGTTGAATTCAAACCAGATGCGTGCGCAGTCTGTATCTTTGGAAAGTGTTGCTAGAGCGTAATAATTATTTCGTACTACGGGTAATTTTTAAACGATTCAGGGAATATTATAACAAATTTTTAATACAATATTTATTTTCTCACGGCGCCCCTACGGAGTTGACGCCAGGTTTTTTGCACGTTTTTGAACGTATGGCAGATCCGGCGCTGACTGACATTGATTTTTGCAGTTTCTGGGTAACATTCCTTTTTTGCGGCCTGTACAATTTTATAAGACGGGTATAGTTTTGGTGCGTTTGATCTTATTACATTGTATTGGTGTCGAGATAGTCCCGCTTCCACCACGAGTGCTACAGCATCCTCTCCTGACATAGTAACTATTTCAAGAGAATTTCTATAAGCTTTTAAATATTTACTGGGACTTGATGATAAAATATCAGTGATTGCTACAGACGCCTCTGTCTGTCCTGTAGCTCTAAGATCCATTTGTGTGGCATAAACTAATTCAGTTAGAGGAGTAGACTTTCTTAAATCCAGAGTATTTTGTCGTTTCATTCGTTTTGTACTCTGATCAAAGGTAATTTTTGGGCGACCGGGACCACCGCGTTTTAGTGTAAGATTAGGAAAAGAAATTGATGAATCCAGCCATGTTTTATTAATCTCCAGAAATCTTACTTCAATCCGGTGCGCTGCTGCCCATCGTGAATAGTATTCCGATTTGAAGCGATTTATCCTTCTCGAAATATGTTTTCCGGGATCTTCGATGCATCCTGTCCTCAATTAAATTTCCTTTTGCAGTGAATTTAGCTGATCTGGAATTTTTACCTGTCCAGAGTTCTTCATTATCGTTAATAATTGTCGTCTTGTCATGAATAAAGTATCGGAATTCGCACCTGTGTGTAAAAAAGAAAATGAATAAATTTCTCCGCTCAGTTCACGTAGTGTGCTGTATTTGTCAAGCTGCGTACGGACAGTGCGTTCCTGTGTTACGCGTAGTCTGGGTACGCAGTCCACGAGTACATTGGATACGCGTACAGCTCCTGTACGGACCGCCGCGAACCTGAACGCGAGGTTCATCGATCCAGAGCTGCGACTGCTGCAAGCCAGTCATCGCCATGAACAGAAACAGAGCGGTTGCGTGCACCACCGCTGCTGGGGCATTATTGATTATTCACATTTTAAATGTAAAAAAAAGAAACAAGCGGAAACCTAGATGGTGGATGAAAAAAATGTATCGTGAGAGATTTTTTTTATATTTTTTTTTTTTTTTTTTTTTTTTTTTTTTTATTTCATATATTTTTTATTAGTAACAGATATTTGGGTTTTTTTTGGCTACCACACTAGGCTAAGCCCGTGTTGTGGTAGTCGTACATTTAATATTTTAACATTTCAAAAAATATTAAGAAATACTTAAAACTAAAGAGAAAAAAAAGACCATATTTTAAAGAAAAGTAAAAATGAAAATTCAAATTCAAATTTTGAAATACAAAAATTAATAATGAAAATTAAATGTTAAGAACTCAAGTGTTCTGTATAAATTAAAACATATAATTATATAAATCAAAATTAAAAACATATATAAATTTAGTGAAAAACTAAGAGAAAAAAATAACAACATTTTAAAGTAAAATAGAAATACAAATGGAAATTAAAATTTTGAAATGCAAAAATTAATAATTAAAATGTAGTGTTAGAACTCATGAATTCTTTAAAGTGCGTTCGTCCCCTTTCAAAAATCCAATGTTGTACACGTGTTATAAAAAGAGAATTAGAATTATATTATAATATTTAATCGAGGCTTCTGACTCGCATACTGCTGTCATTTTTTGCCTCATCTGTTTTTATTCATTTTAAGGTTTCATTTTTTTTTTTTTTTTTTTTTTTTTTTATCGTGAGAGATTACAGTGTGGAAATAGGCTTATGCAAGATATGCATTTTGAAGAAAGTGGGAGCATTGAAAATTTTGTGAGAATGAGTTTGCAAGACTTTGAAAATATTCTCAAAAAAGTAGAGCCTAAAATTAAAAAAATGAATACCAATTATCGAGAAGCTATCACAGCCCGAGAAAGACTAGCCATCACATTAAGATTCTTGGCCACCGGAGACTCATATACAAGTTTACAATATCTGTTTCGCATATCTAAACAGTCCACATCTACTATTGTTATTGAAGTTTGTGATGCAATTATCGAGGCTCTCAAGGATCATGTGATGGTAAGTTAAATAAAAACGCATATGTTTATCTGCTTATTTATAATCAGAATGAAACATAAAGGAAATAGAATTTGTCAATTAGAAAAAATAACATTTTAGAAATTTGGAAGATTTTTTCCTTAATTATTCGTCTCCATCTTCAACGTAACGTAATAACTCAGAAATGTCGTTTCGAGAGTCCTCAGCTTCTCTTTGAGGTTCTGGTGCTGATGTATGTACAGTTTGTGCAGGACTTGGCGTATCGCTGTAATTGCTTTGTCGCGAGGTAGAGTTGGTTAAGTTCGTTGAATAGGGGCTGGTATAATATCCGTATGATTGACCTGGCAATTGGCCCATATCTGCTTGAAAAATAATATTATTGATAGCATGTTTTACAAGGGAAAATGTTCGCGAGTTGTATTTTTTCAATTCGTTCGCAATATGGTTCCCAAAAGAGGTGTAGCAGTCTTCTTCCTTGGATAGATATTGTACACTGTGCTTGAGTAATCCCACTGCATCTTTTAAATTTACATCAGTCTCATCCTGCATACGGCGCCTTTTATTTCTGAATGATGTGTTGTGCTGTTGTTTTGTGGATGAAGCATCACGTGGCGCTCCTTGAGTGGATGATAAACCATCACGTGGCGCTTCTTGTGTAGATGATAAAGTATCACGTGGCGCTTCTTGTATGGGTGAGAAAGCATCACGTGGCGCTTCTTGTGTGGATGAGAAAGCATCACTGGGCGCTTCTTGTGTGGAGGATAAAGCATCACTGGGCGCTTGTTGTATGTCTGAAGTCAAATCACTGGATACTTGTTGTATGGTTGTTTCTGTGTTGCTGGTAGTTATCTGAAAATAATCAAAACATTAACTTCAATGAAATACTTTGTTGCAGTTACCCGAGACTGAAAATGAATGGTTAGCCGTTGCAAAAGAATTTGAAGAAAATTGGAACTTTCCTCATGCTATAGGCGCAACGGACGGCAAACATGTTTGCCTTCAAGCACCACTAAATAGTGGCACTGAATTTTACAATTATAAACATTTTTCCAGTATTGTATTGTTAGCCTTAGTTGACGCTAACTACAACTTTATGTACGTTAATGTTGGATGTCAAGGGCGTATATCAGATGGAGGTGTTTTTAAAAACACTTCTTTGTATAGAAACCTTGAAAATAAAAGTTTAAATTTACCGAAACCTGAAATACTACAAACTCCTTGCAATATGGAGGTACCGTATATGATTCTGTGTGATAAAGCATTTGCTCTAAGTGAATATACAATGAAACCCTTTTCGGGTAATCCTGAAAGAATATTCAATTATCGTCTTTCGAGAGCAAGGAGGGTAGTTGAAAACGCCTTCGGAATACTGAGTTCGGTATTTCGAGTACTACGAAAACCAATGCTTTTGGAACCAGAAAAAGCTACAAAAGTTGTATTGGCAACTATTTATTTACACAATTTTTTGCGAAAAAGCAAAATATCAAATATTTACGCCAAGACCAACGCATTGAGCTGGGTCCACACATGTTCTTTTGTCCGTTCCGTTCCTCCGTTCCGTATCAGCGTCGCGATCAAGAACGCTAGTTTGGACGCCCGTTCGGAACGGTACGGTGTTACGGAGGTACGTTACGGGTAGAGGTACGCCCCGATCCATCGGGGGTCGGTTTATTCGGCCCGTTCAAAGGCGATACGATACGGGTATGCGCCAGTCTGGACGCGAGTCGCGGCATGCGCGGCATGCGCATGTCGTTCTCTCTGTCGCTGGAATGAACACGCGGATTTTTATTTTATTTATTAGCGTTATAAACAGTCTGTACAAAATTCATAAATGACAGTGATAAAAATAAGTATGTCATAGACCAACAAAATAACGACAAATTAATTTAAATTTAGAACCATAATGCAAAAATACACAATACCTACATTCCAATTTACATTTAAATTTCGATGGATATCAATAATATATTTCAGGAAGTGATTCCACTTGAATTCGAACTGCTAAAAGTAGGAGAGAAAATGTGGTGATACTAAGAATAAAAAGAGAAATACAGAAATCAATGAAATATTAAGTTATCAGTTAAACATGTGGCATTCAATAGTGTTATTTTTTTATGCATGCTGTGAATTTATCAAGGTTTGTATTAAACACATCGATATTTGGGCATAATCTGTTAAATGTGCTACAGCTTCTTCTTACAAATACATAAGTTAATTTGTCTTGCTCTTAGGGACATAAAAGGTGTCTGGAGATCGAGTAACTCTTAATGGACATCTGAAATGAATATTTTGTAGTAAGTACGGGCTATCAATGAAGTTATGAATAATCTTATAGAGCATCAATAGGTCTCTGATATCTCGGCGCTGATCAAGAGATTTAAGGTTTACGGGGACATAGTTTTCATCATTTCGCACGCGATAAGAGACATATTTCATAAACTTTTTCTGAACTCTTTCTATATTTGCCTTATATGTAGAACAATGAGGGTTCCACACTGTAGAAGCATACTCCAGGTGGCTCCTAACATAGAATATGTAGAGAGTCTTAAATGTCTGTGGATTTTTGAAAGCTGAAATTACTCTAAGAATAAATCCCAACATTTTCAAAGCCTTCGACGTGATATGCTCGACGTGAGATTGAAAAAGAAGCTTACTATCTAATAGTACTCCAAGATCTCTTATTACATTTACTCTGTTTAAAATATTGTTCTTAATAATGTAGGGATATAATATTGTGTGTTTCTTTCGAGAATAAGATATAACACTACATTTATCTGCATTCAAAATAAGGTGATTTTCTAGACAATATACATTAACCAGAGAGTCAGGTCATTCTGGAGCTCTAGACTCTAGACAATCCATCTTAGACCTAATGATTTTGACAATCTTTTTGTCATCTGCATATAGGTACAGTTGAGAGTTACGGATAGTTTTGTTAACGTCATTCAAAAAAATATTGAATAAGAGGGGACCAAGATGAGGTCCTTGGGGAACTCCTGAGATTACGGGGACGAAACTAGAGCAGAATCCTTGTACAGTTACAGCTTGCGTACGATTGTCGAGATAAGAGGCTAACCAACGAAGGAGGTCACCATGTATGGATGCCGATGATCGCAGCGACGTTACGGAGGTACGGGCTATTTTTACTTGCGTCCAGATTTTTGATACGGAACGGAGGAACGGAACGGACAAAAGAACATGTGTGGACGCAGCTTTGGACTCTGAACAGCAAGGAGAGCTTATTCCAGGTGCATGGCGACAAGACCAAAATGAAATAACTTCATTTTTACCTTTAAACTGTTTACCTAGAAGATCGCCCCTTACTTCTACAAATATAAGTTTACATCTGGCGGAACATTTTGTTAATAATGCCCCTCTTGAGTGGCAAAATAATTACTAAGTTTTAGTGTTTAGTGCGCGCGAGCAAACCGAATAATTTTAACACTGAGTTCCTGAGTATATTTTAGCCTCTAAATATGGTTTGGAATTCACTGTTAAAATGATTCGATTTCCTCGTGGGCACCCTGTTTAGTACTTACAGCAGTCTCCGGTTGTTAGTAGAGGTTTGTCCTTATATCATCAGCTCCGGTAAAAAATAAATATTAAGTTAAGGTATTATAGGTTATATTATAGGTTATAAGGTACTATTATAGGTAAAAAACTTAAGAAAGTTAACTTAACTTCTCACACGCAAACAATTACTAAGGTTAGGTACACACATTTCTACTTGTTTATTGTAACTAAGTCAATATGTAAATAAATAAATTAAAATCATACCGGATCCTGTCACGAGACTTTTTTTTATTTTGCTCCTTTCTTTTCTATTAGTTGCTAATAGTGTTGTCATCTTTTTCTTTAATAACCCCACTGGTATTTTCATTTCATTTGAAATGGCCTTCCATGCATCTTCGCGTAGATCTTTGTTGCGATAGTTTATGAGTGTGCTATCCCATAAACACCGATGAAATTCGTAACGTTGAATTAACGTGACAACATCTTCATTACTGAAACTCTCGAACTTGCCCATTTTGCCGTCCAAATACAGCGTCCCTGCGAGGCGCGTCCGCTTTGACGCGCGGCCAAATACCGACTGATTGCGGCTCGCTGAGTGCCGAGCTCGCGCGGCACGCGTTCCCACTGAGTGTACGCGTAGCTTCTAGTACGGACATGGCGTTCCAGGACACGCGTAACCGACTACGCGTACCAATGTACGGGCAGTCCGTACGCAGCTTCACAAAGCATCAAAAATCGCTGATTCGCGTTGTGCTATATCTGTCACCAACTGACACAACTTCATGTCTCTCAGAAAACGCGTTCTATTTTTTTTCTATTATGACCAGACATGTGGTATAAACCGTTTTAGGAAGGGGAACATGAAGTTTTATCTTTGAGTTTAAACACTTTACCACAATATACCTTACGTTCAAAAATTGGAAATTGAATGTCAGTAACGATTATTTTAAAATAAATCTCCTTTTTGACAGGTTTTGTAACTAACATGATATTAAATTGTCTATATTTTTGTTTATATTTGATATACAATTTTACCTATCAAAATAATTAATTATGTTAAAAATATAATGTGAAAAAATAAGATAAATACCTGAAAATGATGGTTCCATAATCAGTTTTGGGATTCGTAATAGGTATCTTCCGAAATAAATACTTGAACTTGAGTTTACGCTGCCACTTGTAAACGGCGCGTGCTATCTGCATGAGTGTTCCGCTCTCTAGCTCTCTACTCTCTACTGAGTACTGAGCGGTGTCACAGGTAGCAGGTAGAAGGGTGGGGTGAGGGGTTTCTTTCTGCTATATAATAATGCTACAACTATCGAGGTACCTCGAAATAAATGAAGCGATATCGTACGATTGATTTTTTTTTTGTTTTTTGTATCAACTTGTAGTATTTGGCCCCAGTGTGCGCCGCGATGGGTTGAGCGGCGCACTATGGAATGGCCCGAGTTAACTTTTGATGTCGTGTAGTGTTAAAAAAATATACTTGTGGATAAATTATCCTTTATTGTTTAATTACACAATACAACTTAAAATAAGTACAATTTCAAAGGGAACTATTATGTGAGCAATACAACAAGCAAGTGCTTGGATTCAATGCACAAAATAGATTAACTAGTGGAAGTAAGAGTCGGGGTTTATATAGTCCCTGCTGGCGTGGTGGGGGGGCGTCGTCTTCCTATTTTCGGTGCTGCATGTCAAGGGGTCAATATGTCATCCTGATAATGGGGTTGTTGTCCCGATGCTCGTGGATACGTGGGGTTTCGTAATCCAGTCTTTTATTTTGGGACTGTTCGGCGTGAGGGATGGGTGTTGTTTTAAGTACATCCAAATGTTTGTTGGTTTGTCTATTAATGGTCTTCTTCGAGTTGGTATGTCGATTAAGGGATAGTGATTAGAGTATATCATCCCGGTAATGGTCCTCGGCTGGATGCAGCTGTTATCAATAAACATGTAGGGTTTATTAGTTTATTTTTAGGCAAGATGAAGTGCCGGTTGCAATGGGCGTACTGCGATGTCTTCTTGTAGGTGGGGGTCGTTTAGGGTGGTTAACTCTCCCCCCCTAAAATTGAAACTCCTTCGCACTGTGAAGAGTTTATATCTTCTCCAAAGGATATATCCGATGGCCGTAATTATCAGGCAGCTGGTAAGTGTTAGGTGTATAGTTCCTTCAAATCCCGTCGTAGTGGTAGGGATATCGAGTTCTCTGCGTGGTTCTTGTATTTCGTCAACATGTAGGATGGGTAGTTTTAGTACATGTAATTCTTCCTTCGAATATGTAATGAGTAATGTTTCTTGGTTAACGATTCTTCCCATAGTGAAAGTCCTTCCTTGTATACTGCACTCGTCGTTTGTTACAAGTACAGATTTGGAAATTACTATATTCTGTTGATGTTGAGGGCATTGTGCTTTTAATGCTGTTGGTTCGTTGCGAAATAGATACATCATGTTATCTCCGATGACGTGTGTATATTCTTCTGGGCAAATAATCTGGCGTAGACTGCAGTTCTGTTCGCTGTGGTTTTCTAGTACGGTAGTTGTGCAGTCATCGATGGAGTTGAGTTCCTTGTTGCATATGCTGAGGCTGTCTGTAATAACTTGGCACTTGTGTGCGTTATACATCTGCTTTCCATCTCTCAATAATCGTCTCGGTAGGAGGTGGGGTTGGAAACATTTATTGTTAGTTTTGGAGATGATGGGAATTATTTCGTTATACATGTAGACGGTGCGTTCTACTAAAGTTAGAGAGAGAATAAAGTGCAAAGTTTGTTTAACTTTAATGAATTTAACTTGCAAAAAGCGTTGAATAATATCAAAATCTTTAGAAGGTAGCTGTTCAGGATTTACATGTGAAATAGATTCCATAAATACCTTTGGTTTTATAATGCTAGGGTGGTACATTCCATGAGAGGCAAACGTGATAGCTTCTGTAATTCTAGTAATTAATTCGGTGATAGTTTCCGTCTGATAAATTAAATGTGTAATCAACAAGTCTGTCTTATCTTCATAATGATCATGGCTCATTTGTGACCAGAGTACCATTTGGTTATGTGAAATATTTTTTAGTTTACCGTAATAATCCTCTAATGATCTTGAACTCAACGAGATTCTCTTTTCATTAATATTTTGGTTAGTTTCAATTCGTTGCACTAATTTATCTAAATCATTATCATCTAAGTTTCCCGTAATCCCTTTAATTATTGTACCGAGTCCGTTTATTAGGCCTCTTTTATATCTATTTACAACTAAATTGTCCATTATCTGATTATTATGATCTATTAAATATTTCAAACGTTCTAATCCTACATGTGGTAAAGTCACATTGTTACTTTTTATAAATTTATCATAATTAATTCCTAGTTGTTGCGATTGTTCAATAAGTTTAGTTAAATCTAGGGTATGAATGACGTGCCACTGTCCTTCGACGGCTCGTGCCTTTCGTATTTAGAATTTTGACATATTATACACGTTTTTTAAAAAATCTTTTATTTTTGTCCGCATATTATTAAAATAGTGCGTCCGTTTTATTTTACTGAGTAGGGCATCTAGACCCATGTGACGCTGGTTCTCGACATGCGTCGAACGAATTATTTCCTTTTGTTCTTCTAATTTTATGGGTTCAATCTTAACATTTGTAAAACGTATTAATTTTAATGAGTTCTTATCAATATTTTTTCTATAACATTCGCTTAAACACTCATATAATCTATCGTTATTTATAATTACTGCATATTTATCTTTATCTAAACATGTTTTAATCAATTTTAAAAATATTGCTTCTGCATTTTCTAAAGGGATACACCATACAAGGTCCGTACCTTTTTCCTTAGCTCTCAAACTATGCTTCTCAATATCGCTTAGTTCAATAAAAATCCTATTCATACGCGGGGGTGGGTGTTCGTTACGAATTGGGATTCCACCCTCATGGTCATCCACATTGCTATGCACGGTGTCAGTGACACTCTGGGCGCCCGAGGTGGCTTCTACTCGTAATGAATCATGCTCCTCACCGTCCTCACTATAATGAATTTCGACTCTTGAAAGTGCGTCAGCTACATGGTTATTACAACCTCGCTTATGTCTAATCGTATAATCATATTCCTGGAGTTTGAGTCTCCACCTAGTAAGTTTGGCGTTTGGTTCTTTTAACTTGGTTAACCATACTAACGGTTGGTGATCCGTTTCTATGATAAAATGTTTACCATAAATATACGGACGGAATTGCTGGAGGGACCATAGTATACCAAGCAATTCCTTTTCCGTCGTATTGTATTTAGTTTCCGTTTTTGACAGTGTCCTAGAAATATAGGCAATAGGTTGAGTTTTTTCTCGACTATATGGACAGGGCTTGCCCAAGGCGAATCGCTTGGTCGGATGATTCCATCCTTTAGAAGTTGGGCGACTTGCCTTTCAACTTCAAGCCTCTGCTCATACGGTAACCGATAAGCGCGTTGATACACAGGTTCTTCTTTAATTAATTTTATTTCATGTTTTACATGAGGTGAGCAATTAGCTACCAGTTCCTCAGAAAACAAATCTCTATTTTTCTCCAATAACTCATCAAGTCTATTTATATCCATTACATGGAACAACTGAACTTGTCTGGTTGGAGTTTTTTTAAAATATTATTACAGTTGTTTAAAATTAATGTTGCATTCATTAATTTCAACATATCTATCCCCATTAAAACATCGTATTTGTGGGAAAAGTCAAAAATATAAAAACGCATTTCAGCATTATTATTGCCGAATACTCTTTTCCAAAATGGAGTCACGACGGCGCCTCTATGGGTAGTCGTAGAGTGTGCTGTTTGTACAGTAAACTCTTCGTTTACATATCTACAGTCACGAAATAATCTATTATACACATTTTTATTCATGAATGATTTGGAGCTTCCCGTATCAATCAGAATTTTTATATTTAATGGCGCTACTACATATGGTAGGCCATTGTTAATATGATTCAGGTGGACTAGGTTTCTCGGGGAGATTCTTGGTCTTCCCACAAATCCGGCCGTTCCTGATCATTCCCGTCTGTATAAAATAGCTCTTGTGCCGTACGTCCATTGCCGAGGTCGATGACCGGGCCTTTAGGAGGTCGGGGCATTGGGGCCGTTCTCATACTGACATCACCGGAACGCGCATGATGCGTATTAAAATTATTATTATTATTTCCTTGCCACGGGCGGTTTTGTCCGTACTTATGCGTTTGGTTATTATTATGCCACGGTTTATTATTATAATTGTTAAGGTGATTATGATTATTATGATTAAAGTTATTATGAGGTTTGAACGAATTTTGCGTTTGTGGTGGAAAAAAGTTAGGGCGAGTAAAAGGTTTATTTGATTGGTTTTGTCCTGGCCGCATGAAATTAGATGGTCCTGCTTGTGGAAACACAAGGTTTTGTTTAGACCGTTGATGGAGCTCGCCATGAGCCTCCAGCATTCTTATTTCCATATCTTATTATCATAATTTTTGGTTAAGTTTGCGCATTTAATGTGCGTTGGCATTAGATTCAACAATGTATTTCTTGCTGTATCTTTGTATGGTTCCATCAATATGTGGGCACTAGGTCCTCCATATTGATCAGAAATTTTTATTTTAATTGAAAAAAGAATTTGATTGATTTCGTGGATCGTTGAGGAGAAATCCCTTTGACCGCGGTTGAAGTTGATTAACTCCGTCTGTAATAACGTAACAGACTTATTGTCCCCACATTCATTTTTTAGCGTCTCTAATATAGTTTCAATGTTATTATCATGATCACACATGAGAATTACGTGAAGTGCTTTGCCACGTAATCTTGAGATTATTTTCTCAACATTACTAGGTGTATTGCCGTTTCTAGTAATGAACCCCCTGGCTGATTTTATGAATAAGTTGATGTCTTGGGGAGAGCCACTGTACTCCAATATCGATTCTGCGTATTGGGGAGCGGGTCTCTCATTTGGCTGTGCCATTTTTCAAAAAGGTAAAAAAAATAGAAATATACGAAATGACTTTTAAAAAAAAAATAGTTTTCTCTCTAACCTTTTGGATAAGGTAGGGAAGGGATCTATCGTACGTATGGGATAGACGATCAATTGAAAAATGTACTCACAGAAGTATTGATGCGACGATCTTCATTGCCAAGTTAACAAATTTGTAGTGTGTGGTCCTTTTCGCGTTGAGATATTAAAATATCTAGGGAGTCCTAGTTTTGGCCAATTTTCAGACTTCCTCGAATTGACCCACGTGCTGGGCGCCAGTTAACTTTTGATGTCGTGTAGTGTTAAAAAAATATACTTGTGAATAAATTATCCTTTATTGTTTAATTACACAATACAACTTAAAATAAGTACAATTTCAAAGGGAACTATTATGTGAGCAATACAACAAGCAAGTGCTTGGATTCAATGCACAAAATAGATTAACTAGTGGAAGTAAGAGTCGGGGTTTATATAGTCCCTGCTGGCGTGGTGGGGGGGCGTCGTCTTCCTATTTTCGGTGCTGCATGTCAAGGGGTCAATATGTCATCCTGATAATGGGGTTGTTGTCCCGATGCTCGTGGATACGTGGGGTTTCGTAATCCAGTCTTTTATTTTGGGACTGTTCGGCGTGAGGGATGGGTGTTGTTTTAAGTACATCCAAATGTTCGTTGGTTTGTCTATTAATGGTCTTCTTCGAGTTGGTATGTCGATTAAGGGATAGTGATTAGAGTATATCATCCCGGTAATGGTCCTCGGCTGGATGCAGCTGTTATCAATAAACATGTAGGGTTTATTAGTTTATTTTTAGGCAAGATGAAGTGCCGGTTGCAATGGGCGTACTGCGATGTCTTCTTGTAGGTGGGGGTCGTTTAGGGTGGTTAACTCCCGGAACAAGGTCGTCTCATAAATCGAAAAAGGGTGTATTTTTTCAGATATAACTATAGCGGTTTTAATAAGATAAACGATTGATAAATTTTTATCCGTTAGAAAAAAAAATTTTTTTGTACTTTTGTATGCTTAAAATAATGTCAAAGTACGGGCTCAGGCTGAGATATTTAATGTAATCAAAATGTGGAATATTTTGTGGTACAAATCTCAAGCATTTGAGCTAGTTTATATATAGTTTATTATATACTTTATTTATTAATGAACCTCCTTGAAATTTAAATGCAAATGCATATTTAACTTGTGACCAACCTTTGTTTCCGTATGTTTCACAAAAATTTGTTTTCCATATTGCCCATTCTGCGCTTACTGTACATTTTATTAACATACTAGTGTACCAATCTAGGCACTGTTTTCCAAGTAAATACTTTAAAGTCTCAATTTTTTCTGTCTCCTTTAATATCTCGAAACGTGTACATTCATTCTCAAAATCATTGATCCATTCGTTAACATTTGATGTTTTTCCTGAAAACTTCTCGAGTAAAAATCTTTCTGCTATTTTTCCTAGATTTTTATTTTCAGTGCCTTTACTGATATTATTGTCAGAAAGTTTCGTTTCATATGTAATTTCTTCCAGGTATTGGTCACCAAATTGTAAATTCTTACCTTCATCTAAATAAATTTTCCTCAAATCTTCTGTAAGGGAATCCATATTTTACGTGTTTGGTATCTTTTCTTTAGACAATTCTTTATTTTGGCGTACACATCCGTGGTCGTTATGGCGGTGTGTTTGCTTGCATATTTGAAATCATCGGGAATATCAAATATGCGTCCATCAGGGGTCTCGATTGAGGTTATGCAAATTGTATTGGTTTTACCATCCGATGCTGCTGACACTGTAAATGTGAATTGTAACTTCTCCATTTCTAACGTCATTGTTTCTCTTCACTAAAAATGTAGTTTTATAAGACAATTTGTATATTGGTTGTACTTCTTTATTGGTAATGACAAAACAAATCATGTGTTGCTCTGTTAACAAAGAAACTACGTTTGAAGTTTATTCTCGATCTTAAAAACATTATAACACTTTAACACTTATTTTTCTGATATCTTGATTAATTGAATGTCTGCTACGTAGCTAATCAAAAACAATAATAATCTGTTTTTATGTCACCATGACAACACATCAATGAATGACATTTGAAAACTAATTCATTATTCGAACACGAAGGAATCCCTATGCATTTCTAGGTAGGTATTCCTTTACATATATTTATTGAAAAGGTTGTTTTTTTAAGCTGTATTAATGTATATCTTTAATATTTTATTTTTAAATAATACTTATTTATAAGCTTCCTTTAAGCAAAGAATACCGAAACCAGATTTTGACAAAGTTCGGGTAAATTTTCAACTAGTAGCAGGGTTTGGACCTGTGGATCTGAAGGTATTACAAGATTTGATGAACTCTGCCCGGGACGCACACACTGCTTAAAAATCCGCGTATTTGAACCAATAGATCGTCGGCACGTAGACATCATCAGGAGAGGTACCACTTTTGGTTGAATTTCTAATTTTTACAAGTTCTGCGGTGAACCGAGTCCTTATTGTCTTTATTTTATTTTTAACATCTTCGGTTACTCCTAAGTTAATATCACTAATTAAAGATTTTAGAGAATTTGCACGTAGCGGTCTATCTTTGTACTCATTAAGTTTATGGTTCCACATAATTGGCAGATCATAGACTTCACCCATTCTTCCCCAGGAACATTACATGTGTAGGGCTCATCGCAAATCAGGCATGAAGTTTCATCTTCAGAATCCTCGTCGTCATCAGTAAACAAAGTTTTGGAAGTCATTGTTAATTTAGTAGTGTTGGATTTCTTGTTTTTTGTTAGTTTTTCCAGATTGCTTCTCTTTTTTTATTTGTATCGCAAGTTTCGCAGCTTCTATTAATTTTTTTACAGGTGTATCTGTGAGTATCGCTGATGACCTCTTTCTGGGGTGAACTCTGGCGCTTGTCAGCCGGGGACCTGCCTTGGGTAATGGTTTGACTACCTCTGGAGATAAAAGTAGCAATAGCAGTGGTACTTGCAATCGCATTACCAGCGGTACTTGCAATCGCATTAGCAGAGGTACTTGCAATCGTATTAGCAGAGGTAGGACTTGCAATCGCAATATCAGAGGTACTTGCAATCGCATTAGCAGAGGTACTTGCAATCGCAATAGCAGAGGTACTTGCAATCGCATTACTATCCGACTGTATTGTTGGATTCTCTGGATTGGGTCTATGGGTTACGTAGGATGACATGAAATCCGAATCGGAGAAAATGTTGTCATTAAATGGGGATATTCCAGATACTTCAAAACCTGCCATTATTTTGTGTTACTGCAAGGGGTAAGGTTGTTTTGACTATCCCAGGTATATCGTAGATTGTGAGAGTTTTACCAGGATGGTTAGACATCCAGTTGTCACAAGCACTGTTCACATACTTTTTCAATGGCCCATAAACTGACCTGTCCAATGGTTGTAGTTTATGACTACAGTGGTGGGAATGACAGCACAGTCACCTCGTTACTTTTGAAATAAACAAGGGCTTCAATCGACAAATGAGAATCGTGGTTATCCAAAAGTAATAGCACGGGTCTGTCTATAGAAGTTTTCGCGAAATGAACAAAGTGTTTTCCGAAAATTACAAAATTTTCTTCTTTCATCCACCCGGACGGATTGGCAGCCCCAGCACTTCCTACAGACCATCTCGAACAAAATGCTCACGATAATTAACTCTTGGAAATATAAAAAATGGTGGAATTGTGTTTCCACTAGCAGATACAGCCACAGCAAGCGTCATCTGCGTACCTCGTTCCGCAGAAGTTACTTTTCCAATTTGTTTACATCCCCGGCATGCTATTACTTGATCTGGAACCTGGACAGTTGTAATTTCTGTTTCGTCGACGTTCCACACGTCACAGGGTCCAAATTTATAACGGTCATACACAGCTTTTAAATTTTTAAAAAGCCAGACACATTGCTTTTATTAAAAGCGGTGGCTCTTGATAGGCTTGTTGCCTGAGGTGACCTTATTGCTAGGCTAGGATTTCTTTGCATAAAATGCCAGAGCCAGTCAGGTCCAGCCATACTTTTTTCATCCAAGAATTTGGAAAATGTAGTTTTAGTGCTTTAGAATATTCCCAAGCAAATTTCCTCACTTCCCTGGGTGTAAGACCATAATAAATATCGGATGCCTTCTTGATGTAGTCAGCCAAAGCGGTGTCTTGCTCGCCAGTGAATACCTATAACAAACATTTTAAATTAGTGAATACCTAAAAAAACTAACTAAAAAATAAAATTAAAAACTATCGCTGTACATAATAATATTATATACATATAGATTCTTAGATTTATGAATACCTAAATCTAAGAATCTAAGGAATTTAAAAAAAAATAGAATCACAAAAAGATTACCTGTCTTGTATTACGTCAGCGTAACATTGATAACTCCCCAATAACCATTTCAGGAAGTGACATCACTCCAAAGACATGCATAAAACTACTAGGCGTCAATCTGGACGCTGATTTTTCCCTTAAAACTCAAGTGAACAGAACTGTAAGCACGGGGTTCTTTCAATTAGGCAAATTAAAGCAGTACGGAGAAACTTGACCACAGAGGCAACTAAATTACTAGTCAATTCGTATGTTGTTTCACGTCTAGATTATTGCAACGGAATATATGCTAGTCTCCCAAAATATCACCAAGGCTCATCACCGGCGTATCTAAATATTCCCATATTTCTGAGCATCTCAAAAATCTTCACTGGCTCAAGTGCCCCGAGAGAATCCAGTTTAAGCTCTGCTGGATGGTATTCAAGTCTCTTAACGGAATGGCTCCGACTTACTTATCGGAAATGTGTATTCCAGAAAATTCCAATTCTCGACAATCAACCCTCAGGTCAGCAGCAACATCAGCGATTGGAAGGTTGAAGGAACCAAAGCGCACACCAGATACTAAATTCGGTGAGCGTGCTTTCGGAGTGTCGGGACCTAAAGCCTGGAATGGACTGCCACACGAGTTAAGAATGATCACAGATTCAGCGCAATTTAGAGCTAAACTTAAAACTCATCTTTTCAGACAGTCGTATCAATAAGTTAAAAAAAACTTTCACCTTCGCTTTCACGGCTCGCAACATTGTAAATAACTAAGTGTGTAAAAGCAAATTCTTAAAATTCTCCAGACATTAAAAATAAATATTAACTCAACTTTGGCATAAATCTTCTGTTAAATATAAATATAAATGTAAAACTCATGCAATGTCCAGTGTTTTGAATATAATGTCCTCCACGTGCAAAGTCGTATCTTCCCCATAGCATAAGCATAAACTTTCTAATAAAGTGTGTTTTGTCGGAAGTGTCCTGCAGGTAAGTATGATTCTGTATCTATTTGAAAATAATAAAATTAGATAGAGCCTAGGATTTATAATAAATTGTAAAGCGCCCTTGAGGTGATTTTTCACAAAAACGGCGCTATACAAATTATCCAATTATTATTATTATTATTATTATCCCATCTTAGTTATCGTTATAGGTTCTTTTACTCGTTACTGAGGAATCTGTTGGTTCTTCTGCTTCTGAACATATCGTTGCAGAATTTTATATGGAATTTGGAAGTCTTTACATACTCCTCTGATGCTTTTTTTTTCAATGATAACTGCAGAAATGGCACGTACCATGCATGACAGTTGTTCGATTGCAGTCTTTGGCAGTTTTCCCCTTATCGGTTTTTCTTTTGTATTTTCTCATTGCGAATATCTATCAAAATGAAAAAATTTCTGTTAAAATTATACGTATACTAGCGACTTACAATTATATGGATTACAAAAATAAAATAAGAAGTGTGGCGGGGTATTAATATAAGAAAATTGTCTTTAAGCGTTGTTCAGTTTATTTCTCTTATAAAGGGTTCACAGCTTGTAGGAAAAAACAGTACAGAACAGTTTAGCACACGATATAATCACTTAGAGTTTAAACAATGTTCACTATTGTCTTCACTAAACACTTAGCGTAATACCCCCGACATAGGACCCGCGGTCTCTTAGCTGGGTTAAGGTTTCCCGGCAAGTAATGTCCACTAGGGCGCTGTTACTTGAATTCCCAAGGGGGACCCAGAGGGTTCTCTCGACTTGGTACCGGTTGGTTAACTTAGCACTGACCACTAGGATGCTGTTGCTTGGTTTACCCGGAGTCCGGCTACACTGGCTTGAGATCGGGCAGTGTGCCCTTATATACCCTTAGTGCCGGGACTGCAGCGTCCGGCTGGCGCGGGGGGGATGGGGTGGTTACGGCCGATGGGGTGTCCTTTCGCTTTGGTCGCTCGGCGAAAGTTGTGAAACGAAACGGCGCTATGCGTGTGAGGGAGAAAGTATTCGGATCCGTGCGTTGGGCAAATAATGGGCGCTACATCCTCCCCCTAGGATTCCAAAAAGCGCCTCGCATTGGGATCCTTTACCGGTTCTATCCTTGGGTGATGGGGTTCTTCCTGGGTCTGCCGCTTCTCCGTAGTGGCACCAGGGGCTCGGGAACTTCACCAGAGGAGCTTTTGAAGGCCGTAATGGCCGAGGAATGATAGGTTCCAATAGGGACCGTCGGGGTTTGTTGGGTGGCGACTTCATAGCTAGTGGGGCTCTTGCGTCTCAGTATGATGTGAGGGCCGTCCCGTCGAGGGGCTAGCTTGGAGCTGACCCCTTTGTTTGTGTTGCTCAACACATGGGTGGTGATCCAGACTAGGTCCCCTTCTTGGAAACGTTGATCCGGTCGACGATGGGAATCGGCGGTTTCCTTGCGCCGATCCTGCTGTTCCTCGTTGGTCTCGCGGGCCTGCCGTAGATCTTTTTCCAGACGTAGCAGACGAGGAGTAACTTCGGGGATAAAGTTTTCAGCTTGGATGATACTTCGTAAGTCCCGGGAGGCGTCATCTGGGGTTCGGAGTTCTCTACCGAAGGTCAGATAGGCGGCACTGTATCCCGTACTGTGGCACTTTGCCGTGTTCATGGCGAATCGAATGGTCGGCAGTTTCTCCGGCCATTGATTGTGGTTGTTCCCAACCTGAATTGCAAGTTGGGGTTTTAAGTCTCTGTTTTTCCGCTCTACTGGATTGGCGGCGGGGTGGTAGAGAGGTGTCAGGCTCTGTCGTATTCCCAGACAGTGAGTTATCTGTTGCATAACGGCGCTGACAAATTGGACGCCATTATCACTTATTATCCTTCTTGGTGTTCCATACCGTAGAATTATTTCTGTTACAATGGTCCAGGCGCAGTTGTCGGCGGTTGCGTTACTTAACGCAAATAGTTCGACCCATCGCGTAGCGAGGTCTTCCACAATGAAAATCCAAGTCTTTCCATCAGGTGAGGTGGGTAATGGCCCAAATAGGTCTATGGCTATGACCTCGAATCGTTGCTGCGAAGTTGGAGTTTGCAGGAGGCCAGCGGGCTTCAGGTTTGTGGCTTTGTACCGTTGACAATCGATACAATTCTTCACGTAATTAGCTATGTACCGCCGCATCCCTACCCAGTAGTACCGTGTGGCTACTCGGTTGCAGGTACCCTCGATGCCGTAGTGTCCAGCCGTAGGGGCATCATGGTATTCTCGTAATATGTCTTCGCGTTCGTGGGCAGGCACGACGAGTTGGGTTTCCTCGCCGTCCTGATCGGGGGAGTATCGGTATAGTACTCCATCGTAAGTGAGGTAGCCCCGGTTGGTCCAACGGGCGAATTCCTCCTCTTGCTGTTCGGCCTCGAAGCAGTCCAGAATCTTCTTTACTTCTGGGTCCTTCAGTTGCTCTTGGCGGGTGGCCAGGGCACCTCGCGTTGGGAGATCTGCTTCGACCAGGCTGCACAGATTGCAGACGTCTCTCTCTTCATCACCACAGGGAGGGCGTGATAAAGCATCAGCCACCAGGTTTGTCCTCCCTGGGGCGTATTTAATAGTGAGGTCATATGGTTGAAGCTGTAGGGCCCATCTTGCGAGTCTTCCCGTAGGGGTTTTCAGGGACATCAGCCACTTTAAGGGCTGGTGATCGGAGATAACCGTAGCCGGGTTTCCCTCAATATATCCTCTGAACTTAGAGATGGCCCATACTACAGCGAGAGCCTCTCGTTCCGTAGTAGAATAGTTCTTCTCCGCGCTGGTCAGCAGTCTGCTGGCGTATTCCACTGGACGCTCTCTCGTCCCCTCCCCCTGGAGTAGGACTGCACCGACGGCGTAGCCGCTTGCGTCGGTCTTGATTATAAATGGTTGGGACTCTTCGGCCTGCTTCAATACAGGGGCCGTGGTGAGCGACTCTTTTAACTTTTCGAACGCCTCTTGTTCGAGCTTTCCCCATACCCATAGTTTTGCCTTTTTGGTTAGGTCGCTAAGGGGCCTTGCAATCTCAGCAAAGTGGGGAATGAATCGCCGAAACCATGAGCAGGTCTGCAAAAAGGATTGCAGGTGTTTCACGTTTCGGGGGGGGACCATCTCGGTAATGGCCCTAATTTTCTCGGGATCTGCAGTGATCCCTTGTGTTGTCAGACGGTGTCCCAGGAATTTCACCTCATTACAGCAGAAGTGACACTTTTTTCGGTTTGTCCGTAATCCAAAGTCCCTGATCCGCCGAAAAACCGCTCTTAGCTCGCTCACATGATCGTCGAATGTGGCGGACAGCAGTACAAGGTCATCCAGGTATGCTAGCAGGTTCAGGTCGCCTACTCCAGCGCGTAATCGGTCTATCAGACGCTGGAAGGTGGATGGTGCATTCCGAAGGCCGAAAGCCATACGATTAAATCGGTATGTCCCAAATGGTGTGATGAACGCGGTTTTGTCTCGATCCCGGTCGTGCACACCGATCTGCCAGTATCCCGCATGGAGGTCCATGGTGGACATGAACGCCGTCCTCTTGGTTGCATAGAGGAGGTCGTCCATCCGAGGTAGTGGATAATGGTCCGGGGTTGTGGCGGCGTTGAGCTGCCTATAATCCACGCAGAAGCGCAGGCTTCCATCAGGTTTGGGCACGAGTACTACTGGTGCGGCCCATGGGGACTCACATTCTTCGATTATCCCGGCCTGGAGCATTTTCTCAATTTCCTCCTTCATGAGGGTCTTTCGGGCGGGCGTCAGGCGGTAAGGAGGCATCGCTACTGGTGGATGGTTTCCTGTGGGTATATGGTGTTCCGCCTGGTCCGTAGGTGGTCCGTTCTCCGAAAAGACGTTCTCGTTTTGTGCAATTAACTCATTCAATTGTCTCCTCTCCACCTCTGTCAGGTGGGTTCCCTCATTTTCCCTCAGCTGTAAGGGGTGGACATCGATAGTAGCCAGGTCTATCAGCGGGGGAAACAGGTTTCTCACCCCGGGCTCTGGTTCGTCATATGTCCGGTGGACCGCGATCTGAGCGTCCCGGTATATGTAGTTCACGTGGTGATCCTTCAAGCCTACCATTCTCCTCTTTGGGGTCGGAGGCAAGGGGCTGATTAGCGTGGGTAGCATAATAACTGACCCGATTTCTCTGGTTGGCGTCATCTCGCCGGCGTATGGAGGAGGTCCGTACGCCCTCACGTCTAGCTCATCTTCGATGCTGGTAGGGGTTGACCGTTCAGCCGCCTGTGGCTGTTCTTTTGGTTTTGCCCCTTCATGAGTGGGGGTGATGAACCTATGGGCTCTTCTCGGCGTGTCTGAGAAATACCACTCCTTGGTTGGTAAATTCAAAACCATCGCCGCATCCTCGAGGAAGTCTATCCCCAGGAGGGTGTGGTTTTTATCTGCGTTCTGCAGTACTAAGAGCTCGGTAGAGACTGACCGGTCCTGTAGTTTAACCTCCACTCTGGTGCGGAGGACTTCCTGGTTTTGCGTGTGTCCGTCAGCGAGTATAATCGTGAGCCTCTCTGACGTGAAGTGGTAGCCCTGTCGGCTTAGCAGCACGTACAATTCTCGACTAGCGATGCTGGCCTTAGCGCCGGTATCCAGGAAAGCCGTGCCGACGTTTCCTCCTACCTCAATGTACACCGCAGGCCGGTGTCGTTGGATTGCCTGGGTCGTACGTGTGGTGAATGCGCAGAACTGGGCGTTTCTCACTTCCCCTTGGATGGGGTTGCAGGTCGGGCATTTGCTGCGTATAACCCCGGGTCGGTTACAACCGTAGCACGCCAGTGTGCTTTGTCCCCTGCTTGGTCCCTCTGCTTGGCTACGTCCTGCTGTTGCAGTGTAATTTCGAGTTGCGCTCCGCTCTCTGGGAGGCTTCCGGCAAACTTCTGCGTAGTGCCCGAACATTTTGCAGTTCATGCACCTCGGCCGTGTTTTGCGGACATCATTGCCCTGATTGTCCTCACTACGGTGAGTTTTCTCCGCAGCGTGTAGTTTAGATGTCCTCTCACGTTCGGCGATCATCTCCTCTATGCGTCGTGATTTGGTGAGCACATCTGAGAAGGTCTGGATGTCCTCTCTTGGCATCCGCTCCCTTATTTCCCGGTGCAAGAGACCGTATATCAGGTCGATCTCCAGAGTTTCTGGGTTTTTATTTCTAAGCTCTGCCAGGAGCGACCTCTTTTTAGTTATAAACAAGCCCGTGGCTTGTGGTCTATCCTGTTTCGTTTCAAAAAGGTCCATGTACACCTTGTACGCTGGACGTCTTGGCGCGAATGTCTGCCTGAGCAGATCCATGGCAGCCTGCCATGTATTGATGCCGGTTTTGACTCCTTGCCACCACGGCGAAGCCACTTCTTGGAGGAGGAGGGGTAGTCCTTCCAAGGCATTAGCATCTGGTATTCCCTCAGATGTCTTGTACAGCGTTGCTGTTAGAATAAATTCTTCCACCTTCTGTGGGTCGGTACATCCGTTGAACCGGGATGAGCAGTGAGCGAGGTTCTTTATCCTCGCGCTCTGAAATAACTCGCGGAGTTGTTCTTGCGAAATCGCCATTTTCGATCTGGCCGCTATCCGAGCACTCCTCCGTGTAGATTCCGTTGTCTGCCCTTTGTCTTTCACTTTTATAAGCCGTCACGTTGGGCGTCACTTGTGGCGGGGTATTAATATAAGAAAATTGTCTTTAAGCGTTGTTCAGTTTATTTCTCTTATAAAGGGTTCACAGCTTATAGGAAAAAACAGAGTACAGAACAGTTTAGCACACGATATAATCACTTAGAGTTTAAACAATGTTCACTATTGTCTTCACTAAACACTTAGCGTAATACCCCCGACATAGGACCCGCGGTCTCTTAGCTGGGTTAAGGTTTCCCGGCAAGTAATGTCCACTAGGGCGCTGTTACTTGAATTCCCAAGGGGGACCCAGAGGGTTCTCTCGACTTGGTACCGGTTGGTTAACTTAGCACTGACCACTAGGATGCTGTTGCTTGGTTTACCCGGAGTCCGGCTACACTGGCTTGAGATCGGGCAGTGTGCCCTTATATACCCTTAGTGCCGGGACTGCAGCGTCCGGCTGGCGCGGGGGGGATGGGGTGGTTACGGCCGATGGGGTGTCCTTTCGCTTTGGTCGCTCGGCGAAAGTTGTGAAACGAAACGGCGCTATGCGTGTGAGGGAGAAAGTATTCGGATCCGTGCGTTGGGCAAATACTGGGCGCTACATCAGTAAATATGCAAATAAATACAACGTGCTGGGGTTACTCGACTAACCCCAACGCCACTGAGTCGACTAGCCCAAGTCGCCATTTTTAATTTTAAAGCATTATTTCCAGTAAACGACCAGTCCCACAAAAAACACAACTATCGCTATTCACTCACAAAAGAAGCACAATTAGCACCCAGTATATGTTTATATGATCTTGATTAATTAGGGCACAGCAATAATAAAATAAATTGCAGTAAAAAAGTTACTCACCAAAGCAAAATTTCGAAAATCAGAACTTTATAAACCGACACGTGCGTAGGGATCCAAAGGAACACAAATACTAATCCGCACCGGCTATTTTCATGATGGGAAGGACTTAGAGCGCCCTCTCTTGAGAACCGTTCAAGTTATCACCGCTGATTCTACTAAGGCCTATAGTCAACTAACCCCGGTCTCCCCTAAGTACCCTTTCAGAAATAATAATTCGTCTGTAAGTGGCCTAAGCACAGTTTGGTAATGCCTTCAGCAATGCAAGCAGCAGTCACGCGAAATTTTTAATAATTAAATAATAATATAATTGAATATGTAGAATAAATCCACATTAAAATAGAGTTCCACAAATTAAACTTAATAACAACAAGTGTGCGTCATAATATTGTATCGATTGAACCACCCCGCACTCCGTACATGGCATTTGAACAAATTCGGTAGGTTATAAAATCAAACAATAATGCCATTTTTTCACAAGGAAACCATTCTTTTTTAAATATAGTCATCAAAATAGGTGTATTAGTCTATAAACGTTGGATTCGAGGTTCCAACCATCGAATTTATGTAAGAAAACTTCATTGAAATGAGCACAGATTTGAATTACTATTATGGGTGAAGGTGAAGCGATTTAATTTAACGTCTTTTCTTTTGCTCGTTTCCAATTTTAGGGGTTTTTTACGCGCTTGCGAGCACTAATAAGCTCCATTTTATCTTATTTTGGTCAATATGATAATGGAAAACTTCAATAAAACTCAAATTTCGTCCTCAAACTGTCAACCCACTATCAAATTTGGCGATTGGTCCCTAAATAACAGCTGCCATGACACTTTTTGTATTGTATGTCCGAGTTTGTTGCTGTTGCAAACATGAGTTGCAAATGTCCGCTTTTGAAACAAAGTGCAGACTTAAACAAGCGATTTCTTATTATTTTCCGTTTTCGATAGATTTTTCTCAGTAATTCAGTAAGAGAATCAGACATACCACCAAAATCAATCAAAATATGCATTTTAGAAAAAGTGGCGTATGTCCCACTTTGATACTGATCTCGCATATCGATCGATGTTTAACTTACAGAAACAATTTAGTAGTGTTTTCCATTATATATCGGGTTGAATTTAATGATCTAGTTTTTCTCAACACCTGAAATTAAGAACCAAAAATGTAATTTGTAAGTGAAATAAAAAGGAAATTGTTTCAGTGCCGAGTCTATTTCTGCTGTCACATTTTATCAATTGCAGCTGGCTGAAAATTCGTTCTACGCTGGCGTTAGAATATGGTAGGACCAACAAAAGCTTTATAACTTTTTTGAAATTGGGAAATAATGGCTCTCCTGAAAAATTTTGTATTTTATTGTTCATTTGAAGCGGATACTTTGTGATGTGACATTATTAATAATAAAACAATACTTTGTAAACACCACTTTTATTTTTTATACTTTATACCGATCGGGTGTCGCTACAACCGTAGCTTCATCAGGGCGGTATAATACTCTACTAACATTAGGTTACATGTGTATTATAATTTATAATACCTATATAATTTACATATATAATTTACTTACACCGATATTGTTTTTATGAATAAGTTTGGCGCCGGAGTTTTTGTCAAATTTATGGTCTTATTCGATCAAGTGGTTTGCAAATTCTGAAAATCCAGAGCCGTGTAAACATCTAAGATGTTCTTTGACACGGGTGTTTATGTTGCGTGCTGTTTTACCAATACAAAAAAACTGGGCATACTTTCTTCCAATATTCTTCTATTTGCAGATCCGAGGACAGATTTAATTGGGTAAAATCCAATAGGGCATGGTTTTTCCATTCTTTATTTAGGTCCTCGAGATCCACATAGTTTTTTAGATTTGGAAATCTGCTGACGACATAAGAAAGGTGTTTTATATTAAATGTTTGTGCTTTTTGAGGATCTGTGACGTGTCCTATTATTTCGTAAAGTGGATCGGAAAAGTTGAAACGTTGTTTTATCTGTTTGATTGCTTCGATGTAAAATGACAAACAGGTTTTTCTAAAGTCATTAATCTGTGTTTTGGGTGGTGGATCTTCTTTTTCCAACTCATTTATAGATTCCTGAGTTAACACGCCATGGTAATTTTTTTCAAGCGGTGTAATAATCGTGGATTACTATACTCTAATTCGTAAGCGTCAGTAGTTTTACAATAATGAAGCTGCATGTAATTACAGGCCATTGTTTTTATGAGTTTGTAGACCTCAGGTTTTACCTGGTGTAGCAATGGTTTTTCAGACTGAAATAATTTCTTGAATTCATTGAAAAGGTTCAAAACATATGACATGAACTCCAAGTACATTTTTGTAAATTTATTGTTAAGAATATTTAACATATCTTCAATTATTTAACTTGGGTCTTCAAAAATGTCAACCTTGAAATACTCTCCAAGAACTTCATATTGTTCTAGCGTTCTGTTAACGCACGCTTCTTATGATAGCCATCGTGTTGTGGATGGACTCAAAATTTTATGTACTTCTACTTTGAAAAATTCTTGAAATTCTTTTAGCTTGTCTTGAAGAACTGCGACTAAAATGAGAGGACACACTTCTCAGTAAATCTTCGACTGATCGTGGCAGCTTAAGAGGAAATACTAGCTGCGCTTTTCTATACAAACGTATTCCCCGTTTATCTCTCTGGATTTTGACCCTAGAGCAAAATTTTTTTTTACATAATATAGATATTGACCACTAGCGTGTCGGTACGTTTTGTTTTTTTTGATAATTTACTTCTCATAGAAGTTACGACCTTCCAAAAATGAATAAAATTGCCTAATTTAAACGCCGTCAAAAAACGTTCAGTATACAAACTAAACAATGTATTTTGAAAAAAAGCAAAACGTACCGACATAGAATATTTTCTTTTAATACAGTTAGTGAAAAAAAATTTTTAAATCCGTCCAGTTTTGGAGAAGAAAAATGGGGAATACAAAACATCGATTTCGAAGATTTTATTTAGGTATTTTCGGCCCGACGTGCAGGTGTCCCTTTCGCTCATTTCTCCTGAGGGGGGCCGGGGAACGTGGGTTTTGACAAATACATACATATAATGCGAAGTAGTGATGTAAAGAATTTTATCGGTAGACTAGTGTTGTCCTTGCCCGAGTAATCGATATTTTTTATTCGTTTTTTTCTGTTTAGTGACTCATCGCGGTATACCAATACTGACCGAGCTTTCATACTAAAATTGTGCAAAATTAAATTTTTTTATGTCAAGTACTATAATAAATTTTCAATTTGGGAGGCGTTTTAGGTACCATCGCCCCGGGAACCATTTATTGGATAACCAACACCCCCGCCACTTGGTCACCGCAAGTGGTCCTCTATGTTTGGTGACAGAGCCTGGGTTCCCGGGTTCACGGATGAGGTCTGCATGGGTTTTGGTGGCGGATAATTTTGTCCACTTACTGCGTGGCGGGCCGGATTGGGAGAAACTGGAAGAGGAAGATCTTTTGATCTCTACAGCTGGACTCTCCACCATCATTTCATACTTTTACCTACCTTTTCCCTACCCAAAACTTCCTTTCCTTCCTTATCCTAAAAATACCCTCCACACAGCTTCTCCAATGATGTCCAACAAATTCTCCAACAAAGTCCCTGAGCGATTATTTTTCCTCGGTGCCTCCAATGTGAGGTTTATGTTTTAAAAAAAAATCTGTTTCAAATTTTTAGTTGAGAGTCGCTTACATTGCCTTCAGTGATTAATTGAAATTTTTTGTTTGTAAACACTTTATTGTACAAAATTTTTTACCACTATACAATGAATTTTAAACAATTTATGATTTAGATCTTTCTCTCGCCGGTAAATTTCTTGATATGCGACCGTCAATTGTTTCTGGTAAAAGGCATTGGTGGTAGAAGTTTTTCTAACAGTGGTTCAATTTTTTGCCAGATTGAATCGTCCCTTTCAATTTTTTCATACGGCAAACCTTTAGGACTCCACACGACAAAATAACAGTATTTACGACGAGTAATGTGTAACTGGCCTTGTACTTGGTAGAAGTAATTGTGATTCCGTTTTAATGTTGAAGCATTGTCTTCAATTTTACAGTTATCAATTTTTTTTGTTCAAATCCTTCTTCTGGTGACATATTTACTATACTATATGGGCATTTCACTTCAATTATAGAATCCTTGCCAAAAAGGCCATCCGGACTTGCCGCTAAAAAGTTTTTGTTTTCATCGATAAATAGTCCACAGGCGAATACCTCTAATTTTGTTTCTTTTGTAAATTGCTCAATTGCTTGGTTTTCATTTTCTTTCCCATAATTTGTGGCCATATTTCCTTTAAATGGCGAGTACAGTAGCGAGTTTAATACTCTCGCAACTGAAGTTTTTGGCCGTAGCTTACATATTTTTGTCCAAAGTTAGAAGCTGTAAGCCGCTTACGCCTTTCAATTGTCCACAAATTATTATTGCTTTGGCCCACCGTATTCCTTTCGAGTTCATCCTTATTCGATGGAGATAATTCTTTGAAAAATTCCTCTTTATCGTTTCAAATAATTCAGCTGGCATATCTGGATCTAATTCCAATTGACCATAATTTTCATCAGGCCCTGCAACTTTTTTTCTCTTTTCTGTCGTGTTTTCGTAATACCTTAGTTTTATTTTTCGACACCTCTGTATTGTCTCCTTCGAACGTCGTTTTCTTTCAATAAAATGCTTCGTGTAGTTGCCAGGACTGTGGCCTTGGATTTTTTTTGTATTCGTGAATGGGTTGTCATTTCACTATTCCACGAAGTTACTGCTCAAGAAGCTCAACTGCTGAAGTTATCCCATTTTTGTAAAATTTGCTCTTTTTCCGCCTATAAATTTGGCTATAACGTTGTTGAATTGCTCCACAGTGTTATTTGTCACGTTAATAATAAGACTTTCTGCATTTGCTATTAGAGACGACAATAATTGTTGAATATCAGTCCTGTTCCACAATCTTGAAGATCGCTTACTAAATTTGGATCATTAGTATACTTCTCCGACTTGCAATAGTATGACGAACATTTTGTATGATCACCAAAAACATGGTTTGCGGCATTTTTTTGTCCATTTTCAGATTTTTTACTTTATCACTTTGTGCCGTGTTTTCTTGCTCTTTTCTGTAATTTACTGCTCAAACTATAGCTTTTCTCATACGTAAAACGTTTGCTTCAACCTTTTTCATTATGTGAACTGGTACAAAGCCTTTAGCGTTGTTGGTTTTTTTTCTAAGTGCTTTTATTTTATTGCAAAAATTGCGAAGTAAGTGATTTTTGCACTTTTTTTTGTACTATGAAGTTGGGCCTGAAGCCTTGGGTTGAAGTTTCGCTAATATTGTCTTCATGTAATTAAATATTACAATTTAAGGTTTTATAAAGTTGAAAATAAAAATAAAAAGTTTTGAAGTTTAAAAAAATTATATATTTGTTTCCTTTATTTCAAACTGACTGTAATAAATATTTAAAAAAAATGTGTAGGTAAATCTATCTATAGGTAAAAGACCAACATTTTTTATAGAATTTTGAACGAACTAACACATCCTTTTTTGTATTTACTGCTTAAAGAAACTCAAAAATACAGGAGTACAAATCAAACCTCAGCAAGCGATATATCTAACATTTTAAACATTATTATTTACAAACATGTCAACTCACACGTATGATACACACAACACAATAAATCCATTTAGATTTAATTGTCTAATAAAATATGTAAGTGCTTTTATCTTTTTCGTTATCGTAATTTTAATTAGAAAAAAACTTAAGGTGGGCTATTTTTAAACCTTTTTTATCTCTACATATTATAAAGTAAAGTCCCCCGCGCCGTCTTTCTGTCTGTCTGTCTGTCTGTTCGCGATAAACTCGAAAACTACTGAACGGATTTTCATGCGGTTTTCACCAATAGATAGAGTGTTTCGTGAGGAAGGTTTACGTATGTAATTTGTCAAGGATTTGTGTAAATTGGTTGAAACATAACGATAATTGTTAGAAGTGTCGGAAAAATTCCAGCCGCCTGGTAGCTTTCATCGAAAACGCTGCCTAATCCTTTTGGGATATAACAAAACAACGCTTGGTGGGATATTCCTCTTTTATAGATCTACAAAAAAGTCCGCGATGGCATATATCTATCTTTTACTATACGCATTCTATCTTCTTATCTTATTATTCTTATCAATTGCATTTTAGATATAATGTGTATAGTAAGCTATCCGTAAAAGATAGATATATGCCTTCGCGGACTTTTTTGTAGATCTATAAAAGAGGAATATCCCACCATTAATTGTTTTGTTATATCCAGGGCTGGGCAGTATTTGAAATACTTGTAATTGAAATACGTATTTGAAATACAAATACGTATTTTGTATTTGTATTTCAATTACTTCCTAAAAATGTATTTTGTAATTGGTATTTCAATTACATGGGGCTGAGGTATTTTGTAATTTGTATTTCAAATACTTATGGCTTCAAAATACATTTTCAAATACATTTAGCGATCTTAATAATGATAATGAAAAATAAACTGACATAGATAATACGTAGACTAAAAACGCTAGAATCCAGAGCTATATGTTATGTGTGTTAATATTTAGAGTTGGCAACACGTCCTGTGCTATAATAGCACTGTTATTGTACATTTTCTATCATATTTGTATCATATTATGTAATGCTTGTCATTGCTTTGTATTGTACATTTTTGTGTCATAGTATTAGATCAAGCACTATAGGAATAATTTGACTGAATACTAAACTATTTTTAAGTTAATTACAGTAGAGCGCACTTGAAGTGAAATAACTAGTGTCCGACCGAAACAGGATTTTCTACCGAAAACGAAACCGAATATTCGATATCTTTCTCAGTTTCGGCCGAAACCGAAACCGAAACTTTTTTAGACATGTTAAAAATCTATTGTTTACTGAAATTCGGCTTATTTTTTACACTTTTATTCACTATAAAGTAAGGACCTCATAAATTGAGTACTATAATTTTAATTGCGTTTACAATCACAACATTTTTTTACATTAACTCCACATGAGAGACCCAGAGAAAAATAATTTCCCTCAGGGCGTATGTCATCTTTGAAGATGCTGTATGGAGGGTCTTTTTGGGGAGAGGAAGGAGGGAGGAAACATAGAGGCCGGGTTCCACAGCCGAGCTGTTGAACTCAAGAATGAGTCATAGAAACGACCCGTTCTCATGTGACTATATAGTATATTTCGGATAGCGCCGTGTACGGAGACTAGCATTAAAAAGTAGTATGTATATCAACAGGGTACTTGTGGTTTCGTCACAATTACGAAGATTGTAAGTATCTCCATGAACGGAGGGCCTTACACCAAGCACATCAAAGGAGGGACTATTCAGAAGATCGCTTCCGTTGAAGGAGATTAGATTTTAATTTTTATTTACACTTGTTAAATAAAATTAAAATTAGAATGAAATAAATAAAAATAATTGAAGTTTGTGATTACATAAACTCACAATACAAGCACGCCGGACCGACCAGCGAACTCAGTTGATGATGGTGGATGACACACGAGCCACGAACTCACCGGAAGTCAGTCAAACGGCACGCGATAATTCACAAATGCAGAGTTTCGGTGCGGCCGAAGGTTCGGCAGATTTTCTGCCGAAACCGAAACTGATGCCGAAACTAGATTTTTTTACCGAACCTTGACGAAACCGAAACCGAACCTTCGGTCGGTCACTAGAAATAAAACAAAATAGCGCTATACAAATGTCGTGTTATAATAATAATATATTATTATTATATTACCTAACACCTGAGTCCTTTACCACAAATTTTACAAGTGAAGCGGAGATGAGATGTGTCTTTTGAGCAATATGATTGGTCAATTTTTGCACGTCTCTGTTTCACTCTGCTCAACATTGCTTCTATTTAAACGCACCCTTAGATAAGGGCATTTATGACAATTTATTGCAACCAAAGGTTCTACCAAAACCAAATGTATTTTGTATTTTGTAATTTGTATTTTGTATTTGACAGAAAAAATGGTTAAAATACTGTATTTTGTATTTTGTATTTCAAATACATGACTTGAAAGTATTTTGTATTTCGTATTTTAAATACATGCGAAAAAGTATTTTGTAATTTGTATTTCAATTACAGCAAAGCATGTATTTTGCCCAGCCCTGGTTATATCCCAAAAGGATTGTGCAGCGTTTTCGATGAAAGCTACCAGGCGGCTGGACTTATTTCCGACACTTCTAACAATTATCGTTATGTTTCAACCAATTTACACAAATCATTGACAAATTGCATACTTAAACCTTCCTCACGAAATACTCTGTATATTGGTGAAAACCGCAGGAAAATCCGTTCAGTAGTTTTCGAGTTTATCGCGAATAGACAGACAGATGGCGCGGGGGACTTTATAATATGTAGAGATAGAGATAATCGGTCAAAAATACATTTTTGTTGCATATGCATTTTTGAGTTTTTTTTTTAATAAGATAGGTAAGTGCCAAATTATATGAGTAGAAATTTAAGTTTTGTGGTATCATCATCATTACATAGTATAAAATGAAGTCGCTCAAAATGTATGTGCGCATAAATCTTTTAAACTACGCAACAGATTTTCATGCGGTTTTCACCAATAGATAGAGTGATTTAAGAGGAAGGTTTATGTGTATAATAAATGCTTATTATAGTAGAGAAAAGCCAAGAAATTCAAATATTCAATTTAGGCAAAGGGCAGCGCGCAGCGGGCAGCTGGCGAGCGGATGGTGTGGATTTTATAAAGGTTGGGTAAATGGCGTTGTGTTTCGTTAGCCACAGCAACGTGTGGCCGGGTCTGCTAGTTATTAATAAAATAAAAACAAAATTATATGTTTATTTCGAATTATAAAATTTGAAAGCGTATTTCATCATCTTTCAAAAACAGTTTTTAGTTTTTTTTTTTTTTTTTTTTTTTTTTTTTTCATAAGAAGCAATTACTTTATTACTTATAATTATTACTTATATCCTGAAGAAGCTTGATGTAAGCGAAACCGGTCGATATGTAATATAATAAATTCGTGGTTAAAATACAAAGTGTTTTATTTATTTTTATAATAACAGTTTTTAGTTTTCGGATGCGTTCACAAATATTAAAGTTATTTGGAATTTATTGGAAAGCGGAAATATTTTGACTTTTCGAAAAACAGGCCCGAGGCCTGAGAGGTTAATACTAATTTTCAATAATAACTAATGTATCATAGAGAATAATCATATGTATGTATATAATAATTCGATGTAGTTGGTTTGACTGCATATTTATAAACGCAAATACAGTGAAAACTTTAAAACTACTAACCTACATAGAGTTCTAGTAAAATAATTCGTAATTTGTCGGTAATAAGCGTGAACAGAAGACATTGTTACAATACCTATCGACGATATTTATAAATAACCGACAATAGCAGACCTCGTGCGTTTAAAAATAATGGGCCCTTTTTCTGTCACACCGCAAGGCCGATTCAAAAACTTCATTAGCGACGAAATAAGTCGAAACATGCTTTATCTAAACAGAATATTGGATATGGCGGTATGAGGCGAAAGACGGTAGGCATGAGACGCAAAGGGGGCGAGAGGGTGTACAAGCCAAACACTCACGTGGTCTCACCAACACATCGATAGCTAGTTATTTTTTGAGCGCGGTGCGATAGCGAGAATTTTTTAAAATACCTACCGTCGAGATTTCTCACCGGTGCTATTACCTCTTAAGGCACGCTTTCGACGCTACTAGATGTATCATGTGGCAGCTGCATTTGATGCACGCAATGTGCGGAACTTTTCGTTTTAAAAGACTAAATACAGAATTGTGTTGGCCAACCATGCTGTTAGTTGTGTCTGAAGCGAAGAATAAATAAATTACATAATTACATAATAAATAAATAATTTTCACAAATAATATTATATAAACATTGTAATTAAATAAATGTGGTTAGCTGGAAGAAATGGGGTCTACCCATAAGCTACACCTTTTGTAATTTTTATTTTACAATAAATATTTTTTGATTTGATTTGAAGCGTACAAAATTTTTGGAAGGAATTTGTCGATCTTGAAGCCAAGTTAATAAACTATTAAAAAGATCTTCAGCTTTTCCAGATTTTACTTCATACATATCGAGAAACTGTGTGTGAACATCTTCATCATCATCATAATATAAAACTGTGAGTGCACATTGCTTTTTCACACTTATATCAGTTGTCTCATCCATGACAATACTGAATGGAGTTGTTTTTAATTTTTCTATGAGTTCTTGGATTAAAACGGGACCAAGTACACTCTTTATTGTGTTTGTTGCTTTCGTTCTACCTAATTTAATCGATTTTATCATTTCAGAATCGGTAAAAGTATTTGCCAAAAATTGGATTAAATCATCTGCCAAAGAGAACGATAAATTGTGTTGTGTAAGAAAAGCGCATATTTTAAGCTCAGCTCTTTTTTTTAGTTCATCTTCTTTTTTTGGTTGAAGTATTTGTTCAATAGGCGTTGTTTGACTCTTTGAGCTAATATTTTGAATGTGTTTCACAGTGTGCATGTGCTTGACAAGTGCTGGTTTATGGTTCATAATTACACAGTCGCTGCAATAAGCAGTAACCATACCACATTTTTTTTCTTTCTTTCAAATCCAATTTTTGAATGTTACATTTGTTAGCCACTTTTCAGCGAAGTCACGGTTTTGTTGATTTTTTTGTTTCTTCAACGGCGGTCCCTCAGAAACCGTACTACTACCATCGCAGTCATTGTTTTTATCGTTTTCATTCTCCTCTCGTCTTGAAGTCGACGGTTTGGGCCTGGAAGAAATCAAAAATTTCTTCATTTTGTAAGGCTGAATGCAAATTTGTTAGTAGATTAAGTTAAAGCCATGCCAAACATAAGCACCAATACCACAGTCATGAAAAGAAATCAAACAAATAAAATTAATAATCCACTACATATTTTATATATTAAGATATATGCGTTCTCCATGCGAATTAGACAATAAAATAATACATAAATTACTGAATTAATAACTTATATGTATATGATAGACAGTGATATTAACATTACTTGAATATAATATTTATTTATTTATAGGGTGCGGCAGGGAAACTTGCTGATTTGAAAAGTCAATAAAAGAAAAATACTTTATAAATCGATTTTATTCTTTTAAAGTAGTTTTAAAAATGACATCGGGCAAATGGCGGCCCTCATTAGTGATACACTGATCTACCCTAGATTTGAAGTTTCGCTCCACTCTTTCGAGCATATCGACGGGAATGTTGTTGGTGGCTTGGCGGATGTTGTCCTTCAGGTGTTGCAGGGTCCGGGGTTTGTCGTTATAAACGATGGATTTGAGATATCCCCAAAAAAAAATCGCAGGGTGCCAAATCGGGGGAGCGCGCCGGCCACGGTATGTCACCCCTCAAGGAGATAAGACGCTCGTGGAAGTGTTCCCTCAAAAGCTCCATCGAAGTTCTCGCTGTGTGCGCCATGGCTCCGTCCTGCTGGAACCATACGTCCCCAAGTTCCATTTCTTCAAGTGGTGGAAGAAAAAATGTCTCAATCATTTCTCTGTAGCGAACTGCATTCACAGTAACAGTGCGTTCATCTTCCTCGAAAAAATGAGGCCCAATTATTACAACTCTCGACAATGCACACCACACTGTAACCCGTTCACAATGAAGTGGCACCTCATGAAGTTCTTGGGGATTGACATTACTCCAATACCGCATGTTTTGTTTGTTGACACACCCGGAAAGGTGGAAATGGGCCTCATCACTGAAAAACACGACAGCGTCGTGTGGCAAGTTACTGAGCGTTTCACATGCAGTTTGGCGAGAAGCGAAATCGAGTTCACTCATCTGGTGAACCACAGCAAGTTTGTAGGGATGAAACCGGAGTTCGTTGTGAAGAATTCGTCTCATTGTGCGATCAGAAATCCCCAGGGCAGCAGCGTGTTTACGCGCCGAACGCCGGGGAGAGCGCAAAAACGACTCCCTCACCCTCTCGGCGTTTTCTGGAGTTCTGGAAGTTCGTTGACCTCCTGGGTCTTCTCTTGCCATACTCCCGCTTTCCCTGAATGTGTCCACCCACGAAACAATTGATTGCCGCCTAGGAACGGGACCCGCGAGATTTATTTATTTATTTATTTACGGACAAATAGTCCAATTAACAATATAACAATAACACGAATAGAAAAAAAAGAGAGATGACAATGAAAGAAGATTACATGTAGATGAAGAGCATTGACAAAATACATATAATATAAAAGTACATAGAGAAGATAACTATAAGTAGCTTGAAGATGGATTTAAAAAGACTTTAAAAAACCACATTGCGTAACGACTGCCGAAAGTCATTTAGGCTTGCACCAAAAAATTCAATGCTTTGATTTGCGTTGACAAGTCTCGACATTCTGGATAAAGGAGAATGATATCCATAATTAGTAGAATGTTGATTGAGGAACAGCAATTCATTATTTCGGAGTCTACGGGAAGGAATGTTGAACTGGATGAGTTGTAACAAAGCAGGTGTGTCAGTAATACTGTTGATAATTTTGAAAATGCATATTAGATCAGAGTCCTTTCTACGTTTTTCTAAAGAGGAAATGTTTAAAGTTTGTTGAATTTCATCATACGAGTGTTCTCCTCTTTCAAGTCCTAACCTCCAAGCAATTCCTCGTAGGAAGCGATGTTGTACAGATTCGATGTAACAAATGTGGATAGCATAAAAAGGAGACCAATATGAGAGATGAATATTGAACCGAGTACGGAAGGCACGTTGGGTGGCGACCACCGAATGACCGTTAGAAAAGTAGGCCTCGACGGCAATATATGTACTTCTACGTACAACTTTTCCAAATGAAGATGCTGTGATCATTTTACGCCGCAACTCCATCCATTCACTGCAGTTACTCTGCAAAATTGTTTCCCGTTCTATTTTATTTCTATTTTTTTGTTTTTCCCTCAACTCGCCTAGAAGTATTTCTTTCTCCGACTCAAAAATGGATTCAGGAATATCTGGTTTTTTGCAGAACTCTCCGTACTCAGCATCTCTTCGATTCGTGTGTCGCTGAATGCGATTTTTCTTCCGAAAATATCGCAAAGTATGACGACATTTAGCAAGTCTGTTTTCCTCTACTTTTTTAAGTCTGCCTCCAGGGCTTTTCCATAAAAGTCGTTTATGTAACGTATACAGTGGTTTTCGAGAGTTGTGGGATTCAACCGCTGCATAGCATTTTCCTTGATAAGATTGCTTATTGGAATAATTAACCCTTTTTCCACCTACAAATTTGACTATTATTCCATTAAAACGCTCTATAGTAGGGGAGGCATTGACGCTAAATGGGTAGTTACTCGAGCGTCGTGGGGACCTATTGGATTGCAAAGATTAGATGCTAAAAAGAAAAAAAGTTTATATGATGTATGCCATTCCAGTGGTGGGGAGAGCGAGTATAAATTTTTAAACATGTAAAAAAAAATCGTCACCATGACATACTCGAGCTCGTCAGATTTTAATAGCGTATACGCCCTACGTGTTTCTGGTAACGGGGAGATATTAATCTGACGACTTGAGTGGTGGGGGTGGCCGTATGAAGAGGTAGAAAATTGAAATAAAAAGATTTACTCGAGCGTGTCAGATTAAGGTAATGTGAGTTAATTACATGTAGAAAAGTTTACATTCCAATAATCTGACGATTTGGACGTAACCTAAACTCATGGGCTGATTTTTAAAAATGTAAAAAAAAATCGTGACCTAGACTTACTCGAGCTCGTCAGATTTTTATACAGAAGGTTCAGCATGATGTCCTTGTTGTGCTGTCCAATAATCTGACGATTATATGGAGGGATTTTCTTAATCTGACGGTTTAAAAAAAAAAAAAATTTTTTGTTGTTTTTATTACTGAATAGAGCAATGAACGTGAACAATGAACAATGTCGTAGTACAGATTAAACTCGCTATATTTCACTTATTAAACTTTTTTACAAAATTAATTAACCAAAGCATTGTAAATCTACGAATGCGAACGCGCGACCCAACGGTTAATTAGGCTCTGGCTGCGACCATTGACGTAATGGCTGCAACAGAATATATCTTACCTAGAGAACGAGCGCCCTTAAGAAGGGAACCGAAGCGCGGCGGGGGAAATACAAAGTTTAGCCACTTCGGCATGTGGAAATCGTCAGATTATATTATTTCCATGATCCTTACATTATTTCCTTCAAAATAAAAAAAAAATTTACCGCGCTCGAGTAAATCCACGTGACGTTTTTTTTTGCAACTATGTGACTCGCTAACTTTCTTACGTTACGTTCAAATCGTCAGATTATCGAAATGTAAACTTTTCTGCATGTAATTAACTCACATTAGGGAACATACCCATACTACGTGACCAACTTTTTGCAATTTTTAACCCCCCCCCCCCCCCTTGGTGACCAAAATCCTAAGCAATCCGCCGCTCATTTGTATGGAGCGTGACATTTTAAACACCCCCCCCCCCCCCCCCTAAACGTGTCACGTAGTATGGGTACGTTCCCTTACCTTAATCTGACACGCTCGAGTAACTACAGGGATCGATTTTTTTTTACTAATCTGATCGGTTGTCCGAGCCGCACCCACCAATATTATCCGGCCATTACACGCATCAGTATTCGCATCAGTATTTACTGATGCGAATTACTGACGACAACCGTCACTATTTGCGAGCCATTACACGTGTCAGTATACTGATGTCAGTATCGTTGCGAAACCTTGCGGAACAGACGCTTTTAAAGTGATGAATCCGAAAAGAAAAGCCTGTGTTGCTATAATTTTGGCGTTCGATACAAAGAAACGAGTGAAGGACTGGCTTCTCAAAAAAGAAAAATTCTCACACTTGAATTTAATGGATGAAATTTTGCTGACTGATCCACACAACTATAAAAATTATTTTTTAGGATGAACAATGATAATTTCAACAAATTGCTAGATATGGTTATTCTATAAATTATTATTATAAAATACAGCCATGAGAGCCTCGAACACGCCAAGAGAAAAATTAGCTGTAACTCTACGATTTTGGGTATACACTTCGTCGAGTCCGGCTCCGGATCTTTTGGAAGATATGCTTTTTTGAGTTGACCTATAATTGCATCGCAACGTATTTATTTTTATTCGTACATTTTCCCTCATAATATTTGGATTTACGATGACCATTATTCCCTTCAATTCCTCCAATACAATTTGGGAGGCGGGAATGGGTACCGCCGCCCCGGGAACCTTTATTGGATAACCAACACCTCTGCCATAGGTCACCAAAAGTGGTTGGCTACGTTTGGTGATTTAGCAGGGGTGCCCGGGTTCATGGGGTGAGTTTTGTCTAGATCTTGGAGGCGGATGACCAAGACACACTGAACTCCAGATTCCTACCCACCCCTTAAACCCTTTTCCTTCCAAGAACTCTCCTCTCCTTCCTTTCGTTAAAAAACCCCCACACAGCATCCCCAAAGATGACATAGGCCCTGTGGGAAATTATTTTCCTCAGGGCCTCCTGTGTGGAGCTTATGAAATAAAAACAAATAAAAAAATGGCCCTATTCCTCTTTACAGTATTTTTCTAGTCCTTGTGACGCTTATTCCATAGTATATCACGCATCTCATAAGCCTCGATGAATGTAGCTAGGACGTTTCGCGGCGGAGCTGGAGATGCAACATCGCTGTCCAACATAGCTACAGGCAATAAGACGGCACCGTCCTCCATGGCGCACAAGAAATACTGACGTACTGATGCGGCGAGCCCTTACACGCATCAGTACAGCATCAGTATCCCCACCACTTTTCGGCCACGCCCCAATACTGATGAGGCCGATCCAAATATCTAGATGCGCGTCAGTAATTTTGTCGATGCGTCAGTATTAGCCATTGCACGCATCAGTATTCGCATCAGTATTCAAATACTGATGCGAATACATTCATTATTATTTTTTTCAACAGAGTGCATCTCAAAAATCGCTCCTCAAAAATACACAAAATTTAAGGTCCACATAACCCGATAATCATAAAACTCATAGCTAATCGTGCCCCCTAAGATCGGTTTAGAGATTAATCGAAGTTGGTGAAATCTTAACACTCTAATTTACAGTGATTACAAGTGTTGAAATCAACAACTGTGAAGTGTCAAGTGTCAAATTGTTACCTACAAACCAAACTTCTATTCAAATCCCCGTAAACATACCTGTGCGAAGACAATTTATATTACACTTAATTCCCACTGACCATCGGTGGTTGATAGCACAGCGGTGAGCGCATCGGCCAAGGGATCCAGAGGTCCACGGTTCGAACCCTAGTAACACTGAAGTTTTCTTTTTTTTTTTTTTTGGGTTTTTTGTTTTTTTTCTTTGTATTGAGTGATACGAATTTTGCAGATCAGTCAAATTCAGACGCTATTAAATAAAAACAATAACTTTAATCTTTTTAAACCATAACCAATCACAATGGCAAATTCTAGCAAAGTGCAAACTAGATCAAAACTTACTGAGACACCACCACAAACTAATGCCGGTGAAGAGCATTATGAAAAATTTATGAAATATGTAGACAAAAAGATGGACGAAATTAAGCAACAATTATTCAAAAAAATAGAACAAGAGACAGTAAATATAAAGAAAAATCTAGAATCCGAAATGTTAGAATAAAAAAAAAGTGTCGACTTCATAAGCAGTCAATATGATGACATCTCAATTAAGGTTGACAATATACTTCAAATAAACAAAAAGGTAGAAATCTTAGAAGAAGCAAATATCAACAAAGAAAACAGAATTACTAATCTAGAAACTCGACTGGCCGAAATCGAACAGGCTAGTATGAGCCACAACTGGGCGGAGTTTGCTGGTATAGTTACACTGCCAAATGAAGAACCACTGGACACCATAAACAGAGTATTTAAGGAGATACAGGTAAACATCGAACCTCACAAAATAAAAAAAATAATCCGTTATCAAAATCGAACACAGAAAATGGAGGACCGAGCATACAGGTACAAAGTTCAACTCCAAGATGAGGAAGCACAGCAGACAGTTTTGAACTCCCGCAAGAACGCAAGAGAGAAGAACGTATTTGTAGGTGAACTATTAACCCCTTACTACAAAGAGCTACTATGTAAGACCAAGCAAAAAGCCAAAGATAATAATTATCTATATACATGGTTCAAAAACAATAAAATCCTTACTAAAAAAATTCTGACCATAGTTCTAAAATAATAAACATTAAACATGTCGGCGATTTACAGCTTATTAACTGACTAGTACATTATTACTAACTATTTGTTCTACCCATATGTATATTAGCCCGATATTATGGATTTTTTATTGGATCAAGAACTAAGTGACAAGGAAATCAATATCAATATAGATGACCCATCAATATGCAATGAATTCTTGAACCATTCTGCTCTCTCTATATACTGTATGAATATAAGATGCCTAAAAAAAAATTTTGATGATACTGTAGCTGTTCTCGACTCTATTCAACACAGATTTAGTATTATTGTTTTTAGTGAAGCTTGGTTAAAAGATGCAATCAATATTCCAAGTATTACTGGGTATTCTTCACACAGCACCAAAAAAAACTATTTACAAAACGATGGTGTTGTTGTTTACACCCGGAATGATGTTATTGTTTCTGTTGAAGAAATAGCTATTCCACATGCTAACTGTCTTAAATTACAACTATCTGATAATACATGTGTTATAGCGGTTTATAGATCTCCTTCTCACACACATCTTGATAACTTTCTTGACCACCTGAACAATTTACTCCATTCTGTATCAGCACTGAACCACGAAGTGATTTTATGTGGTGATATAAATATAAATATTTTGGAAATGAACTGCTCAAAAAGCGAACAATACCTTTCTCTGCTGATTTACCACGGTTTAAAACCATTTATTATTTCACCAACTAGAGTCACTTCAAAAACTGAGAGTTGTATTGACCACATTATGGTCAAGTCAAAAGATGATCCTCAGAGTGCTGTATTCAGGACCAGCATCACAGACCATTTCGCTACGATATTGAGATATCCTAAATCTATAATAACGAAATCAAAACAAATAGACGTAAAGCTTAAACTAACTGTGGATAATGACCTGCTAAATTCAAGACTGAAAGAAGAAACATGGAATACCGTTTTATTTGCAAATGATGTCAATACAGCAGCTGATAATTTCATAAAGTGCCTAAAATTACACATTGAAAATTGCTCATCTATAAAGAGAATCTATAGTAATAAAAATTACTTGAAACCATGGATAACTTCTGGAATTATTGACTGCCTCATAAGACGTGACAAATTACACAAGAGTTGTCGCAAAGAACCAAATAATATTGAACTGTTTGCATATTATAAAAGATATAGAAATTGGTGTTCTAAAATTGTTAAAACGATCAAACAGTCATATTATAAAAGGAAACTTCAAGAGGTTAAAGGAAACATAAAGCAAGAATGGAAAATAATAAAACAAGCATTGGATATGCAAAAGGAATCGGTGCCAATAAATAAACTGAAAATAAAAAATAACACTGTTTCTATAAATGATAATCCAATGCTCATCACTAACCATGTAAATGATTTTTTTAGTGATTTAGGTCAAAATTTTGCTAATCTTTTGTGCAGTGCAAATAACACCAGTGAAGAATGTTTAATCAAAAATTGCAATCCAACACAATCTATAGAAAATGCCTGTTTTGAATTCAATCCAACGAATTGTAATGAAGTTTTAAAGGTGATTAATGAGCTAAAATCAGGTTTTTCGAGTGGAAATGACGGTATAAGTGCAATGGTCTACAAACAAAATGCTTCTGAACTAGTTATACCTATTACACACATTGTAAATGTTAGCTTTGAGAATGGCTTATTCCCTGATCACTGCAAAAATGCTAAAATTATTCCTTTGTTTAAAGGAGGGGATAATACAGACGTCAATAACTATCGACCTATATCCCTGCTAAACACCCTATCAAAAATTATAGAGAAGTTAGCTAAAATTAGGTTGATGTCTTATGTAAAAAGATATGAAATTCTTTCAGATAATCAGTTTGGCTTTCGAGAGAACATGGGAACTAGTGATGCTGCATTAAAAATGATAACCACAGTCGTAGAAGCTCTGGATACTGGCAATAAAGCCATGGCTGTCTTCTTAGACTTGTCTAAGGCATTTGATACCGTATCCCACGGTTTACTATTAAAAAAACTCAGTTCAATGGGTATTGTTAATAAAGCTCTAGATTGGTTCAGAACTTATCTTGAAAATAGAACACAAAGAGTAATGATTAATGATCATATTAGTTCAAACAAATCAATTGTATATGGTGTTCCTCAGGGTAGTGTTCTGGGTCCAATTTTATTTTTGTTATATATTAATGACCTCTGTAAACTGCCATTTTCTGGTTCTTCAATTGTATTTGCAGATGACACTGTTTTAGTGTTTGCTGGTGATACTTGGGATGATACGTATGCTAAGTGCGAGGCAGGATTAAGGGCAGTCAAAAATTGGCTTGATCAAAACTTGTTAACCTTAAACATGAGCAAAACTAAATATATTACTTTTAGTATTTCTTCTGTAAATCAACCATCTTTGGACCGCTCTTTAAAAATACATTGTTGTGTACAGGAGTGTAATTGTCAATCTTTGGAAAGAGTAGACAATATCAAATATCTTGGCTTAATTATTGATAAAAATTTAAAATGGAACAATCATATTACTATATTAACAAAAAAAATAAGAAAGCTAGCCTATATCTTCAAGACTCTAAGAAATATATTGGACAAAATTACACTAAGAACTGTATACTATGCTCTTGTTCAATCAATGCTTTCATATAACGTTATTTGTTGGGGTTCTTGCCATAAGACTACTCTAGAGCCTTTAAATATTGCACAAAAATTAATTTTAAAAATAATTTTCAAGAAAAGTTTTATGTATTCATCACAGATACTATATAGCGAAAGCAAAATTATGACAATAAGGCAGTTGTACATAATACAGGCTCTCTGTAAATTTTTCAACAACATTATCACTGCGAAAAGATCTCAACAAGTGCGCATCACTAGATTGGGCTCTTCTTTAATGTATCAGCCGGTACATACCAAAACATCCTTTGGACAAAGAAGTTTTTCATATAAAGCTCCGTTGCTTTATAATATGCTCAATGAAAAAATAAAAACTATTGGTACATTACATTTATTCAAGAAAATGGTCAAAATATGTATAATAACTGAGAGTGATGGTTTTGGATTACCCATGTTGTCGCTTGTATCATAAATCATTCTGGAATTCAGCTATATTTCATACAATCCAAATTTAATAACTTAACTTATATATTATTATGTACTTTTTATTTTGCTTATTGTTATAGTATCTAATTTGCTTATTGTTATGTTATCTTTAATTTGCTTATTGTTATATTTTTTTTATATGTTTATAATTATATTTTTATTTAGTTCATATGTATGTTTTTTGTTTAAATTACAATGTAAAACTGCATATCTCGATACAGGAATGCCCTAGTGAGATATGCAGCTTATGTTTCTCATGTACTTCTTATTTTTTTTTTTCAATAAATAAATAAAAAATAAATAAATAAATAAATAAAATACTGATACGTGTAATGGGGGGATTATGGGTTCATATATTGTGGTAGTCCATAACAAGGTCGTGAGGTATCTCCCCTTAGTTAATCTGACGCGCTTGAGTAAATCCCAAAATCCCTGCTTCGTCTCCCCTACTACTACAATATTGCTATCCACATCGTGTATCAAGCTTCTCGAATGAGCTGCAACCGTTGAAATAATTTTTTAAACTTTATCCCATAGTACATTTTTCGATAAATCAAGTACGTGATTAATTTCTCCGACCTTACTTCCAATGCAAAAGTAGTTTTGGCACTTATCATGACTTCCGAAGACATGCTGAGGGGAATTGATTATATCCCTATGCAGGTTTTCAATTTGCTTCGATAACTCAAGATTCAGAGCCTTATTATGTTTTACCGCGGAAGTAACCGACTTTCTTATTTTCAGGATTTTTTCATTTGAAAACAATTTTCTAAGTTTTTATCGGATATCTGGTTTCAGTGGTGAGCGCTCTTAATTTATTTCACAGATTACGTAAAATGTGATTTCGGCACTCAATTTTCTCCACGATGTGATGCGGGTATGGTCTACCTTGTAAAATTTTAGCGTAGGTTCTACTATCACCATCAGATATAATAGTTGCGTATATAACATTATGCATGTCAAGTGAAGTTTTGAAACCTTCAACTAAAATGTCGGCTTCCATGCTGCTGGACGACCCAGTAAAATTTTTGAAGCATTTGTGCGGTTTCGCAGTAGTTTTTATTTTATCTGCCCTAGCACATATGCAGCAATATTTATTTCTTACCGCCATGAATAAGACTTTTCCAAACTTTTGGCCAATTATAGCTGCAGCACCTGACAGTGCTGAATAATTATTTTTGTAAGATCGATTGGACCAGCATCCGTCAGCAACAACACTGATCAATGGTATGCCATTTGAATCTACTCGCCCTTCCATTATTGCTGCATCTCTTTCTTCAGCCGCTGCTGACTCCATCGATTCTAAGGCACTTTTATTAAATTGTGAAATTATTAACCCCAATACAGGCGAACCCTAGTGGGGTTAATAATTATAAATTAAAATGTTATATTATAAAATTATAAAATCACCATTATACCTTTATAAAATCAAATTTTCCGACCGCAATTTGAAAAAAAAAATTAAAATTTGGGATTCTTTTAATAATTATATTTACGTGACAACAAAAAAAAGAGAGTTGACCACAACTTTTATAATACAATGGTCGTGTTTTATATATATAAAAAAAATGGTCGTGTTTTCGTTATTTGTTTTTGGGATGTTATGCAGTGTTGCGCTACCTCCTTCTTTAGCCAACGTTTCGGACAGCGTTGCAGTATCCATCATCAGGGCAGATCCGGCAATATCCCAAAAACAAATAACGAAAATACTTTTGGCCGTGAAAATCTAAAACTTACAATTAAAAAGCTCTGATTTTGTTTTTCTGTATTTGAATTAATGTATTTTTTCAGACTGGATCATTAAGTATTAATTTTTTAAAATCTTCAAAAATTAGGTGTGTTGGATAAGATCTCTTGATTTTTCAATATTATTTTTATAATTGATGTTGCACAATTTCAACAGGGAGTAGATTTGTTTTGTGTCCGACTCCCCAGCAGACCACAGCTTATGAAAGTAGATTTGTTTTGTGTCCAGCTCCCCAGCAGACCACAGCTTATTAAAGATTTGATTATAGCATGATAGACTGATGATAAATTTTCCAATTAGGGAAAGTTTCGGATTTCCAAAATTGTATAAATTAATTTCCTTAATTTGTTAACGGAAAGGTGGATTCGATCTTACCAGTTTAGGTTTTCATCTATGTATTTTTATTGATAAGTTTTTAATTTTATTCGAAATTTACGTTGAACAGTTTATGTGATCTTTAAAGTTGTCGTGTATGTGTAACAAATACTCTGAAGTTGTTGATATCTTTAGTACATCAATTTTATTATATAAGCGCACCTTATTGAAGTTTTTTTCATCACATAAGGGAATAATACTTTGATAAAGCTATTAAAATTGTCTAATTCATTGACAGTATTTTGTCGGCTGAAAGAAAAAAAAACTATTTCAGATTTATTATATTTTGTACCTCCATACTGTGTGGTTTAAATTCAATACCTAATATTTTTACTTTGTATTTATTTTTGTGCAAGTGTTTTAAACAGTAGTTTCCTGCACTATTTACCAGTATAATTTTGTTAATATTGTTATATATATATATATATATATATGTATGTAAAAGCCTAAATAGGCGTAAATAAATAAATAAATAAATTATATCAAAATTTTGAGGAATATCATTTGTTATTATTTCTCTCTCATGTTGTTCCCATATTTGTGCAAAAGCCCTGGGCGTAAAATAAATAATTTATAATGTTGAATTACTGTAGTTGTACAGAGATGAAAGAGAAAATTGTAAACCTGCCTATTTTTCCAATATGTATGTACATTTTTTTGTCTTAATTATCGTTATTTTGTCGCTTAATAAATAATAAAGAATATAATAAAATTTCTACATGACTGTCTTTTTCTTACTGAACTAATAAATTATTTACAAATTTGGTTTAGCTTTACCATGAATGTTTCCAGAATTGAAACAGGAAGAAAGTAGTTTGAATTGCGGGTGTTTCAACATTTACGATGAATAACTTGTGTTTGCAGGTTCGATTCCTGTTGAAGATCTTTCTTACAGTATTCGATAAAGAATGGCTGATAATGATTTTTAAAATCAAGATATGTTTTATATCTCACATCATGGAAGTTTAATCATTTACACTAAAGCAAGCTTGCGTTGAAACATCAAATTATTTGAATTTATAAATTATATATTTCTATTTATGATGGCAACACACTTGACCGATGGTGAAACGTTAGATAAAAGAAGTCTAACATGATGTCTGAAGTCAGACGAACCCCGAGAAAAAGATGAAGAAGTAAGTTATCCCTAGTGTGAGTATTTATTTTTAAAAGTGGTTATAGTACACACCAAACATTAATATCAGCCTGCCTTTGATCAGAAATCGTCGCAATAGGCGAGTTTCAGGACAGAAAAGTGGAATGTCCCCCGACCACTCCTTTCTCTCTTGCACCTATGTGTTTCATTGTAAAGTTAGTAACTGTGCGAGGATGGAATGTACCATGTTCAGGCCGGTCTTAAAGTTTAGCGTATACTAAAACAGCAACCCATTACCTGTACTATTCTGTAATATAAACACAACTACAAAAATAACAATCAATCACAACGGGGGTGACACTCGACCGCGGGAAAAAAATCACGAAGGATATTGTCACCATATGTTCCTCGTGGAATGCCCCGAATTTTGTCTAGGTCTTTTTATAGGCGAACATAGCCTATATTTGTGGATAAATCTGAAATTCTCTAGCCCCCCCCCCCCCCCCAGGATGGAACAATTTTATGAAGTCGAAATTAGCGTTTTCAACTTTAATAGGGGGGGGGGGGGGGGTGACACCACTCCCCTGGGGGTGACATCCGCCTCGGGTACAACCCATGCTAGCTACGCCACTGACTACACCCAGACCTGTAGTGTATTTATACGTTTAATAGTGGTGTTAGGATTTCAGGACATATTCAGTAATAAAACACCGTTTAGACAATAGTTTCTTTTACGGTAACACCTTTACACAATGATTTTGCACGCTTTATTAATTTCTACCCAGTTAAACACTGGCCCGGTCCCCTGCTGTTCTGAAGGAACTGCTTGTACCTACCTTTTGCTAATCAGAAATAGAAGAAATCCTATTGTATTTATAAAACAATGGGCTTAAAATTAATATATCAACTGTCAGCGTGTTTACAAATAGCTCACAATATTATTACCGGCTGAGAGAGAAGTGCTTGATCGTACAGCAGGTAATTAACAAAAATGACAGTAGGTGGGCAATGGTGATTAGTTTTGCTTTTTAAAAAAGTGTAATCAAATATTCTCAACATTGATTCTTCCCCCTAAAACCATTTACGAGTAAAAACACATTCTTACAATCGATAATAATGTCAGTTCAGCATTTTTTATGAGTCTCTGAGGAAATAATTTCTCTCAGAGCCTTTGTCATCTTTGAGGATGCTGTTTGGAGGGACTTTTTAAGGAAAGGAAGCTCTGGGACGGAAAAGGTTATGAGGGGTGGGTAGGAATCTGGGGGTCAGTGTGTCCTAGAGTGACGGATGTATGAGTTCATCCCTCTCACTACGGTGCAAGACGATGTTACGAGAGAGTCCTGCTGTAGAAGTGGAAAGATCTCCCTCAACCAGGTCTAGAAGACACGGTAAGCACCGATAAATCGGGTTATATAACTAGTTACTGCCAGTTAACTTACAGATTCGCCTGCCATAAGTTTAACGCTGGGGATTTTGATTTCAGTAGGAGCTTGGTAAATTAATCGATATTGATTTGGGGCATCATTTATTACGTAAGACGAATTTTGCTAGTTTTCGACCCCCTCCCCCCCTATTATAAGAAAAAATAAGAATAGGCCGACCCCCTTCCCCCCTCTGTTTAATATTTATTACGTAAGACTCTAAAGGAAAAAATAAATACACGTTTTGTTTATTTTAATGTTTATTTTTCAAAGTAACAATTTTTAGAAATGTTTGTTTGTACTTACAAAGGTACTAATCATTTTAACTTTGCGCATTTTTGTGATCTTAAGAATTATAAGACTCCTTCCCACCCCCTTGTAATTCATATAATATTTGACGTGGGATGCGTATTTTAGAAATTATTTTACAAAATAAGTGACCATTTCGAAAAATTTCACTTTTTGGAAAAAATTGCATATTTTCGAAGAACTGTATCTTGGAAACCAATGGCTGTATATAGCTCGCTTTGGTCTCAAATTATAGCAAATTTAGTCTACTTTAACTATGTACGTATACTAACTACGCAACTTAATTGTGACTTTCAGGTAAAAATTGTCACTTGGGTGTTACGTAACGTTATGGGGTGGGGTTAGGGGGGGGGGGGTGAACAGGAAAATGTTACGACGCGTTACATGGGGCATTCAAAAATTGCGTTACGTAATACTAAGAACAGCTCCCTAAGAACAATCAATCAAATCTGGTACCCACGATAGGTACCTATTTAAAATATTTATAATTTAAAAAATCCATAGACAATTCTTTTGTTACAAAAAAAAACTGCTGCCTGCTAAATTCAATTTCATCAAACGCTAAATTGCTGCTAAATTAAATTTCAGCAAACTGTCAAACATGCGAAGTTAAAATAGTCGTTAAGTTTTCCGAAATTATCCAATTTTCTGCGTAATTTTCTTTCCGTAAGAACCTTCCACAAAATATTAGAAAACTGAAAAAATTTATGAAATAGGTAAAGTTGTTCTGAAGTTATGGCGTAACCAAAGGAAACAAGGATTCATTTTTATATACATAGATGACATTTCTATAGCGCAGTTTTGTGTTATTTCACTTCAAGTGCGCTCTACGGTAATTAACTTTAAAATATTCTAGTATTCAGTAAAATTATTCCTATAGTGCTTGATCTAATACCATGACACAAAAATGTACAATACAAAGCAATGACAAACATAATATTATATGATACGTTTTAAGATTTTCACGGCCAAAAGCATTTTCGTTATTTGTTTTTGGGGTGTTATGCCGTGTTGCGCTACCTCCTTCTTTAGCCAATGTTTCCGACATCGTTGCAGTGTCCATCATCAGGGCAGATCCAGTAGATGTGTGACATAACCAGGGCTGGGCAAAATACATGCTTTGCTGTAATTGAAATACAAATTACAAAATACTTTTACTCGTGTATTTAAAATACGAAATACAAAATACTTTCAAGTCGTGTATTTGAAATACAAAATACAAAATACAGTATTTTAACCATTTTTTAATTTCAAATACAAAATACAAATTACAAAATACAAAATACATTTGGTTTCGGTAGAACCTTTGGTTGCAATAAATTGTCATAAGTGCCCTTACCTAAGGGTGCGTTTCCATAGAAGCAAAGCTGAGCAGAGTGAAACAGAGACGTGCAAAAATTGACCAATCATATTGCTCAGAAGACACATCTCGTCGCCGTTCCACTTGTAAAGTTTTGTGGTACAGGACTTAGGTGTTAGATAATAATAATAATTATTATAATAACACTAGCTGTTTCCCGGCGTGCGTTGCAATGCCACATACAAAGAAATAAATTGTTTATCCCTGCATGTCCTTTCCCGTGCGTCCCCGTTCCCCTCCCACATCCCATTCCCCTCCCACGTTCTCCTGCCACCTTACCCGCCTACTCTTTCCCCTCTCCCACTCCCCGCCAAACCCCTCCCGCGTTCCACATATTCAGTCCCAGTACATTCAGTTTTCAAACAACTCGCGTGCCAGCTATTACAATTTTAAATTAAAATTTTTAATTTTTCACATATTACAAATATTCATTTTTGTATATTATAAGAACAAGCAATCAAATCTGGTACCTAACATAGGTAGGTACATATTTAAAATATCTATAATAAAAAAAAACCATAGACAATTCTTTTGTTACAAAAAAAAACATCGGCCTGCTAAATTCAATTTCGTAAAACGCACGAACTGTCAAACGTGCGAAGTTAAAATAGTCATCAAGTTTTCTGAAATTATCCAATTTTCTGCGTAATTTTCTTAATTTTTCTTTCCGTAAGAACCTTCTACAAAGTATAAGAAAACTTAAAACAAAATGAATAAAATACCAAGATATATAATAATGACCAAGGGAAACAAGAATTCATTTTTATATACAAAGATGACATTTGTATAGCGCAGTTATGTGTTATTTCACTTCAAGTGCGCTCTACAGTAATTAACTTAAAAATAATCTAGTGTTCAGTCAAATTATTCCTGTAGTGCTTGATCTAATACTATGATACAAGAATGTACAATACAAAGCAATGATAAGTTTAATAAAATTTGATACAAAATGTACAATAATAGTGCTATTATAGCACATGACAATAATAATAACTAGCATGACATAAAAAAATGTACAGTACATTATAAAGCAATGATAAGAAAACTACAAATAATCGTTAGTAAGAGTGCTATAGTACAGGACAATTGGACAATAGTACAGGATTCTAGCGTTTTTACTCTACGTATTATCTATATTAGATTATTTTTCATTATCATTTTTAAGATCGCTTAATGTATTTGAAAATGTATTTTGAAGCCATAAGTATTTGAAATACAAATTACAAAATACCTCAGCAGCAGGTAATTGAAATACCAATTACAAAATACATTGTTAGGAAGTAATTGAAATACAAATACAAAATACGTATTTGTATTTCAAATACGTATTTCAAATACAAGTATTTCAAATACTGCCCAGCCCTGGACATAACACGGCATAACACCCCAAAACAAATAACGAAAATAATATAATATGATTCAAAATGTACAATAACAGTGCTATTATAGCACAGGACACTAGCATGACAATAAAAAAAATGTACAGTACATTATAAAGCAATGATAAGAAAACTACAAATAATCATTAGTAAGAGTGCTATAGCACAGGACAATAGGATAATAGTACAGGATTCTAGCGTTTTTAGTCCATGTATTATATATGTCAGTTTATTTTTCATTATCATTATTAAGATCGCTAAATGTATTTGAAAATGTATTTTGAAGCCATAAGTATTTGAAATACAAAGTACAAAATACCTCAGCAGCTAGCAGGTAATTGAAATACCAATTTCAAAATACATTTTTAGGAAGTAATTGAAATACAAATACAATTAAAAGTAATTCAAATACTGCCCAGCCTGACCTGTGATAGGTGAGACTCAATGCTCGGGTAAAAGTCAGAACTACGCATTTCAAGACATTGAAATGAAGCTGGTTTCCACTCCATTCTGAAATGATATCAACATCAGCCTGAAGGCAGTCCTCAATATTTCTTATCAGAAGAAATAATTTTAGTTCGTCGGCGAAGAGCAAAAAGCGAGAAAAACGGATAAATCCAGTATGGAAAAGAGAACCCCTGAAAAAACAAGAAATTCAGCAGATTGAAAGATTCCGTGTGTGACAAATTGAAAACGTGTGTGACGTTATACTAGGTATATTAAGTCGTTATATATAATATAATATTACCATTAATCCCTCTGGCTAATTTGTTCGGTTTTGTGATAAAATAGTTATTACCTGAGTAATGAGCTATGAGGGCAATCAAAATGGGATATATTATTTTTTTATACACATACATATTATTGACATATTATACTTTTTATTTTTAATTAATATTACATAAAACAATTTTATCAGAACTCAAATGGTATATATCACACAACAAATCAAACAACATTTTTACTAGGTAAATTTTTTTTAAAATTTCTTTTTTCCGTTTTGTATTTTTCAATTATTTTCAACGCTCGTATTTTTTAAGGTAGGCACAGCTTTTATAAACTACGATGGTCGTGGACAGTGACCCCAAACGAGGCCCTGCAGGTAGGTACTTTTTATTACTTTCTTGGTTTACGCCTTACGAGGTTTTTAAGAACCGTTTCATGTTAAAAATAATTATAACCTGTTTCTTAAAGACAGACGCATTGATGCAAAAACAGTTTTCAATGTATTATAAATATTCAATGAAAATACTTAGGTACGTATTATAATAATAATACTAGCTGACCCGGTCAAGCGTTGCTGTGGCTAACGAAACACAACGCTATCTACTGGATGGTTACCCAACCTTTATAACCACGATAAATTAACTCACAGCGCTATCTTTTAATTTGCATACAAATCAAATCCACACCGCCTGCTTGCCAGCCCATACAGACATTCTCGTATTTCAACCAATTTAACCAAAACCTTGACAAATTATATACCTAAACCTTCCTCACGAATCACTCTATCTAATGGTGAAAACCGCTTGAAAATCCGTTAAGTAGTTTTTGAGTTTATCGCGAACAGACAGACAGATGCGGCGGAGGACTTTAATTTGTAATGTGTAGGACTTTAATTTGTAATGTGTTGATATGTAGAGAAGATCCTGCGGTTGTCCTGATGGAGGCATAGCGTATTTATTTCGAATGTACGAGTGTTATAAAATATTCAATTAATGTAGAAGTACGTATAAATAATAAAATCCTGCCGTTGTCCGGATAGAGACACAGCGTAATTATTTCGAATGTATTATAAAATATATAATGAATGAATTATATAATAATAAACTTTATTTTTAATGTATTATAAAATATATAATGAATGTATAATAATAATAAAATCCTGCTGTTGTCACCCGATGGGGGGGTGACACCCCCCCATCGGGTGGCACCCGGGGCGGGCCGCCCGCCCTCCTCTAGTTACGCCACTGATGGGCCCCGAGGGGAATTATTTTCCTCAGGGCCTCCTGTATGGAGCTAATGTAAAAAACGTTACCGCTAGTACGGAAGGTCCTTCAAAGCCAAAGTTTGGTCCCCTTTTTAGGTTTTCGCCCAAAGGCGGCGTCACTTCCCATGGCGGCCCTGCCTTTGCATGTAATAAACCAGAAAACTGCACCGGACCCAGCGTATTTTCCCCTTTCGCGACATTCTTTCTTGTCAGTTATTTGGCGACGTTCAGTTGGTGTTGAGTCTGTGCAGTTGTGTTAAAAAGATATTAATTTAGTTTTTTGTTAAGGTTTGTTATTAATATTATATTAGTGTTATTTAAAGTGTCCTAAGCATAGATGATCACCCCCAGTGGTTTAGTACGTTCGATGACTAGTACGGATGCCCGGATTCATGAGATGAGGTTTGTCTAGGTCTTGGCGGCGAATGCCTTTGCTTATCTACTGCTTGGCAGGCCAGATGGGGAGTTACCGGTTAAGGGAGTCCTTCTGACCTCTCCGGCCGGACTCTCCCGACCTATTGCCTTGCACCGCAGAGGGATTCATAGGTCGTCACTCCTGGACATATTGACCCCAGATTTATACCCCCCCTCATACCTTTTCCTTCCCAGAACTTCCTCTCTTTCCTTTCCCTAAAAAGTCCCTATACACAACATCCCCAAAGATGACGTACGCCCTGAGGGAATTTTTTCCCGGTGAGAGAGATATTAAAAGGAGATATCCTATTATTTAGAAACATTTCAATAAATTTTATGTTCTTCCGATGATGTGCAGTAAATAGATTAATGCGATTGATTTTAATGATTTGATTAATTTTAAAATTTGGATAGTCAAGTTTTGTGAAACAACCGGCACATAATGGTATAACAACAGAACTTACATAGAGTTTGAATTTAGTTTTTGAAATTTATGAATATTATTCAAATTTTGTGAAACAACTTGCTATAAATAAAATTAAAGAAGTAATAAATTAGCGTAAGAATATTAAGTTTTCCAAATTGTTAAAATATGTTGGATTTTAAACTTCCCAATACAAATTTATCGATAACACAAAACAATACTTATTGTAAAGGTTTTCATAATATTCAATCTGTTCAATGAACTCCCTTTAAATTTAATGGAAGCTTCGTGGGTTATGTTCTAATGTTGTGAAGTTAAAATTTTTGACAACCCAACCCAACCGCCTGGAGCCAGTGAGACAATGGCTTCCCCAATTGGGGTACGGGTGATGGGGCGGGGAAGAAGATGGGGAAGAGGAAGGTGGGGAAATACCTGCCTATTCAGATATGGTCACCAAACAGGGCTAAAGCCATTTCAAATAATGTTTCAATTCTGAATGGTGATCTTATACCCAGGTCGTACCAAGAGTATATTCCACTCTGGAACGTGCCGCAAATATAACTACTTAATATTATTTTTAATTATTAAATTTTGGAATAATTAGGCACCAATTCAATCAAATAAAATTTACTTGTGCACGTTGGACTTTGAACCCGTTGCTTTCGGATTGCTAGTCGAGAGCCTTACCCCTCGACCACGAAGGCCGTCATTAGAAGTGATGAAAAAATAATCTTTAACCCAATCTAAAGTAACCAATTTGACCTAGTTTTAAAATAGTGCAGTTTACACGCAGTAGAAGCGAAACATTATCAAAAGAATCTCAACCAATACTTGAAAAGTGAGGTCATAATCAAAACGATCAATGAGCGCAGACCTAGGCGCAGACCTAGACCCATATCTCAACCAATAGGAGCCTTTAAAAGTGACATCATAATCAAAGCGGTCAATGAGCGTAGGTGATGCGTCGGAGATGCAGTAATCGTCATTTCCGTTTCATCCGAAATCCAAATCACAGCGGGGCTATAGAAGTTTCACTTAAGAGGAATATAAACGCTAGAAATATTTCGAATCTCATGCCTGCAAAATTTTGAAATCGAGCGTCTTTTTGCACGAGGCAAGTAAGCGAAAAGGTGGTTTTTATTTATTTTGTGCATAATTTTATAAGAACGAAAAAAAGTTAGAACATAGAAAACCTCAAAAATAGTCTTAGCCATAAAGGGGTACTTTTTAAAAATTGCATCTTGTATTATTACTTCATAGTTAAGTCATGAAAAAACATTTTTTTTGGTGGTTTACGCTTATATTTTTTGTTACGTAAGTAATAATTTTATTTATTATTAATTTTTTAAACTTTATGAGTAAAATCTCAAATTATAATATTTAATTAAATGAAGACAATATTAGCGAAACTCAATCGAAATCTGGAGACAGAAAAATCAGAAAAGATATTGGCTCCGCTGGGACTCGAACCCAGAACCCTTTTCTTACATGGAAACAGCTCTACCGATTAAGTTACGGAACCCATATTAATTCGGTCACTTTTAACTGTATCATACTTCGACTAAGAACTACCAACATTATCTAATTAAAATGGATAAAAAATTTATCCAGACACTATCTAGATTGCATTTAGTTCGAGTTGAATCTTGTAATCATATATAAAGATAGCAGCCAATAATATGTGCGTTAAGTAAGTGAAGATAATGTTGGTAGTTCTTAGTCGAAGTATGATACAGTTAAAAGTAACCGAATTAATATGGGTTCCGTAGCTTAATCGGTAGAGCTATTTCCATGTAAGAAAAGGTTTCTGGGTTCGTGTCCCAGCGGAGCCAATATCTTTTCTGATTTTTCTGTCTCAAGATTTCGATTGAGTTTCGCTAATATTGTCTTCATTTAATTAAAATATAATAATTTTATTGTAAATCCAATACATAGAAACGCTAGTAAAAGCTTTGATTTATCCCCAGCATATTTTTTTATGTTCATACTGTAAGCCGATTCGTCGTAAAGATTAATCAAAATAGTATCTAAATAGGATTTCACGTATATATTCATCTTAAAAAAAAATCATCACTTTTTAAAGGAGTGATGAAGGTGTCACGTTGAGTTCTGGTCACCAGCTTCTGAGCTTATGACCTGGGATTTTTTCTACCGTTTGTGCAGACTTTTCTTTTGTTTTTAATCGGTAGGTACTTTGACAAAATTTATATATTTATATTTAAAATTCCCCTTCAGACCTTTTATTTCAAGGATTGACGTAACATTTGAAACTGGGCGAAGGTTTGACTGCGAATATTAAGAAAGTGGTATATCAGGTTTTCGCTCTCCGTGGCACTACATGAAGAGTATTTAGGTCCCTCGCAGTGGCGTACTGTGATTTTTTTGTCAACTTACACAAATTCTGGTCCAATCAGAAGAATTTGCGAATTGTTTGATCAAAATCAAAATCTGAAGTATTCCTTTTTCATACATGCAGTAGGTTTCAAAGTACCCCATCATTATTTTATCAATAAATCGTTTAATCGATAGCAAATAGTGCACAACTGCTAACCCTGTACAAATCACAAGTGCGCCCCACGGTAGAATTTGGCAGCCACCTCTGGTCTGGAGCTCCTAAATACCTGAAAAATACCCTCGACTCTGTGCAAAAACGGGCGGTCCGTTTGATAGATTCTCCCATCTTAACAGACGGATGGAAATCTTTAGAGCACAGGCGTCGGGTGGGAATGCTATCCTTGTTCTACCGGTATTACAATGGAAGATGCTCCGAGGAACTAGCGTCATTGATCCCCTCGGCACCGGTGCATAGTCGGGAAACACGCCAAACGCGTGCCCAACATATGTACACGGTTGACATTTATCACATGAGAGCGGGTCGCTTCTTCGACTCGTTCTTGTGTTCAACAGCTCGGCTGTGGAACGATTTGCCGGCCTCTGTTTCCTCCTTCCTACAACATGTGTCTCTTCAAGACCAATGTTCATTCCTTCCTCTCCTCAACAAGACCCTCCACACAGCATGTCAGATGACATTCCTCCTGTGTGGAGTTAATGTAAAAAAATTAAAATAAAACAATAACTTTGTAAATACCACTTTTGCTACAACCGTAGCTTCTTCGAGCAGTATAATACTCTTAGTTACATGGGTTAGAAATAATATAAACTTTAAAACAAAATGGGCTGCACTGCACCAGTAAAGGAAGCAGTAGGCGTAAGGGTAGATGGAGAATTGATAAAGGAAAGGGAATGTTCTTTGTAAATGGGGAACAATCTGAGTATTAGACTTTTATTTAAATTTATTTGATTGTTAATTATTTTACTATTAATGTTTTTGGCTTTCCTTAGTTCAAGTGCTGCTAAGTTATTCAATCTGATTGACACCTATTTCGATTTTATGCATTAGGACACCTGTGTTTTTATCGAATTTATGGTCTGTTTCTAAATTGAAATACAGAATCGTATAAATAAGTCGTATCAAAGAGGTATAACCCCAGTTTGAAAATAGCCTTGTACGCCGAAACAGCTGTCGCAATAATAAAAACTAAAATACTTGCACAACTTAATTATTAATAATATTAAATTTAACTTAAAATTTAAATAGATAATTAATCTACTAAAGACGAAAACGGTTAATAGTGGAAATTAATGTTTTCTAGAATATAGCTGTTGTCAAAAGCGTTGTTGAAGATTTTGAATAAATATTTCTGGTCGATGCTGTAGGACACTGTAGGTAGTTCCACTGATTTCAGGTGATCAGGAGCTGGGAGCTGGGACTCCGGTCTTCACATAAACATATATATACTAGCAGACAGGGCCACACATTGCTGTGGCTAACGAAACACAACGCCATCTACTGACAACGCCATCAAATCCATACCTCCCGCTTGCCAGCCCGTTCCCTTTATAAATTTCAATCAATTTACACAACACCTTGACAAATTTTATACCTAAACCTTCCTCATGACCATGAATCATGAATCACTCTATCTATTGGTGAAATCTGCCCGAAAATCTGTAGTTTAAAAGATCTAAGTGTACAGACAGCGGGATCGACTTTGCTTTATACTATGTAAATATTTCAAGTGATATTTCTTTCAGATGGGTGCCTTTTCTCAAACATTTTCGTTCCTCGCTCTATTGTTTGCGTTGTGGGTAGGATTCAACGTGTATAAAGTATTCAAGGTGCCTCCAATACCAGAGGTCCAACTGGATAAATACTGGGGCCACGGACAGCCCGGCAAAACAGCAGACACTTCCATCAGGACTTTTACAGTTGAATTTAAGCAAGAGGTAAGACTTACAGTAATTCATTTCCGCATCAGTCTTTCTCACCGAGGTGACATTGGCACGAATCGGATGGATGAATCCTATCCTCAGTATCTAGTCTTACTAGCTTCATCGATCAACTTCCATCCATATTGAATACTTCGGATTACCTCAATTGATTAGTTATTCTTTAATCCTTAAGTTACCTATTCAATTGAAATATGTATTATGAACTAAATACATAATGCTGTGTTTCAGATGGTAAAAGATTTAAAAGACAGACTGGTCAGAACCAGGCCATTTACAAAGCCCTTAGAAGGTGTCGGTTTCCAATACGGCTTTAATAGCGACTACCTATCCGAAGTCATAGACTTCTGGCGGACCAAATACGATTTCACAGAAAGACAGAAATACCTCAACATGTATCCCCAATTCGTGACCAACATTCAAGGGCTGGACATGCATTTCTTGCATATCAAACCAAAAAATCCAAACCAGTTGAAGGTGGTGCCTCTGATCCTGTTGCATGGATGGCCAGGAAGCTTTGTGGAATTCCACAAGACCATTCCATATTTTGTCAGACCGAGAGAAGGGAAGGATTTCGTTTTTGAAGTTGTCGTGCCGAGTCTTCCAGGATATGGATATTCACAGGTAAACATCATATAATCAGTTTATATGTCTTTAAGATTCTACTCTAAATACTGCCAAATATTCCAGAATCACTGTAATATTCGTGTTCAAATATGTTAATCAAGAATTATGTTTAATCACTCTATTAAAAGTTCAAATAGTAACTCGCGGAAATTTGGCAGTTCGTCAGATGGAACGCTATGTATAGATAAGTGCTAAGTGACGTTTCAAAATAGATTTTAAAGTTGGAGTAACAAGATTCCATGAGCAGTTGAAACCTTGTTCACCAAATTACAGTAAATAACTGATTCAGTTGGAACCTTTAATGCATTCTATTTCGTTTATGCATTATTTGAAGAAATAAAGAATAGTGCAGTACGAACGTTATTCAATCAATAACTCAAATCAGCTCAAACCGTCAGTTGGAACCTTGTTGAGTTAATTATTTTATGTACACTTGTGTCTCTTTTCGTGTTTCTTGCGCCTCTTGCCTCTCTTTGTATTAGTTTTCATTTTAGTAATCTTTTGTATAATTTTCTATTTCTCATCTTTAAAATTGTGTGACTAAATTAATACAGGATTTATATTTTTAGGGGGCTTCGAAGACAGGACTGGGAGAATTGGAAATTGCAATTGTGATGAGAAACCTCATGAAAAGATTAAACTATAAGCGCTTCGTGATCCAAGGCGGAGACTGGGGCTCGGTGATAGGCTCCCATATGGCCACCGTCTTCCCTGACCAGGTTATTGGCTACCATTCCAACTTTGCAATAGCTATCACCGCCTCCAGCAACTTGAAGTTCCTGGTCGGGTCCATCTTCCCGTCGCTGGTTTTGGACAGGGAGTTTGAACAAAACATTTTCCCCCTGGGCAAAATGTTTGACAAGTTGGTGGAAGAGAGCGGTTATTTGCATATTCAGTCTACAAAACCAGATACAATTGGTAAGATTAAAAAAAAATGTTGTTTCTCATATGCAGGGGCTTTTATATTGGGATAGTCTAAAAAATTATACATGTACAAATCTATTATTGTTATGAAATTTTTTATCAAACTGCCCCAGAAATAATCTTTTAGATTTACGAGTATTAAGTGGTAAATTGAAGATGTCCACTGACTCTGAGTAATTATGACCCTTAATTAGATCTGAAATTAATCGTGTGGTTACCAATCTGCCTTTACTGTTAATTTATTGCTAACCAACACCTCTGCCATAGGTCACCCCAAGTGGTTCGCTATGTTTGGTGACTTAGCAGTTGTGCCCGGGTTCATGGGGTGAGGTTTGCCCGGGTATTGGCGGCGGATGCATTTGCCCACCCGCTGCATAGCAAGCAAATGGGGAGAGAATGGTTGAGGGAGTCCTTTGACTTCTCCAGTCGTAATCTCTCGGAACATCGCCTTGCACCGCAGTGAGAGGCAAATTCATACGTCCATCACTCCTGGACACACTGACCCTCAATTTCCTACCCACCCCTAAAATCTTTTTCCTATAAAGACATTCCACACAGCATCCCCAAAGATGACACAGGCCCTAATGGGAATTATTTTCCTCAGAGTTTTCTGCGTGGAGCTAATGTAAAAAAAACTGTTGGCAAATCATAACGCTAGTTTTTAATAATTACCCAAAGGTTTTTCACTCCTCAGAATTCGACAATAAAATAAAGCCTATTATATATCTATTTTTTTTAATTATTTATCCTTGATAACTAGATATATTCCAGTCAAAAAAGACGAAAAAATGTGCTGACCTCACATTAATTCTGAACAAGCTGAATTTTTGTATATTTTGCGAGAAATTTTAATTGATCGAATTGTTAATTTCAAAATTTAATCATTGAAAATAATATACCGATTCCTATGGGATATTTACGGCACGTTCCAAAGTGGAAGGTACTCTCAGTATCGCCCTGGTTAAATACCACCATTTAAAATCAAAACATTGCTTTAAATGACAAGATCTGAATATCTAGGTACTTATCAGTTTTCCTCTCCCCATTCACTTTAGCCTCACAACTTACCACAGTAATTGGGGATTCCACACAAGTCCCACAGGGAGTTGGGGGCAGTTCGGATTCTTGTGCGGTTTTGTCATAAAAGAAAAAAACATTGTTTAAGGTGCTGCTTTACTGGACTCTCCCGCCGGTCTGGCAGCCTATATCCTGGAGAAGTTCTGCATTTGGACTAATCCCAAGTTCAAGTCTCTGCGAGACGGTGGCATACAGAAGAAATTCACACTCACTGAGCTGATCGACAACCTGATGGTCTATTGGGATAGTCGATCCATTGTCACCTCGGCGAGGCTGTATGCAGAGTCTGACACTATTAAAACCATGGGGAGGGGACTGATCAGGTGAGAATTTTATTATTATTAATATCATTGATTGTAAGCATGACGTAAGAGACTGTATGCATAAGGCGGCCAACTATGTAAAATATCAATGCGGGACACAGTGGCGTGTGGTGTTAACGGGGAAGGGGGGGGGGTACATTGGTACGTTCTCTCTCGGAAATCGAGAATTTGGCTCATATAAACTACAATCACAACATGAAAATGATTTCTATTTATGAATGCACTTCAAATAAGAGAAATGTGTCATCAGATGAATCCACAACACAAACTTTACATAACTAACTAACTAACCATCACGCCGTTTCCCCGCAGGGGTAGGCAGAGAGGACGGACCGCCAAACAACTCGGTCTTGGCACACACTCTTTGCCTCACTCACATTCATACATCGTCTCATACATACTCTTCTATTATTCTGACTTTTGACATGGCCCGTCTCAAGTATCTGATTCACTTGATCGTGCCATGTCTTCCTCGGGCGTCCCCGACTTCTTCTACCATTCACATTTGCATCATATATTCTTTTTACACTACTTTCTTCGCTCATTCGCTCTACGTGCCCAAACCATCTGAGGGTCCCTTTCTTAATTTTGCTCATTATACTTACATCAGCCTTACATTCTTTGCGGATATCCACATTTCTAACACGATCATACATGGTTTTACCACACATACGTCTCAGGGATCTCATTTCAACAGCATTCAGTTTACTTTCATCCCTCCTCTGCCAGTTCCATGCCTCACTGCCATACATCAGGGTAGGTACCCGGACTCCATTGTGGACTGCTAGCTTCGCTTTTTTTGACAGTTTTTTATTAGCGCCAACAGCATTCAGTCCTCCATTAATGGAGTTACCGGCAATTACCCTTCTTTCGATATCTCTATCAGCCTTCCCATCTCTCGTAAACATACTACCCAGATAAACAAACTCATCCACCTGCTCCAAGTATTCATCATTCACAAATATATCTACTTACATTCATCATTAACTCATTCTTCATACATACTTCGTTCATCCTAAATACTAGAGACTGTAGATCTTCCATAGTGTTAGAGATCAGCACCGCATCATCAGCATACAACAGGCAACATACTTTCAGACTATTCAATTTCGCGCCCAATCCCACATCTTTTAATTCTTGCATACAATTATCCATGTATAGATTGAATAACCATGGTGACACTACGCAGCCTTGCTTAACACCTTTTGTGATGTCAAACCACCCCGTAAAATCACCGTTCACCCTAACACATGCAACGCTTCCCTCGTACAGAGATGCAATTGCCTGTATGAGATTTGCATTCACTCCATACTTGGACAACACCTTCCATAGCTTTTTCCTGTCGACTCGGTCGTACGCTTTTTGAAGATCTACAAAGGCGCAGAAAAGTTTCTGGTTTTTCGCCAGAAACTTCTCAGTGAGCATACGCAAGGAGAAAATCTGGTCCATGCATCCCCTTCCACTCATAAAGGCACCTTGCACATCCCATATTTTATCCTTTGTTTCCGTTCTTACCCTTTCAATCAATATTCTTCCATACAGCTTGCCGACAGAACTTAGCAGGCTAATAGCCCTATGATTCCCACATTCCATGCGTGACCCTTTACCTTTGTACAACGACATGATTACAGCCCTCCTCCAATCTAATGGCGTGTAACCCTCCTCTAAACATTGATTAAAAAGTTTGCACAACCATGTGAGAATAATATGGCTATCTCCTTTAAAATATTCGGCAGCAATATTGTCGAAACCAACAGCCTTACCATTCTTCATGCATTTAATCGATTTTTTTTATTTCATCCATACTGATTTTGATAACATTCACTCCGTCATCGTTCATTCCCGATTCAACGCTGGACTCACTATCACCCGAGTTGCTTTCGAAGACTTCCTCAAAATATTTCATCCATCTTTCTTTTATTTCTTCTTCATTCGTCAACATTCTTCCATCATTCGATTTTATCACTTTCATTCTTCCGTTCTCTGGGCCACTCCGGGACCTTTTGACTTCCTTCCAAAACAATTTAATGTTTTCTTGGAAGTGTTTTGTCATTTTTATTCCCTCTTCATCTTCCAGGCGTTTCTTTCGTTCTTTCACTCCAACACTTACTCTTTTCTTGCATCCCTTGTATACTTCTTTCGCTCTATCTCTCTCTTCGCTTGAAACACTGTCAGTCGCTATCAGACGTAACCAAGCTTTCTTTTTCTCTGAGACCAGTGCTTTGATCTCGTCATCCCACCATGCATCGCCTTTCTTCCTACCTTGCTTACTTATTCCACACACGTCTCTAGCAGATTCGCACAGACTAACCTTTATGTGGTTCCATGTTTCCTCTATGCTTAGACCGTCCATTTCTTTCGCATTCAATCTCATTTCTGCACAATTCTCATACTCACTTCTCACTTAATCGTTTTGCAGTTTTTCTATTTTGACTCTTGTTGGAGCTGATACCGTTTTCACTTTAGAGCGCCATCCGCGAAAGAGGTTTACTCTTGATACCACCAGAAAGTGGTCAGTTTCAACCTCAGCCCCTCTGAAAACTCTTGTGTCCTCGGTAACGGCTCTCAACCTAGAGTCAATTACTACAAAATCAATTATTGATCTTTCATTTCCTCTTTCCCACGTATATTGGTGGATACCTTTATGATCGAAAAAGGTATTCGATACAAACAGGTTCCACTCTAAACATACTTCAAGTATTCTATTCCCATTTTCATTCGTCCTTTTATCCCCGAACTTACCTAAGGCTGAATCAAATCCGTCACGTCCAATTCCCACCCACCCATTCAAATCGCCCGCCATTATAATCCTTTCATTCAAATTTTTTAATCTCATTACGTCGTTCACACCAGTCCAAAAATCATCTTTCACTTCGTTGCTTTCAGAATTAACAGGAGCGTAGCAAATAAGAAACACCCTTGTCAAACCAATTTTGAAACGGATCCACATTATTCTCGGACTTACACATTCATACTGCAACATACATTCAACCATTCTGGGAGACAGTAGCGCTGCAACACCCTGACAAGCCCTCTCCGTATCTGGTCTCCCAGACCAGATGACGAGCCTATCGTTATGCTGCATTGTACCGCTCACTTTTTTCATACTCTCTGTCACACAAAGTACGTCCAAACATTTACTATCCATTGTATCGCATAATTCATTCATCTTTCTGTCCATCCCTCCTCTGATATTCCATGTACCAATTCTACATTGTTCACGTTCCGTCCTCCTCTTTGCGCAACCGAAGGGTTGGCGATGTGATGGGTAGCGAGCCTCATCGACACCTGTGTCGGCCATTCCCTTCCAAGGACTACATATAAAAACTACCGTAACATCACGAAAATACCGTTACACTTATTCAACCTACCTCTAAAAAATACACAACTCATAACAAACAATAGTGAAAGTCAATATAAATAACTTACTGCACTAACAACTTAATTAAGTAGGTAACACTAATACAAAATATATAATGTCTTATCACTGTAAATATTTATATCATCGTAAAATGTTTATATCTGTGTGAAGTTCTCATATTATTGTAAAAGTTCGCTGTAAATGTTTATATACATTCTGAACACAAAACTGGTTTAAATTATGAAATCTGTATGCGGCGAATTAAAACTACACTCAGAACATGAAAATAGTTTCTCTTTGATTCTGACAGCACATACATAGTCCCAGTAGCGTAGCTAGGCAAGGGGGGGGGGGGGGGGGGAAGGTTGGCTAGAGAATTTCAGAAATAGGCTATTTTCGTCTATAAAAAGACCGTCAGGCACGAAAATAACACCGTATTCAATATTTTTGTGACAATATTCTTATGCTTCGCATTTTTTTTCCACATGGAGGTGTGCCACCTCCCGTCGGGTGTAGACCTCCGACGACCTCCGTAGTCCAGTGGCTAAGACTCTTGACTCACATTCCGGAGGTCGCGGGTTCGAACCCGGCATGTGCAAATAAATTTTATTTGATTAATTTGTGTTATTTCACAATTAATTCATTTAAAATAATATATAGTATATTTGCGGCATGTTCCAGAGTGGAAGATACTATTAGTATCGCCCTGGTGTAAGACCACCATTCAGAATTGAAACGTTGCTTGAAAATGGCTTTAGCCGTGTTTAGTGACCAGATCTGAATAGCCAGGTACTTCCCAACCTTCCTCTTCCCCACCTCCTTCCCCTCCCCACTACCTTCAGCCTCACAACATACCCCAATTGGGGATGTCATAGTCTCACTGGCTCCAGACGGGAGCAGTTGAGATTCTTGTGCGGTAATCACTGTAAAAAAAAAAAAAAAAGTGTCACCTCCCCGTCGGGTGGCACCCGGAGCGGTCCACCACCCCTCGCTACGCTCCGCAACTAGAATTTTATACCTGCACTTCGAATAAGAGAATGTTTTCCTTCGAAATATGTATCTGATGACATTTAATCCAGTTAAAATTTTACACTGTAAACACAAAACTGGTTTAAATTAAATCTGTATGCGGCGTATTAAAACTACACTCAGAACTTGAAAATGGTGACTCTTTGATTCTGGCAGCACATTCAACTGCAACTAGAATTTTATAACTGCACTTCGAATAAGAGAATGCTTTCCGTCGAAATATGTCATCAGATGAATCCAACTAGAATTTAACATTCTGAACACAAAACTGGTTATTTATAATTAAGAATATCTGCGGCGCATTAAAACTATAATCAGAACATGAAGATAAACACTTTTGCAAGAAAGGAAATTCCTTTTGAAATTCAGTGAATTACAACTTCACTTTTTCGCGGTCGGCGGCATGGTCAACGAATTATTTGATTTGATTTAAATGACAAAAACGGGTTATTAATTACGCGTCACGGGTTGCAGTTATTCAATACTATACTGCATAAATATACTAATCCCCTACACTGGCGCTCTTTGGCTTACCTAAATAAACCAATCCCTAGATCGATATCTTCGGGGCTTTTCTAGGGACAAATATTGACATCAGCTTAACCACAGATGAACGGAAATGGTTAAAATATACAAAACTTAGAGAAAGTTTATTTGTCTACCATAGACAATATTACAAAAAATATAGGAATGCGGGACATGCGGGACGCTTTAGACGATTTGCGGGACTATTTCATTAAATATTTCAATGCGGGACTACAACCGTCAATGCGGGACGGTTGGCCGCCTTATGTATGCATGGCTCCCGTGAACAATCGGGCCAGAAGTCCATTGCGTCATATGTCATCATCATCGTCATCTACATCTAATCCCAGGGTAGGATTTGGCCTTCTCCACCGATGCTCTTTATTGGCTCCGATCCATCGCAATTCACCTCCAGTCCTTAGTTCTTGCCGTTTTGCTCCAATCGTCTTCGATACTGTTAGTCCACCTTCTCCTCGATCTGCCTATAAGTCGCTTCAAATAATGCACCCGATTGGTAGTTTTTTGTCGTCCTTTCATCTGGCATTTGGTAGTCTTTGGGATATACGGAATCTTACTTTCCTATCTTTTTTTTTTTTTTTTACAGTGAATACCGCACAAGAATCTCAACTGCTCCCGTCTGGAGCCAGTGAGACTATGGCATCCCCAATTGGGGTATGTTGTGAGGCTGAAGATAGTGGGGAGGGGAAGGAGGTGGGGAAGAGGAAGGTTGGGAAGTACCTGGCTATTCAGATCTGGTCACTAAACACGGCTAAAGCCATTTTCAAGCAACGTTTCAATTCTGAATGGTGGTCTTACACCAGGGCGATACTGAGAGTATCTTCCACTCTGGAACATGCCGCAAATATACTATATATTATTTTAAATGAATTAATTGTGAAATAACACAAATTAATCAAATAAAATTTATTTGCGCATGCCGGGTTCGAACCCGCGACCTCTGGAATGTGAGTCAAGAGTCTTAGCCACTGGACTACGGAGGTAAGATCGTGGCTACTATCTGCCGTGCTTCACCCTTTGATAGTAGCTTTGACCTTGTAATGAAGTTCTTCAGGATTGTCATCGGATAAATGCTGATGTATCCTGGTTCCACGACGTGGCTCCCTAGGTATCTGCGTATTCTTCCCACCGGGGCTCATAAGCACCATAGAGTAATCTGTATTTATTCAATGTTTTTTTTTTATTTCCTACTACTAATATATAATTAAAGAGGTTGAATACAACTTTATTTATCAGATAGTTTCCAAACGCGAAGTTTATCCGAAAAGGCTTGAAAAAACAGCAGATTAAAATAATATCTAGGAACTATGAAGTTTTGCAGGCGACGTTCAAAACAGAATGGTCTTTTTTTTTACATTAACTCCACACAACAGGCCCTGAGGAAAATAATTTCCCTCAGGGCCTATGTCATCTGGGATGCTGTGTGAAGGGTCTTTTTGAGGATAGGAAGGAATGAACATTGGTCTTGAAGAGACCCATGTTGTAGGAAGGAGGAAACACAGAGGCCGGCAAATATTTCCACAGCCGAGCTGTTGAACACAAGAATGAGTCGAAGAAACGACCTGTTCTCATGTCAACTGTGTACAAATGTTGGGCACGCGGTTAGCGTGTTTCCCGACTATGCACCGGTGCCGAGGGGATCAATGATGCTAGTTCCACGAAGCATCTTCCATTGTAATACCAGTAGAATAAGGATGGCATTCCCACCCGATGCCTGTGCTCTAAAGATTGCAATCCGTCTGTTAAGATGGGAGAATCTATCAAACGGACCCTCGAGTCGAGGGTATTTTTCAGGTATTTTGGAGTTCGAGACCAGAGGTGGCTGCCAAATTCAACCGGGGGGCGCACTTGTGATTTGTACAGGGTTAGCAGTCGTGTACTATTAAAGTATCTGCGGGCCCTGTACTGTACGCCTAGTTTTTGGGAGGCTAACTTTACTCTGGCTTCGATGGAGCCCCCATATCGGTCACTTAGGGTTACACCAAGCATATCAATAGAGGGCCTGTTCGGAAGATTGCTACCGTTGAAAGAGACTAGATTTTCATTTCGATCCCTTTTAGACGTAATCAGACAAGATTGGGTCTTTGAAACATTAAATTCAACGAGATTATTTTTACCCCAAGAGAAAACACTCTCGAGGTAACCGTCCATTCTTTGCCTCAAAGTCCTACGAGCTGTTGGAGTTTGTGAGCTTGTCAAACAAAAAGCTATCATGAACTGTACTGTCATCCGCGTAACAATGAATTGGTGCACATGACAAAAGGTCGTTGATGTGTGTAATGTCCGTCTGAGCCCGTTGTGGCAGAGCTAAATCAGATGCGGACTTACTTATTACTTACTATGTGGAAGACGAAGTGTATTGTAGTGGGTAGTACACTTAAATGAAGAGCGTAACTGTATTCTGTACTAGTATTTATAGGGAGCTGCCTTGAGCCAAAAGAGCACGAATCTCGCATGCATCGCCTTATATAGATTCACGCAAGCATGCTATCTCGCTTGCACTCATACAAATTCACACAGACATTACACCCCCACACTTAAACAATAATTACATGGATCATATATTTTTTTTTTTATATCTAACACTTATACATAACAAATAACTACGTATTTCATTTTATACACATTTTTTTTTCTTCATGTAATTATATAATATAAACTTTATTTTTACTTTGGATAACGTGGGCGTGGTTGAGGTCTGGAACGCAGTCTCCCTTCCCATGGTGGCTGCGATCTGCAAAGAACAGGGGAATTAGTATTGGTCCTGTCCACGTCTGAGAGTGGACCAAAGTCCAACAAATTATCAGAATAGTCACTCTCCCCCCACTTAAACTTTCTATAAGAAAGCTGATCGTGGTGTCTTTTCCAAACCTGGCCTGTTGAATGTATCTTAACCATATAGGTTCTACTCCCTAATCTTTTGATAATTGTACCCAAAATCCAATTATTCTTTTTATTTCTAAAATCTTTGGTCAAAACTTTTGATCCCAAATCAAAGAATTTTTTAAATTTTCTTCCCCGGTAATATTTTTTTACTGTTTTGACTAGCTACCATTTTATTGTTTACTTTATCATCAATTTTTTTAAAATCACTACACTTGTCATTATTCATTTTAGGCACAACCGTATTAAAAATTGAACGAATTTTTCTACCTAACATCAACACACTAGGTTCAATTCCCGTACATAACGAAGGTGTATTCCTAATATCAATTAAAAATGACAGTAATTTATCGTCCAGATCCCTTGGAAATCTGTTATTCACTAATATTTTTTTTTAAAAATTTTTTGCTGTTTTGACAGCGTTTTTTGCCAAACCATTCGAAGCCGGGTGCTGGACTGCTGACGTCATATGTTCAATATTAAATTCACGACAAAATTCCTGAAATAAAGCTGACGTGAAAGCTGTTCCATTATCACTAACAATTTTTTTCCGGTATACCAAAGTCAGAAAACATTTTCTTTAATATTTTGATTGCACTAACTGAATCTACCGTTGGTACTATTTGACAATCCACCCACTTTGTGGTAGCGTCTACCACTACAAAAAAAATTAAATTACCGAAAGGACCTAGATGGTCTATATGAATCCGGTTCCAAACTAAATTATTCACTGGCCAACTCGCCAATTGCACCTTGGAAGGAGTAGGTAAACATACTGCACACCTAGTACACTGTTTTACCTCCTTCTCAATATCAGCATTTATACCTAACCAGAAAAAATAATTTCTAGCTAAACTTTTCGAATTCACTATACCCAGGTGCGAACGGTGAATATATTTCAAAACTGATTCTTTTAATTCCATTGGTACTACCAGTTTACTATCATAAAACAAACATGCATCATGAGTTGATAACTTATCTCTAATACGCCAAAATTTTAATAAATCAGAATTTAAGTTTTTTTTTTCAGGCCACCCTGTATTCAAATAATTGACAATCTCTGATAAAACTAAATCCTTTTCCGAACTCCGTTTAAATATTTCCGGATTTACTTCCGTTTCAACAGAAATATTATTTAACCGTTCTATTTCCAAACTATCGATATCCGTATCGTTAATTATATCCAAGAAATAATGGTTATCTTCGTATTCCTCGATATTATTATTGCTCCGTTGCATCGGTAATCTTGACAAGAAATCTGCTTTATTGTCGTCCGACTTGATGTACTCTATAGTATAATTAAATGACTGCAAAATTAAAGCGTAACGCTGTAATCTGTTCGCTGCTAGAATTGGTTCCTGCTTATTTTTATCTAGAATATGTACAAGCGGTTTATTGTCGCATGACAGAATGAACTTATTTCCATACAAGTATTGAAAGAATCTTTTCAACCCAAATATGATTGCACACGCTTCTTTATCCAAAATTGAATATTTCCGTTCGGTTTCCGATAAAGTCCTACTTGCAAATGCTACTGGGCGTTCTATCCCGTTATCATACTTGTGACAAAGAATTGCTGAAATCCCAATATTACTGGCATCCGTAATGAGTTTCAAAGGGATACTGGGATTGAAGTGAACTAGAATTTTTTCTGACATCAATTGTTTTTTTACAAAATTAAAAGCATCACTACATTCTTCCGACCACAAAAATACGGTTCCCTTTTTCAATAAATTATAGAGTGGTGACAGAGTGTCCAATATATTCCGTAGAACATTCTATAATATGAGATTACTCCCAACAAACTTCTTAATTCTGACACATTCCTCGGAACTGCCAAATTCTTAATTGCTTCAATTTTACTTTCTAGCGAGATACCTTCCAGAGAGATTTTAAAACCTAAGTATTCAATTTCCGGTACATAAAAATAACATTTTTGGTCATTTACGGTCGGACCATGATCATTTAATTTCTTAATTACCGCGTTACATACCGAATTTAATTCTTCTTTCAAATTACCAAATAATAATATATCGTCTAAAAATACACGCACATTTTTTAAACCACCGACGATAGTTGCTATGACTTGCATAAAAATCGCCGGACTCGTCGTAAGCCCAAACGGCAAAACTTTATACGCAAACAGACCTATGTGAGTTGAAATAACATTTAGTTTTTTTGAACTTTCATTCAAAGCAATCTGAGAAAAAGCATTTTTTAAATCAATTTTTGCGAAATGTTTCGCACCATTTAACGAAGAAATTAAATCTTCTACTCTAGGCAACGGAAATTTTAAAGGTGCCAACATTGGATTCAAAGTGTTTTTGAAATCTGTACATATCCTAATCGTGCCATCTTTTTTTTTAACAATAACAATTGGACTTGCCATTTCACTAATTTCAACTTTCTCAATAATGTCGTCGTTCATCATTTTTAGCAATTCATTTTCCACTTGCACCCGCAAACAATACGGAATGGGTCTTGGGTTAACGAACCTTGGTTTAAAATCCGACATAACCTCAATATTAGCTTCGTAATTTTGCAATCTACCCGGTTTATCCGAAATCACGTTAGGGTATTTTAATTTTAACATCTTATATTATTAGGGAACGTACCCATACTACGTGACACTTTTAGGGGGGGGGGGGGTCTTCAAAAGGTCACGCTCCATACAAATGAGCGGCGGGTTCCTAAGGATTTTGGTCACCGGGGGGGGGGGGGGGGGGTTAAAAATTGCAAAAAGTTGGTCACGTAGTTTGGGTACGTTCCCTTATCTGCAACACTCTTATTCACCAGATTAATTCCGTGTAATGTAATATCGAAACACTTGAGAAAATTCCTACCCACAATACATGAACTACCATTATTGATTATTATAAATTCGGTCGGCACGCATTTATTTTTAAATTCCACGTTACATATAATTTTACCCAAAACTTTTAATGATTTATTATCATACCCGAATAACTTAATATCGCACACCATTAATTTCTTTTCACTAAAATATCTATTAAACATTTCGTATGGAATCGCATTTATGCTGGCTCCCGTATCGACCATAACCTGCAAAATAATATTATCTACGCATAAATTTAAAAACATAGGATCATTATTATTACCTAGCGACACAGTATTTATCGTACTACCTTCGCGCTTCGTACTAGGCGAGCGTGAATATTTACTACTTGATTTATTTTTACAAGTCGAGCTAGTGTGCCCTACCTTCTTACAAATATAACATTGCAACTTCTTGTGCCAACAATCTTTTTGCACATGATTATTCCTACCACAAATAAAACATGACATATTATTATTTATCTTGTGGGGTGATTTACTACGCACTTTGCAATCCTTATAACGGCTTACCTGCCTAGATTTATCGAAGTTATGAACTGCATTTAAATTCGACTTTGCATTCTCCATACTTAATACATGTTCCCACGTGGAAGCTATATTAACGCATTCTAGAAATGACTTGTTTAAACCTTCCATAAAAAGTTTGTGTTTCATTTTCTCATTGAACACACCAATAATAAATATGTCTTTCAAACACGATTCTAATCTTGCTTCAAAGTTACATGACAAACTAATATTTTTAAGCTTCGCGGCAAACTCTTTAATAGATTCATTAGCCGATTGTTTACATTTATATAACATTTCCCGTGATTCAAAAATATTGTGAATAGGCTTACAATGGGAATCTAGAAATTTACACAAATCCTCAAATGAGGTTTCCGACACTTTTTTTGGAAAACACAAATCGCTTAACAATGAAAAGGTATCTTCGGTGAGATTATTTAAGAGGAACGCTCTTTTACGTTCTGGCGACAAAATTTTTTCATATAATATGAGAGCTTGGTCCAGTCTCTCCTTGAACAAGGACCACACTCCTGTCTTGTGACAGAATGCCCCCAGACTTTTACAAATAGCATTCATCGGGAAAAGAGTTGAAACAAATTTTGATTAAAAAAACTTATCTCAGCGCTTCCGGGTGAATCCGCTCCAGAACCTCGCTCCAAAGCGTCTCCCCACACAGCTTCCGGATCTCCGTCACCAGCCGTCTCTTTCGACCGCTGATTGCCCGTGTCCGTCTCCCTGCAGCTACAGAATCCAGCCCTTTGTCCGGTCCCGCTTGAATAGCTGCAGCGACAGAATCTGAGCCCTTGCCCCAGATTCCGGCTTAAATCTTCCGTAGATGGTCTGCTGTCACCGTCTTCTTCTTACTGCATGCAATGTTAGCATGCCAACGCCAAATTTGCTCCCTCAATACTGCAATATGGATGCAGGCTCTAATGCACGTCTTCTTGACATTCGTGATGGCGTCTTCTTGAGTGCGTCTTCATGCAACAATTTTTTTTTTGTCGCAACAATCTCTGCTCTTCCGTACTCTGGTCTTCAGGTTCTTCAATTTCGTAGCTTGAAATGTCAGCTACTACCGACTGCGCCAGTTGTAATGTCCGTCTTAGCCCGTTGTGGCAGAGCTAAATCAGATGCGGACTTACAGATGTGGAAGACGAAGTGTATTGTAGTGGGTAGTACACTTAAATGAAGAGCGTAACTGTATTCTGTACTAGTATTTATTAGGGAGCTGCCTTGAGCCAAAAGAGCACGAATCTCGCATGCATCGCCTTATATAGATTCACGCAAGCATGCTATCTCGCTTGCACTCATACAAATTCACACAGACATTACAATGTGCAACAAAAACAAAGTCGGAGACAGAACCGATCCCTGTGGGACGCCAGCATTTATCGAGTGTGAGGAAGAGGTGAAACCATCGGCTATCGTCTGAATCGACCTCTCCCTCAAGAAGTCGGCAATCCACGTACACAAGGATGCGGGAAGTCCGCAAGAAGGCAGTTTGTTGACAAGTCCTCGGTGCCAAACCCGGTGAAAGGCCTTGGAAATATCCAGTGCAACCGTTTGGGTCTCACCGAAACGTTCCAGGGATCGCCCCCAAACATGCGTCACATACGCGAGAAGGTCACCGCACGAGCGGTTCCGCCGGAATCCGTATTGACGGTCGTTAACAATTTTGTTCTTCTCGAGGTATGTGAGCAGTTTGTCGTTGATCACACGTTCCATCACCTTAGACAGAACTGATGTGATCGCTATGGGGCGGTAGTTGGCCGGGTTGGAGCAGTCACCCTTCTTTGGAGTAGGATGGATAACCGCTTTTTTCCAAACCAGAGGGCACAGAGCCAGTCTTCAGGGACATTTAAAAAAGCTTCGTCAAAATTGGAGCTATTTCTGCAGCGCACCTCTGCAGTACCAGGGCAGGTATTCCGTCAGGCCAACTAGCTTTATTAACTTCAAGCCCTCGTAAAACATGGAGTACTTCCCGAAGCCGGATCCTCAGCTTTTTCATACGAAAACCGCAGTGAGGAACTGTTGTCGGGACAGCACCTTGGTCATCGAGGGTTGAGTTATTAACATTTTACCTAATAAGTTAGCCTTTTCGGTGGCGGTGTTTGCTAGTGAGCCGTCAGGTCTGGTAAGAGGGAGCAGACTGGATTTGCAGAAATTGCGACCTATTGAGCCCGCAAGCGACCAGAATCGCCTGCTGCCATGCGGGCATGCAGCCAGCTTTCTGCTAGTTCTGCTGTCTGCTAGTTTAGTTCTTCAAACCGCACCGTCATTGAACATCTGATCCTGCCTTTGTGTGGCGATTCGTCAAACACTGCCAGCATCATATTGTAGTTCCTACGTAACCATTAGGGCTTTATTTTCCACTCCCAATAGCTTATAACTCCTAACTCCTAAGGTGGCTGTATCCTGTTAGTAGTCTCAATATTTATCCACATTGATTAGTATTTGTCTAGTTCATTGGGTTTGAACTATTAGATTAATCATTTGCAGTAGGTGCACATTGATTAAGCTTTCAATAATATTGGAATGTTATCGTTTTGTAACAACGGAATCTGGAACGTTTTCTACTATTGTATTTTAAGTTGTCAGATATTTTTGTCTTTGACAAGAATTGGTTGCAGTACTTTGAATTCTTTCATTGCGGGCCGTTTCTCCTATTCCCACCAGTGTCTTTTTTAGGCTTTGAACCACCTTAACTTTTATAAAATACTTAAATATTATTTGTTTTTCAGTATCCCCACCGAAGTACCGACAGCCATTGCAAGGTTTGAGCACGAGATGCTGATGTTTACGGAGGGCCAGTACCGGAGCAAGTACCCCAACTTGCTGCAGCTCTCGGACTTCCCCGACGGGGGGCACTTTGCAGCCCTGGAGCATCCGGAGGCCCTGTCCAACGATCTGTGGTCGGCCACACAAAAATTCTTAGAGTTTCACCGGAAGAAAAACGCAAAAATTGAACTGTAAAACAGATTTAAAATAGATGTGATTTGAGATTTTCACCCTTAAAAAAACATTTTTTTAATTAAATTGACTGATAATAATATTTAAAATATTATAAAAAAGCTTAATAAAAGTTTCCTTTACATATTTTTTTTATGTAAGTAAAGAAGAGTAACCAAATACGTTTTTTTTTAAATAAATATCTCTTCAGTTTTATTCCGAGATTGATGAAATTTTGCATACTTGACTTTGATAACAGTAGAAAGGTAACTGTCTACTGAGTTTCGAATGAGTCAACGAATGAGATTTCGAAACACCACGCTCACTCTACTCCCCTTTCCCGCCCTCTAAAGCAGAAATTTGATGCTTCTCAATGAAAATTTGTACAATTGTCGTACAAAATAAGAGATAAGAAATTACGGTCCACATCCTTCGACCAAGGGCGGATCCAGCTTAGGCACCAAGGGGGGGGGGGATCACGTAGCTCCAGGGGGGGGGGGGGTCACATAGTCGTGATCAAGTCACAAGAATTTTTAATTTAATTTTGATAATAATAGATACAAGTAAAAAGTAGGGTATTCGTGGGTCATTACCCCCATGACCCCCCCCCCCCCCTGGATCCGGGTAATAATATCTGACAGGACACGAAGTAATCCGGTTCCTGTTGGAATTCCTGAGTGGAATCTCCATTAAACGGATTGATGATCGGTAAACGGTAAGGTCATTTACATTATTTTAGGCCGGCAAATCATTCCACAGCTCGGCTCCTACATCATGGGACTCTTCAAGACCAATGTTCATTCCTTCCTCTTCTCAAAAAGATCCTCCGCACAGCATCCCAGATGTCATAGGCCCTGAGGAAAATAATTACCCTCAGGGCCTATGTGTGGAGTTAATGTAAAAATAATAATAAAAAAAAGAATTTTTCAGGTTGAAGTGGGAGGTTATTTGAGAAGCAGCAATTTTTTCGAGTATTTTTGCTACAAAAGGCAGATTTGACACAGGTCTCTAGTTACCCAAGTTGTCGGCATCAAGCTATGTTTTTTTATTATTGGGGTAACTACTGCAGAGTTGAGTGGTTCTAGAATGTCACATGTACTTAGGGATTTATTAAACACGTGAACCGGGAAGGGAGCTAACACGTTGCTACATTTCTTGAGAAGCCCAGTTGGGATAGGTTCAAGAACAGTTGTTCAAGAACAATTGTTTAATTAACTTTCCTACTTCTTCTAGCGTTGTACATAGGTTTAAATGATGACATGGAACATTTGAAATTGGTTGTAAATATTGGCAGGGGGTAGAAGATGTGGAGACGCGTATGGATTCTATTTTTTCACAGAAAAACTTAAGAGAAGGCCCGCGGAGTAATGTCTGTAGTAATTTGCACGGGATTATTGATTGGCAATAATATTTTTAACTGGGTTCCAGAGACGTAGTGGATTTTTTCGCTCAGAGTCAATTTTGTTGTTCCAGTATTCCGATCTTTTCGAACTTATTCTTCTGTCCTAAGCATTAATCCACTGGTCTTCAACGTCGGGGTTTCTCGGGTTTGACCTTTCTAGTTTACGCATTAGCCTCTTTTGACTCCGACACCCTTCAACGAACCAGTCATCAGACTTCCGAACTTTCCGTTTTTTCGAGGTGGTAGGAGCAAATTTATTTAATGAGCTTGGTAGAATTTTATTATACAGTTCTGTCGTTGTCTTAAATTCTCGAAATTTTCGAAATCAGATTTACGCCATTCCCTCGATTCTATGGTTCTTTATGGAACTTTAGGCGGATTGAAATCAATTTCAGTACGGACAAGGCGATGATCCGATAAAACTATATGTCATGAACTTTTGCTATTAGTGGTGGACCCTTACACCTGGATATAAAAATGTCTAGTATTCCACCAGCGCCATGAGTTGGTATATGAACCCATTGATGGATTCTAGAGTTATTCAGTAAGTCATTGAATTTGACAGCGTTGGGTGAGTCTCACGCTCAAGATGAATATTTATATCACCTGTGATTATGAAAGTTTCAGAAAGTCTGACTGCCCGTTCCAAAAAACATGACAACTCCCTAAAAAAATTCACACAGATCGGTTTCGAACCAGGATGGTACAGCGTTAACAGCGTAAATGACAATCCAGCAGAAGAAACACGGCGCCCAATGTACTCAAACGTACTGAACGTACCATTTGCCTTCTTTGTAAGCCTCAGTCCTTGTCGGGCTCTAATCACAACACCTCCGTGATTCACGTTCAAAATATTTTTAGTCTTCCGTAGCTCTAGGTCGAGCCTCCTCCAGAAAAGCGTACCCTAGCCTAGTTTGTAGTTTCTTGATCGAATTAGTGTTGAGTACCTCATACAAGAGGCACCTCAAATGTCCCATACAAACACGTAAAATGTCCCCCCACCTCACGAAATGTATTTGTACCAACTCTTTTTCTTTGTATTACTACAAATGTCATGTCACGTTGTCGCGCATGGGACAAATATGAAGGGGGGACAAATATGAGGTGTGAGGAGGTTGGTTTATTGGACTACATTCATGTCATGTCACGTGTGGGACAAATATGAAGGGAGGACAAATTTGAGGTGTGAGGTGGTTGGTTTATTGGACTACATTCATGTTATTTCACGCATGGGACAAATATGAGGTTAGGTGTGAGGTGGTTGGTGAATTGGACTACATGTCATATCGCGTATCGTATGGGACAAATGCATGAGGTGGTGAGGCGTGAGGAGTTTGTATATTGTACGACATTTTTGTATTAGAACCGAGAGGTGGTTGGGGTGAGCCATTCATATATTGTGAATACCGCACTGCTAAAAACAACCCAACTGCTCTGATTTTTTTTAATGTATTTTTTTTCTAAATTATTGTTAAGTGAATACCGCACAAGAGTACCAACTGCTCCGAATTTTTTTTTATTTCTTTTTAAATATTTTTTTATTGTAAATTATTCTTATGTGAATACTGCACAAGAGTCCCAATTGCTCAAAAATTTTTTTTTTCTAAATATTTTTTTATTAACTGTGTATTGCTAAGTGAATATCGCATAAGATTACCAACTGCTCCAAAAAAAAATATTGTAAATTACCGCACAAGCGTCCCAACTGCCAAAAAAAGTTTTTTTGCGTGAGTGAGTCATTATATATTATGAATACCGCACAAGATTCCCTACAGCTCCCAAGAGAGGGAGGTTGGGGGAGTGTTGAGATGAGGTGGAGGGGGTTAGTGAGGGGGGGGGGATTAGAGGGGGGTGTAACCAACACCTCTGACATAGGTCACCCCAAGTGGTTCGCTACGAGAGTAGTTGAGGGAGTCCCTTTGACTTCTCCGGCCTTACGCCTTGTACCACTGGAGGGATTACATCCCCAAAGATAATATAGGGTCTGAGGGGAATTTTTGTGAAGCTGATGTAAAAAAACACCTTCCCTGAAATTCTCCAACCCCCCCCCCCCCCCCCGTAAGCGAAAATATTTTGTAACACCTCACCTCAAATGAGGTGGGGTGTTACAAAATGTTCCTGATGTCGTGTCCTACCCAACACTAGATCGAATGCGACTCGCTGTTTTTGTGCCAGCTTTCAGTTACAGTTATGTGGAGCTTACGATCCTTGAAAACATCATCCATGTCCTCTAACCTGTTGTTAAGGGATCGTGCGTTCCAGGAACCTACCGCAAGCCACCTGCTTCTAAAATTGGCATGTTCTAATCCTAATCGTATCACTTTCAAGTTGGGGCATTTATCACAATGGGCTTCAGAAGCTAGGCTGCTTCGTCCATCGGTTGGTACGACCGATTGAATTCTCTGTTCTGAGAGTGTGTCACTATTATTACAATCCGTATTAGTTTGAGGGCCTTCGCGCATAGATATTGTTTCTTGTTTTGTCCACCACGGCAACCCCGATATCTAGTTTTTACATCTAGCCTCCTATCTACATAGTAAAGATAATTCACTCGTAAAATTCATCCTAATTTTAGTCAAAAACATTTTTACTGTAACGTTTTGCTTTATTTCGTTTAAATTTTCTCTCAATAAAAAAAAATCTATTTAAATTTTGAACGAGGGTCTAGAATTCCAATCGTCAATGTGATTGGTAGCTGTAAGATGAATTGTAACCTAGCCTCTTGTATAACGTTCTTGAAGCGTTTTTTCGCGAAAACAGCGCTATATAAGTTGTTCAAATTTATAATTATTATTAAGTACTTACCTACCTTTTTTTCGGTGTCCCGGTGTGGGGTAAATAATAAATGGTTCTCGTTAGGGATACTACAGAGTGGAAGATACTATCAGTATCGCCCTTGTGGAAGGCCAACACTCAGAATTGAAACGTGACTTAAAATGGCTTTAGCCGGGTTTGGTGACCAGATTGTAATAGCCAGGTACTTCCTTACCCTCCTCTTCCCATCGACCTACCCTCCCCACTACCTTCAGCCTCACATCATAGCCAATTGGGATGCCATAGTCTCGCTTGTTCCAGACTGGTGCAATTGGCGGCTTTTGATTCGGCTTCGTCCAGTCAGTGTTGGTGACCATTTTATAGATCCAATACGCACTGATTCTAAAAACAGCACGTTCTTAGGATCGACTATAGCTAGCTACCGAGACAGAGCAATTACGTCATATGTAATATGTAGACACTTGATACAACATGTATTACCAAGGGCGTAGATAGGATTTTGTTAAGGGGGGGGGCAGGCGTAGACAAACCAAGAATATATCTAAGGGAACGTACCTATACTACGTGACCCGTTCAGGGAGGGGGGTCTTCAAAATACCACGCTTGGTCAGAATGAGCGGCGGGGGGCTTAGGTTTTTAGTCACCGGGGGGGGGGGGGGGGGGGGGGTTAAAAATTGAAAAAAGTGGGTCAGGTAGTATGGGTACGTTCCCTAAGGTAAACGCTGCATGAGCAACAGGACAGGTTACGTTAACAATGAAAAACAAAATATCCATCAGTTTTTATATATTTTACAAAAAAATAGTCGACGAGGTTCTTCACAAAACCGTTTTAACACCTCAGATTCAATTGTAACCTTAGTTTTTTGTACCATGGTTCGATGTATACTGAACATACACCGTTGATCTCAGCCATATTTTAACACGACGCAGATCTATCGATGTTACGTGTAGTGCAAGGTTGTGCCAAGGAAATAAGTATTGCTTTTTTTGTTGCGGGAAAGAAAATGTTCGCCTCCTTTATTAACACTTCAGTAAAATCTAGCTTTTCGAGATCTTCTCTGGTCATTCCCTTGTTCTGCCCTTTTTTATTCCATAGTTCGGCTTCTTGATAAAAATTAAGTAAATCGCAGTATAGGCAAAAACTTTGTGCTTTTTCTTTGAAATCAATTAACGACATTTTCATTATTGTACTGGGATGTAGCGACATTAATCCGAAAGCAGGCAAAAACGCTGCTCCAATGCAGATATTAGGGAATCTAAATAAGGAAAAATGATCGATCGCTTCCAAAAATCACATGGAGTGTCAGCAAGGTGATTGGACCGATGTTGTTAGCGAGATACAATGCGTGGGACTTGTATATCAGTTCCAAAGGCAGCTGCAGTTCTAATTGAAATATCTAAAATATTTTGGCTCTCTTTGTCTACGTTGCTTCGATGATCAATTATAACAGAAATTACACCTTTTATGACTCATACATGCGTACATATCGATAGCAATAGGTTCCAATATGCCCGAGTACTTGGCTATCAGTTGAACACATATAATGAAAACTGATTTTATAACAGCGCAATGTAACTGATAAGCCCGTTTTCTTGATGCTTCATTAATCATGACCAACTAAAAAGATAATAATAAAAATAAAATAGATAATAATAAAAATAATAACAAACAATAAGCTACCGATGTAATATTACTTCACGGTTTGTGAGCATTCTTGCATCTTCTAGGGGGGGGGGGGGGGGCAGCTGCCCGTACCTCGCTACGCCCTTGTGTATTACCGTCAATCTTTTGAAATCCGGGGAGATACATATATTCACTAATTCGTAGCAGTTATACCTACCTAGGGAATAAATGTTCGCTGACGAAAGTAGCGACTAGGGATGTTACGAACATTCGCATTCGCTTATGCGAATAATTCGCATAATTTTAAACATTCGCATCGACATTCGCATTCGCAACAATCGATGCGAATGTTTAGCGAATGCGAATGTGTGCAGATCGTGTCGTGACTCGCCCACTGTCCACGTATCTTTTGTTTTTCGCGCAAGCGCATGACGAGCACGCTAGCTACATTGTTTGTGATTCCTGTTTATCGTTTTAGTTGTCATTTGTCATGTCACTTGTCAGTCGCTGAGGCGTCGGTTGCAAATGTTGTATTGTATTTAACTAATCAGTCGTTATTGTTCAGTGCAGTCGGCCTTATATACGATCCCCTTAGAAATCGCCCTATGGTAGAAAAGGCTGCAAAATTGCTTTTTCTGAAATATAATATGCCTCTTTTGAACTTCGATTATTAAATTGCTTAATTACGAATATAACTTACTGTATAAGAATTGATTTATTGTTTTTATTTTTTTATTAAAACGATGATTAATGTTGACTAAATTTTTTTTTAAAGTGATTCCTTAACATTCGCATTCGCACATTTGCACTCTAAACATTCGCATATCCCCAGTAGCGACATCTTTTGGCAGATTCTTGAATGAAAAACCGAATTACAACGGTAGCTTTGCTTGAAATTTCACGAACACAGATGTTATTTGTAGCGCGGCGCTAAGGCGTGACGTCAGACATGCAATGGAAGACGGGTTCTATAATTCAACCACGCAGATGCAAGGATATTAATACTGTTTGATATTGGTAAAGGTTTATTTTTCTATCGGCTGCTAAGTTATTCCGTGAGAAATAGTTAGGATGCAGGCGAATTCTCCAGGTAATGTTTTTTTTATTGTCTTGTTTATTACTGTTTATATCTGTGTTTTATTCGTTAGGGAAAAATAAATAAAAAAAGCAAGATAGCAAGATTCAGTAGGAGGCGTGCAATCGTGTAATCAACCATCGCGTCTGTATGCAATACTCAACCGTTGAACCAACCCAGTGGTGGGCAAACTTTCTTCATGGGGGGGCCAGAAAGTTTTAAAAATTTTCAGTGAAGGGCCAGGAGTATAGCCAAAATGCATTTTGCTTTAAAATCTATATTTTAATTATAAAACTTTACACACAAACGCTAATATAAGTTACAGATTACAATTATTCAACTTTTATTTGAAGGCCCTGTTATGGTTGGAGTGTGAGACATATGAAATTGTTTTTGATTGGCCATAATGTCTTCAAATGCAGGTTTGAGCTGCGACGAAGTAGGGGGAGTACGTATATTATCGGACAACGTATGGTATCGTACAAGTGTTTTTTCTCTTACTGGCGTGTAGATAGGGCGATGCAAGTTAGTTCATAATATTGCTGCACTAATTCTGGGTGCCCGGTGTTTGCATGACTCTCTCCAAAGCCGGTTGTGACGTTTTGTGCCCAAAAAACGAACTTTGACCACCGCATATTGTGTCCTTAGCCTTATTCGAAGACAAATAAAAGGTACGTTATTAATTTAATTACATTTTTACATATAAGACGGTACACTACATTTCAGTTGCAATCAAATGACGATCTTATGTTTTAAAATTTGTGTCCCATACCAGGTAGGCGGTTATTTTGTTAACTCCACGTCGTTTGGTTAATATCGGACATGGCTGTTACGGATGATATCGGACACACGAATAAATGCTTATTTTTTTATTTATTTATTTAACTTAATAGGTACACCTACATAAAATGAAGTGTTTCGTACTTTGACACACCTATATATCATGAAAGTATATTGTATTACGAAAACAATGTATAAAGGGTTTGCTATTGTTGATTTAAAAACATTATTTTCAAAAAGTCAAATGTTTTTCATCCATTTTTCCAGATAATGCCGAGGTTCAAAAAAAAGTGGGAGCAGGGGCTCGGGGTGAATGGAAGGATTGCAATATAAAATCAGCAGTGGAATAAGTTTGTGACAATTCGAGAAGCTGTATTATATTGTGATATCCCTAAAAGTACACTTAGTGACAGGTTGTTGAAATTAAAGAAAGTATTTAGGATATTGGGGAAAATAGGTTCACTTCTAAAAAGTTCAAAAATTGTAAAGAATGAAGTCGAAATACAAGTTCTGGGTCTCCCAATCAAAATAAAACAAGAAAAAATACCAGGAAACATTATATACCAAAAAATATTTTCGAATCAGTAAATCTAAAAAGAACCAACCCAAACACAACAAATAAAATAACGTTAACACCATTAATTTAAGAAAGCAGATAAACTAACACTTCATAGGGATTATTACAAAGATGAAATTTGCTTAATCTGTGTAGAGAGCTTCGAAGAAGATTGGATTCAATGCCAATGAAAATTGTGTAAGTCTTGAATCTTACCAGCATTTTTACAAATGTGAATTGTGCCAGAATTAATGTTTATTTTCGGCACATCATAACGTGTTAAACACGATTTTACCACTCTTTTTAAATCATTTTTTAATTAAAAAAACATGCATATTTTTTGCTCATTTTCGTGTCCGATACCACCTTTGATGTCCGATATTAGACAATTCTTTCAAATACTTTGTTGCCCTTTTTCTTGTATTTCTCTTACTTTTATTTTTTTGAAATAAAGATATTGTCTTGATATATTTGAAATCTTTTATATTTAATTATTGGTAACCGTTTTATTACAAAACAAAAGAAATTACGTTCTTAAACCAAGGTGCTTATTTGTCCGATACCACCCGTCGAATTCCGATAATAAACGAAAATTTCGTAATTTTAAAATCGAAATTTTGGGAAACAGTGATGATTATTGATTTTTAAAATTAGCGTACCCTGTTCTTACACTAATGATTAATTCATGAATCGTTTTTATTGAAGCAATAACAACAAAATACAAATGAATAACACAATGCTTCCGATAATATCCGTACTCCCCCTAATCTTTAGCAGCGAAGGTGCTCATCAGTTAATCGATTTCTGACTGAGTTTTTCCGCAATTTCATGGTCGAAAAAGTCTGTTCACAGACATACGACGATCCAAACATCGCTATTATTTTCTGGGCGTGATCAAATATCTTTGGATATTAAGTTTTCGGCGGTGTTCTATAAAAATCTAATTTTTCGGAATATAAGAACAATTGTTTTAAATGGGGGCTGCACTGCATTTCAACAATTTCTAACTGCAATTCTGCAGGGACATCTCCGGGTCCACATTAAACGGCATTGAAAAAACATCAAGCGATGACTGAATATTCTTAAAATCTTGAAACCTAGTTTCAAATTCGCATCGCAACGCAACACATGAACTACGTGGCTAGTCTAGAAATGGCTTCTTTTTCTAATTCAAATAATTTACTTTATACAGCTGGCTGTAATATCCCGCAATAATTATATTTTGTATATAATAGGTATACTTATAATTTTGAAAGATTGTCGGCGGGCCGGATTACATACTTTTGCGGGCCGGAGCTGGCCTGCGGGCCGTACTTTGCCCATCACTGAACCAACCTAATTGAGTCGTCTGTAGGGGGTTTTAATTAGAACTCCAAACATTATCCCCCTAATAAACGTGTTTTAAATTTTACACAAATAATACAAAATTCATGTATGTATGGTTCAAATTCATATAAACGGTTGTTTATCAGATGTGTAAATTTAAAAAAAAATTAATCGTAATGCCCTTATATATTCATTTAATCACTGAAGACAACATTAGTGACTTTCAATCGAAAATTTGAAACAGAAAAAGCTCTGCGAGAACATCGCCCCGCCAAGGCTCTGCGCGAACAGCGCCCTTGAGGTGTTTTTTTGCGAAAACGGCACTATACAAATTAATCAAATATTATTAATATAAAAATATAATGGGTTCAAATCCTAGATGTGAGTTTTTCTGATTTTTCTGTTTCAAATTTTCGATTGAGAGTCTCTAATATTGTCTTCAGTGATTAAATATTACAAAATTACAATTTGAGGTTATTAAGTTGAAATTAAAATAAATAAATTAGATATTTAATCATGTTTTAAAATTGTGATACTTAAACACATAAAAAATTAATCTGGCAAGCATGATGTCACAGGCGAGCGACGAGCTTTTTTGTACGGATGTTCGCCGAACAACTTGATTCACATGTGCGGACATGTTCGTCAGTGGACTGCTAAACGTAAAACTTAAGTCCATAATCTCAGTTTGACTTACGGAAGTGCAGAGTAGACTAGGGATGTTAATTTTTACATAAATAGATTATTACATAATCGATTATTTTTCTTAGCATGAAAAATCGATTTAAAAATAATCGATTTTTCCCCAAAATAAAATAAACACGTTAATTATCTTTAATCACGGTTTAATTAATTAAAAGGTATTCAACAGAAATTATAAGTTTTAAAATAATCAACCGAAATTAAAAGTTTTTTTTAAATAATCAACAAATTACAAATTGTTCGCTGACTGTTCACTTCATCTAGTGACAAGTTTGATTAGAAGCTTCAACTAAACTGCTTTCAAAGCACAAAATAATTGCCGTCGTAATCGCACAGATGGCGTTAATGTCATGTTTTGTTTATAAACATCATAGAGTTTCGCACTCCGGATTCCGGACTAATGACTAAGCGTAGCAGGACTGCGAATAAAAAAATCGGCAGTGTAAAATAAATCGATTACTAATTAATCGGTTTTGAAAATTGATTTTTGTTGGAGAAAAATCGATTTTTTTCACAATGGATTATTTTTTCACATCCCTGCAGTACACAGTTGTGGGTGTGCCGAATGTATCTATGCATGTTCTTTGGTGATTAAATGGATTATTTTTTCACATCCCTGCAGTACACAGTTGTGGGTGTGCCGAATGTGTCTATGCATGTTCTTTGGTGAATAAAATAAAAAGGGAAATTTGTGAACTTATTTTTTCATTTATCTGTCTATATAAATTTTACGATAATTCAATCTATAAAAAGACTCCTTTCTCGGAGATGCCTTCGATTTTACCACATGTCAAATTGATAACAGGAAGATAAGCAGCTCTCTAATCTGAAATATCCCGTGATAACCGATACCAGCAACCGGCATATTGTAGATTGGTTTGTGTCGGGCTGTGCGGCAGGAACTGTCAAAATTAATAAATAAAAATGAATGTTTTTCGTATGGAAGTGCTTCGAAAACACCTAGAAGGCATTAAAATATCCAAAAACCCGTGAGTATTATTGAACTTTTTGCATTTAACCTTACATTGACTTGTCAAATAGCTTTAAAACCTAAATGGCGTAAAATAATCCAAAAACCCATGCCTAATATTGAACTTTTTGCTTTTAACCTTATATATTGACTTGACAAATCGCTTTGAAAATACCCTAATAGAAAGAAAGTTGTCCAAAGCTTGTAAGTAATATTGAACTTATTGCTTTTAACTTACATTGATATGCTAGATGTCTTAGAAACACCCAAATGGCATGAAAATTGAAAAAAATCCGCAAGTTATAATCAAATTGTTGCTTCCCCTTGACAAATCACAATCTTTCAAGTTATTAACATCTTTGTATTTGTCACGCTGATATTTGTATATTTTTTTCTTTAATATTATGATTTTATCATTTTAAGAAGATGTAAGTACATGAAATAAAAATATTAAAAAGATGTGGAATATTTTCCTCACTACGAGATTTTATGGTAAAGGGGACTGGGTTTGGGATATTCAGTTTTCAGTGACTTCTACGGAGCAACTTAATGGTTCGGGTAGGTTTTTTTTCAATAACTTATATATAAAATTCTAGTCATTTCTATTTCAAGTAATAATTCCAAGATTTTATGGACTCAATTTATTTATTTACGCCTATTTGGGCTTTTACATACATACACACGGTGTCCGGAAACTCGTAGTACATGCGGGAAACTGGTAAATCTACATCACATTCGGAGTCGATTTGTGATATAACTTTTTTGATTTGAGCTTTCGTTTTCGAGTAAATCGGGTCCGAAGTTGGAATTTTTTTGGTTAAATTTAAAAAAAAATTGCACTAGGGGGGTGATTTCAGCTGTGTAATGTCTTATAAAATGCATCGAAGGGTATACCGGGCTCAAATTTTTTTTAACCCTTTAGTTGCCGAAAAAAAAGAAAAATAGAAAAAAAATATATTAAAATCGAAATGATCAGATCGAAAAAAATAAGTTTTTTGGGTTCTCTACGTGATGTATTTGGTCATTGTTATTTTAAACATTACGTCAGAACAAAATAACCCTTTATCGGCGAAGGCATATCCGTATCGATATTGTAACATGTTTTTAAACATCATGTTGTAATCATTGAACATCGAGTTGTAATCATTAAACAGCAAGTTGTAATAATTAAACATCAAATTGTGATTATTAAACAACAAGGGCCAATTTAGGACCGTTTTTTTTAAAATTGGTAGGATTGAATTTTATGGTGTAAGCCTCAACGTCTTTCGGCAGTCGAAACGCAATGTGTAATTTTTAAAGCCATTTGAATCCTTCTTCATGCTTTGACTTGTATAGGGTGGCGCAAAACTACCATTTTATT